>JAUESO010000607.1:0-4800000 GCA_030914385.1 Drosophila antonietae
TGAATAATTTGGATTAGTGTCCGAATAATCATTCTGTCAGTGCCCTTTTCCTTCAAAAATAAGAATTGAATTTCGTTGAAATTATTGCTAAAGTAAAGCGATTAGGCGTATGCAGGATAGCAAAAGGTCGGACGATAGCAGTGGTGACGAACTTATTTCTTCTTTTTTGCAAACAGACGAAGCAAGTAGCGCAACTCGGAGTGCAAATGCAAAATGCACTCGAGCAGCAAGCGGCTACTTTTGAAAATAGAATAAAAGCCCTTACAGAACAATTCAACAGATTTGTGGGACCGACCGCTCAGGTCGATATCGTTAGATATCGTTAAGTCAATTCCAGAGTTTGACGGCAAATAAGAAAATTTTGTTTCTAGGAGACAACTAGCCTGCGCAGTCTATAAGGTTTTTAACCTTAGACTTCACATTCTCTGACAAAACGCCTGTGCATGTGATTCAGCAACAGTTGAGCACGCTTAGGCAAGGCGATCTATCGTTGCTAAAATACTACGATGAGATCGAGAAAAAGTTAACATTACTAATGACACATGACCCTGCTGCAGCGGCTGTCCTGAATAGTAAATTCAGGAATGACGCTCTGCACACCTTCATTTCGGGACTCAGAAAATCAGTGAGATGGGCCGTTTTTCCAGCACAACCCATAGACCTTCCTTCGGCTCTAGCTTTAGCTCAAGAAGCTAAGAGACCATCCGGAAAATGTTAGTAAAGAAGAGAGTTCAAAAAACGTACGAGATAGGTGAGAAAGTATGGGTAAAGTCCAATAAGAGACTAGGAAATAAACTTTCACCCTTATTCACCGAAGCAGTGGTTGAATCAGACCTTGGGACAACGGTCCTTATGAAAGGGAGGGTGGTCCATAAGGACAGCCTTAAGTAGACCATTATTATTAACTTCTTAACTTTTTGTATCTTTTACCTTAGGATAACACGTATTTTAAATTAGTTGTGACTCTGACTAGAACCGACGCGACCTCAAGACTCAATGACTATACGCACGCGGACTATATACCTATAATAGACGGTGACGTGACGATTTGGGAAGAATACGGTTACATAGGACACACGACTAACTTAACGATATACAAGACACACGCCGACGAGACATCGACCTTAGTGGACAAACTACCAAAAGACCATATGAGACAGGTACTGAAGACTGACCTACAACACATAGCCACTTTAATTAGCACTCTTAACGTTCACCATAGACAAGCCAGAAGCATAAACCTGATAGGTAGTGCTCTTAAAGCAATAGCAGGAGCCCCAGATTTTGATGACTGGGGGCAGATAAAGGTAAAACAGGGACAACTAATAGATTCAGAGAACAAGCAAATTGAGATAAATAATAAAATTCAAGTAAGACTCAACGAAATTTCAAGAACTCTTAATGCAATCCAAAAACCAGATACTGAAGTCGAACACTTTTATACGACTATCTTGGCGAAAAACAGATTGATAATTTCGGACCTAGAAGATTTAATTATTTCCATTTCACTTGCGAAAATAAATTTAATCAGCCCACTCATACTTGACAGCGTTGACGTAAAAGAGTTTAATGAGCAACTCACCAATGTTAGCGTAACAGACCTACTAGAGGTATATAATATTAAGGCCTTTCAAAATTCTCAACTACTATACTTTTTAATCACATTCCCTAGACCTAAGTTACATTGCAAAAAGATCAACATTTTTCCTGTACAGCGTAATAATATAATAATAGATTTAGAAGAAGGTGACGTGGTGGCCGATTGCGAGAGGAAAACCTTCGCCGTGCGTGACTGCGCCTCTACAGTAGGCACCACCTTCTGCAACCAAATGCAGAAAACAACGTGTGCTTAGCAACTGGCCTCAGGTGGCACTGCACAATTCGCTACACGACATGGGCATCTAAAATCCATAGCCGTAATCGATGAAGGCGTAATAATCATCAATAGCGCCACAATTCATGTAGTGGACAGCACCGGAACTAGCCAGCAGGTCACGGAGCCTACTTGATCACCTTCGATGACCACATCTCACTGAACGGAACACGTTACGTCAACCATAAGGGTATTCTGAGAAAGAATCCAGCAGTTTCGACGTCAGGAATAGTCAACATCACACTATTCCGAGAACACCTGAGCCTCCCGTTCCTACACGACCTGAGCTTGAGCAACCTTCGCCACATCAGTAACCTCAAGGCCGAACTGTCATCAAGGTCATTTGGTTGCATCAATCTACTTGTTTCTCTTGTCTTCGTCCTAGTCATCGGTTTCAAAATATACCAACGGAAACCGAGGATGGGTTTCAACCTACCCGGGGAGGAGTTAACACGCGCCGATAAAATATTGCTGACAGCGAGTCAGCAATATCTTCACTGGACGCCGTTGCGACAGAGTTGCAGGCGAAATTGGACACCACCACGCAACAGCGGGGTGATCGTCAGCAGAAGTTGCAAGCTCAGCGTTCTGTCGGCCCGGCCGCCGGCAGCGATGGCTTGGAGTCGCCGTTTAGGTTTCTAAAAATTTAGTTTGTAATCTTCTCGCACAATGCACACACGAGCATAAAAAAGATTGTATTAAAAAATGAATAAAGTGTATTTGCATAATAGCCCGTCGTATTATAATTTATATATACACACATTCACGCACAAGGTACGCTACGTTGTCGATGAGTTTAACGAAAACAACGAACGGAAAAAATGTTTTTCTTCATTGAGCGCAACAAAAACGTCCTTGAATGAAGATCGTGGAACACCCAGAAACAGATTGTGGCTGTCTGAGTAGAACTTTACATGCTGAGTGTTCGTGACTTATTTTCGGACTTTGAGAAATGCTCAACGGTTTCATGTGAGCTCTGCTTAAATGTAAGCAATACACGTTGACATAAAACAAGATTTTTTTATAATTTTTTTTTTATAAATCTATAGACCATTTGAAATAAAGTCATTTGAATGATATTTCCTATTCAATGTAAAATCAAATTTGTTCATTGCATGTTTTGTTGTTGATGAATGTTGCAAAAAAAAAAAAAAAAATAAAATAAAATAAAATAAAATAATTATAAAAAAAAAAATAATAATAATACTAAAAAAGTCATGCTGTCTATATTACCAATTTCAGTACCACAAGCACAAGGGGTGGAGGCGGAAATTCCAATATGGAAAAAAATAGATTGGAGTCCTGAAATTGAACAAGAGATTTATAAGGACTGGGGAAAATATTATTCTCGGCGACGGAGGGAAAATATTGCTATGTACTATTATGATAAAGCATATCAACTTTCTAATGATGATTACATGACTCTTTACCATCGAAGTCAAAGTAAACGAAAAACTGCGAAAACATTAAGTGCTCTTGAAGACGGTCTTGAAGCTCAACGTAAGTCTATATATTTAATTTAAGTTAATTTGAAATCGGCTTTTTGTTCGGAACCAATTTTTAGTAGGTCCGGACAGATCGAGTTTGTTTACAAAAATAGATACTATTCCCTCCAAAAATTAATTAAAAACAAGTAAGAACGTTGCAGTTAGGCGCAACTAACTGCGATATACTTTGTTCCCATAGGTGCATCTTATTTATTTAATAAACATTTAATTACCGAAATATTTCGGCAATTAGAAAACGTACATGGCAAGCAACAAACGTTTTTCCTACACATACACATACAGCTTTACACATGTACACACTATACGAGTATACACACAATTTTCTTTGTATGCATACAAAAGTTTGCATGCCAGAATATTCTAAGAATTGTGACTGAATTGGGAATTTTTCGATCGTTACTTTAGTTTTGTCAAAAGGCGTTCTAGCAATGGCTTATTTGGTTTTAGTTAACACAGCTCATATTAGGTCAGTGGCGCTGATGGTAAGCGCTATGCAAGCTATAGTTGGGTGCGTGGGTTCGAGTCCCGCAGAAAACTTTTTCTTTGTCAAAAATTATTATTTTTTAATTTTTTTTTATATTTGTATATTTATTATAAAATGCTTGCTGCCAATTGATAATAATTTATAAACATACGCATATGAATTGTGCATTTAAGCAAAAACTAAAACAACTTTTCCGATTTGCCACGCTGCTTGCTTGGCAAGCAGTTTTTCTATGCAGGCATATATGTATGTATGTATGTGTACACAGATGTTTGTAAGTGTATACACATCCAAGTGTGTATACATATTGCAAGAATTGCGATTGTATTGTTTTGTTTTGTCACAAGCTGTGAATTTATTTAGGTTTAGCTAACGATTACATGTTGTTTTCAAAAGACCTAGGTTCGAATCCCGCTGGAAACTTTTTATTTATTAATCAAAAACTTATCAATTTTATTTTTTAAATGCATTAATATTATTATATTTATGTTAAAATGCATTTTGCCATCTTAGCAATTGCTACTAAGCTATTATATGCGTGAATTAGGCATGTGGCCACAACAAACTTCTTTGCCGATTTGCCACGCCCCCAGTGGGCGTAGACGCATAATTTTTGGCCAGTTCTTAGAAAGGGCCGAGACTAACATGACTGCAAAATTTGGTTGCTTACATTCCAAAAATGCGAAAATTACAGGGTATTTTTCGATATGCCACGCCCCCAAAGAGGCTGAAAAATTATTTTTGGGTCATCGATAGAGGAGAACATTAGTAACTCAACCATCTAATTTTCAAGCTTCTAGCTCTAAAACTGTAGGAGATATAAACTTTTGCGGTTTGTGATGCCCCCTGTGGGCGTAGATATATCTACCATAGCTTATTAGTCTTGGGTTGTCAACCCGAGTATACATGCAAAATTTCAAGTCTCTAGTGTCAATAGTGTTCAAAATATAGCACAATTTGAAAAGTCACCATATATTCAGGTCCGATTTGCCACGCCCCAAATGGGCGTAGACATATAACTTTTTGATCGATCTTCTTAGAATCATAACATTAACTCACATGCAAAATCTCAGTGTTCTAGCTTTAACGGTGTAGAAGATACGTATTTCCCGATTTGCCACGCCCCTAGTGGGCGGATCGGGAAAATTTTAACACTTTATAATTCGGGAGCATATATGAGTATATATTTAAAATTGCAAGTCTCTAGCTCTAATAGCTCCGAAAAATATTGCGTTCATACGGACAGACGGACGGACGGACGGACAGACGGACGGACAGCAAGACGGACATTGCACAAACCCAATATACTTTTTCCCTTTCGGGAACAAAGTATAAAAATAAGGTGATCTAGCCCTGTCCGTCTGTCTATCCGTCCGTCCGTCCATCCGTCCGTATGAACCTCGAGATTTCGGAAACTGCAAAAGCTAGAGAGCTGAAATTTTACGTTATGCACGCCCCCCTCACCCTCAATATGCAAAAAACGCATTTCAAATACTAGACTTGAAATTTGACAAGTAAACACATTTTGATGCTATTAATATATTTTGAAAGTTTCATGAAGGTCATCGATCTAGGAATGGAGTTATAAGCGTCTAAAGTATGTCCCACCCCACCCCCAAGCCACGGCAAAAGAAGAAATTAGTTATTTTGGAGGGTTCAGGGTATCTCGTAGTCGATCCGTCTCGACTAGAGCATTCTTACTAGTTAATATATTTAATTTTGATCATATGATGAAAACTTTTTTAATGAGTTTAAGTAATATATTATTTTAAGGAATTCTAAAATTAAAATGTGTGGTAAACGCTCCTATTAATCTTGAGGTTTGCGATGCACTGTATGAGTTAAACCAGTTTGAAAAAGCTAAAGCTGAACTTCATTATAACAAACGGTTATTCACTGGGAACAAGACGAAGGCTTTTGAAGACCGATTGATTGTGGTATGTATCAAACGATGTTTTTTTTGTACCCTGAACCGTTTGAAAATGGGAATTTAGGGTACAATGGTTTTATCAAAATGTATGTAACAGGCATTCTTCATCAGCATAAAAAAATAAGTTGATTTAGCTCTTTCCGTCTGTCCGTCCGTCCGACCGTATGAACATCGAGATTTGGCAAATAGATACATTTTGATGCTCTTAATATATTCCGGAAGTTTCATGAAAATCGTCCATCTAGAAATGGAGTTATAAGCATCCAAAGTTCAGCCCAACCCACCCCCAGCCACGGCAGGAACTGCGTGTATCACAATTTTGAAGGGTTCAGGGTATCTCGTAGTCGTGCCGTCTCGACTAGAGCCTTCTTACTTTCCCCACTTCGCCCCACCACCCCCAAATGTGAAAAAAATGCATTTCAAATACTAGAGACATGCAGTTTTGTTTAGCATATACATATGTAGATATGAATATCATAATCATAATTGGAAGATATCAATACGATTGTCCATCTAGAAACAGAATTATTAATCATCAAAGTTTTCTCATCAAAACCCATGTGCTGCAGCAACAAAGGCAAGAAAGGCAAAGAAGGGCTCAGGGGATTTCGTAGTCGAGCAGTCTCGACTACAGCTTTCTTACTTGTTTTGAGTTGATATTGTGAACGTATTTAAAAGGTTGATGACAATATCAAAGATGCCTGTGGTGATGGCTTAAGCCCATTTATATTGGAGAATGAAAGCATGATGTCTCATGTGAAAGACATTCTTAACGAAAAATTGAAGATTGACAATCGTCCATTATGGAAAACGTTAAAGGAACAAAATAAATGCGATATATTAAGCGTACCTGAAACCAAAGTTTGTTCAACACAAAGAAAAGTAACGAAATTGTTTTATACTAATTGAATTATATTCATAGGAAGAATTACTGAGCCCACTAGAAATAGCAAGACGAAAGCGTGCTTTTGATATATGCTACCAAGTTTATATTGACAAGTCTTGGATTGACATTCTATTTTTAAAAAACTTAAGAAAGTAAGTTTTTTTTTTTTACAATTACTATTTAATATTTTATAATTAAAGCATTCCTTATGATATTCATTTGTAGTCATAAGAAAGTAAAGTGTAACACATTTCGAACAGTAGACATTAGCCTCCCAATTTGACAAACGAACTCATGTACTCGCCTCGCAAACTTTTTCACGACTCGTCTCTACCACCAACGACGCGTCGTGGCCCTTCCACAATTTTTTTGCAAACCATCAGATTTCAGCTCGTATCACAGGTGTTGACCAAATAATTATAAAACGTTTGGACATAATCTTGATTGTTATCAACTGTAAAGAAATGGTGACTGGGTTCAAATTTGACGGGTATGCTGCTAGAACTGCAGAGCTGTTGGGAGTAACTTACACGCACAATTCATAAAATTCTTGCCCATGGCCGAAACTTGATAGAATATCAATCTTTACCTATTGGAAAGCTGTCAAAGGAAGGTTTCGCTGCAATACTTGCAAGTTTTCACGCTATCGACAGAATGAGGATCTCAATATGTTGTCTGCCTCTTCTGACCCACTTATCTCTTCGCTTAGACATGTTAGAACCCTAAAAGAATTAGAAACTAATTATTGTGCAGAAACTTTAAGCTTATTAGATATTGCCCCGCCTTCTACGGATAACAGCTTTAAGAAAACTAAATTAAAAAAAAGTTATTTATTTTTTTAAACATACTCTAAAAATAATACAAATAATTTATTGCAAAAATAAATTTTTTTTTTCATTGAAAAACCAGTTATTTTTGACGAAGCTCACATTTCTCATGCTTGACCTATAGCTGTGAAGCACCCTGTTGTCGAATCACCCTGTATGTAGATTTAAAGCTTGAAGAATTCTCTTTCGAATGCCTTTTAAATTTATAAATATCTTACTTGGTTCAAAAGTTATGATTTTTGGAACGCAAAATGAGCATAACATATCGTCGCGACGACATACACTAGTCCATTGACTAGTAGTTTAGCCAGTCAATGACTGGGCTAAACTACAATTTATAGCTTTAGCTACAATTCAACATAAACTGCAATAACAAAACATTAATTTCCTGATTTCCTATTTTCAATGGGTTTAAAATAAAGTTGAAGTATACTAGCGAATACTTTCAATTTGATAAACATTTTTTTTATTTACATACGTTACGGATTAAGTAACCCCAGTTTACTTTTGGACCAGTGCAAAACTTCCAGAGATTTTCTGGGAACGTTGGTCGGTAAACAATATGAAGTCGTTAGGAAGTTTTTGGTATGTTTTAGAATTTATTACTAATTGAAAATCTAATAATGTATCAATCAATGGAACCAAGAAAATAATACAAGCTCGATCACCGATGTATTACGTGCGGTATAAAAAGTATTCTAACAAAGATCGATTACTAAAGTTCAGAGAAGCCCTTCTCAATAGAATACAGTATCAAACACGACGAAACATGGTTTCTGTTTTACAAACGATAAGACGTCTTCGGGACCAAAAAAACTTGACGGTAAGTTACTATAAATAATTCTATGTTCACAAATTATTTTGTATCATCTATCCCCGACGGACATTACGTAGCTTTTTTTTATACTCATAATAAAATTATAATGGGAAATCAGGGTAAAACGTTTTTGTAAAAATGGATGTCACACACAGAAAGAGGTGTGTCAGATCTGCTAATATATACATATTCTTGATCTAGATAACGATCAGAGTTGATCTAATTCATTAGTCCGTCCGTAAGAACTCGAGAATTCCACTAACTACTATTTGAAATTTGACGTCGCAGGTTAAATTTTTACTTACAATAATGCCACGCGCCCTTCGCTCCAAATTAAAACATATAAGAAGGGTCTAGTCGAGACGGTTCGACTATGAGATACCCTGAACCCTGTAAAAAAAAACTAATACTCTTAGATTGGGTTGAACTTTGGAAGCTTATAATAGCAGGTCTTACCAATTTGTTCACGCAGTAGGTCATCGGTCGCTCTTTGGAAGATGCTTCCGGCATTCTTCAATCCAAACGGTAATCGAAAAAAACTCATATTTTCCTCCATTTACAAAGAAATGTTTTTATACTCTGTTTTTATACTCTGTTCTTCTTTACACACGTGTAAGCGCGCTCTAATGTACAGTTGCTGCCGTGGCTTGGGGGTGGGGTGGACGCTTTAGATGCTTATAATTCCATTCCTAAATGGATGATCTTCATTAAACTTTCAGAATATATTAATAGCATCCAAATGTGTGTATTGCCAAATTTCAAGTCTCTAGTATTTGAAATGCGTTTTTTGCATATTGGAGGCCTGTTATATACATTTTCACAAAAACATTATACCCTGAATTCCCATTTTCAATGGGTTCAGGGTATAAAAACTCAAGATAACAAACGAATCTGACGTATGGCCAACGAAAACAAGTTAATAGGGCTACCAATTTTAAATACTCATGCGAACAGCCATAGTTAGATGAGAAAATAATACACCGACGTCAAATATAAATTACTATGAATGACTGAAAACAACAGAAGAATATGGTGAACATAAGAGTAGCCTTAGCTTGGGGGATAAAACACCCATCTAGGAAATTTAACAACGTTGCTGACGAAGAGATAATTGTAGATCTACATATGCTAAAAAGCTTACGAGTTTTCTGGTATGATTACGATAGTTCAGTTCCTGGAAGAAGAGCGTGGATCGCATGTTCTCAGGTAACGCCATTGCGGCACTCGAGTCGAGTACGGCACTCGAGTACTACGGAAAAACACGTAGATTTTTGAGCCTGGCTACGTAATTCTCAAATTTTAACGTGGCATCCCTGGTTGTATGGTTAGTGCCCAAACTCACAATTCAATCGAAATTCTTAGAATACTATAGCATGCAGCATTTGTAAGAAAGCATAGAAAATCGATTGTTGCTTGTCATGTACGTTATCTGATTGCCGAAATATATTGTTTATTAAATGTTTATTAAATAAATAAACAGCACCTACGAGAACATAAGAGTTAGTTAGTTAGTTGCGCCTAACTGCAGCGTTTTTAAAGGTTTTTTGAGCGTATCTTCTACGATGTTTGAGCTAGAGAATTCAAATTTGTAGATTTAGATAGATTTAGACAGAATTTTCCGATTTTGGATACCACGCCCTTTGGCCCACAATTTAAAAAAAAACCCATTTCAAATACTAGTGACTTGCAATTTGACAAAAAGGCACATTTAGATGCTATTAATATACATATACATATTCCAAAAGTTTCAAGACGATCGTCCATCTAGAAATGGAATTATAAGCGTGCAAAGTATAACCCGACCCACCCCCAAGCACGGCAGCCACGGATAGCGGTTAGCATAACTCATAATTATGTTATTTGAGGCATAAAATACAACTGAACTCTTATTCAATTCTAAAGGGTTTTTATGGTGAAATAAGATTATGTTATGCAGCGGAGGCTGCGATAATTGTTTATGTTTACAATATTGGAGCGGCGTCTTATTGCTAAAGTGTGTTTATATCATACAGCTGGACTGACCAAAAAGTGTCAAGTAAGTTTATATGTATGTATTAGGCATCGGAGACTGCGATACTTGTTTATACAGTCGAGTCTCGATAATTCGTAATGGCAAGGGAACCGAATTACAGAGGTTTTCGATTTACCGGGGTTTCCATTTAAAGGGGTGTAAGAAATCAAAATACGAATTGAAAGGGTTTTAAAAAATAAAAATAAATATAAATGAAATACACATTCAATTCAATATTATGTATTTAAAAACTAAATTAAACATAAACAAAGTCATACTAACGAAAAATTAAGATTTAAAAAAGCTTGTAATTTTGTTGTATTTTGTATTGTTTCATGTTCTTCATAATTATTTTTTATACCGTGAGTCCATTGATATAAAGTATATATATTCTTGATGAGAATAGTTGATATAGCCATGTCCGTCAGTCCGTCCGTCCGTCCGTATGTATGAACGTGTCGATTTCCGAAAATACAAAAGCTAGAGAGTTCATTCTTTTTGTGTTAGGTCCGTATATTGCGCGCGCAGTACGAGTTTGTTTCAGAAATTCGATAACTTGTATATTTGCTTAGTTATCGATAACTGAAATTATCGGGAACCAGTTATAAAATTCTAGCTAATTCATCTTTAGAGTTAGAGTCTCTAAGTCTTCTGCATATATATAGGTACTAATTTAATACAATTTCGGTTTTTGTCAGATTTTGATTCCGGTCCCCAATTCGCCCCCACACCCCCAAATGTGAAAAAAATGCATTTCAAATACTAGAGACATGCAGTTTGGTTTAGCATATATGTAGATATGAATATCATAATCATAATCTGTAGATATCAATACGATTGTCCATCTAGAAACAGAATTATTAATCATAAAAGTTTTCTCATCAAAACCCATGTGGTGCAGTAACAAAGGCAGCGAGATAGCAAGACGCTTGCAATGCTTACACACATGCATACACCCATACATGCCTACAAGCGTAGAACAGCGTCTATGTGTGCGCGTGGTTTTGCATGTACAGTTTTTTATGCGTGCAGAAACGAATCGAATAATTCTTGGAATATTATTCGTTCGAAGAAGGGCTCAGGGGATTTCGTAGTCGAGCAGTCTCGACTACAGCTTTCTTACTTGTTTATTTTTTTGTTTACCGAGCTTATTAAATGATATGAATACACAAAAAAAAAAAAAAAAAAAAAACGCTATGAGAACGTTTGCTTGACATTTTTACGAATCGTCTTCACGCTTCAAATAAAATGAAAAAGCTAATGTAAATCCAATGAGAGAACAACGAAATTTCGCACATGAAGCGACAAAACGGCGCCATGCATAATAGCACACTCGTTGCGAAAAAGTGATGCTTATGTACATCACGCTTTCATACCCTTCCCAAAAATAATCACGAAAACACTAAAATTTTGCATGAGCATGGCAAAGCCGTTTAAGAGTTCGGCATACTCTTACTCAGAAGGGAAGATGGGATCGTTGCGAATCGCAACTCGCGGACAAATTTCAATTTTTGTGCACTGCTGGCTTGTGCCTGCATACATATATATATGAGAGGCATAGAGAGAGTGAGTGAGGGAGTGAATAAAGAAAGAATAGCACACAGTGATGCTTCATATGAGAATAGAATCATTTCGTTCGAGCGCTGGCAGCGAACTGAATATCAACTACGATATTTTCGCTGCCCGAGCAGCAAATGACAGAGCCGAGCAAATACGAAGATGATTAGGACGCGAAATCAAAATCTGGTTCGTGAAAAAAGTTTGTTCTACTTGTCCAGTCTATGTGTTGTATGGTTAGTGATAATAGTCTGCGAGACCTAACAGTAGTTTAACTTCCAGCAAAATCAAGAATTATGAATTACAAGAGGTTACGAAACGAAATTACGAATTATGAAGGGTTTCGAAACGAATCATGGCCGAGCATGCAGAAAAATTACGAATTAACGAGGGGACCAAAATGTATGGGATTTTTACGAATTAAATAAGTTTTTTCAAGGGACCATCAGTTTCTTACGAAATATTGAGATTTTCGATTTAGCGGGGTACGAATTATCGAGACTCTACTGTATAACTGTATAACAAGTTTTCATACTAGCTGATGAGCTAGAGAGTTGCAATTTGAAATGTATACTCGGGGTGACAACCCAAGTTCAAAAAGCTATGGCGGATACGCCCATTGGGGGCGTGGCAAATCGGGAAATACGTATCTTCTACGCCGTTAAAGCTAGAACGCTGAAATTTTGCATGTTAGTTAATGTTATGATTCTAAGAAGATCGATCAAAAATTTCTACGCCCAGTGGGGGCGTGGCAAATCGGACCTGAATATATATTGATTTTTTAAATTGTGCTATATTTTGAACACTATTGACACTAGAGACCTGAAATTTTGCATGTATACTCGGGTTGACAACCCAAGACTAATAAGCTATGGTAGATATATCTACGCCCACAGGGGGCGTGGCAAACCGCAAAAGTTTATATCTCCTACAGTTTTAGAGCTAGAAGCTTGAAAATTGGATGGTTGAGTTACTAATGTTCTCCTCTATCGATGCACCAAAAATAATTTTTCAGCCTCTTTGGGGGCGTGGCATATCGAAAAATACCCTGTAATTTTCGCATTTTTGGAATGTAAGCAACCAAATTTTGCAGTCATGTTAGCCTCGGCTCTTTCTAAGAAATTATGGGTCTACGCCCACTGGGGGTGTGGCAAATCGGCAAAGAAGTTTGTTGCCAACTGCATAATTAATGCATATAATAGCTTAGTAGCAATTGCTAAGATGGCAAAAAGCATTTTAACATAAATATAATAGTATTAATGAATTTAAAAAATAAAATTTATAAGTTTTCGATTAATAAATAAAAAGTTTCCAGCGGGATTCGAACCTAGGTCTTTTGAAAACAACATGTAATCGTTAACTAAACCTAAATAAATTCACAGCTGATCAGCTGACCAGCTGATCAGAAGCTTGTGACAAAACAAAACAATACAATCGCAATTCTTGCAATATGTATACACTTTTGGATGTGTATACACTTACAAACATCTGTGTACACATAAATACATACATATATGCATGCATAGAAAAACTGCTTGCCAAGCAAGCAGCGTGGCAAATCGGAAAAGTTGTTTTAGTTTTTGCTTAAATGCACAATTCATATGCGTATGTTTATAAATTATTATCAATTGGCAGCAAGCATTTTATAATAAATATACAAATATAAAAAAAAATTAATAAATAATAATTTTTCAAAAAGAAAAAGTTTTCTGCGGGACTCGAACCCACGCACCCAAGTATAGCTTGCATAGCGCTTACTATCAGCGCCACTGACCTAATATGAGCTGTGTTAACTAAAACCAAATACGGCATTGCTAGAGCGTCTGTGACAAAACTAAAGTAATGATGGAAAAATTCCCAATTTAGTCACAATTCTTAGAATATTCTGGCATGCAAACTTTTGTATGCATACATAGAAAATTGTGTGTATACTCGTATAGTGTGTACATGTGTAAATCTATATGTATGTGTAGGAAAAACGTTTGTTGCTTGCCATGTACGTTTTCTAATTGCCGAAATATTTCATTAATTAAATGTTTATTAAATAAATAAGATGCACCTATGGGAACAAAGTATATCGCAGTTAGTTGCGCCTAACTGCAACGTTCTTACTTGTTATACTTTGTTCCCGAAGGGGAAAAAGTATATTGGGTTTGTGCAATGTCGGTCTTGCTGTCCGTCCGTCTGTCCGTATGAACGCAATATTTTTCGGCGCTATTAGAGCTAGAGACTTGAAATTTTAAACATATACTCATATATGTCCCCGAATTGTAAAGTGTTCAAATTTTCCCGATCCGCCTACTAGGGGCGTGGCAAATCGGAAAACTCTTCCGCCCATAGTCAAGTTATCATACTAGATGATGAGCTAGAGAGCTGAAATTTCACATGAACACTCACATGTTACCTACGCAATACGAGTTTATTTTGTTTTTTTCGATAACTCGTCCCATTTCCATTTATTATACATATATTACAATTATCGATAAAAAATCAAAAATTCGTTTACATTTTTTAGGTTTTTTGGGTATAACTTCTACACCGTTTTAGCTAGAGACTTCAACTTTAGATAGATATTATGGATACGCAGATTTTGTAGTTTTGCAGATTTTGGATGCCACGCCCCCTTCGCCCCCAATTTGGAAAAAACGCATTTCACATACTAGAGATTTGCAATTTGGCACATAGGTAGATTTAGATACTCTTGATCTACTCTGAAAATTTCATGAAGATCGTCCATTTAGAAATGGAGTTATTAGCGTCCAAAGTTCAGCCCAACCCACCCCAAGCCACTGCAGCAACTGCGCAGTTAGCAGAGCGTGCGCCTCTAAGTGCTTAAAGAAGAAGAGTATCACTTTTTTGCAGGGTTCAGGGGATTTCGTAGTCGAGCAATCTCGACTAGAGCCTTCTTACTTGTTTTATTTTCGTACAGTGACCATGACCTGTAATGTATCATAAACACTTCGAAAAGTGTTAATGGCTCTCTTAATGTTCGTTTCGAACGCTAAAATGTTACTAACGTTTTTAAACTACGATGCGGACGGTTGTGATATATCCTGTTCCATATTGATTATTAATTTAGTATATGAATTATATCTATATTAATAATTAACTAATTCTAAGTTGGCTGTGGTATGGATATTTACAACTTTAACAATATTATTATTATTTATTCTTTTGTTTCAGAGGCTTTCAAATTATATTGAGGAAGTAATGGGAGATTACGCAGTGTTGAAAACCAATCGCATTATGCCATGGAAGATTGAGTTTATTAATGATGTGTATAATACTTTGGGTTTAGCTTTATCTGAACAGTATGTTGTGCCTAAAAATTTTCGAATCAGTGACAAAAACCCAGTACTGCAATTATTACATTTTAATCCGCATAAAGTCAAAGAAATAAACACATTTGTTTTCGGAGATCGATCTACACATCAAGATCAGGAGTCAGTGGATCCCGGCATTATTAAATCAAAGTGGGTTTTGCTCTTTTACTAAACATATTAACTCTATTTTTTTGTTCTTTTTTTATCAGAAGACTGATATCTCGTTTGGAGAAACGCCTTATATTTGCTACACATCCAATAGAAAAAGCGTATCTGCTTCATCAAATTGCCTGCATTCATCTTCAATCAAATCACTTTGATGAGTGTTGCTTTGTTGCTCGCAAGGCCTTGCAGGGTTTGACCAATGTTTTTTTTTTTTTTCTCATCGATCTATTTTAAATTATTTATTTTTAGAAGCAGAAACTATGCAACAGTAATATATGGAGTTTCTTATGCATTATTATCACTGTGAAGTCGAATGCATCTTTAAATAAAACTGAAGGTATAAGTGAAGCTTTGAAAAAAGCGCTTTTAATTGCTGAAAAGCTTCAATCACCACAAATAATCGAATTTGTCGAAACATGTATTTCTGGCAATGATCGTTTTTCTTATATGAGAGGGATGGATAGTCGTCGAGAAAGCAAATCACATGCTCGGAGGTCTCTCAATTAATACAACCTGTTAAATACTCCATCTAAATTCACAATGTAATAAATTTTTCGTTTTTGCAATAATAAATATTTGATATTTGTATATATCAAAAATAAATAATATGTATATCCCCGTACGTCCGTATGAACGTCGATTTCGGAAACTACAAAAGCTAGGGAACTGAAATTTGACATGAATACTCGTTCGTTTATTTTGTTTTTTCGATAAGTCATCCCATTCCCAAATTATCGATAAAAAATTGAAAATTCGCTTCAATTTTAAACATTTTTTGGGCATAACTACACCGTTTGAGCTAGAGACTTCAAATTTTAATATTTAGATAGATCTTGTGGATACGCATATTTTGTAATTTATAGATTATGGATTGTTTTGTTTTGTTTTGTTTTGTTTTAGTTTTAGTTTTAGTTTTAGTTTTAGTTTTAGTTTTAGTTTTAGTTTTAGTTTTAGTTTTAGTTTTAGTTTTAGTTTTAGTTTTAGTTTTAGTTTTAGTTTTAGTTTTAGTTTTAGTTTTAGTTTTAGTTTTAGTTTTAGTTTTAGTTTTAGTTTTAGTTTTAGTTTTAGTTTTAGTTTTAGTTTTTTTTTTATGGATTCGCTGTCGCTATTGGTTGTGTGTTGCTTTTTGTTTAGGAGTTTAGTTTTTGTTTTAGTTTGGAGGGCTTTAAGTTAAGATTTGTAAGATTTGTTTTCCACGTTGGGGAGGTTGGCTGCAGTTTCCATGTCTTCTATTATGGTTTGATTTTCTGTTGATCGGGCTGTGGTTGATTGTGTTGTCGCTGTGGAGAGTGGAGAGTTTCTTAGCTGCTGCGTCGTGTTGGTTGGTGTGTGCGTGTATTGGGTGTTGGGTAGTGTGGTGGTTGGTGTGTATGTTATTGTTGTGTGTGTGGTTGTTGTGTTTGGTGCTGACTGTGCCAGTGTTTTAGCGTAGGTATTTTGTTGGTTATGTCTTTTGTAGTAGATATCAACTGCAGTTTTGTGATCTACTTTTTCAGTTTTTATACTTTGTTCCCGAAGGGGAAAAAGTATATTGGGTTTGTGCAATGTCCGTCTTGCTGTCCGTCCGTCTGTCCGTCTGTCCGTCCGTCCGTCTGTCCGTCTGTCCGTATGAACGCAATATTTTTCGGCGCTATTAGAGCTAGAGACTTGAAATTTTAAACATATACTCATATATGTTCCCGAATTATAAAGTGTAAAAATTTTCCCGATCCGCCCACTAGGGGCGTGGCAAATCGGAAAACTCTTCCGCCCATAGTTAAGTTATCATACTAGATGATGAGCTAGAGAGTTGCAATTTGGAATGTATACTCGGGGTGACAACCCAAGTTCAAAAAGCTATGGCGGATATATCTACGCCCATTGGGGGCGTGGCAAATCGGGAAACACGTATCTTCTACACCGTTAAAGCTAGAACGCTGAAATTTTGCATGTGAGTTAATGTTATGATTATAAGAAGATCGATCAAAAAGTTTTATGTCTACACCCATTGGGGGCGTGGTAAATCGGACCTGAATATATAGTGATTTTTCAAATTGTGCTATATTTTGAACACTATCGACACTAGAGACTTGAAATTTTGCATGTACACTCGGGTTGACAACCCAAGACTAATAAGCTATGGTAGATATATCTACGCCCACAGTGGGCGTGGCAAACCGCAAAAGTTTATATCTCCTACAGTTTTAGAGCTAGAAGCTTGAAAATTGGATGGGTGAGTTACTAATGTTCTCCTCTATCGATGCCCCAAAAATAATTCTTCAGCCTCTTTGGGGGCGTGGCATATCGAAAAATACCCTGTAATTTTCGCATTTTTGGAATGTAAGCAACCAAATTTTGCAGGCATGTTAGCCTCGGCCCTTTCTAAGAACTGGCAAAAAATTATGAGTCTACGCCCACTGGGGGCGTGGCAAATCGGCAAAGAAGTTTGTTGTGGCCAACTGCATAATTCATGCATACAATAGCTTAGTAGCAATTGCTAAGATGGCAAAAAGCATTTTAACATAAATATAATAATATTAATGAATTTAAAAAATAAAATTCATAAGTTTTTGATTAATAAATAAAAAGTTTCCAGCGGGATTCGAACCTGGGTCTTTTGAAAACAACATGTAATCGTTAGCTAAACCTAAATAAATTCACAGCTGATCAGCTGACCAGCTGATCAGCAGTTTGTGCGACACAAAACAATACAATCGCAATTCTTGCAATATGTATACACTTTTGGATGTGTATACACGTACACATGCATACATACATATATGCATGCATAGAAAAACTGCCTGCCACACAGCGTCGCAAATCGGAAAGCATAAAACAGTTTTAGTTTTTACTTAAATGCACAATTCATATGCGTATGTTTATAAATGATTATCAATTGGCAGCAAGCATTTTATAATAAATATACAAATATTAAAAAAACAAAAAATAAATAATTTTTGAAAAAAAGTTTTCTGCCTTATTCGAAAACCACGCACCTAAGTATAGCTTGCATAGCGCTTACCACCAGCGCCACTGCCCTGAATTTGGCTTCGTTAACTAAAACCAAATAAGGCATCGCTAGAGCGCCTTTTGACAAAACTAAAGTAACGATCGAAAAATTCCCAATTCAGTCACATTTCTTAGAATATTCTGGCATCCAAACTTTTGTATGCATACATAGTAAATTGTGTGTATACTCGTATAGTGTGTACATGTGAAAATCTGTATGTATGTGAAGGAAAAACGTTTGTTGCTTGCAATTAATTGCCGAAATATATCGTTAATTAAATGTTTATTAAATAAATAAGATGCACCTATGGGAACAAAGTATATCGCTGTTAGTTGCGCCTAACTGCAACGTTCTTACTTGTTTTTAATTGTTGTCAACTCTTGTTGTTTTAGGAATGTAGGGCATTTGCGATCGAGTGGACTGTGTTGATGGTCGATTTCTGGGTTGTTTTTACAATTCAGGCATCTTTGTGGATTATGCAATAATCCCCTTCGGTAGTGTGCTTGTTTTCTGAACAGTTTTTGCAAGTTTCCGAACTTTTGCAGGGTGTCCAAAGCGGAGACAGTTTTGCATCGCAATGGGAGGGGTATGTAGGATCGCGGACAGATTCGTAGCCAATTTTAATTGTTTCAGGCAGTTTATATGTTGCGAAAGTGTTTGTGATGAATCCAGTTTCTACGGGTCTGTTGTCAGCTTAGTTTATGTTGTTTGGTTGTCTTTTTAGGATTTTGCAAACTTCAGTTACTTTCTGTGTTTTTAGTTCTTCTTATATTACCTTTTCACTTATGTTGCGTAGGTCATTGCAGTTTATTACAACTTTGGAAAAATTTAGTGTTTTGTGTTCTGTTGCAGTAATGTCGATATTTGTCATTTTGGTGAGTGTGAGTAGCTTCGTAGATTGTAAATTGTTTTTGGTTTTAATAAGTAGGGAGCCGTCTCCTGTTTTTTTTGTATGTTTCTTCTTCTCCTCCGCTGGCATAGTCTATGGTTTTTTATACCCTGAACCCATTGAAAATGGGAGTTCAGGATATAATGGTTTTGTGAAAATATATGTAACAGGCAGAAGGAGACGTCGCACACCCCATAAAGTATACATATATATTCTTGCTCAGCATAAAAATATAAGTTGATCTAGCCCTGTCCGTTTGTCCGTCCATATGAACGTCGAGATTTCGGAAACTACAAAAGCAAGAGAGCTGAAATTTTACATAATTACTCGTATGTTCGTTACGCTGTACGAGTTTCTTTTGTTTTTTCGATAACTCATCCCATTTCCAAATAATCGATAAAAATCGAAAATTCGTTTCCATTTTTTACGTTTTTTGAGCATAACTTTTATACCTATTATCTATATCCTATATATATATTCTATATCCTATTATCTATTAAATAGATATTATGGATACTCATATTATGTAATTCAGATTTTGGATGGCACGCCCCTTCGCCACAAATTTGGAAAAACGCATTTCAAATACTAGAGACTTTCAATTTGGGGAGAACATCAACTAAAATGCTGTTTAAATTTAAATCACAAATTGTGATTAGATTGCAAAATTGTTACTGATTTGTTGACAATTCTTGGGCATATCAAAATGATTTGGTTTTTGCTTCTATTATTATATGTTAATATTTATCAATATACATATTTTAATTATAGTTGGCTCTGTGATTAGAGCGTGATTAGACTCTCATATCTTTCTGCTCGAAATTTCTTTATTTTAATGCAATTTCTTTATTTCTTGCTTGAAGCTTTTGCCTTGGCCCACTGGGAATTTGGTTGCTTTTCTTTTTTAGCTTTTATTGTATTTGATTTGTTTTGTTGTTGTTTCGTTTTTGTTTGGCTGATTGAAAGCGTTAAAAGCGTCCAAAGTTCAGCCCAACCCACCCCCCAGCCAAGGCAGCAACTGCGCAGTTAGTAGAGCGCGCGCTCATAAGTGCGTAAAGAAGAAGAGTATCACTTTTTTTTGCAGGGTTCAGGGTATTTCGTAGTCGAGCCGTCTCGACTAGAGCCATCTTACTTGTTATACCCTGAACCCATTGAAAATGGGAATTCAGGGTATAATGGTTTTGTGAAAATGTATGTATAAGGCAAAAGGAGACGTCGCAGACCCTATAAAGTATATATATTCTTGATCAGCATAAAAAAATAAGTTGATTGAGTCCGTCTGTCCGTCCGTCCGTCCGTCCGTCCGTCCTTATGAACGTCGAGATTTCGGAACTACAAAAGCTAGAGAGCTGAAATTTCACATGAACACTCACATGTTACCTACGCAATACGAGTTTATTTTGTTTTTTTCGATAACTCGTCCCATTTCCATTTATTATACATATATTACAATTATCGATAAAAAATCAAAAATTCGTTTACATTTTTTAGGTTTTTTGGGTATAACTTCTACACCGTTTTAGCTAGAGACTTCAACTTTAGATAGATATTATGGATAGGCAGATTTTGTAGTTTTGTAGTTTTGCAGATTTTGGATGCCACGCCCCCTTCGCCCCCAATTTGGAAAAAACGCATTTCACATACTAGAGATTTGCAATTTGGCACATAGGTAGATTTGGATACTCTTGATCTACTCTGAAAATTTCATGAAGATCGTCCATTTAGAAATGGAGTTATTAGCGTCCAAAGTTCAGCCCAACCCACCCCCAAGACAAAGCAGCAACTGCGCAGTTAGCAGAGCGCGCGCTCATAAGTGCGTAAAGAAGAAGAGTATCACTTTTTGCAGGGTTCAGGGGATTTCGTAGTCGAGCAGTCTCGACTAGAGCCTTCTTTCTTGTTTTATTTTCGTACAGTGACCATGACCTGTAATGTATCATAAACACTTCGAAAAGTGTTAATGGCTCTCTTAATGTTCGTTCGAACGCTAAAATGTTACTAACGTTTTTAAACTACGATGCGGACGGTTGTGATATATCCTGTTCCATATTGATTATTAATTTAGTATATGAATTATATCTATATTAATAATTAACTAATTCTAAGTTGGCTGTGGTATGGATATTTACAACTTTAACAATATTATTATTATTTATTCTTTTGTTTCAGAGGCTTTCAAATTATATTGAGGAAGTAATGGGAGATTACGCAGTGTTGAAAACCAATCGCATTATGCCATGGAAGATTGAGTTTATTAATGATGTGTATAATACTTTGGGTTTAGCTTTATCTGAACAGTATGTTGTGCCTAAAAATTTTCGAATCAGTGACAAAAACCCAGTACTGCAATTATTACATTTTAATCCGCATAAAGTCAAAGAAATAAACACATTTGTTTTCGGAGATCGATCTACACATCAAGATCAGGAGTCAGTGGATCCCGGCATTATTAAATCAAAGTGGGTTTTGCTCTTTTACTAAACATATTAACTCTATTTTTTTGTTCTTTTTTTATCAGAAGACTGATATCTCGTTTGGAGAAACGCCTTATATTTGCTACACATCCAATAGAAAAAGCGTATCTGCTTCATCAAATTGCCTGCATTCATCTTCAATCAAATCACTTTGATGAGTGTTGCTTTGTTGCTCGCAAGGCCTTGCAGGGTTTGACCAATGTTTTTTTTTTTTTTCTCATCGATCTATTTTAAATTATTTATTTTTAGAAGCAGAACTATGCAACAGTAATATATGGAGTTTCTTATGCATTATTATCACTGTGAAGTCGAATGCATCTTTAAATAAAACTGAAGGTATAAGTGAAGCTTTGAAAAAAGCGCTTTTAATTGCTGAAAAGCTTCAATCACCACAAATAATCGAATTTGTCGAAACATGTATTTCTGGCAATGATCGTTTTTCTTATATGAGAGGGATGGATAGTCGTCGAGAAAGCAAATCATATGCTCGGAGGTCTCTCAATTAATACAACCTGTTAAATACTCCATCTAAATTCACAATGTAATAAATTTTTCGTTTTTGCAATAATAAATATTTGATATTTGTATATATCAAAAATAAATAATATGTATATCCCCGTACGTCCGTATGAACGTCGATTTCGGAAACTACAAAAGCTAGGGAACTGAAATTTGACATGAATACTCGTTCGTTTATTTTGTTTTTTCGATAAGTCATCCCATTCCCAAATTATCGATAAAAAATTGAAAATTCGCTTCAATTTTAAAATTTTTTTGGGCATAACTACACCGTTTGAGCTAGAGACTTCAAATTTTAATATTTAGATAGATCTTGTGGATACGCATATTTTGTAATTTATAGATTATGGATTGTTTTGTTTTGTTTTGTTTTAGTTTTAGTTTTAGTTTTAGTTTTAGTTTTAGTTTTAGTTTTAGTTTTAGTTTTAGTTTTAGTTTTAGTTTTAGTTTTTTTTTTATGGATTCGCTGTCGCTATTGGTTGTGTGTTGCTTTTTGTTTAGGAGTTTAGTTTTTGTTTTAGTTTGGAGGGCTTTAAGTTAAGATTTGTAAGATTTGTTTTCCACGTTGGGGAGGTTGGCTGCAGTTTCCATGTCTTCTATTATGGTTTGATTTTCTGTTGATCGGGCTGTGGTTGATTGTGTTGTCGCTGTGGAGAGTGGAGAGTTTCTTAGCTGCTGCGTCGTGTTGGTTGGTGTGTGCGTGTATTGGGTGTTGGGTAGTGTGGTGGTTGGTGTGTATGTTATTGTTGTGTGTGTGGTTGTTGTGTTTGGTGCTGACTGTGCCAGTGTTTTAGCGTAGGTATTTTGTTGGTTATGTCTTTTGTAGTAGATATCAACTGCAGTTTTGTGATCTACTTTTTCAGTTTTTTTTAATTGTTGTCAACTCTTGTTGTTTTAGGAATGTAGGGCATTTGCGATCGAGTGGACTGTGTTGATGGTCGATTTCTGGGTTGTTTTTACAATTCAGGCATCTTTGTGGATTATACAATAATCCCCTTCGGTAGTGTGCTTGTTTTCTGAACAGTTTTTGCAAGTTTCCGAACTTTTGCAGGGTGTCCAAAGCGGAGACAGTTTTTGCATCGCAATGGGAGGGGTATGTAGGATCGCGGACAGATTCGTAGCCAATTTTAATTGTTTCAGGCAGTTTATATGTTGCGAAAGTGTTTGTGATGAATCCAGTTTCTACGGGTCTGTTGTCAGCTTAGTTTATGTTGTTTGGTTGTCTTTTTAGGATTTTGCAAACTTCAGTTACTTTCTGTGTTTTTAGTTCTTCTTATATTACCTTTTCACTTATGTTGCGTAGGTCATTGCAGTTTATTACAACTTTGGAAAAATTTAGTGTTTTGTGTTCTGTTGCAGTAATGTCGATATTTGTCATTTTGGTGAGTGTGAGTAGCTTCGTAGATTGTAAATTGTTTTTGGTTTTAATAAGTAGGGAGCCGTCTCCTGTTTTTTTTGTATGTTTCTTCTTCTCCTCCGCTGGCATAGTCTATGGTTTTTATACCCTGAACCCATTGAAAATGGGAGTTCAGGATATAATGGTTTTGTGAAAATATATGTAACAGGCAGAAGGAGACGTCGCACACCCCATAAAGTATACATATATATTCTTGCTCAGCATAAAAATATAAGTTGATCTAGCCCTGTCCGTCTGTCCGTCCATATGAACGTCGAGATTTCGGAAACTACAAAAGCAAGAGAGCTGAAATTTTACATAATTACTCGTATGTTCGTTACGCTGTACGAGTTTGTTTTGTTTTTTCGATAACTCATCCCATTTCCAAATAATCGATAAAAATCGAAAATTCGTTTCCATTTTTTACGTTTTTTGAGCATAACTTTTATACCTATTATCTATATCCTATATATATATTCTATATCCTATTATCTATTAAATAGATATTATGGATACTCAGATTATGTAATTCAGATTTTGGATGGCACGCCCCTTCGCCACAAATTTGAAAAAACGCATTTCAAATACTAGAGACTTTCAATTTGGCAGATACTCTTAATATACTCTGAAAATTTCGTAAGAATTGTCCATCTAGAAATGGAGTTATAAGCGTCCAAAGTTCAGCCCAACCCACCCCCAAGCCACAGCAGCAACTGCGCGAAGAAGAGTATCACTTTATTTACAGGGTTCAGGGTATCTCGTAGTCGAGCTGTCCCGACTAGAGCCTTCTTACTTGTTATATTTGCTTATGTCCGGCGGTTCGTGCATGGTTGTTGTTGTTGAGTTAAGCCCGGTGTATCTGTTTGTAGCGTATGTTTGTTTTTAGTTTTTATACTCTGTTCCCAAAGGAAACAAGTAAGAAGGCTCTAGTCGGGACTGCTCGACTACGAAATCCCCTGAACCCTGCAAAAAAGTGATACTCTTCTTCTTTACGCACTTATGAGCGCGCGCTCTGCTAACTGCGCAGTTGCTGCTTTATCTTGGGGGTGGGTTGGACTGAACTTTGGACGCTTATAACTCCATTTCTAAATGGACAATCTTCATGAAATTTTCAGAGTAGATCAAGAGTATAAATCTAAATCTACCTATGTGCCAAATTGCAAATCTCTAGTATTTGGAATGCGTTTTTTCCAAATTAGGGGCGAAGGGGGCGTGGCATCCAAAATCTGAAAACTACAAAATCTGCGTATCCATAATATCTATCTAAATATATAAAGTTGAAGTGTCTAGCTAAAACGGTGTAGAAGTTATACCCAAAAAACCTTAAAAATGTAAACGAATTTTCGATTTTTTTCGATAATTTGGAAATGGGACGAGTTATCGAAAAAACAAAATAAACTCGTATTACGTAGCTAACATACGAGTGTTCATGTGAAATTTCAGCTCTCTAGCTTTTGTAGTTTCCGAAATCTCGACGTTCATACGGACGGACGGACGGACGGACGGACAGACGGACGGCTAGATCAACTTATTTTTTTATGCTGATCAAGAATATATATACTTTATAGGGTCTGCGACGTCTCCTTCTGCCTGTTACATACATTTTCACAAAACCATTATACCCTGAATTCCCATTTTCAATGTGTTCAGGGTATAAAAAGAGTATATTGGGTTTGTGCAATGTCCGTGTTGCTGTCCGTCTGTCCGTCTGTCTGTATGAACGCAATACTTTTCGGCGCTATTAGAGCTAGAGACTTGAAATTTTAAACATATATGTCGGAGAATTATGTAAATGAAGGTATCGATGGGCAATATCGATAGTTACATGCTGTGGGCGGCAGTTAGAGTTACCCTAATTGCTGAGTGTGGTCCGTGTGCGTAGTGTTGGAAAATGGCAATGAGTGAGGTTGCCAGAACTACGAAAAGTTCTAGAAAGAATTAATTAGAGAAATAGCGAGAGAGTGAACACACGTGCACGGAATGCACTGCTCCAGCGTCATGAGTAAGAAAATAGTAAAAGTGGTTGTTGAACCAACTCATATTGCATCAGGCGATGCAGACCCGACATCAGAAGTGGGATCGGTCCAGCCTCACAAAAATTCCGAAACACGCTGCGCCGACTTGGAGAGGCAAATCAGGGACCTCAAAGAAATTGTATCAAAGCTAAGTACTCCATTGAGGCCACAACTAAACGTAAACCAAGTTTCTCTGCCAAAATTCAATCCCGACATTCAAAATGCGGATGCCTTCTCCTGGCGCATGACTGTCTCCTTAATAATTGAAGATAATCCACTCCAGGGTAGCGATCTTGTCATTTCGCTTAGTAGAGCTCTAGAAGGCAGTGCGTCGCAGTGGTTGGCACAAATTAGCTTCGCTGGCATGACTTGGGAGCAGTTCCAGGAATTGTTCATTTTGCGCTTCGAGGGACTGGAGACAACAGCAGCAACACTGGCGAATCTCTTCAATGGCGCTCCAAAGGAAGGCGAAAACTTATCGGTTTATGGCATTCGCCTAGTCACTATGCTACTAACCAAATGGAAGTCTACGGATGTTGAAGAGATCGCAGTTTCTGTTGTGCTGACTCATCTTGCGCAGATCGACAAAAATATAAGCAAGCTGCTATTCACCAAGGAAATCAAAACCAGGAACGAACTTCAACAACAACTGACAGCGTTTGCATTTGGAAAACGCAAAGATCGTGCGGATGACTCAGGCTCGTCAGCTCCAGTAAAGAGGATCAAACCAGGCACGCAGGTTCAATGCTATCATTGTGGCGAAGTCGGCCATAAGGTTGCAGAATGCCGTTTGAGAAAAAACAAGGAGTCAAATGAGTAGCAAATAGGATGTCTGGCCGGGTTAGCGGCTATAAATGTCTAACCAATAAAGGGAGTTCAGCTGATTTATCGGTGATCTCGAGGAGAATAAAATGTGTGTCAAAATGTTGTTGCTGAGGCATCAGAGATGTGACTGCCAAAATATGTTGCTGAGGCATCAGAGATGTGACTGCCATGAAATTTTGTTGCTGAGGCATCAGAGATGTGACTGCCATGAAATGTTGTTGCTGAGGCATCAGAGATGTGACTGCCAAAATGTTGTTGCTGAGGCATCAGAGATGTGACTGCCATGAAATGTTGTTGCTGAGGCATCAGAGATGTGACTGCCAAAATGTTGTTGCTGAGGCATCAGAGATGTGACTGCCAAAATACGTTGCTGAGGCATCAGAGATGTGACTGCCATGAAATTTTGTTGCTGAGGCATCAGAGATGTGACTGCCATGAAATGTTGTTGCTGAGGCATCAGAGATGTGACTGCCAAAATGTTGTTGCTGAGGCATCAGAGATGTGACTGCCAAAATACGTTGCTGAGGCATCAGAGATGTGACTGCCAAAATATGTTGCTGAGGCATCAGAGATGTGACTGCCATGAAATTTTGTTGCTGAGGCATCAGAGATGTGAATGCCAGAAAGTTGAACTACTAAGTTGTAGAAAAGTGTTGTGTTGGATGACACATAAAGTAAGAGAGAAGCCACGAGGACGTGTTATTGTCAGTATGGCCGTGTCGGAGAATTATGTAAATGAAGGTATCGATGGGCAATATCGATAGTTACATGCTGTGGGCGGCAGTTAGAGTTACCCTAATTGCTGAGTGTGGTCCGTGTGCGTAGTGTTGGAAAATGGCAATGAGTGAGGTTGCCAGAACTACGAAAAGTTCTAGAAAGAATTAATTAGAGAAATAGCGAGAGAGTGAACACACGTGCACGGAATGCACTGCTCCAGCGTCATGAGTAAGAAAATAGTAAAAGTGGTTGTTGAACCAACTCATATTGCATCAGGCGATGCAGACCCGACATATACTTATATATGTCCCCGAATTATAAAGTGTTAAAATTTTCCCGATCCGCCCACTAGGGGCGTGGCAAGCCGGAAAACTCTTGCGCCCATAGGCAAGTATTTATTTATTTATTTATTTATTTAAAAAATATTGACAAAACGAGAGTCAAAATAGCCTACAAAAAATACAATTATTACAATAGAATCACCAACCCGATGGGGGTGTTTTATTTGCCAGTCCGGCCAGCTATGCCCCAATTCACAGCCAAATATGGTCAGTGATAACTATTGAAACTATGCAAAGAAAGTGTTAAATGAAAATATTACATATACTAGATTATAAGAGACTAAATATAATTAATATAATTACAATTTAATAATTCTTAAAATTAAAAATAAAAAAAATTAACAAAAATAAAAATTAAAATAAAATTAAAATAAATAAAATAAAAATAGGTAAAGAAACAAGGAAGATGTTAACAATATTGAAAGATAAATTAAAAGAAGGCCTATAATATAGAATATTTAATAGGATTGCGAAATCACTGCAAGCAACAATAGCAACATAATGTAGCTTATGCCTGTGCATTGCGAGTGATTTCCCTAAGGTGTTCTAAAAGCAACGATTTATTCATACTAGATGGTGAGCTTATATATATGTAAGTTTAGGTTAAAGTTTGAGACTGCAGCAGGTGATATGAGAATATGAACAAGAGATGCGAGCATTTACTTTCGGCCATCTGGCTGAATATTAAAGCATGACGCGTCCTGTCACAAGTTCCAAAATATCCAATTTACAACTTGTGGCACACGGAAGCACCAGCAGCACAAAGCACAATAGCCTGCTTTTGGTTTCATTATACTCTGTTACCTTAAAAAGGGAAAAAGAGTATATTGGGTTTGTGCAATGTCCGTCTTGCTGTCCGTCCGTCTGTCCGTCTGTCCGTATGAACGCAATATTTTTCGGCACTATTAGAGCTAGAGACTTGAAATTTTAAACATATACTCATATATGTTCCCGAATTATAAAGTGTAAAAATTTTCCCGATCCGCCCACTAGGGGCGTGGCAAATCGGAAAGCTCTTCCGCCCATAGTTAAGTTATCATACTAGATGATGAGCTAGAGAGTTGCAATTTGGAATGTATACTCGGGGTGACAACCCAAGTTCAAAAAGCTATGGCGGATATATCTACGCCCATTGGGGGCGTGGCAAATCGGGAAATACGTATCTTCTACACCGTTAAAGCTAGAACGCTGAAATTTTGCATGTGAGTTAATGTTATAATTCTAAGAAGATCGATCAAAAAGTTTTATGTCTACGCCCATTGGGGGCGTGGCAAATCGGACCTAAATATATAGTGATTTTTGAAATTGTGCTATATTTTGAACACTATTGACACTAGAGACTTGAAATTTTGCATGTATACTCGGGTTGACAACCCAAGACTAATAAGCTATGGTAGATATATCTACGCCCACAGGGGGCGTGGCAAACCGCAAAAGTTTATATCTCCTACAGTTTTAGAGCTAGAAGCTTGAAAATTGGATGGTTGAGTTACTAATGTTCTCCTCTATCGATGACTCAAAAATAATTTTTCAGCCTTTTTGGGGGCGGGGCATATCGAAAAATACCCTGTAATTTTCGCATTTTTGGAATGTAATCAACCAAATTTTGCAGTCATGTTAGCCTCGGCCCTTTCTAAGAACTGGCCAAAAATTATGCGTCTACGCCCACTGGGGGCGTGGCAAATCGGCAAAGAAGTTTGTTGTGGCCAACTGCATAATTCATGCATATAATAGCTTAGTAGTAATTGCTAAGATGGCAAAATGCATTTTAACATAAATATAATAGTATTAATGAATTACAAAAATTAAATTTATAAGTTTTCGATTAATAAATAAAAAGTTTCCAGCGGGGTTTGAACCCAGGTCTCTTGAAAATAACATGTAATCGTTAGCTAAACCTAAATAAATTCACAGCTGATCAGCTGGTCAGCTGAACAGCAGCTTGTGACAAAACAAAACAATACAATCGCACTTCTTGCAATATGTATACACACTTGGATGTGTATACACGGACAAACATCTGTGTACACATACATACATACATACATATGTGCATGCATAGAAAAATTGCTTGCCAAGCAAGCAGCGTGGCAAATCGGAAAAGTTGTTTTAGTTTTTGCTTAAATGCACAATTCATATGCGTATGTTTATAAATTAATTGGCAATAAATTGGCAGCAAGCATTTTATTACAAATATACAAATATAAAAAAAAATTACAAAATAATAATTTTTGAAAAAAAGTTTTTCCACGCACCTAAGTATAGCTTGCATAGCGCTTATCACCAGCGCCACAGCCCTGTATTAACTAAAATCAAATAAGGCATTGCTAGAGCGTCTCTGACAAAACTAAAGTAATGATGGAAAAATTCCCAATTTAGTCACAATTCTTAGAATATTCTGGCATGCAAACTTTTGTATGCATACATAGAAAATTGTGTGTATACTCGTATAGTGTGTACATGTGTAAATCTGTATGTATGTGTAGGAAAAACGTTTGTTGCTTGCCATGTACGTTTGCTAATTGCCGAAATATTTCGTTAATTAAATGTTTATTAAATAAATAAAATGCTCCTATGGGAACAGAGTATACCGCAGTTAGTTTCGCCTAACTGCAACGTTCTTACTTGTATTAATAATGCCTTTATTCTTCATTTGCTCAGCTGCAGTAGAAGAGCACTTAGGAAGAGCACAGATAGAGAGCGATAGGGGGAGAGAGAGTGAGAGGGGGCAGTGCGACATTTCCGCTCTAACGAATTCTACTTTAAATTACGCTTTTATTACTTTTATTTACCTTATTCCTATTTCATTATTTAAACTTGTTTTTCTTAATTTTATGGCCTTTGAAAAATTTGACTAAATACCTAATTTAACTTTATTAAATAATAAGTCATTTTACTTTATTTAAGTAAATTAAAAACTGAAATTATTTAGCTATTAAACTGTTTTTATATATTTTCAAAAATTAATAAACAAATTTTATTTAACTAATAATATATATTTTTCCTGTATTTTACTTAAATTCTATCAAAACTAAAATAATGTACAAGATAATACAATAACAATAATAATGTATTTATAAGTATTAAAATATAAAAAAATATATAATATTTATATATATATAGAAAAACAGTTGAATATGCATATATAATTTATTATGTTTTGTTATCCAATTTTATGTAAAACTGACTCTAGGAGCACTAAGCTCGTTAATAAAATATACATATTAAAACAAGTAAGAAGGCTCTAGTCGAGACGGCCCGACTACGAGTTGAAAAAAAGTTGAATATGCATATATAATTTATTATGTTTTGTTATCCAATTTTATGTAAAACTGACTCTAGGAGCACTAAGCTCGTTAATAAAATATACAAATTAAAACAAGTAAGAAGGCTCTAGTCGAGACGGCCCGACTACGAGATACCCTGAGCCCTGCAAAAAAAGTGATACTCTTCTTCTTTACGCACGTATAAGCGCGCACTTTGCTAACCGCGCAGTTGCTGTCGTGGCTTGGGGGTGGGTTGGGCTGAACTTTGGACGCTAATAACTCCATTTCTAAATGGACGATCCTTATGAAATTTTTAGAGTATATTAAGAGTATCTAAATGTACATATCTATTTGCCAAATTGCATGTCTCTAGTATTTGAAATATTCTCATTTTCAATGGGCTCAGGGTATAAAAATAAAAATAAAATAAATGATAGATAAAATATTGATGATAAATATATTCATAAATATATAAAAAAAAAAATAATAATAATAAATGAATAAATACAAATATACAGTGATTAAAAAATGAGTTGCAATTTGGAATGTATACTCGGGATGACAACACAAGGTCAAAAATCTATGACGCATATATCTACGCCCACAGGGGACGTGGCAAACCGCAACCTACAGTTATAGAGCTAAAAGCTGGAAAATGGGATAGTTCAGTTACTAATGTCCTCCTCTATCGATGACCCAAAAATGATTTTTCAGCCTCTTTGGGGGCGTGGCATTTCGAAAAATACCCTATAATTTTCGCATTTTTGGAATGTAAACAACCAAATTTTGCAGTCATGTTAGTAAATCGGCTAAGAAGTTTGTTGTGGCCAACTACATAATTCATGCATATAATAGCTTAGTAGTAATTGCTAAGAATGCAGAAAGCATTTTAACATAAATATAAATATATATGTATATGAATTTAAAAAATAAAATTTATAAGTTTTCGATTAATAAATAAAAAGTTTCCAGCGGTATTTGAACCCAGGTCTTTTGAAAATAACATGTAATCGTTAGCTAAACCTAAATAAGTTCACTGCTATATCACTTGGATGTGTAGAAACATCTGTATACACATACATACTACATACATACATTAATGCATGTATGGATGCATAGAAAAATTGCTCAAGGTAGCGTGGCAAATCAGAAAAGCAGTTTCTACTGCTTAAATGTACAATTCATATGCGTATGTGTATAAATTATTATCTATTAGCAGCAAGCATTTTATAATAAATATTTATATATATATATATATATATATATATATATATATATATATATATATATATATATATATATATATATATATATATATATATATATATAAAACAAAGTCGGGTTTGTTAAGATACTTATAACTCGAGATCTGCTGGACCAATTTTCATGGTTTTTGATTTGTTGGATTTGTCTCCGTCCCGAGTAGCAAAACATATCTTAACAATAGTGAAAAATTGATGAATACTTGCAAAATGCGTTATTTTCCTAATTGTACTCTGTTTAGTTCATTTCATGTTTTTTCAAACGCTTACTTCATTGTGTTCACCGTCAAATTGGGAAATTGGTTTTATGTGTGCGTTCAGAAATTTATTATTACTATTAATAAAAATGCCGTGTCTTAGAAGATCTAATCTTTCCCACCGGACCCGTAATGCAATTAGGCATCGGAATATCGCGAGTCAATTATCTGACGAAGAACGAGAAATCGCGTGCGTCAGTATGCAGCAAAGAAGGGCCTTAATTCGTGCTTTTCAAAGAGCAGCCCGTGAAACGGCTAGATCAGAAACGAGAAATCGTCGAGCTTATCGTACAGATGAACAGAGGAATAATCTTCGAAGTGCAAGAAGAAATGGTTCAAGTATTAATTTGAATCGAGCAGCGTTTCGATATGATTGCACCATCGACTACGAATTGCATCCTTTAGTTTGCATTGGCGTTGTTTGCCAGCATTGTGGCGCATTGAAGTTTGCTGGTGAAACGCCCGGTTTGTGCTGCCTTAGTGGTAAAGTGAAGTGAAGTAATCCTATCAGTTCAAACGAATGTACCACTGTTGAATCCTAAGCAGAGGGAAGTCTATGATACTCTGATTAATGCAATTGATGATGGAAATGGTGGCTTTTTTTTTTTTTTTATGCCCCCGGTGGAACTGGGAAGGCATTGCGGTAGCAATTGCTTTCTCTGGAATAGCGACCACATTGTTGGACGGATGCCGTACGGCTCACTCAGTGTTAAAATTGACATGCGTGGGTTCGAATCCCGCAAAAAACTTTTTTTTTTCAAAAATTATTATTTTTTAATTTTTTTTATATTTGTATATTTATTATAAACTGCTTGCTGCCAATTGATAATAATTTACGCATACGCATATGAATTGTGCATTTAAGCTAAAACTCAAACAACTTTTCCGATTTGCCACGCTGCTTGCTTGGCAAGCAGTTTTTCTATGCATGCATATATGTATGTATGTATGTACACAGATGTTTGTATTTGTGTATACACATCCAAGTGTGTATACATATTGTAAGAAGTGCGATTGTATTGTTTTTTTTTGTCACAAGCTGCTGATCAGCTGTGAATTTATTTAGGTTTAGCTAACGATTACATGTTGTTTTCAAAAGACCTAGGTTCGAATCCCGTTGGAAACTTTTTATTTATTAATCGAAAACTTATAAATTTTATTTTTTAAATTCATTAATATTATTATATTTATGTTAAAATGCTTTCTGCCATCATAGCAATTGCTACTAAGCTATTATATGAATGAATTATGCAGTTGGCCACAACAAACTTCTTTGCCGATTTGCCACGCCCCCAGTGGGCGTAGACGCATAATTTTTGGCCGAGGCTAACATGACTGCAAAATTTGGTTGATTACATTCCAAAAATGCGAAAATTACAGGGTATTTTTCGATATGCCCCGCCCCCAAAGAGGCTGAAAAATTATTTTTGGGTCATCGATAGAGGAGAACATTAGTAACTCAACCATCTAATTTTCAAGCTTCTAGCTCTAAAACTGTAGGAGATATAAACTTTTGCGGTTTGCCACGCCCCCTGTGGGCTTAGATATATCTACCATAGCTTATTAGTCTTGGGTTGTCAACCCGAGTATACATGCAAAATTTCAAGTCTCTAGTGTCAATAGTGTTCAAAATATAGCACAATTTGAAAAATTACTATATATTCAGGTCCGATTTGCCACGCCCTCAATGTGCGTAGACATATAACTTTTTGATCGATCTTCTTAGAATCATAACATTAACTCACATGCAAAATTTTAGCGTTCTAGCTTTAACGGTGTAGAAGATACGTATTTCCCGATTTGCCACGCCCCCAATGGGCGTAGATATATCCGCCATAGCTTTTTGAACTTGGGTTGTCACCCCGAGTATACATTTCAAATTGCAACTCTCTAGCTCATCATCTAGTATGATAACTTGACTATGGGTGGAAGAGTTTTCCGATTTGCCACGCCCCTAGTGGGCGGATCGGGAAAATTTTAACACTTTATAATTCGGGGACATATATAAGTATATGTTTAAAATTTCAAGTCTCTAGCTCTAATAGCGCCGAAAAATATTGCGTTCATACGGACAGACGGACAGACGGACGGACAGCAAGACGGACATTGCACAAACCCAATATACTTTTTTCCCTTCGGGAACAAAGTATAAAAATTCGTTTACATTTTTTAGGTTTTTTGGGCATAACTTCTACAGGGTTTCAACTAGAGTCTTCAAATTTGTTTATTTAGATAGATATTATGGATACGCATATAATGTAATTTTAAGATTTTTGATGGATAATTTAGAAATGGGATGAGTTATCGAAAAAAACAAAACAAACTCGCACTGCGTAACTAACATACGAGTGTTCATGTGAAATTTCAGCTCTCTAGCTTTTGTAGTTTCCGAAATCTCGACGTTCATGCGGACGGACGGACGGATGAACAGACAGGACTAGATCAACTTATTTTTATACCCTGAACCCATTGAAAATGGGAATTCAGGGTATAATGGTTTTGTGAAAATGTATGTAACAGGCAAAAGGAGACGTCGCAGACCCCATAAAGTATACATATATATTCTTGCTCAGCATACAAAAATAAGTTGATTGAGCCCTGTCCGTCTGTCCGTCTGTCCCCCAAATGTGTAAAAAATGTATAGTAGTATAGGTTGTTACTCGAAACGAAGCATTCTTGCAATATTATTCCGTCGAAGAAGAGTTCAGAGGATCAGAAATGCGTTGTTTTTTTTTTCAAATCAGGGGCGAAGGGGTTGTGGCGCTAAAAATCTGAAAACTACGCAATCTGCGTATCCATAATATCTATCTAAATCTACAAATTTGAAGTCTCTAGCTAAAATGGTGTAGAAGTTATGCGCAAAAAAAAGTAAACGAATTTTCGATTTATTATCAATAATTTGGAAATGGGATGAGTTATCGAAAAAAAAATAAATAAATAAACTAGTACTGCGTAACTTACATATGAGTATTCTGTGAAATTTCAGCTAACTTTGATAGTTTCCGAAATCTCTACGTTCATATGGACAGACGGATGGACGCACAGACGGACTGATCAATAATATATACTTTGTGGGGTCTGCGACCTCTCTTTCTGCCTGTTACATTCATTTTCACAAAACCATTATACCCTGAATTCCCATTTTCAGAGTAAATGGGTTCAGAGTAAAATAAATATACATGCTTTTATTTATTCCAACACCATTACAATTTTTATTTAAGCTTTCATAAGTTCATAAGACTAGTCTAACTAATCTGAGTTAGTAAATTTTATTCATATGATTCATTTATTTTCTTTCACTGAATTTTTTTTTATATATTAAAAATTTTATGAACTCATAATAGATTATAGTCTTGATTTTGAATTGCTTTCCTATCGGAAAAAACCACAAAGATTTAGTTGGAGTCTGATTCGTCATCAATCGAATAAAAGCTCTCATGGGTATATCTGAATTCGTAGTTAGTATCTATGTCTACAAAATAAGTTGGTATTATGCCTTGGCCCTTCACAAAGGTCATTCCGCGGTATTTGCATTCTATCCCATATTTGTTCAGTATGAGTGCCGTATTCTGAGTAACTTGTATTTTGCCAGCAACGCCGGTGGAATCCATACGCGAAGCCATGTTAGCAGCATGTCCCCAAATATCATACTGTACCTGCGAAGCGCCCACCACCCCGGCCATCACCTCTCCGCTAGATATTCCTATGCTCATATCGGCATTAAATACATGACGATCAATTGGAATGTTCTTATAATCATTATTGCACACCCAAAGCGTTCGCATCAGATCCAATGCAAACGTAGTAAGCACGAAAACTACTTCCTCTTTTTCGTCGGATATGGAATAGTGTTTCTTTTGGAAAGCCGCCATCATGAGACGGGCACGTTGGACTAGAATAGAAAAGATACTTTAAAATAATCAATAGACAATCAATAATAAAATTAATCATTTACCTTCCTGAATAAGAGAGTCATGGCTCCGTGTTTCGCTTCTTGCATTTAGGTCAATTTGTACATCCAAACCACAGGCTGCCATATATGTAGATCCCACGATTTTGATTTTTTCTACTCGATACTTGTCCCTATAATAAGACAACTATAACAGAAATATAATAAATAGTTGCTAAACAAAAATATATTTTACAATTCTTACGATTTGATCAAACTCGGAAATAATCTCATTTAGAACCCGTAAATTAGGCAAAGTCAATTCAAAGTTTTTGAGGGAAGCGAACATGACAGCCACCATATCGTAACTCTCATAATAAAGTTCATGTTTGGCTAACGAAGTCAGGTAGACATTGACTGCAATAAAAATGTATTCATTACTATTTAATTCGAAAATGAAGTAAGTAAATATCTTACCAACATGGGCTGGCAAAATATTATGCAATAAAATAGTTATCGATTGGGCAGCTATACGGGAAGCATCCTGTTTTTTTATTAATTCCACTCTCCATCTAAATAAAATGTTTCTCTTTGTAGTTGATATATGCCGAATTTAACTTTTTTACTTACTTGTAATTGAGCTTGTTATCAAATTCCGTCCGTCGCTCTTTGAAAAATATAACAAAGAAAGTAACTGAAATCAATAGGCAATGTGCGTATTCAGGCTGAAGATATGGGTTGGTTGTTAAACTAATGTGTACAATATACTCATATTGATAAAACATGATGCTTAAATAACTGATAGCCTCTAAAAAACCAACTAATATTTTCATGTTAAATGGGATGCGTGTAAATATTATACTCATCATTATAATAAGACACACCATACACGTCAGGGTCCATGGGGGGAAACACAATGTAAAATCTGGCTCGTAATGGTACAGTATGCTGTCGATGTGCATTAGCTCGAATTCATCCTTATTACAATCACTCTAAATAAAATAAATTGAGAGTTAAAAAAAAAAACATTTTTCAAATCGAAATGTTTGGTTACCAACCAGCACAAGAGCTATAATACAAAAGTATGATATAACAAAGTACATATATATACCGATACGTTTGATGAGGCTGCGCTGTAGACTATCAGCGATTTTAAAAATGAAGCAGGTGAAACGCGAATATTGTTTTAATATTTTGGAATAGCGCCAATGGCAGATCTTTTTATACCAAGTTATAAATAATAACATGGATAACGTTATTACAAAAAGTAAGTCCACATAAACTGAGATTTTTTCCATCTTATGGTTATAAATAAGTTGTACGTATATAAGACTCATACCGCAGCACCAGGCCAGAAGAACACTGTATTTCAACATGTAGTCGGGTTGGTGTGTATACTTGTGTTCCAGTCGAGAATCACGAAAGTGTAATAGAAAACTTCCAATTTCTGAATGGGGCATACTTGATCGTTTTTTTTGCTTCTTGCGTTTGAAATTAAATATTTCATATATCACTTCTTTAAGTCTGTTTGAAGATATCTTATTATTGAACAATGTAATTACTTAAAATGACTCTTACCCTTTGGGACTAAGCGGCATCCTATTCAATTCTTCATCTAATGATAATCCATTATCATTTGGCTCTTTTAAATGGTGTGCTACATTAGCATATTCGAGAGGATTAAATTCATTTTTTTTATTTTCATCAATACCGATTATAAGAAATGTGGCAATATTCAACTTTCTAAGGAAGTGGTCATTACGCGCTGCGTTGGTGCCAGGATATACTTTGTACCTATCATCTGTAATTTGCAGAGTTCTTTCGCTAACATGAATTTGACCAGGAACTCCTGTTGATTCCAATTGATTCGCAATTAAGACATCTGTGCCTAATTAAACAATATTTATATAAAACTAAAGATTGGTCGAAATTATACTTACCCCAAATGTCATATTGTAGCTTCGCTGTCCCAAGGACGCCAGCAAACAATTCTCCCGAGTGCACACCAACGCGCATGTCTATGTCAATTTTTAACTTGTCTCTAAAAATATAAGAAAAAGAAAAATACAGCAAAAAAAAAAAAAAAAAAAAAAAAAAGATGGCTCTAGTCGAGACTGCTCGACTACGAGATACACTGAACCCTGCAAAGAACTGATATTCTTCTTCATCACGCACGCATAGGCGCACGCTCTACTAACTGAGTAGTTGCTGCCGCGGTTGGGTAATACTTTGGGTGCTTATAATTCCATATCTAGATGGAAGATCTTCAGAACCATATAATAGCATTTAAATGTGTCTATTAGCCAAATTGCAAGTCTAGTATTTCAAATGCATTTTTTTTTTCAAATTGGTGACGAAGGAGGCATGGCATCTAAAATTTGAAAATTACAGATTATTTGTATCCATAATATCTATCTTAACTAATAATAACTAATACTAATTTGAAACGGTGTAGAACAAGAAGTGATTGCCACGCTACACAATGAACGTAGATACAATCCACCATATCTTTTTAAACTTGCGTTGTCACCGGAAGTATATATTCCAAATTGCAACTCTCTCAACTAATATGATTACTGCATACGGCCACATGCATTTTCTGATTTACCACGCCCCTAATGAGCGGATCTGGAACATTCACTTCGTGAATGAGTGAATGGGTTCTTGTCGAGTTTACTCTGCTATGTCAATATGGGCTATATTATGGACACTTATAAATCCTCTTTTAGATGGACTATCCGCACAAAACTTTTAGAGCGAGATATTAATATTCAAGATTTGAAATGTGAACAGACGGACATTGCCATACCGACTCAGCTCGTTTCATTGATTAAAAGTTAAATTATCTATACTATACTAGGGGTGTTACATACATTTTAAAAATTCCATTCGACCATACCTCTTCTCTGCCTGTTGCATAATATTATGATAACAATGAAATTATATATGCTGTGGGTTTAATACTAACCGCACTTCACGAATACTATCAATCATGCTGAGACCTAAATCGATGCAGCATTTGGCATGATTAGGATCTGGCTTTACCAAGCCAGCCACGCAATAGTAGCAGTCACCTAAGAATTTGATCCGTTGCACAGCATATTTAGATGCAGACATATCAAATCTCGCATACAACGCATGCAGTAAAGCGACGAGCCTCTTAACGGGTAACACAGTCGTCAGCATGGTGTAGTTAACTATATCTGCATACAGAATAGTGACATCGGTATGAATTTGAATGGTAATAATGCGACACGTTCTTCTGATAGAGGGCATTTTGTGTTGCTTTTGAATGGACTCAAGTCGCTTTCGAATATCATCTTGAATGGGCTCTGCAATTTGCGGAGGCAGAATGCTATGCAAAAATACTCTTTCCTGCGCCCGTGCGCTCCTTAACGTAATATCTTCCATCACATACTGATGCCTATCAAGGAGCGAGGCGCGAGCAACTATTTCGCGTATTACGCGAAAATAGGTACCCATCATATTTAGGCAAATATATATGCATAACTCAACGATAATTTTTGTAAAACGTGTCGCATCGCCCAACTTATTCCTGTACTCTACGCTAGTACATATTGAAAAGTAGGCTATATATATTATGGCCACAGAAAATGCAAGGCCCATCGCCGCAAAAATATATGATATCGGGAAAAACATATATATCATTAATATAATGTATACGTCAAAGATTGTATCCAATATCCAATCATGATTTCGATAATGGAAATAATTCAGCAGCAGATCTGTATAAGTAATATTAATTAAAAAAACATAATATAAAAAAAAATAAATCAGATACCAACCAACTGAAACAATAGCCACCACGGCAATCACCGATGTAAGGGACATCATGAATTTATGTCTCATCACAAATTCTACATTTATGTTAGGCCACATTACTGCAATGATTACTGCGGCCAATGCTACATAGCAAAAAATGTCTACATACACTAAATCCACGTACTGTGTACGCAGATAATTGATTTCAACAATAACGATTATTACATAAACAATACATATCTACCACCTCACCACACAAGTCGTCAATAACAAAGTGCAATGGCATATTGTGAAAAAGAAATGCAGCAGCAAAAACACGGAGACGTAGCTGGATCGAAGACGCATCTGGTGCGCATGAAATTCATCTTCTATACCGGCATCTTTACACATTTTCTGAAAAAGTTAGAGTTTGTATATGTACTGAAGGCTTGATGGCATTCATTTTTTGCGAGTATATGATACCGTTAAAAATCCATAGTCCCATTTTATCTCCTTTGTGTAATCCAATTTACAAATCATAATATTAAGAAAAAAAAAAAAAAAAAAAAACTGAATAATCAAACAATAGGTGATATAAGAGTTTTAAATGTAAATTGACACATAGTGACCTCATTGTAAAACAATGCCTACATAATCAAGGAGTGGGTGATGTAGTTATTTTAAACAAACAAGAGAAACGAGCAATTCTAAACACAGAAAGAATGCAGCCTATATAAACGAAAGTTTATTCCACAGTATTGTAACGAACCTTCGGTTTAACCCGTGTCTAAGCCGGGCCAGTTTCAGCCGACTGTGTGTTTTCTTGCCAACTAATTTATTTGTGGATTTAAAGCTCGATATATTCTCTTGATCTCTAACAAATTACAATTCGCTTCTCGTTACAATTTTATGCCTGTCTGAGGTATTTCTGCTGCAAGGACTCGCATCCTAAATGCATGCCTATAGACAAGATCGTTGAGTACAGGTTCAGTGTACTCCGGCTGTGCGAGCGATTGTGGTTCAGTGGCACTAGGATTCGTTCGAGCGCTCCAGCAGCTCATTCATTCGGTGCCAAAGATTTCATATGAGACAAGTACTTAAGACCGATTTACAACAAATAGCCACACTAATTAGTACTTTTAACGTTCACCATAAATAAGCCAGAAGTATAAGCTTGATAGGTAGTGCCCTTAAGGCAATAGTCGTCAATAGTACAAAAACGTTTGTTCTAGTTGTTCAGTCTATGTGTTGTATGGCTAGTGATATGAATTATGCAGTTGACCTCTACAAACTTCGTTGTGGCCTTCAGTGGGGAAAACCCCATAATTTTTAGTTAGTTAGAAAAAGGTGGAGGAACTGTACAATTTAGAATATGAAAATTACAGCGTATTTTTTTCGATATGCCAAGCCCCAATAAAGTAGGTCATCAGCAACTGAACTATACAATTTGAAACGTCTAGTTCTAGTTAAGTACCTGTCTCATATGATATCTTTGGCAGCGAATGAATCTATATGAATGAATATAGTATTTGATTGTTGCAAGGAGAGTACTGTCAACCAGGTACCGTAACAGTTATAATTTTTAAAATAACAAGTAAGAACGTTGCAGTTAGGCGCAACTAACTGCGAAATACTTTGTTCCAATATGTGCATCTTATTTATTTAATAAACATTTAATTAACGAAATATTTCGGCAATTAGAAAACGTACATGGCAAGCAACAAACGTTTTTCCTACACATACATACAGATTTACACATGTACACACTATACGAGTATACACAATTTTCTATGTATACATACAAAAGTTTGCATGCCAGAATATTCTAAGAATTGTGACTGAATTGGGAATTTTTCGATCGTTACTTTAGTTTTGTCAGAGACGCTCTAGCAATGCCTTATTTGATTTTAGTTAATACAGGGCTGTGGCGCTGGTGATAAGCGCTATGCAAGCTATACTTAGGTGCGTGGAAAAACTTTTTTTCAAAAATTATTTTTTAATTTTTTTTTATATTTGTATATTTATAATAAAATGCTTGCTGCCAATTTATTGCCAATTAATTTATAAACATACGCATATGAATTGTGCATTTAAGCAAAAACTAAAACAACTTTTCCAATTTGCCACGCTGCTTGCTTGGCAAGCAATTTTTCTATGCATGCATATGTATATGTATTTATGTATGTACACAGATGTTTGTATTTGTGTATACACATCCAAGTGTGTATACATATTGCAAGAATTGCGATTGTGTTGTTTTGTTTTGTCACAAGCTGCTGTTCAGCTGACCAGCTGATCAGCTGTGAATTTATTTAGGTTTAGCTAACGATTACATGTTATTTTCAAGAGACCTGGGTTCAAATCCCGCTGGAAACTTTTTTATTTATTAATCGAAAACTTATAAATTTTATTTTTTAAATTCATTAATATTATTATATTAATGTTAAAACGCATTTTGCCATCTTAGCAATTGTTACTAAGCTATTATATGAATTATGCAGGTGGCCACAACAAACTTCTTTGCCGATTTGCCACGCCCCCAGTTTGCGTAGACGCATAATTTTTGGCCAGTTCTTTGAAAGGGCCGAAGTTAACATGACTGCAAAATTTGGTTGATTACATTCCAAAAATGCGAAAATTACAGGGTATTTTTCGATATGCCCCGCCCCCAAAGAGGCTGAAAAATTATTTTTGAGTCATCGATAGAGGAGAACATTACTAACTCAACCATCCAATTTTCAAGCTTCTAGCTCTAAAACTGTAGGATATATAAACTTTTGCGGTTCGCCACGCCCCCTGTGGGCGTAGATATATCTACCATAGCTTATTAGTCTTGGGTTGTCAACCCGAGTATACATGCAAAATTTCAGGTCTCTAGTGTCAATAGTGTTCAAAATATAGCACAATTTGAAAAATCACTATATATTCAGGTTCGATTTGCCACGCCCCCAATGAGCGTAGACATATAACTTTTTGATCGATCTTCTTAGAACCATAACATTAACTCACATGCAAAATTTTAGCGTTTTAGCTTTAACGGTGTAGAAGATACGTTTTTCCCGATTTGCCACGCCCCCAATGGGCGTAGATATATCCGCCATAGCTTTTTGAACTTGGGTTGTCACCCCGAGTATACATTCCAAATTGCAACTCTCTAGCTCATCATCTAGTATGATAACTTGCCTATGGGCGGAAGAGTTTTCCGATTTGCCACGCCCCTAGTGGACGGATCGGGAAAATTTTTACACTTTATAATTCGGGAGCATATATGAGTATATGTTTAAAATTTCAAGTCTCTAGCTCTAATAGCGCCGAAAAATATTGCGTTCATACGGACAGACGGACAGATGGACATTGCACAAACCCAATATACTTTCTTCCCTTTGGGAACAAAGTATAAAAATTAAGAAATAATAATTATTTTTAGCGTTATTAAAATTAAATTATTTTTAATTATTATAATTGATTTTTATGATAAAAATCAAAAATAATTATTACAAATCAATTTTTATATAAAAACAAATCATAACTTTTATTTTCAATTTTTATTATAAAAATCAAAAATAAAAATTATGCCGTGATTTTTATTTTAAAAATTGAAATAAAAATCAAATTGAAATATCTTTTGATACAAAGGAGCTAGATAATAAATATAACTATATATATGATCTACGCATCAATACCTTTCAGATGATATATAATATGTATGTAATTATGTACTTGTGTATATTTAGTAATCTGTTTAGGCTGTTGCCCAGGCCTCCTATTCAGCGAGTAATGTGTAGACACAAATGATTCAAAGAGATAGATTGAATTAAATACTAATCACTATATATATGTACATATGTATACATATGTTATTATTAGCTTAAGAGCAGAAAATGCCCTTTCCACCGAAACCTGTGTGGCCGGTACAGCATGCAGTATCTTTGCAAGACGGTACAGACGTGGATATGTGAATTTCTTGTCCTCCCAATACTTCATTATGTCCACGTTTAAATCTATGGGCTTTGGCGAGTATCCGTAAATTTCCGTTATTGCCAATTTAAGCTCCGTTTCGTCATCTTCCTCAGACTCTTCACACTCTGATGCAACTTCAATTGAGTTCAGGTATGCATTAAAAAATGAGCATGTGCTCTGCGATGACAGCTCAATACCATCGTCAGGTTGAATCGACGATGTCTCTACGGCTTCTGGGGAAGCCCGTTTCTCGCTAGCTTGGCTCTCCTGATAAACGAAACAAAAAACATAATAATTAACTTTCATATAAATATGAAAGGTGCCATTAAGCTCACCTGTTTACAGTGTCAACAGTATCTTCAATGTGATTTCCATTTTTATACTCTGTTCCCAAAGGGAACAATTAAGAATGCTCTAGTCGAGACGGCTCGACTACGAGATACCCTGAACAACAACCCTGAACAACAACAAAACAAATTTCTTTTTCTATACGCACGTGTAAGCGCGCTCTGCTAACTGCGCAGTTGCTGCCGCGGCTTCGGGTTGAGGTGGGCTATACTTTCGACGCTTATAAATCCATTCCTAGAATGATGATCTTCATGAAACTTTCAGAGTATATTAATAGCATCCAAATGTGTGTATTTGCCAAATCAAGTCTCTAGTATTTGAAATGCGTTTTTTGCATATTGGAGGCGAGGGGGGCGTGGCATCCGAAATCCAAAAATCCATAATATCTATCTAAATATATAAATTTGAAGTCTCTAGCTCAAACAGTGTAGAAGTTATGCCCAAACAACCTAAAAAATGGAAACGAAATGGAATGGACGGACAGACGGATGGGCGGACGGACAAGAATATATATACTTTATGGGGTCTGCGACGCCTCCTTCTGCCTGTTACATACTTTTTCACAAAACGATTTTACCCTGAATTCCCATTTTCAATGGGTTCAGGGTATAAAAAAAGTATATTGGTTTTGTGCAATGTCCGTCTTCCTGTCCGTCAGTCCGTATGAATGCAATATTTTTCGGCGCTATTACAGCTAGAGACTTCAAATTTGAACCACATACTCATGTATGTATCCCACAGGGGGCGTAGCAAACGCAAAAGTTTATATCTCCTACAGTTTCTATCTATCGATGACCCAAAAATAATTTTTCAACCTCTTTGGGGGCGTGGCATTTGTAAAAATACCCTGTAATTTTCGCATTTTTGGAGTGTAACCTAATTTCGCAGGTATGTTACCCACGCTTTCTAAGAACTGGCCAAAATTATGCATCTACGCCCACTGGGGGTGTGTCAAATCGGCAAAGAATTTCGTTGTGGCCAACTGCATAATTCATGCATACAAATAGCTTAGTAGTAATTGCTAAGCTGGCAGCAAGTATTAATTTACAAATATAAATAAAATTAAAAACTTATAAATTTAAAAAAAAAAAACAAAAAAAAGTTTTCTGCGGGAATCGAACCCACGCGCATGTATTGTTTGACAATATTGTCCTGAAGGTGTCCGATTTTAGAGACTTTTCATTATCGCAATGAATTGTGTTTGTTTTGGGAAACAAATTTGAAAGTTGTAGTAGGAGAGCCTTTATGTCTATAATTTCGAATATTTATCGATACAGGTTGCAAAGTATTTTCCATCGGGGCATACTCGACAGTTTCAGGCTATTTCAGTTGTTAAAAGGCAGCTTCTCGGAAAAAAATATTCCCTAAGTAATTGTTGTTGCGCTGCGCGATGAGAGCGATTATTCTTCAATATACATTTGTAGCAATTTCCCTTTGTATTGTAATGTCCGATATATCTATAACAAGATTTGTTGTATATTGAAACGTAGTAGAGGGGAATTTGATTATATTATTGGTTCAAGGCTAGAATTGGAAGTTCACAATAAATTACGTTTATCACCTCGGTATGTACACCCTCTCGTAGACTTTGTATCAGTGTGTTGTGATTGGAAAACTGTATGACATGTTGGTTCTTCGTTAACCCTAGAAATGATCGAAGGTTGAACAAGGGTTTGACGGTTAAAAATCCTTTATGGCTTGTACCTTCAGCCGACGTTTGGATTCCGGTTCTGCATACTGTGAATTTCAAGTATTACACGCTCTTTTTATTTAAGAACTTAAATTTCTCCTGAGAAACAGTCATGCCATCGTCCATTAGGCTTTCAAGATCTGAGAACATCGTCTATTGCTTTCTGGAAAATACTAGGGGCGTTTTTTAACCGAAATGGAAGTCTGCAAAAACCATACTTCCCATTGTTTACAGAGAGTGCGGTTTTTATACCCTGAACCCATTGAAAATGGGAATTCAGGGTATAATGGTTTTGTGAAAATGTATAAAACAGGCAGAAGGAGACGTCGGAGACCCCACAAAGTATATATATTCTTAATCAGCACAAAAAAATAAGTTGATCTAGCCCTGTCCGTATGTTCGTACATACAGAACACATAGACTGGACATGAGCGAAGCGACCACTCAACTTCGTATTTGTTCGGATTGGGCAATTCAGGCTCGGGCAGTCAAAATATGATACGACGAATTCATTGCGCTGCAAGCGCTTAACCGGCATGGTCATATTTTCATATGAGCACATTCTATGTGCTACTTTTATACCCTGAACCCATTGAAAATGGGAATTCAGGGTATAATGGTTTTGTGAAAATGTATGTAACAGGCAGAAGAAGACGTCGCAGACCCCATAAAGTATATATATTCTTGATCAGCATAAAAAAAATAAGTTGATCTAGCCCTGTCCGTCTGTCCGCCTGTCTGTCCGTCCGTATGAACGTCGAGATTTCGGAAACTACAAAGCTAGAGAGCTGAAATTTCACATGAACACTCGTATGTTAGTTACGCAGTACGAGTTTATTTTGTTTTTTCGATAACTCATCCAGTTTCCAAATTTTAAATTTTTTAGGTTTTTTGGGCATAACTTCTACCCTTTAGCTAAAATGCTAAAGACTTCAAATTTGTTTATTTAGATAGATATGTGATTTTCAGATTTGGGATGCCATGCCCCCTTCGCCCCCAATTTGAAAAAAACGGCTTTCAAATAATAGACTTGCAGTTTGGCACATAGATACATTTGGATATTTTTAATTTACTCTGAAAATTTCATGAAGATCGTGCATCTAGAAATGGAGTTATAAGCGTCCAAAGTTCAGCCCAACCCACCCCCAAGCCACGGCAGCAACTGCGCGGTTAGCAGAGCGCGCGCTCATAAGTGCGTAAAAAAGAAGAGTATCAGGGTATCTCGTAGTCGAGCCGTCTCGACTAGAGCCTTCTTACTTGTTCTTTATTCTCCCTCTCTCTTTTTTCTTTTTATCTCACTCTGTGCACGCACAAGCCAGCAGCCCACATAAATTGAAATTTGTTCGCGTGTGGCGATTCGCGACGATCCCATCTGCCCGTCTTAGTAAGAATATGCCGAACTCTTAAACGGCTTTACCATACTCATGTAAAATTTTTGTGTTTTCATGATTATTTTTGGAAGGGTATGAAAGCGCTAATGTGCATAAGCATTGCTTTTTCGCGATGAGCACGCACACACACATTTACAGTGTCTTGCTACATGTATGAGCATTGTTGCTTTATTTAGAGAAGTCGAGGTAAATCACCTCGGGCCTCATTTAAAGGTATCTAGAGCATTATCAAGATATATTTCCGTCATAAGATTTTCGGATTCTCTGTTTAGTTCCATTCAACCTACTTTGCTTAATATCAAAGAGAAATGCTTCTGTTAGAGAATAGTAACCAATCTATTGCCTATCTTAGTCAGTTGATATTTTAGTATTCCTAAATCTCTCTTATCTGCATTGTGCAAAGTGAGACATTTGGAGATGGCGTTCCAATTTAAGGGAGCTCTGTACGACTCGAGTGCCGTAATGGCGTTACCTGAGAGCATGCGATCCACGCTCTTCTTCCAGGAACTGAACTCTCGTAATCATACAAAAGAAAACTCGTAAGCTCTTTAGCATATGGGGTGGTCTATGCAGATCTACAATTATTTCTTCGTCAGCAACGTTGTTAAATTCCCTAGATAGGTGTTTTATCTCCCAAACTAAGGCTACTCTTTTAGGTTCGCCATATTATTCTGTTGTTTTCAGTCGTTCGGTCTAGTAATTTATATTTGACGTCGGTTTATTATGTTCTCATCCAACTATGGCTGTTCGCATGAGTATTTAAAATTGGTAGCCCTATTAAATTGTTTTCGTTGGCCATACGTCAGATTCGTTTGTTATCTTGAGTTTTTATACCCTGAACCCATTAAAAATGGGAATGCAGGATATAATGATTTTGTGAAAATGTATGTAACAGGCAGAAGGAGACGTCGCAGACCCCACGCCCCCCTCACTTCCAATATGCAAAAAACGCATTTCAAATACTAGAGACTTGATATTTGGCAATACCCACATTTGGATGCTATTAATATATTCTGAAACTTTCATGACAAACATTGCAGTTGGGTGCAACCAATTGCGTGATACTGTTTTATTTATTTAATAAACGAAATATTTGGGCAATTAGCAAACGTACATGGCAAGCAGCAAACTTTTTTCCTATACATACATACATACAGATTTACATAAGTACTCAGTATACGAGTATACACACTGTCTATTCTATGCATGCATACAAAAGTTTGCATGCTATAACATTCTAAAATTTGCGATTGAATTGTGCATTTTTCGATCGTTACTTTAGCTTTGTCAGAAGGTGCTCTTGCAGTGCTTTTTTTGGTTTTGCTATCAATAATCAGTTCAATTAATACGCTTTGAAGATAATTACAAAAAAGCAAAGTGCCAAACAAAAAATTCACTTTTCTGGAGAAATGCCCATATGCAAAAGTTGTATAAGAGATAAATTAATTTGATATTTGAATTTAATGTTAAAGTATTATATATACTTATTACATCTAAATAAAAAGAAATTATTTCATCTCTAAGCAAAAATCGTTCTTAACTTGAAAATCTTTTTAGCACATACTCTTAAATTAAATTTAATAATGTACTTAATACAATATGATACTTTGCATTCATAACTTACAAACAGCTCATACTGTACATTTGCGATGCTTACAAACCCTAATTTTGATTTATATTACATAATTTGGAATCTAAATTTATTTACAATACATATGTACAAACTAGTTAACTTTTTTCCCTCTCAGGATAACTGACGGATACGTGTTACACATCTATAAGGGAAGAATATTTAACAATAACAAAAGCCTGAAAAAACGTTGAAATCAATTAAGATTATTCAATTATGTAAATGAAAATGTATAATTTACCTTTAATACGGAAATATAGCATTTGCTTTGTCAAAAATTTTAAAGTTAGTGGTTTGGTTGCTACCAAGTACGATTTAAAATGCAACATCGTGTAGTTCGGATGGCGTTGGTATAATTTCAACTGTAATATAGTCAGAGCATTTTAAAGTCTTTATTATGATATAAATATTATAAATGTAATTTACCTGCTTGAATGCCGTCCCATTTAGTGTTATATGTATGATGCTCTACAGAAAGATGGTCTACTGTCCTATTATAAGCTTGTAAATCGTTGCATAGTTCGTGTTTGGCTATGTCCTCAATATCAAATATTTCGGTTACTTGGACTTTGTTGGTATTAAAATCTGTAAAATAATATGAGTACAACGAGTCGCTACGCGTAGTCATTTCAAGAACATGCCCGACTTTGCTGTTTAGTGGGGTTGGGACACTACGTAATAGTGATATTGAGTACAATATTTTTATAAAGACGTTCAATATTTAATTACCTTTCATCGACCAGAATTGAAACCTGTGGGCCACAAATATGGTTGGATGTTAACAGGCCAGTCGCCTCAAAATGCGGCTGATCATAAAGCTGAGTGACAATAATTATTAATATTTGTATTGTGCAAAATTATAGGTTTAACATACCGTAAATTTGTTAAGCAAACGAATCGTCATCGTATTGTTAAGCTGGTCAATAAAATCTTCTACTATATGACACATTTGTTTCGTCAGTTTTGGCGTAAGAGTGGTGAGTCTGAAAAAGTAATTCATCCATTCAAACTTAATAAGAGTCACTCAGAAAGATTGATTTTACACACTTTGATATTGTGGCTAGGAAAAAATCCATCGGTACGGTAGCTGGCAGTGAAAGTAATTTAATTCCGCGATGCTTGAAAATCCAATTGGCCAAGCCTTTGTTAGCTTGCTCTATATAGTCTTGTATAACCACCATCACGGTTTCTGGCAAGTTTGAACTCAATGCATCCTGCAAACAAGTTTTGAAAAAATTATTATAATACCGATCCTACATATATTAAATAAATACCTTTCTATGTTTCTTGCATTCTCGACACTCTGTGTCATTCTCTTGCGTTGACGCTAAGGCTTCCGAAACTATATATGCGGACTGAATAGCTACACAGCGTCTGCAGTTGATCAAATTGTTACGATGCAGAAATTGAAGAGCATCGTCAAATCCCTGCTGGCAGAATTTTGACAGGAACTCTGCTTTCGGCGGAAATAAAATACGTACAAAACGGTTGACGTTTTGTCGTGATATTTCGATACTTGTATTGGCCCAGTTTAGATGGAATAGCTGTGAGCTCTGATCCCGTGGACAAATATCGCTTTCGCCGCAAAAAGGACTTACAGTAATTGTGTTTTCATCTAGAATTGGCAAGTTATCCGAAAAGGCACCATCCATATAGCGCACACCGCGAAAACGCGGTGGTAAAATACCGGAAAACCCGGGAATAAAGCAGGCACAAAGTAGAGCGTCCAACACTTCTTCACGGGAATTAAAATCAGAAATGATAACGTTCTTGCCATCGTAAACACGCGTTAAAGAAATGTGCAGGCGGCCGCTGACGCGTTTGTGTGCGTCATCAGGGAGATGTTTCTGGAGCCCTTCTAGCAAACAAGTTTGTATATTAAATGAGGGGCTGAATGGTCCAAGAGAATAACGGCGAGCCTCATTTACCACACGGAAGAAGTCAGATGTCATGCTACCTTTAAGATTATGTAAAAGTATTCTAATTATTCAAATATAACAAGTAGGAAAGCTCTAGTCGAGACTGTTCGACTACGAGATCCCCTGAACCCTCCAAAGAATCAATAATATTCCAAGAATGCTTTGTTCGTTTCTGCACGCATAACAAACTATACATGTACAAGTACACACACACACACACACACACACGAATTATAATCATGGCGGAAGTCGACGGTTTCAAACATACGGACAGACGAACATGGAACTATATCAACTTTTCTCGTCACCCTGATGAAGAATATATATATACTTTACGGGGTCTGCCTCGCCTGCCTGTTTCATACTTTTAACAAAACCATTATATCCTGATTTCCCATTTTTCCATTTATTTACATATCCATAATATCTATCTAAATATATAAAGTTGAAGTGTCTAGTTAAAACGGTGTAGAAGTAATGCCCAAAAAAATCTAAAATATGTAAACGAATTTTCGATTTGTTATCGATAATTTGGAAATGGGATCGAAAAAAGAAACTCGTACTGCGTAACTAACTACGAGTAGTCATGCGAAATGTCAGCTCTTTAGCTTTTGTAGTTTCGGAAATCTCGATCTTCATTCCCATTCAATGGTTTCCGGGTATAAAAAGAACTTTGTAGTCGGGTGCTAGCTACTATTCAAAACATTTTAAGAAATAGTTTACTTCAGACTTGCTGCGTAAACAAATCAATAAATATAAATATATATGTATGTATATATCTCTGATGGCAAACGCGGTACAATTCTGTCTGTTCATACAGACAGATGATGGCATTGTACAAAATCAATATATGTAATCATTTCACTACTTGAACAAATATGAATATAATATATTTCTAATTGGAGCTCACGCTTATACATATACATTTGTATTTTTATGTACTCACAGAAATTTTGGTTTTGCACATTATATGTATATTAGGTTGTTCACTAAGTAATTTCGTTTTTTTAGTGCAATTCAAACACGATATTTTTTATTTTATAAAACATTTTATGAAATTATGTCGCGTTTGACAGATTTAAACTTTCTGCAATCACTCGAGTTGTTATTCGACTATTTGCATCGACTAACGACTTAATTTTTTCCACATCTGCTCCAAGACGCCTTCCAGGACATGGTGCATCCTTAAGATGGAAATTGCCGGAACGAAATCTGTCAATACATCTTCTCCGTACTTATCGCATAATTTTTGCCTTGCTTTGACTGCATTTTTGCCCTTTCGATAGTAAAACAGTAAAATATGCCGAAAATGTTGTTTTTATCTTCCATCTTCAAAAGGACACCAAATGAAAACTATTTCACGAAATCCAACAAAATTTTTTACAAATAGGCTTCACTATATCAACTTTTGATGTCAAAAAACGAAATTACTTAGTGAACGACCCAATAGTTCTGCGTGTGGCAGAACTGTTTTAATTTTTAATTTTTATTTTTTTTTAGTTTTGCTGATAAGGGGCGCCGCTTTAATGTTTTCCGTTCAATACAAATACCCAAATAGCAAGATAGAAGACAACCTATGCACTCAAAATAGTAAGTACAAATGTACATACATACATATGTATAAGTTCAAATATTGAACTACATACATATGTATATATATATCTTAACCAAGTTTTTATCACTTAATTAAATTTAAAAGTCCCCAGTGTCACTGTTGTTGGTCAATTAGTCCTTAATACATAATATTTTTCTAGGAAGTGATAAACAAATTTGATTTCTTTTATGTTTATCCAAAAATAACAGACACTTTCAGAAAAAAACTCTAAGAATAACGGAGCAGTCTTCAACGGATTCGCTTGCACTCAGAGACGTATTGTTTATGTTTTCCCAATAAGTTTTTTTTTTTTTGCGCTTAATAAAGCGAAACGGAAAAGGGAGCTTCAAAAGATATGTATGTATTTAGTATGTTTAGATTTTTGAACAGACTTCTGCTATCGTGGGTCCAAGAACTGTGTGAATTATACATAAATTTATTGCTTTTAAGTATTTTGCTTATAAATATATGTAAATATATAAAGACATCACCAGTCAATGAAACGAACTGATAAGCCGCATCACACTTTGCAAAAGACAACATGCTAATATTTATTATAAATAAAAACACATTTTGTGTGTATGGACACATACATACATAGATGTATGTGTATATGTATGTATGTACATATATGCATTTAGTTTTAATCTAATAGGAAACTCATTCACTTTGTTTCGCTGAATAGTGAAACGCGAGCCAAGCAGAATTGACGTCAATTAGAACCTATCGTAAGAACATACAAACATGTACATATGTACATATGTATGTATGTATATATAATATACATATGTATGTACATGTACATGTGTATTGTAAATTGAACATCGGAAGACTCAATAACTTATTGTTATATATGTACATATACATGTATGTACATATGCCTGATTTATATGTGTACATATGTATGTATATGCATTTATATATGTATATGTATGTATGTATGTACATATATCAATGACCGATATCAAGTTTAACTTTCGATGGTTTATGACTAGCTTCAAAGTTCGAAAAACATTAACCCAAAATAGAACAAAGCAAATTACTCACTAGCACGCGTTATTAGTTGAGCATTTACACACATTCAAACACACACACACACACACACACATACATACATAGATACATACATGTATATAGTGCAAACGTATGCACACACTAGAAAGACGAAATACTGCAATTAATCTGGAAGAGATGCATAAATGTGTCATCTACCTGACTGTCTACGGAACTTTCTACAAGTATGCAGCAAAAACAGGTAAGCGAATGTACATACATACATACATATGTGGATTTATATTTGTATGACATTCATACATACATATATTTATATATATGTATACCTATATACAAATATTGTTTATCGTTGTTCACCACTTTTGATTTAAAAGAACAATTGAAAACGTGCCTACACAGATAAGCAACAGCGACCTTCGCGAAATCAAATAATTTGGCTCCAACAAAATAAATGTAAATATGTGCGAACGCAATATGAGAATTTATTTTTAGGGCTCGTAACACTTTACAAACCTGTTTACATAAAATACACACATATATACAAACACGCTTACGCACATTTGTGTGTGTATGTATTCCCAGCTGGTCCGCTTTACTTGTTGTTGCTTTGCTTACGTTTCCTCAGCGACGAGCCCCCAAATGGGAGTGTTCACAGCTGGCACAGATCTTGTGTTTTGTATTTCATTGTTATTTACGAAATACGCCCTAATCTGAACGCTTTGAGAGGAGAGCCAACTAATTTTGCACATAGTTTTATTATATATATATGTTATATATTTATTTATTTTATTACTAATATTTTAATATACAAGCGTAAATAGAAGAAAGGCATACCTAGTGGCAAATCGCATAGCAGGCAGCATGCTGCCAGTGAGCCCGCTGAGGCTCCTCCAATTTTTTCTAGAAGTAGATGCGGTGCGTACTTTTTGAAGGAGACAGCAACGCCGACATGGTATATTCCAAGGAAACCGCACCCAGCAAAGGATAAATTCATTTTATGCTTCTTGTTATCAACAGTTGAGATATTTATTTATTATATTTTGTGTTTGAGAAGCACGTTTCAATTTTCGTGCTTTCCAACAAGACTATTGACACTACAAATATTCACGAATATGATTGGTAAACAAAATTTTATTCTTGTATGTTAAATGTTGATTCTTGGGTTTGCCTTTGCTTATTATTTCACTTCCGATCAAATTTTTACGAACCGTTACTTACAGCTGCTTTAATAACAATGAGCAACAAAATTAGTAGTCGCTATCGAAGACTTTTCTACCGATACTTATGAAGGCATTTCAGCATTATTTAGCCACTAAATGGTTAGTGATTTAGCTTAAAACTACAAATTTATATCGATATAGACATCAATAGTTTTCTGGTTTTTGGCGCCTAATATCTTAGGATTGAATAATTTAAACATTAACAAAGGCATTAATGGAATAGTATTCTAATTATTTTTTTTTTGTTTAATTCAATATTAAAATATGATAATATTGCGAATATCAACTCTACTTTAATTATTCTTATGGAACTATTCACCCTAATCATCGATATTTCTAGCTCTATCGATTACCACAGCGAAATTTAGGGTGCGGCGAATTAAGGCAGCGGTGCTACGAAATTGGGTAGTTTTGTGCTGCACTCGCTAGAATATATATACATATACATATGTGTTGTATATTCAAGAAGAAATGGAATTGTCAAATAAATTACAAGCTAGTGGATGGTAAGTAATTTGATTAGTAGAACTGTGCACATTTTATGGCCTCAACATCTCCGTAGGCATTTCACCGAGGATGGAATAAAGTCATTACAAAGACTCGTCGGCGACGACTCCGACCCAAGCAAATTAATTGAAGCTGCACTGAATGTGGGTGAAAATGAAGGAAATCCGGCAACATCAACTATATTACAGAGTATTAATCACAACTAATAATTTATTATAGCGTGACTTACGTGACTTCGGCGGCGGCGCTCTACCCATCAAAAAGGACGATAGCTCTGGCGTCATTCCAGGCCGCATCGTCCTACAGGTGCAAAGAGTTCGCAACATCGCGGCTCCGAAGAGCAATGAGGAGTCGAAGGCTGCGCCGCGACTCTTGCAAGTGGAGTTTAGCGATGGACAAACCACATTGCAGGCCCTCGAATTGGAGCCAGTGCCAGCGCTCAATCTGAACGTGGCACCTGGCACAAAGATTTACTTTCACGCTGAGAAGCTGCAACTGTTGCAGGGCTTCCTTCTGTTGCGTGCCAACGAGTTTAAGATACTGGGCGGACGGGTGGAAGCGTTGTACGAGAAATGGGATTTCGCGCGCACTATGTTGAAATATGCTCGTAGCGGACGCCCGCCTAGCGGCTCAACTGCTCCACCGCCCTGGGTGACGTTTGGAAAAAACATTGATGCAAACGCTGATCGAAACTTTAAAAGTCTTGCACCGGCTGCAGACAAGGACAAAGAGAAGCCTGCCAAGGAGAACGACGATTTCAATAATATGCGAAGTGAAGCGATTGCCGTGGCCAACAAGGCAGCTGTCAAGAAGGTTTTTGGCGGCGGAGGACAAAATCTTGTGGATCATAATATCAAGAAAATTCTCGAGAAGGGCTACAGCAAGGAGGAGGCCAAGTCTGCGTTGCAAGCGACGCGCAACAATCTGGAAAGAGCTCTTTTTAATTTAAAGAGACGCAAGGATGCGGCTGATAGTGCAAACGAAGCGCAATTCCGTAGCGCTCGGGCCGAGCGGAATGCCAGGGAGAGCAAGCGCGGCGCCAGTCTCAAAGAGGAAGCCGAAGCCGCGAAACCGGCCGCAAATGCCACTCTATTTGATTTTCTCACTACCAAGCTACGCACTGATCAGGTTGCCGGCGATACAAGTGGGGAGCAAGCGAAACCTAAATCCAACGCCGATAAGGCGTTAGATATGCAATTCGAAAGTGATTTGAAAGCAGCAGTAGCTGTGTCTCTAGCTGAAAGCAAAGCTCAAAATGTGGCCGAGCACACACGATTCGAAAACAATGTTTCGAGCAGCTTTGCTGCCAATCGTGGCGGTCATTCCGGACGGTCTCAAAGGGGTGGCACTCGCAGCCGGGCTGGCCGTGAGGAGCGTGTATCTCGTGGAACCGGAAGCGGCAGCAGCTACTATGATCGAGCCGGAGCTGCGGGTGGGGGCAACGTGCGCAAGCTGGATTCCAATTCACGTGCAGCTGAGCAACCGCATGCCAAAAGCTCCAACCGCAATGTCCACGACGCGCATCCAGTCCCCAGCAAAGGCACCACTGAGACAGGCAAGCCAGATTGCTCGACAAAAGAGCTAGGGACCCATCGTCGACCCAACGAGCGCCTAAGCAATCGCAATGGGAATAATCGCACTGAGAACGGAACAGCCGGCAGCAACCACAGCCATAGCCATAGCCACAGCCACAATCAGAACAACAACAGACGGCGTCAGCAAGGCAATGGTACCAGTATTGGGGCAGCAGCTGTTGCTACTTCTACTTCCAAGACCAGCAATCCTTTTGCCAGTCACACTGATGACCACAATAATCGTGTGAATAAGGTCGTCGCAGAGACAGCCAACTTGAAGATAAGCAGTTCGAAGCGAGAACACAGACGCGGTAGTAGGCAAAGTGCAGGTCAATCTACGCGACAGCCATCTGAACCGCAAGGCACTTTTGCTCAGGTCCAAAAATCAGTGGAGAAGAGTATCCCAGCTGTACGCCCGCATAAAGCTCAGCATGAGAATCCACGACCACCATCGACTGTCAATTGCACGCAATTGCCAAATGGTTACACTTACGACCCCAGCAAGATAATGGGCTTTCAAACCAAGGAGACTAACGAGTTTGCTATGAGTCTTTTGAAGAGTCAAGGATTGAGTATCGCTCCTCCCCAGAGTGCGCACAGTACGGCTCAGGGTCAGTCGGCAAGCCCGCAAACAAATAACATCGCAACAGCCCAAGTAGAACCAACTGCTGGCTGTATGCCGTCAAACCCGCAGCCGTCTGCAGCGGTGGCATCGCCGCCTAAATGCTTTGGCCTGGCATCTCCATTCGATCCCTGGCTATGGAAGAATGGTGACTTATGCATGGCCAAATATTGGGACGATGGGCGTGTAAGTATACAGCACCGCACCAAGAATACCTAGAAACACTCAATGACAGATTGTTTTTCACTATTTTCAGTACTATGAAGCTGAAATTACAGCCGTCTCGGAAAACACCTGCGTGGTGTTCTTCGTCGGCTATGGCAACCATGAAGAAGTATTAAAATCTGATATTCTGCCCATTACGGATGCCCAGAACAGACTCCTAACCAACATGTCCCAGCCGCAGCACCTCCAATCCCGTCATCGCGCCGATCGGCAGACTTTGCAACAACAGGTGTATGTGCCACCACACAAGCGGGAATATTAAGGGAAATTGATTCACAACTAAATTAAATGTGTCGAAAGAACAATTATAAACATTTTCTACATTCACATTCATGTGAAACAATTCTGCAGGCGTTTAGTATATGCACATTAATACCTTGGAACATTTTCATTAAAAGATCACAACCAAAAATAGATCAACGAAGATTGAAATTGTAAGCTTCCGTTCCAAAAAATATTCGACAAATATCTTCCGACCTTAAAAATTCATCTATCGTCGTCATCTTAAAAAGATGTTATAATTTTATGTTTTTTAATTTTTTATATATAAAATATTTATATCATGCATTTGTGGTTATTTTTTATTTAATTTTACTCTTAAGAAAATACCACAAATGGCAAGAATAAGTCACAAACAAATATACTAGTTTGTCTTTTCAAAAGTAAGGCCACTAACCATACAGTGGTAGTGGTAAGGCTGTGTTAAAAAAAAAAGTACGGGCACACTGTATACACACGTGCTAGTGTGTTAAGAAAGTTAAAGAAATTCGGCGAGTTCCCCGTGTTTTTGTGTGTTTAAATAAAATGGTTAAAGTAAAACTGGAACACTCAGAAGAAGCGGAGGCTTCAATTAAAGTCAGCGACAATGTGGCCATCAAGGAAGAAGAGACCTATGACGACAAATTACTGTTTATAAATGCCATAGCGAAACCAATGGCGGGCAAGAAGCTTGCCAAAAAATGTTATAAATTGGTAAAGAAAGCCATGAAGCATAAAACTTATTTACGAAATGGATTGAAAGATGTGCAAACACGTTTGCGGAAAGGCGAAACAGGGTAAGTTTTTTTCGTGAATTTTTTCCTTCTGACGGAATTGCTGATAAACAAAAACAATCACAGGATTTGCATTTTCGCTGGAGACGTGACGCCTGTTGATATTATGTGTCACCTGCCAGCTGTTTGTGAAGAGAAGGGAATTCCCTATACTTATACGCCCAGTCGCGCTGACCTAGGCGCTGCCATGGGCGTGAAGAGGGGCACCGTAGCTCTGCTTGTGCGACAAAACGAGGAATACAAGGATCTGTACGATGAAGTTAAAGAAGAATTGTCTAACTTAAATATTCCTGCTTGAGCTCCTGAAGTTTCTTTCATACTTTCTGTTAGGGTTTTATTAATAAGTCATTAAAAGTAGAGTAAAATCTTAAAAATTCAATTTCAATTTGAAGAAAGTATAAATAAATACAACTACTCTACATACATTGTATGTATATTTGTTTTCGTAAACATCTATAATTAATGTAACTTGTGAAATATATATACATATAAATATACAAAAAATATTTTTCTTTTCTTATGAAACTACTAAAAATTTATTAAAAAACCAAAGTAAAGCTACTCCACAAATCTACCAATCGCAACTGGAAAATATTTACAAAAACATGCAAAATGAGCATATTAAAGAAAATTCATAATTCGATTATTCAACATTTAAGTCTAAATATCCGAATTGATTTAATTGAGTTTACTGAGCTATTCATTGAGGCTAAACATACTGCTTTTTATCATTGACCAGCTTAGGCTTCTGAGAACAACGAATCAATCCATTCTTTGAATTATAACTGTCATTCCGTTGAAAAGGATTCCATTACTCAAAGCCAAGGTGGCGGAAAACATTTTAAAAATTCTTAGACTATATTAAATTTTGGAATTTAACCATAAACCAATAGAGCTGCCGAATACATGAACGAAGTCCCGTATACGATTTTCATCCATTGTCGAGCCCAGAAAAAGTTTCCACGGTATTTGAGTCTGAAATGTTTATATTTACAATTAGAGCAACGAAAAATTATTGATGCTGGTTTTGGTGTCCCTTTGGGATTTTTAAAAATTTTATCTTTATATATGTTTTGTATTTTTATAAATTGTTTTACACAGTTTTTCAGTGTAGTTTGAATGTGGTTAGTGTTTTAAATAATTAATTTTTGTGCTTAACAAAATGTGTTTAGACGAACTGGCATACATATAACTATATTTTGTATATCTTTAATGATTTATAATATATATGTGTGTATGTATGTATTTCCAAGTTAGTTTTGCTTTATTCTTTATCATATAAATGATTAGATTATATGTATAATTAATTACATTGACACGCCCATTACCACAAATCGAACCGTACATATGTTTTTTGAATTAAATTAATTCGTTTCCACATGATATTGAAATTCAAATTTCCAGAGCGCGGGCGAAGTTATATACTTATCCATTTGCATCCGAGCAATCAGAGGAAATTTGTTTCTACATAGGTGCTGTAGAGGTATGTATGTACATACAATGTGTCCCATATGTAGAGTAGCCAATATATATTTAAAATACATTAATAAAGCATTATATTTGTACCCTAGTACATAAATAAATTAAAGATTTGAATAAAGATAGGTAATAATGTATTTGAGTACATGATAAATTTTCAGTTTCTAATTTTTCGAATGGTCAACTGCTGTACAATACTCAAGATACAATATATATTTATATGTATTTATAACTCAAGCGCACTTAGGCCAAACTGAACATTATTCTCGTAGCATATCATCTACGACTAATAGAATGATTATAAAATACAAACTTGCTTGAATTACCTTAACAACTAGCTAATTGTTTGCTTTTTTTTTTTCTTTTTTCTTTTTTCTATTATTTTTTTGTTTGATTTTGTAATTTTAAAAAATTTTTTTTTAGTTTTAAGGGCTGGGTGCTCAGAGCGACCCTGCGACGTACGAAATGACAGCGCCATGGGCGTGCATAGGGCGGAACGGCCTGCTGCGGCATTTAGAACTACTAATCATATGCATATAATATATATAATTTTAATAATAATAATTAATTCTACATATTTAAATTAACTGCGATTAAAAAAGCAAACGGGAGAGCTAAAATTAACAAGCAATTCATAATGTTTTTGAGTTTTTCTAATTTTTTCAATTTTTTTTTTTTTTTTTTTTTTTTTTTTCTTTGCAAGACTCTAAAGTTTCTACATTAAGACGTTGATGCCACGTGCAGCAGGCGGCGACGACGTCAAGGACGTCCATTACATGTGATCACTGAAAGTAATTGTAAAAGCCAGAAGTTGCCTGTCCTAATTCTCGTATGGCCGCAAATGGATCTTTTTCTATTTCATTCGATGCTAGGGAGGATTTCGAAGCATGCAGTGGCCTTGTCGAGTTAATTGTTGGCTGCTGATGTGCTGAAGCTGCTTGCGGCCCTTGACTTAGAACAGCCGCATACGTAGTTGCCGAGGACTGCTGATTATTGACGGGATCTGCAGAAGATTGAACAGCCGGAGGTGGCACGCTGGAGAACAAGTCCACGTCATTTCCGCTCTTAATTGCGTTGTAGTTGTTGTAGAGTAGACCATGGCCATGATCTGATTTGTTAGAGTGCTCGGACGTCGCATTATTGGCTTGGAATAAGACTTCAATTAGATTGGCACCTGTGTCCAAGTTGGCAAAAACACCAGACATATTGTTATAATTGTTACCCCCATTGCCGGCCATTGCCTGACGACGGTAGAGCGGGACAGAACTGCCATTATTATGAAGGCCGTTGCTGTTTTGTCCACCATTGTTATGGTTACTAAAGTTGTTAAACGACTTGTCGTTCAGCACCGCGTTACCAGCTAGGAAAAAAAAGAGTGATGCTCTTGTACATACAATAACTTAAGCAGATGGAACTCACCATTGTTCATGAAGTTAGAGACCCCAGTGTTGCTGTTAGAAGCTGGGTGGACACCGGGTCCCTGCATCGGTCCAGTCATGTGGTTAGCATACATGGCTAATGGCTGCAACTGACCAGAATTTGGTCCATGTTTCCCTATAGCCAAGGGCGTTTGCTGCGTCTGTTGTTGCCCCTGCATCATACTGAACAGGCGACTTTGCTGTTGTTGTTGTTGCTGCTGCTGTTGCTGATGCTGTTGTAAATCTCCGCCATTCATCATGCCATTTGACAGTGGCATGACCCCAGTACCAGCTGTCGTTGTTGTCACGCCCACCATGCCTAGTACGTCACGTAAAATGGGTTGTGCAATTTCATTGGCCCCATTCATGATCGAATTGAACACAAGATCTATTTGCTGATTAAAGTTGTCCAAGGGAGGCGAGGACTCCAATGGTTGTTGATTCAGGGTTTGCCCTTGTGTAGGGTAAATTACCGGATACTGTGACCGCTGCGGCTGTGGCCCCATTACAGCGTGCGGATTTGATAACATCGGCGGTCCTGGTACTACCGGTGGCTGGGGCTTGTGTCCCTGTGGATGATGCTGTGGTTGGTGGCCCTGTTGCTGCAACGTGGTCATTACTTGGCGCAGCATATCGCCGAACTTGTTTGCTGCCTCTTGACCCGCAGACTCAAGTAGTTTAAGATACCACTTGTACTGTTCCTCTTTGGAGCTGAACGCCATTTCGTAGATACTCATGTTAGGAGGAAGTAGCTCGTGCGCAGACGGAAAGCGCAAGCTGCTAGGCGATGGCTGTTTGCCGGCCGTGTACATGTAGGGCGCAGGTGGGGGTTGCTGAGGTGGGCCCGCTGACTTTTCGTAGTTGGCATAACCCGCCGCAGTGCCATTGTGTCGTATATAGGGTGGTGGCCCATTTTCCATTGGGCTCATTGGCCCGTTGGGAACGCTACTTCCACGTTGAATCGGTATCGGTGGCTGCCCATACAGATGGTGTTGTGGAGGAATTGGCTGTTGAGGTGGAGGTGCCTGGCCATGGTTATAAAGTGTCTTTTTAGCTAGGTAGCCCAGTTCGCTTGGATTCCTTAGCAGTTGCGCCGCAGTATTCGCGTTTGCTGCAGCTGGGGGGACGCTGCCTCCTCGAAGAGCCTGTTAACGAAAGCGATTCAAACAATTTAAGCATTTACCCACATATGACAAATGATAAAAGTATGAGGTATTAGATCTCTAATAATTACACGTTTACTATTTATATCCTGAGCTCATTGAAAATGAGAAATCAGGGTATAATGGTTTTCTTAAATGTATGTAACAGGCAGAAGGAGGCGTGGCAGACCCCATAAATTATATATATTCTTGATCGGGGTGACGAAAAAAGTTGATATAGCCATGTCCGTCTGTCCGTGTATTTGAACGCGTCGACTTACGAAGATATAAGAGCTAGAGAGTTTATTCTTTTTGTGTTAGGTCCGTATATTGCACGCGCAATACTAGAGGCATACAGTTTGGTTTGGCATATAGATATTAATGTCATGATCATAATCTGAGCAGTTGTATACGATTGTCCGTCTAGAAACGGAATTATTAATCAATGAAGTTATGGCAGCAAAACCTACGCGGCCCAGCAAGAGAGGCAGCGAGACAGCAAGCCGCCTGCAATGCTTACACACATACAGGCGTACAAGCGTAGATCAGCGTGTGTGTGCTCGTGTTTTTGCATATATAGTTTCTTACGCGTGGAGAATTGAAACGAAGCATCATTGGAATATTATTCGTTTGCAGAAGGACTCGGGGGATTTCGTAGTCGAGCAGTCTTGACTACAGCTTTCTAACTTGTTTTACTATTATATGGTTTCGAATATTACCAATCCGAGTAATCCCTCCCACTTACTAGTTTATCCGAAAATCTTTTAACTTTTGCTCATGTCATATTCTAGATCAAGATAATTACTAATAATATTTAAACTTACCGGTGGGGGCAATGGTCCCGGACCACGACCAGGGGCATTTGATTGCTGAGGTGGCGGTTGCTTGTTGGGCGGTAAGACACTCCAGGGATTTGTTTGCGGTGGTGGACCCCAAAGACTGGCATTGGGATTCTGTTGTTGCTGTTGGGGGGCAACGGGTGGCCGCCAATGCTGCATTGCTGTGTACTGACCATAAGGTGGGGGTGGAGGTCCTCCACTGCCTGGCTGGGACTGTCGCAGATGAGGCGGCACAGGAGGCGGTCCGTTAGTTGGCGGCCCGCGCATTCCCATATGCCCACGTATATGACCAGCAGGTCCCGGACCTGGTCCTGGCGACGGTCCATTGGAAGACTTGCTGCCAGCGGCCACTGCAGCTGCCATCATTGCAGCCATATGAGTGGAGTACATATGATTGGCAGCCATTGCTGCAGCCATTTGATTCATCTGATGCGCAGACGGCCCAGGACCCATGCCAGCAGAAGTAGCATAATGAGGTGGCTGACTGCCAGGTGGCACATGGGCTGGAGCATTTAGGTACAAAGCTGCTTGCTCGCGTAAGTATGCCTCCGGTTGCAGAGCACGAGGAACAAATTCGGGAGCTAATGGATTGAGAACATAGCCGCGCTTCATTTCGACTCCATCTAGCTGGGATCGCAAGTTTGACCAAGTTAATCCAAACAGTGATTTGTGTTCATCGCATATTTCAATGAATCGCTCCCAGACTTTGCGACAGCGCCCTATAGAACAGAGAGCAATGGGATCTCCAACGACAGCTACCAAGGACTGTGCTCGCGTAATAGCAGTATTTAGAAGCTTCGAGTTGCTTAGAAAGCCATAATCGGTATCAGCATCACCTATGGTGGCTGCGGCAATAGGAGCACCCCCAGTTCCAGGGCTGTTTCCTTGTGGCAAACATGTTCGTCTTGTTCGTACTGTTGACAGAAACACAGCACGGAACTGCTTGCCCTGGACATTGAGAACGCGTTCCACGGAGATTCCACCCATGCGACGTTTCCTCAGCTCGGATCGAATTCGAAATACTTGATCTGCATAAGGTGTCATAATTCCGATGCTTGTATCATTCAACTTGCCCCAAGCGCTTGGCCAACGTTTACGCAGCTCTGAGACACGCTCAACTACTTCGTAAACCTCTGCATTATTATAGAATGCTGTTGAGTTTTTATCTTGCACATCCTCTCCTCTTGTTGTAAAAAATGTGAGAGGGTAAAAACGTTCATGACGTGGCTGTTTGCCAGATGCAACAAGCTTCTGCTCATAAAATAATTCCGAGGTGAATCGTATGATGGCCTCATGCGCACGATAGTTTTCGCAAAGCAAAATCTTACATGGAAAGTTTGAAGGATAGTGGTCGTATAGTCGTTCAAGCAGTGAAATATGCAATTTTCGTTCCTTTGCAAACGCAGAGAAGAGTTCGGGACTCATCTGCATATGGTCTCCAGCCAACACAATTCGAGTGGTATCGTTGGCTAGAGCCAGCGGCATAATCGCTTCACATTCCATCGCCTGCGCTGCCTCGTCCAAAAATATGTGGGTGAATAAGCCCTTGGGCAAACCCAGCGAAGCCAACTCCATACTGATGCTCAGCGTTACTACTATTATGCGATGACGCATTATGTCATCAATGCTAGGCCGTCGAAAGTTACCGACGCCATCAGTTATACAATATTTCTGCACCACGCTGTTGACTGTGGCAGACCAACGCTTGTGGTAGTAGACGCGCAGAGGTGTCGCTTCCGCAAGACCCTCCTCGATCCACGGATGCAGGTACTCCTTAATATACAGGTCTGCCGCAGAATTGGAATGCGTGCAGATGAGTATCTTGGCTTCTGGTTGGGCTAGCAGCTGCTTAATAGCCTGGGCCAGTGTATATGTCTTGCCTGTGCCGAACGGTCCAATAAGTAAAATAGGTGGCAGCTTAATATTTAAAGCCGTTGTAATGGCATTGACCGCCTCGCGCTGTTTTGCATTCAGCTTCGGCTCGCAAGCATCAGCCCATTGCTTTTTAGGTGTCCAGGGTATGGCCGGTTCTAGCTCGGTTGCAGGAAATATCAAACGAAAGTCTGTTATCTTATCCACTGCATTGTGCCACTCACAGTACGGCATGCGATTCAGTTGGAATTGGATGTCTACGTCCAGTTCTGTGTCCGCTTGCAGGCCCATTGCCTCGACGCATTTTGATGACAGCTTCAGATATATTACATTTTTACCCTTATCTTCTATAAGTGCTTCGTATACTGCTCGCAGCTCAGATTTATCTGATTTAGCTGTTTCCTCCGGCGCTGAAATGTAAACGCTGCTGCAGTTAGACAAAATCAAGCGACCGGGCGAAGTGTCTTCTGAAATGTCTTTGCCCAGGCGCATCAATGCGAAAAGCTCACCGGCCAACGAATACTTAGCCGTACTAGTTGCCATTCCCGCCGGTGTCAATATATAATTGGAGGCCACTGTCAGCCGCGTACGCACGTTATACCGCGCAATTTGTTCATAGCGAGCAATCTCTTCAACATAAAGTAACTCATGTATACGGGAGCGGTAGTTGTTTTGTGTCAGCCGTTTCTCCACAATAGTGGACTGTGTCAACGTAAAGGTGGCAGCACGGGGACATGGATATCTCTCTAAGAGCTCGCGTTCATGCTCCAAATCACTGAGATAGGCCTCCGTTTTCAGATGCGTCCCAATCGTGGTCTCAAATCGAGTCAACTTGGTGTTAGAAACATCCCATCGGGTAGCCGAGCTGTTTATAATGTCACGCTTGATTTCTTCAATTTTTTCGGCATCACTAACGGGTAACACATCGACGCACAAATGACGTACCAACAAAGGCTCCTGACCGATATCGAAACAGATTGACTGCCGAAACGTGCCGTAAATTTCTGTGTGAAATTCAACAGTAATTTCATGTGCGTTAACGAGCTTTGCTGATGTTGCGTTTTCTTGGCTTTCAGGCAATGCAGAAGACACCCACTCCTGATCAGACTTTAATTCTACATTGGCCTCCGCATCGGGTGTAGATTGGCCTAGCTTAATAGACTTGATCGCAAAATGATTACGATGCGCATCCTGCAGCAGAGCAACCGCTTTTAGTGGTCGCGTTGTTTCCAGCTGAAACAGCCATTCACGTTTAGAAGTTTTTGAGCTGATACTGGTAACAAGTTGTTGCTCGCATTTAGCTTCCATGTCCGGCACCTTTTCACACATGATTCGTTCCGGAGCGGTTGCCTGAATCCATCGTTCGAGAACTTGTTCTGTGTAAGACTTTCCGTACAGCTCCTTCTCACAAGCCTTTTGAACACGCATTCGCCGATACTCGAATCGCTCTTTCCACTCGTTCAGTTCATCTAAGCCATGTGCCTCCACACACTGAGCTCCGTAATGGCATGTCTGTGCCTCCGCAAATGTTTCGCAGACGCTGTAAGTGTCCAAGGTGTATCCCCGAGGTGGAGGACGCCACTTCCAGTCGCGACCTGTGAAATGAACATATTGTTTTAGTGGACACCGAAGGAACATAAAAAAGGTCACTTACCTTCATCACTCATTATTACTTTCTGGTGGCTTTCAGTCTGGCAATGTTGCCTCAACTCGTTCCGAGTTTGAAAGTTGATGGCACAATAACTGCACGTTATTGTTGATGTTGAGTGAGCTGCTTGATCTGAATCGTTGCCAGTATCCACTGATGAATGCTTCACGCCAGTCAGTTTAATCGCTGACAGCAACTCAATATTCTTGGTGTTCAAACTGGAGCTGGACATGGTGCTGCTGCTACCAGTGCTGCTGCTGCTGCTGCTGAAGCTGCCGCTGCCATTCTGTTGTTGTTGCAGCTGATGCTGTTGCTGTTGCTCGCGTTTCTTCAATCCCTTGTTGCTAAGCAGTTTGCTATACTTATCCAGAGGCAGATTGTTTGTGGCCCAGTGATCGAGCTTGGTGTCCAATATTGCCATCTCATCCTCAAGGCGTGCATGTGGAATTTTTTGCGATTGCGTCTGTACTTTGTTCTGTCCATTCATAATCATCTGTATGATTGATTTGTACCGCTCAAGGGTTTTCGATATGTCCGAAAAGATTTGCTGGCCACTTAATTCATTTATCCACTTGCTCAAGAAGTGTTCTGCATCCTGTATTAATTTATTAAAAGATACACAAGGATTTAAGATTGATAGGTTAAAGATTGATACACTTTTATTTGAGTGACTCACCGAATACTTGTGCAGCTTAAACAGGGCGTGCACCAACCAACGGCGCGCTCGTGATACGCTTGCCAAGCACTCCGTCTGCTCTGAAAGAAGCGTCAGCACTGTGTATGCATCTTGGAGGCAGCCTTCGTATCTCCCCAGCTCCAGGAGACATTCGCAGCGACCCAGCAGGCAAGCGATTTGCTGATCCTTCTGCGCTCGAGTCGCTCCATTTGGCTGCCCATGTGACTGTGGCTGTGGGGCCGCATTGACCGAGAGTATTTGATCGTAAAGTGTCACAGCACGCGCCCAGCTCCGCCGTCGCACCATGTCATGCGCCTGCATCTCCTTTTCAGCAGCCATTGAAGACAACCTTCAATTGACCAGACAAGTTTGTGAAAGTTCGATTATTGCTGCGAGCTGAAAAAAAAAGTCCTGCTGTCTTTCTTTCTAGCTCTCGCTATGTCTCTCAGCACTCTCCTCTCACTTAAACGTATTTCCAGTATGTGTGTGTATATGGGCACTCTCTTAAGCTAACAATTTACACTTGTACAACAGTTTCTGCTTACTGAAAAAGAAAACATAATAAAGGCATAAGAACTTGTTAAATTAATCAATATGTACATATAATACTTAGTGCATAGCAGTCCAATTAATGCAAATGTAGTTCGTGGCGAATCATTCGAGCAGAGAGCCAAATTAGTGCTTTGTAAAATATTTCATAGCATCTTAGCAGATTTAGATATTTAGACGCAAGCATTAATGGAAGTCGAACTTATATGGCAACAACTATACCTATCGAATCCATTTAACTTTGAATCCGTTTTAATTATTGTTTTTCAACGATATAGCATAAGTTGTGTATGTAGGACTAGTATGTATGAAACTAAGTATACACATACTTGAAATTCTTATCGTCTACAAAATTTGTTTTTTAATTATATATATTTGCATTATTGCTGTTTTTGTACATTCCTCGTAAAACAGCTGCCCTCACTTCAAAGATGAACGGGTGTCTCATGCTTATGTGATACCTTCAGACTTGAACATTATTTTTACATAGTGCTTCTTTAAATTGCAATTGCACTTGTTTTCGCAAAATATATTCACTTTTCCTGTTAATTTTCGCTTATATGTAGGTTCTGCAACAGTAGACGGTGTTCAACACAAAACGAAATGTCAAATTAGCAGCCTGTGCCTTTTGATACGGCCATACGCAATGATGTTGCCATATAAATGTACATACACATATGTGCAAATACACACACTCATATATATATATATATATATATATATATATATATATATATATATATATATTTATATATATATATATATATATAATTCAATAGGAAATTTTTGGTGATGTATGTACATGCAAGTACTACAAAAATGCTCTTTGGTTTTCGCAATGTACTAAAACATTTTCTGTAAACGAAAATATTTGTACTTCTACTAACAGAAAAATGCAAAAGGCGCAGCAGCTGTCATTTGTCAAACAAAGGTACTGGTATACATATTCCGTTGTATTAGAATATTTCACACTGATATTTTAGTTACCTTTGCACTAACTGTTAATAATGCTACACTTATGTCTAATTTAATTTTACATGGTTAAGCACAAACTATGATAGAAAATGCACATCTCACGTCGAAAAATGTTAAAAATAAGCTATGTATGTACTAGTGTTGGATCGCTCATGACTGATTTTTTGACAAGATTATCAACACTAAACAAGTGGCGGTCGGCCGATTGTAAATACAAGATGATGGTGTGACTATCGAAAAGATTTTTCGTTTATACGAAATAAATTTATCTTAAGCTACTTTTCATTGAGGCGGAGTTAAAATTGAATTGCAGAAACATTTTATATTAGTATTTATATTTGCTACATGACAACTGCAATGTTCCAGCTATTGAACTCCTCGACAACTCAAATAAGAGCCGAAGGCGATTAAAAAGATTCCACGTTCTGGATTTACCAAATTAAGTTATTAATAACTATTTAATATTATATATATAATTATATATGTATATATATATATATATATATATATAATTAAATAAAAATTTCCTCCTTTTTTTTATCAGTATATAAGTAGCTGCATAATGAAAGGAAATGCATTTTTAATGATTAATTGTTTTTTATTTGTATTGTTCCATATATTATTTAATTGGACAAAAATAAAACGACGTACAATGTTATTAAATATGACAAATATAAAACTGCATAAAATTTTAAAGACATTTTAAGTTAAACCAGACTAAATGAACTTTTTAGCAAATTTAATTACGTCGATAGCTAATTTCAATTCCCTGACTCCACGAACACCAAGAGATTCCAATTCCTCTAAAGTCATCTGAACGAGGACTGCCATATCGATTTCTTGACGTCTGAACAATTCGAGAAGGTGTTTGTTACCTGTGCGGCTGAGCAGAGAACTTACCCTGGGACTGAGCTCAGGCTGATTCACGGGTGAGCTTCGCTTGAACTGGCGTATTGTTGGGGCTTGTCTAGAGGCTCCATTTGTAAGTTGAGTGGATCGGGTATCGTTATTGCGTGTTGCAGAATCACTCTGAATCGCTGTACCATGAGCACATGGCGAAAAGACAGATCTAATGCGCATAAAATCCTGCGAGAAATGTCTTGGCGCCAAAGAGCCGATCAAACGTCGTGCATGTCCAGCTGCTTGATGTTGCACGGTATGATGACTGGGTCGAAGACCGCGAGAGCTACAGGTGTGTGACCTGCACGGGGTAGGCTTTGGCGGCGATGGAATGTTATCAAAACTAAATGTCCGCGTTGTAAGTGGTGTTATAGGCGTTAATGGAGACTTTGGATCTATCAATAATTGTTAATTAAAGCTTTTTTACAACATTTATTATTCTAATAAAATTACCTCTCCAGGCACGGTTGTAGCGATCCATTGAAACTGTTCAATAATTTTCTGAAAATAGTCAACAAGCGTAAGCGAAACCGCGCATTTCAATTGGAACTGTAAATTACATGCATAAGTATATGTGTGCATATGAGAACACATACATACATACATATGTATATTTCACACACTTGCACATTTTCATTTTTACATTTGTACACATTCCTGGAATAATACAGTCTGGCAGCTTTTTTTGATAGTTGGCAACGCTGTGAAAAGAATGCTCTCTTTTGAGAGTTTTAATGATATATGTATGTATGTACATATATGTGTATATACATACATATATACATATGTATATATGTATGTAATTTTAATAATGTGATGATATGATTATGTGTAATTTTGTTTAATGTTCTACGCTGTGAAGATCCGAAGTAAACTAATTACATAAATATGTACATATGTACATATATACATACATACATATGTACATGTATGTAAGTATATTCAAATTTCGTATGGTAAAAGTTTGGCGCTTCACTGCGTAATACAATTTGTTTTTCAATTCAATCGACAAGTAGAGGATCTCCCACAACAATAAACAATATACATATGTATGTATATACATATGTACATATGATGTATATGATATGATTTAGAGGTTGTGCATCCCTCAGTCTGTTTGTATAAACCAATCTTAGGGGTCAATTAAGCTGAGAATTTTTAAAGATTATATTATAAATAAATAGCTTCTGAAATGATAAAAAGTATACATTAAAAAAAATCAGCATAGCTTAAGATTCTATGCTTACCAAAGCTTCCATGCTAAACGTTCTCTCAGATTGTGGAAGAACTAGCGCCTGGCCACTTAAAAGATCATGTGACGTGCAAACGAACAACAGATGGCGCGCTGCGCAGTGTACAGGTAATTCTTCTGTGTGTGCTAAGTACTTTTCAGTTTTATAAATTTGATTAAATTACAATACCAAACCAGTTATCAGAATATACACACCTATCTGTACATGGATACATGTGAATTGGGTGTACTTGTTATTTAGGTATTAAAGCACATTTTTATTGATCATGTGTGATAAAATTGAAAAGCAAAAGTATTTTGTACTTTCATATATTTTTATAATTGTCAATTGTATATTAATAAAAGTTGAAAAATTAAGGTTCAACAAACTCAAAATAAAACCCAATTTTAAATTGTAAATAAAAAGACTTGTCTTTTAAGATCAGGACTTGTGAATATTTAGTATCTAATTAAAGCGAGTTTGACAGGTTTTTTTTTATTATTATTATTTTTTATATTGTCAGCTAAGATACTGCGCATAAAGCTGTAGTGGCTGCTCAGATAGAAAAAATATATACGTAAATATACTCATAGGTATATGGAGACACATAATATTCTTTATTTGGAAATCAAGGAACAAATATAACTACTATTTTCAAGGACTTGGGGACGGATTCACAAATTTAGCAAGATATCGAACAAAAGCGTAATCCTCGTGTTTTGGATGGTTCTCGAGTGATTCAGGTAGCAAATGTCCAATTAAACTTGGACTATGAACTTTACAATTGGTTGCGAATTATTAATTGATTTTTGTGTTAAAAGTTTGAAATTTAAAATAGGTTTTTTTATTTATATTAAAATTGAATTCGAAATGCTTGAATAAATATGCAGCTTTCTCATTTGCATTAAATTAATGTAGGGATTGCCCATCTATTATAAATAAAAGAAGAACGTTGCTGTCGGGCTCTACCGACTACTTAATACTGCTGTCAACTCAAAGACTTTGGATATGAGTTTTGGTGATTAGCATGTTCTCAAGAAGCCGATGCTAAAAACTATACAGTTTGTAACTTAAGAACCATTCCTCCAAACTAGATTTAACTATTTTTGAACCCCGTTGCGTACGATCTAGTCGGTAGCGCCCGAATGGAATAGTCTTACTTTTTTCCAATTAGCATAAGTACATAAGTAGACATTGAATAGAGTTTGGTTTTAATCAATTAATATATTATTTATTTATATATCATATATTTATATATTATATAAATGTGATATATTCCACAAAATCCTTTTTCCGAATTTATAGAGGCAATTCTCTATTTAATTTTGTAGTGATTATGTAAATAGAAATCAAGCTGAGCTGTGGCTCTACATACATATATGTATGTAGCTATACTTCAATAGTTGCAATGCTCAGCGGACTGTTCCCCGCCGAACCCAAAAGCTATTTGAGTTAAGCGTGCAGCTTGTGCGCTTGTTGTTGCCGGCTTTTTGTTTTTGGCTTAGGAATCAGCTGAGAGACCAGAAGCAGCTGCTTTGTGTTTATATTTGTTATTGAGATTTATGCAGCTCATGCGCATTGAATGGGGCACGAAGCTGAGCTTCGGCTTTGGCATCGGCTGGCCCCGCAGGGAGACTATAAAATTGTGGCTTGGCGCTTTGGCGACTCAGTCGTCTAACGGAGTTCAAACCAGCTGGGGAGAAAAGTTCTGGCGAGCTTTTTGGCAGCAGAGCTGCAGCCGTTTCACTAAGAAAACTTCTGGTTTAACTCATTATTTTTTTAGCGAAATTCGTTCGAGCTAACGCTAAACATAAACAAGTCCGTTTCTTGCTTCCCAATCGCTGTGCAAATGTAAATGACGCGTATTTCGTGCCGTTGTGTTATGCTAAAGTGCACAAAAGCGCAATAAATAATAATAATAATAATAATAATAATAATTCTTATAAAAATCACAGTAAAAGCAAAACGTATAATAGTAAAACTACTTCTATATCAACAGGCAATCGCCATTGATTAACCATTCTAAAAGTTTGCAAAGCTCACAAAAAAGAGCAAAAATTCAGTGAAGTGTTAAAAAACAAAAATAAATATTGTATATGTGCATGTATGTTTATGCATACATACATACATATATATATATATATATATATATATATATATATATACATAGCACTTGCGAAATAAATTGCTACGCCTGAACAAAAGAACTGAGGTAGGTTTTTTTTTCTATTTTTTCTTGTTGGCTTCAGTTTATTTATTTGTCCATGCAAAATAAATTAAGCAATTAAAAAAAAAAAAAAAAAAATATATATATATATATATATATATATATATATTTATATAATTTTATTGTTTCGTTGACTTAGATTTTTCCACATTCATTTGGTCGATTACGAAAAAGAGAAAAAAATGTACCAATTCTCAATCGTCTAATAATTGTCGTTAGGCAAACGAGAATTGATAATTCTCCTAAAAAGTAAAAAGAAAAAATGTAATTTATAAATTTGATTTAATTCTATTATTAATATTATTTCTTAATTTATTTATGTATGTGAGTATGATCATGTATAACTGAGGTCAGCAGGGATCGATCTATTGGGAGGGGTTTCAATTTCCCGAGCCTCGAATACACTCTGTTATATATATGTATATATATATATAACGTTATTTCTTATATAGGAGATTATAATAAAAGTTATTAAAAATGAGATACTATTTGATTTCGGTGAACGGGAATGAGAATTGTGAATGCTTTCAAAAAATATTACGCAAAAGTGTCTCTGGATACTAGATGTCTATATATTTGTACACAAGAATTAGACACTCAATTCCCTACGCCATAAATATAATTGAAAAAAAAAAAAAGAAAAAAAAAAAAAACAATCACGGTTCAATTTTATGTAGGCCTTCAAACGATATACAATGGAACGTAAACGTACTTGTAGCTACAGCTATTGCTGCTACTGTAGTCCGCTCTTAGTTCAAGGAAAAATATTAGAGAAATCTTAAAAAAAAAGCAGACAGACAGAGGAGTGTGACCACTATTTTGCTTGTTATACCCTGAACCCATTGAAAATGGAAATTCAGGGTATAATGGTTTTGTGAAAATGTATGTAACAGGCAGAAGGAGACGTCGTAAAGTATATATATTATTGATCAGCACAAAAAAAAAAAAGTTGATATAGCCCTGTCCGTCCGTATGTCCGTCCGCCCGTCCATAAGTCCGTATGAACGTCGAGTTTTCGGAAAAAGCTAGAGAGCTGAAATTTCACATGTTAGCTACGCAGTACAAGTTTATTTATTTATTTTGTTTTCGATAACTCATCCCGATTCCAAATAATCGATAAAAATCGTTCACATTTTAGAGATACTTCAAATGTGTATATTTAGATAAATATTATGGATGTAGAGATAGATAAATATTATGGATGCAGATTTTCTAATTTTCAGATTTTTTATGCCCTTTTCGCCCCAATTTGATAAAAAAACCCAATTTCAAATACTAGAGACTTTTAATTTGGCAAATAAATATATTGGATTCTATTAATATATTTCGAAAGTTTCATGAAGTCGTCCATCTAGAAATGGAGTTATAAGCGTCCAAAGTTCAGCCCAACCCAGCCCCAAGCCAAGGGAACAATTGCTCGCGCTCATACATTCGTAAAGAAGAAAAGTATAAGTTTTTTTTTTTTTTTTGCAGGGTTCAGGGTATCTTGTAGTCGAGCCGTCTCGGCTAGAGCCTTCTTACTTGTTAATTTTTGTTTTGCTTGTGCAAAGTTTTTCATATTCACATACAAAAAAAAAAAATGTTTTGCGTATGTTAATTATGTTAATTGTTGTGGGCGCACCGGCAAATAGATACTCTCGCGTATTTGTTGAGCCAATTGATGAGCTAACTTTTGAAATAACTTTTCAAGTGAGTCTCGCACATATGATATGTATGTGTGTATGAAATTTGAAAGTTGAATAATTGGATATCAGCCCTTTGCACGTACAGGGTATTTCCTAGTCGGGTAGGCCCGAGAAAAACACATTTACCTGTTGTATTAGACTTGCCTTAAGATTAAGCTGAACAAATTGAGCGTAATGATGAGATTGCTGATTGGAATGCCGTCTTATCAAATAGAAATTTGAGTGTTTTATATGGACTTTAGTATTATCTTAAAAGTAGAACAATGACCAAACACATAATGATCAAATAAATAAATTAAGAAAATACTATTAAGCTAAGCTCTGGCTGACTCTATTGCTGATTTAGGATTGGCTTTTAAAGATGCCTTTGACCCGTTACATTTACGGCGCAAAGGATACGGTGTTTATATTTCAAGAATCGTAAACACACAGTACACTAAGTATGGAAAACACAATTTATATATGTAGTGTATTTTACAATGCAAAAGGCAATTTGTTCTTAGTCTCAAGCAATTTTCTGGATTTGTGAAGTCGAAATTTATCTTCACATTTTTCCAAGGAGATTAATAATCAAGGTTTCTCAGATCTTTACTTGTCACCCATATGTGATTCCTGCAATGAATATTATCAGTGTTCCTAATGTATCCCTTGCTCCTCTGGTGGCACGGAAATGCACTAAATTTGCAGGAAACACAAATGTGACAAATTTACTATGAAGTTTTATGCTGCGAGGGTTGTCCAGTTTAAGTAAAACTAGAGAATTGTGAGTATGCAGGTATCGCTAGGTATTTCATGTTTAAAGGAAATTCCATTTGCATTGAAAGCAAAATAAATAGCTATAAATTCAATCGCAGTAAAAAGACAAAGTTTACGAATTTTTGACTTTAAATCGGTCACACTGAAGATTTATTAAATATGTATTTGATATTGCCTACAAAAAGCGATTGTGCATCTCTTTCTCTGCAAATATATATATAACTAAAAATGTACACATATATATATTTACAAGAACACAATTTGACTAGTCTAAAATAAGAGTTTTATAATTACAATGAAAAGATAATTACACGTTTATTTATTTACTTTCTAATTTAATTCCATTTCTATAATGTTCTCTTTAACTATCTCTTGTTACAATGTTGTTATTCGACAGCTGATCTAATTCCGATAGGTTGTTAGTTATTTGTCTTAATCCATTTGCCAAACAATGTCACATACATATGCATGTATGCAAAGCTCACAAACATATGATCAGTGAAATATGAAATATATTTTTATTGTTATTTACTTATTTATTTATTTTTTCAGTAGTTGCAAACGTCTACTAATTATTCTCTATAGTTTACTTATATCAACTTATTTTAATAAATAACGCTATGGTCATAAAAAGAGGCAAGTGAATACAACAGATTCTTTGAAGCGATATGTTAAAAATGGGAGAAATACATATGTATATTGAAAATAATTGCTGTACGTCCAAAAATTAAAAATAACAAGTAAGAAGGCTCTCGTCGAGACGGCTCGACTACGAGATACCCTGAACCCTTAAAAAAAAAAAACAAATATTCTTCTTTGCGAACGTATGAACGCGCGCTCTGCTAACCGCGCAGTTGCTGTCGTGGCTTGGAGGTGGGTTGGGCTGAACTTTGGACGCTTATAACTCCATTTCTAGATGGACGATACTTATTAAATTTTCAGACTAGATTAAGAGTATCTAAATGTATCTATTTGCCAAATTGCAAGTTTCTAGTATTTTAAATGCGTTTTTTTCAAATTGTGTGCGAAGGGGGCGGGACATCCAAAATCTGAAAATCACATAATCTACGTATCCATAATATCTATCTAAATATATAAGTCTCTAGCTAAAACGGTGTAGAAGTTATACTCAAAAAACGTAAAAAAGTAAACGAAATTTCGATTTTTAACGATATTTTGGAAATAGGATGAGTTATCGAAAAAAATAATAAATAAATAAACTTGTACTGCGTAGCTAACATACGAGTGTTCATGTGAAATTTCCGCTCTCTAGCTTTTTCCGAAAACTCGACGTTCATATGGACTTACGGACGGGCGGACGGGCGGACGGACATATGGACGGACTGGGCTATATCAACTTATTTTTTTTTATGCTCAGTAATATATATACTTTGTGGGGTCTGCGACGTCTCCTTCTGCCTGTTACATACACAAAACCATTATACCCTGAACTCCCATTTTCCATGTGTTCAAGATATAAAAATGAATATATTATATATATTATACATATAAATATATCCCTCCAATGCGGTTTCTAAACTATTGGAGAAACATAATTAGAACAAGTAAGAATGTTGCAGTTAGGCGCAACTAACTACGAGATACTCTGTTCCCGTGGGTGCATTTTATTTATAATAAAATAAATTTTATTATTTTAAACAACGAAATATTTCGGCAATTAGCAAACGTACATACACATACCTATATTGCGTGCGCGCAAAGGCTTCATGCTTTAGTATTCGAAGAATTGAGATTGAATTGTGAGTTTGTAGCAGTGAACGAACTTATTTAGGTTTACATGTTATTTTAAAATGACGTGGGTTCAAATCCCGCTGGAAACTTTTTGATTATTCATCGAAAACTTATAAATTTAATTTTTTAAATTAATTAATATTTGTATATTTATGTTAAAATGCTTTCTGCCATCTTAGCAATTACTACTAAGCTTTTATAAGCATGAATTATGCAGTTGGCCACAACAAACTTCTTTGCCGATTCGCCACGCTCCCAGTGGACGTAGACTCATAATTTTAGGCCAGTTCTTAGGAAGAGCCGAGGGTAACATAATTGCAAAATTTGGTTGCCTACACTCAAAAAATGCGAAAATTACGGGATATTTTTCGATATGCCACGCCCCCAAAGAGGCTGACCAATTATTTTTGGGTCATCGATAGAGGAGGACATTAGTAACTGAATCATCTAATTTTGAAGCATCTAGCTCTAAAACTGTAGGATATATAAACTTTTGCGGTTTGCGGACAGACATTGTACAAAACCAATAGACTCTAAAAATTAAAAAAAAAAAGTAAATTAAGGCTTCTAAACTCAAAAATGATCTCTGAAAAAATCTAGAAGTTTTCGTTTACCTGTCAGGTGCAAAAAAGATAATAAGGAAAAAAGGTGACCGGTCTGTTCGTAAAGATGATGACTGTATCTGACCATGGTAAAAATCGTAATAGCAGCAATTCTGGTTTTAGCTTTGATGTGATAACGCCTATATGTGCGTTATATTGCCGAATAATTTGCGGAAAATCAATGTCAATATGCTGCTTTGCCTTCTTGTCATAACGGCCAGTCTTAAGGGTTCTGTCGTTTAAACTATCCATAGAAAACGGTTTAACACCTACGTAAGTTGAGAATAACCGTACAGTCTTGTTGTCCTTCCAAAGTATATTACGTATAGTATATTATGCACATTCTCTTCATCATGCTAGCAACCGTTACAGCAGCCATGAGAGTTTTTATCACATTTAAATCATCTTCCTCGTCGTCACTTAACTCAATGTGTGACACTTCTCTATCGGAAGGGACAGTCAAACAATTCAAACAACTGTTTATCAGTCAATTCGGATAATTTGATTTAAATTAAATTTAATTTAAATCTTAATATGTTAGTTTCTAATAAGAAAATCCATAGAATACATACAAAATTGCAAGCAGTTGTCAACTAGCTGCTGACAAAAAGTAGCTTGGAACCCCAAAAGTGTCTCAAGAAAAAAAATTATTGAGATGGATTGGTTTTATAGTTTTTTTTTTGTTTTGTTTTTTTTTTTTTAATAAGTGATGCAAAACACTACATGCAGCAGATCATGTTTTATGTTTATGAAAATAAGAAGTACACTTTAAAGCTTTAGAGAGGTTTCGTTCAAAGTATTTTTCTAAGTATTTTGGTGTGATTTATTAACGACTGACAAAAATGTTCCTCATTTTTTCTAAATTAAAAAAAATAAAATAAGTATCTGAAGACACTTATGCATATTAATATTTATTTATTTATTCAATAAAAATTTCGATCACATTTGGTGCCAATAGAAAAATATTTGATAAATATATGTTATATTAGCTGAGTGAATTCTCCCGCGGACCATTAAAAAGAATTCCATTCAATTCCATTCCATTCCGTGCGGAAGCAAACATTAATGGGACAGCGTGAAATGTGGGTTAACAAATCGGCTATAGGAGCGTCAAAGTGTTTGCCACAACTGACATTTTTTCACGCGCAGATACTGAGCTCTTCTAATGCATTCTTGCAGTTACAGTTGCAACTCTTACCATGGGGAGTCAGCACCATGTTGCAATTATTATTTCCGGCTCGCAGCGAAACATAAAATGAGCAGGAAGCAACACGCGCCAAATTCTACGGCCATGTAAAAAATGAGGTTCGCAAAGGCTCAACCGAGCCCTGTCCATCCCAACCCTACTCCAACCCCAATCCCAACTTAAACCCGGAGCCATCATCTGCACCAAAAAGTGTTTCAGTGTAGCCGGCAGCAGAGTTTCCGCTTTTGTTTGTGCGCGACGCATAATTTGCGGGACAAACATGCAAAAATGCCAGCAGTCAAAGCACACATGTACACATGTATGCATGCATACATGCAAACATGCTACACATTTATGTAGACACATTGGCGCACAGCCCCTATCCCCTACAGCAAATGTTGAAGTGCAAAGTGGAGCTGCGGCCAGGAGGAACGCGTATGCGCTTCAAGACGTACAGTTTATCTTGCGACTGGGCGTCCGGCGTACCCATTCCAACGGAAGAGCGACTACATCGGGACTTTGGGATGGGATTGGAATAGGGCGTTTGAGGATTGCACATTGCACAGTGCGCATTTGTGTGTTGTCGGCTAGTGTGAATGTTTTAGGCGTTGCTCTGGCTTGTTTATGATTATAAGTTTGTGCTCGAAATGAAATTTTGCAAAAAGCCGTTGCCTTTGCGACTTTTGGTCATGTATATAAGTTCAAAAAACAATGATAGTAGCTTTGCAGGGGAAGCTTAAAGGAGTGAACACCTGCACATCTAATCAAGATATATATATATATATATATATATATATATATATATATATATAGTATAGTGTAGCGTATAGGTGCGCTGAGCTATATTCTCGCGTAGGCAAATACACTTGAATTCAATGAAATAACATTTTATACATTTTTTTGAGCGAATCTGTCTTTTAACTCTCATTGTATATATGTATATTATATATATTATACAATGTATATAAACATTGTATATATATTATTACTTTCCATTTCGTTGTTATGTTATTTCATCCACATTAATCAAGTAATATTAGATACATACATATATGTACTTCGATCTTGCTCAATCGACCGTTGACTAGTATGAAGTATATAATTTTTGAGCAAAGCAAAATTTGAACTTTTTATACCCTGAACCCATTGAAAATGGGAATTCAGGGTATAATGGTTTTGTGAAAATGTATGTAACAGGCAGAAGGAGACGTCGCAGACCCCATAAAGTATATATATTCTTGATCAGCATAAAAAAATAAGTTGATCCAGCCCTGTCCGTCTGTCCGTCCGTCTGTCCGTCCGTCTGTCCGTCCGTCTGTCCGTCCGTCCGTCCGTCCGTCCGTCCCTCCGTCCGTCCGTATGAACGTCGAGATTTCGGAAACTACAAAAGCTAGAGAGCTGAAGTTTCACATGAACACTCGTATGTTACCTACGCAATACGAGTTTATTTTGTTTTTTCGATAACTCGTCCCATTTCCAAATTATCGATAAAAAATCGAAAATTCGTTTACATTTTTTAGGTTTTTTTGGGTATAACTTCTACTATACTTTATATATTTAGATAGATATTATGGATACGCAGATTTTGTAGTTTTCAGAGTTTGGATACCACGCCCCCTTCGCCCCCAATTTGGAAAAAACGCATTTCAAATACTAGAGATTTGCAATTTGGCACATAGGTAGATTTAGATACTGTTGATCTACTCTGAAAATTTCATGAAGTTCGTCCATTTAGAAATGGAGTTATTAGCGTCCAAAGTTCAGCCCAACCCACCCCCAAGCCACTGCAGCAACTGCGCAGTTAGCAGAGCACGCGCCTCTAAGTGCTTAAAGAAGAAGAGTATCAGTTTTTTGCAGGGTTCAGGGGATTTCGTAGTCGAGCAGTCTCGACTAGAGCCTTCTTACTTGTTAGAATTACTGTACTCCTGGTTTGAATCAATTGAAACTTGTGATTAATCTTTGAACAATTGAACAATTTATATTCATAACCCATATGCTGCTGCCAATAATGCGCAGTGTATTTATACATGTGTACGTATGTATGTACATACATACATCTACAAGTATGTGTCATTTTATATATACATACAGTGGGTAACATTAATATTCGGTTTTTTGTTTTTTCAACTTCAAACGCAAATAAAACATAAACTATTTATTAAAATAAAAAAGTGTAAATGGTAAGTTTTAGATTGAAAAATTACCTTTTCAGAGAGGTATGCATAAAGGTATTATATTTAACATAACTAATAGAAATTATACATAAACAAGAAAAACACCAAATTTGGCGTTACATTAATATTCGGTGTTTTCTTTAACAACTATCAAAATTAAAGTTTTACTGAAAAATTGATCATATATAATACTTGATATGGTATCCATTATTTTCTATAATGCCCTTAAGAAATTTTTTCAGGTTGAGTAATTTGGTTAATTGAGGCGATCCTTCACTCATTTCTGAAACTTCGGAGGATGTCTTTTATATTATTTAGCTTATTTTTCAAAATTCAAGCAATTTCAGCTAAACTTTACCCTCCAACTGCACCTGGAGCCCAAGTTTTCGCTGCTCCAACGATGAAATTGGTCCTTTTTGGCCTATTGTGTATTTCAGCTAAGGAATTAAGTTTTGCGCTAATTTTTTTTGTTAGATAATGTTAGTTATAAATTGCTTATTCGATAAAAACCATTAAATATGCCATTTGTGGCTTTTCAGAGTTGCCGTGATGCTTTGTTTCACAACTTTGCTAAAAAACCGAATATTAATGTAACGCCAAATTTGGTGTTTTTCTTGTTTATGTATAATTTCTATTAGTTATGTTAAATATAATACCTTTATGCATACCTCTCTGAAAAGGTAATTTTTCAATCTAAAACTTACCATTTATACTTTTTTATTTTAATAAATAGTTTTTGTTTTATTTGCGTTTGAAGTTGGAAAAACAAAAAACCGTATATTAATGTTACCCACTGTACATCTTCTAGTCAAATACTCCCGTCTACTGCATTTTTCAAATTCAAAACTTTTTATTAATTTTTTATTTCTTATGTCTGTGCGTCTTATGTATTGAAATGAGTAACACGTTTTTCATTACATTTCTCATAGATCCAACCACAGGAATCAATAAAAAGTAATGAATCTAAAAGATTGTTTCAACATGCAACTTTGAATACATATGTATTATGCACATTATGCTGCTTAAAACATTTTAATTAAATGGTGAACTTTTATAAAAAGTTCCAAAGCATTCTACTTTGTAAACAAGTGAATAAAACAAAAAAAAAAAATCTACTTTTTACCCTCTATTAACTTTAATTAAATTTCATTTCAGATAAATTTTGTCATTTATTAAGCTGGTGCAAAATGGTTGGGAAGAGGCGGGGAATAATTTTAAAGTATTGCTGTAAATGTTTTAAACAAAAATTTTTGATTCTAAAATATATAGAAACTGCAGAAATTGTATGGATTTTCCTGCGTTTTTAAAATAAAGTGAATATATACTACACATACCCACACTTATTTCCAATCGATAATTATCGATTTACTATAGCTAAAGTGAATACCTTCCTTTAAATGTTCGTATTTCAAGCATCTGTCTAGAGGCATCAAGACTCATGTATGTTGTGACTCACAGTAAGAATCGAGTACTCGATGTCCTGAAAGTTAGCCATGGCATAGCAGCTGAGGATAATAAAAGCGCGAAGGGCAGCAATGATGATGTTACATAGTGAGTGTCATTAGAAAATGAAAATGAAATGAAAGATAAGTAAAAACTTATGTATAAAGTTTGAGACGTCGAGCAACGACGCCCAGCCATCCGCTTTTGCCATTGAAATGTGCAGAGAATCCTCGCTATCAATTTAACCAATTTATGAGTCCATTTCAATTTCTCCATCGTTTCCGCGCTAAAGGCGTTTGCGTCGTGCTGTAAATGGCACTCATATTGCATATTTTACAATTCCTTACATATTTTATTTATTTGTGAAATACAAAATATATCTTTTTTTCTGATTATGCTATGTTGGTCTGTTTCTTAACTAATGATACTTACATAACTGCTTAAGAGCTATTTGAATCCGATTATGCATTAAGCTCTTTTATGTATTAAGTGCTATATAATATTAATTTCTTTTTAAGATTAAATTGTTTTCAATAGATCTACTGTACGTGTCTTTCTGGTTCACTTGCCACTAGTTGCTCTGCATTTTATAATATATATATGCATTGGAAATATAATAATTGCATTGATGCCACTGAATACCCGTCCAAACAATTCTTAAACTATTCCCTCTTCAAGAGTATTGTGTAATCAGTTGAACTCTATTATATCTGGTTTACTTTTTAAAATGTAAAATCTGACATATACTTGTTTTACACAAGTTTGTTTTGTTACCTATGCCAAAAAGACTCTATTTAACAACATAAATTTCTTCAATTTGCTAATAATGCGAAAGTATCGAATAATATGTAATGGAGAGGTTTAACAGTAGTTTGGTATTTGATTTTGTAGACAAGTAAAGTGTGTGGCATGACAGAGTACTTTTTATTTGATATCGAGACACATCCCATTTTTTCTCATACCTTGCGCTGAATTTGCTTTTGCTAAAATAGATAGCTCAACGTAATAGGCGGGACAGCCAAAATACCTGCTTAAGGCGAATTTCAGCAAACACGATACCCAGTCGATATTCTATATTGTGATGCACAAGGAACTAACCATTCGGCTAAAATGATACCCCAAAGCGAATTGCATAGGCGTCTCGCTTCCATTTCTCACTGCTCCCGGTCAGCCAGAGCTTTATCGTAGACTGAACAAGGCCGTAAAGTTCTGGCAACAACGAAAAATTTATAGACAAAGTTTAGCCTGACTTCGGAGCTGCCTGTTTTGTGAAACCTTCCTTGAATACACAAATATAATATTCATAAATTTAATACGAACAAACACTTTCCGCATATTTCGTTCGCCTTAGTTTCTCTACGTCTCGGTTGGCTTTACTCTACTCTGCTATCACATTTATCGCGGAGGTGACGTCAAGTACGACTCTTGGAAAATGTTTTGGATTTTTCTTTGGTTTCTGTTTGCATTCTGTTTTCGTTTGTGGTGGCTGAAAGAATAGTAAAATAAATAATTCATAATGCAAATAGGCCATAAACAGAGGAACACTGATGCTATGGCAACCAGGAAATACTCATAAACTTTGGCAAACGTGAAACAAGAACAGCACTATCATGAATATACTATATATTATAACGGTATTTGTTTTGTGATCTTTCTTAGAAAGTGTTCTATCTAGATCAAAGGATTAAAGTCATTTTTAATTATCACTGAATCAATCCTGTCGTTTGAAAGCCGAACACTGAATAAGAAAAAATTTTGAAAAGTGAAAATGAAAGAATTTTCACCAACTAACTCAAAAATGTACTTTGCATGATTTTTCATCGAGATTGATAGATAGAGACGGAAAAATGGTTGAACTTATTTTTAAAATAATAATTTAAGAAGAAAATACATATATTTGACATGATACCCATTTGAAACAGTCAATTGTAGGGTATTCAAATGGTAAGCTGTTAGTATGTGGGTCTAAAATAAAATAATCAAAAGTAGTGGTAGGAAAGAAGTGGGAAGAGAAATAAGCGTAATCGCTGAGCAACATACAACATGGAAAAAATGCAACCAAATCGGATTAAGAGAGCTCAGGGGTAAAGCAACTGGGCAAAGCGTAAAGCCAACCGCTGAACTGTTCTTCTTTGCGCTGTTAAAAGAGATACACATTGCAATAAGACGGTATTTTATAGTTCAACGATGGATTTACGATGTAGCTCGACTTTGAACTACATTTGTCGAGGTTGAATCAACCTAAACCCCTGCCATCGGTTAACTTTCCAGCGCTATATAGCGGCACTCAAAAATGTCTAGTTTGTTAACAGCTGCTGTGGGACATGGCACTGGGCGTGGGTGGTTGGCTGGAGCGTTGTTTGCCAGGATGCTGCTCTTGCTTGTGCAATAGACCGATGCGGATACGTCGATAAAGTGTGAATGCAAAGCTGCTACTCGGGCGGGAATAGGAAGCGAAAGCGAAGATGAACTACGGAGTGCCATCAAAAGAAGGCGACAGTAAAACAAACGCCGTAACTGCAACAAAATTGCAACGTTCTAAACCGTCCAGTCAAGGAAATTACGGATTCAAATTAGCGGCACTCAATCTCCAACTAAGCTCTGCCAACTGCCAGTTAATGCATTTCATGGCAGCCCACTAGACAATTAGGCCCACTCCATTGCAATTTATTCAACTTATCGGCTGAAATTGCCAAGAGTTCGCACATTGTTTCGTCAATATTAAAACAACTCTAAGCTATAAATGGTATACTTTTGCCATGGCATATTAATATGCAGTCCATCTTAATATCGCAACTAGTCCTTTTAATAGGTATGTCATCCACTTCTGCTTCTGCATAGGCATATTAAAAAAAATTAGTATTCAGGGATGACAAATTCGATCGTAAAGTCTATTTGCCGCTGCGATTTATGTATACTTATTTTTTTGTCAGTCACAATTGAATATATGTTTATCGTTCTTCATTTTTCATATAATATATACATCATTAGATATGTTAGATTAATATAAAACAAGTAAGAAGGCTCTAGTCGAGACTGCTCGACTACGAAATCCCCTGAACCCTGCAAAAAAGTGATACTCTTCTTCTTTACGCACTTATGAGCGCGCGCTCAGTTAACTGCGCAGTTGCTGCTTTGTCTTGGGGGTGGGTTGGGCTGAACTTTGGACGCTTATAACTCCATTTCTATGGACGATCTTCATGAAATTTTTAGAGTAGATTAAGAGTATATAAATCTATCTGTGTGCCAAATTGCAAGTCTCTAGTATTTGAAATGCGTTTTTTCCAAATTGGGGGCGAAGGGGGCGTGGCATCCAAAATCTGATACATGATCTGATTACATAATCTGCGTATTCATAATATCTTTCTAAATAAATAAATTTGAAGTCTCTAGCTAAAACGGTGTAGAAGTTATACCCAAAAAACCTAAAAAATGTAAACGAATTTTTTATCGATAATTTAGAAATGGGACGAGTTATCGAAAAAACAAAATAAACTCGTATTGCGTAGCTAACATACGAGTGTTCATGTGAAATTTCAGCTCTCTAGCTTTTGTAGTTTCCGAAATCTCGACGTTCATACAGACGGACAGACGGACGGACGGACGGACGGACAGACGGACAGGGCTAGATCAACTTATTTTTTTATGCTGATCAAGAATATATATACTTTATGGGTCTGCGACGTCTCCTTCTGCCTGTTACATACATTTTCACAAAACCATTATACCCTGAATTCCCATTTTCAATGGGTTCAGGGTATAAAAATAAAAACATATTCCTCACATCAAGACGCATCAATTAAGGTAAACGGAAAACCATTTTACCCCATGTTTTTTTTGTTCTGTTTGAACTTAGCGATATTGTACAAACTTTAAAATCACTTATTATTAAATACACTGTATATTCATCTCGTCTACACGCTCTATAAATTATAGACGATTGCCCCACAAAAAGTATTTGCAATAAAAGCTCAACTCCAAAAGGCGGATTGTTCGATTGGGAATCGGACTGGTTTCCGTCAAAGTAGTATTACACATTTTTTTTCAAGTACACACAGGTTAGTTTTCACCCTTTGCTGCTCAACCCAAAAGGCGTTGAAAACAAGTTTTAAACAGGCTTGACAGCCACTTGCATATATGTACATATATTATTAAAAATCTAAGTCAAATAGAATCGATAAAAAATGTACAGAACAGCCACAGCTGTGTAACACCGTATTCACATTCAATTTGCATGGCGCATCATTTTTCACGCCTCACCGAAAATTACCCATGGCTTGAGTATAATGAGCTGCCGTAACCCCTTTTTGCCGATCGTACCCCTTGCACGTGATGTAGAACTTGAAACAGATACAAGGTCAAGCTCATGCAGCGCCATAACAAACCAGTTGGTGACTGATCCCAGGTACCCAGTTAATACTATTCGAGTGAGCCGAGATAAAAATAATACTCAATTCAGCCGTGCACGACGTATGTACCACCTGAGCAGCTTAACAGCTGTTTACCATAGACAGGTCGACGGTTGAGCGAACCAGCGCGCCTCAAGCCTCAGGCCACAAAGTGATTGCAATAGAGCCGCCAAGAGTTTCATGCAGGCGTATCGGACGTATTTGTTTGAATACAAAAATTTTTGGGTATTTACAAAGATCAACTTGAACAAGCAATAATATAGTCGGTTATGACAGCCACTGGATGCGACTGTGATTATCAATTACAAGGCTGTGCTAGTTTGGTTATTGAAGAATGCTGTTGCGCATATTTTGTAGATAAAGATGAGTCTAATCAACTTTACAATCTTAGTCAATTCTGTTGCTTTAATTGGGAGATTAAGATCAACCTCGCAGGTACATTAGTTCAGTAAGAAAGCTCTGATAACCAATAACTATCTGGGAACTATGGAGAGAAAAAAATAATAGATCAAAGAAAATTCCTTATTATACCCTGAACCCATTAAAATGGGAATTCAGGGTGTAATGATTTTATGAAAATGTATGTAACTGGTAGATCGTCGCAGACCCCATAAAGTATATATATTCTTGATCAGCAAAAAGGAATGAGTTGATATTTCCCTTTTCGTCTGTCCGACCGTCCGTCGGTATGAACGTAGAAATTTCGGAAACAACAAAAGCTAGAGAGCTGAAATTTCACATGAATACTCGTATGTTAGTTCGCAGTACGAGTTTATTTTATATTGTTGATAACTCATCCCATTTCCTAATTATCGATCAAAAATTTGTTTCTCTTTTTTTACGTTTCTTAAGCGGAACTTCAACATCGGTTGAGCTAGAGACGTCAAATTTGTTTACATATTATGGATACGAAGATTCTGTAATATTGGATTTGAGGCTTACAACAGTACAACCCTTAAAGCTGAGTTCCCAGCAGTAATTATTGCAGCCTAATTTAGCATCTCTTTATTTATATTTTTTCTAGCAGCACGGCTTGGATAGTTCGCATTCATAAAAGTCAACCTATGTGTGTGTGTCAGCTACATGAATTCATACACATCTATATGCAAACAAGTGTAACCCACGCTACTTACAAAACGCCGCCCTATGTACGTGTGTGCATTTATGTACTTAGGTGTTTGTGTGGACGTGTGGGGATAGCTGACGTGGACAACGTGCGTATTAGTAATTTATATGCTTCGGCCATGTCGTTGGCAGCTTCATGCATTTAGCTCAAAGCTGTTTATCTCCAAATGACAGTTTAGCTTCATTTTGCAACGGCAGCCAGAATGTACATTTCATACTATACCCACCCATCCACCCATACACTCAGCTGTAAATGCCATACTTGTAGATATGTTTATGCATGCTCATACTTTTCGTATACAGTGAAAGCTCGACTAACTGACAACTTCCTTGGGGCGAACATCTTCTTTCAATGGCATGTCTATTCCTTTAGATTCAATATATTTCCTTGGTGTCGCTGTTCTGACAGGCATTCGATTTTATTGTTGTTGTAGTGGATTTTTATGCCTTAACCCATTGAAAATGAGAAATCAGGGTATGTTGATTTTGGGTATAGTTATGTAACACGCAGAAGAAAGCATGGTAGGTAGATATATGTTGATCAGGGCGACGAGCTGAATCTACAGCCATGTCCGTGCGTCCGTCTGAAAAGATTTTGTAAACTGCAAAAGGTAGAGATGTCATGACTCCTTGAGTATATAATATATAAAAAAAGATGTAATTTAATTGCAGGGTTCAACGGATCTCATAATCGACTAGAACACTCTTACTTGTTCATATTTGCGCAAGCATCCATTTAGGCTTCTGCAATAATTCCTGAATGCGGTCATCTATCAGGGTTATCACTGTAAATGCCTAGAGAAATGCTTTAATTTATGCAGGAATTATTTAGATTTCTCCTTAATGCTGTTAATAGCTTACAATCAAGCGCATATTTGCAGCTATTGTTGTTCTTGTTGCTCTCAACAAGTGATATGTTAATGCAATTTGCAAGCAACAGACTGGTCAGCCAGATTGGCAGACGGACAATTACGCCTTATATCCCCACTGGAGACTAACAGGATTTCTTTGCGTTTGGGTTCTTAAATTGGACATTCAATGGCTTTTGAAATATGTAGGTTGTGAATTAGATTATTATGTGGTGTGCCAGTTTGAACACAGCTCGACAGATGTGTGGTTGGTTAAACTGTAATGGTGTGGCTGTTAATTTCATCACAATTATTATATTTAAATATATATTAAGTATTATTTAAACAGGATCTTTTATACGTTGCAATATCGGTAGAGAGAGAGAAAGAGAAAGAGAGAGAGAGAGAGAGAGAGAGAGAGAGAGAGAGAAAGAGAGAGAGAGAGAAAGAGAGAGAGACAGAGAGAGAGAGAGATAGAGAAAAACTACAATTTACATATGCAAATGTATGTATAATTATAAATACATATGTATATGATATGAAAACAGTTTTTAAAGTCTACAGAAGGCTGACAGGAAAATAAATGAAAACCGGAAATGAAACTCTTCTTCTTTATCACGGATAGGCACCAGCTCTGCTAACTGCGTTGTTACTTCCGTGGCTTGGGGGAGCGTTTGACTATATTTTATTCAATTCAATTTATTTCACTCTTTGTTATAGTTACAGTTTTGTGAATGGTATCTTACAATAATTAAAGAGTTTAGACTAAGGACTAGGCCTTTTCTGCTGAAAACCCCAAGGTAATTTATTACAAGCTAACTTAAACACTAATAATACTTAAAACTAAATGGCTATGCCAGGTCATTTATATGTGGATATTTTGATTCACAACATTTGGTTATGAAATTTTGCGATAGTCGCGATAATCTAATTTGTTCTACCATTTCGACATTGGCTCGACAGGGTAGATCAGATGTGGAATGATGCCAAGGAAGAATCAAAACAAGCTTCAAGACTTTATTTTGTGTGATTTGCAACTGACTTATGTGACATTTGGCTATATCTGACCAGACTGGTGCACCGTAAAAAGTAACTGATTGGAAAATAGACCTAAACAAAAACATTTTGTTTTCTGTGTTCAGCCTCGAGTTTCTGTTTATAAGGAGATATAGCGTACGGATTAAATGTTTGAGTTTTTTGTTTGTGTTGGTTATATGGTCTTTGAATGTAAGTCTTTTGTCCAGAATAATACCCAGGTACCTGACATTTGGTTCCCACTTAATATATTCCGAGCCCAATCTGATATCTGTTGTTGGAACGTAGATGTCCTTCCGTTTTTTTGTGAAAAATATTGCCTTGGTCTTTTCTGGGCAGACTAAAATTTTCCATTGGGAGAAATATGTACCTAAAGAGACTATATTTTAGACGTTTATAACTCCATATCTAGATGTACGATCTTCTTGAAACTGTCGGAATATATTAATAGCATCCAAATGTGTCTATTTGCCAAACTGCAAGTCTCTAGTATTTCAATGCATTTTTTTCAAATTAGGGGCGAAGGGGGCGCGTCCAATATCTTGCAGAATCCTCGTATCCATAATATCTATCTAAATATACAAATTTGAAGTCTTTATCTAAAACGGTGTAGAAGTTAGTTTCCGAAATCTCGACGTTCATACGGACGGATGGACGGACAGACTGATGCACGGGCGGCCATACGGACAGGGCTATATTAACTTTTTTAAACCCTGAACCCATTGAAAATGGGAATTCAGGGTATAATGGTTTTGTGAAAATGTATGTAACAGGCAAAAGTAGACGTCGCAGACCCTATAAAGTATATATATTCTTGATCAGTATAAAAAAATAAGTTGATCTAGCCCTGTCCGTCTGTCCGTCCGTATGAACGTCGAGATTTCGGAAACTACAAAAGCTAGAGAGCTGAAATTTCACATGAACACTCGTATGTTAGCTACGTAATATTTTTATTTTTTATTTTGTTTTTTCGATAACTCGTCCCATTTCCAAATTATCGATAAAAAATTGAAAATTCGTTCTTCTTAACTTCTACACCGTTTTAGCTATAGATTTCAACTTTGAATATTTAGATAGATATTATGGATACGCAGATTTTGTAGTTTTCAGATTTTGGATGCCACGCCCCCTTCGCCCCCAATTTGGAATACTAGAGATTTGCAATTTGGCACATAGGTAGATTTAGATACTCTTGATCTACTCTGAAAATTTCATGAAGATCGTCCATTTAGAAATGGAGTTATAAGCGTCCAAACTTCAGCCCAACCCACCCCCCAAGACAAAGCAGCAACTGCGCAGTTATCTGAGCGCGCGCTCATAAGTGCGTAAAGAAGAAGAGTATCACTTTTTTGCAGGGTTCAGGGGATTTCGTAGTCGAGCAGTCTCGACTAGAGCCTTCTTACTTGTTTTTTGTTGTGCTAATCAAAAATATATATTCTTTGTGGAGTCTGCAACATCTCCTTCTGCCTGTTACATACATTTTCACAAAACCATTACACCCTGAATTCCCATTTTCAATGCGTTCAGGGCATAACAACAAAGAAAGATACAAACTTCAACGTGTTTTGTTTTCTTCTTATCTGTTTATACTTCCATTTCGTCTGGTAAACTTAAACAAATAAATAATGAGGTCTCTGGTTGAATAGTTGATAATATCAACTTGATATTATGAATGGGTGTCCGTTCTTTATAATGCCAGGCAGAAGGAGACGTCGCAGACTCCACAAAGTATATATATTCTTGATCAGCACAAAAAAATAAGTTGTTTAACTCCTGTCCGTCTGTCCGAATTTACAGGGTTCAGGGTATCTCGTAGTTGAGCCGTCTCGACTAGAGCCTTCTTACTTGTTATGTATAAAAGTCTGATTATAACGCATATTAAAGTGCTTTTTCATACATACATATATAATAATAAATAAATACTGAATAATATTATTTGCAGTCTAAGCACGCAATTTCTGAAACGTAATCGTCTTATTTTAATAACATTGCTCTCAAGTAATTCATTAATGCAGGCAACGCTGGGTAATTTCTTTGCATCGACTATTTATCCACATATCTAATCAGATATCAGAAATATTCACAGAATTATTTATAAAATATGTATTTTAATCACACAAATTTATAAAATTTTTCCAATTGAGTTTTGTGCTTTGTTAAAGAAGGCATCAGCTTTATAACAACAAAATATATAAAAAGCTTAGATAATCTGTATGTGACTGATTTTCTAATTAGTTTTGTTAGACGAGCAACTAATGCCTGGAAGTCTAATTGCATCTCTGCTACTAATTATACGTTTGTTCACTAATTTTGTATGTCTGATTGTGTATTCGTCTTGAGCTTATAGAAATAGCAACCGGTTCGAAATACGCCTCAGTGTGACGTAGTACTTTGATATACATATATGTATATGTGTATACCTGTATTTATGATTATAAATTTGTACAACTCGACTTGTTGATCGTATTTTTCTTTGTGCTGAAGTGATAGCTTGTCATTGAAGCTATATAAGTATAAACATACAATTATTTTTAAGTAACATGCTTCGTTTACTCGTTAATAAAGAGTTTATCGACTTGCGTTACTGTAAACTTACCCACAATTTACATAAAATATTGTTCATCAATGTAAACTGGCGGTGTGATAATCTGCAAAATTTTCAATAATAAGAGATAATGATAATATTTGTGGTTGATTGTGAAATTCCGAAAATGGCAAGGGAATAGAATTTTTTATTTTCGATTTTTCGGGATTTTCATTTTTGATCCTCGGGTCAAAAAGAAATACGATTTAATAGGCATTTTGAATATCACCTACTTAGTTATTTAACTTTACTATTAATAAAATATAGAGTCATTCATTTATGCGTCTTACTTATATAGTAGTTAATATTAATAAAGGAAACTTGAACCGAAACACAATATAAAACAAGTAAGAAGGCTCTATCTCGACAACAAGATACCCTAAAACCTAAAAAAAAAAAAAAAAAAAAAAAAAAACTGAATGCTTTTCTTCTTTACAAACGTATGAGCGCGAGCTCTGCTAACCACACTGTTACTGCCGTGGCATGGGCTATACCTTGAATGCTTTTAACTCCATTCTATACTTTGAATGCCTTTAACTCCATTTCTAGATAGACGATTTTCATGAAACTTTAAGAATATATTAATTAATAGAATTGAAATGTGTCTAGTAGACAAAATACAAGTTTCCAGTATTTGAAATGCGTTCCTGAGTAGTGGTGAAAATTTATGATTTTTTCGGGATAACTTATCTCATTTAATTTTCAGCGTTCTTTCTTTTTTTCTTATAATCTTTTATTCATATGTATGCAGACATGCATGTACAAATCCAATTCAACTTCTTGAATTTTTATTTTCATTTTATTTTTTTAAGCCGGATCTTCTTGCTTATTTGCTTTCACGCTGCGCCGCAGCTGAGAATTGAAATAAGTTGCATAAGAGATAAGCAATACAAATATCTCATGAACATTTCCATGATAACCATTAAATTTTCAGAAAAAAAGGTTGTTTATGTATCCATGTTTTATATATCCATGATTTACATATCCATGATTTCAATAAGAGTCGGTTTGGTCATTAGCATAGGTTAATTGTAATTATTAAGGGATTATATTATATTTATTTTTCTTCAGTAAAATAATTTATTTCTTAATGATTGATAATCAAATGGAGTCGGGAAGAAAAGTACTGTTGGTGACTACATTCCGAATATTCTCTGCCATAGTATTTAGAGGGTATCGTCAAGTTAAACACTTTTACCGAGAACTCTCATTTCGGCTTATTTTTGTGTTGGCTTTTGCTGTTGTGGTACACTTGGTGATGTCCGTCCGTTGATTGTTTATCACAAAAACTGCACAAAATCAAATAAGCAACACCATGCCGCATGCCGACAACTTTTATGCAGTGGAAAAAAGTTAAAGTTGAGCAAAGGAGTTGAGCAAACCGGCAGCGAACAAATACATATTGCTAGCGCAAACTGCAAGCCATCAAAAGCCGGAAACTAAATTTTGTGGCAGAAGTTAAGCCAACGTAAAACTTGTCGATTGTGCGTCGGGTGCTGCGGCGGCATCAAAACTTTTTATTTCTTAGATTTTTTATTGCGAAATTTCTGCCAACAAATGATTTGACTGAGGACTCCTAGCCTGTCCGACACATCGACCCTCGTACGTCTATGCGGTATTAAAAGGTACAGCAGCCAAAATGTGTTCCATCTTTAAGCCCGAATATTTTTTGGGTTCTTCTTCGCTGGAATTTAGCTAAGTAAAAAAAAGAAAGAAAAGTTGATTACAATATTGGTGAAGACACAATTTTCGGCTGATAGGTTGATTACTTAAGACCTTTTTTTGGTCTGCTATAATTATTTCTCTGGCTAGATCTATAAACAAATATAGTTATGTAATGGGTCCTCGTCTGCTACAGGACTTTTGACTGTTGGACATTTTGTAAGCGACCTTTTCTACCCTGTTCACTGATGGTAGTTAACAATTTCGTGTTACAGAAGTTTGTTTATAAATCAACTTTTTGTGGTCCAGAAGTGAACTTTTCCTTTTGAGAGACAGAATGCATATATTTTTGCATTACGCTCCGTTCCTATGTTGTTGCCACTGCTGAATAGAAAAAGTCCACTTTTATTTACATTCGTGCATTATTGGGATAACGGATTGGACCTCTGGGCGAATGGAACCGTGGCATTAGTTGAAATACAATACATTATTTCTATTTTACTCATCTTATTTAATATAATATATATATATATATAGCTTTACTTTTACTTCGTTTTCCATGTGGGAGTATATCACCTTTTGCAATTACCAACTGTGTACTAAAGGTCACGTTTTAAACAAAGACTTTTCGAATCTTTCCTTATAAAATAATTGAATCACTCAATCAATTAGTCTAGTTTAGTTTTAGTCTGCAAAAGGTCAATTTAATATAAGCTCAAACAAATAATTTTTTGTTAAGAATTTTTCAGGTTAGTTTTCTTTTGATATTTCCAAAATTGTTTAATAGGCTGAAGCGAGGAAAATATTTGATGGTCTTGCAGATGGCATACGCTTATTATTATATCCTGAATCCATTGAATATGATAATTCAGCGTATAATGGTTTTGCGAAAATGCAGAAGGAGACGTCGCCGACCCCACAAAGTATATATATTCTTGATCAGCAAGAAAAAAAAAAAAACTTGAATTGTAATTTAATTTCTTGTATTTATTTTGTAGAATTTTATAATAGTTATGAATTAATGTTATAGATAATAATAGGCATAAATATGAGGATTTTGAAGTACATTTTAGTCGATTTTCCCTTAATTATCGTATAGCTTGCAAGGGTAAAATGTTTTTATTGGGAAGAAAATAAATGTTCATTACAGCAAATAATAAACGAACAAACTACGTTTTGTGGTTTTCTGTCATTTTGTGGAATTTACTCGATAGAACTTTAGTTTGTTAAAAAACAGAAAACGAAATATTCAGCGAGTAAGGTAGAGCGATCAATCATTTATAATAGTCAAGAGTTTATTAACTGACGGAAGTTTTAATTCTCAGCCCAAGCCAATTAAATGAAAAAAATAATTTCAGGTATTTTGGTTTATACTTACTGCCTTACGAAGGTTATGCGGTTTATATGACAAAAAGAAGAAAAAAGGAGGAAAAAAAAAAAAAAAGATTTAAATCAAGCAAATAAAAATTGATTGAGTGAAGATCAATCAGCATACAAATACTATAAATATTGACCGAAAAATAGTTTCGATTCGTTTGTTAGTGAATCGGTGAATCTGAAATCATTATCACATATATGCATGTTACCTTTCCAAGATTTCATAAGCATTGATATTGAGGTAGTTTTAGAATTAATTATTTCAATTCTATTTTTGGGAAAAGTAAGCAAGTACAACCCGTACCGTAAGAGTTCTTTATAATACTCGTATTCATTTTCTAAATATTTATCGTTGAATTTTGAATTCTTAAATATTTGGCAGTGCTTTGTAATAGTGAAGTGTCGCCATCCTCAGTGAGGTGAGTGGCAAAAAGTGGCAAAAAGTTTCTGGCTTCGAAGACTATTAAAAAGCCGTTGGCTGTGTGGCGATGTTTGCGCCCACGCAATGACCAACTTTGAGAATCGTTGACATGTGAAATTTTAATTAAACCTGAAAAGAAAATAATGCAAAATTGCCTTTCAGTAGCAGTTTACTGGCCCAAAGTGCAGCCAACCTGTAATAGCACAGCAAGAGCTGTAGCAGCAGTAGCGATGGCAGTGGAAGTGGCAGCAGCAGCAGTAACAGTAACATCAACAGCAACGAAAACAAAAATGTCGAACGAACACGTCAAAAATATCAAGAGCATTAGCAGAGGCTTGCAGCGCGTTGGCAGTTTGGCAAGCCATGTGCATGGCACAAAGCCTTTAAGTGCTGCCAACGAGCTGCAAGCTTCAGCTTCAGCCTCAGGATCGGCATCAGCATCAGCATCAGCAAGGAATGTATAAGCTAGAGTAAAAAGTTGCCAACTGCGTAAAATAGTTGCCAAGTTCCACGTGCATCATTTTCCGGCACTTCCGGATCTGCAACTGTAGCTCATTAGCCCCCACCTACAGGCTGGGTTTCCTTGACTTTCCCCACGTTGCTTGGCAAACTTGTCTATTGATGCGACATTTTGTTGAAATTGAGTTAACCGCAATCTGAAGTTTCGCGTGCCAAGATGCGAATGGTGAATCGCGAATTAAAACAGAAGTCGGAATATACGTAACACGATTGCTGCACACTAGAGTATTCAATTTGGCACGTTAAGTGTGTGACAGCTCGTAGCCACTCTTGGATGATAACCAGACTAGTAATGGTTCTGGTTCAGGTCAGGTTCAGACAACCCAAGCTAACCGAACTTTAGTGATTCCTCCTTTTCAACAACTTTCAACTTTTGACTCTAGCTGTGAAAATGGCCCTAATAAATGTTTTGCAACTTTTAGTGCAGACAAGAGCAAACCTTTTCAAGTGATTAAATTGTTGCAAAAAAAAAAAGTGTTAAAAGTAAATACTCTATTGATTACCTTTGGTGCCGACCTCTGCCAATTTTACCCAATTTGTCCAAAGACCACCAAAACAGTTGCACTTCTTGTCTTCTACGTTCCCGTGCGTCCCATGAGAAAATGTAATAGTACGTCTGGGTACTCGAGCACCGAGTTCTAGCTAAAGGCGTTTGTTTTACTTTTGTTAAAGTTGTTACCACTTTTAGGGCTTTGAATGGCTTTTCGCCGCTGTACCGGGAGACTTTTAAATCTAATTTCTAACCTCACAAACTGAGCCCGCGTCAACGGGCTGCAGCATCTGCGGCCATGTAACATCAACTTTTACAACTTCGTCAGCCCGTTAACTATGGAGTTTTGACGTCGACAGAAGTCAGACGTCAGACATCAGACATCAGACATCAGACATCAGACATCAGACGTCAGACGTCAGACTTCCGACATCCGACATCGGGCATCAGACGTCAGTTGTTGCCACTTTTGAGTTGACTGGCTTTTAAGTTGTTGCCACTGCGCGTACGAACTGCAGTTAACACATGACTCTACACATATCTACATATATGTGAATGCGATGTGAGTGTGTGCTTATCAGGACGTGTGTGCGAAGACCATAAGTCTTTTTACCGTTGGGCGTGTGCGTGTGGGCGTGCCTTGCATGCTTTAGACTGCTTAGAGATCTTTTTATGTACAAGTAACTATATACACGCACGGTGTATTTACGGTATGGTTGCTGGAAATGCGTGCCACATATGGGATGCAACAAAAAACTGCCACCCCAACTGTTCTTGACATCGGTAGGGATGGAAGTGTCGGAAGTCAGCAAGCAAAGCGGCGGAAATATAAAGTCAATGCCGTTGTTTTTGTATTTTGCTTTCTTTTTTCAATGTTTATATCGTTGAGTTTTCAGTCGGTGCTGTATGATGATTTTTCACAAAGCCTCTCCACTGCAAGCGAATAGAGTATAATGTCGTTATGTCTTATTGGGCCTAGTCGGTTTATAGTTGCTCGGATCATCTCATATGATCATATATAATAGGCAGACAAAATCGTAGCGAACCCTAAAAATAGAAAATTTGTATACCCTGAACCCATTGAAAATGGGAATTCAGGGTATAATAGTTTTGTGAAAATGTATGTAACAGGCAGAAGACCCATAAAGTATATATTCTCAATCAGCACGAAAAAATAAGTCGATATAGCCGATATGTCCGTTTGTATGAACGCAAAGATATCGTAAACTACAAAAGCTAGAGAGCTGAAATTTCACATGAATACTCATATGTTAGTTACGCTGTACGAGTTCACGGGTTTTTGCGATAACTTATCCTATTTCCTTATTACCGATAAAAAATCGAAAATTCGTTTACTTACTACAGACATAAAATTTATATATTTAGATAGATATTATGGATACGTAAATTTTGGATGCCACGCCCCTTCTCCGTCTTCCCCGTCTGTTGAATTTGTCGATCACATAATACGAGCGTTATTCTATAACGCAATCAGATTTTTAAAATTAAATTGATAGCTTAATCAGTGTAATCATATAGCAATCTAAGTGTTATTTTCATATCTTAGAAATTTCACTTACATATATCGGTAAAGACATGATAAACAGCGACGATATAAATAATGAATATTAAATATAAATAACGCGAGAGGTTTTTCTAGAAAGAGAAATTGTCAAACAATTCTATAATGAGTAAGCTTTTCGTTTCAATAAGTCTGCAGCGGGTATTTGTGTTAAAACAAATTAGTATTTTTTGTTACGATTTCCATCCAGAGTATCAAATAGTTTGTCACTTCCCACTAAATATGCATATTTTTGTATTTTTCATCAGCGTGGTGAATTGTAAGGCATTGTTGTGACTGTCCTCTGGAGTCTTCCATTCGTGCTCACATATTATCATTTGCTGGATTTGTGCATCTTTGTTTGCATTGTTATTGTTGTTGCATTGTGCATTTGTGCTTGAAGCAAGTTATGAAAAGTGCACAAAAGTTTTGCTGTTTTGCCTAGTTAAATGGGCACAAGAGCTCAGCACACTCTGAAAATTATATATATATATATTATATGTATATATTTATTTAAACTGTCATATATTCATATGCAATTATGTCAGATTAACTATTGCTTCTGCACATGCTTGAGCACATATGAGGCCCTTCCTCTTTCCCATTTTAAGAAATTTTTATTAATTTGTACTATTTGCTAACCAGAAATGTTACATTAAGTTTCATATTCACAAAGTTCATACTGTGCTCTTTATCAGAACAATGACCCTTTACATGGGTAGGTTATTTCACTTGAATAGTAGTATATAGTTGAAACTCAGCTCAACGTTTTCCCTTGCCTAAAAAACAGAAATAATTTATCGAGGCATGTATCGACTTGTTTTAGGTAAAAAGTCTTCATAATATATTTGATTACTGATTGATTAAAAGAGCGCTACAATTTCTAGGTCAAGTTACTGTCGTCCCGGTCATTTGGACTCTGATCAACTATTATACAGTTGGTTTCGCCCTACTGCGTTATTCTTCCTAAGATAATAATAATTGGCTTGTACTATGGTTAGCTAAAGACAATAATTATTAGGAATAATATAATATAATAACAATAAAGTTAAGGAATGATTATAAATATTAGTCAACTAAAGACAATAACTATTAGGAATAATATAACATAATAACAGTAAAGTTTAGGAATGATTATAAATATTAGTCAACTCCTTGGCTTACTTTGTTGTCTACTGTCCGTAGTTTCAAGTATAACTTTATCGTATTTTTGTGTGTGACAAGGCTGACTAATAGAAATGTAGTTTTAGTAACTAGGCTTAATTGTCAACATCACTGTTATAACTCTATATAGTATCTATAAATATATTTTATATTGCTGCACTGACTATTCGATTCTGAAATTCTTCAATCTCATCTTATCTATGCATCTGTCATAATTATGAACTTAATCAAAATTTTCGTTTCGTTTAAGAAGTGCTATTGACAGTCGTCGGCACAATCTTAATTTTACAACTTACCCTAAAATTCTTTACAACTACACGCCGTACACACATGTCAGTCGAAAACTATCGTTTTCAACGCTGTGGCAAAAAGTTTTTAGAGCTTAAATAGGAAGTTTTCATCTAGATGGTTCCGTCTACCATGGCTTATGGGCTAAGCGGACTGCTTATCGGCTCTAAAAAGTTTCTTAGCCCAATAACTTTGTGTTTGCGGTGCTGTCCAAAAAGTTGTCACGCAATTTTTTATCATTACATTTGCTTAAACAACAAATATTAAACAAAGGCCTAAGCATACCCTAGCTACATGGACAGCTCGAATACGTACTTGAGGTCGCATACTTGTATTACAAATGTACTTCCAGGGGCCCTCAGAATTGTTGAAACACTGTTGCTTACCTTGCAGTAAGCTGTAAAAAATTTGCTTTGGTTTTTGGCTTAGTGTCGCCATGTGGTTAGTTACACTCAAACACACAAACACAAGAACACACACATATTGGCAAGTACACTCGAGTGTTGTCACCGCTGTTAAGTATGCCATACCTTTACTTGCCGCGCTCTCGTGTGTGTGTGCGGCAATCACAGCCCCACAGATCACAGAAAAGCTGCTTAAAAGCATAAACAAAAACATTTGCAAAAGTAAAATTCTGTTGTTTTTTTGTGTGCCATGTCGAAAAATATTTTACACCTTTACACAAGGGTACAATTTACGGAGACTTTTAACTACCGGTCTGACGCAGTCCTTATCTGGGCGTCCAAAAGGGCAAACTCCAACACACAAGCAACAAGGTAAACATTTTAGGTAATTAAGAAAAATTACCTCTTTAAAAAAGAGAAATGTTTACAATAAAAAAACCAAAGCAAAAACAAAGGGACAACAGAAGCCATAAAGTAGCTTCAGCCAAATACCGACAAGCCAATGGACGTTTCAACGGACGGACTCATCCTGCCGGACAGGCCCAACAGCCATGGCAACAATGTTGTGAATTGACGGCTAGACCAGTGCTGTCATAATTTTTCGAGAAAAAAGCTAAATTAAAGAAAAAAAAAAAATGTCGAAAAAATGGTTTTAAAAACACTTGATTAATTTATATTCATTATTTTGTATTTTCGTCATTAATAATATAATAATCAAATAAAATTTTTTATAGTTAGTAAATGTAATTCCGCAATTTTATTGATTCTGTACTTTACCTTTTTTTTGCAAAATTAGTTAGTTAGATTTTTAATACTGAAATTAAGTCTTAACTCATGCACCTGGTCCAAATTGATTGCAGTGTATTGCACGCCAATGAGATTTGCAGGAGCCTTGTGTAAAGTACAAATTAGTGTAAAAATAATTAAATGATAACGATTAATGCAAGTGTTGTCGAATTTTGCCCGCTATGCAGATTGCCAGATCTGACGGAAAAAAGGCTAAAATGACAGCACTGTGCAGTACTGTGTTGGGTAGAGCTGGGCAGGGCCTTACTCATTTAAACTGAGCCCTATGACTAGCCGTCTCACACCACTTTCTTGTGGCGTAGAGTTTAAACTTTGAATTAGCCGGAAAGTGGAAAGCGTTGTTGGTTTGCTTTTAAAATGTTTTGCGGTGTACTCCATTTATCAAAAAAGATATCTTGAAGTGCACACCTTATCCAACAACTGTCATTTGTCAGTCCCCTTCTTCGGATCGAGGATGAAAATTGTTGAAGTACAATAAAGCAACTGTTTCTTTTAGTCGTTTTTAGTTCGTGATTAAATGCGAATTTAATTCATAGCGCATAGTGAGACATTGGCTCTCTATTTAAATAAGTACAAAGTTACCGAAATAGTTGGTTGAATTGTATGGCAAATAATTTGCGTTGAAATAGTCTGGCTAAATAACAAGTTACTCAAATTGCGTGAATTAATGAAATATCTTTTAATATGCCCACTGCTGCCGATCAACTACAATTCTTATGATTGATGAGATAAAAGAAAGCGATAGGATCGAGTTTGTACAACATTTGTAATTGAATTGAAAGTGATTCAATCTAATTGAATTTATGTAACTCACTTTTAAGCTATTTTATCAAAACTGCGCCGTAGTAGCGGGTTAAATTATATATTTTTATATTTAGTTCAGTAATTAGTAATTGGCTTAATTTCCAATTTCGAGATTCGAGTTTGATTTGCATAAGAAACAGTTTTTGTTATGCTGACAATAATTAATTTCTAGTTATGAAAATTGTGATTTGAAAATCAGATTACGACCTTAGCCAACGAATTTCAACATGGTTAACGAATGCTGCTACTGCCATTTGCAAAACCCTACCGCTAATGCAATGACTACAAAATCCGAAGGACTCAACCGTATAAGATGCCAGCACTCATCCCGCAATCCTCGCGTGTCGCTGATTACGCTGATGAGGATTCAAGACGTTTATCGCTCTTTTTAACGCGGTGCCCTTGTGCTAATAAAATCAAAACTGATTACCACATCGTCTTCAGCGGGTTTGCTGTTCCGTACGACATACGGAATCGAAGCATGCATATCATATTACTCATACGCCACGTTATACTGTTTACTGAGAATGAGCGGAATGAGTTGAAATGTTGACTGCTCCGACATGGGAACGGGCAGATGAAGACAAGTAGATGTCATCCGTGTAAAGCACATATACGTACTCAGTGTATGAGTGATGGGTTGGGTTGCGTTTGTGTATGTGTGTGTGGGTGGGTGGGTGTATGGGCGCTTTTATGGGTGCGCACAACGGCTGCAAAGGCGAAATAACAAGGAAGGCAAAGCAACAGCAGAAACAATTAATTGAGTGGCTCCTCGTACGTGTCGCACTATGTCGGAGTGCAACTGCGACAACCAGCCAGCCAGCCAGCGAAAGCGAAAGATAAAACGTTTTGCAATAGCGCTATAATTTAATCAAATTTGTCACGCTTGCAATTGAGCGACTCCCGGGAGCCAGAGATACAGGCACAGACATAGATACAGTCATAGCCACAGGCAGCCTTCGCACAGGCAGCACCGTCCTATTGTGCGGTACAGGAAAAGTGCGAGTACGTGAGGTAGTTGTCGCAAAGCTTTCGCTTGAACAATTTATGAATGGGCGTTAAGTGTCAAAGATCCAACTATGTCGACGTCTGAGGTGTTTCAGTCTGTCGAGCCGGTGACGCTCGTGTTCTGGCATGTAAATTAAATTTGAAATGCGTTTAAGGCTTATAAAATATCTCTTGCAATGAGTGAATCAGCCAACCAGCCTTATACCCAACCCTTCTATCTTGGCATTACTATAAAATTACCGCGGCTATTGTTTTTGCTTTGTTATCGTCGGTATTGTCAGTGGTCACGGCATCACTGCTTAGCAAATGAGCTAGAAGTCTCCGATACCCTATAAGTGCCACTACGGCCAGGGGCAAGCAAACAATATTCTAGCAGTCGAGGCTAAGGGCTGACAATGACAACGTCATGACAGGGTGCATAAAAGAACGTAACGACAATAGCTGGGTAAGGATGGGTAAAGATTCAGCTAGCTGCTATGGCGTTACTGTTTACCGGGTCCGGTTAAGTACATTTTATTAATACATAAAAATGTTAAATCGTTTTAATGAGCTCTTCAACCACATAATTAATTTTGCCTTCACAATTTAATAAATTATTGATTATGTTGCCGTGCAGACAGACGTTGTAACTTTATAGCTGAGATCAGCCAAACCGCTTCGTCAACTCTTGCCAAAATTAAGGCTTTCCCCATGTGCAAAATATGAATAACTCATGTGACAAAGCATATTTCAAATTTCAACTCACTAGCACTTCACCATGCATGGTTTCTGAGATACCGATTAGCCACGTCTGCATATAATTTTAGATAATACAGAATAATATATATATATATATATATCCAAAGTCTCTTGAAAAAGTTTGCATTCATATGGACGGTTAGAAGGACGGAAAGTAAGATTGACATTTCTCAAACCTAATGTACTCATTTCATTTCGTGAACGAGTATCAAAATTTGATTAAAGAGGTACTGTTGACATTGAAATGTTAAAATATCTTCGGTTGTGGCCTTTTAGAAATATTCTGCCGTTTCCCTGTAATTTATTTATCCTTTCAAATCTGATGCTTCTTTACAGTAGACTCTGACTTGGGTGGTGTTTCGCATGTCTCCAGTTTTACTAAGAGCTATTAGTTTCAGACATTTCTTGACATTTGGTATATATACTCGGATTGACTATTTCTTTTTTACATGGAGGCTTTGGAAATCGACGTGTAGCATACAACTGTAAAATTCTTAGTTATCGGCATTGTCAATAAACGTCTGTCAACTACATATATGTATATATATACTTCATAATTGAATGAAACATTTTAAATATAGATGAAGAAATAAGTGTAATTCCATTTGGTGTTAAAATCATAGTTGGAAATAATTGATCCACTAAAATTATTTTTCATGTAGACTGGGATATTTTATGTTAGTTTTTGCGTGTTGGCAATGTCTTCCGACAGCGAGCAACACTATTCGATTATTCACTAGAATTGAATATATGAATTGGGGAGATCCTTGTATACCACCGACTGCCGACTAGGGTATCAGAGTATCTTGCAGTTTAGATGAGTTGTAGATGAAAGTTATTATCTAATTAGGTAGTACTTAATTCTAACTCTAATCCTAATTCTAATTCCTAAAATTATTAACTTATTACAGTTAACGCGGGGTTCTACCAATTATTAGCATATTCTTTTTTCTTACTTTCAGGCAATAAAAGGAATAATGCCAAAGCTGTTCGTGCTGCCAATAATAACGATATGTCTATTATTAACAAACGTTAACTCAGGTGTGCCAATTGGTAAGTCAGCTTAAATGAATATAAAATGGACGATGGTCCAGCCATGTTAACTTGCAATCAACTATGGCTTAGGAACTGGTGGGCCATCGCTGATATTCGAAAACAAAGACGCGCTGTTAACCTGCGTGGTCTCTGAGAACTCAGGCAATAATACAGTAATATGGAAGAAGGGTGACGAGATTTTAACGGCTGGCACGGTGCGTGTTACCAAGGATCATCGTGTTAGAGTTTTACATGATGAAAGTGAGTATAAATGAGTTTAGGTGAAATATAATCAATGAGCATAAAGCACTTCATTCATTGTACACAGATCCAAGGGGAAGTAACCCGAATGTGGGTGGGGAGGTTTGGGTGTTACTGATAAAAGGCCTAAAGGCAAGTGATTCGGGTGCCTACATTTGTGAGTTAAACTCCGATCCAGTACTGCGCAGTATCCACATATTAAGAGGTAAGTTGTCTGGGTTATAGAATCAATCAGTCAATTCTAATTGGAATTCAGTTAAGGAGCTGTCGACTGCAACGAGCCTGCCGGCTAATGGCACATATCCAGTTGCAGCTGAATCTACTGATGTATTTCTATTGCCACCGCCTCTCAACGCGCAGGATAATCGAAGTTTTTGGCGCTCAAGTCAATCGCCACCGCAGCTAACTCATGATTTTACCGAGTGCTGTGAACGGGCGAATGTCTCCACTCAGTGTATGGGCTTTTGTAACCTTCACAATATATTAGATGGCACGACAGGCATCGATCCCGAGGCTTGCGAAAAAGACTTCCCTAGCATAGTGAGATGCATGGCTGATGGCCGGAATCATGTGCCGTGCTGTGTGGAGAAGCAAATACCGGATCTGTGTCAAGACATGTGTCGGGGTGAATATACGCCATTTACCGATCAACTCAAGACACGAGTTTCATGTGTGCAGCACACCCTAACTGGACTTCAGTGCATTCTTAAGGGTATTCAGTTGATACCGAGTACACCTACGCGAGTCTCGATAGATAATGTGCGAGAAACAAGTGTTAACATTAGCTGGGCTCCACCGCAGAGACTGCACGACCAAGTCTCCTATTATACTGTCAATCTCACAGTCTTGCATAGCTTCGACGAAGATGAGCTGAGTGGTGAGGCTAAGCATCAGATACAAGATGCTCCCGACACGAAGGAGATAATGTTGTACAATGTGACTGCCAATCAAACATTTCTATCGCTCGACAATCTCACCCCTCTCACTATGTATGCGGTTATAGTGACGGCCATCAATGAGTTCGGTGCTAGTTTGCCAAACGAGCGCCTGCGATTCTTTACACACACAAGTGCTTCAGTTGTCGAGTCCCAGGCGGGCAACCCAGACAAGCAGGTGATGCCCACCTTGCCGGACATACGCAGCTGTTGCGAATCCAGTGGGATGACCCATCGCCTTTGTATGGATAAGATGTGCGATCCGCAGAAAACGGACTTGGCTACGCTACCAGACCTCATGGTTTGTGCGCCATGGTCGAACATTACCTTTAGTTGCTTGGCCAATAACATTGACCATACGCCCTGTTGCAGGGCCAGAGGCATACCCTCTGCATGTTTCCCGATATGTGCTGGGAAGCTGACATCGCTTGATTTTAGTTTGTTTAAGTAAGTGGGGAGTGAATTGAGTTAATAATGGATTTACATATATATTTTTATCTATGGCATAGATGTCTGCGCTTTATGTCTGAGTATAGCAGCTGTCTATACCAAGGCTATGGTGTGCTGGCCGATCCTCCTTCTAAGCTGCATACGATTGCAAAGACGGATAATTTTGTCATTCTGGATTGGAATAATCCGAAGCGCCTCGGCGACACTGTAAACACCTATCACGTTAAGTTCCGACGGCTCGGCGTTGGCGACGACTATCTGACTGTGGAAAAGGCACATATAATTGGAGCTACTCGCCAGATAGTTTGACTAATTTAATTAAATTTGCAGCGTCAGCCGCCACTCATTCTTGAAGGCCTGGAGCCCGACGTCTATTACGAGTTCTATGTGGTATCAATTAATGCGTACGGAAAAAGCGAGCCCTCCCCACGTCTTATTACTCGGACCCTCCCTGCTGAGCTGGGCACAGTTCCAGTTGTCAAATACAACATGTCGACGTGCTGCAGAGCTTCAGGACTGCTGCCGCAATGTGCCCCGCTTTGTTCGTACAACATACGGTTGTCAGACATCGAAAATCTCGGTCCGGCATGCCGTGCCCAAATGCGTGAGTAGCATCCAAGCCCACTTCTAATGATGCCCTTCCATACATACATATATAGCTAGCAAACACTAATTAGTGTCAGTCCTAGAGCCTGATTAATCAACTTGCAATTGGGTAATCCCTTTAGGATTTCACTGAATTAAACGAGTTCATTTCAATTGTTTAGCCTTTTTGATATCTGATAGATATATGTACTAGTAGGTATAAATATTCTTACCATAAAATTTGGATTGACTGATTCAAGGCTTACAAAATAGGTTGACAGGGATTATGTTTGGATTCCATTCATAATTTACATCTTATTATAAATTTGAAATGAAAATAAATGAATGTTGAAAGTTTTTTTTTTTTTTTTTCAAGTAGCTAAAAATAAGTATTGAAAAGTTTATTTTTATATATAGCCGAACAAGGAATATTTTTGTATTCTTTATATTTATTGAATGCAAACCCTTTTTTTATAATGTTAGCTTTAAATACTGAATCACTGATACTGAAATGTAGAAATCGAAATTCTAACTAAATATTTTAAGAAAACTAAACAGACACTTAGTCTGTCCCCAGTTCCTGATCTATTGGTTGTGTAACAGAGCTAAAGCTGCAAAGGCTTTTGAACTAGAAATATTCGTTATTATTGTCGCTCCGTGGAGTATATAAATTATTCAAATAGTAAATTGATAATGCCGTCGTATACAGTTCGACGTCACAGCTACAACATGCCAAAGACAAATGCTGCCAACTCATGCGAATGGAGCCCTTATTAACTTCTCATTGATTATTCGCAGCTATACTGGCACGCTGTGCAGCCGGCGGACGTGACCACAGCCCTTGCTGCAGTAGACGCAGTGTTATAAACGCATGCATGCCACTTTGCCGCGGGGTGATGCCAATGGCGTTGACCACCAAATCGACAACGGGAGCATCAGCAGCAGGAGCAGGCGCTGCTATCGGCAGTATGTCCTCATCAACCTCCTCCACGTGGGCAAGCAATATGCCCGACTGCTTGTCGTACGCTGGTAACATTTTGCAATGCTTTGAAGAAGGTGAGTCGAAATTCCTTGCAGCTGATTCGTACGTCGTGTGTTGTTGTTAAATGGCGGTTAAATGGCCAGGTTAGGCATTCGCACTGTTGCACACCCCACTGTGTATATGCTAAATTAAGTATTTGATCAATGCCTTCCTTGGCATAGCTCACAACTGACAGACAAAACCAATATTGGCCAATTAAATTTGCCTTAAAACAAATGACTCTTTTCCAGGTACGAATAACATACCAGGACCACCAGAAGATGTGCATGCAACATCAGTTACCAGCAGAAGCATAAGCTTAGCCTGGACTCCGCCCAATTCGGAAACAACAACTCCTTATCAAAGTGATATGACAACTGGCGATGAAATAGAAGCTATCACTAGCGTTGTGGCTGGTGATGTTACAACAGCAGCTGATACTCCGCAGTTGCAGCAACCGTCGCGCTCCACTACTGCTAACGACGCTGCCAACGATGCTAATGATGCCATTGAATTCGTAGTTCAATATGGCAGAGTCAATAACATGACCATATACGAGACGGTGGCCAAATTGGAAAATGTGAGTGCAAGTATATAAATAGTAGTTCAAGTTTATCAAACAAGTTTTCCATGCGCGACTGCTCGACTACTAGATACCTAGTACATAACGCCATGTTCGGATGCCATGCATTAAAGTAATTCATTATTTCGAATCATCTCAATATCGCATTCTTGATCATGACGAGCTTAGACGACCGTCGAGATTATCTTTTCATATACATCAATAATCAATCAATAACTCATCCAATTTCTGATAGAAATAGTATCACGCTCTGAAACCCTATAAAAAAGAAAACGGATTCAACTATTTAATTAATTCCTATAATATCTTCCATACTTCTGCCCAAGTGCGCTTCGCAGTCGCTGTCCTAACTGCACTATTCAGTGTGCATTGTATAGAGGATTGTCTTTGGCAGGGTTTAGGCTCAACTACCCTAAACACCCGTCTAGATGATATTGATTTAGAGCTGAGCTTATAAATAAGAATCGCTCGTACTGGAGTAGCTCATAAATAGTTTGATTCCAAATGTGGTACACATATAAAACCCAGCTGGTTACGAACTTTGAATATTAATTGCAGTTCAGAAATACAAAAGCAGACTAAAGGCATTTCATAATGTTGAATATGGAAAGCTTGTGCTGCGTTTATTTGATCACTTCGCAATGTGTGTACCTACATACATACATATATACATATAAATATTCGAGAATAGCGTTGGCTATCTAGACATTTACTGTCACGTGCTGAGGGATAGTGTGGGCCGAAGTGTTACTGTGGCTCATAACTGTCATATGGATAGGGCACGTGACCATAAACTAGTCAAAATAGTTCCCACCCGAAACTGGCGAGCAAACAATGGAGCCAGAGTTGGCAAAATATACATATAAATTGCCATTGGCATTGTTGCAGCTATTGACTATTGTTGTCACACATCAAAGCTCAGCGGCAGTGCCACCTGCAGCATCAGCCATGGCCATCAGCAGAGTTATTGGCCCCAAAAAACTGCAAATGCTAAAAAGTACAAAAACAATGTGCAAATGTTTGTCGCGTGTTGACGTTGTTGTTGTTGAAGGTGCCGTTGTTGTTATTATTGCTGTTGTTGATGCGCGCAAAATGTTTTCAACGTGGGCAGGCCCCAGTGGCGGCCTGTCGACGGCAAACTGCCCATAATGCCAGCACCCAGCACCCAGCACCCATCACACAGCATCAGACAGCCGCCGAATCGATATTGGAGAAGCCATTTACAGTGTCCAGCTGCTGTCAGCATTAGTTGTTGCCAATGTTTGTAACGTATACTCTTGTAGATTGTATTGTAACTTTACCATTTAGCTCGTCGCCCGGAAGAACTATGTGTACTATATGTACAATCTGATCGTATCGATATGATTCTCTTCCTTCTATTATATTAATTTGAGTGAATGATCGGTAAACATATATTTATTATGCAGTACTAAGTTTAAATACATTCTTACGTATATAGACTCCATATGAAATTATGCTTATCTAATAGATTTGTGATTATTTCATATTTATTGTAATCTTTCAATCCGAAAACTTACCCTACTTTATAGTTCTAATAATTGTAATTCATTACGCTTAACTATTAAATTGTGAGCTTGCTGACTTTTTGTAAAAATCTCATATTTGCAAGGGTATCTAGTTTTCGACGTACCGAGGATAAGCATTTTATCTTCTTGTTTTGCCTTCAGTTCAAAATTCATTCGCCTGCTCACTTTGGTTTTGTTAGCTTGGTCGAGAGAGCGCAGCTGCTGCAACGCGTTGGCTTAGCTTATTTTATTTTTTTTTACCCTGACCGCCTGGTGTCAATTGGTTTAAATGCGCCCCGTTCTTCGGCATCAGACTTTTTATTATACATATATATATATATATATATATATATATATATATATTATATAAATGCATATATGCATATATGCATATATACATACATGCATATATGTATGTATGCATCACAAGCTCGTTGTGAGGTCAAAAGTATTTTTGGCACGTGGAACAGTCATGTGGCCTCGTCTATTCCCATAATAAAGTTATTTGCTTCAGAATAGAATGTGGCTGAGATATTATTAATAATAATAAATCTAAAGTATAGAAACAGAAGTTCACTAGTATATTGCTATGATGATAATTAATATATTCAATATTTATACATAGTCTTGATTGAATATTTCTTTAACATTTTTCGATTAACTGGGATCATCATAGACTTTATGATTCTAATTTTCGGAGAGCTTTGGGTGCTCAAACTGAAGTTCAAAGAGCGAGTTATTACAGCTTTGTGCAGCATAATGGAGTTGATGCCGCTGTCGACAAAAAGTTGTTTTATTTGTTTGTTATCAAACTAAACACCCTAAATGATGACCATAAAAACTTTTTAGAATGCTTGAATAAGGAAAATAATAAAAGTGCTGCTCAGTCCACAATTTACCATTTAAAATACATTTAAATTCCTATGTAGTTCCGCATTCGCACAAAAGACGGCAGATGGAGTGTGGATGGCGAATTTGAAACGCTGTCGAAAATGAGCACCTTGGGACGTAATTTTATGACCAAAAGTTCTTAGTCTCACTGTTAGTCGTAGCAATGTTCTTTGCATATTTATTTGCCATATCACTTGGTAACTGCCGCTCGGAATAGAAACTTCAAGCGTGCAGTAGCTTACCCTTTAGCTAATAGCTCACGTACTTGTGTTCACATTAATTATTCATTGGGGCATCGCTCGCTCGACTAACCTAATATTGTCACTTAGGGCCCATTCGTATTGTGGGCTTTCACAATCATTGCGCAAAAGAAACACAATAAGTGGCTTGCTGGGGCAACCAATTTCATTAGGAGGCTGCGTTATTTCCTTGTCTTACGTGTATATAAGTGCTATTCAATTTGAAGATTTCCGAACCTTTTCTGATCACTTGAAATAGCCTTAGTAAAAATAAATGCAAACGAAATATTTGTTCTTCATAAGACGTTTAAATTAAATTCTTTAATTTTATAATAATCAAACATTTTTTATGACGTACACATTAAAGAACTGATTCGCTACAAGTAAGAAAAAGGGGTGCGATATCAAAGACCAAACTGCATCTTGTTAAGAGATATCATATGATAAATTGTTTGCTAGTCAAGCGTCTGGCATTGGCTTACTTACTAAAATGTCAATGTCTCGCGCGGAGCGAGCTTAGATCAAATCGCATAAGTGTTTGCATTTTGCAAAATATAAAACGCAGAGCATGCGTACAGATTAGCAAACAAGAAATTACTCCATAGCAAAGAAGAAAGATTTATTATTTGCGAGAAAACGAGCAGAATCGCTATGTATTCATTTTGTACTTATCAAAAACAAATGATGTCGATAGATATATAGCCGCAGATTAGCCAACTATTTTGAATGTAGGTCGAATGACAATACTGGATAATGCATTACATCACATTGAGTATAAAGTGCAGTATATATAACATACTTACATACAACCAAGCGAGATACAGCTGTCAATTTTGGCGATGGCTTTTGGAACGATCTGACGCCAGATGCGAATGGCAATGACAATGCCATCGTTACGCGCTGTCAGCTGGCGGTGTCATTTTGTGGCTAAATACCGCAAATTGCGCTACTTTGCAGCAATTACAAAAACTGCAAACTGCTAAACACGACAACACGTCTCTGCGATGATGATGATGCCCAGCCACAGCCACAGCCATAGTCACAGCCACAGTCACAGCTATAGCTACAGCTACACTCGCAGTCGCAGTCGTAGTGTTGACAACATAGGTGCCTTTGCAGCCATGGCTGTCACAATGTACTGACAAATTATTTGCATTTCATACGTTTGGGAACAATAGAGTATTCACAGCGTGAGGCACTACTAGTCTTCCACACAGAGCTGTTTGTAATCAATTACAACTTAAATGCGTTATTCTGATAAATTATATGTATATGAAATCACGTATTCTTCAATATGTATAAATATATTTAATATAATGGTTGAACCAATAGTATAGAGTATTTTCTATTAGAGCAATCTGCACTAGTCGACGTCATTCCATTTTTGAACATTTACGTTTATTTTGAATCTTAGGAATTGACTACCAATGAGACTAGCATAGATCTGACCAACTTGGAAGAAAATGCCTTATACCGCATTATGGTTGTGGCGCGTGGAAAATTTGGAACATCGCTGCCGGCATCGATGCTGCTTATAAATACGACAGCTGTTGGCGAAAAAGGTAAGTGTCTGTTATCTGTGCGTGATCATTTGGGGTCAACTCGCACTTGGACTGCCTGTGTCGAGAGATTTACTAGGCCGGCTTGTTTTGGCCAGTTAGTTACTGGACGCATGTAGCATATTGAATTTACTGTCAATTGTCGTATCGACTTGTGTCTTCGTAGCACTGTATCCAAATGATACATGGGGAGCACCGTCTCCGCCCCACTCACTGACTGTGCTTACCCACAGTGCGACCTGGATGCAGATAACCTGGCAGCCGTCTGAGTACTCACATCCACACGAACGGATCACGTACAGGTGAGCTAGAGTTGTGGAGAGCTTGTTGACGAGGAGTAGATGCAGTATGTGTTACTAAACCAGATTATTACAGAGTCTACCATAAAACGATGAGCTCTGCTGACTTTACCAAAATCGAAACGAAATTGGCCTGGCTGCGAATAACTAATCTAAAGCCAAGTTCACAGCATGTGCTTTATGTTGAGGCTGTAGGCGAGCGGGCAACCTCACTGCCCTCAGAGACCCTTGTGGCGTGGACAGATCCGGCGTTGCCTGCCTTTGTGGATGTAATTGTTGCTTTGCATATGCTGATGAGAGAGAGCAAAATGAATGAACATATTTTCCCTTAGCCCCCCACTGTACATCCGGCCGACAACATACCTGAGGGTGGATCGATGACTATTCTATGCTTGGCTCTGGGCAACCCAGCCCCCACCATATCGCTGTACGTAGGGGGACACTTAGTGCGGCAAGACACTTCTCGACATATGGTGACAGTCATACATAATGTTTCTGCGGACATGGAACATGTTTCATGTTACGCGGACAACGGCTACGGTGTACCCATGCAAGCCACCCGACGCGTCAATATTTGCTGTAAGTTGTACCTGAGCTCCCGAAATTGATTAAGCAATAATTGAAGCTGGCCACTTTCCACAGATCCACCTAAAATTCAGGCGGCAGGAATAACTGTCGCTTCTATTGGTGACGAGGTAGAGCTGCGTTGCACGGTAGACTCAAAACCCACGCCAAAAACAATTTTCTGGCGCGATCATGACGGCCGTGTGCCCGTGCCACAGGGAGGAAACTATTTTGTGTCGGTCACAAATGTTTCTACAATATATACGATGGCACTACGCATCAGCAAGCTGCAAGCAAATGATGTGGGCGACTATTTCTGTCATGCAGATAATCCATTTGGATCCTCCACAACGCCAGTATCGGTGCGGATACGTAATACGCCCAGTCTTCATCGCAACGTGTCGCAATGCTGTACAGAACAGAACGTTTCGTCGCCCTGTCGAGATGCCTGCACCTACTACGTGGACTTTGACGCCATAGCCAACCGACCCGAGTGCATTGTTGACTTTGACAAACTGATGAAGTGCGCTGCCGATGGGTCGGATCACAGATCCTGTTGCGCAGATGAGCAGGTGCCGCGTAAATGTTTGAACTGGTGCCGTGGAGAATCGGTGCGCTCCAAGGAAATTTGCAGCCTCCAGTACTCCAGGACCATCATCGGCTGCTTTGAGAAAAATCGTGACCGCTTGCCCGGACCACCAGAGAATATCGTAGTGAGTGTGCTGTCGGACAACGCAGTGAACATTAAGTAAGTGGCTCTGAAGTGCGGCAAACGGCAAGTTTCTTCATTTCATTAGAAGCTATCAAGTTTAATATCTTAACAATGTCCGGCAAGCAAACCGAAAATACTTTTTCATTGCCTTAGCCGGAAGTGAACTCATCCATTTTGCTCACAAGCCAATACATTCATTACACTCGTGCCCCATCTGCCGACTGTGTATGCGAGAAGTCGCAAGTCCATGCGTGGATGCTATTGCTGCTGCTGCTGCTGCTGCTGACTGCACTAATAGACCGCAAAATCCATTAAAGCTGAGATTTTTATCTCACTTTAATACACTTAGTCAACGTCAAAGGTTTCGCACACAGTCTGGAGTCGCTGGGTGTGCACAGCGGTTGGTGGGCGATGGATAATGGGTGGCGGGTGGTGGGTGGTGGTTGGGCGGGTTGGTGGTGCTTAGTGTTTGGTAGGTTATGTGCGGGCAATGGGTTCTGGTCGGGATGCCACTCCGCATTAAATTTATTAAAATTCCAGTCAAGTTTTGCGGCTGCAACAATATTACTACTACTCATAATATGGCGCCATGCACACGGTCTGAAAACTATTTCATTACAGATGGGATGCTCCAACAAAGAATCCAAATGCCGTCGACGGCTATAGAATATATTACCATGAGGCCGCCGTTCTGCCGCCATCGTCGGCAGCGCAGCCAAACGAATCTTCGATGGATACAGTAGCCTCCATGAATAATGCAACAAGTATAGGCAACAGCAATGGCAACAACAACAATTACAACAACATGACAGTAGCAGGCGCTGTGGAAATTCAACGCATCGACGTAAAGGACACAACAATAAGCATTAATGGCCTGAAGAAGGACGTGCTCTATGAGCTGGTGGTAAAAGCTGGCAATACATACGGTGGGTGAACCGACTGTTTGCTGTGTGTCTATCTAGGCTTAATTTGCCGACTTGTTTCCTCAGGTGCCAGTGTACTTACCGATCCGATTAGATTCACCCTGGGTGAACAGCAGGTGACCTCGGCGACCAGCAGCTACTCGAGCGCCGTGGGCACCATAAGCGGTATTGTTGCAAGCATTTTGGCCATCCTCCTAGCGGTGGCCGCCATTGTGTTCTATCGGCGTCATCGTTGCCATCATGGGAAGGCAGTCAATGGCAATGTTGCCTTCGAGAACCCCACATACACACGTGGCTTGGAGCAGGTGCAGGTGTGTATTAAGCCTATTAACTATACCAATAATCTTTTTATAAGCCAACCGCAAAGACTGTAAATCGCTGTGGTGCATATACTTATTTGTGCTCATGTTATAACGACAACGTGTATCTTTCTCCTTTTGTTGTTTTCAATTGAAATACACACAAACACACACGCACACACACACACACACACACACACACACGGACTCACTAAAGTTACCAACTGTGACGTCGGCCATCACAACAACACAGACTGGAAACAATCACACGCATACCAGCAACAGCAACAGCAGCAGCAACAGCAACAGCAACAGCAACGGCAGCAGCGGTGTCAACGCACACACTGGCAGCAACAGCCACAATCACAATAGCATTGCAGCCACAATAACGACATCCACATCCACGACACTTGATGTGGCGGGGAGCAAAGTGAACGGGAGCAGGCATCAACAGCAGCAGCAGCTGCGAAATGGCCGCGGTGTTTCAGATGCGGCCCATCATTTTCACAACCCGCTTAGTAATACGCAGTGCAATGAAGTAAATCCCTCAATTTATGAAGAGCTCAAACTCGGGCAAGAAGGTGCTGGATTTAAGAAACTTGTGCCATAAATGACACAACACACAACACACACACACTCTTGCTCATACAGAAAGCGCTAACAACGCCTACAAGAACCGAAACTGAAACACCAACATCTGAAGTTTAGCTAGTTAACTTACATACACTTATACATATATACTCGTATGTACATATATATGTAGCTACTTATGGACATACTTACATTCGTATATACATACATGCTACAATGTAGTCCGTACAATCGCAATATGTAGACATAGGCCCGTGTAAACAGCGCGAAGCGCAACCCCAACCACACACACACACGCACGCTCCTTATAGATAGATACACACATACACAAGCATAAGCACAAACACAAACACAAACACAAACACAGACTCACACACGCACGTACTCGTACACACGCTGGCATCCTTTCAGTATGCACTGCGAAAGATAAATGGGTATTATTGCGTACAAAATGATTGCTAAGATTTGGTTAGTGTAAAGTAATAAATTTGTAGTATGTAACTGTGATTGAAAATTATGTAAAATAAATTTAATTGGTAACAGAACTAAGCTACTTTTGTAAGCTATAAACTGTCATTTTTTCTAACCTCATCTGACTAGAGAGATACAAAAAAGTGCGTAAATGATATACATGTTTGGCACTCCTTTCGTTCCATGTAATTTGCATAGAAGGCATTATTATATATGAGCTAAGTTTACGTTCTCTCCAGCGATGTGTATTACTTATATACATATGTATGTGCATGAATATGCACAGTATATATGTAAATATGTGTTTCACCTAGTATACTGGCTGACACTAGAGAGCGGACGCGCTGCTTCAGGTTGTGCCTAGTTATTCAAATATTTGAGTAAGAGATATGATATGCCATAAGGCGCTATGATCTCACACAGAAATGGATCAGGCGTTCACTTTCATATGCAAGCGAGTAAGTATTACACCCGACTCAGACGAAGATTATCATAATTGAGTTATGCATAAACGGCTTTACTTTTATTCATTCACCATTGCCTATACTCGTACATGGCTCAAGTGGGCTGTGCGATCCGTTTAAAAAGGAACGCATCCATCCATATTCATATGCAATAGTTATGCGAAGGCCTCTTATTTTATACGTTTATCCTATGCTTGGCCTCAATAGATACTACCCAGCTGAAGCTTCGCTGGCTGTTGCTTAGCTGCGTTCTGCTCTTTGCTTTTTGGTTTCCTGTGACCTTTTACACTTCCGTTTCCATCTCTAGAATGCTAACACATGGCAAAAGCTCTGAATAAATGCCGCTTGAATTATGCAGCACATTTAAGTGCCGGTGATGGTATTCTTATACCTCGTGCATGTACTATTTATATTCAAAAAGAGCATATTGCTTTGAAGCTTTCAAGACATTCCATTTTCACTTACGCAAGCAAATATGTAGTGATATGCATGTCGAAATATTGCACAGTATCGGATGGCTGGTGAAGTGATGAAATGTCGAGTACATTTTACATGTGTATATACAGCCTGAACTGCGTATGCGTATGCATGCGAAAAACCTAGTAGTACTTGCTAAGCTGGCAGTATGTATTTTATAGTTATAAAAATATAAATGCGGTTTTTTTTTTGTTTAAATAGCATGTTAAAAAAAAAAATCGAAGTCTTCCGCGCCATCGCATAGCACAGTTTTCGTAGCGCTTACCGTCAACGTAAAACCAAATATCTTCGATTCTAGAGCGCCATCTGACAAGACAAGAGTAACGGCTGGAAAATGCACAATTCAATCGCAATTCTGAAAACGCTTGCTGCTTACCACGTGCGTTTGCTGATTGACCAAATATTTCGTTTTGTCAAATTTAAAGTATGGGGCCATAGTTACAGCGTTTAGCCCGTCAATAAGTATTCTGCTTTCGGCACTGCAACGTTCTTACTTGTTATACTTTGTTCCCGAAGGGAAAAAAGTATATTGGGTTTGTGCAATGTCCGTCTGTCCGTCTGTCCGTATGAACGCAATATTTTCCGGCGCTATTAGAGCTAGAGACTTGAAATTTTAAACATATACTCATATATGTCCCCGAATTATAAAGTGTTAAAATTTTCCCGATCCGCCCACTAGGGGCGTGGCAAATCGGAAAACTCTTCCGCCCATAGTCAAGTTATCATACTAGATGATGAGCTAGAGAGTTGCAATTTGAAATGTATACTCGGGGTGACAACCCAAGTTCAAAAAGCTATTGCGGATATATCTACGCCCATTGGGGGCGTGGCAAATCGGGAAATAGGTATCTTCTACACCGCTAAAGCTAGAACGCTGAAATTTTGCATGTGAGTTAATGTTATGATTCTAAGAAGATCGATCAAAAAGTTATATGTCTACGCCCATTGGGGGCGTGGCGAATCGGACCTGAATATATAGTGATTTTTCAAATTGTGCTATATTTTGAACACTATTGACACTAGAGACTTGAAATTTTGCATGTATACTCGGGTTGACAACCCAATAAGCTATGGTAGATATATCTACGCCCACAGGGGGTGTGGCGAAGCGCAAAAGTTTATATCTCCTACAGTTTTAGAGCTAGAAGCTTGAAAATTGGATGGTTGAGTTACTAATGTTCTTCTCTATCGATGCCCCAAAAATAATTTTGAGCTTCTTTGGGGGCGTGGCATATCGAAAAAACCCTGTAATTTTCGCATTTTTGGAATGTAAGCAACCAAATTTTGCAGTCATGTTAACTTCGGCCCTTTCTAAGAACTGCGTCTACGCCCACTGGGGGCGTGGCAAATCGGCAAAGAAGTTTGTTGTGGCCAACTGCATAATTCATGCATATAATAGCTTAGTAACAATTGCTAAGATGGCAAAATGCATTTTAACATAAATATAATAATATTAATGAATTTAAAAAATAAAATTTATAAGTTTTCGATTAATAAATAAAAAAGTTTCCAGCGGGATTCGAACCTGGGTCTTTTGAAAACAACATGTAATCGTTAGCTAAACCTAAATAAATTCACAGCTGATCAGCTGGTCAGCTGATTAGCAGCTTTTGACAAAACAAAACAATACAATCGCAATTCTTGCAATATGTATACACACTTTGATGTGTATACACAAATACAAACATCTGTGTACATACATACATACATATATGCATGCATAGAAAAACTGCTTGCCAAGCAAGCAGCGTGGCAAATCGGAAAAGTTGTTTTAGTTTTAGCTTAAATGCACAATTCATATGCGTATGTTTATAAATTATTATCAATTGGCAGCAAGCATTTTATAATAAATATACAAATATAAAAAAAATTAAAAAATAATCATTTTTGAAAAAAAAAAAGGTGTTTGCGGGATTCGAACCCACGCACCCAAGTATAGCTTGCATAGCGCTTACCATCAGCGCCACTGACCTAATATGATCCGTGTTAACTAAAACCAAAGAAGCCATTGCTAGAGCGTCTCTGACATAACTAAAGTAATGATGGAAAAATTCCCAATTCAGTCACAATTCTTAGAATATTCTGGCATGCAAACTTTTGTATGTATACATAGAAAATTGTGGGTATACTCGTATAGTGTGTACATGTGTAAATCTGTATGTATGTGTAGGGAAAACGTTTGTTGCTTGCCATGTACGTTTGCTAATTGCCGAAATATTTCGTTAATTAAATGTTTATTAAATAAATAAGATGCACCTATGGGAACAAAGTATATCGCTGTTAGTTGCGCCTAACTGCAACGTTCTTACTTGTTTTTATTAATAATTTTACATTATTCGAACAAGAGACTTTCATTTTTATAGCTACGTATTATATATGTACATGCTATATGGGTTCGAGCTTAATCAAACGTTTTAAAGCTCAAAATTCATAGATTAACAGTGGGATTTAGCAAGAGCTAAATGTTTTCCTTCTGATGTTTTTTTACATACTTGTACAAAGGGCTTCGAAAAAAACGAGTTATGATTGTTTTCAGAACAAAAATTGTAAGTTTTTATTAACCATTTTTTTTATTATTTCATTTTATTTCCGGTGCCTAATCAATTAAATCAAATGACCTGGAAATGCCATAATAAAAACAATAATAATAATAAAAAAAAAAAAAATAAATAAATAAATAAAATACAAAAATTGTAGACATGCTACGTGTTAAAGTACAGTGGGTGAGTAGAAATGGTTTTCAGTGATTTGTTGTTAATAAACTTCAATTAAAGTCCTTTGCTTTTTACAGTAGTATACGATAATGACTTCGATCCCATTTATTTTATTTTTTATTTATACTCTATGTTGTTATTACGCTTTTATTTATTATTATACTTTCCCTAAAAAGTTGTTTATGCAAAGCTTCTGCTCCTAGCAAAAATATCTTTACGATTTCTCGTTCTTTTATGTCGCTGCCGCTCATTTGCGGGATAAACTAAACTGAACATTGTAATCCACAGGCCTACGAGTTTTAATTTTCGACGCGGGACTCGACAATTTGTCGCCTGTCCCCATCCCTCTTCCTTTTCCCGGCACAACGACAATTCCATTGTCTGGCCGCCAGCCAAGTGGAGCGTTAGCGGCAGCACAAAGTCTGGGTCTAAGTCCGATTAACGGCATTGCGTGAAATTTGTGTATTAGAGGACGCACATGTGTACATATAAACGTTACATACAACATCTAAAACAATTTTGAAATGTTATTTTACTTGCCAGATAAGCAATAGCCATTAGCTGATAATTATAGCAATAGTAATTATTATTAAAATCATATGTACGAAATGACCATTTCAAGTGAATATTATGGGGCAATTATTAATATGTGTGTACGCCGCCCACAGATTCGATTGAAAAACAACATGTATTGAAGGAAGCGAGCGTATTCGTGTTGTTGTTATTATTAACAATGCAAATTATCAAATACAGTTTACTAAATGGACGAAAACATTCTTACTAGCTTAAGTGAACCTGGGAATTGAAGGTGAAATTTAATTAATAAAATGTATGGAACATTCCAACGTAAGTATAAGTATAAGTAAGAAAAAAAACCACTTAGGAAGTGCATTTCACGGTGAGAATCGATCTGTCCGTCGAGCCGCTTATCTTTATATATAAACACAGAGAAGTATTCGTAAGTACGGACACACAGTTTAAAATGCACTCAAAAATATACATATTTCTACATATACTTAGAAATCTCTCTATGAAAACTTAATTTTAGTAGTCAGAGTATACATCCATAGGATATCATTGTATTATGGTATCTTACAAACAAAATTAGACGACTAATGTGTAGATGCCAATGCATTCTATCCTTTATCTGTACACGACTAAGGGGCGTGGCATATCAGTGTAACATTTATGTTACCCAGTTGAATATTTCAAATCTTCAATTCACTGCTTACCTTATCCACAGATATATTTACCAACGAACGATTTTTAACACTTTCTACTCATTTCAATTTTATCAAGGCGGATTAGAAGCACCAAAATCATTTAATAACGTATTTTTTATACTCTAAACCTCATTAAAAACCATGTTTATATTATCTGCTGCTAATCTACTTAAGAGCATCTCCTTGGCGTTTGAGTATTGGTATTGGAGGTACAATTAAATCGGTTTAGTAAAACAAAAGGCTTACATTTGAAATTATTTAGACGCGCAAATTAAACAAGGTTTAAGGATAAATCTTAAAATGTGTGTTTACAAGTCACCTTTAATATTTGAGTCGGTGTTAATACACGCGACTCTACAATCATATGATTTAAATTTTTTTAATAAAAACAGCTACTGCAACCACCAAAGTATAGCTGGTAATTGAAACTAAACTATTCAACAAAAGAGGATGTCTCTAGCTCTTATTTCTTCAGAAATCGACGCGTTGAAAGATACTTTATGGGGTCTACATAATTACATAATTTTAACACAACAATTATATCCTGAATTCCCATTTTCAATTGGTTCAGGGTATAAAAACAGCTCAGATATTTTCAGCTTTGCCAAAAAACTGAATTATGTATTATAATTAAATAACTTCATTATAAAATCTCATATTTCATTTTGAAATACTTTTCTAAATCTACTATCAGAAATACTCTAGTTCTTATATACTTGCCGTCTAAACCTATTTACGGCTTAATAGCGTTGTGAACACAAATAATAAAATGAAAATTAAAATCTGGGTTAATAAATATGCTATTCTATAGCAAGGTTCATTAACCGTATCGTAATGAGGGCCGTATGCCTAAGCCACACCCTTGTTGCCCTAGGTCCGAAGTCATGAATGGAAGACACTCAAATTTTTGTTAAATACACGAACGTGGCATGTTGTCTGTGTGTGTGTGTGTGTGTGTGTGTGTGTGTATGTGTATAAAGTCTATTCAGACAAAACTCGCTTAAATGTCACCTTTATTTATTAAAACTGCTTATTACATTAACACTTGAGCGCGATTTAACACGATTTTCTCAAGTATTTTTATACGACTTGCCTCGTTTGCCAGCACCGGAGCACAGGCCATTGCCAAGGAATGTCTGCGTCCTGTCACTATCTGGATGGGTGAGATGGCGGGTGTACAAGCTGCCGGGACGAGGCAGAGTATCTCTCAGCTACTTTTGCCCTTCTTCAACCTTTTCAGTTGAAGTGGTGAAATCGTGAACTACCCGCCCCGGTGCACTTGTAAGCATTTAACTTACCTACACCAAGAGCAGTTTCATCTTTTTCATGTGCACTGAAGCTCGAGCTGCTTCATCATTTTTAGTCCTTTGGCGCACACTGTGTTCCTTACTTGCCACGGCTGATGCTGCGGCTTATAAGCTGCCGTTAGCTACACTTTTTTGTTGCTGTTTGTCCTTGCTTACTGCCAAACGCCCGCCTGAAGGTACCTCGGCTGGGTGGCTCAACTCCCTTGCTTTACCTTGCCTTGCCTATTCGGGCTTGCCATCATAGCCAACATTTATAGCTTGGCCTGAGACTAGGTTGGTGACTAGAGTCAGAGCTCCGTCTGGGAGTAAACCAGTTACAAGGGCTGTGATTCCGGCTTCGGTTTGATTCTACCCCTATATTGGATTGTATGCTGTCAAGATACTCAACCTATGCGCTGTCAGTTGTTGGTACTGTTGACTTAGAGTGTGTTGATTTCATGCAATTAACTTTTTGCTTGTCTGTTTTATGTTTCCCTGTGACTTTTGTTATAATTTGCTGATCGTATTTTGCCGTTGGCAGTTAGCCCTTTGCCTGTTGTCTTAAACTGCTTACACAAATGTCTAAAACTTGTTCATAATATTTAGGGGAGTAGAACTCAAAATGAAAATCATATATAATGTAGTGTGACCTTGATAAATAAATAAATTAATTTAAGATAATCAGTTCACCTTTTTAAACATGTAAAACATTTAATTAATCAAACTATGGTAATAATGAATTACAGGCTTTCTTATACTTATAGAATATCGGTTAGCAACTAAAAGAGTTGTGTTTAATATTATAGAATTCACTTTAAAGCCACCGTTTTTTACTATACTCTCTCACCTGTTTATGTGTAAATACGTGAAACACATTCAAGCAATTACGTTGAAGAGTTATGTGAAAACCCAATATGTAAAACATTAACCACTGTTAAGAGTGTCTGTTTATTATATAACAATTTAAAAAATGCGTATGTATATACAGTAGTCGGAAATACATACATATATCAAGTCACAGTCCAAGAGCGCCATCACCACGCATAAGCCACTAAAAATAATGTGTTATGGGTGCGCTGAAGTGCTCATTAATTATACTCACTAGTGAAATGAAAGAGTATATTGCTTCTGCAATATCCCATTTGCTACCATTCGTTCATCCGTTTGTATTTCTATAAAACAAAATTATATTCTAAATATTTTTTAACTGGTAGTTAATTTACGGCAGACTTCTTTCTGATTCCATTACCAAAAAAGTCAGTATGTATTTGCAGCGTGAATAAGTATTATGTTGTCGGTAGCACCCAACTGAAACATTCTTATTTGTGGATATGGATATGGATGTCTGTGTAAAGTGGAAGGAATATATTGTTATTGGGTGAATGGAATCTGGCACTAAGGTACGCGCTTACGTATAAATGATTACAAGCTGCTAATCGTTCTCGGTGCTGTATCTTGCAATAGCAAGGGTTAGTAACAGCAGCGACTTCCATAGAAGCAAGGGCGCATCACTTGTATAAATATTTTACAGGTATCTACTTGATACTCGACTTTCAGCTTTTGCCATGCAGTAAAGCTTGTAAAGCACATGGCATCCATCTGGCGCATACCTCCGATGTCCGGATTTTCACTCAAGCGCAGTTTGGATTGAGAACACTCGACCACTAATTTGTATCTTCCATATCAGAATTCAACGAGCAAGACTAACATAGATACATATGTCGACTTGATATTATGTAAATAGTTTTTCCCTTATTTTCATATCAAAAATGTATTCGCAATTTAATGTTGAAATATGTGATGTGTGTGTGAAATTACGTTACTCTGTTCCCTTAAAAAGGGAAAAAGAGTATATTGGGTTTGTGCTATGTCCGTCTTGCTGTCCGTCCGTCTGTCCGTATGAACCCAATATTTTTCGGCGCTATTAGAGCTAGAGACTTGAAATTTTAAACATATACTCATATATGCTCCCGAGTTATAAAGTGTAAAAATTTTCCCGATCCCCCCACTAGGGGCGTGGCAAATCGGAAAACTCTTCCGCCCATAGGCAAGTTATCATACTAGATGATGAGCTAGAGAGTTGCAATTTGGAATGTATACTCGGGGTGACAACCCAAGTTCAAAAAGCTATGGCGGATATATCTACGCCCATTGGGGGCGTGGCAAATCGGGAAATACGTATCTTCTACACCGTTAAAGCTAGGAAGCTGAAATTTTGCATGCGAGTTAATGTTATGATTCTAAGAAGATCGATCAAAAAGTTATATGTCTACGCCCATTGGGGGCGTGGCGAATCGGACCTGAATATATAGTGATTTTTCAAATTGTGCTATATTTTGAACACTATTGACACTAGACACTGGAAATTTTGCATGTATACTCGAGTTGACAACCCAAGACCAATAAGCTATGTTTATATCTCCCATAGTTTTAGAGCTAGAAGCTAGAAATTTGAATGGTTCAGTTAGTAATGTCCTTCTCTATCGATGACCCAAAAATGATTTTTCAGCCTCTTTGGGGGCGTGGCATATCGAAAAATACCCTGTAATTTTCGCATTTTTAGAATGTAAGCAACCAAATTTTGCAGGCATGTTAGCCTTGGCCCTTTCTAAGAACTGGCCAAAAATTATGCGTCTACGCCCACTGGGGGCGTGGCAAATCGAAGTTTGTTGCGGCCAACTGCATAATTCATGCATATAATAGCTTAGTAGCAATTGCTAAGATGGCAAAATGCATTTTAACATAAATATAATAATATTAATGAATTTAAAAAATAAAATTTATAAGTTTTCGATTAATAAATAAAAAGTTTCCAGCGGGATTCGAACCCAGGTCTTTTGAAAATAACATGAAATCGTTAGCTAAACCTAAATAAATTCACAGCTGATCAGCAGCTTGTGACAAAAAAAAACAATACAATCGCACTTCTTACAATATGTATACACACTTGGATGTGTATACACAAATACAAACATCTGTGTACATACATACATACATATATGCATGCATAGAAAAACTGCTTGCCAAGCAAGCAGCGTGGCAAATCGGAAAAGTTGTTTTAGTTTTTGCTTAAATGCACAATTCATATGCGTATGTTTATAAATTATTATCAATTGGCAGCAAGCATTTTATAATAAATATACAAATATAAAAAAAATTAAAAAATAATCATTTTTGAAAAAAAAAAGAAGGTGTTTGCGGGATTCGAACCCACGCACCCAAGTATAGCTTGCATAGCGCTTACCACCAGCGCCACTGCCATCAATTGATACCCGTTAACTAAAACCAAATAAGCCATTGCTAGAACGCCTTTTGACAAAACTAAAGTAACGATAGAAAAATTCCCAATTCAGTCACAATTCTTAGAATAGTCTGGCATGCAAACTTTTGTATGCATACATAGAAAATTGTGGGTATACTCGTATAGTGTGTACATGTGAAAATCTGAATGTGTAGGAAAAACGTTTGTTACTTGCCATGTACGTTTGCTAATTGCCGAAATATTTCGTAAATTAAATGTTTATTAGATAAATAAAATGCACCTATGGGAACAGAGTATTTCGCAGTTAGTTGCGCCTAACTGCAACGTTCTTACTTGTTTATTTTTTAAAATTCCTCATATACAGATTTTTATTCTTCACCCCTCGAAGTTGATGGTTGATTTATAATCCTATATCTGTCTTTAGTAACTAAGTATATTATATATTCCAATTTCAAGTCTCTAGTTTTATCTATAATTTTTTTTACTTTACATTAGAATAGGTTACTTTGTTATGCATCTTATGATGTTTTCGTAATTAATGAACCAGAGAACTTCTCGCTTCGCTTAAGCAGAAAACTTTTATTAGTTTTGTTAGTTAATTTTTAGCTAATGTCGATGACTTTTCAAATGTCATCACAAGTAAAAGTTCAAAGGAATTGAATTTCCAATTTAGGTTGTTTCACCATCTTTTAGAAGTACTTAAACGTTTTGCCTTTAATTAAAATTTCAACATGCTGCGTGTAAAGCATTCAGAAACACACACACACATGTGCATAGCCGCTTCCACGCCCGCATAAATTAACTTTCCGTAGTTCGTGGCCCATCCCGATCTCCCCGTAAACGTTGCTGTAAGTACCTTATCTTAATGCGCGCCATATCTACCCTAATGCAGATAATAGGACAGGCCGCTATTTAAAGTCTAACAACCCTTTTTATATGCAAATTGTTGCTCCACGCGCCACGCCCCAACGCCCATCGCCCCATCACCCCTCGCCGCGACTCTCCAATACTCCGACGCCTTGGCTGCCAACTGACTGACTGCCTGCCAGCCAAGTTGCGCACACAACTTGACATTTTTGTACATATTTCGCAAAGATATATACATATATGTATGTATATACATATATATCTAGCAGTATAGCAGAGGTGCGCTCCTTTTTTTTAATTTCCCCTATTTAAACATGCTGTGAAAAGGAAAAGCAATGAATGGCGTGTATATATGTAGGTATATACTATGGGTATGTGTATGTGGGTGTGTGAATCCTGGGAAGCCTTGGGATGGGCGTTAACTCTGCTAAGGTTTACTCAGCAATGTGGTCCTTAGACTATGTATGAGCGTGCTGTGTTCTTATGCCTTACATCTATAGCATTTTATACGCGCTCACGAAGGGACGCGAGTATATCGGTTTTGTTTATTGTTGTTATCTAGCTGTACGTCTATAGTGTTGGAAAATCTTTTTGAATTTACAATTCTCTAGTTAAAAACAAATGAAAAATAACTAAGAAAGTTGCAGGCACCCGATATCGGCGCCAAACCAGTAAAAACCTATATGCGAAAATTTATATTAGAGAATTTCTTTTTCGGGCCGTAAAAGGGTATTATGCAGTTGGTAGCGTCCAGCTACAGCACTCAAGCTTGTTCTGTCTGCCTGTTCTCGTCGGAATTTTTGTATACTTACTTACTATGTATATATATATATACAACTATGTATATGTATGCAACAGTATGTGTGTATGGGAAAAACTTTACAATAATTTGCAATTTGAATAGTTTTAATTAACTTTTACTAATTTGTCGACGCTCAACTTGCTCAACTTGGCAAACTAATTTTAAAGTGATTTATTATTTAAACGGCTTGATGATTGACAGCGCCCGAAATGGGGCGCTAAATTGCCTGCGGCCCAATTAGCAAGGTGTGTTTAGTGCACTGTGGGCTCTCATTTGATTGAGTGACAACGCTGTGAAAGTGGCCGCAAAAGGTGCTTAAAGCCCAGATTTACCAAATAGGGGAGGTAAAAAGTGTGCATGACTATCACATATTCAGAGAACACCAAAGAAAGTTTTAAATTTACTAGTGACTTGAACATATAGGTTTAATATACAACCTATTTGATATAAAATTCAAAAAAAGAAGTATCAACGTCAATGTCGGGCACTACCGACCACAGAATACAGAATAGTCACGGTAATTATCCGATTTCCCTTTAATTGATATATATGTATATCCCACCAATCTTTTTGATCTCGCCAAACCATGTATCCATAGATATCATGATATGCTTTTGAGAAAATGTATGAAATGTAATTATGTAACTATGCTCTATATTAAGTACTTATATCGATCGATATGATCGATATAAGTAGTATCATATGCATCGAGCATTCTTGATTATATTACCTTCTGAAAGTTTTTAAAATAATTTTTTCATTTCATAAATATAAATAATACATTATATGATGAATGATCATTGCTAGTTTTGGGTATTCTTGAAGAGTTGATTGTTTTCCCTGACTTTTCCAATGATTGAAGATCATACTTGCCATGACTACGCCATTACAATGCAATCATTGTAGCTCCAAAAAATTCCCAACTTACAGCTACCAGAGCCATAGATAAATGTGTGATTGTATCGTCGTATCAGAAGCAGAGCCAATCCCAATAGTAGAAGAAATAGTAAAAAAAATAAACCGGTATATATATTCTTGGTTGTGATCAAATTAAATCTAAATTTGAATTAAAAACCAGTTAACATCCAATAACATCCCATTACACATACGCACCGTTGACGGCTCTTCAATAAGTCAACGTTACACCGCCCAATTAAATGGCCACAATCCCGACATTTTGATCTGGCAAGCACTTGTCGCGTTTCAGAAAACAGTCTCTTTTTGTACTTGCTTATAATTTCAGCAATACTTTTGCAGGTTCGCGCCACGACAATTCGAGTCTGAGAGGGCTTCTCTGTGCAGCTTTTGGGATTCAGGCTTGTCATATTCAAGGGAATGTAATGTACTTAAAATCATAATATAGTGAAACGAATACTTTTGGGAACTGGAGAAAATTTTATAGCTTGCTATGGTTGATTAAAACTAATGTAATAGTTGTCAAGAATACATATTCTTTTATAATAGAAATGATATTGGATATATAAGAAGAGAATATATTCTAATCATTCAACAGTTATCTTCTGTTTGCACAGTTATCTTCAGTTATCGCAGTTGATGTCGTGGCTAGGGGCTGGGTTTGGCTGAATTTTGGACGCCTATAACTCCATTTCTAGATGAACAATCTTCATGAAACTTTCGGAATATATTAAAAGCATTCAGTATTCTAACTGTGCAGTTTTGTGTAAATGCATAAATGTATTGTATAAAAACATCATTATTATTTATGGTCACATCATGAAAACTTTGATATAGGTAATGACAAGATTTACTGTTCCCTGCTAACATGCATTCGCATTTATGCACGCAACTTAGTGCCTTTAGAAATTCAAATATACTTTACGCATATTTGTGTACCGAAATACATATATACATACTTATGTGGGTATATATGCATCTAAGTGTATCTACGGTTATTAAGATAATATTTACTTTAGTACCAAAATTGAGTCCACAAGATCTTAAATATTTTAGTTTCAGAGGGTTTGTTGATGTTAGATTGCTTTTCAAATTTATTGGGGAAATGAAACAAATCACATAAAATTTACGAGAATCCGATAATAAACAATTATTAACTTATTAACAAATACGAAATTCGTTTGATTTGTTAGTCAATATATCAATAAGCTATGAGATTTTGTTACTTGTCTGTCAATTGACTAATCTGTCATGTGATGGCGATCAGTAAGACAGAAAATCGGAGTAATGATTTGTAATCATTTTATTGGTCAATAACACGGATTCGTAATGAGTTTCACGCAACTGACACCATTATGTTTGTTGTGTAAGCCCCATCGTACTATTGAAGCTGATTTCAATTAAAGTGGTCCCGTTTCGTTGCCAGATGACCAATCCGCTGGCATTAATTTTCAATAAAAAATCCGTAATTCAAAAAGTAATTAACAACGAATTACGGAGATAGGGAAAACAACGGCGAGCCGCAGACGATACACTTAGAGCTAATTACGTTTGTAGCGGCTCTGAAATGATGGCTGGCAATAAAGGCAAGCAATTCACATTCTTAAAGTATTCTGGTTTCCATTAACGACAAGAGCTGCGTCAAATTAAATATATCAAATCAATTAATAGTAACGAAGAAACAATTGAAAGCCATATAATTGATTTACCAATGTATTTATTTCTTCATGCTCGGAGGTAATGAAAAGTTTCCCCAGTGGCTGAAAGGAATTGGAGCCAAGTACGGTACATAATATGTAATTAGTAATTGGCCAACTGCAGTTGTTCTGCCTTAAAATGGGTACATATGGACACACACACATATATATATATATTTATATATATATATATATTCCAGATACGTTCACAAAAACAGCACTTTTCAACACAAGCCGCACGAAAAGTAAAGGCAACGCGTTCGACCCACAGAACTTTTAGCAAGTGATGCGAAACTAATGTGCTCAAAAGTCGACTACGAAAAATAGCAGCCATTGGCTATGTTGTTGAAGATGCCCACTGTGCTGCTGATATTGACAATTCAACTCTTTGATGGCCCCTGGCCACCAAATGTTAGCGCAAATTGCAATCATATTAAAAGCAGTCGCCAAATGAACGAATTAAAAAAGCCAGCAATCAGTTAGCTCACCATAGAACAGAAATGGGTATTGAAAGAAATATCAGTTCTTCGGAGAGTTCAGGCGATTTCGAGCAGTTCGACTAGAGCTTTTTACATGATTCTAGTCAGTTCCATTTTGTTGTGGAATGATCTCGAATAAAACTCATCATCATCATCATCTTTTGTAGTAATAAGCATTTGACGTAACGGTAAAGACAGTCGTTGGCTGTTCGAACATTTTCTCTAGCTTAAGAAATCGAATGTTCTGGATTGTGTACATATGTACATACAGAGAAGCAAGCATAAAAGCATACGAAGAAGACATCCAGAACATTCTACATGTAAAGGAGCAAGTATAAAAGCATGCTGCACATCGAGTCAGTTATCATTGTATCATTGTATTGTGTAAGATCAGTTGTGAAAGTGTCGGCTCGGTCAGTTAAGTTAAAGACGTCGCGTTGTATACTTGTTACTTAAAATTTGGTTTTATTAAATAAACTTGTTGTGTTGCACCTACATTTAAAAACTGTGTTTTGATTTATTTCAAGAAAAACCTCAACACATTTGTTGCCGCTTGTTCTCGCAGACTCTATAGCGGATTTCGAACGGAACCTTAACTAGTGAGTCGATCAGTATGTACTTATATATATCTGAAAAATAAACTTCTGTGTTCTTAATTCTTTCTATTCTATTGAGTATGCCTTTTTCACACTGAGTTCCTCACAAAAAATTAAAGTTCTCACCGTATAGGCTAGTCCCTCAAACCACAAAGGGTTATTCCATATAAAAATTTTTGAATGAAAATTGTTTTGGAAATGGGGGGATGTTATACGATAGTTTGCTGAAAGCTCTTAGCATTCATCGAATTTATTTAATTTTACTTACCTGAATTATATTTATGGCACTTGACTTGACCACGACTTACTACATAATTAGCATCCTAAAAGCTTTCACCTTTATCGTTATGGTTTATGGTTATGTATCCATGAATATAAGCTCTGAATCTTCTTAATTTCAAATTTATATATTCTTGTGTGATGACGCAGTAGAAACATAGCAAATTTGGTCATGAAAGTGCCTAAGCATTAGTATTTGGATTGCTTTCTTCGTTTCACGATAATGGAGATGGTTTGAATTGTTATGCCGATCGTTTGCAGCACACAATATTGCAATTAATTGTATTCGTCATGCAACAGGAAGAGGCAGGGAAAAAACTTCAACAATCGCATTTACATGCACATGTCCTCAGGCGGAGACAATTGAAACTTTTGCCAACAACCGATGACAGCTCAACTGATTCTCTTTTGACACGACTTTCTTTCTACCCGCCTGCATGACAGCGACCAAATTATCGCTAGGGATGTGTGGCTCACAATACGAACAACTGCATTGACTTTACCATGGCTAAGGGTCCCGGCTTACCGACACACATACTTCAACATATATATAAGTATGTGCGCATGGGTATGCGTATTTATATGCAGTACTTAAGGCTGCGGCTGGAGTGACATACGTAGTGACGTAGTTGACCGAGAAGTAGTTCGTGGTCTTTTTTATACCACCCACAGTCGATTTACTTCTTTCTTTTTTTTTTCATATTGTCATTTTTTCATGCGAAGCATTCAGTTGGACAAAGCAAATGCCTGGTGCTGCTGGACTGATGTTTGTAGGTCTTCGTGTCTATTGGATTTTGTTCTTTGCTCTCATTGCTTACGGAGCGAGCCATTGATATCTGGGTGTGAATGCAACAGCATCCACGTTATTGGCAGGGCCCGCTGGTACACTCAGAGCTTTGCGCTTTGGCTCATTATTGACATTTTCGTTTTGTCGGTTCTTCCATAAAATAGTTCGCTTTTGTTGTATGCTTTTGTCCTCCCACGTCGCCCCATGTCATTGTCACGTCTCTGCTACCGCGTTGCATTCTTTAACGTTTCTTTTCCTTGAGTAATGTGACAGACATTATGCTCGTACATTGTATTGAAATGTTATCTCGCGCGATGTCATCCATGAAGAGGACTATGTTTTATATGCTGCTACAAGTGTACCCAGGCAGCCACGTTATTGCTAAACTATGGACACATAGGTCGCGAAGACACAGATCTCCGTACAATAGTTTTAGTGCCTCGGTCAGGTAAATAGTTTCATAGATTAGCTCACTTACAATGTGACTTGCAAGTGTTGAGTCGCTTCATATATCCTTGTGAAATTGTTTACTGGGTAAGCAGCGAGCTTTTGTTCTAGCGTCTACTACAGCTCTGCAACCAGTGGCGGCTTTGTGTGTGAGTATCCATTGTCCTTATTGCTATTGTTTAATGGTCACATTAAAACAGCCCTATTGTTGGCGTTCTCGTTCTTATTCTTATTGAGGTTATTCTGACAGTTGCTGTCGTCGTTGCAGTCATTTGACCACACCCTTTGCACAATTTTTTCTATCGCTTTTATTTACAATACTCCAGACGGGAACTGTGAATCATGCTCAAAAGTATGCAATAAAAATATAGGCATGTGCCTTTGTACTTATGAGTAGCTTTTTGGTGAACTGATGCACTGTTAGTCATATGTGCTGTTCATCTCTTAATCCATTTTCTCAAGATGCGTCCTCTACACATATTTTTATTAGAGATAAAGATTAATTGTTTTCTGCAACATAATCATTGTTGATGTCCATTGTTGACTGACAATTAAGATTCAATTTATTTTATTTTATTTTATTTTATTTATTTATTGTGTTGACAATCCTAGAGTCAAACTTAAGAATACTATAATTGTATTATAATAAAGCCTAAAAAGTACAGAACATTCAAATTATCACCAACCCGATGGAGGTGTTTTATTTGCCAGACCGGCCAGCCAAGAATGGTCAGTGATACTATTGAAACAATGGAAAAATAGAAAGTGTTAATTGAAAACTTAAAAATTAATATTATAGTTTCTTGGGTATGATTATAAACTAACAATTTGGAATAATTCTTAAAGTAAAATAAGAAAAAAATATATATTAAAAAAAAAATACAGAATGAGAAATGAAGAGAGAATAAATAAGATAGGATTACATAAAACACCCAAGCTCACATCTGGGCATTTCGAGTGATTTCACTAAGATGAGCTGAAAGCAAGGATTTTATTAGCGGAAGAGAGAACTCTAAAGAAAATACGTGATAAAATTGATTATAATGAACACATAAAACATGAAAGAATAATCCGTGGTGTACTGTGGTAATTGTAAGGGGCGATAGTTCCTGGTAATTCGGGAAGGAACAGAAACATGGAGCCGCATTAACAGGCTGGACGAATTAATATTACCAACAATCAAGTCATGTAGAAAAGTAATACCTAAAATTGTCCTGTGATTGATTAACGAGGGCAGATCAAAAAGCAGAAGCCTACTATGATAAGAAGGTAAACGTAAATTAATGACTCAATTTAGATCCCTTAAGGCAAAGAGAAGAAACTGTTTCTGGGCCGATTCAAAGCGATCCTGATACAGTTTATGTTGCGGAAACCAAATAACTGAACAATACTCTAAGATAGGACTTGGTAATAAAAGGATCTTTAAATTCCTTAGACCATCGTTTAAACAAGTAAGAACGTTGCAGTTAGGCGCAACTAACTGCGAAATACTCTGTTCCCATAGGTGCATTTTATTTATCTAATAAACATTTAATTTACGAAATATTTCGGCAATTAGCAAACGTACATGGCAAGCAACAAACGTTTTTCCTACACATTCAGATTTTCACATGTACACACTATACGAGTATACCCACAATTTTCTATGTATGCATACAAAAGTTTGCATGCCAGACTATTCTAAGAATTGTGACTGAATTGGGAATTTTTCTATCGTTACTTTAGTTTTGTCAAAAGGCGTTCTAGCAATGGCTTATTTGGTTTTAGTTAGCGGGTCCGTCTGTATGAACGTCGAGATTTCGGAAACTACAAAAGCTAGAGAGCTGAAATTTCACATGAACACTCGTATGTTAGCTACGCAGTACGAGTTTATTTTGTTTTTTTTCGATAACTCATCCCATTTCCAAATTATCGATATTTCGTTTTCGAAAATTCGTTTACATTTTTTAGGTCTTTCGGGCATAACTTCTACAGTGTTTCAGCTAGAGTCTTCAAATTTGTTTATTTAGATAGATATTATGGATACGCAGATTTTTTAATTTTCAGATTTTGGATGCCACGCCCCATTCGCCCCCAATTTGGAAAAAACGCATTTCAAATACTAGAGATTTGCAATTTGGCACATAGGTAGATTTATATACTCTTGATCTACTCTGAAAATTTCATGAAGATCGTCCATTTAGAAATGGAGTTATAAGCGTCCAAAGTTCAGCCCAACCCACCCCCAAGCCAAATGGACGATCTTCATGCGCAGTTAGCAGAGCGCGCGCCTCTAAGTGCTTAAAGAAAAAGAGTATCACTTTTTTGCAGGGTTCAGGGGATTTCGTAGTCGAGCAGTCTCGACTTGTTTTTTTTTTCAAATAACTTCGGAATAGCAGAAAGTTTCGCAATACATCTATAATTGAAAATGTCAGATCTTCCGCCTTTTTTATGTAGCGGAATGATAAAAGACTCTTTCTTGAAGGAAAAACCGAAGTTTCCAAAGATAAATTAAATAATTTTAGTAATGGTGACAGAAGAGAATAACTGCACCCTTTAATCACACAACTTGGAATCTTATCAGCACTTGGAGAAAAGGATGATTTCAATGTCCTAATGCCTGCGGCCAACGAATCTGCAGACACTTTTGGAACATCAATTGAATGAGATTCAGAAAAGGGAAATGGATATGAGTTTTTGTAATATTCAACGGAAGAATAAGTTGATTGGAAGAATTTAGCAAATAGGTCAGAAGAGTTCTGATCTTCACAAGATTTTTCCATACCAACGAAAAAGGAGGTTAGCAAACCAGAAGATTTACGCTTCAAATTTACAAACGTGTAAAATTACTTAGGATCATTAGTAAACTGGCGCTTAATGCGAATAAGATAATTCTCATAACAACGAGAATTTAAGAGATTAAAGTTTTACTTGGCCATAGTATAATTAGGCCAGTCAACAGCCCAACCAGACTTTTAAAATTTTTAAAAATACTTTGACTTAATATTCCTCAAACTTAAATAGGCGGCGTATTCGAAACAGACGAAATACAACAGAGTGGGACACATACATCTAGAATAGTATCAAACGTTGAGTAAAAAAGGGATGAGGCCAAATCAACATCAACCGACTCATATAAATGGGACCAGTCAGCTGAACTAGTCAGTTCGTTTAGCCAAACAAAATTGCATTTACGATAGCAACGTCTTTGATTTGAAGGTATTTGTGAAACAATTGAGGGATTATTAACTAATAACAAAACCTTTAAAGTGGGATGATAAATATCCTCAAGTAAAAGGGGTTGATCTCGATACATCATTTATGAACACAAGATGATTGAAAATAGAGTTCATCTGAAACATAGAAAGGTTGAACAAATCATCAAATAGATGATTGATTAATTGTCGGAATAAGGTAATTTACATTACAAGTTAAGCACCAAGAAGTGTGTGGAGTATTAAAATCACCTAACACAATAAACAAATCATTATCATTGGCATGTTCATTAATTTCTTTGATACAAGTAATGTGCTGAGCATAAACTTGTATATAACAAGTAAGAAGGCTCTAGTTGAGACGGCTCGACTACGAGATACCCTGAACCCTGCAAAAAAGTTATACTCTTCTTCTTTATGCACTTATGAGCTCGCGCTATGCTAACTGCGCAGTTGCTGTCGTGGCTTGGGAGTGGGTTGGGCTGAACTTTGGACGCTTATAACTCCATTTCTAGATGGACGATCTTCATGAAATTAGAGTAGATTAAGAGCATCTAAATCTATCTATGTGTTAAATTGCAAGTCTCTAGTATTTGAAAAGCGTTTTTTTTTCAAATTGGGGGGGGGGGGGCCAAGGGGGCGTAGCATCAAAAATTTGAAAATCACAATTTCTGCGTATCCATAATATCTATCTAAATAAACAAATTTGAAGACTCTAGCTGAAACACTGTAGAAGTTATGCCCGAAAGACCTAAAAAATGTAAACGAATTTTCGAAAACGAAATATCGATAATTTGGAAATGGGATGAGTTATCGAAAAAAACAAAATAAACTCGTACTGCGTAGCTAACATACGAGTGTTCATGTGAAATTTCAGCTCTCTAGCTTTTGTAGTTTCCGAAATCTCGACGTTCATACAGACGGACAGACGGACGGACGGACGGACGGACAGGGCTAGATCAACTTATTTTTTTATGCGGATCAAGAATATATACTTATATATACTTTATGGGGTCTGCGACTTCTCCTTCTGCCTGTTACATACATATTCACAAAACCATTATACCCTGATATCCCATTTTCAATGGGTTCAGGGTATAACAAGTAAGAACGTTGCAGTTAGGCGCAACTAACAGCGATATAGCGATATAGCGAAATATTTCGGCAATTAATTGCAAGCAACAAACGTTTTTCCTTCACATATGTACATACAGATTTTCACATGTACACACTATACGAGTATACACACAATTGACTATGTATGCATACAAAAGTTTGGATGCCAGAATATTCTAAGAAATGTGACTGAATTGGGAATTTTTCGATCGTTACTTTAGTTTTGTCAAAAGGCGCTCTAGCGATGCCTTATTTGGTTTTAGTTAACGATGAGGTCAGGGCAGTGGCACTGGTGGTAAGCGCTATGCAAGCTATAACTCGGTGCGTGGTTCGAATCCCGCAAAAAACTTTTTTTCAAAAATTATTTATTTTTTGTGTTTTTAATATTTGTATATTTATTATAAAATGCTTGCTGCCAATTGATAATCATTTATAAACATACGCATATGAATTGTGCATTTAAGTAAAAACTAAAACTGTTTTATGCTTTCCGATTTGCGACGCTGTGTGGCAGGCAGTTTTTCTATGCATGCATATATGTATGTATGTATATGTACGTGTATACACATCCAAAAGTGTATACATATTGCAAGAATTGCGATTGTATTGTTTTGTGTCGTCACAAGCTGCTGATCAGCTGGTCAGCTGATCAGCTGGTCAGCTGATCAGCTGTGAATTTATTTAGGTTTAGCTAACGATTACATGTTGTTTTCAAAAGACCCAGGTTCGAATCCCGCTGGAAACTTTTTATTTATTAATCAAAAACTTATGAATTTTATTTTTTAAATTCATTAATATTATTATATTTATGTTAAAATGCTTTTTGCCATCTTAGCAATTGCTACTAAGCTATTGTATGCATGAATTATGCAGTTGGCCACAACAAACTTCTTTGCCGATTTGCCACGCCCCCAGGGGGCGTAGACTCATAATTTTTTGCCAGTTCTTAGAAAGGGCCGAGGCTAAAATGCCTGCAAAATTTGGTTGCTTACATTCCAAAAATGAGAAAATTACAGGGTATTTTTCGATATGCCACGCCCCCAAAGAGGCTGAAAAATTATTTTTGGGGCATCGATAGAGGAGAACATTAGTAACTCAACCATCCAATTTTCAAGCTTCTAGCTCTAAAACTGTAGGAGATATAAACTTTTGCGGTTTGCCACGCCCCCTGTGGGCGTAGATATATCTACCATAGCTTATTAGTCTTGGGTTGTCACCCCGAGTATACATTTCAAATTGCAACTCTCTAGCTCATCATCTAGTATGATAACTTAACTATGGGCGGAAGAGTTTTCCGATTTGCCACGCCCCTAGTGGGCGGATCGGGAAAATTTTTACACTTTATAATTCGGGAACATATATGAGTATATGTTTAAAATTTCAAGTCTCTAGCTCTAATAGCGCCGAAAAATATTGCGTTCATACGGACAGACGGACAGACGGACGGACGGACAGACGGACAGACGGACGGACAGCAAGACGGACATTGCACAAACCCAATATACTTTTTCCCCTTCGGGAACAAAGTATAAAAAGAATGAGATATATATGAACATGCTATAAATAATGAACACGATGCGAGAGTTATTTTAACACCTATAATCTCCGCACCATGAAGGGAGGAAACTGTAAACAATTCTGAGAGTATACTGGATTTAACAGCAATTAAAACTCCACCTCCTCTACGAATAAAACGATCAAGTCTTTAGATAGTGAAATTACTTGACATAATTTGAATATTATGAACACTATGACTTAACCACGTTTGATATCATATGGTGAACTGAAACTATTCATGAATATGCATTTAAGCTAAGAATTTATACCCCGTATACAAAATAGTACCCCATACATTTGGTACTATTTTGATAATGATTGCACTGAAGGTGTATTCAACGAGATAGGTGTTGATAGTTGTGAACTATTTAACCGCTACATTTACCTTACCCGAAGAAATTTCTCGAGGAGTCGAAAAATTAAACTTCGAAATACAGATATTCGCAGAGATCTTAAAGCAAATATATACAGATAATGCTTATAATGTTGTATCCGACGAAAACCTTGATAAAAAAAAATTGCTTTCGAGAAGCGACAACAAATAAAGTGGGGACAGTAATATCAGAATTAGTTGACGTACTAATATTCTCTGTTTACAACAATTGGAGGAGAATCCAGTTTCCAACAGCATCAACAGATAAAGCCGTAGCTTCAGAACAAGGCGAGGGGACACAAAGCGATTTAGGGGATGAAGACAGTACAGAAACACAAGGTGAGGGGGGTGGACGATGTTAGTACAGGAGGAGGTACCAACATAGAAGGAATCTTAGATTGAGATTGAGGGCTATTATATTCTCTTATTATATTATTATACCCTGAGTCCATTGAAAATGGGAAATCAGGGTATAATGGTTTTGTTAAAAGTATGTAACAGGTAGAAGGAAGCGTGGCAGACCCCATAAAGTATATATATTCTTGATCAGGGTGACGAGAAAAGTTGATATAGCCATGTCCGTCCATCAGTCCGTCCGTCCGTCCGTCCGTCCGTCCGTCCGTCCGTCCGTCCGTCCGTCCGCCCGTATGTATGAACGCGTCGATTTCCGAATATACAAAAGCTAGAGAGTTCATTCTTTTTGTGTTAGGTCCGTATATTGCACGCGCAGTACGAGTTTGTTTCAGAAATTCGATAACTTGTATATTTGCAAAGTTATTGATAAACGAAATTATCGGGAACCAGTTATAAAATTCTAGCTAATTCATATTTAGAGTTAGAGTCTCCGAGTCTTCTGCATATATATAGATACTAGTTTAATACAATTTCGGTTTTTGTCAGATTTTTTAATTCCGCTCCCCACCTCGCCCCACCACCCCCAAATGTGTAAAAAATGCATTTCAAATACTAGAGACATGCAGTTTGGTTTAGCATATAGATATGAATATCATAATCATAATGTGAAGATATCAATACGATTGTCCATCTAGAAACAGAATTATTAATCATCAAAGTTTTCTCATCAAAACGCATGTGCCGCAGCAACAAAGGCAGCGAGACAGCAAGCCGCCTGCATTGCTCACACACAAACATGCTTACAAGCGTGTGTGTGTTCGTGTTTTTGCATGTATAGTTTCTTAGGCGTGCAGAAACGAATCGAATAATTCTTGGAATATTATTCGTTCGAAGAAGGGCTCAGGGGATTTCGTAGTCGAGCAGTCTCGACTACAGCTTTCTTACTTGTTATTATATTAGCATTATATTATATTATTTTCATCAGCTACCAAGTCACTGGATAACTGCTTATAAATGTTACTCAGTTTACAAAATTGAACCCTTACAGGATTATACATCTTGTAAAAATTAATTTGTTTTTTTCCAAGCAAGTCGGACAAGACCAAAGTAGCCACCTCTACCAATTTTGGCTGTGACCATGATCTTATCGCAATTCCGCCCTGTAAGGCCAGCACATTTAGTATGCATCAGGTTTTCACATAACCAGCAATTTACAAATTGGGATTGCGCAGAGTCAACTGCCTCTCTAAAAGTGCATGCCTTCTTGCATCAACTCATAGAGAGCAAGCACATAGAGACAGAAAAACGAAAATGCAAATAATGGAATATATTCACTGCCCCAAACTGCAAAGTAGTATAGAACGAAATCGCAGTAAGCCACAGATACAAACTTTACAAAGATCAGAAACAAAGATCTTCGCAGTAAACAATCGACAATCGATTGTGTGAAATTTCCAACAATATAATTAATAAAAAATAAATAAATAAATTATCGCGAAGCGCAAAAAACACATTTAACAAACTCTACTGAGAACTCTCTCTTTTTAATTAAACTACTGAATAACAAGTAAGAAAGCTGTAGTCGAGACTGCTCGACTACGAAATCCCCTGAGCCCTTCTTCGAACGAATCATATTCCAAGAATGCTTCGTTTCGATTCTCCACGCGTAAGAAACTATACATGCAAAAACACGAGCACACACACACGCTGTTCTATGCTTGTAAGCATGTACAGTCTGTCAAGAAACACTTTACACAGTGGAAAAAATCTCAATTTTTTGACTTTATGTACAAAAATAAAGAGTTTTTGTTCAATTTAACTAATTTTTTTTAATGGTTAACTGTTTAATAGGTATTTTTAAATCAAATTATAAAAAACAGAAACAAAAACAATAATGGTTAAACCTAAAAAACAACAAAAACTTAGAATACTCATATTTGACACTGTCAAGAAACTCTTTACACATTTTGTTCTCTTCATCTGTTTTGCTCTCATTCGAAGAAATATGTATGTAGAAATATGTATGTGTGTGAGCATTGCAGGCGGCTTGCTGTCTCGCTGCTTTGTTGCTGCGTCGCATGGCTTTTGATGAGAAAACTTTGATGATTAATAATTCTAGATGGACAATCGTATTGATATCTTCAGATTATGATTATGATATTCATATCTACATATGTATATACTAAACCAAACTGCATGTCTCTAGTATTTGAAATGCATTTTTTTTTTTCACATTTGGGGGTGGTGGTGCGATGTGGAGACGGAATCCTAAAACTGACAAAAACCGAAATTGTATTAAATTAGTATCTATATATACGCAGAAGAGACTCTAACTCTAAAGATGAATTAGCTAGAATTTTATAACCGGTCCCCGATAAATTCGTTTATCGATAACTTTGCAAATATACAAGTTATCGAATTTCTGAAACAAACTCGTACTGCGCGTGCAATATACGGACCTAATACAAAAAGAATGAACTCTCTAGCTTTTGTATCTTCGGAAATCGACGCGTTCATACATACGGACGGACGGACGGGCAGACGGACATGACTATATAAACTTTTCTCGTCACCCTGATCAAGAATATATATACTTTATGGGGTCTGCCACTCCTCCTTTTGCCTGTTACATACATTTAACAAAACCATTATACCCCGATTTCCATTTTCAATGGGCTCAGGGTATAAAAATAACATTCATTTCAGTTTAGATTAAGTTGTCTAAAAGGGAGCGGTACGTTAAGCTGTAAGTTGATGTAAATAATTTGAAACCATAGATTTTATTTGGGACTTACCTCTGGTTAATCAGCTAAGTTTAGCGTATAAGTATTACCTACATATAGCAGATGTAGAGTGCATATATATTCTAGATCAGGACAACGAGCTGAGTCAATGTTGTCTTGTTCATCAGTCGTCTGTCCATTCGTGTGAGCGCAGCGATAACGTACGCAAAAGCTATAGTATGTCTAAGTTGGGAAGTTCCGATTAGAGCTTATTTGTTCATAACTATTTACACGAATTTTATTATGTATTTGCAATGAGCATAAGTCACGCACTTTTCGGAAATAATATTAAAATAATACATTAACTTCACCAAACGTTGCGTCGCCCACGCGATTGTAAGGACAAAAAAAAAAAAAAATAATAAATAAATAAATGAAATAAAATTATTAATTACAGGACATAACCGTTATCAACAGCATAACGAACTTAGGATACTCTAATTGAGGTATATAATTTACCAACTATTATTATTATTATTTTTTTTTTCAAAAATATGCAAATATTCGAAAAATATTATATATGTATGTATATTATGTATAAATTTGTCTGTATGAGGTACCATTGCAATTTCATATAAATAACTAATAACACTAAAATGAACAATTAGTTTTGATAATTCAGTATTTGTTCATCGGTTATGCAATATCTTTACTACAGGATTATTTGCGTCGGTGCAAAATCAGAAGGTAGTCGGCTTGCTTATAGAAGAGACTTAACCCAACTAGGCCCTACTAGGAACATGCGGCTGCCTAGTGCAAATCTCATTTACTATTTGGAAATATAATGTAATAAACACAGTTTGGCCTAATTGTAAGTGGCTTCAACTAAGGTGCTCTGACATTAGATATCCTGTATTCAACTGTGATATTAGTGTTGTGAATTGCTTGCCTTGAGGATAACATTTCATACAATTAGTTTGTGTTTCTTACAACGTTTTTATATGAATATGCTTTTACAGGGTATTCAAGTGTAGATCCATAGCAACTCTCTCAATCAGTTCTGGTCAAATAGCGTGACCCCAACCAGAAATCGAGGGGATTGCAGCCTCCCCAAGAAGTTGCAAAGTAAGTGGGAAATACGCCACAGCAGAAACCCCATGGCATGGTGAAAGGTGCTGTCGGCGCTGATGTTACCCACGTAGCATACACCGAATCTGCAAATTCATGACTCAAATTATACGATAAAATAAACAGGGAGTAGACTAAAAATCTATCTGAAAATTGATGAAGTTTCAAAAGTTGTAACTAACTTTATTAAAAATCAAAACATATTTATTATAATGGTTTATTCTAAATAAAGAAATTTTGTATGTCTTAAAACAATGTTATAGTCAGATCGAATTTTTAGGTGTGCACCTTGAACAACATAAATATGTTGAAAAGATCGGGGACCTGTAATTATCAATCCTTTGAGTTGAAGTATGTGGTATCCCGTTGTATATACGATCAACCACAAATTGTTTGAGCCATTAAGTAACAAGTGCTAACTTTTGTGATACCTCAAACTGAGCTCGAGCACTTTGCTCGCAATGTCGCCGAGGTGGTTAAACCTCCCGCTTGCTTATTTTTCAGGGGTTTGTCGACAATGATATTGGAAGGAGCCGGAGGAAGTCGCACAGCAAAATGGTTTAAGGAACGGCGAATGGCACAATGCCTTGGGACGAGTTACTTATAAGCAGGGCACAATTAGGCGAATGGGAGTTTGGAGGTGTGGCCATGCCGGAGAAGTCGCGTGGCAGCATTAGCCCATAAGTCAGGCGCCTGCACCACAATCAAAGCAACACAACAACAGAACGTAATTCAATGCCCGCGACGTTGTCGTCGTCGTCGACGGAGCCCGAGGCGCTCTCTCTATGAAAATTGGCTACGTGTAGGACTTTAGAGTGGACAGGCACATGAAACACAATTCAAAAACACTTCGACCGGCAAAGTTGCCAGACGGAATTTCTTCTGCATTGTGCACAACACGGCCAAGAGTTGCCGAAGGAAGTCCAGTCTGAAAGTTGCACACTTTGTTTTGATAAGTTTCTTGTAAGATATTTTAATAAACTTTTAGTCCACTTCATTAAATTCGATTCAAGTAAATATGCGTGTATGTCTCCGCGCCGCCTTTTCTCCCCAATAAGTGGAAACAATCGTGCCTGATTGATAGTCAATTAGTGCAAGTGAACGCGACGGAAGCTGCGCCATCCAAGAGTCAACAACCGCTTGCACATTAGCAGTCAACATCATCCCAGAGGTCTGCAACCAAAGTGGCATTAACCTAATTGCAAAAAAAAAAAAAAAAAAAAAAAAAAAAAAAGAAATAGTGCAAAGGACAACGAACGGCCCCAGCCACAAATGGCAACAGAGAAGTGCAACGTGTTGCAATAAAAATAATTTACATAAGCCAGGTAAGTCAATGGTAAAAAACGTGGAAGCATTTGCCAATTTCCCATAGCCGATTCCACTAACCAACCAACCAGCCATTATCAAATAAAAAACTTTGCAATGGTAAATTTCGATGCGGCTGAACTGTCCACGGGGTGGACGGGCCAAGGTGAACAGACCCACATCACTTGAAGTTAGCTACGCCCAGCCCTTGGTCAGCTCCAGAATGTGGATATACTTGCATGTAAGTGAAAAATGCTTTTCCCACTTATGTGTACAACAGAGCAACTTTGCCAACTGGCCTGAAATTTCGCTTAAAGTCAATTGTAGTAGCAACCACTTCTGAGGCCCTACAGAGGCTGACTTCGTCGACACAGTCACAGTCCAATGTAGGAGAGACTTAAAGGGCGGATGCGTGAAACAAGACAAATAGTGCGCGATTTTTCCATTCAAGAGTCCAGCGCTGGCATCATTGCCCAAGCAAAGTGAAAAGTTGAACAAGTGGGCTCCTTACACTGTTTCACTGTTTACAGACAAAGGAACTGTGAAGTTGTTGGTCCGACAGTTGTTGAGTTGCGTTTGGAGTGGATCTCAAGAGCTTCTGAAAATGGATATGACATGGACGCAATTCCTTTTGCTAGTATACCGATGATATCAAGTAGATAGCTCAAAACGACTCCAAAATCGAATTTTGGGTGCTACCCTAAATAGTGATTTGGTTTAAAACGAATTTCTAACCAACTTGACACGCTAAGGGCATAAAATTTCTTGTATTTCTAGGATCATCTATCATTGTATATTCGGATGTAATAACAGAAAATGTAAGTGGAAACCAGAACCTCTCAGGACTCGAGACCCACGTCGACTAGTGCTAATCAACATCTTATACGTGAACGAAGTTGAAACAGCTCCTTTAAGTCGTTTTGAGTCGACGCGATTTAGACTGGTAGCCTGGCGACTTTTGACCACAACAAAGGAGTCACGCAAGGCAACGACACGCTGCGATTTGTGTCACACCAGAGAAAGATATAGTGAGAGCACGAAAGAGACGGAGAGAGACAGAGAGCCAAGGAAAGTAAAGAGAGATTGAGCGAAACTCTAGCTGCACGGACAATGTCCAACGAAGAGAACGATTACGTTGACGCTGTTGCTGGGGCTAGTGCTAGTACAGGTGCTGGTGCTAATGTTGGTCATGGAGATGGTGATGGTGAAGGCGATGGTGATGGCGATGGTGGCCTCGCAGCTGTTAATGGCGAGCCCATTCTCGGCGGCCAAACAATGCCTGAAATTAGTTCGAACTTACAACTCGAAGGAAACGTTTCACCGACATTTACTCAGACGACGGCCCAGTTTGATGATAACGATAACCTCGTAAATAACAACTCGCGACTGGGCCGAAACACCGATAGTAACTGCAATAGTCCCACTAAGAGTCCCATCAGCAGGCGCGCCGGCAGCTCAGCAAGCTTTCAATTACATCCTCAAAATGTCCAATACGACGAGGATGATGACCTAGGAGCCGGGGACTTGCAGGGTAACAGCAGTGCAGCTCCGACTGTTGGCGGAGGTGGAGCTGCAGTCCGTGCCGCTGGCGGTGGGTCGTCGAACGATTATTGGTCACAACGTAACGGAAGAGCCAGCGGACCAGCTGTAGGCTCGGGTGCAGGTACAGGTGCTCTGAGCGGCAACCAGAGTCGTGCGCTTAGTCCCAGCTATTTGGATAACATGAGTGAGAATTCGGAGCAACCGCCAGTCGTGCCGCTTGTTCGTTCAAAATCGCGGCCAGAAATCTCTAGTGCTGCGGCATCCCGTTACTCTAATTTATCGTACTGGAAGGCTCGTCGAGTTGTGTTTTATCGCAATGGTGACCCCTTCTTTCCGGGCGTTGAGTTGCGTTACCGTCCCGGCCGAGACGTTACCTCGTTGGACAATCTGCTCGACAAGATTTCTCCCAAAATGGATTTGCCGCGTGGTGCACGCTACGTCTTTTCTATGGATGGTGACCGAAAATACCACCTAGATGAATTGGAGGACGGTGCATTCTACGTGGTCTCCTCATTCAAGGCCTTCAAGGTAAGTCCACTTTTTTTTTAGAACTTGTATTATTATCGAAGCGTGTTTAGCTTTCATTTAACTCTTTCCACCTTGCATTTTGAAGTTGAAGTGTTGCTTTCCACGACAACTTTAGTGCGAAATCAATATAAATTTGAATATTTGGTATAATTATGCAAATAGAAACCGAAAAATACATAAAATACAATGTATATATATATATATATAAAAAAGCAAAAAAATTATATATATATATATATATATATATATATATATATATACGCGTTTAGTTTAGTGTGGTCAACGTTCCAATTTTCCTACTTCAATCCGAACCCTCAATTCGGGTCAGTTGGCCTAAAAACTTAAGAAACTCTCACTTTTGTTTTCCTACAATTTTTGGTTCCGAACCATGCGAGCACTTTCGTTTTTATTGACCATTCGTCGCTCTCACTGCAGAGCGCCTTGTCCTGAGTTCTCAGTTCTCAGCACGATGGAATTCTTTTCGATTTGGTCGCCCAGCTTATACACTCCATTTTACTTTGCAAGTGTGCGTTGTGCATGTTCTAGAGTATGTGTATAGCAACTGAAACTATGTAATGCTCTTCTACCTGTGGTTCTAGCCTGTTGGTCTAATGTATTTCAGTCGTGGGAGTTTCACATTTTACACGCCACACACGCAAAGTATAAATTCGTGATGTGGGGTTGGCTTAGAAATTAGGTCTTTCGTTTTATATGGTTTCTAAGAGAATAATCACTGTGTGGAAGAGAAAAAGAGAGTGCTTTGGCACAGTCTTACCAATATACATATATATGAATGAACTTTTATAGTGATTGCGAATCTGAAATCCAAATAACCCAATCATATTATATATATTCGTTCATATACACATATATGTAATAGTATACATATAACATATAATAATTGATTTATTGGGCTGCGCTGTTAAATATAACAGTTGTGTATTCATTAAAGCAGAAAGTTTTCAAACTAATACAATTTTTGGCTAAAGTCACCATGTTCCCCTCGCTATGTGAATACAATCAAATGACATGCATATAATAAAGAATATTGAACCCAATTTCTAGCTGTTGCGAATGGCTTATATCCACACCGTTTCTTCTCTGTTCAAACGCTAATTCGATAATCTAATCTAAGTGAAACACAATTATATCACTTATGATATCCCAAGTGCGTTTTAACAATCCGATCATACGATGATTTCTTATTTTCAATGTTTTCTTGACATATGTATATATTGAGTTGATTTAGCAATAAGTTACATACTCTAATGCTAGTCTCAAGCCAGTTTAATAGCAATAAAACTCTGGATAGATTTTCGATATGCATTAAGCTTTAATTGAAATTTCAGGCAATCAACGAATTGCCCTTCTTTTATGTCCCACGGCATCTATTGAACGATTTTTACATGCCTTTGGTGAAGTCTGAACAGTGCCGATGGGAATTCATGCATTCATAATCTGCAAAGATAATGGCTTGACGCAGTCTGACCTGCCTGTGCGCTTCGCGTATTCGCTGCATCTTAGTTCATTCGCCAACTACATCCCTAATGCACTCAGCCCAGCAAGCGTTCTCTAAGATCGTCCGAGACGAAGGCTCTTGCTAAAGCCAGGAAAAAGCCATGCAGCTGCACCACCAAAGCACCCTCGGGCACTGCCCGTGGCTGGTAAACAAAAGCGCAGCAGGAGACTTTTGCCAAATCAAAACTTATGACGAGACGCCGGTCGGGCCGCCGGCACTGCTATTGCCGCATGGAGCTCCGTGTGGAGCACGAGGCGCATAAAAGGAAACAAGGAACAATACCAAAGCACCAACCATCGGGCCATCGGAGCACGGAATTGAAACCATGCCCTGCAGATGGTTGAAGTGCATAGAATCCAGTCTTGTCCTCTGTAGCTCTACGAAGCCTCTCTAGACGCTTCCTTGGGAGGAAAAGGGCAATTTAAAAACTTGCGGCGTTTCACTTAGGGAAATTAAAAGTGTATGCAGGATAAGGAAAATAAGAAGAGGGGGATAGAGGGAGATACCTTGTTCGAAAAGGCGTCAACTGCAAGCGCAATAAGCAAGTGTAATAATAGAAATTAATCTGGGTTCATACTTGATTCAACAGGAGCCGAGCTGCTGGCACGCAATCAAAAGCAAGGTTTACCAAAGCATTTATGATAATTTATTCATCACGGGCCGTGCGTGACCAGTGGGCGAGCACCCATTGAAGTTGATATGATTTTGGGTGCAGCAAATTGCATTTGCCTTGTTAAAGTAATTGGCCATATGGCGCAATGGCCAAGAGCAACAAGGTCAATCGAGGCTAGCATACACATAATCAATGCTAGTCAATTAGCTAGTCCACAGCATGTAGAACTTCAAATATTATGACAAATCTTTTACAATTCAGCCATTTGAATTTCCTTTAAAGTTATAAGGCGCAGCCAATTGTAAATGATAACCGACTAGAACAATCGCGAATCGCATGCATGAAATTATAAAGGAAGAAAGGGTGTCGGTGCCAGGGTATGTGTGCTTGTGGCTGTGCTTGTGGCTGTGCTTAAGGGCTTGGACGCGGTGCTGCGCCCTAAATTGGAAGAAAAATGGACACGAAGGGCTTCTGACTTTCAAACCAGTCCAAAAGAAATTAAGATTTTTGGAACAAACGTGCGCAGCAAGCTAAAAGCGAAACCTCTGCATCGCGAATGCAGCACGCAAGGTCAGGAGTCGGAAGTCAGGAGCCAGGAGTCACGAGTCAGGGCCAGGCGCATTGTAATTAACTGCAAAGCAGACGCGCACGACCGTACAAAATTTGACGTCAATGCAAAGTCCTTTCCTCGTTGTGGCGACAGCAAAAGACACTAAAATTATAACCCCTATGCATCTGGGTCACAGTACGGAGCTTCAGCAGCATCCACTGACAAGTGATGAATTTCGCTGCCATTTACGTGATACACGCGCTTGAGATGTGGACGCAAATTGCGCGTTAGCATCTCTTAGCAAGGACAATCTCATCTGTAGCCATCTTCGCCGACGGCTATCACAATGAATCGTTGGCTTGCGCCTGCCACTCCAACAAAGGCTGATGCATTTTTGACTACGGCAACATTGCTTTGCATATTAAGTGAATTGATTCGATAAACAATTGTTGCACGTAACGTCTGCAAGCCATTTGCCTTTTGGTTTATCGCCAATTTAGCTTAAAGTGTTGTTTCAAGGGTTACCCTAGAAAAACCTAAGCCCATTTCAACAGATACGTAAATACATAAGTGTGTGTGCCTTGAGGCATTTGCAATTAGGGCTAAACGACACACAAGCAGTGGCAGCAGCAACTACAGCAGCAGCAAAATAATCTCTTCAACGCACGCACAAACTTAACGTCTATTAATATTACGCATACGCAATGTTGCAAATGCATTTGATTGGCAAATGTGTCTAAAGCTGGCTCAGCTGGTGTTGTTGGTGCTGCATAATCCGTAATCGGACTTCGACCTAGTGCCTAAAAGCACTTTAACAAATTACTGGCTGCCAATTACGAGGTATTTTCAAATCATAATAGACACGTTTGATGCCATTTAAATGCCAGTCAAGCATTTCAAATTTTGTGGTCAAGCGTAAATCCGATGTTTTAATTGAAACGCAGCAGGCGTAAAGCGACAAGCGCTGATAAAATAAATATTGAAGCCATATATGCAAATATGTAGGTGTTGAAATTAAAAATACACAAGAGAAAAAAACTCCACCCAACCAGACCAATAATAACAATTATTAAAAGCAATGGAACTCAAATTGAAAATAATAAAGCCAACAACACACTCTCGCCACCTTCGGTGCCGTAATAACAAATCGTTGCACTACAGTGGTGATATTTGTAAATATAACACACAAATATTGCATATATTGCGTGTGCGTAAAGGTGAATTTGAAGACGGCCTGCATTGATCTTTAGAGATCCCCGTCTCTTCTTGAAAGATATAGCGCGATAGCCTAATTAAATCACTCAGACGACGAAGGAAACGGTACAATAAAATCTCTTGCTCAGAGTAAGACCAGTTGTGTATGGTTTTATTCTTCTCTCATAAGTAGCACGTCAGCATTGAGACGAAAAATTATTATTTGCAAGCTTAGATCTAAACACATTTATATAAAAAAAAATTTATATATATAAAATTTTGATACATGTATCTTCTTAACCTTGTATTAGCATAACTATGAAATGATTTCAAATAGCAAAAAAATGTTTACTTTATACGTAAGAAAAATTAATGCACAATTGAAACAAGTAAGAAAGCTGTAGTCGAGACTGCTCGACTACGAAATCCCCTGAGCCCTTCTTCGAACGAATCATATTCCAAGAATGCTTCGTTTCGATTCTCCACGCGTAAGAAACTATACATGCAATGATCTATGCTTGTATGCCTGTATGTGTGTATGCATGTGTGTAAGCTGCTCGCTGCTTTGTTGCTGCGTCGCATGGGTTTTGATGAGAAAACTTTGATGATTAGTAATTCTAGATGGACAATCGTATTGATATCTTCAGATTATGATTATGACATTCATATCTATATGCTAAACCAAACTGCATGTCTCTAGTATTTGAAATGCATTTTTTACACATTTGGGGGTAGTGGGGCGAGGTGAGGAGTGGAATCCAAAATCTGACAAAAACCGAAATTGTATTAAATTAGTATCTATATATATGCAGAAGACTCGGAGACTCTAACTCTAAAGATGAATTAGCTAGAATTTTATAACTGGTTCCCGATAATTTCGTTTATCGATAACTTTGCAAATATACAAGTTATCGAATTTCTGAAACAAACTCGTACTGCGCGTGCAATATACGGACCTAACACAAAAAGAATGAACTCTCTAGCTTTTGTATCTTCGGAAATCGACGCGTTCAAACATACGGACGGACGGACGGACGGACGGACGGACAGACGGAAATGGCTATATCAACTTTTCTCGTCACCCTGATCAAGAGTATATATATATTTTATAGGGTCTGCCACGCCTCCTTCTGCCTGTTACATACTTTTAACAAAAGCATTATACCCTGATTTCCCATTTTTAATGGGCTCAGGGTATAAAAACAAAACAAGTAAGAAGGATCTAGTCGAAACTGCTCGACTACGAGATACCCGGAACACTTCTTCTTTACGCACGCAAAAGCGCGTGCTCTGCTAACTGCCCAATTGCTGCCGTGGCTTAGGCTATATTTTGGACGCTTATAACTCCATTTCTAGATGAACGATCTTCATGAAATTTTCGGAGTAGATTGATAGCATCTAAATGCATCTAGCTAAATTGCAAGTCTCTAGTATTTTTAATGCGTTTTTTTCAGATATGGGGCGAAGGAGGCGTGGCATCCAAAATCTGAATATTACAAAATCTGCGTATCCATAATATCGATCTAAATATACAAAATTTAAATATCAGCCCGAGTATGCATTGCGTTTCATCCCAAATTACGAATCTCTAATTCGCTAGCGGCGAAATGGTGTACGTTCATTCAGGAGGCCAAACGAACGGACGGTGTGCATCCATGATGTTCGGTTTAATGAAATGGGCACTACCGACGACATCTGTTTCGCTTGCTAGTTCATCTCTGAGATATTTTCGAGAAATATTGTAAATGTTTGGCTGATTGAATTCTGTTCTTGACCATTGTTCAACAAACAATGGTCAGCTACCACCCACTCAATGTGAGCAGCTCGACTGGTCGGGAACTGCCAGAGCGTTCCGGGCTCTCGACACCCGCCGGACATTCCTGTATAAACATGACAATTTAAAACGCATTACAGTGTGGCAATTAATTAAACTGTCATTGGTTGCAGGATTCGAAATTGCTCGCGTGCAAAGAGTCAAAATAAATTGTATATAAGGCGCAGTGGGCTAAAAGTAGCGCCCAGGGTAAATGGATGGTGAACCGGTCGTACTGTCAGACAGTCAAATGGCTAGACAGTCCGATGGCAGTAAAGCATTGCGTGAATTTATTGAATTGTAAAAAGAACATATATCAGCGTTTTTAATTGCAGCATCAGAAACTGCGACGTAAACACCAGCCAGGAGTGGCGTTGAATAAATATCAGACGACAGTTATAAGTTGCTGTGGTTGCAGCTGTACAACTATAAATTGATAGAGCGATTGTGTTATATCTCGTAGAGGAGCACGACTCAAAGAAAGTTATTATCACGCTTTTAATTGCTTAGCTCCTTTAAAGGTAGTTTGTAATTTAATTATTATTTGTATAAGCTTTAAATTCTATGAGGCGAACGCAAAACTTCGTCACACTTTATAACCCTTTATACATCCCCAGACATATATCCGCAATCCCAATAAATTGATTAAAAGCAAAACGAGCCTCAAATAATTATATTGTGTCTCTGTACACTGTGCCAAACTGTGCGCGCTCAGACATATCGCAACACAAATTAGCGAAATGTTGGCATCTTCCCTTACTTTTGAATAGCCACGAAGCCCAAAACCTCAGCCAGAGCCAAATGGCAGTAATTAGAAATTGTAGTCTGTTTTTTGTTTGTTTACATTTTTTCGGAAGGAATGGGACTGGTCCCAGATGCTGGAACGGCGCGCTGTTAGCTGCCAAAAAATAAGTGGCCAACTGGCAACAGTGGCTGAAACAAATGATCACAAATTTTATAGAACGACACAAGCCAAAGCACCTCAACTATTTATCCCATTTGCAAAATATATATAAATTATTCACAGCATCTCTGTGCGGCTCGAAAAGCGGCGAAGCAACAATGTGCCGACCCCATCATATTTTCATAACTCCTGACCAAGACTTGTCGTCAAGGGATTTGTTTAAACTATGCAAAACAACTCAATTCAACTCAACTCGTCGCGCTGAAAAGTGGGCAACGTCGTCCTGACTCGATGCGCGCAGCAATAAAACACAGACGAAGCGAAATTGGTGTCGCCTGGCTGGGAAATGGGAATAGGAATGGGAACCAGAATGGCGAGAAGGCGTCTTCAACTTGAATTGATGGCTCAGACAACAAATTCGACTTGTGTGTTGTGTTCCATTGTGCGCTAATGGAGAAAGTTGTCAAGCAGCTGAAAAGGGGGCGGAAGAGGCCGAGACCGTCTCTTGGGCGCTAGGGCACACTTCCGTTATTTTTCCAAGACAGCTTTCGCTGCCCGGACAAGGGATCAATAACGATGCTTGCATAATGAAAACGAGTCTATGAATGCCAATCTTTTCCTTGGCTTTAACTCGAGTACGTCCGAATGAGTGTATGCCTTAAAGTCTCCACATGTACGAACAAAGCACTTGGTCACTTGTTATCTGCTTAACTGTTTACAAAATTATTTATTTTTGCCACTGACAGTGTGTATTTTCCCCACGGTGTATGCCGCAGTACGACGACATATTGAAAAGTTTTAGAATTTGCAAATAGTCGTGCCGCGCTGTCAGCCACAAGATCGTGCACTGTCCAAGCAGCCAGCTGAGCTGGGCATACCCAAGTTGGTCACGTCGTCGACGACGTTGTCATCGCTATCGTCAACGTCGCCTCGTTGACTAAAACTTATGAGTTTTGAAATGAAAACTGGTACAAGCGGAAATGCAATTGAAACGCCGCCATAGCCGTTCTGCATGTGTGTCGTCGACATTGTTGTTGATGGCTAACGTGTCACCACAACCAGAGCCCAACCTCTGCCTCAACCGTCGTTACCGTCATCGTCTTCTTTGGCGGAACCGTTAGCGCAACTGTTTGTGTGTATTGTGTAGATTTTATATAAAGTTTGTCAGCTATTTGAAAATTCCATTAGACCTCGCTTTATACACACACATACACACACACACACACATCATACACTTGCGCAGTTCTGTCAAGGCATTCGGCCTGCCCGTTTCTGTTTCTGGATCGGTTTTTGTTTGCTTATGTTTATGTATGTACTGCAATATTTGCGCCATATTGTCGCCTGTGGCCTGGCGGACTCACAACTTTTCAGCGGACATAGGCGCGAAGAGCCAAATGGCACAAGCAAATGGCAAGCTCGCACAGGCCAAACAGTTGTAATACGGCAGCACGGTTATTGTGGTTGTCCGGATCCGGGTCTAAGCAATACACAATTCGGAGTAGCTCCTAAAAAGTTGCGGTCAAACATAATTTGCTAAGAGCGGGATTAGTACGTGCAAACGATTTTCTCAAGGCATATGATTTATGCTGCAAGTGTAGCGCCAGTGACATTAATTATATTAGCTGTGATAAATGCTTTTTTACACGGTCCATATGGTGTCGTAAGGCCAATTATTCAAATTACCAGAGCCAGAGCCAAAACAAGAGGCGAGCAAAGCATTACCGTATAAATCAGGTCAGACCATCTGACACGTGCTTTTAATTCATTTATTAGGCGAATCAAGTCAAGGCACACATTCTATGCCAAAAATAGTAAATCAAGGCTAACTAATCGGCACAAGAAAAGCCAATTACCGACCACATGTACGCCGAGTCCACCACAACGGAGATGACCACCTACCCGACCCGAGAACCTCCCGAGAAGTCAACACTGCGTGATTTTTGGGCGAAAGAGTCCGCTGTAAATGCCTTTCTACAATCTTCGCACGTAAATATCAATTGATTTTATTGTCCCCTCCTATGCCTGTGAAACACTTTTATATTTGGCATACATACGAGTATACTTCGATTCCATCTACACCACAAATAATATTTATACCCTGCGCCTATTGAAAATGCGAAATAAACTACAAAAGCTAGAGAGATGAAATGTACATTACATGTTTTTCGATAACTTATCCCATTTCCTTATTATCGATAAAAATATAAAATTATGCCTCGTTGTTGAACCGTCGATTGTACAGCGTTTGAGCTAAGTAAAAATTATGGATACAGAGATTTTGTTATTTTTAGATGTTGGATATCACACTTCCTTCGCCTCAGATTTTCAAAAACGTATTTAAAATACTTGAGACTTGCGATTTATTACATTCCGAATATTTCATTAAGATAGCTAATCTTAATATGGAGTTATAAGCGTTTAAAATATATCCCAACAAACCCCAAGCCAACTACGCAGTTAGATGAGAAGAATCTCACATCTTTGAGGGTTTCAGGGAATATCCTAGTCAATCAGTCTCAGCTAGAATACTCTTGCTTTCTTTTCTTTTTATATTATCTCTATTTCATCAGGGGATACGTTATGAGTCTCATCGGCTGCCATTTTCCAAAAATAAGCTATATCTTCGATAACCTATTGCTCCAAGTTTTGCCAATGACTTCAATTACTACGGATGATGCATTGTGTTTTATTACAATCGAGATGGTTACCCATGCTTTGTGAATATATATTTTTTGCAATTATAATATAAAACAAGTAAGAAAGTTGTAGTCGAGACTGCTCGACTACGAAATCCCCTGAGCCCTTCTTCGAACGAATCATATTCCAAGAATGCTTCGTTTCGATTCTCCACGCGTAAGAAACTATACATGCAAAAACACGAACACACACACGCTGATCTATGCTTGTACGCCTGTATGTGTGTATGCATGTGTGTAAGCATTGCAAGCGTCTTGCTGTCTCGCTGCTTTGCTGCTGGGTCGCATGGGTTTTGATGAGAAAACTTTGATGATTAGTAATTCTAGATGGACAATCGTATTGATATCTTCAGATTATGATTATGACATTCATATCTACATATATGCTAAACCAAACTGCATGTCTCTAGTATTTGAAATGCATTTTTTACATATTTGGGGGTAGTGGGGCGAGGAGAGGAGTGGAATCCAAAATCTGACAAAAACCGAAATTGTATTAAATTAGTATCTATATATATACAGAAGACTTGGAGACTCTAGCTCTAAAGATGAATTAGCTAGAATTTTATAACTGGTTCCCGATAAATTCATTTATCGATAACTTTGCAAATATACGAGTTATCGAATTTCAGAAACAAACTCGAACTGCGCATGCAATATACGGACCTAACACAAAAAGAATGAACTCTCTAGCTTTTGTATCTTCGGAAATCGACGCGTTCATACATACGGACGGACAGACGGACATGGCTATATCAACTTTTCTCGTTACCCTGATCAAGAATATATATACTTTATGGGGTCTGCCACGCCTCCTTCTGCCTGTTACATACTTTTAACAATACCATTATACCCTGATTTCCCATTTTTAATGGGCTCAGGGTATAACAGAAAACGTGGAAGTAAAGTTTTGACGATTTATATTTCTAAAGTGTCTAATATTAGAGCTTTTTTTTATCGGCATCCGAAAAGATCTCATAAAGCATCAACAATGCTTGTAATATTTAATTTCTTTTCATATCTTGTACGATTGTTATTGTTGCATCATTGGGATCAATTATCAGTGAAATCTTCTGCCGTTTGTATTGGCAAGTAATTAGAGGCAAAGGGTCCATATATATTCGTGATGGCATTCGTAGCAGATGCAAACATAAGAACATCGAAGCCATTGATAATGATTGACAATATATACAAAGAGACATTTTAAAGACTATCCTGACTATGTTTCTTAAGCGATAATAGCAACCATTTAAGAATGTATCACATAGACAATTTAATAACAAATCGGAACAATGCAAGCCAGAGTAGCATTTTGAACGAAAACGGAAGTCAAATGATTCAGACACGTATGTCCATGCCACTTTACGACCTACACAAAACGCTGAAAGAAATATGACTCCATGAGGAATATTTATGCTGGCCTAGCACCACCCCACACACAGACGATCCCTCACACAGTCCCATAGACATTTTACAGACTCTAAGTACAATGACGCACTCACATAGTGTTGGCAAGCAAAATATACGAAACTTTGCATATGCATGAGCAAGTGAGTGGAGAGAGCGAGAGAGAGAGAGAGAGGGCGAGCACGGAGTGTGGCGCATTACATTTGTAAAATCTGGCACACGAATGCAATAAATCACAACACAGCACAAAATATACACCCCCGATCCAGCATATGTAAATACACGCACATATCCACCATCCCACCCTCACACACACAAACACGCCGGAGCACGAGCACAATCTCCCACACACACATATGTCCCACACCCACTCAGACGCCGCGTGCATACATTTGTATAATGGTTATTATTAGTAATGCAAGCGCATAGTTCGCCAATGACTCAGGCTCTAAGAACTCTGAAAATTATTGGGGTCACATGTGTAAAAGGATATTTCCTTATTAACTGAGCGTCGTGCATGTGTATCTGTGTGTGTGTGTGTGTGTGTGTGTGTGTGTGTGTGTGTGCGTGCATGTGCCCTTACGTCACTGTCCATAAATGTATTCTGGTCACAAATTATTATGGTGTCAAATAATGAGGCGGAGACTGTCAAATTTGCATACGCAGTATGCCACAGTATCAGTTTGTTATTTTCAAGGACTATATCGCATATATGCATAAATTTAAGCACAATGTATGAAAAATGGGAACGGATCCGTTTTGCAAGACAAAAGATGCCAGCAAATTCTTATGCCATCCTTCCGACATGGAAACTGCATATACAACTGTCAACTGGGGTACAACTCTTTGTTTGGGATGTGGATATTTTTAATACATTTCTCTGATGCACAGATGATTCTCCTTGAGATGCATGTATGTGGTGACATGTGAGCGGAAAAGCGGAAGTAATAAGTGTATACTTAGCTATTTGTCTGCTCTGGCAGCATGTGTGGGGGGACCTAGCATTCATTCAAATGCATGCAACAGCCAACATATAATAGAATATATGTAACTACATGTCCCTTGCGAACACCATCGCAATCGCATATGGACAGAAGAAAAGGACTCCGGCCAGTTGGCAAGACTCTGAGGCCGCAACAGAAACGAAAACAGTTGAAGTAAGAGTTACGTGTTGTTCCACTCCTCCACTTGCATGTTGACGGGTCGTCTGTCAGACATGATGAAAATAATGGAGCAGAAAATGTCGCTGGGTATGCTAAAGACACATGTACGCATGCCGGAATATACTATTATATATCTATGTATGCAGCCCTACATATACAGCATTGTATTTGCCTTTATGTGTCCATGACAGTCGACACTGATAGCACATGGTAGCCTGGTCACACTCCGGCACAGTCACTTTCAGACATGGTCCACCACGCCCGAAATGATTTAGTAAAGCTGGCACAGTTACGCGCTTGGCTCCACTCATTAGGCTCCTGCCAAAGACAGGTTCTCAGCACATACATAGTGCAATTAGTTGAACACACTCCCAACTCTGCGTTCGGCTCTCAAACTAACTTATTTATCAAATTCATCAACAATTTGTCAGCGTTGTGAGGAATAGCGAATCGCGATATTGATCCACTGGCTTTGCGAGCCAAACTCCAATTTGCATAACGTTTATCGGCTAACAAAACAGAGCCCCAATGTCAACGTGAGCCAACAAAAAAGGTATTTGTGTCGCATAAATTCGTAATTAAATTCAAATCAGCTTATGCATTCTCTTCATAGTGCTCATATATTAACATTCGCTACTTTAATTTGATATGGTCGAACAACTAAGCAGCTGTCGACATTCCTTACCAGTTACTAATTCCATATTAAACGTTCGCCGTTAAATTGACTCGTTACTATAAAACTTTAAATTTGGAAACCCTCCAAAAAACTTCTTTTCCAAGATCGGTTTATATATATATATGGTAAAAGCAAGTAGGGCACTCGCAATCTTTTTTCTTCTTTGCCTCTTAACAAATGACGAGAACTTATGACAATGTTGACCTCCACACGGCATATTAAGAAAACGGGAGCAATTGACTCAGAAGTGAAGCCAGTGTTGATGTGGCCATTAATTAAAGGCGCGCATGAAGGAAATAATTAAGACAAAAAATACACCACACTAAAGGTTTTATAAATCATAAAAAATTATGTGTTATACGCGTGCGTAAAGGAATATATGGAAAATCAGAAGCAATCGAAACAAAGGCCAAACGAGCGAATGACCTGGTCACTGGTTGAACATGCCAAAGTCTTTAGCAATCATTTCTTAGGTTATAAGCACGATAAAAAGGGGAAACCCTTATAGCCACGTCCCCACAGAGGTACAAGAGTGCCAAGGTTCTACGCTTGACTTAGGCTCCGGCTTTGGGTCTGAGGGCAACGGGTTTCATGCATTGGAATAATTAAGCCATAAGCCTCGACCTCTTTCTTGTTCTTGGCTCTACAACTTTTTTTTGTATGTATTTGTCCGATTTGTGAGCTTGAAATATTTACACCTAAAACAAATAATAAAGACCGAAATTATTTATACACGCACGCACACTCGAACGACGGCGCTCAGAGTAAGGAGTTCGGAGCTGACAATAGGCGACGAATGGACGCACGACTATTGCCGGCAGAATGACGGCGATAAGTCACCAGCCATGCCACTTCCGCACGAATGTTGCATAAAAATAATTTGAGCTGACGCGGGGCTGTCAGGCAGGAGAGATGAGGGTCGGCTTTGTCGAAAAATGTTGTGCCCAGACAGAGGCCTGCTGGTGATGGAGTGACCAGTATGTACGTGCTTACTCGTATTTAGTAAGTAAGGAAACGAAATAATAATAATAAAACTATCAAGGACACATAAATGAGGTAAAAATATATACCATTTGAAAATATTTAAATCAAGAGCAACGCATGCGAGCAGGGTTTCAGGGGATTACAGTATCTAACGACCGATGGAGTTTTTTGGTTTTTTGTTTCTCGTTTTTGGTTTGGTCTACCCCAGTTTCCCCAGGAAATATCCTCAAGTATATTCGTAGTTCAAATATGCAAAAAGCTTCTGTCGAAAAGTGGGCAGGGTGAAGGAAATTGCGAGTATTATTATGACTTTTATTAATTTTCCATGCCGTACTGGTTTTTGTTTTATTCTCTCTCTCTCTCTCTCTCTTTCCCTCTCTCTCTCTTACACACACTGCCTCTCTCCCTACCTCCCTCTTTCTCTCTCTATCTCTCTCTTTCTCTCTCTCTCTTTCACTCTGGCTGGGCACCTATAGCTATGCTTATGGCCCAAAGGGCTTTTGTTTTAATTCTGCTTTTGGACTCTTTTTTGCTCTCTACGAGAATAATGGCAACGGCTGTGTCCAGTTCAAGTTTTTCACTAAACAACTTTGCACGCACGCGTTGGCCAGCACCAGCAGCAGCAGCAGCTGAAACAGAAGCAATATCAAAACTGAAGCAGAGCCAGAACCAGAACCTGGAACAGTATAACCAGTAGACCCTGAGTTACGGTTTAGCTTTGGCTTCGGCTCGGATCTTTGATTTATGTGCGCTAAAAACTTTAAATTGTGGGCTTTGCAGTAATCATTTCGCCAAGGCATAAAATCGGTAAAGTTTTATTAACAACTTGTGCGACATCCAACCCATGCGACGCCCAACTCACCCAGACTAAGCGTCCAGACTGAAGTGTGGGCCATGAGAAAAACAATAGAAATTGAAAATATGTTCACAAGTTGCCTCTGCTCACAGAACTATGCAACACAATGCTGACCACTGGCATAGTTTAGGCCGACAATGCGAATATTTTGGCCAATTGCGTCGCTTTTATTAAAAAATATTGCAACAGTGTAGCAACTCGACAAATAACATGGCACCCAATTTTCAATTTTCATAGCCAACGATTCTCATAGATACCTACAGAGAATGAAAATACTTCGGTGAGAATTAGTCTAGAGGAATATGCAAGGAATTAAAATTGTATTTGTGTAAATCGTGACACTTGATTTAAATATGATATGCGAAAATCTAGACTTGAACACAAGGTCGTGCAATATTTCAGGAATAACTCAAAACACATTACTTCTTTGAAATATTTAACCACTTAAAATATTGTATTACTATTAAAATTAAATTATAAAGATAAATGGATGGATATTAGAATTTTTGTTCTAAGCAATCTGAGTAATGTTAAACGCTCTATCTAAAGTTATCACTTTTCTTGTTCTTGTCTAAGTTATTTGTATTCGGGTTTTCGTTATATTTCATAACTCGAAATATGTGTAGGGAACATTTGCTACAATTACAATAAAAATATAAACTTTGTAGTCTACTGAAATAAATGATATCATATTATTTCTAATAGTCCGAAACTCCATTGAGCTTCTCTTAATATTATGTTTACGAGCATGAATGTAGCAGACAGAATGAGGCCTGGCCGACCCCATAAAGTATATATATATATATATATATTCTTGATGAAGTCGGCGTGCTGAGTCGCTGTAGCCATGTCTGTCTATGCGTATGTTTGAACGCGTAGATTTTAGAAGATTTAAGATCTATAGACTTTTTCATTCATTTTGTGTTAGGCCCGCATATTGCACGCGCATATTGAGTTTGTAAGAAAATCGATAAATATTCCAAGGCGATTATCGAGAATTTGTTAAAGGGGCAAAATCGTTTTGTTATAGCATTACATATGAAATTCATGATTATAATCTGAAAGTTTGATTACAAAAGTCCATATACAAGAAGAATTATCAAATAAATTTCCATAAGACGCCTGCATTGACGTATATGCGTACATGAGTGTGTGTGCATGAAGAAATGAAGCGAAGAATTCTTGGAACAGCAGTTCTTCGAAGAATTGGGGACCGGTATTCAAAATCCGCCAAAAAACGAAATTGTAATAAATTACTATCTATATACACAGAAGACTTGGAGACTCTAGCTCTAAAGATGCACGACATATAATATTTTTTCTCTGTTCCCAAAGGGAAATGAGTATATAGGTTTTGTGCAATGTCCGCCTTGATCTCCGACTATTCGTCTGTCCGTATGAACGCAATATTTTTCGGCGCTATTACTTGAAAAATGGGCCACCTAATCATGTATGCTCCCGTTACTTGTTTATAATAATATAATTCTCGAAAAATGTGATAATCGATAAATTTGAAAAGGAGAAAGTTATCGATTTTCTGAAACAAACTCGTATACCGCGTGAAATACACGGACCTAACACAAAAAGAATGAAATCTCTAGCTCTTATAGTTTCTGAGATCGACGCGTTCATACATACGGACGGATATTCAGACAAAAGCTCTTTTATTTGCTTAAGCTAAAGTTCCCTTACGAATGAATGAGGTTTCATTTTTTGTAATATAATATAAGTAGTACAGAAGAAAAAGAAAAACGTAAAGAAAACGTATGGTTAATTGGAATAACGGCAAGCATACACATTTTCTCTATACATTCACGTATTTTTAAATTATTTCGATTGAATTGTTTTTGAATGCAGATGCATATGTGTGAAGTACAGCTTATATTCTAGTATTGCACTCCTCACCGGCAATTTGTTGAAAATTGTGAATCAAACCCAGAGGGAGCTTGGAATATTCAAACAGTTTCAAGAAAAGTGCGTAACATATTTCAATAGAATGTGTTAAGTACAAGCACGCCGTAGAGGATGAAGATATGATGAAAATTTGACTTCATCATCGTCTACGGTTAACAATATCAGAGCCAAGAAGAAAGTGAAAGCTTTTGCCAATTCGCAGACGTTGATAAGAGTGCGTGCTACTTGTAAATGAGACACAAACACAACCGACATGGTAATAAATATCCGAATAAGCCACTTCAAAGTGAAAAGCAATAAGCCAACTACTACAGCAACATACTGCGAGCAGAGGCCAGCCAGGCAGCGAATGCCGGAGCTTACAACGTAACTGCTTGGCATGCATACCAATACCAATGCCAATAGTAATACCATGATGCAGTGCGAACACTACCATCGCTTCCTTACCTTCTCTTCCTACCAATACCAGTCAATACCAGCCATTCCCCGACCAAAGGCAACACTAACAGAAACATGCCAATACTATACCAGTGGCCATACCAGCAAAGCAAAGCCAAATACAAAGAGAGAAAGTTGCTAATGTTGATGGTGTGCGTGGGAAAAACCAAGTGAGTTTCTTTTGCCGTACCTGTAAGTTCATGAGCAGCCAAACTGTTTGGCGAAGAGCGTTGCCGAGTGGGAACTGTATCTGCTAAAAGTCATTAATATCCAATCACTCTGCATGATTACGTTATCACTAAATAAAAAAAAAAAACAAACTCCAGTGCTCTATGAACAGTGAGAACATTGTCCATGACTGTAAAATCTGAAGACTTGCACCACACAATACACAATATTTTTGGCGCCCCTTAAGAACTGTTGACATGTGTACAGTACGTATGCAGAGCGCCACTCAACGTCGAGTGGCGGTACTACGAAATTGTTGACGAACAAACACCAAAGTAATTCCTACTATTACCAAAGCCAGTACCAATACCAATAAGAATACAAATACCAATACAACTACTAAAAGTACTACAAGTAAAACAGAAAATGGACACAACAAAATGGCAGCTATTGCATGCGGCTAGAGATCGCTATTGCTGATTTGACTAAACAATAAATGAATACAAGTATAAAAGTGCTAGCTTAGTGGCAGCAGTACATTTGTATTACTGAATTCAATACAATTACAAATGTACAAGTGTAGTAGTGGATAAACACTAGTTCGTGTGCGAGTGGGTGAACGGTTCACGATGCCATAAGGCTTAGCGTCAAGTTGGTAATTTGAATATGCTTTATGTATGTATGCAACACGTATATTATACATGTTATATTGCCTTACACACACACATATATATATATATGTGTGTGTATGGTCAGATGATATCGGAGAGCGTAACGTAACGTAACGTAGTGTGTAGCCTGGCGTGACGTGATGTGGCGTCGCGTGGCGTGGCGTGGCGTTTTGAACAAGTGAGCCTTTCCATTTTGAATTCCAGCCACTTACAGCAGTCGTTTGGCAAACGCCAAGGAAACCAAACCTAAATGAAACGCAAGAAATCGCAGAATAAAATATAATTAAAATTGAAGTGAAAGTTTATGAAGCACGTGCCGTTCGTAACCTGGCGTTTACCTCGACCCTATGACTATGAGTATGACAATCTATCATGCAGTGTTGCATAAGCGCGATCTGCTTGCACTGGGCAAACATCAACTAATTTAAAGTGCTATTAAATTAAATTCTAGCAATTAACACGTTTTAAAACGGCAGCCAGACAAAGTGAACGTTTAAGCTATACATACTTCGCTTTGGCGGGCGAGAAAACTACGTTTATTTATTATTAACTTAATGCTGTGCGCCGTTCCTGCTGTTGTTGTTGCTATTATTGTTTTTGTAAAGAAAAACTGCAACTGCAAGTGAATTAAAAGCAAAGAGGCAACTAAAGTAAGCAAACTGGCACACCCGCAGGGCTCAGAACGCCCAACACTCAACGGCCAACACGGACTCATCAACGGCTAGTGCAAAACTTTCGCCCAAATGTACATCGACGAGGATAGCGAGGAAAGTTCGCCCTTTGTGATGCTTACATCGCCGACCAAGTCTTGGGTCAGTGTTCAGTGTAAACAATGGCTCCACCTCACAACTGCACCACCCCAACATCCCAACCATACCGCCCATACCGCCCATCCCGCCCATCCCGTCCATCCCGACCATCCTAACCATCCTATCGCCCAACATCCACCGGCACACATCTCTTAATTTCGCATTTTTTCTGCTATTTGCCGTACACACACAGTCAAACTGCAGAAAAAAAGAAGTTGGTAAAAAGTTTAAATGACTTTTGTTGTTTTTCTAAGTGTTTTTTAATGGTCTACGTGTGCAGGCTGTGCGACTGCCATTTTTTGATCCACCGTATGCGCATGTTTAAATATTTCATTTGAAGTCCACAAAGGAATATAATGCCTTTTGCATGCAGCCTAATAATACACAAGATCTGCGTCACAAAATACAAACTCGATAACTAACGAGAGTTTTTAAAGTTTTCGAGCACAGATTCACACACACACACAGATTCAGATTCAATTATTAAGGATACAATCATATTCGGTATATTATTGTGGAAAATTACAGCAATAATCTCCATAATTTCCGTTAAATGAATTCCAATAGGACCATTAAGAATATCACGAAGCTTCGTCAGGAATCGAACCAGAGTCTCTATGTCTCTACTTAAGGACTTCACCAGAAATATATACAATCGAAATTGATTTAAACAAATCGGAAAGGAACTCCATTTTTTTTTGAGACTTTAGTGTTTGAAGAAATGCTTAAGCGATTCTATTGAACTTAACATTTATGCAGTGAACGCAATTATATGTATCTTTTATATCGGCTTCACACAAACGGACAATCAAACAAACTGGATTAAAAATATATAACCTTAATGGAGTTTATCATTAGATGTCTGGGTTATTTAAGGTTATTAACCTTTAATTACAAATTAAGATATTGTTGCAAAATTATTCACATACAATGTATATTAATAGATAATAGACCGATACGTATACGATACAATCCATGTATTAGCATGGATCCAAGAAATCAAACCCGAAACACAAGATTTGGCTTTCTCAACTATATGTTAACAATTTTGGAGTGTAGAGTCTAGACTTCTTCCCAAGTATGAGTATTTACATTTACATTTGTTTACAAGATATTTGCGCAACAGAAGTTTTGTTTACGACAATAAAATTAAATATCCCACAGTAATATTAATCAGGCTAGTAATGGGTAATGTGAAAGAAGAGTGGGTAAGCAGTAACTGCGATTGGAATACCCCTTGAAGGACTAAGGACTCGAGGTCCCAGCGGATTGCTTCAATGAATTTTCTGCGAGGCTGCACCTCAAACGAAGAGCTTTGAAGTTGCGCTCACTACGTCTGCCTGCCTACTACTGCTCACTTTTCTGAGTTGCTCAAAGTTTAATTGAGCGCGTAATTTAAGCTTTGCAAAGCTATTTGCTTAGTAGCACAGCTATAAGTGCGTTAGTTAAAGTATGTTTTCATCAGACGAAGCCAGCCCAATAACAACATTTATCGAGGACTCACATCCACAAAGGAATGTTAAAGTTCACCCATTTCGATTTCCAAAGCTCCACTTCAATTTAAAATTGACTAAAAATCTTTGACCGATAACCAATCAAAATACAATGTTCGATTTGTATTTTATATAATGGATAATCTTAAGAAGATTGAGCGTTTGGGAAATTGTATTCATTGACGAATTGAACAGCAACTTATATTGGATTTGTGGAAATCGTGCCTTGTTGTACGTAGGAGCGCAAATCAATTTACCACTATTGAAACTAGAGAATGAGTAATGGATATATGTATATTCAAAGTCCAACCCGCATCTTAGATGTTATAGATGAAGTAGAAATTTGATTTTGAGCAAGTGTTGATCTCCTCTATGATGTGCCAAGAAAAGACTGTCGAATATCAAAAATGGCCAGTTACATTCCTCTAGAATACGTTGGAAAAATAGGAATACCACGAATACTGTTGCATAAATAATACAAATATTCCCTTGTACAATATATTCTTTGTACGACAATCCGTTTAACCTATTTTGCATATTTATTAGATCAAAATACAATAGTATTTACAGTCAATACATTCTGCAAAAAAAGGTTTTTAACTATTAGAGCAACTCATGAGGACTCAATACAAAACACTTATCACGACTTTTACTTGACAGACCTATTGAAACGAAGTAAACATAGTAGGCATAGAAAGCTATAGTATTCACTTTTGGTGCCAATATTTATTTATACATACATTCGACTGTTGATTTGGCATTTGTAAAAAATATTTGAGAACGTGGTTGATTTTGTATCGCTTTTAACACTCAAAGCCAATGCAGCTTGCCACACAGCGATTTTACAGCATTTTGTTGAATTTCAATTAAAAACCTTGATTTTGATTGGAGTCCTGCATGCGTGCTGTGCCGGAGCATATATACATATGTATTCGGATTTAATATGTACGATATATATATATATGTATGTATGTATGTATATCCACATATATGGTTATTTATTTAACGTATATTCCGTCTCGACAGGCCTTGCTGCGTAATTGGGGTCAGGCTGTCACAAAGCAATGCACAAATGTTCGGTGAAGAATTGTGTTTTAAATGAATTCGGATTATTTGCAATTTGAGTTTATGAATCCAAAGCTCTTGTGGCATTTTCCTTAAACTTTAATTTGTGAAAAAAGAATTAAAAGAAATTGAAAAGTTTCCGCTTCGCTTGGAAATTCAAATTGCATTGTCGCCTCTTAAATAAGCCTAGCACCATTTTAAACAAATTAAATACAGTAATTTAGTTATAGACCTTTCCCACTATATTTTATTTATTATAGTCATTGACGAAGTGAGAGCCACAAATTTAACAAATTGGTTAAATTTAACTTACTTTGTATTGGTAAAAAGAAAATCTTCCAAAGTTTTGGAATCTAAGCGACAAATTTGACAGCTACGGCTGTCCCCTTTAGAGATTTACCACAAATTAATGAATTGCCACAGTTTCGACCATGTCTATTGAGTTCAGCAAAACAATTTCATTAACTTCAGATTTACGCGAAAATTTTGACAAAAGACGCCAACTTAACGAAACGAATGCCTACCCACAAACGACACACAATATACACACAAACACAACCAAACACACACACACAAACACACTTATATACATACATATATATATACACATTTGTATATGGTCAGTGGCGGACTTTCCAACAATTTACGTATTTTCCTATTTGTTTATTTTCGTTTCCGTGGACAGCCCGCCAGCTACGGTAAAAAGAACGGCATGTGGTACGCTTCACCCGGAAATCAGGGCTGGGGCTCCAAGCCCGCCAGTCGAAAGCCCTCAATAATGGAAGCGGATTTGGGCACATTATCGACCACATCGGGCTCGATAAAGCGCAGTGCAGGCCGCGTGATACGCATCATCAATAATTTGGATCATTCCGTTCAGGTGAGTGCATGAGCCCGAACCTCCCAAATATTTATCTGATATAAATACATTTCTATGTACATGTTTTTATTGTTCCATCCATCAAACAGTTTGTAATATTAAATGTCGATTAAAAAAAGGCTAAAGCACATTTTCCCAGCATTTAGCTAGCTCTCGAATTTGATATTTGCTCAACTGATTTATTTACGGCGTATACATGCAGCTCCTAAGTATGTCTGTACTAGTATATATATATATATATATATATATATATATATATATATAAATTTGACAGCAAAATTACTGCGCATTTAAAAAATGTTAACTAAAAATTAGTCTACTAAAAAGAATTGTCGAAATCGTGCATAAATTATGTAAATGACACATATGGTTATACCGACTAGTGTCAAATGTCAATCGATACCTTACATATGTACATATATGTATGTATGTATGTACATACATTTTCAACATAAACCCACTTTATAGGCACAATGTCAAAAAATATATTGAATATTCAACAGAGCAAATGCAATACAGATGATACCATTTTATGCATTTATCTGCATACAAACCACACGTGGCCTGGTGATCACCTGGGCGCGAAGCACAAATGTATTTTTAACCAATTCGCTTTTCAACTTGGATTGTTTGTATTTTAGATATTCAATTTGTAAATCTTATTTGCTTAGTGCATCCGATTGACCACTTAGCAGCATATGCAAACATGTTTCTCTGTTTTCAATAAATAACAAATATGACAGTCATGCACTTTTTTATATCCCTACCTCATAATTTTTACTAACCTGATTTTATAATGAAAGTCCAATTTTGTATGTAAAATAATACAAACTTAATATGAATAGATGAACTATATGTGAAGTGTATATCATAAATCAATCGGTATGTCTAGTATTAAAAGAATAATAAATTTCCAAGCCTCAACTATTTCTCATCTATTGTTTCTCATGCGAGTAGAGAGTTGCGACACAAGTGTCAATAGCTAGCCGTACTTCACTTTGACATTCAAATTTATGTAGATGGGGCAGACAAGACGAACACAGGGCAATTAACCTTTGCCTACTTTTCGGCACACCCAAAGGAATGCAGCAATCATATGAAAAATCAATTGTCTGCAATTTGTATTTTATTATAGGCATGCAATAACGGCGCGAGAACCAAATTGACGCCACGGTCAATTTGGGTGTTTCCGCTGGGATGCAAAAGTGCAGGGCTCCCCAGTCCGTGCTCTGAAGAACAGCCTACATATTCGATGGGTTTATAGCCGAAATGCTCCCAAAAGGTGTAGGTTTGGAGCTTGCACTCTGGGATTATCCTTGCCTAGTTGGGCGCGGAGTCGGTTCTAGGTATCGGTCTTGGCTTCGGATAAATTGGTGTCGTGTTCAAGGTAGTAATAATGTTTTATGGTAATTTCGCTAAGTGCAACTCAATTTTTTAGTACTCTTTTTGGCTCCTCAAGAGGCGCGTGATGTTTTATGAATAAAAAACGGCACACAGTAGGCGAGTCTTAGGTAAAAGCATAGTAAGTATGGCATTATATTCTCCACATGTTGGGGCATGAGTGAATTTCACAGGACTACATCAACTCGGGCTCTAGTACTTCTCAAGGTTACTTAACCGTATATCTTATGGCCAAAGCGATTTGCCGAGGTCAGAAGGATTCGTTCGCCACTGAGCCACTGATGTTTGTGTCAGGTATAATCTCACGCGGTACGCGCTGGAAAGTTGGGTTGTCGTCGGATCCGCATTGAATTTACAGTCCAATAATTTGAATTGGAAATAGAGTTGCTTCTTCATATTAAATTTATAATAAATAAGAACAACTAGTATAAATTCCAAATAACCATCATCATTTTCACTAGACTGGGATAAACGACTCAAGTTCGATATACATATGATATGAGATAATACATTAATATATAAGAACAGTACCTTTTGTCTATAATAACTATAACTATTCCCCTTTCAAAGTTATTGATTAAAGCCCCTGTCGAATATCAGCTATAAAAGTATACCTCCTCCATATTTAGAGCTGAGTCTCCAAGTCTGTTGCAAATGTGTAAAATATGCATATCCAATATTAGAGACGATTTTGATTGGCAAATACATACATATGAATGGCATGAACATAATTTGAAAGTTTGATTACAAAATTCAATCTACAAGAAGTTTGATTCATGTAAAATATTCCCATATCATAGCCCATATGGAGTGCAAGCAATACAGCAAGGCGCTTCGAAGAGTTTATAGTCGAGCAGTCTAGAGCTTTATTAAGTGTAACTTTGTAAAAAAAAAATAATATTTTCAAAAATTCTTTAAAATAGGCCGAGACTATAAGGTTAGGAATTAGGTCGACTCAAGTTTCGATTCATTTTTCATATCTCGCAGTGCACAAAGCTATCGTCTCCAAAAATTGTACTTTGTTTCAGATTTAGCGCATTCTATTTTGTTTGTTTCTATTCCTTGCGTACTGCCTCCTACTTCTATAAGAATTTTTAATCTGTGTTAATGGCAAATGTAACGAAATGTTTCGTAGCAATTTATATAATTTTGAAAAACATTTCATATAAATCCGTCGGTCGTGCTCGAATAGCTACTTTTTGTACTCTTCGTCTAAATTAATTACAGTTCCCGATTAAAACATGTTGTCTAAAATGAAGCTAAGCTATTTTAATTAAATGTAATGCAATAGAAATATGTGCTTCTATAAAAGCCCATAAATAAATTAAAGTTTCATTGAATGCAAAAAGATGTCAGAGCCAGCCACAGAATCGAGCAGAAATTCAAAGCTCACAAAACAACATACTTATAGCATCAAGAACAATCATAAGAGCAACAACGTCAAAAGGATATTGTTATGTCTTGGAATTTTGTTGCTGGAAGAGTTTTCCTTCCCGTACAGACAAAACAAATGGTGCACGCGCTCAGTGGCCAAACAGGCCAAGGACATGACCCAGCGTCGACAAACGTAACAAGGAATACCGCCAAATACGTTACAGACTCGCAGACTACACAAACATAGCGAGAATCTGAGTATGGGCCACAGAAACACAGAGGTCCGTCCATTAGCTGATTCCATTACCATTGCCATTGACAACGACTGCATTTGGCTCCCTCGCTCCCTCGCTCTGTGTACGCTCTCCGACGTGGCTGTTGGTCTAGCTGCTGCCACAGTAAGTGGTTGTGCATAATGGCGTGTTGCAGTCTCGTGACTGGTGCTAAATAATATTTGGCAACCTAAAGTAGCACGTGCAACGTGGCGCATTGTATTTTGATTCTTGCAACTTTGTCGTGAAAACTTTCGTGCTGACGTATGATCAACTTTACTTTTCACTTATTGTTTCGGCACACACATGAAAACTTTTTCAGTTCTCCATATGCCCGTGGTGTGGAGGCCACAATCTCTCCATCCGCCGGCCGTATTGAATAGTCAACAAAGACATGCCAACAAAAATTGATGCAACAGCACCTGACGTCCAGGTACATACGTAAAATGACGGCAAACATAAAAAGTGCTGGGCTCTGAAAAGCATGCAAAAACCCGCAAAGAATCCACAGCCCCGCCCAACTGCCAGCTGGGAATGCGCTGCAAAGCGAGGCATTTTAGTCCGACTTTTCTGCAATATAAGTTGTATTCATTATAAAGTATCTTAAATATTATAATGAAACTTCAGAATGTGTAGTTGGGGATTATTCCTATTTTAGCAGATAAAAAATTATCCTTTCTTTATAAAATAATCCTTTAACAGACCATTTATGTTTATGTTTCTCTTCTTTTATTAAGAACTCCGAAATCGTTAAAATTTGATATACTTAAAATTTAAATAAATATTAAAATAATTTATATGATATTGGTATTGAAACGAAAAAGAAAGGATTATAATCAGAAAAATATTATTTAACGAGTATTCCAAAGTCGGTTGTAACCGACTGCAACTTTTTCATCCTGCCTTTATTCGTTTGCAATAAGGCGGCCGTTCGCTTGTTTAGTGGTCCTTTGTTTTATGCAGATATTTCAGTATTTTATTGAATTCCTTTGTGTCAACTGTAAGAAGGAGTCGCAGAAGTTATTTTTTAAAAATTTCAGTGATTTTAACAAGAGAGAAACGAAATCGGGCAAGAGCTGGTCGAACGTCTGGATTGGATTATTGGACAAGTGTGGGCGTGGTTCCCTTTTGAGTCTTTACAAAAAAATGATAAAATTTCAGCTCAACAGATGTTGCCCGCTGCCTACTGTGCATTTCACACATAAAGATGCAAATACATACATGCATGACTGTGTCATGCGGAAGGAGGAAGTACGCATTACACGGGCATGGAGTAATGCGAACTTCCTTCTTCCGTCAGCTGTTGACTGTAAGCCGCCCAACACCACCCCGGCCCGCCCTAGCCCAAAGTGCTCGTAATTGGCTTAACAAATGCCATTTGTTTGGGGTCGCCTGATTGGAGCTGCCTGAGTAATGTAATTATTTACACACATAATTATATTTGTTTATACTGCAGCGCAAGGCATCTTGAGTGCAGCTGCTGCTTCTGCCTGTCACCTTTGGGACCATTTTGTAGCGATAAAGACAGACAGAGAGTGCAAGAGAGAGAGAGAGAGAGTGCAAGAGAGAGAGAGAGAGAGAGAGAGAGTGAGAGAAATACTTCCAATAAGTGCCAATCGTGCATAATTTGTGTACAGTTAAAGTTTCGAAGTAAAATAAATAAAATAATGCCAGTTTGCTAGCTAGTTTACTATGCATTATTAAATGTTATCGCTGCTGTCAATTCAATCCGCTGAATGAGACACATCACATCCCAGCGCTTCGACCGGCAACGTCTATCGTTGCCAGAGCACACGTTTCAGAGCTACAGTGCTCACAACACAGTTGGCCTCAGGTGTTTAGATTTGATAAACAATCAATAAATCGTGATTAATAGTTGCCAGAGTGTAGGCAGTCAGCAAACGGTTATCCTAGCCCAGTTGCGCCTATTCGACGGGCACTGCAACAACCATTAAGCCAGATGCTCTAAATGGCGCAGATTTGGCCGTTTTTGCACAAAAGTATAAAAGTCAAATGGATCGTCCTAAGAGCCGAAAAAGCAAACAAAATAAGTTTAGTGGTAACACAACGGAATTGTTTTCAAACTGGTCAACGGTTTCAAGCTTATCAACAATAGGTGAAGATGGGTTTGACTATTACTAAAGTTTGTCTAATTGAAAAACTAAGGTAGGTAATTGAGCTATGAAAGGGAGTCATGGAGTCAGTTACCTTGCTTGCCTTGCTGGTCCACTTCAAGTTTAAGTGATTTTCCACGTTTACGTGATTGGTATAATACGAACAATTATACATTAATTTATGATAAAACGCATAAGTTATTTGCAATAGTAGTCAACGGGAACGCATAAATCTTATGTGGTTTTTGGCTTTCTAATGTATCACACTTTTATACCATCATTTAAATGGGTACTCTGATGTTAAGAAAACTGCTATAAAAAAAAAAAAAAAAAAAAAAAGTAGAGAAAGAGAAAAAGTTTCGCAATCAGTCTCAGCAAAATCAACAGCAGACAGCTCTCAACATGGAAATAAAACCATTAGACACTTTTCCAACGAATATTAACTAAATACATAAATTAGATCCAGTTCATGCAAAATGTCAAAGTTGGTCCTGTTGGCAATTGTCAGCAGACCAGGGCAGATAAAGTTTATGGCAGATGCTTTAATTTTTTTTGCGAGACATGGACTCGCGTGACTAACAGATATCAAGGCCTGAAGGTCGTTAAAACTCAAGATGCACACTTGACATAAGCACCGAGAGCAGAAAGCAAAAGCAACTAAAGCTACAGCTAAGCAGCCAAATGCAACAATGCGTATCGCTCATCTGGGTTGGATCTGAGGCGGAGGCTGGGCCTGGGGTGGATTTTGCGTGTACATCCAATTATGAGCGCAAAAGTTTAAGTGCAACAAAAACAACAATAACTACAAGCAACGAGCAATGGCAACCGAAACAGCAAGAAGCAGCACAAGTAGAAGGCAAACAATGCTGGAATAGCCCGACGACCCCTAGCAACTACAAATAATACCATTAAGCATTGAAATAAAACGCAAAGTGGGTCACAGCCTCGGCTTGTGGAGCAGCCTAGAAGTATACGAGGATGTTGGTGTCGCCATATGAATATGAATATGAATATACAAATACATATATTTATATTTATACATTAACATTTCTCTGTGAAAGTGTGTATGCGTGCGTGTGTGTGTAGGCGCGTAATTATAAATATTTGCTGCTACCAACTTTGCCTACAAACTTGAAGTGTCATGGCCGGGGCAGCGGAAACGGAAGTGGCGTGTCACGGCTAAGTTCCTGTCGCAGGAGAAGTGTTGAAAAGTCAATGCGCGCAGTCAATTCTAAACTCCACATGCACATACATATATATGTATATATATATGTAAGCAATGCTTACTAAGCATACATATGTACATACTTTACACAGCCCAATAATTCATATTTTATGGCTCCCTGACTAATTATCCACTCATAGGACGGCCTCTGGCCCCAGCCCATTATACTAAGAACGTAACATTTTACATACAAGTTATACATATAAAGCATATAATTTCATTATTTTGCAGTGTCGCGTTTTACTTAACCTACGCACCTCGCAGCCGTTTGAGGAAGTGCTCGAGGATTTGGGTCAAGTGCTGAAAATCAACGGCGCTAAAAAAATGTACACAGGTACTGGGCAGGAGGTAAGACCACGTGGGTTCTGGGAGGTTTCCTTTCATTTCGAACAATTTTCGGCAAAATAACTTAATTAACATAAAATAATAAAAGAAGTCAAATATCAAAAACCTTGCTAAATTCCGCACATTTGCAACATGCTGTTGCCTTCTCTTTGGGTCGACAGGTTCGCAGTTTCTCGCAGCTACGCAATGAGTTCGCCGACGTAGACACATTCTATTTGGCCACTGGGACGGCCTTGATTGCTGGCTCACCCATTCGACGTTCGCGCTCACGTCCTTCAATGGTCGCTGCCGCACCTATTCTCTCCACGGAGGAGCTGCCCAAGGTGCCGTTGCGTGGAACGCGCCCACGGAGCAAGAGCCGGCCGCGAATTCTCTATGCTCCAGAGAGTGAGATTCTTAGGCCGAATGGTGAGTACACCATGCTAGACATCATGAAAGAGGAGCCCACAAAAGTGACCATACGGGGCTTGAGGCGCACCTTCTATCCCCCAGTGCACCATGCTCCGGCTGAGAACTCACCGCCAGACAAAAAACTTCAACTCCAGTGGGTGTAAGTATAACTGCTAACTACTTGACTGTCCACTCAGCACTTTCTCATTCATTCATTCATTCATTGTTTGGTTTCTATAGACATGGCTATAGAGGAATCGATGCGCGACGCAACCTCTGGGTACTGCCCAGCGGAGAGCTGCTCTACTATGTAGCTGCCGTGGCCGTCCTATTCGATCGCGACGAAGATGCTCAACGCCACTACATAGGTCACACGGAGGACATCATGTGGTAAATTGACCAATTCATTCGAAGCATAAATTACGGATTTCTTATGTCCCATGTTTCTGCACAGCATGGATGTGCATCCTTCTCGAGAATTGGTGGCATCTGGTCAGAAAGCTGGACGCGATCGCAAGTCACAGGCACATGTCCGTATTTGGAGCACCGAGTCACTGCAGACACTCTACGTCTTTGGCATGGGCGAATTGGACACGGGAGTCACCGCTGTAGCTTTCTCCCAATTGGTAGTCCCCATGAAGCCATCTAATATATATCCGCAATTACATGTATCTGTTTGCCTTTCAGAACGGCGGAAGTTATATACTGGCCGTGGACAGCGGCCGCGAGAGCATCTTGTCCGTTTGGCAGTGGCAATGGGGCCATCTGCTGGGCAAGGTCGCTGTAAGTAAGAAAAATCCTTAGCCATCTAAACCCGTTTATCGATTGTCGATTGCATTACTTTACTTGTAGACTCTGCAAGAAGGCCTGTCGGGCGCTGCGTTCCATCCTCTGGATGATAATCTCATCATCACTCATGGTCGCGGTCATTTGGCCTTCTGGCATCGTCGTAAGGATGGCTTCTTTGAACGTACTGATATTGTGAAACAGCCGTCGCGCTCCCACGTTACCAGTGTGCAATTTGAGCCGGATGGGGATGTGATTACCGCCGATTCTGATGGTTTCATTACCATATACTCCGTGGACTCTGACGGCGCATACTTCGTGCGAACCGAGTTCGAGGCCCACAATAAGGGCATTGGCTGCCTGATTATGCTGGGCGAAGGTACTTTGTTGTCAGGCGGCGAAAAGGATCGCAAAATTGCCGCTTGGGACTCGCTGCAAAATTATAAAAAAATTGCGGACACAAAGGTAGGAAGTGTCCTTTATAATCTTAATAAGCATATATATACTTTAATCGATGTGACACCTTCTACCCGAAGCTACCCGAAGCGGGAGGGGGCGTGAGGACAATTTATCCACAGCGACCAGGCCGAAATGATGGCAACATCTACGTGGGGACGACGAGAAACAACATCTTGGAGGGTTCGTTGCAACGGCGCTTTACTCAGGTTGTCTTCGGCCACGGCAGACAGCTGTGGGGCCTCGCCGCCCATCCCGAGGACGAACTTTATGCAACGGCCGGCCATGACAAGCACGTGGCACTGTGGCGCAAGAACAAACTTATTTGGACCATACAAACGGGCTACGAGTGCGTGGCACTGGCCTTCCATCCGTTTGGCACGGCATTAGCTGCTGGCAGCACCGAAGGCCACCTGCTGGTCATCAACTGTGACAACGGAGCAGTTATGTTAACGCTTCGTGTATGTGGCTCACCTTTGAACTGTGTGTCATTTAACCAGGGTGAGCATATTCGGATATCCGTTCCTACTATAAAATTACTATATCCGAATGTTGTGCAACAGTCGGCGATATGATTGCAATGGGCTCGCAAAATGGAAGCATTTACCTTTTCCGAGTCTCGCGCGATGGATTCTCCTACAAGAAAGTAAATAAGATACGCGGCTCTCAGCCGCTTACGCATCTGGATTGGAGCATGGACGGAAACTTTGTGCAGACAGTGACCATTGACTTCGACTTGTTGTTTTGGGATGCAAAGTCTCTGTCCCCGGAGCGAAGTCCCATAGCCATGAAAGATGTTAAATGGCTGACTAACAATTGCACAGTGGGCTTTTTGGTGGCTGGCCAATGGAGTAATCGCTACTACAGCAACGCCAACACTATCATAGCCACCTGCAGTCGTTCTGCGGCACAGGATATGCTTGCATCAGGCGATGCAGAGGGATATCTGCGGTTGTTCAGGTTAGGTTTTCGTTTAGTAGTTTTTCTCGATATGCAATAATTTGTAAGTAATTCATTACAGATATCCGTGCATCTCTCCTCGTGCCGAGTTCCACGAGTCCAAGGTTTACTCCGGAATGTTGGCCTGTGTGCGGTTCTTGTGCGGGGATCATACGCTTATCACTGTGGGAGGAACAGACGCTTCGCTCATGGTATGGGACATTGTTGAGGAATAGCTGAAATGGCCACCGTGGCGCTCTGCTGCACAACCCGAATCGCGGTATCAGGACTACTGGCGTAGACGCATCTCGGAAGTGTCCTCGACGTTGCTGGACAGTGATTCCGTCGACTATCAGTAGCGTGAATTGAGATTGTGTAGGTTCCCCTGCTTTTTAAAATGAAAGATAACAATTGGTCTGCATCACATTGGCTTTCTATATTAGATAAAACGAATATTTAATAGCGAGAATATAAGAAAACAATACACATATTTACGTTTCCAATGCAACTTAATCCAAATTTTAAATCGAAAGATATGATCCATTAATAATTATGTGCGGTTCTACTATGGACACTTCCATTGCACCCAAACTTTGGCTTCCAGTTCAGAATCTTCCGTGACATACTAGCTTCCCGTATTTGTCCTCCGTTCCAAAATCGTTAATTGCATCTTAAGTTCAAAACTAAAAAACAGACTTAAACGCCACTGGTGGATAATGTAACTATACAATATGAACGCATCTATATATACATATCGATATCTTCAGCTCTTCTCCAGACTTACGACATATCATCATCCGATTTTCCTCTCATTGATATCACATCTTATTTTTAAAGAAACGCTGTAATAGACAGGATCTTGGATACCCACAAACACACACAAATATACAAAACTAAGTGCACTGAAACATACATATATTGAATGAAAAGAATTACTCATGACAAATTATATACCTTGTTAATGCAAATTTTTAATATAAGCGTTGAAATAAATAAATCGTTTTAACAGAACCAATCGAATTAGTTTCCCATATTCGTATAAAAATAAGCAACTCATTGCGTTGGGGTAATTAAAAATTTGTTATTAAATATGTATAGTATATAATTTTGTATATACCAGTATAGGAGATTAATAGTAGCATCTGCATATTTTATACCTTGGGTCGTCAATTAAAAGTTAATAAAATTATTAAGACTAAATAGTCCCTCTTTAAAATGATTTCAGCGTATAATGATAATGTTCAAAAGTTTTTTTAAAAGGCAGAAGAAGTATATAACTTTTCATGAACTAATAAATTAAATTAAATTTGAGGCAAAATGTTACAATAAATGGGTAATTTGAAGACTGAAGTTATAAAAAATTTAAATGAACAAACATTTTTTTAAATCTTTAGCTTGGCGGAAAAATGCACGAACGCAGGTTGGCAGCACACAATTGTGATATCGATTTTTCAATCATTTAAATTGGTTTGCCGATAGTACATTCAGTGTGTCCATATAATATTTTTAATTAAGTTGGCGCTCTTTTTAAAAGTGGTGAATTTGAAATCAGAATTCCGTTGCAATATTACAAGTCAAGTACACTCTTAGATTCTTTTCAACTTTCCAAGCTAGTAACTTTAATTATAACTATCATTGTATTTCTTGAATTAATATTATTCATAAATCATCCATAAATTCATCCAGTGTCGAACGCTACAAAAAAGAAGCCAAAAGTAATAAAATTTACTCATTTAAAAAATCTATCTATAATCTTAAAGTTGTTCCCATTTTCGAATCGTAATTGTGATTATAATAACAAAGTTCGAAAGAGAATAAACGCATTTGATGCTTGCTTGTTTGCTATATAAACTATATTGATTATGTGGCACATTGTGAAATGCAAACTTTCTCGCTTATCGGTTACACGAGCAACTTAACGTTAATTTAAGGCAATTGAAAAATTTTTGTGAAATTCGGGTCCAATTTCAAACAACAAAAATTTCAAAATTTGATTACAAAATTATATATATAGTATATATATATAAGACTGGCAAAAAAATATGTAAGATATATGATTGATTGGCCAAACTTTTGACAACGTTTTCTATCGATTTCGTAGAAACGGAAGTAATTATTGAGTATTACAAGTTATAGTTGTTCTGCAACATTTCAATCAATCTACCAATCATATCGACGTATCAAAAATCACATTTTCATACAAATACAGATTTTCGCTGAAGCTATAATCGAAAAAATACATTGAATACAATACAAAATTATTTTTCTTGAGTTTATTTTGTCTACACAAGTAAACATAACATACTTAAAACTGATGGAAGACAATGATCAAGTACTTAATCTAAATATACGCAGTTTGTAATCACAAAAATAATTTAAAGCCATTTTCGACATTGGATTCGTGCCTGAGCACAAGTCCCATCACAGGTTATCAGGAGTTTCAACATAATTCCGTTACCGAAGCAGACCCTTTTTGGATTCTATTTGTTCGTTCAGCCAGTTTTGAAGTTCCTCTCCTGTAGGAACACTACTCGAAAGCGATTCAGAGAAGTGCTCCTCTGAAGCTGATGCGGGCTTCGAAGTCTTGAAAATGCGTAAAACGGTTTTCAATAATTTTTTCAGGTTCACAGCAGCACCAGTAAACGGTGGCTTCTCGAGGTCCTCGATCGTGTTTCCATATTGAATGTTTTCGGCAATCATTTTTAAGTGCAATATCAAAACTGATCCTATCGATATAAGAGCTGCAGCAAGAATGAGATTCTCCTCTACAGTGTCTGCCTTTTATACAATTTTTCTTTACGACAAACAACCACTGTGAAAATAGCTAGCTGTAGTGCAATCTACCTGATTTTAGGTCAGAGGCATAAACGTACTTACATATGTATATTTAACAGTCTGATATATGTATATGTATGTCACTTAACAGTCTGTTAGAATGAGAAAGATATACATACATTTGTACAGTGCCACTCACTTGAATAGATTTGATTTTTTTTTATACCCTGAACCCATTGAAAATGGGAATTCAGGGTATAATGGTTTTGTGAAAATGTATGTAACAGGCAGAAGGAGACGTCGCAGACCCCATAAAGTATATATATTCTTGATCAGCATAAAAAAATAAGTTGATCTAGCCCTGTCCGTCTGTCCGTCCGTCCGTCCGTCCGTCCGTCCGTCCGTCCGTCCGACCGTCCGTCCGTATGAACGTCGAGATTTCGGAAACTACAAAAGCTAGAGAGCTGAAATTTCACATGAACACTCGTATGTTACCTACGCAATACGAGTTTATTTTGTTTTTTCGATAACTCGTCCCATTTCCAAATTATCGATAAAAAATCGAAAATTCGTTTCCGTTTTTTAGGTTTTTTGGGTATAACTTCTACACCGTTTTAGCTAGAGACTTCAACTTTATAAATTTAGATAGATATTATGGATACGCAGATTTTGTAGTTTTCAGATTTTGGATGCCACGCCCCCTTCGCCCCTAATTTGGAAAAAACGCATTTCAAATACTGGAGATTTGCAATTTGGCACATAGGTAGATTTAGATACTCTTGATCTACTCTGAAAATTGCATGAAGATCCAGTTAGAAATGGAGTTATAAGCGTCCAAAGTTCAACCCAACCCACCCCCAAGACAAAGCAGCAACTGCGCAGTTAGCAGAGCGCGCGCCTCTAAGTGCGTAAAGAAGAAGAGTATCACTTTTTGGCAGGGTTCAGGGGATCTCGTAGTCGAGCAGTCTCGACTAGAGCCTTCTTACTTGTTTTTTTTAACTTTGAAAGTTATAACTCTTCTACCAAAGCCCCAATTTGATTGAAATAAATGTTGTTTCATATAAAAATTATATCTAAATAATTATTTTTTATTGATTTTTCGAAGACGTCAAAAAATGTGTCACCTCGTTAAATAATAGATATCCCGAATAATTAATATTATAGTTCCAAACTAACATATACAAGGAATTTTTACTTGACATTTCTTCAACAGAAAATGGGGTTAAACTTTGTTTTTTTTTTTTATAATTATTTGTTCAAATTGTCTGTTTATGATTATCTGTTGATTATTAGGGTATAGTAGTCCGTTAATATTATGTGTCAACACAATTAATCATCATCGTGGACATCGTTTCCTGTCACATATTTCCAAGCTGACCCTCTCAAATTTATAGATCTACGTGCCTGTGATTTAGTGAGGAATAGAGACTGTCTATGCAAATGTTGAGGGTATTTTATGATATCGTGTATATCGTGCTAAAGTATCAAGGGCGTTTTCCATTTGGTTTAAACCAATGATATGACCAATAGTTGTGGTGGATAACTGAAATTTCTTCCTATATACCCTGAGCGCATTGAAAATTTGAAATAAAAAAAATACGGCATTGCGATCCGACACTTTAGTTGCATCTCTGTTGTTTTTGAGTGCCAATCACATAACGCTCTTTAAGTCGATTGTTCGGCATGGATAATTATACGCGATTCTCAGGTTGAAAATAAATTTGTTTTAACGAAAACTGACATTATTAAGATTTTATTCTGAAACTAATTATATATATAAGTCAAAGTCACACGAATGGCGTGGTGTCGTTTTTACTAATGTGTCCAACAATGTACATTTGGCGATTCTACATCCATTTGATCTCATGAAGTCGTCCATGCTGCCCATTAAATATATTGATCAAAAATTATAGTTGCAATGACTCAATTCGATGGGGAATCTGTCCTTGAATATTGCATGTAGAATTAATACATTTCCCAAAGACTTTTCAAAACAATTACTGCATTTCGGAGTATTCGCTAGATATGTCTTGATTGATGATTGATCATGTTGATATGATTGATTTCGCCACGAAACGATGAATGCTATGACTCAGTTGGTGGAGTCAAACTTGACAGTTTCACTTTACTAACAACACAGCACAGTCCTTGAATTTCTGCCGAATAGAAACTACGTCCACTGGCCCAATGTGAATGGAAGCAGAAGAGCTGTAATAAATGTTGAAATCGTATCGAGCCAATCGAGCCATTTTACAGAATGCCTCTCTTTGCTCTTGTGAGAAGCACGAAGTCTAGTCACACTAATCCTTTATCGTGTAATTTCTTGTTATTCTCCAGTGGTTTCATTTGCAATGTTTCGAATCCTAATTGACATAAGACTTTGTCGGGCGACATTAGATCTGTTAGATCAATGAAAGCTAAGAGCTCCGATTCTATTTTTATATTCATGTCGATGCATCATTGTAAAACAAGTTTAATAATATATATACATATATGCCTCTTAAATACTTTGTCTCAAAATTTGTAAGTTATTTACTCTGTCTGGACTCAAAAAATGAATTATGTGTTAGGACTATATTACGGTGGATTTCCTCGATAGACATCAATTATATAAGTTAATTTATCCTTAGTTAAAAGTTATTTATGTTTCTTTATTTGATACCAATTAACAACTGATTAGCTACCAAATCTATTCCTAACAAGCGATGTTGGCGTTGGACAACTTGAAGTTGCACGTCAGATTGACATGTGCACGAAATGCATCAGTCGCTAGGTCAGCAGTTTCTTATAAGCCGATTATGATATTTGATTTTGTGTCTTTAATATATTTGTCGTTAACTTATATGCAAACCACCTGGATACTTGGCTAATTGGAATGCAATCTTTTGGAGCTGGCAGTCGAAAGCGCCTGAACGCAACGTTCTTACTTGTTTATCATTATTTCCCATCAGGATACCATAAAAGCAATAAAAAGATAATAAATATAGAGTAATTTTATTTGTTTATGTGATGTAAGTTTGGTAATTGAGTAATAAGAGAAAATTAAAATTATCGTGCAAATTGCGATTTCTCGGTATCATTTTTAACAAGCTCTCTCGAACTGCTTTGAGATGACTCGAAGGCAAGTAATACGAGCGTAAAATAGAAAATTGCTCGTGTCGAACAGCTGAAGCGAAACGGACCTCACAATTGAATTTCAACGATTTGGAACCAATTGATTTAACACAGGTTTATTCCTAGGAAATAAAATGAAAAACTGTCTAAAAGTCTAGTCAGCAAACCAAGCATTGACAAGTTCCAACCCACACTCTAAGCGACTGCATCTACGAACAGGAATCACAAATGGCCAAAGTGTGCAGCTCCTTTATGCTCGAGTTGCCATTGTTTTTAGTATGAAAGGAGACACCAATGCACGCATCCACCAATGGCAACTGGTATGTGTTCTTTCAGTTTCCAATTTGCAACGCATGAGCCTTCGTATTCTTAATTATGGTACAAAGATCACGTTCCTTAAAGAACTACACAATAACAGCTCGGTTCTGCTGGAACGACTTTGTCGCCCGTTAACGAAAATCAATTTGTTCCAAATGGGTGATGATGTATTGCTTCTATCCAGTATTATTGTATTTCAGGTTTAAGGTCAAATGGTGACCAAAGATAACTGTTTCAAAGTCCAACCATAATAAATGGCACACGGAATGTCGAAAGTACGCACTGTGAAAATTGTAATTTAAACGCCAATCGAAATTTGTCATCCAATTCCAATGTAAATGTCTACAGATCCTTAATACTTAGTAATTTAGCTTTACTATCTAATACTCTGAGCACCACATGTCATATCCATGAAGTCATGGCATAATCCGAAGTGGCCGTCGCTATTTCTAGGATTCATATCGTTTGATCTGATGTTCTGCCATGAGCAACGTAAGACCGCTATGTGATGTATCGCGAGATAGACTCGTCCTGATGAGTTAGTGGAGCTATGGAGTGGATATATTACATGAATATAATCATGTTAACCCTATAAGACTACTTTTCATAATAATAGACGAATTTATCCTGAACTCAAATATGTACTCAAAAAAATTGTAGATGCTTTCGTTTACCTGTAAGGTGAGAAAAGGTGAGTGTAAAAAGTAGTTTCCAAATAAATTGTTTTTTTTTTTTTTTTAATTTTTGTTCCATTTTATTTCTTTAAATAATTTTAATTTTTATTATGGTACTCAGCAAACCAGTTTTTATAAGCTAAACAGCATAAGTGCAGTTTGCATTTTGTGCAAATGCTCTGGGTCTGCGAAGTCTTGCAATGCTTGCACCATCTTTTTCCACTGTCGAGACCCACCCATTCAGTCCATGGTGATTTTAAACTTATTGGCAATATTTTCCCTCATACTCATAACTTTCTAATTAAAACAAGTAAGAAGGCTCTAGTCGAGACTGCTCGACTACGAAATCCCCCGAACCCTGCAAAAAACTGATACTCTTCTTCTTTAAGCACTTAGAGGCGCGCGCTCAGCTAACTGCGCAGTTGCTGCCGTGGCTTGGGGGTGGGTTGGACTGAACTTTGGACGCTAATAACTCCATTTCTAAATGGACGATCTTCATGAAATTTTCAGAGTAGATCAAGAGTATCTAAATCTACCTATGTGCCAAATTGCAAATCTCTAGTATTTGAAATGCGTTTTTTCCAAATTGGGGGCGAAGGGGGCGTGGTATCCAAACTCTGAAAAAAAATCTGCGTATCCATAATATCTATCTAAATATATAAAGTTGAAGTCTCTAGCTAAAACGGTGTAGAAGTTATACCAAAAAAACCTAAAAAATGGAAACGAATTTTTTATCGATAATTTGGAAATGGGACGAGTTATCGAAAAAACAAAATAAACTCGTATTGCGTAGGTAACATACGAGTGTTCATGTGAAATTTCAGCTCTCTAGCTTTTGTAGTTTCCGAAATCTCGACGTTCATACGGACGGACGGACGGACGGACAGACGGACAGGGCTAGATCAACTTATTTTTTTATGCTGATCAAGAATATATATACTTTATGGGGTCTGCCACGCCTCATTCTGCCTGTTACATACATTTTCACAAAACCATTATACCCTGAATTCCCATTTTCAATGGGTTCAGGGTATAAAAATAACAAAATAGTTGTAATGGAGTTTTGAGCTCAGTTATTTGAGATGCAACGAAGAGTTGCCCTGAAAAACTATATCGTTTATGTGTAATTGCTGTCCCCACATTACTTTAGTGGGTTCCCTTCCTATTGATCCGATAGCTATTTTAAAATAAAGGATAATGACTTATATAAAAAATCGGAGTTATTATTTGCTTACCAAGCCCATTAAAGCCACCAGAAGATGGTAATGCTACGCAGGTTGTATCTTCGAAAACAGGCAACGGCTATCGACGCCTTTTTAGCGCTTTTTGGGTAGGCTCAGAGTTCTGCACACTATTTTCAATATTTTCTGGATTACTGCATATAAAGGATACCGTATCAGCTTCCTCTAAAGCAATATTAAGTGCTTCTACCACGTCGTCGTCCTCGTCGTCACTCGACATAATTGACATGTCCTTATCCGATGGGACTGATTCAAACAACTCCAGGAGTAGTTCATCTATCAATTCAGACCATTTATAGCGAACTCTCAAAGGCAGTTTTTAATCTATTTTAAAACAAATCAAGCAATTCAAAATCTCCAAAGAAAATGCAAATAGTTCTGAAATAGCTTCAACAATAAATGCTTCCAAGGAGCCCCAAAAGTGCTTCACAACTTTAACATATTTGCCTTTATGAGACCTTATTAAATTGTAAATAAACTAACGAAAACAAGTAAGAAGGCTCTAGTCGAGACTGCTCGACTACGAGATCCCCTGAACCCTGCCAAAAAGTGATACTCTTCTGCTTTACGCACTTATAAGCGCGCGCTCTGCTAACTGCGCAGTTGCTGCCGTGGCTTGGGGGTGGGTTGGGCTGAGCTTTGGACGCTAATAACTCCATTTCTAGATGGACGATCTTCATGAAATTTTTAGAATAGATTAAGAGTATATAAATCTATCTATTTGCCAAATTGCAAGTCTCTAGTATTTGAAATGCGTTTTTTTCAAATTGGGGGCGGAGGGGGCGTGGCATCCAAAATCTGAAAACTACAAAATCTGCGTATCCATAATATCTATCTAAATTTATAAAGTTGAAGTCTCTAGCTAAAACGGTGTAGAAGTTATACCCAAAAAACCTTTAAAATGGAAACGAATTTTCGATTTTTTATCGATAATTTGGAAACGGGGTGAGTTATCGAAAAAACAAAATAAACTCGTACTGCGTAACTAACATACGAGTGTTCATGTGAAATTTCAGCTCTCTAGCTTTTGTAGTTTCCGAAATCTCGACGTTCATACGGACGGACGGACGGACGGACGGACGGACGGACGGACGGACAGACGGACAGGGCTAGATCAACTTATTTTTTTATGCTGATCAAGAATATATATACTTTATGGGGTCTGCGACGTCTCCTTTTGCCTGTTACATACATTTTCACAAAACCATTATACCCTGAATTCCCATTTTCAATGGGTTCAGGGTATAAAAATTATGGGTTCAATTGGTTTAATATATATAATTTTATAAGCACAGCAAAAGACAATAGTCGCCAGATGAAATTTTACGCGCGAGGTAACACATGTCTCGATTATACGTTAATAAAAAGTACCGTTAAAAACTTCTGAGAGCTTTAACAGTTGTATACCCTGAACCCATTGAAAATGGGAATTCAGGGAGAGCTGAAATTTTACATGAATACTCGTATGTTAGCTACGCAGTACGAGTTTGTTTTGTTTTTTCGATAACTCATCCCATTTCCAAATTATCGATAAAAAATCAAAAATTCGTTTCCATTTTGTAGGTTTTTTTGGTATAACTTCTACACCGTTTTAGATAGAGACTTCAACATTATATATTTAGATAGATATTATAGATACACAGATTTTGTAATTTTTAGATTTTGGATGCCGCGCCCCCTTCGCACCCAATTTGAAAAAAAACGCATTTCAAACACTAGAGACTTGCAATTTGGCACATAGATACATTTGAATACTTCCAATCTACTCTAAAAATATCATAAGGATCGTTCATCTAGTAATGGAGTTATAAGCGTCCAAAGCTCAGCCCAACCCACCCCCAAGTCACGGTAACAACTGCGCAGTTAGCAGAGCGCGCGCTCATAAGTGCATAATGAAGAAGAATATTAGTTTTTTTGCAGGGTTCACGGTTTTCTCGTAGTCAAGTCGTCTCGACTAGAGCCTTCTTACTTGTTTACAATAGTTTTGCCGATTATTCTTAACAGTCAAGCAATTTTAAATGGTAATAAAATATCTTGGTTATTTTAAAAAAAAAACTAAAAATATAATAAGTGCCTAGAGGCACTCTTACATCTTAGAGGGTTAAGAAACTCTTTTGATATTCGCAGATTTTTCAAATCTATATACCAATAAAGTTTACCATTATTGATTGAGAAGGAATGACAAGACAAAACTATAAGCAGAAAAATTTTAATTTCTAGCTTAAGCACCTGGAACATTGGCAAATCAAACAACCCAAACAAGAAAGATTTGGCTTATCTGTATGTTCAAATGAGCTCGTTATTGAATCTTAACCAAGTGTAACGAATCCGTTTCACAGTGAAATGCAGTCAGGATAAATTCTTATAGAAAACCAGTCAACCTTATCCAATTGTATACACATGCCCTGCGTGTGCGTCTGATTGTGCGGGTGCGAGTGCGTGTAATGTAAAAAGAGGAGAGATTCTGAAACATATATATGTACACATATACATAATTCTAAAAATATACAAATACTCCCGAAATACAATACTTAAATTTAAATTTAAAAATTACAAAGCGTGTATCTATTTCGTGAAGTAACAAAAGCATGTCAAAGTGTAAATTTTGACGTTTATGCTCTGCTGGTGCTTGGGTGCTTCTTTTGACTGATAATTATAAATATGAATTACTTCATAATTCGCAACAAACATATATGGGCATGCAGACTCGTAGTTTAAAGAGCTTCGATTTTCCGCTAGCGGGGCGCAAATTGCGGCAAGTACTATGGATGTATACATACATTAGAAACGCGATAAAGTAAGGAATAATTCATAGAAAAAATCGTTTTTTTATTAATTAAGTAGTAATGCGCTATATTACAATATATTCATATTTGAATTCAAGAAGAAACAATCAAAATGAGTATTTGTATATTATTAAATTTCGCACTTATTTTTATGGGGTTCTTGGCAGAATTTGTAATGCGCAATCAGTTTGTGCATCATCTATCATGCTACAACGTTATTGGTGGTCCTAGCTATATTAAATTCGACGGCATTTTAAAAGTAAACCAGGGACTGCCGTGCTCAGCCCATCAAAAACAGAGGCGCAATGTGTTTGGTGCTCTGCACGAGCACGAGTAGCAAAAATCACAAAGGTAAGTGAGGGAAGGGAACTGCTACTTTTCTCACAATGCTCGGCGTACGAAACAAGACACCTCAAACTATTTTCTTGTCACTTCGGGTACGCCGCCGAAGCATTATTTTGTGTCAAGCCGACGCATCCGTCACCTGGTGCGATTAGCAACTACAATGAAGGTCCCCGATACGGCGGGATCAAAGTGGAAAATTCATTTGGCTTGGTGGTCTTCGCCATGGTTTCTTTGATGTTCGCACAAATTACCTTTAATAAAGAAGAAAAGAAAATTTACAGTCTAAATAGGGAATTGAAAGGCATATTTCGTTTTAAATATATATCCCTCTACAAAGTCTAACGAGTTTGTTCCGACTGACCAGGACTGACGCCCCCATATGAATACAGTACATTGCAAGCAATTACATATATCGGTCTCTTAACCGCCTACGATTAGTCTATGTAGTGCAAATTGAATAATAAGAATTGAATATATATTTAAATACTTATAATTATAAAAACAATATTTAATTACCTTGGGACACACTGAAAATTTACATGAATACTCGTATGTTAGTTACGCAGTACGATTTTTTTTTTTAGATATCCGCATTTCCTTATTATCGATAAAAAAAAATCGAAAATTCGTTTTCTATTTTTTACGTTTTTTGAGCGTTGCTTCTACGGCGTTTGTATATTTAGATAGATATTATGGATACGCAAATTTTGGATGCCAAGCACCCTCCTAGAGGCAGACGTTCAATTTGGCAAATAGGCATTTGGATGCTATTAATATTGTCCGAAAATTTCATGAAGATCGTCTATCTAGAAATGGAGTTATAGGCGTTCGAAATTTATCCCAACCCAGTCCTAAGCCACGGCGCGCGCTTATACATAGGTTCGTAAAGGAGAAGAGTATTAGCTTCTTTGCAGGGTTCAGGGTATCTCGTAGTCGTCTAGATCCTTCTTACATGAATTTTTAAGTTGCTTAGTTAAGTTGGTTGATAACTTTCAACTATATATCAGGGACCGTAACAGTTATTATACCTGAACCCATTGAAAATGGGAATTCAGGGTATAATGGTTTTGTGAAAATGAATATAACAGGCAGAAGGAGACGTCGCAGACCCCATAAAGTATATATATTCTTGATCAGCATAAAAAATAAGATGATCTAGCTCTGTCCGTCTGTCCGTCCATCCGTCCGTCCGTCAGTCCGTCCGTATGAACGTCGAGATTTCGGAAACTACAAAAGCTAGAGAGCTGAATTGGACACACTCTCTTTTGAGCTCGCATTTCGACATGGAAACAGAAAATTTAGTTTTCTTCTCCTGAGACTCACTTTGAGTATGTCGTTAAGCTTTAGTGTTATCTATCTATTTCAATCACTTGTGGCTACACATTACTCGCTGAATAGGAGACAAGGGCAACTGCCTAAACAGATAATAAACATACATACATAAATACATATTTACATACATATTTATAATAATAATAATATCTGTTTTTATTTCAGATTTGGTTCAAAGTTAGAGTAAATCGAAGTTACTGAAACACTGACTTTGATGAATCGTACATTTATGTCAAATTAGGCAAGTGACATTCGATAGAAGTCAACAATCAATTTTTTGACAGTCTAATAAAAAAATTTTGAGATACTATATGGAGAGATACTATACATATACACATACAGTTTAGTGCTAGAAAATTAAAAAATAAATAATTGAATCACTGTTGACCTCTTCTATTAATGATCCAAAATTAATTTGTAACCCTCTTTTTATCTTCTAAAGATTATCCAATAATTATACATCTTCGCCCACTGGTCCACCGCATATAGTATATAGTTTAACAGTTCAAAACTTAACGTCTTAATTAAATGTTTAAAGTACTGCTGGCAAATAAAAAATTTATTTGCTTTATATATATATATATATATATATATATATATATATATATATATATATATATATATATATATCATTATACAAATAACTATTACATTTCGAGCACGATTGAAAATTGAACTGTGATTTGATCCTGAATATATTCTCGTTGTTTCACAACCGCAAGAGTATTAATAATTAGTCCTATGATATATACCAAAAAAATACGTTATATATGTATGTATATATACACATGTATGTATATAAGTACAAGTTGCATATACAATTGACAAATTATTGTTCTATCTCCATAGCCTTTTTAAAAATATATGTCCATTGTGAGATTTTAGTTAAAGAGCAATCCACAGCATGCATAAGCCCGTAGGCCATTGAAGGTTTGCTTTGAAAATTGGTGTCATTGAGGCTGCTTGAAAAACTGGACATTCGTTACGCATGTGCAGATAAGTTTCTTTTGTCTAAATAACTGAATGGACGGGCCCATTCTAAAAACAATGGCTACTCTCTTCAGTCGAGTGTGAATACCAGCAGAGGTCCAGCAAAAATAAATCTTGGTATATCGTTTATTGATAGGCAGTCGTGCATAGCTCCGCAGGACTTTTTCACAATACGTTGCATTTTAAATGCCAATTGAAAATTTCAAACGGAAGTGATTGAACAATCGCTTATATAGGAATGCTCTTATAACGTTTCATGCTATGCTCTTTTGCCAATTGCCTTGACCAATTGAGCTCCTCAACTCTGCAGGCGCAACCAAACAGGCATTCTCTACACCTAACACTAAAATTTATTGTAAAGAGCGGAAATCATAAATAAAGAATTCGAATGAAATAAAACTTTTTTTATTTCATTCGGAACTATTTTACCACTTAACGATAAACTTTTTAGATCGCTTACACTTAGTTTTGAATTTATATGAATGTTGACCTGTCTCTTATTATGACTTTTTCCCATGCTTTTTTCACTTTTTTATTTTTGCTGATTTTTGTTTACATTTTCAAATTCATAAGTTAGTTTTGGAAGTGCTGTAAATGTGTAGAAGATAACCTATTTTATATAGTTTAATAGATTGTGGGTATACACGTTGTAACTCTAAAACTACGCGTGGATATATTGGCCCCATCTTTTTAGCCAATTATAATTAATCAATTTAATTTCCGGTCTCTAGCATCCCAGTTCCCGCGTCCACAGTGGCAGTGGCATACCGGAAAATCATGACACACGATCAGACACGAGTATATGTTCGAAATTTCAAGAGTCTTGCATCAATATCACTGAACATATGTTTGTGAGCTTTGAATACATGCATATGTAGGTAACGCCACTGATCAGGTGTTGGGTAAATGCAGCCACATATCGATTAAGACAAATAACTAATAACCTATCGAATAAGATTAGCTGTCGAATAAGAAGATAGATAGTTAAAGAGAACATTTTAAAAGGGATGTTAAATTATAAATTAAATAAATATTGATAATATAAACTAATATTGTAAATTTAATCGTAAGCTAAATAATAATTAGTATACTCAATAAAGTGCTGAATAATTGGAGTCTCAGCTGTGTGATGAATAGGAGTATGAACATTTAACTGTTGATTCTCTTTTTTTAGGTTAGTAACCACGTGTAATTATCTTTTCATAGTAATAAAAAACTCTTATTTTAGATGAATCAAATACTACATTCCACAAGACTACCAGTCATGCAAAGCCAGGGTGTGCTTATTAAGCTACCAGAATTCAGGAACGTTGCAAAATCATTGCAAAGGCATGGATAATTCAGGAATGTGTGTATGCAGCTAAGTGACGAGACTGTAAAGTTATTTAGTGATGAAAGTGGTAATATGGTATTATCTGCTACAAGACATTTCTGCTATTGAACAAAACAAATGAAGCACCTCTGCAGATCAAGTAGATACAACTTTAATGAATCTTTTTGAAAAATTGTGCGAAAAAGAAAGAGAACCTATTAAAGATATATATTTGAAGGAAAAAATATTAATTCAAACCAAGCCAGCTTAACAAATGATCATACGCTATTTATTAACATACACATATGAATTGTGCATTTAACCACTAGAAACTGCGTTTCCGATTTACCACGCTGCCAGTGGGCAACCGTTTTTCCTATATATGCATACAGACATACATACAGAGATGTGAATGATACACATAGAAGTGAACTCATTTAGGTTTGCCTACGGATAATATGTCAGGGCCACGGTGTTGGTGGTAAGTGCTATGCAACTTAAATCTCGCCGAAAGCTTCTTTTTTTAACATAACTTCAAATATGCGAAAATAACAGCATATTTTTCGATATCCCACGACCCCAAAGGGGCCAACAGTAACAACTATTTTGAAGCTAGCTCTAAAACTGTGGGAGATACACTTTTGCGGTTTGCCATGCCCCTTGTGGGCGTAGATATATGGGCGTAGATATATTCGTCATATCTTTTTGAGCTTGGGTTATCACCGCGAGTATACATTCCAAATTGCAAATAGCAACTCATCAACTAATATGATTACTGGCGTATGGGCACATGCATTTTCTTATTTTCCACGCACCGGATCGCGAAACAGCAAGGCAGACATTGCACAAAACCAATATACTTATTTCACTTCGTCAATAAGTCTAATAAACTCGTACTGCGTAACTAACACTCGAGTATTCATGTAAAATTTCTAGCTTTTGTAGTTTGCGAAATCTCTGCGTTTATACGGACGGACGGGCGGACAACCGGGCAGGAATATATCAGCTTATTTTTTCGCACTGATCATGAATATATTTACTTCGTAGGGTCTGCGACACCAAAGGAGACTTCTGCCTGTTACATACATTTTCACAAAACCATTATACCCAGATTTCCCATTTTCAATGGGTTCAGGGTATACAAAAATGCTAATGGTCGAAATATTTATTGAAACAAGATGTACACAATCACTAGCAGGTTATTTGATCCTGCCTCCATTGTTTATCTTATCAGAGCAAACATATCTTACAGAAAATAAGAAAAACTCTAAAAATATTTATGCTCTTAGCTGAAAACAAAATAAATTCAAGTACATACAAACTATCTGGCTCGTCTCGTTACGTTCCGTCCCATCTGGTTGGTGATAATCCGGCCACTTAGGTCCAAAGAATATGAGTATCGGTGTTAGCAGCGAATTAAGAGATTGCACATCAGAGATAAGAACTTTGGAAGTATCACAGTTCAGGATTAAGAATGTGAAGTACATATAGCTGTTATACATATGTATGTCTCCTACATACTCAAGTAAAGCTGATATCCCTTACGATAGGTGCAGTCATTTGGGTCTGCCTTTCACCATACTTCGCTTATACTATCTCATCATTGCTAAATGATGATCAGAGATGTTCTTGTAACCAATTTGATAAAACAGATAACTTAAAATTCTTAACATCTTTATTCAGTTCGATCTTATCTAGAGTTTCTATATATGTGTCCAGATTACAAATTAAAATAATCTAACATCTATAGCCTACCAGCCTATGTGTAATTGTCAGAATTTAGTTCTCAATATGGAAACAGATAGCTCGAATATAATTATTATACAAAATCAAATAAAGATATTAAAATGTTTCTTCTCTCTTTAAGAGCGTTGAAAATTAAGAAATACTTTTGATTGTTCCAGTTATTTAAGTATAATTAAAGTACAATTTTATTTTCACCACTTAGTCAACAGATATAAGGTCCATTATAATATTTATTAAAAATGTAAGATGACCAGACCTAAAACCAAAATTACTCAGATCTATGAACAGTTTGATTTACCTACAAATTAAAATTGTATGACTACGACGTTCATACGGACGGACACACGGACAGCGCTATATCAAATTATTTTATTGTGTTGATCAAGAATTTATATATGTACTTTGTGGGGTATGCGACGTCTACTTCTGCCTGTTACATACATTTTCACAAAACCATTACACCCCGAATTCCCATTTTCAATGGATCCAGGATATACAAATATGGGAAACACAAATCATAGTTATATTTTTGTTATTGGAAATACAGTATCATGTACTACAAACTACAAATTTATCAAATCCATAGAAAAAGCCAATGAAATGATAGCTCATGAACAAACATGACCAAGATGTCAATAGCGCATAACTGGTATTGGGTAAGCCCAAAAGTATTCCACAAAACAAGAGAGGACCAAAATACATCCACAAAATCAGGACTCAGTGGTAAGCCGAAGCAGTGGTTGCCCTTTGAAATTGAAGGTTTGCTTTTCAATTGTTCAAATGTGCTATTCTTCGACTGCTTACCATTGTCAGTGCGTTGTTTGTAGCTATCCTTCAATCGGCTTCAGGAAATCCACCCTAACAATAACGTTTTATTATATTGAATTCCTTCTTATTTTTACATTCATTGGTACTTCATTATCAATACAACATATCTATCGAAATGAACAAAAATGTATGTATTATATTATAAAAACACAATAAAATGGAAATTACTCTACTTAAAAAATATGAGCTTAAAAGTAATAAAAACATTTATAGTAAATACACATATCTATTTATTCCCAAATCCATGGAACAAACATACATACATACACATGTTAAAAGGATGATCGTTGAAATTTATCCTACAAAGCTACATCAGATCAATTTTTAATCAATCATGTGCGTGAATATTCCAAAATTGTCAATTTGGAACACGAGGCGAAAAGATTAAGAAAATATAATCGCAAATTTAAATTGAGAAACAAATTGACATTTTTATAAATATATAAAAATCTACAGTCTCTATCTTCTCATTCTATTTCTAACAAAATTTAGTTTTTAGTTTTGAAAATTGAAAAGTGCCAACACTGAACAAAATGAGTCGATTGATGGTTCGGAAAGTCATACATTTCAACAATAGTTGATAGGCCTTTGTTTATCTCGCTTCAAAAATATTTGTAAACACATTTTTGGAAATTTGCAGTTTCCAATGTTTTGTTTGGTTTTGTCTATGCGAAGGTTCGAAGGAGGTAGGTATAGCCGACATAGTGAGACGTCATGGAGTTTCACGTGTTGTCACCAGCCACCAACCACCAGGCTTATTAATGCCCAGAAAAATGCCAGCGAGAACCAGTAGATATTGTTGAAACGTGATCCGAACAAGCCAGACAATAGGGATTACTGCTGCCAACGGGGGCGAATAGAAGAGAGTGTGCCTTTTAACGAGGTCTAATTTGCTGCTGCTACAGCATTTTGTATGGTAGAATGAAATTCTCTAGAATCTGTACTCTGTTGAAATTAGGGCCAACTCAACCGAACTCGAATATTCGGATAAAGTATATCTGCGATACAAAGTATGTTTACCCAGGGATTCCAAATTCCATTTTTTCTCACTGATGATAATCTCGTAAATTGTCCCCAATGCTGATCTCTCCTTAAGATGTTGAAATAAGATATTATTACCAGTTACACTTTTATGTCAATTAAGTGGAATCTGTTACTGAAGAAGCCATAGCGGTGGCCAGAAGAAATTTGCTAAGACACATTGTGTAAATATTCAAATTTGAAACTGTTTTCAGATGTGGAGTGACAAAGGTTGTGCAAAGCGGTCTGTTAAGTTAAAAGTCTTACATTATTTTAGAATGTGGTGCGCACGTGTTTTAATTTTACTGAAAATGTGACGTCATAACAGATTTGTTTGTTAACTGAAAAGTAACGGAACTGCTCCTTGCGTAACCTACCAAGTCTTTTAGAACTCAAGCGTCTACATATGTGTGAGTCATATGCAATTTTTATACCCTGAACCCATTGAAAATGGGAATTCAGGGTATAATGGTTTTGTGAAAATGTATGTAACAGGGAGAAGGAGACGTCGCAGACCCCATAAAGTATATATATTCTTGATCAGCATACAAAAATAAGTTGATCTAGCCCTGTCCGTCTGTCCGTCCGTATGAACGTCGAGATTTCGGAAACTACAAAAGCTAGAGAGCTGAAATTTCACATGAACACTCGTATGTTAGTTACGCAGTACGAGTTTATTTTGTTTTTTCGATAACTCACCCCGTTTCCAAATTATCGATAAAAAATCGAAAATTCGTTTCCTTTTTAAAGGTTTTTTGGGTATAACTACTACACCGTTTTAGCTAGAGACTTCAACTTTATAAATTTAGATAGATATTATGGATACGCAGATTTTGTAGTTTTCAGATTTTTGATGCCACGCCCCCTCCGCCCCCAATTTGAAAAAAACGCATTTCAAATACTAGAGACTTGCAATTTGGCAAATAGATAGATTTATATACTCTTAATCTATTCTAAAAATTTCATGAAGATCGTCCATCTAGAAATGGAGTTATTAGCGTCCAAAGTTCAGCCCAACCCACCCCCAAGCCACGGCAGCAACTGCGCAGTTAGCAGAGCGCGCGCTTATAAGTGCGTAAAGCAGAAGAGTATCACTTTTTGCAGGGTTCAGGGGATTTCGTAGTCGAGCCGTCTCGACTAGAGCCTTCTTACTTGTTTATTCATACACAAAATAAGCTAAGAAAATTCTGGGGATCTCATGGTTTATCAATTTTCAATTTCTTCATTGCTTTTTTCCTTCTTTCCTCTTCTTGACGTATATAGACGATATACTAAATAAATATTTATAAAATAAATAGTAATAGTGGAATTGGTCTTACAACTGTACATTTATTAAAAAGAAATTCGGTATAAATTAACAATTATTGATATAAAATCATAATAATAAGTATAATGATAACAAGTAGAAGTGACTAGTCCAGATTGCTCCACTAGGCGATCGCCTGAACCCTGCAAAGAATTGCAAGGTATATGTCAATATATCAATATTTCAATATATCAATATTTCAATATATCAATATTTCAATATATCAATATTATTTCAATATATCAATAAGAGTTGCGAATTTTTGTAAGAAAAAAAAACGGTGGGAACATACTTTAAAAAAAACTGAAATTTTGGGAAAAGAGTCGGACAAAATAGCAGAAGTTTTTTGCCTCATTTTAATGTTTGTTTTTTTTTTTACGAATAGTTCAGTGTTTCGTCCTATTCGTGACAATTATTATCTTTATCGCATTCTTCTATAGTGTCAATCATATATAAATATAATAAACAATCATATATAAATATTTTTTTTATACTGAACTATTTGGTTTTAATTCAACTACAATGAACAACAAACACTTCATTGTACATTGTACATTGTAACAACATTGCAACACACATACTATCTCATATCACACAATTAATACAGACTGTGGCTGCACTATGTGCTATATTATATACATTTTAAAATCCTCTTGTATATGAACAATCGATATGAATCTTTCAGAGCGTGAGAAATACATTCATATGTGTGTATCTGTCAATGTACTCATTTGAAATACCTGTATTTTTTTTATACCCTGAATTATTATTATATGATTATTTCGTGAAAATGTATGTAACAGGCAGAAGGAGACGTCGCAGACCACACAAAGTTTATATATTCCTGATCATATGCATACGAGACCCCAAAAAGCATTCATTAAAGGGTATAAAAAAAGAAACATTCAAATAGCAGTTTTGTCCTCACTAATCATATAGTAGTTTGGTAGTAAAAATAATATGTACTAAAATAATTAACTGTAATATATTACTTGATCCCTTCCTTAATCTCGAACTCCTCGGTTAATATAGAATCAAATTAAGCGTCAATCCGTATTCAACAAAACATTACCAATTCCAAACAATACACATACAGACAAACATTATTTATGAACCTATATATATTTAACGATCATAGAGCACTTGGAACACACACACACATACATTGCCAACAGAAAACTGTCCGAAAATTTTCGGTTAACAATAAGAAACCCAAATCAGTAAAACTCAGCACCGCAGGGGACATAGCTAAGGATTAGACAAAAGAGAAAAATAGGAGACCGTGCACACGTGTTCACAAAGGAAAGTGGCCGACGTATCTATTGGGAGGTTTTATTCCAAAAATGCCATGAAACAATTTATTTAAAATTTGTTTGTGTTTTCCTTTTTCGAAAACTGCTTTGGTGGTTTACAATTCAGTGGTTGTTGATCTATAGCTAAAATACACTAGTGTCTACAAATATGGTAAATAAGGGTATATTTATATATATGAGACTCATTTTGATCTAAGGAATTAATACTGCTTTTTGTATAAATTACTGTCTCAGAAGACTTACAAAATCTGTTGACTCCACCAGCACTCTTTCCACTTATAAATTCGCGGAAGCGAAATTAATTTTTTTTTTTTTATTTCACTACACTTACACTGTTTATAACTCTATTTCTAGATAGACGATCTTCATGAAACTTTTGGAATATATTTATAGCATCCTAATGTGTCTAATTGATAAATTAAACGTCTCTAGTATTTTCAATGAGTTTTTTTTAATTGGGGCGAAGAGGGAGTGGCATCCAAAATCAGCGTATCCATAATATCTATCTACATATACAAACGGCGTAGAAGCAACGCACAAAAAACGTGAAAAAATGTAAATGATTTTCCATTTTTTATTGATAATAAAGGAATGGGGATATCTAAAAAAAAAAAATAGACTAGTACTGCATAACTAACATACGAATATTCATGTAAAATTTGAGCTCCTAGCTTTTGTAGTTTCCGGAATCTCGAATCTCTCATACAGACGGGTGAACAGACGAACAGTGCTATATCAACTATATTTGGTGCTTTTACATAAAGTTATACAAAATGGGAACTAAATTAATATGCAAGAACTGACAGTTTAGAAACTTATTATAAAATATCTCATGAAGGAACATTTTTAGATCAAAAAGTACAAAAACGTATAATAAATATTTTCAATCTTATCGTAGATATTAATAAACATGTCGAATATAATTTACGCGTATTAAGGAAAATCATTTTCAACATATTTTCTGAATATGTTAGATAAATACTAATACAATTTTACTTTATTATTGTAATTTAAATTTTTATTTATTAGCTGGTAGCTTTCGAACCTAATATAGGGTATCTCCTGATCAAAACTTCTTGGGTCAAAAAGTCTTCATTATATTAACCAATATCTGCTAAATATGCGATATGAAAATATTTATAAATCGCAGACACACTCCATAGATTTTCATTAACACTCCACAGATTTTCATTACCACCAGCAACGTAATTTGATCTCAGTACAAGACCTAAGGCAGCACTTGACAATTACGATTAGGATTGGTCGACGCCGACAGATTGAAGTGAAATGTTCGTTCGTAAATATCACTTTACAATAGGACGACAATAGCTGATGCATCATGTATGGTGTCCCGGCCGCTGTTAGATTTGACAACAGACGCCTCGCTTCAGATCTCATGAAACAAATTTCAACGATCCCAATCAGTGAATGTCGATGCATTTTCCATAAATTAAGTGCCACAAAATGGACGATGGTAAAATAGTAAATGAACAACATATTGTATCGCATTGGTATTTTAGTTGTTCAACTCAAGAGTTTCAAGGACCCGCAGAGCTACTTGCCATGTCTCTACAATCTGTACTAATCAGCCATGAAAGCCACTTCGTCTGCTGGTTCGTTATACTCATTCACGAAGTAAAAGAGCATATTATTTTTGTGCTCGCCTTTCCTTATGAATGCAAACCATAATAACACTACTGCAGCTATAGAATTCGAAATTTGAATACTTACGCGTACCGTATCATGTGAAAATGTTATAGGGGCTGTACATTTTGAATAAATAATCATGTTGACAATCTAAGATTAAAAATATATTGTGGATATATTTACTCCCGTTGTGAGCGTGACAAATCGAAATATCATAATCATAAATTAACTTGGGAGTTAATTCCTTCAATCGAAAATATAATGTTATTTTTAAAGTGAATGAGTATTGTACAGTTGGTAGCATCCGACTGCAACTTTTTGAATTGTTTTAGAATACTTGTGTACCAATTGAAGCAAAGAACATTTAAATGTTGAATACATATATCAATAAAGTAGAAAGTACAATCTCATCATATGTTAAGAACGTACATATATGATATATAACATATCGAGTCGTAAGATCAACAAAAAATTGCTTTTAGGGTGCACCCGACAACCTTTAACCTTTAGAGTCAAGCAAGAGCGTTTGTGACATGTACTTAGAAGACATGAAGAAATTATTGTATACACCTACCCTTAAAAGGTTTTGGGTCGAGTTGTGCCAATTACTCTTTTTACCTAAGATACATTAAATTTATTTAGATGGTCACGTATGTGCGAGTATGTACCGGAGTCTTGTAGACGTCTGGGTAAAGGAATCAGCAGGACGCCGGCGCCACTAAAACGTACTTTTAACTGTATTCTCATTGTTTAAGTTTCTAGGAAACTCAACAAATGTTTTAGAATTTAAAGATTGGTAGTGAGAGTTGTCACACTTGTTCAACAATGATGGGTCGAATGATCCGTATATCTACCTGTTTGGGCGGAACCATTTAACAAGTGGAAAACCCGTTTCAGTCAGTTAACAAATGATCACACTATACTCTATCAATTTCGATAAAGACGGTTCTTGATCTTGATCGTTAAAAACAAATCCAGCCTAAATATAATATATTATACTTTAATGTAAAAATGTTCTTAGCTCAATCCTTAAATAGGAAATATATATATATACATATATATATATATATATATATATATATATATATATATATATGTTAAAAGTATGTAACAGGTAAAAGAAGGATCTTAGCTAAAGTTAAGTTACAATAAGTAAAGAAAGAAATGACGGCTTAGTACTATAGATTCTGTATTTTAAATTGTTATTTTTTATTCAGATCTCAAGAACGTAAATTACAATGAATGTAAATTACAACCACAACCACAAATCCAGCCTAAATATAATATATTATACTTTAATGTAAAAATGTTTTTAGCTCAATCCTTAAATAGGAAATATATATATATACATATATATATATATATATATATATGTTAAAAGTATGTAACAGGTAAAAGAAGGCGTGGCAGATCCCATAAAGTATATATATTCTTGATGAGGGTGACGAGAAAAGTTGATATAGCTATGTCCGTCTGTCCGTCCGTATGTATGAACGCATCGATCTCGGAATATACGAGGTAGGGACTTCCTTCTTGTTTTTGTTAGATTCGTGTATTGCACGCGGTATACGAATTTGTTTTTTTAAGAAAATCGATAACTATTTCCGTTTCAGAGCTATCGATTTTAACCTTTATCGAGAATCAGTTATAAAATTATATCTCATTTATCTTTAGAGTTAGTCTCCAAATCTTCTGCATATATATAGATACAAATTCAATACACTTTCCATTTTTGTTAGATTTTGGATACCGGTCCCAACTAGAGCTTTGTTACTTGTTTTAGTAACATTTTTCTATACAAATACAGAAGAGGTCAAATACATAATTATATAGCAACACTAAGAATCATTCGCGAGTTTGAAGAGATTTAATTAAGAGAAAAGTACTCATAAAACTGTCCAAGAATTATATTTAAATATTGTATCATTGCAATATTAAAAAAATATATTTATAACTTTGTAAGTTCATCAGTCAACAAATGTTCACTGTGCTTCCAATGCTGATCAGAACCAGAAGAAAAGCCGTTAATGCATACATTTTCAAAACATTAGCAACCTAAACCAATACAGACAGAATATAATAACTCTAGGAGAATTTTATTTTAATCCGTTTCCGGGACTACCATTACGCTGCATTGGGCATGCATTTCTGTTGAATTGCCCTTTTCTAATGCATTCAGGCTATTGAATTTCGATTGTGTGTTGTTAGGTTTGGTGGCACAGAGTTCCACACGTGCAAGGGTCAGATTGAGATTGGAGGCAGGTAAAAACACCAAACACATAAAAAATAAAAGAGAGTTAATGGAACAAACCCTAAAATGACCCCAAAACGAATTACAGTGCACTATTCCTTAAGATGGCACGAATATGATGCTAGATAAGCGAAATTGTACGCGCTAGCAAATGATCATGAAAACGGACAATACTATAATACAATGACAATGATAGTAAGTTCAAGGAGTCCGACTGACGGAATGTTCTGGACACAAGTTACCAACTTGGGCAGATCAATAATTATATTGGTGTTTCTACCCTTTCTAAAATTTGTTATTAATCGAGAAAGACTGTTCAAATAGCGACTTCAAGCGAAGGCCCTAGCAATCAGATCTTAGCTAAAGTTAAGTTACAATAAGTAAAGAAAGAAATGACGGCTTAGTACTATAGATTCTGTATTTTAAATTGTTATTTTTTATTCAGATCTCAAGAACGTAAATTACAATGAATGTAAATTACAACCACATCTATACATCTATCTATAAAATTGTTTGTATACCCTTTTTTCGAATGCTAAGAAATCTTGGTGTAAAGCCGTTAAAAAACGAACGTTACGTTTCGAATGGGACGTTCGAATAACAATCGGAAGGCACATAAATAATTTGCCGACAAAATTCCTGAAAAATGTAAGGATCAAGGATGCATCACCCGCGTAGTAAATTGTTTGCGGACCCACAAAGAGATCCTAAAAACAACAATGACAAGCAAATGTGTGCAAAAGGTTATGTCTGCCCACTACCTGCCACTCCGAGTTGTAAATCCCAAATAGCGCGTTAATTCGTTTTGACTAACCTTCAAAACTCACACAGAATCCGGTATACAAAAAGGAACAAGTAACAAGTCTCTAGTCGAGATTGCTCGACTACGAGGTACCCTGAACCCTGCAAAAAAAAAAAAGCAGCAAATACTCTTCTTCTTTGCGAACGTATGGGCTATACGTTGAACGCTTATAACTCCATTTCCAGATGGACCATATTCATTAATCTTTCAGAATATATTCATAGCATCTAAATACATTTTCACAAGTCTATTATACCCTGAATTCCCAATTCCAATGGGTGCAGGGTATACAAATACGTTACTTGCTGCCGACAGGTCACAGATCTCCCAGAGCTACGGTATTGGAATTTTCATGTTGTGTCAATGAAATGGTCAACAAGTAGGGTTTTCCAAGCGAGATTGCTTTAGAGATATGAGTATACACTATTGTTATTCTCGTTCCTACCCTGCCCTTTTCAGATAGTGTGTCCAATTCTAAAATCCTCTACACGTAGGGTTGCGTACCTGCGAACTTGTTACAACTTGTCTGTACATGTCGTGGCAGGGGCTTTGGAATATGATTTGGGAATATCATGCTGAGCAGGTAGCGAGTGAGCGAGCCAGGAGACAAGAGAGTCGATTTTGTGCAACTCGAAAATTCCAACTAAATATCCACTTTCAATAATCTGGTATATGAGTCTCTCCCTTTCTATCTATCTATCTCGGTCGCTCAGTCAATGCGCAAACAACCACCTGCCTCAAGCAAGCATTTTCATTGGCTGCATGAGCAGAGAGCATTGCGAGAGCATTGCGAGAGCACAGAGGCCCAACTGAGCGCTGATCGTATAAAAGAGGACCTTCGAATATCCCGAACAGTAGAACAACATCGACCAGCAACGTGAAAACAACCTCAACTCAAGTCGCTTTCAATGTCTTTCATCACACGGGAATACAAGTTCGAAACGAGCATCATGATGCAAAGAAAATCAGATCAACATGCAATGGCAATGCTCAGCCTGAAGAAACTTGTCAAACCACTGCTGCGGCTAATGAAGAAGAAACAGCTAATTCGCAAGACTTTGGCCGAGGTGCAGTCGCAAAACGAGATAAACTCATCGTTGGAGGACATGCGCAGAGATTCGGGGGCCAGCTGTGACAACACGGCAAATGAGCTGCTCGAACAGAGACTCTTCAGCGATCTACGCGGATGTCCCAACAATGCGGCTATTATCGTTCAACAAGATGAAAAGCACAGCATTGTTCCGGTACATCCTGATCAGACCTTCATCCCGGTCCACTTTGCTCGTACGAGCAGCGGAACTTTCTTCTGGACTTCACTAGATGGAACATGCCAGCAACAAGAGCAGCAACAGGAGTACCAAATGCGAACCAAGTATGATCGCTGGGTTCAAGCTTAATTCTCGTTCGATTCAACAAAAACATTGAAGTCAGCTTTAAAACCAAGGCTCATGGCGAGGTGGGCTTGGTGCGATCGCAATTTTAAGGTGATATTAGCATAGGCATGCTCTCAATTGGTTTGATAGAGAAAACAATCTTCAATCAATATGAATATTTGTAAATTTTTGTGATTTTATAATAGCTTTCCCTCATAGCTGTAAGAAAATCATTGTCTTCCACGTTTGTTTGTTAGGTTAAAAATAGGCTAAGAAACCATTGTCTTCCATGTAAAATAGGTATTAATGTTAAGCAAATAAATAAATAGACTAACTGAAAAACAACAAAAATATTTGTATTATATTTTATTTATATTTTTTGGTTTCGTCTTTAAAGTTATGGTTCTTTTCTCTTTTTGATATGAAAAAGGGATTCCATCTCCACTATGATGTGAATATATACACATACATAAATATAGATATATGTATATGTATAAAACACGCACAATCCCAATCGGCTCTGTAGATTGGTAGGTACTTTAGGAAATTACATATATAGACTCGAATACTGATTATGAAAACTGTATGAACTAACTCGCAGCATGTGGTATACACCTTACAGATTGAGAGCTAATTCGATTCATTCAAGGCAAACTGTCACATATTGGATTCGTATAAGAAAATATAATACTTTCGATCGACAGTCCTCGGTGAAAGTGATATTTTTAATGGTTTTCTAGTTTGATGTTGTTGCTACGTACAGTATTGCAATACCAATATATTGGAAGAAATATGCAGAACAAAAATTTTTGTGCATGTCATGGATGATTTCAGTAACGAGATGGAGATTAATTGGATGGACGCGATCGGATAACTGGAATAGATATCCTATAGAGTAGTTATGTAATGTTTCGATGTGATCTGGCATTAATGGCTCAATATAATATGGCGTCCGTTTTATTTTCGAAAATCCTCGAATCAAATATATATGTTGACTCTGACTTTTCTAACAAACATGATATACTTGAATAACTCACAAAACTAATATAGATGCTAAAAAGAATAGCCAATTACCTAAAGTAATCCTAAAAATTAATTTAATCGAACTTCATCAGCGTGTGTGCAGAGATTCCGGCAGATTTATTGGGTTATCACTTGATTTGGAATAAATTCACATTCAATTACAAGTACATGCTGCGATGTAAAATAGCTCATTCCATTTAATTCCATTTACTCAGATATAATATTTCTATTATGTGTATAAAGTGCTCTAAACACAGAAGGAATGTAAAATTCTAATTCAAGGGCACCATTAATACTATTTTGTAATCTAATAAAATAAAATAATACAAATCTATGGACAATACATTGATTCAAATCCCTTGTCATTACCGAATAAGCCATATATCTTTCGACAACATATGTTTGACGAGGGCCCTCGACTTCGGTGTCGCTGTCATTCTATCCATGATAAATTAATAATTGGTAACGGCAAAGACTGAGCAAACCACCAAAAAAGCAGCAAGTGAAAAGCAATACAAATATTCAATAGAAATTATAAGATGGAAGGAGACGAGAAAGCCAGACACACGTGCATCGACTACCTGTAGGTAGCATACTCTAAGGGAATGTTTATGCGTGTATATTTCAAGCGAGAGCCTGATTCCTACATCAACTATTCAGAAAGGTTGATTCCTTAACATTTTTACGAGTTAGTTCTGTATTGTAACTGAGAAGCATACATTAATTCAAATAACTTATATTCAATTAGTAGCTTTACAAGGCTGTACACTTATAGTGTTCTGCGAAACTTTTCAGTTGGTATAATCAGAAACCAGTCGTTTTCGGTTCTTTCAAATTCGGTTCTATTCAAATCTTTCTTTTTATATTTTTCCCTTCTTTAAACGACCTTTCTAAACATATCGGGAACAAAATTTATACTGCACAATACATATATCTCCAAAAGAATTTTCCAAATTCAAAATATATTCATTCACTTCATGAATATGTTCAAAATATTTATCTTACTATAAATAGGGTTCGATATTGTGCAATGGTCTTTATCATAGGCAAGCTTTAAATTACATCTATTATATACATATGTACATATATATTTCGAGATAAATATGCAAATAAATTTGTAAATCTTAGAACATTGATTTTTACCTGCAACCATAATAACACATTAAAAATGCCCAAAAAATGTGTATAGAACCGACACCATTTCTAGACTACCTGTTCCTTCGCCCTTGAGCTGAAAACCTGTTCTCGATCGAAAACATGTTACTGCCAGTGCAACGTTTGTTTTGCTTTCTTTGATCATTCTTAAGCAGTGCCAGAACATTCTCATATTTCACTGAAACAGGTAGAGATTATACATAAGAAAAAACCCTTGCCCTACCTCCAATTCATACCGAGATCGAGTTTTCTAATATGACTTTAATCCGTTTTGCTGTCTTTATACCCTGAGCCCATTGGAAATGGGAAATAAGGGTATAATGGTTTTGTTAAAAGTATGTAACAGGTAGAAGGAGGCGTGGCAGACCTCATGGAATATATATATTCTTGATCAGGGCGACAAACTGAGTCGATATCCGTCCGTCCTCCGTATGTATGTAAGCGTCGGTCTCGGAAACTATAAGAACTTCAGACTTCATTATTTTTATACCCTGAACCCATTGAAAATGGGAATTCAGGGTATAATGGTTTTGTGAAAATGTATGTAACAGGCAGAAGGAGACGTCGCAGACCCTATAAAGTATATATATTCTTGATCAGCATAAAAAAATAAGTTGATTGAGCTCTGTCCGTCCGTCCGTCCGTCCGTATGAACGTCGAGATTTCGGAAACTACAAAAGCTAGAGAGCTGAAATTTCACATGAACACTCGTATGTTAGCTACGCAATTACGAGTTTATATTGTTTTTTTCGATAACTCGTCCCATTTCCAAATTATCGATAAAAAATCGAAAATTCGTTTCCATTTTTTAGGTTTTTTGGGTATAACATCTACACCGTTTTAGCTAGAGACTTCAACTTTATATATTTAGATAGATATTATGGATTCGCAGATTTTGTAGTTTTCAGATTTTGGATGCCACGCCCCCTCCGCTCCCAATTTGAAAAAAACGCATTTCAAACACTAGAGACTTGCAATTACACATAGATGCACATAGATAGATATTGATACTCTTAATCTACTCTGAAAATTTCATGAAGTTCAGCCCAACCCACTCCCAAGCCACGGCAGCAACTGCGCGCATCTAAGTGCGTAAAGAAGAAGAGTATGACTACTTTTGCAGGGTTCAGGGAATTTCGTAGTCGAGCAGTCTCGACTACAGCTTTCTTACTTGTTTAATATGTCCGTGTATTGCACGTGGTATACGAGTTTGTTTCAAAAAAATCGATAACTTTTCCGGTCCAGATTGACTTTAACATTTATCGAGAATCAGTTGTAAAATTATATCCCGTTCATCTTTAGAGTTAGAGCACTAACCATACATGGTTATTGGTTAGAGTCTCCAAGTCTTCTGCATATGTATAGATACTATTTTAATACAATTTCGATTTCTGTTAGATTTTGGATACCGGCCTCAGATTCGCCACCATCCCCTAAAATTAAAAAAAAAAAACCGTAATTAAAATATTAGAGACTTTCAATTTGGCAATTTAATTGGTATTAATATATTTCAAAAGTTCATTAAGATCGTCCGTCTTCAAATTGAGTTATAAGCGCCCAAAGTGTAGCCCAACGCACCCTCAAGGCACGGCACTAACTGCGCTGTTGGCGGAGAGCGCGTTTATACCTACGTATTTTGGCAGGGTTCAGAGTATCTCGTAGCCGAGCAGTCTCCACTAGAGCCTTCTTACTTGGTATACCCTGAAACCATTGAAAATGGGAAATCAGGGTATAATGATTTTGTCAAAATGTATGTGCATGTGTTACTTGTCATGTATGCGGAAAAGAAGAAGATTATCAGTTCTTTGAAGGGTTCAGGGGATCTCCTAGTATATATATATAGCTCGAGAATGTTTGTAGTTATTACATTAAAACGGAAAGGTACTGCGATTATTTAAAACAAGCTGAATCTCAACGTCTCTAACTCTTATTTGTGCCATGATTGATGATACATATATTCATACATACTTACTTAGTAGGACTTAGTCGACTAACTTCTATCTGTTATCAGCCAACTGATCTCATGATACATATATTGATTCGAAGATCAGTTTAAAATAGTCAACATATCTTTGTACAGTTTAATTTTCCATAATTTTGTGGCAATGGAATTCAGTTGAAAATTCGAAATATTAAGTTCTCATGCTGAAAGTGGCAGGATAATGACCTTGAAAGAGATGCATGGAGAATGAGTTTCCCACGTTTCTAGTCCTTTTCAGGACTCTAACCTGCGAGTGTTATTTCATCACCATGGTACACCATCATCACGCAATACGTGAGAAATTTCTGTTCTACCACCTGGTAGGTTTCAGAATCTGTGATTGGCCGAGATGCAGTCGGACCGCTTTGAGACGCTCAGAGAGAGCAAGTGTATAAATAGGGTAGGCATGTATGAGAGAGCATCATAAACAGTTTGACTACCGCACAGACAACACTCACAACATTTACTCAAGACGCCGCAATGTCAAAGCTATCAGCTAAAAATAAACAACAACTCAACTTCAACAACTATAAGAAAAAAATTATGGTTTATTCCCTCAAATCGAAAGTCTCGCCTACACGAAGGCTCACAAATATTGTAAGCCCTTGATAAGACAGTTCTTCAAGCTAAAGGCAAAGCAGCCAGATCGGAGCTCCTATATCGCATCAGATGAAAAGGAGACAGAGTTCGACTGGCTCAACAATGACATGGATAATATGTCAAACGAACATCTGGAAAATCAACTTATTGAGGAGATAAGACAATGCGCCAAGGAGGATGCGATTATTGTTTATGACGAAAATGGATCCGGCGAACTACACACGTTCGATCAAGAGGACTACTATGTGCCCGTGCACTTCGCACGCACCAATGGCGGAACATTCTTTTGGACTTCATTTCAACCCAACCCCCATGTGAAGCCCTATGACATTGAGTGGAACTTTCACGATCGTTGGGCACAGGCATGAAGGATACAGTTAAGCAAAATCTGGGTTTTAGCTTTTTCAAGTCTGGGTTCGACTTAATTAGGTTGGGAAATCAAGACTTCTGCCTGTCTTCGAAACCAAATTTTTGGATCTTCGATCTTGAACAGGAGCTTATCGGAGCATACAGACAGATCCGCAAGGATAACCGAATCGCTTTGCATTTTAAACAGAACTTAAAATGTTTAAAGCGGCAGCAAATTGTATTCATTCGAAAAGCAATTTGTGCTTTTACCCTAATTAAAAGCATATAATTGAATAGGGCTGTAAAATGGACACGAATTGTAATGTGAACAAAATTTAAAAAAAAAAAATAAATAAAAATTTTAAACCAAAAATAAAGTTTTATTACTTCTTAGGTTTTATTTTAGCAATTAAAACAACACTTATTTTCTAAATAGCCATTCTAGATTCTGTGCACTGTAAAGATCATATAAATAGAAAGTCATCAAATTTCTATTCCCCGCTCTTGGTTAGCTGCTAAAAAATTGAAATCTTATAGTAAGAAGTATGATTAGCCGAAATAAGTACAATTATCTATTGCTAAGACTTAGATATTTAAAAGTACAAGTTGCCTCGAAAATAAATTCTGAGGATATGTGACGGCCATCTCAAATACAATTTGTTTTTATTTTATATTTTATTAAATTAGGTTTTCGTTTGATTTTTTAATAGTCTCTCTCTCTCTCTCTCTCTCTCTCTCTCTGTCTCTCTCTCTTTCTTTCTTCTTTAAGATATTGAATAACTGTTTCCTCTGCTCGAGATCTTTACATCAATTCAAATATCAATATTTTTTAATATTTCAATAATAAAAGCGAAATGACATACATATGTATAATGGAAGACTTATTGATATTGCTGTTTCATTTGGACTCTCTATTAACTATACAAAATTTCGGAACTTATCATATAATATAATTTTATTAATTTAGTTTAATTTAAATATAGTTGAACTACTGATTGCATCATAGATCTGGGTTTATACACAGACCATTGTGTCATTTAAACTATATTGCACCCTTCATATCCACGTTCCGGTTATCAGCTGTCTTCTGCATAAGCTAACAGCGAACTATATGTACATATATATTAAAGCTGTGCACCAATCAAAGCAATGTCCTCGAGCCTGCGCTTCAAGCGCCTAAAAAGCTCTATCACATTTTGCTTGGCGTTAGTTGTATTTCTCAGATGAGCGAGAAACTCAGGCCTCAGCATATCAAGTCCAAAATATATAACTTTATATAGTTACGAATACACTTGAAGAGATGCTGCCGTTGTCGATCGTCGCCGAGTACTGATTTGTTGGTCAGAAAAACGTCGTCCTTATATACAAGTGTCGGTGTCAGGAAAGAGCTATACATATCAATTGAGATAGGCAGTATTCAAAACAAACCTTTTATATATATGTATGTACATTATGTACATTGTACATACGTATTCATACAGTTCCATGTGCTGAACGGGTTTTGTTATCATTAAATATGTATGAGCAGAAGAATCTGCCCGTACGAACTGCGTCACTATTTCTACTGATATCTACACATACACTTATTCATGCGTACGTACATATGCACATTCATATTTTTTTATTGCTCATTAAATTCTTGATTTGTTTACCGCTGACATCCCATTGAAAACGAATATACCCAGGGGTTCTATTCAAAATGGGAATGATGAACTCATGGAAAATACCCTAGTGTAATGAGTCTCAAAACGTAAAAAATCTGGAAATCCTTATATAACACTCCAAATTTTATTTGAAATAATCGTGTATACCTAAACTAAATATATATTTCTATGTTTCCTACCTGTTTCTTCTTCAGGTAAAAGAAAAAATGCTCGTAAGTGGTATACTATTGAAGATCGGCCGGGACTTAGGGCCTCCCTTTGTATACTCCGTTTTCCGCATTTTATTGCAAAAGTGTAATTTGTACGCCTTGATTATTTCTGCTAGTTTTTAGTAATCAATTATAAAAATTCAACATTTTCGATAAGTGAATAAGTAAATTGCATTCAGTATTCATTACAGAGGGAAAACGTACAGTTGAATTGGGAATAATAAGTTGGAAACCAGACATGGTAATTAGAATTTTAATTTGTCAAAATCATACTAAATATACTTATAACTCAATTCTGAAATCTCAACTATAGACAAATGCTTTGCTAATGCTCTTCGTCATAGCAATTTTTCAATATAACAAATTTGGTGTCAATAAATCTATAACGTCAGATCTAGATGAAATGGATTTGAATACCATGAAGAGATTTGAATATTGCGTTAAAATAGTTGTGATTTGTTATTATGTATACGATAATCCATCTAATATTGCTGATGATGAGATAGATTATAATTACTATCTGAAGAAAAATGGTTGCATTAAAAAGAGCGCAATTGAAAAAGAGAACGATTCATATTGGGATTATGTTTATCAATGGCAAGAGGATGTTCACGATATACTTTTGGAATCGAATGTTTTAACAATTGCCGAAGAATATGAGAATGGCAATTGTTTGAGAATCGATTTAAGTTTATATTTCCATATACCTAAAATAATTATATGCGATCGCAAGAAAATGTATGAAGAAACAATAACAAGTTCTATCACAACAATTGGTACTACTACTACCACATCAACGACAATAAATACTAATACTACCACAGCAACAACAACAACAAGCACGGAGCCAACAACAACAACCACGAAGCCAACAACAACAACCACGAAGCCAACAACAACAACCACGAAGCCAACAACAACAACCACGAAGCCAACAACAACAACCACGGAGCCAACAACTACAACCACAAAGCCAACAACAACAACCACGGAGCCAACAACAACAACCACGGAATCAACAACTACAACCACGGAGCCAACAACTACAACCACAAAGCCAACAACAACAACCACGGAGCCAACAACAACAACCACGGAATCAACAACTACAACCACGGAGCCAACAACAACAACCACGAAGCTAACAACTACAACCACGGAGCCAACAACAACAACCACGGAATCAACAACTACAACCACGGAGCCAACAACAACAACCACGAAGCTAACAACTACAACCACGGAGCCAACAACTACAACCACGAAGCCAACAACAACAACCACGGAGCCAACAACAACAACCACGGAGCCAACAACAACAACCACGGAGCCAACAACTACAACCACGAAGCCAACAACTACAACCACGAAGCCAACAACCACCGGAACAACAACCACGAAGCCAACAACAACAACCACCGAACCAACAACAATAACAACTACGGAGTTAACAACTACAACCACGAAGCCAACAACAACAACCACCGAAACAGCAACAATAACAACTACGGAGTCAACAACAACAACCACGAAGCCAAAAACAACTACAACCACGAAGCCAACAACAACTACAACCACGAAGCCCATGACAACAACCACAGAGCTTACAACAACAACAACAGAAATCATTGATCTTGGACCACAATGTAATGAAAGTGATCAGAAGGGACTGTGGATAAATGAACAGGCGGACTTAGGGAAGAGATTGCCAACACTAGTCTCCAGACTTCCGGATGTCGTAACAAAATTGAAAGCATTTTTTAACCGAAACTGTTGTCCATATCCTATTATTCGGGATAGAGTTGAGATAATCAACGATATCATCGATCATTTAATACAATTATTCTGTGTTCCGTTCACTGAGCGAGCGAAATCTACAGGCTATGCTTTATTGGATATAGAAAATTTTAAGACAAGACTAGGTGAACTCAATCTGCATACATTTCAAAAAAACTATTCTTATTGCAGTTGCTGCCGCAATTGGCAAGTTGATGTCAAAGGTGTAATCGATAGATTTGGGAGCAGATTAAACTCCATAGTTCCAGACTATACGTTGATAAATGCCGGATTTCAGACATTAGGTGTAAATCAAAATAATTCAATGCAAAAGACTAACAAGGAGGAAACCCGACTCTCCACAATCGCATCAATACTTGAATATGACGCCAACAAAGACAAATGCTGCAAAATCACAAACAGTATCGTTTTACAGATCGATCAAATAGAGTTGAACGATTTCAATAATATTTCAAGTCAGGAGCTAAATGAAAGTCTTACGAACTTTGATGTTACTATAGAAAACACCCAGAAGGCCATCCACGATGGGAAATCTAAAATTAAAGATTTCATTGCGTTTTGCGAACAAAGACGTTTAGAAAACGAACAAAAACAAATACAAATGAATGAAACAAAAACAAAACTAAATAAATTAGAACAAGCAATTCAAAGATTTGCATTGAATTTGCAAAAATCCGTCGATGAAACTAAGAAACCAGAGTTCTTGCAGCTTTACGAATTAATTATCAAGGGACAACAAAAAGCGGAGAGGCTTGAGGCAAATGCAGCACATTTATTGAGTGAAACACAACAAAAACAATTTAAAGCTCAAGAAAAAATAAGTGCATTTTATTTAATGCACAAGAACTCTACCGCGCTAAACCAGGGCTACTTATCATACAGACATTGGATGTCAAAATTAAATAGGTCCCAAAATATCATTAGTGGCAAATTGAAAAAGCTAAGACATAAATTGAATGAAAAAGTTACTGGAAAAATAAGTCAGAGATCGCGATCCAATTCAATTGCTGTCGTCAAAATAACAAGCACTATTATTGCGTTAGAAAGTGAATTAAGCGAATTATACAATAACATAAAAAATGTTAGCGGTGCACAAGATACACAATCGAAGAAGATTAACAATCTTTTGATTCGAATGAACGAAATCCTAACAAATGAGTGGACCAAACTGGAACTGAATGATGTCCTCGATGCTAAAATAAAAACATTTATTGAACAATTGTTATACGACTTCGAAAAAAAGTGGAATGCATCCAGCGGAGCATTCGGAGATCTATCTTATCGATTGAATTACTTAGAAAGCAACTTCAGCGAGGTCAGGAACAAAACTATTTACTTTGAAAATGACATGTTAAAGAAAATTATAAATGTACAAAACATTTTCAAAGATCTTACCGCAAAGTTAAATGATGCTAAGATATCAGTTCATAAATGCATATCAGAATGTGATTGGGGGGATATGCCATCTTTAGATGACTTAGAGGCCCGTATAGAGGCATTGGAAAGAAAATTAAATATTATTGATTGAATGAAAATTATATAACTGGCAAATTAAAAGAAAACATTTTATTTGTAAATGTATTTTCAAATTTACCTTCTTATTTAATTTACTGCAATATGATTATTTAAATACTTTCATGATCGGGATACTTATGACTAATTAATTACAAATATGTAGCAAACAAAAAAACCTAATTCAAATAAATTTGTTCAAATAAAATGTACAATTTAAGTTTTTTCTAGAGTATAACCTTTTCTGTAATATATTTGGAGCTCATGGCCAATCCCACTAGTAAATGTACAAAAGAAAAATAATTTAAAAAAGTCACATAATCATATATAAAATAATTACTTCAATCGATTTACCTAAAACACTGAAAATCAGAAAAGTATTCTACTTAGTTTTATAGAATGTATCCTTAATCTTTATCAATCTAATAAATTTGTATATTTTGGTTTGTGATTACAAAATACATTTTCAAAAAGACCGCCCAAGCGCAGACACATTTAGGCATTTCTCATTTCGCACAAGTTGGCAGGGCTGATAAGAGAAACAGCTGAGCGTACCAACACGTGCATTAGTGTGCATGACTTGAATATAGCTTCTTATTTGTTGAAGCGTGTAAAGGCAAGGCGAATAAATCTTGAAAAATGCGTCAAAATACGCCGCCACATCGTCCCGACTTTGATTACGAAAATGATGAATTTCTGGAGGAAATCGAACTGGATGGCGATCCACCGGTAGATGACGACGAATTGGAAATGGAGGAGGTGACTTTATCGCAGTTGGAAGCTCGTCTGGGACTAGGCAGCGATTCGGACGACGCGATGGATGAAAATGAAAACGACGAGGAGGAAGACCGCATTGCAGCTATTAAGGATGATGCTGTGATTACGTTTCGGAAGCACACAGCTCCCGTCTTCGGCTGTCATCTGCACCCGCGACTGAACTGGGCTGTGACCGGCAGCGAAGATGATCGAGCCTATGTGTGGGACACAAACAACGGCAATGTATTGTTTGAGATAACGGACCATAAGGACACGGTTACTGAAACGCATTTCAGTCACGACGGTTGCTATTTGGCGACCGGCGACATATCCGGTGAGCTCTTTGTATTCAAAGTGAACGAATTACAAGACGATCGGCCCATTCTGCACAAGGTTTGGGAGTACTCTATGCTCGATATGGCTTGGATGTTCTGGCATCGTGCCGCGAACGTCCTCCTAGCCGGCGGTGATAGCGGTGAGGTGTATGTCTGGCGTATTCCCAGCGGCGAATGCAAAATACTACCTGGACATTCGGCGCGCTGCGAAGCGGGCGAGCTGAGTGGCGATGGCAAGAAGCTGCTCACTGCCTACACAAGTGGGGTGATCAAGCTATGGGATTTAAAAACTTGTCAGGTACTGATGGAGGTGAACGACCAACATCCACTTGGCTTTGGAGAAGTCAATCATATTGTGGTCGCATGTGAGCAGGATTCACCATTCTATCTATGCGCTGAAGGCGGTGGTTAGTAATAGACGATATATATCTAGGGATCTGCATATGTCCCTATCCATTCATATGTATGTATGGTGTAAAACAAATTAATAAAACACTACAATTTTCTAGGCAAACTACTCTTCTGCACCAACAATGGACCGGTGAATGTTATGCAGTCCGAGCATGGAATCGAGTGCGTTGCGTTTGCACCTTCAACAGCAGATCTTAAGCTACTAGCATGTGGATCGCTGGACGGCCAGATTTCCATTTGGGACTATTCCAAGTACGCCCTTCGCACGGTTTGCGAAAGCCCTGTCCCATCTGATGGAATTCTTCGGTAAATTTCTTAAATTGAGCACACAAGTGAACATAAATGAAACGCATAATACTGATTATTTCAGACTCAAATGGCTAAATGATTACACTTTGTTAGCGGCAACCACACAAGGAAATCTAAATGCTTTTGATGCACGCACTGGCGTTCTTAAATTTAAACTAACTGGGCACTTTTATCATATATATGAATGCGCTTTTAAATGCGAGGAAAATTGTTTATTGACCGTTTCGGAGGACAACACAGCAAAACTTTTCAAGCTACCACCCCTGGGTGAATAGATGTCAGTTCTAAGCTGTCAACTACAATAAGTACCTATTTATTAAGATATTTTGTATATACTTATGCAAGTAAAAAACGTGTTCTCTTAGCACAGCTGCAGCAGAATTACAAATGCAATATTTAATCTGAAATGTAGGGCGGCGGAATTTTATTTAGAATCGATATGTTTTATGTCTGTGTATTCGACTGTCTTAATGTAGATGCATATTGCAACTGCACTTAGCAGCTGAATTGCTCTCTCCAGTCAAGCACATGCGTGCATCAGTTTTGAGAGCGGTTTGCTCTGGAGAAGAGTTGTAGAGTGCATCCATAGAGAGCTACTTGAAATGGTAATCTGTATACATGCATACATATGTTGAAAAGAGCTTATCAGCAGTGTGTATGTGTGCATATGTGCATGTATGACCAGTTCCTGCTCCACACACATCACAATAAACGAACATAAGTCCACCCGCACAATTGCACACAATTGTCTAACATTTTGTGGATTATTTTTTCGTTTTATTATTTTATTAAAGCTTTTTGTATTTTATTCTCGCAGTGCAGTGTTTGTGTCATTGTGCAGCAGACGGCGAAACAATCACTTTCAGTTCCATTCGGAATTTCGAACCGTTCGTTACGCTTGTCCAAACGAGTGGCAACCCGATTCATGTGTATTATAAGTATGTATATTAACCTAAAATACACATGGTGTTTAACCCTCTCCGAACGTTCACTCTTGATAAGAGTAACTGACTAGCAAGGACCTATCTACAGTGGACCGCACAGCTCAAAATAAAAACGAGAAAAATTCTATTAAAATAAATCAGAATATAAAATGTACTATTAACACAACTATCTAACAAATGAAATGAGATATTAATGAAAATTGCATATGGAAGTAATCCATCATATACTTATACTTTTTTTTTTTTTATTTGGTTATGAGAGTAGGGCGCAAAACTAAAAACATGAATAACAAACAATAAAAGTCGAAACCACAGTTAATCAACGACAAAAACAACCCACAGTATGTGCACCCACACACACACACACACATAAATATATACAAACGGTAGGCTGTTCCTGTATGGCATGCGTGTATCTCATTGACGACTCTTACAATTAGATTACCAGTCCAAAAAAAAAAAACAACAACAACCATCGTCGCCATCTACAACATTATAGTTGGCAATCAAAATCACAGGCACTATGAAAAGGCAGACAGTAGCTGACAAATATATATAGCCGCCTTAAATAATTGTTTTATTTTTCTCCCTTTTAACAGTGGTTTTCCAAGAACTAGCCAAAACTTTGCATATACATGATTATTATACATATAAATTTAAATATTGTAATATATGTACTTAAATAAACAATATATATATATATATATATATATATATGTATATTATGTATTCTTTACAATTGCTTTTTAGTCCAATAATGTCTATTGTGTAGTATTAAATATTAATACATTTTAATTAGTATCGCAGCAGTACGTTAACTTCTCAATATCTTAATATGTATGTATGTATGTATAAGTGTTCCTATTCATGCAAACTTTTGTGTATGAAATTTGTTTGCGTACACAAAAACCCACTTACATACATGTGTACACATGTGTACCTTGACAGTGTATGTGTACCCCATACATTTGTATTTATATATATATATATATATATATATATATATATATATATATCGCTATCGAAGTTAATACTCTTACTAATGTATAAATTACAATTATAAAAGTTACATTTAAAAAATACTTAACCCAAAAGAATGAATCTGAATTTGGTATAAGAATGAATGTTGTTGAGGTATACCCACATTTGTCAGCTACTGTATAGGTACACACATGCATAGATCTAGAATATAAATACAACCATCACTAAAAGTTCACTGGGATTACGATCAGCGCAAAATTGAATTATCACAGTTTGAAATGTCATATACACGCGCCTAGCGATCCCCACAAGCAGCATAACAGCCATACAGTTTTGAGCACATATAAATGTGAACATATAATAAATGAAATTGATGTATTTTAGTTGATAATAAAACGCTCACATGTTATATAATCCTATACATGTACATGTTTAAATATATTTAATCACTCGACAAATATAAGGAATATGTTTTTTCAAGTTGTTTCTAAGATCGCCCGGTAGAATCTGCCTGAGAACTATGTACATATATGTATTTCGACTTGTGGTATAACAAGGTATTATGAACAATGTATATTATTTTATATACAAAATAAAAAGTCTTACATATAAAAAGTGCAAAATCCAACAAAAAAACGCATAAACGTTATATACTTTTTTAACATTGACATCACTTTGTTAAAAACAATTTCGAAATATATAGAATCTTTTATGTAGAAACTCCATTCCATTTGTGACCATAATTTTGTTTCAATTCATTAACTGCAGTGAGGTTCCATGGATGTAATTTAATTTGTATAGTCCTTTATCTTGCAGAGAATAGATTGTTTATCATGAATGAAGTTTGTGCACAAGCATTTATAAAACCAACTGGGTAATACTCTTTTGATCTAATGCAATTTGATATATCCCAGAAGTTTAGACGTTAAACTGAAATTATCCTTAAAAGTGACGAACTTATTGGACGAATCACATAATTCATAAATGTAAATACTGAGAAAAAAAAAAAAAGAATATATACGTATATTGTAGAGCACTCAATATTGTGAATGCCTTTCCGGTTAGTGACCCGACACACCTTTAACACATCTGAAACCTGCAAATTTCAAATTTGCACCAAATATATTCAGATTTAGCACGTGTTTTTAGGAAACCCATAATATTTGACTTATTTCAGCTTTGTCACGGCCTTCTCACTCAGTTAGTTGACACTTAATTAGTTTTTAGGATGGTTAAATTAATGTGAGAAAGCGTACGCAAAATATGATTAGGAGTCGACGAAGAGATACCTAGTAAATGTTAACTTTCATAAGTACTTAAAGTAGAAAGCTTTAATAAATACATACGTCAACAAATCACTTGCAGTAAAGTATTGAAGATTTCTGTAAAGTGAAAATATTTTTGAATGGTATTCAAAGAATATGGTATTTCCGATTCCAATTATGTTTATACCCTGAATACTTTGAAAATGTATGTGAAATGTTTGTATGTACGATGTAAAATATTTATATACAAACATACGTACACTATGTATATATAATGTATGTACATACAAACATATTTCAAATTCCAAATTAATAGATGTTGCAGATCATCGTCGTTCGAAGTCAGCATGTCTTCATACTAATATTTTGATCAATCATAGTCTTTAATCAAAAACACTGAATATTATTTTTTCATTTACATATAGAAGGTACATTTACATTTGTATGTATGTATTGTATGTGTGTGTATGTGTGTCTGTGTATACACGTGCCTCATTTATTTCATGGAAAATAATCTCTAAGTCAACTGGAAATCAGAAGGCTAGCTCAGTAAATAAGGTTTGACAAGAATCAGTTGTACTGTCTAAAAAATTATAATAACTTATATATATATGAATATACATACATCGCAATCACTGGTTCCATTATTTATAGTTTTATTTTTATATGTATTACAAACTTATGTAGAAGTACAGTTCAGACCACATTTACAGATATGTTATGTGCTTGACCTGTGATATAAATACAAATGTATGGGGTACACATACACTGTCAAGGTACATACACATGTATGTATGTGGTTTTTTGTGTACGCAAACAAATTTCATACACAAAAGTTTGCATGAATAGGAACACTTATACATACATACATACATATTAAGATATTGAGAAGTTAACGTACTGCTGGTAATAAATGCTGCAGAAATGTGGCTGATTTTTGCATCATGCTAACGACACAGCATACATACATATATGTATATGTATGTACATACATACAAACCTAAATACCATACCAATGCGTACGACCTATTTGGGCTGAGAAACAAAAAGAGCGATATCGAGTTAAAGAGAAACCCAGAGAGAAAGAAAGAAGGCGTTTTATAGAGGAGCAGTGATACGCATGCGAAAGTAATCTCTAGCTGTACCAAACATCTATCATTACAGGTTCTCAGGTAACGGCTCATCGCTGGTAACGGCTCAAGTCTATTCAAGTCTATAAACATTAAGAGCGAATGCGTAATGAACTAGAAGAGAGAAAACAAAAGTGAGAGAGAGCGAGTTAGAGAAAGAGTGCTAAAGCGAGAGAAAAATTAAACCAAATACAGCTGTCGTCTTTGCCGCGGTGGGCTACCTAATGACACAAGCAAAGCAAAGCCAAAGCCAAAGTCAACGTTACACGCTCAACGCGCAAAAGCAAAAGCAGCCGGCAGCGCCGCGCCTCAACGCATAAAAGGGAAGTGTGTATTTATATTTCAAACTTAGTTTGGACTCGGAGCGCGTAAAGTGTGGTCGATCGGGCAGCGCAGCGAGTGAAGTTTATTTTTGAATTGTGAACAGGAATAGAAACCGAAACTGAAATTAACATTACAATTGAAACCGGAACAACTTTTAAAATACCACATAACAGAAATGATGCTGTTCAAAACTCAGCGAACTCTTTTCAATATAACATTTTAAGAGCGAGTGTCGGTCGAACCACGTGTGCTCTATGCTTATTAAGCGTGCAGCCAAATGAGTGCATGCGTGCACTGACATACGTACTCACACATTCACACACACACACATACGCAGAAGCACAAGCAAAAGCACATACGAACGTGCGACAAGCAAAGTAAAATATAAAGAAAAATAAAACATGTGGCAGGCCGCAAAGTAAAACAAATTGTGCTTGAAACTTTTGAGATCCACGCTGGCAGTGCGAATGCTGAGAGCGCAGACTGATAAAGAATTCAATATACTAAAGGGAAAAACGATCAAATTTGTTCGCGTACAAAAGAGTATTAAAAATACATATACAAATTATATTACTCTTGAGGCTGTTCAACAGAAGGATCTATTTGTAACAAAGTCAATTAATTGAAAACTAAGTAATTCGCCAAATATCTCAGCTCTTGCATTCGAGTCGAAAAATATGACACGCATTCAAGCTAGCGATACGCTAATACCGCGTCAGGTATTCGAGGTGCCAATAGAAACGGGGAGTGATAAGAAAACACGTGACCGAAGCAACTCCTCCACGGACACCTCCAGCCAGAGCTCAGGAGTAAAGCTCAAGAAACAAATTGGATTGCTCGATGGCGTGGCAATCATTGTGGGAGTTATCGTGGGCGCCGGCATATTTGTTAGTCCCAAAGGCGTGCTGATGTTCTCCGGTTCGATTGGACAGTCGCTCATCGTGTGGGTGCTCTGTGGAGTTCTCAGCATGGTGGGTGCCCTATGTTACGCCGAATTGGGTGAGTAAACAATTGAGGTAAACACTCATGTAAACTTGCTGATGTCAGTTTTGTCATTTTATATGCTGACTATGTACTCGGTTGAAACACCTGTAGCACCTTTTCGTAAAGTGGCGCACAACCTTGTTAATAACTGCTGAATATGCCATGTCAGTCATATCAGCCATGTTACAATTAGGGTCATATGAAGACCTTAATATATAATTCAATTAATAAAATATTTATCATATTTTTTGTGAATATTCTGATAAAATGTACGAATAGATTAACTGTACTAAATATGGAAACTGAATATTAAAAAGAATCCCCTGAGGTCACTGAAGTCGGTATATAGGACCTTGAGAGTCATCAACATTAGTATATCACTTTGAACAGTAAATATTTCGTTAATAATGAATACGTTGAAGTAAAAAGAGAAGAATAAACCACTTTAGAAATAACGTTCGTTTGTGTAAATTCTTTTAACAAGACTACAAACGACTGTCTAGTTTTTCTGCTCTACAAATTGTGATTTCTTTTCACATTATTATTGTTTTTTTTTTTTTTTTTTTTTTTTTTTGAGTCGGACTTTTTTTGTTGAATAATAACTTTTTTTTGTCAAACTTGATATGCTAAACAGTTATTTGCATAAAGTGTGTACATATGCTCAGACAATCCGACATACCACAATCGTTTAAAATGTGTCGAAAAGTAATTGAATTGATACAATCACAAATACGAATATATGTAGATCTATGGCTCCGTTCTTTCTGTAGTCAAGTATTTATTATTATTTAACCACATTCAAAAACAAGTTAAAAGAAATAAATGAAGACTTGGTGATTCAAAGATAGCTAATAAACTTAAGCATTGACCTTATTCAATTACCCCTAATTGCTACTACCTAGTGGTCGGAGCATCTATTTTGTAGTTCTATCTTTCGAGCAGACTGATTGTCTCTAAAACTGCCCCTAACAGATTTATAGATGTATCTTCTGATAATATTAGTATTACCAATGTTACGCATCGACTGGAAGTAGCTTTATAGTCGCTATGGTTTATTTGTGTATAAGTGTAAAAGTTTAATATGAAAGTAGTAAGATGTAGCGCTCCTGATGTATAAAGTGTGAGTAGTTTTGCTCCAGGCTCAGGTTATTTTCGTATTTTAAGCTAATCTAAAGAGCTATTCACTTATACCATCAATTTTATATTCCTGAATGGGTTAAGCACGTTTAACATTACCAAGCGTCACTCTTCTCCAAGTATTATAGGTTTATAACTATAATAAAAAAAATACAAAAAAAAGTAAGAAAGCTATAGTCGAGACTGCTACTACTACTATTGAAATTTGTTCCTAGATGAGGTTATACTTACATATTTTATTGTCATCAACCTAGATTAATAGCAGACTAAATTCATGTATGATGGACATATTCAATATGTCGTAAATGTCGTGAATAATATATCAACAATTTGATCAAAAAAGTCCCTAAAAAGAAAGAGAAAAACAAACATTGGCTATATTGAATGATGCATTCCAAGAATAGTATTTTTACTGAGTTTTCACAAAATTAAACCTTTTTTTTGTGTGCAGGTACCATGATACCAAAGTCTGGAGGGGACTACGCTTACATTGGCACTGCATTCGGCCCATTGCCAGCGTTTCTGTATCTCTGGGTAGCTCTGCTCATACTGGTGCCGACGGGCAATGCCATCACGGCGCTAACATTCGCTCAGTATCTGCTGAAACCATTTTGGCCATCATGCGAAGCGCCTATAGAAGCTGTTCAGCTCTTGGCTGCTGCCATGATCTGTAAGTCCCTGCAAATATGCAGAGTAGTATTATTTAGAAATTTTACTATATTCTAATCTTTGCAGGTGTACTAACTGTCATCAACTGCTACAACGTTAAATGGGTCACTCGGGTGACGGACATATTCACAGGTACAAAGGTGGTCGCGCTAATGGTAATTGTGGGAGCCGGCGTTTGGTACTTGGTGGATGGCAATACGGACTACTGGGAGCAGCCGTTTAGTGGCGGACACAAAGAGCCTGGATTCATAGCGCTGGCCTTCTATAGCGGCTTATTCTCCTACTCAGGCTGGAACTATTTAAATTTCGTGACCGAGGAGTTGAAAGATCCGTACCGTAATTTGCCGCGTGCCATTTGCATTTCGATGCCGGTGGTCACGATCATTTACATGGTGACAAATGTAGCATACTTTTCGGTGCTCTCGACTGATGAAATACTTACGTCGGATGCCGTTGCCGTAACCTTCGGTGACAAGATGCTGGGCTTCCTATCATGGATAATGCCTTTTGCAGTGGCATGCTCGACGTTTGGCTCTTTGAACGGTGCCATCTTTGCATCATCTCGCTTGTTTTTCGTAGGAGCTCGCAATGGCCACCTTCCGGCTGCGATTTCGCTTATAAACATTAATTGCCTAACGCCTGTACCATCATTAATATTTCTGGTAAGATTATATTCTACTGCATGCCTGCAAGACAATATAGCTCATAACACTTTTTATGATTCTAGTGCGTAATTACGTTGCTGTTGCTGTTCATAAAGGACACATATGTGCTCATTAACTATGTTAGTTATGTGGAAGCGCTTTTCACGCTTGTCTCTGTATCTGGCTTGCTCTGGTTGCGGTACAAGCAGCCCAAGACGGAACGACCCATACGCGTCAATCTATCACTACCCATCATTTATCTGATTGTCTGCCTGTTCCTGGTCATCGCATCCTGCACACAGTCACCCACTGAGGTTGGCGTTGGCACTGTAATCATACTTTCCGGAATTCCAGTCTATTATCTGACCATACATAATCCGGTTCAATGGCTGGCCGATACCTCTCAGACCATAAACATGTGGTGCTCCAAATTCTTTATCTGTATGCCAAATCAGGATAAGTTCGACTAAGATTCAATTACTCATTAATAGGGCGAATCAAGTGCCTTCCCTATAAGAATCAATGATCAATCAATAATTTGCAAGCTAAGCAATTATGTAAAGATAGATACCACATAGGCGCAATAGGCTTTTCCAAATACCATTTTGTTTTTACTGTAAATATCTTTATAATTCTCAAAAAAAAAAAAATCGATTAAAACCCAATATCGTTAGTTTGTAAATCTAATTATGTTGTATGTGATTATGTATAACTATGATTTATATATATATTTACATATATATATAGAGCGATTAAGCACAAATCAAAGGAACAGAAAAAAGACAAAACCAAACACCCAAAACTACAATAGATTACAATTTTCCGATAATTTACAAATAAGATTATTATACAAACATAAGTAGCATGTTTATAAAATTTTGTACTTGCGTAAATCGAATCATATTGTATAGATTTTAATAAAATATATAAATATACTCTTTTTTAGCCAAGATCTGTGCGTAGCCAAACATTAAATCATACAGCTTTTATCTGTATTTAAAAGCCCAAGGTAAATATCGGTAGTTAGCCACCCGAAAAAGCTTTCGAAATCTCGAAGCTTGGCAAACAAGCGACAACAGTTATTATGCGACGAGTACGAGTGCGGCGTGCGACGTGCGACGTGCGATGTGCGACAGTCGCCGAGAAGCGAGTAGTTTGCGATTCGTTGAGATCAGTACAAAAGCGGTGCACAGGCGCGATGGTCGCTCAATAGACCGCCAAGCGGGATCAGTGACAGTTGCGTCCCGATTCTGACATTTAAATTGAATTGCCTTTGAAATGCTCAGAGCGGTGTACTAATTATTCGGGTCAAATCGCGAAAGTAATAAGTGTTGCTTAAAGTGTTAAACTTCTCTAACTATTTGCCATGGCCTATAAGATATGCGGTCTGTATCTGTTCGTCGGACTATTTTGGGGTACCACGATCTACGCTTCGTCCGAGTATAATCGTTATGTGACGCAGATATTTGAAAAGTACGGCAGTGGCAACACCATTAGCTTCGAGGTAAACTCAAACAAAGTCCGCCATCTGTTTGTCCAAAAACTAAAATTAGTAACAATTCATAACCTACCTTTATCTATGACGAACTTTCGGAAGTTGTACAGGCTCTAGGTCATGCATTTGATCCGCTTTAGAATATAGTCAGCAGACTTCGCGCTCGTCTTGGCAGGACAACTGCTGATAAGCTGTAAACATTTGGGACTTGTAAAATTGCAGCTGTCGCAAAGTGAGCAACTGTCATCACTTAATGGCAAACAATTACAACGTGACAAAGAATTTAAAGAAAGTTAAGTGGATTGTTATCGAGAGATGAGTCAACCAGTTAGGCCTAGCAACAATAAATATAATCAAATTCTACTTTTACTTCAAGAATAATTGTGTTGTGGAAAATTCATGTGAAAGTATAGCAACTTAGTTGATCTCATAATCTATGCTAGATCGCTTCTCTCAAAGAGTGTGTGGTCTTCGGCGTGTCAAAGATATTCGTTAATTTTCGCATTTTCACTGTTTATCACATTGGTTGGTTGGCTATTTCAAAACGGTTAATAGTCTTCAATGACCAGCGTTTTATTAGGAGTGAAATCTGAAACCTTGTCTCAAATATCCCAGAGGCATTGTTTGTGTGATGGTTCGTTACATAAACGTGTGCCAGTTAAAACGCAGAACTAGATACTAAATGCTAGGCTCGGGCCTAAGCAATCGTAATAAGAATAGTAATCTTTATAAGCATTCTTAGATACGCAGAGTATTTTATTACAGACAACGACAAGCAACGTCGAACCGTTGCCAGACGCTGTTCATGTGCTCTTAGCATTACCAGTATCATAAATTTAATCAAAAGCTTGACGTATTCTTATCACTCACTCGGCTGGCAAACATTCCCGCAAGCGCGCCCACAGACAGACAAATACAGAGACATCGCCATATACATGTTATACTATTTATGAAAATTCAGAAGAGGCAGCCCATTCACTAGATATGCACATACACATGTCCATACAAGCATATGTATGTTTCGTAAGTACGAATCATAGACAGCCTCCCATAGAAATATCACTTCTGAATATCACGCCGCTTCTGCTTATGCTGTGTGCGATCTGAAGCAGAGCTTGCGACACAAAATAGTGGATTTTATCAAAATAATAAGAACAAATGATGGAATACAGTCAAATGACATATAGCTTCATTTTCTAGTAGGGAAGTTAGTTTCTGATATTATATGCTCATATAATATGAAATATGGTTTCATTTGTGATATACAACTGTAACTTCAATAGTAAAGTTAAAGAAAAATGTTTTTTTTTTTTTTGCCAAATTGAAATAATTTATTTTTGACAATGTATCATCAAATCAATTTTAAACCCTAATAAGGCTTATTAGTCTAACTTACCAGTCTAAAACACACTCCACATCAATTGTTGCACAGAAATGCAGAAGAGTAGAATATCATTAACAATGTTTACAAAAATACATTTAAGTTAAGCAAATAATGTAAACCTTTTGTTTGAGTCCCTTAATCTCCCATTACTATACTTGGAAATAATTAATAATTTGAAATATGGCGAATATCAGCAGAGATAACATATCACTTAGAATCATATCAACAACAGAGCTCTTTTTTATATGGAGCAGCTTTGGACTAATTTGAAAATATAATTATAAACATTAATGCTACTATATAAAAGTTTCTGTATCATCAATTTTATACATCCAAATAATTTGAAAATAATTATTTTCTCCAATTTTTTCATAAGCACAAAATGAATATGCAGTAAAAATGAGGCAATGGCCGTTGACCATATTACATACATACATATACATATGTTAACATTTACATATATGAGTGCATATATGTATTGGTGCATTGGGCACATGCTTGATGGCAATGCTCACACCCGGCCATAAGGTATTCAGCCAGGTCCCAGCAATTGACATTACTCATGCGTAGACGTCGCCGGCAACACTACGCAATACCTCTATGCACTTAAATGAAAGCCTCGTTACGTATGTGGCATGCTAACGAAGCGACCACAAGCCCGAATCACGGTTGCTAGAAAACGCGTGTCCCGGCGACAATAGTCAGCGAGCTCTTGGCATAGAATTTGCTGAATGAAAGTAAAACGGCGGTGGCCTTAGTGGTCCACTGATATCGGCAACGATGCGACAAATTACTGCACTTACTATACCCTACCCTGTAAACACCGTAACTTGATCATAAATAGCAGATACATATCTTCCAGAAATAAGAAATAAGTAATAAGTTTATAGCTTTATATTATTCCATACACGATGTGTAAAATATGAATAGGTAAACACTGAAGGCGTTTAATAATAGCCAAGTTCTTACGTTGAAAATAAGTGATAGGGATAAAAAGTAATTATAATCCGAACTGTATCTGCATAAAGTATAACGAATCGATATATTATATAAATGTATCCTATCGACTTGATTTTATTCTTATTTTATCAATTTTACGATATTTGAAATGAAAATGTAATTCCGGAAAAAACAAAGATTCGTATTTATTACAGAAATTTTAATGCGATTACAGGGTATTTAGGGGTGTAGCACACTCACTTCGTTCACTTTGGTTTTGTTATGGGTTGAGCGCGTGTTTGCTTAATTTGACTGACAGACTTTACATACAAAACAACTGCTTGAAAAAAGCCCGTCAGCTGTGGATCACCTCCCCTCCTAGAGGGGCTGATCTAAATTGGAATTTGGTATATCCTAAACAATATTATTAAATAATAGCCGAGCTGGGTGTCTCAAATGCTAGCAACTAACAGACAGGGCACACGCCCGATCCCCAATGTCCATGCCAACGAACAGGGGCTGTCAAGTCAATTAGATACGCGCCAGCCGCATTCAGTTTTCCATCATTGATATGTAAGTGGAGGCGTACATAGAAATATATAATTGCTTTGCTCGCTGACAAGTAAATCAAGTAATTATTTGTATTTTTGTGAGATTCTCGAGCATCCACATTTGACACGTGACGCCGCATTAACAAATATTTGCTGATCAATGGAATCCGGTGCATAATACACAGTTTTTATCCGTTTAAAATGTATTTGAGTGTGAATTGTATCATCTGTCACATTACAGATAAAGGGTAAAGACGAAAAAGATATAGCTAAGCAAGTTCACAAAATGCACATTTTGTTAGGTAAACATGCAATTATCATTACATGTATGTAACATTACATGTATGTATACATGTATGTGCATCTATGAAGGGCTTAAGGGTTAAGTTTACTTTGTTTAATTTGACTGCGCCGAAGATAAACTGACTGATCCTTATCGCTTGAATCCTGAATCATGAGAGCTGAAGCCAGCAAGTAGGGATACTTGAAAGTACCAGGTTTGAAATTAAAAACATGGCCATAAAGGTATATATTTGTGCATCTGATCCACAAATAAAAGATTATTTCCATTCGGATTTTCTAATAAAATACTAAATAAATGACCCTCGTTTGAAAACAAAAATGCTCATTCCTCATACCAATCTAATCGTTACTAATATAACTAATTCTAATTCTAAATTACTAATTAAATTACATGTGTTCGTTCATAGGGCTTGGAGCACTTGATGTATAGCCTAGGCCTTGGGCATATTGAATTCGGTCCTACGCATACGATAGATGAGCACCGGCCGGAAGGGTACAATACTACCAAGCTGAAGGTGAACTCCACCTATTCTAGCGCTGATGACGCCTCAAACGATGTGTTGCTCTCCATCAATCAGCTGCAACATAAGAAGCAGGACACTAACCAACAGAATTCCATTGATGATGCCCCCCCGATTGAGTTCCGCGAGATGCACGACCCCAAGCATCGGCATCCCAGGGAGAGCAGTGGTAAGCAGCTACGCCGACGTATTTCTGGATGTTAAGACGAGTTCTATTTAACAAAGCGAATACGCACATACAAGTTGACTAAGATTTAATATAGCTCTGTGAGTCAGTCTTTATAGTCGTGTGGCCTAAGCTTGTTTTTATTTACTCAGATACATACGTATATGGTGCAACTAAAGCAAGCATTCCCACCACAATCGAGTGGCTCGTTTGACAATGGAAAAGTGCAAGGTACCCACGACAATGAGCACACAATGAGTCTAAATGAGAACTTAAACGACAATTATAAGCTGGCATGTTCTTCATCCCAAAGTAGATATACGAACTAGCTGTTGACGAGTATGACAGATAGACATATAGACACATGAGGAAGCAAGAAAACTATATTGAACTTGAGAGCATCCGCCTGCCTGTCCAGCTGTCAATTCGGATTAGACTAAGGTCAAATATACAAATATACACATAATCCTAAAAAGCATCGAAGCATGCCTCTCCCTCTTCCATTTAAGGATGAGATATTGTGGGTTTGTCCTATTATTAATTATGCCCGATCATTTCAATAATGAGCAACAATCAGGAGCAATATGTAAATCCTCACTTTTTAATGAGGATATTTTTAATACGAATATGGATGCTAAACAAAGTCCAATATTATCTCCAATTATCATATGTAATTAGAGGCGTATACAGACAAACAAACATGTTTATTTATTCTCGTCATATGCGACATTTGGTTGTAGAATGGAGTAGCCAGATCATAATCTATATCTCTGTCTATATACATACATATTGCTAGTCGAGCTAGATCCACGTATAGTGGGGCTGCGTGCATTTTTTCCTTACAGTTAAGGCTTAATTCTAGATAAATACAGATAATTTATATCTACACATTCGCGATAACTTATACATATCTACTATATAGCTGTTGTATATATATGTATGGTTCGGACACATAACAATGAACGTGTTAAAATAATATCAACAAAAAGTCAGTCAAGCGATCCCCACGGTAGTAAACACATCACCCGGGACTATAAACGTATATCTATGAATATATATGGATGAACTGAGGAAATGATAAACGAGTCATAATGCTTAGCTGTTACCATTCATTTTATTTTATACATATACCTGCCCATTTTGGCTAGAAATCGAACTGAAAACAATAACAAGCAAGTAAGAAGGCTCTAGTCGAGACGGCTCGACTACGAGATACCCTGAACCCTGCAAAATAACTAATGGACTTCTGCTTTATAAGCGTATGAGCGCGCGTGGCTTGGGGGCGGGTTGAGCTGAATTTCGGACGCTTATAACTCCATTTCTAGATGGACGATTTTCATGAAACTTTCGGAATATATCAGAGTGAGCGCTTATATGTTCGTAAAGAAGAATAGTATTATTATTATTTTTTTTTTTCTTACTTGTTACTTGTTTTTCTTGTGTTTCAAAAAGCCCTTGGGACTCGTGGTTCTTAATCCTATTTGTTTAATGGAGTTTGGGCCTTTATGGTCCTGGCCTATGATACTACAAAGTTATGTTAATTAAATGAATTATTTTAAATCTAAGAATTTAACTTACCTAAAGCAAGAAGAAAATGTAAAAATTATTGACTCAGGGTATATCCTAGTCATTTCAAATTTCTTTGTAAGCAAACCAAAAGCAAAACATTTAATTCATAAAACAAAGGGATAGAAATCTTTCGATGAAACTTTTAAAGTTTATTAGATTCCAATTCAAGCTAATGGAATAATTGAATAATGATACTATCTGTTTTTCATTTAAAGTTGCCATAGATGGAGTACCGTTCCCTGAGGCTGCGTGCCTATCGCCTAAGTCGCTTCTGACGCTGATTGTGGATCACAACGATCTGCACCGCGGCGCGCTGTATAGGCAGATAGTCAAGACGGAGGAGCACAATTGGGAGGAGGAGTACAACGAATTCATCAACAACGTTCGGATCACACCGGGGGCATTCATGAAGCTGTGCCCAGCACTGCTAGCACAGGTCGACAATGGAGTTTGCATTCAGCCGGCGCCGCATCCAAGGCATTCAGAAACTGACAGAGCACAGAGGATTTGGAATGGCAAGTTTTAGTAGAAGTCATTTAATAGAAGTAATTAAAGTAAAATGTTAATATTTGACCGTCTACAGCTTGGATATATGCGAGCATCTCCATGTTTGTGCTCTCAGGTGAATATCAGATTAAAACTCAAATCTCTAAAATCTAAGCAAAAACTATCTTTAAAGCCTGTGGACTACTTGGCATTTTGCTCGTGCCGCTCATGAAGACGATGGCGTATCAGAAAATTCTGAAGTTCCTTGTCGCGATAGCCGTGGGCACCCTCGCAGGAGACGCCTTTATGCACTTGCTACCACACGCTCTCTTTAAGGAGGAGAAGCACGAGCATGCTATGGAGACGATTCGCTTGGCGGACAAGGAACAGCGACGGGACCACAAGCACAGCACGGAAGCAGCCCTGCTTTGTGGCAGTGCATTTCTTGCAGCTCTGTTCATGTATGTGCTTGAGAACCTCATTCCGATCTTAAAAGGCGATAAGACTGGCCATGGGCACAGTCATGGCCATGGACACAGCCACGCGCACTCTCCCGCGCACAACGCCAAAAATGAGGACAAAGCACAGGCAACACTCGAGGCACCTGCACCTCGCGAACTGAATGTCATGCTTCACGAGACAAAGGAGGATCAGAAGACTCCGAATCGCCCACTGACGCCCATCGCGTTCATGGTCATCATTGGGGACGGACTTCACAATCTTACTGATGGCTTGGCAATAGGAGCAGCCTTTGCCAGCGATCCCGTCACAGGGCTAGCCACTGCCTTCGCCGTCCTATGTCACGAATTGCCTCACGAGCTGGGCGACTTTGCATTGCTCTTACAAACTGGCGTATCCATACGCCGGGCAGTCTACATGAACATTGTCAGTTCGGTGCTGAGTTTTGTAGGTATGTCCATCGGCCTTCTACTCGTTGGCATTGGCAATGATATGACGCAGTGGATCTACGCGGCAACTGCGGGCTCCTTTCTGTATATAGCATTTGCCGACCTGGTTCCTACGATGAGCGTGGCTCATAGTCCAGATCAGGCCAACGACCCAAAAGGCATTCTTATTCAAATATTAGGCATATTCTTGGGAGGAGCCATAATGTTAATTATTGCAATCAATGAGCACGATTTGGAGGGCTTATTCAAAAGTCTTTAGGTCAACCACTGTCTCACAGTATTAGAATCTCAATCATCAAATGAAAACCGAACCAAACTACAGATTGCTAACTTATTATTTGCTTCTGCAAATCAGTTTGAAATCAATTTTAAAGTAAATACTATTGGTTGTCTAGTTAGTATACATTAACTGTTTATCCTAAAAAATCATGTAGAATAGTCTGCTCGCTGATCGAGTTGCATTGACTGTAACATACCTGACCTTTAAAAATAAAAATGCTAGTTGCTATTACACATACCGCTGCATGCTTCTATATGTGTGAGTATTTACACAATAATAATTTCTATGTTTTGTCTATGTTTTAATAAACAATGTGTGTAAAAGGGTAAACAACAAGCATGTGGTTCGACCAATTCTAAAGTTATGTATATATGTATATGTGTCAATTATGGGGTATTTACCGAATTTATAACATAAAATGTAAAATAGTAATCAAATACATACAAATTTACTATTAAGCTCTTTGACACTGTACTGTACTATATTTGTTAACGATTTTTATAGACTATAGCTTTAAATATTAAAGAAACTCTTCTTAATATACTAAGCTTTCATTTTAATTAAGATAATTGCATCTGTCGCTGTTCCTCAAATGGTTCGTTGGGCAAACGAGCGGGGTTCTGCAAATAATGAAAAGGGGAATTATCAATATGAAGAGATTAGTTTAATTAATATTCAAACTGACCAACTTCTGAGCACGCTGCTCCAGCAAACCGTATGCAAAGTGATTCAGTGCAAAGCCGGCGGGCAGAGCCACTCCTTGTACTCGGTAAAATGCGTTTGATGCACCTTCATTGGCCAATTTGTGTGCCACTAACACGGTGCATTTACCCAAGAAACGGGTGGACGCTACCATAGGGCCACGAGAAATGTCAATATGTTCGCCAAGGCGATAAAGCGTTACGCGGCTCTGATGTTGCTGTGCTATGCTTGGCAACTGTTCGCTTTTATACCGCAAGTCCTTGAACATTTCTCTTGCTAGCTCTAGATCCACCTCCAGGCGCTCGATGCGCAAGTCCTGTGCTGCCAGTTTAACCATTTCTGCCGAAATAGCTCGCATTTCAGCTTTCGTCGGCTCCCAGTTTTGGACGCCAAGCACGATGTCATGGACAAAGCTTCCCGATTTAACTGGAAATTGGTATTGGATATTTATTTGTTATCCATAGTATAGGCACTGAAACTCACTATTTGGCCCCGGAAAGCTATGTAACTGTAGATTGGCTTGCTCCTTAAAAACCCGTTGCAAGGCAGCACCTAGCATGAAGCTACATGTGCGCCAAAATGCCCTAAAATAATTTAATAAAACTGTTAGTCTGTGTCCATAAACTTCTTCAATCACTCACTTGTTAACTAAGTGGGGATCAGATACATTAAAGTTAAGGAGTTGCAGCGTGCAGGACTCTTGCAGAGGCCTGTGCATATCCCATGGAACGCTTCCGTCTACCAAGGCTAATGCACTCCGCTTGCAGTGGCCCTCGCTTAAATGCTGCGCGCAATTAAATGGAGTCGAGATGTTATTGTTCATGACCAAAGTCACGTCCTCTGGTAGACCCAAATAACGTACTTCGATCTTTTCAACGCGACCAACTGCATCCTGTTGGCGACGGCGCTCCTCATTGAAGAGCTCATTTCGCTGCCTGCTTGAAGCACTAATAGGTCGATTTGCTAAAATTATTAAATAAACCATTATTAATGTAATTTTAACTCACCAAAATGAATAAGTAACTCAAACTAACGCAGTAATAACATACAAAACCGGCCGACATTACATAAAGGTTTTGCATGCGCCATTCAAAATATTTCCGTGTGAAATAACTTACCAATGTTTCGGTATTGTTGTATTTGCAAAATGGCACCCAATGATTTTCTTAATATTTTTGTTGCCGCTGCCATTGAATTTCTGTCAGTATTATAATTATTATTTCAACCAACAAGTCAGGAACCAATTAACATCTGTTAGGGTCTGGAAATATAGCATGAAGGAACGAAATCGAGCAGTTTGGTCTCTTAACAGAGAGCACGACCGACTCTAACATTCTGTTATTACTATTTTAACCATCCCTAGTCACTGACGTGATCAAAATATCAATAGCACTTACATACATACAAATGTATGTTATTATTGGCTGCTTTCATTTTATCTGATTTACTATAAAAATATTATTGAAAATTTACTTTAAATAATTGCAATTCATATTAGCATCATATTTGTGAAATATCACTACCAGTATATTAACACAAGTAAAAATACTAATATATTAATACAAGAAAAAAATACATTTTCATGACAGTGATGCATTCATCACAGCAACTCGATTATTATTTATCGATACTTAAACTCAGAATTGGCAGAGTTTCTCGATAAAAAAACACAAATTGTGCCTGTCATTTGCACTGTCATTCTGTGGTTTTGAGAGAAATAAAATATTAGTTCGACATGACTTTGGATTCTGCTCCAGATCTGCCCCGCGCTGGTTTCAACTTTGACAATTGTCGGCGGTAATATTACTATTTAGCGGCTATTAGTTTTACTTATTCACATACATTTGTATAATTGCAGCAATGCTGCCCTCATTCAAGGCGGCTTCAAGCCACCGACAATGACGAAAACTGGCACCACAATTGTGGGTATAATTTACAAAGATGGTGTCATATTAGGTGCTGACACTCGAGCCACTGAAGGACCCATTGTATCTGACAAAAACTGCGCCAAGATCCATTATTTGGCTAAAAACATTTAGTAAGTAGTAAACAACTTGCGCGATACATACATATGTATGTATATAATGAGGTTAATAATCGCTTAATTTAGCTGCTGTGGGGCCGGTACTGCCGCTGATACTGAGATGACCACGGACTTAATATCATCTCAGCTGGAGCTCCATCGGCTCAACACAGAGCGTCAGGTGCCCATTGTATGCGCTAACAACATACTAAAGCAAATGTTGTTCCGTTACCAAGGCCACATTAGCGCTGCTTTGGTCTTAGGTGGTGTCGATAAGTACGGACCGCATATATATTCCATACATCCCCACGGTAGTTCCGATAAGTTGCCATATGCAACCATGGGATCTGGCTGTTTAGCAGCCATGACCGTTTTCGAGAGCCGTTGGAAACCCGATTTATCTGAAGAGGAGGGCAAAAAATTGGTGCGTGATGCCATTGCCTCTGGTATCTTCAATGATCTTGGATCTGGATCCAATGTGGATCTATGTGTGATTCGCAAAGACAGCACTGAGTATTTGCGGAACTATGAGCTAGCCAACAAGAAAGGCGAACGCCAGTTGGACTACAGATTCGAAAAGGGCACCACCCTTCACACAACAATTAAGGATCTACAAATCACCGAGCGTGTACAGGTCGTTCCAATGGAAGTCTCTTAAGGCATGCTGATTACATTTAACTGATAATAAATACAATCAATATGTATGAAGTTCGCAAAGGAAAATAAAGAACTTTTATACTTAACAAAAGGAAGAGGAAAATAAAACGGCCGAAATACATATTTGGTGTGCTTTATAAAACGTGTTAGCTATTATAGTACATTATATTACACTAGATGAGCTCTAATCATAGGTAAATAACGCTGCTTTGGTCAGTATAATTGTAACTTAAAAGTATTTAATATTTAGCAATAATCTTCATATAGGTGTCTTCAATGTGAGTTGCCATAAATTTTAACAAGTAATTTTGCTAATATCACATTATACAGAGGGTCAATCCCTACCTGCAAAAGGCACGATGGGGTTGCTATCTTAACTGCTAGATGTTTGGCACCAAGAATTCACTTGATTTGTATAACCGTATAACTCTTAAAATACGCTCTTAAATGTATATATTTCGGCTGATCAGAAGTCCAATTAACAGAATACTAATTCTGTGCGTTGCCATTGATGCGCCGCCATTTACAGTGGGTTCCAGCATATGGGAAACGGTCAGGCTGGAGAGCGCCAGATTCGTAGTAATCCGCGGTGATTGGGAGATAATCAGGGCCGAAATTTTCTCGGCTTCTGTGGCGCAAACCTTTACCTGTAGTAAGGTTGGTCGACCCCGAGGGATGAGCGCCACAAAGATACCCACCTCCATAGTGAGGAAGCCGGTCAGCTGACACTCGGTGACTTGAACCAAGCGATCAAGCTCCTGTAGAATGCCTTGTAGTGTCAACAAAGAACTCTGCTGGCCGCGAAGTGCATAATAAGCTCTGTCCAGTTGCTTGCGGGAGTATATAATCCGAAATGCAGCACCTCCACAAATGGGGCAGCAAGCGCCAGGCGGCACAATCTGTAGGCAATGCTTCGAGGGGAGGCTTGGGCATTGAACCGTTCTGCAGCGCCGTCCCATGTCGCTGACAAGCAGTCCAACCTCGCGACATCGACCCACATAGTCGACAGTTACAAAGTCGGCCAACGCAGCAAAGCTGCTCCGATAACTCATTCCATTAGTGCCGCAGACAAGCTCGGACAACTCGTTGTTCGCTTCGTACTCCGGCCGACAGGCTCCCCAATAGGCCAGCTGAGCGTTACTCTGCAGTAGGGAGCAGGCGTTAGGGTGGGTCTTACCCTCTGTATCGCACAGTTCTTTCCCATGGTGAATCCCACAGCTAGAAGACGATGTATTCACTGCAATAATAAATGAGATAAGAAATAGATCACTTTATATATTCCAATGAACACCGTTTCGCTTACCGCATATGTATTGGAGACAGGGTCTTTGCATGCTGGAGAGACAAATTTGTCGCTTCTCCAAACAGTGGGTGCCAGACTGACAGATAGCAGATCCTGCCTGGCAGGCATTACGAGCATTACAGGCTCCATAAACAAAACTGTTCTCGAGCAAGCCCAGGCACTTGGCCACACAAGCGGATTGGTAGGTGTTGCCATTCGCCCCACAGACGGGAACGTAGTGGGCTGGACAGTTGCATGGCAAGCTGGTGTAGTTTATATCCACATAGCCTGGCAGGCGACACTGCTGCTTCGTGCAGGTTATTTCACCGGCGAAGCAACTGCACAGATTACACTCGAGGTAAAAGGATGAACCGTGGCGAAAACTTCGTCCACCCGGCAGCACACAGTGTGCATGGGTGTAGCTGGGCAGCGGTTGACACTGTTCCACATTGCCGCGAATACCACAACGGCAGACCACATGCTCCGCACTCAACAACTGACCACCTGCAAGGCCAGCACCACTATTACTGCTGGAGCTACTCATCTTGCCCACCCGAACGTAGGCCCCAAAGGGCACGTTTAGCGCCGAGGCCTGTCCCAAGCTACATCCCGGAATACAAGAGTATCCTTGGTTGCCGTTACGCTGCGGCACGCACACCTCGCTGGCATTACAAGGCTTGGCGGCACAGGGTGGGCTAACTAGCAAATCTGTCATTCCCTCGTTCCAGCTCCCAACTTCAGCGGGACGGCTTTCCTTTAGATAGGCGCGTATCGATATGCACGGTTTAGGCTCCTCGTCTTCTGTGGCTGCTGGCGGTTGCAGTCGGTCGCATATTGCCTGTGGTCGTTGGGGCTGTCTCGTCCAGTCCAGGCACTCGTCCAGTAGCTCAGTGCAATCCTCTCTGCATATCCCATTGTACAGACCAACTCGCGTACACGGCTGTAGCTGTAAGGCGCAGACGAGCGCTTGCCACTTGTCAGGTGCACAGCGCGTTGTATTTTTTATGTACAGCTCCTGGCCCAAAACACGAATAAAGCCGCGCTGCTGTAATAGCAAGAAATCTTCGCGTGCGGCCGCATCATGGGCAGGCGAACAACTGCGAAAGAGTTGCGTTGGTCGATTATTAAAGTTGCTGCAAAAGCTCAGTCCGTGACAACCCAGCTCACAGGGCGCATCCACACTCTCAATGCAGCGTCTCAAATCCATCTCAGCGGGCTGCTCCAAGCACTCAGTGTCAAAGCTCACTCGAGTCTCCCACCAATCATTGGTGAATATTTGAGTGCACAGGCGGCGACACTTATGGCTGCTGGCATGCTCGCAGCACTGGCGCTTGGCTGCATCGATGCCCAGTTTATTGGGGTCGTCTGTGTCACCTCCGCGGGCGGCCAGTTCGGTACGCCATTGCCTCGCTTGTCCACCTTGTGAGGGAACATATAATTTGCGAGTAACCGTCAGGAAGCATTGCCAAAAGGGTTGATGGGGCAACGGCAGTCCGCAACCGGCCTCGAGACGCGCAAAGATTATGTCACTGCGTTCGACTCTCTGTTGCAACTTGGATGCATGCAGAACTTTAGTACACGTTTGATGACACTTCTCCTCGGGGCTGTACTCACAGCAAGGTAAATCTATTGGAGAGAATGTAAATCAACCATAGATCATTTATAAATGTATATATGTATATGTGCACATTACATTTCTCAATGTCCAGCGGCGGAGTCATATCCGTATGATCGTGAATACATTGCAGCACATCGGCGTTCCGTTCTCCACAGGTCTCATCCACCAATTTGTTGTCGGCATTGGTCGATCCTGTTTCATTCGGAGGCTCAAACACCTCACGACAAGCCTATTATAAATAAATCATCAATATTTTAATTTACCTATGTATATTTACAGTTTCGCAAATTGACTGGCTGAAACTATCCCACTTTCCGCTGCCGCAACATACCATATGTATATGTATCATATCAATTTTCAGAAGGAGGAATCTGATTGATTGCGATTGAAGCTAGGCATAGATTTGTGGAATGGAATTGATCTATCCATGATGATACACGATGGTATTTATAATATCTTATCTCAAAACGAAAATATATGACAGTGAGGATCTAGAATATTCCAGATAGATGATCCCATCTCTAAATATGTACGTTTTTTGTTAAAGCAACAGGATTTTAAACTATATTAACTGAATTTCCCAATATTGAAATTAAATTTGAAATTCCAAAATGGGTTTTGGATTAACTGATAAAGAATATAAAGAATAATTGGCTCAAATGAATATTTCCCCCTACATTACACAGTGTAGGTCATTTAAAATGTTGTCTTTGTTTCAATCTGAATATCATTGAAATTGAGCCTTCCGATGTGGTCCTTGTTCTTCCATACACTCGCTTAACCACTTTTGCATAGTTTAAAATATTTCTCAGCTCTCCAAAATTAATTGTTCCATTTCTTAAAATATTCTATAAAATGACTGCTGTTGCTCTATCCAAGCGACGCTGCGCGGTATAGTAGCAGAGGCACTGTTGCTTATTTATTGCATATTACTTACCTGCAGGCACTCAGAGGTGCGCGCCTTGCCACAGCAGCTGTCCGCTGCTTCCTGGTGTTCCAAGCAATCGTAGAGCACTTGCTCATCGCTGCGCCGGCAGACTGCCTTCAGCTCGTGGCTAGCAGACGCAGTTGCGCAGGAGTTCTTGCACTTTGGTAAAACGGCCACTTGGCAGCATCGACGACCGGACCATGATTTGCCTCTGTCAACCGCTGTAAATGTCATTTAGCAAACGCTTTTTGTACTCTGTCAATAGCACTTACCTTCAAGTGTGCGATTCACACAGTTCCAAAACTCCAGTTGATGCGGTTCACAATACTTTCTCAATTCTGTTCGAGGCTCCTCACGTCCATTGCCCGAGTCCAATTGAATCAGTGATAGCTGGAAGTAAATATAAATGTTCTTCAAACTTATAGTAAATCTGCGAATACATACACAGACTCTTATGGATCACTTAACGAAATTTCTTATAAATTTACGAATCAATCAGTACTGATAAACATTTTCTATTTATCATTTCGTCTGTCAAATTAGTAATTATACCCTGAGCCCATTGAAAATGGGAAATCAGGGTATAATGGTTTTGTTAAAAGTATGTAACAGGCAGAAGCAGGCGTGGCAGACCCAATAAAGTATATATATTCTTGATCAGGGTGACGAGAAAAGTTGATATAGCCATGTCCGTCTGTCCGTCCGTCCGTCCGTATGTATGAATGCGTCGATTTCCGAAGATACAAAAGCTAGAGAGTTCATTCTTTTTGTGTTAGGTCCGTATATTGCACGCGCAGTTCGAGTTTGTTTCAGAAATTCGATAACTTGTATATTTGCAAAGTTATCGATAAACGAATTTATCGGGAGCCAGTTATAAAAATCTAAAATAATTCATCTAGAGTCTCCGAGTCCTCTGCATATATATAGATACTAATTTATTACAATTTCGGTTTTTGTCAGATTTTGGATTCCGGTCTCCACTTCGCCCCACCACCCCCAAATGTGAAAAAAATGCATTTCAAAGGTGGGCACGGGCCGACTTTTTTGCACCCGGCCCGATCCGCCCACGGTCAGAAGTTCAAAATTTTATCCGTACCCGAAAGCAAAAAACCCGCGAACAACCCGCCCGCCCGAAACAATTACAAAAAATTTAATTCTCAAAAATTACAAAAATTTTATTCTTAAAAATTACAATATTATTTACAGAAATATTACATGTTTTTATATAAGAAAAGGAGCATATCAAGATTTGCGCTTGATAGCCTTGTTCGCCTTTTATTTAAAATTTTTCCAGAAGAGGAGAATACTCGCTCGCTTGTTGCAGAGCTTACCGGAATAGATAAAATATTTTTGGCCACCAATTGCAACAATTTAAGGTTCGTTGCCTCCTGCCAAAAATGTTAGATTGACAAGTTTGAATTATAGCGTGTGGCATAATATTTATCAATTTCTAAGTCAATTGCATTTTTGTCAGGTTCGTCAAGTTTTCTTTTTTTTTTTTTGTTGATTTTTGTTCAAAAACTAAATTATTTCGGGTAAATCGGATTAAGCAGTCTAACCCGCAACCGCCCGCACCCAGCCCGAAATTAGATTTTTCAGCCCATACCCACGGGTAACCGCGGGTGCCCACGGGTACCCGATAAAAACCCGGCCCATGCCCACCTCTACTAGAGACATGCAGTTTGGTTTAGCATATAGATATGAATATCATAATCATAATCTGAAGATATCAATACGATCGTCCATCTAGAAACAGAATTATTAATCATCAAAGTTTTCTCATCAAAACCCATGCGACACAGCAGCGAGGCAGCAAGCCGCCGGCATTACTCACACACATACATGCTTACAAGCGTGTGTGTGCTCATGTTTTTGCATGTATAGTTTCTTAGGCGTGCAGAAACGAATCGAATAATTCTTGGAATATTATTCGTTCGAAGAAGGGCTCAGGGGATTTGGTAGTCGAGCAGTCTAGACTACAGCTTTCTTACTTGTTAATTATAAAACTATATTTTCTACATCTTTTATAGGTAGTCTCAAATTTAATGCAATTTTGGTTTTCCCTTTATTTCGGTTACCAGCCCTAAATCCAACCACATCCCCCAAATTTTTAAAATACGTATTTCAATTATTCGAGGTTTGACATACACAATGAATATCATTAATATATTCTGAATGTTTGATGCAGATAGTCCATCTACAAGCGAATTTAATGAACTATTATGTTCCCATAGTTGAGGATCCCATAGCAAGATCAATTCTTCCAAGGGTTCAGGGGATCTCACAGCGAGTAGTCTCTTATTACTTGTTAATGAAAGTTTGTACGGGAATACTCAATGTATTGCCAACTAAATTAATTGCTAAGTCCCTCAGTATACTCTGACTCGTTCTTCGTCACACATTAAGCTGTATTTAACTAAATTTATAATATCCAATAAGCTTATAAAATATAATTTTGAGTCAGTTGTCATATATTTAATTCTATTTCATTAACTTCATATTTGCATAAGGCAAGTCGATACACCGCAAGCATACCATCCCCATCGATATGTATGTGCTTAGGAATTCCGTAATTTCTCATTTTCATAGTTGTTGGTTTTATTCTTTCTGCGTTCAGATCAGATCTACAAGCTTACAAGTTCTTCCACTATTTTGTTGGTCTTCTTTCATAATTTCTGCTTCGGGTCATTCTATATGATTCTGAATTTCCGCGAATCGCCAACGTTATCTGTCATTTTCTTCATATTATTCCATTGCTATTGCTTATTGATTTATTCTCTAAGACTTGCATTACAAATCTTTTTCATTATAGTTTTTGTCTGCTAGAGTGTTGAGCATTTTAGCAGTATTTATGCAAATATACACTCTTCGTATATATACCACTATATTAACTATAGGCTGATTGGTCGCTTTCGTTCTTTGTTTTCTTTTCTTATCTCTCAATAAGGATCTCACTCGTCCATTCGCTTGCTGAGTCTATAGAGCGAACTGACCCAACATGAATGTTGTTAATATTATGTCATGATACTAACATAACTTTCTAGATCGAATTGGTCCATCATATATTGCAACATTAATATGATGTTCAGTGCAAATAGTTTATACATTATATCAATACAAATTGTATTGAATGCGATCTCCGTCCTAGGGTGTTCACCGCTTCCAAAATGTTTCGGTATACCCTGCACTCTGTTTGAGCACTTCCATTGTCTCTCACACAGCACGTGTATTATGTTACATTCGAGATGTTGTTCGTTTGTGAGGGCAAACCAATGTCTCATAAATAAGGCGAGAATACTTCAATAACGAAGCAACAAATTATTCGGCCCGCTTATCTGCCGTAGTAATCTGAGTCCCTCGATGTCTATTGAAGATACACAACGCCCATCCTCTCTCTCACTCTCACACTCTCTCTTCGCACTATTCATAATTTACATACATTGTATCCATTCACTTCCAGAGGAAGTGTCTTGGCTTGTAACAGATAGGCGTGCTCCAATCTATAGACGTTCACATATTTACAATGAGTGCGCGGAACTCTCAAGGTCCGTAGCGTCATTTGGCACTTGTGCTACATCTTGTAGGGTTGTTTGCCATCTAGATGGGCGCACTTTAAACAATTATTGCCTGGCCACGCCTTCAGCAGACCTGAAGAGGGGAATTTTGTCAATAGCAATAATATGTGCGGAAAATTATCTGCTAGAAAGAATCTGAATCGACTTTTCACACGTTTTTGGGTAAATTTAAACTGCTCTCTTCGGTTTCAATTGGAGTTTCTGGTTTCCATTGGATGTGATGCTGCTGACGCTGCGCTGCACCCAATGTGCCAAACCGGTCTGGAAACAGGTATTATCCTTTAGCTGTCATTTTGTCAGATTCAATTTAAGCTAAGATTTAATGCCTTCATTTGCATTTATAAATGAAAAACTCAAGCTCAACCCATTCTCTGCTGCAGCAAACGAGAAACTGTTGCAGAAACTAATTGGTTTTAGAAATTGTTATGAAAACAAAGTTAAATGATGTCAGTGATTTGATTGCGGGTCGACTAGTGAGGCGGCTGCGTAGATAGCAACGACAATGGCAACCGCAAAATATAAACAAAAATTCATATATGCCCTAATAGATACTCTTTCCATAGTGTATCATTATATAAAATATACATTAGCATTATACTTATAATAACTGAATGTGTTTGAGAAATGTATTAGGACTATATGTATGTATGTATGTATATGAATTGACATTCAAATTGAATAACAATGTTATTTCAGAGCTGAAAACCTGATAAATACTTTTATGTAATGTCAAAGAATTTCTTTTAATTATAATATATTCTTATCCAACTATTATCGTTTTATGTTATGATTCTGTCCTGACTCTGATTAGCAATCATTTATTTTTATTTTTTATTTATTTTTAAATCTTTCTGTACTCTTTATCGAGATATTTCAAATATCTAACATAAAGCTTGCCGTTCACACTCAACTTGGTTTTTCAATATTTTTACTCAATGCAATGGAACACGAGACTTGCATTACAAGGCCTCTACATTATACTAGAGTATTAAGCATTTAGCTTCCCATAGCTGGTCTCTCTCCTGGTTTATTACTTCAATGCTTAACTTATGAATGACTTTTAGTGGAAAACAGGTTGGGTTGGTCGTCGACCGGTGGCTGGTCTTGTTGTCAATTACCTGTTTGAGGCTGATGCTAATTAACAATGTAATTGCTCGAATTTCAGCTAGCTGTGCAATATTAGAAAATTATTCGCGCCTGGGTTTCTTTTCGGGACAAGGCTGCATCATGTACAACAACAAGAACAACAGCAACGGAAGTTGTCATAGTTCTTTCTTCGAGACATGAATGGGCTGTCATAATAATTTTCCGTGCCTACCGTGCACAATGCATTCTAATAACTCTTATTTATAACACGCTGGCGCTTGCTTTAGTATGCAGCTCGTTCGCATTGGCATAAATACCAGGAAATGTTGGTACGCAGTAGTCTTTCACCTTATCAACTGATCAAAATAGTCATTCGCCGCTGTACCCAAGTGTGTATATATATATATGTATGAGTGCGTGTCATAATGTATTCAACCTATGTCACAAGACTTTCATGTACAAACCAGACATTCGTTGAACCTTTCCGATGCGGACATACTACATATCATACATATAAACATAAGCATAGCAATGCGAGGCCATCGATCCCAGCTACTTACATTCTCGCATGCTGTGCGACATGAACCAAAGACCTGGTTGCAACATGTGAAGACATCTGCAAATATACAATTTAAATACAAATCAGTTAACTTGTTTGTATCAATTTAGTCTGAAAATCTGTAAATTAAATATACAACAACAAAATTGTACACACTTTTGTGGACACATGGACGCAAACTTCCTTTATATTGTGAAATAGAATTTTTTTCTAAATCCTATCGTTGTTAAATTTGCCTTTATTTGTAAACCTTTAAGTAAGACTCAACACACAAAATGTCTGCGTAGCTAACTCAAGAGTCTCCCGGTTCTACTTTCAGCAGAGTTTTCATAGTCAATACTTTATATATGTATAAATATCTGCTATTGAAGCTACACCACAGAAATGTTATATATATATATATATATATATATATATATATATATATATATATATATATATATATAAAGATATTTATATGGTTAATTAGATCACTTTGGTCTCATTAGAATCTGTAACGCAATATCTTTTATTTGAATAGCCAACGTTTGTGAATAACTTATTTCAAATGATTTTCAATTTAAAAATACGAAGCAAAATTGAATAAGAGTAGAGGTTCGTCTAACCTATAGCAGCATTGTGTCGTAGCCTATTAGGAATATATGGAGTTTCTCATTTTGTGAGAATACGCATACTGACTCGGTTGGTAAAATGAAATTTCGAGCTCATTAAAAATGCTGTCAAAAAGTGACAGAGCTTGCGAATTTGCAGCCTGATTTGCAGCCGCCTCTTTTGGCACTTTTTGACATGTGAGGCAAGAGGCACACAAGACAAATGCAGCAGAGCACCGTTCTGGTGTCGTTCTGGTGGATGACTTCAGTGATGCGCAAGCACAATTAGTTCGATTCACGCCGATTGCCCATTATCTATGCAAATGAGTGTAGTGAGAGTGTGTACATGTTGCATGTACATGTTGTATGTACATGCGCATGTGCGCTTTGCCTCTAAGTAGTCTGAGTGATCACTTATTAAGCACTTGCCGTTTAGATTGCCTTGGCTGGCATCATTTAGCGATTGCTCATTGGGTGTTGAACTTTAGCGCTGAGTGCAGCTAACGTGCAACATGTGCGCCACATGCTTCACCCCATTCCATCCATTCCGACAGCCCTGCCCAGTGACAGTTGCACTTGCAGTCGCTCTGGAGCGGGTTCAAAGAGTTTCGTTGGGTGCGTGAAAAATGTCGCTTTTGTCACATGCTCCGAGGCGCAGAACTGTGAGGAGGAGGGAGCTCGACTCAGTCCCGCCAGAGATGGGGCCAGCTGCTTAAGTTCCCAAAACATCAAAAGCACAACTCATTAATTAAGTGTGTGCAATTGCTGTGGGCCAGGCAGCGCGGGCACAAGTTCGTCGTGTTTTCCCCTATTTCGACCGCTCGTCTACCTCCCGTATTTTTGGCATGCCCATCTATTTTGCCAGTCGAGTGCGACAGATTTTGGTTTATGACTAATTTTAGAGAATTTACTTTGAAGTCTTCAGAAATCATTTTTGATTTCCACGCGCTGTTTCAACATTCCATTTTTATTTCAATTGAAAAACTGTTTTTTTAACAATTAAAATGTGTGAATCTTCAGATTTGTACCGGATATTACTTGAAAGACCTATGTATCTATGTATCTATGTATCTATGTATCTATGTATCTATGTATCTATGTATCTATGTATCTATGTATCTATGTATCTATGTACGACTTATTACAGGGTATTCGATAGTTCGTTTTTGGTTCAGTTCGGCTTGTTTTTATTTTTGCCTTCGTCAAGTGCTATTTTTATTACAGTTGCAAAGTTGCGCAGTCTTCGTGCGGTGTCTGTCATAGTGTGGCCAATGATCTTAGTAGCTGTCAACACAGGCCGAAGCACCCAAGCAGCCGAGCACCCAAGCACTGAAGCAGATGTAGCCTATAAATAAAGGAAACGTCTCAATAGCAGATACTTTAGCTAATTTTCGTATTTCTTGGTACACAAACACAACTGTCAAATGCCGCAGCTAATTTATAGAAGTCAGATTTGCCACGATTTGCCACAGGCGGGGGCGACAATCTACCTGCCACATTGAGGCATGGCCACCATAGAGGATGGATCATCTTTTATTCAAAATGCATTCATAAATCATCATTTTATTATAGTTTTTATGGACAAGTCAAAACAAATAAACAATAAATGTGAACAACTCGTCGGCACTCAGAATTGATTAGTATGCAAAGCGTTTCTAATGATTGTCAATGAATAGATAATGCCAATGCGGACGCCGATGCCGATGCCGATACCGACATACAATTGCATTGGCATGCGAGGCAACAACCTATGGCCCTCCTATGGACAGAGCCCTTTCGCAATTACAGGTGGTCGTCAGCTAAGCAGCGCCAAAGCCGAATATGTTCTGCCCATAAAATCACATTTCATTGGAAATCTAACAAACTTATCACACATTCACCATTATTCACTTCAGCGCGAAAATTAAGTGTTCGGAGTGAGTGTTGGCGTTGATGGCATGTGGTTTGGTCAGGACGACCCTTGTCGAAGTGAAGCTGAAGCTGAAGCTGAAGCTGGAGCTGGAGCTGGTAGCTGTAGGTAAAGCAGAAGCTCGGGATGAGGCTGCATATACATATATGCGAAATATGCTGGCGCCAGCAGCCGTAGACAGCCGTTCCCAGTGTAGTTTAAATAAGGCTTTAACACAGTTTCAATTTAGATTCACACACGACACTCAGACACATGCCCATGCGGCATGTCCGCTGTGGCCTTTCGAATGTAAACAGTGGCGCACGCCCGATCCAATGTGAACCAATGATAGTACAAAGCCATAAAAATATTAAAGGAAAGCTATTTGAATGTTTTGTTTTTCACTTCCAATAATCATCCCAAATTGTTTGATTTTTATAACTTGACTTGACTTAACCTAAAGCACTATATTCTTATAAAAACTTATCACAAATTAGAAACTAGAAAGCTAAAATTCATTTCAATAGGCCCCCTTTCCCGAAAAGTGTAGCATACGCCACTGCTTTTCGATACACATACATATGTATGTATATAACATCATACATATACTCGCATGCACGCTTATAGTTACTCATCATCGGGCACTTTCAATTAAAACATTTCATTCGCTCTTGTATATTGCCTTTGATTAGGCTAGCGGATGAGATACATTCACGCATATTTGAATAGAGATATACATATGAATATGGATATGAGCATGTATGGATATGGATATGAGTATGTACATGTCTCATTCCAAGGCGTTTGTATATCTTTGATCAATCAAATTTCTGTGACATTAGCCAAAAGTTTTAAATATTTGTATATTCTAAAGTATTTAAACGTATGAAGATCAAATGAAGCAAAAGTCTCTGACGCTCTATACAAAGTACCAGATTTATGCAAATAGTGGAATAAAAATGATAGAAATCAGAAAAAAAGCAAAACTATATTTAGTATTTCACTATGTGGAAGTAACTCCATATGGACATTCAAAATGATTTTTAGAATGAAACTTCATTTGTCTGGGACTTTCGGCTTTCTGGATTGGTTAATGGATGCTCTACTGTATTATTGTTTGTGACTGTGGATGCCACAGCAATAAGTCATCAGCCAGCTTTGAGTCAATGAATAGCAGGCAGTGCGAACTTAAGCAGCTGATAAGCTGTTTCGTTTGAAGTTCCGAGCTGGAAAAGGGTCATCGAGCAACCATTCATATTATAGCAGCACTGATAAGACGCAGTTGCCGTTGCTTTTGCTATTGACTTACCATGGGGAGCAGTGCTCACTGTTGCAAGATCCAGGGCCAGCTTTGAGTTGTCATCTGCATCGCTGATATCCACGTCGATCCAGTCGTCGCCCTCGTCCTCCTCCTGCCCCTCTTTCTGGCTTGTGGTTGGTCTGTTTTTTTTTCCTCTTCGCAACTGAGTCCGGATTCTGAAGTCTGTGATTTTATTGCGCCTATGGTGATGAAGATCCGTTTGCAAGTGGCCGTCCCACCTACTGTGGCTTAGCTCCTTCTGCTGCGGCTGCTGATGTTGGTGCTGCTCCAGTTTTAGGGCACTGACACAAAGCGTTAAAAGTGCAATGCTTAGCAACAGCCAAGAGAACCGCATTTTTTATGGACTTGATTTGGGGTTCGTTTTTTTGTTGTTGTTGTATTTTTGCTGCTGATAAGTTCGGTGCTGCCCTTAACGTCCTTTTCGTAAGTGCATTTTGCAACCATTAGCTTATCGGCGAAGGGAAACGGATGTCAACAATAATAGTTCACTTGCCGGCGTCCATTCGATGGCCACCAAAACCGACGTCCGGCCAGAAAATAGTTACGTAAACGTGGAGTGGAACACCGATATTCACATATTTATACATATTCTGATGATGCACCCACTCAAGAGGTAATTGTCTGGTTCTAGATATTAGAAAATGCTTCTATTAAATATTGGAAAATACATTAGAAACACAAAAAATAAGCTTGTTGCACTGAGCTGGACTGAATTGGGATCTCAAAAGATTACAAACCTCACTAAAAATACACCCCATCATCATCTCCTCACGCCCTGTCTCACACTAATTAAGCCAATTGACCTCGCGTTCGCCCGCTTGCAAGTGTTAAGGAATAAAGTCAGAGCTTGCCAGAAGGGGGAGCAAAGGGAGCGTTACGACGGAGTGGACCACATTTAATAAAAAATTAACACAAGAAAACAAAAGTAAAACAAAATTTATAAGAATATATACAAATTATGTGAGAGCACAGACGACTTCTGGCATGCCTTTACAGAGACTGACAAACTGAAAAGCTGACATACTTCATACTTAGAACGTATACACGGCTGCGCACTAATGATGGGGCTTGGCACTTCAATGCTGGCGGTATAATGCTTTGATGTCCTTCTAATTGCATATTTTACGGCGCAATAGAACCGCCCACTTACTAGATGCACACACTCACAGACACATACACACACACTCACTCGCACACACACTCAAGTGCATTATATGCTGCTAAAGGGTTCCACTCTGCGTGGGTGTGTAAGTGGAGCTATTTGTTGTAAGCTCTCACACAAAGGCGACAGGATGCTGGCGATGAGTCGCTGACAAAGCACAAAGATCTCAAAAGTCAAAAGACAAAAGGGAAACGCACACAAAACTAGACAAATATTAACTCATATGCAGCCAGCCCACAGTGAAATGTCATGAGGCCGACTGAAGGGTGGCTCTAACAGTCCCTGTCCTCGCCCTGTCCCTGGCGGGTTCCAGCTTTGATTTGGTTACACAGAAGGGGACAATGCACACCAAACAACTGTCACTACAAATGGCGCTCATTTTCGAAAGCTCACGCTAGGATGCACAACCGAAGCAAAGGCACTTCACCAGACGGACTTTTGAATAAGCAACCGCGTAGTCAAAACACTTTAAGCCACTCGCCCTAACATTGCTTTCTTTGAAAACACTTGCACTTGCTTATGGCACACATTTCCACACACATATTTTTAGAGCTCTTTACCGATATTGAAGATTAATATTTTTGAATTCTGTTTAGCAACACATTCCCATATTCCCACATTCCCGGCAATCTTTACAATCTGTAGTTTCCGAATGACAGAGAGCCGAGAGCACACAACACCCGCGAGCACGTTGGCTGACAGTCGACAACTGAATGAATTGGCTCTTAATCTTCATGCGTGCGGCAAGCAGCAAGCAGCAAACAGCAAACAGCGAGCAGCAAGCGCAGAGTGAACAGCCCATGCACAGTGGTGCAGCCTTGGCAAACAAGTGATCAAATTTCATTTAAAATGTAATTTTGAATGTGATCTGACAATATTCACAGGATCGATTACTCCACTTTGATCAATGCGAATTTAAAAAAAAAAAAAAACAAATCAAACTACCAACAACTTATTCAACATGCTATTGATTTGATTTAACATACACATTTCCCGAAACGTATAGAAACTCGTCTATTCGAGTTTATATGACCAACAGAGATGCCCTAAATATTTATTTTAGTAACTCGTATGACAAAATTATCGAAAAACCTTACTTGATTTTATTGATTCTGTTTCTTCTAGGCTAAAACATGGTATACATCGTATTGTGCAATCGGTTATAGGCGATATTTTTTAAAGAAAATCTTAGTTGATTTAGTGATTTATTTATAAAATATTTTAGTTGCAAATGTATATATTAGATAAGACTTACATTTCATATTTTAGTAAATGTACGTATTTCATTTTGTTAAGCTGCTTTGCATGGGAAACTACTATCACATCGAATCATTCGTAATATTTATTGTTTCATTATAACCTAAAAATTATTTGATTACATTCAAAAGTTATAATGATGTAAATAACGGCTTGGTGCAAAATATAAGGTACATTGGGTATATTCAATGTTTCATCTTTTGGAATGTTAGAAAAAGTACGTCAGCTTGGGCATCAACATATTTTAATTATGACATTCAAAGCGCCATCTATGGTACTTTTTCATAAAACAAGAAAGCAGTTTCAGTTAGCATGGTGAAATCAATAAAATCGAAAAGAATTACATATATTTTGGTACGGAATTTCTGTGAGTTATTGTTCTAATTCTAACAATAATTTATTTAAAAATTTCATCGATGATACAATTAAAGTATTACGATAGGTATAAATAAAAAGGTACATTTCAGCTATCCCTCTCTTAAGATGTTAGAGAAGTACGTCAAGCCGGTTATTAACGTGTGATAACGTATGATCATTTACAATATTTAAAGCGCCATCTATGATATGTTCATACAAAACAAGAAAGCAGTTCACTTAACAAGATTTCGTCTCGGTACAAAAAAATAAACGAGACATGGTAAAATCAAGTTAATCGAATAGAATTACATATATCTTGTGACCAAAGGTTATCGTTGTAATTCTAACAACTTCCATGTGTTACTAATTTCATCGATGATACAATTAAAATACTACGATAGGTACAAATAGTAAAGGTACATTTGGTAAAGTACAAGCCGGTTATTAACGTATGATAACGTATGATTATTTACAATATTTAAAGCGCCATCTATGATTTTTTCATATAAAACAAGAAAGCAGTTCACTTAACAAGATTTCGTCTCGGTACAAAAAAAAAAACGAGACATGGTAAAATCAAGTTAATCGAATAGAATTACATACATATATCTTATGACCAAAAGTTCTGTCGGTTATTGTTGTATTTCTAACAATTTCCAATTAAAATATTACGATAAGTACAAATAGCAAATGTATATTTGGTAAACTCACTGCTTCATGTCTTGGGATGTTAGAAAAACTACATTAAGCAAGCTTGTCATAAAATTATTTATCAAGCATAAACGCGCCATCTATGGCATTATCAATTAAATCCCTTTTGCCCTTTTTGTTTTGGTCTTAATTGGCACAAAAATGAACTGAACTATGTATGCACATATATCTTATCTTGGTTCCACAATTCTATGAGTCGCCAAAATAATACCAAATGCAAATGATAGAGGACGTCAACAAAAATGTACTCATTAAATGTTGAGTTTCTAGCTGTAATACTGTAAAAAGTACATTTTTTCCCGATTTGTCACGCATCCAGTAAGCGTAGATAAATCCGCCATTTCTTATTGATTTTAGACTTTCAATCTGAATATATATTCAAAATTTTCCTCGTCTTCTGTAATTGGTAGATATGTAACTTTGTCAATTTTTAGATAAATATATTTGAAAGAAATGTACAGGATATTTATAGTATGTCACGCGCCCAATGGACGTATATCTACCATATCGTTTAGAACTTGAGTGGTCCATTCAAAATTTCAAGTGCCTAGATTCATAACGTCTACAAAAATTGAATACATACGTATAGAGAAGCGAAAACCTATGAAACTAATATATTATTAAATCGCCTAAAAGGAAAAATTCGGTTAGTTCTGTTAGCGTGCTACGTCGAAAGTTAACTAAGTAAACTATTCAAGCCATAGATCTAACTGACAAGACATACTGAAAAAAGGTTAGAATATAAAAGTAAAATGGTTATTTCAAAATGTTGTCACTTAATCACTATTATATTTCACAAGTTTCAACAAAACAAAACAAAAATTATATTTATAATTATTTATATTATAGTTGTTATTTCCAAAAGTGGTTATGGACATCAAAAATAATACCAAACAAAAAGGGTTGGGTATGTTATTATGCCGAGATTCACAAACTCAGTTTAAGTACTGCATTTCAACCACAAATGAATAGGTAAAGGTTTTTTGCTAGAGAGAAAACAGCGCATATCTATTGAGGGACGTGGGGACATGTACATTAAGAACACGCAAACCCAAGTACGTGAACTTTTTGGACGCGAACATGCGGAGAAATCCCGACGGACCTCCTCCTCCTCCCGCAAGGATACCAAGTTGTTATCGACCAGCGTGCAAGTTGATGCCTTGCACAAAAAGATTGAAAGTGAAATAGGAAAACTGAAGAATTTCCGTAAGTCGTTCTTAAGAGACACTTCGGGAAAGGCTGAAAAGCAAACACAAATTTTAACTGGACAGTACGAGGAAATCAATTTTGTCGATAATTCTGTGGCAGCCAATTGGCGAGAGGTTCTCAACTTGGAAATCGAATCCCCAGAGACTAGAAACACCATGCGCGTGTTATCCTCGCCACAATCAGGCAGCAGCATAGACTGTTATGCCAAGCCGGAACCAGATGGCAGTGAAGGTCAACTTGCTGATCCATCCAAGCAGCCAATTACACGTATGTGCGGTGGTTGCAATAAGGGGTACTGCGATGCAGCATCGGGATCATACTCAATCTATCAGACGGACTACTGCCACCGGGGTTCTCCCTGTTCTAGACGCATGTCAGACTGCCAGCAATGTTATCCTGGCAATGCTAATTGTTTAACTTGTAATATGTCGAGAGCTGTGGCCGTTCCTATGCCAGTATCGTATTCATCCAATCCATGCTATCAATATCCTGTTGGGGCACTTTACCAAAAGTATGACATGTTTATGCCACAAAGGAATGGTTGCGATATATACACATGTAACTGTCCTCGAAATTCCTATTGCAAGCGTACAACTGATTTGAATACGGCGGACTTTTGTTGCAACTGGTATCCAGATCCGGTAGCAACTGTGAATCGTGTTGTGAATTCTAAAGAAATTCCGCAATCTAAATTCCAATTCACGCCTAAACAGCCAATGCAGGCTGGTGGAAAAGAAAAGGGGAAAAGCGACAGCCCCCCTAAGAGCGCAAACAAAATTATTAAAATTTCCTATAAGCATCAGAAAGGTGGATTAAAAGATAGTGGACAAATCAAAGAAAACAATAAAGTGAGCACCAAAAAATATGTGACGGCAAAAAAGAAGCCAGAGGAAGTGGCCGATGTCAATGCTGAGAAGTTGCGCATGCACCGCAAATATATGGAGATGTACAAGACAGAACATAAAAAAACTGCAAACAAGGATTCAAGCCAAAACAATTCGGAACTTGATACTTGCCCCACTTATACAAAGTTGCCTGTCCAGGAGGGCAAAGATGCTGAATTATCTGCTTCTTATATTAAAGAACGTGGTCCTTCTACAAAACAGAACCAAATTACACCTACTCATCAGAGTTCGCCAGAGAGAATTAAAGAATGTGCTGAACAACTCCAACCAGTAGAGCAAATAAATATACCAGGAGACAAGCAGCAAATTACGCAAAACTTTAATGCTGAAAGTAAAAGTTATAAGCTTATGACTCTGTCCATAAAACGTAATGATAATCTGGAAAAACTTGCACCAATAACACATGAATTGACAGTACTCGGGTCGCCCGATACAGAGAATATTAACGATGGTTTGATTTGGCCACAGTTAACGCCGGAAATTCAATTACCTTCTGCAAGATCCCAGCAATCCCCGATTGAAGAAAACCGATCGGATATCCGATCACAGCAATTGAATAACCAATATTGTCAAATGTCCTCTAAAAATCAAATGCCATCTGATCGCGTAGTCCCGAGCGAAAAGACGGAGTGTTTCAATATCGAAGATACCCAAGCGGATATTCAATTGAATCACCCACAGTTATTAACCACTCTAATAAGTAACCAATCTTGTCAAACGTCCCCCCGAAATCAAACGTCACCTTCTCTAAACGTTTGGAGCTATAGAGCACAATCCCAAGTCCAAGAAACCCAAACCGATATTCGAGACGATAAGGAGTGGCAACTAATAAGATCAGATCAGGGGACAAACATTTTAAATACTCCAACTAACCAAAACCTTAAATTGAATTGTAAAAAAGCATCAACTTTTCGTGAAGAAACCACTTTCAGTAAATATGATAAGGTAAGTGTTTTGAAAACTATAAAAAAAAGTTTTATATATCTATGGTCATTTCCTTTAAGAAACAGGAATCTAATGGAAATAAACAACAAAAGGAACCTAAAATTTGCTCAGCAAGAAATGCATCGAGGATTGACAAATCGCAGATAACTGGGTCAGCAATCTGTGCCAGAAATTTTATTCCTTGGCACACATTGAGAAGAAGAGAGGGAAACCGAAGAATGATCGAAAATTATAAATTAATGATCCAGCACAAACGAATCGAATCTCTGCATCCAGAATCGGAAAGTATCCAATCCATCACAGATAAAACCTTAACTCCAGCCGCCAATCATAAGGATGGCAATTGCATAGATATCGGTGATCAGACCACCTTACCGGCAGTCTCAGTTAATTCCGATTACAAGAGTATTTCCCAATATACGGAACTAAATAATCAAGCCGAACAGAATGACAATGGAAGGATTGAAAGTAATACAAATTTGATGAGTTTTAATGGCCCCATGCGAAATCGCGATAAATCTATGCCTGTCCACTCCATAGTTCATACAATGCCACCTTCAGATTGCTTCAACCCCTGCGAAGCGCCATGCACTTTTGAAAATAATAGCGGACCTTCGACGAGCCAACAGCAAGCCATAATTAAAGAAACCGTTTGCACAGAACAATGTGTTCGGCAAAGGCTTAGGCGTTCAGTGACATTCCAAGATGAAAGCGGACTTAGCAATCGTAGCGTCATCGATTGGGAGTTATTGCCCAAGCTATCCATGGAACGAGACACAGCCGGTGCTCAAATTCCTCTTGATGATACAGATGACGACTTATTAGATTCCTACAGTAAGTATGATACATGAATTTAAATTAAAACTTAATTTCGGGTATTTTTCAGGATCAAGTAGCACGGCAAACACAGAGTTTACTTGCAACGAGTCCAATTATGAGGACGAGTATTCAAACTTTAACGAAAGCTTTCGCGAATACATACCACCCTTTACTGGATGTCCGTGTATGTACAATAAGTACCTGCGGCTGGTAGCCAAGTGCAGGGCATCGAATTAAATAATGAGAATTGTATGTGAATTATTTATTTGTTTTAAAATTTTACAAATGCACTTTACTCAGTCTAATCTTATAACAAAATAAATATATTATTGAGGAAAGAATTACTCTTAAGTTTCATTTAGTTTCAGAAATAAATATTAAATGCATATTGTTATATTATTGCTCTATACATTATTATTTGGATATCTTTAACATTATTAGTCTAATATTTTTCTAGACAAAAAATAACTGAGATATTAAACATTGAATATTGCTTTATTACATATTCCTAAATCTAAAGAGGTTTAAGTTTTATAATGTTTGTGACATTATTTGATGGGTCGCAGGTTGAAAGTAATCTAATGACATACCCAAACGGATTGTATGAATGTCAACTACAAAGATGGTAGTGGAAAATGATACCGAATACGGCACATAGCTCGGAGACAGTTTTACATCGGTTCTTGCTGAACTCTGGGACTGATTTCCCTTGTTCGCGCCTGGCAGAAGCGGTCTTCAGTTAGATTTTTACGTAACTCCCGTACTTGCTGCTCGTACTCATTAGCAAGACGTTCCTGTTTGTCACAACGATCCCGCTCATCTTGAAGTTCACTCTGTTTTCAATGAATCAAATGAAATGCTTGCTTAAAATGTGGTATAACGTTTTTGATGAAATTGATAAATACCACAGTCTTCGCCTGCAACTGTCGCAGTCTCTCCATTTCGCAGTTTGCAGATAGCTCCGCCTCGTCTTGGCGCTGCCGCTCGCCGCGGATGCGCTCCAATAGTTGCTCCCTAGTCTCAGTGGTGATATTATTTAATTCAGACTTTTGCTTTAATTCAGCTCGCAGATTTGCACACTCTTTTTCCAGCTATAAATGAGTTATTTATGATATAACAGTGACTTAGATTAACTAATATTATAATTTTTACGTGTTAATACGGTAAATTAGTATAACTTTATTTTAATGTTTATATATACGAAGTTGATTATGAATCACATATATGCATTGTTGCAAGCCTCCACAATACATGCAGCTTACCTCTTTGCGGTTTTCATTTAGTTCGTTTAGCTCAGCATTTAGCTTCTCTTTTTCTATGTCCAATTTATCACACAGTTCCTTTCGGACCTCCAGCTCTATCTTCTGCTCGCGTGCGTTCTCCAGGTCCCGTTCCAAACACCGCATTCGAGTACGAGCCGCTGTCAGTTGCATCTCGAGCTCGTCAATGGTGCACTGCCGGCAAAGCAGTTGATCCTTGAGCGAATTAACTTCACACTCCAATTCGCAAATTTGTCGCCTTTTATACATTCAAAAATTTCACCTAAGGTTATATGATAACACTCAATATTTATCAGTTACCCACTTGAACTCGTTCGCTTCAACCTCCAGGCTTTGATTGTTGCCTTCCAAGAGAACTTGGTCCTGTGTCAAGTTATGGTAGCAATCTAACAGTTCCTCACGCTCCTTTTCCTTTAAGACAAAATGTACCTAGCACGTTAACCCAAAATTCAATTCACCTAATGTCTTATGAACTAATTAAACAATATTTCGAGCGATATACCTTTTCCATAAGTAAATCTTCGGCCCTTTTCACCTCCTGGACGTATTTAGATAGCTTCTGTTTCATGTTAGCCACCTGTTGTTCCGAATCCTTGAGTTTATTTTGCAGCGCCCTCGATTCTGCTAGAGCATTAGTCAACTTGTCCATAAGGCGTCTGTTGAGTCACAAAAAAATTCAATGTATAATGAAAATAGTCATAACAAGTAAGAACGTTGCAGTTAGGCGCAACTAACTGCGATATACTTTGTTCCCATAGGTGCATCTTAACGAATAAACGAAGTATTTCGGCAATTAGCAAACGTACATGGCAAGCAACAAACGTTTTTCCTATGCATACATACAGATTTACACATTTACACACTATACGAGTATACACAATTTTCTATGTATGCATACAAAAGTTTGCATGCCAGACTATTCTAAGAATTGTGACTGAATTGGGAATTTTTCGATCGTTACTTTAGTTTTGTCAAAAGGCGTTCTAGCAATGGCTTATTTGGTTTTAGTTAGCGGGTATTAATTGATGGCAGTGGCGCTGGTGGTAAGCGCTATGCAAGCTATACCTAGGTGCGTGGGTTCGAATCCCGCTGAAAATTTTTTTTCAAAAATTATTATTTTTTTATTTTTTTTATATTTGTATATTTATTATAAAATGCTTGCTGCCAATTGATAATATAATATAATACTTTTGCGGTTTGCCACGCCCCCTGTGAGCGTAGATATACCTACCATAGCTTATTGATCTTGGGTTGTCAACCCGAGTATACATGCAAAATTGCAACTCTCTAGCTCATCATCTGGTATGATAACTTGCCTATGGGCGGAAGAGTTTTCCGATTTGCCACGCCCCTAGTGGGCGGATCGGGAAAATTTTTACACTTTATAACTCGGGAGCATATATGAGTATATGTTTAAAATTTCAAGTCTCTAGCTCTAATAGCGCCGAAAAATATTGTGTTCATACGGACAGACGGACGGACAGCAAGACGGACATTGCACAAACCCAATATACTTTCTTCCCTTTGGGAACAAAGTATAAAAAGCTAGCTAATGATCGGGCACGATCAAATTTAAACAAAGAGTTGCTAATGATATGGAGACCAGTAAGACTAATGTCTGATGGAGCATAGTATTGGCCAATATTATTTATTAATACGTACTCGTTTTCCGCAATTGCCTCATCGCGACTGAGTTTTAGTGCCACAATCTGCTGCCGTAATGATTTGCTTTCCGCCGAGGTTTCATTCAACTCCGAGTCGTGTTGACGTGTTCCTGTGGTCAGATTTCTGTAATCAGATTTCAAATTCAATGGTGACTTCAAAGAGGCACTGACGCTAAAATACTTTTTGTGTGTCCCCAAATAAAAACACACTATGTGAACGGCACTTTAACAGCCGCTGCCTACACGGGGTCAATTCGAAGTACTTCAGCCCGGAGCTAATCATATAAGAGACCAAAACTCAATTAGTTGGTTATATTCACACTCTTTACCAGCCATTCAAAGAGCGGACTATGCATTCACAAGCTAGGCACGTTCGCACATATCCGCAATTCGAGTTTCAGCTCAAGAACAAAGCGCGACCCTGTACGCCGTCAGACACATGAAGGCCCGGTTTGCTTCTGACCAGCCCAAAACAAAGCCACACCTGACGACCATCGATGTCAATCAGTATTGCCTGGCAGGTATCATTCATATAAAGAACTTCAACTAAAATTAAACAATGCTCGCAGAACCCATCATAGCAAATATAAGAAACATTGAAAAAAATTTTACTGAATCTTGTTTGTTTAAGAGAGGAACTGTAGATATGTGATATGTGCCAAGAGTAGCGACGCTAAGAGAATTGACTACAAAGAGAATAACGCATGGTCGGTTTACCTGGCTCAGTCTTAGCCCTGGCCGCATCGTAGAGCCGCTCAGACGTTTGTTACCTGCGCAAGCGAATGGTCGCAGCCGCGTTCAGTAGTCGGCTTTTATGTTGCGCTCCGATGTGCTACATATGTGAATTGGCATTGAGTTTGAAATCACAATCGAAGTCAAATTGGACACTGGAGCTCCTGATCGTATCTCGAGTGCGATCTCGTGGTATTCGCGTGATTTGAGGCTCAACTTCAAGATAAAATCCGAATCTCGAGCCCCGAGGTGAGCATGCATATTACAAAACACGTAATCTTTGCTGAAAATTAGCAAAAAGTATTTACGATCTACAGCTAAAGCAATCTGTTTTGAATATCAACGCACACGCACAAAGATCTTAACTCGAGACCTAAACAAATCTAACAGATATAATTGATGAACTTTTGTTCGTGCAGAAGTTGCTTTTGTGTTCTGTGTTTTGTGCTTCTGTGTTCTTTTGACCAAATAAAAGAGAATACTCTGATTTGCGGCAATAGGAAACCTGTTGCTGTTAGCTGTTACGACAGCCAAAGCCACCGACTTCAACAAGAAACCCAACACAGCTCAAAGCAGCGTAAGCTGCGGTTAGCCTAATGCATTATTTATAGCCCAGACTGCAGCTGTTGTCTCTTGTCTGTTGTTTGTTGTTGGTTGTTGTTGCCTGTTCGCTTTTTATGTGCTGCTTGTTGGTTAGTTGCGGCAGAGCCCAGCCCCGGGGCAGGCAGCGGTTTGAAAAAATTGGGGAATTAGTGCAAAATGTTGCACGTTTTCCCAGCACCGCTTGGCTGACTGCTGACTGCTTCTGCCCCACTAGTTTCGTCACAAACCACATGCAGGTTTTCAAAGCACAAAGATTATGTAAATGCGCCTTCGATATTAGGCACTCGTTGGCCAACAGAATATTTCTGCGAAGTGACCACAGCAAGGGCAGGAAAAGGGGAAATTAAATGAAAGAAAGAAGTCAAGATAAATGAGTATTTAGGTCACGGTTAACAGCGCACGACCAGATACTGGTTTTTACATTGCCATCATTGTTTTTTTTTGGGTATGCTTGGGTTTGTTTTTTTTTTTTTTTTTATATATAAATCGCGGAATCAGCAAAATTGCTACACAACACATCGGCCTGCAAGTTGGCTAATTTAATTTGAACCTGCTTTGAGCTCAAACCCAAACAAATGTTTAGCCTATTATTGTTAGGAGGGCCGCATCAAAATCTTTCAAGCATGCCGTCCCTTTATCAAAGATCGGTAAAAATCAATCAATTAATTAATGGCCATAAACCATTGACAAGTCACACAATGCGAAATATATCAATCATGCGGTTTAATGAACGTCTCAAAGCCGGTTTAAATAGGTGCCAGCGCATTGAGAGTAAAAGTAATACAGCCAAATTGAATCCAGTGCATAACTATCCGTAATTACAGGTGATAACGATGCGAATGAAGCGCCGGAAGGTGTTGGTCTACTGGGCGGCCTTGCAGGCCAGTAGCAGCATATTCACTTATCTGTTGCTCCTGCTAACACAGCACCAAGCAATGGGTGGCATCGTGCCGCCGCCCTGGAGTGACCCGGCAAAGAATCCTTGCGCTTCCATGGCTGGTGGCTGGCAACTGCTCTATTGGACGCCGCTAAAGAAATGCTTTAAGATCTTCACACTTGGCTATCCATGTCCTGAGACTATGGAGCTCAGTCCGACGCCAACAAGTGCTAAGAAGAAAGACCTTCCCGCGGCCGAATGTCGCTGCCCCCCGGGTACAGCGCTTAGTGCGCTCACCAATGCTTGCCACAAACTCTATGAACGTGGACCCTGTCCACACGGCGAGTACTTCCAGCCCGTACCAGAACAGGCTAAGAGGTAGGCACTTGAGATTCACACTTGTTCGCACCGTCACGTATTATTATGTTTCAGAGCTGATAATCGGTGGGGCAGTTGTAAGCGCCCTCTTCATTGTGACCATGGGATGCTTTTCTGGCCAAAAGACGGTAAGTGTTACTCAAAATACTCGAAGGGACCCTGTATTCGAGGCAAGCTGCTTGCTCGCAACGAAGACGGCTTGGCCGAGTGCCGCTGTGAGAAACAAGGAGATTTGAGGCCATATTACTATGAGGTGGAGGATTCGTGCTACGAGCACTACACTGTAGGACCCTGCTCTACTCCGGGTCACATATTTTTGCCAGGCGGCCGTTGCGACTGCCATCGACATCTGCCTCACTATCACGCACCTCACCAGATGTGCTACGAACTTGGTAGGCCTTATCGCAAAAGATCTGATCAATTTAAGTAATTTATATCAATATTTATTGTAGACACTCCAGGCCCTTGCCCACCTGGACATGTCTTCCGCATACCCGATGATATTGAGGCAGGTCAAGGGCCGGACACGCAGATCGTGCCACATGCCGCGTGCATCTGTAAGGACGGATATGTGCCGTGGGTCGACGGTCTTTGTTATCGCCTGTACACGCGTGGCCCGTGCGAGGCCAACGAGTTTTTGATTAATCAAACTTCTTGTATACGAAATTTCTGTGGCAAAAATCGACTCTATTTCCCCGCCGAAGACTCGTGCTACAGAATCGGCTCACAAGGACCGTGCTCTCTGCACCAAGTGGTGGTATTCGATTTTACGGCACGGCCATCTATAGATGGAATTTCTTATAACGGCATTTGCGGATGTGCGGGCGTCATTACAAACTTGGACCAGCATTGCGCATCCAGCAGTGACCAGGAGAAAAGCATTTGCGAGTCAACACCCGGAATGGTTGAAATCAGTGGCCAGTGCCACAAGCTTTACACGCGAGGGCCATGCGGCGCCGGTCAATGGCTTGAGCCGCTGAAAACGCAAGCAATTAATGGCACTGCGCTCTTCGGCTACGCCAGCAGAGCCAAGTGTGTGTGCCGACCAGGTTATACGCCGGCCGAGAGAGATCACGGCGGAACGCACAGCTGCAGCGCACCCAGCGTAAGCCTGGCGAGGTATTTAAATATCGAGCGTCGAAACTCGAATTTCCTCAATGAACCACCCACTTTTGACTCCAGCAATAGTGTTGCTCTAATCTATCCTCTATCGAGCTTCTAAATCGAAAATGAATTTGCGTTGATATCACATTATTTGTAATCCAATGCTCAGCGCATGCCTTTTCTTCTTTATTATCTATTTTCTCTAATCTATGATATGGAGTGCTAGACGACCTATGACTTAACAATAGATCTCTCGATTTAATCGTTTCATTTCCTTTTAGGTGGTTCTTAGATATATTTGGCTAACGTTCACAGCCAACGTTTGGCTTTAAAAGGTGCCAGGGCGGGAGATTGTGCCATGAATGTATTACCCCAGCAACTATATAAGTGTTAAGTGTTTAAGTGAACTGTAGATAATATCAATAAATGTTTTAAGTAAATCCATGAATGGCATGGAAATCTACTCTACCCGAATGCATTTCTTAGATTAATATTTCTTTGATTACATACTTAACTTGCGACTCTAATTCCTTAACTTTGTGCTCCAGTTCTCTTCGTTTATCCTTGAAGTCTTTGATCTCGTATTCCAATTTAAAGAGCTTCTCAGTTTTACTATCCAGTTGGTTCTATGGATAATTAATTAATTATATAAAGAAGATTGCAAAATACACTTGTCAAATTACCACTAGTGTTTCCTTCTCATGCTCTAAGGCAATATAGGTCTGACGCAAAGACGCTATTTCAGTACGTAATTGGTTAACCTCATTGCGATTCGATTCGCGACTTGAATCCAATGTGCTGGCACGCACATCAGCCTTATGCACCTGACGCTCTGCTAACATAAGCTTACTTCGATATTCGGCTATAATGCGTTCATTTTGTTCGTTTAACAAACTGTTGAAGATACAAAAAAGACAATTAAAACTTTATAAAGTATAGTATACTGTAAAATACAGGCACTTACGTTATTTGCCCGTTCTCTCTCCTCAAATTCTCTGTTTCGACCTGTAGCGCCGATAAGCGCTGCTTAAGTTCAGCTAAATCTTCCTTCAAGAGAGCATTATGTGTTTCAGTGGGAACGCGGGCTGAGTTCAACTCACGGTAATCTCGCTCTAGCTGGCGTATGCGTTCCTGCAAGTCCTCATTGCGAACGCGCAACGTCTGCAATTCCTCAGCGTGTAATTGCACAGTACTTAACTGTTTTTCCCGCAGCGTGTCCCGCTCACAACGCATGCGTTCGAGCTCAACCCGTGCACAATCCCTCTCGCGCTCAACCCGAGCAATGGCAGCTTGAACACAGTCGCTCCGATTAGTGGTGCTATAAGCGCTGCTTGGAATTGGTGGCGATAAGTTGCCACCCTTTCGGGGTGATAGCTGCAACTTTGCCGAGGACAGCATGCACAACTCCGCCCGCAAGACGTGTAGCTCCTCGTCCTTTGATTTAATTTGAGCGTGTAGAAATGCTATCTCCGAGTCTGAACCGGATTTGCTCATTAGGCGTAGATACTCCTTCTGGAAGAAGTCCCGCTCTGATTTAAGTCGAATTTTCTCCTCGTCCAGTGTAACGCTGTTTTGCTGCACTTGTTCTTGTAGCTCTTTTTGCATCGCTGACATTTTGGTATCCATTTTGTGCAGCTTCTTTTTTAGTTTGTCATTAGTTATTTGCAACTCTTCCTCACGGCGCGTCAGCATATTGATCTTTTCGTTAAGCATATGCTTGTCATCGGGGAGTGTGGCTTTCTCGCTACCGGAAGTCTGTCGTTGCCCCTTAGATTTTTTATCATTGCGTTGGTGCATTTTGTCTAACTCCATTTGTAGCAGTCGAAGCTCCGCTTCTTTTGCATCAATTTCAGAATTGGCTTGCTCCTCAACTTGCAAAGCAGCTTCCTTTAGCTCATACAGATGCGTTTGCAACCTTTGTTTTTCCTCCTCTAGACGCAATGCGCGCTGCATAGCATCATGCATCTTATCTTGATAATCGCTAACCTGCGTCATTAAGTCGCTTTTTTCGCGCTGCAGCAGGTCAATATCCTGTGAGAGGGCGCCCACTTCCTTGTAGCAGCACTCCTTCGCCAATACTGCTGGCGACCGACCACCTGAGAGCATATCATTTAATCGCCGAATCTCTCGGTTCCGCGACTCCACTTTCCGTTTAAAAAACTCCAGTTGCTCGCTGGCAGTTGCGAGCTCGTTTTCGAGTCTGGCAATCTCTTCTGGTGGGGCGCCTTCTTTAGTGCTAATTGCAGTCTTTTGAATTATTCCAGCATTACATTTTGTGCATTTCAGTGAAGGAATTGTTGCTGTAGCATTCGTCGGGGGCAGCACTTCCCCTGACCGCACGGTTGTAATAAAGGGCTTTCTCGCTATAAGTCGATTTATTTTTATTTAGTTACAAGCATCTGCATTGTTCTATATTACATACTTTTCACTCCCGCAGCCGGCGTTCGTTTACCAGATGATGCACTAATTAGTTGCTTTGATAAGAACGTATCAAGTTGACCTTGGAGTTGGATATTGTGGCTCTGCAAGTGTTCATTGTCAGTCTGCAGATTGCGTATTTGTCGCTCTGCCTCTACGGGGATATATTTATATATACACAAAATATTCATTACAAATTCAATTACATACCACAAAGCCGTAGTTCATAGCCTTCTCGTTCCTCAAGAGCCTTCAAGTGCAGCTCATTGCACTCGGCCATTAAGCGCGAATTGTCACATTTATATGGCTCAACACCCAACTCCCAGCATGCTTTTTCCTAAAACAGAATATATTATAATACGTAATAATTCAACTATTACAATTACTTACTTCTAATAGTTCAACAACTTGTTTTTTTGTATCACGGAGGCATTCTGTTGTTTTTATTAGATCGCCGAAAATGGCTCCAACTAGCGGAATTGCTAGCACTGGTAATGTTTGGGTGAATCCCATTACGTCGAGCTTGGCACGAAGCTCCTTAAAATCCCACTCGGTCATATTTACGTTTAAAATTTTACTTATTATATTTGCGCGTTCTCTTCCTCTTATAGTTTTCAACTATCTGATAAGTTTTCGATGAATTTTCGTGGATATACGATGAAATGTGGTGGTCAGCCGATAGACGCAAAACCAATTTATCAATTTATATTGTGGTGAGTTATGAAAAGCGGTTAAAATTTAAAAACAACGTAACTGCCTAAAAACATTTAATTAAAAATGAGTTCCTCGAACATTCAAACGCAGTAAAAATGACAGCAAAGCAATTGGGTTACTATTTATAGCAGTCTTAGTTTTAGAGATATGCTAATACAGAAAGAAACATTAACAGTTTATCGCTCGTCTTTGAATTTATATGCACGAGTCGCAGGGTTTTTAGCAATCGTAAATGTTAACACAATTTTTTGTTCTTTTAGCTTTGACATATAAAAATAAAATAATTTGGAAACATCAGTCCCCACTGGTTGTCGACCAAATGTCAAACGAAAACGTCGTAGCAAATCCACGATGATTCTCTTAAATTAAATTCCCCACAAATTGCAAAGAGTTAATTTTAAAACTCGATAAGGATTTCTTTTATTAAGATATATAAACAAGATGAGTAACAAATGAGTAACCTACTCAACTACAAAACATTGATAGTTTTTGAACATGAATGGTGAATCATCGTCCGATATAAAATTACGCTCTGGCTTTTCCGAACGAAATGGATTTGTAGTTGGCGGCAGGACCACAGTTAAATGGCGGTTGGATTGATTTAGAAACTGACTCAAGTCTAGAGGCGCTTCGTACTTAGTGTATGAAGTGACAACAATGGGGCATTTTATATTCAACGTTGCCCGAATAGTCTCCGGCCAGGTGTCTTCCAAGGCATAGCCCGTAGCCCTATACAGACCCGAGTTGAAGAAACAGACTGTAAAATAATGTCATATAAATTATTATTACAGCTTTGCCTACTTTACCTACTTAATTAAACTAAAATAGAATGTTTTAAATAAAAAACAACGAGTATAAAATAAATGTTGAATACAAAATTAATCGCTTACCTAAATCCGGCTTTTTAAAATCTGGCGCCGAGTAATATTCGTGATAAAGACGATTCTCGAAATTGTATTGTATTGTGCGTTGGGCTTTTCGACACAAGCGACAGCATCTAAAAGCAAATAGCGAAAAAGGGGATAAGCACTTTTGCTTAGATAGGAATCAAAAGCACTCAACTTAATCGTAGATAGCTGATCGAAGGATATATTGTTGGGGTTGAGTTCTGGTCCAATGAATACTATATTCAGGCTTTCAAGTGCTGGTAGAATGTGCAGCAGGAAAATCTCCCACTTTTGAAATACGTCCACTTCAAACTCCATTTCCGCCCCAATCAGATGAATTGTAAGCTGCTTGGCTTTCAGGAGACTGCAAAGCTTAAGAGCTAAAAACGCAGTCAGGGGTCCAGTGGATACTTGCGTCAACGCCGCGAATTCACAGCCGTTAACCACATCTATATAAGGCACGATCGAATTTAAAGAAGTATCGTCAACTGTGCGTAAAGGCATTTACTTACCGAAATTCAACTTGTTTAGTATCTGCCTGGTGTTGGAGCATGAGATGGGTGCCTCCCGTAACACCTTGTCGGGCAACGGAGGCTCCACGCGTCCAAACCTCGATTGGAACATCACAAATGCTTTGAACAGCTTGAAGGAGCTGCACCATTCGGGGTGACTGGGGCTTTGGTGTTCCTGTTTATCCTTGCAGAAGGCGACCTCGCCACACCACATGCAGGCTATTAGTTTTTTGAATTTGTGCTCCCGGCACTTTGCATGGCCACAGATGAACGGAAAGAGCAGTACTTCCTGCTCGGTGGGCGTTAGGGATCGATTGATAGCCTGCTCCACTTGACGTATGCACACGATGCGATACGATCGGAACTGCTCGGCACTGAAGTCTCCACACTTGTAGAAGATATCCTGGCCTTGTCGCTCCACTAGTTGACGGAGTCCACAGCAGAGCTGGCGATGCTCCTGATCATCTCGCATGTGTAGGACGGTGCAATAGTAGACCAGTCCACAACTTTTACACGGAATCGACTGTCGGCCGCACAAATCCAGTTTGCAATTCTGTGATGCCGGATGATTTTATTTGAATTCTCCAAACTGCTGTATGAAAACTTACACTTAGGTTGCATAACGATGTCATGAAGTATTGCCGTGGCCTATATATATACTCCACATACTCGGCCTCCTCATCGGACGACTCGGCATCGCTCAAGGGCGCCGTGCTAAACATTTCGCCCAGTTGGGTAAGCAGAGCTCCCTTGGCCAATTCGGCGGAACCTATAGAGAGTTATATAACATGTTCACTCACAAAATTCACTCTGCTACTTCACATATTATAAACACTAAATGTCTAGACAGTATGGATATGGATATTAACCGTTCTGCAACTTGCTTCCAATGCACCTTAGAAGATCATTTACTTCGTCGCCTTTGTTGGATAGGGGAGTAGCTTTCCGCAGTGGGAAAGAGGCTTTTGTCGAGACAATGGATGGATTTACCGACGCCGAGGTGTGCGCTTTGGCCAGCAGTTTCTTGCGAAGGATTTTTTGTATGAGGTGAATGGCACTGGTGTCTGGTTCAGGTTTGGCCTTAGCAGCCTCAGGCTGGATCGGCTCCAAGTCAGGATTGGCCTCAGAAACGATCTCTCTCCCATCGAGCTCCGATTTAAGTTCACTTGTTTGATTGCATTTGTTTCTGGGTCGATTACGTGCTCGTGTTTTCTTCTTGGCATGCATAGCGGGTCGAGTCTCTTTACACTAAATTCCCGTTGATTTATTCGCGTCTTCTCGCAGAGAATGCACACAACGTACTCATCGGAGTGAACAATGAACTACATGAACGGCCAAGTAGAAGACCTAAGATAATTAGCTAGTACGTTTGTACACGGCCAGAGCCAAATAGCCATATTGCCAGACGCCACAGGCATACGCTCGTCTATTTGTGGCCCTGGCTGGGACAGGCAGCGGTAGCGGCAGCAGCAGTCGTCATGGCTTCGTTAAGCATTATCATGAGCGTTTGATAAATTTCTGCGACGGACCAAAACAAGAGCAACATTTTTGTCGGTGTCTTTTTTGCTGAGCACACAATATAAGACCACAATATGTACGATTCACTGTTTTTACATAAGTCTATGTCTATACACCAGTGTTGCCAAATCAGCTATTTTCCCGTCAAATCAGACTTTATTGGAAATCCTATTGCGGGATAACAAATGCTGGCTGCGGAGAGATAAGATTAAATGATAAGACAAGAATAGATAATTTGCAGTCATTGCAAATGCAGTATAGCTGCCAGGTGACCATATAACCAATTTGTGCTTGAAATATTTTACTAATAGATCTGTGAGTTCTAGGAAGATTCACAAAACAAAACAAAAAGAAAGCAAGTTTATAAAAAAAAAACCTTCTTAATGATTAAATAATTATTATGAACGTTTTTTGTATACTCTTGCTTCCGATATTGGCGAATACTTATATAAGTGTAGAAGAAATGCTGCCGTGACTACGGGTTAACAAAAAATATTATTATTATGATGGGCACTATGAAAGAATGCGATGATAATAAGTGTCCAAAATAGGATGAAGCACTGAACTGTTCGTTAAAGAAAACCTCAAACCAAGGCAAACAACCTCAGCTTTTTTGTCAGCTTTTTTTAAAGTATGTTCCGACTAAAAACAGATTTTTTGCTCAACACTGAGATATACATACATATTACACAAGTACATGCTGCCTGATATACCACTTGATGCGTTGTATATAAGCCTCTACCCTACTCTATTTAAATGCTATCCCAAAATAAACTACTTTTAGCAAGATCATATTCGATGTCAACGTATTGTTTGAAGTGATGTGAAACATACACCTGTTCGACAGCTATGGAAAGCATCTATTACTCATATACATATATAAACTATTGTTATTTGTATTACAAATAAATAGAAAAAATTTTAAATTGCTCTAAAAAACATTTATACATTTTTCCACTTTTCAAAGGGAAAAGAGAAATCTTTTTATAATCCGAAGCCATCTATGCCATGCTTCTTTCTGTTGGCCATACAAAGGTTAATAGTATAACTCAAATAAAAGCCGATCAAAAAAAAAAAAAAAAAAAAAACATACGTTGATTTTTAAAACAGCAGAACTTGCTGATATCCATAGATTTTATATATTTCGGATTTTACCTTCCATCCAAATTCCCAAAAAGTTGATTTTAAATACCTTTCTTTTAACACATACACACATAAATTAATTATAACGCTCTGAAAATAAAATCCACTTCTATGAAAAGTTATTCAATTACAAAACTCAGAATGATTTGAATACATGAATTTACCTAATGCGGAAATAGAGTCTTTTACAAAAAAGTAAAAAATAGTTATTTTACTGTGTTAAAAATTTTAATATTCCTCAAGCATTTTTTTGTTAGTATAATTTCCCTGTATTTATAGTCTATGTTGATTATAATCATTGACAACTTTGAGAAAATTAATACATAAAATTAAGAATCAGAATTATAATTCAAATGTTTTTGGAATAAAAAGAATAATGATTCTCATTTACACGACCGACCTATCGAAATCTGCTACATAACTAAAGCCGAGAAAATAGTTTATTGATAGGCCAAACCAATATTAAAAACTTAACAATTTTTTTTATCTATTCTCTGAAAGAAATACCGAATAGTAGATTCTAACTCGGTAAAAGCATGCATTTATAAGAATATAAATTTGTTTCTCTTTTCGTACATATTTAAATGTCAATTACTGTTATATCTTTATTTTCAAGAACTTTTGCTTAATTTTAATAGGAAAACATGAACTGAATGCAATTGAGCTCAATCTGATCTAGATTCACCATAAGCACCGTTATCATCATTGTGAAAGGTATGATCACTGCCGATTAAGCCATTGGTATTTCCATTCACTTGACCGTTTAGGGGTTCGCATTGTCCATCCGTGCTGGTGCAAGTGCTTGTGCTAATGCACTTCTTATGTTCTGTGTTTTTAAGGTTTTCAAAGCTATGTGCTACGTCATTAACCGTTTCGTCTTCATCTGATGACGCATCAGAGAGTTGCCTGGGTGACAAGCGACAACCACGTTCGATATAGGACTGAAGCCTATCTTCGGCTGCTAAAATTAGGCCAAGAAACGGAGGCGAAGGCTTCAGTGGTCTCGACAAATATTCCGGATGATACTGTGTAGCCACAAAGTAGGGATGGTCCCGCAACTCGATAATCTCCATTCGGTTCTGATCCACGTCTGTTCCCACGAAGTTCATGCCATGGCTTTCCAATTGCGATACATACGCAGGATTCACCTCGTATCGATGTCTGTGCCGCTCCTCCACTGTCATAGGATTCCCATAAAGTTGTCGAATCATACTTTGCTTATCAGCGAATATTGTTTTCCGCTTTCCTAAGCGCATAGTGCCACCCATTTGTCCTTTGTGATGTTCCGGCATATCGATGACCAACGGATTGGGTGTATCAGGATTTATCTCCGTGGTATTAGCATCTTTAAGGTTTGCTACATTGCGTGCAAACTCTATGACGGCCGCTTGCAGGCCCATACATATACCCAAGAATGGTCTCTTATTTTCGCGTGCCCATTGGCAAGCGCGTATTTTACCCTCCATTCCGCGCGCTCCAAAGCCTCCAGGCACGAGTATGCCGTTGCTTTCACACAACTTTTGCCACTCCTTGTGATATTTGGAAGGCTCACGCTGCAGAGTGTCTTGCTCTAGCAGGCATGATTCAATAAAGACCAAATTCGCCTTGCGGTTCACTGCCAATGCAGCATGCTGAACCGCTTTTACAACGGACGCATACGAGTCAGTAAATTTTGTGTATTTTCCTACAATAGCTATGTTGACCTCTCGCCGAACAGTTTCAGTACGTCGTGCTAGATCCCGCCAATGATGCAAGCATCTGGAAATTAAATGGTAAGCGGTTTTAAAATCCATTAAATTTTATTTAAGGCATCACTTACTTGGCCCGTTGGCTCATGTCGATGTTCAGCTTAAGCCGCTCATTCAAGAACTCGATCACTCCATTCTGTTCCATTAAGAGTGGCACATGGTATATGGAGCTCAGATCATGTATACATATAACTTGATCAGGATCGACATGACAGAAATTACTAATCTTCTCCTTTACCTCTAGCCCGATCGGCTTCTCAGAGCGACATACAATCAAATCGGGGCTTAAGCCACATCCGCGAAGCTCCCGCACGGAACTCTGTGTGGGCTTTGTCTTGGGCTCACCAGTGGCTTTGGGCAGCGGCACCAGGGAAACGTGAGCTAAGCAAAAATTTTCGCGTTTCACACGAAACTGAAATTGTCGGAACGCCTCGACGAAAGGCATGCCCTCAATGTCACCGATCGTGCCTCCAAGCTCGACGATGCACACCTGGGGTTTGGACAAGCCCTTAACAGGTTTTTGGGCGACGCGCTCCACCCACTCTTGTATGGCATCTGTTATATGCGGCACAACTGTAAAGAAAAAAGTTTAGCACCACTCCATAAATCTAGTCTTATGATACTTACCCTGCACAGTCTTGCCCAAGTAATCTCCCTTACGCTCCTTTTCGATGACTAGCCTGTAAATTTTGCCCGTTGTTATGTTATTGTCCCGGTGCAAAGTTATATCAAGGAAGCGCTCGTAATTACCCAAATCTAAGTCAACCTCAGCTCCATCATCAAGTACGTAGACCTCGCCTGTGAAATAGTAAGTATGATAGGAAATTATTCTATTTTTGCTTTTCGTATCGATAATTGACACTAAGTGAGACTACAATGAGACCAATGAATCAAATAATCAGCAGAGAGCGAGCATTCGCCTCATCTAATTTGATGTTTTCCAATGAAGGTGAATTTTCAAATAAAATTTCCCAACTTTAAAATAAACATTTATGGTTTTTATTTGCAAATCTTTGAGCTTAAGCTAAATGGCGCGCACCAAAGCCCATTTTGGTAGTTGGGTAGGTGACGACGCTCAACTAGAGAATAGCATGGCATAGATAACTATGGATTATTATTAATCCTTACGAACTAGCTATTCTATACGAATTCTTATTTACAGTCTTTATATTCATGGAAATGGAGAACGGGGCCACTACTTGGACTCTTCAAGATCTTCCTTGTAAAGCTCCTTAAATATGAGTTTCTGTATCTTTGTGCGAATTCGCAGCTTTTGGGCAGCCGTCAGCTGCTTCATGTACGGATGCAGACTGAGCAAGTAGTGATAATCGTCATCATCGGGTACCAGCGGAGCGTCCATTGTTGAGGAACCATTGAAATTACTGTCTTCTGAGAGGCGCGGTCGCTTCAGCTTCAGTGCAGGAATCAGACCATTGGCGTATGAGTGTTGAGTGAAGTTCAGGTGATCACTACCCGCGCTGACGGCGGCTCCGCTAAAGTCTTCCTTTGACCCAACCGTATGATGTCCGACGGATAGTGTGGGCAGTGGATGATGTGCCTTATTATATAGCGGAGGCGGCGATACCGAGCGCTTTCCGCTTATTGCTCCCGCATTTCCCGTTGTGTTGGAGGTAGTAGTGGCTGGTGCTAGAACTGTGCCTGCCAACTGCGTTGCCGTGGCCACAGCACTGTTCGTTGTTGTGGTAGTCACCACCGGCGGTGGGGAGCAATGAGCAGATCCAGAAAGTGTTTCCTGATTCGCTAGTGTTCTCATCGCTGCAGTGACTGTCGGAGTCGGAGATCGAGTTGGAGTTGATTTCTTGCTCAAGTCTTGAGCTTCTCTTTCCAATTCCATTAACTGGGCGCGCAAAAGTCCCGCCTTTAGGAGCGCATGCTGATGGGAAGCGGCAAATGCCTCCTCTTGCGCTTTAAGGACACCCGTGGCCAGAGGCGTTGTGCTTATTTGAGTTTGTTGATGCGCCGCTGGAGGAGTGGGCAGACCATCAATGCTGCCGTCGCTCGCTTCACCACCTCCATCACCATCTATGTAGTCTTCATCGTAGTCCTCATCGCTATCCGGCAGACGACGTATTAGTCCGTTGGTAAGGTCGGGTTCGACCACGGTCTTCTCGCAGTCCTCGCTCTGTTGGTTGAAGTAATACGATTGATCCTGCTCGTTTTTCGGTAGACGATGGCGCATGTGATCCGCTGCAGGTGATACGGATGCAGAAGTCAACAAAATTGAAAAGGGCGCACTTTCCATCACACTACTCACTTAGAAAGAGCAAGGCATAATAATGCAACCATTTTGACTCGAATGTGGCGGGATCCACCATAAAGTCACCATTGTCGGCGCGTGGAATGCGCTTGTACTCGACTCTGAAGTTGTCCCGCAGCCCCTTCCATTTTGCTTTGAGCACGATTTCTGTAGAATGAATTTCAGAGGATCAGCAAAATAATCGTAATCAGTTCACCTTTGCCAATAAAGCAAGCCACTCCGAAGGCACAACATTTATTTTAGCTATGCATATGTCTTTGTTTCCTCTCTTTCCTTAAGAAAACTCTCGCACTCAATTTGCCGCAAAGCTGTGCCTCGGAAGTTACTTCGCTCATTTAGCCCACGCTCTTATTCTCTTACTTACTTGGTAACTTGTGTGTGCTACTCAGCTCGTCCCACATTTGTTCGAGGAAGGCCTTGTTGCAATGGAAGTTGCGGTTCCATATTGCCGGCCTCTCTTCAATGTCGTGAATGAATTGCTCCACATTTAAAACAATTGTTGATTTTTTTGGCGCCATTTTTACGAAGAGTCTGTGCTCGAGTGCTCTCTGTATCTGTATTTTCGCTTTACTTTCGACACACGCGTCGGCTCTCTATTATCGCCTGTCAACGACGGATATATGTAATTCCAAATTCAATATACAGCACACACACATATGTAGGACCGGCAGATGACTCTTACTTTATAATGCAAACATACACACATACAGGGTAAAGGAGAAGAGGAAGAGGAAGGGGAAGACGAATGAAAACGCAATGTAATCTTATGCTGATTCGCTTAATCTTAATGTCTCGCATTAAGTTAACCGATAAAGAAGCATTCACTAGTGTTATTCTGTTAATGAGAGGCAGAAATCCAAAATCCGTATTTTTATTCCCCGATGTACAGAGAACAATTAAAAATAATAAATAAATTAATGCAAAAAATAAGAAATTGTCTCGGCTGATTCAAGATATAGAACTATTTATTGCCTACGAAGTATAATACTGCCAAACCAAACGTGGCAGATCCCAGTAAGTGACTTCCGACTTCTTAACATAATTTTTCATTTCGATTTGTTATGAACTTTCGGTCCGTGTTAACTCAATTGAAAAATTTGTTTGTATTTTGTACACATATAATATACAAAATATTACATATAATAAACAAAATACATCAAATCTGATATATAATAAAATTTAATATTGAATATTTAATGCATGGTATTCGTGAAACAACTCTAGAAGATGTCACTAAATAAATCAAGAAGCATCCTCATAAGGTAAATAGGTACAAAATTCTAATAGGATAATTATTAAAGATGTCATTTGGATCAATGGCAAACAGCTTTGGCAACTTTTTCAAAATGAAACAAAACATGCCAAAAAAAAAAGACAAAAACCTTCATATATATATATATTCATATATTTGTGCATGCACTTTTGTGTGTGACTGCGTATGTAAATGGCACAGCAACACCAGCGACGAGCTGGATAGGCAGCAACAACGGCGAACACAACACAATAACTTCATTAAGATTCCGTGGCCTGCGACGCTGCCATTGCCGCAGCCTGTTTCAGTTGCTATTGCTGTTGTTGTTGTTGTTGGTGCTGCTGCTGCTCTTGCTGCTGTTGCTTTAGCGTGCCAACGAATTTGCAGCTGACGGCTAACCCCACCTCCTCTGCCGACCGAGCATGCACGAGCCCCCCTCGTCCAGCCATCCTCGTAGGCCTAGCAGCTACAGGAAATGCTGGTCCGACGCTATCGCGCAACGAAGCGGAGAAAGAAAGAAGCAAAATCAAATTATAAACATACGCCAGGCTGCGACGGCGACAGCCATGCAGTAGCGCCCCCTCTCTCTTTCTCACTCTCTCTTCTTCCCCCACGGCGACCCATTCGATGCTCTCCTCTCAGTCCCATTCAAACAAAACGCAAGCTGCCGCAACTGTATGTACGTGTGCGCGTGTGTATGTGTTTGTATGTGTGTGAGTGACTCAGACTCAGCCGTAGCCAGTCAGTTAGTCAGTCATGCAAAAATGCTTGCAGCCGCTGCCGCCACCTCGTGTACGGAGTGCGAAATACTAAAACAGCAACAGCAGCGCGCAAAGGCAGTTAGCGGGTGGAAGGGGGAGAAGACGGAGTTGGTGAAGTTCCTTCCAACCAGTCAGCCAGCCAGCCAGCCAGCCAACAAGCAAGCAAAAGCAATTTCTGGCGGCGCGAGTCTGCGGCAAGCTTGCTGCTGGCTGAACCGCTAAAAGGCAGGCCAGACGCCCATCAGGCCAGGGCACAGTCAAGCAGCGAGGCAGCGGCAGCGGCAGCGCAGACAAATAATGCGTCACGTTGCGCAGTCGTTAAATTTTCGTTTTCGTCGTTGCTGTTTTTATGTGCGACAGCAGCTTGTTGTGCACGAGCGGAGGTCTGGGAGGGGTCTGAGGACATTAGCTTTGGAATGAGCTGATGCCAGCTGCTGCTGCCGTTGCTGCTGCTCTTGCTTGTTGGTGTGCTGAGGTGCTAGTTGCTTGCTTGCTTTTGCCAAGAAACGCGCAAGTTTGGCTGCCAACGCCAATAAAGTTATGAACCAAGCGAGTGACAGACACAGTGAGGCCTCATTCGAATGGCCAAATGACCACGAGAAGCTCGACAAATGCCGTCTTTATATCTGAACCATATGAAATTAATACAGTATTTCAGTTTTTATATTGCGAGATCAAAAACTGCTGATCTATTTGAGCCCGGCAAAGGTATTTCAGGACCAATGTGTGTGTGTGTGTGTGTGTGTGTGTGCATAATGAGTATTGGTCATTGTCACGGTGGAGTGAGAGGAAGGCTTGGGGCAGTTACAGTTTGAGCAGTTGGTGCCGACTTTGTTGGTCTACAAAATCAATAAAACACGCACCGCATACTCATGCGTTATGTTCACGTATGAGCACCTTCCCCCTCCCATCCTCTCCCCTCTTTTCTATGTGTATTAATGCTACACACATGCAAAAAATGCGCGCGGGCCACGAAACGCGCGGAACTTGCGTGAGAGATGGCTGGTGGTTGTGGGCGGTGAACGTTGTGTTTATAATATTTCGCTTTATGATGACCTCGACCAACAGTGGGACTATCCGACCGGCCGACTGTCTGCTGGCCGCCGCACTCGCAAATCGGCCGTAAGCACAAGCTCAATCCGAGCCGAATCAAATCGAATCAAATAGGAACGGACCGAGCCCAACCAACAAAAGCGAAATGGAACGAAACGAGACGAAACGAAACAAGGCGAACCAGTGCTGATTGCAGTCAGCTTACAACTGAAATTGAAAATTCAGCAGAGCAAAGTGCGAAGCGCCGCCACCGTGGCCGGCGCAGCGCGAGCGTGGCGACCGCGACAGGCTGCAGTCAGAGCCAAAGCAGACAGCCCAAGCCCAAGCCCAAGCCTAAAAGCAAACGAGCCAACAAAACGTGCCAACTAACATAGCGGCAGCGCCAGCAGCAACAGAAGCAGCAGCAGCGGCGGCGGCAGCAGGCAAAAAACAGAAACGCAAAAAACGCCAAGCAGCCAGGCAGGCAGACAGGCAGAGCAGAGCAGAGCAAAGTAGAGCCATAGCTGTAGCTGTAGCTGTAGCCAGTGCCAGTGCCAAAGCCATGCCACAAGCTTTTGCGATGACGACGACATGCGGAGGACATACATACAGACACTTGTGCATGTGTGCACAAGTATGTGTGTGCATGTGCTTGTTTATGTGTGTTTGAATGTGTTTGCCTGTATGTATGTATGTGTGTGTGTGTTGGTGTGTTTTGGGGGGCGCGTACAAACGCTAAAAACAGCCGCCGCCGCCGCCGTCACCATCACCATCACCATCATCACCATCGCCTGTATCAGCCCCCCGGTGCTGGCAGCGTGCTGCTGCCAGTTGGCTCTGCCGCCGTAGCTGCTGCTGTTGCTGTTGCTGCTTTTGGGCATTTATTGCGCCCGGCATTTGCCGGCTAGTCAGGCACGCGCACACATACATACATACACACACACAAACACATATATACATACATGTGGTGTCGCAATGTGTATGCGTGCGTGTATGTGTGCATAAGTTCGCCGGAGGCGGGTGTACGGTGCTGGTGGCCTGGTCTGCTGCTGCTGCTGTCGACGTCGCTACGTCGCTTTCCGCATGCAGCAGCAGCGGCAGCAGCAACAACAGCGACAATCAACGCGCGGAAGCGAGCGAAAAGCATAAACCATCTAGATGGGAGGATTGTTAAAATCACGCGACAGGAGGCAAGCAGTCAGCCAGTCAGCCAGCTCACAGCGCTAAAATGAATCGCCGGCTGCCGTTGACGTTGGCGAATGGTTTTGGGCCTGTCGTTTGCACGCAGCGGCTTTTAGGGAGTGAGCAGTATAGCGGGGTGCACATTTTTGTTAGCTCGTAGGCTGATAGGCTGGTTGGCTAGTTGTATGGCTTGCTAGCTCGCTGGCTGTTTGGCAGTGGATGTTGCAAGCGTCAGGCGTTAATTGCTATTCCCCAAGAGGAAGTGGAAATGTGCACGCAGCTGGGCACATAAAATGAGCCGCAACATTAGAGAAACTCAATTCTATCTACATATCTGCCATTTAGAGCATAAAGGACATTGCGTTCCTATATTGTTATGCAAGGTTAAATTCTGCTACTGCTGCCGCTGAAACAGAAAAACAAGCATCAGCAACCAGCGCAATTAAAACATGAACGAAATTGTATTTTCCATTTAACTTTTTGCACATTGTCGTTGCCGCCGTCGTCGCTGCCATTGGAAAACGTGTGTAAATGCGCAAGCAGAAAATAACAAGTAAGAACGTTGCAGTTAGGCGCAACTAACAGCGATATACTTTGTTCCCATAGGTGCATCTTATTTATTTAATAAACATTTAATTAATGAAATATTTCGGCAATTAGAAAACGTTCAGGGCAAGCAACAAACGTTTTTCCTACACATACATACAGATTTACACATGTACACACTATACGAGTATACACAATTTTCTATGTATACATACAAAAGTTTGGATGCCAGAATATTCTAAGAATTGTGACTGAATTGATAATTTTTCGATCGTTACTTTAGTTTTGTCAAAAGGCGCTCTAGCAATGCCTTATTTGGTTTTAGTTAACGAAATTCAAGTCAGGGCAGTGGCGCTGGTGGTAAGCGCTATGCAAGCTATACTTACATAGGTGCGTGGGTTCGAATCCCGCAGAAAACTTTTTTTCAAAAATTATTTATTTTTTATTTTTTTAATATTTGTATATTTATTATAAAATGCTTGCTGCCAATTGATAATCATTTATAAACATACGCATATGAATTGTGCATTTAAGTAAAAACTAAAACTGCTTTATGCTTTCCGATTTGCGACGCTGTGTGGCAGGCAGTTTTTCTATGCATGCATATATGTATGTATGCATGTGTACGTGTATACACATCCAAAAGTGTATACATATTGCAAGAATTGCGATTGTATTGTTTTGTGTCGTCACAAACTGCTGATCAGCTGGTCAGCTGATCAGCTGTGAATTTATTTAGGTTTAGCTAACGATTACATGTTGTTTTCAAAAGACCCAGGTTCGAATCCCGCTGGAAACTTTTTATTTATTAATCAAAAACTTATAAATTTTATTTTTTAAATTCATTAATATTATTATATTTAAGTTAAAATGCTTTTTGCCATCTTAGCAATTGCTACTAAGCTATTATATGCATGAATTATGCAGTTGGCCACAACAAATTTCTTTGCCGATTTGCCACGCCCCCAGGGGGCGTAGACGCATAATTTTTTGCCAGTTCTTAGAAAGGGCCGAGGCTAACATGTCTGCAAAATTTGGTTGCTTACATTCCAAAAATGCGAAAATTACAGGGTATTTTTCGATATGCCACGCCCCCAAAGAGGCTGAAAAATTATTTTTGGGGGATCGATAGAGGAGAACATTAGTAACTCAACCATCCAATTTTCAAGCTTCTAGCTCTAAAACTGTAGGATATATAAACTTTTGCGGTTTGCCACGCCCCCTGTGGGCGTAGATATATCTACCATAGCTTATTAGTCTTGGGTTGTCAACCCGAGTATACATGCAAAATTTCAAGTCTCTAGTGTCAATAGTGTTCAAAATATAGCACAATTTGAAAAATCACTATATATTCAGGTCCGATTTGCCACGCCCCCAATGGGCGTAGACATAAAACTTTTTGATCGATCTTCTTAGAATCATAACAGTAACTCACATGCAAAATTTCAGCGTTCTAGCTTTAACGGTGTAGAAGATACGTATTATACATCTGCATGAATGCATCCAAATGGGCAAATGAATCATTCATTATAAAAAGCTGTACAATTTTTTTGTGTACAGCTTAAATAGGTGGCAGTAAATGCTGTACAACTTGTCTGTATCGACAGCTTGCCGTTTCACTCACCCCCATGCTGTACAGCACCTTATGAGTACACTAAAACTACTGTACAGTGTTTTTTACTGCACACTATTTTGGTGTGCAGTAAACTCACTGTACACTGAGTTGTTATTGATGACGCTTCATACAAAATATCTTCAATAAAATTTCATACACATTTTATAAATTTATTTCATATTTATAAATTTATTTCTGAAAATGACTCATTATACAATAAATTAATATTTGAGTGCAAAAACATTATTTTATTTACTAAGTCATCCGTTGTTGCAACTTTGCAAAGTTTATAATTAATTAAATTTTTAGCAACCGAAAAGGCTCTTTCGGATGCTGAACTACTTGCTGGAACGGCTAACATTTTACATTTTATCAGCTTGCCTTTGCAAGTTAATAAACAAATTTTTTTGATAGTGAACGTTGTACTTATTTATTAAACTCCAAATTCGAGCTCGCACAATGCCAATTGTATTGCATTGCATTGCAAAGGCAACGCACAATACAACTGACTAGTGACTCGATGTGCAGCAAGCCTTTTATACTTGCTTCTCTTACATATAGAATATTCGGGATTTCTTATTCTAGAAAATTTAATGCTTAATAAATGATTACTTCTAAATAGATGATGAGTTTTTCGAGATCATTCTACAACAGTTTACATTTAATAATATAATAATATAAAATATAATATAATAATATTTAATACATCTTTTTTTATATATATTTGTATATTTATATTTATTTTTTATATATTTATATTTATTATAAGAGTCGCTTGACTAATGGGGTGATAGCTTGCACAGCTGTTAGGCATGACAGAAATGCTGTTCTCATAATTGTATATGGTGTACAACGTGTAGAAACGAGACAAAAATTGTCCTCACTCACGAAGTGTACTACATTTCACTGTTCTCACTTTAGTTGAGAACAGTTGAAATGCTGTACTCGATTCTTCTGCACACTAGAAAATACTGTACAGTAATGAAATGGGTGCAGTATTTTGAGAACACTTTACTACTGTACAGTACTGTGCTGCAAGAAATGAATGTATTCTTGCAGACCTGTAATACGTATTTCCCGATTTGCCACGCCCCCAATGGGCGTAGATATATCCGCCATAGCTTTTTGAACTTGGGTTGTCACCCCGAGTATACATTTGAAATTGCAACTCTCTAGCTCATCATCTAGTATGATAACTTAACTATGGGCGGAAGAGTTTTCTGATTTGCCACGCCCCTAGTGGGCGGATCGGGAAAATTTTTACACTTTATAATTCGGGAACATATATGAGTATATGTTTAAAATTTCAAGTCTCTAGCTCTAATAGCGCCGAAAAATATTGCGTTCATACGGACAGACGGACAGACGGACGGACGGACAGACGGACAGACGGACAGACGGACGGACAGCAAGACGGACATTGCACAAACCCAATATACTTTTTCCCCTTCGGGAACAAAGTATAAAAATGAAAACAACAACAAACCATATGCCATCGCCTATGGGGACGGAGAGAAAGCAACAGCTGCTAACAATGTTTGAGGAGACGCGTCGCTTGCGTCGATGGCAGCCAAAACGTACGGCAAAATAGCATCGAGCCAAACTCTTAAGGCGCTCAGTGAGCGAATCTGCGGAGAACGATGGCGGGATAAGTGCAAGGCGCAAAACGCAAAACACAAAAGGTAAAACATAAAACAGAAAACAAAACTCAGCAAAACGTCGGCCATAAGGCGGCTGAGGATAGTTAATACTAATCATGATGAATATGATGATGTAGATGATAAAACATATTAAGCAATACCATTTTGTTGTGTTCTGCTGTACCGACAGGCTCGGTGGGCAATATGGCGTCCTCCATGCCATAGCCTCTGCCCCAGTCTACTGTCCAGATGCGACCCACTCCCGAAATTAACGCCAAACAAATGAAGCACAAAGCGCGCACACGCATGTGCCGCATGCGGCATACTGCCGGCGCTAGCATCAGCGTCTGCGTCGCAGTCGACAGCGACGCCACCGTAGCCCTTAGCCTTCACCTCATCCCGCACCAATGCAGAAGCAAAGCCTGCACAACAAATGAGCAAAAGCTGCACAAAATGCAACTCAAACGACCCCCAAAACCAAAAGCGAACCGCTGCCCAATGTGAAAAATGCAAATGACAGGCAGTAGACAGTAATTCGTGGTGGAAATCAACGTTCGAGTTCGGACGTCGTGTATCCAACGACGGGGATGGGCAGCAGACTGCAGACAGCGGACGCACAACGTAACCAACTTAACCACCCACAAGCAAATGACAAGTGGGGGCTGTCTTTACTATGCTGGAGATACCCTATACATACTTACATAGATATACATCAAATATATGTTAAATAAATACATATGTACATACATACATATATGTACATATATTAACTCTCGACGTTCTCAAGGTTGTCCAGGTCCAGAGTAATAACTCAGCTGATATTCAGCTCATAAGATACTCATACAAATGGTTCTTAGTCTAGTTTACTAAACAAAGCGTATTAAAATGATGACATTATTTTCTATTATGCATTTTAAAACTCATCAGATTTCATGAAGAAATATATTATATGTACATAGTATGTAGACAGATATTCATGTAACATACGAGTATTCATGTGAAATTTCAGCTCTCTAGCTTTTTCCGAAAGCGCTATATCAACTTATTTTTTGTGCTGATCAAGGATACTTTGTGGGGTCTGAGAAGTCTCTTTCTGCATGTTACATACATTTTCACAAAAACAATTCCCATTTTCAATGAGTTGAGGGTATAAAAAAAAAAAAAAAAAAAAAAACAATATATATAAAACAAGTAAGAAAACTCTAGTAGAGACGGCTCGACTACGAGAACACTGCAAAAAAACTAATACTCTTCTTCTTTACTAACGTAAAAGCGGTAGCTCTGCAAAGTGCGCAGTTGCTGCCGTAGCAAAAATAAATTAATTAATTTTGTATTAGTTTAAACATCACTCAAACAACCTGCGTTAAAATTTTTGGGATATTCCCAATAGCTTAGATTTTATAGCCCAACCAACACACTTTTTTAAGGTGCTGGTTGAAATAAGCTGTGAACCACTGTATGTATATATACAATGTACATATACTATATGCATTGAATGTATGTATGTATGTATGCACAGCGTAAAATAACTGTGTAGAACTGCAAAAAACTAGCATGTATTGCATTACGCACAGCGAACCAGTGATGCCAATTTGTCCTTTTTCCGGACAGATCTGTCCTGTTTTTAAGCGCTTTGTCCGGAAAAAATATCAAACATCCCCTATCCGGAAATCTGTCCTTTTTTTGTGAATGCGAATCGTGTTCATATTTTCCCAGTTGGTTAGTTGTTTTCCCAGTTGATCGGTTGTTGATGCAACAGAATTTTATTAAATAACATTGCAGAGCAGTTTAACAGAACTTTAGCTTAAAATATACTAAATTGTGTACCGATATTTGGTTAAGAACAGCGCCAAAATAAGTATAACAGTGATAAATTGATAGTGTATTATCGATATAGTTTCTTATCTAAAATTGAATTTGAAAAGAGTGATAAAATGCCCAAGGAGATGTATAAACAAAAATTTCGGGATTGCTGGCTACAGCAGCCAGATTTCAAGTCGTGGATAGCCCGGGATGAGAACGACAATAATAAAGCGTACTGCAAATACTGCAAATGCAGTATAAATTGCAAAATTGACCAAATTCGCGCACATAAAATATGCTTTAAGCCTCCGGAATATCCCCAAACTTGTCGCCAGGCACAACTTGTGTTGTATTAGCTTTAAGTTGCCAGAAGAGTGCTTGGCGCGTGTTGGATCCATGGCGACATACGAGGCCAGGGAAGAGGAAAATGATAATATAATTGACAATGCATTGAAATTGTTATAATAAAAAAGAAAAAAATACAAATTTAGAAAACAATTTTTTTGTCCTGTTTTTGTCCTTTTTCTTTAGATTTTCTGCCTTTTTTTCGTATTTTACGGACAGTTTTGCCTTTTTTTCAAAAAAAAAAAAAAAAAGTTGGCATCACTGCAGTGAACCGACATTGTACATTTGTATGAAAATTAGGCTATTTTGGCACTGTTAAGTAGTAGACTAAATTAAGGCGATTCAAGTTGCGAATTATAAGTTTTATATTCACGAATCTGACAATATAAGGGTTTTTTGTTTTTTTGTATTGTAAGCCGTTTTCTAGGCAGTTATTGCTAAAGGTAATTTGATTAACCGCCAATACTTTCGTCTAATATAACTTAAACTTAACTAAAATTTCGGCCCATACCCACCTCTAATTCGAGTTAGTTGCAAAACAACTTATTTTGGTTGCTTATGATTACTTGGAGGATCTTTTCCTCATTGCCCGCCAAGTATCCAATTTAATAACAGAGCCCACTTAGGACCGTGTGACGTCACACGAGGCTCTGTTATTTAACATCAAAAGTAAGGGAACTGCTCTTTGCGTAAGCTACAGAGTCTTTTAACAGTGGGCATAACCCACTCAAGAAATAACTTCATTTAACCATTCAACAGAACAGCCCACAGCACATCAGAACAGAGAGAAACCAAGCGAATGCAAGAAGAGGTGAATAAGGCGCTAAGAAACCAAAACTTAAAAGATAAACAAAAATTTCGTATTCAATGTCAAGCACAAGAACGAAAATAAAAGCAATGCATCGGCAACCGTAATGAGTTTACATTCATATGTACATATACATACGTTTTCATACATATGTATACATGTATGTATGTATATGTGTATTTGTATATTTATATAAATGTGTATATATACATACATACATGCACATAGCATATCTATACAATTACGGCATTTGTCCGTTAGTTTACGTTCCTAGAGAACATTAGTAAAGGATATTAATTTAAAAATAATTAATTACGTTTATTTTATTAATGTATGAATGTATGTATATTCATGGGAATATACATCATCATTTAGGATGATGATTTGCGAAAAATAGAGAAGATATCATATATTCCAATATTTCTAAAATTTACAACTTTAAATTGAATTTACGTTGCTCTACATTTACGTACCATCGCAATATCAATCTCCGCCTAGGTCAACACACAATTTATTGATTAGGGCTTATCAAAAAATAACCAGAATTATAAATATACATATTTGGATTTACTATGCTTCTAAGCAGAAAGCATAACATTAATACACTTTACTATCTATATGATATTATATTTTAAATTACAGTATAAATAGGGTGACCACATTTTTTTTTATAAAAGTGTAAACAACTCATTTCCACAAAGTTAAATTTAACAATACATAATTGTTTTTCACATTATCCAGTAAACATTCGGTAAATTATTTCTATCACCACACCACTGCGCATTTCGTAAGTGCAAAATCCTTTTGCAATTTGAATTATGCGGAGGGATTTCATAGAATTATATTTATATAAAAAGAATAATAATAAAATCTTTACTTGCCGCGTCTACACTGAGCGTATTCTTAAATTAACACTTTATTAGATTTTTGATCCATTCGACGCGCATTGTACAATGACACACGCGCATATACCGGTAAATATTGACATTTGAACCAAGTTAAGCATTAAAATGATGTATCAAATCAGCATCCCATTCTGATGACATACATATGTATGTACATATGTACATAAAAAAACTTGACATGACACGTGGTATGTGGTTCGCGAATATTTATGCAATTGTGAATACCCACATTCACATATAAGTATGTACATAAGTACATACACAAGCAAACCCCCATATACAAAAGCTTTCTTTGCAACGTGTTGTGTCAATAATAAGTGAATGGCGTTTTGCCAATATGAAACAAATTCTTCTCACACGTGTACACACACATTCGAATACAGAATTGCATTTGTATACATACATACATATGTATATGTACAAATTGATGCTTTTGCGCCATTTTTATTGAATGATACTAAATATTTACATACATACAAACATACACATGTATATATTAATTAACTTACCATGTTCGTAAGGTGAAAATGTGCCCGCGTCGATATTAATGTATGGATCAATTTTAATCGAAGTGACATGTAGGTTACAGGACATAAGTATTGTGCCAATGGACGACGCAATGACACCCTTGCCAACTCCACTTATAACACCGCCTGTGACTAAAATGTATTTCATCTTAATCACTATCTTTTTATTTCAAATATTGTCGTTGCTAATATTGTATTCGTATTATTCTTAACTTGAAGTTCATTCACTTGTACAGGGTTCAACAGTAAATTGAGAATTTTTCACTTTAAGGTCTTTAAATAATTGATCACATTTATTAGTATTGATCAATGAATATTTTAACACGGATGGTTATAACCACATCTTATCCCACGTGCTAATACGCATATAATTAAAAAATCTAAATATCTAAACATCGATATAAAACTATCGCTTGTTATACGAATGCTTATATACGTCTATCGATTTTTGTAAAACAATGGATATAAAACTATCGATATTTGGATATTTGTGATAACCAAACCGATAGTTCGCTTAAAGTTTAAACAATGCTTATGAGTTACGCGCGTTCCTTAATAGAAATGAAAAAATGCGGATTGGGTCTGTGCACGTAGTTGTGATTAAAATTTCATATTTGCATAGCATTACCAAGTGCGCTATTGCTCACAATCAATCACAGCAATTTCTATTCTAGTAGGTTTACCTCACACCGTTTATTTAAAAAAAAAAAAAACTGAAATAAATCGGATTTCTCGTAAATCACAAAATTGGAGATTGACCTGTTTCATCCATTAAGTATATCTATGAAAACATACGTTATTTATTTTATTTTTGATTATACTGATTAAAAAAAGGTATTTAAAATAGTTTAAACTTGGACTTACACAAATTTGAATGTTATCACGACCTGAAATTTTTATACTTTGTTCCCAATGGGAGAAAAGTATATTTGGTTTGTACAATGTCCGTCTTGCTGTCCGTCCGTCTGTCCATATGAACGCAATATTTTTCGGCGCTATTAGAGCTAGAGAAAATTTGAATTTTAAACATATACTCATATATGCTCCCGAATTATAAAGTGTACAAATTTTCCCGATCCGCCCACTAGGGGCGTGGCAAATAGGAAAACTCTTCCGCCCATAGTTAAGTTATCATACTAGATGATGAGCTAAAGAGTTGAAATTTGAAATGTATACTCGGGGTGACAACCCAAGTTCAAAAAGCTATGGCGGATATATCTACGCCCATTGGGGGCGTGGCAAATCGGGAAATACGTATCTTCTACACCGTTAAAGCTAGAACGCTGAAATTTTGCATGTGAGCTAATGTTATGATTCTAAGAAGATCGATCAAAAAGTTATGTGTCTACGCTCATTGGGGGCGTGGCAAATCGGACCTGAATATATAGTGATTTTTCAAACTGTGCTATATTTTGAACACTATTGACACTAGAGACTTGAAATTTTGCATGTATACTCGGGTTGACAACCCAAGACTAATAAGCTATGGTAGATATATCTACGCCCACAGGGGGCGTGGCAAACCGCAAAAGTGGCATATCGAAAAATACCCTGTAATTTTCGCATTTTTGGAATGTAAGCAACCAAATTTTGCAGTCATATTAGCTTCGGCCCTTTCTAAGAACTGGCAAAAAATTATGCGTCTACGCCTACTGGGGGCGTGGCAAATCGGCAAAGAAGTTTGTTGTGGCCAACTGCATAATTCATGCATATAATAGCTTAGTAGCAATTGCTAAGATGGCAAAAAGCATTTTAACATAAATATAATAATATTAATGAATTTAAAAAATAAAATTTAAAAGCTTTCGATTAATAAATAAAAAGTTTCCAGCGGGATTCGAACCCAGGTCTTTTGAAAACAACATGTAATCGTTAGCTAAACCTAAATAAATTCACAGCTGATCAGCTGGTCAGCTGATCAGCAGCTTGTGACAAAACAAAACAATACAATCGCAATTCTTGCAATATGTATACACTTTTGGATGTGTATACACTTACAAACATCTGTGTACACATCAGTGATGCCAATTTGTCCTTTTTCCGGACAGATCTGTCCTGTTTTTAAGCGCTTTGTCCGGAAAAAATATCAAACATCCCCTATCCGGAAATCTGTCCTTTTTTTGTGAATGCGAATCGTGTTCATATTTTCCCAGTTGGTTGGTTGTTTTCCCAGTTGATCGGTTGTTGATGCAACAGAATTTTATTAAATAACATTGCAGAGCAGTTTAACAGAACTTTAGCATAAAATATACTAAATTGTGTACCGATATTTGGTTAAGAACAGCGCCAAAATAAGTATAACAGTGATAAATTGATAGTGTAGGAGGTTTATATGTATTATCGATATCGTTTCTTATCTAAAATTTAATTTGAAAAGAGTGATAAAATGCCCAAGGAGATGTATAAACAACAATTTCGGGATTGCTGGCTACAGCAGCCAGATTTCAAGTCGTGGATAGCCCGGGATGAGAACGACAATAATAAGGCGTACTGGAAATACTGCAAATGCAGTATAAATTGCAAAATTGACCAAATTCGCGCACATATGCAAAACGCATCGTGTTTTGCCCAAAAAAATAAAATATGCTTTAAGCCTCCGGAATGTCCCCAAACTTGTCGCCAGGCACAACTTGTGTTGTATTAGCTATAAGTTGCCAGAAGAGTGCTTGGCGCGTGTTGGATCCATGGCGACATACGAGGCCAGGGAAGAGGAAAATGATAATATAATTGACAATGCCTTGAAATTGTTATAATAAAAAAGAAAAAAATACAAATTTAGAAAAACAAATGTTTTTGTCCTGTTTTCTGTCCTTTTTCTTTAGATTTTCTGCCTTTTTTTCCGTATTTTACGGACAGTTTTGCCTTTTTTTCAAAAAAAAAATTGGCATCACTGGTACACATACATACATATATGCATGCATAGAAAAACTGCTTGCCACACAGCGTGGCAAATCGGAAAAGTTGTTTTAGTTTTTGCTTAAATGCACAATTCATTTGCGTATGTTTATAAATTATTATCAATTGGCAGCAAGCATTTTAAAATAAATTTACAAATATAAAAAAAATGAAAAAAAAAAAAAATAATTTTTGAAAAAAAGTTTTCTGCGGGATTCGAGCCCACGCACTAAACTAAGTACAGCTTGCATAGCGCTTACCACCAGCGCCACTGCCCTGACCTGCACTTTGTTAACTAAAACCAAATAAGCCATTGCTAGAACGCCTTTTGACAAAACTAAAGTAATGATCGAAAAATTCCCAATTCAGTCACAATTCTTAGAATATTCTGGCATGCAAACTTTTGTATGCATACATAGAAAATTGTGTGTATAATCCTATAGTGTGTACATGTGTAAATCTGTATGTACGTGTAGGAAAAACGCTTGTTGCTTGCCATGTACGTTTTCTAATTGCCGAAATATTTCGTTGATCATGTTTATTAAATAAATAAGATGCACCTATGGGAACAAAGTATATCGCAGTTAGTTGCGCCTAACTGCAACGTTCTTACTTGTTCTTTAGTAATTTCATCTGGAATTTGCGCTCTACGCAATCGCTGCATCAACTGTGCAATTAGCAGAGCGAGTGTTTGTTTATGCGTACGTTCCTACATACATACATATGTATGTGTGTATGCATGTGTTTATTTTGTATGCATACACTTAGCAATGTTCAGGAGTGTTGTAGCGAGCACTCTTGCCACATGATATTGATAGTATTGATGGGAAATCAGGGTATAATGGTTTTGTTAAAAGTATGTAATAGGCAGAAGGAGGCGTGGCAGACCCCATAAAGTATACATATACAGATATTCTTGATGAGGGTGACGAGAAAAGTTGATATAGCCTTGTCCGTCTGTCAGTATGTTTGAACGCGTCGATTTCCGAAGTTATAAGAGCTAGAGAGTTCCTTCTTTTTGTGTTAGGTCCGTATATTGCACGCGCAGTACGAGTTTCTTTCAGAAATTCGATAAATTTTATATTTTCAAAGCTATCGAAAAACACTTTATCGGGAATCAGTTATAAAATGATATCTCGTTTATCTTTAGAGTTAGAGCCTCCAAGTCTTCTGCATATATATAGATACTAATTTATTACAATTTCGGTTTTTGTCAGATTTTCGATTCCGGTCCCCAATTTCCCCACATCCCCAATTGTGTAAAAATGTATTTAAAATACTAGAGACATACAGTTTGGTTTGGCATATATGTAAATATTAATGTCATGATCATAATCTGAAGATTTGATTACGATTGTCCGTCTAGAAACAGAATTATTAATCAAAGAAGTTTTGGCTGCAAAACCCACGCGGCCCAGCAAGAGAGGCAGCGAGGCAGCAAGCCGCCTGCAATGCTTACAATGAATGCAGCAAGCTAGAAAAAAAAGAAATATAATTATTAATTTGAAATGAATCGGCAAAAGCATTTTTTATTATTAAATTTTTTTTTTTTTTCGAAAATAGGCATTTTAAATGCATCGTTTATAAATATTATCAAGCATGCATAAGTACATACGTATATGTATATATGTAGATATATTAATGTATGCACATTTGACATAGCGTAGAAAGCATTTATAGTATACAAATATTGTTTATTTTGTAGCTTCCTGCTGCTCAAAGGCTGGATATTGATCCAACACTTGCGTCCAGGTTAGTTTTGTAGTTGCCAAATCCTTGACCACACCGACAACCACTTCGAGTCCAATGCGAACCTGCTTCATGGTGTTTCGGTCACGCAGCGTCACTGTGTGAGGCTCCTTTAAGGTATCGAAGTCCACAGTGATACCGTAGGGGATAGCAATCTCGTCGGTCCGCGCATAGCGACGTCCTATGGAGCCACTCGAGTCGTCCACTTTGTGGGACAGCTCCGCCTTGGTCAATGCGGTGGACAACTGTTGAGTGTACGGCTGGAACTCGGCGTTGTTTGACAGAGGCAAAATGGAGCATTTGAGCGGAGCCACAAGAGGAGGCAATGTAAGGTAGCAGCGTTGCTCGTCGCCTTCCCGGCACTGGAAACTGTGCTCAAGCAGCGCATACATTACTCTACCAATGCCAAAGGATGGCTCCACCACACTCGGTATGAACTCCTCGACGTGCACAGTTTTGGTTGCATGCTTCACAGCGATGCTCTCAGTGCCGAGCTCGTGAGTGGCACCGTCAGGTAGTGTCAGCTTGTACTGCCCGCCGGCTGCTAGCTGTGTTTCCACCTGCTTAATATCATCCAATGACAGGTTGCCTAATGCATCCGTTATGGCCTTGGCCTCTTTTTTGAATGTTTTGCCCAGCGCCTGTTTATTCGGCACAATCTCGCTGACTTCCACCGTCTTGGGACTTGACAATCGTTTCTCGGCTACCAGGCGCACGCCGGTTGCGGCCATGTGCTGGCCCAGATCGTAAGCAGAACGATCGGCACAGCCGACACACTCCACCCAGCCATATGAGGTGAGAATCTCTGCATCCCAGCAGTCGCAGGCATAGTGCGCCATTTCATTGCTCATATGCTGACGGAAGCGCAGGCACTCCGGCTTGATGCCAATCGTATGAAGGAACTGCTGAATCCGGGCCATGTAGTAGCCTAATGTCTCGTTGGCCACCAGTTTGCTAGCCACTGCCTCGCCAATGGTTGATGCTTGCGCTGACTTTCCATCCATCTGGTTGCAGGCTGAATACAGTGTCAGCGTCTCGTTAGCTACTCGGCTAAACTTCGGATGATCCTTTTGCGCTGGATCACAAAAGTGCTCAATCTCGGCCATGGTGAACTCGCGAACTCGTATCAGACCGGACCGCGGTGAAATCTCGTTACGGAACGAGTTGCCAATCTGAGCCACAGCGAAGGGAAGCTTGCCCTGGTTGAACTCCAGCAGCCGCTTGAAATTCACAAATATCCCTTGGGCAGTCTCCGGTCGCAGGAAGCCTTTCACTTGACCACTGGGTCCGATTTGAGTGGCAAACATTAGATTAAATTCAATCGGCTGCGTTAGATCGTTGCCAGTCAATGGCGACTTTATATTGTACTTTACCAACACGGCCGCGAGTTCCTCTTTGTTCAGGCCATCTAGTTTTATAATGATATCCTCGCATTCAGCTCGCAGTGCAGCGGTGGCATCCTTGGCTGCGGACAACTTTTCGAGTGCCTGCTTGATGAGATGGTCCAGGCGAAAGCATTCGCCAGTCTTGACGTCCTTCACCATCAGATCGGCGAATCGTTCCACATGCCCCGAAGCTTTGAGGACTGGCTCGGGCGTCAATATCGAGCAGTCCACTTCGAGCATTTGCTCTTCCAGGCTAAAGAACTGTCGCCACAGAGATAATATATTAGACTTAAGAGCACACCCCATTGGCCCAAAATCGTATTGGCCAGTGATGCCGCCGTATATGGCAAAGGATTGATCGTAGAAGAAGCGTCGCTTCAGCAGATCCTCCATCTTCGCGCGATCGAAGCTCACGATGCTTGGCATCAGCGCCAATTCCTTCTCCTCCAGAACTTTCTTGCGGATTTTAAGCTCGGCCACGGCCTTCTTAATATCCAGTTCGGGTGCTGCTTTTGCCTTCAGTTCGCGGACTAAGTTACCTTGTTCCTGCACTCGCTCACGCAGCGGGGCCAGCTGCGTTTCTATCTCAGGATTTGACATGATGAAATCTGTGGCTGCTCGTAATTGGACACTTCGCTTCTTTTTTTTGCTGCCCCACGACTGTGCTGTGCAGGTGGTGCAAAAGAATGATTTCAGTTGTGCTTTGTTGGCAGAGGTATCGCGCTCACGCTCGCTCTCACGCCAGCTCCACGTTTTTATGTGCACGCTGTTTCGTTGCAAATTAGATAGAAGCCCACAAGTGCTGCGCAAGTATGTGTGCGCTTTTAAAAACTGCAATGACATATGTTATTTTTTATGCTACCAACGAAGGCATTTATGTAATTTTTATTCACGATTTTGAAATTGTTTTATACCTTCAGCTGCCTCTCGGGTGATTCACAATAGAAATGAATGTAATGTGCAACACTGCAACGCAAATCTGCTCAGGACCGGTTATTTTGTATAGTGTGGGACCCACACGTAGGACACCAATTTCTTCACATCATATTATATATTAGTAGGTTGAATAGAATGCAATTTTTGTTTGTTTATTTAATATTAATGATGCATACTTTATTTATCTGATAAATGCCAACAGTTTTGTTCACAACACTGCTTTCGATGACCTTTCCATAATTTGTAGTCGATACGTCTTGCAGCTGTTGGCATATCGATACATCGTTTACTAATCTAAAAATTCATTTTTGTTCTTTACTGCTCAGGAGCATTTTTCTTGCATGTTTATTTTAAAGTATAATTTTGCTGAATTCGGATATAATTTTTTTTTTAAAGAAATAAGTAATGTTTATATTTTAATTCTTTGCAATTCTGGAAAATATTAAATATTAAGGCAACCTTCGACTTGGCTTGCAACTTTTGTGATCAGTGAGAGGTGACGACGCCGTCTTAACAACGACGATAACGACTCTGCCACCGCATTTCATCGTATCATAAAAACAAAAGCCAAGCAAACTTGCAACACGGCCTTTACCTGAGGTAACTGCTATTTAACTTTTTACGTCAATTGAGGTATGTGGCTTCGATTTCATGCGTGTTCTTATTGCAGCCAGGCGCTTTGTTTATTTGGTAAACATAATCGAATTAGGGCAGTGCAAGCCCAGATCAGACTATAGGTGAGTGCAACACATACAAATACACATACACATATAAATACAAACGCTTTGCATGTTATTCTTTTTTTTATTTGTTTATTTATTTTATTTTATTTTTTTGAATTCAAATCAAATTATATGTATTTCTTGTTTGGTTAATGTTCGCATTGTCGACTTGTACAGTTACCATTTTTCGTCTCCATAAGCCACTCTATTTAGAAATTAATAAGTCTATCATATGTACATCAATATTGCAATGCACACAATTGTTGAAAGTAACATGGGACTTTTCTACACACATATCTACATTTGTACATACATACACATACACACCTGTCTGCTGTGGTGGTTTAGGTGCTGCGGTGGTGTGGTGGTGTGGTATCAGCATGCAGCTGCTGCTGTGCGTTCTATTCTCGTACAATGTCTAATAAGCTAGTGCATGTCTCTAACAAACAGGCAAACAAAAGTCCCTAGATAAATGCATTGCTAACCCTAAACTTAAACCAATTATACAAAAGAGGCTTACACCTGAAGACTGTTTATGTCTTTCTAGGATATACCACATGCACCTTTACCCGATCACCGCTCACCGCTCACCGCAAGCACTGCCAGCTCAAGCAAACGAACAAACCAAAACAAACTGTAGATGAAAGCAGAACTCGACAATAGCAACAACAAGAACAAAAACAATAACAGCTGGCGATGCAATTAAAAGCACCAAAAAGTAGGAATATGGCCAGTCTTAATGATGATGAACCAGCAGCCAACAACCGGCGTAGTAACAACAACAATAATAATAATAATAATATTAATAATAATAATAATAATAATAATAATAATAATAATAATAGTAATAGTACGATCAGCAATCCCAGTCCCAGCACCAATAATAATAATAATAACAATGAGGATGCAAGCAAACGGGAGTCCTTAGAGGCACGCAAACAAACTTTGGAGCAGCGATTGAACGAAAAGAGTTGGCTGTTGCAGCAAATCCAAAAGCAGGAGACGGCTATAATGCATGGTAACTATGAACAGTTGACTATCAATGAATTTTTCGCCCAGCTGGCGCAACAATACAAACATGAGCAGCAACTGCAGGCCTTGGCTAAGGAAAACGGTGCTCTGCTGCGCCGTAAACAAAGCACGAGCAGCCGGAGTGAGTGTCAACCGGGTAGCAGTCAAACCTATAGCACCAGCAGCAACAACAATCGTCAATCGCACTCGGAAACACATTCGAATCGTAGCTCAGAGTACGATAACTATCAGCCGGCTGGCTCCAATGGTGATATGCTGGTCATAGGCGTGGCACAGCATCAGTCGCAGCAACACCCGCACGTAAAGAGCGCACTAAAAAAACGACCGACACCTACGCCTACTGCTCAAATCCAAATGCAATACATTGCTCAGCGACAACAGCAACAACACAACATACCACAGCAGGTGCATCATCACATGGATGTTTATGCCCAGCAGCAGCATGGCAGTTATCTACAGCAGCAACAGCAACAGCAACAGCCTAAGCAACGCGGCCAGGCCCAAAAAGATGTTATATCCATGTACTCGGCCAACTCGTCCAATGTGGCAACATTGCGACAGCAGCATGTGGCGCCACAGCAACAGCCCATCATTGTGCAGTGCGACAAGTACTATCTATCGCCTACGCATCAGAGCTATAATGAGGGTGGCTTCATCAAGTCCAGCCAGAATATAAAGAAGTATGTGTCGCCGCTCGCATCGCCGAGTGCCATTAGCTACGAGCAGAGCTCGTTGCATCATCATCACCAGCTCGATGCCATCTCGTTGGCGCCCAGCTACATGTCTGTTGAAGTGGAGAGCGTGGAGAGGGTGCAGCAACAACAGCAGCAGCAGTACCGCTGGCGCTCACAATCCCATATTGCTGCATTGACTCCGCCCCATTCACATCCCAATCAGAGCATGACTGCTGCGCTAACCGAGCCAAAATCGCATTCCAGCGATATGCTAGCAGCGCCGTTGCCGCGCTATGCCAGCAAGCCGAAGCCCCTGGATGAGATATCGTTGTGCTCAACGTCTGCCAGTGCGACGACTATCGAAAAGAAGCTAAAGCCCAAGCAATGGCTGGAATCGTCACTCGACGGGCCTGCAGTTCTGCGTCAAATAGATTCCACATCGCACAGTCCCGTCAGCAGCAGTGGCAGTGGCGCCTCAGCGGCTGCTGTCTCTAAGCATCGGACAAAATTGTCCTCACAGTCCATGTCGGCCTCCGGTCGCCACTATTCCATGTCTGCTCAGCGAGGGGTCCACAACTGTGCCCCAAATAACTATCCGGTTGTTGGCAGCTCCAAGGCTCTGCAGCATGTTGATGAGAGATTTGCCAAGCTGAGTCAGTCCACTTCCTACCTGAATGCCATGGACCAGTCAGTGGGCATATCTGCTTCTTATACACTCGAACCACTCGAAATTCCCCCATTTCGGCATCTGCCACCCAAGCCAAATCAAAATCAACAGCCTTCACCTCCGCCCAGACCACCGCCAGTTGGCAACAGCAACAATAATAATATTAATACTAATAATAATAATAACAACAACAACAACAGCCACAGCAACAGCAACATCAATAACAATATTAGCAACAGTGGAAGTGCATTGCAGAGTGCTTTAGCATCGCCGCCCCTGACAATTGCCACTGGCATAACTGCGCCTAGCCTGTCCCCTGAGATTCGTATTGAATCCCCCAAGAATATGACTGTGGTGCAGCAGGCCACATTTCAACCATACAAGGAGGTGATCAAGCCCTTCGAAATGTCTGACTTTTACAAGTACTCGACGAAGTTCAAGCAGAAAGATAACGGGCGACCGGAATAACAAGAACTTCAAGCAGCACTTTTTAGTTATCTAATTAGGATATATTTTTTTTGTTATCATCTAAACATATTTGATATCTCCTTGACTGACAGTACCAATACGAAATTCGTGCTTCGTCGCGGTCTTAGTTTGCGGTTAGCGCAAATTAACGAATTTGAATATTGACTGAAAAACAACAAAAATATTCGAATCATAATCAAAATGTTGAAATTTGCTACAAAAAAAAAAAAAATTAAAAGAATGGAAAGAGTATGCGTGTTAAAACCCAATTGACAATATGAAACAAACACATTTGTATATTGACTCGAAGCCTTTGTAATTTGCCTTTATAAAAAGTTTGCACTCTATATACCATATTTACTGATATTGTATTTACAAAATTGTTACAAATTTATTGTACAAAATTATTTGTACACTGACTTGAATATACACGAAACTTTATATATACACATGTTCTTGTTTTTCTATATAGTAATTAATCATAATTAGAAATTATTGATTATTGATCTTCAGTGATTTTTTTCAGAAAAATTTAAAAATGGGAAATGGAAATCCCATTTGTGAAGCCATATTTTCTCAAGTACTTAGACTCTTATGTTTTAATATTTTCGAATTGAAAATAGGCATAGTCTAATACCCGTTACACTGATTCTGTTCACCGTAAATTCTGTAACTGCTCGTTTGATTAGTTTGCGTGACTAATCGGGAATTACTATATTTTAAAGGCCAGCGGTTTTATTTGGTTTATTGAATATTATTGGGGATTTGAAAACAAGTACTTATGCTTTAATCGGGATTTTCCGACTAGAAGATAAGCTAAACCTTTTGCTTTTCTTGTATAATGGTTAATGGCTTGACTATACTAAATACGTTTATGAATACTTTTTCTTCTAAATACACTTTCTTAATGGAATTCGAACGTAATAATTGCCAGTTGCCGGTTCAGGGATGTTGAACAAATTCAACATATATGCAGTTTTAGAATTTTGGTTCTACTGAAGTAATCTATTAATAATAATAATACAATTTTCCTTAGAGATGAATTTTTAATAATATAGGTATATATGAATAACATGCTCTGAATTATAATATTTAATGCACAACATTTTTTATTAAATTCAGATAAACTCCCCGAGGACTTCAAATCAAGTCATGTCCAAAAATAGATTCGATCATCCAAAGTATTACCAATTACTAGTGTAATTTTCTAAAATATCTATAAATGACTCTACTAGCTAGAGTCTAATAGACGCATCTGGATAGTTTTAGTGAACTTACTAGTTATTCAATCAAATATTTCTAGGCTGTTACATTTCTTGCACATCTTTTTATAACTTTACATGTTGTGCTACCAATTGTTTTATATACTACAGACTGTAAAATTTATTTCTTTCGGATTCACTTTGTATATGCTTGTGTTTTTGTGTATATATGAACGTATGTGGGAAGAGATGCACGCACATACATATGTATATGTATGTACATATATTGAGCGAGTGCTTGTATATACGGAAGATATTTTGCTCTGCTCGAGTGAGCATTATGTTTGGTTCGTCTCTCTTTCGAAATATCAACAACCAAAAATAAAATAATCATTCTCTTAGCATGGGCCAGATCGGTTCAGTTGCATTGAATGTGCCGCGTTACGTGCTGCTGTTCTGGTCGGTTGCACTTTCCTTTAAAGCACTTTCTGGTGCTGGAGTACATATTATTTCAGAGGAGCCGGAAGATCCACGCGAATGTGATCTAACGTATCGCGTCTTCGGTTGTCCTCGTCGTCTTTGTCGTCTGTGTTTTAGTTTCATAGTTTCGTTAAAAGTCAATTGTCAAGTTGCATCGTGTTCAATATTTTACGTAAATCTGTCCCCTACATAACCTCGTCGTGTTTGAAGTGAACTGAAATGAACCAGAAATAGAAAAACAGCCCGCAGGTTGCTTTCGAATCAGTTTTCATTTCAAAATCAAGCATTCATAACTGCAAGTTGAATCTTAAATATCCAAAATTGACAGTCGCAAATGTTTTTCTCGAACTTGTTTGGCGGCCAAGTGTGAGCCAATAGTGGACGCTGATAATGAAGTGAAATGTGGGCAATATGAATCTATATACCCTATATGATTGGGTATGTAACATATATAGCACATATAGGCAGAGTATGTCCAGACTAACTTAAATTTAAATTACTTACTAACTGTGAACTAATCCGTAAAGTAGCTATCTTTATACTGAACTGATTGCTATTTTTCATTTATGAATTCTTGAATTTAAGATTCCGTATACACAGTCACATAAGTGAGACTCTTATGCCCATACATAAAGCTATTCAATCACAAATTCTGCATAAAGAGAGCGCAAATAATAATATACATTTATATATGATGCTACGCTATATATATAAAATGTAAATTGAAAACATCAGCACTACATTGAGTTCAGAGTATATCCTAGTCGAATAGTCTCAACTATTCGAGCTGTGTAAAAATTGATTCATATTAGTTTTCAGTGCATTTTCTTTTTTCCTCAGAATAATTTTAACGATCTTTCGATAGCTATATAGACCACCTTAAAAGTCGGACTTTCAAATAGTCATAATATTTGCTTAACACATAGTATATTTAAACCAGTAAGAAAGCTCTAGTCGAGACTGCTCGACTACGAGATCCCCTGAATTCCAAGAATTATTCGAGTTTTTTCTGCAAGAGTAATATCTAGTTCACCTTTAGAGTTAGAGTCTCCAAGTGTTCTGCATTTATATAGATACTAATTCAATAAAATTTCGATTTTTTTTTAGATTTTTGATACCAGCCTCGTAGTCGATCCGTATCGACTAGAGCCTTCTTACTTGTTTTATCTTGAGTTGAGAGTTTGACTATAACTTCGCATTTTCATTATAAACGGAGTAGGAAATCAATAATAATACATTTTCATGAATGAGTTTCAAAATTTTCGTTAATTAATTTGATTGACCTATAGAATTTCGATTAAGGCCAAAATTTGGATGCTCAGATGTTGGTTAATGGAATGCTTGCCTATGAGCGTGCTTACAAGAACTCTCAAGAAATATATTAAATGCGCCCTTTGACCTTTCACTCTAAAAACGAAGCAGCTCAAGGCTCCCAAATAAACATTCGAATTTAGCGCGTTATCAACGGGCAGCTGCTGGTAGCTGAATAACAGATAGCGGGCAGCATGTTGATGTTGATGGTTCCTTCTCTTTTTCACTCTTATTCTAGCTCTCGCTCTGGCTCTGGCTCTCGCTCTCGCTCTCGCTTTGGCTCTTGTTCTTGTTGTTCGTTGCCCGCCAACATGTTGCCCACAGAGAGGGGACGACTTACGTTCCACATTTTTGTTTATAAATAAAAGAAATGTGAGCGCGTTTTGTGCACGGAACCGCTTCGAGCCGTTGCAAATTTCGTTGGTGCTCACTCGCGTTTGCCTTCTGTGGCTGGGCTCTCTGCCTGTTGGTATTTTTTTGGATGGACTGCCTCTGACAGAGTGACTGAATTGAATTGAATTGGGAATCGAGCCGACGCCGTCGTCGTAGTATTTCTTATTTATGTATAAAAGAACTTGCATTGCAGGCGGTCGTCGTAGTCGGTAGCTTGTGTCGTCGAACGTATCAGAAGATAAAAGGCGAGCGCGAGTGTGTGAAGTCGTAATAAAAACAAAAACGAAAAAATTGTTTTTGTATTCGCTATAATAGATGCAAAGTGACAATAAACTTTTATCACGCGTTTTACTACATTAACTTGAACACTTCGAGCAATGCGACCATGAGTAAAATACATGTGAGTAAAGCAGCATCTTTGGGGGAGTAAACCTGGAACCAGTATTGCACTCTTCCAATGAAACTATTAGTAGCTGAGAATGAAATCAGATCATTGGTTGAGATTAGATTTATGCTATATGAGCCAAATGTGTGTCACACCCCAATATCTGAACTTAAAAGCCGTCTTATTGACTACCGCAACCACGATGCGGAACCCAATTTGGCCTATCGAAAAATTCGCGTGGGAGTAGGACGAAATTGGGTTCGACACGCACATATAAGAAAAAGAAAAGTTTTTATCGGGAACTAATGTAACCATGGTGATGGCAAATACTGTTATCCCGATACGGTTATGGGAGCCAAATTAATTTGCATAATGTTGACAAGTTCAAGGACGTTCAATTTGACGTCTTTCAAGTCGTTATGAGCTTTTGTAACATTTGAAGAATTGGGTCACACCTCAAAGCTGTCAGACATTCGTAAATGCTATGAACGCAACGATCTGAATTAATGCCAAACACGCTAATTGGATCTCCAGCCATACGATGCATGTTTCTGATTACCTCACCTACATCTATGAAGTGGACAGCGATTTAATTAGTGCCCACACATTCATGTGTTCAGAAATCAAAATAAAAATAACTTTAATAAGTTGCATGCTATAGATCGAGTTTGCTTTATTACAAAATTTAGAAATGTATGTATGTATGTTGATTCTAATTATAAAAGGGCGATCAGCAGCCAAACGGTGGGTAGGCAGGCAGGCAACCTGATGCGATACGATGTGGTGGCCATTGGCACAGCTGCAATCCATCAACTAGCGCCTGAGTCAGCCTCACCAGTTGGCGTTTGCCATTTGCCAGGGCACAATATCCACTTGAGCTGCTAAGCGTTTCGTGTCAGAGATGCGGGTCAATTGGCTGGATGACTATTGCCTAATCAATGCTGAAAAAGTGATCATTCCTCTTTCGGGTTGCATGTACTAGATTAAGCAAGAGTCTGGTCGAAACCCCATAATCCCAATAAGGCGTCTGCCGTTGTTGTGACAATGTCTCTAAGAATGAGGTGACATCATTACGAAAATGTAAATGTAAATGAAAATGAGAATGAGGATAAAATGAAAACGAAAATCGAAATGAATTTTTATGGCGTCAGACCAAAAATGTCACTGCCAACGCGGTGAATAGGAAATTTGTGAATTATACAGAATTTCCATGTCATATATGTATATAGCTATAGCTATAGCATTACTCAAATTTAAATGCAAATGATTGAATCTTAAGAACAAGTTATTATTGAGTTCATTTGTTCAACAGCGAGTAAACAAATGTAAATCTTCATTACAGATCACATCGCTGCTCCGCTCGGGCAGCGGCAGCGCCTTCTACAGGGGAATCGAGCCACCGGAGAAGGCAGCTTCACCACCCACAACCATCGGTCTATCACAGCAGTCACATACGCAGCCGGCAACCACTTGCAACTATATCGCACAGAATGTGGATGTTGAGTTCATACCAACATTGAATTTTTTGTTTCAAGCTTCAGCAGCTGTCAGCAATAGGCCAGCAGACAGAGAGGAGAAGCACGAAACTCCGCCTCAGCAACATGTTGCTTCTGAAACAAGCGATGAATTTGACAAATCTGATGATGATAATGAATCAACGCACACTTATATAATCTCCAGAAGTAGTTTTACGATTGCCACAAGCTCGAGCACCACTCCGTACGCGGTCACATCTACAGACACTGCCGATCTACTGAGGCAGCAAAACAATCTGAGTCTAACCGAGGACGAACATACGGTGTCTTCATTTAGCATTGAACCGCCGACTAGTTCCATGTCTATTGAAATGGCTGAACCACAGAGAGGCACAACAACAACGACAACGGCGACAACAACAACAAGCGCTGAAACAAATAGCGGCATGGGGCTAAGGGGAGGCACACAAACCACAGTCACAACCACAACTAGCAGCAGCATCGAAGAGGATATTGAGGAAGCGATTGAGATTAGCGAGGTGGAAGAACAGTTACATTCGAACATCGATTCGCTAACTGATGTAGCTGCAAAGAGCCCATCAGGGCTTAACGAACCAACCTTGCATAAGATTACCAAATCAGAAAGTTGTGAAGAGGCAGCCCAGTTCGGCATCGATGATGCTCAACTCTCTGGGGGACAATTGGCCCAGCATTTTCTGGCTGATGAGGAGAGCGATGATAATGATGATGAGGATGATGATCTACTTAGTCCAAAAGATCAAGCAACACCGACCGACGATGACGATGACTTTGATATTAGCCTTCCGATGGAGGGGCGTAAGCCATTGCACTCCCGACATGAAGATAATGCAGAGTCTTCCTATAGACACGATGAGGGCGAGAGTCTGAGCAATCAAAGCACCACAGACGATGTCTCTGATTTCGTAGACGAGCCGCATCAGACCACGGATTCAGCAATCGAAGCCCAAAATGCCCAATCGGGCAGTGTTGCAGCAAGTGCAATGGCTTCGGCTGTATCTGAGGCTGCTGAACCTGACTCAAAACTTATGGATAGTGAATTAGAAGTAGATGCAGATGCACACAGCGAGCAGGATCACTCTATGGAAGAAATTGTTGCTACTAATGAGTCCATAGAAATAACCTACAATGCAGAAGAGGGAGTCGCTAGCTCTTCGATAGGAGCATCGGTGAAACAAAATTCAGATGTGGCCAAACCCGCAGAAACACATTCTGTGGAGCAATTGAAGCTGCCACATCTGCAAAAACCTCAAATCGTCGATCACAAAACTGCAAATATATTAGAAACACTTCGTCTACGACCAGAGTCAGTAGATCAGATTGTGGCTGATTTGGAAGACGATGACGATGAGGATGAGGAATGTTCAATGCAGCTGTTGAAGCTGCGTCTGATGGCCATGAATCAGCAGACTCAAGTGGATGCCGGTGCCAAAGGCTCACCCACGGAGCCACCAGTTACGTATGAGTCTGGCACCGTGGAAGTTAAGCAAATGGAACGCGTGCCGCTAACAGAGTTTAGCAAAGACGTGCTGGAGGATATTACAGAAGAAAGTGAACGTCTTCTATCAATAAGTACCACGGCTGAGGAGCCCAAATCACTATCAATGGAAGAGTCAAAAACGTTACAGGAAACCAAGGGCGGGAGCAATTCAAGTTTGGTGAGCTTGAACATGCTCAAACAGCTGGAGAACAAGGTTCAGGATCTACACTCAAAGCTGGAGAGCAAAGACAATTGTTTGACTTCACTCAATCTCCAGTTGGAAGCTGCTCGTCAGGAGTCAAGCGCGGGTCCGGCGTCTGCACGAGACAGCAGCTCGTTGGTTACTAGCTCCACAGAGTATCGCACATTCCTAGAGGAGTTTGGTGCGCCGGTAAGGCATAGTTATAAGGTATTTACCGTCAGCTCAACTAATTTCTTATTTTATCTAATCTATAGACACTCGACATCTATGTGGAGTTATCTCGGCGCGACGATATGATCGCAAGGCTTACGGACTCACTGCAGCAGTCGTTGAACTTACGTGGCCAATTGCAATCGGACTCTGATAGATTGGCTGAAGAAGTTCAATCGTTACGCAAACAGCTTCACGAGGCTATCGACGCAGTCAAGCGCAGCGGCGGCTTGCCCGACCAACAACAGGGTAATCTTGGACAGCGCATCTCTGAGATCTCCATGGATCTGATTAGCGAAAGTGACGACGAAATGGATCGTAACTTCCTTACTGACCATGACGGGGATCGGGTATTCCGAAGCTCGCGTGAGCGACAACTTTCGGTGACGATCGATGATTTGGGCGTGGAACCTTTACCTCCTGAATGGCCGCCCGCGTTCAGCAAACAAATCGAACAGTTCCAAAAATGTTTATTGCCCGGAGAGGTGCGTCCATTTCTTTTGGTGCAACGTAAGTTCGACGACTATCTCACGCAACAGCTGGCCCAATGTCGAGATCAGTGCGCGCAAGAGTTCAAGATCAGTCGAGATCAATGGGAGAGCGAGAAATTGGCTAACGAGCAGGCACAACGTGAAGCACATACTAAACAGATGGAGGAGCTACGCAAATACTTTGAGCATCGTTGTGCTGATCTAGAAAAACAGTTTTCCGATGACGTTTTTTCGCATAAGTCTCAGCATCTGGGCGGGGACAGCTCCTCCGAGTGTTCGGAAGTGGATCAACTGCCAGAAGAGACGGCCTCAAAAGATTCCTCTCCACGCAAGCGTAAGCGCTCTGAACTACTTCTGAGTCCCAGTCATCGCCAAATAACTCCCAGCGTCCTTGATTCCCAGGAACCTAAGGACAATGTGAGTAAGCAGTCAGTCAATAGACTGTAATAGCTAAACAGAACATATTCTATATTAAATCCATTTTAGCTGTCACAGGAAATTGCGGATCTTAAAATATTCTATCAAGCACATATTGATGAACTGAAGCGGTCGCATGTAGAAAAAGTTCGCAAACTGACGGAACGTATCAAATTCTACGAGCGACACCAGTCAGATGATGATTATTTGGTAAGTCATCTATGATTCTATTGCACATAAATATATATATATATGTTAAATAACTAACAAATGATGTTTGTGATTACCTGAGTTGATCAATGGCTAACTGCATGTTTCTTCTTGTTCGCTTACTTTTATAACCCAATAAACAACTAACTACCTGGCAACGCCGCCCGCAATGACTAATCTGCACAGCCCACAATACACAAATCGCCAACTACCTGCCAAAGCGTAAATCGAGATGCAGTGGAGGCCGAGCCAGCTGCAGCACAGAATCCGAGCAATTCGCTAATTATAATTGACGAGGACGAGTTGAACTTGAATAACGAATCACAGGTGATTCAGCGCATCATCGAGGAGTATGAGCGACGCCTGCAGGAGCAGCTGGCGCTTGCACGCCAGGACATCGCCACCGAGCTCGAGCAACAGATACAGGTGAGGTATGGAGCAGATGCATGCATGCATGGAGCGCTCCTTGATAACTCTATTGCGTATTGCACTTCCGTAAATAAATATATTCTGCATGATGTGTGATTCACCAAACTTCATCTGTAAGTGTCGCAACCAAAATTATTTTTGTGCATTCGTTCAATGAACATTTTGTTCCACCTTTCTGTACTTGGCTTCTGCGATGCACGCCGCTAGCGAGTAAATGTGCGAGAGTGATCTAAAGACGAGTAGCCGACTAGTACATACCCATTACTGTGCTGCCCTTTAAACACAATAATGTCACTCATATTTAATTGATCTTGAATCAAGTTAGATTTGATAGAATATTTGTAGACAGATAAGCAAAAACAGTGGTTAGATAAGCAAACAAATTTGATCGTTTATTTTTCATTATTTTCGTAATTAAGAAAAGACGGAAAAACTAAATTTGTCGACCACCCTAAAAAAATTGTTTTTTGTAAATGTAAATTTTACTGCCTTTGCAGTCTGAAACACCTTTTTATTCAAATTTGGGTTACTCTTGACAAGGGATTTACATTATTGTATGTGTGTAAATTAAACAAGAACGCAATGAGTTTTAGTTTGGAGTTACCTCAAATAGGCCTTAAAGTAAGAATGTTTCCCATTTCCCGCACTCTTCATTGAATTTACTTGCAATTGAAGTAAATCTGTTCTCGAATCGCAGCCGAATGCGAACGTCTGTTTCCTTCCTGCGCTTGCTTCCAGGCAGAACTATCAGCCCCTGTCAACTGCAGGTTCGTTGCAACAAGTAAAATATTTAATAAAACCAATTGTGTAATAGTTTGTCGACTTAAATGTGTGTCACATTTAGGCATGCCCTCAAAATTCTATGAATATTCTCTTAGATTGAGCACATGCCTACATATGTACATACATACATATGTACATACGTACATATGTACATACGTACATATGTACATACGTACATATGTATGTACATACGTACATATGTACATACGTACATATGTATGTGCATACTTCATACATGTGTGCTCTTTGTTTATTTGCCAACAGAATTTTGCAGACGTTTATTCTTAAAATTGTTGGTTGTATGACATGCATTTATATTTATATGTAGATATATAATTTGTGATTGTGTATGCTTGTTGGAAGAATACGCATATTTGCATGCTGTTTATCGTTTAAGCCAACGCAAGCATTTGTTTTGCGATTGGGCGAATTAGCAGCATCCATTTTATAGTAATGTACTATTTCTCTCATCCAATAAAGGCCGGCCGGAAGTACTGGGTACTGGTAGTCCGATTTAGAATTAATTAACTCCGTTGCAGGCAATGGGTACATTGAAAGTGTCGACAAACATGTCAAACAGCTTGCATGCACATGCATGCATATACATAAGCGTAAACATATTATTATATTCTTTCGAGAATATAGTAGTGTAATAATACTTGCAGCGCTGTTCAAAATTAACGAACATAAAATTATATTAAGGCAGCACACATAGACACACACACACATGCACACGAGAGAGAGAGAAAACAAGCAGTGTAATGCGCACTGCTTTGTTGGCATTAGGCAAATGCTTTTACGCTCGGTCTCTTTGGCACTCTCTCTCTCAGTCTGTCTCTCTCTCTCTCTCTATAATTTTACACCCTCTCGACCATGGCGGCGATCTTTAATAAGTAGCCTGTTGCTCGATGCATCCGCTCAGTCTTTTCCGTTACTTCAAGGCGGACGTGTGAGAATTGTTGATTGCTGTTAAAAGTATAAATACATACCCAATTACATATATGTATATATATATATATATATATATATATATATATATATATATTCAAACAGAAGTGAGCATATCTATTCCATGCTTGAGAGTCTATAAGTGAATTAACATAAAAACATGTGCGTTCAAGCTATGTTGAAGTATTGTGAATAAATAAAGAGAAGAAACGTTAAATCAACAGAAGCAAAAAAAAAATACATTTATACCCATACATGTGTGTATATGAATAAATTGAGTTGTTATTGTGACCAAGTGAATTTGTGTGCGTAAAGTCTACAAATAAATGTGCATGGATGTGCAAATACTCATTAATTAAATCGCATATGTGTGAGAATCCGTTACAATTCAAATCTAACGATTTTATGGCTGGAGTCTCTCTACAAAAATAGTAGCATACATATATGCAAGCAAGAAAGGATTGCTTTGGATTCGAGAGAGCTTTCAAAAAGTAAGGCTATTCTAAAACAATATACAAACGTTGCAGTCGAGTATAGTCCAATATTTAGCTAAGAGCGAATTTAAAACTGTACTCAATCAAAAAAAAAAAAAAAAAAAAAAAAAAAAATTATTCTTAATCAGTAGAATTTAACTTATAGAAAGGGAGTTAGCTTGAAATACTCGTTCATCGAACAAAAATAGTATATTGGCTTCGTTTAGAGCAATGCGTTGAATATACTGATAAAAGTATTTACGTGTAAATTAACAGGACGGCTGATTGAAAATTATTATAGCTTTTGCAATTTGTATATAGGTCTCTGTATTTTACCCTTATAATATATAAGTTATCACAATTTTGCATACAATTACTTAGTATATATATATATATATGTATATATAGGGTTGGTATGCTGACTAACCACAAAATTCGGAGCAATAGTTCTAATCATATCCCGTATACAAACATACGTTGATAGACTGAAATGTAAATGCTTTGGGGCTTGAACGTCAAAAGAGTCGTTGCCCTCTCCCAAAACCCATAAACACTTCCTCTGGCTGGTCCCAGTCGCAGCATGAAATGTTATTTTTGTGTAAGGCGCAAAAATTTTGGTTGCATTGGTTGGTGCCTATTTTGGAAACTTGTTCTATTTTTAATAAGACACTCGGCTCGGGTACTCATTCCTAATTTTCCAATGTGCATTGGAATCTGTCTCTCTAGGAACGCTCGGAATTCATCCATTCCAAAGCAACGTTCTCATACTGATATCGATTTTCATATTAGATACAATTTCTAATTGATTTTTAATTGAAATGGTTAGACACCCGTCAAATTGAGCAATTTGTGAATCAATTAGTAGTAGGGCTTGGGATCCTCTATATAAGGCCAACTGCCTGCTTTGCCACTCAAAGTAAGCCGAATAACAGTCATGGATTCAGACAATATAAAGGGTTCGCGGGTTTTGGTACGAAATCTTAAGTTCTGTAGACTTTGGCCCAATCACAGGTCAGATTCATCCTCGTCAACACCACGAGGCAGAGTATTCGAATTGATGCAGTCGTTCACGCTGCACTTCTTTGTGACCTTTACGTTCACGGCCATGATGTGGATTGAGGCTTTGAGCAGCGACGACTTCGAGCACTGCACAGATGTGCTGTTCATCACGCTGACGATGACAAGTCTGGTGGCAAAGATTTTCAACAACTGGCATCATGCTAAAATTGCTCGCGACTTACTCGAGGAGTGGAGCGCCAGTCCGCAGTTCGAAGTTCGTTCTGGCCCGGAGCGTGATATGTGGGAGCAGGAACAGCTTCGCTTTTCACGGATCACCCTCTTGTACTGCTTCTGCAGCTTGGGCGTGGTGCCATGCATCTTCATATCCTCAGCATACAACTATCCCAATGAAATGCCATTTTTGGTGTGGGTGCCCTTTGACTGGCAGAAGCCAGTAAAATTCTGGTGTCTGTACGCCTATCAGCTGTTCGCTGTGCCCTTTACCTGTCTGTCCAATATAACATCGGACCTGCTCAACTGCTACCTAATGCTCTACATTTCGCTCTGCTTTAGAATGCTAGGCATGCGTCTGTCTGCACTTGCTGCAGCACAGGATCGCGATTCAGAGCGTCGGCTGCGTGTGCAGTTGTTGGAGCTTATTGCGCTTCATCGGCGCGTCAAGTCTCAGGCCAAGATGATTCAGATCTTCATCTCAAAGAGCACGCTCATTCAGATCCTGTTGAGCGCCATAATATTGTGTCTCTCCATCTACCGCTTACAGATGGTAAGTGAATAGTCGACGTCGTCACGAGACATCGTTCGAAACTGCACTCATTATTCTCCGTCAGCTCAATGTGTTTCAGGCGCCGAGCATTTTCTTAGCTATGGCGGAGTATTTATTCGCGATGACCATGCAAATATATTTGCCCAGCATTTATGGGAACGATATTACCCACAACGCAGATCGGTTGCCTACTGCTCTATATAGTTGCGATTGGCCAGATATGTCGGCGCCAATGCGTCGTCTGATTTTATGTTTTATGATCTACCTTAACCGTCCCCTGGTACTGCGAGCCGGAGGCTTCTTTGAAGTAGGCCTTCCACTCTTCACCAAGGTACATGCTGTGTTCATAAATTCGACATCACTCTATTATTATTCCTTATTATAGACCATGAACCAAGCGTATAGTCTTTTGGCCTTGCTCCTCAACGTGAACGAGTGAAGATAAATAACATATAAATGTATGCAAATATTAGCTCAACTAACTTTGTACTTTCAACTAAAATTAATAAAAGTGGTTTGCTTTTTTTGTTGTTTGTTATATATGCTTAAAGTGCATCAGCATAAAATAAATAATTCTCATTTTTGCTAGTATTTAATGCGGATTGCCTATACTCACGATGCCAAACGCAATTTTCTTTTTGATCTCTTCAGTAATTGTAATTAACTACTGCTCTATATAGTTGCGATTGGCCAGATATGTCGGCGCCAATGCGTCGTCTGATTTTATGTTTTATGATCTACCTTAACCGTCCCCTGGTACTGCGAGCCGGAGGCTTCTTTGAAGTAGGCCTTCCACTCTTCACCAAGGTACATGCTGTGTTCATAAATTCGACATCACTCTATTATTATTCCTTATTATAGACCATGAACCAAGCGTATAGTCTTTTGGCCTTGCTCCTCAACGTGAACGAGTGAAGATAAATAACATATAAATGTATGCAAATATTAGCTCAACTAACTTTGTACTTTCAACTAAAATTAATAAAAGTGGTTTGCTTTTTTTGTTGTTTGTTATATATGCTTAAAGTGCATCAGCATAAAATAAATAATTCTCATTTTTGCTAGTATTTAATGCGGATTGCCTATACTCACGATGCCAAACGCAATTTTCTTTTTGATCTCTTCAGTAATTGTAATTAAAGGTTCGCTTTATATAGTCATTTTCGAAGTGAATATATAGAATATAGCCTATATAGTCCTTCCTTGTGATCAGACTGCATTGCCTCAGTATCTGTGGAGGAGACTTTGAATTAAGAATATGTATTCGAGAGTTTTCTTCTCTATCATCATAGGACTGATACTTTCATCATCATAGATAGATAGCATCATAGATACACTGATACTTTCAGTATTTCTGTGTACTAAGAATAATATTTAAAATTATACTAAACAAATTCTGCAATTGGAGCACTGTTGGCATCCTCTCCAGATAGACTCACATATATACTGTTATATTATATGGTTTTACCTATATTATATTATTCTAGAGAGCTTATTTAACTGAGAAACATTTAATGACGTGTTAAATGATGTATTATAAGTATCCTAAGTATTCGACTCTATTAAATATACTGCGTGTCAAACTATTTCTCTCTCTCTCTCTCTCTCTCTCTCTCTATCTCTCTTTCTCTCTATCTCTCTCTCTCTCTCTCTCTCTCCTCTCTTTATTTAGTCCCATTGAAATTATTGAAAATACTTTAATAATTAAACGATTTTTTTGCTGTTCACATAGTATAAATCATGAGACATAAAGCAATGCAAGAAATCAAAATAATAAATAAATTAAATAAGAATGTTAATACTCTAGAAATTATTAATCAGAAAGGGGCATGACCTCAGTGCACGAGATAAGGAATTCAGATGCCGGTCGACTTGTAATTTTATTTATATGAATTATATTTGTATTTATGTAAGCAACAGAAGGAGTATTTCAACAATTCCAACCCTTGCCATAATTCTTATGTATTTATCAAGAATTTCGCGCCACTTCAATTGCCACTTCAACTTCAGCAATCAAGCCACTGTAGATACAACACCACGCCTACGTCTTGTTGGCGGGGTTAAACAACAAGCAACATCACAGTTTGTTTTCGGCTCTGGTGTGGGATGTAAATAGGGAATGTAAAAGTGTTAAATGCAGCGCTGAGATGCATTTCTCTGCAACGAACATGTAAATATTTTGCTCTCATATGACTATAAACAATAAATATTTATGTCCTGTTGCGATGGAAGGCAGCTTTACGAAGCGATTGGCAGACGTTTGTGTTTAAACTGCAAGATATCATGTATTAGCCCCAAATTATATTCAATATGTTTGCATCTGGTCTTTGTTTACAATACTAAAGTCCTCCCAAAAAATTTTCTTGTAGAGTTTGTTGTCGGAGTGCGCCGTCGACGATCAACATTGGCCCAAGGAACTAATTCTGTTGCGCGAGAAGTTTACGGCCAAGAGTCAATTGGAAATAACCCAGCTGAATATAAGACATGCCGAAGAGGTGAGCTACTGAAATTTCCAAAGAAAGTATTATCTCTTACAGCTGTAATCCTTCCAAATAGATGTCGCGAATGAAACTGGAATATGAGAAACAGCTCAACCGCAAGAATAAGCGGCACTTGACGTTTGACTCGGGACGTGATTTGCAGCACATAATAACCGAGCGAGATGGTTTGCGCCAATTGTCGAAAAGTTTCCGCAGCGTACTCTGTCGCTTGGCCAAGTGCGTAGCCAATTGCGAGGGTGACCTCAATGCCACTCTGTCGGAGGAAATGCAACGCCTACTGATGCAAAGTCGCAGTCAGGATGGCGGCGAGGATCTGGAGCACACGTTGAGTAGCTCCTTGGTGCAGGGGTCGTTTAATAATACAAAACACTTGCGCATGGTCCCAGATGTGCACAGTCTCTTGGAAGTGGTTGAAGATCCTAGTCTTGTGCAATTTATCGACAGCAAGAACCACGATGAGCAAAATGATTACTTTGATCTGGGCGACTGCCTCGAGCGCCTGAAAGCAGAAGCCGCTTACCTACTGCAACTATCTGAGGATCTAGAGAGGCAGCGTGCAAATCAATCTGTGGAGCGGCAGGATGAGCCAGAGAAACAGGAGCACGAATTGTGCTGTGAAGCAGAGGATGGTTTAAAGACAACGGCCCCATTGCCGTCAGCCCAGCAACAATTGGTCCAAGGACTGCTCCGCACCAACTCGCTGAACGATCAGCAACTTGGCGTGGCTCACCAGCGGAAGACCAGCAATGGGGCCCAGATGACCAAGCCGCATAGTTCGCTACCACTTGACTTGCAGCAACAATCGGGAAACGCTTCGGAGCTCAGTTTCCAACTTGTAGAGTTAAAGAATAGATTGATAAAATCGGAAACAGACCGACAGAATCTGCAGCAACAACTGACACATACCATAGATCGCAATGCGGAGTTGGGACAGGAGCTACAAGCATTGCGTGATCAGTTGTCGCAGTTGAACTCGTTAAATCATACAGACTATGCTGAGGGTTACGGCCTTGGTGACATGAAGAGTCCACAGACTCTGGATAAGTCGTCGGCCAGCTTTGTGCAACTCCAAGAGAGGGCACGCCATTTACTGACTTTGCCCACGCAACAGGAGTCACAGGAACCGGGAAATGCAACGGTTGTATTACTTCAGATGATAGAAGACTTTTGTCGCGAGGGTGACAAGGTAGTAGAATCGGGCAAGAAGGATCGCGAGGATCTTCAGTCGCAGGTAAGCTACACCTTGGATAGTGGCTCATATATATCAATGTCGATATGTCGAATGTCTAAAGCATGATCAGTAGATTACCCGCTGAGCGCGCCTAGTTGTAAGCCAAGTATAAGTTTAGGTTATATTACCTTCCATCCATGCTATACCACAACCATAGATCGATACCGCTGACAAGCAGCTGAAGGCGACGCGCCAGTTCCTGGAAGAACAGGCTGCTGAACGCGAGCAGGAGCGCGATGAATTCCATCGTGAGATCGAACGATTAAAAGTGCATCTACGTGAAAAGGAAAAGGAACGCAGCTCTTTTGCCAATGCCTCCGAGGAGGTGAGTGCCCTCTCCTGTCAAGGGTATTTTCCTCATATGCATACATATATATTATGCCTATAATTTGGAACTGGTCGAATGTTAATTATTTCATTTAAGTATTGTTTGGTTTGCTATTGGGTTTCATATTTTATTTCTTTCCGACTATTATACTTTTGTGTTTTTGTAATTCTACGCTTCAATTATTTAATAGACCAGATCTTCTTACTTTATTTTACTGGCTCTAAAGGCAAACTATAAGCTGAATGTTAGATATAATATTTTGTATTTATTTCTTTTTTACTTATTCTTATTATTATTAGTATTCTAAGATGTGCACACAAACTACTTTGTTTCTTTGAGTTCTTCCAAAGCTCCAGATGCCAAATTATTTCGAATGCCTTATTAAAAATACTATCATAAACTTTCGGCCACCCCCTAGTGTCATTTTGTTTGTTTTTAATATCGAAGTCAAGGGCAGCATGTTTGTCTGCTTTATGTACTCATTCACACTCAAGTGTATATACGTATGTTTCGTAAGCATGTGCTGCTGTATTTATAGATACTACAGAGAACGATAATGTTGTTTTAAAATGCTTTACATTGAATATTTCCTTGACATACACTAATATTTAGTTCCTGAATTCCTAATTCTAATTGAAACTCTTAGCATGCACTCACATTAATAACAACAATCTAATTATTCCCAATGTACCTAATCAAAATAACTATGCACGTGAAATCCAACTGCACCACGAAATCAATTTAAGTTAAGGGGAATGAAGGAGACGCATGTAAGTTGTTAACTAACTGTCACACGGAAAAGTTTTACGCACCATATTTAGTTAGATACAGAATTGTCTATTAATTACATATTTAAATTAATGGAATGTATGTGCGATCCCTTTTAATAGTATGCCATTCTGGAGGCGCAACTGCGTGAGGTTAACCAACAGTTAGCCGACTCCAATGGCAAGAAGGACAAGCTGGAAGCGGATCTGAAGGCATCCATAGATAAGATCTTTGTGCTGCGCGAGATTATTTCGGAGCTGGAGACACAGGTACAAGCCAAGGCGCTCAATGAGCAGGTGCTGGACGAGAAGGTGACGCAGCTGGAGGACTATATAAAAATACAAATGCGCTCCAACGATGCGCTCACACAGGAGGTGCACAGCCTGAAAACAGACATAGGCGAGAGTTACCAGACGCGCATCCGCCAGCTAGAGGACAAGCTACAGCAGGGACTGCCCTCAACCGAGACTTCCTTGATTCTTAATCAGGTGGCCGACCAACTCCTTCTGATAGAAACCAGTCTGGACCAAAAAACAAAGACCCTGGAGTCACTTCACAACTCCAATACGACCTCCAACTCGTGCAGTCTTAGCGCCACGGAGGATGTTTCCGCTCACGGTGGCAACAGGCAGCCAGCCGCAGGCTCACCCAAACACTCGCTGGCGGTGGAGGGAGTACAGCGTGTGGTCGAGAAGCTGGAGAAGCATTCGCGCGTAGAGGAAGCTGCAATCAAGCGTATACGTGACCTGGAAATGCAAGTCACTCAAATGCGCAGTGGCTGTGTGGTGAGTACAGATAAATATATAGAGCTTTCGTGGTGAATAGCCGGATATGGTTATTGTCTTCGCTCAACTTAATAGGAATGTTCACCCAATTTGTATTTTGTTTAGTGAATTTGTTTTGGATCCCAAATGAACTTAATATGCAAATTTATTTGTAGAGCTTACACAGTTTTCAATGCGCTTATAATTTGTTAACTGCGTCCGAAGTTAATTCTATTTATTTGATAGTTTTAGAGCGGCCAAAAAAGTAAATTGAGCCGCTACACAACTATAAAATAATAGAATCCCTTGATATGACATTAATTGCACTTTTTTTCATAGCAGTCACAGTTTCGAATGCACTGTGCGATTATTTGAGCTTTTGTGGACTGTGTCACAGTCGAATAGTTTTCGACGCACTGCGCTATAATTTGAATTTTTAACATAACATAAAAACTGTTTGTGATGCACTGTGCCATGCTAGACAATTCGCTGTGGCACATTCTATGGTACAGTTGTTGAGGCTTTGTGGAATCATACAATAGGCATCCACAAGCGTAAATTTGAATGCTGTCGTTCTTCAACTCTCAGTTCGCCAGCCTTTCAGTTGCCTACAGAGCATCTCCCGCGTCGCACATTGAAATAATTGTATTAATTTGGGCATTTTAAACAGTATTTTTTTGTCTGTTGATGTCTGTTGTTGTTTAATAAATATTAATAAAAATGCGAAAGTGACATGATGTTGTGCTCAAAAGATGTGCCTAACTTTACTATAGTGCCAATTCGAGTAAGTTTCTATATAGTTTGAATTGGTGGTTGGCTTCTGTGCCTGGATAGATGCGTAGGTAATTGAAAAGCAGTTGAAACTCAATTGGCATACATATATATATATATATATATATATATATATATATATATATATATATATATATATATATATATATATATATGTATATATATATATATAGAAATATATATGTATGTATATATAGTTATGCATGCCTGTATATGTGCAATACAATGTTGTTCGACAAGGTTAGCGAGCACATAGACAAGTGCATAATATACATCTCATACAATTTCTCACCTATTTATAGGAAAATCTACTGAAAGTGGAACATGCAGCTCCATATATTTTTCCCAGTTTGTGCCATTTTAGTAGCACCTAAATGGTACCTAAATAAATCTTCTGAGGGGTCTCTTGGTATGCCGGGGTCTGGCTGTCGAGTTTTACCGACTCACAATTCCTTCACTGTGTTTACACTATGCACCACAAGAGCTTCGTTGACTGACGATCTCCGTCGTGGAGAACAGAGGATGCTTCAATAGAGTTCTTTGTTGTCGGCAGTGGGTAGGCACTTTAAATAATACGAATACATATATCGAGCCAGAATGGAGATGTATGTATGTGTCAGTATTATTTGTGTTGCATCATTTGAATTCGTTCAATTTGCCTTAATTGAAGTTGGAAAGGGTTGGGATCAATCGAGCGGTCATTGACTGCTACAGCTGAATGGATGGAGAATTTAAATTCAATCTCATCTTTTGCATTTGCAGGAATTGCAGCACGAGCGCGACTCGTTGCAAGTTCGCATTGATGAGCAGACCCACCGCATTTCCACGCTGCAGAAGCGCCTGGAAGAGCAGCGACAGCGCGCCGAGCAACTTCACCGAGCTGGAACCTCTGATCTTAACACACGCATTCATGAGCTTCAGAACGATGTACGCAATCTGGGCGAGCAGCTTTCCGCGCGCGATAAGCAAATGGCCACAATGCAGCAACAACTTCAGCGCAGCAAGGACGAGATAGTGCGCCTTGAAGCAGAACTTGCAGCGCGCACACAGCCAGATCGCAGTCTGGTTGAACGCTTGGAGGCCGAGGTGCTGCAGAAGGGCAATGAGTTGCAGAAGCTCAGGGAGACTATGCGCACGGAAATGATCAATCGCCAAGCGCTACCTGATCTAATGGAAACTATGTTGGCTGATAAGAACGACGAAATCGACCATTTGCAGGAGCAACTGCAGGCGAAAGAGCGTGAGCTGCAGGCGGCTAGGGATGTCAGCCAGGCCTCCTCCCCGGCTGCTGGCAAACAGGATGCGAGTACTAAGCATAGCGCTCGAACACTAAGCGATATTGGCTCGATCACTGAGTTCCCTGAACCGGATGTCGAGCGTCGTGCAGCATGTCGCAGCCTCAATGCTCCCCTTCAACTGCCCGAGGCTGCGGGTGGCTTCTTCCATCAGACAATGGTGAGTGCAGTTGCAAGGGTTGATGTGAAGTTATTTTAATATCGATCGATTTCTTGCAGGAAACCTCGAAGGAAGCAGTCGCGAATCTCACGTACAAGCGCACAGACGACTTGAGTGAATTCATGGTGGCCCATCCAGTCAACACTTTTGAGCACCCGCACTACTTCCAGGATCAAAATGCCCGTGGCTTGACCACTGCAATCAGTGGAGATCTCACGCCAGGCTTGGTGCCGCGACAGATAAATTTCTCAAATCTAACAGAGGACTCTAAGTTAAAGACGCCCAGCTTGTTAATGCAGACACCCGAGCTGCCTAAGGCAATGCCGTCGCCGGAACTGCAACAGCTGAAGGAAAAATTATCTGTCATGGAAGAGGAGAAACATAAACAAAGACTCGAAATGGAAGAAAATCTCTTACAGCTGCAAGAGCAACTTTTGCGGGAGAAGAATCAGGTGGAGAGACAACAGAAACTACTTCAGGACCACGAGGAAAATGAAAAGAAATTTAGGCTGCGTGTAGACTCGCTTGAGGGTAAGATTCTGGAGAACGCAGCCCAGGAGGCCGCTGAGCGAGAAACTCTGAGGAGAGAGCTGAATTTAGTGAGTGCAGCGCATGCGCAATGTGAGCATCATTATAAGGATGCGGCTGCGGCTCGAAAGCGAGAGGTTGAGAGTCTTAATGCAGAAATTAAAGAAAAAACTGTGCATAATCGAGAACTGGCTGATCAGCTGCAGTCGGCACAGCAGCGCACTGAGGAGCTACAGCGACAGGTGCACGCCTTGGAGCGCGATATGGAGCGGCTGAGAAATAGTGAGCACAGTTCCAAACAGTATTCGGTTGACGAAATCGCCCAGCAAGTGGAAAAAGAGCTTAACTACTCTGCCCAGCTGGACTCGAATATACTCAAAGCTATTGAAAGTGAAGAGGAGAATAATTTGGACAAGCTTCACAAAAAGGATGTACAAACGGAGGCTGATCCCTCACTTGGAAATGGACACGGCACTGACGACGAGAATTTTACTGGTGAACGGGACCTGTTGAACCAATTAGAGACAGTCAAAGCTCAACTGGCAGTTGAGCGGGAACAATTAGATTCGTTGAGCAAAGAGCTACTTAACGAGAAGCAGCACTCACAGGAAATCCAGGAACAGGATGTGCTTATCATCGAAGCGATGCGCAAGCGCCTAGAAGCTGTACTAGAGGCAGAAGACGAGCTACACAAACAATTAGACATGGAGCGCGAGCGTTGCACCAGGTTACAAACGCAACTCACTGCCCTGCAGCGTGCAGAGAGTCGGCGCAGCAGCGGACTTTTGAAGTCGCCCACAGACTCACCCCGGAAATCTCCACGGGCAGACTTTGAGTCTGAGTTGTGTGACAGATTGCGAAGTGAGCTGAAACTGTTGACGGCCCAAAATGAACGGGAAAGAGAACGATCGGCAGATGCTCAACGCAGCAGTGAGCGTGAGCGTCAGCGATACGAAAAGGAGCTGCAGGAGCGTATGGCATATTGTGAGCGTCTTAAGCAGGAGATGGAGAAGTTGGCTCGCGAAAAGGAATCGGCAGAAATGGAGCTGGAGCACTTCAATGAACGCTTGACCTTACAAGCTAATGAAATCGAGAGCTTGGAGGCGCGTATGGTTACATTACAAGAAGCAGAGACGCGCCGCGCCAATACGCGAGCACGTCAGCATCAGGAGCAGGCGAAATTGCAGGCCGAAATTCACGAACTAAAAGCTAAGATTCTGACGCTAGAGTCCGAAAAGAACAGTCTCGAGCTGAAGATCAACCAACTGCGCTTCGATGTAGCCCGCTCTGCCCAGCGTGAGTCCAAGTTATCGGAAGCTCTGGCGCAGGCAAACGATCGCCTAGCCAATACCATGGAGGAAACAGTGCCCGCTCAATTCCTGCAAAAAATGAAGGAAATCAATACGCTTCTGGCGGAAAACACACAGGAGAACAAACAGATGGCCGAGACAGTGCAGTATCTCGTCAACGAGCGAATCGCGCTGCAGAAGAAGTGCGAGGAGCTCGGCGGCAATGGAGGTGCGAATGCCAGTGAGCTAGAGGAGCGATGTCGGCAGCTGCTTGGCCGCTATCTGCGCGTCGAGAGTCATCGCAAAGCGCTCGTCTATCAAAAGCGCTACCTGAAGCTTACTCTGGAGGGTTATCAAGCGAGTGAGCAACTGGCGTTGCAGAACATTACTGGCGGAGTTGGGCTAAAAGCAGGCCAGTCGAAGTCCAATAAAAAGAAATTATTCAAGTAAGTAAATTGAGCATTGATTTGTTAGTTCGTTTGTTAATTGACGTTTATCTCTTTTAGGACTGTCGCTCTGGCCATTATTGCCATACAGCGCATCAAATACATTGGCCGCATTTGGCACACAGGCAAGCGGATTGTGAGCAAATCGATATTTACAATAACTCAGCAAAGGTGAGCAGAACCGTTGAATGTGGGACTTCGAAGAGGATTGGTTTCCCTAACATGTGCCATGCATAACTACTCTCATTGTTTTTTACCCCGTGTAGCACCAAACTGCCTCTAGTGACAGTCAATATGAGAGTCAAATTAAGCAAAGGCGATTCCGCCCATAAGTAGATACTCATGAGGCCTGGTGCCAAAAGGTCTGCTACATTAACTTGATAACACTCAGTTTCACTCAGTTTCACTCTCCACTAACAATTTTTATCGTATAACCAAAAAGTTGCAAATTGCATTATGAGTACCCGATTAGAATCTTTTTCATATTGATCATCAGTTTCGTAGTTCTTTTCCACTTTGATTGACTCTTTCACCTACTAGCACATCTTGTCATGAATGACAACTAATGTTACCTTTTTTGCAGGACTGGTCCGTGTCTCAATCTGAATGTGGCTCCGTCTTTGCCCGTGGGCCAACAGAGTGCAAACCTCCTCAACAGCAATTCGCCCACCAACTCTCACAACACAGCACATATGAGCTACGCACCTGTCTCACCGTCCCTCGCACCTGCCATGAACTTTAGCACCTTGCAGCCCATCGTGCTGGCCCGGGACTACGCGTTACAGACGTCGGCGCCCTTCAACAACAACAATAATGACAGCAATCATAAAAAGTTGGAATCGACGCTGCCATCGCTGACAACTCTGGACTGGACGACAACACAAAAGTCCAAAAGGGTACATTCACGACATCATTAGGATATGCACAGGAAACATAGAAACCTAGAAATCATGCTCAAAATATGCCATTTAGACATCCCCTTTCAATTACAGCCATTAATCATAGGCGATGAGAAGCAGTTATCTGTACTTTTAAAAATGTTGTGTAGTTATGTATTACTTGTAAGTACCTAGTTTAGTGCCGAGAATCCTCAAAAACTCAAATCCTGCATCAGACACGAATGTTAATATACCAATTAATTATTATTTAAATTTTAAATTTATTATTCTATGGACCTGCTCTTATCACACTCCCAGTATTTAGACTAGTGTTGATTCATTTGTTAATTTAATTAATTACCTGAGACATATCCACATAAATTACCTTAATTTCATTTAGTTTGTAGGCCTGAGTGACTGTCTTTATTGTTTTAAGGCGTATTAAAGCAAACTTATCCACACATTAAGGTGTCAATTATTTGATCATTTGAATTTGCTCTCGATTGTCAGCAAGATAATGAACCATATTTCGCATGTGCCTTAGTTGTGTGAGAAGAGTTAACGAAGCATTTAATGTTAGACTTAAAAATAATTGATGATAACTTTTAATAAAAATATCGCTGAAAAGTAAATTAGTGAGAACTTGCATGGAGCACCTGCAACAGTTTGTGAATGAGTTATGAGTTATTGTAGCAGAATTTTCGGAGCTGGCGCTGACTCCAAGCTACGAATCGAAAGCGACTACAAAGCATGTTCCAAAGGGATGGCTCGATGTCAATCAAAATCAACTCCCTAACGCTGATTGCTGCATAGACAGCCGAGACAATTGCGTTTCAGCCTCGTTATCAAGACATCAGCAGTCCGCAGCCGAAGCAACCGCCGGCCATGTCAGTAATCTATGACTGATAACAGCCGAAAGCTCTCCGCCAAGCGAAGGCTAAAGCTAAAGGAGCTTTTTGCAGGCAACACGACTACGCTACTGGCGACAGCATTTCTAGCATATGGTAGTAATCTATTCCGTAGCGTCTACCATTAGATGTCCTGGCATTGTGAGAATCAGTTGGAGTCTAGCGTGCAAGGCGTTAGTTGCTGCTGCTACTATTTCATATGTGTATCGACCAAATCCAGAGAGACATACTATATATAACATTTAAAACAATTTATCAATTTAAGACTTGAATATGCATGTTTGTATGTGCAGTGCATCGGAAATTTATTAAATAAACGAAATACGTAAAAATTATGTGACGCGTTCGTAGATTAACATTTGACATAGATGACAATTTATGCAATCCATAAAAAAATTGGTGAAGTACTACACTATTTGTAACCAAACATTTCGTCGAACCAAAACATTGTTCTGCATTGATATTTAGTCCTGGGTAAGTTGCAGAGATTAAGATCAAGATGAAGTACACCTAATTAGCATAGAGATTTTCGAACTGAACATCAATTGGAACATACATTACTACGTATTACGTATCGCATATATTAAGTATGTTTGTTTCATTAGTATAATGCGTATTTATTTGTTACTTCGAAAAGGAAAACACAAAACTGATTTCCCACTGCTTCTCAGATTCTTGGGTGAATGAAACGCGACCAAAATAAACATATGCGGCATGTATAAGGCTACACCCAGAACAGCTGCACACTCCGCTATCCGCTTGCCATGTTATGGCCAGACGGGACCGTGCACTCACATTTGAATCCTTGATAAGATAGGCACGCTATCATCAGGCATTGCGTTTACTGAGTATTTTTTTTTGTGTGTTTTTATTTTTGTTGGCAATATTCGTTACGCCATGCAGATCATTTGGCTGCTACGCCTACTGTTAATCGGAATACATCCATATCTATGCACATTCATATACATATGGTATATATGTATATGTACATATGTATATGTATTGTTCTATAACGCCTGTATGACGTCAATTGGCAATTACATTGATACCATACCGATATATATAAGTATATAATTTTTGCCCTATTTATCTTTCGCTGTCGCAGGCTCAGATAATCAAAGTAAACAACCTAATTCAAGTTTATTAATTAGTTTATCACGTATCACGCCTGTCCGCACTGTTACAGACATTATTTGAGTTTCCTGATTTGTTGTTGTCTTTTTTGCGTGTTAAAAGAATAGAAGGATATAAAAGAGTATTAAACTGTATATAGTATTCAGGTGATATTTAAATCCCTGATTGTAAGAATAATTAGATCTCAAAAAGTATTCTATGAAACATTACGAATATATATTATGTAGATCTGAAGTTATTTATTTAGTTTGAGGAACAGTTGGATCTGTAGCGCATGAATCATAGGTTTAATTATACATATTGTACAGCATTGCTCGCCAAAACGTAGTCGAATCGTTAACAATATAATCATTAACTAATAGAAAAGTACATTTATTCTATGGATATTTAACTGTTTTGAACGTTTTAATTGGAGTCATTTAGAGACGTCAGTTTTATTTGAACAGCTTTTTCCCGAAATTGCAGACTTGTTTTTGGATTTTTTCTAGAAAATACAATAAAACACTTGTTCTAATGGCAACCTCTCAAAATCATTATTAACTTTCCTCAAGCTAAGCAAATACATTACCCGGCTGACGCTCGAAATTCGCATAATGTGCACGTTTCAATTAGAACAATTGCTAGGGTTCAGTGAAATTAGTTGAATCAATATGCACTACGAAAGTGAAGTGCTCGATTTGGGATAAAAGCAGCAAGCAGTGAGAATCTAAATCAGTAGAAGACAGCACTCGAAATCCAAAATGCGTTGGCTCAAATCGCTTGCATTCATCACCTTGATGACAGTGGTGGCATCGCAGAACCCAAATATCATTGTACGTGCACCAATCCTACGTCAGCCCCTAATCAAGCTGGCCGTTCAACCTCCGATTGTCAGTGAACCAATTGTCGCGGCAGCAGTTGAGGAAGATGCAGCGGAAGTTGCACCCGCTGTAGCTGGTAGACCCATTTTGCCATTGGTGAATCCCCAGTACTGGGGACAATTCGGTGCCCAGAACTATAACCCATATAACTCATTCGGCTTCAACCCATACTGGGGTGGTTTCGGACAGGTTAGACCCAGCCGATGGAATCGCCCTTACTGGAATCGTCGAGTAGTTGTCGCAGCCAGCACAGTTGCTCCTGTGACAGATGCCGAAAAAGCCAATACTGATGCTGAGGTCGTGGAAGTACCTTCGCAGTAAAACTAAGGGCTTTCCGATTATTTATCAGCACACTTTTCCATATGGATTTGATTTCAATAAAAAATTAAGAGGTCGCTAGACTTTTTGCATAAACAATAGGAAAATTGTTTATCTTATCGAGTAATTTGTAAATACTCTATGCTTGTTGAAATATCAAATAGGAACGTAAACACGGCGCCCCAGTCAGTCGTCAAAGTCAATTGCAGAGCTCCCAACTCCGCCATATGGTGCAATATTGGAAAATCCAATCAAAATGTTAATTTGACGACAGGCCAAGCACGCTTTATGCTAAGCCCGCGCAAAAACCTGTTGCCATTGTTATGTAAAGTTTGATGGATACATAACCCTGGCTACATACCCAAGCTGCTCCAGCTGGGTAGCATGTTCCAGGCTTCATGCTCCATGTTTTTATACTCACCCATGAAGAGAAATGGTATATTGGCTTAGGACAAAGTCCACTTTACTGTCCTTTCGTCTGTCCGTCTAAAGCTTGCAATCGAGTTATATTTCACAGTAATAGATCGGAATTTAGTTTTTATCCATAAATTGATTGTGGATTAGTTCCCTCAAAGTCGGAGCTATGAATAAAGTCAGCTCTAAGTATTGTGTAATATTGCATGATAAACCAAGTAAGAAGGCTCTAGTCGAGACTGCTGGACTGCAAAAAAAAGTTAAATACTGCATAGTTGATGCAGCGACTTGGGGTGCAGTTGGGCAATACTTTGGACGCTTATAACTCTATTTCTAGATGGATGAGAGGGATGGGGCGAATTTGGCACCGGTATCCAAAATATACATACGAGTGTTCATGTGAAATTTCAGCTCTCTAGCTTTTGTAGTTTCCGAAATCTCGACGTTCATACGGACAGACGGACAGGGCTAGATCAACAGTATCTCAGCATTCGATATAAACATAACCATTGTATGGTAAATTGTGAAAGATTGTAAGCCCCACAGACCCCATAGACTTGAAATCGAGGTTGTAGGTGAATGATTGGCAAGCTGCTCTAGAAATATATCCTTAATTTGTATAGCATCCCCAAGAGACGTATAATATATTAATACATACAATGTTTTTTTAATAAATATAAAAATTTTTGTTCGACAATTCTTGGTTTGCAATTAGTTACGTGCGCTTCTACTTTAACCGCTTAAATGTATGCTATGAATCAGGATAGAAACATGTACGAAAGCTCTCGCTTAGCTCGAGAGCCTATACTACGAGATCGATAGCTGACATTCCAAGAGCTCTCCGTCTCGTTTCGGCATGCGTAACAAATCATAGCTTGCAAATAACAGTTATCCGTTTCAATGTTGACGTTCACGCACGCTGTCGATATGTTTAACGATTGTAGAAAAAACCCAAGAACAGATCGTAGCCGTATGAGTGCGAGCGAATCCGTTGAAAACGGCTTTTCGCACCTTGATGTCTCGCTTGCACAACATAGTCCATATATGTTATGAGAACACATTCTTCTTGTAGATAGACTTTCGTAATGAAACTTTGCGATTATGATCATGGATTCGTATGTATATGCCAAAGTCTCTAGTATTTCAAATACATACATTAAAATTCACATTTGGGGGAATGGGGCGAATTTGGGGCCCTTTATTAAAAAATTACTAAAATCAAAACTTTATTAAATCATTATCAGTGGACCCCCGGTTAACAAACACACTTCATTCCAGCATCTTGTTCGATAAGCGAAACGTTCTTTAACCGCAACCATTTTTCCCATATAAATCAATATAAGTTGAATTAATGCGTTCCATTCGTTTCAGTCGTCTTCTGTTGTCTTCTGTTACCTTCTAAAATGCATGTAAAATAGTGCCATAAAATGTTAGGACTATAATTTGTATTCCGGGTTCCTCTATTTCGTTGTTCAACACATTTTGCATACAATAAATGTTTTCGAATTTTTTTTAGGTCGTTATGCGAAACGTTGTTTCGTTATGCGAAATGTTACTTATCAGAGGTGTTTGATAACCGAGGGCCCACTGTATATAAAACTAAGAGACTCTAACTTTAAGGATGAACGATATAATTTTTTTTTAATTTTATGCAACTTAAGAGGTTTGATGGCATGGCTTCCAGTTGGTTCACTGAAACCAACTGACAAACAAACTGTCCTCATTGACCATATGGAGACCATATATATGCATATGGTCCGCCCATTAAGGTGTGCAAGTCCGAAAACATCAATTTAGTTGGTTTCGCTCAGAATAAGAAATCCCACACAGTTTTCTTATTCAAATGCGTTCAGTTAACAGCGAAGCATTCTAAGCATTCTGCTGAACAACCTAGCTTAATTTATTTGCTTTGAATTGAAAACCTTGTTTACGTGTGGAAATATAACAAATATTTTTGTGAAACCTCCACCTACCACCAATTGTGCAAACTTATCCGAGTTCCGAGAAAAATTATTATACATGTATATTAGAAATACAGCAAAACCCGAAATTTGAACATAAAGTCTGCAAATATTTGACAAACCTCGAATATTCGTGTCCGACCCGACTTCAATCAATATGCCAGCTGGTATTAAACAAATAATAACAATAGCAATTAAATTTAATAAGACATGCCCGTGGCAGCTGTTTCGATGCCTACGTATAAAAACTTGCCAAGCAGAGCTAAAGAGATCAGTTCACTAAAAATCCAATCGAAATGCGTACCATTTTGCTGCTTGCCCTGTTCGGCTTTGTGCTCCTCTCCACAACAGCCACTGCTGAGGAAACTGAGCAGACGAGTGATGTAGGAGCTGTAGAAGAAGAGGAAATCTATGATGATGGAGCTGACAAAGACGATGAAGATATTGACGAAAATGAGGACGGTGATGATGACGATGACGATAAGGATGACGGTAATGATGACGGTAATGATGACGATATTGATGACGATTACACAGATGAGGACTACAAAGAGGAGGATTATGAAATTTCAGAAGAAAAATAATCAACAGATTTGGAATAAATCTGACAATTCGCCTATTATGTAGTAATCTATCCATCATACTTTATTACACTGCATAATCTGTAGGAGCAATAAAGTCAGAACTTACTTGACAGGAAAACTTTAATAAAAATCGCATATAGCACGCACATTTAATTTTGAAATCGAATCTCTTTGGTGATTGTCTACTCCATATTAATTGAGCTTGTCTCCATATTAATTGAGCTTATTTTGAAAAACTCACAAAATAGATTTGAACCAAATTTTACAAATATTTTAATAGATCCATAAAATAGATTGTTTGGAACGATGAATTGAAGATCAAATTTTGGCACTGAACTCTTTGGTACTTTATTATTTGAGTGCCCGCGGTTTGCTGTGCTATCTGACATGTCATTCGATTTGAAATGTTTCTTGATCTGCACGCAATAAAATGTATCATAAAAATATTTCTGGATTCGTTACGCTACAAAGGGTTGATCAAACAATTTATGGGTACATCAATCAGTTCAGTTTAAGAGTTCTGGAATATGTACATGGTTAAGAGAGAGAAATATAATTGTTGGGGAATCATTAAAGATGATTAAACATTGATAAGTTCTATAAAGTCATATATATTTTTCGTAATATAATTCTTCGATCTAAGGGCAATCTTAATAATCACTCACGTGACTAATGTTGGAGCTCTAGCTCCAAATTGTGAAGAATACAGTTTTATTCGCTTTAATTTTAAAAGACGATACTGTCAACGCATATACTCAAAATTTCAAGTTTTTAGCAGCAGTTCGTGTTCATGCGGACGGACGGACTGACGCAAGACGGACATTGCAGAAAACTAATATACTTCGTTTTTAATTTTACCTTAATTTCTATTTTAAGGACAGTTTGAATCCTGCCTGAGCTCAAGAATACGCTGACAGGCATTGGAATACCCTGATATTTAAAATGGTAATGGTAAGCTCGGCTGTCTTGGGTGCCGCGGCTGGCACTGGACTGGCACTTCTGCTGGCCGTAACTATTGTTATGTACCGTTATTATCTATTACGTAGGCGCGGTAAGGTGAGTATTATAAAGTTAACATATCCATTTGTATTCACTTTTCATATTTCACATGCCTATATCAGGAGTGGGACGAGCTGGATCGCTGGGAAGAGACTCGCATCATGCGTAAATTGAAAATGAAGGTAAGGCTTCATAGACATTGAAATGACTATTTAAATAAGGCATGCATATTGTATGAGTGGCATGGCATCGGCCACTAAATATAAATTAATAAATTTGCCTGTTCCAGTACAGTTTTGCATTCACTGATTGGAATGGTGGTGGCATAATTTAAGTTTGACACCTCTGAAATGGTTTGTGACTTGGCTAAATACTTTACAGAAAATGTAAAGTACATACATAGCTTATAAAGAAACACAAATGAGATACAGTGGATATATTCCAATATTAAGTAGTACATTAATCAAGCAATAGTATCACTACTCTGTGTATCACTACTCTAGTATCACTACTGGCTTGTGATTATGACATGGTATATATTTCGTTATCTATATCTTCGTTAAATTCAATAATTTTATTTCTCCATTTATAATACATTTATATTTAATGATTTCGGCTCAACTTCAAATATTATACATGTTTACTGTACATTGCTTATATTGTTTGACAAAATGATTCGCTCACTAATGTAGATTTATATATGCCAAGCTATTTCGATGATTTCAAAGCACTACAAAACGGAAATTGTTAGGCCATAAACCAGACCAGATTTGCGCTCTTCCGTGCAATTACAAGCTTTTTATTCTGTATACACAATGTGTCTCTGTTAAGTAAAAATGTTTGTTTGGCAGCAGCCATTTTTGTCAATTTAGAAATCATAAACAGCGATAAGGACCACAAAGAGATACGAATGTAACAACTGCTTCGAGTCCCAAAGGGGTGCTTTGTCTATTAATTGATCATGCAGCCGTGTGCATTATGTATTATAGTTATTCATTTCAGTCAATCCTAGGGTTGTTTTGATATCATCACGAATACACTTCTCTGTAGAACGTGCTGTCTATGGCGCAGAATCCGGCGACTGCCAAACAGAACGCGCGCGTTTTCCTTTACCATTTACCCTTATCCAGGATGTGGACAAATTTATTTATTTATTATTCTCATTATTATTATTTTTTTTTTAATATGGTTTTTATTGACTGGCTGTGTCAGTTGACTTGGCGAAGTGGTGGAAAGGGATGTTAAGTAGATCCGCGTTACTTGATGTGTTTTATTTGTTTGTGTATATAATTTGATTAGTTGTTAAACATACGAATTCAGGTCTTCTGCAAGGGCTGAACGCGTGTTTGGAATGTTATCTGGCGAGGCTTCAATTGTTTTGGGCAGTACTCCCTATTGGCCTCTTCATAATGCCACAACATTGACCACAACAAAACACTTCTGATTAATGGTAGTGGCCGTCGAATAGACCACGATGGCCGCTAAAAAATGTCCAGCTAGACTATCTGGTGTGCGTAAAAGTTAGCATCCTTGACTGTCCACTCTTACCTGCCAGGCAGCGCACAAAGGGCACTAGGAACATGAATGGCGAAGTCTGCACAAAGACATCTGCAGATCACTGCAAGTGCTCGCAGCTCGCAGCTCTCAGCTCTTAGTTCTCAGTTCAGAATGCAGTACAATAGTCTCATTGTTTCGGACCTTTGTGCTGCACTGACTTTCATTCATAAATGAATCATGGAGCTGGGGCATTGTTGTGCCGGGCATTCGACCAAAGGAATGCCATCAAATATTAAACTGTCGGTAAAGGACTTTGAAATGTATTTCTATAGCCAACAGTATTGACGCTAATTCATAGGAGAATCGTAAAGTCCTTCACCAATTTGGTACTAAACGACATTCCAAACAAACAGACCGCACGCACTCATCTATTGCCGGAGGTCTGATGACTCAGGAACACGCAACGAAACCCCAATTATTTAGTGGTGCAAAGCTCTTCCATAATTTATTCATAAGCGCACTATAATATGAGGCTACTTGACGATAATGAAGTCATATTTGTTAAGCCAACATGCCGTACACAGAAGTGTTTCTCTCCACTTTCTGTCCATCAAGAGCCCCTAAGTTAAATAAACCCTCAGCAGCAAATGAGAGTAGAGCCCGGCTCGCTGACTCTGTTTGCCAAAGTGGCAACAATGGCAACTACAACAATCACTCAAATGCAAATGTCACAACCAATTAATGTCAAGAGACGATATACTCCACAATGGAAGCAACTGAAGTCTCATAAGCCAAGCGGGGTGCAGCAGATCCCATCTTGTTGCTACTGTTGGTGGTGGTTCTTAGCCTAAACGCGTTCACGGTGTAACCAGTTTACCATATAATCACATCTCTCTCTCTCTCTCTCTCTCTCGCTATCTCTTTTCTATCTGATAATAATTGTATACATTTCATTTGCTTAGTTGTTTTCACAATTAAAATGATATTGTGGTCTTCGCTTTTTCGAAGGGGATGGGATGTTCTTAAAGCTCTCCTCGTACTCAATTGTATTCTTAAGCATGTTTGCTAATAGATTTCAAACATACTTTGAGTGTAAATTTTACGCATGTGTTCAAGAAAACAAATTGATACCTGCTTCGAATTTGCTCTTCCTAATAAACAGACTGCGATAATAGCACGATTTATTCGATCAACAATACTCGAAATAAATCGGCCGTATAAACGGAGCATATACAGAAACGGATGTGGTCAAAGGTGAGCAACAGAGAGAACTCAAGAGGCCCTTCAAGAATAACAAAAGTTGGTCCAGATTCTGAGCACGAGACCGGCGCAACGCCTACCCAACGCATCGCAAAAAAAAAAAAAAAAAAGAAAAAACGAAAAAATTCTTCGTTCCTGCAGCTGCGACTTAGACTGCAAAGAATTTTTGCTAGGGCTTACAATAAAGAAAGTACGCCAATTAAGCAGAAGCCAAAACTAACAACAATGCCCCAAAACAGAAAAAACAAACGATATATCGGACCCGGACTCTAAAGCTATGCAACTGCAGTTAACAATGCAATTCGAAATGTACCGTCAGAGTGGGACAACAATTAAGGTCTGTAATTGTGTGGAGTTTTATAGCCACTTAACATATGATAAAATATCATGAAAGCATCACAGAAAAAAGAAAAAACAACACAAAGGAGTACTGGGACAGACACCTAAGCATTACACACACCGTAGCACAATGGCGTGAAAAGGACAATTATAGAAAATCCTTAAAGTCAGTTAACAAATGATAAAACTGCCGCCAAATCTTCTTCGTAATGTAGCCCAAAAATCAACTCTCCTGCACTCGCTCTAGCCCTTGCTCTCGCTCTCTCTCTCTCTCTCTCTCTCTCGCTCCCTCTTCCTAGGGCGACTCACTGTCTGGCCGAGCGAGCACAAAGACGCAATGGGCATCGGGTCTCGGGTCCAGAACGTGAATGAAATGGCACGGCTCACTTGGCTGAATAAGCCAAGTTTGTGTGTGTGTGTGTGTGTGTATATATGTGTGTGTATAGTAAGGGCATTGTTAACCGATTTGGCAGACGCTCACAAAAATAATGCAACCATAAAAACATTTTAAGGTTATCGTAGTGAAGTCGACAATACAAATAGACAAATTGGCATGCAAAAGGATAACATGAAATTTCTACATTATAGTTTTATATGTGATTGATCAGCTCGATTACCAAAATTATATATGTTAAAAGTGTATACAACATATATATTACAGCTCCAAGTTAAGCCGAAAAACAAATCCAAACTAGCTTTAAAAGAGCGAATATTTGTTTACAAATGTATATTAGCTATTAAATTTAAAAAGCTAAGAACGTCGGATCAGAATTCTCATTCACGATTCATTTCCAGTCGCTATTCTAAAATATAGGAGCAATTTAAACTGGTTGTAATACTATTTTTTGTATACACAATTAAATATTCAAATATGTATAATGTCTCCGTTGAATGGCGGCGAATAGATGCGAACAGACCGACGGATTGAGTATTATACTATTTAATGCCGAAATTAGATAACTCACAGCAATCTGAATAAATTTGTAAATATTATTGGATTTATTATATTATATTTTATTATCTTAGCTTAGATATGGCAGAAGCTAAAAATCTGTTAGTTCATGTGCCATAATAAACTGAATATTCTATATTTTTTGAATCCACGCTCGATTACATCCTCATCGCCACTTGGACTACACAAAAAAATAGAATTTTTTTTTTTGCTGCGTGGCTTATTTTATTCACTATTCGAATAATTATAGCCTCACGAAATGGGGCTAATACCACTTTCGAGTGCTGAACAGTATTAAAAGTATAGAAGAACTATTTGGTATTGCTTCTTTAGTTCACAATAATTCTAAGATTCGCATACTAATGAAAATTTGACAAATCGAATCGAAAAATCTAAAAATCGTTTGCCTTGTTCCTGTACTGAAAATAAGAACCCTATCAAAATTTAATGACAGTTAAACGTGAAAATATAATATTTTGCATTTTGATTGTGTAAATGTAGGAACGTAATCAGATATATGTGTTTTTAATAATAAATTGAAAGTTCTGAGGAATTATCATATAGAATAGCTGAATAGGTGTCTGAAGAAAGATGTGTAGGGTTTATGGATATAGCATCCCAATCTTCAGCTTTTTTTGCTCGCATTGAGTTTGCATTTGATCGTACTCCAAGATATATTATAATACACACACAGTTTTAATCGTATTTAGCCATACACATGCACGCACACTCACATTCACATGGTCACCATTGACGATATATGTTACCTGCCATTGTGAATGATCTGTGTGTGTCAGGGGCGGAGCTTCAATGGCTACAGTTTCTGTATTTAGACGAAGACAAGCTGTAAATGGTGGCTTAATGGTCAGAGGGAAAAAAGCAAACAACCCTCGAAGAAGTCAACAACAATGAAAGGCAGCTCAGGCCTGAGCCAAGGGTGTGCAAAAACAACCCTCAGTCACCGGTGTCTATATAAAGTGCACAAAACAACCAGAGAGCTAACCAGTAACACTCGAACATCGATCGTGCTAGGATCTCACAGCGAATTGTGTAGCTGTAGAAACAGTATTCACGACTTACAACTTTCAGCAAATATGTCTCGCTCTTTTCTGATGGACTCGCTCCTCAGCGATATTCCGCCGCTCAACAAGAATAAAGAACCACTTGGGTCGCCCACTGCCAATGCAAAGGCTGCTGCTGTGGCTGCCTCAGCTGCTGCAGCCGCAATGTTGCCAGGGATACCCATGCTACCATATCCGGCCAGTTATGTGGGCAGCTACCTCTTCTCACTTGGCATCCAGCAACAACAACAACAACAGCAACAACAACAGCACAAGCAACAAGCAGCTGCTGCAGCTGCGGTTCACGCGTCTCTGTATCATCCGTATGCGCAGCTCTTTGCGTCCAAGCGGAAGTCTAATGGGCTCATCGGAAACTATGATGACTGTTATCCATCGCCTCCGCTGTCGGCCAATGCCGTTGCACACAGCTCCAGTGCTCAACTGGTTCTACCATCAATTCCACCGACGGGAGTCTATGGTCAAAGCCTCTATGAGGCTGGAGCCTTCTGCACTTCGCCTTCGGCATCCTCGAGTGCTTCGTTGGATTATGGCAATCCTGATGAGCAGCCAATGAAACGCTTCAAGCACGAGTCTTCTTGCTCCCCTGCCAGCTCTCCCGTTAAGTCTCAAACAGCCGTTTCTAGTGCCGGCATGGAGATCACCCCGTTGATCAACGACTATGCCGACTCCAGCAAACGCATCCGCACTGCCTTTACCAGCACCCAGTTGCTCGAGTTGGAAAGAGAGTTCTCCCATAATGCATATTTGTCTCGTTTGCGCCGTATCGAGATTGCCAACCGTCTTCGATTATCGGAGAAACAAGTGAAGATTTGGTTCCAGAATCGGCGCGTGAAGCAGAAGAAGGGCGGCTCCGAAAGCCCTACCTTCAATTTATCAGCCAACTCGAGCCCCCAGACGTCTCCCGCAACCAAGTGCTGTGGGTAACACTTATTGTTGATAGAGTTTTATGTGTACAAAAAGTAATTAATGCGTTTTCATCTTAAGATAGTCATTAATTTGTAAATGTTGAATAGTCTAAAATAAATAAACAATTTTATAAAAATTTACAAACTATTTTTATTCAGTGAAAACATCTAAAATAGAAAATAGAAAATCCTAAATTTAGGATTTAAAAGTTGAATTGATCCTCCGATCAACACCGATGTTGATAAAACCTTCATTTCTTCAAGATACTCAGAGACATACATATACATAAGTCCTCCCATAACGCTCACATCAAGAGATTATAATTTTCAATTGTCACAAATTGATCAATTTCTGAACAGATAATACATGTTTACAGAGCCATAGTAGCTGATTGGTTGATGGCCTTAGTAAATCACTACAAACTAAATCCAACTATAATTTTTTAATTTTATGTGAACAGCAGTTTTGGGCACTCTAGAGTAGAGCGCTACGACCTATTTAGAATATTTAGTAGGCCTAGGACCGTTACTTTCGACAACTCAAATAATAAAATCTAATAACACTTCATCAACAAATTAGCAGATGCAACAGTGTAGCTTATATCTTAAAAATTCATCGTTCTAACGTGATGTCGAATATTTACAAGGAGCTGAAAGCGGAATGGTCAAAGGCCTCACCCAATTTGGCGCATTGCGGCCAGCTCTTGAACTCGCTGAAGTTGGAGATGGTTCGCTTCGGATACGTGGACGTTCAGGATGAGGGAGAAGTGAATCCCCAACAGAAACAGGAGCTGCAAAGGTCACGGGATATGCTGGAAATCGCCATTGAACACAGCATCAAAGTCAAAGACAATGCCGCCTTTGAGCGATATATGACACAGCTGAAGATGTACTACTTCGATTATAATAAGCATCTTGACTCCTCTCAGCATATGCACAAATTCATGGGTCTCCACTTGCTTTATTTGCTAGCCACCAATCGCATCGCCGACTTTCACATTGAGTTGGAACGTTTACCGTCGGCTCTGCTACTGCAAAATCCGTTCATATCGCCGGTGCTGGCGCTAGAGAACTACTTCATGGAGGGACGGTATAATAAAATTTTGCAGGCAAAGAAGTCGATGCCCTCAGAATTATATGCTGATTTTATGGATCTACTAGTGGGCACTGCGCGGGAGGAAATTGCCTCATGCATGGAAAAGTCGTATGGCAAGATCGCACAGAAGCAGGCCGCACTACGTCTGGGCCTCAAGCCCGGAGGCCATGAGATGCAGGCCCTTGTCGCTAAACGAAAATGGACCCTAGATGAGGATGGAAATTTTAACTATGCTGATTTGCACATGAGGCAAAAGGAGAAAGTGCCCGCCAAAGACATCGCTGTCCACACACTGACATACGCGCAGGAGCTAGAGAAGATTGTTTGAAGTTATTGCAAACACAGCGTTTTACTTTAATCCAATCAGCTAGAAAATGATTGCCTGAAATATAGTTGCTTTTTCCGAAATTTGTCAGATTACATTTGCACACAACTCAGCATCGACTATTTTCGTTGCATTCTTCCCAAATTGGATACGTTCTTCCCGTAAGTCGACAGGCGTAGTGAATCGTGGACAGATTTGCAGTCAGGGTAGGTTATTCGAATTTGAATGTCAGTGTATCTGTCATACATAGGATTGATATTTAGAACACTTTAGTACACAGTTGCTGAAACGCTTCTACATACATGCATCGAACTTGTGGTTTATTGCCTTGACTGTTTCATTTACTACAAGGCTAACCGCAGCAGGGACAATAATCATGATGATGAAATATGCATTCTCATTGCTCCACAATTAATCATGTAAAATATGTTGCGATGTCATGGTTCTATTTCAGAAGGGTACTTATAGTTTAATTGAGCGCGAATTCAATCAAAGAGGTTTTGCGCATGCAATATTTGCAGAACGTCTATGACACAAAGAATGCGTCAACTATGATGCTTATCGTTGCTGGGTACAAAACGATCAAATGATGTTTCTTAGGAGTACCGGCCAAAACGAATCAGGCGCAACAAAACTCCTTCGGGCCTTCGGTCTTTTGGCTGATTCAGACAAAGTCAACGACAATTGTCATCGTACCTTCAATGAGCAGGGCAGACGAACTCCACTCTTCATTGTGGGCTCTTCCAAAACTCAATGAGAGAGAAAGAATGAGGGGTGCGGTGCTAATAAACGCAATTGCACCTACGCCCCTGCGGGTCAGCAGTTGTCGGGCAGAATGGCCCAGTCGGTGGCTTTAAACGGAATTCTGAGTTTCATTCATTGTGCACATTCTTGAAAATTCGTCTCAGGTAGTATTCATCCATTGCACGATCGTTATCAGCAGCATGTATACAAGTCTTGCCTTACTGTTTTTCAAGTGTGCGCCCACTTGAGTTGAAGATCGAACTCTTCAGACTGAAGTGCTCAGGTAGGTGGTACTAACTCCTGTTGTGTGTGCACTTTTTCTTTTGCAAATTCATTGAATATTCTGCTCTCTAAATGATACTCAATAGACAAGTTAGTTATTAGTTAAAAAAAATAGAATGAAAATAAAATTGGTGTAAATCAGAAAATATCAAAGTAGACAAAGTATTAATATTCAACCAAATGTATAACGAACAATTGATTATTTTAATATAAATTAAAAATTCAATTATTTCAGACTGAATTCATAATTTGGGTCAAACTAACTAACGGTTCTTAGTTTTCCGTATTATAGATCATATAAACTCTTCTAGTCTGCTCTAACGTCTACGGCGTGTTTGACTGGGCTTGACTAGATCCTATGGACCATATGAAAAGCACGCGCAATTCATGAATGAATTGAAACTGAACTGTGAAGCCTCTTTAGTCTCAAGTGTTTCTAGGCATTTTCAAGATGTTTTTCAATTTTTAACACATTTCATGAATGAAACCTACCCCGAGACTTAGAGTCTGGTTCGTTACGCTGTCCTCCGCTTGACTTGTAGTTCTTGAGAGCTGGGAAATTCCGCTATCTTGTTAAAATATCATTAGCCGACGTATTGCAGGCAAAAATTCTATTGAAATTTTGTTGGTCAGGTGAGGCTGAGGCGTTTACCTGAACGTAGACCGTAATGCATTTGCCAGGTGCACTGCCAGAGTGCACTTGTCTAGACTCTAGACAGTCTGTCGCCAGGGAGTTCACAGTCGAGTGTCCTGCAGTGCAACTGCTGTGGTCTCAAGTGCTTAATTTTTAGTGCTTATATCGATTTCTAGCTATTTATGTTGAACTATATATTGACCTTGATATTATCTGGGGACTAACTAAATTGCAATAGCAATATATATATTTTTAACACAAAAGAAAGTCGAAACGGAAAGATTTTCAACTGGTACGTTTCGTTTTACAACATATAATAAAATTATCATTCTCAAGTATCAGCATCGCGTTTATAATTATAGACGAAATATTGGTTTAGCCCTGCTATTTCGCTGTTCGTTCACCGCTATTGACGCTACTGAATTGAAACTTGGAATATATATTAGTTGGGATCCTTGTCTCAATTGGAACAAGGTAAATCTTTTTTCCTTATAGTTCTACAAATTTGTAATTTTTAGTTTATACTGGCGATGACTACCCAGGGCAAAAATTGTATAGTAGTACGCCTATCGGAGCCGAGGTCATCCTTCCATAGTTTTGAGCTGTATTGACTGCCAAGCTGTGGCCGAATCTCTCTTGAGACTTACCAATTTATTTGAACAGTGAAAAAGTATTATATCTAATTAATTAATGATATCTAATATGACGAACACTCGACTTGTAGGTCCATCTAATGAATACGTAAATTAGTGTAGTTTTTAGATTTTGGATACCATCTTCACCCGAAATTTCAAGAAAAAAAATACTAGAGAGTTGTAATTTGGCAAATACATACATTTGTATGTTATTATTTACACAATGATTTATAAGCGTCCAAAATATATCCCATACTGCGCCCCAAGTCTCCGCATCAACTGCTTAGTTTCAATCAGAAAAGCGCGTGAGTTACCATTGGGAGTAACGTCAGTATACTTCGAGGACAAGAATATAACTGCTATATTCTCTTAATTTGAATGTGTATATTCATAGGATCTAGAGAAATAGTGTTAGTAACAGTAGTAGTAAGTGTGTATGAAATAAGTGTATTGTATGTGTCGCCCCTCTGGCGCTGTGGATGAGTGAAAGTGTGTTGGATTGATAACTCGCCCGTATGTGTTTGTGCCTTTTTGGCGTGTTCTGTATGCATTAACGAAGAATTACATCAGTTCTTTGAGGTTTTCTTACTTGTTAGACGAACATTTCACAAAACATACATAAGTACACATAACGAACGAGATAAGCTCTAGTTTCTGTGTTTGTATAATCTCTTTATAATCGAAATATCATATCATATGGAAGAAAGAGTTAGAATGGAAAGACCATGAATTGCTCAAATATAAGTTGAAATATGTGTATATGGCATTTGTGAGCGTTAACCGAACAGTAGAGACATATTCTGCAAGATACATGGATTTACAGTATTTCTAATCTTCGTCTCATCATGTAATGTTACCAATTTGGCTATTTATTAGTAACAAAGTACTTGAACAATTTTCTGACTGATGGCACATACCATTTGTATTCTCTTTTAACTAATGGCCACTTCATACGGGCGATGACTATTGCGGATGACTACGTCATGGCATCTCCAACAGAGACACAGACATATTCTAATTTTCGTGGCGACCGGCAAGGATAGGCGCCTTTTCACCGATTCGTTGTGTAATATATGTATATATGTACATTCATACATACGTAGAATATATAATTTACGATACTTTCTATGTAAGCTTGTGGTGGCATTCCCTGAGCTGTGCTCAAGTCGATCTAATTACGATTATTCGGTATAAGCATATAGTGTTTTGCCAACTTGGCGTGATAGACGCGTGTTGAAGAGGCCAACGCATATCTTAATATAAGAATAAGGCATATTCACATATGCGTCTTCACATATATGTATACCATGTTCCATGCTCAGTGAGAAGTCTAATGAAATACATGAATCTTACTTAAAACGTGTTCCCCGCACAATATCTTAAAATTTCAGCGTAAGATTCATATCACAGTGTTTTGCAGTGTTTGTGCAAGACCTCGTCGAATTAATTTTAAGACTTGTACATTTGAATTGTCACCATTTTTATACCCTGAACCCATTGAAAATGGGAATTCAAGTTTAATAACTGAATCCTCACAATTCACACTGGGAAAAATTGCCAAATAAGTGGCATAAAGTCCAAAATTTTATGGAACCAAAAATGAATTCTGTTTTATTATATTCAAAGTAGAAACCCTATATATGAAGAATCAAACAATGTTTTTGATAAAAATGCAATACTTTCATTATAATCAAGTTTCAAAGTCAGCTGATTAGTCAGCTGATTTTGGCGACAAAATTGATGGGAAATGTACAAATCGCAAAAATAAAATATTGTGAAAAATGGATTTTGAAGGCCTGGGTATGTAGAATGAATAAAAAAAAGCATTTTATGTTTATTTTTTTTTTTATGTTCTATATGTTTACTGTTTTGTATTATCCATAATGATAGAAACCCCATCCAAAGTGTTCATCTTGTGTGGAGTAAAACTATACCTTCTGCGTGTTTGTGCGTTATATACTATACATCAAAATAAAGTAGAAAGTGTGTACTAAAAGTTAGTAACAACCCCGTTTGCGGCTTTTTGCGGCTCTTGCGGTACTTTGCATTTGCAGCTCAGCTTTTTTACATATAGTTCAATAGTGATCACGTATACGCAGTGTTGCCCTATATGGGCTATTTTTGGAGGCGTGGTCAAATGACTTAAAACATTGTTTTTATATTTAGAGTGGTATATTTATAAAATATACCAAGTTTCAGTTCTCTATGTGCAATATTAGACTTTATGCCACTTTTTTGGCAATTTTGCCCAGTGTGCAATTGAAAGTAAAAAAAAAAAGAAAATAAAAATAAATAAATTAATAAATAAGTAAATTATAACAATAAAAAAATTAATAAAAATGAAATAAATAAATAGTAATAATAATAATAAAATAAGTAAAATAATATGCACGCTCTGGCTGTCGACGGAATTTTTTATAACAAGTAAGAATGTTGCAGTCGGGCGTTGCTGACTGTAAAAGACTCATTTACTGCCCCAACGTTGTCATATTTAATTTCGACTTAAGTGCATCAGTTCGATTAGAAAATGTAGAACTTTTTAATTTAATTTATATTTGTAGATTTATTATAAAATCCTTGCTGCCAGCTTAGCAATTGTTAATAAGCTTTTTATAAACCTACGCATATTAAATTTGCATTTAAGCACTAGAAACTGCGTTTTCGTTATATCCGTCATATCTTTTTGAACTTGGGTTGTCACCGCGAGTATACATTCCAAATTGCAACTCTCTAACTCATCAACTAATATAATTATTTCTGTCTACACTCCAAAATGCGAGGCTGTACAAGCTATAAAACCATCTTGATTTTGAGTTTGATTTTATAAAGATACATACGACGTATGTATATAACATTTAGTAGCTAGAGAATACTTGGATATATGCAGAAATATATTATGCAGACGGATTGCATAAAATATAGAGCAAGAGACATACATAACTAACTGAACAGTTGCTTTAATTAAAGCAATTGTTTGTGTATTCAGCTTGTATTATACTCAGCATTTCATACGCCCGCACTTAATCTATATTATCGCATACAGTGAATGTGCGCTATCTATGCTTGTGAACATGAACATATTCATGTCTATTTGTATGTATACACACTTACACATATACATACATATATGTATATGTTATTAAGAGGTAGCTATGCAAATACAGACATGTTACATTGACTGTGTGTATGTATTGTATTGGCATGGTGCCTCACAACATAAATATGTACATATGTATGTATATAGATATGCACATACGTATATATGTATGTATTTAGCGCTGAAAAGTGAAGTTTTTGGCACACGAAAAAGCTTTCAAAGGTGGTAGCAAAGCTTTCACAGCTTTTTCGAACATCAGCCATTTTAATTTTGATGACAAATGCTGACAAATAAGAAAACAAAAAAAAAAAAAGGCAGGGAAGGAGAAGAAGATAAAGAAATCGTCAATATGGAAGTGTGATTGTAGATTAATTAAAAAAGTTGTTTGAGTAGTGCGAGAAGTAAAGTATCGTGGACTCAGGGACTGAAATAGAAATATAATTTGAGAATTGCAGACACATACAATATGCGACATAGAATTTAAACAATTAAATCATAATTTTAAAATTTCTTGTGGCATTTGCGCAATGTGTCCTTGTGGGATAGTAGATGTACACACATTTGTGTATGAACTTGAGTGGAGCCAGTGCAACAGCTGATTGGGCAACAAGTTGCGAAAAAGCTTTCGAAGCTGCAAACTCGTAGTTCAATGCCACGAAAATTCGGCCGAACAGGGTCGTCGTGTATTGTCGGTATTGTCGCTTTCGACCTCGACCAACTCGAATTTTGCAACTTGTTGTGCGTGTGGCCACGTCCTCGTCCTTGTCGGGACTAAGAAGGCAGAAAATCAAAGTCAGTTGTACGCGCGCAGCTCTTATGTGTGGAACGTTGAAATTTCGTGTCCCGGGGTCGCAGCTCAATCTCAATTTCAATCACAATCTAAATCCGAAACCGAATCCCGAGTGAAATTAATGAAAATTAAACGCAGAAAACTTATTAATGGTCGTTCACCGAGCATGTTTGTGTTTTGTTAATTTCGATCAATTACACGTTTGCTTGAGCTGCCTAAGCTCAGCTATTTGACCTATATATATATATATATATCAGATATCATTTTTTTTTAAAGACAGCGCCCAAGTAGGTACCTAAAGTTTACTCTCGTCATCCAGTAAGCCAGCCAGAAAGGTATTTTTTATGGATTTTCCTGCGTCGCTTTTGTGGCTGCGTCGAAACTGTTGCTTTGTTGTTTTCCATTATTGAAGCAGGTGGCTTTTTGGTGTACACAACGTAGCTGTACATACGTACATGCATACTGTACATACGAACGTACATACGTACAAAAAGCATTCCTAAAGGGACCCCAATATCTCTTATATACAAATTGATAAAGCTTCACGCAAAATGGAAAGTTTATAATATTAAGTTACACATACATATGTACATATACTTGCTTAGGGCTTATATACAGTTTTGTGCCCGTATGTATGTATGTCGTTGCATAACGAGAGTTGTAAGGAGACAATTCATATCTGCATATTGTGAAATACTGTGAATTTACATATCAAGTAAATTATGAGCATTGAGATGTTGTCATCCGTTCGATGAAACTTAAGGCTGCAGCAATGAGGCTTTCAGCAAGTACATATACAATTGAATTACGGAAATAAACATGCATGTGTTCACATCATAGGAATTCGACGAACTTCTGCTCTGCTCTCAGTCTTTCATTAAGAAGTGAAGTCTGTTTGCCCGTTTTTGGTTCATTTTTCCTCCTCCTCTAAAGGCTGAGCTCTTTTGGCTGTGGAAACCTTGATGAAAATGTATTATTATCATAAATGTGCACTACATTAAGGATGCTTCTAAAAGAATTTAAACAAGCAGGAAAACTGATTTCCAGCTCTTCTTCTTTATTGAGAACTCATACGTGTGTTTATATACAGCCAGCCCGGCAACAAGAAGCAAGCCAAGCTATCAAAAAACAAAGTTAATATAATTATTTTTAGATAACAAACCAGGCGAGTGCACAATTTTGCGCAGGCCTCCTTCAATATTGGCTGTGGTGTTGGTGTTGATGTTGTTGTTGTTGGTGTTGCTGTTACTGAAGTGGCAAAAGTGCGTGAAACACAGGGCGAGCAATATCCAGGATATGCCACAATATGTGGAAAATTGGACTGTCTGTATGTTAGGCAAAATTTTGTTCACACTTAAAGGTGGATTAATCTTCACATCTTTACATTAAAGTCAGCCAAGAAAGGATTTGCGTGTTGCTCAGATCCTTATTATGATATAATAATAATTTATAATATAATAATTTATTGACATTCCACATGCCAGAGAACCCAATCAACATCCAGCATACACCTTACATCGAGCCCCCCATCTGTGTGCGTGAGGGTGATTGCTAGCACAATCTGTCACAATTAAAATGACACGTTTCTGATGATATTCGTGAGTCGTGGACAAATATGGTTGATATACCGTCTGGTTTAACCATTTGGTAACCATGTTTATACTCCCAACGAGCGTGAAGGGTATCTTGAAGTCGGACTAGACAATTCAGCATTTCAACGCGTGCCCTTGGAATGCTCTCGTAAATTTCAATTTGCCAAGTAAGAGCGCACGGCACACGAACACAAGCGCACCAATATGTACTTATAGTCTCGGATTTGTTTGTATCTACACATGTGATTTGTATCTGACAGATACATGTCTCTCGGACGTGAGCTGCATTCTGTTATGCTTTGTGGTTAGCCGTTGCATTTCCGTTCACGGCTCAAAATCTCAACATCTATTTCAACGCTTTTTGCAATACTATAAATATTCATTAGTGGCCTTTGATTTTGTTGTGGACTTCAGTCAGTTGCTGCTGTTTAATTGGATTTCAATTCGCAAACACAGTTGGGATTATAGATGCACATCACATGACAGTTGTTTTAACTCTATCCACGCAATCCTCTTGCCTCGCATATCGAATACACACCGTTCCGTTAATTAAAAGCACAATAAATAAATAATTGACATATATCCAAGAGCAAGCAAACGTTATTAAAATCAATTTCCAAAAATATTTAGAAATAATTTAAAGACTGTAAAGATTTAAATTATGTGCTACTTATGCTGAAACTTATGAAAATTCTTTAATCCTTTAATTATTCGAATCCATATAAAATTTTGAACTTTTGAATAAAATTTAATTGCGAGGCACGATTGATAAATATAGGATGGGTTAGTCCCATGCAAAACAAGGAAGAGGGAGACTGGATTGTGCTTGGAAGATATAATCAGTAGATGAGGTATAAATTATGTATAAAATTCAATTTTTAGCGATTGTTCTATATAATATATATACATATATTATATATTTCCGGGTTTATATTCAAAAGTTCATTAAATAATAGCTTATACGTAACGCCATTAAAGTATCTTCGGATCTGCCAGGCCTCCAGTGAAATACAGATTGCTTTTTTCTAACAATGTGCTAGAAACTCGAGCGGCAGCAATTGCAAAATTGACGAAATGAAGTATGTTAATAAAATAAGGAGCAATAATCTGAGTTACTATTTGTTAAGATCTATTTGATTGCTAACAAGATTGACGCACAGCCAGACGAATGCATCAAATCAATCCTTGCTGCTGGCTATAATGCCTTACTTAGAATGTTTTGTAAACTGGAATCTGTGTGTGAAGGAAAACAACAGTAATAAGAGGACAATAGAATAGGAAATCGGATAATGGCAATACGCCAGTGCAAAATATTCGCGTTTTACCGGTAGATACAATAGCATTTAATTTTGAAATGAGAAAGGGTTAGGATAGCCTAAACTGTCGAAGGGCGCCGGTCTTTGATGTAGACCCTCTTGATGCATTTGTTATTTTATTTGCCTGTTACTTATTTCTTTATTCGCAGCAATGCAGAATCTGATTTGTTTTGATCTAAACCGCAAGCACTGTCCATCCTCTCTATCGAAATAGTTGAGTTTTGTCCGCTTATGAATCATACATATAAAGATACATTTGACATTACAGGCCATGATAGACTTCATTTTTTATAGTCCTGACCTCCAGTTATAAGCATATGATCTGCCCAAGAGATAATTGAAGAAATTGAAGAAATGTCGAAAGTAATCGATTATCTTAAATAAGTTCAAATCTGCGCATTATGGAGAGTCCCATTTAAATATTGCTAAGCCACTCGCTTTTATAGGCTCTGTGATCGACGCATTCTGAACTCCAATGTTCAATGGGTTTAGGGTATGAACGTTGATAACACACAAACTGGTATTAAACACATTCCAGCAAATCCCTTATTCCATGTGTGTATGTGTGTAAGCGAATGTGTGTGGCCTCGGGGTTATATAACAAATTGATATAGAACTAGGAGCAACTGGGCACAATGAAAAGCTATCACAGCTACCGCACTGCATTCTGGCAGCCGCACAATTTCCATTGTATTGTTGATTAATTTCTAGCCGCAGGGTCTGGCTGTCTGGCTGAACTGCAGCTTGATGCTTTGTAAACATGTTGACAGACAGACAGAAAGACCGACACACCGACAGACCGGCAGACAATCAGACGGGCTGTATTGACGTTTCATGAGCGGATTATCAGCGAATGCTTCCCATTTATAAACTCCCGGTCAACAAGTGTTTTCGTCTTTTCTCACAATTTGCGTTGTTACTGCTCGCAATTGCGCAATAAGAATTTCAATTCTTAAAAGCCATAAATAAAATCTCTTTAATATTGAAGTATATATAACAATCTAGTGTAGATGACTATCTCTGAATTTGATAAGCTCTTATATTAAAATTTGTAATATCTTCATTCTTTTATACTTTCGAGTGTTGTATATTTTCTAACTCTATTTAATATCTAAACGTAACTACAATGAATTAATCTCATTTTTAACTTATTTGATAAATTTAAAATATTTGAGTATAACTTAAGATATTAGAAAATGGAATAATGGAAATGCACAGTTGACTTCATAATGTCAAAATGTAGTAAAGGAATGACCATATTATTTTAAAAATTGGACCTCAAATCTTAGTGTTCAAGCATGAACATGGCATATGCATAAACATATTTAAAATAGACAAAATAGGCATAAAACAAAATTGTTTATTTATTCAACAAAAGTCATTTACAACAAATATAAACGGTTTTTCCATATTAACACGTGAATTTTTGGACCAAAATTGTCATGTTTGACATAAAACTGGTGAGGCACCGTGTCGTTGCAAAAACTGGGAGCAGATTAATTTTAAAGCTTGAAGAATTCCGTCGAATGTTTTTACATTTTTAAAATGTATTACTTACAAAAGTTATGTTTTTTGCAACGCAAAATGACCAAAGCCCCACTGTGCAACGTTGTGGCTATTAGAAATGTAACGTGAGCCTAGACAACGGCTTAATGATAATCTGAGAGGAACACTTAAAAAAAATTCTTATGTGCATTGTAGTTTTAGGTCTATAAGCACAAGTATTTTAAGGAAATAAACAGTTAAATTGTTGGACTCGAAGAGTTTAGAGTTCAGATTTGGAATTCGTGAAGGCTAGTCTTAGTGTCTTTTCTAACCAGAGTACTCAGAATACCTATTATTTCTCTTTGAGAAAGGGTTAACTCACATATATATTATATAGTAGGTATCTAATTTTAAACTGCGAAGTTGAAATTAGTGATAGATGATCACTGATATGGATCTACTGCTTATAAGAGATTAGCTAATTTTGATTACATTTTTAGACAACGTTTTCCGGATTTTATGAAAATTCATGAAGATTCCATTACTTGGTGAACTTGAAAAGTTCAAATTAAAGGAGTACGCAAATCTGTCAGCTTCTTTACCTATTATATTTGGCATTCATGAATGAATTTTTCGTAGAGTAGAGTGAATGTATGTGGGGATAGCATATTGTGGCTTTAATGCAACGAAACTTTTATTAACGACTTGTACACCATCTTTAATAACTCCGCTTATGTTAGCTATAAGCCAAGCCCAAGACACATACAATTTGATTTATGATAAATATTTGCCGCATGTGCCACGTTCTGTCCCTATTTAGCAAACTCTCACTTGCATCTCCTCAGTTACCGGTAGTTTACCTGTGTTCAGTGTGTGAGCGTAGGTAAGCGTATAATGAGATTCTTTTTTTTTTTTTTTTTTTTTTTTTTTTTTGTATATTAATTTCCGGCCGTATCAAGCGTGTATGTTATGAAATGCATTGGTATTTGCCAGACTTTGTACGGCATTGTACCATTGTAATCAAATCGTTTGTGCCACAATTATTTAAATGACTTAACATAGACTTACAGAACGGAAATACCCGATTAGTATTATCTGTGGAACTGGACCACTGCGTTTGGCTGATGCCATTTGCTCTTTTCCATGTAACCTACTCCGTGTCAAATGTTTTCAAGCCAATTGTTGGCTAATTGTTTTGTCCATTTCAATGGCTAATAAGTCGGAGGGATTATACTCATGAATATACGTACAGTTTATTGCAGCTACTTGCCTGCTTGCTCCTCTTGTGCCTGTTACTTCAAACTAACAGGCACAAACTCTTTCATCGCTACCACTAGGTAAACATACAAAAATATAAAGGCAAACAATTATTGGGCTTTTGCGGAAATAGTGCTTGAAATATATTTGAAATATCTTTGGGCTTCGACTACTTTTTTAGGCCAACAAATTCTAAATCAGAATTAGAGCTTATCAAGCAGAGGAAGCTTATTTTTAATATAGTAATTTTGTTCGAAATAAAGAAAAGGAAATTATTGGAGTAACATAATAAAAGCTTAATGTAAGCATAAACGCATTTTTGTTTTATATCAAAATTACAAATTTCCTTCAACAATCATCGACTCGAAATTCTGTTTATCATTTCGCGAATTTCCGATTCGAGTTGATTGCATTCAGCTAATTCACTATCCAAAGTTAATCACAGTTTAAGTAAGCTGGATTACACTCAGACCCATTGTTCGAAAAATATTTACAGGATAAATTACGGGTTTTGATTGATAGTTTTTATGGTTGAAAATTAATTAGAATTTCGTTCATACTAGAGAGATAAAAAATGTAAAGTGGACATAGGTAAAGTAAACTGCAAATTCGAAATTTATATATAAGACTTGACGTCAGCAGGCCTTTCAATTCACACGGCACACAAATTCATATCCATTTGGATCCCTATTTTGACTGCTTACAAGGTCCTTCCGTGCAGTAATTTCCGACATCCGTGCTTGTAGGCCTATTCTTTTGGGCGTTTTTTCTTGTCCATCTCTGCAAGCGAATATATTATTTTCGCGTTGCATCATCTGGCATTTCATAGAATTGACTTACACCTAGGAATCCTTCCATTTTCGATGTGGCATCAATAGCATTCGTCTCCTTACTAATATTGCGCACCTGTATATTAAACATTGGATTGCAGATGGGTAATTTAATAGCACAGGGAATGCGAATTATGCCACAACCGAACCGATTGAGGAAACGTAAAGCCATGGTCAATACAAATAAACCCAAAGTTAGGGAAACCGAGGACTTGCTGATTTTTCACTTACAATTTTGATGTACTCACAGGAGATTATCGGAATAAACTGACATACAATCTCAAAAATCCATAGAACCTTAGTTTTTGTCATCGCCTGCTGAAACTTTTTTGAACATGTCCTCAAACAAATACGCTAGGATCTTCCATTTCTATACTCTTGTACGAAAACGAGTGTCTTATCCACACATATATTTTTACACATATACGAATACCCGCGATCAACAGCTCTTTAAGCCGCCATAATTTGTTTTTGAATCATGAATGAGGTTGGTTGTGGCGATGGTTGGATGCGTTTAATATCAGAGGGATTTCAAGATCCGAGAATGTCACAAAACGGCAAAATATTCGAGTTGGAAACAATGAATATACCATTCATCAATGCTTAACAAATTAAACTAAGTGGAAAATTTTAATTTGATATTACGCTTGAACTTGTGTTCGTAGGCGAATCCTTGTCTCAAAGTACTAACAACCCCTGTTTTTTTCCATGTAGGGTCACTTTTATTCGGGGTTGACATTTATATGCGAATGATAGCTGCGAAATGCCAAACTATTAAAATGCCTTTTCTATGCAATTTTACGCCATGATATGGGCACGTTGAGTGAGTCCACTTTTCTTCTCTTTTTGGGTTGTTTTTACACATTTTCTGCATCAATTTTGGTGGGACTTTTAGCCACCACCATGAGGGCATATAAGCATATGTCCGTGAGTGCGGCTGGGTGTGTGCCTAGGTGTCATCGTTCTTCGCTTTCGTTGAAAAATGGGCCTGCCCGTCGTCCCTTTGATTATAGTTTAGGTGTCAATTAGCAACGGTGCGGTTGGGTGCTTCTCAATGATACGAATTATATATATTAATGGGAAGAGCTCATAATCCGGGATTTAATGAGACAACACGTGAAAACTAACGCGAATGTTGACAATAGGTGATTACAACTTTGTGTGTAAACTTAAGCTTTTTCATGAAAAGAGCATGCAATTTTCTAGGAGATTGCGATATGCATCGGGACATCCCACATACACATTAGTATACATATGCATATGCAAACATACGACGTACAATAGAATGTAATGTTCAGAGATTTGGAGATCTGTACATCACACACTCATACACTCACACACATATATATATATATATTGCACACGAGTTGCTGTATGTGTTAGCGTTTTCACGTTGGTCTTTGCTTGTTTTGCGAGCTCATTTTTCCCTTCTCTCTCTCTCTCTCTCTCTCTCTCTGTCCCTCTCACTCCGTGTATTTTTGTGTCATTTGCTACACGTGCTTAAATTCATTTAATTTATTTAATACTTGAAAATACATTTATTGTTTACAATTGTATTGCGCAAGAAATATACCCTCTGTTCATTTTGGGCTTCATCCGAAACAATCGCCAACCCTCCAGCTTGTCATTGAGGAAACTACTTGAACTATGGTATTGGGTGTGACTGCAAATGAATTCTTATTGCGTGTTCGATACGGTACGTAACGAGTAGGCCCTGGCATCACCGCTTGGGAATTGATTTCGATTCATTTACTTACTGATGATGCCTCCTTGAACAGGCATATCAATCGAACGGCCTTGGAAGCTAGACCTAGATTGTTCATACATATTTATAGCCATGGCTCACAATTCGGTATACCTCTTGATCCAAGGGTACAAACCTGTCCACTGACTCTAGCTTATTGTGGTCACATGTGCTTAAAGAGGCCGGGGCTTGCCATATATGAACTATTACTACACTATGTTTCACAGAGTTGGTAATTAGCAAATGGCCAAATAGTATTTACAATCTAGTTAATAGTACAGATATGGTGGAGCAATACAGATTGTATAGCTTCGACGTAGCCACATAGTAAGATCTAACCTTCTAACAAACAACTTTAGAGTATCTATTACGTGAGCTATTCCGTCTGCATCTCACTGAAACCTAAGACTATAAAATATTGAATACGTGAACCCACAGCTAAGTGAAACGAAAAAAAAATTTAGCGTAAGATCAAAGCTCGCACATAAATATGAGTGGCCTGGGTCCGGCTGCCTGTTGGCTAGCACACAAGCGAATCGAATCATGGTCCCGCATGGCCAAGGAGCGCGTTGGTGCCGTTCGACGCGTTACACTTGACCGCAACTCGGCTGACGAAAGCTCTGGCAGTGGCGGCAGCAATGGTTGCACCCAAGTGCTGCCAGGAAGTGAGGGTGCTGCATCCACGACGCCGCCACCGCTGCAGCCGATGACGCCGCCGCCATCGGCATCATCGGTAACCTCGACAACGAGCGGCATTGGCAGTGTGTCTGCCGGTAGTGGCAGTGAGAGTTGTGATTTGCCGACGGATTCAGAGGTGCTTTACCAAAAATCACTTCTATCCTAATCACAAACTTAAATGTTCGAAATTTTACCCTTTGCAGGAAGTGAATATTTCGAAGGAGTCACACACAATACAACCGGCAACACAGCTTCATGGCATTCCGTGTGTACCAAACAATCCGATTCCATCAGATATTTTGCGTGGACCTGCTGAGATATTTCACAGCCCGTTGCACTTGCATCATCAGAGTCGTTCGTTTCCACCACGTCTACAGCGCACACCCTCAATTTCTAGTCAGAGCAGTATGGATAGCGCTCCGTCCAGACAGTCGGTGAGTTCATTCCCCAAAGCCCTCTCTATATCTCCGTTCTGTCTTTCATAATAATGATGCGGTGTCACATATTAGGGACATCGTGGCTCTTCACCCCAAATAAGGACATTTGGACCCGACGGACGTAGTTCGCTTCCAAGTGAAACTGCGTTTCCCCACCACCTTGCCCGTTCGCCCAGTCCCATGCGGACTATTTCGCTTGATGCTCGATGCAATAGCCCGGCTTCACCTGATGTAAGTGTCTTGAGGACCCCAAGCCCCTCCCAGAGCAGCCTGGCCTCTTTATCGAGTGGGGTCGGCATCGGATCTGCACCGAATATGGCTATAACTGGAGGTGTCGGATCCGTTGCTTGCAAGGGCATGAGCATGAACGTGACTACTGGTCGCTGTCTGTCACCATTGCTCATACCTCCACGTCCTCAGCCCGGCATCGACCCAGCTGTGGGCCCTGCTTCTCCACTGGGTGCTCTGCAACCAGACCTATATCGAATGCCCGATGGACCTATCTACCTGACTGCCCCTGAAACTAGTCATGCCGTGGGTCGCTTGCACTTGAGGGTGAAATATGATTACCACTTATTCGATTTAACGGTTCACTTAATTGAAGGTGAGTTTTATTAACTAGATATTTTAGGACTAAGCCTTAACTTTGAACTCCTTTCCAGCACACAATTTGAGTCCGATTGAGGACGGCGGCTTTCGGGACCCTTATGTGCGTCTGATGCTTCAACCAGATGTAGATAACCGCAAACGTCAAACACATATACACCGCGGAGAGTCGAATCCATACTTTGATCAGCATTTCAAGTTTCCAGTTTCCCGTGATCAATTGCAGGGCAAAGAGTTGGTCCTACAGGTCCTCGATTATGATAGATACTCGCATAACGACATTATTGGTGAAGTTCGTATTTTAGTTGGTGGCCTAGATCTATCAAAGTCCGTTGAGGTAAGTATAATCAAAATAAAATAATCAATAATCAAAAATAAAAGGATATTTACTTTTATTTTATTTAGATCTGGGGCGACTTGCTGCGCACCAAGAAGCCTAAGGAGGATCGACCAGAACTACTGTGCTCCTTGAACTTTCTTCCACAGGCAGAACGTTTGACCATTGTAATAATGAAAGCCAGGAATTTGGATACGATTCAAGAGCCGTATGTCAAGGTAGGCCAGTAATTTGAGTATAATTGATTTCATTTATAATTTATATAATTAAATGATTATAATCTAAGATATATCTGATACAAAACGGCAAGCGTATCAAGAAGAAAAAGACAAGCATTACAAAATCTGAGGATCTAAGCAATCCCATTTGGAACGAGGCATTTACATTCAATTTACAATCAAATTACTTACAAAATTCCGCCATTGAGGTGAGTTATAATTGCTCATTGGTGAGTTATCGATATTTGTAACTGTTTCTGGCTTTAATCTGTGCAGATCTATGTGGTCGGTACGGGCAGCGAGGCAACGGAAATCGGCTGCTTTGGGCTTGGCCCCCAGGAGAGTGGAACTGGCTGTCAGCATTGGCATGACATGATTAACAATGCACGCAAGCCCACAGCCATGTGGCACTACATCCGTTAAGGATTATATAAACATAATATCTTAAACAATATGCTTCAGTATCGAAAACAAAAACAATTTCAAATATTCATCAAGCTGTCTTTAAAGCAGGAACTCACCTGAAAATTTGAGCTGAAAGCCAGCCTGCATGCAGTATATCTGAAGCGTCAGGCATAGCTACTTTTGAATTACGGCATTATATGCTAGTCAATATAATTTATAGGCTCATTTCTAAAGTGTCCAAAATTTAACTCTATATTCCTATTACTATTTATATACACATATGTTTATTCAATGTTTACTTAACGAGAACTACACGAGCTCAACCTTCAAGTTCCTATATTGCACAAGCGAAACGAGCAACCAAGCTTCATTCAATCTGCATTCCGGACTCAATTTAAAGAAAAGGATACGAAAAGGGACCCGAACTGAGTGAAACAAGAATGGGGCATGTCAACGGAGTTGTTGACATTTTGGTTCGTTTTGACGAAGAGTATTCAAGTGTGCATTTCTTTAATAATTATGAATATGAAAACATTTCAACGGCATTTCTTTGGGTCTCAAATGGTCGTCAATCACCGCCCCTTGGAATTTCCTTAGACCACAGCAACAAGACTGACGGACTCCTTTGTATTGGCGACAGTTGACAAATTGCCCCTGTTGTCCTTTTCGAAGCGTCGGTATTGCGTTTGTCGCACATGGTATGCGAGCGTATTGTTTATGGGTGCCATTGAGTGAGAGTGAGTGCCAGAGGTTGACAGTTTAGAGTGCAAGTAGGCAATCTACGTGCTATAACTAACCATACAACTACAAGCACACAAAAGAAAGTTTTTCAAACATTTGCGTTTCATTTGCGCAGAAAATTGCACAGCGAGCTCAAGTCCTTGCTCGTACGACAGTCGTATAAAAAATGTACGATCAAACGACATTTCCGTTATTGTAATTCTCTATGCCCTCCAATTAATGTATGTGTACATAAACTGCAATCAAACTTTCACAACAACATATATATATATAGAGAGACGGAGAGAAACACCAGTTGTCAATATTGTCGGCGCGAGCTTTCACGCAGAATAATATTTACAACTTAATGCAAATGGTACTATATTTACAGAATGTTCCTTTCATTGCAAACAACATACCATTTGGCAATTATTACGAATATACCAAATACAACGATAACAACATAAATCCTTTACTATTTGTCGATGTTAACTACATACATAAATACTTACATACAAACGTGCACATACATGTAAGTATGTGCATGTATATGAATGTTGTTTATAAGAAGATAATTGAATTATTTTCCCTACTCTTCAACAATATGAATATTATATTTTTGATGTTGTATATGTAAAATTATGTATGCAGGGCAAGCTTACTGTAAAATACATTCTATGTTTAAGCTATAAATACATATATATGAGTACATGCCATATAAACATGTATATATAAGCTATAAATATATATAAATATATATCTATATGAGTACATGTTATATAAATATGTGGAATATGCAACACTTATTATCCTCCTGCAACTGCTATTGCTACTGATAAATCCGAAAGCTAATTTATATTTAAAAGACTTGGACTTACATCCTAACCTATATAAATATACTTCCATACTTATATACACGTATTGTAGTCTAATACTTTTCTAATGTCACTTTTAAATATGTCTTTGTAAAATTAAATGTTTAATTTCTCAATTGTCTAAATAAATTATTATTTACACATATATATATATACATATAAATATACATATACATATATATATATATATATATATATATATATATATATATATATATATATATATATATATATATATATATAAATATATATATATATATTACATAAATTCAGTATGATCAAATTAGTCAATATATATAATAGCTTAGAAATATAATATTGACAAAGAAAAACTCATAAACTGAAATACCTCTGACTTACCTAAAACTGTATTTTTTAAATAACTCCACTGAAAATAAGCAAGATCATAAATATATGTTTATACATGAGCGCATCTGTATACATAAACATTATAAAATCCTAATGATTACCGACATTGAAAACGCGGGAAACAGTTTATACAGGAGTTCAGTATCGTCCTCTACCGAAAAATAAACTGATCTCTACATATTAAACAATATTTAGCTATTCGCATATTGATGTGAAAAATTGATGTGAACAATTTGTTTATTAATTATTCAGTGAATAAATACACACACAGACACACACACAATTAAAACTTTTTTGTCAAATTTTCCCCATATATTGAAGTTTACGTAAGTATCAAAATAATCCCAAGAATTTCACACAAGTGATGAATGTCAAATGTCGAATGTTAAATCAAATGCAAATAAATAAGTCAAAGTTATAAAAATCCACGTTTGAATCATTTTTTCTAGTTTATTAAATTGATTTTCATTTTCAACGGCTGCGATTAAAGAAACTGCTTTATCGTCGAAAAGTGAACTGCTTGGTTAAAATAATTTTAAGAACACAGTTCATGTAAAACTGTAGGGAGTGTGCAAAAGTAGCCGCCATTATTTCAATCAATTTATTCATTCCGCATTTTATTATGATATATGAGATATATGAATATTTAATAAATATAAATAATATAGTCGTAAATTATTTTACGATTCTGTTGGCCTGCGAAGTGACTTCCGTTAAGTGTTCACCAGGGGACAGTTGCGTTTGAATAAACAGTGATTTTCCAACTACGTTATGCGAAACAGCATATATTGTAAATAAATTTGGATATACGCCGACAAAATGTTGAAAAGTAGAAAATAATGTAAATATTTGTATATGACCTATGAATTTAAATGTATCATCACCATATCACCGTATCACCATACAACATGTATGGTTAGTGGTATCATCCATTTAAATATTTAATACGAAGTAAAAAAATTCCAGTCTGGCAGCTCTGTCTGCCTCAATCAGCTGCTGTGCGCATGCGAATTTGTGTCCGTTAAATGTCTTGCAAGCGCAGTCGCAATGCCGCAACCGCGAATTGATCAACGATAGTGCGCGTAATTTTGATTTGCTAGTGATGAGAGTTTGCATTGTGCGTGAAGAGAATTTTAATACATTATCAATTTAATATTGAGCAATGCACAGTGCACCCCCAGAAGCCAAGTTGCCCAGTAAAAGCTATTGATGAGAAAGCCAATCGATGCTTCTGTGCGACATGCGTATCATGCTGTCATGCATGTGCCACTCTTTCCTCTCCGCTGAGGCTCTTCCCGTTCTGTGGAATTGTTGCTGTTCTTCGAGCAAGCGAGGCAGCGCGTAGGTGGCCAAAGTGGCAGTTATGGCCATAAATACAAATATGTACGTACCCGCCAGCAGGTATTGAATAAAAAAATAAAAAAATAAAACAAATAAACAAATGAATGGTATTGAATGCCATTTATATAAATATTATCAGAAACTGTGGCAGTCGCAGAACCAGATAGATGTGCAATACGTACGGCTCTCCAAAGTTCTGTCCAACCTACGGGCTGCAAAACAACTCGCTGAGTACTGCCGATGGTGATGTAAGCTCCACTGCCATCCAAATTCGAAAATGTAAATAGACCTGGGTAGCTGGTTCGATACATACATACGTACCAAATGACAGCATATTTTGTAAACTCGCCCACCCACTATCAAGAGTTGACTTTTCTACTTTATTCACCTGCAAATGCAAACAAATCGCAAGCCCGCATAAACTGCATCTTACACTCATTGCCAAATCGAATACAACTGTGATGGTAGTGTCTAGACATTATAACACACTCAAACCCAGATGTATTCACTTTATGGTAATCAACATACTCACCACCAATCTAGTGGTAACATAAATAACGACTGTTTGGGCTAAGTTCATAGTAAACCAATTACACGACTTGAGATCAAAAATTTCAACTGAATATAGATTTGAAAAATCCTTATATGTATGTATGTTCCCAATGTATTTACTTCACACGTTTTATCTGATTTATTACGATGTGCGAGTACATTTGAGAAAAGATTTTCATTTTAATTTTAAGTGAAATAATGTGAAATTTAACGTCTGTATAGAAATTACAAGAAATAACAAATTTATATATACTATATATATAAGGTTATAATTCAACTACAATAAACACTTCATTACATAAATTCTCTAAAATATGTTAAATTGATAAGTATAAAAAAAGCGGAAAAAAAGCAAAATATTTTTTAAAAAAGTCAGAATTCCCGCTTCCCGCTGTTTTGGATTTTTTTTCGCAATTTGATTTTCAAAAAAAGCCAGATTTGACGGGAAAAAAGCAGATTTGGCAACACTGGTATGAATGTAACGACGCTATTGAAGAAACGAAACCACATAATCATGTTTATCCTCGTAAGTGTAAAACCTGGCCAAAAATTATGGGTCTATGCCCAAAAAACTGCACAATTCATATGCGTGTGCATAAATAAAGCAAAATAGTAATTACTAGCACGGCAGGAAGCATTCTGTAATGAATAAAAATTATAAATATAAATCAAATACAGCTCAGATTACATTGCATTTACCATGAACGCCATTCCCTTACTCCAGCAGGCATTACCAAAGATCAAAGATAAAGTAACGGCTAAAAATTCAAAATTCAATCGCGATTCTTATAATAGGCAAGAATGACTTTCGACCGTATGCATAGAATAAACGCCGTGCATACATCTATATATATAGGATAAACGCTTGCTGCTCGTCTAATCCGTCGGAAGGTAATGAAACTTTAGGACGTGTAAAATTGGGGAAAACTGTATATTCTACAGTACTAGAGTTTTAAACTCAGATTTTAACAACTAAATAAGGGGGTAGTGCCAAATCGGAAAATGGATATGACAGTTTGGAGTATGACTGAGTATTATGCAGTCGGTAACGCCCGACTGCAATGTTCTTACTTGATTCATAATGTCTTTAAAGCAATAGCGATATGCATATATATATAACCTTGCTATCGATATTGCCGAAACAAAATATACCATTCTGATTGACGAATCAACTTATATATATTAAGAAGGAATGCTGCAACACTGATTCATACCGACAAACGGACGGACAGCAAGACGGAACTCACACAAAACTAATATTTTCATATCACTTCGTGAATGAGTGTAAAAAACGTAAACTCATTCTTATTGTTATTTAAACAAGAAGGCTCTAGTCGAGACCCTGAACCCTGCACTCTTCTTCTTTACGAACGTATGAGCGCGTGCTCTGCTAACCACGCAGTTGCTGCCGTGGCTTGGGCTTAATTTTGGACGTTTATAACTCCATTTCTAGATGGTCGATCCTTATGAAGTTATCAGAATAGATTAAGAGCATCTAAATGTATCTATTTGCACCAAATTGCAAGTCTCTAGTATTTTAAAGGTTTTTTTTTTTTCAAATTGTGTGCGAAGGGAGCGTGGCATCCAAAATCTGAAAATTACAAAATCTGCGTATCCATAATTTTTATCTAAATATATAAATTGAAGTCTCTAGCTAAAACGTCATAGATGTTATGCCCAAAAAACCTTAAAAATGTAAACGAATCTTGGATTTTTTTATCGATAATTTGGAAATGGGATGAGTTATAGAAAAAGCTAAATAAACTCGCACTGCGTGACTTAAATACGAGTATTCATGTAAAATTTCAGCTCTCTAGCTTTTATTAGTTTCCGAAATCTCGACGTTCGTATGTTCTGATCAAGAATATATATACTTTGTGGGGTCTGCGACGTCTCCTTCTGGTTGTACTCATTTACATATTTGCATATCATAACTGATGGGATCAACCTATCATCTATAACATTTAAAAATAGATCAGTTCGAGAACTTTCCTAAATTTCACCATTTTTATAATAAAAGGAGAGAAAATTTAAGATTGTGAAGTTGCAGAATTAAATTGTGACAGTTATAACAATTACAATTTTAAACTTTCGAAAAATATTTCATACTACTTATTATTTATATCGTACTACTTATTATGATTAGCAAAGATACATTTTTTTAAATGACGCCTTAAGAATTGTTGCACTTTGAAAACGCAGTTTTGAATTCAGAAAAACAGGTTCACGAATATGAATGTGATATGTTATTCAGCAGCCCAATATCAAGTATACGACTCTGTATTTCTTGCTAAATGAGACAACTATGACCTATATTTTCACAGACAAATACCTAGAGCCATAGGAGTGTATGTTTATAAATATATATATATATATGGATACATCCCGAAATAAACGCACAGAGTCATATATTTTGAGGGCATTTTTCCATTTCGGAAATAATAAGCCTCAAGATACACTGATGCACCAATACGCCTACGTTAGAAGCAAGGCAAAATACAGATGCCTTAACTTGAAGTCTCGCATAGATCTATTAATAATCGCGATATCAACTGAGCGAATACCTATGCGAAGAATCAAGAACTTTGGGATGCTGCTCGCACACACCTTGAATGATGCAGCGGCTAAGTATTAAACTTGAAAATTGATCGAATATGTGATGCCCTATATAAGTTATATAAGCTATGTATATTTAATTATATTTAGCTGAACTACTTTGAAAAAAAAAAATAAAAAATTATAGTTCTTTCCATTCTGATACGATACAAGCAAGATGATCCTCTAGATGTGTAAATAAAACACAATACTTGATGAATGAATATTAAGTCAAAACTAAAAATTTACGAAATCTAATTCGGTTTGTCCGGCGTGCTTTTATCGCGTTTGGCTGGTTTATGACCGCAAAGCAACGCGAAACGAGCTACGCGGCAACAAGTTGGATTTTTCTAAAAATGAATACACGAAATATCTTCGTGTTTGGCGTTAAATACAGACGGGCACGACAACGCACCGCAGCCACGAATGATAAATACAAAAAGAGCGAAACAGAAGAATTTAATTTGATTTTCATTTGGCCTGCTCAGCGTTATTTTCTTCGTCTATTGTGTGGTGGGGCGTGTTTGCTCTCTCCTACTTCGGCCTCACCTCTGCCTCTGTTTCCGTCTGCGCCTGCGTCTCCGGCTGCGGTCCATCTAAGGAGCATATTTTCAAAATGATGCCTTTCGTGACTTTCCCGCAACTAGTTGAGTTTTGGATGTCAACACGATGTACACGCGCGCAATGGCGATGCAGCTAGCCAATCCAGTGCGATAGACAAAGCGTGAAACTTTAACTATCCCTCATATAGGAATTCGACTTGATAGACAGTCCAGCAACCTTTTGCCTGACTCAATGAAAATCTAGTCTCTCAATAACTCAATAAGGAGAAAGGTAAAATTATACATACATATATGTACATATGTACATATGCAAGACATGACAACAGGCATTGCTATGACTAAAGTGATATTATCAATACTCAGACCGTCAGACATGACCATTGGCACACAGTTCTGTGTTTGCCTGCCTTTAAGCCTTTTATGGACATATACTTTCGTCTAGGGAATCGAATTTCATGTACAAAAACAAATTTCAACGTTCTCTCAAATAGGCATGAGTGTGTGTGCTTGTGCGTCTGTGTGTGTGTGTGTATGCGTGTGTGTGAAATACAGCGCCACTTGCCAGTTCGCAGAGCATTTAAATAGAATTCCCGTGTTGCCACCACCACCGCCGAAAGAGACGGATACGGATACGATCGGGCGATGACGATTACCGGCGTGTGAAAAATGTGAATTGTGAAAAGTGTGTGTCTCAATAAACATAATTATATTTATTCCATGTTGGGATAACAGAAAGTGTAACACGTCTTAATTATTTCATTTTAGAGCACAACATGGACGATCTCATGCGAGAGAATGCCATGGCCTATGATGCTGGTGAACAGGACAAGAACAACCTCAAGAACAACAAATCACAAATATGCTCGTTAAAGTCGCACAAGTTTCCTCAACAATCGTTGCCGACAAACGGTTTGCTTGCTACAATACTGCCATGTATTAAACTAGATCCGGATAGAGGGCAGATTGTTGGGACGGAACCCTGGCAGCACACCTCTGTAACAGATCATATGCGCTTAGATCCGTTGGATACTAACAAACTATTGCTACAGGGGTCAGATGACCCCTTGATCTCGCACGGAGCCAGTAACGATCCACATGATGAAGATCAGGACTATCCATTCAATACGTTGATGGCTCGCAAAACGGAGGAGCAACAAACAATGCAGCACAGGGCATGTAGCACGCTCACAAAGCAACAGCTGAAAGCTAATCTGATGAATGCTAGGAAATCCCATAGGCAGCCAGTGCAGGAGCTATCCGTACCTACGCAAAGAGTGTCGCGACAAAGCAAATCAAAGAAACGCTCAACATCTACTACAGGGGTAAAATTGCGCTTCCACCATCAGGCCTTACCGGCAGAGTACGCCGCCCATTACGAGGCAACACAGAGACGCCATTTGTCAAGCACCCGAACAACTTTAACTGCAGCACCTGCAGCACCCGCCGTAAAAGTCACGAATCCGCCTCAGAGCCAATCACATGAGAATGTCCGCAGTTGGCTGAAAAAGATAGCCGAGATTCAGAGAAGTGCAGAGCGGCAACAACAGGAACTGGAATTAGGAAAGAACACTCGGTCAGAACCACCATCACAATCAATACGAACTGTCACAACCCAACCGCTGCAGCCCGTGATTGAGCTGTCCAGCCCAAAGCGCAGCGCCATTAAATACGCTGATTTGCCTTACATGGGGGAAATCACCTTGGACAACTACAAGCCCCGACGTGGACGCAAGCCAAAGAAGGCGGACATTTGTCATTTGATCTACAAGAACTATGGTACGATCATCCCAACCAACGTTCCAACGACGTCTGCTGATCACGATCCAGTCGTTAATTCTCACCTTCAAGTCTATACCACTGCATCACCACTCGCACATCGTGTTGTGTCCAGCCCATCCCCAACTGCTGTTCCTCTAGAGGAACCCCTGAATCTTTGCTTGCGAGACCAATCCAGTGATCGTTATTCAATCTCAAGCGGGGACAGTAATAAGCCATCGACAGTTACAAATGCAGCCACATCAACAACGGAGTGTGAGAGCTACTCGCAACGTGCGACGCCATTAACAGATCAAGCAGGACCCTTGAAGCCTATTTCAATTAAATTTACAAGAGAAAAGGAGATCAGTGTATCTGAGAAGTTTTCGTTACAGCCTGTGGGATTAATCCACCAAAAGTTCATGGGAAACTGCCATTTAGGCTTACAAGTGGAGACTATTGAAAAAGACAATCAACTGTCATTAAAGATTCCAATACCAAGTGGGTTCTTTGACACCATAACCACCATCACCACCTCACCTAACAAGCGCGAGCCGCTCGAATTATCGATCGATACCGTAACTCCGCCAGCCATGCGCAAGCGTAAGCGATCTGCGATTTTTATACCGCCCGTACCGACCGAGCACAGCTCCAGCCCATCTACCGAGGTCAGCATTTGCAAATTTAAGTTTACGGGCGGAGCTAAGCCTATGCTAGAGGAGAAGAAGATGTTGTCTGTGGATGCCGAAGGCAACTATCGCTATTACAATGGCACCGGCGACAGGACGCTGCGGGGCTATGAGTTCATATCACGCGAGCAGCAACAGCAACAGCAGCAGTACCAGACATCAGTTTCATCCATCACCAGCAATGATAAACTTTATATCGATATACCACCTCCCTCAACGGATCTCAGCCTGGAACTGTTACACATACCACCAGAATCTCCCACATCATCTATTTTCTTACCGAGCAGCCTGCCAGTCGCATCGCAAAGTCCCTCCAATTACTCCAGCCCCAACAGTCCCAAGCAGCAAGCGATGCTTCATCCCGAGGATTACAATAAACAGTTGGATCCTACTGAGCAGCTACACAGATCACTTCCGAGCCCAAGGCTTGTGACAGCGTCAGTAACAAAGAGGGGGCGCTCATCGCGTCGCTCCAAGCAACGCGAAAAACTTGAAAAGACATTCAAAGAAAAAGGATTTTTAATACAAACACAACAACTACAATCCGCCGAGGGCGCAACGTACTGTAAATTTAGACAGCTGAAGAAATTTACGCGCTACCTCTTCCGCAACTGGAAGGATCATATTCCAGAAAGCGATATTTGCAAACACCATCATGACGAGGATGTTGTTGCTCGCGATCAACACAATGTTCTCGAGAATATACTAGCCGGGCAAATTGGTTTAGGTGTAGACAATTTGGCCACAGTGCAGGCTATAGCAAAGCAGGCCTCGTAGTATATCCCGTATGAGCTTATATAAGTCACTACGATTATGAATACACTGCCAAAGATTGATAGATTTAAGAAAATTGTCGGGGAAAGTTCTCGTTAGACAGCAATTATCTAAATACAATGTTGATTCCGTCCAAGCTGGCTAACTTCTAATTGATTGCCACGTCTCAAGTCGTTCAGCAATTTAAGCAATGTTATCGTTAACAATAAAATTAAATTCTAACAGATTCATGTTATAAAACAGGATTAAATTCTTCATCAAAGTTATCACTAGTAAGTAGTCCCCAGAGAATCGCAAAAACTTGAATTTAGTAAAAATGCGTTATATACTTTAATTATGGAGCTAATAACATACAAAATATTGTTAGTAAAAATAAACTAGGATATTCTCCTTTATGCCAGACTTTAGAATTGCTTTCCAGGTCAATAATATATGATATTTAGAATACTTCATTTTTTGGAAGACGTCAATGCTTGCAGTCTTCGTATAAAAAAGTGCGAAATTCAAAAATAGGTATGTATTAGTATCATTGTGCATTTAGCAGCCTGCTTTGTTAATACGTAATTGTTTGGTCATTTGGTTATTACCATAAATTGCTTAAAGGTTGGCTAAAATCGTTTGCCAAGTTAAATTCTTGCAAGTACAATTCCTTGCGTGTAAGTGTGAATTTGACTTTCAATAGTTCGAAAAGTTGATCACTTTCAGGTTCAGTTTTAAAAATAAATTAACAATATGTTACTCATAAGTATACTTTTTGCTATCTATCCACTTAGGGTTCGATTAATTAGAGCTCAAGGAGCCATCGTGATCTTTGCTCGCCTCTGCGTTGAAGGACATTGCAGGAACAACCACATTCATCGGGCATACTAAGTCAGTCCAATCGACCTCAGTTTGCCCCTTTGCACTCTTGCGACGTTTAAGTGTGAACTGTGAGCGCTTTGGTGGCTTCAATTTTGCCGTGATCGTTAGCGGTAAATAGCCAGGTGCAGCTTCGGCATCGCGTTTGCAAAGTATTATGGATCGTCCAACCAATTCTTTAAAGTGCATTGCTAAGTGGCGTCGTAGCAACGATTTACTCGGCGGTATTGAAAGTAAATCAGCTAATAAGTCGGCATTGAATCTTTCCTCATATAGCATCAAAGCTCCGTGCACACCAGCTCCGCGTAGATTTGGAGCATACTCAGACAAATCGATGGTTTTTAACCATTCCATTACTCGGTGGGCTGTCCACAAATCAACACTCTCTTTTTCCGTACTATTGGCTTCGTCGCTCTGATCAACAATCTTGGTTGAGCGACGAATCAGACCTTCAGCGTCCCAGCGCAAGCGGCGCATGCACAGAATACCACATCGTAATGATGCAATGTGCAGACATGAGCTCACATGTAACTGAGAAAGATCTTCGAGCGTTAAACGATGCAACATGCGCCCATCGACTTTCGCCTGCAAAAAGTAATCCTTGTACTGGGGCAAACCAATGTCATCCAACCAGCGCAGCACCCAGCCCACATCCAATTTGGCAGCCTTTATTGTCAGTTCGTCAAACTCCCTTTTGGTTATGTCATCAATGGCTAACATGATTTTCTTCCGATGCAGAACGGATTTCAAATGAAGTTCACGTTCGATATCTACCGCCGATGCGGTAAAGAAACAAACTGATGGATCAGCTTTCAGCCATTTTCTGTGAACAAATAAAAAATAGAATAGAAAATAAAAGGTTAGACTCTAATAATTTTAATTTTCTATTAATTAACGCAATGTATGTAATCAAAAACTCTTTTCTTCTGAGAAATTAATGGTATAAAACTACTCACATATAGATAGACTATTTCAATAGGAAATTTCTATTCTACATTATCTTTATTAAAATCCGTGCTTCGAATACTAAACATGCCGACTACAATGTTCTTGCTTGTGAATATTGTATTGATTCGATGGAGATTGGTGATGGTAGATGCGATCCATACTCACCTACAGTTATCCTGGTAACATCCGAGACCCATGTGCGCCAACCAGTTACAAACTTCCTGGGCATTCCAGCTACTGTAATGTTTTTCTGCATCGGTGAACAATGGAGTCTGAGCACTCCATTCAATGCGACCGCCAGCTGTTGCACGCGAGCCACCGCGACGAAATTCATCTGGTTCGGCCTGTTCTAAAGCAGTCAGTTCACAGTTGCTGCTATTACTGCGCCGCAATTTACCTAAAATGCTGCGCAATCCGCGAGCAGACCGCTCGCGTAACTTTGGCGAGGGCGTAGATTGCGTCTGGGATCGAAAGCTTGAATACATAGACATTGCGTCTTCAGTTGGACTAGCGCTACCGTTCATCAAACTGTCGTCAATTAGAATTTGTTCGTTGGAGGCAAACGCCACATTGCGCTGTTTCCCATTGCTGTTGGCATTGACATCTAGAGTCTGATTATTGTTATTATTGGTGTTCGATTGCAAACGATGCACCTGTTTATTGGCACCGCCATGCGATCGTGGCAAGCTGTGGAATTGTGGCTTAATCTGGTGCCTCAAGCCTGACGGCGGAGTTTTGGGTGCTAAACGTCCATCAGGTGTGGTCTTCTGATTAAGATTACCCATGCTGCCATAGGGCATATTACAATTGGTGGCATTTAACTCGTTTTCGCACTCAAGTGCCGCACGATGCAGCTTCAACTCACTTAAGGCAGTCATTAATTCAAGTTGTTGTGTTTCTAAAGCGGATTGCGAAATCACTTGGCGTTGCAGTTGCTCTTCTTTGCTGCAAAGCTGTTGAGATTTCTCCGTTAAAAGGCCTTCCAACTCAATGATTCTATCTGCTTGCTCGGAAACGCGTTCCGCCAGCATTTGGTATTGTAGAGCCAGTCCTTCCTTGTCGCGCTGCAATCGACGCATTCTTTCATCGGAGTCTTGACGCGGTATATGCGTTTCAAGCCAGTCGCTTATGATTGCTGCAGTAACTGGATCAGGAGCTGGTGCTGCTAAACCAACCTACAAAACCGATACATGTTCACTTACAGATGCTAATATTCATATGACTTTCAACTCACTTGTTGCAGTGCCAAAGCCAGGGTCTTAGCGGTTGATAAAACATTGGTTGCCGAAATTAAGTTACGCTCACAAAAGCTTGTCAGCGAAGCTGTAGTTGCATTTCCTTGCTGAGCCTGCAATTGATTGCTGCCTGCCGCAGTCGATGAGTTGGATATTATGCCATCCATCTGTTGCAGTGCTGCCTCAAGCATTTTACTCGCCTCTGTTGCTGTAGCCGTCATGATACATACAATTATTTGTGCAAAAAGCTTTGACAGTAATCCGTATGCAATGATCGATGTGCACGTAATTTCGTTATTTCATTTGTTCGTGCATTGTTACATAAGACCATTAAATTGAAATATGGCTTTCATATGTTCTTAGTCTCCAAATATGTATTAATAATAGTAATACCACAAAAAAAAAAAATCTAAAACAACAGAAAAAAGCAACAAACTAAACTTCCTATTGCAGGCACATGCTCAAAGTACAATTGGACCTATCGATATGCTGAGTAATTCACTATCGATAGACGTGGCCACTTATATGAAAATTGTTTTTATATTATTTATGAGTGCGTTTTCATATTAAGGTAGGTAGCAAGTACATCAAAAATTGTTTTAGTCATTAATTGTATCAAAGATAAGAGTTTGGAATAAATACATAATTTTTTGGTATTTTGTGGCATAACTATCTATATATGATATGATATGATATATATTTTTGAGTCCGATAAATACCAATATATCGTAAGACTACCATTCAGGGTGACATATCTAATTGTATTAAGAGCCAAAACAAATATAAGAATATTTATATATCAGATTTAGTAGCAATGAATCGGTTTACATATGAAGAGGCGCGTTTAACTGAAAATGAATCGTTCGTAAGCCGCGATCGCAACGTCAAAATCTATGATGGAGACCAAAAGGTAGATCACGTCATCATATAAATATTGAATTAGCTTTATTCTGCTTCGCCCCTTTTTTAGACAGAATTTGAAGATGGAGAGGTGGTGCTTACTACTCATAGATTATTTTGGGGTCGTCCTGGTGAAATTGCACGAGCAGCTGTCACTCTTTGTCTGCCACTTAGCTATGTTATTTCTCTCAGTGAGGAAACAACAGCGTCCAATTTTTTTGGACGCAAAACTCGGATAATAATGCACTTGAGGCCACCAAGCGAAGATAAACCTCCTGGTCCACTGGATACGAGTCGGGCCACCCACATAAAACTCTCTGGCAAAAACGGACTAAGCATGGAGTTTCATATCGCGCTGCGAGAGACATTAAATGCGCGTGTCTGGGCCATCGCGTTGACGAGTGAGACCATTCTGAAAGCACCTGAATCGACGTCAAATGTAGGCGATAAGCTAGCTAGAATTCAGAAACGCACCGGAATAGGTGGAATAGAACGTCACCTGGAAGCGAAAGCCAAGGCAACGGACGAGAATATAGCACTCGCGTTTCAAGATCTAAGTGTCCTTATGGCTATGGCGAAGGATATGGTAGGCTTATCAAAAAATATAAGCGGCAAAATACGTGAGCAGAGAGGAGATATATCCGAAGATGAAACAGTTCGATTCAAATCGTATCTGCTCAGTTTGGGCATTGATGATCCGGTGACGCGCGATAATTTTACCAGCAATTCGGCATACTTTAATAGTTTAGCTCAGCAAATATGCGAAATGTTACTCGATCCAATTGAAGTGAGTGTAAATTTCAATTTATAATTTTTTTCTAAACATGTTTTCAATCTATTTGCCGAATTTTTTATTGTTAGGAACATGGAGGCATGATGTCCCTGGCTGACGTATATTGTCGTGTGAATCGCGCTCGCGGTCTGGAACTTCTTTCACCTGAGGATTTGCTGCATGCATGCGAACGCCTGAGTGGACCCATTAAACTACGTCGGTTCCCTAGTGGTGCTATGGTTCTACAGCTCGAATCGCATGATGATGAGGTGATTTCTATTGACACATTAGAGAAAGTGCGTGCTATGGAATCCTTGGCGGTGGAGGAGCTAGCTAAACAGCTTCACATATCGCTATTGTTAGCTAAGGAGCGACTGCTGGTAGCTGAGAGACTGGGAAAAGTTTGTCGGGATGAATCCGTTGAGGGACTGCGTTTCTATCCCAATCGATTACTTCCTTGTGATAATGAGTAGACATAAATAATATATAAATACAACTAAGCTAAATATATGAATGTGTTCTATTCGAAAATAATGTAAAATTTTAAAATTCAGATAAACAAAATGATTGTACATTCACACAACAAGACTGTTTTATATTTGATTTATCAGAAGTCTTTCTTAATGTATTATTTACTATCCACAAGTGTGAGTGGATTTTGTTTGCGATTAGGTTCAGTTCTTCCGAAAGTCTTTAAACGTTATCCGTTTTATGTTTACGTTAAATGAAAAGATTCGACGTCAGGTATTTAGATAAGCAGTTATTGAGTTGAAATTACATTTATGTTATTAGATATATATTTAATAGCTTATGCTGAATTTTTAGATTGCTCTTGTACTACTTTAACTCTTTAAATTATTACTTAAATTTTGCTCTGAAGACACGGTCTCATGCGCGTTTTCGACTTTTACTACCTGTTTCATTGTAACATTTAAAATTTTTAGGTAGTACCATGTTTGCGTTCTTAAATCACATTTATTATAACATTGAGTAAATTATTTTTGAGTGTATGTGTATGTATTATTGGGTAACTCTGTTTTTGTTTTCAATTATTTGTTAGGGTAATTTGTATTTTATAGGCATTTTTGTTTTGTTTTTGTGTTTGTTGTACAGAAAAGCATAGTATGCCAAACATTTACAATTACACCAAAAGATAAAACAAAATTAAAAAGAAATAATTAAATAAATAACCAATTTCTTAATATATAGCGACGATTTATCAATTCGGAACTACTGCTCAGTTACTTATCTGTCTTTATATATAAGATCGTACACAAATGTCGCTTTGCCAATTGGATAATATTACTCTATTATAAATATGTTTTGTTTAATTACGATTTGCTTGACCTTTAGGTATCTTCTGTTTTCCGTTTGTTGTTCTTGTTGTAAATTGTGAGTTGCAATTGGAAGTACGAGTACTAATTTGTTTTGTTTTTTCTTAGATTTTCTTTTCGGTTTACAATACAAACTAAATATGTTTTATTTTAATAAAATTAGGTTAAGCAATTAAATACTTAGCAATAATAATAATTACAATAATATAATTAATAATAGTACAATATGCATAAGTATATTTATAACATATTTTATATGAACCATTACAACTGTTCATAGCTTCATCTTCCTCATAACTTATTCAAATCGTAATAGTTAGCCATATATTATTCTGTGTGTTTACAATCAATTTTACATTTTATATTGTGTTCTTCTTACTATTGCTTTTTGTTTTTTGTTTCCATTTGCAATTGTTTTTCGTGGGGAGGAGCCGTTCTTCTTTTACTGTTTATGCTTAAAGTTACCACGACGCTTACGTTGTTAGTCTTAGAGTGTAACAAATTGGAGTTGGAGAGCCAAACTAATAGACACTGTTGAAATGGCTTTTAGAGCACGTATTGAATATGAAACAATTAATATGTACAATTAGTAATATATATATATATCCATCAGAGCTTTACACTTCATTCGTTTTTTAGTTAGGCTGATTTTACTGCAGAGGGCACACAAAAAACTAAACGCAGCCAAAACGCCATCCCTCTGATTACGAGCATCATTATACACAGTTGAAGTCATTGTCCAATCTTGGACTATTGGTTTGATTTGATCTCAAATGGCTTAAGAAGCCAACACAAATTACACTTACAATAATACACACCTAAATATATACCGATATATGGGTATATGATGCATACAATGTAGTGATATTAAAGATATAAAGATAAACTATAATATCATGCAAATACATAACGCATAGCCTTATTACTTGTCTCCTCTCCTGAATTCTGTATTAATTACGGGCTCCAGTACCAAGTAGTCTGTGTTTATTGCTAGAAATAAGTGCCGACTTTATTTGGTTGCATCGGTGGTGGACCGCCGTCGATTTACGGCTGCTTGTTGCTGCTGCTGTTTGGCCACTGCCAGAGCTGTTAAGGTGCGCTGACTTATTACGCCGGCATTTGTGGGCGCCGTTCGACCAGTAATTTGTATGTGCTGTAGTTGTTGATGTTGCACTTGACTGGGACTTGGCAAAGTCTGGGAAGTTGCGGTGACGGTGCTCTGGTTTAGTATGCGATGCTGCTGTTGATGTGTTTGTTGCGTCGATGTTTTCACTGCCTTCAATTGCATTTTCTGCGCAGACATTACAATCGGTCCGGCACCAATGTTCGTGCAGTTCGTAACGGCATTGCCTAAAAAAAACAACAAATTGGAATTGGAACACTCATCCGCATCAACAGTTACTTCACAGGCGACTTACTGTTGACAGCCGTTGTGGCAATCTTTAGCGTCGAGCTGCCGATCTGACGCTGTGCGGTGAGCAGCTGTCGATTACTGGTCAGCTGTTTAGTGCCGACAACCTGGACGTTGCGCGCTCTGGGTTGTATAGCTCCGGTTGCTGCTGTCGCTACAACACCTACACCACCACCACTTGAGGTACGTATTGTTTGAGGATTTAGTTTCTGTACTCCGGCACCGACTAGTTGAGCTGTAAGCAGAAAGCAGAACGGGCGTGCGGGGATATTTTGTTGTTGTTGTTGTTTTAGGTTACAATGAATCTGTTGGTCAGAGACGATAACTAACCGCTCCAAAGGCCAGGGAAAGGGCCAGAGTTAGCTGGTGCATGTGTTAAACTGATGACAGTGGTTAAACACAAAACACATAAACAGTTTAGTTTCATGAGTATCGGAACGAGTTGTTAAGAGGTTTATGTGTGAACAAGAAACGAAACGAAAGTAGAAAGTAGAAACAGAAAAGAACAAAATTAAGCGTGTTCAATAAATATATCAAATATATATAAAAAGAAAACTTATATAATGTACGAGGATCAATCACAATCATAAGTATACAAGCACACTGCCTCGTGAATCATCATCTAATTAGGGAGATATCCTAAAGCAATTCTCATGTGCTGCTTCCAGTTGCATGACTTACCAATGGGAAGCGTGAGCATAGCTGTCGTAGCTCCTGTGCCACTTCCATTGCCGCCTCCTGTTCCTCCTCCACTGCTAGCTGCATTGTTTGTGATGACCACCGTTTGGGTGCCACCCACAGACGAGGGCAGACTGACGATGGTTCCTGTAGGCGGCGCATGCTGTTGCTGCTGAGGCGACGATTGCGTCGTCTGCAATGTAATCGAGTGCGACAATTGCTGCTGCGTTGATACGGGCACCGAGACTAATACGCTGCGCTGTTGCGTCTGTGCCGGCGCCAATGATCCACTCGCTGTGCCTCCACATGTCGTGCTCTGTTGCTGTGATTGTTGCTGTTGTACCTGTACTGGGGTCTGCAGACCATTGCCGGAAAACTGTAATGAAATGGGCTGCGTGAAGCCTGGAATCTGGACCTGAACATTTTGAAGACCAGCAAAGTTCGCCATGGCACCCTGCAGTTGGGACAGATTGATGCCCTGCAGATTTAACGTCGCAGTCGTCTGCTGCTGCTGCTGGGGCGAGGCCGACGGCTGTGGATGCGGACTAGACATTGGCGAGTGAATGGATGATGTGGCGGGTGAATGCACAAGCGTCTTGGTGATGAACTGCTGCTGTTGTTGGCTCGATTGTGCCGGAGACGGTTGCTGTGGCGACATGTGCGGCATGGCCACCGCTGACACGCCTGACACATTTGAGGTCACGTTGCTGAGTCTTTCAAGCAACACCTGATTCGGGTGCGTTTGCGACGACTGCGAATGATCTGAGCCAGACGGCGAGGGCGTAGCAGCATTTGTGAGCAATGCATTAAGAGCACCGCTGCCTCCACTTGATGCGGACGATAAGTTTGTGGGTACTGCAAAGCCACTAGCATTGGAGGCATTTGAGTCGCTGCCAGGTGAAGGTGCTGCCATTCCCACCACAATCGCATTTGGCGGCGCGGTGGTGCTATCCCTTCGCAATGAGCTCAGGATGCGCTGCTGCTGCTGTTGGCCAGTATTGAGTATTTTGAGGCTGCCACAAACGCCACCTGTGCTGACAGTGTAGGCGCCATAGCCAGTGGGTGGATTCGTCATCACTGCCGGAGGCGATGCCAGCTGCGAGGCGAGCGCGGACATGGACACACGCACCGACTGACTGCCATCGACAGTCTGCTGCGGACCTTGACTTTGTGCCTGGTTAAGATTGACGGCTATAAGATTACCCGCTGAGTTAGTTCGAAACGTTGTTCCACTACTTGCGCCAACTATATTAATTTTACGGTTCGAGTTCAGAAGGCTCTGCAAAACCTCGCTTGATGGCTGTTTGCGTTGAGCATTCACAAGTGTAGGCGTTCCGCGAGTCGTCTGTACATAGGTTGCTGTTGTCGCATCCACGTTGGCGGGCACCGATTGCTGTTGCTGTTGTTGTTGTTGTTGCTGCTGCTGATGCTGCACCAATGTCAACGTCTGCTGTTGACCCGTTGACGACGTAGTGAACGTGCCACTAGCGACTGGTGTGCTGGTCATAGCTGCTGGAGCACTGTTAAGCAAATTTAATATAGATGCATTGCCCGAGTTCTTTAAAGTTGTTGCAGGACTGCCACTGCTGTTGCTGCTTATGTTGATGATTGGGGTCGAGTTAGTGCTGGAGGTGTTCGTGCCGCTCGCTAATGGTTACAAGTTGACAACAAAAATAAAATAAATATAAATATATGCACCAACGTATTGTATTGCAACTAAATGACTCACAGTGCTGTTGTTGTTCCTGTTGCTGATGGTGTTGCTGTTGCTGTTGTTGGTATTGGTTAGCAGAATTCATGATGCTGGTGACTATGGCATTTATCGCAGGATTTGGATGCATGGCTGTGTTGCTGTTATTATTGTTAATATTGATTGTATTGTTGTTTGTGGCAGTAATTTGTTGTTGTTGTGGTTGCTGTTGTTGCTGTTGCTGCTGCTTCTGTAGCAGTTGCTGTGTAGTAACAATCGGCGACGCTTTCAACTGCGATTGCTAAAGTAAATAAAACATATTATTACATTTGTTTAGATTGCAAATATTATGCTTTTTAGAAGGTTATGAAGCTTAGAAAACGTGGGAATTCGAAATTTTTACGCTAAGTAATGTTTTATAATAATATATTATGAACATTTTGATGTTGAGTGAATAAATTAACTACTTAGAAATTAACTATATGGAGATAAAAATATGGACTACAATTAATAAAACGATAACTGCAAAACATATCTTTTGGTTTCAGATTCAGAGATATGAATTTACAATAATTGAATATTAACAGGAATTGAGGAATGAATATTAACAATTGCTTTTCAATCGTACGGCTCATGTACTTACAAGAATTGGCACGTTGGAGTTGAGCTGGGCACGTAATGCGGAATTGGCCCCTACTGCCGTGCTCAGCTGAGCTGGCGTTGCCTTTTGATGTTGCAGGTTTGCTGGATGTATAGTGATGCCTGAGTGCTGTATTGTGGTGTTTAAATGTTGCTGTTGTGCCTGCTGCTGCTGCTGTGGCTGCGGCTGCTGTTGTTGCAGCAGCACCAGTGACCCATTGCCAAGGCTTACTTGATGTGTAGTACTGGCGGATGAGCTGCCACTGGCTGTAAGGAGTTGTATATGCGGGTGTTGTTGTTGTTGTTGTTGTTGCTGCTGCTGCTGCTGCTGTTGGGTTGGCTGCTGTAAAATGCTGTTGTTGCTACTGCCAAGTTGGGACTGCTGTTGATGGATTTGAAGTGGACCATCTGTATTGAACTGAGTAGTGGCAAGCGGCTGTTGTTGCTGCCGAAACGTTTGTTGCAGACCCGTTACCTTGGTAATGATTGCTGGTTGCCGAGACAAAGTTACGTTTGGATGTGTTTGCGCCACATGATGCACTGTAGCAGGAAGCTGTTGTGGCTGCTGAGTAAACTGTCGTTGTTGTTGTTGCTGCTGGTGCTGTTGTTGTTGCTGCTGCTGCTGCTGTTGCTGCTGCTGCTGCTGCTGTTGTTGTTGCTGTTGTTGTTGTTGCTGCTGCTGATGCTGTTGTTGCTGTTGCTGCTGCTGTTGTTGTTGTTGTTGTTGTTGTTGTTGTTGCTGCTGCTGCTGCTGCTGCTGCTGCTGCTGTTGCTGTTGCAATAATAATCGTTGTTCATTTGTAAGTCCAGTATGGGTAACAATTGGCACATGTCCGGGTATAAGGTGCGTGATCTTGACAGCCTTGCGTCCCTCCTCAGTAAATATCTCCCGGAACTGCTGAATATACCGATTCGCATGGACACGAGTGCCCAGTGCAAATCGACATGATTCCCCATTACGCTCGCCCTCGCGATAGTCACGATCCACGTACAGTTCGCCGAGATATTCTGCATCGGAGGGACGCTGGAAAATAGAGAGTTTGATGTGGTACAAGGCCCGCCGTCCCTCGCTCGCTTCGCGTTCCGTCTCAAGCACGTATTCCTCGATGAGCTGCGGCTGGAAGTTGTGTCGGCAATTGGCCTGACAGCCCTCCTTGCAAGCATCGCTGAATTCGTTTAGTGGCTCGAAGGTCTTCGCGTACTTCTCCACACTTATAACGTGCTCGGGCACCTTCAGCTTAGCCGGGTAGTCAAGTGTGGGTGGTCTTATAGGCCTGATGACTTCGTGCGGCCGCCGTGGCACTTTTGAGGTGAATGAAGAGAGCATGGCGCCCACCAACGGATTGTTGCTTGGCGCTGTCGCGGGTGTTGCATTCGCTGTGCTATTGCTGGAGGTACGAGGACGCTGACGCAATCGTGTCAAATAGTCGCAGAGCTCGAGACCTTGGTGATGCGTGAACTGATCTAGTTTGCGCTTGCGATTGATGGCCACCTGGGTGAACTTTTTCATTTGGCGGCGCATTTCATGCGAGTTAAAGCGTTGACGTTCGTGCTGTGCATTGATGGACTGGCGACCTATACTTGGATCTGGCTCCAGACACAGTGGCTCCGCTGTGGCCAGTACCAGTTGGCTTTCGATCGTGAGTCGGTCTTCTGGCGTTGAGCCGGCCCAGCCCAAAGAACTTCCCAGTTGCTGCACGTCCGCGAAAAGGGTCGCATTGCTGGGCCGCAGCATGATGTGCTTCATATCACAGATATTTGTTGAGGTGGCAAACGTCTGGCGGAAATCGCGTATTTGCGCAATAACACAACCAGCATAGAAGACGCTAGGCTTGGCGTAGACCCGCGACCCGTCGCTTCCATCTTGCGGAGAGCTCAGGCTGATTGTTTCGGCGCTAAGCAGATCCATGAGAAATTCGGGGAGGAGTTCGCGATCAATGCACTGCAGGAGCAAATCGTTCTCATAGGGCCAACGCAGCACCTCAACCAGGCCATAGCCAGATGATACAGGCGCTGATGCTGTGTCGCCTGGTGATGCATCGTTTTCGGTCAGTCTCGACTTCATCCTGAAAAGGTTATTGCTAGCGTCGCTATCGGCGTGAGCTTTGCTACGACTAGTGACGCTAGCCGAATTCTCGATGGTGTGGTTTCCATGGGTGTTAGCAAGATCCGTGAAGATCCATTCATTCGTAATCGGATTAAGCATCAGATGTTCATCGTAGTGAAGGGCCAGGGAGTAGCCTTTGTTACCTGGATACAAGTTGATAACAATGGTATTTAATCGCTCGCGTTCAACAAGCCGATCCAGAATGAAGGACCGACTACGTTGTTTCAGCTACATGATAAATAACAAAAGTAAATTAATGGAATGCTGTAATAAGTTGAGTGTAATCTTACCCCAGTTTCCGCGAAATGGTTTAAATCGTTACTTAGCAATTGCAGGTAGAGCTCCTTGATTTTGTCGTGGATATTAAAGAACTTCGAAGTCGTTTCTCGTTTGTTGTTCACTGAGTTGGATGAGAACGTGCTACTGGCATTGTTATTAGTATTAGTATTGGATCCAGCTCCAGTTCCGGCGCCACGCGGCGATGCGGACGTCAAAGCTGTGCTGCGACTAGAGTAACTGCACTCCTTACTATTGTTGTTGTTGCTACTGCTGCCCTTGGATCGTTTACTAGGCGACGACGTGGGCGAGGACAGTGCATTTTGGTGGTTGTGCGGCTGAGGCTGATGGATAAGCAGGTGATGATGGTGATGTTGATTGTGATTGTGACTGCTGGCAATGCCGGAAGAAGCATTTGAGATGCTTTGGGGGAGCCGTCTATCCTTCTTGGTATTGCTGTAAGATTGCTGTTGCGGTTGCTGTTGCTGTTGCTGTTGCTGCTGCTGCTGCGACTGCTGCAAGTGTTGAAAAATATTTGACGTTGTGACGGTGGTGTTATTGCTATTTAAGCTGGAATTGACACCCGGTGGCGTGGACAACAGCAGGTCAGGAACTACTGGTGAAGGCGATGTTATTGAGTTCAAGTTGGACAGCGTCGTTGTTGATGAGGAGCATGATGAAGGGGACGGGGCTATCGCAATCCCGGTACATGGCAGCCCGGTCGATGTGGTCGATGAAGAGGTTGGCTGCTCCGTGAGTATGACAATGTTGCCACTGGCAGGAAGCTCAGTAGGCGATTCGTCGTCATCGAATATGCAGATTGGCGGTTGCGCAGGTATTTGAGGTATCGCCTGTAACAAAGAACGAACGCTGACGGTAACCGGAGCAGCTGGCACTTGTTGTTGTTGCTGCTGCTGCTGGCTGTTGTTGATGGCAAGCGTGGGTGAGCATGTTGACTGCAGCACCGTGTGCACCTGATGGTATGGCTGCGGCTGATGTTGCTGATTCTGTGGCTGTGGTGAGCCTTGTGAACCCTGCGACGCTTGGTAGACGAATTGCTGTTGAACAGCAGAGCCAACGGCATGCGGCAAGCTCTGAGAAGTCGCATTTAGTGGGTTATCGCCTTTCAGCTTCTTAAGCGTGTCATTTATAATAAACTATTTTAAACAGAAATTGAGATAAATATTTATTTATTAGAAACTATAAGCGATCTTTAATACTCACATCTGCTTCTTGGCATGAGGAGTCCAAGCTTTGCATTGTGCCAGTGAGGAGTGCAAGCCGTTGTTGCAGTCCCAGTTTTAGTTCCAGTTCCAGTAGCACAGCCGAATTTCAATTTAATTACCAGCGACGACGACATTCAAATCAAGGAGCGAAAACTGTACGAGAACAGTAGTTAGGCGCCTCCCCAGGACCAGTTCAGTTGTTTTCATCGCTCCTCCTTGCGCTCGCAGGTGTCTGCTAGTCAAGTAACAACTACTCAACAACAACAACAACTCGTTATTTTCTATTTCGGTTCCTTTTCAGTTCAATTTCATTTGCGGGGTAAGCATTGCCTTTTGAAATTGCGCCCTTTTATACAGTGGTATTTGAATATTGTTATTGTTAAGTTTTAACACGCTTTTCCTTCCCCCAAATGCAATTTCTTCACTCTTTTTCTGTGACTGCTGCTTTGCGTGACATTTTCTCTTCGTCTTCGCCCCTCTTTCGCGTTAGCTCTTTTTGGCTTTTTACACACACACAACACACAAACTGTAAGCTTTAAACGCAATGTACGCATACGGGTTTTATTCAAGCTCGTCGATAAGTGACTTAATTTTAATGTTTTTCATTTGTTTAATGTTTTTTTTTATGTTTTATGCAGAAAGTTTAGTTTTGCAATGGTACGTTCTCGCCGAATACGCGTACACACTGGCAGCCAATAGTTGTGTTATCGATATCGATAAATTCATAATTTGGGCTTTGAATAATACTAATTTTGAATTAAAATTGTAAAAAGTCCATCGTGACAAGAATATTTAAATCGCTACTAAGCTAAAAATTATACTTATGCATTAATCAAAAAAATTTAATAATACATTGTTATAAATCTTGCAACATAATTTGTATATTTTTATTTTTGGGTTGAGCAACACTGGCAAACAATCATTGGTTACGATAGTTGAGTAGGTCGTTATGCCAGTGCTGCCAGAAAGTAAGAAATAACAAAAAATTTAGAAAGCGCGAACGCACGCGGGAATTGAAGATTTCAAAAACTAAAAACAATATATAAGTCGAAAATTGCTTTATTTTAATGTTTATTGTAAGTCACTTAAACAATAAATAGAGTGCTTATAGAGAGTACCGCGTATTTGTCACTCAATAGATTTAAGTTTTATAGGATTCATTTGGATATATATAAACTTACAATAACTTCATAATTTAGAATTATGAAATAAACATACGAAAATAGTATGAAAATATTTATGCACAAATGTTAATACATATTAAGGATTAGTCTATCTATGCAACTATGTATGCATTAAGAATACCAATTTTGTCACATGTACGTATACGCTTTTTCCATATATACATATATATAAATATATATATATATATAATAAAATCATAATAAGAAACTTTCAATAATACACTCGTATTTGAAAAATTTTCACATCTTCGTCATGAGATCTTTAAAAATCAATTATGTAGTTTAAAGTTAGAACAGCATTTGAGATGGTCTTCACTCCTTGTGGGCCTGCAACTTCTTCCAAGTCTCGCCCAGTGCCTTGGCAAAGTGATCGTCCACAGAGGCCTCAGTCTTGGTGAATATCGAAATGTTAGTGGATGAGGTAGGAGAAGCGGGTGGCGTATGCGTCGACGATGCAGCAGCTAGTCCCGGTTCGGCTTTCACACGTATTATAGCTGGCATTGTGGGCGTCGATGCCATTACGCTGACATACGCTGGTGGGGGTGTATTACATCTGGGTGGAGTATGATGAGGTGTGTCTAAAGCTTTTTCTCTCTTGGTTGCCGGGGTGTCTAATATTTGGCTGGCGCCAACCAGCGGTGGCTGTGGCGGTGGCGGTGAGCATGACAAAGCGGAAGCACTTCGAGCAAGAGGCGGCGACAGGGACAATGGTTCTTTCTGGGGCGGCGGCAACTCGTGCTGTGGCGATATCGGTGCCGACTGCAACGTGGGTGAGTGCACGATGGGCAGGCCAAGCTTAGACAGGGGCAGTGACAGGGGTAATTGCGACTGATTTTCGTAAGTTGTTGCTGTTGGTTGTTGCCGATAGGCTTGGGGCGAGATCTGCTGCATTAGTGTTCCGTTCCCAGCCGCCGACTGCAACTGTGTCTGCGTCTGTGCTTGTGGCTGTGGCGACGGCGTGGGCGAGCTGGATGTTGGCGATTTCAATAGCGCTGCATAGCCAGGTCCCAAAGAACGCCGGAAATGCTCGTCGATGTCACAAATTGCGTCGGACTCTGGAAATAATTATAATGAACGTACATTATATATCATATCAGAACATAATCACAAACGTCTGCAACCTACCCGTACTGCGATTGTCGTGCTCGTGGCTGGAGGGTGAGTGATGGTGGTGGTGCTGGCTGTGGTGAGCATGCTTTGGCTGCTCCCGTTTGGGCGGTGCTTGGGTAATAACGCTCGGGCGGCTGGCTGTGTAACAATGGCTGTTGGCTCCACCACCCAATGGCTCACGGTACGGTGGAGGCGGTGAAGCGCGTTGATGCCTCACAGTGTTCGACGTCACGGACATATCAATGGGGCTATCCATGTCAGGTTCCCTCTCCCTATCACTGTTTGAATCGTGTATCTGATATTCGGCAGCAGCTGCTCGCTGGCGACGCTCGCGACGCCACTTGTTGGTTGGAAGCTCTTTTGATGTCAGTCGTGTCTCTGAAATGAATAAGAAGCAAGGTTTTGAATACGTTTCTTGTATAGGCTATTGTATTTTCGTATTATTACTATTATTGCTTTAAACGTTTTATTAAAAATAATTACTAAAAATAATGATAATTTTACATAAACAATAAATCCATGGCTAGAGATCTCGCATGAATCCTTTGCTTTGTTTCACTGTGGTTTCTCGGACCTCTGTCTCACTGTCTTAAATTTTGATCACGATGTGGGTGTAATGAATCATATGGAGTTGGATGGTTCTGCCGGCTTTGCAATCACTTTCAAGTTTGTTGCTTAAGTCTTTCATTTTTTTTTTCTCAATGAATTTCCGCTCAAAACTCGAATAGAGCTTTCGAGTGCCAATCCGACGGCAACTGTGACAGACTCAGACTCAATTTCAGACTCGTTCAGGAGGTGGGCACAACATAAATTATGCAAAAAAAAAAAAAAAAAAAAAAAAAAAAAAAAAAAAAAAAAAAACAATAGCGAATAGCGAATACAACAGAAGACAAAAATAAAAAATCGAAGCTCCGAGTCACAAAAGTTGGTTAAAAAACTAGTTTTTCTACGATCACGAGGAATGTGTCAGTGTATGCGACTGTAAACCGTTTACACTGAATACGACGCTGGGCCTCCTCGTCTGGACAAACACGGCTGGCATCCCAAATAGATATTGTTCGAGTTTTTTTTGCGTGGGAAGGCGGTGCGTGGGCATCGGCCAGATTGGCACAACTACCGAAAACCAGAAAACCAAATACCCCCACCTTACCATATGCACTCCTAACTTCAACTGACATACAATGCAATTTCTGTTCCTGATTTGCTTGCTGCTTCTCAGGAAACCAAGGCAAAAGAAAAAGCTAAAGTTTACGTACAGCAAGCGACTCGAAAACGCGTCTTAAACCCCAAAATAAAGGGGCAGGAAACCCGTCAAACGACTTCTTCACATTTCGAGCAGAGGTGCCTGCCTTGTTCTCTCTTCTCGGCCAAGGCATCGAGCGCATGAATGAATGTATGAATGAAGGAGTTTGTGTGGTTGTTGGAGGCGGCTCTAGCTGTGGACGTGGATGTGGATGTAGCGTGGATTTGGTTCTGACTTTTGCTGTTGCTATCGCTGTGGCGGAACCAGTTGTTGTGGTCCTTTTTTTTTTTTTTTTTGGCAACGTCACCGCTGCAAGTTATTATTATTTGGTGTGCCTGCGTCACTAAAGGTGCCACAAACTGGTTGCTCTTCAGAGTTTCGTGGAGTGGACCGAAAGCAAAACATTAAACATTTAAAAATCAGGCGGACAAGAATAACAACGCCAACAACAAAAGCAGCCAGACTTGCTTCTGGTTGCAGCAGCGGAAGATGATGGGGATGATGATAATAATAAAGAAACATTCAAATTTTATTGCACATTTCCGGTCGTCGCTCAAAGACAACTTTGTCCGGTTTTTACTGTGGGGCCTCATCATTCGATTCTGTTATATCTTTTAGTATTCTGTGTGCAGCAGTGCTTGTTGTTGCATGTTGCATTTACAAACACGATGTCTTTGCTGTGCTTGCTTGTCAGGTCGTATTGCTGTTTATATTGAGTCAAACACAATACACAGAGGCAAAACAAATGCATCGACCCAAGCTAATTGGGCTAAAGAAAAGTGCCTGATCTACAATGAAACTCTCTCGACTCAACTTTTGCTTAATCACCCAAACAATCCGCAGGCAGAGCACATCCTATCAAGAATCGCAACTAGTCGAAAAGTCGCTGTGGTCAACTCTCGCACTCTCGCACTTCGAACAGTAAATAGAAAAATAATATTTGCGGCTTATGCAAACACGTTTTTGTAATTGTTGTTGCTGCATTTGTTGTTCTCATTGTTGTTGTTTTTGCGGCTGTTGTTGTCGCCGTCGCTGGCGGAGTCGTCGTCGCAGGCGTTTCTTATTATTTTTTATTATTTTTTCGCCGGCTTGTGAGTCATGCTCATGCCCGACTTGATTGCAAATCTGGTTTTAATATGTCAACAAATTAAAAAAAAAAAAAAAAAAGAAAGAACAACTATATTTTACTCGTCGAAGATCAAATACTCTTGCATACTAAAGCAGCTTAAAATTATATTTATAAAATGTTGCTATAATTATATATTTTTACATACATAACTCAGTAGAGGTATTTATGAAAAAAAAAAAAAAAAACGCTACGAAAACTAGAAACTACAAAAATGAAATATACTTGTCCCTTTGAGGCGTGCCAAATACAAAATACAAAAACACTGTATCTTGTGCACCTTTAGGGCTGGGACTATGGTCCAAAGCTATTGGAATTGAGATTAATCAAGAGGTATACATATCCACTTACATTTACTATAAAACTAGGCACAAGTGCCGCATATAAAATATAGTAAATCCTAACTGGTCACATCAGACTTATACACTGTATGCCAGAAGAACAGATGAAGAGAATTGAGTTTTGATTGGACAGTAAAGATACAACTATATCAGCTCTATACTACTTATATGTATGGCACAATGTCTGGCATAATTCACGAATACCTTCTAAAGCGTATTCAAGCTGAAACAAAAACTAAAATGGGTAATTCCAACGCTGCCACAGTTGGGTCGCATTCGATGTTTGTACAAGCGGTGCCGAGTGTCGGCGTCTGTGTTTCTGCCAATTATGATTGTTTGTAATTGAAAGCATTTGTGTGATTTGTGCAATGCGAGCAATTAAGTGCAGTGCAGTACAAGGCAGTGCGGCGCAAGACGGAGTTGGAGACGATGACGCCGACGACGGAAGCAGACGGCAGATCGGAGCCAATCGAACGTGGCCGGCGACCAATGCCAGGCATCAGCAAGTGTAGTAAAAGTGTTTCCAATTTCATTACCAATTTCGCGCTAATGAAATGACTCGAAGCAACGTCACCAGTGCTTGCGCAACAGATTGGCAGCGACACGTTTCTGACTTCGTCACCAGCCAAATGATTCGACGCATTAGCAGCACGTCCTATCCACGACCAAGCTTGGTCTGAAACTGATCTTAAAAAACTGTGGACTCTATACTCCAATAGTTCATTCATTAAAATAGGCACGTAGCCGAAATCTCCATGTGAAGGCGGGCTGATTTCACGTGATGGACTCGTGCATAGGGCGAACCACCAATGGCAACTGCGATATCCGAATTCTACCTTTGTTCGTGCTTTTTGGATATGTAGATATGCTACTCACTATTCTTTCGTCTGTTTCCCTAACTCCCTTCTCAATCTATGTCTTCCTTGCCTAAGTCTCGCATTTCAAGAGAAACTCGTATGTGACAAATTTGATTTTTAGCAAACGTTGCTGGAGGTCATCTCGGTTATACTTTAGTCTACTATAATTTCTAAATCTCTTATACAATATCACAAGGCACGAACCTTTACACAACTGCAGTTTTTGTTGCTGTTGTTGCTGCTGCTGCTGCTGTTTGTAGAGCTGGTGATGCATGGCGGCTGCCTGCTGCAGATCGCGCCACGGTTGCCACAGGAGGCTGTTGGCCATGTTGGAGTTGTTTTGGTGGAGCTGCTGCAGGTCGACGCCAGTTCCCGGCTGCTGCTGATGAGCAACTCCTGGCATCTGCTGTTGATTAATAAACATCGGCGGCTGCGCAGGCAACTCCGCCTGGCCCTGCTGGTAGGCGGCCGAAGCTATTCGTTGTTGCAGCTGCTGTTGCGTGGCCGCAAGCGCTGCTACGTGCGCTAACGAGGCCGGAAAGTGCCGTGTTGATGAGAAAGCCGAGGTAGTGGCAGCAGAAGGCTCCTTGCTCGCAGCTGTGGGCGAGCTGGCCGCAGATGTGGACGAGGCGCTGGCAGATATCGAGGCAGCGCCTTTTGAAGGCTGCTGCGACACAGCGGCAGCGGCTGCCAGCCGTCCGATTTCTTTGATATGATTGATGAATGATGAGTTCTGTTCAAACGCGTTCCATATGCACAGATATTCCATAATTATCGGTTAGAACATACATATATATATATATATATATATATATATATATATATATATATATATAAACGTGTGGGTCTCTGCACTTCGCAGCTGTATACCGAGATCTTTTCAGTTCCAGCTAATGTCCTGGCCTCTATTTCAACAACAATCACAATCCTAATGGATATCTCGACCACCACCGATCGGGCGGTAGATGGACTTATATATAATATCGCAAACAAGCTGCCGATTGGCAATCGGCGGAAAGCAGCGTGATTTTTTCTTTTGACTTTTGTAAATAACTTTTAGCTTACTTTTTCCGTTTTCGTTCACTTTATTGTTGCTTTAGTAGTTTATGATTACTTTTTACGCTGTGCCGCTTCAGATACACTTATATATACATATATATATATATATACATACACGCACACAACAGAAACAGTGACTGTCGCTGCTATAGATACAGATACGATCTGCGTTTGTCGTGTTGCGCGACTTGACGAGTCAGTGTCGGGTTACAGTCCAGGTCTATGTTCACGTTCCCGTACCCGTTCCCGTTTCAATCTTCGTTTTCGTCAAACTCTCCGCCACTGCTGCAACAGCAACATCAACGGCAACGGAGGCGCTTCAAGTCGACATTTGCGAAATATAAATAGCACGCTTTTTATATGTGTTCTGAGAAATAATTTGCATAGAAATCGACAGAGACGACGACAGTGAAGGCAACGGCGACGACGACGACGTCGATTCGCTCGCTGAACTTGAGCGCCAGTTTCGCTTTCAGCTCTGGCTACCGATACGACGACTACAGGCGACCGACCATACGACGAAAGTAGCTTTAGTTCTGTTGTTGCTGCTACTGCTGCTGCTCTTGCTTCTTTTTCATATTCACTTTTTTCAAATATACTCGAGCTTTATCTGCGTCTCTGCCCGTACTTCACAGCTCGACGGACAAACTTAAACTGATCGTCCATCAACGAACGGCGAGTATGCTTGTGAGTGCGACTTGAATACGGCGAGCTTTCGGGTTCAGAAAGCTTTGCTGTTGTTCGACTCGCTTAAAGTTACTTGCTGGACGTTCTTCTTCTTTGACTTTTTCTCCTGCTTCTTCTGTTTCTTGTTGTTTTTTTAAGCTGTGAATACGAACTTTGTCGAATTGGTCTACCCGCTCAAACCCACTCTCGTAACTCTCTCGATCTCGCTCTCTCGCTCTCTTATCCCGCGTAGTCTTCTGGCCTTAAAAACCAATTGCACTTGCGACAGTTGACACTCATATTGTTTTTGTGTTGTGTTGTGTTTGTTGTTGTTGTTTACGTTTATGTTTACGTTGTATTTTTTTTTACTTTGATTTTGCCAATTTCCGTTTATGCTATTGTCGTTTTTTGTTGCTATTGTTTCGCTAGCTTTCTGCTTTCTTTGCAGTCTAGTGTAAACGCAGAGAATAAACGCCACTTATCCGCTGAATGACAAATGTTGCACCCCGCGGCTTGCAGCTTGCAGCTTGCAATAATTTGCCCTTTTACCTTTTACAGCACGCGCAGCAACGGGTTCGGGTTTGGGTTGGGCCGACACTGCAAACAGAGTCGTCATTGTTGGACAGCGCTGCCTCAACGTAATGCGTGGGCGACTTTTGGGCTCGACTTTATAAAGCTAACACACAGATTTACTTATTTGCAAAAATAATAAAAGGAATGGACTATTATGAAACTATAGAAACCACAAACAAATATGAATGTATTGACTCTTTTATATAAAATAAAATTTATATTTTATAAAATATTTATTAGGTAATAGAAGAGTAGGTATACAGTATTTTACTGAACTCTTTCGTATTGTACTTTTCTTTCAGTAGAGAAATACTATTTCTATATGCATAGTCGCCTTTGCATCTGGCTATACATATGTACATATGTACATTTGTATGTATGTACATACATATGTAGCGTTGTTTTGGGGTGTTCCGTTTGGCATCGCATGCCGAATTTTTTAAGATGGTACTCACCTAGATATGAGTGTGTTTATATACATAGATAAATACACATGTGTGTGCATTTATATTAATGTATTTGTATGGGCTGCAAACTTGCTTGCGAAAATGACAACAAAATGAAACAAACAATAGCTCAGCCGTACGACCACAATAACGACAACAACGACAACAACAGCAATCGTAGCTATACAACTAAAAAGTGACTGTTGTCTGTTGGATATGTATTCGGTCGTTATTGTTGTTGTTATTGCTGCGGCACGTTGTGCTGGGGCTTGGCGCTGTCTACGTTTAAAGGCGGCCATTACTGCAATCAGAAGTAGTAGTAGCAGCAACAGCAACAGCAACGGCAACAGCAACATGAAGCAAACTCGTTTTTAATTCAATAGCAGGCCCATGAAATTTTACGCCCGATTTGTAGCACAACTACTACTGTTGCCCCAGCTCAAACAACGACAACGGCAACAACAACGGTAGCTGCAACAAAAATTGAAGCACTCAAATACGCGTATAGAGATTCGATTCGAGCCAATAGTGTGCGCTCTCAGCTGTTGGCCCGATGATCGACTTTTGCAATCTGTATGGATTAATCCTTTTCTTTATCTTTTTTGACCAATTAAATGGGTTAGGCGATGTTTGTTAATATGTTTCAAGAAAAATTAATAAAGTGCAATTTTCTGTTGCGTAGCGCGTTGCAGCACAATTCAGTAAAGCTCAAAGCCAAATTATTATTTACGGACGAGCCGGACGAACCGACACAGACAGTAAGACGAAAGACTACGTGAACGACGTCTAGCTGCCGTATGCGCGATTGACTTGGCTGACAATCGGCTTAGAGACGTCTTGCCTGTGGCTTACTCATCAACGGCATGATTTTTTGCCTCCTCTGCTGCTTTTTGTTTATTGATTCGTCTTTTTTTTTTTTTTTTTGGAAATGTTTTAGTGTAGCGTGAAACATGCGCACGCATGCGCAACGAGGTCAATCGAATGGCAATCAAGCCAGTAAGCAGCAGCAACAGACAACAATACTGAATCTGTTTATGTTTTGGTTGTTGTTAACGCAATCTGACGTTTAAACTTTAAAGGACTTAGGCATGCAAATTTGTATATGAGGTTTTATAACAAAATGTAACAAATATATCTTAGCATAAGGGCTCTGCGAAGCATTACAGTCCTCTATAAACAATACTTTTTATACCCTGAACCCATTGAAAATGGGAAATCAGGGTATAATGGTTTTGTTAAAAGTATGTAACAGGCAGAAGGAGGCGTGGCAGACCCCATAAAGTATATATATTCTTGATCAGGGTGACGAGAAAAGTTGATATAGCCATGTCCGTCTGTCCGTCTGTCTGTCTGTCCGTATGTTTGAACGCGTCGATTTCCGAAGATACAAAAGCTAGAGAGTTCATTCTTTTTGTGTTAGGTTCGTATATTGAGCGCGCAGTACGAGTTTGTTTCAGAAATTCGATAACTTGTATATTTGCTTAGTTATCGATAACTGAAATTATCGGGGACCAGTTATAAAATTCTAGCTAATTCATCTTTAGAGTTAGAGTCTCCAAGTCTTCTGCATATATATAGATACTAATTTAATACAATTTCGGTTTTTGTCAGATTTTGATTCCGGTCCCCAATTCGCCCCCACATCCCCAAATGTGTAAAAAATGCATTTCAAATACTAGAGACATACAGTTTGGTTTGGCATATAGATATGAATATCATAATCTTAATCTGAACATATCAATACGATTGTCCATCTAGAAACAGAATTATTAATCATCAAAGTTTTCTCATCAAAACCCATGTGACGCAGCAACAAAGGCAGCGGCGACACAGCAACACGCATTGCGGGCACACATATGTACATACATATGTACATACATATGTATGTATGTATGTATGTTTATGTGTGCAAGCGTAGATCAGCGTGTGGCTGCAATCGTACATACATACATACATCCATATGTATTTGTGCATATAAAGCTAATTGTAAAAGAGTTATGATTTCTAAAAAAAAACCTAAAATGTCAAATAGAATATGTAGATCATGCTGAAACTCTCATTACATTCCATTATATATTTTAAAAATTTTAAAACAATTAAAATAACAATGGAAATGCAAGCAACGTTGAGCAATGCAAATCAATTTTCGTATGCGTGTGCACATATACACACAAAAAATCTTGGGCCGTTTTCTATGTTGCTATGCGTGCAAATTCTAAGAATCACAATTGTTTTTGAATTGCGTTAGAATTGTCTTTGAATTGTATTTGTATTTTCAGCCACTGCTTTAGTGTTTCTTTCGTATATGGCGAATTTGATTCGTTTTCGCTACTTTGAGGTTCGAGTGAGCCGTGGTGTAGGAGGCTAGGTAGATGCACCGAATGTTAGGCTGTCGAAGGTTCTAGCCCCGCCTAAGCCCTTCATAATTTGTTACTTTTAATTTTTTTTTTTTATTTATTTCTTTTTTATTATTATTTATTCTTTTGTATTTGATACCTTTGAAAGTCAGTTGGTAGTTTAACTAATTGTGAATAAGTGGGTTTTTTTTTAATTTCAAATATTTAATAGCATCATTTCTGAAAGTGTGTTTGTTTCAATAATATTTTATTCCGTTAAGTCAACAGAAAATAATAAACAGAAAGTTTGCCCAAATAACAAAAGCACGTGACATCTGCATGTACATTCAAAACTAGTCTAGCATGGTCTAAAAATTTAAACTTGCTAGATGGCGCTTTAGCAGTGAACTTATTTACTATGGCTATTACAGCTTCGAGTGGCATTGATATATTTCTTTTACAATTATGAAGTGCCTGTGTTAATTAAGGTAATGCCTGTTAACCGAGGAACGTCTATTTGTTGGGTCTATTTTTAATGATATTTAATAATATAACATTTTTCGAATTTCAACTAATATAAGCGCCATCTATTATTATTTTTTTGGCAATGCAATGTATATATACATGTACATATGTACATTTTGAACGTTACACGCATACATTCTTATGTATACTTTCTCATTTATCCATATGGGTAATTCTCCAGAAAAGTCAACTTTTTGTCACGTTCGACACTGGTTTTTAGTAATTATCTTGAAAACGGATTAATTTTAGTACTAATCAAGAGCAATATATTTAACTATTTGTCAAAATAAAGAAGTTTTTTGCCATTTTCAGCACTAAAATTGATGCATTTTCAAGATAATTACAAAAAACCAAACCACAGTACAGATTATTATTTTATTTTATTAAAATTGGGTTCAGGGTATTATCTAGTCGAGCACTCTCGACTAGAGTTTTCTTACTTGTTTTTATGAATTTTGTTCAAAGATTCTGAATATAATAAATTGTCGAAATAAATAATACGGAATTCACATTTACTTTGGACTCAGAGTATTTTCTAGATGGTAATACTATTGATTAAGATTACAAACAAGTGGGAAAGCTCTAGTCGAGACACTGCTCGACTGGACGTTGTTGACAGACAAGGAAATTGACACAACGACTGCGCTTGGGAATAAATCCGCTTGCAGATGGACTATATCATACCTCCAGAATGTGATAAATACATTCATAGATGTATGTCGAACGAAACCACATAGTCAATATGTTTTTCGTAAATTGAGGGGTCCAAATAAATCGGAAATACTAAAACCATAATTAGCAACATAAATCTAAAAGTCGCTGCTCAATCCCTACAAGCTATATATATATATATATATAGAACTTTAGTAAAATTATTGATTATCAAAATTTTTGTGTTTGTTGTAAATAGGCATATAAAATTTGTGAATAGTTAAGTAATTCGATAGGAACATAAAATAAAATCACACATTTCGGTGTTATTCTTGTTGCTATTAATTTGATAGCCTTTATTCTATTTGTACCCTGTTCTTTCATATCATTTATTTTATATTTCTGTTAGATCTATTAGTGAAGTTGAAAAAACTGTTGTGGGCATGGACGTCATCTGCATAATTATAATTATAGCTATATGCAGTGGGAAATATTTGTACTTCGTTTCTTTAGTTTTCAGCGCTCATTAGGCTATGGAGTTGGCCATTTAAATAAACCAAATAAACATTTAAATCCAATATTAAAACTCGAATTCTTTAAATTTACAGAATCCTTCTGTACGTCTCTTGAGGTGAGTTGAAGATAGATGCAAATACAAATGTTATGGATAGTTGTCGTTAGTATTAAATGTGTATAGTTAGTATTTAATGCAATTAATTTAAATTATCCAAAAAGAAAGTAATTTGTTTTCATTTATTGGCCAATCAAATTCTATCGAAGAAGAGGCTGAAATGAATAACAACTCTACAAATGCATGGGTTTTGACTGGTTCATTATTTTGCTTAGTCAAAACCGAAGAAGCAATATGATCTTGCGCCATAAGTAAATTAGCATTTGGTGCAGCAAACCCGGAAAATATGGCGCCGATTATTGCTTAATGATCTATGCAGTATTTCATTCAGAAATTAGTGTAGAAATCTGAGCAGTTTCATTGGAGAAGCAATAGAAAAAAGAATGAAAAAAAAAAAAAAAACAAGAACAATATCCGCAAGTCGACCTACAAATGGGTCAAGTCATGTAGTTAAAACGTAGGCCACGAAAACTCAAATGGTAACCCAATAAAGTTCTTATCGAATCACTAGCGGATATCAAACTGAGAGCGAATTTCTTGATCACTGAGTGCGTATAACATTTCAAATGTGCACAAGGTTGCGCAGATCTTCACATGTGTCTAGTTTCAATAGAATGTTAATAAAAACGTTCAATGAAAATATTACCTTTTTCTAATCTTTGCTTTTACTGTATCACCAGAAAGGCAAAATAAATCAGGGGAAACGAGTTCAAAATTTAAATAAAACGCGAGAGTGCGCGCAGTATAAAAACCTGTTTGGCTATTAACTCAAATCAAGAACAACAACTGAAACATAATGAACAGACTGCCAATAGCAAGAAAGAAAAAAAAAAATCATAAATATAGTTGTCATTCGAAAATGTTATCCGGCATTAAATCTAGCGTGAGAAAAAGTCAATACGAATATGCATACAAAATTGGGGAAATAAAAAGCAAGAATTGTCGAGGTTCGAGAGAAAATTAACTTGACTTAAAACAGACTAAATAATATTCGTAATAGCAGTTATCAAGACTAAGACTAAATTTGTGGTCCAATGCCAAAAGATAAATAGCAACAGCATCGAGAGCAAAAAGAAAGGCGCAAAGGCAGGCGGTCATCTGGCAGACTGGGGGATGAAGAGCTGGGAGGTGGGATCTCTGCACGGATTAGATACCAGTTTCTTATAGTTGAGAATCACGGCTAGTTTGCGTGCCGTTTGCTAGTAAAAGGAAGAGAGTGTTTGGCAACTGGAATGGAAAATTGAAAGGCCATGTAAATTACTTGATGAGCTGACGTATCCAGCTGTGCCTGGTGAGCGCTCGCCTTAGAGAGCTGCTTCAATTTTTAACATACATTTATTTATTTATTTTTTTTTTTTGCTTGTTTGAGCTGCACAATTGTTTTGGACCTATTTGTTTATTAATTATGGGCACACATAGTGCACACGTTAGCTGACAGCAACTGTCTAGGGCTTTATTCAGAAATCTCTGCCACAAGTGCCGCCAGCTTAATTAACGACTTGGCCATAAACATAATCGACCCGCTTTTTTTGGTTACCATAGGGCAGCCAGTCACGTGTGATTTATTAAAGAACTCAAATGCGTATTTCGATTATGACAAATTCATTAATCATAGCCAGGTTAACGACATTTTGTATTTCCAATTTGGCTGATCAATCAAACTGTGTGACGACACAGTCACAGCAACAGCCGGAGCAATAGCCACAGCCAGAAACCGCCACAAGCCATAGGGCCCGCTTATGTTTATGAACACATACCAGGGGCAACACAATTGCTGACATGTGACGAAGCTAGGCACATTACCCAATTATTTTGAAAAGTTTACACTTTGATTTTGGAATTGTTATTGCAGACTAGCATATGCACACATTGGCATAAATATAAATATCTGTGTGTACATATAAATAGCGTGTGTTTCATAAATAAATTCCACTCGTTGTTTACTGCCTGAACGTGTGTGTATGTTTGGGCAGGAATTTGTCAAATATATGTAAGGGTATGCGATAAAGATATCACGACTGAAAAAATAGCAGTTGAGGCACTTTATCATAATATTGTGCATCTTTATGAAGGGAAGCTGTGTAGGCATACACAAACTAATAAGAGGAAACAAGTCAACTGCAATTGTGTAAATGTTTATACATTTAATACATATAACCAATTCGTTGGCATTCGTATTTCTTGATGGAGAGAGGTTCGGATAATACAAGTTCAAATTTAAAATATGTACAAACATATGATAACTATGTGTATGTCGCCAATAAACAAATTTGGAATGCTTGCAAATACATACATACATATGTGTATATATATATATATATATATATATATATTCATATACTTTCATGTGCATATACATATATAGCTACATACAAAAAACGTCCGATTCGTGCTCGTCGTCGTCTGTCAACTGTTGATAACGCCCGCACGCGAGGCACGGAGAGTTTGCCTCGACGACGTCGTTTTCAAAAATGCGGCATTTGACACATTTATGAAAATCGGAATTGGAATGCGCCACAAACTCATATTATTGGAATGTTTTATTTTCAGTTTGGTCGTGATACGCAATAAATGTGCGTGTGCATTTGCTTATATGTGCATATATATGTGTACATATATGTGCATGCAAATAAATATGTATAAAGATACGACGAAGGAATTAAATATCTTGGGTGTTTAAGCTGCGACACATTCTTCAGGTGCATATTTCATAGGCTGTGGTTCATGCTGTAAGGAGAAGAGCGATGGCGATTAACAAGTTATACACTTGGAAACTTAATGAGAACTACTTGCACTGCATATGTATAGATAAACACGCCTCTCAACATATACACAGAAGTGTCAGGCAAGACATTGTTAACATTGTTAAAATACTTTCGAGTTTATAGGACGCAAGTGCAAAGGTGAAACCCATAAGATATGAGGAGGCGCGCAGATGAGACCAAAAATATAAACAACAAAAACCGGTGTCAGTCAGTGTCATGTCCATAAAAGTAACATCATCAAAAACTTAGCCTGGCTGCTACTGTTTATGCGGAATTGGTTAATGAGAGCCAGGTTTAGAAATTTGGTACAACTAAATGAACAACAGTCGACCGAATGTCGGTCGGGTACTCACCGCTTGAATTGTTCTGTACCATGGTGGCCGCGCGAGATAGAACGTCCAGAGCAGATTCCATCTTATACAAATAAATATCGGACAGTAGAAATGGTTTGCGCTTGGACTCTAGCTATGGCCGTGGACAAGGACTGAATGTCTTCGATTTGCACCTCATGAATTTCGCACTGTAAATACAAGATGTAAAACAAATTGACCAAAGCACAAATCCATATTGAAGTCGAAATGCATTCGCCTGCTTGTATATATGTATGTACATACATACATACATATATACATACTTACGTACATACATACATACATACATATAGTATATGTAAACGGAGCGCAAAACGTAACAAAGAGTGACGTTGTGGCCGCTAACTTGCTGAAACAAACAAGGCGAAATCCTGCTGCTGCTACTGCTGGCTGCAAGTAGTTTTCAGTTCTCATTGCTAGGGCGATGGACACGGGTTAGGGGTGGGAAGGCCACAAGCACGATGCAGTTGGGACAGGTTTGAAGACGGCAACAGCATGAGCCACCGTAGCCAAAAATTTGGCACTGACCAGGTACAGCAGCAGAGTCTGGTCACAGCACACGTAACCGAAACGGATTAACCAAAATGCCACATTGTTGCCATGCATGCCAGCAGCTGAAGATTTTTTGTTTTTTTTTTTTTTTTTACACCTACCTTCGCTTGAACGTCTTAAATTGTTGTTTCGTCGTTTAATAAGAGTTGTTTTTTGGTTTATACAAAATGGTTTTTGATGTTCTCCTGATGGTAGATGGAATCGCAAATATTTAAATATATTTTTGAGATCTTTGTTAGCCAAAAAGCATGTAAACGCTTTGCTAAATGCTATTTAAATCCACTGTGAAATGTACGAAAAACAACACACTGTAGTGTTGGAAAATATTATATTTCTGCGATATGTGCTCATTGATGCGTCAGACCTCTTTTTTGCGTTACGTATGTGAGACTTCGTTAAAGGTACTCATTTTCGCGTCTACGTGACGCCTTTGCGTTTACGTGACGTTTGGCCGGCTTCTCGAGCTATTTGACTACAAAATATACAAATTTGCATAATACCACTAACCATACAACACATAGACTGGACAACTGGTACAAATTAATGTTCACACTTATTTTTTGGCTTTAGAACCCCTTTAGCTTCGTATTTGCTCGGGTTTTTACTTTTAGGGTCGGGAGAGAAAAATTGCTGATGGCAAAATCATTCCGCTTCGAGCGCTCGACGGTGATGGTCGATTTTCCAAAAATGTCTGACATGTGCCGCTCTTTCCCTTGCTCTCTTTCTCTTTCTGCCCCATGCTTTTTACTCTCTGCTCTCTTCTCACAAAAATATATGTATACTGGCACAAACAGCAAGCAGCTCACAAAAATTGAAATTTCTTCTCGACTCGCGAGTCGCGATCCCATTGGTTCCCTTCTGAGCGAAGAGTATACCGAATTCTCAAACTGCTTTGCCATGCTCATGCAAAATGTTTGCGTTTTTATGATTATTTGTGAAAAGGGTATGAAAGTGTTGATGTGCATAACGAATATTATTTCCCGATGACCATACACACACACATTTACACTTCCTCGCTATATGTGTAAGCATTTATGTGCTTGTGTGCGATTGATATTCTTGCTGCTTGTAGCACTATTAAAACCCCTAGCAGTTGATATTCGTTCGGTTGGGTAGCGATGTGAGCTTGCATACACACACACATTTACACTTCCTTGCTATATGTGTAGGCATTTATGTGCTTGTGTGCAATATTCTTGCTGCCGCCTGTAGAGCACTTTTAAAACCCCTAGCAGCAGTTGATGTTCGTTCGGTTGGGTAGCTGCTTTGAGCTAGCATACGCACACACTTTCACATACACATTTACACTTCCTTGCTATATGTGTAAGCATTTATGTGCCTGTGTGCGATACACTTGCTGCATGTAGCAATTTTGTAGCAATTTTTCCCAGCGATTGCTGTGTGGTAGCTGTTGTGAGTCTACACACACACATACATATGTGTCAGTTTGTGATGTGATATCACAATCACTTGTATAGGCATTTGAATGAATGCTCTGCCTGGGGCATTTGCATGTTTCGTGCATGGGTCTCGAATATTGGGCGTGTGCCTACCTCAACTTTGAAATTAATAAAACATAATACATGTATATTTTTGTTCTTTAGTGGAAAATATGTCTACATAACGAATGCATATTTTTGCATAAAAGGGTCAATTTTACCTGTATATCTAGACATTTCTTTAAAAGGGTTATATGTGACCTGAATTTGCGCAAGCTTTTGAACAACTTGTCCCATTTTTGCCTATATGGTCAAATCAGGTACTAAATATTAAAGAACAAATGATAACAGATCAACAGGTAATAAAAAATAATTGACCTCTCCTGCAATTCGAACCCAAAATCGTTCACTTAATGTGCACTAATGTGCTACCACACAGCAATCGCTGGGAAAAATTGCTACAAAATTGCTACATGCAGCAAGTGTAACGCACACAGGCACATAAATGCCTACACATATAGCAAGGAAGTGTAAATGTGTGTGTGTATGCAAGCTCACATCGCTACCCAACCGAACGAATATCAACTGCTAGGGGTTTTAATAGTGCTACAAGCAGCAAGAATATCAATCGCACACAAGCACATAAATGCTTACACATATAGCGAGGAAGTGTAAATGTGTGTGTGTATGGTCATCGGGAAATAATATTCGTTATGCACATCAACACTTCCATACCCTTTTCACAAATAATCATAAAAACGCAAACATTTTGCATGAGCATGGCAAAGCAGTTTGAGAATTCGGTATACTCTTCGCTCAGAAGGGAACCAATGGGATCGCGACTCGCGAGTCGAGAAGAAATTTCAATTTTTGTGAGCTGCTTGCTGTTTGTGCCAGTATACATATATTTTTGTGAGAAGAGAGCAGAGAGTAAAAAGCATGGGGCAGAAAGAGAAAGAGAGCAAGGGAAAGAGCGGCACATGTCATGCATTTTTGGAAAATCGACCATCACCGTCGAGCGCTCGAAGCGGAATGATTTTGCCATCAGCAATTTTTCTCTCCCGACCCTAAAAGTAAAAACCCGAGCAAATACGAAGCTAAAGGGGTTCTAAAGCCAAAAAATAAGTGTGAACATTAATTTGTACCAGTTGTCCAGTCTATGTGTTGTATGGTTAGTGATAATACCCACCATAGCTGTATGTCATAAATAAATAATAAACTGTTCAAACATTAATTAAATCATATCAACGCTTATGTTAACTAATAGGTTAATCACCTTTTTGTCCCTTGTTTGAGAAAACTTTTCACATCTGATTTGGAACCATTTTTGTAGATAGATAATTTTTAAGTTTATCTACAGTAAATGTGCATGAGTATACTTTTTTTACCTTAACCCATTGAAAATGGGAATTCAGGGTATAATGGTTTTGTGGAAATGTATGTAACAGGCATAAAAAAATAAGTTGATCTAGCCCTGTCCCTCTGTCCGTCCGTCTGTCCGTCTGTCCGTCCGTCCGTCTGTATGAACGTCGAGATTTCGGAAACTACAAAAGGTAGAGAGCTGAAATTTTACATGAATACTCGTATGTTAGTTACGCAGAAAATTCGTTTACATTTTTTTGGTTTTTTGGGCGTTACTTCTACACCGTTTTAGCTAGAGAATACAAATGAATTTATTTAGATAGATATTATGGATACACAGATTTTGTAATTTTTAGATTTTTGATGCCACGCCCCCTTTGCCCCCAATTTGAAAAAAGCGCATTTCAAATACTAGAGACTTGTAATTTGGCACATAGATGCATTTAGATATTTTAAATCTACTCTGAAAATTTCATGACGATCGTTCATCTAGAAATGGAGTTATAAGCGTCCAAAGTTCAGCCCAACCCACACCCAAGCCAACTGCGCGGTTAGCAGAGGGCGCGCTCATAAGTGCGGAAAGAAGAAGAGTATCACTTCTTTTGCAGGGTTCAGGGTATCTCGTAGTCGAGCCGTCTCGACTAGAGCCTTCTTACTTGTTTTTTCACATTTTTACTTTATTTTTGTTTTTCTGTTTTTTTTTTTTGTTTTTTTTGTTTTTTTTTTTTTTTTTTGTGGGCAGCTAGAGTACTTGTGTTTGTAAATTTGTATATTTTCGGTATTTTGATCACTAATAATTCGATATAGAAAACAAAATTTAACTACTTAATTACTGTTGACTTCCTCCAATTATGTATGTATGTATGTAACTTTTTTCATTTTAAGTAGTAGTCTTATTTATCATACATTATCCCACACAACAATTTTGTTAAGACTCAATAATAATAATAATAAAAAAAAAAAAATATATATATATATATATATATATATATATATATATATATGTATATAATAATAATATAATATATATGTATATATTATTATTATTATTACTATATATATATATATATATATATATATATATATATATATATATATATATATATATACATATATATAAGAACGACAGCTATAAATGATGGTTTCTTCTAATTTAAGACGGCATTGGCTTAAAATTGTTCAATTTTGAACCTAACCCGTATTGAATTAGAAGATAATAGACTTGAATTCAGTTTTATCCGTATCGGGCGATAATATAGAGGTTACGGTAGAGTCTGATTTAGAGTCTGAATTAGACGAAGTCAAATTTGGCTCCCTTAGATATACGAATTCATAGAAGCTATTGATGCCCACGAAATACGTTGGAAGCATGCCGAGGCCCTTAACAAATGTCATGCCTCGGTAGATACATTCTATCCCATATTTGGAAAGAATGAGGGCCGTCTCCTCGGTCACTTGAATTTCTCCAGCGATGCCGGTGGAATCCATTCGCGAGGCCATGTTCACAGGATTGCCCCAGATATCGTAGTGCACCTGTGAGGCGCCCACCACCCCGGCCATGACCTCTCCACTTGATATTCCAATGCTCATATCGGCGTTAAATACTGCACGGTCAATTGGAAGGTTTTTATAATTATTGTTGCATACCCACAGTGTTCTCATTAAATCTAATGCAAAGGTGGCTAGAACTAATACCACTTCTTCCCTTTTATCGCGAACTGAATAATTTCCCATTTGGAAGGACAATGAGGATTCACGTGCACGGACGACTGCAATATAAAAGATATATTTAGATTATTAATAGACCTAATTAAGTAGGTACTCACGCTCGTACGAAACAGAGTCATTGGAACGGTTATCCTCAGTTACCAGCGATGAGAGCCTTATATCCAGTCCACTGGCTGCCATATACGTACAGCCCACAATTTTGATCTTTTCTACTAAATTATCGTGTCTATAATAACACAACTACAGTAGGAGAATATATAGATTGATCATTGCATTCAACAGCTTGATAACGACAACTCTTACGATTTGGTCGAATTCGAAAATAATCTCATTAAGAACACGCAAGTTGGGCAAAGTCAAATCAAAATTTTTAAGCGAAGCGAACATGACGGCCACCATTTGATAGTCTTCATAATAAAGCTCACGATTGGCTACCGAGGTCAGATATACGTTCACTGCATAAAACAATACAGATAATGCTCATAACTATTATAATTGCATATCAAGTAAACAACACTCCTACCAACGTGCTTCGGCAAAATGTTATGTAATAGGATGGTTATAGACTGATCGGCTATACGGGATTCATGCTGCTTTTTTTTCAGCTCTTCTCTCCATCTAAATAAAACATTTTCAATAGGCGACTGGTTTTTTAAATTCAAATTTTCTTACTAACTTGTAATTGATTTTGTTATTAAACTCAGCCTGTCGCTCCTTGAAATAAATAATACATAAAATAATTATAATCATTACTAAATGGGCGTATTCGGCAGGAAAATATGGATTGGTTGTCATGCCATCATGAAATATGTATTCATATGGATAAAGTATGGCGCTTAAATAGCATAAAGACACTAATAGGCTCACTACTAGTTTCATAATGAACGGAATGCGTGTAAATATGATGCTCATGATAATGACAAGGACCATTGCACAGGAGACTGGCCACGGGGGGAAGCATATATCATCGGTCTCATAACGGTACAGATTGCTGTCAATACACGCCATCTGGAACTTGTTCATATCACAGTCATCCTATAAAAATAAATCTATTATATTCAACCTGCAACAAAAATAGCTAGTTACTCACCAGTATGGAAAACACGATTAAAAAATACGTTAAAATGAAGTACACATAGACAGTGATTCTCTTGAAAATACTGCACTGTAAACTCTCTGCCATATGAAATAGGGAGCAGCTGAGAGCGGAGTAATCGCGGGAATGCATAGAATAACGCCAAAAGCAGATCTTCTTATACCAAGTTAACAGTAGTAACAAAGATACGCTGATAACCGAAATCAACTCAAGGTAAGTGATACTTTCAGACCTTTTCATGTTACTATCGAGCTGCAGGTATATGAGACTCATAGTGCAGCACCAAGCTAGGAGTACGCTGTACTTCAATAGGTAGTCGGGTTGACGTAAATACTTATATTCCAAATGAGAATCGTGGAAATTTAAGAGAAAAGTTCCAATTTCTACACGGGACAAGCTAGCCATTTCTTGATTTATCTCTAAATTAAAGATTTTTCGGATAAGATGTGAAAATCTGTTTGGATGCACAGAAACATTATTTTGTAAGACAGTAACTCAATTTTTATATCTTACCCCTTGGGGCCAAGAGGCATTTTTTTCAATTCTTCGTGTAACATTAGTTTACCTTCAGATTCGTCTTGATGCTTAATGTTTGTAATGAATGAGGGAATGGATTCAACATCGAGGGCTATGCTTTTTTCCTTATTACTAATTATGAGGTATGTGATAATACTGTGCTTTTGAAGATAGGCATCGTTACGCGCGGCCTCAGATCCTGGATTTACTTCATACATATCTTTGACCATTTGGAGAGCTCTCTGGCTGATATGAACTTGTCCAGGCATTCCAGTTGCCTCTAATCTGTTCGCAATCAACACATCTGTACCTAAGAGCGAAGAAGTAATATATTGAACTAAATGCGACCAGGGATTCCTCTATACGTCTACTTACCCCAAATGTCATATTGCAGTTTCGCTGCCCCAAGAACTCCTGCAAATACAGATCCCGAATGCACACCAACGCGTATGTCTATGTTAATATTTACCTCGGATCTATAGGTGTGAAAATGAGGAAATGTAGACATAAAGTTATTAAAATGGAAAATGGGTGGATTCATTTAAGTACCTACCGCACTTCGCGAATAATTTCGATCATACAGAGTCCCAGATTGATGCAGCATTTGGCATGGGCGGGATCTGCCTTTATCAAGCCCGCCACACAGTAGTAGCAGTCGCCTAAGAATTTGATACGTTGCACTGCGTGCTGAGCAGCAGCATTATCAAATCTGGCGTATAGTTCGTGCAGCATAGTGACTAGCTCCTTAACGGATAGAGTTGTAGTCAAGTATGTGTAGTTAACCATATCTGCATACAGAATACTGACATCGGGATACATTTGAATGACGATAACCCGATCTCTTCTATTAATAGTGGGCATATCACGATGCTTCTGAGAGTACTTAATCCGAGATCGAATTTCATCTTGAATGGGATGAGCTATTTGTGGCGGTATTATGCTATGCAGGAATACTCTTTCCCGTGCGCGAGCGCTTCTTACCGCATTATCCTCCATTACATACTGATGTCGATCAAGGAACGATGCGCGAACAACAATTTCGCGCATTATCAGAAAAAAGGTGCACATCATATTTAGGGAAATATAATAGAATAAAACTTCGATAGTTTCGTTAAATCGTTTATGTTCACCTATTTCTAAGCTGCGCATATACAGTATAAAATAAATAATATAGATTGTGGAAATAAGAGCAGCCAGCCCCATAGCTGATGAGATTTCAGGAATTGGGAAAAACATATATATCATTACTATTACATAGGTGTAAACGATTGTTCCTAATACCCAATCATCCATACGAACGTGGTAAAAATTAAGCGCCAGATCTGTACAAATATTATCAACATATATGTATGAATATGCAGATACACAAAAAAGATTTATTATGGAGTTGCTAAATACTTTTTTGTGCTCTGTACCCACTAAAAATTGAAAATCAGGGTAAAATTTGTTCAAATGTGTGTAACAGTCAAAAGGGAGCGTATTCAGATCAGTGTACTAGAGACATGCAATTATGCAATTATTGGGATGCTATTAATTTATTCCGAAATTCATGAAGATAGATGGACGATCTTCATGAATTTTGGAATAAATAAAGAAATGGAATTATAAGCGTCCAAGCCACCCCAAGTCACAGCAGCAACTGCGTAGTTAGCAGAGCGAGCGAAGAGAGAAGAGTATACAAAATTAGCCCATCTTACCAAATTTATGAAAAATTTATTTAAAATTCTTAAGATATACGGTTCGGGTTGGGATATATGTATGCAAATATCATGACATTCATTTGATTACGAAAGTCAATCTACAAGAAGATTTATTTATCAAATAAGTTCCCATAACATAGCCCACTTTGCAGTGCAAGCGCAGACAAATTATAAACAATGTTCTAATCAAGACGGCTCGACTACGAGATACCCTGAACCCGGCAAAAAACGAATACTCTTCTTCTTTAAAAACATATGAGCATGCGCTCTGCTAACCGCGCAGTTACGCCGTAGCTTGGGGTGGGTGGGGGTGATTTTTGGACACTTATAAGTCCATTTCTAGATATACGATTTTCATGACACTTTCGGAATATACTATTAGCATTCAAATGTATCTATTTGCCAAATTACAAGTCTATAGAATTTGAAAAGCATTTCTTTTCAAATTGGGGGCGAAGGGGGCGTGTCATACAAAAATCTGAAAATGGCAAAATCTGCGTATCCATAATATCTATCTAAATATACAAATTGAAGTCTCTAGCTAAAACGGGTTAGAACTAATGCTTAAAAAACGTTGCAAATGGTATGAGTTATCGAAAAAAAAGAAACAAAACAAAATAAACTCGTGCTACGTACCGCGACTATTCATGTGAAATTCCAGCTCTCTAGCTTTTGTAGTTTCCGAAATCTCGAAATTCATATGGACGGACGGACAGACGGACAGGGCTATAATAACTTATTTTTTGTGCTGATCAAGAATATATATACTTTACTGAATTCCCATTTTCAATGGGTTCAGGGTATAAAAAAACGTATTTTAAATATTAGAGACAAGTGTACACATACAGATGTATGCCATTATTACGCTCTGAATGTTTGATAACGAAAGGAAATCTATTCGATAAATACATATGTACGTTTCCGTAACATACCCCAAATTGCAGCCCAAGGGCAGCCGCTGCGTCAACTGTGTAGTTAGCAGAGCTTGTGCTTTGACGTATGTACCTGCGTATGTGTATGTGTGTGCGTATGTGTACATGTGTTGTATCTTGAGCATGCAGCGAAAAATAACTGGAATATGCGTGGAATTTGTTAATAATTTTTCGTGATGCCTCGTAATGCCCATGTGAATGCTTATGAATATAAAAAAGGCATTAAAGCAAATAATACCTACCAACGAAAACAATAGAGATCGAGGCAGTCGCAGATGTAGCGTATTTTAACCACTTATGTTTTAGCCCAAACTTCAAATTTACATTGATCCACATAATTCCAATTACGATTGCTGCAGATACCATATAACAGGTGATGTCAATGTACACTAAATGCAGGTGCTGTGTAAGCAAACGAATACCTATAGCTATAGTTATCGGATTGAGTCACTTTATTTACATTAGCTCACCATGCATGTTGCTAAAAGCATACCGCAATAAAAAAAAGTAAAAAATAAATGCAATATCTGAAACACGTACACGTTGTTGGCCCGAAGACGCATCTGGTATTCCCTGAATTCATCTTCTATACCCACCTCTATACATTTTTTCTGAAAAAGTTTAAATTACTATGGGTATAATAGTGCTTTGCGATTAAACGATACCCTTAGAAATTCGTAGTCCCATTTTAGCTCGTTCGCATACGATAATTTTCTCTTCATGTTTAAAACTACATATACATTCAACAATAATATAGTCAATATTGAAAGAAAACAATATAATCAAGGAGTAGATGATAGGAGCTGCAACCATAAGTTGACACTTGAGTCTTTAATGCACTCTATAGATTTTTTTTTTTTACCCTGAACCCATTGAAAATAGGAATTCAGGGCATAAAGTTTTTGTGAAATGTATATAAAATCTTGATCAGCGCGAAAAAGTAAGTCGATGTAGCCTTGTCCGTAATTTCCTTATTATCGATAACAAATCGAAAATTCGTTTACTTTTTTTCAATGTTTTTTAAGCGTAGCTTCTACTCCATTTGAGCCAGAAACTTCAAAATTGTATATCTAATAATAATGGATTCGCAAATCTGTATTTCAGATTTTTGATGCCACGCTCCCTTCGCCATGAATCTGAAAATAAAAATCGCATCATTAATTTGGCAAATAGACACATTTAGATGCTATTATTACGTTCCAAAGATCGTCCATCTAGAAATGGACTATCCCCAAGCCATGGTATCAGGGGGTATCGCAGTCGAGCAGTTCTTACTTGTTTCTAACCTTAACCCATTAAAAATGGGAAACCAAAATAGGAAACCAAAAGAGAAAACCATTTAGTGTAAATGTATATAACAGGCGGACGAAGAGGAAACCATTTAGTGTAAATGTATATAACAGGCGGACGAAGCCGACAAACTGATTCGATATTGCTATGTCCGTCTGTCCGTTCTTATGAATGCTGAGGTCTCGTTAACCACAGATTTCACTACAGATTTCAAATTTTAAGAAGGAACCAAGAATTTCCGTGAGAACGATAACACAAATTACACACAGTTAGTAGTTAGCAACCCAGGCTGGATGTCAATATGTGTCAGTTTTTGTTTTCAACTCCTTGATGATGTAGATTTTTCCATAACATTATTAACATATGTAGGCAGCTTTGAAACATGAAATACACACTTAATTATACAAACGAGATCAAATGGAACTGTGGTTTTCTAAGGGTATCGTATAAGCATCGTATAGGCATTGTTGCCATCATATAAATCAGTGAACTTAAAAATAATACTAATTCCAAGTTTTTCAGGAAAAGTGTAAAGAGGTGGGCATAGAAGAGCTATACAATGAACACCAGTTGCGTCTTTCGATCAAATATCTGAGCGTCTTTCAGATGCTGCATTTTCTTCTCACAGTACTTCATTGCATTCTTTTGTTGACAACATGCGTGGTGAATATGAATTGTTTAGATTTTCATAAGTACACAGCTCTAGTCGATTTGTCTGTCTATTCAGGAGCTGGACTTAATATACGTTGATGTCGGCTGTTATTCGGTATCTGCTGTCATCATTATTGCAGTAATGTGGGTCAATGTCAAAGTCAAAAACACATCAAAACTTAAGTGGTTGACATACGTTACATCGATCTTTGTCGCAGCGCTTCTAGTTTCCGTGGGTAGGTATTCGCTTTTGTGATCTTATCATTATACAATTTCATTTTTGTACAGATCTGCTGCTTAATTTGTACCACTTTCATTGGAATCAATGGATTTTGGAATCCGTATATGACTTATATGTTATACTTATGATCTATATTTTTTTCCCTATCCCTTATATCATTCCTCCGATGGGGCTGGCAGCCTCTGTTTCGTTGATATATGTTAGCTACTTTGTATTGTATCTAGATGCTGAGTATAAATTCAGTTTAGGCAATGTGACACGTTATAGCGAAACCATCGTTGTTTTATGCAATTATATTGGCATAAACGTGATCGGTACCGGATTTCGTGTAATGCGCGAAATCGTGGTCCGCGCCTCGTTCCTTGATCGACATCAATATGTAATGGAAGATAACGCGCTAAGGAACACTCGTGCGAGAGAAAGGGTATTCCTGCATAGCATATTACCGCCACAAATCGCTCAGCCCATTCAAGATGAAATTCGATCTCGGATTAAGTACTCTCAGAAGCATCATAACTTGTCAATTAGCAATAAGAGGGACCTTATTATAGCCATTCAAATGCATCCCGATGTCAGTATACTGTATGCAGATATGGTTAACTACACATACTTGACTACAACTCTATCCGTTAAGGAGCTAGTCACTATGCTGCACGAACTATACGCCAGATTTGATAATGCTGCCGCTCGGCACGCAGTGCAACGTATCAAATTCTTAGGCGACTGCTACTACTGTGTGGCGGGCTTGATACAGCCAGATCCCGCCCATGCCAAATGCTGCGTCAATCTGGGACTCTGTATGATCGAAATTATTCGCGAAGTGCGGTAGCTACTTAAATTACTCCGCCCATTTTCCATTTTAATAACTTTATGTCATTTTGACACCTATAGATCTGAGGTACAAATTAACATAGACATACGCGTTGGTGTGCATTCGGGATCTGTGTTTGCAGGAGTTCTTGGGGCAGCGAAATTGCAATATGACATTTGGGGTAAGTAGACGTATAGAGGGATCACTTGTCGCATTTAGTTCAATATATTACTTCTTCACTCTTAGGTACAGATGTGTTGATTGCGAACAGATTAGAGGCAACTGGAATTCCAGGTCAAGTTCATGTTAGCGAGAGAACTTTTGAATTGATTAAAAACTGGTATCAAGCTACTCCTGGAACTGAGGCTGCGCGTAACGATGCCTATCTTCAAAAGTTCAACGTTTTCTCATTTCTCATAGCTGCTAATGAGAATAACGAGAACATTCAATTAGATAATTCAGGATCCATTGATTCATACACAACGAAACAGGTAAATGAAAGCGCTTTTGAGCTAAAGTTACATGAAGAGTTGAAGAAAATGCCACTTGGTCCCAAAGGGTGAGATTATACTTTAGGTAGTTGTGATAGTAACCTTTTTATTATTTGTTTACTTATTTTTATTTTATTTTTCTTTTATAAACCCGCGCAGATTAAAAGAAGTCATCATTAATGCTTTTAGCAAGGAAAAGAATCCAATAAGTTCGACCCATCCAGATATTGGAAATTGTTTCTTACATTTCCGCGACTCACAATTGGAGTATAAGTATATTCATCAACCCGACTACTTATTGAAGTACAGTGTACTCCAAGCCTGGTGCTGCGCTATGAGCCTCGTATACGTGCAACTGGTTTATGAACATAAAGCAGTTAAAGGATCTTTTTTTTTAGATATTGTTCTGGTACTCGCCTTTTCCCTGTTATTGATATTAACTTGGTACAAGATGATCTGCTTCTGGATTTATTCCAACCGCCCTCATGAATACTCCATTCTCAGCTGCGCCCTATTTCGGATTTCGGATAATATGCAGCGAAGTCTCACACAACGCATAAGTATTTATATCTTCATCATAGTATCGTACTTCTCGATTATTGCTATAATGTTGGTGGGTACCAACAGACGTTAGTTGTATAAATGTTAATTATTTATTTTATTTAGAATGATTGTAACAAAGACGAATTCCAACTCGTGCATATTGATAGCTTATTGTACCAATATGAGTTGGAGAACTCAATGTGTTTCGCTCCGTGGTCGCTCACCTGCATGGTGTGCCATATAATTACCAATAGCATAATATTTACACGGATTCCGTTCATTATGAAAATCATAGTCAGTTTTCTAGTGTGCATTACCTACATGTCCATTATGCTTTATCAGTTTGATTACATAGTTCACGCTAGCTTGACAACCAATCCATTTTTTAAATCTGAAAGCGCTCACTGTCTATTGATCATATCGACTGTGCTTGTTGTATATTGCAAAGAACGACAGGCTGAGTTTAATAGCAAAATGAACTTCAAGTGAGTACGAAATCCAAAATGCGAAAACCTGAAGCCCATTGATTTTTTTTAGATGGAGAGTAGAACTGATAAAAAAGCAAGATGATGCCCGCTTAGCCGATCAGTCTATAACTATTCTATTACATAACATTTTGCCGGCGCATGTTGGTAAGAGTGTTTTTTTTTATTTATTTTTTTTTTTTTATTTGATTTAATTATGAGAATTATAAACTTATCTATTGGCTCATGTAGTTAACGTCTATCTGACCTATCTTGCCAAAGACGAACTTTACTATGAGGTCTATGAAAGTGTGGCTGTAATGTTCGCATCCCTAAAAAACTTCGAGTTAACTTTGTCTAACCTACGTGTTCTAAACGAGATTATTACCGAATTCGATCGAATCGTAAGACCTTCAAAGTACATCTACAATCGTTCAGGTATTTATTTTTCTGGTATAGTTATCTTTTTATAGAAGCGATAATGTAGTAGAAAAGATCAAAATTGTGGGTAGCACATATATGGCAGCCTGCGGATTGGATGTACGGTTCTCCTCTCACATAAGTGATAAACGTCAGACGACTGACTCTGTTTTTAAAGAGGGTGAGTGACTAGGTTAATAGGCCTATTAATCAAAGTCGTTGACATAGATAATTACAGTCCTCAAAGCACGTCACACGTTAATGGAGTCGAACCAAAGCGATAGTTTTACCACATTCGAGAATAAGGATGAAGTAGTATTCGTGCTGACTACCTTTGCATTAGATCTTATGCGAACGTTGTGGGTGTGCAAAAATGATTATAAGAACCTCCCAATTGATCGTGATGTATTTACCACCGATATGAGCATTGGGATATCAAGTGGAGAGGTGATGGCCGGGGTGGTGGGTGCCTCACAGGTTCACTACGATATTTGGGGTAATGCTGTTAACATTGCCTCGCGAATGGATTCCACCGGCGTTGCTGGCCAAATTCAAGTGACCGAGCAGACCGCCCTTATACTGCGTAAATATGGTCTAGTATGCAACTACCGCGGCATGACATTTGTCAAGGGCCTCGGCATGCTGCCAACGTATTTTGTGGGCATCGACAGTAACTACGAATTCAAATATATCCGAGATAGTATTCCTGAATCATCTGAAACAGACTCTAACTAACAGTCTGTGCATTTCTCCTTTGGGAAATATTAAAGTTTATCGAAATGTTTAATAAAAGAAGCTGACTAACTCACTCTAACATTTTTTGAAATAAACAGAATTTGATTTACAAATAAAGAGTAAAATTTAAAAGTTGAAAGCCGTTCTGTCATTTAAGAGAAATTCATGCGCAACAAGGATTGAAAATGCTGTACAAATTTAAGCCAGTAAGAAAGCTTGACTACGAGATCCCGTGAATCCTTCGAAGAGTTGCTATTCCAAGAATTCTACGATTCTTTTCTGAACAATGGACCTAAAAATCAATTCTCTAGCTATTATACTTTCCGAGATCCACGCTTTAATACATACTGGCGGACGGACGTCGGCCTGATCAAAAATATATGTATATATTTTTTTTAAGGAGTTAACCACTTCTTCCGCCATTTACAGACATTTAACAAAACTATTCAGGTGGTTAAATGAGGAAATAAAAAACAAAATATTGCATTTTCAATAGTAACGGCTGTGGTAATTTTTAGTGCATTTTATTTTCAAACACCGATATTTTTTAGTATTTTTTATTCACATACTATAACCATTTTGAATTATTATTATTTATTAAAATGCCTTATATCATGCTTACAATTTCATTACTAAAGTATAGAAAAGTAAAGCCATTGCCGCCATAACTATTAGCATATAAATATATAATATAAATTTATCATAAATCGGTTGATAATTATCGCAATGTACAAAACTTGCCATAATCGATAATATATCAACAAAGCTGTGTGAAAGTATTCGTGATTTCTGCATTTTATCTATGTACAATCAATTAAAATTCTATTAAAGTGAACAAAAATATTTGGGGCGTTAGCATTTAGAAAGTGATCTTGGATAGTACGAGTGAAGCTAAACCAGTATATTTAAAACAACAAATTTGATCTCTGTTTGCGGCTTTGTTCAAGGTCGTTGGCACTTTTTCGCCGACGAGGGAGCGAAGACTTAAGCACTTTCATTTTCTTGAGTACGAATAGAAAAATGGCCATTAGCTTCGAGAAACACCGGGCACAAATTGAAGATGCTTGGAAAGATGTGCTTAGCGCCAAGAGCAGCACCAATTGGGCGCTGTTTGGCTATGAAGGCCAGACGAATGAACTGAAGCTAGTCGGAAAGGGAGAAGGCGGCGTGGAGGAGTTAATCGAAGACCTAAATAGCGGTAAAATAATGTACGCGTTCTTACAAATCGAAGATCCGAAGACTGGCCTCAATAAATTCATTTTAATCAATTGGCAGGTGAGTCATTGTGTTTGGTATCAATTTTTACTTGCTATCTTATCTTAATTCACCGTCTTTTTATAAAGGGTGAAGGTGCTCCAGTGCTGCGCAAAGGCACCTGCGCCAACCACATTCATGACGTTGGAAATTTTCTATCAGGCGCACATTTGACAATTAATGCACGTAACGAGGATGACATCGATCTGGAGCGTTTGCTTAAGAAATTGAGTACTGTTAGCTCGGCGTACAGCTTTAAGGAGCCGCGTGGTGTAAGAGAAGAGCAAAAAACACCAGTAGGCACAAACTACACACGTGTAATTCCCACTAAAGAGCTCAATGCTTCCGTAATGCAAGACTTCTGGAAAAAAGAGGAAGCAGACGAGAAAAACCGCATAGGGGCTGAAAGGGAAGCCAAGCGATTAGATCTTCTTAAGCTCGAGCAAGAGCAGCGCGCCCGAGAGGAAAAAGAGCATAATGAGCGCGAGAAGCTAGTAATAAGCACGACGAAACTCCAACCAGCTCATGTGCCCATTAAAACGTAAATATCTATATTTCACTGAATTTTCATTCATGGTAATCCAATATATAATTTATTTTTAGCTCTCCACAACCATTGAGTCCGGAGAAAACAATTGCAAATTTTGCAAATAATTTAACCGATGCAGAACGAATGCGTCAGGCGCGAAACCAAGAGGCACGTGAGCTGATTGGGTCCCGCGTGGGTGCTGCTAAAGCCATGTTCACCAAGCACACTAGCGAGGGTCAGCTGCAGTCCAAGTAAGTTACCAATTGTGAACTGTATTATGTCTTTAATGTAAAATTTTATCTATTAAAAATTTTAGACTAAATACACAACCGCCGGCGAAGCCCGCCCGTAACTCTATTACGCAACGTATAAATGTGTTCAATCACAACCAGACCCAGGATACATTGAACCCTCCGGTTCAACAGTCAAAATCACCAATAAAAACGACAGGGGTCATCGAAGCTGCAGCTGCGGTTGTTCCACCAGTAATGGCCGAAGTGAATTCTATTGCATCCATAACAGAGGAAGATGCACAACAATCTGAGGACCTTCCTCTGGCCCATGAGAGTGAACAGTTTTCGACTATCAAACGGTCGCCTCACAGTAAAACAAACTCTGTGCAATCACACTCACCAGACGAAACAGCATCGTCGAATGAGACTGACACGGCTGCTTACAAGGAGGAGGAGGAGGTGCGCACTAAAGTTTCTGTTACCGTGCAGCAGTCTCAGTCGGTTAAGACGTCTGGCTTAAGCATGCTGGAGCGCAATGCACGTAGGTTTTTTGATTAATCATGTTTTGTACGATGCTATTAGTCTATTTTTTTTTCGGTGTGGATTAACTAAAAGTGACCGATCTGGTGAACGAGGATGACTTCATATGCCAGGAGACCTTGGGTGACTTAGGACTCCGCGCTCGTGCATTGTATGACTATCAAGCAGCTGATGAGTCAGAAATAACATTTGATCCTGGCGATGTTATAACTCACATTGATCAGATCGACGAGGGCTGGTGGCAAGGCTTGGGCCCCGATGGAACTTATGGACTGTTTCCGGCAAACTATGTCGAGATCATCAACTAAAACCAACATTTTTAGCAATAATTCTAGAATTCTACCCAAACTCGTATCTAATATGTAAGCTGCAAAGCAGCCTCATCAGTTAATCTAAACAGCCATTGCTGTACTTTCATACATATATGAATATCTGGATTAGTTTCACTTAAAGCACGGCTGCCCAATATATATATGCTCAATATATATTTATGTATATTGATATTGATATTGAACAATAATGCAGTACCATAATATACCTAATGAGATTTAAAATTGCCTATAAACGACTATAACACGGTTTAGAACGTACGTCGCACGCACCATGTTTTTACAGGTGCCTTCCATTTTTAAGTATACATTTTAGATCTGATTGTTAACCTTAAGATTTTGAAACACAGTTGCGTCCTTTTGAAATGTTTCTTTATGCACATGAGTATTTGTATTATCATATATATGTAGCCAATATATGTTTTATATGTACATGTATTATAGGGTGATCAATATCTACATTTATTTTAATAATTAGTAATTTGAAAATCAATGCATTCAAAATTTCCTTGTTTAACAATTTAGCACTGTTGCAAGCACCCCTTTCCAATGAGATCATACTCAGTTCTGCTGGACGATTGCTGTTTCATACATGGACCCGTGCAATTATTTATAAATATCTTGTGATATAAACTACATAGTCAACTTCTATTTTTTTTTAATTGTAATGTTTTCAACAATAATTTTCAATTCTAAGCAGGCACTTTTTCGTGTATGTATCATAACTTAAGCATAGTTTTCATACTTGTGTATGTAATTGCACATGTAAACAACGTATATACACGTATAAATTAAAAATGTATATATCAGCAAAGAGTTACATGTGCTCCACCAGCCCCTAATGAGATGCTCCCAAAGAATTCTTTAATCAAAGGATATGTCGCTTGCCTCCGATATATTTAAAAAAAAAATCATTTTTGGGTTCCCCATTATTTTGAATTGATTTTGTTTAATTTGTATATAGCGACTTCGATGCGGTCCTGTACAGGTGCCTTGATAATTATTCGGTTGACTGTGTTGACGTTGTGATCTCGGCTTTGGGTGTCTCCATAGAATTGGTTGATGCAGTTTCTTGTGATGCTACTGTGGGGTTGCTTGCAGTTTCCTCTACCTTACTCTGCGGCGGCGGTAGAGGTATAGGATCTTGAATTTTGGTTGCATCCAAAGGTTGTGGGGTAGCGGGCTCGGCGTCAGCTGAAGGCACTTCCTCATTGTCGACTGTTGAATCTGCTGCCTCGGCAGTGGCCGCATTTTCCTCCATTCCAGATGCTTGTCTGCCGTTTTCCTCGGCCTTGGCATCCAGCACATTAACCGATGCTTGTATGCACCTGAAAAAATTATATTATGGTCAAGGTTTAGGTCAGCAAAGTATTCGGTTAACTTACTTAATAGCCTCTTTCCTCGCTAGCCGAATGCTATCCTTGCCGTTTGTGTCGATGGTGTCCAGTTTAAGAAGATTTCGTGTAAGCATCTCGTCCAGGTATACGTATTCCTTGTCTTGACGAGTTCCCTTGAACTGCTCCACCTTGGCCATTAGGTCCAGAACATCGCGTTGTATATCCTGGATCTTTTTGATTGAGTCTAGCGTATGTGGGGTCTGTGGCGGTACGCCGACTCCAGCGTTCGTTTGCAACGGTTGATCGCCTTGCGGCTGTTGAGTATTAAGTGGAGCAGGACGCTGTTGTTGGTTTGGCTGCGGGGGCACATGATGTGCTTGAGACCAGGCCTGTGATTGGGCTTGACCGGCACCTGTATTACTTTGATTTGGTATCTCCTTATGGGCATTGATAACGGGCTCGGCACGACCTTCCACGAAAATTGGTATGGTGCGAACGTTGCTGCCGCCGGGGGTTTGCGGTGGCGGGGGTGTTTGCTGCTTCTGTTGGGGATGCGCCTGCTGCTGTGGAGCATAGTAAGTCTTATGAAATTGTGGCTGACCCGTCCCCAAGTTTGGCTGCACTGGTGGACTGGTCTGTGTGCCAAATTGTGGCGGCGGCGTTGGACGTTGTTGATTCGTTTGTTCGTGCTGTTGATGTTGTTGATACTGCTGATTTAGTTGCTGCTGCTCTGGAGGAGGCGCTGAGTGTGAACGCGGCCCTTGCTCTTGCTCGGCGATGCTCTTTACGCCCATATCCATGGTGTTGCGCAGTCCATGCTGGTTCAGATTCACAGACGGTGCGCAATCGACCTCCGAGCGGCTTGCGGGGTCATCCGTTTGGATGGCGGCATCGCAAAGCCGCTTCGAGGGCGATTGCGGTCCCTGCGGTTGTCCCATCGGTGCTGTCGATCCCGGCTGTTGGGGTACATCAAACTCTGGCTGGTAGTACTGCTGCGGCGGCTGTGCCCGCTGCTGAGATGGGACAGTTCGACGAGTGGCGAACCCTTCTGGTATGTATTGACGGAACTCCGTTGGCAGTCTGTGAAAGAAATCATCGTCGGGCTCTATAGTGCTATTCGCGCCGCCGGCTGCGCGACTGCGCCGGCCAAGTGTTGAAAATTGCGGAAACCCAAAGTCTGCAGCATCGTCAAAATAATGAGAAAAGTCATCGTCAGCATGCATTGAGTGTGCCTGGGGATGGATAGGGGAATGGGGATCGTGCAAACTATTCCGCTTACGTGTGCCTCCAAAGCCAGCGAAGGGATCGTTGTTTAGACGTCCCAGCCGCGATCTTCCGAACATGTTGTCCATATCCATGTCCATGTCTGATTCAAATCCAAAGGGTTGCTGTAAATAAATCAAAAATATAAACCATCAATTTCATTTTCCCGTGTAGAGCCAAAGGTCGCACCAAAGCGCAATTCCTTTTGTATACACAAATGTTCATATATGTACATATGTATGTATATATGCATACATAGTCCCAAATAAGCGGATGATTCATGCCAATCGCAGTCAAAGTGGCTAACTTTCGTATGGCTGTGTGTGTATGTGGGCTCATGACAAATAATAACAAATTGGAGCTGTAGTAAAAACAAGTGACGTCAACGTATAAATAAACGCTGCGCTCTCCCCCATTCAGCGTAACAACATTATAAGTATCTATGTAAGTATGTGTATGTGCACATGCACGTATATCTGTACATATGTACATATAAACATGCATTCATGTGTATTTTTACAGTAACAAATTATAACGAACAGCAGTTTTCTGCTTAGAAGAATAAAGTTTTCAAGATTCACTTGTTTCCACTTATGTATGTATGTCTGTATGCATGCACGTAAGTATATGTACATATGTATATATACATATATGATATTTATATATATTACTTATATATATTACCACCTATTACCTATATAAGGTTAATTTGCTTTTTCAGTTATTGTCTTTTAATTCTCTTTACAACTTTTGCTTCTCTTCCCGTTCACGCGACGCGATGTGTTTCTCGTTCAACTGTTTTATTCTGAATGAGCCAGTGGGCAGCTGGCAACAGTCTTTTATTGAATTCGTCGGACGCCCACTACGCCTACAGTTGTTGCTCGATGTTTCTCGCAACTTCAGCAGGAGTGGAAGTCGCTCTCACGACCCAAGTGCTATAAACTATCTAAAGTGTCAACAAACGAAGTTTTCGAGGATTCTTCAAATATACACAAAATATTTATATTTAATATACAATATAATTGTATATAGCAGTATAGATATGATATATAGTATATATAGTAGTATAAATATGATATATACTTATGAATATACTATATCGGTTATTGAGTGTGTATTTTTCTCCGACTAATTTAATTTATTTTCCCACTTTTTTCAATGCCTTAGTGAATTTGTATGTAATAGCAGAACGTGCGGACCACCTAGTCAATTACAAATATTCTTGATCAGGTCGAAGAGCTAGGCCCATAGCGCATAAGTTAGAGATTTAAAATAAATTCATAATCACATTTTTCTTTTCCGACACAAGATGAAAAGTTCTAGTTTACTATGTTAGTTCCAGTAATAAACAGACATATTTTGTACATTGAAGATTTCGGATACTTCTGTGACTTAACAAGTTGAAAAACGCATTTCATATACATTTCCAAAGCATATCCCAAGATTCATGCCCGATGATGATGAAAGGATCTAAGCGGAATTGATCGTCGCTCGGAAGAACGAGCACTTGAATTTACAATACATAAATCCGAATTGAGCAAATATATAAAAATTTGATTGTTTGATTTGTTAGATTACTTTCTATCAATGGCGTGCAATTGACGATTTTATATAATATAGAGAATATAAGCTGGATTTGATATTTTATTCCAATTTCAATTCATTCATAACAAATGAACCAAGTCGCTCTCCCATCAGATATTCATGATGATCGTCTTTCCCCTTCGACTCTCCTAACTAGTTAGCGAAAATGCTTGTATTTAGTGAGCTGTCGTCGCCTACGCGGCGTATTATATATATGCACATTCGGAAATATATACATATGTATATCTACCCACCCACACATGCACACATGCACACATTCATAAATACATATATATATGTATGTTTGAGTTGTTTTGTCTGTAAATATGTAAGCAAGTTAGTGCACAGCCACAGCTACAGCAACAGATAGAGTAAAAAATAAAATAAAATTCAGCGTTTGCCAAGAGCGAAATCTTTCTCTTTGTGACCCTCTCTCTCTCTCTCTCTCGCTCACGCTCTCTGTGTTTCTCTCTAAGTGGGGACAACATTTGCTTTTGTCTATCATAGTGTACTTTCTAGAAATCATCGAGTTTATCTAGTATATTACATGAGCACAAACCAAATTGAGCACCGATTCTTCTCGTTCATATTAAACATTTCTTTGGACACCTTTGTGTGGAGGTTGAATTTGATTGGATTGATCAAGTCAAGTGAATTGACGACGCTGCTGTTGTAAGCGAAAACTCCATATTGCGCATACGCAGTGTTAACTTCAATCATTTCTAATACCTACTTACCTATATATATACATATATATAGACTAAGCCGATTGGATTAATCGTCTAAGCATAACCCTAGGCGTACTTCTTACTGATCTGCTGCTGTAGTTACGTAGTTGAGGAACAGACAGATACACATATACATTCACATACATCTGTACACATGTAATGTGTGAATACCTATGTACATACATACATATACAACGTTTGCCTTTACTTATTATCCAAGTTCGAAACGGGGTTCATTTTGAGTATTTTGTGTGCATTCGGCGAGAGCTAGCTAATTAAATTTCCATCGCCAAATACAACAAAACAACGATGACAACAGTAGCAGCAACAACAAACAACGACGACCTTGTCGGGCGCCAAATTACAAGTCTACATACAGAGATGTACATATAAGCTAGCGGGCAGAGAGACGACCTTGGGGCTGTCGCTGGCGCTGTTGACTTTTTAACCAGTCACTCACCTGAAAATGTTGCTGCTGATGATTTGGAGGAACCTGCTGCTGCCGCGGCGATCCGTACGCTGGCTGACTGCTGTAGAACTGCGGCGGCGCACGCTGCTGTGCATAATGCTGCTGGGGCGAGGCACTGTGCTCCCCTCCAAGCCCAGCATACTGCCGGCTGATGGGTATGTTTATGCCGGCCCCTGCGGGGGCTGCGTTGCCGTTGCTGCCGCTGCTGTTACCGCTGCCTGCGCTAGCTTGATTTGCTGCTATCACAGTTGGCTTCATATTGGCTGCCACAAGCGTCTCTTTTCGTCACTTTCTGTTTCCGTCTCGAAGCGCTGCGACTAATTTCGAAATAAATTGAATTGAGTTTATTTGCTACTGCTGCTTCTGCTTCTGCTTCTGCTGCTGCCACTGTCGTTGACGCTGTTTGTATGCTTGGCAGGCAGGTTCACCTTGAGAGCGTCAATGTGTTTGTCCGTTAATTCTAGTACGTTCTGCAGCCGGCTGTCGATTCGATTTTCTTTTGTTGTATGGCTTTTCGCCCTCTCCACCTGCGGTTGGGATTAGCGCTGTGATTTTTCCACGGCAATGAAACAGATTGCTAATTGCTACGTATCCTCCTCGCAATCGTATCTGTAACGGCTGACGTGATGTCACTCTTTTTCTACACTTTCTAACAGCCACGGCAGCTGTTCCACCGTTCACTGTTCAGCGTTGAGCACACGCATACAAATGCAACTTCGACACTTTTTGCTCTTACGTACTTCCGGTGGCCACTCAGAGTTCTCTTTACGTAGTCACGCGCTCTCTCTCCTTTCCTATGTCTCTCTCTCCCTAACTACGACTATATTCTTATGCTCAGAATGATGCTTTATATTTATATATTGAATTTAAATATACAACACCTATAGATAAAAATATTTTTGCACATTGCCAGAAACGCACACACACGCACAAATCACGTAAGGCCACTTTTCCGTTACTCTACGAATTTACGGTTGCGACCACTGTTCACAGCAAATGTTGCTCGTCGACTGAACGCAACTTTTTCGTTCGTTCGCTTCGCGACTGCCTCTGATGCTACCTTTGGCCACTATATAATCTCCGCAACTCGCTCTCTCCCTCTGACGTTGGAAATACTCTCTCGTAATGACTCAATGGTTAAGTTGAGCTACACACGACTTGTTAACGTTGCTTTTGACGCTTTATCGGATAACAGTTAAGTCCTTAAATGGTGAATACGCTGTTTTTACAAATTATAAGCACCATTTAACATTCTCTCTATCGCTCTCTCAATATTTGTCTAACGAGACCAGGGTTTATTTGCTCTCTGTGCCGATCGAGAGCTATTTGAGCGTCCAAGATTCACACACATCAGATTTATTAATAGCCAGTGCCAGCAATACCTACAATAACAATAATAATCAGCTGAGTATCTAAAAGCAGCTCGAGAGAGCAAATTCCGTTGACTGAAACTGAGCAGCATTGACAGTCGCATGGCTTCCGAACCAGCTCAGAGCATACGAAATAATATATTCGTATGTATGTACATATGTATGTATATGTACATATGTAGAGTACATACAAAAATATACATATTTATCTACTGGACGTGTGTATGTGCGATGCTCATTTCAAGCAATACTCTAAATGTTTACGCACAGGTATCTGCCTAATGCAGTGACTTCAATTGCTGCAAACATACATACACGAAAGAGACTAATCGATCAATCGATCAGCCTGCCTATCGATAGTAAGTAATCTATAATCACTAACCATACAACAATGTGCTATAATGTATTGCATTTCCCATAATTACCTTTGACATATATAACTAACCATACTATTGTATGGTTAGTGCCTGTATCTTGACCAGCTGTTTACAGTTTGTTCTGGTCTACAATGATGTGTCATAGATTGTCGCATACCATGCAGACGCATATTTCATGAGTTTGTATAAGATCTATATACATTCATACAATTGTACATAGTATATGTATGAGTATATGTTCATATGCAAATACATACAAATATATACATATGTATGTACATACATACATACAGACATAACGCTTGGTCACTAGCGCGCCCACACAATATCGTGCCTCGCCATGCCGCGTTGCCGCTATTTGCGTTCGATGTATTTTCCAAATAAATTGAGGCGTGGGCAACAGCTACAACACAGATCTACACCAGGGGCAGTTGAGCATATGTATGTATGAATAAAAGTGAAATAATTCATATTTAAATATTGCACACATTTAAAGACACACAGAATTATGTATGTATATGTATACACATGTACATATACATATACATATGTATGTATGAAATATAAATCCAATAAAATCTTCCAACAATTACAGTATATATTAATGGGGATTGCAACCTCTAATATACATGCAAACATGTGTAGCCTCGCGCTCCTTTTTTAGCTAACCGAATATTTAACACAATGAAAAGAAACAACTCCTTAAATCAGGTAGCTGCGATGAGTTGTTAATTGTAACTAGCCATAGTGATTCAACATTAAGCGGCACCTTCGATTGACCGAACGCTTGCTTTCACTCAATTGCTCTCATTTTTACTCTCTCTCTCTCTCTCTCTCTGTCTCTCTCTCACTCTTTTAACATCCTTCATTCTCGTGGTCCTTCTTTTTTCGTTCTAGTCCTTGGCTAGTGATTATATAACCTTGTAAGAGAGAAATAATGAGTTGAGTGAGAACCGTGTCGAGTGCTTTCAGTTGGCGCGCTTCTGTTTTGGATACGCATTGCGCATGCTCAGACTCTGGTGCTTCATTCATGGCTCTCAGCTTCGGCGAGAGTCCAGCTCATGGTTGGGTTAAGACTTTGTCTCAGTCTGCTAGCAGCGTTTGAGGTGCTTTAACGCTTCGGCTAATTGGGGCTCGTCACTTCTTCAAGATCCATTCTCGCGCCGTTGTTGCGGTTGGACTTGTTATTTTGTTGTAGCTTTTTTTGTTGGCTCGCTGGTATTTTCGCTGCCACTCGCTACCTTCCGATACACACTGTTTTTCCATCTGCTACACTAAAACACACTTAAAACGAAGCAAATAACATTCGAAAAACTATCAAAGGCTATCAAAGTTGCCTGCTTGGTTCCACTCGTGGCAGCACTGCACAATTCGGCAGCAAATCAACTCAACAACAGCAACAAAATTCTATTCAAAATCAAAACTCAGTGCGGTGTTCACGGCTGCAGACAACTTCAGAGTCGTCAAAGTCTCCGCCGTTAACGTCCTCTTGCCACCTCTGGCTCCGCGCGCCGTGTGTGATATAACAGCCGTGAAGGAGTGTCCATCTTCTTTCCTCCGCTTCTACCCGTGTGTGCCGATGAAGCAGTGAAGCGAGGGCGACTCAGCGTGGAGCCCATTAACTGACGTCGCACTATTAGCTTAAGTCGCAGAGCGAGGTAAGCTTGGGACAATCTATAATATCTATAATTTAGTTTCCGCTCTCTGGGGGCTTCACCTTCCCGCTCTCGCCCACCATTTGGGAAATTAATGCAAATGCAAATGGTTAGAAAATTACTATGCAGGATGGCGTAATTTGCACTTTTTCGTTGGCCTTTCTAGCTGATTTTTACGAGTACTACGGAAAATGTCTGCACGCAACTTGGAAATTAACGTAGCTTCAATTCCGACTATCCCTTATGGCATCGCTATGAGCTGCGCCACAAGTCGTATGAGTAATATTTGGGACCATGTCACTGCCCTATTACCCAGTCTGTGCTTTTTTTCCCTATACTTTGCTACGGCTTTAAATTGGTATTAAAATGTCCATCCATTTACTCTTTCGGACTGAAACACTTTCAGGACAGTTGGCCACCCCAATAGACGCTAAGGCGTTCTCCGTGTGTTTTCACAGTTGAGTGCTGCATTCATATTAAATGACGATGATTGTCGATGGGTATTGCCGATTGCTGTTGCAGCAGATGTAGATGGAATGCCTAGATGACGCTTAATTCCCACATGCCCAGCTGTACTCACTCACACACGCGAGCCCACACACACACACACACACAAAGGAATTGGGAGTTGGTATAGTTCTGAAATGTTTTTCGCTTATTTCAAATGTGATGTCATAAAAGTTAGAATACTTTAATAATATACATTATATGTAAATGTACGGAAATCGAAATCAAAATCATAGAACTTCATTTATTATTCGAATTCTTTCCCATTCAGCACACTGGTGGGCGGAAAATTTAAAAATATTATTTTAACTTTTTCCCGATCATTGCTTTCTTATATCTTATACTCGTATGCAATGTTCTGTTAATACTAAACACTGAAATATTAAATATAGAATTTCGGTGCTAAAGGTATATTAGAACTATCTTTTGCTGCACGACGCTTGAAGATTGCATCCGTTTCAGTTTTGATAGGTAATTCAGAGTAAGTCTCTTTCCTCGTCCTTTAAGTCAAAAAAAATGTGCACAAAATTACTAAACTTAAATTAAGTTTCGTCTAATTTCCCTTGTGCAACATTTGCAATGTGAATGTGTCAACGCCAATTTGATATGCAGGGCTCGATTTACGAAACATTTTCTGGACATATGTGGGATCTTAAAAATTAATTATTTAAATTAACTGAAATTTGCCTGGCCTCCACATTTTGTGATGTGGCCTGAGTGCACGAGTGCCCTTCAGAAGCGGATATTTGCATTAGCCGTCGACCTCGAGCCTTTGTTTGTGTATTCGTGTGGACCACGGTCCACTCCAAGTCAACGCAACAAGCACAATTAGCCGGGATGAATATGAAATGCCCAACTGGCGGAATTTGGATGGAAATTTGCTGGCGTCCGCAGATTGCGGCTCAAGACTTTTCCTTAGCAGCTCATCAGCATTTCAGACTTTGTTTGGTTAGGAACGCAGAATGGCAAACAATTTTGACCGGCAGCCAGGGCCATTGTAATAAATCCTATCAGCACTTTTCGTAGTTTCCCCACTGTCCTGATTGTTAGTTGATGTCTGTTTACTTGTATGCTAATAAACTATTTTATGACAGCACATGGCCCCCCCTGCCGGGGTTATACACTTTCCAGTTGGGTATAACGTTTAAAGTGAAATCCTGAATTAACCTTATCTTCTATATTATCTAGTTAATTATTTCGTAGGCTCTCATATTCTACCTTTTTATTCGCTCCGTACCTAGACTTTATATTAGACTGCACCCGAAAAGAAACGATGGTACACTGCGGAGGTGCAGAGGCTTGCTCGGTCGGTCACACTCGACAATAGTTAGCCGTATCTGTTGTTTATCCCTCTTCAGGCTATTGACTTCTCTTGACATTTGCTGAACCTCAGACAGGGCGGCGCTAGCTGACTGTTTTCTTTTTGACTCGGCTATGTGTTGCCTTTGCTTCGCTGGCTAATTCCTCTTTTGAGTTTCACTCAAATGTCCAGCTCACAGCAAAAAACCCAATCTGATCGCATTCATTTTTTTATACCCTGAACCCATTGAAAATTGGAATTCAGGGTATAATGGTTTTGTGAAAATGTATGTAACAGGCAAAAGGAGACGTCGCGACGCGTCGCAGACCCCATAAAGTAAAGTTGATCTAGCCCTGTCCGTCTGTATGAACGTCGAGATTTCGGAAACTACAAAAGCTAGAGAGCTGAAATTTCACATGAACACTCGTATGTTAGCTACGCAGTACGATAAAATATCGAAAATTCCTTTACATATTTTAGGGTTTTTGAGCATAACTTCTACACCGTTTTAGCAAGAGACTTCAACTTTATATATTTAGATAGATATTATGAATACGCAGATTATGTAATTTTCAGATTTTGGATGCCACGCCCCCTCCGCCCCCAATTAAAAAAAAAACGCATTTCAAATACTAGAGACTTAGATAGATTTAGATACTCTTAATCTATTCTGAAAATTTCATGAAGATCGTCCATCTAGAAATGGAGGTATAAGCGTCCAAAGTTCAGCCCAACCCAACCCCAAGCCACGGCAACAACTGCGCGGTTAGCAGAGCGCACGCTTAAGTGCGTAAAGAAGCTGAGTATCACTTTTTTGCTGGGTTCAGGGTATCTCGTAGTCGACCCGTCTCGACTAGAGCCTTCTTACTTGTTTTATTTGTGTGTGTGTGTTCCCTTTTATGGCTCATAGGTCCGAGAGGCGGAAGTTTATTACAACAGTTCAGTTCGCACAGTTCGTTGAGCCTCGGGCAAGCCGTTTTATATTTAATACGCAAAGGCGAAATCCCGTAGGTACCCCTGACGCCTGTTCGTTTTTAGGCAGTACAATAAATTGGCGGAGCACCGCCCTGTGTCTGTATATATCTATGTATATGTATATATGTGTGTTTGTGTGTGTGTGTGTACCACAGTAACATGTATTTATTTTATTGCTAATGTAAAATGTCTAAGCGGCATAATTGACTGCCCGTTAGGGCCTGACAGTTGGGGACAGTTGAATCCATGCCAATGCCAGCGCCCAGGCACGTAATCGCGCGACACGCCACGCGACATGGTCGGCTCTTGTTTTCCACAATTATTGAACGGGCGCAAGGTCACAATCCCTGCTAATTTATGCAGACTGGCCATTAGAAAAGGTATAGAAAAAAAAAAAAAAACTATCAGATAAATATATTAAAAACAATGTTAGTCTACAAGTAAATTCACATCGAACGAAATCCTTTGCCAACTCGTAAAGTGAAAAAGTTGGCAGCCAACTAAAGAATAATGGAAAACAAGTAAGAAGGTTCTAGTCGAGACGGCTCGACTACGAGATACCCTGAACCCTGCGAAAAAACTAATATTCTTCTTCATTATGCACTTATGAGCTCGCGCTCTGCTAACTGCGCAGTTGCTGCCGTGGCTTGGGGGTGGGTTGGGCTGAACTTTAGACGCTTTTAACTCCATTTATAGATGGACGATCTTCATGAAATTTGTAGAGTAGATTGACAGCATCTAAATCTATCTATTTACCAAATTGCAAATCTCTAGTATTTGAAATGCGTTTTTTTTTTCAAATTGGGGGCGAAGGGGGCGTGGCATCCAAAATCTAAAATATAAAAAATCTGTGTATCCATAATATCTATCTAAATATGTTCATTTGTAGTCTCTAGCTAAAACGATGTAGAAGTTATGCACAAAAAACCTAAAAAATGGAAACGAATTTTCGATTTTTTATCGATAATTTGGAAATGGGATGAGTTATCGAAAAAACAAAATAAACTCGTACTGCGTAGCTAACATACGAGTATTCATTTCAGCTCTCTAGCTTTTGTAGTTTCCGAAATCTCGACGTTCATACAGACGGACAGACGGACGGACGGACAGACGGACAGACGGACGGACGGACAGGCGGACGGACAGACGGACGGACAGACGGACAGGGCTAGATCAACTTATTTTTTTATGCTGATCAAGAATATATATACTTTATGGGGTCTGCGACGTCTCCTTCTGTCTGTTACATACATTTTAACAAAACCATTATACCCTGAATTCCCATTTTCAATGGGTTCAGGGTATAAAAATAAAAAATATAATATACATGAATCTATATGTCAAATTTTGAGACTCTAGCTCTAAAGATGTACAAAATGTGAACAATATATTATTTTATAATAGCTTTTTATAAGAGTTTTAGTCGATACCAAAATGTAAAACTTTTAGCTCTTCTAGTTTTTGAGATTGATGGGTTCGGAAAGAAGGCAAGCGTGGTCAGACAAACAGACAGATAGGACTAAGCTGATTCAGCTCATCGCCCTAATCAAGAATATTTATACTTTATACTGCACGTTACATACATTAAACGAAACAATTTCCCATTTTCAATGGATTCAGTATATAACATTGCAGATTCAAGGGTTGAAGTTAAATCATTTAAAGACTATACACAGAATTTCATATAATTTTACTTTATTTCATATAAAGCCTATGAGACAAAGTTAAAAAATAACACATCATAATAAAACAAGTAAGAAGGCTCTAGTCGAGACTGCTCGACTACGAAATCCCCTGAACCCTGCAAAAAAGTGATACTCTTCTTCTTTACGCACTTAGAGGCGCGCGCTCTGCTAACTGCGCAGTTGCTGCCGTGGCTTGGGGGTGGGTTGGGCTGAACTTTGGACGCTTATAACTCCTTTTCTAAATGGACGATCTTCATGAAATTTTCAGAGTACCTATGTGCCAAATTGCAAATCTCTAGTATTTGAAATGCGTTTTTTCCAAATTAGGGGCGAAGGGGGCGTGACACCCAAAATCTGTTAACTACAAAATCTGCGTATCCATAATATCTATCTAAATATATAAAGTTGAAGTCTCTAGCTAAAACGGTGTAGAAGTTATACCCAAAAAACCTAAAAAACGGAAACGAATTTTCGATTTTTTATCGATAATTTGGAAATGGGACGAGTTATCGAAAAAACAAAATAAACTCGTATTGCGTAGGTAACATACGAGTGTTCATGTGAAATTTCAGCTATCTAGCTTTTGTAGTTTCCGAAATCTCGACGTTCATACGGACGGACGGACGGACAGACGGACAGGGCTAAATCAACTTATTTTTTTATGCTGATCAAGAATATATATACTTTATGGGGTCTGCGACGTCTCCTTCTGCCTGTTACATACATTTTCACAAAACCATTATACCCTGAATTCCCATTTTCAATGGGTTCAGGGTATAAAAAGTGTCTTCAATAATAAACATAGTATTAAAATATTTCCGATCATCGAATAGTAACTGGATATTCTCTATATATTCGATAGAGACACATATACTAAATACTATATGCTAGATAATGTAATAGATAGACAATAGACACTAAATAATAAACACTTCATACTCGTTGGATACTAGATACTAGATACAAGATACTAGATACTAGATACTAGATACTATATACTAGATACTGTCTCTGCGATTAAGTAATTGTTAAATACGTACATTTGTTACTCATTCGTTCCTCTTAGTGTTCGACCAATACAGTTAAGTGCACAGATTTATTGAAAGCTCTTTGAGCAAATGCGATGTGAAATTTGACGAAATGTAAAGGTCCTAAAATTGTTTGGTCAATGGATGAGCAAAGGCATAAGCTGACTGACACACATAGAGCAATACACACCCATACACCTATACATACAAACGGATTGCAATTGAATTGTATGACGTTGGTATGGTTACATTGGGTGTGTACTATTTTTAGTTGTTACCTATCTCTATCTGATGGGTACACTCTACAAGTCCGTGTCAGCGATGCCCCAAAGTAGGTAACCAGCCGTTTGTGTGATCAATTGCCTGCGATGTGACCAACACAAGGGCTAACTGCGACAATTTGCATACTCTGTAATTGCTGAAAATTTGCTAAAAGGCTTTCTGTATACTGACTAAGCTTATTCGACTCAGTTAGTTTTTATCTCTATAAACCATTAGTATGGTTGACAGCTTATAATGGCAGCTTTAATGACAAACCTTGGTATTATTCAACCATTAACCCATTGACAATGGATATTCTGTGTATAATGGTTTGATAAAAATGTTTGTTACAGAAGGAGACAACGAGCTAACGAGTTCACTCATCCGTCCGCCTTTCCGTACGTATCTGCTAACCTGTAAGAGTCTAACTGTTACAGCTTGGAGTTACTTTTTAGATTAGTATATAGCTCGGGTAGGTCAGTAACAATTAATGTTTTAATGTAATAGATTATAGTTGTTAACGCACTTCCTTACCTGATAATTGTTCTACGCCTACAACCAAGTCACATAAGTTAAAATGTCAATATTTTCCGTTTGCCGTTTCGAATGTTTTACTTGGTGGAAACTCGTGAAACGATAATTCTAGTTTTTTTTTTTTTTTTTTGTTACAAAGAATCAAGTATAATCATGCAACTTCTTGGGAAGCACAAATGCTCAAACAAAGCTGCTCCATTGTCTTGCCAAGCTCAGCATTCCGTCGTCGGGTACTCCCGATTGCAGTAGTTGAATTTAATGGTGTCTTTTGTGGTGCGCCCTTCAGCAGCAGGCAGAGGAAAGGGATGAGCATTCGTTTGCTTGGTTGGCTGTTGTTAAATGGCAGCTGTTCCGACAAGAAACGTGTCCCACGTGCTCTATCTCGGGGCCATCTTTTTGTCAGTCAGTTAGTCAGTCAGTCAGTTGGTTAGCCTGCAAGATGACAGGTTGCCAAGCATGAAATTCAACAAAGCTCCACTTACACTCATTGCGCTCACTAGTAATTTATGTAAATATGGTTAATTCTGAAAGTACCTTCAAGGTGGGCGTAGCATAATGTGTACCTAAATGTTGAGATTGCTGGTGGGTGGTGGGCTGGAAGGGTTAAGTGTGTTACATAAGTCAAGGCTAACCAGGCCAAGCAGCGTCATGAGTTTGTGGATTATGGCTAGGCTTTGTTTTCAGTCACGGCCAAACACCCAGCCACCTGTTGTCTTTCGGTCATAATCCTTCTATATTTTGGAGGGCCAGACCAATGTGTCCCTCACGAACACCGCGAACCGCACACACCCTGCGAACACCATGGAACATTCAGTTGCTCATGCGACCCTTGGCATTCAGACTGAATTGTGACAAGGAGCACAGCCCCATCTGCCGGTCCACGGCTCCCAATTTTCCGCCGATTCTTGGTAAACTAGCATCGGTTTGACTGCCTGTCTGACAGTCCGTCTGTCCCATTAATGAGTTGTAACAAAAGCGCCTACGTCAAGGATTGTTTACTTCCGCAACGGAAGCATTGTCGCCATTGTCTAGGCCACGATTGTCTGTCTGTTTGCGGAGGTATCTTTTGTATTCTTCCCCTTTTGCAAGGACTGCCTTGGAGGGGCAGTGACAACCGCAACAGCTGCCACTTATACTTTCATACTTTTATCATGTGCAGCCACAAACAATACGCAAACATGTGAGCAACCGGCGGATTGCGGTTGATAGTGGTTGCCTTCGCACTTTCACTTTTGCAAATTCCATATTTGAAGCTCAAATAAAGAATTCTCTTTTATTTCTATTCCACTTTAAGGCCTTGACCATTGAAGGAGGGTGATCGCGACATTTAAATGAAGAATCATGGGGAATGGTATGAACAAGGTAAGACCTCACATCTCTCAGATATATATGTATTATAGAACAATCAATATCAATATCATATAGCGCTCATTCAACCTTTCAATAAACATTTTATCTTAAAACAAAATTAACTATTGCCAAATAGAAATTTAAAGAAGTATTTCACTATAACAAAGTATAAAGTTAAAGTACTTAGGGAAAAGGATTTCTTTTATTTACAAATATAGTGTGCTATAATATATCAGACGCCTTGATATAGTTCGATTTTTTATTGAGCTTTCATTGAATACTCTGTTTGCTGAGAGATAGTTGTCAGGGCCAGTTGCCTGTAGCAACAATAAATATTAAACATCAAACAGACTTGAACTTCCAAATAAACAAATCCAATTGTGTGTATCAAATATTAATGCTGTAGACAACGATATATTTTGTATCAGAATTATCAAGATGGATTGGCATATGGGAAACGTAATCATATTACATTTTTGTACCACTAACTAATTTTACGAATATTCCATTCTTATGCCAGGTCTTGCCGGGACTGTATGTGGGCAACTACCGCGACTCCAAGGACTACCAGCAGCTGGAGAAGTTCAAAATCTCTCACATAATAGCCATACATGACAGTCCCAGGCGCCTCTTGCCGGTATGTTCATCATGTTCTCTTTGTAGCCTCGCAGAAACTAAAATGATCTTAACTCCAACTCCATTTAGGACAAACACTATCTGTGTGTGATGGCTTCTGATACCCCAGATCAAAATTTGTCGCAGTACTTCTCCGTGTGCAACGACTTCATTCACGCAGCCCGGCTGAGGGAGGGCAACGTGCTGATCCACTGTCTGGCTGGGATGTCTCGCTCAGTGACTGTCGCGGTTGCCTACATCATGACCGCAACGCACTTGAACTGGAAGGAAGCTTTGAAGGTGGTGCGCGCTGGTCGCGCAGTGGCCAATCCCAATACGGGCTTTCAGAATCAGCTGCAAGAGTTCGAGCAGTTCAAACTAGCGGAGGAGCGTCGACGTCTGAGAGAACGTTTCCCGTCGTCGGCGCTGGAACAACTAGATCGGGTGAAGTGCAGCGTGGCCCTGGATAGCTATCAAGAACTGTTACAGAACCGAGACATATGTGAGGGCAACTGCTCTCGGGGCGAAAAGTGTCCCACAGGTGCGATCACTCCCATTTACACAATCAGTGGCCTTGCCTTTGACGGTCGGGAGGGTTCGCGCACCTCAGTTGGACGAAACGTTGCCTACACTTTAAAGTTTATTGTTGACAAATGGAAGAACAGAACCTTCAATCCGGCGCGCAGCTCTGATACCTCGGTGTACGAGTTCGAGAGCGAGCTCGAGACTGAGACCGAGCCCGAGGTCAACTTGGACGAATTGTCCACCACCAGCACCAGTTCTGGCGAGGTGCTTATGCCCAATGTAGTCTACTACAATGCAGACGTAAATGCTGGGCGCTTTGTTAATAATCTGGACAACGATGCTGAGGAGGATGAACGTCACAGTTCCTATACTGCACACATGAAAAGGCTGGCTAAAAAGTTTGAGGCAGACCAAAAAGCTAACGCTCCCAAAAAACAGAAACCCCGTCCAACTGTTGGCAAGCGGTTGCCTAAGAAACCAAACCCTAAGAAATAATCTTTCTATACTTTAAATCTATTTGAATAAATAATTCGACCGACCATTTGTTAATCAAATTATACAATTTTTTGGTACTTGTTTCTTGTTTTTATTAGGCGTTTGTAACATGGACCCCACCAAAGGGCTTTTCCGCCGTCGTCCGTCGAGCGCCTCCAGCACACAGTCGAGGGTACGGGCTCAGTCCTCTAATACCAACACTATCTCATCTTCGAGCTCCTTGAACGTTAGCTGCGCTGCCGGAGGGCTCGTCGTCGTAGCCCAGTCCTGCCCCACATCGCCAAAACACTCGCCTTTGCAGCGTCGCTCAGTTGGCAATGAGCGTATTCCCGAGGATGAGATCGCCCATCAGCAGCAACCAGTTACTTCCAGTGAAGCTGCCGAGTATGCAGCAGCCTTTGAGGATGCTCGCCGAGAGCAGCGACAGCAGCAGCTTCAACTTCAACGCTCTCCATCCCGCACGAGCTACAAGTCTGGCACTCGAGTCAATTCCATAAGTGGAACAGGGCGTGTAAGTAGCGCAGGCAGTCAAAGGGAGAAGCCAGTAGCTGTCGAAAGTAACGGCAGTTCCGCCGCGCTGCAGCGCAGCGCGAGCACAGTCAGCGGCTTTGGCGTACGTCCTCGCAGCAGTCCAGCGGGTCTGCATGCCTACACGGGTAATAGTTCGTAAAAAAGCTTGAGCTTTTTATATTCCATTGTAATTTTCAGGTTCGGTACCGTCATCTGCCCACGGATCGCGGGTCGATCTTCGGGAGATTGACAAGGGTTCGGCAATCTATTTGGGCTGTTCTGCGCCACGAGCTTCAACTTTATCAATAACATCGTCGCGGGGTTCTTCAGGCGGTTCAGCACCGCCTTCCCCATGTCATACCCCTCCTGCCAGTCCACGGCATGGTATTAGGAGGTGAGTCTCACATAAATAAAGTCGAGAACAAAATAATCTACTTTCATTTTGCTCTACAGATCAACTAGCTTGGCGAAAAAACCTAGGTGAAGCCATCTACTCTCTTCGAATCCTGCCCACGAATATTTGTATAGAGCAGGAGATGCACAGATCTTACATCTTTGCAATCTATTTGCGTGCTAGCTTCAGCGAAACCTATTGAGGGTCACATCCTACGAATATCACATTGACTCGGGTGTACAAGGGATAGACGCCGATCTCTTGTCGTTTTTTGCTACATTAGTAGGTGCCCCTAAGACATTTTGTAGGCTTAATAATACGACTAATTTGGAATCAGCCTGCGCCACAAATATATATCTAATATGTCCTTTCAAAAACACTCACCAGATGTTGAGCGATTCAAAAATGTAGAATCTAAGTTTTATTTTGAATGACAATTGAATTGAGCCAAGCCTCTCTCTCTATATATATATAGAGGTGTTACATATACATATATTGTATTTAACTTTCATTTAGAAGCATGGCGACTTGTCTGCTAAATCAAATTTAACCTGCATTCCAAATGGAGTTCTTATGGAGGTACTTTATAGGGTTCTTCTATCGTCCATGAAATATTATCAAACTATTGGAAATTTAAAAATCGCTTAAGCTTAGCATTGTTGAAATATGTATTAAAAAATTGAGTGCAAATTGAATTAATCAAAACTCGAAGGAGGAGAAAATCTTGAATATTAGTAAAATTGTTGACACTATTTTTTCAGAAACGCATTTAACAAATATATATATGCGAATTAACGTTATATGTATTTATATTTATAAACAAACTTGATAACAGTGCTCCAAAGAAAAAGTGGGCACTGGTCCATTTGTTAGTTTTGTACCGAATCGAAATGCTTCTGGCAATCGAACAATAAGCGAGAAATACATTATTATATAAACATATTTATATATACTTATTAGATATATATATACATATTTGAAAAACTTTAAAAGCATATTTTGAGTAGATTTGTTGTTGCAAGCATTTTGATAGGAAAACCGAAGAAATACCATTATATATATACAAATACGATTCATCCGTAGAATGAACCGTAGATATTGTTATTTAGTAACTTGTTGAATTGTGTTTTATTATAAGACCACCAAAAACAGAGCACGAACACACTCATAACACACATATGTGACATTGAACAAAACTAATTACAAAAAAATTAAATGTTACGCATTGAAGTGCGCTTTAAAGCTTGTGGCTTATCAAATTTTAAAAAAACTAAGGTACACAAATACAGATATAAATATAAATGTAGCAAAACTAAGTTCAAACAAAAGCAATCAAATTTAAATTGAAATTCCCTAAGAGAATTATATGTATAATATATAATACGTACTTATTTACAAGCAATTCAAAACTTTTGCAAGCTGGCTTTCGCAAGACTTTAGAGTTAGAAGAGAAGGGAGAATTATATGTTAAGGACGTTCAAAAGAAAAAATGCACAAATTGGTTTTAAACTTCGAATGTAAAATCGTTAAGTTTGAAAAATTATAAATATACTACACGCAATATAAATATAACAACAGTGAAGGGGTCTACAAGACAACAATAAATTTGCAATAAAAACAAATAAAAAGAAAAAAAAAACATTTGACGAATCTTCACCTATATAAGCGTATATTTAACAACTAAATATTCTGTTCAATATAAATCTAAGCTACTGGCTAAACTAGCTTATTAATTTTGTATACAACGACTAGATTTGTAATCACTCTCACAATATGCTGATACTATTACACATACATATATAGCAAAGAATAGCGCACACTTAGGCTTGAGACAAGGACTTGGCGCGTAATAGAGAAATATATGTCATTATATAATTAGGGGCCTTATGCACCCTCTACCCTCTAGCAACACTTAAAGCAACTGACAAGAGCTGAACGCAACTATAATACTTCTCGTATTTTTAAATTTTTCTAAATTAGCTTCTTTCATTCCAATTTAAACCTCGACATGACTCATCAGCAGGGGCGTATTCACCGTTGGATAGGAGAACGGCCTCTGCTTTTGCTGCTGCTGCGTCTCAAGGAGTTCGGCACTTTGGCAGGATAGTGTCGACTCTTCGTAACGTGAGTGTGTGGAACCACCGGATGAACGCCGCAGGCCAGTGTATGAGTCCACCTCTAATAAGGCCTCGTCACTGAGGAAAATCAAGATTAATTGTGATCTTTCACAGCAATTACAAAATTAAATCAAACCTATGATAGCGATGGTGTTCTAACATATTGCCAGCTGCGAAGCGCAGCTTCTTAGGCGACTCGAGACTAGAGGATCGAGTAAGTGAGTTCCGTGGTAGATTTTTCTGCTTCAAAGAGGACCGTATGCCGCATTCATTAGCCTGTTCCTGGACTTGTTTGATAGTACCTTGGATGAACTTGTTGAGTGCCCGCGAGCCACGCCGTTGAGATCGCTCATAAGTGCGACGCACCCGCGCCTCTTCATCCTCGCCCATCAGCCAGTATGTACGTTGGTCCCCTTTGCCTTTCATTGAGATGATGCCGCGCTCTTGGTAATGATATCCACCCAATCGGTCCAATAGCTGCCGACACTGCCAGCTGCAATGAATTTTCAGCGGCACGCCGCTTGACTCCATGCGCGACGCCGTATTGACAGTGTCTCCAAACAGGCAATACCGAGGCATCTTCAGACCTACAACACCTGCGCATACAGGACCTGAGTGTATCCCGATGCGGAGCAGTAGCCGATTGGTAGGTCGATGACGAATCTTAAACTCGGATATGGCGCTGAGCAGGTGCAATGACATTGTGGCTATCTCGGCGGCATGAAGATCACCGTTGCGCAAAGGCAGGCCAGACACGACCATGTAGGCATCACCAATGGTTTCCACCTGATGACGAAAATGCAGCGCTTAAATATTTAAATTTTAAGTAAAACAGGGAAACTCACCTTGTAGACATCGTAATGTCCAATAATGGAATCGAAACAGGTGTAAAGATCATTAAGGAAGTCCACCACTTGAAGGGGTGAGCTTTCCGCCGACATGGCCGTGAATCCGACAATGTCGCTGAAGTAGATGGTAACTTGCTCATAGTGTTCGGGGTCCACTTTATGACCTTTCTTCAGCTGGTCGGCCACGCAGCGCGGCAACATCTCATGCAGTAGTGCATCAGTCTTTTTCTTTTCTTCTTGCAACTGATCCGTGCGATCGTCCACCAGTGCCTCCAAATTGTTGGCGTACTTTTCCATCATAGCCATCATATTATCAAATATATTCGGTCTCATTCCTTTGCGTAACGGCCTCAGTTTGGTACGTATGGCCTTAAACTCAGGTCGATCTTCGGGCCGCTCGGCCCAACACTCTCGCAAGCATTCGCTCACACAATCGAAGGCGGTTTCGAGTGGCTGTAGCGATGGCCGATAAGGATGTATTTGATCCTGTGGCTGCATAACTTTCTGCAAGCACTGCATAGGTGTCAATCCTGTCTCGCCAAAAGGGCCACGTCGCACATGCATCTCGTACAGCAATATAGCGAACGAGTATGCATCTCCACGCTGTGTACCCATAACCATCGATGAGGGACCCTGCCTTAAAAGTTCTGGTGCTCGGTAGAGAAGCTCTAGGAGAAAATCCATAACAATATCATCTGTAACTATTGAGACAAAGAACTCACTGAGGCACTTAGCCGACATATGTTGCATATCCGTGGAACTGTCTTCGATGCCCTGCTTGAAAGCAAACAAGCCAAAGTCCGTCAACTTGACCACCCATCGCGAGTCTACCAGGCAGTTGGATGTACACAGCGAACCGTGGAAGCGAATGGGCGATTCGTGCAAGTAGATGACGCCCTGCGGAAGTCAGAATGCTGGGGTCAGATACGAACATATACACACACAAAAATCAACGGCAGGAGATGCCATTAGTATAATGTTACACAGCAGCACTCACGCGTATAATGTCCGCCACCATGGAGGCAATGAACATGTTGTCCAATTTGACGTCCTCGTTCTCCAGTATATCCTATAAATATTAAGGGTGGTTAGTTTGGGGCTGTCGCAAAAGATAGAATGACCGACTTTAAGACTGCCCCGAGTGCAATATTCGCTGATAATGCAGATGTTTGGAGGTTCCGTGCAGGCACCGATAAAAGCGCAAATGTTGTCGTGACGGGCGTCCCTCAGCTATTTACGAATGTGAAAGAAGTTAGGTCTGTCATAATTTGGGAAATTCATTTGCTTACCAGCTTCAATTCCTTTTTCATTTCTCGTGTGATGTCTACACTTTTCTTGCGGACCTTCTTGATAGAATAGAGCTGCCCCTTATATAGCCCGATTGGTGTGAAGATAGTCGTATAGCGAAAGTCGGCATCGGGATTAGAGCTCAGACTAACCTGACTGGTGCGGATAAGTGGATGGGTTGACTGCGGAGAAAGACGTCGTGACAATTGATTATGAATTTCATCGAACAAATTTTCAGACTATATGTATATAATTTAAGTATATAATCTTATTTTTTACACTTCTATGTAACATTTGTTTCAATATAAATTAAATATATATATTCAGAAAACTTGGATACAACTCTGAAACAAACTCGTAATCAGCGAGCAATGCACGCACCTAACAACAACAAATTTAAGTCTCTAGACCTTATATTTTCTTAGATCGACACGTTTATACATACAGACAGCGGACGCACAGGGATATATGGACTCATCTCGTCGCCCTGATCAAGAATATACATACTTTATGGGGTCTGTCATGCCTCTTTTGCTCGTTACATACTTTTAACAAAACCATTATACCCTGATTTCCCATTTTCAATGGGTTTTGTTTATCGAACAAACTTGATATTCTAGCTCTTGTAGGTAAATAGGGTCAGACGGACAGACAGCCGTACTGGGGTAAGCCGATACAGCTCGTCGTCCTAATCAAAAATATACATACGTTATAATCATCTGTATTATTTATGAATACTTGTTCATAATTATAATCATAATCATCTGGCATATATTTAAAACTGAGTTCACTCAAACCAATGCTGTGACCCGGAAGAAAACGTTTGAAAATTGGTTAAATTTAGTAAAACATTCATGTTTCCCAGTGATAATAAAATTAGTCCACACTTACTCGAGTGGCTTTCTGGGTCTGTTGCTCGCGCTCGTTGTCGTGAACCTGGACCTCGCGAAAATCAATTTTCCAGAGCAAGCTGTCCAACTCCTGTTCGTATCTCCAGTTGCGATAGAGAACCAACGAGATAACACCTAACAGTAGAAGAGCGCCTCCAGCAATGCCTGCTGAAATTTCGCCAGTATAACCTAAAATTAAAACAAAAAAGTATGAGTGCTATTGTTAGGGCTTCTCAACTATTAGATACCCTGTGAAGACCTGATATTCCAACCGTTGTACGCCTCTTTAACTTTACTTAACAAGTAAGAAAGCTCTAAAAAGACTGCTCGACTACGAGATCTCTGAACCCTTCGAAGAAACAATAATATTCTAAGAAATCTTCGCTTCGTTTCTGAATGCGTAACAAACGATACATGCACAAACACGCACGCATACACACGCTGATATGCGCTTATACGCATATACACATATACATATGTATGTATGTATGAATTGCAGGCGTATTGCTGTATCGCTTGCTATGTTACGTGGGTTATGTTACTTTATGGGGACTGTCAAGACTCCTTCTGCATTTTACATTACATTTTACATTTTACGTAATTAAAATACTAGAGACTTGCAATTTTGGCAAATAGATTATCATAAAAATCTCCCATCTAGAAATTGAGTTATACGCGTCCAAAGTATAGCACAACTCACCCCCAGGCCACTGCATCAATTACGCGCTTATTCGTGCGCAAAGAGGAAGAGTATTAGTTTTTTTGCAGGGTTCATATCTCGTAGTCGGGAAGTTTCGACTAGAGCCTTCTTACTAGTTTTATATTTTTTCAACAGGAAGTGTATACAAATAGTTGTTGACTTGAAATGTAAGCAACTTACTAACGCACTTCTCGCCACCAAAGCCACAACGCGGAGCAGCAGCAGGACGCAAGCCACCAACCCAATCGATGTTGCGATACAAGTTCAAGTCCTGCAGAGTTATAAAAGAGAATATTATTAGCCTTAGTGAAGGGACCAGCCTTTTCATGTAGATTCGGTATGCCAAAAGCGCTTACCTGCTCCTGGACGGCAAGTGTAAAAGGCAATTGTACTTTTTAACAGAAATACGAAAGATATTTTGTAGAGTTACTTACCGGCAAAGCCTCACTGCTTCTGTTACTAGTCTTATGGCTAAATGTGCCCACGGGAAGAAGACCGAGTTCTGTCTGGTTGCGACTGTTGCGGAATGTTCCTCTCGCTAATACTGTATAGTTGCCAGCAGCATCTCCATTTTCGTCTATGTACACATGATAACTGTTCGTTTTATATAAAGAGTTACTGCGGATTCTTAGCTGAGCTCGGTGGGATACTTACCCCATGGCGCTTAAATAGCGCGAGCCTTTGATTGCTGACACAATAAGGCTGCCGTTTCTAGGTCTGCCACCAGACTTTAAGACGGACATCAATGCATTAGCGTAGAGATGAACGGCATCATAAAGATAGGCTGCCTCAGCGCTTATCTTGGGTTGAATTGTAATAGTAGTTCATGAATAAGCATTGAGGAAACAGAGGGGAGCGCTGAGGGACTAACCTGTTTTGCGCCACCAAAAAGACCCAGTGGATTGGGGAAATTAAAGGGAGGTCGCTCCATGTATTTGTTGACCTTCATGGAGCACGTACAAAAAAAAAAAAAAAAACGTTTGGTAGTTGGGAAAGAAAATCGAAGGGTGTTGCACATTAATCGGTGCGTGTCCGCTAAACGTACCTCATTGGCGAATGTGGCAAAGGAAGCTGGCGCCGTGGGTACTATTCCGAGATAGGACTGAAAAGCTTGTGCCGCCACAGGCTCCACTTTCTCCATCAGTAGGCCTCGCAGATACTTTTCCGGTTTGACTTGATCATACTGCTCAATATCAATACCAACCACAAAATAGTCTCCACGAGAAAGTAGACCTCTCTGCTGTAGGCTGACCATAAGGCCCACGTGCTCATAGTAATGCCCGAGAACTAGATAGACTACGAAAAAAGTATATCGGTATTTCTTGCTACAATCTGTGAATATCAATACTTACTACGCGTATTCGCATGGGTTTCATCTACTAGCTTATCAAATGGATTTGCCATAAAGCCATGATGGTAAATCGTGCTCCACGTACGAATATCCCGTACAAGTACACCTGCACTGCTGAGTGTGCCGAGTATAGTCTCCGCCACAGGCTGATACTGACTGCTGGTATCGTCCAAGTAGAGGAAACTGACCTGTGTCCAGTTAAAGGCTAACAGCAAAGCCACCACCGATTTCGAAATCTGTGTGTCCGGTGGTCGGGTTCTTGCAAACGTCGGAAAATCCAGCTTGTTGGACGGATCTCTATGTGTGCAGTACTGTCATTATTCAGATGGAGATTACATATTAGTAGTAGTAGTTAGAGTTGTTGTGAGTTGTAGATTGACATTTACATAGGATATCATTGGCAGATTAAAGGCGGCTGCCATGCGGCCTTCGTGAACACAAGTCTCCTGTGGTCCGATATAAGCAGCCACTTGCTGAGTCCACAGTGCAGCCGTTTGTCGGATGCTCGCGACCTCATCTCCGTAGGTCTCCGCCACAACGAACTCGAGCGAGTGGCCCATATCGCCCAATTTTCCGGCATTGACCTGCTCCACAGCAAGCGATATGGCACCCGAAATCGTGATACCCGGCCGCTGATAGTCCAGGTTTCCCGGTCGACGTTGGGAGCCCGTAAGATAGCCCAAAGTAAAGACTTCCCCATAGCATGCAGTGCACTTGTACAAGCAGAGCAGTAGGAGTAGCAGCCCAGGGTAGCGTAAAAGATATTGACTGCTCGGAGGGAAAACGATACGGGGTGTACTCATTACGTGCCACGAGGATTTCGTGCGGCTGCCTTCAGGCAGTTCGTTGAGAATGCGGTATCTTCGTTTAATTTAATTGCACTTGAATGGCAGCAGCTCCTTTGCTGGCAGTGTTATAGTAAGTTAAGGTTCTTTGGCGAGTTGCAACATTTTTATTGAATGTACAGCTGCGGCAACAGCTCCGTCGCCCTCTAGTTGCTAATGTCATTCACTCGATAGCCGTCGCTCTCCTCCTAGCGTTATTTCTGTGTGTTAAATAAAATCACTTAATTCATGTACCTTGTTGCATCTGGATGAGGTGGTGCATATTTTGTACTCGACATGGAAATGCAGAATTTCATAAAATCTTAAAGCTCTTTAAAGATTAATAATAATCTGCTAATTATATGCATATTTTCTAAAGTTTTAAAGCTAAAAATATAGTTCGAATCAAATTATCGAATTACTTTTAATTTTTATACCCTGAGTCCATTGAAAATGGGAAATCAGGGTATTTTGGTTTTGTTAAAAGTATGTAACAGGCAGAAGGAGGCGTGGCAGACCCCATAAAGTATATATATTCTTGATCAGGGTGACGAGAAAAGTTGATATAGCCATGTCCGTCTGTCCGTCCGTCCGTCCGTCCGTATGTATGAACACGTCGATTTCCGAAGATACAAAAGCTAGAGAGTTCATTCTTTTTGTGTTAGGTCCGTATATTGCACGCGCAGTACGAGTTTGTTTCAGAAATTCGATAACTTGTATATTTGCAAAGTTATCGATAAATGAATTTATCGGGGACCAGTTATAAAATTCTAGCTAATTCACCTTTAGAGTTAGAGTCTCCAAGTCTTCTGCATATATATAGATACTAATTTAATACAATTTCGGTTTTTTCAGATTTCGGATTCCGGTCCCCACTTCGCCCCACCACCCCCAAATGTGAAAAAAATGCATTTCAAATACTAGTTTGGTTAAACATATAGATATGAATATCATAATCATAATCTGAAGAAATCAATACGATTGTCCATCTTGAAACAGAATTATTAATCATCAAAGTTTTCTCATCAAAACCCATGCGACACAGCAACAAAGCAGCGAGACAGCAAGACGCTTGCAATGTTTACACACATTCATACACACATATGTACATGCTTACAAGCATAGATCAGCGTGTGTGTGTTCGTGTTTTTGCATGTATAGTTACTTACGCGTGGAGAATCGAAACGAAGCATTCTTGGAATATGATTCGTTCGAAGAAGGGATCAGGGGATTTCGTAGTCGAGCAGTCTCGACTACAGCTTTCTTACTTGTTCTAGTCTAGTTTAATAGTTGGAAACTGCTTGCTCTCTATTGATTTGCTTAAAATATACCTCTTGGGGGCTTGGTAAATCAGGAAAATGATATCTTTCAAAATTTTTGAGCTAGACTTAAAATTGGGAAATTCAGTTACCGTTGGCTCATTTACCACTGATCCCATTGGCGATGATAATGGTTATAATAATTTTGTTACGATGAACTCAAACATCAGACAATCAAAATTGAGACCAAGTCGAGACTGCTCGATTAGAAGATACACACCTATACCCTACCCTCTGACATACATACATGTCTTTTATGTACATACAAAGCAAATAAAACACACCCAGGCCCCTCGCTCGCTACACAGCGACTGTGTCTCAACTGTAGTATGGGAACTTATTTGTGAGTGACCTAATCAAAATTGCAGAGCATAGTAAAGGCATTAATATGTGCGTGTTTGCCGAAGCACAAATCTCTAGTATTATTGTAAATTGGGGGAAAGAGGCGTAGTATCTAAAATACAATAATCATACAAATCTTTGTATGCATTACATGGACATATTAGTAAATCTGAAGAATTTACAGTATTTAAGCTAACAATTCAACTTATTGATTTGCCTAATAATAAGAAAATACGAAGGGAAAACATTGATATAGTACTTTTAAAATTTCTACTATGAGAAAAGTTATTCTATAATTAATCTGATATCTGGCATATCTGCACAACCCAAGCTTAGTCACAGGGTTTGATTTTATTTGATCAGTTTATACTTTGAACAATTTTATCAGACGGTCAAGCATACGAAAATACAATTCTTGATTAGTATTAAGTCTATTTTCGTATGCTTGACCGTCTGATAAAACTGTTGAAAGTATAAACTGACTCACAGTCAAGGATGAAAAAAAAAGTTAATTTGATTTAAAGACTGTTTTTTTTTTTTTTTTTTTTTTTTTTTTTTAACAGGTATTCAGTCTATTGCCCTTTTAGAATCGTGCGATTTCCAAACTGTGTAACTGGAGTCATTTAAAGTTATAAAACCAACACAGTTTAAGTTGCTCTTCTGTACATCGAAGCTCTGGATTCCATTAAAATGAGAGATTGTAGTTGTTTGGACACTAATTGATTGATATAAATGATGAAATCACTGCTCCACTTGTGTTAGCATGAAACATAAATTGCCAACTCCAACTCACTCACGCCTCATCAAGCATCTCTCCATCATCCCTCACAATTTCGGTGGCATCAAAAGTGATTTCTAGTCCCCAACTAAAAGAAGACAATGTGGAATCGATGATGGTTACCCAAACCCACAAAATGTCCGCATTTGGGTTTTGCCTGACTCGGAAACTTTTGCGATTGTTTGCTTCACAAGTTCTTTTGCAGTTTTGTTTGGCTTTTTGTTTTGCGTCTTCTGCTACGCTGCGTATGTGCGATATTTGCAAAGCCATTCCACTGCCTGCAGCTATCACAGTTCTCTTAGTAATTTATTATATTGAATCGCTTTCAAACACTTCTAGGTTTGCACACGCGGGATATTTGATCACTCTCCTGTTCCCTTTCCTACACCCTTGATTGGCTGCATCCGCCAATGGAGAACGCTACACGCCTCCCGCTTGACTTATTACAATACTATTTTATCACAACACAATTATCTTCACTGACTACATACAAGGAAGTAGACAGCCAACACGTCCTGTCGCATCACATTTCACGCATTCCGCACATTCTTCGCATGAATGCTTGTCATATTTCGTTTGACACAACTTTCTAAGTGGGTGCCAAACGCTTTCGCACATTAACTTAAACAAATTTATAATCAAATAGTATATAGCATAATTAACTACATTTAATAAAGTCTTTTTTAGACATATATAACAGGTTGATGCATAAGAGTAATGAGTAATGAAAATGTTTGTATAACAAACAATTTTACTAATATCGCTCTTGTTGAGACATGGATTATAACACTTCTTGTCTGACAAGCAATATACACTCACATTCAATTATAATATAAAATAATCATTTCATAATAGTGACTTACGAATGCATTTGTTTCCCAAAGCAAAAGTCTCTTCAATTTTGTGTTGAATGGCGACGAAAATTAAAATTATTTTAAATAACTTTTGAGTTTTGCATATCTTCACCATAATATAGACCTAAATACATATATACGAAAGTTGGTCAACATCGCAATTCTCCAACATCAAGAATTGAGAAATTGAGTAAATTTCGTTTATATTTAGTTCTACACTTTGGTGAATCAACTAAAAAATACATTACAACTGAAATCGGCCATGCATATGCCCACATCGATAACACATTACAATGAGAATTTAGGTCATAATGGTTTTGGGAAAGTGTATGTGACAAGCAGAAGGAGGCGTGGCAGAACCCAGAAAATATATAAATTCTTGATCAGAATGATGAGCTGAGTCGATCTGGCCAAGTTCGTTTGATTTCAAACTTTTAATGTAGTTTATGACTTCTTGTTTATATTTCTTATCGATAAGAATCGATAATGCGATTTCTTGTAATAAATACATATAAACGCAAATTTCAAAGAGCAGAGATTTGCACTTTGGTAAAGACACACATCCCGATGTCATTATCACGAGCTGAAAAATCATCATGTGGAAAGTCGATCGAAAAAAAAAAAATAGGGCCCACACCGTATCCCGAGCACCATGCACAGAGTGCAGAGTATTTGCTAGTCGAGCACTCCCGACAAGAGCACTCCTACGTGTTACTAATGCGTGTAAGATATACTCCCTCGTCAAACGCTGGGCTCAGAGCTAAGTCTGCTTATAAATGGGTCGGCATTATTTAATAACAGACGCTTGTCCATAAATCCAGCGTGTGCTTCAGACGCTTGACGTGCTCACTGAGCCGGCACGAAGAGCTTGGAGCGTTTGGAGCGCTTGGAGCTTAGTAAGTAAATGGGTGTTGGATCCATGGCGTTTGGTTAATTGCTGCCGCGTGTACTTGACAGACAATTTCGCAAGCAATTTATCTGCTCTGTTAACGCTGGCTCGAGTGCAATGCCAACACGTTGCTTCTCAAAATGTGGGAATAGAAGTCTATGAGCGATAGACGAATTTTTAAGCACACACATTTTAGCTATTGGAGATAATAAGGGCAATTGAGTAACCATTCAATTCAATATCTACGTCTTTAATAGGCCGTGTGGGAGTGTCTGCTATTGTTCTGCCTTTGGGCCTGTCAGACGTTGTGCATTGTGCATGTCTGTCCGGCTGACATTCATGCAATGCCAAGAAGTAGCCGCGACTCTAGTGATTCCAGGTGCGGGGCCATTCCACCTCGAGCTGTCAGCTAGAAACGAGTAAACTGCTTTACAGTCAAGTGGCTGAACAACCAAACAGCAGCTGACTTCGACAGGGTTTAAACTTGATCTGTCAAGCAATTAAATGCAATTTGTTCATAAGCTCAGGTGCTGATTAATTTGACTTGGCTGCAACAAGACTCATAAACTATTATCGTTGCTTGTAAATCGTTAAGTAAATAACATTATGCCACAGAACCAGAGAGCTTTAATGTAACGTAGAATGGTATCATTGCGAAGATATTTTGATTAGGCGCTTATCGATAATCTAATCTAATCGGCATTTTCTATCAGCGATCAATAATACGCGGAGACCTAGCCAAGGGCTGAGTTTACGCCTCATTCGATTGGAAAATGCTATTCATTGAGGTACTACTGGGCTGCCTTCTTCTGGCTACGGGTAAGTAAAGCAATTGCAGTTGCACGACAGAGCAATTTTGGCAACAATCAATTCTTGCAGTTGATGCTGCACCAGAATATTTGCTCTACACACGTCGCAGTGGAAGCACGCCAGGACGCATCAAGCCGGAGGTAGAGTCTTTACTGCGCTCCTCTTTCTATGCCCTTGAACCAATTATGTGAGTCATCCAAATCTAGTGAAGAATTTTATCTTACAGTCCATTCTATTCCGTCAACAGAGTGTATATACCTCGCACATCGGGCAATAGCTCGGAGCACTTGATACTCGTTACGGCTCTTCTCGAACGAGAGCCTTGCAATGTCTTCGTTGTGAACCTGGCTGAGGGCCGCAACGAGGCAGACAGTGTAATATTGGACAGTGTGAGTGGATTGTTGATTCTGTTGCACCGCCAGTTCGATGTGCCGCTGAAGCAGCAGCATCTGGTGGGCTTTGGATCAGGTGCGCATTTGGCTGGAGCCGTTGCTGATCTCGTGAAGCAGCAGCTCGGCGACTCTTTGGCGCACATCACAGCACTCGATCCAACTGTTCTCACAGATGCACTAGCCCATCGGGTGACAGCTCAGGACGCAGTGTACGTGGAGGTTATACACACCAATGGCCATGCACTGGGTACAATGGCGCTTCTGGGCGATGTGGACTACTATCCAAATGGCGGGCAGCAGCAACCCGGCTGCGATGTTGCGGCAGATCCAGACACCTGCTCACACGAACGAGCCCTCGCGCTGGCCGCCGAAATGTGGTCATCAGCGAACGACCTGCTTTGCGCCCAATGCGTGTCTGAGGAGCAACTGAGTGCCAGTAGCTGCCGCTGGACTTTGCATCGCATGGGCGAAGGCGCAGCAAGTAGCAGTGCCTTAGGCATTTATTATCTAGAGACACGAGGCAGCGCCCCTTTTGGAAAGGGCGCCTACTACATAGCCTTCTTGTAGGGCACACGACAATAAAGAGGACCCCCCATTGTATAAATGAGTGAAAGAATTTCTTGATCATTAATCACAGGCTTCAGGGGCTCTTTCCTCAGCCAATCATCTCGTAGCATCTGCAGCAATGGGTGGCAGGCGCCCGACACATTCATTACTTCAAAATCAATTTTAGAGCCTCTGGCTCAAAGTTTGATGTACGTGACGAACATATTGCGTATACGCCCTATACACCTATTGTCTGTATGTATCGCTCAAAAAGTTGGCAGCTTCTTCTTTGTTGAAAATTCGTCATAATTTCGACTTTTTCTTTGCCGCTGACTGCTAACAAAGTGAGCCTAATGAGCAGTTCCATACCTCAATCGGCGAGTTTAGGTGTCTTTTAAGCTACTTTGGTTTAAATGCGACTAGAACAGACTTGTCAAGATTTATTGAAGTTCAAAGTCAAGTTATGAACCTCGTGTTCTATCTGCCTTTGACTGGCTGCCGGTCCGTCTGCATGAAGATGAATCATGTCGCCGCAGTTGATGACAGAGTTCAACTTTGAAGCATATCCTTGTAGCCCCAGATTTTTTGGGTATTCCATTACTATGTCGTCGGTCGCACCCAACTGCAATATTTTTTCTTTGTGTTGTCCTCTTAGTGCATTTTTGCGATATATTATAATGGAATTCCATTGTGCAGCTATGTCTTGAGTTATTCTTGAAGCGGGTCGACATATTGCAGTGAGCAAACGGGCGCAACTTCTTTGTCCTTGCAGCTCAGCAAGCAGAAGCGAACAGACACACCCTCATTGTCCGCCACTGTGTGCGTGTCAGCTGAAAGTCAAACTTAAGCTAAACTGTCACAAATTGCATTTAAATTGCATTGCACATGAGTTTATCTCTTAGACCCAGTCGGATGTCTCAGCTGGCGGAAACAAGCGAAGGGCGAAGTGTTTTATAGCTAAGTCAATTGTCAGACATACCTGATAGCTAGCATTCAATAATCAAGAAAAACTTTGCGATTCGTATATAGTAAATATATACGTTAGTCGGATGTCATTGCGGACAATAAATAATATGACTCGTTACATTAAGGTCCATAAAGGCGTCAGAGCTTTTTACTAAGAATAGGCTCTAGCTCTTAAAATGATTATCGTTCGATGGGGTTTTTCTTCTTGGTTCTACATTTTTATACCCTGAACCAATTGAAAATGGGAAATATAACATAATGTTTTCGTTAAAATTTATGTAACAGGAAGATATAGACGTGACAGACCGTATAAGCTAATATATACATGATTTAGTGCTGTACGCTTGGCAACGTTTCGTACCGACGTCTGTCCGTCTGCATGTGTGCACGTGTCGATCTTAGATCCTATAAGATATAGAAACTTAACGTTATCGATTAAAGCGTGTATAAAAATGCTAATATGTGAAAGACTTTTCATTTGTACTTAACTCAGAAATATTCAAATAGAATAAATATGTCGAAATATGTATGTTAGTCATTCAAATTAAGCAATCATTTGTAATACAATGTATTCAACATTAATTGTTGCCTATAGTAGTAGTCTTTATTAAATGGAGAACGGTTTAATCGGGCTTCTTAACATGTATTTAACTGGCAGAAATTAGTTACTTGGAGTGGAGTGGAAAGTGGAATATTGATTCCATTTTATGATTCAAAGAAATAATCAAAAAGTACTTTGTATAGTTAATATGACTAGGACTTTCTTTCAGGTGTTCTGTGCCAAATGTGAATTGTGACTGGCTTGGGTATGGTTAGGGTAATAGAACATTAGAAAGCTCATAGAACGGGAGGAGGAAGAACGTATCGAGTTCTAAAGTGAAATGCTTTTCACAAAAACTTCCCCTAGCCGTTAATTGAAATTTTCTTCAGGTTACACTGACCGCCGCAACGCACAATCAACGTCATAGACATCCATTCTCTTCCTCTCACACATTACATAAACGTGTGCACGCGCGTGTGTGTGTCTGATGATACTATTTAAAGACTTAAAGCTGAAACTGAATCGGGCCAAGCAGGCATTAAATACACAGGGAGGTGCTCCACGGAGCTGTTAGCCTGAGGCTTAACGTCTTTATTTGACTATTCGGCTGCAGTTGGCCCTAAAATCTCCGTTTAGTTCGAGGTTCGTAAAATAGAAGTCCTCACACACGCCCCACACCCGACAGCACGATGAGCCAATCAGTGCTCGTTGGGTGGGCCATTAAATGCCACAGTGCTACCCCCCACACAGAATCTGAATCCCTGGTAATTTTTGCCATTTTGCCTATTGTTTTTCTGATTTTCTTTGTTTTTTTTGCCGCCCCATAAAATATTACCATTTCACATAGACGCACACACTTGCACGCGAACCACACTTCTTCCATCGAGGAACGATTCTTCAGCTTTACTTTTTGAAATGTTAATTAACGCAATTTCTGAATGGAATGAAATGAAATGAAAGAAATTTGGTCGACGTTGAACTCATTTAGCAAAATTCCTATCTACAGTTGTGATGCCAATGCCACGTTTATGAATTTCAGTAATTTAGCGCAGGTATAAATATAAATAATGTATAATAAATAAATATAAAACATATTTGTATACCCTAATCTAAAGCAGAATAGGTAAGCCTAGCTTACATACTTCATTTATAAACTTACGCTATGTATTTTTAGCTGACATCAATTGACGATTCAAATGTCTCTATGGAGGGTAGAGACTGAATGAAATTGCGAGCGTAGATTAAGTTATATATAGATAACGCATAGTTTATGAGTTTTCAGAAGCATTTCGAAAACACTTGTTTCATTTTGAATGGAATAAATGTACAAAAGCTAAAAATTAATTTAAATTCTTTGGGAACATGATTAATCTGTAAGCTGACTGCAAATAAAATGGCTCTCGCACTTGGGTATTGCTTAGTCGGGTGTGTGTCTTATCATCTATTTGCGAATTTACTTTTATGGGTATGTTAATTTATATGTCTACATTTTTATGGGATGTCACTTAAACAGCCGCCCGACTCATGCACACCTGCCCTTCACTTTCAGCCCAAAACTGTGCCACTCTTGTTGTTTGATGTTAACGTATGTTTACGTATGATAGGAGGGGCCCAAAGCCGTGCAACGTTCACACAGTTGTTGGAAATGTTGTAGATACACAGGCCACATGCAGCGTGCCACATGCCACAGGCAGCAGCCAGAGGGCTTCAGATAGTGTCCGGGCCTGTTTTGCATTTAACCACTGATAAGAGACTGATTGAAAACCCATCTACATACGGAATTTAATTAAATGTACCTGCGGCCACGTCACCGCGCGATATCAGGTGCTCCACTCGTGGGTGGTTGGACTAGAGCTGCGGGCGCCTCCAAAACCCATTTGCGGGTAATTTGCGGACAGTTTTTATGCTGCTCACGAGTGAGCATGCAAAAGCGTTTAATCGGCATAATCTTTTAACCCACATTCTCTAATCAACATTATTAATTTATAAAAGCATTGGAATTTATTTAAATTTAATGCGTAAGACGTGATAAGGATATGATAGTAGCGTCTGCCACTTATCAGAGTGCGCAAATGCAATAAACCTCTCATACCATCTGTCGGGTGGCTCGCTTGGGCTAACGGCCATTGCCATCCATCATATTCGCAAAGCTCTGATAACAAAAACAACAACAACGGCAATGCACAACATAACAGCACAGCTGCTAATATACATATACCGTTGAGTGTGGTCAGTGACAGGGACAGGGACAGGGACAGGGGCAGCGGCGTCGAAGTCGACGCTGACTCCGACGTCGATGACGATGACGTTGAATGCAAAACGTACGCATGCATATAGTCAACAACAACGCAACAACAAATGAAACGGGTCTGACAGTTTCCTCCCTCGCACTGCAGCGCCCACCCTCTGTTGATCCAACATTCTGTGATCACATATTAAGAAATGCCGTCAGTCGCATATGCTTATGACGCTGACGTCGCAGCCAATGTCGCTGCCCGCGCCACTGCATAGGCATGCCTCGCCGCCACGCGCCTTTTGCTATTGAGACTGACTCATTTTGGGGCTCACGCAAAATTCATTTAAGAGCGAACAAAAAAAAAAAAACAAAAAAAAACTTAATTGCATTGCATTGTTGAGATTTTTTTTTTGTTCAGCTGTTGACTCTGCAGCACCAGTAACTGTTGACATTGTTATTGTTTTTTTATGACGCTTATCAATTATTTTCTCGTTGCATGAGACATTTATGTAAATTAAATTCGAGTGCGGTGTTGTTTTTGCTACGTGCAATTGCATAATTGTCAATGGGAAATTTGTATGGGGGGTTAGAGTTTCCAGAGGACAAAAGATAACGACAGCTAATTGTGTTTACTATAGCCAATTGGCATACATTGAAAGATTTAGGCAAATTACATGAATATGTATGTATTCCTGGGTGTGTGCGTGTAGAGTAGCATATGTGGCCACGCACACACGCAAACATGGCACATATACACACACAGCAATACATTCACGCAGAAAGAGACTTACTTGCTAACGGTACTTGAAACGGACCATAAACATGGCAGCTAAGTTAATTGTAAACTTTTTTGCTATTAGTTTTATGCACATGTCCGCCCACATATTCGCATACTTACATATGTACATACAAACACAACATATAAATATATTTATTTATGTATGCTTGCACTTATAGCTGTTCTGTTGTTTAACAAATTTTGTCACGTTGTCTCTGTCGAAACAAAGCACAGAAAAGCGATTTCGACAAAAATTGCACGCACTAAACGTACGCATAAAATTAAAAACTAGATATTCTCATTTTCATTATTATTTGCAGCGAAACACTTTGAGATGGTGCGATAATTTATTGGTGCCACATTTTAACACTTCGGGCCAGCACATAGAGAAAAGATCTATGCACTGCCAGCAATCAGTTTATAAACACATTTTCCATTACACCTCGATCATTGCCCAGACAGCGAATAGGAAATAAAACAGATTGCGCTTTGAGCAATTTATTGACACCTGTTGCCAAAAGAAACGGACCGCCAATATTTGCGACAGATGTTGAGCATGCAAAAGAGATTGGAAATTCGGCTCGAATCTTGCGAATGGTGGTGAAATTAGTTCAATTATAAAAGCATGACACGCACGAACTTATTTTTGTGTGTAAAATTCAAATAAATAACAGTTAGCAGTAACCCATGAATTTGAAGCTTTGACAATTGCTGCAATTGCGAAACACTTACACGCACTCCACACAACCAACAAATCCAACCGTCAAATTCGCACTGAATAGAGCGGCACATTCTAATGGAACTGTTGAGGTATATGGTCACACTCGCATCGGGTAAATTAATCGTACGGCGGCTATCGAGCCGACATTGTTGATCGATTGTGGATACCAAAAAATATAAATACTAAGCTAACTTTTGCAAATGCATGTATTAATAATTAAAGGTGAATGGCAATGATCAAAATCTTAATTGTGTCATTCGTAATATTCGATTTGGATTTGAATTTGTATATATTTATATTTTGTGCAGTTGACAACACATGTCTTGATTCCAATTCGATGACATTTTTCCGATGTCATCAATAAATGTTGAGTAAGCCATGAATTTATTGTGTTGCACTTTCATTTAATTGTTTTTGTTCTTTCGTTGATTTATTTTATGTGTTCCTCATTTTAAGAAAACTTTTTTGGTATCGATTGCGGCACCTATCGTGCATCGCTGACAGTGCACGAACACATCACTAGTCAGAATCGATAACGATAGCCCTAGTAGCCGTAGTCATTTACAATTTTCGTGACAAATATAACAAATGTGTTGTTCCCGTGTTGTGTGAGTGCGTGCAGAAAGCTAGTGCTATTAATTGATAACTTTGGTGTGACATATAATCGAAGGGGGACGCGCCAATAATAACAGTAAAATGAGCGGCGGCATGGATAAAAGAAAACTGTCGTAAGTACAATTTTCCAAAGGCTTTTCTTCACATTACAATTTTTTTCTGCGCACACATACATACACACTAGAAGTCTGCAGACGGCAGATGCGCATTGCCAGTGGCAGCGGCAGCGGTAGCTCAGTCGACTTTCAATTGATTTTCCGCAAGCCAGCAACAACAACAGCAGCAATAGCACCAGCTGCCGCAGCAGGCCGCAGCTGCTGTAACGGCTGCATTAAGTTATATTCTTTTTTATTCTTTTTGAGGTAAACAAGGGCAAAATCCTTAAAAGCAAAAGAGATTGCAGCTGCTTAGCTGTGTGTGTATTGTATTCAAGGATGTGTGTGTTTGCAGTAATTCCTAACTACAGAACAAATGATCTGCTCGTGAGATACTAATAGACTCGAATACGTTCATGTACACCGTGTATTAGCCGCGACTAAAGTTACACAAGCTTTTGAAGCTAATGAATTTTGATAACAACAAGTGCTTTACCTCTCCCTTTCTCTCTTTTTTTTACTCACTACTACTCTCTGGCACACACACATAGGTGATTACACATAGGTGTTATCCAGAACAACTTAAGGTTAAAGCGTTCTAGGGGCTACAAATTATTTGGCAGTTTGTGTTTGTGTTCCCATTCTTGAAACACATCTACCCACATGCAAGTGCTCTGGTTCCACTACAACAATTATAATTTGCGATGAGTAATGCTCGAGCGGTATTTCACTGTCCCAATTCTGTTTGCTTCTGCACAGAGACCAAGCTCTGTTCTGTTAAACATTTTTTTTTTTTTTTTTTTTTTTTTGCACAGTGCGTCCTTGGCCTTGACTTGAGTTGGCTAGGTTTGCATTTCCACCACCCTTTTGGTTTGATGATGTTGGCCTCTAAGCATCGCAATTATTTCACCTCGTTTTCCTTATCAGCTCGTAGTTTGCAGTTATGCTACGTCAAGGCGATGAATAGGCAGCCAAGTAATTGAGCTAAATCTTGCCAAAAATAATGACACACACACCGTGAAATAGAACATATAATTGCATATGGGCGTATCTTGCGTCTTGGCTGGATTCATTGCACAGCTGCTTACGCAGCCGACAGTCCGACTTAGTGGCAACTGTGTATGTATTTATGCATGTAAATAAATAAAAGTTTGCATTACACGCCTTGGAATCAGCCAATACCCACTATATATAGTATATCCCCAATGAGAGAGCGTGCATTTAGTCTATATAGTATATATGTATGCATATGTCTAGCAATCGCGTGCTGCGTTGCCCTTTGTTGCCCTGTTGCTGTCGGAATGCCTAGCGCTTAGTCATCGCCATCGCAGGCAACTTGCGAGCTGCGAGTGAAATTAGTTTGTTATTTGCCCTCTGGGGCTTAAGAACAAACAAGCGAAATACAGATATTACGGGTATTCAGCTGACCGGGCTGCATTATACTTGGCCCACCTATAAACAAATTCACTTTCTGGTAATCAATTTGTTAGAGCACATTCCAAGCCATTTATATATTTTATTCAATATTAATATATTACATTTTGTATACAATTGAAATTTGCTTATTTCAGCACATCGGGCGATTCGCTCTATGAAATCTTGGGACTTCCTAAAACAGCAACAGCTGATGATATCAAGAAGACTTATAGAAAACTTGCACTCAAATACCATCCAGATAAAAATCCAGACAACGCTGATGCTGCCGATAAGGTGAGGTGGAAAAAGTGAATGTAAAGAAGAACGAGCATTTACTTTTCTGTTTTATTGCTCTTTACAAACAGTTCAAGGAGGTCAATCGGGCGCACTCGATATTGAGCGATCAGACGAAACGCAATATTTATGACAACTATGGCTCACTAGGTCTGTACATTGCAGAGCAGTTTGGCGAGGAGAATGTGAATGCCTACTTCGTGGTCACCTCTCCGGCTGTGAAGGTGAGTCGAGTGTGATTTGGTTAGATTGAATAGGTTCTGACTCACGACTTTTGTTTTGCAGGCCTTGGTTATTTGCTGCACATTGCTGACGGGATGTTGTTGTTGTTGCTGCTGCTGCTGTTGCTGCAACTTCTGTTGCGGCAAATTTAAACCACCGGTGAACGAGTCGCACGACCAGTATTCACATTTGAATGTGAGTGATGTTTGATTTGGTTATTGGTTATTGATTGCCCCCCTGCCCACATACTAACCATTCAAAAATAATAATAAAAAAGAAAGAAAGTCAACAAAAAAACAAGAGAAACAATCGATTTCAATATGAACATTATACCACACTCAGTGAATGCTATCGTAAAACATTTCAAAACTAAGAATTCACCTACACACACAGAAAAGATGCAACCCACCCACAAGTACGCACACAGCTTGTTCATGTATATATTTACGGCACAATACTTTTTCCGAAACGCCCGTTAATATGTATTCCAATACAACACTGGACACGTTTTGATGATTTTTGTGAGGCGATTGTTTAGTCAAAAGTAGTTTTCTAGCTTAACATAAAACAAAATAGAAACACAGAAAAACAGAAAAAGAAAAAGAACAAATAATAGATTGCCTACATTTTAACCAGCATTTCGTTAACGACCAATTAATGCTTGATTTACATATGGATTATATCGAAAGTTTTGTCCTAATTTGCTTGAATTGGTGCATTTAACAAGCTTTTTATCATTTTGAATTTGAATTTGAGCTTCATTTGTACACTTAACTTAATAACTATTTCATATTTTGTTTCTTATGTTGAGGTAAGTAAGTATGTAGCTTAAGTTCTCCAAAACGGCGAAGGTATATACGAGACCACTTAAATCACCCCCACAAACCACAAGTGTTTCCATCATCATTTTCAACATTTGTCTCCCCTTTCCTGTTCATTATTTGTTTTGCTTTGAATGCGGATTCCACGAAAATCATCAAATGCTTTGAAGGCTCTAATAATACATAAATAAGCACTCGAATTTCAATTCAATGATAAACGAAAGTTAAACCAACATAATTTCGTTGTAAACATTTTTTGTTTAAAGGCAAATAGAAATTTGTTATTCTATTGTTTTCGAGCTGACAAATGAAATTCGCTTTTTTCTTTGTTCTTCAGACTTTAGTCTGTCTTCATAATGAGATTGATTGAGCTTGTTTTCTTGTCCATATATATATATGTATATATAAACATTTGAATTTGATTTGTATGTTCCATTTTATGTGGATAATTGCATGTATGTGACGGAAATAAGGAATACAACAAATTTACATTTCTAATTTTGTTTATTTTTTCTCAAAACCACCTTTCGATCGACTCATCATACCCACCTACAACCTCACACACTATTGCGCCTGTGCGCGGCTCATACTAAATTTATATCGCAAATATATGCACATCCGCTATATATGTCCGATTTGATCCGTTTGAACCGTTTCGACTCGTACATGCGTATGTGATATGTTTTGCCATATATAAACAACCCAGCGCTCTGATGGCAATCGAGAGGCCAGCGATCTGCCACCGCACCTGGGACAGCAGCCACGGCTTGTAAGTATAGCAATAGAAAACGACTCCGGCATGAGTTCCGCATGATTTAAGGCATAATATACTTATATATCCACGATGTAACTATCCCCACGAATCAAACTAACCCGAGCCACGTAACAAGCTAAATTTAGACGTTCAATAAAATTTAATTCAGATGAAAAGTTTAGAGATGTGGAGCACATAGCATATGCTCGAAGCTAGATCCCCCACGTTTGGGCTTGGTGCTCCGCTGGGTAAATGAACTCTCTCATAAAATAATTCTCATCTAGTAGATCTTGTACTATGTAATCACGTAATCACCTAATATTTAATATGTAGTGTGTAATATGTAGCCTTAGTTAATTTTTGGTTTTGTATGCTACTTTTTAATTTGCTAAAGCTGACAAAAAGCATTGTAAAATATTTGTTTGTAAATGGTGAAAAGCTTCCTATACTAACCAGAAAACTTCTTGACTAAACAATGCAGACGAAGTATACGGCTCTACAGACCCTTAGAAATACATGCTTATGTAAGTGAGCAACATTTAACTGGAATTAATATCTCCTCTTTGTTCATGCAGGAGGACGCTGATCTCGACGATGTTAACTTGGGTGCTGGAGGCGCACCAGTTACAACACAGCCGGCACAGACGGCAGGTGGGCAGCCCGTCTTTGCTATGCCGCCGCCAAGCAACGCTGGAGTTGGCGTCAATCCCTTCACCGGAGCTCCCGTGGCTGCAAACGAGAACACATCGCTGAACACAACAGAACAGACCACATACACACCAGGTATATAAACGAGTTGGGTCAGTTGAGGAGTCGAGAGTGTTGTTCTTCACCTGAATTTGAAATACACATTCAAGAACTTCTATATAGCAGCAGTACAATAACAATCTTGACTTTAACAAAGCGTCTTTGACCATCGAACTTGTTGTTAAATCTGCATAACAAAAATACTTGAAATACGAAATCCCAAATATTGTAAACCGCAGTAACCTTTTGAATGGATATATAAATATATATATTCTATATGGATAGAGATATATAAGAATAGTTTCATCCAGAAGTCACTCTTAACAACTTCTTGTGCAGCCTCCAACACTTGTTCTTGGGAGCCGAGTAATACACACAATATTTAATAAATAATATTTAAACGATTATTAACAATTAATATCCAATTTAATACCCATATAAGCTCTCATACACACACACACGCATGCATTCTTATAGCATAACATATGTAGCACAGTTGCAGGACCTGAACGTATATTTTTCGACACTCATTTTCAGCACGAGAAGAGAGTAGGCATATGTGTGTCTGTATATACTAAAATGTATAAATAAATGTATTACGTATATGTTATGTATGTATGCCAAAGATCTCCAGTCAAGCCATTTCCAATTCTGTGGCTAATTTTTGTTTGATAAATCCATTCACCATTCATCATAAACTAAATCAGAAATCGTCCATTAACCAAAACTAAATTTAATGTTCGGGCATTGCTCAAACACTGCCCAGGAGGTGTACTCGTGCATTCAGCTCATTCCTTTGGATGTCCTTGAGAGGCACTCGAATCTACTCAGATTTGCATATTGCTTAAATGCAAAATCATTCAAAAACCTATTGAAATTACAGCATACTGTAAATACACTTAATATATTTTAATTCATTGCGAATGAAACTATTTATTTATATTTATCGAACCATCATCCATCCGTCATTTGGCCGCGAACTGCTCAGCAAATGATCATCACACTGCCAACTCGCACTTTATAATTGTTTGGTAATTGGTTTTAGTATAAGCATAATTGATTATATTGTTTTGTTTTGTATTTTACTTTATCACACTTGTTTTTATCTCTTTTTCTCTTTCTTTGCATCTAGATATGGTTAAGCAAAAATATTAGATTCATGCGTCAAGCGAAAGAAACCAATTAATGAGAGCGTTTTGAACAGCCATACATAATTTTTTAATTCCTTTTAATTGTTAAAAATTTGGTATGTTCAATAAATCCGAAACACATATATATACACATATATATATGCATACATACTTATATATCTATCATAAGCTATAGAAGTTAATTATAATTTATAATATGAATTGTAAAGTGCACATTTTAATCAATCCGATAGAAATTATTTCAAATTATATTTTTGTTAAAATTTCACGAAGTGAATTGAATATATATATATATAGTAATCCTTTAACTGAACTTGAGTAAGATAACAACAGTCTATATATATATATATATATATCTATCCGAAAATTGCGAATTTTTGATCCATATGTAATCGGATTGAGTCTAAAGAGTTTGCTTTACTTATATGTATGTCTATGTATGTGTCTGCCACATACACCATATTTTAGATATACTTTGCATTTGTGTGTGTGAGTGCCCTAAAGAAATTCGCCTGTTAGCTAAGAATAATATTTGTTGTTGCAACCTGGTCTCCAATTTTAAAAAATTGTTTACACTAAATTGTTAAAATATATGCATATTTGTAAAGAATCCAATAAAATGTTCTGTGCTCTTGAACGCTGAACGCTGGGTCACTTGAGCTTGGGGGTGTACGTGTATATGGAGATCGCATCCAGGCACAGTCTTTGGCCCATCCGATCAGCTGAAAATGTATATAAATAAGTCAAGTTAAACAGCCTAGAATTGCACTCAATATAAAGTAGCGTTTAAACGGCAACATCAAGAACAAAATTAATTCCCTATCCAATATAAATTAACATAAATATACATATAGTTCCAGTACATCATTCAAAAGTATTCGTATCCAAATTATATTCATAAACAGCTCCAAAGCCTCATTCAAAAGTATTTGTATCCAAATTATAATCAATCAATTGACTGCTCACAGAATATTGGAAATTAAATGTATCTGCAAATTGTATTTTATGTATTTAAATTATTTAAAATTGCTTGGTTTCTGTTTGTCCATTAAGATAAAGATTAGTAAAAAGTTTTATAATATCCTTAATGTATATCATCTGTATCAATTATAAACTATTAGCACATGTATACACACATACAATTCAATAAAAGAAAAGCATATATATAAATATATATGTACATATACATATATATATATATATATATATTATATACAATTCAATTTATGATAGTAACATTTTAAAGTTTTGTGTGTGTATTTACGATTAAATAAATCAAAAAAAAAAAAAAAAACATTTCCAAAAATTTAAATTACAATTATCAATTGTTTTCAAATTTAAATTTGCCTGATACAAAATAAAAACGAAATCAATAAAATAACTATATAAATGAATTCAACTTTGTGTGCGTATCATTCACAGTATTATTGTTAATACGGGGGACTACCCCAAAAGCGCCCACTGAAAGCTTCTCAACAAGAAGAAAAATAATAAAACGCCATTTTTACGGCTTTGTGATACTGCTGTGCGTTAGTAAACAAATACGGGCTTTCGACAGCTGACTGTGGGCAGTGAGCTTTTTACTTGGCTAAGCTGCTCTCGTTCTCTGTTGGTTTGTTTTGTTTTGGTGCTTTGTGGAAATGCTTTTGCAGTAACGGTAAAGCCGGCACATGCGCTCTGCCAGTAAAAGTGAGCGAGTGTGTAAGAGAGAGAGAGAGAGAGAGAGACAGAGAGAGCGGGCTGAGGCTAGGCAGTAAGTAGAGACGGCTCGGCGCAACTTCGCTGCAGAGTTTGTACGGGTCAGAATCCGATAGACAGCCGGAGAGTTCGTGTGCGGCGCATTGTGAAGTTGAAACGGGATAATCGAAGGTGTAACCAGAAATACATTTATTTTTTCCCTGCTGCTGTTGGCCAAAATCTGGCATCTAAAAATGTTATGTGAGGCCGTAATTGGGAAATAAAATTAAATGAATTTACACGCGAACCGAATTACAACGGTAAAGCGTAATAATATTAAAAAAGTCAATAGCGAAGTGGAAGAAAAATTAACCGCGATTGCATATGTGTTTGTTTGAGTGAGAGTGTGTGTGTTTGTAGTTTATGTTGATGTGTGTGTTAATCTTTCATGCGCAATTTGGGTTGTAAAGCAAAGCGAGTAGCGAAAAGCGAGAAACGAAAACCGAGAACCGAAAACTGAAAAACGGGTATTAAAATGCATTAAACTGCTCTAGACTGGGATGGCCAGCCCTCATTGATTTTCTTACGCACAGAAGTATGCTACACAAAGTAAAGTAATTGGGCAGGCGATGGCTTGGACTGCGAGTGCAAATGAGGTTGGCAACTCTCTGGCTGCATTGGGAGCGTAAGCGCCTCAGCAACAACAACAACAACAATACGAAGAAAAAGAAGAAGAATAAGAACAGGAACAGAAACAGGGAAATCAGCATCGAGCAACAAAGGACAATCAGGATGTGGACGATGGCTAAGATATCGGCGCCATGTAGCTGCTAACTAAGGCGGCGACCTCTCAGAAACAGCTGAAACAAAGAAGCGCTACCACAGAAAATAGAGTGGGCGACGACGACCTGAAAAGAGGACCTTCTCTCGCTCTCTCTCTCTCTCTCTCTCTATCTCTCTCTCTCTCTCTCTCGGAGCATCGTTCACATTGCAGGCGCATTACGGGCACATTGCCAAGCTGGCTCCCGTTCTGCCCAGTAGCGGCATGGCCGGCCTCGTGAGCGGCGGAGGGAGCAGTGGCAGCACGGGCGGCAGCTATAAGCACCAACACCAGCACCAGCATCATCTCATCTCGCCCACCCACACGTCGCTGGGACATTCGCACACACTCACCCACACGCTGCCGGCTGGCATATGCAGCAGTGACAGCGGCATCTCCACACTAAGTGCCATCTCGCCACCGCTCTCGGCGGGCAACTCAGTCTGCAGCACCACGGCGGCCGGCAGCAACACGGCCGGCGGCAGTCCTCAGCTGCGCACCTCGCCGGCACTCAGCATGCTGGGCAGCGGCACGGCAACAGCAAGCGGCAAGGTGCAGACCCAGACGCAAACGCTGAGTCCGGCGGGTAGCGGCTCCCCCAACTATCTGAGCACCATGAAGTTGCTCGGTCCAGCGGCTAGCATTGACCTGGGCAGCTCGCCGCTTTCGCATCGCAACTATAGCAACTCGCTGAAGGGCTTCAGTTTCAGACGCAGCTTCGATGACAAAATCATTGCGCCGCCCTTCCTGTCGCACTCCCACGGCCTTGGCTATGGCGGCGTCTGTGCACCGACATCGGCGCCCGTGTCTGCGCCCGCGCCCGTTCCCATACCCTACCCACATTTCCATCCAACGGCGCATCACCATGTGAACATGGCTGCGCCAGTGACGTCCGCCCATCATCTACACTTGCATCACCATGGCACAGGAGCGGCCCATCAGCCGCTATCGCTGGGCACGCTGACGTCTTCGCAGTCGACCACGAAGCTCTCCTACAGGGACGACTTTCTTCAGCAGATTGGCTACTTGCCAACAACGCGCATCTACAGCACCCCGACGAGCATCGTTGACGAGGACAAGGCTCAGCAGGACTTCCTATCCCTGTCCCTCTCTCCACCCCTCAATCGGCGACGCGACATGCCGGCCCTCCGAGGACCTTTCGTCAGCCTGTAAGTATTCACTCCTCGCCTCCACCTAATCATAGGCTCTTTTATCGCACCCATTTCACACAACCTAGCGTGGGGCACAATTAAATCCATCCAACGACGAGCACCTCTCGATTTCTGTGCTGACAGCTCAGCCAACTGCCTCAGTTCCCACCCTCAGACTACAGTTTGGCGTGACAGTGAAAAAAAGGGAAAAATTATACAATATAATAATCGGGTAATCGGGTGCAAGAATAACTATTAATGAATCGTTTTATAAATCAAAACATTAGGGTTTACTTGCATTTAGATTTTCTTTATAACACTTAGATCTAACAACCAGATCAAACAAACCAAAGATTCTCCAATTTGGTGAGTGCCCAAGAGGCATATTTATTTGAGATTTCGCCTTCCTTTAAGACAACTGTTGCGGTGAATGTTGTGCTTTCAGGAAAAGAATTGATAGCTAATCGATATATTTGCTTATATCCATGTAAATCAATTAAAAATCCAATAGATCCAATCCAATCTCTGCTGTATAATAGAGGTCACTCCATTTTGAAATAGTTTTATATTTCATTAGATACAGAGAGTCAACAATTTAAAAAAAACATTTCGCTTTTGATTGTTACTATAATTAATTAACATTTCTGTCTATAGCTAGTAAAGTTGTGAACTGAATCATGAGTTTTAACACCAATGTGCAGTCACTGGAGATAGCAAATCAATTTGATCACTCTTTGAGTTGCCCACGCTTCCCAGAGAGCTTTATATACGCCCAGGCATAGACATACATACATATGTATTCTTAGATAAGCTCACGAACTGACCAATCCAAATTTTGTATTGGCTTGTTTACGTTTTCTCACACACCGAAACACACATGCTCATACTATTTATGCACTTGAAAAAACGATGACGTCTTTGTGAGCTAACACTTATGTACATATGTATGTAAATGCACGAGCGATTTATTGTTTCTACTCACACACACACACGCACTCGAATAACTGTATATGTGCATGCGTCTATAAATAATAATATACTGAAGAAGCCGCCGCCACGGAGAATTTTTAGTTTAGTTCGGCGAGCGAACGTCGAACGGTGAACGGCGAACGGCAACAAAGCAAGAGATCTAAGGTGCGTGCTTCTCTTTGTGCATTAGGGTGAGTCATGCGAGGAACAAGTGTTTTATTAGTGAGACCTCCAGGCGCTTGCCCTGGCACAAAGAGGGGCCGCTGCCGACAGAAATGGGGGATAAATCAATACTCCCAGACGAGCTTAGTCACTTCTGTGAGTGAAGTGCATGTCGTGTGGCAACTCCAATAGAGTTGGAAATTCCAGTCAAAAAATGTTTGCATATTTACATACATATTGTTGCAAAGTTTACATCGGTTACCGAATGCTCGACTTTGGCACAGTGCCTAACAAATCTTTTCTCATAGCACCAATAATGATGACAATAATAATGAAGCTACTCGAGCTATTCGAATTCCATGACCGAGAGTTGATGAAGAATACATACGAATATTTATATATACATATATATATATATATATATATATATATATATATACATATATACGAATATATAGGAATATATATATGTATTGGTATATATACAATGTGTTGTTGCTGTGGGTCTCTTTGGCTGTACAATGCCTATATGTACACTCTTACATACATACATGCACACGGATAGTCGACGTATTCAACAACAGCAAATTGCTATTGGATTCTTTGACTTTCGCTCATTTCGCTTTGGGGGAAAATGGGAAATCGGCGATGTTTCAGCATTCTCGCAGATGGTAGCGAACCGTGCGGTTGTCAAGTCAAAAATATACAGATGCTTTTCATATTTTAAAATTTTCTGCGTTGTGCGATTTATTTATTTACCTTTGCTCGCATCCTCATCGCGCGCGCGTTATGTAAGCTGCTGTCTTTGAAAGTGAAGAAGAGTGTGAACGGTTTGCAGGCGTATAAAAACAATGTTAACACCAAAGGTGGCCGCCAGCGCATATGAAAGTCAAGGTCGCCAGCCTCTGCATCCTCTGCATCTGCAACTGCCCGCCGTCTCCCTTGGGGAGCACCCCCTACATTTGCGCCTGTGTATGTCAGAGCAATGAAGGCAAGAGCACAAACGTCAAATAATCGAACAAACTCGAAACCTTCCGCATAATGGACAACTGGTGGATGCACGCCCCCGAGCTGGGGCCCGTTTGTCCGAAGGATGCCAATGCCACAATGGCGGGTGGCTGGGCGTGGCTGGATTGGAACTTGAGTGGTCCTCTGATCAAGCAGCACTATGCAGACTACTCTCATCTCCTGGCGATGTTTACCAGTACGTTACGCCAGAATATTACTCAAATAATCGGCACTCTTTCGCAAGACGAAATATTCGTTTATGGATTGAAGGTGTGCCTGCTGCTTCTGTTCCTCTATCTCATGCACCTGCTACGGCCGAGCACTACTGAGAGCTTAAGCTCTGCTCCACCTACTACCACGCCGCTGATTGCCAAGGAGCTGAGCTGCGACTTTAACTTTGTCTCCGAGCAGGAGAAGAGAGCCGCCCAGGAGGCAGCCTCTGAAGCGATGCTGGAAGTGGAGGAGAAGAAGCGTCGCAAGCGCTTCACTAAGAAGCGCAAATGCGTGTCCGCCGGACCAATACTTATTGCACTACGCCACCAATCGCAACGACCGAAAAGCAATAGGAATTCTGGCATGAATTTCGAGCCATTGTCGCCGAAAGATCAAATACTGGAGAATGTCTTGGTGCTCAGGGAGACACCATTGACCCTAAAGCTGCCAACGAGCCCCACGGATGAGCAGTCGAATGTCGTTCCATCCACGAGAGTGGAGACAGAGGATGAAGATTTGGTTGCACTCATGTGCGTGTGTTCATATTATTTTAGTTCTAGACTCAAGCTCTATGACTGAATTATCTTCCTGATAAGAGTAACCCTAAAAATCTAGTCGAAAACTATTTTTTATTTCCATTTACATTCATACTGCTTAGTCACATATGGTATTTATCTCAATTATATATCTTTACCATTCTCTATTCTATCTTCAGCTCGGAGCCTCGCGGCACATTGAGCACCACAGATGAGATTTACCCAGATTCGCCGGATAGCAGTCTATACGGCTCCGATGAGGAGCAGGAGGATGCGTCGCAGTATTGTCGTGGAGGCTATCATCCGGTCGTCATTGGAGACATATTCGACAATCGGTTTCGGGTTGTGCGCAAGCTAGGCTGGGGTCACTTTTCCACGGTGTGGCTCTGTAGAGATCTAAAGTGAGTAAAGCAAGTCGAGTCGGCAGTTTATACAGGTGTCAGCATCAGGTATCTTCTATCGCCCACAGGGACGAGAAGTATGTGGCTCTTAAGGTGGTTAAGAGTGCGCCCCACTACATAGAGACTGCAGCTGACGAGATTAGACTGCTGGAGGCTATACGCGATGCCGATCCGCTCGACGTGAAGAGAGAGAGGATTGTCCGACTCATGAATCACTTCACGGTGCGCGGCGTGAATGGAGTGCATACCTGCCTGGTGTTTGAGGCGCTGGGCTGCAGCTTGTACAAGCTGATCGTGAAGAACAACTACCAGGGACTGGCCATTGCCCAGGTGCGGAACATTATCAAGCAGGTGCTGGAGGGACTGGACTATTTGCACAGCAAGTGCAGCATTATTCACACCGACATTAAGCCCGAGAACATTTTACTTGTGATCGACAATGCGGCGGCTATGAATCAGCAGATCGATGACGAAATCAACAGTCTGCGCGTAAAGGGCGTCGACTTTCCTGATTCGTATAGTAAGATTGACAAGTGCCAGCACCTCTGGGTCTAGAGTCTAATCGGCCTTTTCTTTCTTGTCTCACTTGCAGTTAGCTCGATTGAGAAGCAAACGAAGACGAGAGCCAAGTGGCCGTTGATCGAGCCAAATGGCTCCATGACCACGAGCAACAGCACGGCGAATAATTCGACTTCCTCGACGCCACTGGCCGCTGTGGTCATGTCCTCGCTGGACAAGGACGACACCACCACCTCGTCGACGCTCAACTCCAATACCACGTCCTCGCTGGCATCCAAGTACTCCAGCCTTCTGGGCGACAGTGAGTGCAATGGGGTTGGCCTGGTCAGCGTAGGCGGCGTCGATAGCCCCATAATCGGAGGTACTACGAATTTAAGCAATCGTTATCGTGCTGAGAAGAAAATCACTGCCAAGGTGAGTCTCCCGTATAGCTCTCCACCCCTCGAGGCGCTTCTGTCGACACAAGCACAGTTTTCAGCTCATCAACGTCTAATACATTTTGCACTCAAGCCAAACCATTCATGAAAATGAACCAAATATCTAACTATGTTTACCCAACCACTTTATATATGTATGTACGTAAACGTATGTATGTATGTATGTATGTATGTATGTATGTGTTTATGTGCAACACACATCGTCTAATTTGATTTGAGTTGATTGGATTTCCTTGCCATATTGATTTCCTTTCGAACATTTTTCATTTTGTTAGTCTTCTATTGACCACGATGAGGACACAGACACCGATACCGTCAATGACAATAGCACCATTGCCAGCGACACGCCTACCGATCAAGACTTAGTTAGTCTTACCAAAAATATCGTTACTGTTCATGCTGAAAAGGTAAAGTGCATAAATAGTTCCTCCCAAGATTCCCGGAAGTTGACTCGCTCGCTCGTTCGTTCGTTCGTTCGTTCGTTCTTTCGTTTGTTCAGTAATTGTGTTTGACGCTTTGCTCTCTACCCAAATCTGGGCAGGCTTAGACCCCATACGAAAGACCTTTGCCTAGTTCGAAGTGCGATCGTTACTAATCCAGCATAATCGATTTTTATTAACTGCACAGTTTTAAAGTCTAGGCCATTATTATTTCTGGTGTTTAATGTAGTCTTTAACCGAATGTCATGGCTTTTCCTGTCCTTGTTTAACCAAACGTTTTATGCTTATGAACATTACCAAACTTTCAGTTGCTTACTTTTACATCATGTTACACGCCACTGTAGACGAACATTATGGCTATGCTGATTGCAAATCAAAGGAATACATATATATGCCTAATTATATTATATAAATGTATATGACATGCTTCAATCTTTATATACGTTATTTCACCCGATACTTACAGCGGGCTTAAGCTTTAAATGTTATTATTATGCGTATCCCCTTATCAGCTCAAAGCTATTACAAAATGTCCTTTATACCCACATAATTATATATCATTCCTGTAAACCGACTAGTCAATAGAATAGCCGAACTAAAATATGTTATTCTATGGAATGTTCTACAATTAAAATTAAAATAAAATAAAATAACTTTAATCCTCAACATTCTTTGTACATAAGAATTTCGAATTTGAAAGATTATAATAGAAAATATAAATAAAAAATTTCAAATTAAATGACAGTTCAAAGCGTAACCAAATCAGGGAAAAATATAAATCATATTCATAATCAATGGATATTTTGTGTATCATTGAAGACGTTTCCAATAATATGGAAAATAGAATAAACATAAATAACAACATAAAATAAAAGCTAATGTGGTTTGCATGGCATCATTATCTATTTGACTAGTTGGCGATTGACATTGCAGAGTTGATATATGTTTGTATGATATATGTATATGTCTACATGTAACATTTGTACATGCTTTGAGCCAAGTTACATACTTGAAACCATGCCATTGGTGTTACATACATTGCGCTGTTACCGCTAAGCCTTATTCAGTATTCAATATCAGAAAAACGACCATAAATGCTTAAACGTAATTGATATTATTATTATTATTATTATTATTATTATTATTATTATTATTATTATTATTATTATTATTGTTGTTATAGTATTCATTCTTAATAATATTTAAAAATAAATAGTGATATTGAGAACTGAACCTAAGCTTCAAACTATGATATCCTTTACATTTTGAACTGATCTTGGCAGTTGGTCTTGCGCATTAGCAACTCCAGATGTTAAGATAATTTTGCATTGCACAAAAAAAAAAAAAAAAAAAATCGTGTTTTTTTCTTCTTTTCTTTCCTTGTGTGAACCAAACCTATATATATCAATAATCACGTATGCCAAGCAGCTGCCTAATGCCTCCACAGTCAACCCGAATACCAACAACACCTGCTCCACCTACACCACTGTAAACTCCAATACTCAAAGCACGTGCACGTCCACGACACAACAGAACACCAGCAACAACATTAACAGCAACACAGCCACTGCAACAAACAGCAACAACAGCCTCAATATCGACACCACAACAACCACATCAGACCCTGAGAATGCACCACCTCCAGCTTCCAGCAGCACCACCACAGCCACCAACCCCAATACCAATATCAACACCAACACAAACACCAGCAACAGCAACAGCACGTGCACGTACTCCTTCACGCATCTCGTACCAACAGCAACTGCTGCAGCAGCAACAGCAACAACAGCAGCAACTATCACAGATCTGTATCATAATAGCAACATTGGCAGTTGTGATACCAAATCGACAACAGCAACAACAACAACAACAACTGTTGGCCATGCGACCTCCATCAAAGCAACCGCAACCACAACCACAACCACTACAACAACAGCTAAATTAAATGTCAATGCCAATGCCATTCCTTCGCAGAACCAGAGCCAGACCCAGAGCCAATCCTATACGCACACGATACAGTCGCTGATCAACAACAGCAACGTGAGGGTGAAGATCGCCGATCTGGGCAATGCCTGCTATGACGTGAGTAGACCAATAGTCCCTCTCGGGTTTTTTCATGAAATCTGATCTGCATCTCGCTTGCTCTATTTCCTCTGAAGTACCACCATTTCACCGAGGACATACAGACGCGTCAGTACCGCTCGATCGAGGTGCTGCTGGGTGCGCCGTACAACTATACTGCTGACATCTGGAGCACCGCGTGCCTGGCCTTCGAGTTGGCCACTGGGGATTACCTCTTTGATCCACATGCTGGTGAGTCCTACAGTCGGGACGAGGACCATCTGGCGCACATTGTGGAGCTGCTGGGATCGATACCGCAGTCGGTGATTCTTCGCGGCAAGCACGGGCTCAAGTACTTCACTAGCTATGGTAAGTGAGCAGCATTATTATAGTTGGAATGTTGAGCCACTAACACGGGTACGGGATTTCATCATTCGCAGGCAGCTTACGGAACATTACCAAGCTGAAGCCCTGGAGTTTGCTGAATGTGCTTGTGGAGAAGTATGACTGGGATCCCATAGAGGCCAAGAAGTTCTCAGACTTCTTGCTCCCTATGCTCGAATACAATCCAGTTATACGGGCGTCAGCGGCCGAGTGCCTGCAGCATCCTTGGCTGGAGCAGGAGGAGTTCGTCTAGCTCACTGTTGGAGCAAGGATCAAGGATCTGGGATCAAGCATCACTGAACAGCGGACAAAACATATTTTAGTCTCGAACTCATATTTGTAGGTTTTTATATGCGAACAAGATTATCATAGTGGAATTAATATTACGAATTATATATACATATATATATATATATATATGTATATATACAAATTAGAGTTTAAGCGTGAATGCAAAACACAAAAAAAAGATTCGATTTCAGAACATAGGGCAAAGAGTTTTCGAAACTTTTTTAAATTAAAACAATTTTGTACTCGAGAGCTTTAAAAAAACACTTTTAGCAAATCAATGCAGTTTTATTTATCATCAATGTGAGGCAGGAATAGCAAAACGAAGTAAATTGATTTCTATTTTAATTTCATATTTTCCCATATTTATTTATTTATTTTTTTTTTTTATATTGGAAAAAAAAAGACAGAGGCGACGATTTGTAAGTCAACAGAAGCCTAAACTGAATGACTGATTGCAACAAAAATAAAAACATTAATGAAAAATTTAAAATAGAATAATCTTTTCGAGCAAAACTGAAACAAAAGATATAAGAATTAGACAAATATTGAGGGGAGCGTTTGATAATAGCATGGTCTAGTACGTGTATGTACGTGTCTGTATAATTAATGACATATTCAAGTATAGATACTAAATAACATTGTTACGATTACGATAGATCGCTTTCTAGCAGCAAGTAGTGATTGTGGTATAGCTAACCAAATATTGTAGCAGGATATTATTTTGTGTATTTCAGTTCTGAATTGGTTTCGCATTGTTAATGAGAAATTCAGTTAGATTAAAATGATTGTTTTTATTTTCGTTAGTTACTCTCGTATGTATTAGACATAGATGTATTATATCATTCTTTTACGTTTACAAACATGACAGCTGCGTGCTTGAACAGAGATAATCACAAACTAAGTCTAACTAAGGTGCACAATGGTATAATTCAGAACGTAAAACAGAATCGAACAGAATCAATATGGTATTAGCGCAAATCACAAGTGAAACTATTGTATTGGAATTGAGAATTCTCTAGTGAAATTTGAACTAATTAACTTTGCATCGTATTTGGACGAGAATTAAACATATTTTATTAATTACCTACAACAAGTATTTCTACACAAGCCTAAGAAAGTAACATTAAACGTGACCAAATAATATAATATTGTGGAAGATTTTTCGATCGACACGTAAACGAAACCAAATAACAAATAAATAATAAATAATACACATTTAATATACACATGGGTAATAAAGAACAATAATAATAACGGAACAGTTTGTAATCTATGGAGAGGGTACCGCATGCCGAGGCAAATGAAATACTCTGAACTTTCGATTTGGGTTGCATATGCAATTTATTTATGCAAAGAGTGTATCAAAATGCTGAATACTGTTGCCTTATAGCAGACAGGGATTAGTAGGGGTGTTATCATTATATAATATATATAATTATTAAGGTCTAACAATAGAATAATATGTACTCATTGCTCGCAAGCATAATGTACAATGATCGATTATAGAAAACTATATAGCTAAATACTCAGATAATAATGCGAGACTTTACTCCACCTCGGTCTACGAGCTCTATAGGCCCAGGCCCATTATTTGCTCTTGTTTGTAGACGCCATGATAGGCATTGCGGATAAGAACGTACGGGAAACAGGACTCCAGAAGGTCCATAGTGAGGAATGGTGACTGCTTAACTATCTCATCCAGCAGCAAGTAAATGGACTCCCGATTGCGGGTGGCCTCTTTGTCGGACTCTTGACCCAAGCGCAGGAGAGAGGAGCTGGCTAAAGCCAAGAACTCCTTCATACGATCTTCTATGTCATTCTGTCCACAGATCGTGAACAAGGCTCCGAAGATGTTGTTTATAGCAGCTGCCATACAATGTGTATTATTCGAATGCCCGTCGATGGTGGCTCTGTAGAAGGAGTGTTCATTGCGAGCCAGCTTTGGTATGGACACAGCCACAAAGACCATCAGTAGACAGGCGGTGAGGTGCTCGCCCTCATCAAATTCCGGTTTCTTTGATTTCAATGTTGTGGCCAAGGTGGGGTCCACCTTGCATATCAGACCCGCCGCTGACGCCATTTCGGATGCTACGCGAATCTGATCGCCCCCTGGCAAGTGCTCCTGGAAGTCTTTAACCGAGCTAAGCAGGAAAGGAATGCGTTTGTCCAGCACATCCACCAATGCTTCATGCACAAGGTTACGGAAACAGATAATAACTCCAATTATGGTCATTCGCTGCAGCACGCGGTCGACGTCTTGCAGACGTTTGAACTGTTCCTTCATTACCTCTGGCTTGTCGAAACTGGTGCGCAGGGTGATGAGCACCTCCTTGTTGGTGCCCACTAAGGACTTAAGTTCCTGCACCTGGTTGGCAATGTGCCACATGAGCGTCTCATTCAGTGTTTTGATTCCATACGGGCCTACCAGCTCGGCCAGGGCACGCAGTTCGTTTAGGTCGGAAAACTCCTGCGGGTTGAACGGTACCCAGCCCTCTGGCGAAATAGGCACAAATGCTTTCTGATTAATGGAGAATACAATATTTCCGGCAGACACTCGGCGCAGCAGCACCTCGCTATACCAGGTGTTGTATAGGGCAGCAATCGTCTTCTCCCCATGTGAGTCCAGGGCCTGCGTCTGCTGCAGCAGGCAATTGTTGAACACACGCGTAATGTCAATGTGCACGTAGTTCTCCACAGTCTGCAGCACGTTCATGTACGCACGTACACTGGCGAGCAGCTCGGATGGTTTGGCGATTTCCATGGTCTCTTGGTTAAACATCACCATGCCGACCAGGTCGCGCGAAAAACGATGCTCCAGATTCTGGCAGAGATACTCGCGCGGCGCAAACGCAAACTCCCAAACGTTCACAGTGGGACAGTAGTTAATAGCATAGCATAGTTCAGTTAAGGCCATGTGCAACTTATCCATGGTGGTCAGATCCTCGCGTGTCTTGCGGTACGACTCGTCGCCCGGCTTGCGTATGTCGTCAAAGTGTTTGGATTTCGACTTGTCCTTCTTTTTTCGAGCTGATTGAACAGAAAGGATCTTGGCACAATGCTTGGGCAGCAGAGCATCTGCCATTGTGCACTGCTCGTCGCAAATTGTCGTTATAATGTTTTTGGCCTCCTTGGCCATTTCCTCTAAGAATATGTTGACCACACTTAATGAACGCTCACGTATGTGGTGCCTTTCCTCTGGGCACATTTCATGAGTGCAGTTCTGGAAATGGCTACAGATCAGAGGAAACGCTATTATATAGCGATTCTGTGCCGGAAATTCCAAGCACATGTGGAACTGATCATCGAACATTTTGTTATAAAAGCAGAATATGCTTAGATCCGACGTCTCCACAAGTATTTCGTCCAGGTTGTCAACGACACGCGTGTGAAACACCATCGAATCGAGCAAGCGTGCCAGCTCCATGTGCTCTGTGATGCGCAACGATGCCTTGCCGACGCTCATGTATGTTTGCAGGCGGAACCAGTCCAACCGGAAAGGTCTGAAGTAGAATAGTTCGTTGTCCTCCACTTGCTTGACAGTCAGGCTAGCGGCCGTATTGTACAACGAACTCAGGATGATGCTCTCGTCCTCTGGGCACATTTGCAGACTTTGCATGCGGATGTTCAGATCTGTGGCGTCGAATCCAGACAAGTATTGCACGTAGTAGCGCTGCATCACCTGGCTATATTTTCGCACCAGCGCGCGCAGCTCCTCCATATGGAACAAGAGCTCTGGGAGTTGCCGATCTACTAGGTCTTCATTGCTCTTGCCTGCAAGGAGACTTTAAAGTTATATGTATGAGCTATAGACAGCTGAAAGCATTTCCTTACCTTTGTTCTTTATTAGCGGCGGATTATCATTGTGGCGCAACAACCAGAGAATCTCATCACGCGCCAAACAAAGTCCAATAAATATAAATATCGCCTTGGGACCCAAGAGACCAGGCTGATCGGTCATAATAAGCGCCAGTTCCTTCAGGGCGGTCCGCAGAAACTTACGTCTCTCTCGATGCATCAATGATGCCTTCTGAACGGCCATGTTGTAGGCCTCCTTTACCTCGCTGATTCGCTTGCTATAGCCTTTGATGCCATCGAACGTCGATTGAATGTACTGATGGATCTGCAGAACCTCATCTCTGAAGAGAGCTACGACCCAGCTGCTTTCTAGAGCGGACAGCCATATTTTGTTAACCTCTGGATATTGAGCAAGCATTTGGTGGTTTAGCAGCAGTCCGAATATTATCCAGCGATCCATGGCCTCCAGCGAAATGTACTCGCACGACATTGTGTCCGTACGCACGGCTTTCAGGAGAATGGCTGGATTGCCCACTAGGCTGAGCTTCTGCATCTCGCGCCACTTGTCAGCGGGCAGATTGCGTAAAGCATAGATTGAGGTCAGGGAGCGCAGGGCGTTAGTAAGCAGCCGCTGGTGAGGGATGAACTCTTCAGCTAGCTTCTTCACCGGCACCTCGTAGTCAAGGATCATCTGGCCCAGACGAGGAAAGCCAGTATCCGCCTGGTTGTTCTGCAACTCAAAGGCCGCATTGTAAAGTCCGAGCACTGCCTTCCGATCCTCTACACGCGACAGTACAATCATCAAAGAAACATAGGTCACCACCAAGTCCAAGTAGTTTTTGGTCAGCTCGAAGTTGAGTGTGATGTCCAGGTGGATTTGGCAAGCATCCATGGTGGTCAGTAGCTCACAAACGTTGTCCTTGAAGTCCAGCAGGTCGACAAATGTGTGGTAATAGAGCGAGAGAGATTTGATTATCTCCGCCTTGATGTTCACAATTGCATTTAGGCCTTTGACGTCGATATTGGGAAAGCGTTTGACAATGAACTTAATTGATGACTCCAAGGATTTTTCGGACAGGAAGCCTGGCTTTGATTTGGTGTCCCCGCATGCTTTCTTTATGTTGTAAATACGCGTAAGTATCCCCAGACCACGATCGTTCAGAATTATCAGCTTTTCAGCAATTTTTTGCTGATTGGGAAAAATTGGGCGTGCCATTCTTTTCGACTGCGGGTGACTCTCGAACGGAAATTGTTTTCATATACTGCTTTTGGCAAGTATTGAATAGTATCCAATACATCAACTAATATGGGCGCACGTATTTAATTGCGTACAATTACAATGACTTAAATTAGGATAATAATTCCGTTTATTGCCCTTTACTTAGAATATTAAACACGGCTACGCTAAATGTACACATTTTATACAATGTGACCAGACTTCAAAATAACAAAAATACTTCATTGAAGTAGTAATGATTAGTATTTTATATATACAGAATATAGATACAAATTTAATGAAAAAAAAATTTTTTTATCAACCATTATTGAACCTATTAATTAATTATTTGTATTTTATTTTTATAAAAACATATGTTATACAACAATGATAATGTCTAAATAAATATGTATTTAATTTATATATTCACATGAAAAAAAAAATTTTAATTTTGTGAAAAATAATTATGTACTACCACTAATATAATATTTCGATTTATCGAAATCCGATAATTCATAACGAGAATTGAGAGCGGTGCATTCGATAAGCACATGTTGTTGCCATCACATCAGTTTCGCACTTTCAACTCTTATTATAAAAGGTAAGTTATTCATATACATTAATTATAACTAAAAAGTACAATTCACTAATCGCAGCTGACTGAAATGAGTAATACGGAGAAACTTAAACGCAACGACGTTTGTCGTGTTCCTGAAAACATCAACTTTCCGGCTGAAGAAGAAAATGTGCTGAAGCAATGGCAAGCCCAAAAAATTTTCGAAAAGTGTAGCCAGCTGTCTAAAGGAAAGCCTAAGTAAGAAGTGTAATTTGTTGCATCATCTCATTCAACTCTGTAATATAAAATGAAACGCTAGGTACACCTTTTACGATGGACCGCCCTTTGCAACCGGCTTGCCCCACTATGGACACATCCTTGCTGGCACCATTAAGGACATTGTGACACGATATGCCTATCAGCAGGGTTATCATGTGGATCGGCGCTTTGGCTGGGATTGCCACGGTCTGCCCGTCGAGTTTGAAATCGACAAGCTGCTTAATATTAAGGGTCCGGAGGACGTGGCAAAGATGGGGATCAAGGCGTACAACGCCGAGTGCCGGAAAATTGTCATGCGCTATGCGGACGAGTGGGAGAACATTGTGACACGTGTAGGCCGATGGATTGATTTTAAAAATGACTACAAGACACTATACCCATGGTACATGGAGTCGATCTGGTGGATATTCAAGCAGCTCTTCGATAAGGGTCTGGTGTATCAGGGTGTTAAGGTGATGCCCTATTCCACTGCTTGTACCACTTCACTGTCCAATTTCGAGGCGAACCAAAACTATAAAGAGGTCGTTGATCCCTGTGTGGTTGTTGCACTTGAGGCCAAGTCACTGCCCAATACCTACTTCTTGGTGTGGACCACAACACCTTGGACGCTGCCTTCCAATTTTGCCTGTTGTGTTCATCCCACGATGACATATGTCAAGGTAAATAATATGATAATTCCCTAAGTTCCAAGATCTCTTCCATAGATGTTCGTCCTTTACATTTACTACACATTTACCCTATGGTTTCTCTGTCTAGGTGCGTGATGTTAAAAGTGATCGACTGTTTATTTTGGCCGAGTCACGGTTGTCTTACGTATTTAAGACTGAAGCAGAATACGAATTGAAGGAGAAATTTGCTGGACAAGCGCTGAAAGGTCTTTATTACAAACCGGTTTTCCCTTATTTCTCCGAGCGTGGCGCCAAGGTAAATGCCCATCGTGTGCTGGTGGATGAGTATGTTACGGAGGACTCTGGTACTGGCATTGTGCACAATGCGCCGTACTTCGGCGAGGACGATTATCGCGTCTGTTTAGCGGCTGGCATCATCACCAAGTCAAGCGAAGTGATTTGTCCTGTCGACGACTCCGGTTGCTTTACTGCAGAGGTCACAGACTTTGCAGGTCAGTTCGTTAAGGATGCGGATAAAAACATAATAGCCAAGCTAAAGGCGAGCGGAAATTTGGTTTCGAGTGGCCAGGTCAAGCATAGCTACCCCTTTTGTTGGCGCTCGGACACCCCATTGATATACAAGGCGGTGCCTTCGTGGTTTGTGCGAGTCGAACATATGTCCAAAAACTTATTAGCCAGTAGTTCTCAGACCTACTGGGTTCCGGACTTTGTTAAGGAGAAGCGATTTGGCAATTGGCTGAAGGATGCCAGGGATTGGGCAGTAAGTAGTAGATGTATGTCATCAGTTTTCAATACACTTATTTACGTTTAATCATATATTTATAGATTTCCCGTAACCGTTATTGGGGTACTCCGATACCCATCTGGCGCTCTCAAAATGGCGATGAAACCATCGTCGTAGGCAGCATTAAGCAACTGGCTGAGTTATCTGGTGTTCAAGTGGACGATTTGCATCGTGAGACTATTGATGATATTGAAATCCCGTCGGCTATTCCCGGAAATCCGCCCTTGCGTCGAATTGCTCCCGTGTTTGATTGTTGGTTCGAATCTGGGTCAATGCCATTTGCGCAGCAGCATTTCCCCTTCGAGAATGAGAAAGACTTCATGAACAATTTTCCAGCTGACTTCATTGCCGAGGGCATTGACCAGACACGTGGCTGGTTCTATACGCTCTTGGTGATCTCAACAGCATTGTTTAATAAGGCACCATTTAAGAACCTGATTGCGAGTGGATTGGTGCTCGCTGCCGATGGGCAGAAAATGTCCAAGCGCAAGAAAAACTATCCGGATCCCATGGACGTTGTTCACAAGTATGGCGCTGATGCTCTTCGCTTGTATCTTATCAATTCGCCAGTGGTGCGCGCAGAGAGCCTGCGTTTCAAAGAGGAAGGAGTACGCGATATAATTAAAGATGTGTTCTTGCCCTGGTACAATGCCTATCGTTTTCTACTGCAAAACATTGTGCGGTATGAGAAAGAGGAGTTGGGTGGCAAAGCTCAGTATACCTATGAGCGTTCGAGACATCTGCAGAACATGGAACATGCCTCTGTCATTGACGTATGGATTCTGTCGTTTAAGGAATCCCTGCTGGAGTTCTTCGCGACAGAGATGAAAATGTATCGCCTTTATACGGTCGTACCAAGGCTTACTAAATTTATTGATCAACTGACTAACTGGTAAGCAACATTCACATCTTTGTGGCTCACAGATACAGTTTTTATTTTCCCACAGGTACGTGAGATTGAATCGTCGTCGCATTAAGGGCGAGATGAGCGCAGAACAATGCATACAATCCTTAGATACCCTGTATGATGTCTTGTACACAATGGTTAAGATGATGGCACCCTTCACTCCGTACTTAACCGAATACATTTTTCAGCGACTGGTACTGTTCCAGCCTGCAGATAGCTTGGAGCATGCTGACTCTGTACATTATCAAATGATGCCCGTCAGCCAGCGAAAGTTTATCCGAAGCGATATTGAGCGATCCGTGGCACTGATGCAGTCGGTTGTTGAACTGGGTCGTGTCATGCGTGATCGTCGCACACTGCCAGTAAAATATCCCATTTCTGAAATCATTGTCATTCACAAAGATGAACAAACTTTGAAAGAGATTGAAAACTTAAAAGATTTCATTCTAAGTGAACTGAATGTCCGCAAACTAACGCTCAGCTCAGATAAGGAAAAGTACGGAGTGACACTACGTGCCGAGCCTGATCATAAGGTAAGCATTTAGTGCCGACTACGCAAGACTATAATTATTATTAGCCTATTCACTTATACACTTTTTTGTAGACGCTTGGACAACGTTTGAAGGGCAACTTTAAGGCAGTTATGGCAGCCATCAAAGCGCTCAATGACGAGGAGATTCAAAAGCAGGTCGCCCAGGGGTACTTTACTGTTTTAGATCAACGCATTGAGCTAGAGGAAGTTCGCATCATTTACTGCACCTCTGATAAGGTTGCCGGAAACTTTGAAGCGCACAGCGATAATGAAGTTCTGGTTCTATTGGACATGACGCCAAATGAGGAACTGCTGGAAGAAGGCTTAGCGCGTGAAGCTATCAATCGTGTGCAAAAGCTTAAGAAAAAGGCGCAGCTCATACCAACTGACCCAGTGATCATATTTTATGACTTGAAGATTAATGATAGCAAAAAAGAAACTCTGGAAACGAAGTCACAACTGCAAAAGGTTCTGGTCAACTATTCGTCCATGATAAAGGGGGCAGTGAAATCGGAGTTTCTTCCATTTGATCAGAAGCAGGTTGCGTCAAAACGGCAAATCATCAATGAAGCTTGTGACCTGAAAGGTGTGCAACTTAACTTGACTATTTGCTCTACTGAGGAGCTGCAACTGCCAAAGCTCGCGTGGCTAAATGTGGCGCTAGACGGCGAACTGCAACCTCGATTCACCAACAGCAACAAGGGCTCAATTTTACTTCAGCATAGTGCCAACAAACAGTACATCACGTTGGACAAATTACGATCAGAACTGGATGTCCTTTTTGGTCTCTACGGCGTCAGTTACAATATTTACGTGATAGATAACCAAAAGAAAATTAGCGATCTTAATACTATCGATAAGAGCCTAAATGGAAAGCTTCTTATTTTAACTCGCAGCACGAATGCACTAAGTCAAGCAGTCAACTTCGATGTGGTCCCAGTTCCATATTCAAATTTTGTTAATCAGCCGTCTGGAAGCACAATCTTTACTGAGAACCCCAAGGGTCACAGCCTATTGTAAGTGACGAATTTCAAAGAAATGTCAAATCGGTTGGTATTTATTGAGAGGGAATGAAATTACGATATATGAAATAAATGTTTGAATAAATTTCAATTTAACTTTGACTTCATGTTGGAAAATCAGGTAAAAATCGTACCTTTTACTTTTTTAGCTACGACTGACCATGTGAATTACTGTAGAAACAGAGATCATCTATTATTTAGGGGCACACAGATCTGTTTTTTAAACAATGTTGTGTTTTCTTCAAAATCTTTTATATTTTGAACTCTGTTAGAACTCTATGAAACGAAAGAAAAATTTTGAATGATATACGCTTGAGTAGGTAAATAGGAGGTAAAGAGTCTTTCATCATTCCTCTATATAAAAAAGGTGGAAAATCTGATATTTCCAATTACAGGGGTATTGCGAAATTAGCTGCTATTCCGAAGCTATTTGAAAAAATGATAACATCAACCTTGTCACATTTCTGCAAATCGATTATTCAACCAACCCAACATGGTTTTATTCAGAATCGATCAACATCCTCGAATTTACTCGAATTCACTTCACTTGTCAATGATAGTTTTTCTAAAAAAATGCAAATTGATGTTATTTATACTGATTTCAGTAAAGCATTTGACAGAGTTAATCATCAGATACTAATTCTGAAGCTTGAACGTTTAGGATTTTCTCCTAAACTTGTGTCGTGGATTTCATCCTATTTGAACGGTAGAACCCAAAGAGTCTTGTTGAGAACAGCTACTTCTAAATTTATCTTTGTTTCGTCTGGTGTTTCTCAAGGTAGCCATTTAGGACCATTACTCTTTTCGCTTTTTATTAATGACCTTCCTAGTTGCATCTCTTATTCTACCATATTTATGTATGCGGATGATGTAAAACTTTGCCTTCCATACTCAACTGCAAATGGACATCTACAACTTCAAGATGACCTTAATGCATTTCAATCTTGGTGTGTGGTGAACCAGTTGCACCTAAATCGCTCAAAGTGTATGACTATGACTTTCAGTCGTTCCATTCCTCATATTGTTGACTATAAAATTAGTAACATTTCCTTACAACGCATCTTTACAGTCAAAGATCTTGGTGTTCTCTTTGACAGTAAACTTAATTTTAATCTTCATATTTCTACCATCATAAATGAAGCCAAAAGCGTGCTTGGCTTTATTAAACGTTGGTCTAAGGAATTTAAAGATCCTTTTATTACCAAACAATTATTTATTTCGCTTGTACGTCCTATCTTAGAGTATTGCTCAGCTCCGCAACATAAACTGTATCAAGATCGTATTGAATCAGTCCAAAAACAGTTCCATCGTTAATGAATCGCAGAACAATTTTAGGAATTGATTTTTTGCACAAAGTAATTAACGGTAATATTGATTCGTCCTTTTTGTTGATGCGTCTTAATTTCTCGGTTCCGTCCCGAACAACTAGACATTATCGTCCGCTTCATTTACCTATATGCACTACGGATTATTCTTTGCATAGTGCGTTTCATGTTCTGTGTGTTAATTTTAATAAATATTATCACGTATTTTCCTTAGAGCTCTCTCTTCCTAAAATTAAATCGTTGCTTTTAGCACACCTTAGGGAAATCACTCGCAATGCACAGGCATAAGCTACATTATGTTGCTATTGTTGCTTGCAGTGATTTCTCAATCCTATTAAATATTCTATATTATAGCTCTTCTTTTAATTTATCTTTCAATATTGTTAATATCTTCCTTGTTTCTTTACCTATTTTTATTTTTATTCATTTTATTTATTTATTTTTTTATTTATTTTTTTTTTAATTTTAAGAATTATTAAATTGTAATAGTATTAATTATATTTAATCTCTTATAATCTATATTTAATATTTTCATTTAACTTTTTCTTTGCATAGTTTCAATAGTTATCACTGACCATATTTGGCTGTGAATTGGGGCATAGCTGGCCGGACTGGCAAATAAAACACCCCCATCGGGTTGGTGATTCTATTGTAATATTTGTATTTTTTGTAGGCTATTTTGACTTTCGTTATGTCAATATTTTTAAATAAATAAATAAAAATGTATATCTTTAAAAATTTTAATCTGTAAACTTTTTTCTAAGCTTAATTACTCTAGTTAAAAGTATGTAACAGGCAGAAGGAGGCGTGGCAGACCCCATAAAGTATATATATTCTTGATCAGGGTGACGAGAAAAGTTGATATAGCCATGTCCGTCCGTCCGTCTGTCCGTATGTTTGAACGCGTCGATTTCCGAAGATACAAAAGCTAGAGAGTTCATTCTTTTTGTGTTAGGTCTGTTATTGCACGCGCAGTACGATTTTGTTTCAGAAATTCGATAACTTGTATATTTGCAAAGTTATCGATAAACGAATGTATCAGGAACCAGTTGTAAAATTCTAGTTAATAATTCTTTAGAGTTAGAGTCTCCAAGTCTTCTGCATATATATAGATACTAATTTAATACAATTTCGGTTTTTGTCAGATTTGGATTCCCCACTTCGCCCCACCACCCCCAAATGTGAAAAAATGCATTTCATTACTAGAGACATGCAGTTGGTTTAGCATATAGATATGAATATCATAATCATAATCTGAAGATATCGATACGATTGTCCATCTAGAAACAGAATTATTAATCATAAAAGTTTTCTCATCAAAACCCATTCGACGCAGCAGCAAAGCAGCGAGACAGCAAGACGCTTGCAATGTTTACACACATACACATGTACATCCCTACAAGCGTAGACCAGCGTCTATGTGTGCGCGTAGTTTTGCATGTACAGTTTCTTATGCGTGCAGAAACGAATCGAATAATTCTTGGAATATTATTCGTTCGAAGAAGGGCTCAGGGGATTTCGTAGTCGAGCAGTCTCGACTACAGCTTTGTTACTTGTTTACATTATGTTTTTTATCAGTCAACTAGACTGTATCTTTGTGAACGAAAGAAATTGTAATGCAACTTCTACAATCAAACATGAAACCATTATTTTATAGAAGCTCCTCATAGTAGAATCTGAAAACCTCAAAACATCAAGTTTCTCCAACGCAATCTGCGAATTAAAAATCAAAAATTTGTTTTTTTTTTTGTAATTTTTTATTTTTATTGAAATCGCTTTTTATTCGTTATACTATTAGATATATGTATATGGTTGTATCATATATGCCGGGTTGCCATAAATGTGTGTTTGTTATGTGTGTTATGTTGATATCTGCTTTCCTTACGAGTATTTTTACTTCAATTTGCGTGACTTTTCACTGCATGACAACGACGGGGCAACGTTAGTTGGAGACAATTTCGTACATTAAATACAAATATTCTTCATAATTTACTTATTAGCAAAGGGTTATCAATTTGCTTTAGCAAAGTTGCTCTGCTCTATAAGTTGTGTCAATACCAATACCTATGCATTAACATGAGCTTAACGAATTGTAATGCATATTTACGTTATGTTGCCTCTGCGTGTTATTTTCGGAAAATGTACAACTCCTTGTGATGAACAAAAGATAGTAAGTATATTTAAGCACAATTGAGTAGACGACGTGACGTAGATAGTTTTATTCCTTCTCAGTCACAATTTTTGTGGTTTAGCTGATTTCAATAATTTTCATTTGGTTTTTGGTTAATATAATGCTGCTTAATTTAACTACATATACATTTATATAAGTTTTGCTGCATTTCTTTATTATACAATTCGTTTTTGTGTAAAGTAGTTTTTATTTTTGTTTGCGTTTCTGTATTTTTGTTTGTTTTTGTTATTTTTGGAAAACATGAAAATATCGTTTTCCTTATACAACATTCTATTCCGCATGAGACAATGATGCAAACTTATACTAATATAACTATATTTGAGTTTCGATTTCGTTTTATTGTTGTTATAATATTTTTGATGCTTACACTTACATGTTTCTTTTCTTTATTCGTTATGTGTTCTGCACTTTATATATAATTTTATTTAATAAAATTACTAACACTTTAACTAATTCCTACATTTTATTACGATTAACTCCTTGCTTTCACTTTTACATTATGTATGTATATTTAAGTGCTATATTTCGTTCATGTTTAGCCTAATCCTTAGTTAACGACGTGTAGTGAAGTGTATGTGTGTGTGTGTGGGATCGTGTGTATATGTCGTTGTGTGTGTGTTTGTGTATATATATTACAAAGTGTATTTTATATATGTGGATGAGTATTAAGACTTAAGTATCATTTCTCATTTTTATTGCTAGATTATTTATACCTCAATAGTCAATAGTTTAGTTTCAGATATAAATAGTTGAATAATCTGAATAATAATAATAATAATATAAAAAAAAATTAAAACAAATTTGGCGAAGCGACAGTTAAAACACAGAATTTCAAGATGTTCAATAGATTATGGTTAAAAACAAAAAATAATAATAAATGCATAAGACGATACGGATCTCTAGGATTGTTCTTAAACTAGCATTGGATTAAAGGCATTAATAACTGCATTGCTTCTACAAATTAACATGGCAAAAGTTTTAAAATTAAATATTGCATTTTAAAAAACTAAAATCTTAACAGACTATGTAAAAAACACGAGTGAGTAAAGTACTTTGCTGTTTTAAACGTTCGGCTTCATTCATGCAACATTTCAAGTTGTGAAACGAAATGTTTAGAAATATATCACAATTTGTAAAAAGTTTTTAATGCATTTTTGCCTTCTAAATGAAATTCAAACAGTGAAGAGGAGTATAAACAGATTGTATGTGAGTAGGAATTCGAGTGTGTAAGTGTATGTATATTTTGCATTTCATTTGGTTAGGTGGGCAGCTGACCCGAAAATGAGTTTTTGATTTTTGGCTGTCAAACTTAAGAATATGCGTTTGAGTAAATTCGAGCATTTGCTTAACATATGAGTCAAATGGACCTCGACTACGTAGGTTTCGGTTACGTAATACGTATGTCTAAAATAGGGTTGTAAAATAATCAAAATGGCGCGCTGAGTGTTAAAGCATATTTAAGTATTATAGTTGTTTATATATAATGTATGTGTATGTACAATATACAAAGCAGTTTATGAAAATGAAGCAGCTTTATGTTCGTCTTACCATATACAAGTAGTACGGGAGTAGGAGTAGAGCTAAGGAATATTACATTTTAATCTGAATCGATTTATGTTATCCTCTTTAATTTTTTGTTTTCTTTTTTTTTTCTTTGATGGGGGGACTCTTTTAACTTTTTACATTTATCTATATCTATATATATATTTATATATAGATATATATATATATATAGATATATATTTATATTTATATATTTTTATATATATGTGTGTAGAATATTTCTTATTCGAATATGCATAATTTATTTCGTTTTCGGTCGTGTAATACTTGTTTGATATCGAATGCAACTGGCTAATTAGACTTCTGTAGATTAAACAAAACGTCCGCTTTACTATGATCCTCTTTCGTTACCCTGTAAAGCGATTTTCGTCAAAGATTCCTACAGAGTGATCTCGTTTCTTTATACAAATCTAGATGCCCGAAGCATCAGTTACCAATAAAATATAGTACATGTAGTGATGCACGTGGACTAAAAATATATTATCCCTATTTACGTTATCTTAAACTGAACATCAACATACATACATTTAGAGAGATTTACGTGGATTGCTGGTTGATCTGTTCGACACTTCGGGTTCGCCTGGCTAATAATATTTTAAATTTCGAACTCGATCAAAGTCTGTATTATTGGTTAAATTGTGTTGTGTAAAGTTTTCTGTGTATTGTGCTTAATGGTTATCGTTTATCGCTTATGTTTCTTATCGCTGCTGCATTTCACCTAGGTAATTACAAAAACTGCTCAACGGTTGGATCCGTGTTTGTCTTATGGAGCACTTTGCCCACAGCTATCAAATAGTCCTCTGGCCCGTCCCACTCCTCTATGGCTTCATCGCTAGCTTCATTCTCAAGGTCCTCCTCCACTCACGCGGTCAGCTCTCCATATTTCTGCTGTCGTCTATTGGAGCTGGCGTGATGACTGCTGCCCGTCTTGCGGCGTTTGCGTTTGGCATCGCGCTGGAAGGCCACATTGCCGGGATCATCTGCCAGCTGTGGGTACTTGTGTATGCTATGAATATCAATGCCGATCCAGCCATCGACGTCTCCATGCTGTATAAGCTCCTCTTTCTCCTCTTCAGTCCAGTCGCCGCGGCCTTGGAAACCTGCTGCCACCAGTTGCTTCTCCAACTCCCAGGCACGCTCGACTGCTCGCTTGTGGGCATGCTTGAGTATACGATGTCGCTCTTGTTCGGGATCCACGCCATACTTGATTATAACTACTGCTTCGGGCCCATGAAGGCGTAGCTCCTTTGCAGCGCTGCCACCATGATCGCTGATTTCGTGCGTTGATATGTTGAACATGCCGCCAAGGCGACGCAATTCTTCATTGTCATCCCTCAGTTTCAGAACGTTGTCCTTGACAAAGTAGAATACATCTTGATCATGTATGCTGAAGTGCAAATCCAAGAAGTAGGAGTTGTTGAATACGGAGCTAACTACATCCTGAACGACGCTATTAGAGCCATCTACCACGCTGACCAAGGCTCGTCCTCCGATTCTGGAGAGGAGAACACCCTCGCCAAAGACAGCTCGACGATAGCTCACACGGGGCAGCAGATTTCGCATCTTGGGCTCCACCTTGAGAAGCGGCTTCGGGGCAAAGTCAAAGTCACTGAACTTTTCGTTAGTCTTTTCGACAATGCACTCCAAGCCGGATATAACGCCAAAGTCTGGCGCAAGGGAATTCGACTTGATCGTAGCCTGTGGGATGTATTGCGACAGTTTGGTGTATCTATTGCTCTGCATGTTGTTGAGTTCGTAGCCGAAGAGCTGCAGCCAGGCGTCAAGGTCGATCATGTAGTTCTGTGGCTTGTTACGGTTAATGGGGTCATTGTTGTGGTAACGATAGATGAATACATCGGTGGGGTTTGACATTTCGGTCGCCAGCGTCTCCCACAGTGGTGTCATCCACTGACCCACAGTTGGGTCGTATTGTCGCTGTTCAGTGTAGATCAGTTTTGTGTGCGGATCGATGAGCCCACCATGGAAGTCAATGGGCACAAAGAAGTCGGGTTTGGTGTCCTTGATAGTGCGACCAAATGGTGTGCGTTTCACCTCCTTCATTATAGCACCGTTCATGTCGAAGAAAGCCAGTGGTGAACCATTTTGATCAGTAGCCACATAGTAACGTAACTCTGCATTTTCCAGCGCAATGAGCATATCGCGATCATCGTAATAGAACTTCATGGTCTTTCCCAGTTTGGGGAAATGCACGTGAGTGACCAGCTTCGGTGTTTTGGGGTTCGCATAGTAATACTGCGTCACGTTTCCTTTGCTGTCATGCCAAGCCACGAGGCGGCTTCGATCATCGTAATAATACCAGCTTTGGAAGCGGTCGCGTTCGAAAGCGTGTATCAATTGACCTCGGTTATTGTACCTATACTTTTGCTCGCCTCGTCGAACCACAAAGCCCCTGGCGTCATAGTTGTTGAACTCGACATCTCCCACTTTAATGACTCTATCGCCAATATCGTAGCCAAGGTTTATTTTCTCACCCTGATCAACAATGCCCACGGTGTTGCCATTCTCATCGTACAGATACTTCCAGTTGTTAGTGCCTAGAACTTCAATGACATGCCCATCCGCATTGTAGTTAATCTTGTCAAAGGCCGTTGACCTGCCAAATGTCGTCTTTTGAGACTTAATACGATTGCGCAGATCGTAGTCGAGTTCCAAGCGGAATACGTCGAAGCTTTTGATGTTCATTAAAACGCTCTTAACACGTCCATGTTGATCGTAGTCAACTATGGTAAAGAATTGTTTGGCCGAGTCTTGAATTACGGTTCGATTAAAGGCGTTGCGAGTAATCTTCAGGTCCTGCACTACTTCGAGCTGACCCAGATTCTGGCTGTACTTGTAACGAGTGGTGGGCAGCTCCTTGTCATCAATAGCCATCTCAATACCACTCAAACGCGCATTGCCATCGTAGGCGTACTTGTAGTGAGCCGATGCCAGCGAGTTCTTTGATCCAAATCTTAACTTTTCATCTTTAAGGATGCCTGCGTGATATTTCAGCTCGCGGCGCAGCTCGAAACCTGGCTCCTGCACTTCAACGGACTTCACTAGACTGGTAGCTTCTTGATAAGTGTAATGGGTACTCGAAAGTCCTGCCAAAATAGTTTCAAGTCGTCCTGCTGCGTCATGCACAAATGCCACTTTGCCAGACTGATGAGGATGTATTTTGGCAAGAATCTGTCCTTCGTCATTATAAAGGATTTCAAATGGATGTCGATTGATAGGCGAGTAATACTGATACTTAAAGAAGCCAAGTGACGTCTGTAGCGAGAATGAGTGGATATGACCTCTTGGTGTTGTCAAACTTTGTAGAGCGCCAGCATCGTCATATTGCAGTAGATAATCTGATCGTCGAGGTGTGGTCACCTTAAGCGGCAGTGAGCCAAACATGTCCTTAAACGTGTAAACCATCGATGACCCATCGCCATACTTGATCTCATTTAGGCGTCCGTTGCGGTCGAAGGTATAAGCTTCCTGTAGCACTCCCCATTTCCAACTGACCAAGCGTCCAAATCGATCGTACTCCAGATCAACATCGGCGTAATCACCGGACTGCGGGCGGAAACTTACAGGACGCGAGGTACGATCGTAAGTTACATTGAGAAGCTCTTGCTTGTCATCAACCATAACAACAACAGATTGTGTTTCACGATCGTATTCCAGGGTAAGAACGTTGTCTCCATTGACACGCAGCTTGCGTCCAACTTCAGTGACTGGTCGAGGAGCACCCTTATTTTGTTTGCCCTGTTGAAGAGGCTGTTGACGTCGTACAAAGTAGCGCCACTCGAACCGGTTAGCCAGATCTCCGGCAATCTCCGTGCGCTGTCTGGCTGGCACTGGGTAACTTTCGCCCAATAGTGGACTCTGCTCGGCTAAAATCGTATAGGGAACAACTTCCGTTTGCAGATTGTGTCCCCATGGCGTGATGCTCGTTGTCGAACCATCCATCTCTACCGTGGTACGTGACTCTGCGGCTCCATTTTTGACGATAACAGTGGTGCCTTGTATTAACATTGAGATCTCCTTCTGTGCATTTTCCGAGACTTTCACTTGGGCTCCCTTTACACTCAAATCGAAGTTGAGTTCAATGACTCTGCCAGTCGGTGTTACAGCAGACGTCAGACGTCCAAACTCATCATAGTTATAGACATAAGAGCGTCCTGTAGAGTCAAGCTTGGTTTTCAATAATCCCGTAGGTCCGTGGTACTCGTAGGTGACATTGTAGTTGTCAGGAGTGCTCAGCTCGTGCAGCATTTTCATGCGAGTCATGCGGAGGCGGCATTTCTGACCCTTGGTATTTTCAATCGAATTCACTTGAGAAGTGTAGTCACGCAAAAGGAAGACCTTGTTGCCAGCTGCATCCGTTACGGTGCTCAGCTTTCCATTCGAGGTATTAACATTGTAGGTGAATACGTAAGTGGTTTCTCCAGTAAGAATGTTGCGAGTAGAGACGTGCTGACCGAATCTATTAAAGATGTATATCTCCTGCATATCTGGCGCGTAAATCTCATACTCTCGGGAAGGACTCGCCTCAGGAATGCTGGACATTACAGAGCGTATGCGATAGTTTGCCTGATCGGCAATGTGCACGTGTCCGTCGGGGGTAACAGATAGAGCTGCGATGGTATTAAACTTGGCACTGGTCGCCAGGTAGTGATCAGCCTCGAAGCAATCGCATCCACGCTCAAGGCAATTGCACTTGGACTCAGCTCCCGCAAACGATGCAATGCGACCATCCGTGCCGATAACGCGTACGCGATTGATGCGCTGAGAATCGCTTTCTGCAACATACAGTTCACCCAGTGGTCCGAATGCAATGGACTGCGGCATAACCAGAGTAGCATGCGTGGCCAGATCGGTATCATAAGCAGTGGTGGCTGTGGCGCAATGTAGTGGACGACCGGAGATGACACGCACACGTCCGTCCGGTGTCATCCGTAGAATCATGTGGTCGTCAATGATGTGGAGAGTGTTGTCCATCGGCGACACAGCGAGCTCAGTTGGCCAACGTAAATGCATCTCTTCTAGTTTCAGCGTACCCTCACAGGGAATGGGCTTCCAGTGAGACTTATGCATGTGGTTGCCAATTAGTGTGCTTACGATGCCATCACGGTCTACCATGCGGATGTTGGTGCCATCCGCAAAGTAGAGAATGTTGTTACTCGATATGGCGATGCCTTTGGGATAGGCCAGTTTGGCGTCCTTGGCGAGAGCTCCGTCCCCACAGTGAGCCTCGTCGCCGGGTAAGCATCGTTCCCCAGAACCAACGATTGCTTCCCAGTTCTGTTCCGGCTGTGAATAGTCATTGATGTCACGCACACGAATAATTTGATGAGATTCTGGATCGGAGACGTAAAGTGTGCTATCAAGCGGACTCAGGGCCATGTGATAACGATATGAGACGCGTGTGGCGTTCAGCTTAACAACCGTGCGAATGCTTCCATCGGTCATTATCCGGCGAATATAGTTGAAATCGCCAACAAAGATACTTCCGTCTGGAGCTGCAGCTAAGGCAACTGGAGCAAGCAGGCGCTGTTTCATAGCCAAGCCATCGCAGTCCTGGCACTCGAGGGGTCGCTGATGGCCGTCGCCCATTGTAGTGAGAATGATACGAGGCTTGTTGCGCAGATAGATGTTTGAGCCGTCGCCCTTCTGAAGAATTCCCTCGTGGAAATTGTACCGATGGTGGATATCCAGGTTCCAGCCGCCGACCTCTGAGATAGACATGTCATGCCCACTAAGCTTAGTAGTCTGTATATCCCATACAATGTCCTTGCAGTCGGTATATTGGTAGCCCACTTTGACAACGGCTGTCGTGACACCATAGACGCGTTGCCTATATATGTTTAAGCGGTTCCAAGCATATGTGAATTTGATGCCTGGATCTGCCTCGAAAACGCGTTCGAACAGGATTCCTTCAATGGTAATACGCAAGTGAATGAGATGCAGTGAAGCAGGTATCGTATCGGGCGTCAGTTGGAGTTTAATAGTAGACAAATAGCCCGTAGCGCGAGAGGAATGATAAACTAGATTGAGGCCAGTGCCAGGTATTTGCAAGGATTCCTGGATGACCTGCGACTCGGCCAGTATGGCACTACGATCTGGACAGGCGCCCTGGAAGCCGTGTTTCCATGAGGCCAGAACAACTGGCTTCATTTGATCATAGTCATGTGAGAAGCAAGTGTGCGTTGTAGCCATTGCCAGACCCTTCTCCTCGGACATGCTCATAACCATTACGTCGATAATAACGACCTCGTTCCACGGAACCTGCACAATGCGTGACTGTGGCCGGAACGGAGCACGTCCGAACTGCAAAGTCACGGCTCCTCCGCCGTTGACCATTAGATCAAACCATCCATCATCGCGGGTGAGTGTGAAGCCTTCCAATAGCGTAGTCGTGGACACGCGCACACCCACCAGCCCCATGCCCAGGGAAGTGACAACTCGTCCCCGGATTACTGCTGAACGGCTGTTGGGGAAGTAACGAAATGAAACAGTTAGTTGGGCCTTATATTGGTGCTGATGTTGGGTTCAACTACAAATACATCTGGCTAACAAGCATATCGAACGTATGATTCGCAACTACTTTAGAAAAAGAAATGATGCGATAAGTACAAATGATAAAAGTTCACACGCACATAACATAAGACTCGTATCAACACATACAAAGGTTTACAATTTGAACAATATAGTTTGTATATATGTATATTTTTGGTATATAGCTTTGTGTATGACCTAGCATTGACCTAAGTACAACAGCTTATATAGCTTATACGTATGTTAAATTAAAATTCAAATATTTTTGGTTATTGGTTGTCTGGCGAGTGATGTAAGGAGTGAGTCTCATACGATCCCACAAGTATGTTGAGTTTCAAATCAAAAATAAACTACAAAATCAGCTTATGAAATTATTTATATAAACTACGCTATAACATAAAACTTAAAATTGTTTGTTCGTTGTACTTAAAATAAATAGCAAGAGAACTAATAAGATTTATATAATAGAAAATTGAAATCAAATGAGTGTACCAAACAACCATCGAGATTAGTATTTGTAGTATTTTGTAGTATTTAATGCCGGTTTTTCGCTTGCTTACCTTGCGTTGAAATAATTCCAAAAAATGCTGTTAGTATATGATTTTGATTTATAGCGAGAGCAACAATTAGCGAATAGAATTCGTTAGTTACAATACAAAGCATTTGGAATTCGGTTGCGCAAATGTTGGTTGTGTGTTTATTTTTTATGGGAATTAGTATCGAGTAGTAGTAGTAGTATTAGGAGGAGCGAGTGGTAGCAAAAGTTATAAGGTATTTAGTCAACATTTATTCGAATTTATTTAGGGCACGCGTGATGAGAAGAAAAAGAGAGCAGAGAGAAAAATATTTGAATTAGCATGGTTGTCGTCTTTTTTTTAATTTTTTTTTTTTTACTAGAATTGATAGTGTTATGAAACCCGAAACAAACTTAAATTTTTGCTTTCGATGTTACCGAAATGTTAGTGCAACCCTTCACAAGAAGCTTTGACATAATTAGTTGAGGAAAGTATTTATAATCGGAAGATTGTTGGACGTCTGGAACCAGTATTGTGTACATGGGTGAAGTGTTTATCATATATCGATATCAACTCCTTGTGAAAGGTGTACTTAAGAGCTAAGCTAAGTTATTCATATACCTAAGATTCTTAATAATACAGCATAATCTTATTTGTATACCTTAAATTAGCTTCGAATACAAAGATTTCATTTGATTTGGTTTGTTTAGTTTTACGGTTTAGTATAGAACAAAGGACATGTGGGGATTTATTTACAAGGTGATCAATGGGATTGGGGATATTTGTGTTCAGCATTGTCTTGCCTTTTTTTATAGGGATTTGTTTTAGACGAGGGCACGATAACGAAAAACATAAATATTGAAACACATAAAAATATTAATTATGCAAACTATTTTGGTTAATATTTGATTGGTAGTACATATGAAATTCAGCTAAATGTTTTGTAATATACAGGATATATGGTGCCTCAGCGGGCCTCTTGCCAATTCTGGAAACTATACACTTGAACTTTCCCAAGAATTTCTTGAATTAAACTAAAAACGATTTGTGGCAAATTGGCTACAAGGAAACACCTACCTTTCGTTAAATGTCTCCAGCTTAGCATAATTCTGCAGACTGCTTTCGTCAATCAGAAACTTCATGCGCTCAAAGAATGAGGCCGTGATTGCCGGAGGTTGCTTTCTCAGGAGAACGTCGATGGGCTTGGGTGCCGAAACACAGAGCTGGGAGGTCTTACACACGTGGCTGGCGCAGCACTCTGGATCTTCACAGTCAACCAGGCCATCTATTAAAAGAGTGTGGTTTGAGAGTGATTCCCTTGCAGGATTCGAATATCAAGTACATACCCTTATCATTGTCCTTGCTATCGCCACAGTTGAGCTCCAGTGCAATTCCACAATCTGGTCCATCCCAGCCTTCGTAGCAGCGGCATTCCCATTGACCCTCGCCGCTCACCCGGCACTGACCATGGCCTGCACAGCTGTTGGGGCAGCCTTCTATGGTGCAGTGCTTGCCGTTCCACCCAGTTACGCAGAGGCACGTTCCATTTTTGCACTGACCATGCTCGTTGCATCGGCTGTCGCATAGCTTCGTGTTGCAGTAATCGCCACCCCATTCCGGATCGCAGGCGCAGGCGTCGCCTTCGCAACGACCGTGCTGGCCACAGTCGAGGTCACACAGCTCCTTGGAACAGTCGTCGCCACTCCATTTGGTCTCGCATGTGCAGGTTTGGGTGTCCAGATCAAAGTTACCATGACCGGAGCAGTCGGGCAGGCACTGAAGAGCATCCTGGTCCATCGTGGCGCAGTCAGTGCCCTTCCAACCTTTCTTACAGATGCATGTGCCGTCAGCGCAGAAGCCGTGTCCTGAGCAATTAGGATGTGGGCAGTCCACTAAGGAGAGAAAGAATAGCATTAGCCGAAATTGGATTGGTAACGGTTGGTGCGAGAGGAATAGGGTCTTAGGATTAGCTGAATCACTGAATTCTACCTTCTTCGCAAAATTTGCCTTTGTAGCCGCGCATACACTGGCATTTGCCACTAACGCAATGGCCATGACCATTGCAATCGGCCACCTCGCACTCGTCGTGCCGGAGTGAACACTCCTTGCCCTTCCAGCCCGGATTGCAGATGCATTCGCCATTGATGTACTCGCCATGCTGCGAGCACAGCACAGGGCAGACGCTCTCGCTGCAGTCGTCGCCACCGAAGCCAGGATTACATTGGCAATGCCCCAGCAGGCACTGGCCATTGCCGGAGCACCCGTTCGGGCAGTTCTGCGTCATATCTTCTGCTATGGCTGCATAGAAAGTCAACTCCTGCACATCCCCATCGTCGTTGTAGAGCGAGACGAACCAGTGCCCTGGCTCCATATAGCGAGTCACCTCTCGGGTTATAGACAGCTGGCGGCGGCAAGCAAGCAAGTGCGCGGTCCGCAATAAGTTAATATGTGATGTGCATGTGACGTATGACGATTAGGTGGTCCATGAAATGTACGAGGAGTGAAATTAGTTAGCTGAATTGTTAGTAGACAAAGGCATGGGCAGTTACTTACGTGTGCTGCTCTCGAGGTGCGTGTGCTGGCACTGAAGCCACTAAGAACCTCTTTGAAATGATATTGAGTGTGAGTGGGCAGCGCGTTGCGACGCCCGTAGACTCCAATGGATGCACCCCTAGGGATGGTGTAGTCGAACTTAACGTAGGCCGGTTCGGATTGATAGAATTGCATGTTCCAGTAGCTGTACGGTTGTATCTCCTTCGTTAGCTTTTGGCCCAATGTTATCTGACCGAAGGTAGTGCCATCTGGCGGAAAGCTTCGAGCCGGGAACGTGCGAGCACCTACCGAAGCGCAAAAGCAGACAGCACGAAAAAAGTGCGAGGATGTAAGGAGTGATTGGATGATAAAAAACACAATTCACAATTCGGTTAATCATAGTATTATTTTAAGGAAACGTAGACTTAAATGAAATATTAAAATATGGAATGCTTGTATGTTTTGCACAGTATATACATATTTATATAGATAAAGGATCATATATGTCATGATGGTTGGGTGACTCTGATTAATTTTTATAAATCAGATTCTAGAGCTGTTTAGGTGTCGGCTTTGTCGTTAGTAGATGAAGATGTTCGTTATGCTGTCAGCCAGATGTTGGTGCCACAAACTCAGGCTTGAAGGTTTTTTGTACAGATGAGGGAATAATTGGGGATTAGAATGCGATTATGATTTTAATCATTAGAATATCAGTTATAAGCTGTGTAGGGTTTATAGTTGGGTTTTTACACTATGGACGGGTTAGTTTAAGCACTTATATTGAGGTTAGCATCGATAGCAGATAGTACAATCACCTTCCAGTATGAGTATAGGCATAACATCGGGGCATGCAAGCTTATCACCACCACGAACATCAGAACTAGTATCAGAAGCGACTATGTCGTTATTAGTGTCAGTGGAAGGAAGGTTAGTAACTGTGCTGTCGGGCAGACTTTCCACCGGCTCGTTATCATTCAAATCGTGTTGATGGCTTAAGATAGTAGCTTCCTCTGCATGCGGGGTCGCTGTCGTCAGGATGGCAGAGTCAATGTCAACCGGATCGTTGTCGTTATCCGCGAAAATGAGTGGCTCCGAGGGCAGGCAACTGCAGGGGCAATCGGGCATGCGAGGTGGTGGCTCATACACACATGATCCACCGTTACCTATGTTATTGTTTTCATCCCCAACAATTTTTTCGTGGGTGAGTACCTGCTCCACATTATGGGGTCCATCGCCAGTCGGCACCTCCACATGGAGCGTATAGACGGAAGCACTGTCGCCATCTGTGGCTATGGTCAGATTTACCAAAATACGCTTACTGGGCCGATCAATGCGCTCGCTAACATATGGTTTTAATGGTGTTAAGTGTGCTGGTAAAACATTGCCCTGATCTTTGAAAACCTCATTTTCACTCGCTGGCGGAGCTTGGGGCGGGCTTAACCTAGATTGCTCAACAGCCGTTTTGTAAAGGTTGACTTCATTGGAGGCGGGCGTTTCGTCTAATTTGACTATATCGATATCGTCATTATCTAAAAGTGCTGCATCGCTCAGCATTAGATCGGACACGGTTTGATTTATACTATGTGGGGGTAGCTGCCTCTTATTGTTGCTCTCCTCATTGTTATCAAGTAAATCACGCTCATTATTGTTATCATTAGGGGCAGGTTTCTGCTTCGCTTCAACTTCAGCTGCAGCTTGAGCTTCTGTGTTCTGTTTGATTTGAAAATCATTTTCAATAACGTAGACGGTTGAGGACATCCCCCCATTCTTTTCGGTGGTGTCGATTTCAACAACGTCATCGTTGTCACTTTCTGACGTCGTTGTCAGCGTTGAGCCCTCCATGCTCATGCTGATGGTGCTGTCAGTTAGATTATAGTCATCAATAACAGAAGCAACACTGCTTGCCTCTGTATCTGACTCAACTGCGGCGCTATCGATGGTATTGAGAGTCTCAGCAAGCTGAAACTTCCGTCGGGGCTTGGCAAGCGTTTTACCTGCTTTACGCAAATGGCCGTTTAATGATTTGCTAAATTGTTGCCTAGTCTTAGGCACTGTCCGCACAGTTGTCTCTTTCCTTGGCTCATCTTCGCTTTCATCTTCATAGTCATAGTCGCTGATGTTGTCGTCTACAAAGGCATCACCTTGGCTCTGCTCAGGTTTCAATATTTTATCGATTTTGTGGGAAGTTTTATCGTAATTGCTTTGCTGGGCATCCAAAGCGCTGACAGTTGGCTCCCTGGGCCGTTGCATGCCAGAAGATTGGGATGCTGGCGTCGTTGTCAAAGCATGAACTCCAGTTGCTCTTGTAATTAAGTCGCTAAAAGTTTCTGCAGCCAAATCATCATCATCATTCTGCCCCCACTGCCAGTCGATTAAACTTCTTTCATTGCGGTGTCGTTTGTTTCCAACCTTGTTGACAGACAGCCGTGTTGACACTGCTCTCTGGCCTCCTTTACTTGCTATGTTCATTTGGATGAGCGGTTGAGAGTTAGAATATTACCTTCTATAGCCTTGCCCTACGGTGGTTAGCATTTATATCTAGACCCCTACCAGGACCCCCACCAGGCAACTCCACTACATTTGCTTAATTTTGGCATCATTTTTATTTTTAAATCATTTTTACCCACGCAGATAATTAGCAATGTTCTTTGAATTTTTGTATGAATATGTGGGCTAAGCTGACAGGTTTAGCCCATCTCCTGTTACTACGCTGCGTCGTTTAGAACGCGGTTATATATGTATATATGTATACGGAAATAGACAGAGAGAGAGAGAGAGAGGCAGAGAGAGAGAGAGAGAGAGAGAGAGAGAGAGAGAGAGAGAGAGAGAGAGAAATACAGCTAGAAAAAAAAATGGCAAAAGGACATTGAAAGCAATACAATACGGGGATACGTCAACATTTGACAGCTTAATTGCCAAATGTGAAGTGTCATGTGTGCACTCTGACCTAAAAATACACAGCACAAAATCCAAAAATCAAATCCACTTTCGCTGGCTAAGCAATGAATTATATGCTGCGGAATAGAGTAGAACGTTTTAAATTTGCTGACATTTTGACAACGCATTGAGAACGGGACAAACATATAGCCTCTATAGCTTTTTGTAAATTTAGAAGGCTTGTGGATCTGTATATTGACATGAGTGGAATATTAAGACCAATGTTGTAGTATCTGTTGGCGTGACGGCAGTGATATGGGTAAGTGCTGAACTACAATTAACTATTTCAGCAGACATTCCAAATTTGACACACTGAGAGAATGGTGAGATAGTTGAAATGGCTTTGGTTGACCACCGACTCTTTATTACTCTGACAAACATTTCCAGTTCACGTTGTGCTGTCAATTTTGGGAAGTAATTAGTGGAGTGTCGTGAGCCACGTTTAATGAACGTGGACAATAGAAGCGGCATTGGCTAAATATTTGAGCGGCTGGACTTAAGTCGATTCTGTCAAAAGAGAGGAAGGAAAAACTTGCAGCTAAAAATCTATAAGAAATAAATAAACTTTGGCCGTGTGCTAAGCGCCCCGTAAGCGCTTAATACATCTCTTTTAATAGACCTCTTTTTAGCTTTCTCTCTCTCTCTCTCTTGTTTAGTTCTTTTAAGTTCCTTACTTTTGCGAAACTTACGAAAACTCATTTAAAAATAATTAAAACTTGTGCATAATTACCTCCATTATTGGCATTTGCCAAGGATGAGGATAGGGAAGTCGAAGGCGCAAGCGACGAAGACGAGGAGGACGTTGCAGTGGCTGCCGCTGCCGCAGAGGTGGCCTCCGCCGAGGTGGATGTCGACTGTAGTCCTTGAGCAGTCCCGCTATTCGATGTGGCTGTCGTGACGGTTGCCGTTGCGCTACCCCCTCCAGCCTGTCCTTGAATGATTCCTATGCCTTGTCCATTCTTCACGCGTACTGATGCATTGTGCAGCTTGGATAAATCTGTGTTGGTACTCTTGGCAGCCGTCACCTCAGAGACTTCGTTGCCGACTAGAACTGGGCATGGCTCCGACCCTGACCAGCGCAGAGTACCGGAGCACGTCAGCACGACTATCAAGAGAAGAATTACAGCCAGGACCGCCATCATGGCGATGCTAGCCCAGTTGCATTGGGCTGAGCAGCGCTCGGCCAGATCCTTGCGGTAGTTCATCGGCGCCGAATAATGCGTAGGCATCCCGTTCATGCTCCTTGGTGGCAATACCGGGCCCATGCAACCTTGCGTACTGCGCTCGTAGCCGCCCTTCAGCGTGTCTTTTGTGGGTGTGGAACAGGCTGATCCGCTTTTGTAGTCGATGGGTGAGCCTTTATTGATATCTGTAGGGTAAAGTAAAAAGAATGAAATGGGGTTAGTCTACTGAATAAGCTTAAAACAAAATATAAACAGTTACACCATGAAGATAATGATTTCATCCAAATCAAATAGTATTCGTAGTTGGCTAAGCCGGAAGTAAATGGTTTGTTAGTCTCGCTGGTAATTCGACAGTCGACACAATTGTATTTTGCTTATCACTCTTTGGTCCGAATTTCATTTGTGTAAAAGGATTTGCACAAGGATAACAAACTGACATTCAACATAACCTCAAACAAACGTCGACCAAACTCAGCAAAAGAAATAATAAAATGGAAAAAAGGGGAATAGCGAGCCAGTGATTGTGCTAGCAGGGAAAGTGACCAGCGACAATGACGTTGGCAATACAAAAAAAAAAAAAAAAAACTCAACAAACAAGTAAGAATCTTGTAGTCGAGACGGCTCGACTACGAGATACCCTTCAAGGTAAAAACTAATACTCTTCTTCTTTACGAACGTATGAGTGCATGGATCCAAAATTTGAAAATTAGAGAATCGTCGTATCCATAATATCTATCTAAATATACAAATTTGAAGAAAATAGAAGTTACGCTCAAAAAACGTAAAAAAGTAAACGAATTTTTGATTTTTGATCGATAATTAGAAAATGGGATGAGTTATTGTAAAACAAAAAAAAAAACTCGTACTGCTTTACGCAGTACGTTATTATTGATGTAATGCTACATACATTTTCACAAAATCATTATACTCAGAATTTCTATTTTAAATGGGTTCAGGGTATAAAAATTGACAAAGATGAAACAGAGCTTGAGTTCTACCACGTAATTTTTGATACTTTTGTTCTGTTAGAGATAAACCATTCCTTTCGAAATCCGATTTTCTACAATATTTTTAAAGGAATTTAGGAAAATATGAATACCATATTGATTGTTTATAAATTTAATATAAGTTAACCTTGGAGAAATAAATGTGAGCAAAATATTCAATAATATAACTCCACTTTTAATTTACCAACATCATTTGGTGCGAGGTATAAATATCTAATTAAAGGATAGCTTCATAGCGGTGAGTACAAAAGTGATTCCAAAAAAAAAAAAAGAAGAAAATATACTCGCTCTGGGGCTGGCTAGACCGGCGACAGAACATGTCCAGGAGGGTAAATGGCGAACAGTAGCTGAATAAATAGAAATCAGTTGTTGACGCCATGATGATAATTCGATTATACGACGAGGGCTTAAACAGAGCCCAGGGAACAGCACTAGAGGGCTTCATGTGGTCGATACGGAAATGAGAATGTGGTCATATATATATATATATGTGTGTGTGTGTGTGTGTGTGTGTGTGGATAAGGAGATTTGCAAATACAATGAGAGCTGAAATTGTAAATTTTGAGGACGTTACGTATACAAAGACTTTGCTTTGCCACAGCAGACATCAATTGAAAATATTAGTACATGGCAATAGACAGATTTGAGCACCCAGAAATTGGGATTAGCTTTGCACGCCTACAGTTGGAGTCCATAAAACCAGTTTCCCAGCTTGAATAGCTCAGATCTAGCTTTAATTACTCAAGAGCACAGCAATCCTTATGAGATTATTGCTTACTATACTTGCTATACTTTGAAAAGGAAACACCCACGGTTAACCACATATGTTTTTAATGGCTATCCGTATGGTTACGTGTAGGTGTATTCTATATTCGTTCGCCTACTGAGCCAACAAATTAATGCAATTCCTTGCTAATCGTCCTCTTGCCGTTAAAATTCATTTTATATTTAGGGATGTTCGGGTATTTCAGTTAAAGAGACAACGAGTCAACGAGTGAATGGCGACAAATCCAGGCGAGCATAGTGCGGTTTGGTAATCCAAAATGGATATAGTCAAAGCATTTCCAAAATGGTTGGGTTCACTCACCCTTTCCCCTTCTGCTCTTCTGTTGCTCCGTCTGAATGTCTATCTGTCTATATGTATGTATGTCTGCCTCTCTGTGTGCGATGATAGCGTGAATAATGTCTGCGTCATTTTTTACACATGTGTGCGTGGGTGGTTGGGTGGTTGAGTGGTTGCTTGTCTGTGCATTAAAGTTGCCCACTATAAGCTTTTATACGATATGTGTATGTTAGATTTATTTAATGTCAAGATTCCCTGCATGTGGGTTAGGGTGAGTTTTGTGAGTGTTGATGAAGGAATGCATAAATATCCATAGATCTGCAGAGGCACTTGTATTAGGGAGCGAAGGTTAAGCGGTTTCTCTCTTTGCCTTTCCAACTCAGAAGCCCCCGTTAGGGGCGTGTCATTTATAGGGGGCTATTTTTATGACCGAAACGTGCTGCGATTCAGGATGTGTGTATGTGTGTGTGTGTGTGTGTGTGTGTGTGTGGGTGAATGTAGATGTGTATGTGAATAATTAACGAACGCATAATAGCAGCCGGTAGTCGGTGCTGGCAATTGCTGAAATAAATTCGCACAAGTTAATGGGCATTGGGTACTTTTAAAAAACGGGATACTAAAGTGGGAGCATACTGATAGCTCATTGCAGCTGGCTCATTAAATAAATGGCCGGAGTGGTAAAGCAGACGTTCCATTTATCGATTGAATGGGTCAAAGGGAGCTCACTTATTGGCTGCTTGAGTTGTCAATGGCAACGGCTTAGCTAGCATCCACGATGGGGATGCTTCAAGGATTCAAGGATTTTTCAACATTATTGTGGATCAATCTCAGATAAACTCTGCAGAGTTAGGGAGAGAGAGAGAGAGAGAGAGAGAGAGAGAGAGAGAGAGAGAGAGAGAGGGGGGGGGGGGGAGGGGCTGTATATATTAAATCATTATCTATTTATTTAATTGCATTTATAATTACATAATAAAAAATATGTATATATAACTTGACAGGAGAACAGGCTGACGTTGGGCTCGTTAAGCCTGTGGCTATTTTATGAACCCAACACAAATCGCTTAAATTAAAGCAACACACAAAGAGGGCACAATAAAAATAGTGTGGCAAACGCAGCTGCCAGTAATGGTTATTGTATAATGCGCACAACATGTGTGTGTGTGTGTATATATGTGTGTGCATGTGTGTGTGCATGTGTGCGAGAGTGTAAGTGTTTGTCACAACCCCTGGGCCACAATGAAGCCAACAAGCTGTCGCATTTATGTCGTCTTCCTCTGCTCGTCCTACCCCCAAGAGTTGCCCACAAGCCCAAATGAGATTTATGCTGCGTGCAATTTAACATTTTTAATAATATTAAAATTACAAATTTATATTTTATGTGCGCACCACTTGGCAAGGTGTGGCTGTAGTCTAATAAACACTATGCTGCATCCAGTGGCCGTGGGGATGGATTTAGTTTCAATTTGTTGGCTTTCCTCCTAACACAGCCTCGTTGCTTCCTTTTCGACTTCCTCCAGGTGCATTGATATTGTATTAAGGGCAGAAGCAAACTGAGGGGGTGAGAGTTATTTTTTGATGGCTATGACTTGGACTTCAATCGAACGCACTATCGCTGCTCTGGGCAGTTAAAAAACCATTTCGTTCGCCAATTGTGTGCTAAGTACTTTTGAGTAATTGCAAAACTCGCTCAGTGCTTAAAGTGAGCCTGACTAACGCCAATTTGAATAGTCGTTAATGAACATTTGCTAATATTTTAAGCACTAAAAGAGAGCTATAAATTACTCCCTGCCTGCCTAGCTGGGCGCTCTGCGAAGCGTCGAAGCGTGCGACAATCAAATAAAAGTACATGAAAAACACATAAAGGGGTTCTTGGTTAGGTTTTCGTTTTTTTTTTTTTTTTGTTTTTTGTTTTTTGTTTTTGTTGTTTTTTCGCTTTTAATGGTAGAACGCGACGATTTCTCGAAACAAACAGGTGTATGTATTCAGGAGAAGCAGCATGAAGGGGCACATTCCGAGGTGAAGGAAGCTCCCGCCATGTTGGTAATGGAGTTTGCAAACAAACATGGCCGCCGGGGAAAAATCACATAATTTACACGTTTGCATTTAAGTATTAAGTGGGCAGAGATCGTGGTAGGGGAAATGCCAGAGGGAGGGGCGTGGCAGGGGCTGTGGAAATCAGGCAAATGCTAAAGTGTTTCGTTAACTTTTGCTGTGTGTGTGTGCGCAACGCTCTGTAGCTGTGTATGTCTGTGTGTGTGTGTGTGTGTTTGGTGTTGTGTAAAGGAATTTAGGCATGTAGGACGATTTTGGGGCTCGCCATGTTGTTGGATTTTATGTGCGGAGGAAGCAATTTTGGATCGACTTTATTGCCCCCGTCGTCGCAGAGCTGATGTTGATTTTAAAGCGTTTAATGGCCGCGTTTTATGTTGTGGAAATTGAAAAAGAAAACAGAGACAGACATTGACGATACAAATTTACTTTATATACAAAGTGTTTGAAGCTCAAGAGATTTGCACAAGTGTGGAAATGGGTTACAATCAGCGAAAGGAGTAGAGAAGGAGAAAGAGTTTGTGATGGATTGATAAACTGGGGCGCAAGCAGCTGGACTCGATTGTTACTGTGGGTGTATCCAGGCGTAAGACCCATCAAGCTGGGTCACTTAAATCAACAAATTTTTGGTTTTTAAGGAAACTTTCCTCAATCTCAAGTACATTGATTAATCCGTCTTCAGTGATTACGTTACATTAAGTATGTAGCATTTACTGAAAGGTCTACGAATACAGCGAGCCTAATCAAAAATTCCATTACAAACTTTAAACTCATTACGGAATATTTAATGTGCACTCAGTTCGCATTGCGCCCATTGTTGTTATTCTACAATAAATCAACAACAATACAAAAAGAAATCAACAAAAAATTGCAATTTGTTAGGCCGGAATAGACAAGAAGAAAAACAATAATAATGACAAAGACGAAGACAACGACAACGACAACGACAAAGAGGATGGAACTCGAAGCGCCTTTAAGGTACGGCAACCTGTCGACATCGACGCACGTGAGTCGCAGTCCCAAAAGGGTCGTAGTCCTCGCTACTCACTCGCTGCTCCTTAGTCCTTGGCTCTCGCCATATTGTTTTAAACAGGCTGCGCACAACAGGAGGCCCACTAATCAAGTGTATGTGTGTGTGTGTGTGTGAGTGTGGGTAGGCGGGTGCTTGTTGTATTAGCCTTTAAGCGTAGAATACTTTAAGGCAGACACTGGATTTTTTGCTGGAGTGAGGGCAAAAAGTTTGAGCACGATTTGCATGTAAATTAATTGCCTTTGTCTCGAACTGTCGCCGTGCGCGCCTTTAGCTCTGCTATACGATTTTTTGCAGAGTATTTTACGAGTCTAAAGCCACCCTCGAGGCAAAGACGAACACCAAGATGAAGACGAAGACGCCAGCGCCCACAAGATAAGTCGTATAAATTATAGCAATTTAATAAGTTTTAAATATACGCATCCGGCTGGCTGGCTGGCTGGCTGGCTGGCTGGCTGCTTGAATGTCTGCACGTTTGCATGTCCTTCGAATACCTCGACTCGCTGTTCTGCTGGCCGTTTGCCTTATTTCTCCGAAAACTTGAAAATCTTTGCAGCAAAGTTTTCGCGACCTCGTCTAAGGGTGCAACTTGCCGTTTCGTTTCGTTTCGTTTGGAGCCATAACTCAAGACAAAAATTGTTGCCGATTAAAATTGTCGGTTGGGCATTAATTTTATGTCACGATGCTTTCTCTTTCTCTCCCTCTGCCTCTGCCTCTGCCTCTCTCTTACTCTTCTCTTTGGCAATGCTGCCAACGTGCCGTGTGATAAGGTAGCAAAGCGATAAGGTGGCAAGGGGCAAGAGGTAAGGGGCAAGGAGCAAGCAGGCTAGGCTGGAGAGTTTGGGGTGTCAGCGGATTGCGAGGGTTCTACACGCCTTTTGTGCAGACAATTTTCAGTTTGCTCTCGCACTAAATGAGTTTATGCAAGTGTGAAAATAAGTCTTTTAATGGCCAGCAGCGGCACGAGCTGGTAGCACTTCCCTCCCGGTTAATGAGTTAAAAGTAGAAGGCACGTGGATTACTCGCCGCCTTTGTAATGCTGCTGGCACCAGTCAGGCAGTGCTGCTGTTGTGTATTCCAGGTGTTGTTTTGGACGAAAACAAAACTTAATTTGTTGCTGCAGGTGAGACGAATAAATTATTTGATAACAGTTTCGAGTCCTTTGAGCGCGCAGACAACGCAGAGTGCGCGCATAAATAAGTTTTCAGCTCCGTCTATCTGTCCGTCCGTCCGTCCTTCCGTTCGTTCGTTCGTTCATTCGTTACTGTTGTTGTTTGCCAAGTTGGGTCCGTTAGGTTTTGTGTGTGGGGGTGTTTACCGTTAGCCGCTTAATTCCAGGATTATCAGTGTAAAGCTTAAGTTTAGTTTATGTATTTTGATTGCCTGTTGTGGACAAATATTATTTTTAGCTGCTGTTTAATTAAAATTCTGCGTCAGCTTCCACCAAAGTTCGCCTCATTACGTTTTAGCTTTTAGCGACATCCAACAATTGCAATTGCCATGCGCTCTGGAGTCAGCTCTGAGCACGTACTCAACATTCTCTAACACTATTTAGCATCTTCGACGTTCCGATTGCCCACGCGATGGGACATTTGAACAGTCCCTTTTCGCTCGTTGCTAGCAATCAAATTGTGTTTTAATTTTAATTTTTTCATTTCTCATCTTTAGTATGTGGCTGCTGCATGTAATTACAAAGCAAAACTTTTCCATATTGTGCTGGTGTTTGGTTGTTTTTTCAAATCTCGAAACTTTTTTAATAACAAAATTAAAAAAATAAAATGAAAATATTCAAGTGAAGCAATGCCGCATTGCAACTGTTATCTTTTATATGCCGAACACTAAATACCTTGCCGATGTGTAAAGTCCGTCCTACCTTACCATGCCATGTGATTACTAAAAGATTAATTGACAAAGATATGTATGTATGCAGATGATATTTGCATATATTAAATTGCTTTGGTTAGTTATGTATGTGTATTTAATATATCACATTCCTGCCATATGTTACATACTATGGATACGAGCCATCATACCCTCAGTCTGGCTGTGCAAAAGGAAATGTAAAAAGTTTGAAATAAAAAGCGCCAATGGCTAAAAGCGACCAGAGGACAATCCCAGACACCTACACTTATCCACAGACACACACGCACACAGCCTCACACACACACACACATGAGTTGTCATGACCATCTAAGGAGGGCACGGCAGTTACGTGCACTGCCTGAGCAATGGACAATTTTTAATAAAGTTTTTCAAATAAAAATTTATTTACGTTGACGTGCAATTTTTGGACCAATTAAATTGCCGCCCATGCAAAGCGAAGCCAAGGAGTAGACAAAGCAATACATGCGAGAGGGAGACAAAGGGTGTGTGGGAGCGACAGATATGTGTATGATAGTGCTGCACTCTTCACTCCGCTGTCTAGCTAAATAGCATACTTTAGCGCGCTGCCAGTTACAACAACTGTTTTATTTGTTGTTGTTATTGCTGCTGCTGCTGTTGTTGTTGTTGCTGCTGGCAATTGCTTTTGTGGAACACTTGGCATTTCCGCTCTTAAATTTAATTAGCTTGAAATACTGCATAATTCTGTGGCATCGTTTGTCAAACTAATGACAATAATTGCGATAAAGCCAGCATTAAATTCCCTCTGATATATGCAGTTACACACACATATACATATATATACATATATGGGTGTGTGTGTGTGTGTGAGTATTTTAAAAAAGAATTGAAATGAAATGTTTGGCTGTTTGTTTGCCAGCTGGTTTGTTTGTTTGTTTGCTTGTTTGTGCTTGCTGAATTTAACAGGTAAAATAAATGCAGGCGGTCGCCTTTTGTTTTCGATTTAATGAACTGTAAAGTGCTGCCATATTTATTGCAATTGTATTTTTTTGCCGCTTCAATTTTTCCTGTTTTTATTATTATAATTATTGTTTATATTGATGTTGTTGTTATTTGTATCGCTGTTGCTGCTTCGCCAGTTTTTTGTTGCATTTTATGAACATTTTAATGCATTTAATTTAAATTACGGCTACGTCGATTTTGATCATCGTTATAAACATTATTTTTTGCCATTCTGCTGGTCATTTACATTGTGGTTATTGCCATAATGGGCTGACTCCCCATCTCTCTCTCTCTCTCCCTCCCTCTCTCGCTTTGTGCTGCTCTTGCTCCTGCTTTATAATGACGTCTGCTTATTTTATAGTCAATAAACATTGTCAGCCTTATCGCAATTAATTGAAATTAATGCACACCCTTTGTAATAGGTCATTTGTGGTTTTGCCAATTCCGCATTTAAACTGCAAAGCTATTGGAATTGCCGCTGCTGCTGGCCTATTGCTTGCCATTGCTAATTGAAGCGCAAAACTAATTTAAGGCTTGTCCATTACAATATTGTAAATAGATGTTATAAATAAACACAAAAAGAAAACTGATTTTAGAGAGCATGGATTTATGATAATGAATTCCGCAAGACGAAGGGCAATCGCAGCTGCAGTTCTGAATTAATAAAAATTGTAGATTTGAAGCAGCCATAGTTGCTTTTTTTTTTATTTAACTTATGTTAATGAAGTAACGCAACCAAACCACATTTCCACACACACACACACACACACTCGCAGTTGCACTTGCAATATTTAAATTCAATTGCATACTTTCGAGCTGGATGGCGCCACGGGGCGCATACTTAACGAGCCACGGAACTCAACCAGTGCATATTTCATACACATCATTTAATTATTATTGTTGCAAATACAATATAATTTAATAATGTAACGACTGCATACCCATCACTCTCGTGTAAAGAAGAAGACGTAGACCACATCCCCATTAAAGTAGTATTTATATTTATAATATCAGATATCATCCAAGGAAAGAAGGCCAAAAGGTATCTAGAGAGACAATCATGTGTGATGATTATACTGCATCAATATTTGTAACCCCAATCTCTGTGTCTGTCTGCCACTGCCTTACGAAATATTAAACTTCTTCTTTAACTTGTCTAATCTATTTTGGTTGTATTCAGTTATGTATATAAGGAGTGCATAAGTAAGTTAGTAAGTTAATTTTTCTTTATGTTCATAAATATATTCTTGATTTGTAATCATAATTATTACATCGTTCGATTTCCTATTTTCAACTGAACAGAGTATTGCGCAGTCAGTATCGATCGACGCATAAGGTTTTGGCATTTCGAATTTCAAAATATGAAATTGCTGTAATTTTATTTGCGATATTTGTCATATTTACTCGAGACCGTTTCGGGCACGCCAAATCATGCTATTATTTATGAATTATTATGCACTTTGCTATTTTTATGACATTTAATTGTTTTAATTGTACGCATCCGATCCCATTAAATATGCGCAGCACAGCGATTATAATAAAAAAGATTTGACATTATGAAATTAATGAAATTAATATTTCTGATGCAATTACAAATTTCTAGAGCACGACATTTAAGCATTCGAAATTGAATTAAATTTAAACGCGACAGCCTGGGCCCATCTAAATACATATGTACATATATGCATATATCTATCAGTTCGGATTGGCATAGTTTGAATTTAATTGCCTTTAATGCAGGGCTCTCTCTCTCTCTCCGGGGCGCCGCCAATAACTGTATAAATTAATGCTATATTATTAACCGACAAAAATATGCCCATCAAATGGCGCGCCAAACAATTTGAAGTTTACGATAATTGTGGCCAATAAAATGTTTACATGGATGGGGCCATGCAAAGTGTTGGCATAAATGAATATTGATGGCGGGATGCATTTAATTATTGGATGTCATGCTGATTAGAAAACCTGGAAGCGCAACTATGCCAATAAAGTGTATTTGGTTCACATTTAATAGCTGGGCACTTAAAGAGCCCGTTTCCCACTCTCTGGCGTTGCATTGCACTTTAAGTGCCATTCAAATGGTAAATAGGCTGTAGAAGCTCCCCACGATCCACGTAGTCTTCTTCTTCTTCGTTCGAAAGCTGCACCACCGAGTGGTGGGTGCGGGAGTCTGTTAATTTCATCAGAGCTACTGGTAATGGAGTTGCACCCCAGCAGCATGAAATGCTCAGAGACCAGAGCCTGGCCCTGGATGGTTTCTGTTTTTGTGGCCGATGCGCTGAAAAATATTTGCAAATGAATGCCAAAGAGGGCTGTGCGGTGGGCGTGGTTCCTATATATGTATGTATATACATACAGGCGTTGGCCTGACCGAATGGAAGCCACTGCCGACTGGCTACAATTTATTATATTAAGTATTAATGTTGGCTCCGGCCCCGGACAGCCAGAGCAATACATTTTGCTACTGTCTCTGTCTATCTGTATGTGTGTGTGGGAATGTTGGTATATATGCATAATCCGAAAGCCAAAAGTAATTATATTAAGTAATTGATGAATTTGCCTTTTTCCGCGGCAGTCCTCATCAGACGACAAACACTTTTTGCCAAAGGCTGCCAGTGTATCACGCCCCTTTCCCCAATAAACCAAAGGCCCGCACACACACACACACATACACGCGCAGAGATACAAATACAGTTACTGATGGCAAGGAAGGGCTGTTGTGTTATATGGCCAATGCCAGACAAATGCCAGACGGCCTGTGTCATCTATGTAGACGACGATAGAGTCTATCCCGTGGACTATCTATCGACCGGGCAGTCGACGTTAGTGTTCAAGCTGCGGCCGTAGTTGGGGTAGAATAAAATTTAATAAAGCGCCAAATAAAAATTTATTGTGTGTCATTTTAGGCGCAATGCGACAATGACGGACCATTTTGATTTGCGCACTTGATAGGCGTCAATTTCCGGCAGGAGCGCTGCTTGGGGAGCTCCAAGAGCTATAAGGGATAGTTGTTACACTCACACACACACACATACGCACTTCATTTGATTTGAAGATTTATTTGCTGCTTTAAATTTAAGTGATATAAATTGCACTCACAAGCTTTCGTCTGAGGGCTGCAAAGGGGTTGATGCCCCCTCTAAGTTGCATATCCCGATGACTGATTGCCCATAAAATGTAAAATCGGGCCCAGGCTTTGGGGGCTCGCCTGCAGAGCAGAGCTGAGCTGAGCTGTTATAAATGTGAACAGTGTTGCAGAGAAAAAGTTGTAAAAGTTCTGCCTCACACAGACTATTGGCACAGCGATTGCGACTCATTAATAAGCCGAAAGAGTAGTAAAAATTTGATAATGGCTCCTTTTATGGCCTCTTATCGAAGGCGTCGATAATAACAAATGTTCGCCGAGCAGCGTCCAGTGGGCAGCTAGTTAAAAAAGAGCTGCTGAAGAATACTCTCGGCTAGTTATCTGGGCAATTGCCTTGTCTCATTATTGAGGCCGATGCTGATGTCGATGCCGATGCGGAATAAAATGGCAGAGCAAAAGAAAGAAACTTTCAATTTATTGTGGGCTCCGACTAGCGAGTGGACAGAACTTTCTCTCGCTGCGCTGGCCAAGTTGGCCAATCGAATCGCAAAAACGAAACGATGCCGAAGTTTATTACTCAATTACAAAGCCATCAAAATAAAAAGGGAAACGTTGGCAGTGAATGGCCAAGAAATCCAAAAGATAAATGAAATTGATAAGCGCGTAATTTATGTTTGGATTTCGTTTTATTCTGTCATTAACGCACATTTGCCATTTGCCATTTGCCATTTACCATTTGCCACTTGCCACGCCCCTTCGGGCCGAGTCGCTCCCAAATGCCCGTTTTTTGGAAAGAATTTCTTTGGCCAGAGCGAGCGAGCGAGAATATTTTCACTTTCGAAGGTTTCATCAATTGGCAGAGGCCAAATGACGACAGTCGCAAATGCCTATTCAGCCGAGTACTTGCCCCTAAGCTAATCATGTGGACGGGATAGTTTTTGCTCGTTTTCCTTTCCTAATTCCCAGACAAGGTGTGTCTGTGTGTGTCCCACCTGCAGAGAGAGTCCGTCTAACCTTTTCGCCCACACTTTGGCACAACATCGATCAAAGCGAGCAATTCCCTACGTAAATGACATTCGCCTCACCATTGCGCCCCATATAAAATTCGAAGGCTGTTGCCAACAGTTGGGGGCGGGCTTTTTGTTCGACATGAGAGCATTAGAGGGTCTCTGATTGTGCCACGCTCTCTTTACCAGCATAATGCATAACTAATTTTTGCAGCCGAACCAACAATGGATTTGCTTGCTGCATACTGAATACTGAAATATTGAAACATGAAAATTGTCAAAAACAGCGACAAGAGCAGAACATCGCAGGGAGTCGGTATGAGATCGTGAGTGGGAGGGGGAGGAAGCGAGGGGAGTGGGATGCCATGAGCATTACCTGTCAGGCCTGTGCGGAAATGAAATTTTGCAATGATATCAAAGAGGTGGGATGAACGTTGCAGGAGTGAGCTGTGGGGGAGGGGGCGTGGCATAGAATGAGCTATGTATGCATATTTCCTCCTGACTGACAATTTTGACAATTTTTGTTATGCAATAAAAATGATGTGCATGGTGGGTGGGTGTGGTGCGTGGTGTGTGGTGTGGTGTGGTGTGGTGTGGTGCGTGGTTCAGGCGTGTGTTATACAAACTGTTATATTGCGGCTTTGCTAATTGTTGAATGCATTTGGCGCTGTTTGCCAATGCATTGGGGATTGCTAAACGTAATTTTTGATCCCGTTTCCTTCGATATTCGATTGATTAATTTTGATAATCGCCAGCCAATAGAATGAACTGTAAAGCGAATATGTATGATGATGAATAAAAGCACGCTAATGGAATTGCTTTTGAAGACTCTGCACAATGCAGACATCGAATGTTTCCGTGTCATACCTGAGCATACTCTTCCAACCACACATTTGTCTGCCTCGAAGTTGAAATTCATTAGCATCACGTTCCGGCCGTTTACACCTGCACATATACTTGTGTGCCTGTGGTGCTGACCAGACACTCCACACGAAGGCAACACTCACGAAAATCCACTAAACCAATTCAATTCAATTACAAAACGTTGCTTGCCGCAGCCAACTCTGCCTACTCAGTCGAGTCAGTCAACTCAGCCGCCTCAGTCCCTTGGCCTGTCAATTAGCGGGCTGTCTAAGCTGATACGCATTTTATGTAGCATACCTTTGTGCGGGACGCAAAAATGTTGGCCTTTAATCAACGCCAAGTTGAGCAGGCCGACGACTTAGCGGCTGATTGGATTGCGGCTGCCACAGCTCACAGGGGAGGCTGCTAAGAAGCCCATGATAGCAGGAGCTTTAAAAAAGGTAGCCGAAGCCGGAGCGAGCTTCGTTTTTATAATTAAACGCAGCCAAGGCAACAACAAATCAAATCAACGACAGGCGAGGACATGCAGAGCAAGGGAAGGGGGAGCAGGATACGTGGGCTCTCGTTCAGAATTAGCCGAGATTTAAAAACTCGTCATTTGCGGTAATAAATCTTCAACCATTTACGCACACCCGCTCTAATCATTTTCCATTTTGCACTTTGCTTTTTTATATTGTTCGCTTTAAGTAATTTCAATTTCATTTTCATTTCTCACACAGACAAAAGTAATTAGAGGCCCTGGCGTTTTTCACGTGCCGAATTAATTAAAATTATTTCCATTTCTTTTCTTATTTTTCCTAAGTCAGTTATTTCCGTTGAACGCGATTTGTGTCTGGCCCTCGCTGCGATGCGATGCGATGCGGTAATTAAAACGACATTATTCAATATTACAAATGCGAAAACATCCAAAGAAAAAAGCCTTTCAGAAAAAAAAAAAAGAAATTTGGTCGGGCAAGAGACGACGCGTCGTCTTCAACCAGCGTTTATTACTCTCTCCTCGGACGAAAGCGGACTATCTAGATGGGACCAGGAGAGAAGCCATAATGGATAGAAAAGCCACCGGTAATGGGAACGGGTTCGAGCTCGTAAAACCCTTTTTCCTGCCCACGCCTCCTGCCCTTGGCACGGACCGACCCAAGGTTGGCGCAGCCTTTGTGGCAATGTATGAAATCAAAAAACGATTAGTCTAAGATTTTTTCCTTCTCTTTTCGTGCCCTTCTGGCTGAGCCTTATGTGATGAGTGGCACGTGGATTTGGCTTAACATGGCAGTGGGCGTGGCTAGCTGGCAAGTATTTTCAATAAAGCTGCCCCAACTGAATGACCAGAGCAGACAAATTTAATAGCTCTTTCTATCTTTCTCTCTCTCTCTCTATCTTTCTCTGCCTACAACTGCAGTTCATTGTCGACATCACAGCAGTTGGTGTTGGTGTTGCCATTGTCAGCATGCGGTTCAATAAACTTTTGTCTAGCCTAGAAATCCATTAACGCACCATCGACTTGATCGATTTTCCGTAGGTCCAAAACAAAACGAATCGGCGCTAGGAAAATCACAAAAAACATGCTAAAATAAAAAAAACTGCTAGCAGCAACAGTGCAGTGCGACTGCGACTGCGACTATTTTTAATCACTTCAACAGTTTTATTGTCTGCTGCCTACGAGCGTGCGAACGCACTCACAAATTTAATAGATTGCCGAGCGGGCAGGCAGCGGGACGTCTGCCATGGCGGCAAGCAGCAACACAAACAAACAAAAACGCATGAGCTAAAAGGTAAGCATAAGCAAAAAAAAAGAAAAAAAAGAAAGGAGAGTAGAGAAAAAAACAAGCCGTAAATGTGGAAAGAGCTGGAATTTAAATGCGGGCAACAAGGGGTTAACTGTGGACCTATTCACAGCAGCAATGAATGACTCGTCAGCGCCTGAGGGTATGCAATGGATTTATGAAGATATTTCTCCTACCCCTGGTGCTGTAAATGATTTTGCCGATAAGCATGAAAGACGCAAAGCCGGCAAATCTAGCAGCAATCTCCCCATCCGCCCACATTCGCCCACATCCGCCGCCATCCGCCCGGCCCGACAGATGCATATCAATGAAGTCCACGTGGGGTTAAATCGGCCAGGGGAGTTTTAACAAATGCCATTGCATGCCACTCAGCCGCCCTCGGAAGTTTCAGGACATTCTTACACTGGCGTGCGTCATCGTCATCGTCCTCGAGCACAACCTGACACGCATCTCCTCCACGATACGGCAGCGTGCCTTCAAGTGTTACACATTTGCATTTTGGCTGCAAGCACATAGAACAAACACAACACTGACTGAACAGTGGTGTACAGAGAACTTAGAGCCTGCCAGAGCCGTCATAGTTGGCGCAAAAAGAAGTTTGCCCTTTAGTTATGAAAATTGCGAGTTGCTTTTGTTTTGCGAGCCATTTTTAGACGCTTATAATTGCTCCATTAAAATTTGTTTATGGCCAAAGTTTATACTTGACAAGCAGGTCGTGTTGAGCTCCGCTGCCAGCCAGTAATTAGAATGTCACAACTTTTTCTCCTGTTGTAACTGGGTGCTATTTTTGGACTCCCTAGAGGATTATTTTAGCGAACATGCTCTGTGCTTCTGTGTCACGATATGGAAACAACTTAGTTGCTTCGAGAAGAGATTTTCCTATGAACTAAAGGTTATCGACCAATTCGCAATAAATCTAAAGTTCTTACGTCACATTTGTAAAATGACATTTAAACTTTGACATTTGTAATCCTTCTTTTCTAATGTATACATAAATAGGTATAGCATATCCTTAACATGCTTCAGGCAAGATCTACACTTTTTGCTATCGGCAAAAACGAATCAGGTGGACTGTGTCATTAGCCTACATACATACATGTAATGTATGTACATTCACACATACACAGTCTTGCACGTCTTTGCTCTTTGTAATTGGCAATGATTGAAAGCTTCAACCCGGAAACCATAGCACAGCGCATCGCATCATTTGTTAGATGACACATGCAAAAAGTTGTTACCTACCATCAATTACCAGAAGGTTAGACAAGGTCGGGCATCCCGATGGGGCTCTTATTTTTAATCTATACTGTTGGGGTTGCTGCTGCTGCTGCTGCTACTCCTGCTACGCGCTGGATCCAACTAACTCTTTCGTTCGGGAAATTTAATATCATCGCACCCAGAGCTTCTATTGGCGTTACACTAAAAGGTTTTCACGACGCTTTTAATTACACGTTAAACAAAAGCTGCTCACACACACCCACACACACACACACACACAGAACAGAGACTGAGGCCCGCCCACCAAGGCCAACCAATTTCTGTTGCTGGCCCGGTTCGGTTTGCAAATTGCGAGAGTTTGCGATTTGCGCTTGATTAAATTCTAATTATAAAGCGTGCGTATTTCCAGTAGCCGCCCCCATTTTCCTCATTTGCCATTTCCACTGATTTTTACGACTTTTTAATGATTTTGACTGCCAGTCACTCATTTCGCCACGTTCGTTGTTGTTGTTGTTGTTGTTGCTGTTGCTGTTGCTGTTGCTGTTGCCGTTGGTTGCTCGCTCCAAATAGGAGCTATGCGTGTTGGGTCTTCTTCTTCTTCTTCTTCCTCTTCTGTTTTAGCTTTCCCTTTCGCCAACAGTTTTCCAATTTTCTTTGGCATTTCGTTTACGTTTCGATAATTCTTGGGTCCTTATTGGGTTGCTTGGCTGTCGTTGGCCTTGCGTGCAATTTGCACTGCCTCGAGCACCAGCCGCCTCCTGCTTGCCTCCTGCTTGACTGCCACGTTGCCGCGCCCATTTTGTTTAATGCGACTTTTAACGCTGATTAATGTTTCCTCGCTCTGGCTGTCCCTTTACCTTTGCCTTTTGGTTTCTGTTTCGGTTCTGGTTTCCATTTGGCATTCTTTTTACTGCGCTTTCACGGCTTGCATGTCAAATGGGGTTTTCGCCTTCTTTTTTTGATATTACGCGATTTACGAGAATCTTTTCGAGCGGTGCGTTTATTAAATTCATTAAAAATATCCATTTCGACCGCAGTGAGGCCAACAAAACCAATAACTGTTGCAACAACTACAACAACCACAACAAGCAGCGACATTTAAACATTTGCCAACTGGCAAGTTATTTGCTGGCTGTCACATGTCAATAAAATTAACACTTGAATGGCAAAGCCAACAGCGGACAGTCGGACAGTCGGACAGGCGGGCAGATGGACATATGAACAGACAGAACAGCAACAGAAATAATATATATATTTATATATGTGTGAGTGCGAGTGTGTGTGTGTGTGTGTGTATTTTGTTTAATTAAAACAACAACAATCAAAAGGCCTAAAGGACAACGACGAGCTAAGCTGCCTGCAATAATTTGCTCGACAGCTGCACATGCAAATTTCAGCATGAACTAAATTGAAATTTATACAGAAATACATGTGCACATGGACTGCCGACTGAACTGAACTGAACTGAACTGCAATGCAGGGGACATTGCTGTGGATAGCATCGAAATGGAAATTACATTAAGTGCTCGCTGCCATCGAGCTGCTGTCGGGGCGAGTCGAGCAACAGCCAAAGCATTTGCTGTTATTAGGACTATTTTTACTAAAATCAAAGCGAATTACATTCAATTGCAATCATTTCATATTTCCGGGCCGTTAGCTGCATTGGCGCCCAAAGGCTGCCGTTTGTGGCTTCTGTTGCCATTTGGCTTGCGATCCTATATAGAATATTCAGCAATAATAGATTACTTGTCTAAGTGACTCAAATTAAAATCGTTCTTCAACCTCTTCTACATGTTGCTTTTATAACTCCCTAAGACTACTGTGGTGGGTATTCCAAAGAGGATGCATATTCTAGGAATCTGTAATTCTAGATAAATGTACATATATATATATATATATATAAATATTATATCAATTATATCAAATTATATCAGGTTAATTATTACTACTAATTGAATATATATATTTTTAAACAACAAATTTAACTCATTGTTTAAGGCAATTGCACGCAGAACATATGTGAAATTATTCAAAGCGAATATTTTGTTGCCTGATCTGCTGCATTTTGCTGAAGCGCCAAGTCTACAATGCTGAAATGCATACGATGCCACAAGTTCATTACCCACACAAACACACACACATATGTATGCATATAAATATATATACAGAAAGAGAGAGGGAGAAGGAGAGAAAAGTAAAGCAGCTTATAGTTGACATAATTGTTTGTGTGAAGCTTTTGAGCATTTTGGAACAGCATCGGTCGAGGGGTCATTGCATTGCAGTTGTCTGCTGTCTGTCGTGGCTGTGTCCGAGCCAAGCCAAGCCAAGGCAAGCCAATAAAATATGAATTTATGGCCTATTTGCATGGCTTTTGCTCAAAGACAAGTGCTCTTTGCACAGAGATACAATGCAACAATAGCGTGTAGCACATTGGCCAAAGAGTCTCTCTGATTCGAAAACAAGCAACTAAGTCAGCTGCAAAGCCAAATTAAGGCACAAAACTTCCCCTGCTTAATGAGCTTACGCACACACACACTCAATTTGAGTATGGCAATACAGCAGTGCCATGGCCAGTAGCATAAACATAAACATATATAAACTGTGCGGAGCCGGCGTCTAAAAATTGCATAAAAAGCCAAAAGCATCCGAGCCAAGGAACAACAACAGCAACAACAACAACAACAACAACAAACAACAAATTGTGCTGTATCATTGAAAGCGTTGTAAGCATGACACCCTACCATAAAGCGGGCTTGGGGCTTTAACTCAGTTTTGGTAATGGATTCGGGACGGGCCAACTGTGTGTTGTGGATAAAACACTTTGTGCGGGTGCGTTGTGTTGGGAGGCGACTCCTCGGGGTCATGCGTTGCTTCGGCAAGCCGAAATGCTGACAACTGGGAACCTCAAAATTTGCACTGCTCAATGCCCGCAACGAGCCCTAAACGCTTTTGGAGCAGCAACGGCATTTGCAGAGAACATGTTGAATGTACGAACTATACGAAAATTTCTAATTGACTAACTCAATTTGAAGGCAACTGTACGGCAAGTTGATGATGACGATGCTCTTCTTGGTCGTCCTAGACAAACAGAAACGGAAAGTTCCTTTGCAAGCCAGCCCAGCCCCTTCGCCAATCCCCAGTTATGCCCTTTGTAGAAAGTTTAGTGTCAAATGGATAAATTTGATTATGATTCTTAGTTGGGTTATGGTAATCGAGTTGGAAATACTTCAAAGTTTCGTTGATGGCACAGAGCTCGAGCGCCGCGACGCGACGCGACTCAGTCAAATGCTTTAAATTCCGCGCTCATTTACGCATTCAAAAGGGTTTTTAGTTTTCATCAGCAAATTAATTGGTCGACAAAGAAGGCTACATTATTTTGTTAATTCATGTCCATAATATTTGAATGTCGAATGATTCCATGAATGAATGCTCTTAAAGCATAAGCCCGATGTATTCATCCCAATCATCTTGGCATGAAACAATCCCGAATTGATAAACGAAATAACGAAAAACATTTACCATATAAATTAATTATTGATAACATTCCCTGTAAACCAGCCTATCATAATGGACAGCTATCTGATATATATGCATATTTATGCATATTAATTAGGCTGGCGCCCATTTAACGGCTGCTCATGGGCATGGCCATAACTCTGGCTATTATGCATATTTGTAAACACTTCAATCAATTAGTTTTAGGGCCGAAACTAAATGCAATTTTTAGATATCCACATAAACCGACCGCAAAATAACCAAATAACTTGTACAAATTGTTCGCATTAGATTTGAAAATAATATGCATTATGCAGGCAACAACAAACAAAAAAAAAACAATCTAAATTAAATATAAAATGCGCAAGCGGGCAACACAAGAGGAACAATAGTTGTGTGTGTGTGTGTGTGTGTGTTCGGCTAATGAAGCACGCAATTCACATAGTGCGACACATTCACACCTGCAATTAGCTTCACACTGCCCATGGGAGGGGCGTGGTCGCTGTCAGTCAACCAGTTGGAGTCGCAATTGCAGTTGCAGTTGCCCTGCTGCAGCTGTCCAAAATGTAATATTTAACGTCATTTTATGCAAATTGAAATTATGTTAATGGCCAACCAAACAACAACAACAACAACAACAAGAGCAACCTTGGTAAATATTATGCGAAAAGTGAAGCATTAAGTATGCAGACTGCTGCCAAACAATGTCGATTGTTGACTCTATTTACATGCCACGCATGTGAGGGCGAGATAGGAGCATGAAGAAATTGTTCATGTCTTCGGCGGTGGCAATTGCATTGACAGTCAGTCACCCATTCAGTCTGTGCTCCATCCATCGACTCACTCATTCAATCTCGTTCATTTCGAATTCAGTTCGCAATTCGCTTAAGGCATTTTGCATGTTTAACCGCCGCTCAGCTTCTGTTTTCTGTCATATTAATAATAATGAATGCCTGCAACTGCAACACAAGCAGCAACAGCAACAGAATCTGTAACTGGCAACTGGCAACTGGCAACTCCAACTTTGCTTCATTTGCATTTTCATAATAATCATAATAATGTGCAATACAATCACTTCAATGCAGGCACGAGCACCAGCATCAAACCCGAAAACCGATAACTGTCAGTAATTATAATAAGCACATAAAATCATATTGTTGCATGCCACTGCGTGTGGCATATATCGTGACGAATGTGCGAGAGATCGAGCTTGACGAGCCGCAGCTATGGCTCCCATTCAACAAATATTCCTCGAATTTTCCGAATTCCTTATCCTTCGTCATTGTTGCATAAATTGTCGCAGTTACTACACATGACTGAATTGCCATGCTCTCTGCCTTACTGTCTAGCATCTAACTCTATCTCTCTATCTCTCTATCTATCTATCTATTTATCTCTTTATCTCTCTATCTCTCTATCTCTCTATCTCTCTATCTATCTATCTATTTATCTCTTTATCTCTCTATCTCTATCTCTATTTTATTACTTTCTTTATCTATGTATCCTTCTATCTGCTAACTCTCTAATTCGATAATTCTCTAATTCTCAATGTTTCTACGTTCTTTCATTCCTCTTTTATTGTTCACCTCTTTATATCTCTTACTAATTTCGTATCACTCATATTCTATAACTCTCTAAGTCGCTAGCTTTTAAATTTCAAGCTGTAGCGCTCTATTACTACACTTTCTCTCTCTCTGTCTCCCTCTCTATCTCTCTTCCTCCAATATAATTACTTACTAATACATAATTGGTTTGTATTTCTTTCTCCCTCTCTCTCTCTCTCACTCACTATCTCAGTCTCTATCTCACTCTCTATCTCACTCTCTGTCTCTCTCTCTCTCTCTCTCTCTCTCTCTCTATCTCACTCTCTGTCTCTCTCTCTCTCTCTCTCTCTCTCTGTCTCTAATATTTTTACTTATACATAATACAAATACATAATTGAATTTCTTTAGTTCAACTCTTAACAATAAAAAAATGCTCTTGTTACTTAAGTTGGGTCGGAAATGATTTCTTCTTGTCCATTTTAAATTATTCTTACTTGTTTCTATTGCATTGATTATACGTACCTAAAACGAAATGAAATATAAAATTGTATATATTAGTATAAATAGAAAAAGGTAAAATTAATTGTTGAAAAGTTAATAAACAATAGAGTTTGTTTAGTTCGTACTGATTTATATTGTCGAAACTAGCCGAAAAACAAGTTTAGTGACATATACGATAAATAATCACTCAACTAGGGCTAAGTAGATTTCAGTCTCAGCGAAAGTCAGACAGAACCAGAAGAGATGTAGAATGTCTGTTCGAAGGGTTTACCCAAACGTTTAAAGTGCCCTTCACACACACATGCCAGAGACAGACAGACAGACGGACAGACATATATTCGCAGAAGAGTTGAGTGAAAAAGGAACTAAAGCAATTTCAAATTGAAAACTGCTACGAATTAATCAAATGCTTTTGCCGGCAAGTCTAGCCATTAGAAAGACGGACTAAAAATAAACTACGGCCAAAGAGAAATCTCGTAAACAACATGAAAATGTCAGTCAGTCAGAGAGCCAGAAGCCAGCGATAAAGCCAACGCCACAGCTCAAGGCAAGCCCAAATGCAAAGGCAAAGGCAAAGGCAAAGGCAAAGGGAAATCGAAGCAGGGCACAGAGCCAACCCTTTCGGCAATGCGCATTTGCTCCTGATACGCTGTGTGTGTGTGTGTGAGTGTGTAAAATGGATACTCCTATTCGTAAATATATAAATATATATATATTTTTTATTTTTGATTTCTTGTTGTTGTATATATCCACATGTATTTGGACTTATATAGTGCAACGCATTAAATCGATAACACGATTTTTCAGCACGAACACACAGTGCGAGTTAAATTGTCAGTTTCATTACATGGTAGGGTGTTTTTTTGTAGCTTTGCTTCTTTCTTTTAAAGCCAAATCACTTCGTCTGCGGCTGAGCTGGGTGAACGCCCTTCCCCGGCAGTAGTTCCTCTTTTGGCGCTCGGAGTTCGGCTTTCGGTTTTGGGTTGCCTTTGGCTCTGGCGCTTCCATTTCTCACATTGCGACAAACGATTTTTCAACTTGGCGCTTCATCGAGCGTCGCTCCCTGGCCCTGTTTGGCCACAGTGGCACCATTTGATTTTGTTGCTTTTTAGCTCTTTTATTTCGTGGTTGGCGCGAGCAAACTCAATTCTACTCAATTTTTGGCGAAGGCGTGTCAGAGAGGCATCCAATGGCAAAAACAAAGGGGAACTGAAAACGCATAGAGAGCTTGGCTTTTTGCCCCTTAGAGACGCGAGATGCGAGACGCAAGATGCGGGACTCGAGTGCTTTGGCTGGCATTGGCGAGTTCCACAAACATTTAACTGATTGCCTGGGCGTGAGTGTGCCCAGCCGAGCCCTGCCTTGGGTTGCCTGATTTTTTGATTTGCAATACACCTGGGAGGCAGCAGTCCTCGTGTTGCCTTGAGACGCGTGCTATTGCAGGCCAAAACGTTAGAGCTCGAAAATAAATTGTCTGTGCGTGCAGTAATTGTAAATTACGTTTTGGGACTCTGCTAGATTTTCAGCAGACACCCCATAAGACTTCTGTTGCCGGCCAAGGAATCAGCAATCAGTTAAACATATAGCCAAGTTACTGACACTTCTCGACGAACCATATGAATTCGTGATTAACAATAATGACCTAGCAACGGCTCATATTGCATTCCAATGTCTAAGCTACATACGAGACAAGGCCAGGCCAAAAAGTATGCAATGATTTGTAGTAACTCAAACTACTCAGCCTGGCCCCAAGTCGCGACTGATGGAGCGTGCAAAATCAATAATCATCAGCCAAAACTCTTATGCCCATAACGGAATTATATAAAAGTACGCCACATGCTTGGGGAAATCAGTAAATTCAACCCAGTTCGAGGCTCGACTTCGTGTCCCGCCTAGTTCCCGTCGTGGCAGCTGACTAGCCACGCTGTCTCATCTTTTATGAATACGCACACAGATGCTCGCCCACTGATAACTGAGACTGCTTATCTGATTGCCCGCTGCCCGCTGCCTGCCTATGCGCCCGTCTGTTCGGCTTCAGGAGTCAACTGCATGTGACATTTGCATGCTTACTTAAACAGCAAAAGGCAGAAACAGGCGCTCCGTCTGGCACGTCTGGGCCGTCAGTTATGCCATACATTTTGGTGGCACGTCTGCCGGAGAATTGCTCAATGTTTCAGCACTAGCGATAGAGGGACGAAGGACGAACTATAGAGAGAGGGTGCAGCTAGTCGCTGTCAGAACTTTGGGTTAGATTCATACAGCACTAGCTGTATGCTGTTGGCAGTTGGCAGTAGGCAGTAGGCACCCGGCAGCCGGCAACTGGCAGACGGCAGACGGCAGACGGCAGCCGGCAGCCGGCATCCTGTTGACGTCACATCCCACACGTGTGTAGTAAAAATCAGACGTGTACAACTCTCAGGGAGCTAGGCAGAGACCTAGACGAGGCTGCGCCTCCATATACTTTGATTGCTTGCACGTTACCGTACAATTTTCGGTATGATGGTGGCAACATTTCATGATTTCTTGTACGTGTCTCTGGCTAAGAGCACGCGCACTCGGGCAAGTTAGTTGGCAGCGGCTGCGCTGGAGCACAAGCTCCAAGTTCACCATGCCGTCCTTATGCATGCAGCAGTCTCTTTTATATGATTCCACGGCTCAGCGACGTCTGTTTTCGTTTGGTGACTGATGATGGTTTGCTTTTGTGCTTGATTTTGGTTTAATGTTCATGCCTATTCGTAGCCCTTTACAAATCAGGGGGCCTATTCGAGTATGCAAAGAATTATCAATCATTTTCTTTCGGTAACTCAGTCTGTACAAATGACATCACACAAAACTACCCCATCAAAAAAGCTTTAATGCCTTCACATTATATTACCTTATACTATAGCGGAAATCTAAAACTACTCAGTTCGAACCCCTACAAGATCACAAGGTAAGAGCTGTATTCGAGCGGACTTATCTCAATATAATATGGCCTAGTTACCTAGAATGTTTGTCGAAACGTTGCGTTTTGTGGATTCTGAAAAACCGTTTCCAAAGACCAAAATCGGTAATGTCACATATAAGCTTCTCCGTTTCATTTATCCACCCTTCGGAAAAGACACACCTGTAGTAATCTTTGACGTCGATATACCAGAGCCTGAGCAAATTGGTTTGAAAGCTGCAATCACATGCTTCTCGATCTTCATTCTGTTCCTTATAACCATCAGTATCTCTAATCGGATCCACAGAAAGGTAAGCCAAATTGCCCTTTTGTTCCTTTGCATTTCAAATATTGACAATTCCTATTCAGAGAAGATTGGCTGAGAAGCATCTAGAGCAGCGCCAAGAAATAATAGAGCACGATAGCCAAGATAGTATACCAGAGTATAATAGTAGCGACTGGCTAACAGACTCCTCAGTTTCGGGAATCGTAGAGCACAATGTGCAGATAAGAGAAGTGCAGGTGGATATGGGACAGGATGCGGATATGGAAAAGACGGAGAGCGTCCTTGTCGATCACAGTAAGGGCAATGATTATATCAAAGAGATTCGGCAAAGGTCCAGCCATCAAGAAGGCGATCGAAGTAATTTAATGAATGTGAAGATTGTTCTTGGAAAGCCCCCTAAGTACCCCAGATGCACACATAAAAAAAAGTAGATATTTATTTACATTAGGACCCAAAATATCACGCTGTAATTCGCTTTAAGCTCATCCAATTTTCATTTGAAATTTTGCGTTTTAGACATTTTTTGTCCTTAATAAGTGTCAGCTTTTCTGCTCGCTTTTATAAAGTAAAATGACTTTCAGTTTTATGTACATGGAAGATACTGCACATGGGATTAGTGTTCCGCTGGCTGGGTTTCTGAGTCTCCAGCCCAGAAGCTGCCCGGGCGTGGTCGTGGGCTGTGGCAGAGCCGGGGGTAACCGGCTAGTGTAGAGCAGAGAGTGCCAAAGCATCGTTAAGGCAATCATTTGGCAGCGCATGTGTCAGATTACTTTGTTGGTTTCGTTTTATTTAAATTTCGTTGCTGGCTCCATTTTCGGTGGTTGTTTGTGCCCCCTAAATCTGACAGCGGCGGAAACTGTATGCTAAGCTTTTCTCTCTCTCTTCGTTCTCCTTTTTTTGTTGTTGCCAAACAAATTAATGATTGCCTTCAAGCAAATAAATCAAAAGCTTCAAGGATTTCAACTCTGTAGCGGCTTTAAGCTGGGCGCCCACTTCTCGTTCTCAGTCCGCAGTCGACAGCCTTTTTTCCACTCAACTAAGCGCGCTTGCATCCATCAATGATATATGTCCTATATATACATATTTGCAGATCTAACTATATGGCATACATGCCACAGCCACAGAATCAGCGTTTCGCACAAAGCAACTATCCGTGCAAGCCTGTTATAATTTATAATCATTGCGCTGGCAGGAGCAACAACAGCAACCACAGCAGCCACAGCAACAACAGCTCAACATACTACTTTGCCGCTGAGTGCATACATATTTTGCTGGCTTTTCTATTTACACTTTGTTCACAGATTGCAAAATGGATATATGAAAAGAAATACCGACACAAAGGTATTTGACAGCTGAAAGGAGCTAGCGAAAAGTAAGTCCAAGAGTTTCAAAGATCTGCTCTTCTATAGGGAGGGTACCGCGCGGCTGAGTATACCCGATTGCTGTCTGTTTTTGTTAAAAGACTGTCTAAGTTAAACTTGTTGTTTGTTCGACAGGTCGACTGCACAAATATTTTCTTGGCCGAGAAACGCTACATTGCTTGACATTGTTGACACTATGAGGCCAAGGGTTTATTGGCCCAAAATTATTATGCAACTGATACTCTGCAGTGTTGGATAACAACTCTGCTAAAATATCTAGGTTAAAAAAAGAGTGCTTTACTATAGGATATTCAATTTATGGAACGCTTCCTCAACCTCTATTGGCAGGGCACATTAATTACAAATAAATTATTGAAAAACTGAAAGCCATTCGTACATGGTCAACAGCTAGCAACAAAATTACACTAGAGCTTTGTTGCCGACTGTCAAAATGCACAAAATTTTAAGCTCTTTAAATTATGGCAAACAGTTCGAAAAAATTAAATAAAAAATAACGCACATTGTCACAGCCATATGTAAGCCGGGCTTAACTGACTAACTAATACTCGCTATACAGTTGAAACAAATTATGAAAATATATATCTGCTCCTACCAGGTCACTGGAGGACTACAGAGAAAGTAATTTGCCACGCCTCAAAGAGGCGCAGAGATTAATTTTAATATTTATAAAGTGACTTAGAGACAAACCAATATACTCGTTTCACATCGTGAGTGAGCAAGCATAATAGGTTTTTGCAGGGGTTGCAAATTGTTTGAATTATTTATAATAATTCGCTTAATATATTTGTCAGATGCACACACTGAACGCTCTTCTGATTATTAAGCCCCCAACACCCACAGCCACAATGCCCCAGAGAGAAAGCTGAACAAAAGACCAGAATAGAATGGAGCACGAGAAGGGATTTTCAGATCTACATATATGCCAAATATTGCATGGTTAAGCGCGAATAAAAATTGGCTCGTTAAATCGTGAGTGGCCAACAAAAGAAGCCACTTTAATCCAGCTAAATAAAATAGATAAACAAATAATGAAAATGTTTGCAATTAATTGGAATAAACCCTAATGGGACTGACCCAGTAATAAGCCAAAAATATTTGGCCAACCTAAATTCGATATGTGGACATTTGAATATTAGATACATCTATCGAAGATTTTTGACTATATAGTCCCCAATCTCTATAGTTTTTCAATTCAATGTCATTCGATATAGTTTGCACAGAGCTGTTAAATCCTTGTCGCTTGCTTGGGGATTTGCGCTGCCTAATCAGTTGCAGATGGTTGGGGCCTATTGAACTTGTCGTTTGAATAATGGTACAGCAGACTCGACACGTGTGAGCCTGGCATCTCCGCTTTCAAAGTCAAAGCAGACGTTAATCTGTCAATGATTGCCAGCGGGGAGACCTTATCCAATTTGTCTTACATAATGCAGGCGTGCTGGCCAGCATGTTGGCCAAACTGGAATTACGTCAACCAACTAATTGCATGCCATTGCCACTTGACTTTAAACTAATGCTGGTAATTGCTGTCACGATGTCGTTAATGATTATCTGAATGCCTAATGCTTGGTTCGGCTCGTTAGCGCAGGATTCAATCGGGCGCTGAAAGGTAAATATCATTTATCAATCAGCTGGGGCGGCTTGCGTAACACAATGTGAATATTAGATAATTTGCCAAAGGAGCATTAATAATGATATTGGGACGTGTGCGAAGAGCCTTCATGTTCGACTGCTCCTTGAACACCACTAACTAGTCCAAGGACCCCAACGAACTCAAAATAAAAAGACAATGTGACGTCTTAAGCGAAAAACTTAAAACTTTCGGACAGCCAAGAGCACGCCAACATATTTTCGTACTCTATAAATTATGCGCATAACCAAGGAGCAAAAACCGAGAGCTGAGACTGGGTTCAACTGAAAACCAAGAGCAAAGGCACACACACACACAGACCAGATATGCTTCTGTGTGGTAGAAGAAGAAATCAACTAACCAAGCAGAACTATTACAATGGCAAAAAGTTTAACGAGTCATGTGAAAGTCTGTGGAGATCCCTGATAGCTACCGCCACCCTTGGCAAAAATCTGAGAAAAGGCAGAAGACGTTGGGTGCGAAATTTACTTTTATTGCCCTGTGTCGTCTCTGTAGTTGGTGCGATGTACATATGTAATATGCCTAGGCTTAACCACAGCATTTGATAAGGCAGCAGCAACACGACAAACCTGATCCTGTTGCTGTTGCTGTTGCTGTTGCTCTTGATGTTTGCAAGGTAACCAGATAGCCTGCCTCTGGGAGCTGCTCTGCTTGGCTGCTTTGTTTGTTAGTTATGGGCCTTAAAACTTGTCACACTTGTCAAACAAACTTGCGAAATGTCTGCTACTTTGGAGCGTCGCAAATGACTGAGAAAAGAAACCACAAAGAAGCTCGAGCTGCGCAGGTAGTAAGTTGGGAGTGCTCCACTTGCAGATACCCGTTACCCCCAAGAGATAGAGCTAGAGCTGAGGCATTTCTATAGTACGCTAACTGCAATCATTATGGAATGTGTTCCCTACTGAATATTATTCGATTCTAGATCCAGCGAAAGGTCACACAGTCACATGCTAATGAGGAGAAGCCACCCGGTGGGCCTCTTTCAGTTTTGGGGAAATTGGCGCGTTGGAGTGCAGCCACAACGCGAGCTCCTCTCGCAGGCATCTCTACTTTATCGCAAACCGCTTTTTGTGCCTCTTTTGCAAACTTGCACAGGATTTGCAAACGAATGTGTGAAGGAGTAAAAAATAGGGATTCCAGCTAGGTTTTTTTTTTGCTGCTGGCGCTCAGTTGTTGTAGAAAATGTTTAAAGAGAGAAAAAAAATGCGCGGAGAGAACAAAAAGCAGAAATGGGAAAAAATAAACATTTTGTTAGTTGCATAAATTTGGTTATAGTTGTTGGTTTTTTGTTGGACCCGCTTGTTGTTTCGTAGTCCCTGATAACAGACAGCGTCTCCAAAGCGTCGTCGTGGGAGCATCTTGTGTGAAACGGCGCCAGTTTAGATACAGCTGAGAGCTGGAGCCAGATAAATCTGTGGTTGCCACGCCAACCACTGTTGGGGGCTAGAGCATGGCTAAAGTTTACTTTAAGTCTCGTTCAGTTCAATGGACTTCGCAGGCATGAATCACTCTTAGCCCCTACCTTGCGACGCAGCACTCAAAACTTAATCGCAATCTTTGAAGCACATAACTTGAATACAGGCTCATAATGTGGCAAGGATATACACCCACACCCACACCCACACACACACGCAAGGATACAGAACCTTCTTACATTGCACACCCATTTATATCTCTATTTACAATTTATGCGCCACGTAAAGGTAAATAAAGTTGCAACAAGCGCTCCACACGCGACGACCGTAGGGTCTATCTGCCTCTGCTGCACTCGTTGGCTGGTTGGTTGGTTGGTTGGTTGGTTGGTTGGTTGCTTGGTTTGCCATACAAATCCCAAAACCATTTCACTAATTGAAATGAATTTTCATATACGACGACGAGAAAATGTCGAGAAGCGCAACGTTGACGTACTGAGCGTGCTGTACGTGAGTGCGAATATGAATATATATGTGTGTGTGCCTATGTGTGTGTATATGTGATAGTGTGTGTGTGTTTGTGGGGGGGTGTTTGTTTACGAGACACTTTCGTGTTGCTGTACAAAATTGCAATGACCTAAGGCAACGGGAGAATCGTTGGGCGCAAGGCAAATGAAAATGTTGCAGTTGAATGACTTTCCTCTTCAAAAAACTCTTTAAGACTTAAAGAACTCAAGCAAACAGTGAAGAGGGAAAAGTAAATACCGAAATATTTCTAATTATGGCTGATGACTATTAGCATTTGGATAAAGAGATTCGCGCCAAATGCGCACTTAAAAATTGTCTCCTCTCGGCAGGAAACTTGCTCGCAAAAGAACAACGAAACAAATAACCCACTCGACATGTCTCAAGTAGGAGAAAGTCTTCATTGTTGGGCAAATGCAGCGGAATTTCCACATATTCCTTATTTCTTTATTTTTGCTTTCTTTTTACATAATTAATATACAATTATGCAACCTCCTTGGCCAGCTTTAGACACTGCTGAGTGGTCGGGCCCGAGTGCCAGCTTCCCCAGCAGATTTTCAAGTTCATAATTATGTGGTGCCGGCTTGGCTTGGCAGGTCCTATTACTTGTCGTAGTCAGGGGCTAAATGCATTTCTCACGTCGACAGTTTTCATATATACATATGCATGTATATATATATATATATAAATCTGCATATATATATTCTTCTTCTTTTATTTATTCTCAATGCGAAAGTCACATCGGAGAAAGCACAAAAGATGGCAGCCCAGTTAGGCAGAGCCAGGGCTGCTCCTGTCCGCATTTCCCACAACGGAAGTCATCATACTTTTGCTTGTTTACATTATGCTTCGGCTTTCGCTGCTGCTGCGGCTGCTGCTGCTGCTTCTGTGCCTGCCACAAGCTACGCTGCGTAACATGTAATGAGGCTGGCTGGCTGGCTGGCTGACAATGTTGCCTTTTGAAAGGCGTTGAGCGTGGCGTGTAAACGCAAAATGGTGACAAAGCTCGCCTGCAGGGGACTCTGCTGAATATGTATGTGTGTGTGTGTGTGTGTGTGTGAAGCTATTCTAAGGCATTTGCTCGGCTTTTTTTCTTTGTCGGCAGCGCTGGGGTAACATTATTTTAATTAACATATTTATATGTGGAAGGGCTCAGGGCAACAAAAGCTACAGCCGCATCATTCGAGCTGATGTGGGTGCGCTTTGTGTATGAGTATGTGCATGTGTGTGTGTGTGTGTGTGTATGCATTGCAATTTTAATTACATAGACGCGACGACGACTTAAACAACAAGCCAACATACATAGCATATAGAATGCATTATGTTGCCATATGAAATCATTAAAAACTGTTTGCAAAGCCAAAGCGAAATCATTAAAAGCATATAAATTATGCACGCAGATAGCGAGAAGCCAGCTCCCTGCCACGCCCACACGCAGGTTCATAATACTAAAATGCTGAAATGCCAGTCCGCATAATTATGAGGCAGAAAAATGCCACAACTGCAACGACGATGACGGCAACGAAAAATTGTTTTGCTAATGTTTAGCGTCTACCCCTCCCTCGGCCTCCGTTTGTTGCATACTTTTCCCGGGTGGTGTTTCACAGCGATGCGGCTGAAAAGGGTTCAAGAAAAGACTGAGACAGAGCTGAAGGCGGGGGCAGTTATTTCATATGCGCCACCTAAAAGTATGCCTTAAGAAATTGCGAAACTTGTCTCGCCCTAATGAAGAGCCGTCTGCTCTTGCAGCAGTACATTTCACTCAGGTATTTCGGGCTAAAAATGCTTCAGTGCAAGAGGAATGCGAAAGGCTGTTTCCCTCTGCAAATTGTTAGGTGCGTAAAAAGGTAAAGCACTTTGTTTAGCAGCCAACTGCTTCCCTACCCTTCTGCCCACGAATATATATTTTACCGTCTTGCCTCGCACTCGTATTCAGGTGTATTCATGGACCGACCGCACTCGGTGCCAATAAATCCTCGGCAATCGCACTCAAAAATCAAAAGATACAGACCGGATAGGGAGACAGGCGAACATAAAATGCCAATTTCTAGTTGCCAAATGGTTATTGCCACAACAGCAGCAACTGCGAGAGCAGAGGCTACAAAAGTAACAAATTTACCACACACCGACACGATACATGCATTTACCTACACATATCCATATGCACACACACACAGACACACTAGCACACCTTTATATCTGCATGTATATGTATATATATAGAGTAGTGGCTTATCCGCGGTCACTGCAGTAGGTAAAGTTAAGTGGAGCACAAAAATAAAAACTGCTGCCAGAAGGCAATTTGTTGCGCCATTCGCACCTGAGAGATTGACTGACTTGAAGATACCCTGTACTAGCAAATGAGTTGGGACTAGCAGATGAGGGGTTCGCTGCTGCTTGGCTTTGCACTTCATTGTGTTTCGCACTATATAAAATTAATAAATGTGCCTGGCATGCGCATGCAAAGTGGTGGGGCAGCATGCAGATATTTATTCATTGCAGTCGGTCTGATAAAAGCTGGACAAGAACGGCAGAAGCGCAGCACTTAGAAGGCATAAAATTTATAAATTACTATGCTGCGCCATAATAAATTTCAGTTTGCGTAAAAACGCAAAATTTATATACAGCATGCAGCATAGTGTGGGGATGGACTCGCCTCGACTCTGAGTGGACTGAAAAACCCATTATGAATGAATTTAGTAGCAGCAGCAGCGACGCCAGCAGCGACGCCAGCAGCAACAGCACAAAAACCAAAACGTGCTAGCACATTTCGTCGTATTTATACAAATTTAAAGCATTCACCCAGCAAGCGGCGGGTGGGTGAGTACTCAAAATTTACGAGTATTTCCATGGCTGCCAGCGACGATAAACCAAACCAGTCGAAAGCAATAACGACGAGCCAATGCCAATAGTCAGCGGCCAGTGGACGACGGACGGCAGGCCAGGACGACCGCAAACGACTAAACATGACTAGACTACTTGTGCACTATAGCATCGGCTGGAAGTTAGTTGAAGGACACACACAACCGGATGCCGCTTGCCCACCCGCTAGATAAAGGGGCGTGCCGAGCCTAGGCACTCGGGCAGTCCAGTTGGCAGTTGGCAGTTGCCAGTTGCCGGTTGCCAGTCGTCGGTGTCTGGCCTTTGGCTGCCTCTGCTGTTTGGTCTCTGTCCAGGCCGGTCAATGACAGCTAAAGTTTTTCAAACTAACCTCGAAACGATAAAAAATTAAAGCAACAGTAAATGAGAGACGTACAGCCAGACAGCCAGACAGACAGCCAGACAGACGGAGAGACAGACAGAGAGAGGAACGTGAAAGAGGAGGCAGACGAGGGACAAGAGCATTTACTGCATCAAAATGCCGCAATGGGCTGTTATTATAATGAAAACGAAGCACTGAACCTGGCGTAGTAAAAACGGCAATAAGTAGTTGCCTTTGTGGCAACTACGGAGCACCCCTAACGGTTGCATAACCAACGTCAAGTTGCCATTAATTTTCAAGTGCAATGTCTGTATTCGTATAACTCGCTCAGCCTCAGTCTCAGTCTCAATAGACTTGCTGCAATATGCAAAGGAGGCGCAGAAAAGTATGCTATAACATTAGTTGATTCACAGAACACAGCTCAAAATATTTCTTCGCTTGTCTGCCTTTGCGCTGTGATATGAAAAACTTTAAATTCAGACCAGAAGCATTAAACAAGTCTCTTACCGCCAGGAGTAAGTGAAAATGGAAGCAAAAGTTAAAGCTTAACATGAAACTATTCCTTCCAGTGACAGCCTTAAAGCTTTAAACGGCATTGTTGAGCTCTCACTCAGCGTATTGAAGACTGTGAAACATGTTTGGAACTGCCTGAATCACGGCGAGGGGACGAAGGACCCGATGGGCCAGCATCACCCTATCAATATGTCAACTTTTGTTCAACTGTTTTATTTAATTTCGTTGTTATTTCTTTTTTTTTTTTTTTCGACTTTCCTTTTTTTTCTTTAACGTGCGCTACAGCAATTTATGAAATTTTCCTTGCATATATGCATATACATATATATACATATATATATTTGTATAGTACAAATATATTTTTTAACTCTTGCCCCAAAGTTATATGTCGCTTTCTGAAACCTCGATTGTATGTATGTATGTATGCTTGTCTGTGTGTGTGTCTGTGTGTGTGTGTGCCAATCGCACAGAATTCACTTTTTTTTCGTATTTACAAATGGGGCATAAGCATTTTTTCATGTTCCGCCAAATAAAAAATGGGGAAGCAAATAAAAGCATCTGGAGCATCCGGTAAAATTGGAAACTATAGCAATATATGGACGAACTTTATTCAGGGTATTTGATTTGCATACCAGATATCCTGTATTCAATGGAAATTGGCTGAAAATGCCATTGGAGTACATTGAAACGGAGACAGCACGATCAGTATTGGGATAGAGTTTGATCTTTAAAATTTGATTAAATTTACTGATGAAATGTTTTCTTATAATAAGGTATCTACTAGTCGAGCAAGTGAGGAAAAAAATGTTATGGCCGTTTACTTAGCCTCTCCAGCAATAACTCCCCTGGAACAGCCATCGAATTCGGACTCAACTTTTGCTCTGTGCCTGGGCCGTTTTCTCCAAATGGGTGCCAAAAGTCAACAAATAATATTTTTGCATAAAAATCGTCACTGAAATGAAAATATTCGGATGCAGCCATGCAAGTGGCATGGATAGGCGACGGACAGTACGGAAGGGTAGGCTTAAAAGCCCGACAAACCAAACAGGCCCAGCATATCTGTGTGTGGGAGAGAGAAATCTCAATTTGCACAAAATTTAATCAATATATGCTTTACGACTATGGCCATTCGAGCTGCAACCACTGCACCCAGTCCGCCTCCATTGTAGGCCCAGTTTTCGGCTGCTTATAAATTTATGCACATATGCAAATAGAATTTTCAAAATTGTCATTTAATTGCACTTTAGACAGCGCCAAAGGCCCAAAAATGATATGCAAAATGCAAACGGCGCTTCACTCTGTTCAATATTGATGCCATTCATTCATGGGACCTGTAGCTACTACTAGCCTCGGATTGGGATTGCGCAATGCTCTTTAAGGACTCCAACAGCGTCTGGTTTAAGTTTTACATTACAATTACGAAAGCAATGGAAGCGACTGAGACAATGTGAGAAATCCTCTGTGAGGGAAAGAATGAAGAAAATAAAAGACGAGAAATGAAAGAACGAAAATTTAATGGAACACAGCGAATTCTAGATAAAGCTTGGCACATATACACCATACCCGAAAAGGGAGTGAATGAGAGGGTGCTGAGAGAGAGAGAGAGAGAGAGAGAGAGAGAGAGAGAGAGAGAGAGAGAGAGAGGGAGAGGGAGAGAGAGAGGAGTTGCATGTGTATTTGCACAATGTGAAAGAGTCAACAAAAGGCGGTATTCAACAAATACACAAATACACGCACGCGTAAGCAAACTGCCCAACAGCCAGAAAGTATGCTTTACAAATGTGTAACACACACATCAACACACGCACACACATCCACACATACATTGTGGAGTGGATGCTGTTCTGTTTCTCGTCTTTCGTGTTACTTTTACTCACATTTCCAGCAGCAATTTGTGAATTTCGTCAAAGCCACTTCTCTCTCTCTCCCTCTCTTTTACTCTGTCTCTCTCTTCCTATTTTTCTCTCTATGTGCTTATCACAATTTATTATCACATATTTTCGAAAACGTTTAACCATTATCAGAACCCTTCCTTGCCTAAGCGACAACAGTTAAATGCAGCGCAGTTTAAGCCACTTTATCTCCAGTCCCAGCCTCAACATGGAATTTCTCCCTTTTAGCCTGACGTGTGAGTGTGCATGAGTGTGTGTGAGTGTATGTGTACATAAATGTGCGCCAAAAAGGCAGTCGCATTTATTTGCTAGATTTTGGATTTATTTTTTCGTTTTTCTCAGTTTCTTTTTTTTTTTTTTTTTCTTTTTTGTTGTAGGCCCCTGCGGCCGTTTGGCATCTCTTTTTCTGTTCGTTTGTTTAGTGCAGGGCACTCGTTGTTGTTGTTGTTGTTGTCGACTATTTTCACTCCACTTTCGAATGTTTTTATCCCTAAAGTCTGCTTGCGGATATGCACACATACACAATCCAGTACACACATACTCACACTCGCACTCGCACTCGCACTCACACGCACACTCACACACATATCGTACGAATATTGAGAAAAAAAAGATTGTTGGAAAAACAATAAATGGCAAATGTATTGCGGCATTTTAGGCGCATGGCGAAAAACAAAAGACCTGCAAATTTTGCAAAATGCTGTTGGCCTCTGCCTATTTTCCCTCTCTGTGTGTGAGTGTGTGTGTGCTTTCAGTTTGTAGTTTTCATGTTTTGCATTTTTAGAGCAATATGGCAAATGGAATTTTTCGTTCACGTCGCGCGCTAAACATTTAAGTGAGCCAAGTGGCTTTTTGCAAGTGAGGGCGACGATTTGCATATGGCTTTTGGGTTGGAAATGGCCCAAAAATATGTGTACGCATCCATATGAAGTGTGTGAAGCGGAGTGCATCTGTAAAATACTCACTTAGATTTCCACTAGGAATGTAAACGTTGCCCGATGGCGTCCGCACCAAACACGATGGCTCAAAGTCAACGCCCAGATCATTGGGATTGTTAGCAACAGAGCCGGCAATTAAACGAGCATTATTATTCATGCGGCTCATTGTCGGATTACGTGGCGGAACATCCGGTGGTGCTGTTGGCGTGACTCCCTCCAGGAGAAAGCCTGCAAATAGTGACAGAGAAGGACAAACATATGTGTGAGAGAGTGAGTGGCTGTGAATCGTAGCTGGTGACTGTAAAAGCATTTTGATTTCTTTACGCTCTCAATTCATAAAATATTCATTGAAAGCCCAAATACAAGCAAATAAAAGAGATATCCATAATAAATATATTTTCACTTTAAATACCCTGCACAGACAGCCAGCGAGTATGCCGGATGTGCACTTTTTAATATTAACTTGCATTGTCTCCAAATAGGGCATCCTGCTAGTCGAGTTACTTCGATTAGAGAGCCCTTGTACCTATTTATATTTCTTTTTTGTATTTTTTTGCTGTACTTTTGATATTAAAGTTGAGTTCAGTACATTTTTAAACAACAGCAAATGGGATTTGTGGGTGGATGGGTTGGTTTGCCTGCCGCCTGCCGCCTGCCGCCTGCCGGGGCATGCAATCAGTGAGCATTGAGAGCCGAAAATCAGGCAGAAATAAAAATGAAATTATTTAGCAGCATTGAAAATTCAATTTGTTGCTGGGCGGTGCCAGACAAACAGAGCTCGAAAACATACACACACACACACACACACACACACATGGATATATAGAAATGTGTCTTTGGAATAGAGCGAATTGCCTAGCGAAAGGCAATTCGAGAATCAAAAGCAGGCCATTGCCGTCTCTCCAAGCAGCGCGCGAAAGAAATCGAAATAAATTCAATTTGCTGCGTTGAAAAATTTGAATGTCGCTGACAACAGCTTCCAGGAGGCAGCATCAAATGCCTTTGATAAGCACATGCACATACTTAAAAACACACACACACACATACACAGTCAGAAATATACATAAATAAAAAGGTATTCAGCTGAGTGTGTGCGCGGTAACACTCTGTGCTTGGAGAGCGGGAGAGTAGAGAAGAGCGCGCGCCAGGATCCATATAATAAATTTCAAAAGCATTCGCATTCAGTCGCATAGAAAATTTTAAGCTCATTTATAGGCTTAAATGGGAGTGAAGTGGTGCGGCGGGGCGTGTAGTGTGCTAAGCAGGATTCTCGACAAATTTAAATGCCAAAAGCGAAAACAACAAAATCATAAAAAGCAAACGGCAAGCGGCAAACGGCAAACGGCAAGCGGAAGCGCCTCAGGCCAATGCCAGAAATTTCGAAATTGTTGAGATTTGCTTAGCGCGAAAATTATATCCTGCCTAGCAGGCTAGCAGGGCCCCATTCAAGTATCTCGCAGCTGGCTGGGATGCCATCAAGGACTGTTGACAGTGTGCCCAGTTTTCCTGCTTCAGCAGGAGTAGGCTTAGGCGCTATGCCTGCGCTCTCTCCCTATTGCGGTCAAATGGCTGGAAGACCAGGCAAGTGACCAGCTCTGCGAAGCAGTGGGAAATTTAAGCTGCGGAAAATATGACACCAGCTTGGGCTGTGGCCTGAATGTCCGTGGGGCTTGCGCATTATCATTCTAATGAAACGCTCTGCCCGATACCCCAATTGCAGGAACTGCCAGAATGCTGCCTGACTGCTGCCAGCAAAGATTATTTCACGCGGTTAAACACAGTAGCAAAGTTGGCCACAAATTTTTCAACGGCAGCCGAACAAATTCGAAATTCGAAATGGCTGAGAGGAAGCCAGGGGGACGCGGAGCGAGCACAGGACTCGTCCTCGGTCGGGGCTTTGTCGGTCAGTTGTGATTAAAGGGGGCGGGACGGGATGGTACGAAACGGGACGGAGAGAGAGGCTGTTGGCTAAAAATATTCGTGGGCTTTTGTCTCTGGCTTGTGTGTAATTAGATTTGAGATTTAAGGCGCTTAGCACTGATGAGCAGCAAATTGAAATTGCCAGCAGCTGACAGCCGCCGCGCACGGCACGCGGGCGTAATGTCGCGCAATGTCGCCAGAGCATTGTATTGAAAACTAAAAATTATGGAAAGTTTTGGGCGCTCGATAAAGACGACGCTTTAATGGCAGCTGCTGTGCCAACATAATCCCAAAAAGTTGAGCATCCTGCTCGAGTCACAGCGCTAGAATTGCATTTCAGACAAATTATTTTGCCATCAAGCGTAAAAGTTAAGCTTCACTCTTAGCATTTGCATACACAGACGATAACGTTATTTAAATACACATCCCTGAGAGAGGGAGAGAGAGAGAGAGAGAGAGAGAGAGAGAGAGAGAGAGAGAGAGAGAGGGGGGGGGGAGAGCGTGAGTAGATTGTGGCTGCTACATGCACATTAGTTTAATATTAAACACCGAGTGGCAAAATGTCAATTGTGCTCGCTCCCTTAACTTCTGTTAGGGTTCCTGCTAGCGGTTTAGCAAAGCAGCCAAAGGACCAAAAAAAAAAAAGAAAAAAAAAGGGAAAGAGGGAATCAAAAAAGAACAACTAGCGACAATGGCAACTCTGGCGGCCAAACAAAAGTTGCTGCAATGGTCGCCACTCGCTTTGGCCGTTAGCATCCGCAGGCAGACAGGCGTAAGAGCAGCCAGGAGGAGCAGTCAATGTGAATGTGAATGCCAAGCGCATCCAGTAGTAGTAGCAGCAGCAGTAACAGGAGAAGCAGCAACAGCAGGAGGAGAAACAGCCACGGCAGCAACAACAACAACAGACCAGGCAATGGCGCTGATAAGCAGCTTATCTTCATTTCTACAACCTCCAGCGTTTATTTTTGTGTGGGCGTTGTTTGTTTGTTTGTTGTTGTTGTTGTTGTTGTTGTTGTTGCTGTTTTTGTTGCCATTGTCGTTGTCATTTTGAATGCGAATTGTCGTCGTTGTCGTCATCTATGTTGTTGCTGTTGCTGCTTTCTGGGTACGCAAAATGTGTAATGGCATTTCGTCAGGCGAAGCATGAAAAAGCGACAACACACACACACAAATGCCATTGCAAACGTATGTGTGTGTGTGTGTCTTTGTGTGTGACAAAACAAATTTACCCCACCGTGCAGGGGCTGGGATTGAGGCTGGGGCTGGGGCATGAGCTCCTCCTGCTGGTGCTGCCATTCCTGGAGTCATCTCAACTGCTTGCTGCTGCAGCGCTGATGGCCTTTGTGGTGGCGCAGCTTAATGCTTTTATAATGCATTCAACAACAAATGAAAATGAGCACAGCAAATGGCAAAAGTATTTACATTTGCAGCTCCTCAATAGAGCGCGCCAACTCCACACGCGCTGATGCTCCCAGCTAAGTTGGCCTCGTAGCCTAACTAAGTAAGCAAGTAAGTAGCCGAACTGCAGTTGCAAAGTCTTGAGCAGCGCCCAAAACTATATTACGGTAATTCAATTAAAACCATCTCAGAGCGGGCTAGGGGCTAGGCGGCTGGGGCTGGTTGCAAAGGAAAAACGACACCAGCCGCTTGCGGCATGCCAGGAATGAACAATGCGAAACAGGAGGCGGAGGCGTAGGGGCGGGGGTCATGCCAATGTTGCTGCCAAGGTGCCAACAGCAAGAATAACAAAAACAATAACAACGTCATCAGCATTGCTGTCCGCCTTCATCTTTGCTGGCTTCATTCGTGCCTCCTGACGTGGAGAGAAATGTAAAACACTTTTGGTATGACAGCTGAAATGTCAGTTAAGCATGAATCGCCTCAGTCTCAGTCTCTCCGAGCTCTGCGCCAGCCGTAATCAAATTGTGTCTGCGCTTTTCCATTTTCCACTGGCTTCAGGTGGACTAGGTGTGCCAGGAGAGACAGGAGCGCCAGGCATGCCAGGTGGGCCTGCCTGCTGAGCACCCGCTGAGCGCTCGTTGCCGACAGTTTCTTTACTTTATTTACACTTGTTGCCACGGCGGGTTAAGTGCGGATTAAGTGCAGCACTTGCCGGTGTCGAGTTTATGAATGTCGACTGCAACTTGACAATATATTTAAATATTGCAGATGCTGCGATCGGCCGATGCTTTGCTCCCACTGCAGATCAAGAGCAGAGCCGAATGAAACAATGTTTGCCAAATGAAGTCGGCACGCAACGCTGCGTATACGCAATGCAGTTGAGTGACTGCTCTGCTATGCTCTATTGTCAGAGCGGTCACTGTTGCTGCCATTTTGTTGATAAGCAGATGCTGCCAAAATCACACACACACACACACACACACACACACACACACACACACACACAGAGAGACAAATGAAAGGAGTCCAGCTGACAATTATTTAGCTGCGTGCGCGTGTCTGTGTGTATCCCAGTGTTTGCCTAAGCTTGTTTATGTACCATCAGCTGAATGCACCTAGTTAGACAGAGTCCTGCCCAAACGACCTGCCTCTCTGGGCTGGGGCTTGGGCTGGTGCCCCACAATAATGCGGGCCATCTATATGCGTGCAAACGTTTGCCGTTCTCTTTGCCTCTGTTTATATTTGCATACATTTTCAGCGATGCATGTGTGAGTGCGTGAATGTTCGATTGGGCGTAAGGCAGTCAGGCCGTCAGGCAGTCGCTTGCTCTTGACATCCCCGAAAATGCTTTGCACAATACAATGTCGTCGAAGTCAAGCTTATATCTAAATGAACTTGATGTAGGCCCGACCTAATGCTCCAGTGGACCCAGTTATATGCCACATTTGTATATAACGCCTTTAGCTTAGCAAGTTTGTGAGGCTTATTAAATGTAGTAAATGCTTTTTTCGGGGCCTCTTTAATGTTGGGTCTGTCTATCCAACTATTTATGTCGCTTGCCATGTTACTGACTCCCACAACTCATGCTCGCACCTTCGCATGGCCCCCTTCCCCTTCCCCTTTCCTATCTCCTGCCCCGCTGCCATTCAGATTCTCCTGCAGCAGCCAATGCGGCTGTTGTTTGTCAAACTTTTGCGCTAGCTCCACCTCCCTCCGGGCGTGGAGATTTATTTAGTCCGAGTGTATGGCCACAAAACTTGGATTTACTTCGACACAATTGTCAGCTTAGTCACGTTTCATGTTTCTCTCTCGGCGCGCGCGTGTGTATATATGTCTGGGATTTGCACAAGGCGCAAGGCACATAGAGAACACACACACACTCACACAAACAAACACACACACACATGCATACGGAGGGTAAGTACGTTAATACTAAACACAACATATAAAGGTAAAAAGCCAAAGGCACGCGATGCGCATATTTTAGGTAAAAGTTGGTTTTTTGTTTTCTGTTTTCTGTTTGCTTTAGTTAGGGTTTTGTATGCTAGTTAGTTTCTAACTGTTATGCAAGGACTAAAGCGTATTAGTCCTTTTTGCTGCCGGCGAGCAGCAAACTTTGATTCAAGCCCGTTTACATGTTGATACGTTGATGCGACTCTAAGCCTCAGCCCCACAGCCCTTAAAGACTATTTCCATCAGCAGCGCCAGTTGCTCACCTTTCCCAGCCCAGCTGATTAAATTTCTTCGATGCATACTTTGTGGTGCAGTTAATCAAATTTAAGCTACGACCCAGTTGGCAGCACCCAACCCCCTCTAAGGTTAAGCAACGGAAGCCAACACCACCCGCCCCGCCCGGACATGATCCGCTTCGATCTATCCTCATATGCTGCGGTTGGCAAACCGACTTTGACAGATTTTGATAGTTTTTGCCGAGCGCCGTGAGACGCGACGTGGCTTAATTGATTTTGTGGCATGCAAAGTTGAGCAGACGACGGCATTGACACAGCGCCAACAACGCTACAAAAACCGCAGGCCAGCCGCTCGCAACGATTTAAGCTCGTCTCTCATTTTTTGCATGGTCGCTCCCAGCCGATTCATCTACTTAGTGGGAGTGCAGCTCGGCCGTAATCCAATTAGAGCAAAGGCGGCGTCGTGTGTGGAGTTACTTTAAGGCTTCAAGAGGTGGCGTTTGGTGTTTGGCCTAATTGACAGCGACAAGTGGCATAAAGGGCTAGCTAGAAGCTAGTCTCCTGCCAGCAGCAGGCTTGCTTGGCATGTAATAAATGTCACTATTTTGAACTATTTCCAAAGGGCAATTGTCCTAGAGACACACAGAGAGAGAGAAAGCGAGTTGGATGAGGGATGTCAGATTTCAGAGCTAGAGTCAGAGTCAGAGTCAGAGTCAGCCACTTCATAGGCAGCGAAACTTTTTCGGGTGTCAAAAGAATGAGGGACGTTAAATCTAATTCGCTGCTAAATTTGACACATTTCCAGCGTTGCGTGCGGCAAGTTGAAGTCGTTGAAGTCAACGCGCAGCGCGAAACTTTCGACTTGCAACTAGGTCGGCCGGCAACGCCCTCTGCCACTCATTTATCGTTGAATAACATAAATTAATGCAAACCGCCATGAAAATGGCAGCCAGCTCGCAACGGGCCCAGGAAATGCAGCAAAACTTTCGAGTGACGCCCAAATATGAAGGCCAGACATAACTGACACTTGCCTGCGGCTCATTAAATTTTCAAAGTGCCAACTGGCAGCCAAGGGGCCAGTTATCTCGCCCAATCCCAATCTACGAAATCCAATGCACAATGCATACCGAAAATCGGGCAACATCAGACAGTAGCAACATCAGTTGGCCAAGCTTACTTGGTTGGTGCTTAACCTTCTTCGACGACATTGTTGTCTTTGTTGTTGGGGCTGTTGTTGGGGCTGGGACGCAATGTTTCGAGGTGCTTGACATTTTGCTGGCGTCTAACGCTATGCAACACAATTGCCTAACGCTCCAGCCGCAAATGCCGCAAGTGCCGCAAGAGCCGAACCTCCAGCCTGGCTCCATTGTCTGCGCCCACAAAGCCTACAAACTTGCTGCGCTTGACAAGCAAATTAAGCGCACAAAAGCAGAAAATAAAGCAGCTCGGATTGCAAGCGTGTGTGCGTTGGTGTTGCAGTTGGTGTGGGCGTGAAAGAAAGTGTGAAGCAAATCGTAAAAAATAGTCGTAGTTTTCTTCCAGCTGCTGCAGTAGCTGTAGCTGTAGCTGTAGCTGTAGCTGTGGGTGTTGCTAAAAGTACAGCAGTTAAGCACTTTTGTCTCAATGAGTGTCAACAAGCGCCCCCAAGTCTCTAGCCGACACACACACACACACACACACACAGACACGCACACGCTCACACACACTCACTCGTCTCGTGCGACTGCTTGTGGGGGAAAATAGAGAAAAATAATCGCCCTATTAATGAGCCTTAGGCCAAGTGCAACAAGCTGACAGACAACATGACCTGACCCAACCTAACCCAGCGCCAGATTTAACGTTCGCCCCGGCTATTTAGTTCATGTTCATGTGCAATCACCCGAGGCATGTGTGAAGCCAATAATAGGGCATTAGAATGCACAGAAGCACATGCACATGTTTTTTATTTGCATATGCATAAGAGATACATAAAAAAAAGGAAAAAGTAACTCAATTTAAATATAAATTCTATTAAAGACTTCACTATTCTCTTTTGATATGAGCAAACCTATATCTAATCAAGTCAAATATAAATAATTACATAAATTATTATCGTCTCTCAACTCACAACTTTTCTATTTTCATATAAGAAAACCTCTAACTAATTAAAGCATATAGAAATAATTTTTAAAAATTATTATTTTCCTTAGAAGGCTTCTCGTCATAAATATGTATTTGTAGTTCTCTGGCTGGAAATCAAACTTTAAACTTTAAAAGTTTACATTTGCTTGTATTTGTTAGTCGAACCTAATTGGATTTCATATTTGGCCGCATTCCATTGTAGATTGATATTGCCAAGCAGCATGTTTGACAAAAGTTGCCATGCAAACGCCGTCAACAACAACAACAACAACAAAAACGCAATTGAAATTCGGAAAATGAGCATTCGTCCTAATGTTCCCCACTGAAGAGAAGCAGCCAAAGGCAGCCACGTGAGTAAATATACATAATACAAGAATAATAACAACAACAATAACAGCAACAACAACAACAACAACAACAACAAACAACTTTCTTCAAATGAGAATTTCGCTGATGTCCGCTGATGACAACGCTGCGTATATATTTCAAGTATCGACTTACGAGAGCAGGCGGAAATGAGCAGGAGGGCGGCAGAAGGCAACAGGCAGCAGGCAGCATGCAGCAGGCAGCAGGCAGGAGGCAGAGTGATGGGGCAGGTCGTAACAACTTTAATTGGAAGGACATGAAAGAGAATTTGCTGCTCGAGACGTATGCCTGATGCCTGCTGCAAGTCGAGTGCCGCTTTCAGCAATTCTACCAGGTCAGCTGCGACGGTTTCTCCGGCTGAGTTGGATTATTTATTATTTGGCTGCACTAATGGTCGAGCGAAATGGCAAATGGAACAATTGCGCTGGCCACACAATCCACAATCCACATCCACATTCCCTCAATTTGTGTTAATATAATTTAAAAATTTCTCTGCTCATTTTTTGCTGCTGCTCCTGCTACTACTCCTGCTACTACTGCTGCTGCTTTTAGTGTACGTTGGAGAGTCGTAAAAGTTGCTTGCGCTGCTTTGGCTGGCACTCTTAATTTTTATTTGCCATTTCGAGGGTTGTACGCTGACCCAGCCTCAGCATTCACTCCGCTGATTTGTGGAGTTTTTCCTTTTTTTTTTTTATTTTTATTTTTATTTTTGGGGCTTTCGAGTGTTCCCTTTTGAAGTTCACTCACACACACCCGCACACACCCGCACACATCAAATTTGAAAAGTAGCGAAAGTTTTGAGGGTTAGTTGGTCCACTTGCAGTTTCTTTTTACGAATGTTCTTGCCAGCACAATTTAAGCAACATCTAGAAACAACTTTGCTCATGCACATACAACATTTTTAAGCCTAGTTGTTGGTGCAAAGTTTGTTTTCTGTAATTATGCTCCGCCGCATGCACAAAACTTTCCATCCAGCCTCTCTGGGGTGCATGGAAGCATGCAAATTATGATGACGATGTTGAAGCGGACTTTGCAGCTGGCTGCAGCTTTGATCAATGATTCGGCTGCTGCTGCTGCTTCTATAACATAATTTACCTTATATTGAACTTGTCTAGCTTGAGTTTGTTTCTTATATTTACATATATAGCTGTGTCTATTTGCGTGTGTGTCTGCATTACGGAATGCCTTCAGTTAATTAAAAAGTTTGTGTTTCTTTGATTTCTACTTGTATTCGCCGCTGGCTGCAAAGTTAATTTCCCAATTAAAGTCGGTTAATTGCAGTGCGCTAGGCAACCGGCTAAAGCTCCGCGCCCGCTATGCAGATGCAGCCCGACATGCATTTCAAATCTCTGTGCTTGTGTATGGGTGTTATGCAATGTTTCAGTGCCTACGCACAGGCGCAGCAGCAACAATTAAAAATAATGGAAAAACATTGCGGCACCAGCCACAATACCAACACAACAACGCCGTCGAGCCAACTTGCAACAACATTACAAGCAAGCGCTGGCATTATGTAAAGCAATTAAAATGTAACAGCAGCAACCGTAGCAGCAGCAGCAGCAGCAGCAACAACAAAAAAAACCCACAGTCTAACTTGAGCTTTGCATACACACACACACATACACACACACACAAACACTTGGACACACATATACATATACACATATATACATGTATAACAAACAAACCGCTGACTTTTAATGGCATGCAAAATGTGTGCCAACCAGCTAGAATCAGCTGAGCAGAGCAGGACAGCAGCAAAGACAAAGTGAGGGCGAGAGAGAGAGAGAGAACGCATTAAACGAGGCCCGCCAAAAAGTATGCTATGGAAAAAAAGAGAGAAGCAACTGCTGGCATGTTACTTGCAACTTGAAGCTAACCCATGATTAAATAAATTGTTGAAAAATGTTCAACAAGCCAGCAGCGCCTGCTGCATGCCCGTAAGACCCGCTGCCACGCCCCGCCCTGCTGCACCTAAATCCCGCTGACCTGCTAAAAATCTATAAAATGCTGCACGGCTGGGGAACAGTGGGCTGCGCCTGCTGTTAGGCAACATATTGCAGTCAAGGCCTCGCTGCGTGCATTTTTTAAATGTTCGCCGCTTCCTTTTCGTGTTGCTGCTGCTGCTGCTGCTGCTGGTGGTGCTGGTGGTGCTTGTCGCTGCCGCATCGCGGCATGTGGCACAAACGGAAGCTTCTGTTTGGCTCACATAAATAATAACAATAGTGGGTTGCGGAGAATGGCAAATGTAGACTGTGCCAGGCATGCCCATGCTTGCAGTCTCTCTTTGTCTGTGTGTGGGCGTGGCTAGGCAGCAACACGTGTAACAATCCTGTTACAGCTGCCCCTCCACCCACACATCTATTGCAGCTGCTCTTGTTGTAGCCCCTTATTGAAACTATTTACGATGTGCTTACAACTCTCTCTCTATGTGTGTGTGTGTGTGTGTGTGTTCGTATCTATTGTGTTAGGTATACACATGTAACCACGCACCTTTGAGTCTGTGTACCTAAATGTTTTTCATCTTGTTGCGAAAAACATTTAACTAGTCGCAGGAAAGGGAAGCTAAAGCTAGTCCTATTAGCTTGCAAGCAACATTACAACAAAATATTTCAAATTTGTTTATCTCTCACAGTAGTTAATTAAATGTGAAAATATTTGCTTACAGCTCGTAATAACAATAAATAAAGCCTGGGCATTGCAGTAAGTGTTATGCTAACTGTCAATAAATATTATTGTTGTCAAACTCTAAATACAGCAATTGCCTTGTGTCAACTGAAGCGAGAATCTCCTGCTAACAAAGCTATGATTATATTTAATTATATGTGAATAGCTTTAATGTGAATTTTGAATTATTTAATTGCTCTGATCAGAGGGCGATAACTGAGTTGATAAGAGATTCATAGACTCTTAGACAGCTACAGCAGCTATATGGTCTATTCTATTCAATCTCTTCACCTTTATCCTAGCTATTACCGTAGCTTTATCCTGATTTTCATTTTTTTACCATTGAAAGATTAGAATACGAACTTCCATAAAGAAATTCAAATCAATTTTTTGACAATAGTTGATGGAGAAATAGAGATTGTGGGATCTATCAGACAACCGAAAATATAGTTTTCAATTCACATGATGTGATGGGTGGGGTGACTGAGCTGAGTGGGTGGGTCCTTAATCATGGAGAATGTCTGCATATTGGCTCTCTCAGATTTTGTTGCTAATTTATAATTTTAAAATGTTAAGCAAACCTTGCAGTTGAGTCGAGTTAATATAATTAGGTTCATCTGGAAGTATACCTGCAAAAGAGGAAGATAATTAGTTATAGTTGGCATTATTTAGTTCGCTTAATTTAAAATCAAATTACAATTTAAAAATTTCATATTCGAGATTTTCACTTGTTTAATTTCATTATGCAATACTTTCGTATGTTTTATGTTTATTTATTTTTATGTGTTTTCCTTTCCTGCTCGTTTTTTTGTTTTTTTTTTTTTTTTGGCTTCAGCTTTTGCAATAATTTAATTTACTGCATTTTGTGGCTGACCACACTGGGCAGCAATGCTTGCTGCTGCAACTGAATTGTTTGTATTTATTATTATTATTATTTTTTGGTGTTTGTTTTTATTTATTTTATTTGGCTTTATTTATTCTGGGATACATATTATAATTATTTATTTTGCAACCGCGCTGGGGCTTTGCTCATGTCACTCGCAGCAATTACCGCCTGCGATTTACTTTTACAAATTTGCATATTCAGTTTTTGCTCAGTTGATTTAGTGGGAAAGGTTCAATGTGAAATAGGTGAAATTAATGCTGTCATAATGGAAAACCGATTGAGTCTCATTTAAATTATTTAACTTTCGCCCTGCAAGCTCTGCAAGCAACAGCGACACGAAGAGGCGTCAACTCACAATAAAAGCTGAAAAATTAATTTAAATGTCTTCCTAATGAATGTTTACAGCGCTCATATTTTGTATATGAAATACAAATAAGCCTCATCCCATTGCCCATTTGCATCTTTTGTCATGCTAATCATAGAAAATGAAAATGCCTATCAGAAATCTTGCATAAGTGACAAAAAATTAGCTGCTGCCATCCGATACCAATATCGAAATCCCGCTCCCCGCTGCCCGCTCTCTGATCAATGTTTTCCGATCTCTGACTTCAGCTGAATATGAAACAGTTCCAGATGTGACAAGAGTATGCGATACGAGATTCAATTTTCGATGCGTCGTCTGTCATCTGCATATTAACGGCATAAGATATCAACTGCCTTGTCGCATGACACTTTTTTATCCACTAATGTGCTTTCACACACACACACAAACATATACAGATGTGTGTGTATTATAATTCTTATCTGAGCGTCGCTTGCGTGAAACTGTGAAATGATTTGGAACTGATATGCAAATTTTCGTCACCAGGCCGTGGCCGTGGCTGTGGCTGAGGCTGAGGCTGTGGCCGGGGTTAGTGTTAGTTAATTGAGAGAAATTCGGGTTTGGGTTGCAAACTGAAATCGTATTTTGATTAATGAGCGACAATTTAAAATGCATTTCTATGGCTACGGAATTGCATAAGCCAGCCGCTGTCCAGTTGCACACGTCTAGCCTCGATTGGCCGCAAAGAGAGAACAACATTTGTGCGTAGGCTGCATGGAGGCAATTTCTTCACTGGCTGGGCGAAGCTCTGTCTTCGACAGACAGGCAATCAGTTGCTCTTGCCGCACACAGTAGCCACAGGCACATATCCAAAAATTCAACTTGCAACTGGCAACTGGCAACTGGCGAACGAGGCTGCAGCTTGTGCACTGACTGGACAAAAGTTAATGACTTGACTTGGGCATCAACAATGCGAGGCGAATTTCCTTTTTTGTGTGCCTCTGCAATGATAATAAACGGCAGCCCATACGAGCCATCCCAAAAGGGAATGCTTTAGACACGAAGCGACAGAGTGAAAGAGAGGGAGGAAGAGAGAGGGAGGGGGAAAAGACTGCAATGCTATGTTTAACTGCGCAGGCGCAGCAGCCTTGTTGTTGCTCGGGGCAGCGACTGCATTCAAACAATGAACATGTGGATCCGACTCTCGAGCAATTTGAATGGACGTGCTCCTGACTCGCTGTGTCCGTGTGTGTGGGTTCACCGCGGTCTTCATTTGAATGCGCAACATGTTGTTGTGGCATGCATCGACCGGTGCCCGTCAGATCCTCCTTCCTTCTCTCTCTCTCAGCTACTCCTACGGCTTCATTTGCCATTATCTTCCAGTTGGTTAGTTAGTGCGCCTTAATTTATCGCTGCAAATATTTCGCTCTGTCTCGCAACGTCTGCGATATAACTTGGCTCCGCTCATAATACACCTACTACTATAAGTATACGTACGTACGCTGTGTGGTTACCTCCGACAGTGCCACGAGGCAAGTCAATTGTCGATTTCATTTCTTGTTGTTGTGCAATAGTTTTCATATCGCTCTCATAAATTGCTGCTATTGTTGCTCTTCTTCTTTTAGAGTGCATGCAAATATGAGACAGCCGCCTCCTGCTCCTGCTCCTGCTCCTCGAACTCAACTCTTTCGCTCACTGCTTGGCCTGCTTGGCCTGCGTTGCCCGTTGCTACTTATATGCTTATTGAGTTTATTATTATTGTCGTTATCTGAGCTGCCGCTACTGCTGCCGCTGTTGTTGCTGTTGCTGTTGCTGTTGCTGTCGTTGATTGCGGTCATTGCTGCTGGTTATCGTTATGTTTATTATTACACTCGCACAACTACTACCTCCACAAGCGTCTGATGCGCTTCATTTTGTGCTAATATTAAATAATTGCATTGCAGCTAAGGCGGGGGTAGCGAGACAGAGACTCGTGCTACTTGCCTAGCCTACGCCTATCATTGCGCTCAATGAGCAGCTTAAGTAATCTATTAAAAAATCTCTTATACTGGGCGTTCAACTTCAGCTTACCACAATGTTTTTCAAATGTTTATATGATATTGAAATCTGAAGAGTAATTGACAAAACCTCTTGATTGAATAAGTTACATTCATACTTTTAAATCTCTTCAACAGTTTATCGAACAGATGCCAGGCCTTGTAAGTTTTGATTCCAGTTAGCATGGCCTATATTTTCGTTTCGTTATCGAGTCGAAGGCTCATTTATAGTGCGCAGTCTGACAAATACAAATGCTTCGAGTAGCACGCGGTCCTGCTTGGGATTCAGACTGGGCTAAGCAGTTCATCAAGCGGGCTGCCCTTCATCAGTGGCAGCGAACACGCCCATACTGATTGTGGATGTTCGTTGTAGTTGTGCTGGGTTTCTACCATTTACCATTTACGACGTTCAAGCTTTTCTACTTCCGGGCAATACACTTAACCGCTTCCATGCGTAGGTAGCTAAGGATTTTTGCTATACTCTTAGAGCCGGCTCGAGCTCATAATCTTACCACTCAAATCGCTAAGCAGCTTGGCAATAGCAGCAGCTGTAGCTGTAGCTGGAGCGACTTCCCTTCTTTAGAGCTGCACTTAATTTACCCTTAATTAATTGACCTGCAGTCTAGTTAAGTCCACACTCCACTCTCGCCGATCCCCCGCGCTCCGCTTGTTGCTCTACTTAGTTGCGGCGTTTGCCATTTTTGCAAATGTTTTGTGTGCATGCAAATGGTTCGTTCCGTCGTTCATTCACTCATTCAGCCAGTTAGTCATGCAGCCAGCTAGCCAGCCAGCCAGCCAGTCCGTGGTCAATTCCATTCATTTCCATGGCTCGTTCAAGTGGCGCTGTGGCCACTCGAGTGGCCTGCCCACTTGAGAGAACCAAGCCCCGTACTGACATGGCCCGACCTGAATAGCCCCAGAGCTCATTTAATTTAAATTTGAATTTGAATTTTATATTCATTTATTCGTGTGCCACTAGCGACTGACCACTGACCGTATACCCTGTGAAGAATGAACAGCCAAACTCATCGACTCAGCATTCAATTTCGATTCGATCATCCATTTGATATATATGCCTTATCTGCTACAGAGGGCTGCTGACATCTGCATTTGCTCGTGACTCTTGCAATTCAATTCAAAGGTAATAAGCTACAGCAAATTGTCCAGATTCAGATCCAGCTCAACTCGTACTGCGATTAGTGTTTTACTACTTTGATTTGTTGTTTATCGCTTGTATTTGCCACACAATTAATTATTTTACTGCATTCGCACGAAATTTAAAAGCCTGCGGTCAGTTCGAGTAATGTTTAATTAACAGGCGAGCCCAGCCGGGTCGAGTGTGTCTGTGTGTGTGTGTGTGTGTGTGTGTGTGGAAATTGGGTCATTCAGTGCCCGGCTCGAGAGCTCGAGAGCTCTAGATGCTGCCATATTAGGGTAACTAATTAAGGCAAGGCTACGCTAAAAACTAGCTCCTACACACGCACACGCACACGCTCTCGCAGCTCATGGAGTCTGCTTTGTTTTATTGTGCAGAGTGTCGGATGTCTCATGGCAGTTAAACTCATTCGCAGAACACTTAATGCGCACTAATGAAATGTCAGCTTAAGTCATAACTCAACTGCAGCAGCCACAGCCACAGCCACAGCCACAGCCAGAGCCAGAGCCACAAACAACAAAAGCCAAGTCCAAGCATCAGCAGATGAGATTGGTGGCCAAGTCCAAGTCCAAGTTCCAGTCGAAGCCCAATCCCTAGCCCAAGCACTGAACAACTACTACTTATGACAAAAATCTATGACAGAGCCAAGGGCGAAACTTTTGTGGGGCTTTTCGCTTGGCTTTTAAATATGACTTGCATTTATGAGATTTATGTCCTCGCGCGCACATGTGTGGACATGTGTGTGTGTGTGTGGCGCTAAACAAAATGGCGGCTATTGTAATTGATAAGTGCCGTTATATGTGTGCGTATGTGTGTTGTCTTTATTGTCCTGCCAATGTCCGCCATTTTGCTTACACGCTAAAAGAGATTGATGATGCCTTGAAAGACTGGGCACTCGGCACTCGACACTCAGATCAGACTCGGTCTTCGGAATCCCAACTTGCGTAATTGTAGCGGCAAAATTAAATGATGAAAAGTTTTCTTTTGGCATCAACTCCCAACCGAAGCAGCCAGCCATTGCCATTGCCATTGCCCAGAGAACGACGTCCATTTGATTGATGAAATGATAAATATCTGGCTCTGTCTTTTGCCATCACCCACAAAAATTGCTACAAGCTGTGAGCTGCGAGCTGAGGGTTGTGGGTATTATTACTGCGTTATTATTAAAGCGTTTTTAATGCTAAATGTCAAATGCAGGACAGATAAGCAGCCCCAGCTGTCAATGCAGCGACTGAACGACCGCATGGACTATGCGGATGTTCGCTGAGCACCAAATACGCTCAAGTGGCTGCCAAAAGGAGAGTCGATCCAGTGGCATCATTACTAAATGAGCATGTTATGGCCTTCAATAGATAGCTGGCTGCCTGTCCGAATGGCCTGGCTGACTAGTAGTAGATGCCTCTCCGCCATCCGCCATCCGCTATCCGCTATCTGCTGTCTGTTGCCTGCTGCCGACTGAGCTGCAAATCCCACTTAAAATCCGCTTCGTTTACGAAAATGTAATGATGATTAATTACAGACGCAGAGTGTGGCAGTAGCGGCATGCTGGTTGAGGTTTTTCGGGCTGTCTTCTAGTTGTTTTTTTTTTTTTTTTTTTTCGTCTTCCGGGAAAGTGCTAAGTACGCAGCGCAAATGCTATACTTTGGGGCTGGGAGGCCTTTCACTCCCGCTGGCCTGCCACGGGTCATTAACGGAAGGGGGCCAGAGCAGAGCTGCTTGCTCGAAGCTCTTCTAATAGTTCTGCTTTTGACCCACAGCCAAAGCAAAGAAGCCGCCTCCTCCGAAAAGAAAAACAAAAGTAATTAATATGCCAAACTTTGCTGCGCTGTTGTTGTCAGCTTGCCGGGGAGCTCAGCCGAAGCTATCTGCCGGATGGGTTCATTAAAGCCAAGGTTACACCAATGTGAAGTGTAGTTCGCCTTCGAAATTCGAATTTCATACAAATTTGACAAATATGCAAAGTTTGGCATGCAATCAATATTAAAATCAAATAGTTGAACATATCAAATTGCGGCACATTCGCTTAGGGTCATTCGGCTTGACATCTAGCCCCAGCAGATGCTGCGAGAGAGAGAGAGAGAGCAGATCTCTCTTTCTCCCTCTCTCTCTCTCTCGCTGCACATTACGGGTCAATTAAAAACCATTTGCATGCTAATTGCACTGCCACTCGCCAATTTATCGAATTTATTATGATAAAAGCTGAACATAATGGATAAATCAGACACGCGATGCTTCGCCGCTTGCAACCCAACATTTGCCACTCGCCACTCGCCACTCGCAACTCGCAGCTCGGAATGCCAATGCATTTAAAAACACATTTACACGGCGTCACCAATGCCTCCCTCCTCCCCGCCAACTATACGTGGCCCAGGTCTGGGGCTATGTAGTCTATAGTTCAGGCAAACAAAACGCTAATTTGTTTTTAATATGCGGCGTAGAGTCGACTGTGGATATGGTAAGAGCAGGCGCTGCCTTGAAGCTTGATTATCTGCTCAAAAATTCAAAGCCCGAAAAGTGTTTCATCGTTAACACCCGAACGGTCGGTCGAACGACTGAACGGCCAACTTGTCTGAGTCTCTGTTTGAAGTTCGGATTCTTCAGCCACGTCGGCCAGTTCATCTGGGCCAAATCCTAGACCCAATGCGGCTTAACAATGTTATTAAAATTAATATAAATGACTTCAGAGCCGCATGAACATTAACACAGCTGTCCCTCCGCACCGACGCAGCTCTGCTGCCTGGTTATGCATGTGTGTGAGTGTGTACACGCACACATCCATATATATATATATATATATATATATATGGTCAGGCGAATGTCTGGCTTGGTCGATAGACTCTTAACCTGGTGGCGGCAGCTTTAGCTGTTATTGTTTTTGTAATTAGCGCTTGGGACTATAGAGGAGAAAAAAAAGCCAAACAACAACAAGAACAAGAAGAAGAAGAAAACTGAATGGCCGTTCAATGGTTTCTTTTTCTTTCGGTTTCTGCGTTCTCTTTCTGATATTATTTTCAGTCTTTTCATTTTGGACAATTTTTACGCTTCTTCAGTTGCGTCTCCGCTGGAAGTTTGTAACGCCTGTCCATATAATTAATTGTGTTTTTTGTATGCGACGCAGAGTTTCGTAGGGCAGAAAATATTTATAGTTGAAAAAGTAGAAGAAACTTTAAGTTTATGAATACCCTACGATATGGAAAAGGAAAAAAAGGTTTAGAAATAAATATTCAAGCAATTGAGCAGAATATATTATATAAGATTAAACTTTTAGTCTATTTCTTAATGACAATCCTGAATGAACCGATTTACTTTTAGCTCAAAGCCTATGAGACTTTGCAATTTGAGAAACTCTTGTATAGGGTATAGAATAAGAGATTTATGCCATCTCGACTCACACCCGTTTGAGCTGGTTTTGGTAGTAATTTTGGCTTTTTGTTCTCTAATGAAAGCTGATTGCTGTGAAGCGTGGAGAAGTTGCAGGCAAAGAGTTGTATTAATCAAGGCATATGAGGGAAGCTCTTGGCCTAAGCTAAGCTGATTATAAAGCTTTTGTCTAACTGATTTCAGCTAAAACGTTTGAAAACTTTGTTGATTTCGTCGTTTCAGCAAGCCATTCACTGATTACAGGTGTAAGCCCCATAGGCAAATGAATGAAAAGTTCTATTCACAAATTATTATCATTATCTATATGGCAATGTGGCAATTAATTTCGTAAGAGACTTGCCCTTCCACGCAATTTGCTGCCAATAGTTGTCGTAATAAAAGTTTTCATGCAATTGATTTACCTTTCCATTGACTTTAATTGGCTTTGAGTCGCACGAGCCCCAGCGAAATCCACCCCCAATCTCCAAGGACTCGTATGACTGCGACAGCCCGTTGTGAATAATACTCGCTGGAAATTAACGATGAAGAGCATACAAAATGCAGGCGCTCGGCTATTAATAGAAATAAATTGAACGTGGCCAAAGTGTGTATGGCATATTTGCCAACTTACATATTCATGTGCGATCTAATAATGCCAACAAAGCTGGCTGAACGACCGACAGACAGACAGACAGCATGAGAGACAGAGGGACGACGACTGTGAGACGGCAAGAAGCGCTATACATACAAGATGTATGAAAGGAACTTCTTATGCAAAGCCACTTAACAAATGGCAATTTATTTGCACATAATTTGTGAGCGCCGCAGGATATTTGCCGAGCCACGAATCCAGGCTGAGCAGACGTTGATAGCGCTCAGCGTTGCCAACTTACTAAAATTACAAATTAATTTTGCGAAAATTTTCGCAAAAACTACGAATGGGCGTAGAAAATATGTTGCGTAGAATATGCTATTGAAAGAACCAGCCACGCCAAACCTCCTGCCCAGCATACTCCTCCTGCCAATTCACATATTGTATATACAGAGATACAGAGAGATTTCAGAGTAAATGAAATGTATTGAATTGACATAAAAGTCGCTCAAGTTAATTCCCTGGCAATGAAATTGGTGGGCTAGCCGCCCGCCCCCATCCGCCCCAACCGCCTCATGCCACAGGCAGGATGTTGAGATGCTCACATGATTACAGGGTTGTTCGCCAAAGAAAATCCGAGCTGAAAGGAAAATCTATACAACATTTCGGACAATGTCAATTTGTTAGCATTTATTGAATTGTGAATTATTAAAGCGCACAAATTGAAAACGCAACCGTATGAGAGCCGGGACAGAAGCTGCAAAGAATCCTCATGCATATATATATCAATATATATATATATATATATATATATATATATATATATATAATATTTTTTCTGTGTATTCGTATATCTGTAGCTTAGAGAAATACCATATTGTATACAGAGCACAATACGGACAAAAGCAAAGTCGATTTAGCTGGAAAAGTAAGAAAAGAAGCCAACAAAATCGAAGGTGAATCGCAGGTGAAGACGCTGCAGGAGAATCCCACAATATTGGGTAACATCAGTTTGAGGAATACATATGTACATGAAATATCTAATACTTATATAAACAGTTCTTCAACATGAGTTGAGATTGGAAAGAGCGCACTTTAAAGGTAAAATCATTTAATTTATCATGCTCGCATTGGAGTCCTAAAGCGAGTCTATATGCGAATATATCCTACTCCTGATAAGTCGCAATGGTTGGGGGCATCTTCATAAAAGCCCAATCAGACCACAACCAGCAACACCACAAACTTCACTTATGGCAAGGTCTCAGGTCGTGGGTATTGAGTGCCGAAATAAATGCCAATGAAAGCGGGAAATGAATGCAAACACACACGCACACACATACACACCCTCACACACACACACATGCTCATAGCCATTCACATACACAATATTCGAATAGATTGAAAGGAAATAGTACAAAATGTGTTAGTTGAGAGGGGAGCAGGAGGGGCTTGTGGGGCTTGTGGCTTGAGTTCTTGTTATCCTTGCTAGTTGCGAATGAATTCAACAAATTTAATAAGCAAATAGAGCGAAAAGTGCAGAGACTGCGAAATAAGCCGTCATTCAAACGCAATTGCTGAATTTTTGTTTATTTTGTTTATTTGTTGTTGCGAGGCATGCCAAATCGATAGCACGCGTCAATTGCTGCTCAAGTGTTTGTGGGTGCTGGGGGTGCTAGATGCTGGGATAAATATATACATGTACAGGACCAAGCCGAGGACCAGGGCAACCCTCGCTGACATTAACAGCTTTCGGTTTATGTGCAATTTTTCAAATATTTGTCTTGGCTTTTTTTGTACGCTTCACACACTGCAAACCAAAACAAATGCCAACTAATGCGAAGAAGTGTGCTCAAGGACCAGCTTCACATTTGTCACGCAGCCAACCACAACGAAACGAAACGAAACCAAACACAACTAGAAGCGACCCACAGTCAGCTGGAATAGTTCCATTATCAAATCGTTGACATTTATGCCAGAGGCTCGCAAAATTGCCAGCACTTGATTATTATGAAACAAGCGACGTGCTTCGCAGTTGGGTCCAAGCTAAGTCTCAGTCGAAGGATTTGCTCATCTCTCGTACGTGCTAAATTATCACTTGAAGGCGGCTCCTTTCAAGCTGTGCAATGGCCCGCGGCTTTGCTTAGTTTATAAGTTCGTTAGTTAGTTGTTGTATTAGTGGCTTTCGTGGCTCTGTATGTGTGTGTGTGCAGGCAGTGAAGCTGAAGCCGAACCGATAGCCACAATGTCTAATTAAGAAAGCAGCTTAAAACAATTGAAGCTATTTGCTTTCCACCCATGGCCTTGTTATACTCCTAGCCAATAGCCAACAGCTAGCTGACAGCAGCCAGGAACAAGCTGGACGCTTTGTGCACGGCCGGTCAAGTGGGCACTTGAGCGCATTTGGCGATAAGCCCCCGCAGTGGCAGCCTCAGAGTATCCACTTCACGGGGGCAGGCCAATTAGCTTGGCGGCACAAATTGGAATGCGATTAGTCAAGCATAGGCCGGCCACAGCCACACTTATGGCTTGCAGAGCACAGAGCACTCCAACTTCGTGTTCATCAACATGCTTCCTATCGAGAGTCGCTTTTTGAAAGGGCGCCAAATGTGTCGAGGAAATGCGACAAAATCAGCTTCTTTTTTTTGTTTTTGGTTTGGGCAATCATGTTTATGACGCTGCATTCGCAATGCCAAAGGCAATAAAATAAGCAAGCGCATAAAATGTTTGCCGCATTTTAGGCGCAGGCGCTGCCCCCTCTCGCAGCTGACCCCAAAAGTTCCTTGCCAAGTGTTGAGTCGCCAGCCCGAAACTAAGCGAAAAATTACATAAATTCTCGCAAAAGTGTCAGATCGAAACAGTTTTTCCCCCAGTTTTCCCAAGTTTTCCTTTGCATTCGGCGTGCACGTAATAACAGAGCATAATAATAATCACACTATCAAACAGGAACTCGACATTGAGGATGAGTTATGTAAATGAACACAGATTTCTCATAGAGTTAAGAGCTTCGACTGACCGTCCGATTGACTCACTGAGTGAGTGAGTGAGTGAGTGAGTGAGTTCGGTGACCTTTCAAGTGGGTTTAAAGACTTTCGTCTTTCGTCTGGCAGTGGAAATATTTTGCCAACTGCAGTTGAGCTTCAAGAGCTCTTTCATTCGTATTTACAAAGGAATGACAAAGGAAAACGATATGGCCGGGCTTTTTTCTAACAATCATTTTTCTATCTACTCCGACTGTCCTTGCCATTGTGACAAGTGAAGTGGGCAGCCTTTGCTCCTTTGCTCCTTTGCGAGCTGGCATTAAAAAATGAAAAGCTGCAGTCGTCATTTTCTTGCCAATGCTTTCTTATTTTTTTCTGGGCAGGACACTGGCAGGACTGGCTGGGGGTAGCAACTGGCAGCAGCCAGAGAACGCTGTCCAAATATTTTCCTTACATTTCCGTAATGGCCACTGGAACTGTGCGGCGCGAGATGCAACTAGATGAGAGCATTTTTAACAATCGACCATTTCCGTTTTTAATCAACGACAGCGAATCGATATAGTTTCGATTGCTCTATAAATACTTGTCATGCCAAATTTATGGCTGCAGAGCAGCGGAAAAATAAACCTCTTAATGCATACATATTATTTCAAATTTAACGCCGATCAATTCTATTGTGCTCTCGAGCAAGATGCTGCCCAGCTCTTTTTGTCTGGCTTGTATCTGGCCAGAGCATCCATCAATTTTTATGACGCCCCAGCGAATGTAGTTTCAACAAAAAAAAAAAAAAATAAGTGAATCGCAGCAGCGTGCCAAATGCCAAAGCGCATTGCTCTCCATTGCTGCTGCCAAAATCTACAATATGTATATGAATTGCAGTTGCAAAGCAAACAATAACCAGCCATAGAGCTGACCCCGTGGCCAGACGCGATCCAGGATAGATTGCGGCGCGCAGTTAGCGCCAATTTGATGGCTTTTGCATTGTTATTGCTGCTCCACTTAATTTGTATTGTGCAGAGAGTTCGCAAATCGCCAGATATTGTTTTTCGGCAGTCAATCACGCCTAGGACTAGCCATTCAATTTCCATCAGATGGGCCAGCGAGCCGACATCCCAATCCTCTCTTTGCAGTGCACCTGCTACTATCACAGCCCTCCCTACCTCCCTACCGCTCTTCTCTCTGTAATTGCAGGCACTTAACGCCTCCCCCACAATGCCACGCCCACACTCGACACACATTTGTTTGTAATGAAATTATTTAACTTGTACGCATCCGCATCTTCAGCTTGACTCATACATCCAGTGTGGAAGCGCAGCTGCCATGGAAGCCAAACTCAATTAAAACGTCAGCGCGCCGCTGTTGCTGCTGATGTTGCCTGTTAGTTATTTGCACCAGCAACACCAGCAACAACACCAGCAACAACAACAGCAACATCTACAACTTGCCGCACATGCCAACTGGTAATTAACTTGAAAATCAACTTTCAGCAGTTAGCTCGCTCAATTCGGTAGCCACATCCACTGGAAAGGCTTTAACACAATTTGCAACTCACGAAACCTGAGAAGTGCTTCAAAAATAGATCTATTGAGGGTTAACTGAAGTTAAAGTCTTTTCCCAACAATTAAGTGTAAACTAAATTCTAACTGACTGAATTTAATGAAAATATTTATCACACCAAATTAATTACGACATTTTCATTTTCATTTAACGTAAGCTACAAAGCTTCAATTATACAACTACACAGATCCCATTAAGTGTAGATAATCTTAACCAGAAGCAATAGCTGACTTGATGTAGATAGTCTTGATAATGTACCTCAGTTTGTCTATCCGTCTGTATGAATGTGTCCTATTAGGTGTGACCTATACATCGGTTCGTTCATCAGATTCAGAAAATTCCTTGAAATCTGTTATGTTATATAGAAATGTGGACAATTGAAAAAAGGCACTCAAATGTGTCCATTTATGAAATTACAATTCCGATTCGTTTTAGATCGACTTTCAGAATAATTGTAATTCGAGTCGAGTATTCACTGCACATTACTCTTGTTAATAGTAGGGTTGTCGAATATTTTCACAAATTGACATTTTGCACATTTGAGCTTATTAAGAGAGCAACCAACGCAAATACATAATCACAATCACAAATATTTGATATTTGGTCAAACGAATACTCCGATATAAATATATTTTTTATACAAAACATATATCGATAAATTGATATTTTGATATATTTTCAACAACCCTAGTTAATAGTTCATGCTTACGATAAATGTTTGAATTTAGAGTCTGACGAAAGTCAAAAAAGATTGAGGCATTAATCTGATCTAATCTAATAAATTATTTAAATATTTATTTAATAAGCTTCAGCTGCTTTGTGACATGAAGTTTTAATAGTTTCGTGGAAATTTTGATAAGTAAATGTAGCTCTATTTATATTTTCCTATTGCTTCTCTATGTCTCTTAGCTGTGAATGATGTCTTTGTTTTTATTACTCTTATATTCTTATTTTGTTTGCTGAAGCGCAAATAGTGTTAAGCCAAAAACTAATGAAGCGTCAATTTTATTTAATGCGACTCCTGCCTTTGCTTCTGCTGCTGCTGCTGCTGTGAGTCTCGGCGACTCTTTTTCTCACCGAATTCAATTTGCGTAGCTGGCGCTGTTACCTGTGAGCGGCTCCACGAGTCTGGGTCTTGGTCTTGGCACGCCTAGTTCTCTGGTTTGTTGAGCCACGCTTCAGTTGGCAGCACAGCGGCAATTATATAACCCGTTTTATTTCATTTTGTATTCAGTTTTCTGTTTTCAGTTTTAAGTTTTGTTTATTATGGTCATTCATGGGTTGGGGCTAGGCAATTAAATGCCATTTGTCAGTTTTTGATGTTGGGGATGCTTATCGATTTTGTTTTTATGTGGGAAATACGTAAATCGAAGGCGCCCCCGTTGAAGTCTGTTCTCTCAAGAGCTGTCCAAATTTAGCTCAATGATACTTAAAGAATGCTTTCCATTTGCGTGATTGAAAATTGCATTTGAAAAGCGTAAAAGGGGTCAACTGAAAGTTTGCAGCATACTTTTTGCAAGCGTTCGCTGAGCCAGCAAAAGTTAAATGCACGCATCGCAGAGCACAAACGGCCAAAGAGCGACGGAGATAAAGAGCACAAACAGAAAGAGTCCACAGTAAATAGTAGCATAGGAGGGCCACAAGGACGTCGCTGACGTTGGCGTCATTTTCAAAAATTTATATCAAAAATAACTGGCAGCAAATGAAATGAAAATCGAACTAATGTAACATTTAGCACACACACACACGCGCACACACACACACACAAAGTTTTTGAAAGCGCAATGAAGACTGGCAGGAGGTGGAGCAGGAGACGAGCAAAAGTGGGAGATTGCACACAGCTGCAAAAATTCGTTTGGTTCGTTATTGTTGCCGCACTGCAACAGCTGCAGGCAACGGCATTCAAAAATGTTGCATAAAACTTGGCGTTCCATAAGCATGGCCCCCAGCCCCCCTCACACACACACACGCAGAGTGATACTGTGTGTGTGTGTGTGTGTAAGTACCGTGCCAAATGGGTTGCCTGCATTTTGTGTTCGCCTTTTCGTTGGCATAAAATTTTGCAAATAATTAGAAAATTGTGGCAGTTTCTTCGCTCAAGTGCTAGAGACGTCCTCCTCAACAGATGTTGCAGCAGCAGCAGCAACTCCTTCTGCATCATTGTTGTTGTTGCTGCTGCTGCTTTACAAATCTATGTCAGCTGCTGTGAGCGAGACAGCCATATAGACAGCAGCAGCCAAGCTGCCACATCAATTAGTGCCGCAGAAAGCCACACAGGGAACGGGGCTCCTGTGCCAGCTCTGTGCCTCTCTTAGTCTTCGACTACCGAAATTTTCCATTGCCAACCAGTCCCACCTCGGCTCTTTGCATGTCATTTCGAGTGTAAACTGTGCGAGGTGTCGTCGTCGTCGTCGTCGTCATCTCTGTCCTCTTTTGTGCCGCCTCTTGACTTGCAGCACTTGTAATTGCTTGAGGTTTAATTAAAAAATGTTTCTCTGTCTATTTAGCTCTATGACGACGAGCAAAATATGTCTACCCCAATGTGTGTGTGTGTGTGCATCTAATCATGCAAGACTACGAGATTTGATGCAAGTTTCGGTGTTTAAATAGCTTGTACTCAATTTGTAGTTAAGCATGCAAATGTCACTGCGAATGCTAATCAATTAATTAAGGCTGTACAAGACCGAAGAGAACTTTCTGTGCAGAGCAAAAAACTGTTTGTAAAACAAAAAAAGACAAACAAAACTCGAGAGAGAGAGAGAGAGAGAGAGAGAGAGAGAGAGAGAGATTGAAAGTTAACAAAAATTAACTTTATCTATTGCCCAGTTGGGACTGCAGTTAGAAAAATGTGGTGCAAATTTATGCACCAAAACTTTAAATTGATTTTGGCGCATTTTTATTTTGGGAGATACAGAACTGCAGAGATATGTACATATGGATAGTGCGAGCAGGAGAGCAGTTTTTGTATTCGGTTCAATGCGACTTTCAACAGAGATGCCAAAAAAGGGATTTGGCTAAACTGGACTCGACCACGACCCGACTGAAGCGCCCGGACAGACAGTGGCAGCCAAATGATAACGTAACTTTTTGTGCGATATGCAAATGAAGGCAAAACTTTGATATCGGCAGGCGAAGTCACAGCTAAAAGTCACAGCCATAGCCAGAGCGAGGACTGTAGCGAATGCCAAAGCCAAAGCCAAAGTCAAAGCCAAACCGAAAGCCAAAGCCAAATTTCGCAATTGCAATTTAAAAAGTGCAGCAGGCATCCCATGATTAATGTTTGGTCCCGTCTGCCCCACCTAGGGAGGTTCAGTAACTTTTGTATAGTCCCTCACCCACCTAATGACCAACTAATCGTGGAAAGTTTTGGCTGAATTTTAAGCTTCTGCTCTGTGTGGAAAGTACGTGAAAATTGAAAAACTTGCATTCCCACTAAGCATCTCTGCACACATGTGTGAGCGTACGTGTAACTTTTTAATGCCCTTAATTTGCTGGCTGGCTTAAAAAGTTGCGCTACGTGGACCCGAAGTCAATTTCCATGCCCCAACCCCGCACATGGCCGAAATCGACAGCAACTGTAAAAACAATCCGTACGAACGACGAAAACTGTCCCCCAAAGACACAAACAAAACATAAACAATGCAAGCTGTGAAAACAATGTGTTTGAACAATCCAATTGACGATCTATCCCAAAGGGATCACAACTTTAAAACCCAACTGCCGAGCGTCTAGAGGATCCCACATTCCGAACGAAATATTCCCCATCCCCAATGCATAAGCCTCATGTTGACTGCGAAAGCTAATGACATGTTTCTCTACTCTGCTCTGCTCTTCTCTGTTCTGCTTTTCTCTTCTCTACTCTGCCCTGCTCTTCTCTGTTCTGTGTGTGTTGTTTTAACAATTGGCTTTTGGGCTGCTTTGTTGCTCGTAATTGTTGTCTTTCGTGTTGCTGATGCTGCGGCGACAACTGCATTAAGTGTCATTAATGCTAATAAATAAATACAGCATTCAGCATTCAGCATTCAGCTACAAGAATGCTAGAAAGTAAGAAATGTCGTCGAAAACGTGGGAATTACGCGAGTGAGATTAAAAGCAGATTATGCTGCTATCTAGAAGACAGCAGAAATAGAAGCAATGTCTCTTTTGGGCGGAAGTCAAAGGCTAGTAGATATCGTTCAGACTAGGCAACTGCATAGGGAAATGAACTAAAATACATGAAAAGTTCGGTTTCCTCGCAGAAACAATCAAATCGAAATCGATTCAGCTCGTTATCCTTTCTAGCAATATTTATATATATATCATTTAGAGGGCTTGTCGCACCTCCTTCCCAATTCACACACCCCTACTAGGGGTTTAACGAACTGGAGTTCGAATACATTATGTCTTACAATTCTATATTTAGTTCATTCTTCTTCAATTTGTCAGTTCTTGGGAAGTTTTGAATTCCATTTCGTAGCCAGGTCAGCTTAGTTGGCTCAGCTCTTTCGTCCACCACTCCCTACCCTATGAAAGTCATTTGAAAGTCATGATACGCTGGTGAGCGTTGGCTAGAAACCCTTTGCCGGTGCCACCCCAGAAGCGGAACCAATTACACAACTGACAACACTACTAATATGTGGCACGACAGTTACGGGTTTACGGGTTTACGGGTTGCTTGGGGGGCTGTTGTCACTACTAATTATATTAAATACACACACGCAACAATTTGTTAACAACACACACATATTGAAGTTTCGTTATTATTGGGAATCGCTTGATAACGCCCCCATTTACGGGGCACAAACGAGACGCATGAAAAATGCATGAGCGGAAACTCTAAACTCAAACACCCACGGACCGCGGGCCATTGGCCATCGGTTCCCATCGAATGGATGGACAGCATGACCGAGTTCGACTTCGATTTCGAATTTGATTTCGAGTTCGGATTGCGAGCGCGACTTTCAAGTATAGCCTATCCCCAGTTCCTGCTTGAACTAGGCTCAATGATGTGTGCAGCCGACAACAACATGCGAGGTATTCAATTACCATTCAGCCAGCCAGCCCCACACGCAGTCTGTCACTTGCTATCATTGTGAATGTGTGTGTGTGTCTATCTATTATCTTTTGGCTAGCAACTTATATTTGTGGCTGCCATAACTACGACTAATTACGACGGACGGAGCACCCCAGCCAAATCCATTCACTACGTAACCGCCGGCCTGCTTGGGCATGAATAATTTCATCAGACCCGACGACGTGTAGCCCCGATAGCCATCGCCTGGAATATCATATTACGGCTTTATTAATATGCTATTATGATGGCCAGCAGCAACATCAGCTCGCTGCAGCAGTTCATATGTGCATTTCTAATTGTGCTGACAGGCGAAGAGTCGCGGCATTTAACGCCCGGCTCACAGCGGCATTGATTCTCAACCTCTCATACTAAACGTGGCTTGGCTCATTGTTGCTTTGCCAGCTCGCGCCTCCTGCTCATTGTATTTGTCTTTTGTTATGCTCGTTGCCCAGTTGCTGCTTGCAAATAGGAACGAAAAAAATCAAATGTAATAAGTGAATAGAAGAGCTAAAGTGCCGCAGGACACGTGGGTGGAAGATTTACCATTCTGATAACTTAAATACAAAAGCATTAATTTCAATCAAAGTCAGTCAGAATATAGCAATTGTTTAAGTCTGTTTTGGTTATATTAACATGAACACTAAATAAATATTTCTCAGTTCTTTACACTCATCAAGTGCTCGCAAGACTTTTTAGGATCTCGGGTCTGTACCATGCTAATACGTATTAAGTTATGTAAATATTGTGGACTGATTGGAGTGGAAAATTGCCGTCTGCGGCGATAAGAGCAAGTCATGTCGCTCATTAATTTGGGCCCTCGTCTTTTATGTTTTCTTTGTTGGCGTTACGCCCCCTGCTCGAGCTATGGGCGCACGCCCATGGATCAGTTGATAGTTGCATGTGATAAATATAGAGCAGTTCCATAAAACGTGGCTATATTTAAACCACAACAGCAGCAGCAGCAGCAGCAACAACAAAGGCGACAATTGGGCTAAGTGCGGGGACTGTCGTTGCCCGTGCTCCGCTTAGTAGGTGGTGTAGCTGGTGTAGCCGTATTTTTAGCCGTAGCCGTAGCCGTAGTCGTGTTTGTAGTCATATTCGTATTCGTATTTGTATTTGAATAGCATGCCTCGCTGAGCTTCAGTTAACTCTTGACCTCACGCAACAACACACCGAGCAGTCACCTTAACCGTTTTTACTACTTTACGGCTAATAAAGCTAGCCAAGCCGAACGAACAACATGACAAATCAAACCAGTAAATAAATAAATAAATAAATAAATAAACAAACTCCGACTGACATTGTTGACGAATTGTCCAATTGTCTGTCCGATTTGCCCGACTTACTGAAGGCGTCTTCACATTTAGTCTCTTTGTCTCTCCCCTACCCTGAGGGTTTCTTTTTATGTAGCCCATAATTTTCTTAAGTAACCGGAAAAACGTTTTATGCTCATTCAGCGTTCGGCTTCCGTTGAAACCCCCTCAGTCGAGCTATCTACCCTTCCTCACATCGTTTCGCTGATGCGACTCTAAGACCCAGTCGCACTTGCCTCGCCTTAGCCCAATTCTGGAGATCTGAAATATGTTGTTCTAGCTCTTCAGTCGCTGGAGATTGGCGCCCACCTTTTGGAGTTTTTAATTGCTGCTTTGGCATAACCAATTATCTGACCCAAAGTCTTGGCCTCTTTAAGAGTAAAAAAACTCTGTCTGCGGCTTCGACCTCAAGTCGCTTTACTTTGTGCTTTGTCACGCTTTGGTAACCCGCCGCATTTTCTCGCATTACTTTGAGGGGTTTTTAGCTCTTTGTGGCTATTTATTATTTATCATTCAGCTAGGGACTACCTCTGTAAGTGTATGTGTCTGTGTATGTGTCTGTGTCTGTGTTTTGGCGTGTGTAAGTCTTGTAAATCGTTTGCTTTCAACACTGAGCCAGCTCAGGCTGCTTTTTGCCTGATCATCGCATTTAAAAGTATTTTCGCCCGCGCTCGAAGTTCTCTAAATGCGATTCATGTCCGACCCGGCATATCGCATGTTCTTGCTTTTGATTTATTTTTAGTTTCCTTTATTAACTAGCTTTTTCTATAATACATGTCGACATTAGTCACGCCCCTTTCGAGCTGGTTGTTAGTCAAATTTTGTCTTTTTTTTTTTCTGCTGGCACAGGGGCTATAATTAATTGAATGCCTAAACATATCTGTTTCATGTGTGTATTCCACCTCCTTCCCGCTCTCTTTAAAGTCGTCGCTTCGACCCCGGCCAGCCGTATAATAAATAATTAGCTCAGCTGAAAGCGGGCGCTGTGATTTGTAGCTGCCCCCGATTTCTAATCAGCGACGACACTGATCTTATTGATCCCGATCTAAAAACATGTCCCAATCAAAGAAGCCGCGAACCAAAAAAGAAAAAAAATAAAGCAAAACTAAACAAGATTTGCCAGCGAAATCTGACGGATGAGCTCATCCACTGATAAGTGGAGCAGGAGCCCCATTGCAACAACTGAAACGGAAAACAAGTCTATGAAATATGCAACAAAAATACTTTAATTTGCCTGCATTTGCTGTGCATAGGGCGAGCAGCTGCTTGTTGGCCAAACTAACTAATTAAACCTCAAATAAAATATGTTGGCCAAGTAATTTGTAAAGCGCTACACTAACTGCTGTGTACACTCCATACACACACACACACTCACACACACACACACATATTTGAATCAGCTGAAAATCAATTTGGAAACGCGCACGTTTTTCTCGCCCTCTATAATGCTTGTTTCTATGTGTTTTATATGCTAGTGAAAATTTACACACTTTCCAAACGTTGGGTCCTCTCTCTCTCTCTCTCTCTCTCTCTCTCTCTCGCTCTCTTCTTCTTGCTCGTGGAAAATGCATGCTAAATAAATTTGCTGCCACAAATATAAATGCCACACGTTTATTTGCTTTCACCTGGTCGGGCTGCTGAAGGTGCCCCAGGATCCACGAAATGGCAGCAACTGGCAGCTGTTGCTATGGTTGTTGTTGTTGTTGTCGTTGTTGTTGTCGTTCTCTTGGCCACCTTCAGTTGACCTTCAACGAGTGTCCTTTGGTTTAGTTCAACTGGCAGTTTGTTGTTTGTTTGGGTTTTCGCCAAAATAAAAAGAATAAACTTTACCTTGTTTGTTTTCAATGCATTTTAAGTTTGCCTTTTTGTGTGTTCTTATGAAATAGATAGATTCCTACATGCGAAGTGGAGCATAAACTAAACTGGCCACTCGAATTGCATTCAATTAATCAACATACACTGAGAGAAATCAGCTGCGAAACATACCTGCAAAGAGAAAGACAAAACAAAGTGAGCATAAATACAAAACTGTTTCATTTGTAAATGATCATTTAAGTTATATATATACTACATATGTATATATATGTGCATATTTGTGTTAAGGAAACTTGACTTCTAACGACCCCAACACTTTGCTCTGCTCGCATTGTGTTTGTTAGCTAACCTCGATAATGGTGCCATTCCCTGGCTGTTGCCCAACTCAACACGCTCTCTGCTCTATCAGTCATCTTTTTCGCCACACATCAGTAACTTTAGTTACCCTCTGAGTTACATACCCTCCAACCCCCCGTCACATCGCGTCGTCCTCGCCCTGCCACAGGCCACTCAATGCCTCGCTCTCGTCGTAGATGTAATCAATACCTCTTTGTCACCACTGACAAGAAACTGACTTTGTCGCCTACGAGCAGCACAAAAAAAAAAAAAAAAAAAAAGAAGCAGAAAACAAAAAAATAATACAAGTTGAATGTGATCTGCAGTGAAGGACTAGCAAATACCCTGTGAAGTTCATATTTTGAGAATTGCAAATGAAAAGATGAACTCAACTTTAATTGACCAAACATATGAATTTGCCTCTACTTTACATATTTTACTGGCATACTGACCCACACATTATCATAAGGAAATAGTTTAGATATATGCACATCATTCATACCCTACTTGTCCATTCAATGACTATAGAGTATCTGAAATAAAACAACACAAATAGTTTCAGCTGCTGCGTAATGTGGGTGAAGTGCGACGCTCTCTGGTTTCTTGATTGTTGTCCGCTGCATTTGATGTCGATGTACATACACAAATACATACATTCTTACAGGAAGTCAATGCACTGGCGATTGCTACATACGTAAGTGTGTTTCGTAATAAAATATATATTTTTGATATATGCACATATGTATGTGTTTTGGAGAGCAGCTTTCTAAAACTCATTGCCAGAGCTTCCGCCCTTTCTAATTGTTGCTGTTGCCATGAGGCAGCTTCCGTTGTTTCACGATAAATAAGAAAAGGAAAACAAAGGGAAAGAAACAGAAGAAAATGTGTTCTAGCTGCGTGTCTGCGTCTAGTTGAGCTTCTATCGACTATGCAAATTGTGAGTGCCTCAAATTGGTCGAGTTCATTTCAATTTATGCCAAAAACGCATCCATATACATCCTAGCCAGGCCAGGCCACGCCAGGCCAGGCCGAGACGTCATCAGCTCAGCTTATGAGCTGTGCAATTTCCCATTGCTGTCTTCGTTTGTGGCTTGTCGCTAAGCCAGATGTAGATTACGCAGAATTTCATATATATTCGTATATATAGAAGAAGTTTCGTCAGAGAGTTCGTAATACGCAAATACGCTGAGGGCACTCAAAGTCAACTGCTCGAGTCGCGTACAGTCCGCTGTCTCCAGTCAGATTGCCTGATTGTCTTTTCAGCTGAGTCTTGAGCTGGTCTGTTCTGTGTTCTTTCAGCTCTGTTCTCTGCGATGTCAGCTGATTATTTTTGCATTTGTGATGCGCTTCTTTGAAATGTTTCGCTGCCACTCGAGCAGCGGCCCAGGGGCTGGGGCCTAATAGTTTCGGATGCTGCTGCTGCTGTGATAGAGCACATATTTTATTTATAGACTTGACTTTACGATTTGTACATGTCACACAAGTCACTTTGACTTCAAATACATTCATCTTTATCATCGTCGTTCTCTTTCTCTCTCTATCTCTCTGTCTCTGTCGTTGTTTGTCTGCCTTTTGGTGCTTTCGAAATTTTACTGGCGGCCATGTTAATGAGCCTAATATTGAAATTAATATAAATTTTTATGGCGCAATTTGAGTGTGAAAATGCACTAAAAACAATGCCAGCTGCTGGATGCTGATGCTGATGCTGATGCTGTGAGCTTGTCGCTCGCATCTCCCATCTGAATTGGGTCAGGGCATAAAACACCGAATGGAGTGGAGTGGAGGAAGGGCGGATGGGTCGGATGGGTCGGATGGGTCGGCGGGCATATCTTCTCCCGCCCCAATAATGGACTAATTGATATTTGATGTAATTTCGTGTGGACACACACAGAACTCCACTTGCTCCGGGACAGAACGAAATGAAAAATGTCTTCTATTAGGGGCAGACGTTATAAATAAATAAATTCAAATAAAACAAAATAAATGTATGCATTAACTGCCACTAAAATGCGCATTTTTCTCATCAACATTCTCCTGTCAGCAGGCAGCGGCTCCTTCCGGCTCGTCTCCTGCTCCCTCCTCTCACTCACTCGACTCGCAACTGATTATCGAAGATATTTTTTATGTTCGCCGTCAGTTCATATTGCTCCACTGCTCATATGATTTCTGCGTCTTGCATATTTAAGTGTGAATAGTACTTCATTGCCATGCAAATAATGATGTAACATTTCTCACTGAATATACATACATGTGTACATGTATCTAATAAATTGATTGGGCAACAATTTGGGGGCGGGCCAGTGGGCAGATGGAGCTTAAGTCGAGGCATTAATTGGGCGCATTAGCAACAAACTGAATAAACCAATTCATCTAAACTGTCATCATCATTTCGAGCAACTGTCAGCCATTAGAAGCCTGACGACATTGTCGACATTGACGAAAAACTTCTGGCATTACCCAACCTTGCGCCGAAGCACCGGGTTAGGGGCTAAACTGGACAGCCTAACTGGCTGCCTGGTTGGCTGCCTGGCTAGCTGGCTGGTTGCTTGGAAAAGTCACTTTTAATTATGCCACTGACGCTGGCGCTAGCTTTGCCAGCTAAATATTAATGAGACCTGGCACGCAGCGTTGGCCGTTGGTCGGGCAACCCTTATGAATACTGCATGCCCGGAATCGGTATTCGCGTTTTGCTGTTGGCTAATCAATCAATTCTCTAGCCGGGGCAATTGCTGAAACTAGTTCGCTATAGAGCCACAGCCAGAACTACATCATCTTCATCATCATCATCATCATCATCATCATCATCGGCATGTTAAATATCGCCATGATTGGCAGCAAAAGAGCAAGAAGCTCGAGCGTGGCACAATTGTTTAAAAGCTATTCTCGGCAAATACTTTGATTGAGTGGCATATGACCCATGCTCCATGCTCCCAAGTCTCAGCTCCCAGGCAGCAAATGTGATGCATGACAAAGATTTGACAGCTCTAATTCAAATCTTGTGTACGATTCATATGCAAAAACACGCAACAACTTGAACGAACTAATGAACTACATATGCCAGCAGATGGAAAATTACAAAATCTTGTTGCGCATTGCTTCCACTTGGGCCTCTTTAAAGGCAGCCAGTCGAGGCCAGCGCAGCAGCCAGTCTCTCCCTCGACTTGGACTCGTCAACCGCAGTAGTCGCGCGACTTCAATAAACAAAATAGACGACGGCTCGGACTGTGTCGCTGACTGGGATCAAGACTAGGGCACAAGTGTAGTGCGTCAGCTTCTGCTTCAGCTACAGCTTCTTCTGTTCTGTTGACTTAGTATGCGGAAGCGTCTGGAGCAGTAAGCGCAGGAGCTAGAGCTGGGGCCTGGTCTGGCATTAGCTCTGCATGCGGAAGTGCCTGGCGTCGCTTTAGTCGTACTCGCATTGTTTGCCACAAAATGAAATATTTATAAACAAAACTGAATGTGGCACACATATAAAGATAACAATAGCAACGAAACTGAAACAAAGCCCGTTCCATCTACTCTTATATATTAATGTTGTTGTTGTTGTCGCTTTTGTTGCTTTTGTTGCTGTCATGCAACATGCAGCAAGCTGAACAATGTTGTGGGTGATTCTGCACATGCAACTGATTGCAGTTTAGCTTAATTCTCAGCAGCTTAAGCCATGCTTCACTTTTTCTCAATCCCAATGCGCCATAAGCCAAGTTAAAGCCCAGCGGCCATTGGAGACGCCTCGAAAGCAATAATTAATGCAATCAAATGCCTATTATCGAAGACTTGACAGTCCATTGTCAGACGGCAGCTGCGAAATGCAAATCACAGCCATCGCAGCCATAAATTACAAAAACAGCCCACTGCAGATAAGCATTTGACAGATTTCGCTTGGGGCATAGAATATTAAATAAGCAAATACATAAATATATGCATGCTAAGGCATGAATTAAGACGGCAAACATATATGCAAGTAAGTATATTTACATACTTATTAAATGTGTATTAAGTAATTTGAATGCTAGCTTAATAATTTCAATATCTTCGACTCTTCATTTTGATAGGATATTATTTATTATTTATTATATCTACTCTATCTATAATTGCAATGATTGTTTATATATAAACAACAAAATTACTCCCTAATAGCATATATCATTGAGTAACAAATAACAAAAGGTTTATATTTAAATTTGAGCTGAAAATGGAATATTATTATAATACGCTTCGCTTCTAGCAGATACTCATCAGTTGATCCTCAAGCACACAGCTCGCACTCTTTGGGGCGAGTCGAGGCAACAGTCTGCCGCACGGGAGGCTTAAATATTTACAGTGGCTGGCAAAGTCAACGCCCGCGGTGCGGAAAAGTAGCCGCAAATAATAGAAAATGGCGCAGCTGGCGGACAAAGAGCCCGTCGGCTGCTTGGCTCCTGGCGAGGTGCATTCACCTACATTTTCCGCACCCGCGCATTGCAAAATGGCGTTGCGCGAATTTGTGCAGCACTTTGGAAACTGCAGGGCTCAAGCTAGAGGGACTGGCAGCTGGCAACTGGCAACTGGCAACTGGCAACTGGCAGCCAAGCGTAAGGAAACGAAAAACGACAAAAGTCGACAAGCTGGCGAAACACTTAAGAGTGCACCAAGTGTCCGGCGGACAGAGCCGCTGTTGATGATTGCCGAGTGCTCGACATTTGTTGAGGTATTTTAAATCGGAACGGCAAGGCTAAGCGGTTATTAAAATTAATATTTGATGCCAGATACACGGAAACGGACTGCAATTGCCATTGCCATTAGCTACAGTCGGACCCTCAGTAAATAGTTACTAACTATACGACGGGGCCATAAATATTTAGCCGAAGCTTATCTAGCATATTCAATTAAAACTTTACTGCGAGCCCAAAGACTACTCGACTACTCGAAAAGCAGTCGAAATTCGAGAGTCGTCACTCAACTGGACCTCAATGCTGTCGCCCAGTGCATAGCACATTATTGTGCTGCTTTGCGGCTTTTGCTGCCCTTAGTTACTTTTGCTGTCCTTTGCAATTGCTACTTTTTATGTGGATGGGAATTGCAAGCTCCGGGTTCCAGGCTCCAGGCTCCGGGCTCCGGGCTCCGCATTGCCGGCAGCTAGCAAACTCTTTAGCAATTTTGTAATTTAATTAAAAAATATTTTTTCAAGTGGTTTGCGCTGTAAATACAACAAACTATCCGCACCAACATCACCCACTCACCCACCCATCAAGTCAGACACACCATCAATGGGCTAGCTCTATTTTCCACTTGGAGTTTTTCATCTGAACTACTTTGCCTTACTTTTCATGCAGTTTGCTGCATTTACAAACTCCCCTACTTCACACACACACAGAGACAAGAATGTGCTTGTGTGTGTGTGAGTGTGTGTACAAGAATTTCAAAACTTCATTTTGGCAGCTGCTACTGCTGCAAGTTTCCAGTGCTGCGCGTGTGTGTAAATATTTTTTTGCAATTAATTTTGAGCGGCTTATAATTTACTAATTTAGTTTTTTGTGAGCTGCAGAGCAGAGAAAAGTTTGTGCCACAAAAATTTTACGGCTTGGCAAAGAACACAGAGACCCAAACCAACCCAGGCCCTGCCTGAAAGGCTGGGAGTCTGGGAGTTGGCGAACTAAAAAGAAAAAAGCAAACATTTTCTATAAAATGAGTTAAACTTTACGTGCAAATGTGCAAAATTCTCAGCACTTATAGCCCCCTCCATATCTATATCTCTGCTTCAGCCCTTACCCAGTCGAGCATCGTGGCCATGTAGGAGCTACACACAGATGATGTGCTTTAGTGTTTGGCTTGGACACACGAAATGTAATTAAATTAATCAAAGCATGCATGCACAAAATATATGTTACATAACTAACCATTCGCCGAGGCTCAAATGGAAAATAGAAAATAGATGCGAGGAGCTGGCTAAAAAGCTAACCACAGACCCCAAACCCAAACTGCAAACACACATCAGCGAGCTCCACAAAGGAGCGCATATTCAAATTTACCAAATGTGGTAAAAGTATTTCAAGTCCTGCTTCGAGTCCTGCTGCTGTTGTTGCTTTGCCATTTACACATATCACTCATATGAATTACAATTTTCCTTTCATACCCTGGCCTCAATTAAAATGGCAGCAATTGAGTCCTTAAACTATTCATTGCCTTGACCTGCATGGCAAACATGCCAACTTCAATATATCTAATACTACATGTATGAAACAGCAATACGATTATATTCAGAGCTTCTCAATTAAGCGTATTGTATATGGACTTTGCCTTTGCAGGACCTTGTTTACTTGGCAACTCTCAGTGTAGGGTATCTCTCGGGCGTGCCTTGTCGTATGGGTATGCTTACATTTTTGTTTTCGGTCCCAAACACTAAAACTAATTTGAAAAACTAGTACGCATGTGTTTCTGTGTGATTTTTGCTCATTTTTAGCGGCAGAGCCTTTGCCTTTTTGTGTGTGTGCGGATGCGTGTGTTTGTATTTCCAGGCATGTAAAGACATGAGAGCACAAAGCTATAGCATAAAAACCCACCCACGCACACACACATTGGCACATAAACAGAACCACTTTAGTGGGTGTTTCGTTCGTTGGTTTTAGTTGTGAGCTTGACAGCATTTCAATAGAATTAACACATACAAGCGCACCGCATGTAAAGGCTGTGAGTGAATGGGTGAAGGACCCTGGGCAAAAGGACCTCAGCGACGGCAAGAAAATTAAATAAAATTATAAATAAAAAATAGTGAAAACGAAAAGAGACCTCACAAAAAGCTCTGCCATAACGAAAGGCTCCCATGAAAAATGCGCATTTGTAGTGCCAGCCACGTTATGCGAGGCGTATACGCAATATGCCAGCAAAATTTCAAGTGGGTCGAATACGTCTCTGTGTGTGTGTGTGTGTGGGGTTTGTATAACATATATATATATATATATATATATTTTAAGGGGTTTTTATAACTCTTAATGTGTGTGCGTGTGTGTTTGGTGGCACTTGACAAATTCTTGCAGTTTTGCGCGCAACGTGTGCTCCACACGCTTCCACGATTTCAGTTTGCGCCTGGCGAAAGCAACAAGAGTCCTTCTCACACTTGGCTGAAACCTAATTAAACTGCTCATCGGGTCTCTGGCAGGTTTCATAGTGCAAAAACGGCATACGACAGCCACCCATGCTGGCAGCCATGCGATCTGTTGGCTTATCGTCACAGAAAGAGGGTTACATCGCCTTTTTATCAGCCGTATTACCTTTTTCAATGATCCTGATCCCGACTGAGCTCAACGATTTAATAAGGAATTGTCGAGCCGAACGGGCCGAGCCAGTCAAGCGAATTTCATACAAGGCTTTCAATAAATTGCTGCCAAATGCAACAGCAACAACATCAGCAACAGCTGCAGAACGTTGCCCAAGCAACCAGACACAGCACACAGTCCTTTAGCGGCTTCGCAACAAGCCAATGACTGACTGACAATCACTTAAGTAGAAACCGATAAAAATCTAGAATCCAGCAGACGAGCGACGAAGACGGCAACTGGAAAACTGGACACAGACCAGACCAGACCAGACCAAGCTAAACAGAACAACAAAACTGAGCAGCAGACGAAACGGGAGACGGAGACAGAGAATGAGGCAATGCCAAGCAACCGGCCAAAGTCATGACCAACAGCTACAACCCATTGGACATTTATGGATATTGAAGCTTATGGACAGCCGCTCAGGCACCAGAGCGGGGGGGACAAGGAAGACAGGGGGCCACGCATACAAAATAGTCGGCCATTGTTGCAAGAAGAAACTGGTTTCGTTCGCTTGCGTCGGTTGGGTTTGCGGCCAAGCGCTGGGGAAAATGAGAAGAATATGCATAACATATTTCTTATGGAAAACTGCGGTCGTAACTGCGCCTCGACACTGGTCAAGAGGTCAGCTGCAGCACTAGACGTAGCCGCATCTGCATCTGCAGCGGCAACAGCAAACGGCAAACGGCCAAAGAACTATTCTGGCAGGCCACCTAAAGTCTGTTGACGTAGGCTCACAGCGTTGGAAATTTACATTTATTTACAAACACATTTTTAATTAAATATATTTCGTGTGCTCTGTCTGTGGCGAGGGAGATGAACATATATATAATTACATGGAGCCCGAGAAGAGATCAGCATTTGACAGTGATTGCCGACGAAATACCTTCAGCATCTCCATGATGGAGTATTGACAGAACGTACAGGGTATCAGCTATGAGGCGGACTCGGATGTCGATTCGTATTCGGATGTTAAAACACCCTATTAGCATAAAAAGAATATTAATAGTACTAGATATACTCAATTCATGAGTCTGCATTAGATTCGCACAATTTTCGATCAATTTCATTTATCTATTCCTTTATATAATTGATATTGAATATTCAGTTGAACTCTAAACGAAAGTCATTTCCTATTTTATATAATATCTATATAATATTCGTAGTAAAATGTGATGTTAGCATTGCATTTGTATGACTTTTCCCATTTCATTTTGTAATACTTTCCATAATATTTATATACATCTAATATTCACTAATTCAAGCTTTAACTACTTACATCATTTTGCATCTAAGACTCTAAGTAGAAGCAGTTTCAACAGATGAGCAACGACATTTCTGATTACTCGAATAACTATATATAGATCTAACTCATGCTGCAAAATTCTGCTCTATTATAGCACACAAAGGCATAAAGAGACGACACGAGATATTAAGATTTGCACAGTCTGGTGTGGCATTGAAAGATGCCAACGCCCACCTTTTGACCTGCCCATAAAGCAGTCGGAGAGATAGTGCTGCCTGTGCTGGCAATAATACCTTTATCCAGAGCACATCCTTTTCCCTTTTCGATATTGCGAGCAACTGCTTTGTATTGTGTCTAGCACAAAAAGCAGCATTATATGGATGTGGAGCAGTTGTTGGGTCTGTCTATATTTATGCCAACTACTATACATTTGAGCTGCTCGAGAGCTGCTGCATGTAACAATTGCGTGTTTTATCGCCTTTGACTTTGGAGCCGTGGAGCCGTGGAGCTGTGGAGCTGTGCATGTGCTGTAATGTGTATGAAACACAATTATTTGTAGTCGCTGCAATGTGTGTTATCGTGGGCAGTCTTTAAGGAGTGTTGCTGCCGCTGTTAAATCTCGCACAGTGTTTAGGTACTGGGAAATTGCTGCGAGGACACACTTAGGAATTCGACAGGCCAATAGAAAAATTACAAATAACAAATGTGGCTGTGTCATAAACTGGTCAACAACAGCAGCAACTGCGCAGCCCAGTCGAACAAATTGTGGCAAAGCATCTGCAAAAATGCATTGGCCAGGCCCCGCCAGGGAATTGATGTCAATTCGAATGTAGAATTCCTGCTAGAACATGTGTCCAGCCCGTGTACGTGCCGCTGCTGCAGCTGCCGCGGCTCTGGACCGACCGAGCACTAAGAACTACGCGCAACAAATAAAAACTAAATAATTTATTGACATAATATTAAGGCTGACTCGGGACTCAGCTGGAGCGAAAGGAGAGGCGGGCACGAGGCGAGATGGGTTGATGTTGGGTTGATGTCGGTTATGAGCAGAGTCGTAATTGATTTTCAAAGGGCTATTAGTGAAGACAAAAAGCAGAAGAGGAATCGTGTCTCTTGTGTCAACTCGGGCAAATAAAATATAATTGTAATTGCAAAAGACAAAAGATCAAAAGGATAGACAGACAGAGAGACTCTGCCAGTGGCAGTGGCAGTGGTTGGTGTCTATTCCCAGACAGGGATTCTAAGGTTGAGAATCGACAAATATAAAACAATAATCATAATATTGACGACGATAATGATGCTGCCATTCGACCGACTGCAGATACAATTGTATCTGTGTTTCTGTTGTTGTCGCTATTTCTGCTGTATGTATCTGTATCTGTACCTGTCTCTGTCTCTGTTGCTAGCTTCATCTCGGTATCGGTGTCGCAGTGCTCAAGTGCACAAGACACTCGTTAAATGTGCCAAAGTAAAAAATGTTCCTCCTGCATTTAACTGCCGCATTCGCATTGATTTCAGCTCTGCTAAGGGTTCTGTGTCTATGTCGCTCGCCTGTCCCATGCCTCGCACAGCTCGCACACCTGAAACTGGGTCCCGACTCTAGGCTCTCGAATAGTCGTTTCACTGTTGTCAAGTATTTATGCTAAGAGCTGTCAAACAAGTTGTAGTTACATTGATTACAAGCGCGACTGCCATCTGCCGCAGACTCTCCCACTCCCCCCATGCAGCTGAATCTTTTTAATGTGATTGCATTACTTAGTTGGGCGCTGGCTCTTGGGCAGCTGCTGATTGCATCTGGGCATTGGGCATTGGGCATTGGGCATTGCCAATGCGAGCCAGCACGCCCCCCGAGACTCGATAAGACTGCCCAATAGCAACTCTTTTCTCTTCCCATTGCCTAAGCAGCTGATACTCACATATGTACACTCACTCGAAATGGGCTCTTTAAGATTATCATTTAACGTACCTGCAACGAGAAGCAATAAAGAAATAAATGTTAGTTCTATGCGCATCAAATATGTATACTAATACTGAGTTTATCTCGCTGTTCAATGGAAATGAATTTATTTTAAATTGCCTCGCTTCAAATATGAGTTTTAATCTCATTTTTGAAGTGCAAAGTCTGTGCGTGAGTCAAGCGCATCATCGACACAATTTGTTATTCACAGAGAATTTAGCAGTATTCAAAAGAACATTTCAGGCTGAAGAATGAAATTAAAAATTCATTTTGAAATAAATTTTTAATAGTTGCAATTTTCAAGCCGCAACTTCAAACGGATTAAACGGTCAACCTGGTCTACCTCCTTGAATACATTCTGTATTATGTCCTTTTCCATTATTCCTAGCTGTAAATAATTCAATTGATATAATGACCTACCCATATCTAGTGCTCGATTCAAAATTCTCTTAAGGATTTTGAAAATAACCTAAATTGGATAAACTTCTTCTAATTGAAGTACTGCGTATATGGGAGATTTCATTCACACACACACATGCAAACGTATTCAGAGCCAATTAGAATGAATTTTTTTGCAAAATTTCAGGCACGACATCCGTTCGAGTTCGAGTTCATTACAGTAGAAACGCACCCACGCCTCCAGCGAAAAATGAAAAGTATTAAGTGGCGAGCCAGCTAGATAATACGGGGCGATACGAGCACACACAAATGATACCGAAAGTAGCCCAAGCAGTCGGCAGCAGTAGTTGGCTGAGCAGCAGCGGGAAAGACAGCTGCAAGAGTTGTTGGAGGCCTCGTTTTCACCAATTTCGAAGAGGAAAAGCCACGCAATTTTCGCCTCGGCACAACGCACGAAACCCAACGCGCTCTGGCTTCTTTGGCTGCACTGGCTCCCTCCGATGTTGCCTTTGGGTGGTGGGAGGGGGTGCTTGGTACGCGTTGTCGCTGCGAACCCGACTAGGCATCCAAAGGGGATTTTTGGTTTTCTATTTTTTTTGTGCGCTTTGGCAGCTTTTGTTTCCTTATGCGATGTCGATGTCGACGTCGACGTTGGCGCTCTTTTGGCACACACGGCAATTTGGTTATCGACAACAACAATGGTCACAACAGACACGGCGCTGGCAACTTGGAGGCCACAAAAATTCTTTGCACAAAACACGCACATCTCCGATGGGCGCTCCATGAGCCAAGCCCCAGCCAGAGCCTAGCAACACCCACATGGCTCGTTATCTATCCGGCAGCCCATAATGGGTACGCATATGAGAAAGTTGAATATGAGAGCGAGAACCGGAGTCGGAGTCGGAGCCGGAGCTGGGGCCGAGGCCGAGGCCGAGGCCGTAAGGAAGGGCACACGCAATGGGCTTGGTTAGTAAGGCAACAAAATATAGTCAATAAATTGTGCCAAAGGCATTATGGAAAATGCTTTCCCGTATGACTAGGACGATGACTATGCAGAATGCGAGGGTGCGAAAAGCAAGGATTGCCAGCCGTGGAAAGGCTAGCAGCGTCAGTCCCAGATCAGTTGCTCAGCTCGCTTATCGATCGAATTTGAAATGTAGTTCGTTGGCCAGGGACTGCCAAAACAATATGTCACGGCCAAGATATTGCTATGAACTCTGTCAGAGTTAATGCATGTGCGTCGCTCTGGGTTTTCCACTTTCCAATTGGACTTTATGTGCGGCTTCTTGGGGCTAGATAACCATGTAAGTGACTTGTCATTAAAATTAAGACGTCAGGTCATTTTATGGCCCTGTGTACAAGCTTGTCGGGCCCATAAAAAGCCAGAGTCGACTCAGCGCATAGATAAACATGAATGAAGCCTAACGCGCTAAGCATTCCGGCCTCATCAGCCGCAACCTCTCCAGGCACGTACCACAAAAAATAAAGCAAAACGTAAATACATACGTATAAAATACTATATGACTAAACTCAAGCAAAGTTGAACGACATTAAAACGCAGCGCAGGGAAAATTAATTTTTTTTTTTTGTTTTTTTTTTTGTGCTGCTGAGCGCGCAGAACGCACATAAAATTTAAAATAAATACAGCACTTAGAGAACAACTTGGAGTCGGTGGGATGGGGAGGAGTGCTGGGGAATGGGGGTGGGCGGAAAATGTAAAAGCCCGTAAAAAGTATAAAACACGGAAGCAAAGGCCAATGCAAGCCGGTGGAATGCGGTGTGTGCCGCCTGCCTCTGGCAACTATTAACGTCTCCTACAAGGCGTCACGTAGGTGGAAAACTAAAAAGTGAACAGCGAACAGCCTGGCTGGCGAATAATATGGCCGAGAATTATGAGACAGGCCGAATGGCGACAGCCAAATGACAGCTAAATTGGATAAAGATTTCAGTGCAAGGGAGCGAGTCCACTCGAGCTGGGCCCAAAGAGGCGAAGAACATTTGGTAAATTGCTCAAGCACTGAAGTCGTTGCGGCTTCAGTTTTGTTTATAATAAATTAAGTAAAATCTATTACAATTTGCGCTAATATGTGATGCGCGTGGGCCGGCTAACGGGTTGGCCTGAGCCCAGCCAGCCCCAACAATTGATTACAATCTGCTTGCTTGTTAAATCGCAAGACTGGCAGGAATGGAGCCAAGCCGAGCCCAGCTAGGGGAGCGAGCAGTCCCGTTCGCGAGTTGGCTTTGGCAATTTTCTGTTTGGCATTTGCCGTTTGGCTCGTGCGTGGAAAGGCCTTGTTTGGCTCAGCTCTAACCAAAGGCTGTCTCAGCTAAAGCTAGGCCAACCAGGCAGCTAGCTAGATAGGCAACAGCTACAAACGAGCAAAAAGCGGAGAGAGAACAGTGGACTCATCGGCCAATGCGGCCAATAAGCCGATGCTTGCTGGCTAACAAAAAATATTCGTTGGATTTCCTTGGCATCGCTTTTGGGGAAATTGCGTTTCTTGTTTTCCCCGCCTTCCTTTCCCGCGACCGCGTGCTCCGCCTTATCCATCGTATTGTGTAGTTGCCTTAAGCTGCACAGTTCTCTTTGATTATGGCGTTGGCTCACTCTTCATTTGATGGCCGAAGCCCCATACAAAAGGGTCGAGTGTGTGTGTGTGTGCGTGTGTGTGTGGGTTGCATTGTGTACGTTACGACTTGGCCAAATGACTTTTTGGCTGGGCAAATTGCGTTGCTTGGCATAAAGAACAATGGCTACGCACTCTATGTAGCAGAACCCTTTATGTGCCGTTGCGATTTCATCATAAACTTTGACAGCGGCTCAAAGGCCTATGTAGACCTTTATGAAGCGCGCTGAATGTTTGCTTATGCAACACCTAACGCATATAACATCTATCGCTACACATACATATGTATGTGTGTATGTGTGTATCTCTCTCACAGCATCTACCTGGGCAGCTCATTAAAAGTCTGTAAGTTTTTTCGCCAGTTTTGTTTTCTTTTCGATAAAAACGCAGCCCACGTCACAAAGCCATTGCATGTGCCATTGCCGTTGCAGATCTACTCTTGGCTCTTAGCCTGCTTCCCCTCTGCTGGCTAATGAAGTGTTATTTCATTTTACTTATTTTTTACTTTTTTTTTTTTGTGATATATTTTCTTTGCCCAAGAGCTCTGGCTCTTCTCTTTCCCATATAAATTGCTCAATTCCAAGGCAAACACCGCACCTCAAGCGAGGAGATGCTGTTGCTGCTGCTGCCTTGAACTGGTTGTTGTTGTTGGCTGCTGGAGCTGGGTGCAGCACACGCAAGCGAATGGTCGTCGGAGCGGCGACACCTACGCAGCTAACGTAAATTACAACAAACTCTGTGAGGGAACACGCCGCCTCGCCGCCTGGTTTCTAAGCATGTGTGGCTGCTGCAATTAAAGTAAATAAGCTCGCTCAATCTGGACTGTCGAGAGACCCTTGCCAGCCAGCTCCTCCACTCGCAACAAGCCATTTTCGCTCATCAGCAACAAAAGCGCCAACGCCCACGCCAATGCGCAGAAAAAGCGAGGAGGAATAAAAGAAAAAGTGGTCAACATGACAACGTTGACATGCGACATTAAAAGCCAAGACCTAGTGCAGGAGCTAGTGGAGGAAGGTGGTTCGATTCGATCCATGGGTCCATTGCGTGCCTATCGCGCCTGAGCTCAGACCCAGACCAGGACCCGAACCCCGAACCCGTACTCGGAGCTGGCTGGCCGCGGCTCTCAAGAGAAATGTCTGCGGCACACGCAAAAAATCGCAGCGCATTAAAATCACGGCATGTGCGTGCAGCTGGACGGAACGCCGAGGCATGTTATCAAATAATGTTGCAAACGCTGCGTTGCCGTCGGCCCTGAAAGTCGCGTCGGCCAATCTAAATAAATAATTAATTCGCCTCAATTAAGTCCAGGGCAAGGGCAGTGTGTCGCTTGGTCATTTGTTTGTGCACTTAACTGCTTCAGCTGCTTGGAGCCAAGAGACGAGTGGAACAAACTGTTTCCATGCTTAGCGATTAGTTGTTGAACAGCTAATGCGATTTTCAGCTATTCGCAAGAGATTAAAAAAGAAATGAACAGGGTATGCGAGTTGTCTGTCCTGGGCATCCAACAAGCTTACTTGGTTTAATTCTCTTTTCAGTGCGCAAATCTTTATGCACAGCACAATTCTGGCGGCTGCTTAGGTTCGGAGTCTCTGAGATTTCTTTGCGCCGCAGACGCAGAGATTTGTTTGAAGGCGACGCTTGTCAGAAGAACGTTGGCGTCCACGTCTGCAGACGTCTGTCTTGCATTCCGTGGATTCCTCCTCCTCCTCCTCCTCCTCCTGCGCCTCCTGCTCGACAGCTAATTTTATATTCAATGCACGCAACAGTCGCCGTCGCCGTCGCCGTCGCCGTCGCTTAGTTTATATACTTACTTTTTTACCCGAGCCTCGCGGAGTCTTTGCCTTTTGTTTAACTTTTTTTTCTTTCTCGTTTTCGTTTTCGCTGTCCCTCCTTCTTGCACAGTTTTTGTGCATTTGCCTCTTGGTTTTTTCTTCATTTTATTTGAGAAACTCTATAAATTCTCCAAAAACTATTTATGTTGCACATAGTTTTTGCATAGCTCGGACTAATTATGCAGCTGGATTTCAATTCAGCCCCCAGACCCAAACTCAAACCCATTCGCAGTCGCAGTCGCAGTCGCAGTCGCAGTCAGAGTCGCTGTCGCAGCCCAGTTCCTGTTCAGGGCTAATATATGCGTGGGTGGCGCCGGAGCCGGTCGGGCTTTCAGGCAACCTCATAGCCGTCGGCCATAATTCATGGGACTCGAGCGACGGCGTCTGTTTTGAAATTGAAAGAAAATAATTATGAGGCAGCGGAAATTGAATTTCTTATTACAGCCAGCCGAAAGGGACTAGGCCAAGCGACGCCCGCCCCCGAAGCAGCGACTTGAGCCAGCTCGAGCAGCAACTGAAGCAGCTCGGCCATGGAAGTGCTTGCAAATTAATTAAAATCCATAAAGTCGATGGCATTCCCATAGCTCTGGGGCGAAATTTCACAGCCAGTGCAGCGCAACTGTTCCCACTGCCAATTTCCATTTCAATTTCAATTTCAACTCCAGTTTCTGTTTCTGTTTCAATGCATATTCGAATTCAACTCGAATTGAACTGCTCATGGGTCAAGAGTGCGGCTCCTGCCTTGTTATTGTGCTTTGTTTAACATGTATATTGTATTCTGATTTATCGAGGGGCGCGCCACTTTTGGGAGCCATGCATATTTCATTGGCATTTGAATTTTTGGACAGCCAGCGGCATTCATTGGAGTCGTTCGTGGCCTCGTGGAGTCTTGGCCTAAGTGAATTGTGCTTTAATCATATTTGATGCCAACTACATATTTTAACAGCCAAGTGCTCTGCTTCTTCCCCTTCATCTGCATGCCTGGCCTTTGTTCTCGCTTCTCTGTTCAGCCTCCCTCTATTCCGATTAACTATTGTATTTTGAATACTTTGCAGCTTTGAATTGATGAGTGTCTTTAGCTTTTCAATTTTGCTTACTGCAACTCCAGTCAGCGCCCTTTGCACCTAGACCTAGATGGGACGCGTCGCAGGTTCTCCCATCAGCCCGACGCTGGCAGAGCCACAGCCACAAATTACAAATTGAAAGTAGTTTGTATCTGGCGACTACTCCCGCAGGCAGTAAAAAATTTAAGTGCATAAGCAAAGTAGCTGTGGCTGCGGCTGTGGCTGTGGCAGCGGCAGTCGCGGTGGCTGCGCTGCCTGTGCCCCGGGGCTGGGCGCAATTTGGGGCTACGTTTGAGATGAACGTCTAAAGCAGGCAGCGGGGCAAATGTAGGGAGCATGTTATGCACTTTTCCTGCGGCTACCAAAAAATGTACACACACACACATACACAAACAGACACACGTACAACAACAAGAGCGAAACGGGGAAACTTCTAAGTGGCCGGCCGTGGCCGAAGGAGCCGAGCAGCCAACTGGGCACTTGAAGTGCAGACCCCGTTTCAACTGGCAGCCACTCTGACCCTCGGCCGGCCCTCGGTCCTCGCATCTTTGTCTTCGTCTTGGCTATTGTTTCATTCATGAATGCTGCTGCTGCTGCTGCTCAGCTTTGTTTTTTTGGCTGCCTGCCCAGAAAGATTTCGTGTCTCTGCTGTACTGCCTGGAGCGTGGCAAGGGCAGCCGAAGCAACCGAGGCAACCGAGGCAGCCGAGGCTCAGAAGCCTGAGTCTAATGCTAACCCATAATTTGCCTTAGCTCGAGAAATGAGGAAGCAGAGCAGCGGGCTGCGAGCATGCAAAGCGCTTTTTCGACAACAAGTGATTATCATTTGGGTATTCGCTTGTGCTTGTGAAAGGTAACATGCAGAAGAGCGACCGGACGGACCCTCAATAATATGTCGTCTTGGGTTATCTCAGGGCGACTTAAGTCGGGGCTAAATAAATCGTCGTAAGCAAGCGTCACAATATAAATGCTGCTACATTGGCTTTCTTAATTGTTGCTAGTTTGTTCGCCGGGCCACTTCCGTCTTAGGGAACAGCAACTGCAACATTTTTTGTCTAAATTTGGGTAATTTATTTGGCCCCAGCCAGTACTTGCGCTCATCAGTTTAGCCCAAGATACATTTGTATCTTGAGCTAATCCTTTTGGTCTAAATACGGCATTAGCACACACACACACATACATAGAGAGAGAGGGATAGAGTTGTGGCAAACACTCATATATCACAGAGCAAACCTCAAGCAGCTGCGATGACAACAACTGCCGTCTGCCGTCTGCCGCATCGGTCCCGGGGATTAGTGGCCACTGTCTGGTGGCTTTGGCAGCTTTCTTGCCTGACTGACAACAGCAAAAGTTGCCGTTGCCGTTGCTACTGCTGCTGCTGCTGCTGCTCCTGCTCCTGCTGCTGGTGCGGTTGTATCTCTAAATGATTATTAATTATAGTGCTTAAATTTATGCTCATGAGCAGCAAATCCTTACCCCTTGCCCCCCTTGCCCATCTCTGTCGCTAACCACCTAACGGTTTCCCCGACGTTGGGCATTAGAATTATTGAAGTGCCAGTTGCGACCCCACGCATGCATCCCTCTCTCTCTCAACATCTCGACTACGTGCTATAAATGACTAATTCATCGCGCCCTGAGGAACTCGCATGCCCGATTCGATCCGATCCGATGCGATTGTCTATTTATAGTAGCCACCACTTTTGTCTACATTTCTATTCAGTTTATCACTTTGTCAATTCATTCACTTCAATCATTTCCTCGACAATGCCTCACAATGATAATATCTAAACATAAGCATTGCCTCGGGTTTGCTACCTGAATCAGGTTCTGAGTGTCAAACAGTTTCTGAATAAATATTTTATAAATTTATAGCCGTTTGTTTAGGAACGTATTTGAAAATATATGTAGAGAAAATTCCGAAATTGTTGAGATAGGAATATGTATATTGTTTAATTCATTGAATGTATCCCCTGTAATAAATTATTATCTATAATCTTAAAATCGTGTACTCACTAGCTAAGAGGGACATATATGTATATGTATCTGTTATAGTTTGTCTTTGTACATACCTGCAAGTAAAAGAGGTTAAGAATTATTATAAGCGTTTGCTTACAGTTATTTTAAATGCAAGAAAATTAAACATTTCATTAGCTTCAAGTCTCGCACTTTACTCCGGATAATGGTTAAATTTGAGATGGGAAATTACCTCAACAACTGTCATTTTGGCAGTCCAAACTGAGAACAAAAGTTTCTCAGTTGAAAAGTAAAATAAAAACAATAATAACAACAACAACAAAAGCAACATCGAACTGAGCACTGAGTGAACAACGGCGACGACAATAGAAAAAGTAACGACCTTTTTGTTAAATTAAAAGTTTATGAGGCATTAAATGCTCAACAACAAAGCAAAATTGCCAAAAAGAACATGAGAAAGAAGAAGCAAGAGCGAGCGGGAGAGGGAGAGGTAGAGGTAGAGAGAGCGAGAGAAAAAATATAATAATATAATAATAATAGCAGAAAATAGAGGGAAGATGTTGTGCGTTCAATAGCAGCCAAGTAAAAAGTCATTAAGCCCGCCGCCAACAACAGCAGCAGCAGCAACAACAATAACAGCATTGCCTCTCTCACATTCTCTCTCTCGCTCTAGCTCGGTCTCTTTCTGTCCCTCTTCTTCTTCCAGCTTTGCTGGCTGTGGCACAGGTCATTAGACCCACGGCATCTAAATTGCATTATCAACGCCAATAACGGGACATCGCGACTAGCTGTTGTTGCTGTTGTTGTTGTAGTTGCAGTATAGTAGCCAACCCTCGGAAAAAATCCCTCTGGCAAAAAGTTATAAAAATGACATTATTTGTCAACGCCATAAACATATCGAGTATGCTATATCGCGATGGCATCGGCTGTCGTTGTTGTTGCATTGCAATAGGGTGGCAACTCTATTATGCGTAAGACACTGCAGTCACAGGGTGCTGACCATATGGCCAGCTCCTCGTGCAGTATCCATGTGCCAAAAAGTGCAATTAATTATTTTTTATTGAGTGTTCAGTGGATTCATTATTTGCTGTGTGGGGTGGACCAACATGGCAGAATTAGGCTGGACTGGGGTGGGCCGTCGGAGGGGTGGTCCTAATCACTAAATTTGTAAAGTATTAACGGCCACGCTGGCACCGCTGCTACTGCACATTTCATTATGAAGACATGTGGCGACGATTGTGCTGACAGTTGTGGCTAATGACATTAGGCCCGCTAAGGCTTACAGGTCATAGACGTAGATCCGGCGAGCCGGAGAACCGGAGACCGACAAGCCAGCTTAATCCGCAGCATTTGCGGCCGAGTGCTAGGCATTTTAATTTTCAAAAACTGTTTACATGCAACTCTTCTGTTGCTTCTCTCTTCCATCCCCTTTCAAGCTGCAGGGGGTTGCGGTTTTCTGTGGAAATTCAACATTGTCCAGAGCGCATGGAATATGAAAAATATTACAAATATTTCTCTCTACCCAGCACGGATAGATAGACTTTAAGCCGCATGTGTGCGGGATTTTTGTGTTAATTTTTTAAAGCGAATGCTCTGGAAAACCGTTTGACGGCAACGCTATGGGGTGAGGGGTGCTGAGTGATGGGGGATGGGGGATGGCTGAGTGAAGCAGGAGGGCCAAAAGTTATGTTGCCATTTCCATTCTGTCAGTTGTTCACTTGCCGTGCAACAGACGAGCGACAACAAAGGCAGCATGGTGATTCGAACATGTTTGTTTGATTGTTTGTTTGGCTTCGCTCGTTTTCCAACACTGTTCCTTGACAGCAGCTGCCATAGAAGATGCTTATGCTTAGTTTTGGCTTTGCCGACGCGCTCGGCTCGTAATGTAAGTCCTAACAAAGACTTGAATAAATGCTCCATTCTTACTTATATACACATTCATATGTATGCTTACATATATATGGATTAACATGCGCATGCCAAGAGCCCCCAATTGTTTGGCCTTCATAATGATATTGTGGGAGATGACCCACTTAGCCGCAAGGAAATCCAAAAATGTTCGTCTTATGTCACGAATGCCAGCGCACATATCATAAACTCCTACATTTAGATATCTGGCAGGCAATGGCATGTGAAATGGGCTGCGAATGTATCTGACAATAAAAAATTGGTTTTCACTTTCGGCACGCGGCGCAATGAAATTGAAAGGAGCCCGCCAGGCAGGGCTGGGGCCTATGGCCTATGCTCAGAGATAGTACTCCGAAACACTGACAGCCGTGGCCAATGCACTTGGCTAAAGAAATTTAGGCTTGGGGTCGGGCCTGGAACCCGAATATGAATATGACTGATTAAGCAATACGAATCGATTGTCTACACTCTGCATGGGATGCGACTATCCTTCGCTCCGCTGCTGGCTCTTTCAAAACGTGAATTCCTCGATTTTCGTTGCCTTTTTTGTGGCTGCTGTCAGAACTGACAAACGCAAATGATTAATGTGTGTTTGCATGCGTGTAAATGTCACTAGGTGCGGGAGCCAGGAGGAGCGGCACTCGTAGGTAGCAGTGGGTCATGGCATGGCATGGCATGGCCTGGCCTGGTCTGGTCTGGTCTGGCAGAAAGAAGCGAGTTCTTCGAGCTGTGGCGCTGCATCGATTTGCTGTCTTTGACTTTCCACTGCAAAGCTGTTGACATTTGTAGCTGCTCCTCCCTTCTTGGCTCCTACTGCCTGCCACGACACGCACGACATGCCACAACAACAACAACAACAACAACGACAAGAACAACAGCATCAACTATCGAGCAGATTTGACATTAAATAATGAGTTATACTGCTGACGGCTGAGAATTTGCAACATGTGACGCCAAACCACCCACTCCACTCCCTACCTCATATGCTTCCATCACATTCTGGAGCCTTGGCGTCTTGGCGCCGACTGCTGAGTGGGCGTTTTCAGGCATGGGAATTAGTCATCACTACATTTTCACTCTATTCATATACCAAACTTCGTTTGGCCTGTTCATTTACCCATTTGGCCATTTGGCCATTTGGCCATTTGCAGTTGAGGCCTGCCTAATCCCTACTCCATCCACCTTCAACTTTGCCAATTCATCATCTGTTTTGACTCTGCATCTGTTTCCTTCTGTTGCTGCTGCCGTTTCCACTTGGCTGCCTTATCCCACCCCACACACACACACACACACACACACACACACACACACACACATACGCATTTGCATTCGCTTATGTGTGACGAGTCGCTTCGTCGTCGTCTGCCTACGCTGGCGGCTTCTTCATCAACAACTGTCAGTCGTCTGTCAGTCAGTTAAACGTTTTGCACATTTATTCTGCGCAGTTCCGCAAACAAATTTGCATTTCGTCCGCTCACAAGTGTGGCGCCTGCGCACAGCTCTCCAAACATCACCTGAACTGAATGCCTAATTAAGTTGCTGCTTGTTGCAACTGCAACTCCAACTCCAATTGCAATTGTCTATGCGCCTGCAACACGCTTCTACCTTTCTGGGATAAGCTGCGCAGTCGCAGTCGCAGTCGCAGTCGCAGTGATATTTATTCTATAGCTCGAGCAGCTACTGGAGTTTCGTGTTGCTGTCTCGTCGCAGCAACAGTTGCTGTTGTTGTTAGGGGGCCGGGCCGACTTCATGTTCGTGTTGACAATGTGGCATATATATATATATATTTTGCAGCTGTTGTTGTTGCCGCTTTGTTGTTCTGTTGTTTTGGGTGCAGGTTACACTGCCTGTACCCCGTGCTGCTTCAAAGTTTAGTTGACTTGGCCAAAAACGATTGTGGAATTCAGCAACTGCGTCTAATTGCCTCTGCGCTCTATTGGGTTTATCAACATTTGTTGAAATTTGGCAAAAAGCGATTTGGGAATTGTTTAAACAGTGGCACACATACCAAAGGGGACATATCTATTTTACTTTTTTACAGATATATCTAGTTAGCTTTAAATGTTGCTTAGACTTTTTCGGGTATGCATTTTGGATTATAAATACGTTCATATATATATCATACTCTTTGTATTTGCCATTTCCATTTGTTTCATTTTGCATATTCATCCATCTATAAATAGCATTTTACTTAGCTATATTTCTATATATACGATCTGTCTATCTCTCAATGTACGCGGGAGGCAGATAGATAGCCTTTTATATATCTAGTTAAAAATATAAATTTATATAAAAATAAATTTCTACAAATTTATATTTTAGAATATTATAACCATTCTCTAATAGTGTTTCCTTACTTTACTTTTGTTTAATAAGAATTGAAAAGAACAAATTTATATTTTAGAATATTATAACAATTCTCTAATAGTGTTTCCTTACTTTACTTTTGTTTAATAAGAATTGAAAAGAACTTAAGAAAAATTTAAGAATTGTTTCCCATCATAAACGATAATCACTCCACATAAAGACTTACATTACAGACACAAAAAATGCACACTTAACAGAAAGACTTAATTTCATATAATTTTGATATAAAAGTCTTACTGTGTATCTATATCTCTTCGATTCATCTAGATTTCATTTGCTTTCTATGCAAACCCTTATCAACTATATCAAGCAACTGTCTTTCATGACTTTCAATCGAAGGCTTCAATGGCCAGTTGAAGCGGTAAAAGTCATTAGGAGACTTGTTTACTTGGTCAGTTGGAAGTTTACATCATTCGCTCATTTGCATTGTCAAAGGAAATTAACATCCAATTTACTTGAGCTCGAGCTGCTGCTACCCCTGGTTCCTCATTAGTTCTACATTTAGCAATTACACGATAATTTACGGCACAAATGTATTTCATATTAGTTGCCGTTGTTGCTGTTGTTGTTGTTGTCAACTTAATGTCCTTTGCATAAGCGCACGCTTGTCGCGTTCATATCCTTTTTATTTGCCTTAACACATTTAATTAACAAAGCAATTAAGCAGAGAGAAATGCCAAACCAAGAGAAGAACCAGAAAAGAAAAGCATTTTTAATTTAATTTATATTGTTGTGTTTCTGTGTCTGTGTGTGCGGGAGTGTGTGTGTGTATGTGTGTGTGTGAAACGTCCTTTATTTCAGTATGTGTGTGTGTGTGTGGCCTTAGCGGCTCTGCTTTCATTCGTTCTACTGTTATTGTCTTGTTATTGTAAAATAATGCGTTAAAATAGTATGATGTTATTTATGTATGTGTGTGTGAAGTGCGAATGGGATGCAAAATGGACGAAGGACTCAGCAATGCGCATTACCATGATGACGTTTTTATTGCTCGCTACAAACAATAACATCGTCTATCTCCGTCTCTTTTATATTGCGTGCTTCGTCTCTGTCAGGCGCTGGCTTCGCCGCTCGCTCGCTCGGTGCCGACTGCTGCATGGGCACAAAAGGCAAATTTATGCAAAGCAAAGAATTTTTAATTAAATTTCACACACAAACGCACAAGAAGTGATGGCTAGAGAGCGAACTAACTTATTTTCGGGAAGGCATTCGCCAAACTTTTCACCAAAGCAATCAGGCAACTCATCTCAAACTCAGCCCGAGCTCTGTCAAAAAGAGAGACGTCAACCATTTTAAAGACTTCATCGCATTACAAAAGAGACCGCCACCATCGTCGTCATCGCCGTCGCGACGATTGGGCAACGCCTTACAAAGCGATCTGTCATCCCTGACAGCTTACAATGCCAGCGCGAAGATCGTCCCCCTCTTCGATGGGTGTTAATAAACTTCCCTCGCACGCATTGCATAAATCAAAAGCTGTGCAGACTTTTTGGCATTCCCAATACTCGCATTCCTTTATTCAGGTCCATGTGTCTGGCCTGATCGCAAGTCAAGCGCAAAATCACAAGCTTATGGCATGTAAAGTGCAACATCATTTTTTTTTTCTTTAAAAACAACATCGATCAAGCTGAAAAGCTATGAGACACACACATGTGTTACGGCCTGTCACTTCTACAGCAATTATAATGCCAACTTCTCATGTGCAAGAACCCAACCCTGAATTAATAATAATTCTCTTTGACATTGCACCACCCGACCCACCACCACCACAGCTGAGAGCCATGTGTAACTGTTTAACCCTATGATGCCCACTCCCAAAACGGGTCCGTCCCTCTCCCTCTCCCTATCCATCTTCCTTTCCCACTCTTGTTCAAGTTGCTCTTTAAGCAACGATCAATCATAACATGAAAAAACACAGTTCATGTACTCTGTAGATTAAACATATATTTCATGTTCCTCGCATCCCACATCTCTGGGCTGACATTTTAAATACTGCTGGAGAATAATATTTAATATAAATCGTTATTCGTGCTCTTCAAGAATCTGAGTTCCATTTCAGCTCTAGCTCTGACTTGTTTGTTAAAGAAAATTCTATAGACTTTTTGGCGTGTGCAAAAAGCAAACTTGGCATAACAATTAATTATTAAACTATGGCACCCAATAATTAATGGTGATGAAATAGCTTCATAAACAGCTAAAAATTATAAAAACATTCTAATAGGGGTATAATCTTTATTCTGTTTCATTAACATGCCCTAGGGCCACAATTCAGTTTTTCTGAATGATGCTGGCTCATTTTCGGCTTGGTATTTAAGCAGCTCGTACAATATTCAAATCAGCGATGTTTGTATTTCAGCAGGGGAATAAACTGAGCTGGCTGAGAAATCATCAATGAAAATAGAAAGAGAGAGAGAGAGAGAGAGAGAGAGCGAGTCTGTAACGTGTGACGTGTGAGTAGGGGTAGAGTGAGCAGGTGGAGGTAATACTGTAGGTGCTACCAGGCCGACAGAAACGTGGAAGGCTTTGCAATCAAGTGAAATTTGCGCTGGCCTACGTGAAGGGGGGTACGGAGAATGTGAAGTGAATTAAAGCGCAACACGATGCAGACGAGGCCTCCAGACAGGTATCAAAGCGGAGAGCTATGCGAGAGTACAGTTACTTTGGCCGTGCGGAGTCGCCGGTTCAAGCTTTAAGGTCAATCAACAGACCGAGCGAGCGCAAGTCTGAGGCGAGGCAAGTTTGAAATTCTATTTGCCGCACAGCGGCAATTTTGCAGCTTAGGCAGGGAAGCAGGAGAACAGGGCCAACAGCTTGGCACGCTGATGCTGATGCTGACGCTGATGCTGATGTTGATGCACTGGCACTGGCGTAGGAACTGCTGCACAGCAAGACTAACTGCTGGGTAATCACATGCGGCGTTGCTTAAGCGTTGCCAAGGCAGCCACAAAACCCAGCTCAGTTGCAACTGCAACAGCAGCTGCCAGCGCGTCGACAACGTGTGCCATCAATGGAGTCTGAATACTCAAGCAGTGTGACCTCCCTGCCCCTCGGCCCGCCCCAGCTCGTGATGCTGACTCCCACCAGCAGCAGCAACTGCAGCAACTGCACAGTCAAACAAAAGTCTGATGTATGACTTGAGATAAAGTCCCAGCGTTCCAGACTTATTTTTGCTGGCTGCCATACCCTACGCTCGGCTCTGAACTCTGACTCGGACTCTTGACTTGAATGCTCACAGTTGGAGAGATTGAGGCTTGGCGTCGTAACTATTTTTGTTTAAGCTCTAAGCTAAGATAGATTCCTACATGGCTTTAATAAACTCTTGAGCTAAGCATTTCATTTCTATTTAACTACATAGCCATTTCACTTGTTATTATCAACTTGGGTTGATAATACCTCACAGTTGAGGTTATCAAATATTGTTAGATGCACTTCATCGTGGAAATCCATCAGATCGTCGATGTAGCGCATCAGTTGCTCAACTTCGCCTGGCCCAGCACGTAATGCCAACATATGTGTCTGCTCTACATTATTTTCTTTTTTGGCCAACTCCCCCCACACTATTTGTAACTTTTTGTTCTACATTTTTTGTTCGCTCCTTCGCTATGCAGTTGCCGGCGTGCGTCGCATATATCACAAAACTTCACAAAACTACAGGAAACCAGGGAGAAATACTACTTCATCTGGTAGCCATGGCTTGAGCTTGCGGTTTTCGCGAGCTGCATGAGGATGGGACTGAGGACGACGACGATGATGATGATCCCATGTGCTGGCTGGAGCATGAAGCTTAATAGATGGAAGAGTGCGCATTTCAGTTACAGGCGAGCAGCTGAATGCAGCGACTCCTGCTAGGAAATGTACACCGCTTTACCGTTTTGCTAAACATTTAAGCAGCTAATTTCCTAGGAAATCAACGAAATGGGCACAGGGGGAGCAACTCGGGATTGTGCCAGCGACGACGATGACTATTTTTGGGCTAATGATGTGCTTTGGCCAGCCAGCAGCAGCGAGAGCTCGAGAGCCCGTTGCATTGTACCAAGCATCGGTATTGGCTTCAGCTTTAGCCTCAGCTGTGGCATCACCGGCAACACCGACAACGACAGCAACGGCACCAAAAGCCACTCGATGTCCATCATTCATTTAGTCCCATGTACGAGCCATGTTTATGTTTATTGACTGTTATGGACATGAGTCACAGTTACACGACAATGACGTTGCCGTTGCCGTTGCCGATGCCAATGCCAATGCCGACGACGACGACGACGACGACGACGACGACGACGATGGCAACGCGACTTTAACGGAAGTGTTACAATGAGACATTACGGGAGAGGCCCTCGATAGCTGCTCATCTGTCCCTCGGCTGTGCCCTGACTGTCTCCCTTGGCTGCCAGTTATGCCCGTCCATGTCCAGGGCCCATTACCAGGGCTTGTCAGTGTCAGTTGGAGTGCGCTGTCTCTCTCCTCCTTTCTCTGCCTATCTCTTTCATTATGAGGTGAATGCGTGTGTGTGTGTGTGTGTGTGTGTGTGTGTGTGGGGATTCGGTCTCTGGTTATTTGCTTAAGTGCAAATATGAGCAACTATTTGCTAAATGACAGTTATTGCTGATTAGCTGTCAGACATTTTGACAGCATGAAGAATGATTCGCAATTTTCGCAGAAGGAACCTGACGACGGACTTGGTGCTTTCGCTTTAACTTTAGCTTTGGCAGTGGCTTTGGATTTAGCTTCGCTGTCGACTCTGTTTTCGTATTTTGAACTTGCAATGGGACCGGGTTAGGGGTCCGCCTGCAGTTAATGATGTAGCATATGGTTAATTAGAACATTAGTCTCCAAGCTGGCAGCTTCCAGTTTCCATTTGCTATTTGCCATTTGCTAGTCTGTAGTCGGCAGTCGGCAGTCGGTAGTGGGTAGTAAAAGCAACTTTAAATCATTAAGCAAAGCGGCAAGGCTGCTGTCAAACCCATTGAAGTTTTGAAGCTTTTGTACTAGTCGCAGGCTCCAACTGGCTGTGATGTATGGCCTGCAGAGGGTTAAGTGCTTTTTCGAATAGGTTAGTGTGAGTTAATGAGCAGTGCTCGAAGCAGTAGCTGATAAACGACTAGAAAGGCTTGCACTCAACTCAATGAGAACCCAACAGGATTTGATAGATGTGTCTCGATGTGAGATGTGGTCTACCTCAACGAATATCAAATGTGTCGGTAATCAGCTTTCGCAGTGGTATTCGTGTACAACAACTAGCACGATCAGACAATAAAGCACCTATCGGCCGACAGTATGTCTGACACATAAATTTCGACCCGTCCCAAATAGGGTCTAAGCCATAACAATGTAACAACAAGCAGTCCAAAAACAGGGCCGAAAATTACGCATGCCTAAACGGTCAACACAAATTATGAGCCAGCTACAAACGACGACAACAGCAACAGCAACAGCAACAATCGCAATAAAAAGCAATCACTTTGCAACCAAAAACGTCCAGACTAAAGCGCAAAGACGCGTCCAGGTCCGGTTCGTGTGTACCTGTGCCGATCCCCGACTCTTTGGGGCTCTATAAAAATTGAATATGGCCAAAAGCGGCTAGCAAACGGGGCTACGGCAGGTAGAGTGGGTCGGCCGACCAGAGAAGTTGCTGCAGTTGTTGTTAAGAGTCTGCTGCTGCCTGCTCTTTTGCTATTTCGCCTTATAAGGTCGCGCACATAAATAAACACAGCAAATACACATATTGCAAGTTGGCCCAGGCAGCGGCAGAAGCAGTAGAGACTTGAACATCAATATGCGGCATCTTGCAAAGCAGCTGCTGTGGGCAAAAGTCGTACTCCGACACAGCAAGGAGTACAATCAAACAATTTTAACAATCAACTGATGAGAAAAGGAAATGAAAAGTCAACATAGGCAACAGACTGCAGAAAGCAAGGGGCTAGAACGAAGCTGATCTGCAACCGAAGCGGACAAAAGCCGTGGAAAACTGGCCATCAGGCCCAGCGCTGGGGCCAACAGACATTAGCTGACCGCAGAGGCCTCAACGTCCAACTTTCTTATTGAGGCGGCAGTTGAAATGAAAATTGCTTGGGTCAAGTATTAGAAAACTTGAGCTAGCTACAGCTTGAGAGTTAAGTTAATGGTCATCGAGTCAGAGTTTAAGACCGAAAGATAAATAAGGCACTGGAAACGATTTGTGCTAAGACTTTTATAATTAGATCTCGTATAGCCAGAAACATCATTAATTCAAAGCCTGAAGCCTCTCCACCTTAGACTGATCTTATCCAAAGCAGTTACATTCGACTCTGCACTCTGTTGTGATAACTTCTCTCTCCCGCTCTCAGCGCAGCTCATTGATTCCTCATGCCTCCTGCCCCGACCAACGACCAACGATCAACGATCAACGATCGACGATCGAAGAGCGACGAGCGACGATCGTTCGATTTTGTGGCGCGCTATTAAATTGTAAATTGGTTGAGCAGCGCTGCCGATGCGGTAAACGTGTCTGAATGCCGCATTGTACAGAGTTCACTCCGCTCCCCCTCCCTCCTCCTGCTCACACTGTCAGCGCTGCCACAGTCAACGCATCGTGAATCGTGCGCAATTTGCTGGCCCATCCCTAGACGTCGATTCGACTTGAATCTGGTCAGGTCTGTTCGGTTTCCTTGCAACTCCGGATTGACCACTTTTGCTGCTCAGCGCGTGGTTCGGTTTGGCTTGTGGTTGGTTTTCGTGGTTTTCTGTCTCGTATCTGCTATCTGAGCCCCTGAGTCTCAGACTGATTCTGTGGCACCGGCTAATCAATTTTTGCTTCTCTCTCTCTCTCTCTCTCTCTCCCTCTCTCGCTACTCCTGCGGTTTATCAACGCTTTATTATACTGACGTTTTGTCAATTTGATTGCTTTTGTTTTTTTTATGTTTTTTTCTGTTTGTTCGATTCAAGCCCTGTCCGTCTCTCGCATTGACAGCTCCTCGGACATTTCAGGCGTTTAATGTATTTCCATTGGCAAGACCTTGAAATGCCTCTCTCGTCTGCCGATAGTCCACAGCTGAGTGTATACCATAGTTAATAGCTGGCTTTTAATTGCTTCCCTGTAACAGTTTGTGTTCGATTTGCTGCCTCACCTTAAATGCTGCACACAGATAGACAGAGGCGGGAGGCACTTTCAGTTTTTTTCATTTTCGTTTTCGATAATACTTTATACGCCCGTTCATATACTCCGTCACTTTTTATAACTTTCATTGTCACTTCATTCGTTGTTGCTTTGCCACTTGATTTTTATGCAATCAACCCGCTGGCCATTGTTGTTAGTGCAAATCAAGAGTTTGATTTTATTATATCGTTTTGAGCACTCCGATTTTCCATACTTTTTCATGGCGCGCCAATGATTTTTTCGAATGGCTAGACAAATGTTTTTCCCTGCTGCTGTTGCTGCAGGTGAAAAGTCATTGTAATCTTGTTCAACATGGATATTACTCAGTATATGATTTCGGGTGGAGTTCGCTGCCAGTTCCTGGTTCAGTCCAGCATGTTTCACACGTCCTACTTAGTGTCTGCAGATATGCAAATTAGCTAGATATCTGACTCTATTTAATGGCCCCCGTAATGTGTCGTATATCATTCGCAGCCAACAAACAGCTCACAATTCAGCGTAGCTATCGTCATATCATAGCTCCATCGAAAGCATGTCAAACTACCTGGCCATCGTTCGGAATCTTCGGGTTATTGCCTCACCGTCCACAATGCCTTTCACTCTGGCTCCAGCAAATTGACAACTTCATTGCCCCTAAATATGGTTAATGACCAAACGCCGAAGCAAAATTCTTGTCAACACACAACTAACAATACGGCGACACGCACATCTAAAAGCATTAACAAAATAATGTCAAATGGTTTTAATTGTTTCCAAGTGGTGCCCCACGTAAACTCAAATCCCAACGACTTTAAAATCTGCGTGGGCTGACCCAGAGCGAACGCCTCTTTTGATTTGCTTGCCTAGCCGAGGAGGGGCCGACGAGCGGGGGGTCTGCTGAAGAGTGGACGCTTTGATATGTGCCGCCAACAAAAAGTTTACTTTGGCATGGCCAATGCTCAACAGTTGCCACATGTGTGTGCTGGCTACCTCCCCCGCCTCCTGCTGCTTCTGCTTTGCTTTCTGCTGCTTCTACTCGAGTCTGGCGCTGATTAATATCTCACAAATTTTTGGCTCTGTGATGAATTATTTCTTAGCTCTCGCACTTCTCGGCTGCGATTTGTTCTGGTTTGCCGCAGCGCAGCACCGGCCACAGCAGAAGTAGCAGCAGCAGCAGCAGCAGCAGCAGCAGGAGGAGGAGGAAAATAAATAAATAAAATTTAGCACAATTTTGTTGTTGCCGTTTTGTTTATTTTGCGTTTGTGGTTGCTCGATTTTTATGGCTTGTTTAAATGTTTTTGTTTATGCTTTTTGCGTCTCGCTTTCGAGTTCTTTATGGCACTCGAATTTACAAGCGAGTCGATTGATTGAGTTACTTATTGGCGCTCTGCACACTTGCGATACTCTTTCTTGGCCAATCAACGGGGCAAACTAGCTTACATTTATCCGAATTAGGGCCACGTTTGTCTGCTGCCTAAACATATTACCAACTCAACTCAACGCAACTGAACTGAACTAAACGGCAAATGCATTACGCTGGACAGACGATAATCATGTTATCTGCGTCTTTCGCTCATTTTCATTAAATTCGATTCGATTAGAGGCGCACACATGGCCCATCGATGCTCTCTATGACCCCGCTTGATTAATTTGTGAGCATAACGACTCAAGTGCCGCAAATTCGCCCAACACTCGGCTAGGAAATGGGTCTGCAGCATCGTTAAGTGCAGCTCGAAGACGCCCCCCTTGCAGTTGCCGAGCAATTTAATTTCCATTATAGGAGCCAGTCGATAGGCCCTCTGACCCGAACCCTCTCCTTGCCTCTTTCTAGTTTCTGCTATTTCGCACAGCTTCGACAAAATGATTAATTAGTCTTTGGCCGGTTCTCTCTGACTCGACCTCATGTTGTTGTTGATTCTGCGGCTCAGATCTATCTGATGGTTTAATAATCAGACAAAATTGTCCATTGTGCGCCCCGACTGACGACTGACGACTGTTTTCTACTGACAAGGAACGAGTTCAAAAGGCAAATACTAAATCATATTTTGTTGGGCAATTTGCTCGTTTTGACTGGCGAATGAATGAAAGGAAAAAAAGAGCCAATTGTTTGTCTTCTGTTCGACATTTGGGGCTAAACGTTCGCTTTCTACAATTAAAGCTAAGCTGCGCATCTTCATGGGGCCACGATTTCTATCTGTGGCCCAACTCTAATTGCGATAGTTATGTTGATGTGGCTCAGCTATTCCAATTGTAAAGCAATTACCCATTGGGGCTACAGAGAGTAAAAGTCTCAAGTCCACTGAATCCGAATAATTATGTGGAAAACTTACGTGAATTGATCTGATCTAGTAGTATTTTCTGAGTGAAGTTTACGTACCTGCAAATAGAAGAAGAAGAAAAAAGAATTAAAATGCGAATAAAGCTCGATGGGTAAATGGAAACACTTTAAGACTGACCTATTGCCCCGTTGTTGTAGGTTGACCCAACATTTACTCAAGCATTTAGTATACTCCAATTAGAGCGTCAAAGTGCCCCACTCTCCAGTATACACAACATCCACTCACCCACTTCTCCTGCCCCACGCCGCGCACAGCTTATTTAGGGTTGCCAATATTATTTAATTTTCACAGCTCTCGTGGCCGCGTCCCACTTCACTTTCCGAGCGTCTGCCGACGTCAAACAGTTGCGCAAAATTGTCGAAAAAAAAAATAAACAACAAATATTGACATTGCGTTGTAATAACGCTGCATTAACGGTGCTGCCGAGTGCCGTTATCGCGGCAGCCGCACAAATGAGGGAAAACCAAAATGGCGATTGGCGACTACGACTGCGACTGCGACTGGCGACTGACGACGGAAATGAAAGCAAAGGCCCTGCCACAGAGTCAGCCCAATTCAGCTCGGCCAGCGAAAGCTTAATAATGTAAATTTCGCTCTAAGCTATTGCCAAGGACTAATGGTGCGTTTAGTCAGCAACCCCTAAAAGCCGACTACATCAAGCGAAGCAGCAGCAAAATCAAAAGCAGTAAAAAGAAAAAGAAAAGGAAAACTTGCCCGCACACGTCACAAGGTACACTACGGCAAGAAGGAGCCGGAGACGGAGCCGGAGCAGGAGTTGGAGCTGGAGCAGGAGCCGGGGCTAAAGAAATCATCACGAGCCGTAAGTTTGCGTGTGACGCGACTGTCGCCAGCTGAAATGTCGTTCGCCCGTTTTGGTAAAACATTATTAAGCGCCAAAGATTATGCAAAGAAAAACAAGTGGGAGCAAGCGAAAACCAATATGGCCGCCCATAGAAAGAGATGAGCGTGTCTCGCTTCCTCATTATACGCTTGTGTAAACAACGGAACTCGCTCGCATGTATAGAGGGGCATAGAACATATTTTGTAGCTGAAAATGTGGGGGGAAACACGTGGAAAAGCTCGGAAACGAGATGTTCAGCAGGACACGTTTGCTGTTTCGCATAAATTTCATTGCAGTCAACTTCTTCAATTGCTGGGGTTGTTATCGGCCTGACTCGCATATCAACACAGAACCGATCGCAGTCATCTGATTTCTGCGAAAACGGCTTTCCCCACTGCAGCGAATCGCCATCGCTTTGCCTGGCTTTTCCTGCTCTGCACTACCCCCCTCTGTGCACTTGTCGCCGACACCATTGGGGAGGGGGTGGCGCGCATATCCCGGGCGTATTCTGCACTGTGTCAACAGATGTACGCCGGCACTTCCTGGCCCGAGTCCTAGCTGTGTCTGAGGCTTCGTTTCTCCACTTTTTTTCCTTTATTATTGAGAATAAAAACAATAACGACGGTCACACGCCTCCTCTTGGCACAACATATATGCAGCCCTTTTCAGGCTTTCATCTTTATGTCACCGCATCGATTTTTGTTTGCCTTCCTCGGCTGCTGCTGCGTCCTGCTGGCTGTCTTCATCAGACTGCCACTTAAGAGCCATCCCAGCCCTCCACTTATACCCATGGCTAAAATTGTTTGTTTGGGGATTTGCATGTTTTCTGCACACGCTCCACTTCGGTTTACTCCTCACGCCGGGGCATTGTCTCTATTAGAAGTTAACGCATATTTATTGTCGGTTTTTGCACCTTGAGCCTGCTTTAGATCTGTTTTTGTTTTCTGTTGTTTTTTTTCGCCCCCTTCCGCAAGTCTTCGCGTCTTTATATCGCCTTGGCTTTTTTTGCTCGAATGGAATTGTTAATAAGCTTCCCGCTTGATTTTTCACCATGTGTGGCAGGCATGGCAGGGAAAGGAAGGGCGGAATGCGAAATCTCTTAGGCTGCAGGAAGCCTTCAGCGCCTAAAATTAGACTTCCATTTGGGGCAACAGACTGTGCCCCGCTTGACAACTCAATCAGCTTGATTAACATTTTACTTTCCTTCTCCGTCTGGCTCTTAGCCTTGGCATTTGCTTAAGCATTAACCGCCCGTCGACGTCTCAAGTGCTTCAAGAGCTGCGAGAAGGAGAGAGAGAGAGAGAGAGAGAGAGAGAGAGAGAGCTAGGGAGCTCCAACCCCGAGCCAAAGGCACGAAGAAGAAGATGGCGATGAAGTGGCTTTCGAGAGAGCTGAGCCTGATTTCACTTTGGCCACAATGGATTTATTGTTTGCACTCACAGCCGAAGCTCTGCTAAAAGCCTCTCTAGAGCAATTGGCGAACAGGGGCTGCTCCACTTCCACAGCTGAGCAGGTGGCGGGGTATTAGCAAGCATTTAGTGGGCAATGAATAAAGTGCGTACACACAAATTAAGTGCCAAAGTAGATGTACGTGACATGGTTAGAACCGAAAGATCTGACTTCCGTTCGATTCTGCTTCACTCCAACAGCAACATGAGCTCAGTGCTCAGTGCTCAGTGCTCAGTGCTGAGTGCTGAGCAAGGTTAGGGTCCAAATTCAAAAACAAACCATAAAACCGATAGAGGCGAATGGGTCCAAGGTCCACTTTAGAAATGATATCATTGCTGGAACCCAGCACTCACCTAAATCGAAAAGTCTGCCGTAATTTCCAATAATATTCACAATTCCCAATTTCTTTTCTTCGTCGCTCACCAGTATCTGGTGCTTCTTCTAGAGCTAATCGCAAGTTTTGTGAATAAAATTACTTTGCACATTAAGCGTTCAATGTCGCTAAACATGATATTGAAAACTGTTTTGTATTTGCGGCAGCAAAAATCTGCAGAGACCTTTGCCCACAGGCTTTCAACACAAACTGAAACTTTGGCTTCGGGCGTATGGAACATGAAGCCTGCCTGAGTTTCGAAACTGTTTCCACAGGGTGCTTTACTGTGGATCGCAAGCTCTTTGCGCGATCTACACATTTTTCGGTTGGAAATCGATTTTATTCACAAATTGATTCTCAAAAGCAATTTACTTAGTATTACGAAAAGGCCTTTCGGCCATTTCCAACTGTACACGATGTAGTCATATTTAAATTTTATTCTCGATGGCAAAAAACATGCAGAACGCTTTAACCGTTAGCCGCCAAAATCGAGGAACCAGCAAGCAACGACTCCATTTCCTTCTCCTGCTTTACCTTTACACAATGTCCCCCTTCGACTTTCCCCCGTTTCCTCTGCTGGGTCCTCTTTCACGTGCGCTGAAACTTTAAGTGAGTTTTTCACTGAGTCGACGTTTGGCTTTTAATGACGTCGTCGTCGTCGTCGTCGTCATCGTCGTCGACGACTCTGGGGCATTCTTATGCACCAACACACGAGCAAACACACACGAGCAAACACACTCGAGGAAGCGTGCGTGCGTGTGTGCGTGTGTCGGTTGGGTGTGCGTGAACATATTTATACAGAAATTTAAATTTTAAAATAACATCTCGATTCTGTTGCTGGAAGTTTTTTCTCCTTCATTGCCAGTTGTTTCATTACCTAAGCCCCAAGCTCAAGTCGAGGCTGAGACTGATGCTGCTGCTGGTGCTGCTGCTGCTGCTGCTGCTGAGGTTGAACTTGAGCTAAGCAAACGACCAACTCCACCAAACGACCGACCAGCCCCAGGACAGAGCGTCAGTTGTGAGGTGAGCCGTTGAGTGGGTGAGTGGAGCATGGACTGTGCTCCTTAGAGCCAGAATGGAGCAAAATGTCATATTGTCACGAAGCGGTCGCTACTTCATCATCGTCATGCTACGCTCCCTGATCATTATGTTTATTAAATTGCTACGCACACACACACATACATATATATATATATACAGAGAAGATGCTGACATGTCTCGGATTTTCATTCGCTCAACACTGTTGTTGCCCGTGTTTTCTTTTCAGCCAGTCAACCAGCCAACCAGTTAGTCTGTGTTTCAGTCAGTCAGTCTTTCGGCTTTTCTTTAACCAACATGTCTTACAGTGAAAGTCTCAGCTCACTTTGACTCACTTCCCATTTTCATTTCGTTCTGGCAGCTACTCCCCGGCAACTGCCTTCAAAGAGCTCCAGTCTGCTCTAATTTTCTGCAGCAATTTGCATATTTTGAAACACACACCCACCCGGCAGGCCACACACACATGTCAAACAGGTGTATGGCCTCAGGTGTACAAGACGAGACACAATTAATGCCCAGCCGAGAAGTCAGCTCGTCTGCCCACTTCGTAAACAAGTCAAATCGTATTTATATATATTTGTATATATATGTTCCTTTCGTTAGACTCTGCTCAGGCAATTAATGTAGGTCTTGACAACAGAGAGCATATGAGTTCTCGCACCTTGCCATAAATTTCAAATTTCAAATTTCAAATTTTCATTTTCATTCACGCCTCATAAAGCGAAAAGCCAGATCAGCCAGAGGCCTAAACATGTCACCGAAATACATAATTTGCATGTCTCATATTTTCATAACTGTGGCATCCAAACACCCCAGAAAATGCTCAATACACACAACACCTACACGAAAACACACACACACACAAACATGCCCATGCTCATTCGGATAAGACAACAAACAAAATATGAGAGAAGAAAATCAAATAAAATGTCAAAGAAAATGCTGCAAAAAGCAAAAGAAAATTTTGTCGGCGTCGTTGTTTCATTTCATTTCATTTTATTTGATTCCCGTTGTATTTTATTTATTCATATGTGTATCTGTGTGTGTGAGCGCGCGTGTGTGTGTTTGCAGCCATTCAACCACTGACAATGTTGTCTATGTTAATTTATATTTATATTTATTTTATTTATGTATCCCACACACACACACACACACAGACACACATCCTCCCGCTGCGAAGTTTCATAATTTTGTCGAGATCTTGGCCAGGCTTGTTTGACAATGAAAATATGTGTTTATGGTTAAAAAGGAAAATTGAGTTGGCTTTAAGCAGTTGCTCTTGCTCGATTAAATTTGAATGAGCTTTAGCTGCATTTTCGGCATATTAATTGACATGTCAATATCTATGTATATTCATATTCATAAATCAATAAACAAGACTCCAGAGCACACGTCAATTATTCGCCAGACGTTGGCTGTATGCCTGAATGGACGTGAACTGACCACGAACCAGCCACTGCCACTGCCATGGCAGACTTCTCTACCAGACTGCCAGTTCCATTCAATTAACACTTACAGCTCACAGCGGAAAGCTGCCAGACGCTAATTACAGACACACACACACACACACACACACACACACACATATACATAGTTGTGGTGGGTGTGTGTGGGGGGGAGGGCACACGCAAGCGACAAGTTCCCCTGGACACACAGTTTCGTTTCATTTGTTCGCGTAAATTGTATAATTAAGTTGAAGTTGTTTAACAAATTTGTACAACAATAAATTTATTAGCATTCGAAACTGTCCTGCTCTAAACTGTTGCCTGCCCGACTCCTCCTGCGCTGACTCTTCCTGCTGGACTGTTGCAAAGTTGCATGTCAGAATTAATTGTTGACTTAGGTCGCTGCTGAAAGTGTGCAGGTGGTAAACTGTCAACTGTGGAGCCATGCCATGGAGTCACCAGCCCTTCCCGCCCACCTCCGCGTTAGTTAGCTGCTCGACGAGCTCAGGCCACGTGTCTGATGAAGGATAGCGAGTGCTGCTGATGATTTATGGAGTTGGAGCTGGAGCTGGAGCTGGGGAAAGTTTGCAGCATTTCGTTTATTTTTTCCTCCATTAAATAGAATCTATAATTTGTTATGTTGTGAAAGCTAAATGTCAAAGCTCGCGCTGATGCCCCTTGATTGGTGGCTCGTCAAATGGACACTCGTCCAGCGAATGTCACGCTTTGGCTGCGCTCCGGCTGCAATCCAATATCAGTGAAGTGGAAAGCAGTAAAATTTGTAGCCCATATATTCAATGCGCGGCATTTGGAATTCCGAAATTGCGGAGAATATCGCATTTAGGCGCTGCTTGGCTCTGACTGCCTCAACTTTATGGCTGCACGTCGACGAATTGTCGCAGGACCGGCCCGCCGGCTGCCCTACCGCAATCCTTGTCGCCTTTTCACACGTAATAAACGAAGCTGTAAAGCGACGTGGACGACGACGAAACAACATTGCCGCATCCACATTCCAGGGCCAAGTGTAAAAGTTGTGCACTGCTTGCCACTTCTTACGCCGCCTCCTGCTCCTCGCCTACCCACACGTCCTCTGCCGCCCGCAACCTCGATTTGTCTTGGCTTTCTTCTGCTGTACGCACGATTTGTAGTCGTTCGTGCTGCGCCAAAGTTTTCTTTCGCCATCCCATGAAATATAAATAACATTTTCAAGCGTTGAAAAATTTATGAAATACGCCGCCCCATCAGAATAAACCCGTAGTCAGTCCGGTGAAGCCGCGCAGTCGTCCGGCAATCTGCTTGGGGCAATCTCACGTATCGATTTATCAGTACAAACTTAAGGCCAAGTTTCCATGCCCTGGGTCTCAGTCTGAAACTGAGTCTGAGTCTGAGTCTGAGTCTGAGTCTGGTCTTTCCACTCTTGTTCTTCTTGTTATGCTGTTCTGCCACATTTTCACACTTTATTAAAGCGCCAAAGTAAAAGTCGAAAGTTAGTTGTGTAGTTTATAGTTTGGGACAGCGAGGCAGGCAACTTTCTGCGCCTGGACAAATTTAAGGCTTGGCTGCTTATGAAAATGCATGGCGAAGCAGTCTCAGCGATGTCCTGCGGTTATCCTCGGCCCATTACGCAAATAACGCCGGCCATCGCTTCCCATTGTTATAATGAAAACGTAGGCGTGCGTATTATTCACGATTAGATTTCTAGCTGCTGCCGTTGTTTACTCTTTGCTGATTTATGAACATCATTAAAACTTTTTATATCGTGATAAACTTTACGCTCAAGGACGTCACAGGACGACAGTTGGTCTATGCCATTGGAATTTCGTTTTGTTGCTTTTGTTTCTTCTCTTTCAAGTTTTCCACCAGCCCCCAGCTGCCTCGCAGCCATTTCCAATTTTCATTTACCAGTCCGAATCACATAACAAATGCAATTGTTTAGTTCGTTGCGTTTCCTTCTGTTTCATTCAATTCTAAAGCTGAAGCTGCTTTTATTTTTTTTTCTCTTTTTTTTTTTATTTTTTTTGTACTTTGTTGCCGCAAAATGAAATTGGGGAATTTACTTTAATTTGTTTTTCGTGCCGCCGCAGCAGGCAACCCCTAACCGCGTTAGCTCTCAGCTCCCAGTTCCCAGCTCCTATTGTATTGCTCTGCTACCCCCAAATACTCCGAGCGAGAGCTGCTCAGCTCGCTTTTTAAAATCAATTTCGTCTACTTTTGTGGCTCTCCGCCCTCTCCCTCTCACTGCCTGACCCCTCCCCCACCTTTTGTTTTGTAGTTTTGCTCAAATTGAATTTGGCATAGAACTTCCTAGCTGAATCGCTTGGCTCGGCAAGAAAGAGGTGAAAGGCCGCTCCCAAGTTTCTACCACTGCAATACGTTTGACTTAACCACAAGCTGTTGTTGCATTGTTTGCCTCGCAGGCTATTCGCCTTCCATTGTTGCCACAGTTCCCAAATGCAAAACTCTATTAACTTACATTACATTGGCCGAGCACATGTGAATATGTGGAGCACCCTGCACTTAAAGAACGCAGCTGCCACTTTCGGCAATTCTTAATTCCTTTGAAGCATACTCGGGATAGCTAACTGACTAACGGGCAAGGAGGTGCGAACAGAAAGGCAAACGCATCTGACAAAGCCAGCCGACGAGGCACTCGCAATAGTTCACCTGTGTCTGCTCTGCATGTCCATCCGCCCGTCGCCTGGCTGTCCGCCTCGTTGCCGGAAGTGGCGTCCGGCTGTGTCTGTCGCCCAGCCTCGTCCGGTGCGTGCTTTGTTAGCGAAAACAACGCAGCTAAAAATTGCTCTCAAGGCGCCAGTAGAGAGCTCCCAGCTCCCGAGCTAAACTTTGGTCTTCCCGCGTCTAGTCACACGCTAGGTGCGTGCGTTTGCGTGTTTGATGCGGGCAGGAGGGCGACGAGCTTACACGAGAGGTGTTTGGAATTTCATTAATATTTTATTACTTTTTTTTCTGTTGTGCCGACTGCTGCATTGCTGCTGGGGACGAGTCTGCTGTTTTCTTGAATTTATTAAAAGTGCCGGCTGCCGCTTGTGGAATATGTTTCTTTGAATTCATCACGGGAGCTCGGGAGCTCTGGAGCTCTTGCAGCCGTGGTGAAATATGGCCGTACAACAATGAAAGCATCTTTGTGTACATATGTAGGTAACGTATCTATAGCTGATCATTTGAACAAACGGAACTTCTCGATGTCACAGACAAGGAGAGAGCGAGAGGGAGGGAGGTGGCTACTAATGAAGTCTTTGTGCCATTAACCATAGAGAGATGGCATAAACAAGTTTCGAGTGCCGTTCATGTCAGTTCCAGAGATAGAGCGGGGTCCATTGTCGATGGCCCAAGTTTATGCCAACAAAACATGATTGAACATGATTACTGTCACACATGCCAAGCAAAAACTGACAGCAAAATGTCAGGGCAGAGTCCGGTCGGAGCTGCTAGCTGGTAGCTGTAGCTGCAGGTCCGGTCGTTCGGTTGTCCGAAGCAGTCTAGCAGTCTGGGTTGCCGACTGATGACAAACGTGGAGCACAAAGCAAACAAACCTCGTACTTGCTCTGAAGTTATTATATTTCCACTTATTGACGGCCAAAATGAAATGAAAACAATCAAATGACAACTGTCAGCACAAAATTTTCTATTTTCCGGCAAAGCATCCCAGCTGCTGCTGGCGGAGGCAGAGGCGTATAAATAAAAGGAGCATTGTGCGCCATTTCCATGGCGTCCATGGAGTCTGTGCAGCGCCCTCCAACAAGTTGACCCCAAAACTTTCTCAAGCAATCAGAAAAAGCATATACATACATATGTATATGGGGCCGACTGCGAGCTGGGAATAGAATTCGAATTGAGGCAAGAGTTTAAGTAAATTATTTTGTCAGTATAAAGAAAATGCAAGAGGCAGCCCGAATCCTTCGACTTTTATTTGCTTACTCTTACTCTTACTGTTGTTCTCCTCTCAAAACTTTTCCGAGGCTCCGGCACGGGTTTTTTGTTCGTGCCTTCGGTTACCTTGAGAGTTTTTCGCTGCTTTTGTTGGCACACTCAGAATCTGAGCGGAATACGTGGCGTATGCGTAATTTGTGTGGCAGCACATCAAATAAATTGCAGTGCAATAAACCACAGAAGACAAAGAGAGCGAATAAGCGAACGAGAAAGAAAGCAACTGAGGGAAGCAGTGAAGAAGCGAACGCAACAAAGCAATACCAACATTTTCGCAGGCTGAGCAATAAGTGCAAACATTTCCCTTTCGAGTCGGGCCTTTTCTTTGCATCTTCGCATCGAGGCTGACACAATTAAGCCCTACCCTCCTTTGGCCGGCCCCACAGTCTCTTTACCTTGTTTCTCTGAGTGAGCTTTTCACTTTCATTGAGACTGGGCTAATGTAAATTGTGAATGCTGTCAGCTGCAGAAGGCTCGGCAATGCGTAAGTGATATAATCCATCCTCCCTTTTTTGTTTCTTTATTGCATGAAACTTCTCATGTGCCCTTAGCTGTGTTGCCCTAAGGCCTATAACGTCAGTTATAAAAGTCAAAAGGAAGTTTAGTCGATGCTTGAGCCATACTTGCCTTGGAATTTCATTCATATAAGATTCTTCGATACACAAAGTTAACATAAAAACCCAAATTCTCAATAAATTCAGACAATTTTCCTTTTTTAAATGGATAATAATATTAAGGTGCTGATAAAAAACTGAATGACCAAATTTGAAATAAATAGCGAGCTTATTACATTAATCCATAAAATTTGATTAAACAGAGCTTCCTCAGACACTCAAAGTCTATGTCTACCAAATAATGTTTGCTTATATGCCTAAAGAGAGACTTGATTGGCTCAATATAATATTCCAAGTCTTATTGTTTGTTGGATATATTATACTTTAGCAGAAATTTAAAATTAAATATTCTTACTTGAAAGAAATCAAAATTAAATCAAAGCAAGGCTCTGTTGATAATAGGAATTCCTATCTATAACGTTTTATCAAGGTTACTCAATTTGCTCGGAAAGAAAAAAGTGCAATAATAATACCAAATACAGCGTTTCTAGACTTTTTGATCTTGTGATTCCAGCTATACTTGCACTGCGAAATGTATTAAATTTATTTAAGGAATAGGGTTCAAAACATCAAAGTGATTCCATAATAAAATTCGGCGTAGAACGAAAGAGAGAAGAGGAAAAAATCGTATTCTCAAGAATGCAAATCACAAACAAATTATCCGCTGTCCAGACTTGCGACCCGAGCTTAAGAAATGAAATTCCAACGCTCAACATTATTTCCACGAAATTAAAAAAATTTACGCGCACACAATTAATCTTGGCGCAGCAAAAGGCAGCAGCAGCGACGGCAGCTCAGCGGAGAGGAAATCTCGCCAGATAGATGAACAGGCCAGAAGACAAATTCCAAGGAAAATGCACGAGATTTTCTGTTTTCTTTATTTGGGCCCAAACAAGACGAGCAACAAATGCGGCACGTAGCTAACGCTAATCAAATAAAAACATTAGGTAACATTTACACTTTGATAGCCAAAGAAAGGAAAGAGAGCGAGCGAGAGAGAGAGAGAGAGAGTGAGAGAGAGGGAGGGAGAGACGGAGACAGAGATGTGGCTCAATTTAAGACCTGTTTTTCTTTATGCGTATGTTTGCATTCCCTCTCTTTCGCTCCCTTCTTTTGAGACACTATTATTATTTTACGACTCTCGAATGCCTGCTCCCGCATTTTTCAGCCGGACGCAGGACACTAACGGCCTTTCATTAGGCAGCGACGAGGGTGGGCAAAAGATGCCTAAAGCAGGTTATGCGATATGCGATATGCATAAAGCAAGAGACAGAGGCAGAGACAGACAGAGACACAGAGAGAGATAGAGAGAGAGAGAGAGCGCATGAGATAGACAGGCAAAGCAAATGACGAACAGCCGGGTACAAGTAACCTGATGCCTCGTCCTGCGTGTCGCGTCCATTGTAAGTTGATATGCCGAAAATGTGCTAAAAATGTGGTTGTTGTTAGTGTTGCTGTTGCTGTTGTTGTTGTTGTTGTTGTTGGTTCAACACTCCCTGCATACAGCGTGTAAATGTATCTTGTATCTATGCAAGCGCCTAATGTACACACTCACACATACACATACAAAAAAAATACAAAAAAAGCGAGAGGCTTCATAAAAATTGATGTTGCATTGTTCCAACTATCGTAAAACGTCCATTAGACGAACGCACTGCGAGTAGCCGGCAAATGTATCTTAAAGATACAATTTTCCGGTGATCAGCGCAGCTTTAACTATGACTATTGATACTGCAAAGACTTGCTGACCCCGGAGGAGAAGACTTAAGCATGACCACCTTCAATACCTGCTGGATCCTGTCTTGATTTGAACATCATTCACAATGACTTGAAATATCTTATACCTCTAATATATATAATATATTTTCGTACTCTCATATGTACAAATTAATCAATTTCTGTTTAGATTATGTTGCCTAAAAGGTAGCGGTAAGTAAATATTTCTATATTAATAAAAAAAAAAAAAAACAGACTTGCTTCAATTCGGTTCATTATTTGGCAGTATCAGTCGCCCTATCGCTGGATCTTTCAGCTGCCTCAAGTGCCCATATAAAGCATTCTCCCCTATATTCAGCTCGTATAACTGAACATGAAAACTACTTTAAGTGTCCTCTGCCTTGGCTGAAAAACCCATGAGTCGAGCTGAACCGAGACGAGCCGAGTTATATACACACACATCCTAAGCCATCTATCGTCAGTCTCTCTCGCTCTAACTATCTCTCTCTCTCGCTCTGCCTCTTGATGTACAGCTGCGACATCGTTGCTGTTTCTGCTGCTGCTTAATGTTGCTTCAATAACAACAGCAGCTACAAACAAGCCAACAACATTTTCCATTTTCCTGCTCGTCTCTTGCCCTCTCTCTTTCTCCCTCTCCCTCTCTACACACGTTCGTCTTTTCCCTTAGCTGTGTGTGCGCCTATTTTGCTGCCTATTTGTTTTGGTCTCAAATGTATCTTAAATTTTATTTTATTGTTTTGTTTCGTTGCGCTTTGTCTTTCGCTTCGTCGTTGCTACACATCCTCTACGGTTTTCCTTCTGCTTCTATCTCTTACGATGTTATTCCATAAAAATGAAAATGATTTTCACTGATTTCCTACCTCCCTCTCTCTCTCTCTCTCTCTCTCTCTCTCTCTCTCTCTCTCTCTCTCTCTCTCTCTCTAACTCTGCTGTGGTATTTGTCAACGTGGCTATGTGCTGGATTTCCCATCTGATAAGCCCTAGAAATGTTCATTTTCTTATCTGCTCTCTCTCTCTCTCTCTCTTTTTCTCTGCCGTTGCTATTTTTATCGTTCGCCCCGAAAGACGAAATGTCCAAACTCTGGGCCCAGGGTTACGGAGGGAAACTCTGTTTTGTTTATCCAAAGAACGCGCTGCGCCAAATTTTATTAGTGACCGCATTTTGTTTGCCTTTTTAGTGGACCAACAGCTGGCGTCCAGTCCGTCCTCTGTCCTGTTCTTATCTGTTGCCTAATTTCGTCCTCTAAGCCGCTTTAAGGTGCCCAGATTTCGGCGCATTAAAACTGTGTGTGAGTTTTTGTTTTTTCTTTTTTTCTTCTACTGCTTTTATTATTTGTTGGATTTATTACAGCGCCAGCAGCTCACAGTCTTTACACACAAACAAAGATACATACACTCGAGTATATATCGGTCAAAAGTTTGACTCCCTCTCTCTCCCGCTCTCTCATTGTCACACTGTCTCTCTCGCTCTGCCTTGGGAGCTTCCGGGCAGCGCTGATAAATGAAATCTTTCAGAGCCACAGCCTGCAGTTGTGTGAGCTCCATTCAAGTGGCATATATTCGAGTATTTATAGCGACTCTGATATATTTTATTAGCGATAGCCGCCAGCTGGCAGCTGCCAGCTGCCAGCAACTGACGAGAGGAAGTGCTGTGGGCGTGGCACAATTGGCAAGTGCATTCCCACAGCTAGATATATCGGGTTGCGGGCAATCCCCAAGCATCACATCACATCACATCACATCATCATTATCATCAGGCTTCAATGTAAAACCCATTCGGGGCGCACTAAAATGTTGTCATTCCTCACAGTTTTTAACAACTTCTGAAAAACTCTAGAGCAAACATTATTTTTTATGGGCTGCCTAGGAAAGGAGTCTTTGTCTCAAGTCTTCGAGTGCAGCTTCAGTTGGAGTTTTGGCCAACGCTTGATGCAATTAAAATAAGAAATGCTGAGCGATCGTAAAAGCCAAGCCAAGCCAAGCCAAGCCAGGCCAGGCCAGGCAACAACTCAAACAAATTTGCATTCAGTTGTGAAACATTCTATAAAAAATAATAAATTTAATGTTCGACAATAAAAAGGCAAAACACTCGCATATTTTTATGAGTTTTGCGTGCTTCTGGCTGCGTCCTGGGGGCCAACCTAGAGAGGGAATTCACAGCAGTTGCTGCTGCAATTACTGTAAACAATCATCAGTCAAGAATTCAGTCAGCCAGTCAGTCAGCCAGTCAGTCACTAAGTCCAGACAATGTGTTTGGCTCATAAAATGCTGTACATTGTGCGTGGCATGTGGTGACTAATGCCTGAGATTGTGGCAAACAGAAGCTGTCACAACTTTGGGAGCAATCGAAATGCTATGAAGGCAGTCGGCACATCCGCTGGCTGGAAACTTCAGCTAGCTCAACCCCAGCACAAACTCAATTTTAATATGAAACAACAAATATGAAACACTAAGTCAGCGAGATCGAAGCCTGGCAGGAATGTTATTAGATGCCCGTGTAAGCGGCTTTGGCCAGACAATTCAAAAATCAAATTATAATATGAACAGAATCCATTCTCATTCAGATTCTCATTCCGTTTATCCCTTTCACGGCTGGCGACCCTCAGCAGCAGGAAACGTCTGGCAGTGAGGCGTGGCATACAAAACGCAGCGCACTGAATAGGTCTACGGCATAATGCCCTAGGCTAATCTCGAAATGACAAAGCGACATTAACGACCTATCAGCTGCTGATGGTGGTGGTGGTGGTGGTGGTGCAACTGCACTAAAGAGAGAACTTGGAGATGAGTGCAGAGCACGTAGTCAACACCAACACTCGCAGCAGGTCAGGTTGTCTTTTCACCTTTCACATGGCTAACAAATTGTCGGTACTAATTTATCTCTCAGCCAGGGATTGCCAGCTCGACTATTGCTCATTTGCGGTTGTCCTGCGCCTCATTGAAGTCCGAATGCCTCTAAGAGCCAACCCCCTTCCAGCGTGTGTCAGGGTCGAGTGCATGGGTTTTAGGGCCTGTTGAGTGTGCGTCGAAATACATATATCTATATATTTATATATGCTATATGTATATATGTGCTTGTTTGTGTGTGTGTTTCTGTTTGCTCTCGTCCTTCTAGTCCCTTTGTGTCTGTGTGTGTTTTGCCAAAAAATTGCTGCAGACAAAGAGACCGCTCGGTCTGGCCTCCTGCTGTTTACGTGTAATTTTCCCAACATTCAACATTTTTCTTCTCAGCCAAATACCCGTTTCCCCCTCTGCGTGCGTGTCTGCTCTGACATTTTGAATTTCCCAACTATGGCGCTCTGTCAATTTTTTGTCGCTGCCATTTTTACTCCTTTTTCCCTTTCAATTTGGGCTGCTACAAATCGCTTTGATTTACATAATTCTGCGCACAATTCGACGCATAGTTTTGCATATAACTTCTTTTTGCTGTTGCTGTTGCTGATGTTATTGTTGTAGTTGTTGTTGTTGTCGTTGTTGGGTGTTTGCAAATTTTTTGACAGCTGTCAGGAAGTAACAAGTTGGAATTTCGCTCGCCGGCGCCTAGTCAGCTTCTGTCATTGACAGTTTCCGCAGATCTCTCTTGGAAAAAAGGATGCGAAAATCATTGCTGCAGAAATTTTACATTTGTCGCTGCCATGGCCAGGCCCCAAGGCGAGGTTCCTCCTGCTGCTGCTGCTGCGAAGCAATGTAAGGATTGACAATTTTGATATATTTTACAGCCCTTGTCCTTGCCGCAGGTCCCAATATGACAGCTGTGCTTATGGCATCATTAAGGCACATCGGGGCCCGACGACAAGGTTGATTTTAAGGATAAGCCGCTGAGCAGCTTATCGGCAAGTGAGGATTAGGCGCGCGGCTATCAGCTCTAATCCGCACTTGGTCGGCAGATCTCTTAGACCAAGCAGACAAAGAGAGAATGAGAGAGAGGGAGAAACCAAACTCTGGGAACTGTAATTACTATAAAGATATGATGAATATCAAAAATATATTTAGGCACGAAAACAATAGAGAAAACTCTGCAGAATACATTTTATTTCCCTTTTTTTAGCAATGCATAATAGAAATATTTTGAATTTTTCTCTTTATACAGTCAAATGAAATAAGTATTCTTTCTGTTCTAGTCATTTTTTTTATTCTTCACTTTATTCAATCGATTGATGATTAAAGATTCGGCTCACAGATGAGAATGACTCGAGTCAGAACACAGAACACAAATGAAACAATTTGAAAATTAAGTTACAATTCAATAGGAAACAAATGATAAACAATTAAACGATTTGAAACAATGAATGCTGTGCACAATATCCGAGCAATGAATGCCTTCCGATATGCGATATTGGGGCTTAAGTTCGATTTAGCGTTTGCCAACAATTGTGAATTACATCTATGACGCAGCATCGACAGTGAGCGGTTTCGAAGGCCCTCCAAAAATAGACCGCGCCTATTGGAGTGGAGCACTACGTCAAGTGCAAATCTATTGAAATATGCGTTGCCAAGAAGCAGCAGCAGACCAAGAAAACGACCGCACCCGCCAACAATAAACAACAACAGAACGAGCTCTGTTTATAGTAGAGCGAGGCGCGTGGGAGTGGGAGCGGGAGTCGACTCCGGATACCCTGTAGACTGAGTCACATACATATGTAGCTGCAATCATATGGACAGATTTACACATTTGATCAGTTGAGTCATAGAACCAAAAGAACGAAAGCAAAATAATTAAGAGTGATCAACTAGAAAATACCCTTTATCAAGGTTATATAAAAGAAACAAATCTAAGTTGTACAATAAAAAATACTGTTTAAAAATTTATGATAGTAAGCTAAGAGATACCCTTCATAGGGTATACAATTTAAAGTAGGTTTTTAATCTAGTATATTTGTTTTATTTCATAATATTATTTGTAATGCTTAGTATTAATTTTTTGTTTTTTTAATTAGAGTCAAGACAATTTGTCAATCACAATTTACTTCCATTACATATTTATAATATATATTGAATGGATTTGCTTGTGTTATTTCTTAATAAGTTTTTAAAAATCAAATGTATAGTATATTGGTTTTCGATTCGATATCTCTTTAGTTTATTAAGTAGTACAAGATTCAGTAGTTATTCATTAAATACCCAAGAATCAGTGTAGTCGAGCATACCCCATTTGAGTAGGCAAACGAAATCAACTTAATCCAAATACTAAAACGCATTAAAATGTTATGGAATATTAGAAAGAATCCGGAATTTCGCAAAGAAACACCCGAAAGCAAACCGTAGATAAATAAACAAGCCCAGTGCTGGAGGGGGCCAAGTGGATACTCAGCAATCGCGGCTGGGGCCAAAGGTAGAAACACGACCACGAATGTGGGCGCGCGGCCTCATTAGCTGCTCTCTGGCTGTGGGCGGAGCGGGGCGGGGCAGGCGTCATAAACTAATCAGCCGCAACATAAACAAATACTTTTTTATTTTGTTTCATTATTTTTGCGCTGCTGGAAAAATCAGTGTGAGAAAATTGGATTCGAAGTGCTTCCACTCTTAGTTTCCACTCTTCGAATGCGACCTTGTTGAATTTTAATTTCGAAATGCGTTGCGTGCTGCTCTCAGTCGAAAGTTGCTCCGCTAATTTGGCTAATTGGTTCTGGCCAAAATAAAAATGTAGTCATTGATGCAAATCGGAAGCCGTAAATAAACATACAAACATCTATACATATACCAAATTTCTAATATTCGCAGCAATTGATGTTTTTTATTTTTGTTTTGGCTTTTCTGCCTCTTTCTTTTTTGCAATATTTTCACACATCAACAGCTGCCAAGCGAGAGAAGAATTTTTCTCATCTTCTATTCTCTGCGCATTTTTATGCTACCATAAAAAAGGAAAAAAAAAAACAGAAACGAAACGAAACCAAAAGAAGGCGCAACATTTTCGCTCAGAATTTTTATGGCATGCTGAGAGGGTGTTGGGAGGGAGGGGCTGGACTGGGTGAGGGGGAGGCATAGCTAGGGAGCAGTGTCTATTGGTAGGAACCGAGTTGCCTTTACCAGCTGCCCGCTGAAGTGGTTCACAATTTACGAGCCGCGCCCCCCGCCTCTGCCGTCATCCATTCGGCAAGCCAACATTTTATTGAATTTTATTTCATTCGCCAAAAGTGAAGTGCCGAAAGTCGCCTTTGCTGTTGTTGTTGTTGCTCTTGCTCCTGTTGCTGTTGTTGTTGCTACTGTAGCAGTAGCCGTTTTGCAATTTATTGCTTGCAGTTACGAAATTTATTTCTGTGTTTTTGCTGTAAATTTACAATTTTGTTTTGCGGGATTCTTCACTCAAGCCAGCAGGTAGTCAAGCCGGTCGCTCTTTCCTTCACTCTCACTTCTACTCTCTTGCTCTCGCTCTTGCTCAACACTGTCAACACCTTGCATGCAGCACAGAACTGTTTCTTCTTGCTTTCAACTCTCTTTCTAGCTCGTTTGCTCTCCACCTATTCGAGTTTGCGTTTGTTGTCTCTCTGCACGTGTGTGTGTGTGTGTGTGTTTTTGTGTGTGTGTAATTCGCTTTGACTTCAATTGTTCAGCAATTGTTTTTATAGCGCCAACACAGGCGAAGGAGATGAAGCAAAAGAGGAAATGCCAGAAATAAAGTTATGTAAATTTCATGCGTGTGTGCGAAAGAGAAGGCGAATGGTCGGAAATAATAAAATTGATCTAGGATTTTGCACTCAAATTTGCGGCTGGCTATGAACGGACATTCCATTGTGTTCTTATCAAATGGAACCTACTCCACTATTTATTAGAGAATGTTAATTGGGAAAATGTGCGCCACGTGCATTAATCATTTTCCTAGCCCATTTAATTACAATTCAAATAAAAATCATATAAAATGTAGCCATATATCAAGCAGTTTGTCTGAGGGAAAAGTAGTTGCTTGAATTTTGTGGAAGATAGAGATAAAGATAAAGGCTTAAATTAAATTTGCCTGGCAACAAACGACGGAAAATCGTTGTGAAAAGCGGCAAAAGCAAGAGGACGGCGAGACACAGGAAGGCAGAGCTGAAGGCATACCTACTGCGAGACGCAGGCAAAGGACAACAGGCAAAAAGGACAAAGAGGACACAGACGACGCAGCGGGCTGCGAAAACTGAGGCTCGCAATTGTAACCAAACTCCACTCGAAACCCTAACTCGAGAGTTTTTCGAGGTTTTTCCCTCTTCTAACAGACGCCGCAGCCACAGGCGTCGCATTTGGAATTCTTAAACATGGAAATGCGAATGGGAATGGGAATTGTGATTGTGATTGGATGGAACAGTGGAATGGAACGGAATTGCGGCCTGCTGCATCATTTGCTAGCTCTACTATATGCTTCTGTCTTTTATTAATAATCCGCTCAGCTGGAAAAATTGATGGAATCATGCCCCAGGTCGAGTCGCGATTATCGAATTCACTTTTCGGGCGCAACATGGCTTTAGCCTAATTTGTTTAATTTATGCAAAATGTTGGCAGCGATAAGCGCCGTTAATTTCTCGGTTAAAGTTGTCACAAGTTTTTCGTCCTGGCACATTTTGTGAAAATGAAAACCAAAATCAAATGAAAATCAGCTCCGGCATTTCCATTTCTCGGCTGGCTGCCCTTCAAAGCTTCCCCTGGGCACACGGCTTTTCGGACTTAGCTGGCTTAGTCAAAATAATTATTGAATTTCCATCGAGGCAGCAATGCAATGAACAATAAGTTTTCCACTAATGAGCCCAACAGTTTCCATTGGAATTAGCTCCAATTAAATAGCTGGATCAGAGACTCAGCCAAGCCAACGACTTTGCTGTCCCAATTTTTAATTTCGCTAATGCTTCAGCTAATGACATTTAATGCACTTTAAATAGATTCTATAAACTCGATTGAATTAAAGTCAAACTGAACTGAATCATTCTGATCAGTTTTAATTTTCCTTCCAATTTAATTCTTTTTATAAAATGACTAACAATTTTTTAAGGGTTCACATCTAGAGAACATGAAACATAAAAGTCTGACAAAATATGATCGAAAAATAATGCAAAAATTGTGTGAGAAATGAATAGAATATCTTAATTTCAATAGTATGTTGATAAAATTGTTTTTGTTTTTTAGAATTATTCATAGATGAACGCATAGAAAGATATTAAATTTAATTGAATATTCCCAAATTAAAATTTTTGTGTATCATTCATTTAGTATCAATTTAGCAAATTTTAAATGTTCGATTTAATTATAATATTTTTTAAAATCTTTTTCATCAATAATTCAAGTTGTTTAGAAGTTATACGATTCACTTTTTAACATTTTCCATATATTAAATTTCAATTTATATTATCAGATTATGAAATCGTATAAATTGATAATCGAAACTTCCGAAAACATTCACATTTTGCCCACTTTGCGAATTTATTTAAATTTTATATTAGAATGAAAACATAGAGCCAGCCAACACTCATTATAATGCTATATTATCATTACATTACATCAGTAAATATAAATTCTAAGTAATATAATATCATATTATATTATATTATCAATATAGTACAGTCGTATAACAAATAAACCTGAAAAAGCATTACATATTCGATTTTTTCAACTATTATACAAAGTAATATATAGTAATACATAATAGTGTTTACCACATATATTTGATATTATATTATATATAGCATTCTATTATATTATAAATATTTTATGGAATATTCAAGTATAATTTGATCAGTGAATAAAATATTTGAGGCTTGGAAAATGCAATTGGAAGTTTCGCTTGATCATTCCAGATCCCGACAATTCGAGTCGAAAAGTATCGAAAGAGAATTCGCATACAACGTATACGTCTATAGAGCGATAGCTATAGCTACATATATGTATGTACCGCTAAGGTTGTACTGCTGCTTGCTGCTTCAGGTGGGGATTCAGGTAGAGTTACTCACCTTGTCTGCCGTGTGTGCGCTGCGCCGTTGAGTTGGCTGTGGTATCCGGTGGACGATGCGGCAAATGTTGATATTCGTAGTCGTAGTGCGAGGATTGCTGAGCCGCTGCAGCTGCGGCTGCGGCTTGTAAATTCTGTTGGTTTTGCTGCTGCTGCTGGTGCTGGAGCGTTTGGCTGTGCACAGCGGAGGAGGTGCCTGCGGAGGGGGCGTGGCGTCCGGTCATGGGCAGGGTGCCGGGGCAGGGGCCGCCGCCCGTGTCGCGGCAGTCGAGCGTCGACTCAAACTCGTAGGGATTCATAGTGGTCGACTCCAAAGGACATTCGTCGTCGTCGGTGTCGGTGCCACCGTCGTAGAGGCTGTCCGTGTGCCGGTATGCGTGGAGCTGGCTCTGCTTTGAGAACTTAATTTTGGCGGCTTTTGGTGGGGCCCGGAAAGCCGACACTCCCAAACAGAGACAGAGACGAAATAGACGAGACGAGAGGTGAGAAGAAAACCGGAAAGAGAACCGAAAAGAGGGAGCAGAAGGCAATCAGCTCCTCAGAGGAGGAGCACTTGTCGTAGCGTGGTTCAATTTCAACTCCTTCAGCACTTCAGCACTTTTGCACTGCACTTGGAACTGGGCGAAGCGCCAACATTTTATAAGAATTTCGCAAATCTGGATTGCTTCGATTTGAATATTTTTGACTTGATTTGTTATGCTCTTGCTATTCGTAGCACATTGCGGCACTTGTCTTATGCCTGTTTCTTCTGGGTAAACAATGCAATTTCACAATATTAAAATTGATTTTGGTTTGCCAAATTTCTTGCTGCACGAATTCAATTGAAAGACACACGCGATGGACGCGACAACACAAAAAATGACAGGACACAAGAATAAGAACACAGGTGCGAGGCAAGCGGTAAATTCTCCTTTTATTTTTGTGTGTGATTTTTGTTTGCGTTTTGCTTCAACTTCAACTGAACGTCGCGTTCGAGCTCGAATTCGACGGTCGTTTGTTGTTTGTTGCGCGACGGCCGCGTAGCGTGCGGGTCGGCTTGAATGCGAAGTGAATTCAGCGAGCGACGATTTCAAACTGACGGCTCGCACGAAATTGTTCTGTATGCTGGCACATACGCGAACGAATGAGGGAGAGAGAACCAGCGTGCAAGCACGAGTGCAAGAGAGCGCGCGCGACTGCTGTTGTTGTTGCAGTCTTCGTTCAGTTTTTCAGTTGCTCAGAGAGTGGAGCGTAGGGAGAGAGAGAGAGAGAGAGAGAGAGAGCAATGCTGAGCGCGCAAGTGTCGTGGGAGGGCTTTGATGCTGCGTTCATTGTTGTTGCTTTACTCGTTTGACTGGTCTCTGCCGTCGTGACGCGTCGCTGCGAACGCTCTGCGCATGACGACGCTACCGACAGCGCGGCTGGCAGCGCTGCCAACGACCCCAATCTGCAAAGCGCTTAACGAAACGCTGCTGATTAGTTTTGAAGGTTAAAAAAGTGCGTTGAAGTTTTTCTACTTTGGCAAAGCTTGCAGCGCCAGTGGCAGGCAGGGGAAATGTTCACATTTACAGCATTGCGATTAGGGGTTGTTCCTCGCTGTCCACGCTGCACATCTAACAGTTTCGTTCAATTTTATCTGCTGTTAATGGCCGCTTAACAGTGACAGGAGCACAGCGCTAAAATAACATGCCTCGCGACACGTAGCTGGCGGGCAATTACATTAACACTGCTATTACTAACAGTATGTTATTTTTTTAACATATTTTGCTTCAAATATTTTCTATTGATGCGTTGAAGTTAATGTATTTAAAATTGAAATGACAGTTTCATTATATTAAATTTCCATTGTATTTTTTCATTTTATCTAATTTGTTTGTGATTTTGTAATCAATTTTGATTTGGCTAAATCACATTGAATATGAAGACAGTCGGGCATTCCTAACTGCATAATACCCATTAATGGTCGAAACATATAGATAATCCATAGAATCAGTTATTGAAATAGTTGATCGTAGAAGTCAGAAGTCAAGGAAGATAAAAGCCTTTCGGGTAACCCTAGTGTGAAAGCTTTGGGCTTATACAGACATATATATCATTGATAAAGCCAACATGCCCTGTGTGACTATATAGAGAAAATATAAAAATGAAAATAGAAATGGATATAATAAAACTAAAAACGAAACAAAAAATTCTTCAACTTCATTAACGCTGCAGTAAAGTTCTGGACCAGAATCCAGCGAAAAACTTTGCTTAGCTGCCGAAAAATGGACAACACAAGAGTGAAAGAGTCAAAGACAATGTATGTGTGTGTGAGAGAGTGATGAAGGGAGAGAGGGAGGGAGGGAGGGGGCTAGCAAAAGTTGAAAATGCTGACAGTGAAGTTGTCATTTAGCATCAAGGGCCGGGGCAGGCACAGTGTGTCCAAAACTCTGGCTAACGAAGCAACAGACAATGTGGAAAAAAAGATAGAAAATAAAACCGAAAGAAGCAGAAAATTGCGTTATAAGCTAAGTAAAGGACATTTCGCTAATGGCTTTACTTTTGAGCAGGTTTTTGGTGGCCAATTCTCATCCGCAGCTGCAGCGGCACTGGCAGAGGCAGAGGCAGCGGCAGAGGCAGCCATACGCTTGTGTAGCGGAAGTTGTTGCTGAAGCTTTTTTGACAGCTTTGACGCAACACGCTGAAGAAGACCAAAAATACGAAGAAGAAGAAGCAGCAGCAAGGAGCCACGTTCTTTTCACGGAATGTGGCAACGCCGCATGACGCGCGATGAGCCTGAAAATGAAATTATTTGCATAGGATTTCGCAATCGCTTCTTCTTCTTCTTCATCTACTTCTTTTTTTATTCATTTCTTCTTCAGACTGCTCCTCCACATTCTTCTTGCTCTTCCTTCTCCTGCTCGTGCTCCTGCTCGTGCTCCTGCTCTCTCCTGTCGATGAAAAGTCAATTTCCTGTTGTGCACAAAATGTCATATATTTAGAGGACAACGACTACTAGAGGAACTTAAGACGCCAAACGCATCGAGCACTTCACTTGCAGCTGACACATTGCAAAATATATACATATATATATAAATACTTTTTTTTTCGCCGTATACAAAACATTTAAGGGTGAGCCATTGAGGGAATTCAAAAGGAAGTCTAACGAAGTTGGGAATTAAATTTGTATTCAGACTACATTCATTTGGAATAAATGACAAATAATGTTAAGAGAAATAAAATAATAAGATAAAATTAATATTGAGAATTAATTAGTTTTTCGTAATTGAATTTTCAAACGTCTTTGGTCTCTCTATATATCCTTTTTGTCAGGGTATATGAGGCGCATTACATAATAACAATTTAAATTGATTCGTTTATTTACTCTAAATTAAATTTATTGACCAATCAACATCTTGAAAATTATTTAATACACAAATAAATCAAATTAAGTCAGTAAAGCGATGTGTTGAAGGGGAACGAACTGAAATTGAATAATCTTTTAAAATTTAATTTAAATTTCCTTTCAATTTATATAATCTCTGTTAATTATAATTATAATTGGAAATATTAAGAGAATAAAGAGAATTATTTTTTAAAATTAGTAAAAGTTTAATTTACATAAAATAATATAAAATTCGTAGTGAATATGAAGCAAATTAATATTTTATTTGGATTTCATTATATAAACTATTTTTTATTTAATTTTATTATTATTATTTTTATCAAGTCGTACAATTTCATTATAAAATGTATTTAATTTATTATTTTCAAAGAAGTTTTATTTGTATGTAAATTTAAAATATTTTTTCTACATCTTTTTAGAGAGATCAAGTAATATTATATAAATGTAATTTCTATATAAAAAGAAATGAACTTCCCGTTTAGCCAGAGCTCGAATTTCTATTGAAAAAAGACTTCCTCTTCTGCATCTTCATTCTTAACTTTGCACATTTTTTGCATTTTAGCTGAATTTTGCAATTACTCTCTCTCTCTCTCTCTCTTTCGCACTCCCTCTCTCCATCTCTGTCAGGAAAGCAATTGGTATCCTGTTTAAGCACAAAATAAAGGAGCATTGCACTTACGGCTTCAGCCACGAAATTTGATCAGCTCCTCAAATCAGCGAGAGACGGAGAAAGTGCGAGGGAGTGAGAAAGAGAGAGCGAGGTAAGGGAGAGGGTAACTTTGACTTTGCCACAACAACAAGTGTTCCAAATAACAGTTGTTCTTGTTGACCCGAAATGCTCCGCTTCGCAGCGGAGGGAGGGAGGGAGGAGAAGAAGCCGCAACAACAACCAAACGTTGCGGCATTTCCTGCGTCAATTTCCACAAAATAAGCAACTCAAACAACAAACAACAAACAACAACAAATGTTGGGGAATGGCTGAGAGGCAATGTCATCCGATGGAATGCAGGTCATTTTGGACGCCTTTCGAGGCCTTGCAGTTGTTGCAGTGCGTGTGTGCGTGTATCGATCACAGAATACGCAAAAATTGTTCGCATGACATTTAAAAAAGAAAAATGGAGGAAAAAATCGAACAGGACACGCACAAAAGGACTGGACGGTCGGAAGATGGCTAGAGATGGCTGACAATGAGTGGCAGGCACTTTGTGCTTCGGCAGACCGACTGACCTCCTGCTCCTGCTCGGCCTCCTGCTCGGCGCGGCGGCCCCTGCTTCGGCCTTTCGCCAGTAAGAGAAATAAAATTACGCGAGATATTGAATTACGCTTTTTAAATTAAAAAATATTTTCGCGATTGCATTAAACGAAAGGCAAACTAATTAAAGGGGATTTCTCCATCCATCCAGTCATCCAGCCATCCAGCCATCCAGCTATCGAGCCATCCTGGCGTGGCGTCCATTGTCGCCGAATGCAATTTGTGAGCTGCAAATGAAGTTGAAGTCCAGGACCAAAGTGGACGCAGAACCCAGCAGAGTAAAGCAGCGAGAATACAGAGTTACTCGCATATGCAATGCTGGCCTAGGCCATTAACCTGACTCTGTTTCTCTCTCCCTCTCTCACTCTCTCACTCTTCATCTCTCTTATTTAAAGTAAAGATCTGGGTAAACGGAAGACTCAGCTGATTGCTATATAATTAGATACGGTAAACCCTGACTAATATGACAATTAGTTCTCTCTCATCCACATTCTGGAGAAACTAGTTCATGAATTTCACTTTTAGCTCAGGTTTCCAATGGCTCTGAAACGATTCGCTTTAAAAAGCAAACGTTTTATCAAACTTCCGATTTAAATATACGCCTTAAGTGAATTGAACTATTTCATCAAGTTCAACTAGAACTAATCTACTTTCTCGTCTCTTACTTTCTGAAATCTTATTGTTCATAATAAGTTTCAGTTGAACAAGTTCATAAATGAATGGAATGAATATTCAACAATTTTATTAAGAATATTTGTTTTTTACTGCTTAAGATCGATAGATGACATATTTGTTATAGTCGAGAATATTTTGAAGTTCAAATTGAACTAGTTCACTCACAATGAAATGAATTTCTGCATATCTCATTGTCTATCCATCTATTCTATTATTTATTCGAGCCGTACAAGTTCATGTAGCTAAAGTCATTCAAATGATCTATCTCAACATGATCTATATAGTCCACAAAACAAACCATGAACCTCAACTGGAACTGGAACTACTTTAATGAAAGACATATCGAGAAATCTTAGATGTGAAATGTATGATTTTCCACTTCCCGTCTTCATTCCGAGCTGATTTGAGCCTCGCAGCAGTCAACAGCTGCCACTTAGACCAAGGACGATCTCGCACTGAAAGAATTATTGCGGCACTTGACGATGCCCCAGCCACGAGTGCAAAGTCAGCGGGGCAAACAAACAGTGTATCAATCAATAAAGATTTCCGCACCTAATAAGCCGCAGCCAAGCGCCGCCGCAAGCGCTAAGCGGGTGGCAGCTGCTGCTCCGACTGTGGCTACGGCTGCTGCTGCTGCTGCTGCTCCGTGGGCCATCATTGACGCTGGCAAGCAATTAAACGCCAAGAGTCGCCGCCAACGCCTCCGACCAAGGTGTTAATCGAATTACAGTCTTGCGCCTCGCTCCGCACTTCGCACTCCGCTCCGAGGGAAGTGAGTTGCAGTTAGGAGCAGCTAGCTCGGCCTCGACTCCATTTCCATTCTCAGTTTCGTTGCATTTACATATTTTCAAATTTGAATTTTCTACATCCACAGAGCCGTCCTCTGGCAGGACTCTGGCGCGCCAGCCGACATTTTGTGGCCAGCACACATTCAACTGCTGACTAACCAATGCCTCGCCTCGCCCCGCTCCCGTCATGCGCTCATAAAGAAAATTACACACATGTGTGGCCTCTCCTCTAGGTGGGCGGGCTCGAGCTCGGGCAATGCTGAAACCTGAAGCTGCAGCTGCAGATGTGCGAGTCCAGAGACACGAACACGAGATTCAAGAAATTTGAAGTAGCAGCCAACACAAATTGCCTGTCGTGACACGACACGACGGAGATCTTCATTGAGTCTCAGCAATTTTAAAGCCAGACTCAAGTAGATTACAAATTGACTTCATGCAAATTTAAACCTAAAAAATTTAAATCGAAAAAAAATATATATATTTGTAATCTCAACTGAAAAATGTAAAACAATTTCGTATTAGGTATACGAAATGTTTTACATTTTGATTAAAAATAAAGTGCCCCATAAAATAAAATAAAATAAAATAAAATAAAATATAATAAATTATAATATATGTCGTAGCGTTAAAATGATTATTCTCGCCCATTATGGGTTTGGGTAATAACGAGTTCTCGGAATCGCTGACTTCTATCACCAAAGCTCTTTCTTGTTCAACCGTCTTTGATTAACTGCCCTTTTTCAGCTCTCCTGTCAAATTCTCGTTCATCAATATCATAGCAACTCTGTGCGAAGGACATAAGTAGCCCTCTCGCTCTCACTCAGCGACATCCGAGACCATGTTCAGCAAACGCTATAGTTATCTCTCTTCTAATGACAATACATCCTTCCATTGTTACTAAAATGCTAACTCATTCCATTAGCGCTAGTTGTCAGTTTGTCTTTATTACTACTGCAACTGTCAATCACAACATAATAACCAACACAACGTTATGATATCACGATATGACACATAATACAATATATTTATATATACATTTTTATTTTTAACTCATATTATATTTGATTTTATTTTATTTTCTCTCTTTTTAGCTTTTCTTTTCGGCTAGTTCTGCATTCTGCACTTTAAACACTGCTGAGACGATGAGTTTGAGTTAGAATAAAGTAAAGATTGAGGTAGGTGGCGTTGATGAGTGATAATGATAATGACTGGAATGATAATTATCAAGCTCGTTGCCTCATGCGTGCTCGTGTCGACTCCTGCTCTACTGCAGTTGGGAATGATTCGCCTCTGCAAAATTCGAAGCATGCTTCTGGCTGGCTGCATGTGAGCAATTTTGTGGCACATGCGAGTTCACAAAGTGGTTGCAAGTCCTTTAAAGTTGTCTAGGGAAGAGAGCATATGAATTAAGCAATGCTTTTAAAGCATTGCTCGTTCTTAAATCCATTTGATGACAGCTAATTGCTTTGCCATTTCAGCGAATCAAAACAAAATCTGTAAGTCTATAACCTTAGACTCTTGGCTCTTAGCAAAGAGAGGACTTGCTTGCCAGCAACTCACATTTAGCTTTAGCCACAAGGACAAGGACCTTCGGTGCTGTCAACACGTGGGCAACGTCAACATTGCAATTACGAAACAATTTCGACAGCATGTTCTAAAATTGGAGAGCCTCAGGCTTTATGGCCTCCAAGGAGGGGCCACACACACACCCACAGAGAGAGGGAAAGAGAGAGAGAGAGAGAGACGTCAGTGATCGTCATTGCGAGGCGTTGGGTGTCAGCGAAAGATGAAAAAAGCAGGAGAATAAAAGTTGAAATGGTTGGCATCAAATTATGCAGATGCAGATGGAGATGGAGATGGAGATGAAGGCGACTTTAACAAATTCAATGCCAGAGAATGCCGACCCTAGCCAACCAGACACATCTGCTGCTGCTGCTGTTGTTGCTGTTGTTGTGCACACACACATTTGGCAGCCGTTTTCAACACCTTTCGAAAACTCACGCTTCATTTGCATGTTGCCATGACACGACAGACACACATGGAGCATAGACCGCACGACCACCGACGCTGACGCAGACGCTGGCGTTGGCGCTGGTGCAGATGTAGAGACCAAAGTCGGTTGGACTGACGCCGAGTCCTGCCTGGGGCTAGGGTGGGGTAGGGGGAGGGGCCAGAGTAGGGTCCTCTGCGTGGTGACAGCGCAACCGAGTGACAACCGCAAAGTAAGACCGCATATATCAGAAATAATAATAACGCAGAGAGCCAAAACCCAATTGGAGGTTGCCTTTGGCCTGACAATCGAATCGTTCGCTGCAAGTATATTTGCGGAAGTCGAAAGGCATGAGTGGGTGACCGTGGAGCGGTGAGCGGTGAGTGGGGAGGGAGGTAAAGAAGCCTTACCTTCCGCTGCTAACGACGCAGCTGCATATTTTGTCAACTACATATATACACATATGCTAAAATGCCAAAAGGGTTTTCCCGACAAAGACAGAGACTGAACAGCGTGCAGGGAGGGAACTCGAGGTTATCTAAGAACTTTAACGAATGTGTCGTCGTCGCATCGAATGATGATGTCTGTCAGGCCAAGAGGTGATAAGCAATTCGATTTCCCAGCCCACAAAACCCACCCACTGCAAAGTGGAAGTCCTTTGCCAGCGCCAGAGCGAGCGCTAGCGTAAAGCGCCACAGGATGCGCTTACACTTGACTTTGCCAATTCAGGGAAACCCCCTCGGCACGCATGATATTTGCATGCATATGCAGGGGTGTTCCGAAATAATTTGTAATTGTTATGTGAGACATCGAGCGGCAATTGAGGATGAGCTTGAGCTTGGTTAAACAAAATTCCTGTGCTCCACAGGTTAACTGGGAATTGGGGAAACTTCTACTTATTACAATACTGTTTGAATCAGGCAAGAATCTAATGCGGAATCGTTATACCCTGTTTACATTGCAAGCGCATAATATATAATTGATGTATTGCTCAAGTGTCCGGAGATGATATAATTATATCTGTTCTCTGAAAGATCTCGAATCTTATCTTAGATTTTACGTTTGACTTACCTCTTGAAGACATTTCTATAAGACTCCCTCTTATCTTCCCATATATCTTATTCGAACGGCTAATTCAATCTATTTAAAGCCTTTTCAAAACGGAAGGAATCGTAAATTTTGTATATTTCATCTGACTCCTCAATCAATTAAACCTTTTTGACAATTGTTGACGGGAGAAATGGAAATTTTGGCATCTAGATTTTGATTGAATATTCTAAAATTGTTTAGCTTGTTCAGACACATTTATTGGTAAATTTATTGGATTATGTGAAAAATGTGTTGTTTACGAAGAAAAGGAGGAGAAAAAGAACGCAATTGTGAGTATAACTAAGTGAATTAGCTCTACTTTCTTCAGTTTGAATTGTGGAATGTGTGGAGTGTTAAATATTAAAGACTGCACTAGTGGGTTGGGATGATATGATACGACATATAATATATACCATATATAATGCTATACTAATAATACTTTAATACAACATATACTACAGACTAAAGCCTATTTTGTAAATCCGTTAGACATAAATAAGATTTAATATTTAACTGACAATAGACGGAAAATATAGAAATCAGATGTGCTGTCATAGAAATTAGAAGAAGGATTAACTAAAGTAGAGTGAGTGTAATATGACACAGTGAAATTTTGATAAAAGAGAATGTCTGATTAGGGGTAAACAGTGGGAAGAAGTAGGGGAAAATGTAGGTGCTGATTTAGGTGTAAAATTGTACAAGCTTCGTATATCACATATGTATGTGTCGTGACTCCATCTGTATCCCCATTTGCACCGTCGGGTGTAACCGGAGTTGATTCAAATGCCGTATTTATAGCTCTTTTACTCATGACGCTGGAGCTCTGTGCATTTCGTGCACGTATGTTCATCGTTTTCTAATTTTCTGTCTCTAGAACTTTCTTTAGTTCTAGCCACGTCACTCATTCACATTTTCCAACACTACAAACACGGACCACACTCACCCATTAGGGTGTCCCTAACTGCCACCCACAGCATGTAACTATCGATATTACCAATCGATAGTTTTGTTTACATAATTCTCCGACATATGTATATGTATGTTGATAAATAATGCTGTATATCATAATTAATAAGCACTGCCAAACAATTTGAGCTTTTGCTTATTAATCTTATTCGTTCGAAGAAGGGTACAGGGCATCTCGTAGGCGAGCAGTCCCGACTAGAACTTTCTTACTTGTTCATTTCTATCTTTAAATAATTGGCATTTAGTTTAATTATTTCGCAGTTTGGCGCATTGAGGACTCACTTTTTGCGCCAAGAGCCGTTAAATACGAAATGAATATGGAGTGGGCTAAAGGGGCGTGGCTGAAAGATATTTATGGAAATTTGTTCATGCAAATGTTTGCTCTCTCCCAGTGACGTAGACCGTGGCGAGCAATTCGTCAGCTGTCAGCTGATTGGCCAGCCAATTAAGTTCCCTAAAAAAATTAGGAGCTCTACTAATGCTATTTCTCTCCCTCTCCCTCTCCCTCTCTCTCACTCTCCCTCTCTATCAATCAGTGGCACTTGCAATTGCAGCTGCACATCTCACTTTTTTCGAGGAAAATTCTCGACAAAACGCAGTAGGACAAACGACTAACGGCAGCAAATGCAACAACTATCATCAACAAGTTCATCAACAGGACGACTGCCAGCAGGAGGAGCAGTAGCAGGAGTTGGAGCAGGAGCAAGAACTGTGGCATCCATAAACGCTTGTTGATTACCCGCAGCCTTGCCACAGTTTCGCATGCAGCGCCGTGGAAGCTAACAAAAAAAAAAAAAAAAAAAAAAGAAATGCAAGTTATTTGCATTCGCCGCTGGATCCGTTTCACTCCAAGAGTCCGCGAAGAGAACAGGCCACATCTAGTGCCTTTTTTTTGTTGCTCCTTTTAGCTTGCGGCTAAAGAGGAAAGTGTTTCAGCAGCCGGGTTGGCAAAAAGCGCAGGGCGAACGAGCCAAATGCCATCGGCCACCAGCAGCGTCACCTCCATCCCTCCATCGCACCGCCCATCCAACAAACCGCCCCACTGCCATCGGCTGACGTGCATTAAATCCACACCTGGCTAGCTGCCTGGCATCATCAGCTTCCATGCCGGGCTGCCAAAGAGGGGGAAAAAATGGAATAGAATTGCAGATTCATTTCACTTAGCGACGAAAGACGACCGAGAAAGATGATGTCCTGCAGGACACCCGCTTTGTAGGTTAGCTTTATGCGAGTTTTTCTTTTTGATTTTCCTGCTTGTTTTTGGCCAGCCAACACAGAGGTCGACACAAAACTAGCGTGATAATGTCGAGGTGTGTATAGAAATATACTAAAAAGGAACAACCATGGAGATGAAGACAATGCTATTGAATATTTAGAGATGGAAGAGGGAGCGAGAGAGAGAGAGAGGTAGGGAGGGAGAGGTAGATAATGTCCTGAAGCACATAGAAGGCGTGAGACTAAACAAATCCATTCTCATAATTCAGCTCCTATATAGAGTAAACTGTGTCAGGGTTCATTCGAAGCCGTCTTTGATAAACATTCTCGATTAGCAATAGTCAGATTACCATTATCAAAGTCTCCAAGATTAGATTACTGGATCATAGATACTCCTAAGTTAGCTAATATGAGATATAATTAGTATGACATAAAGATAAGATAATGCTCGTTTAACTCTATTTATCTTAACCAAAGACAGCTACCCTTTCTTTTAGAATTATTATGGCTCTTATTAAGGCTCTCTTTGCATTAAACAATCGAGTCCCAAGCTATGAAATCTTAAGAGTGAATCAGAACTTTACTTAAATCCTTTATTCATTTTGAACTGTTTACTGAAAGTGACAGTGAAATTGAGTATTATCTGAATCTTAATCCAATCGAATAAGTTAGGAATGAATCTAAAAGGAGAATGGGTATACAGTTATTAACTTTGGAGTAGAGCTAGTTTAGCATTTTGTGGTGTCCGTTCTCATCTTTCGAGGAGGCAATAAATCTGAACTAACTAACTAACTTAATCAAGTTCTTTATTCCAGGGTAGCCATAAGTCACGCCCTCCCTAGCTGAGCAGCTGGGATGAGCACCTAGCAAGCTTACAGGATGTAGAGAGCATCTTTTGTTTCCCCTTTTAGATGTTGCCACATGTTGTTTCTTGGCAAATAGAAATTCGATTTGTGCTAAGATTTCGCCTGACTGCCTGCCTGACTGTCTGTTCCAGCAGCATCAGAGAGAGGCCTCGCAACTTTTCCATTATGCTCCGCGAGGGCCCTCTCAGTCCGCCCGGCGTCATTCGATTGGCCCGCAAGCAAACTGCTTTATCGACAATGGCTTTTCTTACACAATTCTTTTTGCCGTATTTCATTCACGCTGCCTTGCGGCGGAGCTTGTCGCGTCACTTGGCCCGTCTGTCTTAGTCTTAGCAGCTGCGTCCTGCGTCCTGCATCCTGCGTCCTGCGTCCTGCGTCCTGCCAAGATGACAATGCGCGCCTTCTGCGACTGCTGCTGGCTCACAATAAGCCACTTATTCAGCTACTAGTTTCCTTTTTGTTTCTCAACTCAGTTCGTTACTCGCAAGCCAAATTGAATTAAAATTTACATTTTTAATCATTTGTGTGTTGCATGCGACTTTGCTTTAATTTCTCGCCCAGCCACGCCCCCTCACTAGCCCGCTCCGTCTTGCCGTCTTGCCGTCTTGCCGTCTTGGCGGCAAGTCTCTGTCACTGTGCAATTCATTTTGAACGTTGTCAGCTCGTCTCATTCGCTTTGCATTCACATTCGCATTTAATTAGTGTGAAAAGCGCAAATTGTTTGTCTCGTTTTGTGAGTCGCTTTTCAGGCGACTTCTGCAACCTAATTGGCTTAAAATTCATAATAATTATTATATGTACTTATGTTGGTATTATCATCGTTTCGTCTATGATGCCCTGCCCTGCTCCCATTGCACTTTTCTCGCATGATGAAATTAAAACTGCGTTTTCACCATCCTCTGCTCTTGCCAGCCCTCAATATTTTCTTTCGCACATCAAATCAGTCTTCGTATAGCAGCCCGACACCAGGTCTGCCAGCTAAACGCTCTTTGCACTACCTCCAACAGGTAAGTGCAAATCAGCTTGTCGGAAATAAATCAATCAATGTTCAAATTAATATTTGTTATTCTACAATTCAAAGTCAGCTCAAAGCTGTTGATTATTCCTGTCCATTTAATATTTATGTGATGCATCGCATTTTCAATTTCAATTCAATTTCAATTTCAATTTATTTCACTCTTTGTTACAGATTTTTTTTCTTGTGAATAGTATCTTACAATAATTTAAGAGTTCAGATCAAGAACTAGGCCTTTTCTACTTGGATATTTATTTAAAAACATGGCATATGGCATATACGATATTTATTTGGGGGAAAATCAAGGAAATAGAAAGCCTCAAGGATATATCTTACAACCTAAATTAAACACTAAATAAAACTAAAAGAAATACATGGCTAGGCCAGTTCTTTTATATGCGAATGTGTTGATAACAGTTCTTTGTAAAATTTTGCGATAGTCGCGATAATCTAATTTCTATCAGTTCAACATTGACTCGACAGTGCAAATCAAACGTGGAATGATGTCATGGCAGATTGAAGAAAAGACTATTTTGTGTGATTTGCAACTGGCTTATATGACATTTGGCTATATCTTAACAGAATGGTGCACAATAAAAAGTTAAAGTTACATTTTGTTTTCTATGTTTAGTTATAACTTTCTATTTATAAAATAAAAAAAAAATATTATCGGTGCTAACTAAAAATCACATTGAAATAATTTAAAAGTCTTGTCCGATTTGGCGTTGGAGCCACTGTATATGTTTGAGTTTTTTGTTATACCCTGAACTTATGGAAAATTGGAGTTCAGGCAATTCTTTTCAAATACTGGAGACTTGTAATTTGGCAAATACACACATTTGGATGCTATTAATATATTCTGAAAGTTTCATGAAGAGCCGTCTCGACTAGAGCCTTCTTACTTGTTTTAGCTTAATTTGTTTATTATTTCTCATCCTTAATCACTCTCACCATATTTTCTTTTGGTAATCAAGCAGTCTGAATAATATTATTTCAAATACTTTACATTTCAATTGCTTCTATACAAGAGACAAATTTTTTGTTTTCCACTATTCTGAGTGGCACAAAGGTCTGAAAATTGCTAATTTGTAATTTGAATTGAGCTTTGTGTCGTTTGCATCCATTAAATATTTGATATTAATTGCGTATTTATTCATTATGTTTGCCTGCTCTCAAAGCATCTTGGCCAAGTTGCTTGGCAGCTGTTCGCAGGCTTCCTTCTGCATTCCTTCCACTCATGTGGAGGTTTCTCAGTGCGCTTTTTGCATTAACAATTTGGCAATATTGCATAATTGTAGAGTTTGCATTGGTGTTGTTGCTGCTATTTTATTCCGCATAAGTGAACTTAGTTAATAAATTGAAAGCTAACGAGCAGCAGAAGGCGGCGCATTCCATGGGGGCAGGGCTGCTGGCAGAGCCATCTGGAGCTGCTTGCCAAAGAGCTAAACTGACGAATTGACCCATTGACGCATTGACGAAACCCAACTAGAATTTGCTGTTGTTGTTGTTGTTGTTGTTGTTGCTGCTGTTCTTGTGTCTCGTGAGCACAAATTAAATGCAAATTCAATTAATTTGAAGCAAACAATTTGCTTAAATTAATTAATTAAATGCGAGTCTAAAGTGTTTCCAATTTAACGCTGAAGAGCTCGCCCAGACGCAAGGGGGCGGCTGCTGGCTGTCGGCTGTGTGTGTGTGTGTGTGTATGTGTGTGGGTGTGGCATTTATCGAAAATTATTGGCATGAAATGTTTTTGGGCAATACATGAAGCGTATTTAATGAGCGAGCGAGCGAGAGAGTGAGTGAGAGTGGGGGGAGAGGGTGGTGGTGGCTGGGGGTTGGTCGTTGTCGGTTCGATGCACGGCTTACCGCAAGCTCTGGCAACTCTGGCGTATGCGTAATTTGCATTTGCTTTGCATTGCAATGCGTTGCATTTCGATGCGTGGCGTGCATTAAGTAAACTGTTCACTTGAAAATCAACTCTAAAATAAACACTAGCAACCAATATGCACACACAAATGCAAATGTGTGTGGGCGTGGCAACCACAGCGCCAAATTTTCGGGGCTCGCTATGAAAATGGCTCTTCAATGGTTAACCAACAATATAGCAACAACTGCTGCAAATTCAATGGCTAACGGCCATTACAGAAAACCACCTCAACCCACCCCTCTCTCTCTCTCTCTCTCTCTCTGTGTTAGACTCCCTCATCAATCTGGCAAAGCTTTGGCACAATTCTACAGCCAATTTTGTTTGCATTTTATATTTGCCAAGTTTTTATCGCTAGTTATTCACATTCGCTCGCCAGAGAGCAGCAAATTATGCGCTTGATTAATATGCATTCAATGTAGGTAAAGCTACCGCCCAACCACCCAACCACCCAACCACCCACTCTGCTACTGCAATGCTGTTTATTTTGATAGTATATGCATGTCTGTGTGTGTGTGTGCTTGTTTTTATTTTGTTGCTGCTCTGCTGTTGTTCTATTTGTTGTTATTGCAATTGGTGAAAGCAGCGCCCGAAATGGCAAACTGCAAATTTGCGCACGGCAAATGCAACGAATTGTAAATTATTGTAACTTTTATGAATTTACGCAATTCGAAGCGGCCAGAAACAACAAACAATATCAATGAGCCCTTCGGCATACATTGAACGCACACACACACACACACACACACCCACTCACACTCCCACACACACAATATAATAAAAAATAAAATAAAATAAAATCATACACAGAGCGAAAAGCGAGATGCGAGTTTCAATTAACTTAATTGCCAAAAGTTGGACAAAATTCTAGGAATATTTGGCCAAAATCAGGCTAAGAAAAGCTAAAACAAATTGTTTTTATTTTGATAGTGCACAATGTACTCAAAAAATAACAAATAAAATGATTCAATTAATGAAATTTATACTTGATTTCTTGATTTTGATTGATTTCTAAATAAAAGTCCAATAAACTCCTCTGCCCAAGACACGTGGCTACCCTACAAAGGAAGTAGACTAGAGCAGCCTTCCTGAGAATATTAAAGACTTTTCTGGCTAAGAATTGTAGAATAGATGAAATGCTTAAAGTATTTGGAGAAGTCTTGCTTGTCCATTAAAACAGAATAAAATACTTGAATTGAACATAATCAAATATTTAATATAAGAAAAAGAAACTTCTTAAATCGAGTCTGATACATATTTTCTTTCAATTTAAATATAAATGCTCTTACAACTTTATACTCAAATTGAATCAAAAAATTTAATTTTATATAATAAATAATTCGTTGTTATTTATTTTTTGTATTTAATTAGAGCTCAATAAAGCAAAGCCAAATCTAGGAGTATTTCAATATTAAATTGTTTTCAAAGCTTTTCACATGAGTAACATTCCCTCTTTTTTTCTCTCTACAACTCTCTCTCTCTTTCTCTTTCTCTTTCTCAAAAATTGTCATGCAGTTTTTCGTAGTTCCATTTGTGCTCGTGTCTTAACGGTATTTACGTACTATTGAATCGAATTGTTTTCTCTGGTTTGGAGTAGATCATGAAAATGCAAAAGTTTACATTTCCACAGTGAAGGTGATTAATCATGATGTTTAATACAAATAAAACTCGACTGCGACTTGTCACAGAAGTCAGGTCAATATTTTCACTTTCGTTTATGCAAAATTGAAACTATAGTTAAACAATAGAAGAACTGTGTGTGTGTGTGTCTCTTTGGCGACTCGAGTGCGATAATAAATTTCAAGTCATTTGTCATGCAACGCATTTCGGTAACGAGCACCTCTCCCAGTAGGTGGAGGAGAGACAAAGCACTCGCCTACAAAGACCAAAAGGCGCTGAGACCCCAGAGAAGACAATGGACTGCCGATAAACATCATTCGTTCGACTGGAGGCATGCCAGAGGGGCCTCGTTTGTGGGGTCAGTTTTCTTTTTCGTTTTTGGGACAAATGTCTCTGGTTGCGCTGTAATTGCCACAGAGAAACGAGCAAAGCCCAAGCCGAAGCTTAAGCGTAAGCCAAAGCCCAAACCTCAATAAAAACTTTTTCTTGTTTTTCTTTATAGCTTATAGATTATCAATTATTGAATTTATGCACATATATACATATAGTATATATATTTCTTATTTACACACAAATATACAACAAGCAGTTAAAAAAACATATTCTACTGATAAAATCGTTTAGTTAAGGCGGCACACAAAAAAAAAATGCTCCAAGATCTTTCCATAAATAAAGACTTGAAAATTATATTGGGAAATATTTTCCAGCAGCAACAATCAGAAGGCAATGAGCAATAATGAGTAGTATTATGAATTTTCAAAAAACCAATTTTTATGACTATTTTACAGTTTAGTATATATGTACTTACTTCTAATGTACATTTATAAATATACTGATAGCCTCATTGTTGGCGCACATTGCTTGATTGCTTATTTCCATGTGATTGTTTTAACGATTTATTTTACTAAGTACTATATAAAATATTGTTATAGCTGATAGTAAGAAATGAATCAGAATAAAATAGCTAAAAAGTCTTCATCCATCAAGCCGAATTGAAAACACTCTTAAAACTTTTTATACTTTATACTTGATATTATTTTTCTTTCTCTTAAGTGAAAGTCTGTTACAATGTGGCAATTATATATTCCTATATATTTCTATAAATTAAATTTTTTCCCATAGATCCTTTGATGCATGAAATTCCAAAGCGCTTAAAATAAGCAAAGAGATTGAAGAAATTTAAAGGTCAATCTTCACACTTATTAAATTGAGTCACATGCAATTAGATCTTCCTAAGTAAAGCGTTGTATATGCGCTTAAACTAGATAAGTATATATTTTACTTAATGTTTTTTTTTTTTACCATTGTGCTCTAACAAAATGAGTAGAGAATTAGTAATGTCCAACCCAAGAGTATATAAAACTGCGCTCCGCCGTTGCTCGTAAATATTTTTCCACTTGCAAAGAAGTGAGCACTGACATTTATATAAGTCGGCACTGTAAAAGCGCAATAGAACTGAACTAAAAGTATTTAGTTAAAGTCGCTGAGATGACGATATTGTTATCGCTTCGCCTACATAAACAGCGTATTTTTATTTGGAGGACAGGAAGTGCACATTGCTCTAGCTTAATAATACTCTTGTACACAAACAACTTGTATATAGCATTCTGTACTTACGCAGCTCTCTAGTCAGTAAATGTGATATATATTTATATACATACATGTTATGTGAATGGGAAATAAACATTGGTAAAGAGTCTTTCTTACCGTTCCACAGAGCATTGGAAAATGACTGTTGAAAAGCAAGACAATATGGAGGACTCACCTGAAAGTAAAAATGATAATTGAAATATGAAATATGGATAAACCAATGGATATTTAAATGAATATTATATAGATATATTTACTATTGAAAATAACAATTTGATTACCTTTAATAATTATATCAAATGAAATAATAATAAATACAAAGTTGAGAAGTGAAAGCTTTCAAGAATTTCGATTAATTAGCTTTCATTCATTGACTTTTGTTAGTTTCAAACTTTGTTTTCTTCTAATTATTAATTAATTCATTATTAATCAAATTACATTTTTTTTACATATGTGCGGAAACAGTTTTTTTTCTTCTTATTTTTAAGTTTTTATACCCTGAACCCATTGAAAATGGGAATTCAGGGTATAATGATTTTGTGAAAATGTATGTAACAGGCAGAAGGAGACGTCGCAGACCCCATAAAGTATATATATTCTTGATCAGCATAAAAAAATAAGTTGATCTAGCCCTGTCCGTCTGTCCGTCCGTCCGTCCGTCCGTCCGTCCATCTGTCCGTCTGTCCGTCTGTATGAACGTCGAGATTTCGGAAACTACAAAAGCTAGAGAGCTGAAATTTCACATGAACACTCGTATGTTAGCTACGCAATACGAGTTTATTTTGTTTTTTCGATAACTCGTCCCATTTCTAAATTATCGATAAAAAATCGAAAATTCGTTTACATTTTTTAGGTTTTTTAGGTATAACTTCTACAACGTTTTAGCTAGAGACTTCCAATTTATTTATTTAGATAGATTTTATGAATACGCAGATTATGTAATTTTCAGATTTTGGATGCCACGCCCCCTTCGTCCCCAATTTAGAAAAAACGCATTTCAAATACTAGAGACTTGCAATTTAGCACATAGATAGATTTATATACTCTTAATCTACTCTCAAAATTTCATTAAGATCGTCCATTTAGAAATGGAGTTATAAGCGTCAAAAGTTCAGCCCAACCCACCCCCAAGACAAAGCAGCAACTGCGCAGAGCGCGCGCTCATAAGTGCGTAAAGAAGAAGAGTATCACTTTTTTGCAGGGTTCAGGGGATTTCGTAGTCGAGCAGTCTCGACTAGAGCCTTCTTACTTGTTATCAATTGTAATTTTTAAATTTCTTTGGAAAAAAATCTTGTTTCCTCTTTTTAAGTTTTTTTTTTTTTATCAACTATAATTTCCTACATATACAAAATGGAAGATAAAACAAAAAAATCTTCATAAAACAATTTAAAATGCATACTCAGAAAGTCGTGCATTTTATTCTGTCAAAATACTTTTGTCGATACCATAAAAAAGTATTGAAGTCTGCTTAGTTTTCATATACCATTACGATTCGTTCCGCTCATCCATGCAAATTTCAACTGGTTTCTGATTACCAAGAGCTATAAAATGAAGATGAGCCTGCATATAAGAGTGGGCTCTGCATTTAGAAGATGCTTGAAATAACTGTTCACACAACTTACTAACGTTTTTGTGTCTTAAGCTTCATTGATCATCAAATACATGATTTAAAGTATGGAAAATTGACACGGTTTATTATACATATACCGAATAAATACAATTTAATTTTTTTTGATTAGTTAGTTTTGTTTCTACAAGTTGATGAAGAGTGGCATATGTATAGTTTATACTCTTTAAAAGATTTAATTATATATCAAATATATAAATGCAGATATTCCTTTTGTCATTGACAAACATTATGCAATGTAGTAACAATGCAGAGTTCCCGAATAGCAGCAATCCGTTTAAATATCCACGTTCTACCTATGAGAGACTGATCAAGAGAATGTTTTTAGTTCCATTTCGATTTTTATCTGAGTGTTTTGCGTTAAGCTATTCGGATTATACTCTTTTAAAGATACTTATTTCGAGAGCTATGCGGTAGACATTCGTACACTGACACTTATTCTGAGAGGGAGATCTCAAAAGGGCTATGCAAAACAATCTTCAGTGTGTTTGGTGAAAACATCCCTCACATACACATCAACACATACACAAACAGTCTTTAGCTGCGTCATCGTAACCCAGACGATTTCAATGAGGATTATAGGAAAAAAAAAACAGCCAAAAACAAATTGTCGCAATCTTCTGAGCGCGAGCGACTTCATTGAGGACAGTTGCAATTTCTTACTCTTTCGTTTTTTCAAAGAGTTAGTGAGAGTAATTATTTTTTATTTTGAGAAATACTCAACAACTTGCGAGGCCTGATAAAAAGTCACAAACATGAAATATGTATGTATATGATTCAAAACGTACACAGTAAATTCAAAAGAAAAAACAATTCCTTCTGATAGCTGAACGTTGGATATGATAGAATGTTGAAGAAATTATAAATACATTCTTTCTACAAATATTAGAAAGCTAAGAATGTGTTATCTAAGAAACTTTATTATATGTTTATTGTTCCTATTAACATAAATAAATATTTAATATACCGAAGTTGAGACATTGATTTTTATAGCTAAGAGAAAAGGAATAAAAATATCTGCTTATATATATTTCAGGTCTATTTAACCTTGTACAAATCGTTTCTCTCTCTCTCCCTCTCTCTATCTCTTTCTCTCTTTCTTTCACGCACAATATGAGTCGAAAGGCTGATCAATTTGGAGTAGATTGTGTAACTTGTTGCGGTTCGAACAATCGCAGTAAGAGACGAGACTTGGCTGTCAGCCAATTATGTTGGACTTACGCACAAGTTGATAGCAGTTAAAAGCCAAAACGAATCAGCGAACATGTTGCCTTCTATGCCACACAGGCGACAAATATGGCCAAAATGCCAAAGACATAGCCAAAGCCGATCTGACCCCACCGCTCTGGCCATCGAAGGTATTATGGCTCATTACGCGCACGCTGATGAGACCGCATCTGTTTTGGGAGTTCGACTCGCAGTTGGAGTCGCTGCTTGGATTGCCTGCATGGATGCTGGCCATATCGCAGCTGCGAATCGCAGCCGGGCTCGACTTACCTTTTGAAGCGCTGCCAATGTGCGCATGCGCAGCACTCGGAGAAGATCGCCAAGATATGGGCACGACGAGTGGTCTGCCATTGCATTGGGCAGCTTGGCAAATAATATTTCGATTTCGGGGTCAGGTATGCTGCAATTAACGAGAGAGCCGCCAGCCTCACACTCGACTTGACCCTAAACACTGGTCGCAGGCCTCGACCAGGCGAGAGATACGCTTAAGCATCTTCTAATGTTGCCAATATCCAAGCCAAGATTTGAGCCACGCGATTGTGCCCCATTCGCAGTGGTGCCCCGGCAGCTGTTGAGCATCGACAATTGCACTGGAACCACGAATTGACCAGTTTTTCATACTCGTTCACGATAGAAATGGAGTACATTGGTTTTGCACTTTGACAAGATATAAAGACTTGAGATGTATTACATAAATTCTAAATGATTAGAAATAAGATTCTATAGTAAACAATAAATTTTAGATATCTTTATAAGACAATGGATTCGATATATAGGAATGAAGTGAAGCTATTTCTTCATTCCTGCTGTCTTGAGACTATTCCTTAGGTGGATCTATAGAAATATTTATAATAGATCAATCAGCAAGTCGAGACTTTCTCTGAACTTGAAAATTTAATTTTCTCTTGCTGACAAATTTATTCTGTAAAATAATGAATTTGATTTGCCTGTAAGCGAGTATTGTGCAGTCAATCACAAGTGACTCTGAAATTCTAACTCGTTCCTCTGTTAAGCTTAAAGCTAGCTTTTGACTGTGTGTAGCTGGGTAATTGGTATATCAATTGTTTGCCGCATTGTTGGCTGCCTGCTCGCAAAATTTATGTCCATTTGGAAATTTACCTTATATGTCGGTGGCTGCTTGGCACAAGAAATTTGCCTTGGCTCAGTTGTAGTTGTTGCTGGCGAGCAAATTAAATTTGCAATGCAAATAAATTGTCATACGAACGCCCTCAGTAGCAGTGGCTGCATTTGACTCAGATCTGCAAACAATGACGATTTATATGGGCAGGAAATGCAGCTAGACCCGAGCTAGATTTAAAGACATAAAAAGCAGTGAGAGAGAGAGAGAGAGAGAGAGAAGGAGAGAGCAGAGCAGATGGAGAGCCATGATTTTATAGCACATGAAGCGATGAATGCCTGAAATCAATTCGATTAATACCAAAGACCGCCTGCGAGCAAGAGAGCAGGCCATAAATGACGCCAGCTTCAGCTTGATATGGCTAAGGGCCATATCAATTTGTGAGCCACATTAATAGCTGGGCGAGCTTCGAGTTAAGCAGCGAATAGAAAAATTGTTTCAAATAGAATTTATCACAATTTGAATGCATTTTAAAAGGAGAACCACTTTGCCTGTTGGCTTTTTACGAGCTCCGCTGAGAGCTGTTGGTGCCCCGCAAACTATGAACAGAAATCATAAAAACTATAATCAGAGTGGACAGGAGGAGGGGGCCCTGCATATGCAAAGGTTATCTGCATACGATGCGACTCCACAAAGTTGTCGCCGTTGTTGTCGTCTGCTTCCACTGGAGGTTATCAATTTGATGGCAGGTCAGCCGCAGTCAAAGCCGCAGTCTCAGCCGCAGCCTCAGCCTCAGTCTCAGTCTCAGTCTCATTCTCATTCTCCATCTCAGTCTCTTTCTCAGTTTGGGCTACAGTCGCAGTTTCAGTGGTTTCCTCTGTGCAATTGGAATACTTATGACTAAGCTGGCAAGTTTTCGCTTGACCCCGGAGCAGACACTGGCACAGCCGCAACCACAGAAACAACAGCAATCGCCTCATGCGATTCAATTTGTGTGTTTTTTTCTTCGTGTTGCTCTTTGTGTGTTTACTCATTTTTATTTTCATTTTCAAATTCACTGCACGTTCTACAAATTTGAATATGAATTCAACATCTTTATACCCTTGCGTCGGGTATATCGCGTAGCCAAACACATTTTGTCATTAACGATCTGTATAAACGGCAGAGTAGATGGACTGATAAAGATTTCCGGCTTTTCATCAACGCAAACTAGTTTCTAAGTTTCCAAGATTTTGCACAATTTATATTATTTTCGTTGCAGATACTCTATAAAATTGCATTAAAAGGTTGTTCAATTACCTTCCCATATACTTGAAGAACTTATTGGGGGAGTTCCTAAGAATATATATAATCTTTCTTTAATACCTTCAGGAATTATTCTGATTGAACTTTCGAAATGTTTATAAAACTGGATCCATATTTATTGTCTACAATTCTCTATTGGATCGTATCGTACTTACAATTTCTTAAATTTTATATTACATACTTAAAGTATATCAAAAGACTTCAATCCGGGTTTTAACCTAAGTTAAATCAGAATCAAGGTAATCTACGGCAGAAAATTATTTATAATACATACATTTTAAAATATTTGTAAGCTTTAAGTCCTAATTATCTCATTCTTAAAAGTAAAATAATTTGGTAAAATTATTAAAATTACATTTTTTTCCCAAATTTAAATATTTAAAATTTTCCATAAAGTAATATAAATTATTCTATTGAAAAATTTGATCAAAATTATTCTTACGAGTAAACATAGATACATTTATAGGCCCAGTCCAGGGTATTAGTTAGTCGGTATTGCGCATATAACTGTTCTTTTTTTTCTTTGTTGTTGTTGTGTTTTCTACTGCTGCCCCAATCGAACAGCAGCTGTGAGTCGAATGAGTCAGTTGCGAGGCGTTGAAAGATTTAATCGTTCCGCAGAGGCTGTGCCCCTTAAGCCCACTCTGCACAAATGAGTGCCCCCAGAAACTGGCCGGGGAGGGGATTGGCTCAACTGATGCAAGTCCAGTTTTTGGGTCTGGCATGCCAGGCATGTTTTGTAACTGGCAATGCATATCTACATATGTATGTATGCACGTACATATTTATGTTGCGCTCTCCGGGCCTCTCCCAGATGCAGTTCAGTGGCTCTGGCGGGTCTTGGCGTTTCGCGTTCGCCTTTTTGCTTATAACATTTAATAAACAATGCGATTATAGTCTTGGGTATTTATAAACGATTCAATTAACGTAGGAGTGCAAATTTGTTTATACACAAAAATTGGCAGCCAAATCGAAATGTTTTGTCTAATCGAATAAGAACAGTACTTTATATCCCAAGATATATAAATAACACTTCTAGAATCTTCTTAGTCATGGTCCCTACGCTGCGGTTTTGCGATTTACAAAATGTAGGCAAAGGTCTTAACACAGTGCAGCAAGTCCATCAACAGCACACGATGTTAGCTTGAAGTAGAGATTTGCGATGACCTCATCAGCAGTCCCAGAGCTGCTTCTTAGCTCGTGGCCCGCTCGCTGTCAAGCACAAATAAAAATGTGAAATATGAAAAACTAAATAATGAAAAGTGTTTTCAGCAGCAGCAACAGCAGCAGCAGCAGCAGCAGCAGGAGGAGGAGAAGGAGGAGAAGGAGCAGCAGCAGCAAGAAAAGCAAAAGTCAAAAGCAAAATAAAAATATTATGGCTGGCTAAAGAAAATCTACAAGGAGCTGCTGCTGCAGCTGCAGGGCGGAGCAGCCCCACAAGGTGACATTAAACGCAACACACAGCCAGGCGAAGGCGAAGACTCCGTTGTGCGCAAAAGATGGCTTACTTGGCCATGCACATGCTCTCCGTGTGCTCCGAGTGCTCTAAAGCCAAGCTGGCAAATGTCAACACAAACAATGCTATTGGCCTGGGCTTGTGGTTGCAGCCGAGATGGAGATGAAGCTGGAAAAAGAGTGGGGGCTCGCGCTGGAGAAGAAGCAGGAGGCAGTGCGAGTAGTGGGGCACAGAGTGCATTTGGGGGCTTGCTGTGCTTGTGCGCTAACCCTTTAGTCCGCTCGGCGCTTAGTAAGCCCTGCAGATGGGCAGCGGCAATCGCAGGTGCAGCAGGATGCGAGTACTCGCTATCATCAGCCAGTGAGTCTGTGAGCCAGTACCAGTCAGCTGCCGACCAGCGTGTCCTGGCGCATCCTGTGTCCCTTTGACGCCGCCAAGCACCGCCGCATGGAATTTTGCAATTTCTTTGGGATTTCGAAATTGCTTTTTCTACTTCTGCAGCGCGCGAGCGTCGCGCCATCTTTTCGCTACGCGTTTCGCTCTAGCCACCAAACCACCCGCACACCATCAAACTTTAGCGCCGTTTTGCCCAGGTGGCTTTTTTTTGCCAGCTCCCACTTCTCGTTGTCCTTATCCTTCACTTCGCATTGTTGGTCTGCGTTTCTTTTGAGGTCAGCGACAGTGGGGGTTGAGGGGAGAACGAGAGTAAAAGGAAAAAAATCGATCAAGAAAAATGACTTTTGTGGGTTTTCGTAATTTTCATTGCACGCGTAATTGAAATTTTCAAATTCCTGCTTGCATTTTTCTTTGCCCCACTCCTGCCGTGCTCCCAAGTCCCCGGGATAGGGCTCTCCTGCTCTCCTGCTCTTCGGCTCTCCAACTCTTCGACTCCTTATCCCGCCGCTTACATCCATTTTTATCAGCGAGGCGGCAGCAACAGCGGAATTTATATGATGATAAAGGAAAATAGTCCTTTCCTCTCTTGACAGCGCGTGGAGTTCTGCTGTGGCTCTGGCTGCTGTCGCAGGATTCACTGCTTCTTGTGGCTGGCTTTCATTGTGCTTTCATTATTTGTCGAAATTGTGTTAATCTTTGAACTTTCGAGTTCTACAAAAAATTGCACAGAGCGTTCAATGTCGGCGCTGATAAATTGATGGCAACTTAAGCGTCTGCATTCAGGTATTGAGTCGGTATTGAGTGGATGGGAGAGACTTTTGGTTTATTGAATTCGGAAGATATACATTTCGTGTACCTAGTTGGTAGGATGCATCAGCTGCAAGCAGAGCTGCTCAAAAAGGCAACTAGTTATGAGCTATAATGGCAAATGGATTGGCAGGCACTCAGCTTAGGCAACAGGCACTTGCGCCGAGCAGGTCCTCAAGGATGGCAAACGCGCTGCACGGACGACGGCAACTACAACTGGAGCATTGTAAATTCCAGCTAATAATTTTGTAACCTTATCTGGCTGTCGCTGTCACAACAGACCTGCAAAGGAGGCCGCCGCAGCACACGCCAGCGGGCGCTCGGGGTTCAGGGGAAAGGCGCACATCCCACAACGATAATGAAAATGTCACACGAGCCTCGCATTTTCTCATCACCAGTGCCGCCGGTGAGGAGAGGCGGGTGGCGGCTCGAGCCTCCTCGCACACACGTCCTCCTCCCATCTGGGCGTCGCCCGGACTGATGTGCGAGTGCAGTTGGCAAAAGGAGCCGGCAAGAACAACACGAACTACTCCCACAATGGCAGCCAACTACAGCCGCGTTGACAACAACATAAAGGTAAATCCTAAATAATGCGCTGCGCTCACTTCAACTTCACAACAGCGAACGGCAAATGGCGAACGGCGAAGTCGGCGCCGTGCTGTGGGAATTGACCCGTGGCAGGGAGTCCGACTCAAAAGAGCACTCAGAGCAAGGGACAAGAAAAACCAGTGCGCTGACATCGCCTGCCAAGCAAGAAGAACTCATGCTCCACTGCTCGGCTGCTTTGATGAAAATTGGATCACATACAGATGGAAAGTATGAAATGATTGGATAGAGACTTGCATTGGCTATGATGCCGATCAGCCGACTCAGCCACTGTACGCCAAGCGAGAGAGACAGGAAAATCCGCAACGCTTGATCTCTGTGTCCTAGGCAGGTGCTAAGACTCCTTGCTCGTTGAGCGCTTTCTGCGGTCGGCTGCAAGTTTCTCTGGCCGTGCAAGTGCCCCGACAAGGCGATTATAGTTTTGCCGCTGCTGCTGCTGCAGACGACTTAGTGGCTGTCGTAAGTTCTAATTTCTTATTATTAGGCGGGGCCCAGTGCACTGCAGTGGTGCGAGTGCAACCGCACAACTTTGCTGCTGTGGCATAAAATTATGGGCCAACTACTGCCGCTGCATATGAAAATGGCGGCTGGCGAATAGTTTGTGAAAACTATTTCTTTGTCTTACCTCAGACTCAGACTCAGACTCAACTCAGACTTTGTTGTTGTTGATGGTGATGGTGATGATGGTGGTGGTGGTGGTGGTGGTGGTGCTGTGGTTGGCTTTGTTATAGAGCTTCGGTTTTGCTTTTATGTCTTATGGTTTGTTCGTTGGTCGCCGTACAGATTGCAATTCGCAGAGCCTACTCAGCGGGGCTAGCACTGAAAAGTTTTCCCTTGCGGCTCAAGTGATTTAATTAAAGCGGTTAATGCCTTCCATTGGAATCTCAGATCTAGCTGGCCAGTCTCGAGGCGTGTTAACCGAGCCAGGCTAACAGCAAAGGTTCTTCACTCAATGAAAGTCAATTCATCTGTCAAATTAAACAATTGTACGGTGCTGCAAATGAAGCATGAGGCAAGTGGGGCAAATAAAACCTAAGCACCAAACAATGACGCATTGCCAGAGAAAAAGTGCAAACTGAAAAGTGCAGAGCAATAAACCAACACAACCCAAATAAAAAACCAAAAAACTAAAAAAAGAAAAAAAAAAAGGAATCCAATCAGACAAAGGAACGCCAAGGAAACTCGGAAAAAACTAACGGACGGGTTCAGCTGGCGAGGATATGGATGCGAACCAGAATGAAAATGACGATGAGAAAGTGGAAAAGCTGGAAATGAGCAGAAGGATGAGAATGAGAATGTGTATGAGAATGGGTTGCTCGTTGGGGTTAGCCCAACCCCAAGCCCAAACCCATTATTGTTTCCATTTAACTTACAACATTTTGCACTTTGGCCAGCCATTGGAAATCAGCGTCAGGAAGACATACGAGGGCCCGAATAGATCAAGGAGCGGCCACTACCGAAAAAAATGGCCAAGAAAATGGTGTGTGAAAACAAAACTGATTGAGAGCTGAGCGCAGGCGAAAAGAAATTGATGCAGCTAAGCAAACACGCCGAGCTGAAGCTGCTCGATGCGAGCTGTAAGCGGATACTGAAACCTGCTTAATCGAGCATTCACCGAAATTGTACAATTATTTACTGCTGCTGCTGCTGCTTCTTCTTCTTCTTGTCTTTCGATATAGTTTCGCTTTAAGATGGCTTGCCTCTAGCTGCAGTTGCATGAACATTATTATCACGAACGTCTGTGCCTGCAATGCGTCTGCGTCTCCGTCTGATGTCGCGACGCGTCGCTCGAGGCTCATGAATCCTTCTCCTCCTGTTGGCTCAGCGAAAAAAGTTTGCACCGGTTTCATGACAATGATGACGGCGTCTGTTTCCGCTTTTGAGCTGCGACGCCGCCGCCATTTTAGGCGCTTTCTCTGTAGTCGGTCTGCCGCATTCCCGATTTCTCTATTCCCTTGTTTTTTTTTTCTCTCTTTTATTTCTTTTTGGCCTGCGGCCCGAGCCTATGTTTTTGTTGCTTTGGTCCTTCTATGTTATATTTTTCTGTTTGTTGCTTTAACAACAACAACAAGAGCAGCAGCAGCAGCAGCAGCAGCAGCAGCAGCAACAGCAACAGCAGCAACAACAATTACAAGTTTAACGGCTACAAGTTTACAGCAGACAAACGTTGCGCAAACGTTGTGCAAACTTTTCCACTTCATTGCATGATTGCAATTTTTACGCAAAACAATTTTATTTGTTTGATTTCGTTTTGTTGTTTGCATGCGACTGCTTCACTGTGCCAGGCTGATTGTCACCAAGATTGGAAAGAGTTGCCAGTATTTGCACAGCCATGGCGAAAGGGGGCAGCATCAAGATTTCCATTTAATAAAAAAGTTAGACTTTAGCGAGATTTAATGCACAGATTCTAATGCATTGAAACTTTCTATGAATGAGAAATAGAAATTAAAGAAAGTTTTCTTATCTCTCTTATATTTAAATATTTTTATAGATTTTTTATTTCAGAAGATTACAAGTCATTGGTGTTAATAGAACTAAGATCTGGATCAAAATACTTTTTAATTTGTTGACTACGTTTAAAATTGTTCTGTCTAATTATGAGTGAATTTAGTTTCATATGAATTGAGTTCTGCACAATTTATGTGTATTTCGGCCCACTGTAAAAATTTAATTTTTCGGATATATGTATATATATATATATGTAAATATATAGAGGTAATCTAACACTCTCGACTCGGCTATTTCGGCGGGCTCTTAATAAGTTTATCCTGATTTTCTTTTTCTCTTTTTTATATTTTTTATTTAGAGGGTTTTGTCTCGCCTTTGAGTCCTATGCGGACTCACACCTAGCCAAACTCTTTATTCATTACGAGGCTTTTATGTTCTTCAATGATTTTGTACGGCTTTACACTTCCATTTTGTATTCGGAGCAGATGAACATTTTTTCCTTTTTTTTTTGTATATTTTTCTCAATTTGCATTTTCTTATTTTCATTTAGACCTTTTACTCATTGTTTATTTAATTATCTTTTGTATTGTCAAGTGCCTGAATATTTTTTAGGGCTTTCTTCCTAAGGCCTCTGTGGTCTGGTAACGGGGGGTATTTGGGTTGGCTTTTGAGGCATTGTACTGCAGAGGCCCCATCCCTGCTGTTGCGAAAGAGTTGAGTTTATGGCTCTTTGGATTTGTAAGGCACGTGCGAGCGTACTAGGGTTTTGAATGGGTTCAAGTTGAAATTATTGGAAGAAAAACTCTTTGATACTTAATTAATTAATCCTTGAAAATGTTTATTGGACACAATTGAGAGTCTTCAATGTAGGGCCAAGTATCGGTAAGCCCCTGGAATTTGCTGTTGAGTTTCCCTTGAATTCATTCCACATTCGGATACAAACTATTTGCTCGAGCTAAGCAACTGGAAGAACAACAAAGTCTCAGCGGCAAACTAAATGCAAAAGAAATTGTACACAATGGAAAACAGGAAAAATAAAGCACTGTAAAAACACACAAAAGCAATTTAAAGCAGGAAAATTACATACACAAAAAATGCATACTATGAAAATCATTAAAACGTCTGAAGGATGACGTCGACTATGAAGACGCTCACAACGTGCAAGGAGAGAGGGAGAGAGCAGGAGAAATGGAGAAAAGGGTGGCCAAAAGCTGCCCGGAAATGCGGCAACAATTGTAAATTGGACTGCGAAACAGCAACAGCCGGATCTCTGCCCTTGTTCTTCCGCCGCACTCCTCTTCGGGCAGAGGATGCAATTTAGACCGAAAGAGCATAAAAGTGAATGGTAACACTCGCCGAGAATAAGGAAATTAAAACAGGCTCAGCTCCCGAAGAATGTGGGTCAATAGGCAAGTGGCAATGGCCATGACTACGGCTATGCCAGGTGGACTCAGATCCATTTGGGAAAGTTCTCTCAAGTTTCGTGCCTTGTTTTCCGTTTTCCGGTGCGGCACAGACCAAATTAAATTTTCAGTCAGCCCTTAAAGGGTTAAAGCGGTTGCCGCCTATGCTCAGGATAGGGCTGCGACTCGCTATTGCATTGCCTTTTTACGCTTCAAAACTTTTTTCACAAACATATTCGATAGACTGGCCAGGGGCCTGGCCTAGCCGATGGGCGGGGCAGTCCGTCGGTCCTTTTTGCTGCTATTCTCTATTTATCGAAAACCACTTGATTATGCAGGCTTATGGCGGCCTCTTTGCCGCTGCTGTTTTCCTTTTGCCAAGTTCCAATTTTTGTTATTTGTTTGTAATGTTTTTTGTTTTATCCTTTTTTTGTTTTTCTATAATATTTTCCTTTGGCTGCCGCACTTATGGAGGTCCGACCTCGCCCACCGTGGGCGGAGGAGCTTTAGTTATAGCTGAAGCGTGAAAATTCGTTGGCAAATCCATTCTCTTTTTTCGGCTTGTGTAATATTTATGATTTGCTGTCGATATATGTATGGCTTTGCTTCAAGGATGGGCTTTTGTTTGATTTCGGTATGGCTAATTTATAAATTGTATTTTCTTGTTAGCTTGAAATTGTGTTTAGCCTTTATTTTGCTTGCGACGCAAGGATGCTTCAATCTATATTCGAATCATATTGAGTCCTAGCCTGAAATCGATTTGTAGCAATGTCTGCCAATTATGCTAATTTGATGATTGGCTTCCTGGCCAGCGGCCCTTGACGAAGATTCCAATTCCATTTGGATCTAACCATTTAAATTGAACCAGTTATTAAATAGTTAACTTGATAATTTTACCGAATCTTGTTCAGCTCTCGTGCTCTTCCTGCGCTCTCTGCCTGTTCTGATCCCGACACACAATAAACTCGTTTGAGTGCCAAACATAATGCAATAAATTTCATTTTCTTTGTCAGCAGTTCACACACAATTTATTTGTGAATTATTGTCCCTGGCATGTGGGCACACCGACAAAGCAAGTTCGGCTTGTAAATTAAATTGAATTTATTGTAGCTGCAGCGGGAAAGCTCTCTGATTTACTCCTGCTCCTGCCCTGCCGCCCATGCAATATAATTTCATTTCGCGTGGCGGTAATTCGCAATTAACCTGCTCGAACATACTTAAATGTTCCAAAAATTAAATCACAATTTCACTGAATGAAAACAGTGTTTACATCTGCTGCTATTGATGGTGAGTCAACAATTTCTGTGTACTCAATCGAATGCGATGTCACTTGAATGCAAACTGCCAAATCTCTTTGGGCACTGCCATAAAGCCGTGTTACCAGCTGTCGACATTTCATTTATATTGCCCATTCGGATTTATGAGCGAGACAATTTATGCAAAATAGTTTTTACAATCGATTCACATTTTTTTAATGACTAATTTGGCGGCCACAATTCAAAGAACTGACATCACAAAAAAAAGCAACTGTAAATATATATGAGTGTGAATAGTATATAAATGCAAATGACGCGTGACTAAGCAATAACAAAAATTACTGAAAACAATTTTCAATTGAATTGACGAGAAGAAAGCCGCACGCATTCGAAATGTTAATGCGATTCTAATAAATTGTCAAAAAAGAGTTACACTCCAAACACACACAAAGAACAGAAAGAGGAGCGCCACGAAAAGTGACACGAAATGAATGAGAATTTCAGTGGAAAGAATGTCATAACCCAGCCACATACATACAATAAATGGATTTCGGATTTCAAATGCATGCGAAGCACGATTGACAGACAACCAAGACAAAACCAAGACAAAGATAACAACAAGAAGAACAACAAGCATGGTAATGCAATAAGACAGTCCCCTGCCTTGTAGGGATGGGGTCTATGTACATAGAGTGTGGGGATGGGATGGGGAAGTTCACGGTCGGGAACTCACTCACGGTGCTGCTAAGACGCTGGCTTATCGCTTAGTTTTTATCACTTGGGTAAGTGAAATGCATTAGGCACAACAGTAAATTCAATTGCCAGGGTCGCAACCCCATACGCAGACCCCATCCATAACAACAACCCATAACGGTTATGCTCATAATGGTCTAATTACTGGGTGTGTGCGCAGTTGCTTGGCCAAAAACAAATACATTGGGATGCTGTGCGGGCTCTGGGCGGTGCCACTGGCCCCTCATCCTCCATCCCTCATCACTCATCTGTGGTGCTAGTCCTGGTTAACATTTTGATTTATCTCTGTCAAAATCTATTCGAACAAACTTGTCAATCAGATCGACCACTTTGATTGTCTGGCATATATGCTAAACATATATAGTAAAATGAATGTGAATGAATGTTTTAATTTAAAATTGTCAATGCTCTTAAAGTGATGAAGTGAGTTCATAGTTGTATTGGATGACATCTGAGACAAGTTTAAAGTAGAGATATCGAATGAAATGAAACTGTCTTTGGTAAATTGTAAAGCAAAATGTTTACAGAGCAGACTTTAACCCATAAAAGGCAAACAATGCCCCGACCTGAGCTAATTTTGGACTACGTTAAGTGTCAGCCCAAAGAAATCAATCAACAGTTGACGAAACAATGTGCATGACAAAAGACAACAACAACAACAACAATAACAACTAGAACAACAATGGGAAACATTGAAATTGAAAATGCGCGGGTTGCCTGAATGTGCATTAGCATTTAGACAGCAGAAAGAAAACATAAAGCCCAGATAATGTTCATGTTAATGGTAATGCACAAAATTGTTGAGTAGATGACGTGGCGACAAACAAATCCTAATTTTGGAAGCGCCCCGGAGCTGGTTGGAGGAAACGCGCCCCGGCCCAGGCAGCATCGTTAATCATAATTGAGGGGTCGAAAGGGTTCTGGTTTCTGCTCGATAAAACTAATCGTAAAGGAAATGCATAGAGCAAAATGAAAGTGGAGCAACGCAGACGTCTTTGCCCAAGGAACGGCGGATCAGTGCAATTGGCGTTGCAGTTGGGGCAGCTCAGCGGAGAGGACAGCTGGAAATGCCATGCAGCGATTTTCCGATTTTCAATTTTCCACACAATTTGAAATGCATTCGACATGCCGCGGGATGCCTGCGCGGGTGCAGCAAGTGACTTAATTTCCTTTATTGCCGCCACTTAAACTGTTAATTGCAGCCGTGTGTTTAGTGCTCGGAGCAGAAACTATGGGCCAACTAAAGCGGGGGCGGACAGCCATTTCAACAACACATATTGCATTTCACATATGGAAATTAGTTTTTATTTCGGGAAAAGTTTTGTAAACAAATTGCCTTCCCACAGCAACAGACGATCGAAATATATATTAGCCTTTGAGAGGTAACATGATATGTTTCTGTCCATCAATTTGATATATTCATATTTCAATGATTTTATAATGACGAAGCGGATAATAAAGAATATGGAAGACATTTTCAAGTTGAAGAATTGTTTTTCGAAGGTGTATGTAGCTCATAACACAACTGAAACTTGGAGATTTGTATATAACTTCTGTCGTCGAAATGACTTTGTACACCTCACTAGATATGTAGATACAATATGCAAATGTATTGAATAAATATAACTTTAAATCCTTAATATAATACTTTATCGATCATCTGACAAGTCCGTAAAAATATTGAATTCTTACTTTTAAGCCATGAATTGGGGCAATCTAACTTTTTCAAGATATTCACTCACTAAGCATCCCAAGTGAGTTCGTCTATTCTCTCAACCTATCCGCGAAACTAGTATATGTATATATGTTAAATCAGTTACATTTTAAGACCGAACGATCGATCAATGTGTCAACGAGGGCCCGCATTTTAAGGTTATATGAAACTAAACACCATAAAATGTAAGAAAGAAAAAACTCTTGTGATGGAGTGTGAGAAAGAGAAAAATAATGAAAGAGAGAGGTAGATAGAGTGATTGAGAGAGGAAGAAATGCAAGTGAATGTAGTAAAAGAATTAATAAATAAAAACAAAAATCTGATGCTCTAGAAATATAATATAATAAACATGCGGGAAAGCTCTAATCGAGACTCCTCGACTACAAGATCCCCTGAACCCTTCGAAGAACGAAGAATATTCCAAGAATTGCTCACTTCTACGTATGAAAGTACTTTAAAGATGTACGAGATATAATTTGTAATTGATTTTCGATATACGACTTGGGTCGATAACGCTGAAACGAGAATAGTTATCGATTTTCTGATACAAACTCTTACTACTCGAGTAATACACGATAAAACAGACAATTATGTCTCTAGCTCATATAGTTTCTGAGATGGACACAGTTCGTCGTTCCTGATCAAGAATATATATAACAAAACCATTATAACCTTATTTCCCATTTTCAATGGGCTCAGGGTATAATAAATATAAAGTGCAAACAACTTGAGGTTTGCCCTTGCTGAAGATCCAAGACCTGAAGTACGACATTTTTATAGCATGGCAATAATATTTGCTCCACTGTTCAATTGCATCAAAATAGAGGAAAGCGAAAAGTTCAGCCTTTGCCAGCCAGGCGAGAGGAGAGAGCGAATTCTTTTCGGTTGTTTGCTCTAAGGATAAAGCCTGCCTGCTGTCGCTCTCTGGCACAACATATGTGCACTGTGAGTAGTTGGGACTCGTAACTGAGATGGAGGGGAGGGACAACAATGCAGCAGGACTTCAAGTGCGACGGGCAACGGCGGGCACACAGGAAACTCGTATGCAAAAAGTGCACTTGAAAAGTGCTCTTTAGTCGGGTCGGAGGTTATGTTTATGTGGCATATAAATACAAGTATTTTTAAGCGCACATTTGGGAACTGCGTCCTGCCACATATTTACACAACTGCAATAATATTTGTGTCGCCAGGCCACATTTTTAAGTTGACAACGGCCAAAAGACCAAGGCGCTTGGGAGCAAGCGCTTTGCCTTTGCTCCTGAACTGGCGAACTATTGAAGATTTCGTATGAGCTGTATGTATTTCCATCCTCCGTTGTTCTCTCTCTCTCCCTCTCTTTCCTCTTTTTTTTTTTTTTGTCAGACATCGCAGCGAAAGTGATTTATGACTATACGAAATGCGGCGAGACTTTGTCTCCGTTGTCTCAGTTGTTGTCTTTGTCTGCCTGCCCAGCTACTTAGCGTTGACTTTCCAGCTCCAGTTCCACCTCCAACTCCAGCTCCAGCCCAGTTTCAGCTCCCAATGGTGCATTTGAGCCTTGGCTCCTGATGCGAGTGTTGTTTGTGCCAAATGTGCAATAAATTAGTGTTTTGATTTTGTGCATTGCCGCAGAAGTTGGCGCCGTCGCCCTTCGCCTCTTCTATCTCTATCGAGATGTATGTGCTAAAACTTTATCGTTTGCTGAGTTAAGTTAAGTTGCATTTCCTATTCATAGACAGTGCGCCAAACTTTTCCCCACTCAGAACAGAGAAAGAGAGAGTGGACCGTCTGAGAAGCAGTTCCCATGCCATCGTCCGCCTCTCATGCCATGCACTGGCATACAGAATCGCTTATTAAATGTCCTACGCGTAAGTCACACACAACTCACAGCCGAGATCCCAAGAAAATCAGTAATAAACATTAGGAATTACTATTTCCAGTTTCTCGCTGCGTTTACCATGCCCAATTCAACCATTCTCCTAATGCCAATTGAGTGTGGCGCGCTAACAGGCGTGTTGAGGCGAGGATCACATACTCGCGGCTCGTTAGAGATTTGAGCTTGACAAAGAGACCCAGATTGTACATACCTGCAAAGAGAAGAGAAGCAGAGAAAGAGTTCAAGTTAGAGTGGAGTAGACTAATGAAGATTTGTAAGTATTTAATTAATATTAATTTCATTTTTTCCTTCTGCAATAAGAGATACAAGTTCATTCAGCGGAAATTAGTCAAGGCTTTTTTTTAGTGCAGGCAGCTATTTGGGTCATATGGTTTTTAAAATGTATTTTGTATGTTGGTGGAGAGCGAATGGAAGAAAGCATTGATGTGACTTGACTGCCACAAGATGCTGCACAGTCAGTCAACCGACCTCCAGCAACCTCGGAGTCATCGTCAGCGCTCTAGCGGGAACACACGACTGCGCATATTTAATTGCTCATTGCGCGTGATTCGCGGCTGGGACATGCTAAAGGGTTGAGGGAGAAGCCAGCTTCAGCACTCCAGCACTTTGCCAGTTGGCACAAATTGCCCAGAGCCGATCGAGGCAGCTTGCCGGCTAGTCGACTTTCTTTCTTTCTTGCGATTGGAATTCTGCGAGTGCGCCTGCGCAGCATCCTCTGTGTGATAGTCATTGTCATTGTCTCAGACTCTGTTTGTCGCCTACGCGGAGCATGCCTCATTTGCATTACTCTGGCGTCATGCAACATTTGTGTCTCTGCCAGTCGTTTATGTCCGTCTTCGATCGCCTGCTGCTGCTGTTGCTGCTGCTGCTGTATGTTGCATGTTGTCGCTGTCATAAGCTGCAGCAGCTGTCAGTTGGCATTTGTCGCTTGATGTTTGTCATTTTGTTTGTATTTTGTGTTTGGCTCCCGTGCAGATGACTTTCGACTCGTTCGACAGTGGGCCAAGAGCAGGGATTGTGTTCGTTATGGACTAGTTGTCATTTGCATACTGCGAGTTACTTTCTCATACGTCTTAACATGTTAATTCGCTGGTCGCAGTCAGAGTTCAGCCTTTCATTCATTGCGAGTCGAAGTTCGATAAAAATCATAATTGTTGCGTAAACATTTGGTCAGCTATAATTGCTTTAACAAAAATACTGTATTATATCTCTGCACGCAGTCGGAGGCTGTAAAACCGTCATTTACATAATTTTCTTACAAATCACGCACACGAAACTCGCGCGCTGGATCAACTCAACAAGGGTCGCTTGGGTTCAGCTCCGTAGCTCCGTAGACCAAAACAAAGGGAAATCCAGTTATTGATTTGCCCACAACATTGCCTCGCGTTTATGCCACATCATTGTGCAACACTATTCGAGGCCATCAAGAGAGAACTTTTGTTTAGTTTACTTTTATGTGTCTCTCTTTTGGCATATCATCGCTGAAATCAGCTGCGAACGCATTCATCGGAGTCTGCAGCCGTCAGCTGCGCGTTGATCTCCGAAATGGGGCAACAGCATCATTAAGGCTGGAGCTGCGTATGTAAATTAGGCTTCGAGATTAGATTGAAGCAGCAAAGAGTTGAGATGCAATACTTGAGATGTCAATTGGTAGATAGTCTTGGTGAGACATATAGACCTTGTTCCCAAGCCAGAATAAAGTCCCAGAAGAATGATGCGGCCATGTCGCCTTTCGCTCATGCCTCTCGCTGTCCATACATGGGCATTTAATAGTATTCATATATTTCCACGTTCGCAGCGCTGCCCATTATTATCTCAAGCATTAACTGTTATAGCCCGGGCCATTCACATTACCCTATCTAGTACAAATCCCAACAGTCATTGCCCATTAACATAACTTCATGAGGGACGATGGCCCTGCCTACGTCCTCTCATCGTCGTCCACTCAAACGGCAGTCAACAAGTTCTAATAGGCACACACAGACCCAGCCACAGGCACAGGCACACGCACAGAGGCCTCCCACACGTGGCCAGCTTACCTGGCCAAAAGCTTCTTCTTCCTGCCCATTGTCCGCAGCCCACGCTCTCCGCCTGCCACACTCCAGCCACCTTCCCTTCGCCCCACGAGCTGCAACTGTGCATATTGCATTTATGCAATACGTGCCTTGTTATTGTTCTGTCTGGCTGGTCTCTAGCTCCAGTCCAGTCCAGCCCAGCTACAACACAGATCGAGCAACAACAACGACGACAAGAGCCACACACCCACTGTCCGGTGGGCAGTGGAGCGCGCTTGCATATAATTTATATGCATTTGACAGTTTTGACTGATTTATCGATGCAGGAGCATGGCATACATAATGCGTGCAGCCAACTTTTCCAGTGAAATCAGGAATAGTCATGTACACACACACACACACACACACACACACACACATATGCATATATATAAATTCAGTTTTACATATACGTTAATTTTGCATAAAACTTACGTGTCGTAGATACTTTTTTGCAGATCCTAAATCAAGGATTGCAGCGCAACACAGCACAGCACAGCGCTTGTTGTGAATCAATTTGCTGATTTGCCTTTTGTATGAAAAATAGCTAAAAGATTGTTCTATGCATCGATACATTTTCCATGTAGACCGGAAGCAATATCCCCTAGTCGAAATTGCTAAAACAAATGTATTTCAATTCCTCTCAATTACAATTGTATCCAGATATAATCATCATTATTTCATATTTCATTTAGGGGGCTTTACGCTAAATGTATTGAAATGTGTTTGTTAGTAGGCGAATAACATTTAGAGTTTGTTAGCTATGGTTAGGGACTAGTCATTATCGATATGGACGATATGTATTTAAGAGCAATGAATTGTGACGATTGTTATTAAGGCAAAATTGGCAGTGAAGGAGATCATTGAATATCCATCTGAGGTCGACGAGTGTGCCACGATAAGTTGTAGTCAATAGTCTCAATACTAAAACGATGAGAAGAGAGAGAGAGAGATATAGAGAGAGAGAGAGAGAGAGAGAGAGAGAGAGAGAGAGAGAGAGAGAGAGAGAGAGAGAGAGAGAGAGAGAGAGAGAGAGAGAGAGAGAGAGAGATATTGAGAGACAAAGATAATTCGCTTTCAATACGAATGTTATTTACTCTTGAGCCTGGTCCTTAGTTGCCAGAGAAGCTTGCAAATAAAATGGTTCATAGTTTTTGTTTCTTTATGAACAAGTCAATCATATCTATCTACTACTACCTATCTTGCAATACTTCCAGCTTGAATGGCTTCATTGTTCGAATTCTAACAGATATTACCCTATCTGTGAGGGCTGAGCGACGCCTCCCAGAAAGGTGGCACATTAGCTGAAATATTGTTGAACATAGTATTTCAATCAAGTCATCGTTAGTTTCGACCATTGTATGTTCGATGTCAATCGAGAGGCGACCCAAGTAACCGACATACCAACGGCGATGCAGTCTCTGTCGACTGGTCTCAATCCTGTCAAATTGTGAACGACCATCGCACAAATTCAGCTGCAGTCAAAAGCAAAAACAATAGTCAAAAGAAAGTGAGTCGAGAGAGGGAAAGAGCTTGACTTGGCTGGCTCTCAGCTCGGTGGCCCACACGAAAGCGTGTTTAAACAAATTTGATTATATACACACGTCTAACATTGGCTGTGGATACTTTTTGTATCTCTGTTCCATTTCCAGTTTCCATTTTCACTTTAGTGGACGTCGGGGCTGTGATTGCCTTTGCCTGTATCACGTTCTTGTTGCACGCTGAACCCATTGCAAATGAGAGTTCAGGGTATATAGGTTTTGTGAAAGTGTATGTAACAGGTAGAAAAAAGCGTGGCAGAGCTCAGAAATCATATATATGTCGTATCGGTGTGGCATTATGACGTTGTGTTAGTTTTTATGTTGTGATTGACAGTTGCAGTAGTATTAAAGAGAAACTGACAACTAGCGCTAATCAAATGAGTTAGCATTTTAGTGACAATTAAAGGATGTGTCATTAGAAAACAGGCAACCATAGGTTTTGCTGAACGTGGTCTCGGATGTCGCAGAGTGAGAGTGAGAGGGCTGTGCCCTTCACACAGAGTTGCTATGATATTGATGAACGAGAATATGCAACCAAGAGGCAGTTTGACAGGAGAGTCGTATTAACACACTTAATCAGAGACGGTTGAGTAAGAAAGACGTTTGGTAATAGAAGTCGGCGACTCCGAGAATTCGTTGTTAGGCAAACATATAATGGAAAGTGAGAGTAATAATTATAACGTGTGATATTTAAATGTATAATCAGCTGAACAGTTTTTGATACATACATTTGGTTATCGATAAATATCGATAAAGTTGCCACAAAGGAATACGCATATAGATGCCCACAATGAATGATTGGAATGTGAATTCATTGCCGACTTCAGGGTATCTGCTAGTCGAGCTGTCTTGACTTGACTAGTTTTTGATTCCCTCGTTGTTTTTGTTTTTTTGAAACGAGTTGCTTTACCGCAGTAATAAACAATCACAACAAACGCAAAGGCGACGTTTTATTGAGTACGGTTGGTTTGTCATCTTTCACTCCCATGGCCCGACTGTGACTGAGCAGACTGGGCTAGACTGTGAGCGTGGGTGCGTGCTGGCTCTATTTATGGCGTCTGCTAAAACTTAGCAGCCATAAGCCAAAATACATTTCGTCGTGGTCGTCGTTGTCGTCGTCCTAATGGCAAAATGCCAAATATTAAAAATACCTAACGAAAAGAAACTTTGCTTGCATTTTTATTGAATTTCGATAATGAGAAATGAATGCAAACTGGCGACACAGACGCTGATGGCGACTCATAACTCACGATTGCAGTTGGAGCAGGAGCGTTAAGAGCTCCAAACAAATGGAGCTCAAACAGTTACGAAAGGAACAACAGCAAGGAATGAGAGAGACCGCAGCAGAACTGACTGAACCATATTGCAAAAGTTTTTCAAGTTCATATTCTTCGTTGCGGGTGCGTAAAATGATTTACCTGCTGCTTGGCTGTCGAAACTTTTTGGCTTGCAAAGTTCAACTCTTAATCTCATTATACGGTGACTTTTGTTTTTGGACGTGTTCGCCGCAGATATATAGCTCCGGGGCGCAGTGTAGGTGTTCGGATTGGGTATTATTATTTCTGTGTGTTCTGCGCAGTTGTCGCGCTCAAAACTTGAGACCATAAAGTTGCCCTGGCAGCCTGGCCGCAATCCAATTGCCAAAGTCCGGCAGCGGCGAACACCAAATGGAAGACAGCTATCAGCAGCCAGCAGAAGCTGCATTCCGCAATGAAATGCTATGAATATGAAGAATCGAACGTCTGGGGAAGGGAATACCCAGAAGCTCAGCGACACCTTGACGCATTGACTAATCTTATTAGTGAGAAATTCATTGGCTTCCAATGCATTAAGTTCGCTTATTCGCTTAACTATTTCTCAGGGCCAGATCTAACTTTCATTTTTATCTATTTCCTGGTTATCTAACTATTCAGCCAGCTCTATCAGCTTACACGATTTCTCACCTTTAAACGTTGCCTTTATGCAGCTTTGTTTTTCTAGAAGACGTCATGAATGCGCAATCATAGATACCCTTCAATCGCTTCCATATTTGAGTCGAGTCAAGTTATGTCATTCGGTGAATTATTCAATCCAACCGACAGAGTAGCTCTCATACAGAATACAGAGTATCGTAAGCTGCTATATGAAGTCAATGTGAAGAAAAGCTGTCAGCATTTCAGTAATAGCTTCAGATTCAAAGTCAGCCTCAGCTTTGTCCATGCAAATCGACGAATTGACACTTTAAGTGTTGGGGCTTTGGGCTCCCATATAAAATAATGCAGAATAGGTGCAACAGCTTACTAACCAATGTCAGTTCATTATGAAGACTTTGCTGTCATTTGAGGAAATTTGATGGGGCTTTCGAGCAGTTAATAAGTTGGGGAGACATAAAAACGATCATTTCGGTCGGGCGCAGTCAGCGCAGCTTTATGATTGGAATTAAAAAACTATTCAGCAAAGTCCATTGGAAATATTACAAAGCGGCTTTTGTTCGTTCGTTCGATTTGTCTACTTGTGGCGTCTAATAAGCCATAAAGCGATGCTCGCTTTGAACGGGCTTTTGTCGATGAATGTAAATATTTGGATGTAGTTTTTTTTATCATTTCGGCATTTAAGAGGAAAAGTCGTAAAGTGAAGCTCTTTGATGTGGTTATGATTGCCGTTTTGTGGTTAATTTCAAGCCGCTGAGTCATTCAATACTTTCTTAAAGACCAAATTGCAGCGCATCGAATGGTTAGCAATGAGACGATGCTGATGCTAAAGTAACTATTCATACTCTTGGACCCATTTGGGGTGCTCCATTCGGTATATGCAGAGTTCAAGTAGTTCCAGTGCAGATTGGCGACAAGTGTGCTCGAATGCCCGCAGACAGACAGATGCCCTGCCAGACCACATGCGCCACATGCCACTGGGTAAAGAATTGGGATGCTGGGATTTAGAGAGGCGGCTGAGGGAGGCCTCGACTGCAATATTGAGTTCAGCATAAGCCGCCGGCTGCTCTGCAGTGCTGCACTTCACTTTGATTTATCAATAAAAGGCAAAGTTTATTTATGAATTTCCGATTTCAATTGAATGGCCCAGGCAGAGCCCACACAGCAACACAGATACTCAGAGGCACACACACATGAGGAAGACTGCACCACCCATGCGACTTAAATTGTATGAATTACTTCGACAAGATACAAAAAGCAACATGCTCCACAGCAGCCCTCGCCGGGACCCGGATCCCGGACCAAGAAACAGAGGAACCACCGCATTGTGCTCCGGTTTGCCCACACTCTCTGCACATTGCGCAATGGCAAAGCAGACAGAGTGAACGGGGCGGAGCAGTTTCTGTAACAGGTAGGAGATGTTGAGGCTCTCTCGCAGAGCTCAGGATCCAGTGCCCTGCGGATACTCACTGCCTGCACTTGCCAATCGACGGGGGCATCTTCATTTTTTTGCTTGCCACGACTTGTGCGGCGTCAATAATCATGATCAATAAATTCAGAGGCTGCTGCTGATATTCGACTCCAATTTTTGTGGCCTGTTCTTTGTTCTCTCTCTCTCTCTCTCTCTCTCTCTCTGCTCTCCTCGTGATCATTTTGACCGCCACGCCGGCTCGCTGCTATGGGAAGATTTCGTAGCACATCAACAAAATTTCTCCATTCCTCTTCGGCTGTCGTGTTGAGGCGACATTAGTTTTTATTTGGCTGCCACTCACAGATTATCATTTTCATTATATTTTCTCTTGTTTCTCTTCTAGACTTTTCTGAGGGTTTTCAATTTGCTTGCTTGGCAAGTTGTTGTTAATAATTTAATAAATCTGCAACGGCGTGAAATGGGTCAGAGACATTCAAGGTTAGGATTTCGCCAAGCCAGTTCGTATTTGCGTGAATTATTACGGGAGCAGGGCGCAGTGAGAACTCCGCTTTCAAATAGTACTTTCCCAACAGACAACAGCAAGTTCCGTTATGAACAACAGGAAATTGTTCATGAAAATTGAAAGAAAGGCTATTTATAAACGCAGTGCGATCTCAACAAACACTTGGAGTAGAGATCGCTGGGACGCAGATGTGACTGGTGCCGAGTCGATGCTGGAGTCGAAAATGCCGCTGCCCATTCACCTTCAGCTAAAATGGCATAAAATGCGAAGTGGCTCTGGCGGTGGGTAACCACATGAGGAAGCAGTGTGGCTCTCAGGTATGCTGCCTCTACTATCCGAGAGCTAGAGATGTAGAGGCAGTAGACAAGGTTAAGCTATAAAGAATTCATTGTCTGTAGTTCAAAGATCGCAAATTGAAAAATGTGTGTACAAGCTGTGTAGCCAAGCGAGAAATTGAGGGAGAAAGACAAAGGGAGAACGAGAGGGAAAGAGAGAGAGAGAGAGAGAGAGAGAGAGAGAGAGAGAGAAGCAGGCCGAATGGGAAGTGCATGAGAATATTATTAATAAATTAAAGGCCACAGATAAAGTCAAGAGACTAGCCACAAGTTTACACAAGTATTCCCGAAACAGGCCAAGACGCACGATGCATGTTGCACTTGATGAGATCTTTATTGGCGGTGAATCTGCACTTTAGTCATGCAACATGAAAAACATAAACCACAAGCCTGAGCCAGTCTCTAGCCTGCAGTTGATTGCTGGACAGACCTACGGACACGAACACATGTGGGCAGGCCTATGATTAGATGGCCAGCATATGGGCACCTGACCGAGGGTCTAATGAACTTTTTGGCTAAGCAGAGACTTGTTGAGAATGTGATCATAAAAGAAAGTTAACTCTTTTCAAGCTCTTCATGTGCATCGATCAATTTACTTCTTCCCACTGTGAAGCCCTATCCCATGCTTGCCAAAAAAACTGCACAAATTTGCGACTTGTGAATGGTTTCCAAAAAACACAGAGACAATAAACATGACTTTTTTGGCGAATAGAATCTCTAACTTGGTTGCCAAAAGTCTAGACGGCCGACCCAGAGGACTCCAGTCCAGACAATGGCACAAACAATGCCAGATAGCTGCCCTAATACATGGGTAAACAGCTGCTGGGCAAGGGTTGGCAGCAGGAACGAACCGAAATTGGTTGAGGTCTGCGCAAGTATACCTGTGGGACTTGGCGCGCTTTTGGCTGACAGATCTCGCTCTAGCAGCGGGTATGCAAAGCAATGCGCATTGTTGTAGAAATGAAGGTGAAATGAAAACAAGGCGACGAAACATTCCGCGACATGATTAAACATAAATTAACCGACTTGTATCAACAGTTTAAGATCATCGGCATACCAATTGGGCTGGGCGGCTGGAGTGCTGGCCTGCGAAGGACTTCGGACCCCGAATAGAGAGAGCATTAAATGTTGTCCGCCTTAACGGAATCAACTCGTGTCGCAATAATTTATATGAAAACAGCGAACACAGAACCAAAACAAAACTACAATAAGCGATGACAGAAATCGAAAACGACGAAGAGGATGGACCTGGTCGAGCGGAGGGTGGAGGCTGGAGGCAAAGGCCGGGGAGAGGACTCTGTTGGAGGCGTTGTCTTTCGATTTCATTGATTCGTGCGGGCCTCGTTGCTGTTGTTGTTGATATTTAAATGGATTTCTGTTGTAGTTTTCCAGTTGTCTACAAGTCGGGCTTATGTTAACAACGACAATCAAGAGCTATTAAAAGCCGCGATATGTGTTATACATAACTCCGGAGGTAACTGCTAAATGAAGGTTATCGGGCCATAGATTTATCGCCACATGTAGCATATGCGTGTGGCAGCCAGTGAAAGAATCTGCCTCAACTCCAATGGCAATCCATATACAGCCAGCCCAGCTCTCCCTCAATGCGAGAGGCACACAAATAAACAAACCGACAAACGATAATGAGACATTTTATATTACAGCGACAAGTCGGAGCGGGGCTGCGGTTCCCCGCTTTCGGTATGAGTAATGAACCATCGGGGCATTAAAAATAAAAACCAGAGCAGCGCCGGCCCGCGCCACAAGGGACGGGGCCAGGGCCAGGGCCAGGGGCAGACTCAGATTGTGGTTTCAATATCTCAAAGTACAAGTTAGGCATATAAATTTCCTCATTTTTATAACGCTGGCCGGCATGTCTTTTGGCATGGGCTAAGAGGCCGCCGTGATTTTGTGTTTTTTATTAACTCTTTATGGATTCGCAAGAGGATCTCATCACCGACGCCGGCGATTAAAACAATTTAACGACTTAATGAGCCACTCCAGCGAGGCATGTGGGTGCCACATTGCCCACTGGCTACGTCTTTGGCTCCGGCTGCACCAGACCGAGGCACAGACTCGGTGAGAAGACAATAAAACGATGATAATGATGATGTGGCGCATAGAGGTGACAAAATTGCTGTACTGACAACTCCGGGACTCTGGTCATTTGGCACTGAGTCCCCTTAGACTGGCCTGGTGAAAGCCAGAGCTGGAGCTGGAGACGGAGTTGGAGCTGGAGATAAATGATAGCATCTTAGTAAAATAAAAATGTTTATGAGTGCCAGGAGCATTAGAGATTAGAGAGCGACTGGCAAACGACTTTAATGTCTCTTGCCAGGCAATTAGCAAAAAGCCAAACAGATTCAAGTTACTAAAAGATTTCGGCCAGATTGACCTCCAGCCTGGCAACTTCATTTATTATTTGGTCTTCACTTATGGAGGACTTTTTCTCTTTATTCTGCAGTCAATTAAAAACATGCTTAAGCAAGGTATTCTGTATTTATAACGGGAAAGGTGCAGGTTAAATGGGATGAACTCCAGTAGTTAAACTATTATTTATTATTTTCAGTGAGTCATAAATAAAATGGATTTTTATTTTTTGTATTTATCCCTTGAATATGTGCAAACCAAAAACTTTTAATTTTAAATAATTAGCAAGCTGCGATTCTATATGCGAGAAGGCGAATATTTGACTCTTAATTTAATCTGTTCAATAAAGAAATATGTTGAATAAATATATTGTGGAAATGATTGCTGTGAGATGAAATGGAAATAAAAATAATGAAAAGAACAATAATATGAAACAAATAACTATAAAACGCTAATCATTCAAAAGATATTATTTTTATTGCTATATATAGTTGAGATTTTTGTAGTAATTTATTTAATATTTTTATTATTTTAATGAATTAATAAATGATATATTGTCCTCTAAACAAAAAAAAAAAAAAAAAAAAAAAAAAAAAAAAGAAATATATATATATATATATATTTAAAATTTTGTAATTCAAAGAAAGATGAAATAAATATATTGATGAAAATAAAAAAAAATTGTATATATAATACAAAAATATTTTAAACCCCTTTATTTAATCACAAATATTTTAGTTCGAATTTTAATATATTAGAATATATAAATAATTTTATTTCTGAAGTCTTTCAATTTAAGATATGATATTTAAAATCCAACTATATAAAGCTAATATTGGCAGCCTAATTACATCTTTCATCTGTAGTCCATTAATCTTATTGAAACAATGAAAGTTTGTCTTCTACAAGTTACATTAACGTTTCGCATGTAACTAATTTTTCATTTGCTGTTTAATCGCCTTTATCTAAGAGGCCAGAATGTTTATCTCTCTCTTTAAAGTCAAGTAAGCATTTGACAATGCGCAGACAAAATCGACGTGGGCGTGATAGGAACACTAACTGACTCTGCCCACAACATCGGGATTGCTATTAATGTAGTTGTTGGTACAGCGAGTAGTACTGTGAGATGGGAGAGGAGATAGCTGGAAGATGCGAGCTGCTGCCTGTGGTGGGGCACTGTAGCTGGTTACGCTTGGTGCAAGTTTAGTTGCTTCAATCAAGTCAACGAAAATTTTCTCAAACTCAATTTAAATCAAATGCTTGGCGTCGCACACTCACACACACAGGCTTACACACACACACACATACAGGCGTACACACATGGGAGCGTAAAAAGCTTTCGAAAAGATGCCGTGTTGGCTGTTTTTGGCTCTTTTGGCTGTTTCGTTTCGGTTGTTTCTCGGCTGTGCCGCCGCAGCAGTTTTCACTGTCTTTGAAGACTTTGATTGTCAATTTGCGATTGTCTCGAAATTGAAGCAAGCGACAGCAACAGCTCGACAACAACTCCAACAACTGCAACAGCAACAGCAACAACAACAACAACAACAACATGACATTGGTAACATCAGCCAACAGTTCGTTGGTTCTGCTTCTGACTGTGAGTTCTGTCAGTTGGCTCGTCTATTTTTAAGGCGCTTTTATTTTACCATGAAACGATTGTTGTTGTGCGGCTTGGTAATTGCTGCAAGGGCGAACGCCCGAAATGCCCAACTTTAAAATTGGTAACGCACATCACATCACAGCCGAAAGGAGGAACGTAAGAGACAGAGAGAGAGAGAGAGAAGAAGCGGAAGCCAGCATGATAGAAACATTGAGAGCGAAGGAACGAGCTCCCATGTGTCTGTGGCAGGACCAGAAGCGGAAACAAATTTGCGAGAGTTACAACTTGAGGCTTAACTCGGGGAAATATAAAAACGGGTTACAGTTCTCGGCTGATTGACAGTCGAGCATGGCAATTGGCACTTGCATTATCTTGGCTGTGGCCCGAATCGTGCTCTGCTGGGGTCGCAGCCAAATAAAGACTTTCACAGATAACTATCAAGATAGAGCTCAATGGGAACTCGTATCCTGCAGCTATAATTTGGCGCAGCCCTTATTCAATACGATCGATTGACTAAGTAATTTAACTAAACTTTGATCTATAATTAAGTAATTCGCTCAGCCAAATTGTTTGGGAAATCTGGACTGAAGCAGTTGAGCAGTGAGTGGGAGACTCTGCCAGCAGGTCATTGGACATCGCGTACTCAGCATTCCATCAATTCACATATGGGTAACCAATAGCACATCCGTTCGCCATAAAATTCATGGCCGAAAACCAAAATGCATTTCAAATACCAAAAAAAGTCGACAGCTACTTTACTGGCCATAAAAAGGCCCTGCATTCGACAGCGAACCGCCAGCCGCATTTAATCACACATTTTCCAATGAAACTGCAGCAAATTGTTTATTTAATTTTTAATGTGTGCACTAGACTAAATGCGAGCATGAGGCGAGCTAGAAGCAGCAGCAGAACGCTGGGGAGGCCCGTGTGGGGCTCGCACGTTTCGCGAGATCTTCGGGATGCGCGTTGCGCACTTTGCTTTATGGCCATTAGCGTATGATTTGTCTTAACAATTAAGCGCAGGCCAACAGTCAGCAAAGAGAGAGATAGAAAGAGTCTCTTCTCTTCAAGATACACAGACTCCATGTGTGCATTGCTGTTGTTGCATTGATGTTGTTGGTGTTTCGCTTGCGGCTGCCAAGCAGCCACTTCAAAAGAAAAATGTGCATGTGCATCTTATGGTTTGCTCGATGTGCTATGCAGCCATGTTTATATATTTTATTTCCACTCGTGCTTGTTGCTGTTGCTGTTGCTGTAGATGTTGCTGTAGATGTTGCTATTACTATTGCTCGGGTGTCTGGTGTTTTATGAGTTCGCCTAACTGATTGATGCGCCTATTAAACGATTTCTCATTCGCTCGAGGTCTACTTACGAATATGTCTGTGGTATGCGGCGTTGTTTTGACGTTAATTGGATTGCTGGCTACGAGCTAGGAGCTGTGAGCTGTGAGCTTGGCCAAAATGAATAATGCCACACGAAAAGTGTGGGGAAAATAATTGAATAATCATTTACTGATTGCTTTCAAAGTGATTGTGGGTGTTGTGAGAGCGATGAGAGAAACTCAGCCACAGATGAAATGATAAGCAGAACGAGTCGACTGCTCCCTGCTGACGGCTCAAAAAGAAAGCGAGAGAATTACTTAGAAATTATCAACTCTCTTCTTGCACTGTTTTCATCTACTCGAGACTCACAAAATATTTACCGAGCTCTCTCTCTCTCTCCTTCTCTCTCTCTCTCTATCTCTCTCTGTCTACTGCATTCCTTTGTCGGTCTACCTCAGGCTGTTTGCATCATAACTTATTTACGATTTTAATATTTTTGGCAAATAAAGCGACCTGCTTGCAACCTCGGCAAATTTCATTAACAAAAACAGTCTAGTTTCGACTAGATACTCTGTGGCTGCTGCTGCTGCTTCTGCTGCTGCTGCTGCTGTTGTGTTTATTTTTTCATTAAAAAATACATTTTCATGCAAAACCCAAATGACATCAAAGATTCATTTTTATCATGTCGAGACGAGAATGTCTGTCTAGGTCTCTGTCTATGGGTCTAGGCAGGGCCTATGTCTGTTCTGGACTGTGGACTGTGGACTGTGTACTGTGGTGTATTGTCTTTTCCTCCCTTCCACTCCATCTTTTTGCTGCACCTCTCTTCTAACATGGCTAACGGCTTGCGTAAACGCCGCAGCTGTCCCAGCCTTCATAGTGCTTAAATATTTATAAATTTAAATTCATGAGAAAAACCAAAGCGAGTATCGCTGCGCCCGACATTCGAGCAAGTGCAGCCATGTCGCGCAATTCAACAGAAATTGAGAAATGTCAAAAGGAAATGGCGTAATTTTGTAATTTGCAGTCGAGCAAAAAGCAAATGAATTAATCTCATAACTTGTGGGGCATGTGCCACATGTGACATGTGAAAGAAGGAGGCTACGGCTGAACAGAAGAATGCCCGATCCTGGCTCCATCTCCATCTCCATCTCCATCTCCATCTCCATCTCCATCTCCGTCTCCTGCTCTGGCTGCCTCATCAAGCGAACTTTTGATTTACGTGAAAAATCGCTTATGTGGAAATGTTTTTACATTAAATAAACAAAGGGCTCCACCAACAACAACAACACGCCCATCGAAATACTCCTGGGCTGAACAAGCTCTACCGAATAGCAGATTTGGGACCCTGCCACGGACTTGACTGCACAATTTATTGAACGCATTTCTGTTGCTCAACCCGCCTTTGTTCCACGCACTTGCAGAAATTATATACAACTCTCTCTATATATGTATATATACATCCTTGTTACACATATTCAAAATGAAAATTTATTGCATTTTTAAGGCGACATATTCGCGTATGCATGCTAAATGGGGATTAGGCCTTCTCAGGGCGGCTGCGAAATGGCATTAAAATCAGAAATGCCTGCTCGGGATAAGTATAAAGCCATAAAAAATGGCCCGTATATAGTCTATATATAAAGTATTTGTAGAGTAATGCCATAGTATTAGCTTTGCTTGTTTTTAAAGCGAATCTTTACTTTCTATATGAACTATATATCTCATTCATATACAATTTATATAACAAAGGACTCTAAGATGCCTCGACTGCACCTGATGGAGCTCATTTTAATTTCCGTTTAAAATTTGGCCCACACGCCAAAGCAGCCACGCCCAGTTCCAGTTCGCATTAAGTTCTCATTGCTTGGGTCCAGCTGTCCAGTTCATTCACAAGTTGAGTTCGGAGTCTTCGCTGAGTCAGCCAGATCCAGCATCTTTGGTTAATAATAATAAAAATCAACACACGCCTCCTTTATTCGAAATTAATTGCTAATTTCGAGCCAGTTGAGCAACAATTTTTGGCTCTTGAAGCGATCGATGCGGTGTCATAAACCAGGCTTTAAAGCCCATAAACAAGCAGGCAAGAAACGACCTGAAGTGGCTTAGGTGGCATCAAATTTTATGTTTTCATTTTTGATATTTAAAATAAAAGTATATAAAGATTGAAAACACAAATAAAAGGAATCCAAATAATCCAGCAAGCGCAGCCGGCGAGCGTGAGCCATATTCTGGGAATATTTCCTCAAATAACAACTTGACAGTTTGTGGCTGGGCAAAATTAATTGGTATTTAAAGGCGTGTTTCAGATTCTTAGCGCTGACTTTGGTTCAGATCTTGATGTGTCCGTGTCGCAATTTATGTCTGGGTTCAGTTCAGATTTAAAGGTTTCTGCAGAGCATAAATAAATTTCACATATTATTTAGCAAGCAATAAAATCGAATTGGTCTGACAATGAGAATATTTTTTGTTCGTTTAGCTTGTACATCATAATGTGTTCTATTTTGTAGAAAATATGAGCATGCCATTCAATTTGCCTGAAATAAGTCGATTTATTTATCTTTTTATTCGCTTGCCTGAAAACTATTAATGAACAAGGGAAATATACACACATGTATATATATAGGTATTAATGAACTGATTCGAGAACTCTTACAGGCTGTAGGTAAGGATTATTTACATTTTAATGAAATATAATCAACATATGATTCGCGTCGATAGTTGATTACTCCTCTTAAGCATTATGATCCATAGAGGAACATTATAAGGCAGAGTCGAGCACCCTCAGCTAGAACTGAGCCTTTGTCTTATTTAGTGCTCTTTCACTCGCACGCTGCTCAGTTTATGAGTGAAGTGAATTATGTGGCTGTACCACGCAGAGTCTCAAAAGGATCATTAATAAATATTTCACTCGACGACTGCTCAGCTCTTCAGACATATTCAAAGGCCTGACGCACACACACAGGCAGCCAGAGAGCTTAACATGTTTGCGCTATTCCGGGCCTCGCTAGCTCACTCTATCGCGGTTTCGCATGCCTCCTGGCCTGCGCCCTGTCAGTCACGAAACTGAGCCCCGACCAGTGACGGGCCTGGCAGATCCGACCCAATGGATCCGAAGCCTAACAAAGTCTAAAGCCTTGCGACGCATCTCGCAAATAGCATGCAAAAATTCACTTCCACGCATTTGGTAATCCGCAATTTAATGACTTATTTTCTCAGCTCGCCTTTTGGCAGTCGACAGTCGCTGTTCGCGATTACCTGGCAGCTGGGAGCTCAAGGCGGAGCAGCACATGTGCTGGGATCTGAGCTCTGGGTTGGGGTGTCGCCTTCGTCTTACATACGGTTGCCTGCCTGGCACGTAGATAAACACCTACAGCCAAAGCAGAGATGAGAGCATGCCAGCCGAGTCTCGTCCCACTATATAAATTGTCATTTATTATTTTTTAAAGCTATAAATATGCTGCGCTCCTTTCATGCGAAGCCGAATATACGCACGAGGCATTCATTTCAATTTTACTGTGAAGATGCTCCTCTGTATTTGGAATGAGATGGAATGGCCCCTTGGCTAACCCCGTTGCCTGCACTGGAGCCATCCTCAAATATTGACTCTATTGCCAAATGAAATTAAAGACTTGCAAATGCAAAGTACATTATCACCCTCGCCATAAGCTGAACAAACTTTCGCTGCAAGGGTTGCACTTGCCTGGTGGGAAGGATGGGGCAAGGTAGCAAGGGGTGGGGGGTAGCTGGGTAAGAGCCAAGTGGCGCTGCAGTGTCGACTATTAAAATATTTTACAAATTAACCCTTTTGGCCAGACGGTCGCTAGTTAATTTATGTATGTGTCTGCATAGCCTGCATTGACTGCAACGCGCCTGCAAATATGCAACAACAGCGGGAGGAACAACGAGAACTGCCAGGTTTACCATTTGTCTGTTTCTCCACTTTGCTATTTGGCTGCTTGGCTGTTTGCTGATTAATTGCAAATTGCAAGGGTGTCTGCCTGGCAAACCACATTAAAAGGCACAAAGGTCACGAAAGGACCGATGACAGCGCTGCTGCCAAGCCAAAGCCCAAACCGGAGCAGAAGCCGGAGCCGGAGCCGGAGCCATCGATTCCAGTTGCAGTTCGTGCGTATTCCTAGTTTATTATTTTCGCTTCTACCCGTCATTTATGCAAAGTGGCGCGCAAGGACCTGCCGCAGTACACACAGTGCACTCCACACTCTGCACTCCCCCAATTCTTAGCCCAGTACCCCAGTACCCAGAACCCTGCAGCGCAGCTTTGCACCTTTGATGTGCGCGCGCGCTCCACGTCGGCAAGGACTTTGGCAGCACCAGCAGCACCAACAGCACCAGAAGCAGCAGCAGTAGCACTTTCATCATTTGGCTTTTGCCATTTGCACCCCGGCGCCACTTTTGACCACTTCAGGCAATACCAAAGGGGTTTCCACTTGACCATTTGTCGCTGCTCCTGCTACCGTTTGCAGTGCCGGACCCCCTCTTCGGCCACTCCTGGGCACTCAACGTCCGTGCGACTCTCTGGACTCGCTTCAGGTCACTCAGTCAGGGCTTTGGCAGCTGTTAAGTGTTGTGTTTTGACTACTGACTCTACCCGGTCCCTCTCTCTCTCTCTCACTTTTCTCTCCCTCTCTCTCTCTCTCTCTCTCTCTGTCTCTTCTACTACTTCACTTTCGTGCACTTTCTCTCTTTTTGTGGCCCTTTCGCTTTAGCTTGCAGCTTGTTTGTCGGGTGCCTTTTGTGCGAACAGATTGCTATCGGGCATGCTTCTGTTGACTGATTAACCATGTGACTTTAAAAATTGACAGCGAGTACTAAAAAATGGTCTAGCACGCATATGGTGGCACCAGCAGCGTCTCTTGTGAGAGCACCTGTGTCTTTCGTGTCTTTCAACGGAAGTGCCAGATAGTCAGGTAACCATTTTGTAGACAGTCGGTAACCAAACAAAGTTGAAAGCAATCTCAGTCAGGGTAAGTAGTAGGCAAATGCATTCATTAATAAATTATCGAGACACAGAAAACCTCAAACTAAAACAGCAACCACACACACACGCATACACGCATTGATGCAGGGGCTGGGCGGGGTGGCTACAAGCCAACGCAGCCACCGACAACATCAACAACAACAGGAACAGTAGCAAACATCAGACAGTCCTGCTATGGCAAAGCAGGAGGGCGATATCATTACATATACGTAAAACTTCCGCCTTAGAAATTCAATTAAACTAATAAATTTTCCATTATCCTTATCGGTGGCAGCGTTGCCGATGAAGCTGTGTGGTGGTGCGTGGCCTCTGGCATGTGGCGTCTAAAGTGGCCTGGCAGGAGACTGAGCCTGGACCGAGCCAAACAATACGACGCACGGGCGTAGACCGAGCACCAGCACATGTGTAAAAATATCAGCAACAACAAATATCGACAATTTGCATAAATTAAAACTTTAACTCAAGCGACGACACACAGAATACAGAGTACGGAATACTACGACTTCTTCTTCTACGACCACTCAAGGCTAGCTCGCACCTAAAACAATGGGATCGAACGAAATTTAACATTGAACAAGTAAGAAAGCTCTAATCGAGACTGCTCGACTACGAGATCCCCTGAATTCTTCGTCGAACGAATAATATTCGTAGAATTCTTCGCTTCGTTGCAGCACGCGTAACAAATTATGCATGTATAAAAATGCATACACACACACACGCTGATTTACGCTTGTACGCCTGTATGTGATTGAGCATAGCAGGAGACTTGCTGTCTCGCTGTCTCGCATGCTCTGCCACGTGGGTTTTCCTGCGAGAACTCATTTGATTAATAACTCTGTTTCTAGACCCATAATTGTAATCAAATTTTCAGATTTTGATCATGACATTCTTATTTACATATATGCCAAAACAAACTGTGTGTCTGTAGTATTTAATATATAATTTTTACACCTTTTGGGGTGTGGGGGTGAATTGAGGGCGGTATCCAAAATCTGACAAAAATCGAAATTGTATTAAATTAGTATGTATATGTCGGAGAATTATGTAAATAAAGGTATCGATTGGCAATATCGATAGTTACATGCTGTGGGTGGCAGTTAGGTTTACCCTAGTTGCTGAGTGTGGTCCGTGTTCGTAGTGTTGGAAAATGGCAATGAGTGAGGTTGCCAGAACTACAGAAAGTTCTAGAAATAGACAATTAGAGAAATAGCGAGAGTGAACACACGTGCCCGGAATGCACTGCTCCAGCGCCATGCATAAGAAAACAGTAAAAGTGGTTGTTGAACCAACTCAGATTGCATCAGAATGTGCAGACCCGACATACACTTATGCAGAACACTTGGAGAGTCTAGCTCTAAAGATGAACGAGGTATAATTTTTTAAATAATTCTCGAACGGACGGACATCGCTATATCAACTCTTCTCGTCACCCTGATCAAGAATATATATACTTTATGGGGTCTGCCATGCCTCCTTCTGCCTGCTACATACTTTTTTAACAAAGCCATAATACCCTGATTTCCCATTTTTAATGGGTTCAGACAAGTAATAAAAATTAATATATTCATTTCAATACGACTTCAAATAATTGCAATGTATGTAATTGAACAACAAATTGTAAAAATTGGAATTAATATTATTATATTATTATTATTTTACTGTATTTGAAGTGAGTATTGTCTTGAAGTACTTAAAAGGCACAAGTTAAAGCTGAACACAAGTTTATAGATTTGGAACTGACAGAATTCAATGAAATAGAAAAGTTCAAAATGTAAATCAATTTATAAGTAATCCTTCTTAAAGTGGGTTTCTAGTTCGATTGCCATACGTACAATATAATAATGTGACTAATATTGATAGCGCGACAGATCAATCTAAATGTTTGTTTGTCTAGATAACTGGAAAATCAAAGAAGGTCTACTCACTTCGCTCACAGAGAATCTGTCAGGTATAATTGACCCTCTTGTTTTTCTAATTCCAAATAATAAACTTGAAAGTTGGCTAACCTTCGGTATTGCTGACCAAGTGCAACAGCTTTTCTAAACTGTTTAAGTTTGAAACAATCTTTTGCTTCGTGCAACTTTTCGAATTCCCAGTTCCACTTGATTTATCGATTGACATGATTAAATATTTTGAAATTGGCAGTCGAGGCTTGCCTACAGTCGAGTTGAAAGTTGTAACGGGACAGGAGAGGGTGGGATGGGGCGGGTCTGTTGGGATAGGCAGGATGCAGATGGGGCAAAACGGGCGTGATATTAAAGTGACAGGAGGTGTGGTTAGGTAAAAGTTGTCATGCAAAATTAAAGCTTGTTGTGTAAGCGCGTTGTCCATTTAACTCTGAGCACATTAAATGGGCTTCCGTTGGCCTCCGCAGAGGATGCAAAATTTACATAGCCCCGGAAGGAGAGCAGGCAGAGACACTGGCAGAGGCGAAGGCTGGGGCTGAGGAGACGGGCTACTCCAAGTAAATACGACGGGTAAATGCTTCAGCTCCGGTTTTTGCATGTGGGGCGCCGCAGCAGCTGATTTCTTTGTCAGGACACACATAGTCCATAGTCCTTGCTGGTGCTGCGGTGGGAGCACAAACACGTAAATTAATCTGACAAGTGATACTTCTGGCCTCGGGCGGTCTGCCTCCTCCTCGGTCTTCGGCACACTCGAGCCAACGTGAGAGTCGGGGACGTCAAAATGTCGCTGTGCAGGACAGCAGCCATGTGGCAAGCATAAAAGTCCTTTGGACAGCACACACACACAGACATACACTAGCACATAGCGCCCACGACGCAAAGCCCCGGACGCAGGACAATGGGCTGACTGCTCTCTGGGCTGACTTTTTACTCGACTGTCAGTTGATGAGACGCTGACGTCGACGTTCCCACCACCTCCAACAACAACAACAACAACAACAACAGCAACAGCAGCAACAACGACAAAACGGATGCACAGCGTCCCTCGACCGAGGGTTAGTCCTGGCCCTAGGGCTCTCCAGTGGGTGTCCACTTTTATTTACATGTATTGCAGTTATTTTGTATGTAATTTATTTCTCAACAACCTGACGGCTGGACAGCAGCGCGCCAAGTGCGTGGAAGCCTCAGCAGCCAGCAGTCAGCAGCTACCACAGAGTCCTGCATCCATTCCCCTCGCCTTCAATGGTGTTTGTTTTTCGGGGTCTCTCTTTGGAAGCTTTATGCGTTGCTTCCTTCGCTCATTTCTTTGAAGCTCACAGTTTGCAAAGTGCAATCTGCAGTGCTCTTAACGTTGTTACCTCGGATGATATTCAGTTTTAATGGTTAGGCTGCGCAGCAAGTGACCAAAGCCTGAAAAATAAAACAACCCAAATCCTACGGCCGTAAGGAAATTCAATGAATTTTCATTCAATTTATTTTAAACAGTATTATTTAATAAGATCCCAACTGTTTGCCTAGGTATATTTCAGTCGATATACTCAATGGGAAATCTGTGTATACTGAATTTGCTAAGTGTATTTAAGAGGCATAAGGATTCGTGGCAGTCCTCATAAAGTATATACATATATGTACAACATGAATTTAAAATACTGGAATATACATATAATCGTAAACTGAAAGTTGAATTATGAAAGTCCATCTACAATAAGAATTATTCATCAAATAAGTTCTCATAACATTGCTCATATGCAGAGCAAGCGGGACAGCAAGACACCTGTATATGTGTTATGTGTAGAAACGAGGCGTTGTATTAATGGAATATATCAGTTTTTCAAAGGATTCAGGGCATCTCGTAGTCGAGCAGTCTCGACTAGAGCTTTCTTACTTGTTTTTTTTTTTTTTTTTTTTGGCGCTTTATCACATCAGTTTTGGCTTTTGATTCAGTTTGCAAATGGAATACATATTTTGAATTTACTGCATTGCATTAATTGCAGTTGGTAAATTCATTTCTGTTCCGTAACATTCTTCTTAGACCTTGTTTCCACAATAAAATTGAAAATGAGAAATTTTTTCAATTAGCGAAATCATATTCATGCACCTTCATCACAGCAACATTAATGTTAATTTGAATAAGATAAACGATAAATTAGAGATTAGTGGAGTAACTAGGAATTCGAACAGCCATAGGCTAACATATGTTAAAAGACTGCTATTAATATTCGCTTAAGCAAGATAAGTCACAAAGACTCGCATACTTGATACAACTCCAGATGCCCCCATTCATTTATATATCTTATTTTGACATCTGGATAATTTGTATTTTATAATCACTCGATCAGTAGCACTTCACAATTATCCACTGCAATTCTCTGAAGAGTTTAGCTGCATGTATAGAAAATATTTCAGAATTTGCATAAAAAGTTTCGCCAACGCCTTCGAAATGATTTTGGCACTTGGCAGAGCAATTTGTTTACATGGATATCTGGACGTACGATTCGCAAATGTGGAAAACAAAAATTGATTAAAACGTCACGTAATCGCAATCGAAGTCGTCGTCGCCTTCGACGAAGTTTGCGCTAAACGGCGCCAACATCAAGTCTCAGCTGGAATGTTGCACGTACGCGTGTGGTTCTTATAATACAGTCAGCTCATATGAATATAAATTTCAATCAATTCTAGTCGATTTCTGCGAATTTGCAGTTGATTCAGCAATGGGCAATGCCTAGAATTATAATTGCGCCCATCAGAGGAGGTCGTCCCAGGTTCAATTGTTGATCGAGCATCGAGCATCGAGCAGCGAATGACAAATTGCAAACCGATGATGATGATGATGATGACTCACAGTGGGTCAGCAGTCGACTAACCTGACCCAGCATCTTATCAACATGGCCATAAATAAGCCAACCGGAATCCGCATTTTCGAATTCCTGGCAAAAACAACAGCCAGTTGCAGCCGTAGAGCCAGCAGCCGGCAGACACCGTAATTCTTTGCTGCAGTCTTCATAAATTTAATTTTTACATGCAGAAGATGTCAGTGCCCCGGCCGGAGTCCAGTCGACTGGCCCGCCAAATATGGTTAATGACTTGTTTGTGTGTTGGATTAAATATAAATTATATTTTTTGTGGCGCGACCGAGATCGGAGCAGAGGCAACGGGCAGAGGGCAGCCAAATGCAAAACGAAATAAAAGCAACAAGAACAAGTTTCGTACTGCAGCATGATAAAAATTTTATTCCAATGAAATTTGTTTGCATGCCCAAGCCGAAAAGGGCAAAGCAATGCAAATTAAAACAGTGCAGGGAATGTGAAATATCGTATTGTCGATGGCGAGAGGGTAAAGTGGGTAACGATTTGTATTGATGTCACTTTAATTGATATCAAATAGAAATCGAAGCTCGCATTCAAAGTATTCTAGGCGGATTTTGATTTATGGATGAAAAATCGTTGCTGCTCTAAAGCAAATGAACTAATCAAAAACATGAGTTCCGAAATTGCAGCTATTATCGGGCTGAAGTTCTGTGTGACATTTGGGTCAATTAATCAAGGGGTTTGCGCCACATACAAAAGTGTTTCCAAAACATTTTGGCCCTTAACATATAGCCCTCAATGTATCAAAAGGCAAAAGAAAGAAAAAAAATGAGCATGAAACGGGCTGCACATAAAAAAATTAATTTACAATGAAAATATGTGGAAATTTATGTACGCAACCCTCAAAAAAAAAAAAAAAAAAAAGGCGCCACTAGCAATAAAAAATTGACCAGGACATAAGTTCAATGGTGCGTATGAGTAATATGTGTGTGGAGGGTGGGGGGTGGAACTGGCAGCCATAGCGGCTGCTTACGAAATATGTTTCGAAATAAATAAAAATATGCGTGTGAGCAGAGCCGCTGTGAAAATGATGTCCTCTTAGTCCTGTGAGCAGCAGCAGCCGACGAAGACAGGAAACTGCATGAAATTGCGCAAGTTGTTGGGCAGGAGGGGGCATGGCAGGAGAGGGGTGTGCAGGGGCAACTGTTGTTGCCAGGCGAACTTGAAAACTGTCGACGATCAATAATTTCCACACAAAGTTATGCAAAGCTGTCAGCCAGGACGGACTAAAATCCCTGCACATGTTTATGAAAATGTAAACGAACGAAACATCGAAAATCTGCAGCCGGAAATCGAATGTCTGTCAGTGAGAAATTTATATAAATAGCAGCGGAGGGCTAAGGAGGGTTAGTAGCCCGGCGCCATTTCTACTTCAATCCTCGATGCAACCTCCCCTCCCCACCAGGGCTGCCTATGATACCACTGGCACCCATGCCAACATAATTTATGCAAATAAGTCGGCACACGCATGTCTGGCAACGGCACAAACACTCCCTCTAGCGACTCGCCAATGAATCATATGGCTAAAGGAATTTGACAGCTACTGCAGATTCTAGAGAGCAGCTTTGGTAATAGGCCCGTTGGGTACTGTCACGTTTGTCTACGTGGCGTATGGGTAATGCATCCAGGCACTCCACACTCGGCACTCAACACGGAATGGAAATATCCAAAGTTTTGTGCTTAAGTCTGTCAAATTCAGTGGCCGTCTATATTGGGGCAGTGGGCGCTGTATCTCATGCACTTGGTTTAAGCTTCAGCTATTGTCTGGCTGCAAACTTGGCTGTCAGCTGCTCCCTCAAGACTAGAGCTACCTAAGCTTTTCACCTGCTGCCGAGAGCGCTAAGAAAATAACGATAAGCAGATAAGAGTACTACTTAACCTTAATTAACCCACTGGCATAAATATAGGGGTGATACACGGCTAAGGACACTCTAATGAGAACTTCAAGCTAGGGCCGTGCCACCTCGACGGCTCTCAGCCAGTCGCCGATCAATAGCATTTTGCATATAATCAGGAAGCCCATGTGCGAAGCGCCCATCCGTGACCTCTCTGCTTGGGAGGCATGCTGTTAAGCCAACAACTTGACTGCCATTACACTCGCCTGGGCCATGGGCGAGAGCCAGGCAAAAAAGCGTTCATTTACTCAATCGTGCACTCGAAAATGTCAATTTACATTTGCGGCTAGCACTGGCCGCCCCAAGGGGTGGGCGCCTGCCTAGAAAAATGGTAAATGAGCCATGGGCTAACTGATGCTGCTTGGATGCGGCTTGGGAGCCGGCTTAAGTTGACTTTAACGCCTGAATGCATCTGTGAAAAACTCGGAAAGCGATTCGGGATCGAGATGCTCACATAGTGAAAGTTTTTGTTCCAACAACTTTTTATTAAAGGCAGCAAAAATCTATGGGACTTTGTTCGGTTTTAAATTTCCACACACACTCGACTACTGTTTTCCTCCCAATCTCTAGCTCTAGCCCATCCCTTTCCCTATCCCTTTCCCTTTCCCCTTACTCTTGTTCTTTTTTTCACTCTGTGTGTGTTTGACAATGTGGGCGTGGCAGTTGGGCTGTCTGCTGCTCTGGTCAAGTTAATTTGTATGTGTGGCCATAAACTTTGCCAGCTTAGACTTGCAACACGCCCAGCTGGGCATAGCTGAGCGCCTGCACGGCCCGACCAAGCAGTGGTTGCTGCTCGCTTCGGACATCCTCCTTTGATATCTCAAATGTTCAGCTGCCAAGAACTACTCGCCGCTCACTGCTCACTGCTCACTGCTCACTGCTCACTGCTCCCACTGGTCTCCGATTCCGATTCGAATGGCCACAATGTGTGAATTTTGTTGGCTTATTGCTTTTGTTTGCCGCATAATTGCTGACTTCTTTCACACACAGTCCGTGTGTGTGCTGTGTCCGTACGTCTGCTAGACGTTTTGTCCTTGACCATTGCGCATAATTCACATGCCCGAAGCGCTGGAAATTTATGCTTGGTTGCATGACTGACGCTCATGTCGAAGGATGCTGGAGCGTTGGATTTGCTGAAATGTTTGGTTAGTGGCTAAAATAGATAACAAGCGCAACAGCCTCCAGGCCTCATGGCTGACCAATGGAAGCTCTCCATTCTTAGCTAATGTCAGCTGGTGGGGTAAATGCGTTTCGCACTTAATCACAAATCTGTGCGGAGCAGAAAATCAATTCCTTTTCAATTGACAACTCCTGCTCTAGTCCCTGCATTACTTTAAGCGGTTTCTATATCTACATTGGGCGCTAACAGTCTCACCTCACCTAGTGGAGTGACGCGGTTACCCCGGTTAGCCCGCTGTCAAGGCGACCCTCGCTTGCTGCATGACAACAAACAACAAACTAATAGACGCATAGCAACTGGGCAGGTATTTGTGTTGTTTTTTAACACATGTCTTGACACTGAAACTGATTGCGTCGCATTGAAAGGAGCCTATCTTAGAGCAGATCAGCCAGCAATGCCTTGCCTATCGGCCTGTAATGTGCGATTTGTGAGCGCCGAGGCGCAACTTAAGCAGAAGTGCCAGGAGTTGAGGGCTCGAGCTCAGACAGCCGCGTATCGGCCGCCCATTGGAGGATACAGGCCATTAACATCGCGAGCTGCTCATCATGGCTGCTTCCAGAGAGGAAACGATCAGTTCGCGGCCTTTGATCAAAAACAGCTGAAGCGCAACGAGAGAGAAAGGAGGCGTAATCAGGGCGCCAAGGAGCTGATTCTACGGCCTGCCGACTTAAATCGTCTAAAAGAGAAGTGCAAGTTCGTTAGCTTCCACGACAAGGTCAAGTCGATTGAACAGGCCGAGACGGAGCACCGGAAGCAGTTGCAGCTAGTGAAGGAAACCAAGCAACGCTTCAAGCAGATCGACGAAGCCCGCAAGGCGGTTACCGGCGAGACTGAGAGTTTTAGTAACGTGGACGAGGCTCTGGAGGAGCAAAATACTGTACTCAGTCGAGCTATACTGGCAAAGCAGGAGCAGGAGGAGGAGGTGAAGCAAATCAACCGCATGATTCTTGATGCCAAGTGCAAGGCAGTCAGAGAGGCTCAAATCCAAGAGAAACAGCAAATGGCCAAGGCCCTTCGCGAAGATGATGAACGGCTGGCCAAGATGGTGAACGAGCGAGCGAAAGAGGCACTCAATGCTGAGGATGAGCGGGAGCGCCTCGAAATGGAGAAGCGCGCCAAGTACGCACAGGAAATTCGTCAACAGCTGAGTGAGCGCGAAAACAAACGCTTCCTGGAGGCCCAGCGGGTGGCGGATGAAGCCAAGCATCTGCGCAAGGCGACCGAGCTGCTGCGGGAGGAGGAGGAACGCCAGCGAAACTTTGTGCAGCTGCGAAAGGCGCGCTTCCGCGAGGAGTTACAGCGAATTCGCGACATGTCGAATGTTTTCAAGACCATGCTCCGAGAGCAGGAGCGACTGGCGGATCTGCGTGTGGCTGCCTACATGCGAGAGAAGCAGGAGAAGGAGCGCCAGCTCAAGGAGATGCAGAAAATAATGAAAAAGCAGTTCGAGAGACGACAGCAACGCATCTTCACAATAGCCACGGAGGCCCAAGAAACACGTCAGACCAATGAGGAGCTTAAGTATCTCAGGGAACGCAATCGCGTAGAGCGCGAGTATCGCCAGCGGGAGAAGGAGATGGCAATGGCCAAGAGGGAGGCCGAGCGCGATTTGCTACAAAGTCGCGCCCAACAGGCAGAGGAAATGAAGCAGCGACTCGCCCAAGAGATTGCGCACGCTGAGGAGGACTTCAACAAGCTGCTGACACGCATGCGGGACGAGGAAGAGAAACAAAAGAAACTAGACTACGAGCGCGAGCAGCGCACCCAAGCATATCGGCGGGATCTCAAGCAACAGATGACAGACAGGAAGGAGGAGCGACGTCGCCTGATGGAGATCGAGCATGAGCGCATGCAGAAGTGGATGGAGCAGGAGCGCCTCAGAGATGTCAACATCAAGCAGGTGATCAGTTCCAAAATAGCATCCATGCGCGACAACTGCCTGCCCGAGAAGTACTTGCAGGATGTGGAAAAGCAGCTCAAGAAGATCCAAAGCAGTCGCAATCGCATCCGTTGATCAACTCAATTCTCAGCCACCACAAAGCCAGCTCATGAAACACTCTTCCACTGCATAGCTTTTGGCGGACACTTGCGGCAATCGTTGAAGTTCGACATATCAAACCCCTCCTATAACTATGCAATGTGAGTTGAGTTATTTTAAGCCGACCTTTTATCTGAATGAAATGTATTTTATTTGAAAATAAAGGTATAATATAATAATATGAAATTAATTTGATATCTTGATTTCAGTTTATGAATAAAACCAGATTGGCTTTAAAACTTAAATTACATTTCAATATGTAAGCAATTGAACAGAAATATAATATAACAAAAAACAAGTGTGAAATAATTTGTATTCGCCCATAAAATAACAAAATATTTATTTAACAATTTTAATAATATTTGGGCAATACTTTGCATAATATAAAAAAAATTATTTTGTGAATGTTTCTATTGTTATATCTTGAAACACGTGTATTTCCTGCTCTATATTGTTTTATATATAGTTTTTCTGACATTGAATATTTTCTTTGTTGCGCCGTCATATGATATGAAGCGCACATGTGGAAAGCTGTCGAAATGGTAGCCCCGCCCAAAAGTATGCTACACAATTCTGGATACCCGCAAGCCACAGCTCAAATTAGTGGAGTTGAAATCAAAGACATTGACGATAACCATGACATTGTTGCGTGCGACACAGTTAAACACACTGAGATCCCGGCAAGACATGCCCATTCCCACGCACAGCCCGCTAATTTCTTAGCATGTGGGTGTTTAGTTTGCCATTCTCTCAATGCATTCAATGGCTCCCGGAGGCAGCGATACGCACACTCGCACACACAACAATTACGAGAGCTACAGATGGCAAAAACTACGCCGCATCTCCGCCCCATCTCCTGAGTGGTAGCAACTTTTGGTTACAATAAAATTTTATTATGCCAGACACATACGTGGCCACACACACACACACACACACACACACACACACACACACACACACACACACACGCACATACGTACGCATGTACAGACAGAGGGGCAAACAAAGCAGCCACCGATGCTGAAAGTTGAAGATGGCTCCTCCACTGCCTGACGACGATGAAGTCTTGTGCATGGTTCAATTATCGTATTTCATGATTCGTTAAATTTTCGCATACGCCAAAAAATACGCAAGACATTGCTAGACCCATGTGCCGGCTCGTCCTGCTCGTCACCCAGCGCGCTGCTGTGCTGGCGGGCAAAGAAAATCCAAACTGAAAAACAGGTTTTCCCCTAGCAACCATTGTGATGTCTACCTACAATGAAGTCGACGCTGGAGACGGGCTGGAAAACTGGCAGACGAGCTGGCTACTCCCTTCCCACCGTTCCGCTCCACTCCACTCTCTACTCTCCACTTCTCTATTCGCATGTGGCAGTAATAATTCCAATGACAATAAACGTTGTCGTATTTACAAGTACCAACACACACTTCCACCCACACACACACACACACACACACTCGCACACTCTCGCACACTGACATGAATTGATGAGAAAAGTTTTTGAGGAAATGTCAATAGAGTAGCAGAGACAAACTATGCGTCGATGTAGTAAGAAGAGGGCTGTCAGATACAGTGGTAAAATGTGCATAGGATACACAATAAATCGTATGCGCAGAGTACAGTGGGGTTGGCAGCAACATCAGTGGATTCACGATTCACTTTTGCAATTAAATACTGAGGCTGTTTCCAAAGTACTTCAGCATTGATCAGATTTTTGATTAACTTTCGCTTTTTTTATGGATTTCTGTTTGCAAATGAAAATACTTCAAAGCAAAGCAAATAACTCTGGATGCTGTTTTGATTTGGTTTCTGCCCACTGTTCAGCATATTTGCCATTTATAAATATCATGAGTGGCAAAGGTAAAAAGGCAAGAAAACAGATATTGTACGAGTAATTGGAAAAAGGGAGGCAAATGCAGCAGCTGCACCCCATGCACTGCACTCGAACCATATTCAAAATTTATCTGCAAGATTGCACTCGATTGTTTTGTGCTCGGTGAGAGGGGAATGCGATTTCTGTGCTTGAAAATAAATTGCTTGGCTTTAGGTTTGCGTGTTATTTGTAAGGCTTTCCCTCTGTGCTGCGGCTCCACTTCGGGCTCTTATTTTGTGCGCACCGCTAAACCACAAAAGTCTTTTTTAGTTCAAAGCGGTAGTTATCTAGTAATGTATCTGCATCTGTATCTGTATTTACGTGTGTGCTCAGCTAAGTGTAGTCATATCTAGGTGACTAGGAAATGGGCCTCAATTGCATGAGCATCAAACGCTGACTGGGGCTAAAATCAATATAAATTGGCAAATTCTGATGATTGTGCCAGGGGCACAACACGAATTAGTGGCACGGCAAATACAGGGCCAGGAAATTGATTCAAATGCTTGAATATCAATTGAAAACTATTTAGAAATATCAATATGAAATTCTTGACTTCTCATCCACATTCCGATCCAAATTATTGTTTAGCCGTAAGTTCATGTTGCTGGCGCCAGCCCACCCTTAGACTGGTCCACTCATAATGGAACCTTTGTTTATTTTGTTTCAGTCTCAGCCAAGGCATGCAAAAAGAAACCCGATTCACGTTTCTCTTTCTGCTTTTGTCTTTCGGAGCACCCACTGCGGGTGCGAGCCAACTAGACGTTGACTTAGCTCAGCTCTACGTACTATTTGTACTAGTAAGTCCTTATCAAGAGATTAGATACGAGACACCTCCAGTGCACCTAGCATAGAAGTGGAGCTGTTTGTCGTGTGTCTACAGCGTATATTATGACTACAATTACATATTGGCTCTATCGACATTAGCTATCGCGGCTGCGTGTGGTTATGTCTTATCTGGCGCTCTCTTATCAGATTCCAGAACTGAAGAATTTGCAAGATAGGTTTCCTCGAAAGTGTTCGAATATCAAAACTAATTGGAATCACTAAACAGCTCTGCGTAATGACTGCAATAAAGTAGATTAAAAACATTTAATAAATCTTATTTACAAAAGTAAATTTATTGGAAGTAATCGACAAACAAACACTAAACATAATTAACATACAACAAATATTTACAAATAAATCTGTTCATAAATCATTAACCTCGACTACCAATAAATCTTGAACACTAACTACAGCTACAACATATTCATACATGCTTAAAAAGAGTATATTGGTTTATTGCGTAACAGTGGCAGTGTTACCCTACCAAATATGGAAATTTTTCAATTGGAAGACTGCTGCCAACGTGCACGTCGTTTCTATGTATACTCTTATCAAGAGGCCGGCAGCAATCGGAAAAATAAATGTGTTATACTATTTCTTGCTCATTCAGGATGAACGAGTATTACGCAGTTGGTTGGACTCGAGCGATTTTACTTGCTTTTACTTTGTACAATATTTTTTAATGCCCTATCAACCGCGTGGCTATCAAAACAAGGCATTCAAAACTATGCGACGCCGGCGGCAGAGAGTCGACGCCGCTGCCGACGTCAGCGTTGCCGCCTAAAGATTGTATCAGCTGATTGGACAGTCGCACGCTGCAGCAGGCCGTCTGCCCACTTCAAAGCGGCAGCTGCGACATGACTGCGGCATTGTTTACAAACAAACAAGCTGCAGCCGAAAAGTAGCCGCGAACAGCAGAAGGAGTTGCGGTTACGGACCCAGTAATCGCTGATTCGGACTACTCTACAATGGGTGCGATTGCGAAACGCAGAGGGAGCGAGCTGAAACTGAACTAAAGAGTCGCTATAGAGACGAGCGAGCCTCGTTTGATGTCTGCATATGGAATACCCTTTAAAAGATATCAATTTTGCCTGGTCGTTTGGCGTTGTATGCCCATGGTGAGAGCGCAGCGTTGCCAGACGGTCTCGACTCGGCCGTTGCACAATATCGCTGGCTAGCGGCGGATTTCGTAAATCATGAACGGATAGCGGTATGTGCATATCAGGTAAACAGTGCGCCGCGTGCTTATCACATTTTCGTTAGCTTCGATTTCTAATGGAAAAATAGTCGAAATAGCTTCGACGAATGGGTCCCCATCTCTGCCGGATCAGCCAGCTTAGACGGCATTTGGCAAGCTCAACGGCAGCCCTGCTCCACTAGGCGGCAGCGGCGGTGTCGGCGGCGTTGCTGAACGTGATGTGGGCGGCTTGCAGTTACCGCTGCAACCGTCGCCATCGCCATCGCCATCGAAATCGCCGCTGTCGCCGTCCACGTTGTCTGGGCCGTCGATATCGTGATCGGCGTGCTCGTCGAAGTTGTGGGGTCCATAGTCCAGCGTCGCTGCTGAGTCGGAGGCCGCAACTGCAGCGGCTGCTAAAAAATGTACCTTCGTAGTAGTCGTCGAATTGTTATTCTCGGCCAGAAGCTGATGGTGTAGATGATGGTGCCGGTGGTGGCAGCCAGTGCAGTTGGTCGGCGCACACATGTAGCCCAGCGCAACGGGACTGGCAGCGTGGGGTCGCCTATGCAGCAGATCGCCCACATAAATAGCCGTGATCGTTGCATAGACAACGCCCAATAAGGCGCCCGCCAGCACGTCCGACCAGTGGTGCCAGTAGTCGGCGACGCGGCTCAGCGAGACGTACCAGGCGGCCATGAGCAGCAGGAATTGGAGTATGTGGCGCATAACGCGCACGCTGCCACGCCCCTGCCACACACTGTGCACGTAGAAGGCCAGCAGGCACATGGAGTAGAAGCTGAGGCTGCTGTGCGCGCTGGGAAAGCTCACGTGGAGCTCGCGTATCTGCTGCGAGGAGAGATTGCGATTGCTGCAGTAGAACTGCTGCACGTACACATCCGCATTGTGGGCATCCGCGCAGCTGGACCCGTCATGCAGTCGCGGCTGGCAGGCGCTGTAGAAGTGTGGACGCAGTCGACCCACCACGTGCTTGGCCAGCTCCGTGGTCAGGAAGGTGGCGATGAAGCCGAAGCTGAACGTCGCCTGCGAGCGCCATAGATTGCGCAAGTATTTCCGCATGCGCAAGTGTCTGCATCTGCGCATTATCTCCACCACGCTGATGAAGAGCATCGGCAGCAGCAGCATCATTACCAACAGCATGGGCACCGTGATGGTGCACTCATGGTACGGGTAGCGCAGTGACAGATCCGAGCAGAAGAAGCCACGCTTAAACGTGCGCATGATGGCGTTGAATCCGAGTTAATTCGGAGTTAATTCGGAGTCGATTCGGAGTTGATTCGGAGTTAACTTGGAGTCACTTTTCTATTTCTTTGATATACCGCAATTTAATTGCATTCTGTATTCGGAGTTACTCCGAATATTTTAGTTCTGCGCAGTCCTATGACACTGAATGGAATTGTTCAGCAAACAGCTTATATTTTGTTTTGAAAATGTTTATTGGCTTCCTTATCGCTGAGGCAATTACTGATCTACACAATCGTCATGCTGTATGGCATCGGCTTAAGAGCTTTAATCAGCAACAAAATATTCACAATATCGACTCGCTTGTTCATTCACTTTTTGGCACTTGGCATTCACAAATTGCGTATTTATTTTCGTAGATTTATCAACTCGAGTTGCTTTCGAAACAGGCGTCACGATTTTCCGAGTTCGCGTCAAAAGCAATTTTCTATTGTTTCTGAGAAGCTTCGAAGCAGCCGCAATAGCTCATCGGAATGGCTTTTCAAACTATTAGCGCGCGTTTTTTTTCGGAGTGGAAAAGTAAATCAATTAACTCTATTGGCCAGAAAACGCGACTGTCACTCGTTCGTCTCAGGCAGTTCGCTGGCTGTTTGACTGTTTGGCTTTTTGCTTGTGGGCTGTGGGTTTCCTGGGCCACAATCTCGTTGGCCGTGTTCGCTTCGTGGTCTAGCCGGAGCTATGCGACGACGCTGACGTTTTGCTTGGGCGACCAAATCTGACTGTGACTGTGACTGCGACTGCGACGGCGACGATCGTGCCGTTAAGCCGTCGAGCTTGTCTGCTCTGCTGCTCAGTTGCGCTGCTGCCGCTGCTGCTGCCGCTGCCGCTGCCGCTAACGCTGCTGCTGCTGGTGAACTGGCAGTAGCTCGCAGAGAACCCGTAAACCCTCTACGACTGTGGAGGAGGTTTGTGTTGAGTGTTTCGCATTGATATTGAATTTCAATGCTATGCTTTTCTTATCAATTTAGCTACGTCGCAGTCGGGAGAGTCGTCAGCTCGTTCGAGTCGGTCTGCGATCAGTGCACTCGTATTTCTTCGCTTCGTGTTGACGCTAATGAGGAAACTGTGGAATTGTTTCAAGGTTTGCTTTTGCAAAGTTTACTTAGGCCTGTTTGCCTGAGACTTGGCATTTGTGCATACTGAAAGAGTTGCATTTGTCCGATGAGTGCCTATGGAATGAAGGAGTGCCTCCGCTAATGCTGATGCTGGGGCTGAGGCTGAGGCTGTGGCTGAGCCAGCGAGGCAAACCATGAAGACTTCCATGCTCTGCCTCCCATCCCAGCAGTAGGTCATTGCAACGTGACTAAGTTGGCTGCTGGGCTCTGCTCGGATCGCTTGCTGCGTGTATTATAGTGATTGTTGATGTAGGTCGTCGCACCGGCCGTGAGCTGTGCGCGGAAATGGAGACGACGACGACGATGACGACTTCGACGTCGAGACTCTCTTGGACGAGTACTCCGTATGCCGGCGGGGTTGGCATGTTGCACTGCAAATGCTGCCCATAAACTGCAGCAACTTTATGGCCACTTTGTAGTCTTACAACGCATATAGCTTCTTTATGGCAATTTTCAACTGCTCAATTTACATAGAAATTGTCGCATTTGTGACCATTCGCTGTTAATTTATGTTAATTTCAGTGCGAAGCAGAGTTGCAAATCGACTCCGCGAGAGCCATGTGCATCACTCCCAATACATTCAACGATCATATTTCATCTGAATTGTATTAAAGTCATATTTATGGCGAGCTAATCCAGAATTGCGGGCTGTAATTCCAAAGCCTTACCTCTGAAATATCTGTGCTTACCAGCCTAATAAAAGTTAACGTTGGTTCTCTCGGCTCAATTTACAACCTTGATCCATAATTTAACAGAAGACGTCGATTGTTGAGCTCAAAATACATTTACGATTTTATCATTCACGAATTCGCATAATGCCAAATTCAAATTGAAAAATGAAATTGAATGCCTTGATTACATGGAGCATAAGTAAGAAAAAAAAAAAGGTTGAGTCGTAACTTATACTCCACATAGTTCCTTTTTTATACTCATTGTAAGCCGATATCATTGGATTATGCACACCGATACCACACAGCCACATCGCAATAAAATACGCCCCACTTCCAGAGCCGAGTAATCCGCAAGCCGCAGATCCACAGCCCATAGCCGTATCAATGCGAAACCGCAGCACGCGCCACAAAAAGCGATCAATGCTGACCTGAGAGAGATAGACATACAACGGACGATAGAGAGGGAGGGAGGCAGGGCAGCACATAAAATAAATATAAATTGGATCAGCAAATTCGCAATGCCGCTGCAAAAACACAAGCGAATCACAAATAAATATTAATTCAAATTCATTTTTTACACAATTTATCAAACACGCTGAGGCAGCGATTACCCAATGCTCAATGCCTCTGGGTCTGGGTCTGGGCCTGAGCTTGTAAAGCATAACAGATTATGCAAAGTGGAATCGCAATACTCAGTAGCCACTGTCGACTGTCAACAAACTAAACTGGTTTCAGGCAAAGATCGACATTCAATTGGAGTTCAGACCCTATTTCTGTTTACTCATCAATCTGTATATCAGTTTTTATATTCGGAGAGGTCTACATTGGCTTGTCCGTCTTGTCTTACTATACGTCTTTATAATACTACTCCTTTAAATGTATACATACACACATATATATGTATATTCGCATATACCACGTTCACGTCATTATTGAAATCATCATCATTCTCATCAAATCTAATATCTCTCACATTCATCATTTATGTAATGTGACGATCCCGAAAAAAAAGATTGTTGTAGGCAAAATATTTTGCTATTCGATGAGGAAAATGAACATTGTAAAACTGAAGGAGATTGAACGTACGACACGTGTCGCACATTCCATTGCTCTCGAGGTTCAACAGGTGTGGCTGATTAGCGAAAGGTGTAAAAATGCGATAACGATCGCATATACAATCGTATGCAATCCCAACAGACTCTCAGCAGCCGCCCACTTATCCCCGCAGAGGGCGATAAGCGGCACTTGTTTGCATCGTGACAATATTTTCTTTTTACTTTTCTCAGGGCTAATTGTCATTTTGCGGTTTGTTTACCTGTGTGCACTGTGTGTGGTGTTGACTTAGCCAACTCCCCCAAGCAGCAGGTGTCGCCTGTCTGGCAGCCTGACCAGCTAAATATATAGTGAGTGAACTGAAACTGAAGTGAGTTACTGATAATTGCGAATCAGTTCGATAAGCGACATGTCGAATAGCGAAACTTGCATTAGCCCGACAAAAATGAGTAATTAGATGAGACATTAAAAATAAAAGATAAACACAAATAATTATACCATATATGCACATTATATTGATAAGTCTGATATTACGATTCGAGCCATGGTCTACACTCGCAATAAGAAATACTGAAGTAATTCAAATGGACGCCTACCAGAATTAACAGAGCAATTGAAAAGTCGAATTGAAAATCAATTGATTTGAATTCTTTGCACGTGCAATGCACCCAGGCTCAGCCCAGTTATGAGAATATCATCATCATCAGCGGCCTATAATGCGCATTTCATATAATCCATAAACAATTAGTCACTTAAACAAAAGGAAGTTGTGCGAATGCAGAATGATGATTAATTCAAGTAACGGAAGCAATCATAGCGATTTATGAACAATAACTTATAAATAGAAAATGTTATGTGCCCTACGAATTATAGAAAATTGCAATCACAAAAAAATCACACAGAAGTCCAAAATGCTTAAGGATGTACATCATCGTAAGCCATAGACAGAAATGTTAGTTTAGACAAACTCAATTAACAGAATGACTGAATTAGCACTTAAATACGAAAAATACAGTTGATACATGATGATTTTATATAAATATCATAAATTTATTTGAACAGCAATTTAACAAGTTAACGAGCCGCAGACGCCGACGTTTGCGAATTAAGTTAGTGCCGTGAGTTGAAAAGGCCGCGAGTATTCATGGAGGGGAACCCGTTTGCCCGTTCGCCCACAAAGCTCTGCTTCATTGAGCTTTGCGACTGGAGCTTTCGGACGTCATGGCTCCAACAGCTGTGAGGCAGTCTGAAGAATGCGAGTGACGTCAGAGTCTTTGGATGTCGTACTCAGGTGCGGACTAGCATACCTGGCCCATTGCATATCGATGCAAAGCGTCGCTTCTCGTGACTCATGGCAAAACTACATACAAGAGAGAAATTCCCAAGGCACACTCATTTGCGAATCAGTCCAAGCAGCAATTAGCTAGCCTCCGTCCCGGCCCGGCCGCAGCGCTGTAACACTTGAGTGGCTCATGGCTTGGAGCATCGCGATGCGGTTCCACTTCATATCCACTCGCGAATTATGCACACGCATCAAAAGTGAAGTTGCTGCAAAACAGAACCACAAGGGGGCAGGACTTTCCACAAATACATATGCATGTGCACGTACATACCTACAAATGTATGCAGTAAACAAGTTTTCTTTTGAGCAGTGCTAAAAATTTCTTTGGCCGCAAGTGAAACCAGTTTCTCCCTGCCGATGCCGATGCTGTGTGGGGCCCAGTTCGGAAGAAGTTCGATGGTAAATGCTTTGAGCTGATCTCCAACTAATTTGCATAACGATTCCTAGGCACTCTTCGGATCAGACTTAATAGTCTTAAAGGGCTGCCCTACTTGCAGGCAACTGGCACAGCGCAGTCTTGATTTTCAGTTAAATGAAAACAAACGATATAATTTTTAATTATTTATAGCTTGTTGATAGACAGACTTAGCCGTTACCAGGCAACAGCTGAGCTAGCAGTCGGCAAGCCGGGGAGCTGCGGGGCCAGTGGGTGCGATTGTAGCACGCGTAGAGCGGTAGCAATACGAGTATTTGAGTACTTGTAGTCCCATGCGACTGACAGACCGCAAAAAGCTGCCACAGCAGTCATTGAGAACAGAGAGCAGCGGAGAGAGCGAGAGTGAGAGAGACCAATAGAGAGGAGAAATCACGGCCAAGTCGGGCCCAGAGCCAGAGGCAGACAAGATATTGAAGCAGCGACGCTCGGTTAGTAAAGCGCGGTTTGGCATTCGGTCGAGACCTCTGTTATAAACGCATCTTCACTTCGGAGTAGCACGATCGCCATGTCCAAGTACACGAAGCTGTTCCGCGGCATTTGCGACCTCTTGCTGTGGGTCGCCCTCATGGGCAGCATTTTGGCGCTGGTCAAGCTGGTGAAGCCCTTCAAGCGCGGCTTCTTCTGCGGCGATGAGTCACTGGGCTATCCCCTGAAGGAGAGCACCATTGGGGTGGCATTGCTCATTGCCGTGGCAGTGGCCGTGCCCACGTCCGTGATTATTGTGGTGGAGCTGTTCAAGCAGCTGCCCAGCCGAGAGGCGGGAGCTCGGGACAAGCGCGATGGCTGCCGATTGCTGCATCGGATGGCGCAGCTGTACAAGCAGGCTGGATACTATTTGTTTGGCTTGGCCATGCTCACGTTCACCACGCTACTCAGCAAGCTGTGCATTGGGCGGCTGCGTCCACACTTCTATGCCGTCTGCCAGCCGATGCTGCCCGATGGCTCCACTTGCCAAGACGCACAGAACGAGGGGCGCTACATCGATAGCTACACCTGCAGCAATGCCAACATGACACACTTTCACTTCGATCAGCTGAATCAGTCATTCCCCAGCGCGCACGCCAGCTTGATGATGTACTCCATGCTCTACCTGGCCATCTACCTGCAAGCGGCGCTCAGCACCCGCATCTCCAAGCTGATGAAGCACCTGCTGCAATTCCTGTTCGTGATGTTCGGCTGGTACGTGTCGCTGACCAGGATCACCGACTACTGGCACCACTGGTCCGACGTCCTGGCGGGCGCCCTCTTCGGCGTGCTGTTCGCCTGGCTGACCAGCGTGTATGTGGCCGACCTGTTTGCATTCAAGCGCTGGAATCGCACTGGCTACTCGGCCAACACGCTCAAGAAGAGCCAGGTGTCGCCCAAGAGCTCCACCAAGTCACAGTCCAATGCCGCCGCCGTTGCAGTTGCCGCCACTGGCGTTCCGCCTGCCCTGCCCGCCTACACATTTGGCACGCTGCCCTACCTGGCGGCACATCCGGCTCAAGCGCAATATGCCCAGACGTATCACAACTATGGGTACGTGCCCTGATCTGGCAGCATCTGCGGCAAGGGCCACTCAACCGAAGTGGAAGAGGTAGAAGAATAGTCTCACACAAATTTCTGTTTTGTTGTTTATATATTTAGCATAATAAAATTCGATATTAATAATGATGATGTAGCGGAATGTTTTACTTGAAAGAAAGTTGATGAATGATTCCGAACGAATTCGGCAATGAGCCGCTGATCAATTAGAAAGCAGCTTTACTCAAAGCTAGCTAAGCGGAACGCAGCACCGATCGGAGCAGATATACACGCATAGCAAATCGCAATGCAACTGAAGTATTTCGACTGAAATATGCTTTAAGATTTTGCAGCTGAAACTCCTATTCGATTACAATTTAAAGCTCAAAGCTGAAGAGTGCTTTAATCGCGTTTTAGAATGTTCTTATAGCTTACAGTTAGTCTGGCTTTTGTTAGGCAGATTGAATTCTCGGGAGTAGCAGAAAGTCAACAAAGCACATTTCAATAGCCCAATTTAGATATTGCCAGGCCGACGCCACAGCCACAGCCACAGCCACAGTTAAGAGACGAGGAATAAATTAATAAAGATTTGCATACTTGAGCAATCGATAAGCAGCATGGGAATGCGACAGCTCGACTCGTAGACTCGGACTTTGGCTGTGCATTGTTACCAAGTTTTCGAGTGAACAGCCAGCCCAAGACAAAGAACGTGGCGAGCCAAGTGGCTGCGGCTGTAGCTCTGAAACAAGTTTCGCATGGTGGCAACTAGCGCGGCCCTCATAACTGCGATAGACATGTAAATTAGGCACGAGCTCAGCTGCAAGACACGCCGGCCACACCATCGAAGCGGCCACAGTGGCGCAGTGTCAAAATGTGCGGCAATCCCAACACGCGACTGCTCTCGCGGCTCATCATCGACTTTCTGCTGCTCCTGGCTGTCTACTGCGCCGCTCTGGTGGTGCTGCCCCAGCAGCTGACGACGGCCCAGCGAGGCTTCCACTGCAGCGACGCCAGCCTACGCTATCCGTACCACCAGCCTTGGCTGACCAAGGCGCACCTGACCTTGGCGGTGGTGGCGCTGCCAGCGGCATTTATTTTGCTCGTGGAGATGCTTCGGGCTGCTCTCCTGCCCAGCTCGGTGGAGTTGAGGCAGCGTTTTGTATTCGTCGGCGCTCGCATTCCCAGCTTCATCAGCGAGTGCTACAAGGTCATCGGCGTTTACCTGTTCGGCCTGGGCCTGACGCTCTTGGTGATTAGAATAACCAAATTTTCCACTGGCCGACTGCGGCCGTACTTCTTCGATGTGTGCCAGCCCAGCTGGAGCGACGCGGAGGAGGAGACCAAGGAGAACTGCGCCTCGCAGCCCTTGAGCAATGCCACTCGCTACATCGAGCACTTCAGCTGCACGGAGTTCGCTGCCTCGCCAGAGCTGCTCGCACTGGTGCGCCACTCCTTCCCTAGTGGCTTTGTGACCACCACTGGCTACGCCATGGTCTTTCTGATCTACTACATGCAGGCGCGACTCTTTGCGCCCTGGCTGAGAGTGCTGCGTGCCACGCTGCAGCTGGCCTGCGCAGCAGTGGCTCTGTTGGTGTGCCTGGAGCGCTTCACCACCTTCCAGAACCATATGTCGGATGTAGTTGCCGGCCTGGCTCTGGGCTTTATGCTGGCCTCGTTCATGGTCATCTTCGTATCACATCTCTTCAGGCAAGTGCGCGTCAAGCGTCGTCAGTGGCCGCGGAATGAACAGATCTACGGCTACGCAGGCTACTACAATCGCGCCACATATGGCTATTAAATAAAAACATTTGTTAAAGCTGCCTATCAACAACTGTCTTTTAGATTTCGTTAGCTAAGTTAGCTAAGTAATCGTCGCACAGCCAAGTTCTAAACCAATCAAACCTATCCACATCAAGCTTACGATCCACACAGCAAGTGGAATATCGCTTATCGCATGTTCACTATCCACTTTACTCTCTGCACAACAAGCCCTCTTTCGCTCTCTCACACAATTTTGCTCTCTCTCTCTCTCTGTCTCTCTCTTCGACTTCATGAAGACAGAAGCAGCAACAAGTGGGCAGCAGAAGCGATTTGTTTACAAAGCCAACGACAGAGAGAAAGAGAGAGAGAGAGAGAGTGAGAGCGCGCACGCATTTGTTTTCAATCAGTTGCGATCGGAAAGCGACGCTTGGAAGTTTCATTCGGATAGATTCGTTGGCAGCAGACGTAAGGCTAATAAATAGCCGTAAAGTTGAATATTGCGTTTATGTGAGCCGTAAATAGAAATGAATGCTGCTAATAGAAGCCATAAAAAAGCAGGCCTCAACAAAGAAATACAAGTGAGTAGAAACTGAGAGCGATGCAATGAGCAAAATGGAATGGCATCACGGCTTTAATTTATTTTAGCTACATAAAAAGCTTTTACATCCTTTCACAATGTTTTGTCGCTCGATTTCAAGTATGCAGAAAATAAAAAAAAAGACAAATATTAATAATAATGCATTTAACAGAGTGCAGAGTTCAAAGTGCATTTTAAAATGCCAACGGTTGACCCGCACAAACAGAGGCAAAATAAGCGCCAGTTGCTCCAGTCGAGCTACGCTTACATATGCTAAAAAACAACAAAAACAACAAAAAGAGAAGCATACAGAGTCGAGAGCCTTAATTCAATCAAATGTCGCTTATTCATTCAATTAAAGGTCGCGCCATTTGACGTCCCACAACGACTACAAATACGAAATACGAAATTCGAATACAAATACGAATACGAATACGAATATGGATATGAATACGAGTGTGAGTGCGAGTAGCCACTTGGCGAGTGGGTGGAGTCGCTGCATATATCAGAGTATGCTGTTTTATAATAGTTAACCGAGTGAAGAAGGGTATATTGGTGCCCTAGTCTATAGTCTCAGACAGTGCATATGGAATGTATTTTTACTAGTTCTCTAGTAATGAGGTTCTCGGATGTAATCATCGGCATTAAGTCTTTATCTAAATTACAAATAATTTCTTGACAAATTTTGCGAATTGCTTTTTTCAAGCCATTCATTAAGTGTACCGTGTTTAGCTCTGCAATTGCTCTGAAATTATAAGTCTAAATTATTTTAATTTTGTACATCCACATCTAAACAAATTAAGCTGACAACCCAACTGTACCCCGGGCGAGTATTACGCAGTCTGCTGCAGCCCATATGCAGTTCTTTTAATACAATTAACTGTTTAACTTTGTGTATACAAAGTGCATGTCGCATATGCTTTTGGGGACAGCACTCAGCTCCATTGGGCAGACGGCGCGCCGTTTACGAGCGCAGAGTTCAGCCAAAGATCAAAGCACACAATGAGGGCCATTCTTGTAGTTGGCGAGGCTGGAGAAGCAACAGATTAGCGTGTTCGCATTGCACTCTTAGCTGCCGCCGCATAGATGATAATGCGAATCTGCAATTGAGTGCACGCACGACGCGCCCGTTTTATGCCTCATTTGCTCAAAACAGTAAGGCGCCTATTGTTAGCCAGTCATGAGTATATCGAGTGAATCACTCGCGGGGCAGCTCTTGACCCACGATATGCTACGCTCATGGCAGGTGAAAGCGATAGAGCAGCGACTGCTTGCCACCCAGTTTTATCACTCAAATAAGCTGAGCATCAATGAATTGGCACAAAACCCAGTCCGGGTGACGAATCTGGCGGGGCATGCGTGCCTGTGCAGCTTTTTGACTGCTATCTGGAACACGCTTTTATTTATCTTATCAAAATGATCTTGAGCGGCTCTCTAGTTGCGCTTATCAAGTGCCACGAAATTGCTACACTGAGCGAAAGCCCGCAGAGTCACTCGAAAAATTTCTACTTTGTCATATTTGAGTCTAATTTCTGAATGTTTTTTTCTGTTTCATTTTTTACAGTGCAAGTACACGACGATTTGCTTGTTGTCTAATCTAGAACCAAGTACACTACATACTGTAGCTACTTAGGCCCCATTGCTTTGATCCATAGTAAAATATTACTCTGACGCAGTGCGAGAGAGAAATAGAAAAAGAGCGTGACCGGGAGCGGGAGCGGCACAGCGAAGGAGAGACCTTTAGAAACAATATGAGAGAAGTTTCGTCGCGCATGAAATGATCGTTAAATTAAAAGAACGTTACCCAGTCGAGGCCAGATCAGTCAGACGCTGACAACGAACCCGCAACGACGCCAACGAATTCGTCGGGTAAAAAAACTAAATAATAATAATAATAAAACATAAAAACCAACGAACCCAAACTTAATTAGACAGCATAAAAATTGGAATATTAACTAATTAAAAACGCATTGAGACCGGCGTCGATCCAGTGACCAACGAGAAGCGGAAAAATGCGCGACGCCGACAACGAAAATAGCACAGCCGCCGCCGGCCGGACGGAGAGGGAGGCGAGACGAGCCTCTGCCGCCCAGCGCCAAACGCTGCGCCTCCTGCTCACCGAGCTGCTCGTCGTCGTGGTGTTGACGATACCCATCTACATCTGCGAGTTCGCCATAGAGCCAGTGCGACGCGGATTCTTTTGCGACGACGAGAGCATACGCTATCCCTTCCAGGACAACACTGTGACGCCCGTGATGCTCGGCCTGTTGACTGGCGCCCTCCCCTTCCTCATCTTCGTCGCAGTTGAGTATGTGGACGCCATGCGCGCCGGCGAGTTGTCATCCACAGTGGAGCTGCTCGGCTGGCAGCTGTCGGCCTGGTATGTGGAGCTGGGCCGGCAGCTAACCTATTTCGGGTTTGGCATGCTGCTGACCTTCGATGCCACCGAGGTGGGCAAGTATACGATTGGACGGCTGCGACCACATTTTATGGCTGTGTGCCAGCCGCAGTTGAGCGACGGCAGCCTCTGCAGCGATCCGATCAATCTGCATCGCTATGTCGAGGACTACGAGTGCGCCGCAGAGGGCTTCACGATTGCGGACGTCAGGCAGGCGCGCCTCAGCTTCCCCAGCGGACACTCGAGCATCGCCTTCTATGCGCTCCTCTACATGGCGCTCTATCTGCAGCGCAAGCTGAGCTGGCGCAGCTCCAAGTTCATGCGCCACTTTCTGCAATTCGTGCTCGTCATGCTGGCGTGGTACACTGCGCTGAGCCGCGTCATGGACAGCTGGCATCATTGGTCCGACGTGCTGACCGGCTCGCTGCTGGGTGTGGCAGGAGCCCTGATAACTGCCCGCTACATTGCCAAGTTCTTCAAGTCGCCGTTCCACAATGTCAGCCTCGGCGGCGGACTGAGGCGCGAGGATACCTCGGCCACACTGCAGGAGGTCTGCCCCAGCACTCCGCCTCCGTACTGCGTGAACAGCAGTTACAACGATGATCAGTATTGTACCAAAGTGTAGGCAGAGCTTCGCCAAAGTGCAAATTTGTAATTAAACATTCCAAATCAAATAAAATACAGCCCGAATGAACATATTTGTGTAACAGAGTTGAGAGTTATATGTACGCTAGCACAGTTAAGTAGCTCGTAGTCCCCACCTGTATTTTGTAGTATTATAAATAACACATAAGTCTCTTGTAGTCAGTCAATTGCCAAATCGTTCAAATGCATTTGTAAACATTTCACTCATTTCATGTATTCCTAGAATTAAGATTCATTCAATTATCTAAGTGTTGCCCATAGCACTTTGTAATAAACCATATACATATGTATATATCAGAAGTACGAATCGAGATTTGTGAGCCAAAAAAATAAAACTCTTAGATGTTAATCTGATTACTAAATAAATAGTTGTCAGTTTCACATATAAATCTTTTATGATATACTCCGATTGCAGTTCTCATCAAATAAATTTGTTCTTATTAAAAAGTATTTTTGAGTACGTGCATAATAAGCTAAATATTTTAATATGAACTTAATCGATAAGCACACATTTCTATATAATTATTCATATAAATCTGTAATTATAAATGATTTATTTCGAGAAATAGGCACTTATTATCGATATACCTACATACCTATATGTATGCATATGTTACGAATACTCATCTGTATTTATATATATATATATATATATATATATATATATAATGAGTTAATGAGTCTGCGCCTCCCGCTTAAATTTGAAAATATGTTTGTATGCCTTTTATAAATCCTTTTTAATGAGGGTGCAAAAACAAAAGATTCCACTGAATGATGATGAGTAATATTCAAAGCTTACGCTTCGTTGCATATGATTCAAATTTCAAATTTAATTCTCATATGTTATGTTCCGCATATTCATAAACTGTAAAATTTCATTTTTATTCGCGTTTACCTTTATTTGTAAACAATTTATCTTCAAATGCACCTTGTTTCATCAAAATAGCCTAATTGTTTTATTGTTACTTTAAAAATAATGTGTTATCTATGTGAATCACCAAATGTACACAGAAGTTGAGCACATCCTCTAGTTGGCTCAGTTTTATGCTAGGGTAACAGATCATGGAATTAGTTAGCTGATGCTAAATGAGTTGCGTTATCTTTCGGTATTCGTTCAGTTCTCATTATTTTCAATTTATTTATATTTGTAAATATATTTATGAAGACGCTTTATTACAGGGTATTATATACTCGACTAACTTCTTTGGCAAATATTTATGCTGCGTCAGCCAAACGGCGCGCGATTGAAGGGAATGGCATAGATAATAAACTTTATTTTTGTTCGGTCTTTCTTTGAATGATCGTGGGAAATCGTGGGGCTCGAGTTGAGCACAAGCTTTGCTCATCTCAAATTTCGGCATTGTGACTGGAGTGCTTCGGATAATTCCATTCGGATTCTGATTAAATGGTATATTGAGCTTTCGATGCAGTGCCAGCGTCATGATCAATCAGTCTGAAAGCTTTGTCTGAAAGCTCATCACAAACCCACATTTCTGATACCAATCGCTTCTTGCGAATATTTAGATTATATATAATATTATTTATTTGAACTTTGAAGGCCAGACGAATGACAAAATTGAAAACATTATTAAATAACTAGCAGAATCCCCGAGAGCCAACACGTGCGCGAGTGCAATTAATGCTTATCTGTCAAGGCCAATAACTTGTAGAAGCTAGAGCCTATATAGAGGCACTGACTAGACAAAACACATTTAATCATTATAGAAAGAGCAGCACGTTGAAGATTTGATGCCCTCAAAATCAAAACTGATCAAGAGAGATTCTGGCTGTTATCATTTCTAATATCTCTCATTGATCTCAAATGTAGAGAAAATGTCTCTTCTCAGCATGTGGGCAATATTTCAGAAATTATAAGTAAGTAATTTATCCGAAAGGTAAGGTAACTGTAAGTAGCTTTTATTAAATTCAACTAAATGCTTTAATCATAAATTGAGTCGATATCCCATCAGAAGATCTCACCCTTGTAGATTAATTTGTCTTATTTCATCCTGTAGTTAATCCCATGGTTACTCAAATATTTATTATACTTTGCCATTTCACTTCTAAATACTGTGGCTGTGTTCACTTGACAATAAATGAATCATAGCTGATATGCTTTTGGTATTTTTATTTTCGCAATCTTCAAGGTCTTATAGACAACTCGGCTCCTTTAAAAGAATTTTGGACTATTCAGAGGGTATATAAAATAGATTAAAAACTAGTAACGAGTCTTAAATTATGTGTTCTGCATCCAGATACAAATAACAAATTTACACTGTATCGTTTATATATATTATAACAAACTGAAACTTTATTGACTATATATAAAATACACCAATTCACGATCTTTCAAAATCTATTTTTGCTCTATTTTTGTGGTTTATGTGATTAATTTTATATCTTGAACTGCCGCTCTTCGGCTCTTTTTCAAGACTAAAGTATCGACGTACCGCAGCTGGAAACCCAGGGCTGCGATCCCTCGATACCTTACAGGGCTACAAAACAACAATTGGGCTTGGAATGATCTAGTTCACAACATTATGATTTAAAGATAACATTATATTTTACAAGGAATCTATAGTGATTGCATTTAGAAGGATTTTTATATTTATCATTCATAAAAATATACTTTTAATTAAAATGGAACACATTAAAAATGGGAATTCTGAGTATAATGACTTTATTTTAAATAAATATGCATCGCGCCTTTCGACAAACCACCTGAAATGGTATACTAGAACATACAGCTTTAATAGTTATCTTCTCATAACCACTCCTATGTATAGGAGTCAGCAGTAATGATTAAATAATTGACTGAAATTTGTGTGTTAGAGTATTCAATTTCTTTTGTAGTGCTATTTATATAAATTGAACTCAGCAGAGATTAAATCGCCAGAGAGACCCAGCTTTATTAAATTGAAATCTTAATCTGAGCTTCAAAGTCGCGTTTGAGCGTCCGATGTGATCAGTGACGCGCGAAACGCCGAACCGAGCGAATCATGAGTTTCGATCTACAGATCAGCGGGATATCCCTGCGTAGTGGACACTTTCGCCTCCTGCTGGACGCTGTGCTGCTTGGCTTGCTGCTCCTGCTGAGCACGAATTTCGAGAAGTTCTGGCCGCAAATAACACAGCGTGGCTTCTTCTGCGACGACGAGTCACTAATGTACCCCTATCGGGAGAGTACAGTGTCTTCCAGCATGCTTCAATGGACTAGTCTGTATTTACCGATGATGGCTCTGCTGATCCTAGAGGCCAGTCGCAGTTGGCAGGGCTCCCGACAGTATTGGTGTGTGTATAACACATTGCGCTGGTTCCTAATGGGATATATGGCGGAATCTCTGCTCAAGGATATGGGCAAGCATGTTATTGGAAGACTGCGTCCCCATTTCTTTGAGGTCTGTCGGCCACAGCTGCCCGATAGCGGTCATTGCTCAGATGAAGCTCATCGGGACGGTGGGGTCTACCATATGGTGTACAGCTGCAATGCGGACCTCTCGGGTGCCACCGAGGAGATGTTGGTCGACATACACGTCTCCTTTCCTAGTGGCCACTCCAGCAGGGCCTTCTATGGGCTGGTCTTCATGGCACTCCACCTAGAGCGCATTCGCTGGCCGCTGCCTGGCAGCTTACTGCGTCCAGTGTGCCAACTGTTCTGCATCTGCTTCGCCTCATTTGTCGGCCTTAGCCGTGTTATGGATTACAAACACCACTGGTCGGATGTTGTGGCCGGATCGCTGCTGGGCGCCGCCATTGCCTTTGCGGTTGTCCGGGCGGCGGGGCTGGACGAGCAGCTGCATCTAGAAAGCGGCAAACGGCCAAATGCAAATACATTGCCAACCAAAACAGCTGCTGCTGCTGTTGCTGTTGCCGTAGCTACTCCTGTTCCTGCTCCTGTTACCACAGCTTCTGCTGCTGCTGCTTCTGCAGGAGTGCCCGATGAAGTGGACCCCGGAGCGAAACAGCTGCCGCATGATTTGTGTCAAGTTACGTGCTATAGCTCTAATTAGTTTTAGTTGCATTTTAACCCTAGCTTGTTAAGATAACAGACAGTAAAGATGGACAATTAAAAGTGTAATTTGTTGTTTTCTCTTTAAAAGATGCAATTGGAGGTATACAATGGATTAGTTGATAAGGCGAACGAAACGTCGCTTCCTCTTTGCTTCTAATTATAGTCGTCATAATGTAGTCACAGATTAAGTCCGCATTCTATTTACTTTGGCATCTACATACGAGTGCGTCTGCATGATTACGCATATTTTAGCGTATAAACACTATAGAACCGTGTAAATATTTTGAAATGTGACGTCAGTTAGCAGTAGCTGGCAGAACTGATGTGTTTTAATAATAATATGACATTTCAGGGGATTTTCTATGGATTAGCTTACCAACGCAAATTCGAAAATTGTTTACATACCTGAAAAAGAATTAAAAATACAAATTCAAATTAATGGAAATTTTTATTTGATGTGAAAAGGTAATTGAAGCCTATTTATAATTATTTAAATTAAAGAGATCTATATAACTGTGTAGATATAGCATGTAGATATGCCAAAGTTTAAGATCTAAAAATACAAAATTCGAATCAACTTTCTCTAAAGAATATTCCAACATATTTTGATAATTGAGGGTGGAAAAGCTCAGACCAAATACAGATTTCAGATTACTTTAATATATTTGCGAGATAACTTGTTTAACTTTTACAAGACTTTAATATAAAATTTATACTGAATAGTTAACTCACTTACATTCGACTTGAATTCATTTATATATACATATAAAAGTTGACTAACTATAAAGTAAATGCTGCGATTGTGATGTCGCCCACTTTATTCATAGCTTGAAACCACAGATAATTTAATGGGAGGAACTTGTCGCCCACAGCAAATTGATTGCAATTAGCGAGCTTGGCGAATTCCACAAACCAAAACCCATTGAAAGCCGCAAACACAGACGAGTCGCGACGTTGACAACGGTGCAACAATTAGCGACTCTTTTAGTTTCATTAGAAACAAATTTTCAAATGACTTAATCCCAGTCAACGCCATTAGCCCGTCCTTTGTAGTCCTCCTGTTCTCCTGTCCAGTCCAGCAGGAGGCGGTAAAGAAAGTAGGAAATGCCGCTAAGAGGAATAAATAAATTTCAGCAGCAGGCGCATAAATTGGCATAACCAAGGGATTCACCAGAACAATCCGAGAAGCTGATGATGATGCGCAACACCTGAGCCTCAGATTCGGTATAGGTGCTCGAGTCTCGGACGATTAAGGGCTACCCTCATCAGGAGACGGAAGTTCTTGCCAGCCATTTTCACTTGTGGCCCGCTTAATTGGCTCATTTATTTTGATGGCAAAGAATATGTTGGCAAAGTGTGTTTTTTTTATTCGCTCGGGCCTCGCATTTACCTGGCTTGCTGCTGCTGCTGCCTCTGGTTTTATTATGATTAATTATGGCACAAGCGCACAATTACTGACACATATACACCACCAGAGAGATACGCAAACTGACCCCAAGCTTCGGTTTCTTGCCAAGTTTCGCAACTGTGTCAAGCTGCTGCTGCTGCTGCTGCTGCGGTTGTTGTTGTTGCCGTTGTCTAGCTCCAGATTCGAATGATAAATTTCTATGCAATTTATTTTAATCTGCTGCGACAGAGACTCCCCGCCAGCGTCGAAACTATCTTTGCAGCTAGTTTCCATGCGTTAATTAAATGGAAAATATTTGCACATAACAGCAAAGTGGGGCAGAAGGCAGCATGCGGAAAGCGGTTACTTCTAAAGTTTCCAGCAATCCAATGAAGTGACCCATATTCTGCATTAGCGAAAGTTTTGTTTTCCTCAAAGCAAAAACAACAAATAGTAACTGAGAAGGCCTCACTGTGGCTGCCTGTCCTGCGACAGGCAGCGAAAGAAGAGCACGAGCAAACGCTTTGAATAAGGAAGCAGCAGCTAGAAATAGTAGAGTTAAAGTGCTTTTCGCAGACAGGCTCAATTCCACTTACAATTTGTGTCCATTTCTTGCACCTGAAGATGGTCCTTTTAGTGTTTAATCTGGCATCCAATTAAACTAGTCTGTCTCGAAATACGGTCAGTTAGCTAGTTGCATGGTCTGCCAGTACTATGTATATCGTTCCATATTTCAACTTTACAACCTGCTTGTCTGCGCACTCATTTAAGATCTACTTCGCTTCATTATCGGCTATTCGACGTGCTTTCAGCATTTCGTGCAACTCCTCATGCTGTCGTGACCATCAATCAGCAGCTCGCTTAACTCATACTACAGATTTGTCAACCCGCCCTCTGCAAACGCTACAAATTTAGCAACAGCAGCAGCAGCAGTGGCAGCAGCAGCGTCTCTGCAATCACCGTCAGGTGTGATAATGCCTGTCTGCCTTCGTCTCCTCTTCAGTCTGTGTCCAGTCGAGTCAGTTTGTCACTCTGCCATATCAAGCATCGCCATCATAGCCACAGCCATAGCCTGCCACATATTTGCATGCCTCTTTGCCTGTCTGCTTTACAAAACATCCCGAAGCTATTTAGGGGGACTTCTACCCTTCTTTAGCTTCAGAGTCAATAGCTGTTGTTTTGCAGCGCTCTAACATCATTGCCATTGATTATTGACATTGATAATAGATAACATTTCTAGCTTCATGGCATTTATGCATTTAGCTTTCTGTTTCCTTTGATCGTTTTAGTATGATTTGCTTACTTCATTCCAAGACATTCCAACTATGCTTCGCTTAAAGGAGATTTGAAAGAGTATCTCAACTGTGCCATTCTGTTTCGCATTCCGGTTTCGTTGCTGTTGTTAATGCTGTCAACGTCGCACCGGGCGCTTCATATTTCTGCGGTTGCCAGTTTGTCCATTGAATTTGAATGGGTCTCGGGACGCCATCCTAGCAACTTTTGCACTTGCTATTTGCCATCAGCAGTCGGGCAGTCAGACAGTCAGGCAGTCGTCAGTTGTTAGTTCTCGTTCTCGTTCTCAGTAAACTGCGTCCTCATTGGCTTCATGTGTGTAAAGACAATTTGATAATCGCAATATGCAGCATAGCTGCATAGTTTGAGTTAATGAAGCTTGTGGCCGTGCATGCATCCTTGCTGCCACCTTGGTGTCCTTGCGAAATATGCTCTGGCAGACCAGACAAGCCCACACCACACAAACCCCTCCACCACACCCAGAGTACGTCCTCGTGGTCGTTGTGTTGTTTGTGAGAAAACAAGCAGAGCGTTTTGCTTGCCAATTAGTAATTTGTTTGCCGCCTGGTTGACTTGAGGACGAGTAGTCGAACGAGACAGACTGAGAGACTATGTGTGAGAGCGAGAGAGAGTGACAGCCTGAGGAGGTGATTTAAAAACTGCATTGAGTGTGGGAGCATCGAGTTGGTTCAATTTCACGACAATTTCCGTGGCGTTAGTTTAATTTGTAAAGTTTGGCCAATTGCAGCTTGGGCTATTCTCTAATATTCGCGTTACATTGTTTGGGGTTTATTGTGTAGAATCAGATCTATGGAAAGATTGAGTGCAATAACGCACAGACCGCTCGCTTGGCTTATCCTCCATTCATTTTCAATTTGTTTAAATTAATTTTCAAGCAAGCTCTAGTTGACAGATTACAGTGCATTTATCAGAAGCTGTCGGGTCTGCTGCTGCAGCGATGCAGCAATGCTGCTCCCATGCTGTTAACTAATTTAATTTTTATCGACTGACAAGACGAGCGAGTTCAATGTGACAATGCGATAGCTCAACGACAACGACAACGAAAACGACAACAATGACACCGTCTATAATAATGGACGATGCTGAACGATGACCCCCCCGCAGACATTGGCATGGCCGATGCAATCAGAAGGCGACAGCGGGATGTCGGCAATCTTACAGATGGAACAGGGATGGAACCGGTAGGAAACAAAGTCGGATTGCAATTTCTGCTTGCCATTGGTCCTTTGTGGAGCCGTGCGGCCGCACGGTATTCGAAGTCGCTTTGCGCCCTGCTGTCCAGAAATCACACGCAGCCTCGACACGTGACGTCGACGGCAAAAGCGTCAGCCATTTTGCGTTTTGTGTCGCTGCCACCATCATTATTAATACGGCCGGAATGGCACGGGACAAGCTGGACCGACCCGGACAACAGATCCGGGTCCGGGTGCGCCATAACGATGTGAGCGACATTTGCTTCTGCACTAACTTCCGTTGCGTGGCGTTCGTGCTGTGATTTTTTCACGCTGCCTCCTGCCTTGCAGCCATTCGCTCTGGCTTGGCTTGGCGCTCCGACAATTTTGATTGCTTGCCAGTCGGAGCAGCTCCTGTCCGGGCAGTCAAAACAGGTGTGGCCGTCAACTGGCAATCAACTTTCATTTAGCAGCATCATTTGTCACGCTTGTTTATTGCCCGGTTACGTGTTGGTCAGACTTAATGGCTGTTATTGTCGCCTTCCCTGCCCTGCACTGCCCTACCCTGCCCTATGTGCCTGCTCCCGGCATAACAGACAGATAGACAACAGACGCAAAGGCACTGCAGTATGCACAGAACGAATCCTTGCACTTATTGAAATCCAACAAAAAAAAACAAAAAAAACTGAAATTACAAATTCTTCTGCCGAAAGTTAAAGCTCCAATAGTATGGATCTCTCCCAGAGTTCTCTCACATCGTACTGCACTCCGAGCTCGTACTTGAATAGTATGCTAGTCGCAGATTTATGTTGGACTTGGTCGCAACGGAAATGGGCAATGGGAATGAAGATTGGTCATGGACAGAGCGAAACGAGATTCAAATGCAGCTGCCGTTTCTAATGCCGCGTTGATTATGAATATTTCAGCAGAGTCTGCCGAAAGCCAGGCCCGATGATAACCCACGTCATGATGATGATTATGCTGATGACGCTGACCGCACACGCCGCGAATGAGCAATAAATTTGTATGACCGGTTCTGCATTCTGGCAGGGCAGTGCCGCGAGCAGCATATGAATTTACATTTTGGCAATTTCCAGTTTTCGCAGTCTCTTCCGAGCCCTCGCACTCACCTCACGCCTCAGTTCAATTGGTCGGCTATATTTTCCTATCGCCGATTGCAAATCTTCATTGGAGTGCAGCGCGTAAATTCCGCTACCACGTCGCTTTATGTGGACCCTGGGTCCTTGCGTCCGTTCGTTGGTCTCGTACGTATTTTGCCTCGCTACGTTCTGGCAGCAAATGCAATTTCCTAATTTCTCACTGGGGAAATGCTGTTAAGACCCAGTCTACATGTCCGACTGTCCAGCTGATTGACCCAGCTGGTGTAACGTTGGCACCGGGGCACTGCAGATGGGGGAGTCGGTGCAGCACTCGCTTCCAAATTAATGACCCGGCGCCGCAGACCAAGTGCCCAAAAAACCGCAGACAAAGGAGCATAAATGCATAAAGTGGGAGTAGAACGCCCGAAATTGTTGCAATCCAAGCTAGGCGCGTCATCCTGGAATTCCTTCCCCATACTTGTCTGACCCTAGTGCGCCTAAGCTTGGCCAATGCAAATTGGCTTATGCATGAGCTGCCCAAGCGCACAGAAAAACGGACGCACTCGAAAAGCTGCCAACGAACGCCTGCATGTAAGGCGATTCACGCGAAGGGAGTCAACATGATGGAAACACCAGCTTGAATGCATCGCCGGCCCCCGACTCCGACTCTGACTCTGACTCTGACTCCAACCACGACCCAGGCAACAGGTCGAACTGGGGTCAAGAGTGCAGGATAAGTAAATTGTTGGCAAAGTCTTTGATTAGCTTACCCCAGCTGCAGCTCGTGGGGTTGCTCGTAATGCATTTCAAAACCACACGAGCGGAATTTATGTGCATCCGCTGGCCAGTTGCAGCAGAACCCACTGGTCTCTAAGCGGAGCATGTATCCATTTAAAAAGCACTATCTTTGCTAAGAATTAAATCACAAATTTATGAACATAGGATACAGCAATGAAGTAACCTTAAATCCGGAAGGTGTATCAATAGAACACATCAATAGAACACATCTGGCATAATTGTGAATTATGAATTTCTCTAAAGCGTGAGAGCGACAATATTCCTTAAGTGAAAATCATTATCAACTATGCTGAACTGATCCTAGTTCTAAAGAGCAGGGCCTTGAATTCTAATTCCTGCTGATAAGAAATATTTTTGTTTTAATAAATTATCGTTCCCTTTGCCGAAGAGATAACTTATAAGCTAGGTTTATCCACGGTATGGAACAAATTTTGGTTCTCTTTTTTTTTTTTATTTATACCCTGAACCTATTGAAAATGGGGGCTAGAGAATTCAAATTTTTATATTTAGATAGATATTAGATAATCGCCCCCAATTTTAAAGTTTCAAATACTAGAGACTTGCAATTTGGCAAATAGATACATTTATATACTCTTAATCTGTTCTGAAATTTGCATAAAGATCGTCTATCTAAAAATGGAGTTGTAAGCGTCCAAAGTATACCCCAACCCACCCCCAACAACGGCCGCAACTGCTCGGTTAGCAGAGTGCGCGCTTAGAAGAGTATCACTTGAGCCTTCTTACTTGTATTTATTATAATTTATGGTTTTTAATATTAATGATATTAAATTACTTAGGAGTTATTGGGAGATTGTATCTCTTGCAGTCAACTTGAAATCGTAGACATTGCGTTCTTGAACAGAAGTAATCGTGAAATCCTTTGAGAGCTTAACGTTGTTGAGCATATTATAAAACAGAGTCAATTACTAATTCATGTATTTAAAAAATTATGTAACAACAAAACGAGAGTCACCTTAGGATATAAACTAAAAAAAAAACTTGTATAACTTAAATAAGTTAGGAAAATAATTTGAATGATATCATCATATATATACTCTCTTAAAATCATATATATACTCTCTTATAACCAGTTTTTAATAGCTCAACCTAAGGTTAATTATATATTAAATCAAATAATTAAGTTTGTTTTATTTTTCTATAGAAAATCACTTTCCATTAATTTTTTATAAATATACAAGTTTAATAGAAAACTTTATTGAACTGGAAAAAAAATGTCAAAATGTTGATAAGGTGTTAATTTGCCATCCTATGAATGTAGTTTATGTTTCGTTAACATGTGTGAAACTTTAATACGTTTACACGTTATATAAGCCTAAATCCTTTTTCGTTTAACTCAAAATCTGGTTCTAGATGTAGTCTGTGTAATGCAGAGTCTCTGTTAAGCTTTTTTTTTTGTTGACCCTTAGAGGGACCAAAGAAAATCAATAATTGAATACAGAAAGCACAAATATTCTAGTCGAGAATGCCAGACAACGAAATGTGCCCAGAGCCGAGCTGCCGACATCAACATTCCTACTTAGTAAGAAAGGTTTTCTCGAAGTAAATTCTTTTCGTTGGCCTTCGCTAAATCGGGATAAATTATGAATACACAACTATGTACATACATTTGCAGCAAGCCCATTCTAGCCTTTATTACACATTGCAAATGGATGCAGGGTATAAACTCTTGCTTTTCTCTTTGGCTTACCAGCTAAATTGGATTTGTGAAAATAGCAAAGAAAGAGCAGAGTGGCAAACCCATTCTGATGGTCCCATATGGTTCGAGGCGGGCAAATAACCAGATAATATGACATAAATGATTGGTTGAGGGCTGCGTTGCGTTGTGTAAAAGTAAAAGCATCGATTGTTTTTAGTCGCAATGGGAGATTAGGGCTCACAGGAGCAGCAAAAACTCCTGCTTCAGCTATTGCTGCACCCAATGATGATGACGACATAAAAGTGCGGTTCTTAAATGTTATGGAATGCCAATCTTGAATGTTATGTAGGGCTTGGTCTCGTCGTGCTGATGAGAGCGAAGGGGTAAACGCATCATCATCAGTTTTAACGGTGCTCCAGACCAGACCAGACCAGACCAGTGCAGACCAGACCAGTGGTCGTCCTGAGCTTGATCGCAAAAATCGCGCGTATGACTTTTCAAACGAATGACAGCAATTAACGCAGTCAATGAAGTCGAGGCTATTGTTTGCCTCTGTCCAACGCGCCCTGCCTCGCCCCCTCGCCCCGCCTGCGTGGCTATAAAAGCCGCCTTCAACGTCAGGGCCACCATTGCTCTGGCACATAAAAACAGGCCAGCTGAACCAGAGCATTGCCTGGCTGGTTGTTTCGACCGGCTGCCCGGCTTAGAACAAAGCTGCCGTTATCTGACGCTGCTGTTTGCGCCGACTAAAAGGTCCAAAACAAACAAAATGGCCAACAGGCCAGACCGGGACCACTAAATCTGTTATTTATATGGCATCAGCGGGTTATCATAGCGACTAGCTGAGACCAGGATGCGCTTGTTTGCATACTTAAACATAATTTTGGATGGGAGCTATAGGGCGGAGCCCTGGTCAAATCTCTTAACAATTTCTGGTTAATCAATGGTTGCAAATCGAAATACTTTGGGAATGAACTCTTAAACTAAAGTGAACAATGAAGTGAAGAATAACTTGAAAATACAAAAATGTATTATAGATGTTATCTGACTGGATCTGAGTTGAACGTAGAATAAAGCAAGTTACATTAAGAATAGTATCAAATATTCCACTTATTAAAACTTCTCTTGGAAGATTTGTATCCCATAAACATAATTAACATAGGTATTAGTAAAAAGCAACAAATTCAATTGAATGCATGGATGACAGTGGCCAGGTAAAGTTTCTTATCTTTGAATTGACTGAATACTGCTGGAATAACAAGAATTTATGTATAGACACGCAACGTATTAAAAAAAAAAGAGAAACATTTTGCCTGTATTTTCGGAAATGTTAATATGCATTTGCATGGCAGCTACTGAGGGGCGAATGGAATATTATGCATGCGACCGCAGCCCACACGTCGTATGTGTGATACAAGCCCCCAGAGCATTTAGAGCGCAAACGTGGGGCAAAAGCAACTTTGCAAAATTTGACGTCGGACGTGTGTGTGTGTGCGGGGGGAGGGGAGGTGTGCATTTCAAATCGCATAGAGAGGGAGGCAGAGCCCAGAGTCAGGCACATGCAGCTAGGCCATCATTTAAATGCAAAAAAGCGATAACGACTGGGTAATGATGAAGTGGAGCCATCCAACACCCAAATGCCTGCTGGCCACTGTCACATTGCAGACGCCCGACAAAATTGGTTACGCTATTGGGTCAACAGCTGCCAACGTTTTGGATTACCAAACACGGCCTGGCCGCCGCGAATGCCATGTTGACTGGCCAGCAGTCCCGACATCCCCAACATATTGGCCCCAGTGATGGCACAATTAGAGCCAACGACTTTTGTCTGGCCACTGCGGGCAACTGTTTTGCAGAGGCAGCGTGTGAAAATGAGCTGCCGTTGATGAGTGGCCTGCGAATGCGATTACTATTACAGTTCGCCTTCAAGTTACAGTTGGATGCCCATTTGCAGGTGAAACGCATCGCTAGGAATTAAATTGTTCACTTCGACAGCATTAAATTCCTGCTCTCACGGGAGCTTCTGTCATATGTGTTGTTGGCTTCACTTTAAAAAGCAATAAACCATGTCAAGAGCAATTCATAAAAAATAAAATATTTGTATGTATATCGGAATTACTGATATTCAATATAGAGAGAATGCGTAAGAAATTTAATCGAGTAAAATATGATACCTCATTTAAGACTTTTTGAATTTGAATCTCTCCTGCAGTGCTGTTTCTCAGTTAAGAGCACTTGAAGTACTCTTCAAGCTCTACGTAATTGTTTATGAAAAATAAGTTATTTATTCAAAATTGAGTAATATTGTATGTAAGTTTTTTCTAAAAATTATACAAATTCTCTTACTTTAGATTGGAGGGCCCAATGAGGATAAACAGTGATCACTCCTGACAGACTCAACGGTTTTGGAATAATCCTTATAAGAATATGTATGTGTGTTTAAAAACAACAGTGAACTTCATATCTGTTTACTGTGACACATTAAACACATTATAAAGTATTATACAGGTATCCTGATAACAAGTAAGGACGATGCAGTCGGCCGTTACGTTTACGTCATTAACGCAGTCATATCGACTTTCAGATTTGTCTCGTCCTCAGTTGGTATATATTATTTATACGCAAATCAATAGAGAACGTCAACAGTAATTAGCCGTTAAATTTAAAGACTCTAGCTCTCCAGCTAATACTGTACAAAATACAAATTTTCCCCGATTCGATGATTTAAGGACAGAAGAGCGAATGGACAGATTGACAAACGTGTCCGTCCGCAAGACGGATATTTCACAAAACCAATATACTCATTTCAATTCGTGAGTGAAACAAATGCTTTATGTGTTGGCATTGTTCGGATAGATTTCTGGTCTTTTTAGTCCATTTTCTGTAGGTCTTAATATATTAAATGAGTGTCTACTGTGTACGGGTTTGGATGAGTCTCGTATTACGTGCTCTGTTTGCTGACACTAGATTCATAATTTTAATGATGGAATACTCCATACATACATACAAAATTTATATTTAGCTATTTTATATACCACATAGTCAGGCCACACTGCTGTACAGACTTTCTCAACTTGTTCTATTCAATTATAGAAATAATAAAATATATTATATAATAAAAACATATTGTATATGCATATATTAGAACCAAATATTTCAACATTTACTGACAATATTTAGCTGTGAGCTCACTAAATAAATATTAACGTTTAAGCCTATTGAAAGGAAACATCTTACACTTAATATAATCCACAATATATGTATGTAGACATGCACATGCGAAGGATCAGCATGAATCTCCCATCATTCAGTCAAGAAATTGCAAAGTGCACGTGCCACGAGAAATGAAGAAATATTGCCATAACAGCCCGAGGCATTCATTATTTTTCATGCTGCACCAGCAGAAGCGCCAAAGTCAAAACTGGGCCCAGTTTATAGCATCAGGTTCATGATTCTAAGCACATGTTCGTCGCATCCTCACTGACACTCAAAGAATCCCTCTCACTCTCTCTCTCTCTCTCTGTCTCTCTCTCTCTCGAAGGACATTCAAAGATGTTAGTGAAGTGCCTCTGCAATCAACATCGTCAGCATCAGCCGCTGGAGCAGCACGCGCTCCTGCCAAATAAAACCGGACAAACGAATAGCGCTTTGAGAAGCGTTTCCTCTGCCTCCGCCTCTCTCGATGCTGCCCATTATTTGGCAAGGAAATAAAGTTTGCCAAGGGGGCGGCGCTGACTCTTGCCAACGATGCAATGGCACTGCACTGCATCGCATATAAAATATGTTGCTATAGCCAAAAAGAAATTACAAGAGTTCAGTAGTTGGGAATGAACAGCCAGAGAATACCCTGTGTTTTTCTCAAGACATCGATTTGAATGTATTACGATGCCGTCGATAAGTATTAAAATTTATCGATATTTATCGATATGCATGAGCATTAGTAATTTAAAGCCAATTGCTCTTATTTCTCTGGAAGGTTGAGCAAACAGTGAGCCTCTGCTATTCCACTATTTAGATTCTGTTTACCCATATACTTGATGAGAAATATATTTTATGGGAATATATTTTACATCTTCAGTCGCTACATACACTAACCCAAAACACGTTTTGCCTTTACCTTACCTATTTTTATTGGTAATCGTATAAGCTTTCAAACTAAAATATTTGCCATTGCAGTTTTGTAATATATACAAATACTGAATTACACATATGTATGTGAGTACACAAATCCATACACAGAAACTAAACTTAAAATGTTAACAACTTAAATCCCAAGAAATCAATAAGTTTCTCCAATATGCCTGTCTGTCCAAATGAGGAATCGATTGGTTGAATGAATGCACTTAAACTGCAGACAAATATCTACATGTATAACGATAATAAAAATACTTTCAGCTGATGTCAGTCATATCAATTGCTTAGAGCCTGGGACTATCTGTTTTCATTTCAGTAAAGAAAGTGTGTACGTTTCAGCAAATTTAGTTCGGTTTGGATAGAGGGTATCTCGCAGTTGAGCACTTTTTAGGCACATTTTGACTGTTTTGTGGGACATCAAAAAATGTTGTCTGGTGGCGCGCCATTGGCAAATGCTGCATACTCGATTCCCATAAAATAAAGCACAAATTACTAAAATAAAAAAGGATTCAGACGGCCAGCGGCCCCTCTCTTGCTCCTGCTGCTCTCTGCAGCATTCCATTCCATTCCATTCCATTCCTCTGGTCGTCTTTCTGTTAATTGTGCGATTCTTTGCTTTGCTGCGCTTGCAGTTTGGCCCCAGCGACTCTTTTGCCCATTGGCTTTTTTATGGCAGTTGTGCTCTCTGCTCGGCTGCTTTGTTTTATTTGGTTGACTCTCGTCCTGTCTCGCTGAATACACACACGAATACTCACGCAGGCACACACACATACATAGCCACAGGCACACTTGTATAGATGTAATTGCTAAAGGATTTCGTGCGGATTTATTGTTGCATAGTTTGTGCTTTGGGTTTGTTGTTTCACCCCTTGAAAAGTTGTGTACGTACATTGATAGGAATTTGATTTGTCAGTTGGTTAATTTATGACAAGGATTGCCGAGATTTATGCGGAATCGCACCAGTTGATTGTGTGAAAAAGAATGAAAACGGATAAAGGACATAGCAAAAAAGAGAAGAAGAATGTGAGAACTTAAATAACAGCTTAAAGAAAAATGATGACAACAAATCCCGAATAGATCGCCAATGTAGGTGCGTACTTGATCGATCTATCGTAGACTTCAGCACTTGCACTCTGCCAGGACCCAACAATCTGGTCCCTTCAAATGGCACTAGCAGCTTTTGGCAGGATTTGCTGCTGTATAGTTTCTTTTTGTGGGCAAATAAACTGTTAAAAGTGCTCAGTATGCACGATTTTATGATAGAAGCCGAAGAGCTACGGGAGCAAGGAGCGAGGAAAGAGCTGAAAAAACCTGCGAAAAACTGGCAACAAATGAAACAACTGACGCCAAAACAATAAATGGCCCAGAATACTACAGCGGCAGCAGCAGCAGCTATCGACGAGCACAACAACTGCAGGGTAACAACAGAGCAGCAGAAGTGCCAAATGGCCATCCAAAAAGAAAAAAAACAGAGACGCTGGAGCCGAAGGAGGAGTGGTAGCCATTTTAATACTTAAAGGAAGGGAGAAGCGCACACATGTGGCAAAGGGGAGCGCAGCGAAAATCGACGAAAATCCTTTTGCATGTTGTTACAAGTGGCCAGGACGCAGTCGCCGCGCGTCCCTTTCGCAGTTCTCGTGTTCACTTCAATCCGTGCTACCGAAAACCCAAATAGTGCCACTTTTGGCTGCCTCTTCATCCGCTTGCCATACGTTGCCATTCGCTTGCTGATTCAGCAAGCAGCAATTGCCACGTAGCAGGACTCCAAGTCCTTGTCTTGGCTCTGGCTCTGGCTCCTCCGCCCGCTCATGCCTTTTTCCTCTCGCTCTGTTTGTTTTATTTTGGCGCATATCTGCAGATATTTTTGCAACACTTCATAAACCATAAAAGCACAGCCAGCGAATGTGGTGTAAAATGCAGCCAAATTTAATTTGCAACTCATAATTTCCGTGTAACGCGCTTCAGGCAGCAGCTGCACAAATTGTTTCTTTTTCCTTTTCCGTCCAAGTAGAAATCTCTCTCAGCCATGCAAAATGGGGGCTTACCATTGAGTAATAGTTGTTCCTTGTGCGATTGGATACATTTGCTTGAAATAACTAAACAATATCTTAGATCTTAGATGTTGTCATAATTGATAATCTTTTTGGAATGACAGAAAATTGCAAGGATCAACAGACGAGGCTCAATAGAAAACTTTGGCTCCTCTACCATTGTCATTCTGGCTTTGATGATTACTTAAGAATTGATATTGAATTCATAAAAACGAGCCCGATAGAGCGAGAAACTATAGTATAAAACTTCATTCCACAGCCGATGAGAAGTGCATTGAGATTAGCTACGGGAACGGATGCCCAACATGGAGACGAACTGTCATTATTGCTGGGAAAGATGGTTGCCAGTCGAATACGTTGTTTAGATATACGGGAATCAGAGTAAATAGCGCTTTGAGAGAGTTGATGGTAGGAAAAGCATGAGCTAACAATGAAAGCGATGAAGACAGTTGTTGAAAAGTGTTTAGAACTGTGCAAAAGTTTCTTTTGATCCTTGGAAATTTGCAATTACAATTTTTGCAAGTTGAACCAAAGAAAGTGGATTTAAGTCAGCGCCAGGTCAAATCTAATTAACACTAATCAAGGACCAGCTTCGACAGGAAGTGAAGTTGCCAGCTGAATGCGATTCATTTTGCAGAGCTTCCGGGCTGCTGGGACAGCTTCTCCGATGTCCGAACGAATGCGCGGATGTCACAAGTGTCGGGCAAACATTTCATTAGGGCCAAATTTAGTGTGTTTTCTTTTCACAGCAGCTGCTAATGAGAAATTTGTGTCTGCCCGAATCCTTTTCAAGGTGCCAAGCGCAAGGCAAGCTCCATCGTCCGCCATTCCCAATTGAACGTTGCATGGAGAGCGGAAATAGCACGAAAATTAATTAAATTTACTCCAAAAAAATAACAAAAATAAAATAGGAAAAAGAAAAATAGTTATTCTCGGCATGCCGAAGAGCAAATACTCTAGCAAATCATTTTCTCTCATTTTAATACATTAAAAAAAAAAAAAAAGATTTTGACAATTACGTTACACTCGGACTTGAGGGGAAAAAGGCTTAAATCCTTAAACTATAATTAAAAGTTTTTCATTGACTCTTTACAGAATTTTTCATAAAAGTACAAAGTGATGTAGGAGATCCTCGGAATTGTAGAAATAATACATAGAATAGCTATGGGAATGGAAATGTGGGACAGACAGCTCCCATAATTCTCCATTCTCCAGCAAACAAGACCTTATTATTCTTGAAGAGACTACACGAAATCATAATACCTCTCGCAGAGTGCAGGCCAAGCAAGTCTGACTATCTGGCAAACAAATGTCCTTCTAATGAACACTGATTTTGCTTGTTGCCAAATGTCAAATGGTAAACGGCAAATGGCAAATGGCAGCGGCCCAAATGCAGGGCTTTTGTCTGCCTGGCCGTCAAATATTAAAAAATATATAAATCATAAACAGATGACGCTTTTTTGTGCGTTTTTTAGGCTGCTGATGCTGCTACTGCTGCTGCTGCTGCTGCTGCCGTTGGCATTGCCATCGCTGTTGCTATTACTACTTTGCGTATTATTTATTCATAATTTCTTTTTATTGTGTTTTATTGTCGGGACAAAAACAGGAGCTGCCATAGACTCGCCAAGTTGTTCGTCATTTGTCGCGTCACACGCACAACGTGGCGTATACGTCACGTGCAGGTTCGCAGGGTGCCAAGGCAGGGCTTTTGCTTTTGTGAGCCCCACGCTCGGTCTTCCCATTGAATGGTTTTTTACGCCTGCCTAGCTCAGCGCAATCAGTTGACACTTCCCTGAGCATGTCGCCATTTATCCAACAGCACTCGCCGCCCTCTGCTTATTTTGCAAATTTGTATTTCTTGTACAACTGTCACTGAGACACAGACGGGGCAGCTGCACCAACAAAATAATAGCAGCAATACCTAGGAGGCGGGGACAGTAAAAAGAAACATCCATGTCTCGTTTGGTCTGTTTCTTCTCCTCTCCCGCCACAACTTCTACATCTACTTTGACGTCGACTGCGACTGCGACGGCGACTGTGTCTGTGTCTGTGTCTATGTCTATGTCTCCACCCACCCATTGGCAGCGGCACACATGTTTCTCTCCGTTTCTCGGTTGGCTGGTTGCCCCACCAAGGCAGTTGTCATCAGCATCAGCAACTCGAAGCACCCACAGCTGATCGAGGGGGGAAGCAGGCATTAACTTGCTCCTCGTTCCGTCGTTGGCAGTGCTGCAATCATTGTCATTATCATATGCGTCATGATTTCTGGTTCTGTCTGTCAAAATCAGTCTGGGCGCCGCATAGCCAGCCAAGCAGACATGTCGTCTGTAATGGCTCCAAGTCGCTGATGACATTTGTCATATATTGCCATTGCATAACCTAATAAAAAGTATTTGCAAACAAATCAGAATACTTAGTGATTCGGAAAGACTTGCACCCAGTTCAAAACTTTCATAGGCAACTCTGCTCTAAATTAAGGAAACTGAAAAAAATTAAGTAAGAAAGTTCTAGTCGAGACTGCTCGACTAGCAGATCCTCCGAACCCTTCGAGACCCTGATATTCCAAGAATTCTATGTTTTTTTCTGTATCGTATAATAAACAAGACATACATATGCATAGTTATTAAAAGACTCAGTTCATTTACGTGTAGTGTTTAATATTAACACTCTATTTTTTTTTTCTTTTTCTAAAATAACAACTGTGTAATTATCACATCGCTTTGCATAACCTACTAACAATCAACATTGCACATGCATAAATACATACCCTAAACAAAATCTCAGGTTCAACGGGTTCGAGCTATAAAAACTAAAAAAACAAATAAAAACGTTGCAGTTAGATGCAACTAACTGCGAGAGACTCTGTTACCGTACGGCCCCTATTATTTAATAAACATTTAATAATCAAAATATTTCGGCAATTAGCTATGCTTACATACAAAAGGTTGCATGCTATAGTATTCTAAGAATTGCAATTTTTCCCTTTTTGGGAACCGGGTCTAAAACTAAATTAATATTTTATATCAAGCAGCTAAACAAAATCAAAATTTACTGTTTGTTCGAGTATTTTAATATACATGAGATCAGTATACATGAGAAGTATATATATATATATATATATATGTATATATATAGATATAGTAGATATGTATATATAAATATATATATATATACATATATATTGCATTAGAGAATTTTGGTATATTTGGCAAAAATATATTGTATTTTGGAAAAGTTCAAGGGATAAAACCTTTTAATTGTAACTAGTGAGGAAACCTCTTACCAAGCGAGAAAATTCATTCGAATAGAAGACTGGGATGGGATGGGAATTCACATCAAAGGCGCATAGAAGCATTTCTTTGTTAATTTTCCTGTGGCATTACATGATGCGCTGGAGGAGGATGTGGATATGGTAGCATTTCACGGCACTTAATCCGTGTGTCGCAACGGAGTTCAGGGTGCACGAATCGGTGTAAGGGCGAATGAATTATGTGCGACATGTACGAAAAATTACGCTTAAAAATTGCAGTGATGAAATAGAAGAAAAAATGAATTCATTGTGCGAGAGAAAGGCGAGAGGGGGCTGAGATTCGGTGCAGGCTTAAACCCCTTTTTGTCTGGCGGATTTAACACGCTTTTGAAACTTATAATGACATTTTTCAGTGTGCCGCATGCAAGGGGTGCTTGAAGGGGTTGGAGGTGGGGTAGGTCCATGAGCAGCATAAGCAGCCTAATTTTCGAGGAGTGCTGTTCAAAGTTTCTGCGCATTTCAGCGTAGAAAATGCAATAAATTAAGCAAAATACTCGAGTCACCTTGAGCCTTGAGTCCTGAGTCCTGATCCTTGAGCCGCGTTCCAACTTGATGGCTGCTGGGTTAGAAGTCAGGCCCAGAAGGGATGCCAGCGTATTTTGTGCGACAGCAGGCGTCGCCTCGAAAGTTTATTTCTGCTCCTTTATTCATCTCGCTTTTTATTTTATTTTTTATTCGACTGAGCGCGTGATTAAATGTAAAATTGGATTTTTATTATTTGTTTGCAAAATATCCTTCGTTGTTGTCCTTCGCTGTCTTTTGGCAAGTTTTCAAATTTAATCGGCAGCGGTAGCAGCCGGACCGGTAAGGGAGGGGGAAGCGCACGTCACCATCCCAGTCTAGTTCGCATATTTTGCGCAATTTTTTAAGGGGTTCGCCCCGTAAAACCTTTATAATGCGATTTCGCCACTCACCCCCCGTGCAATCCACAGATAATTCTCCTGTAGTGCGTCAGCTGTTGAGCATGCGCTTGGCATTCCTAATGAGTGTGCAATGCGGAGTGTGGGCTCTGTCGAGCTGTACGTTTTAGAAAGTTATTATAAAAGCTAACTTACTGTAAATAACTCATTTATAAGTTTATCCACCGAAACAGGCACCACAAATATACATCTCATAATTAGCCCGAAATACATTTATTCCTTCAGCGGTAGTTGCCGCTGTTTTCCAACTACATAACGCAACAGACACCAGCCAAAAGCCGCCAGTTAATTGACACTAATTGCAAACAGTACGAACAACAATTGCCAGCTCTGCTCTGCTCTGCTCTGGGCTGGACTGGGCTGGGCTGGGCTGTTGTTATTTCTGGCTTATGGCACTGCCTGATTATCGGGCCAGCAACAATTACAGAAAACACAGACAGCAAATGAATAGCTGAAAATCATTTGGTGCGAGTAATTGCAATAAAGTCGTCAATAGAAGGAGAGAGAGAGAGAGTCGTTTTGTGACTGATTATGCGCTAAATGAATGTGCAATGGGTTCGATGGGTTCCCAAACAATATCCTAGTGTGGCAAAGCTGAATAAGGAAGGGTTAGTGTGGCAACAGCTGGCCACAGCCGCCGCAGACAGGACTCTCAAAAGTTGCCCAAAGTCTAGCGCCGATGCAATTATGCGAAATTGCTCATCAATGGCTTTGAGTGTGTTGTTTCGCCTCTGCTGCTTATGTATAATCGTTGACTTTCGATAGAATTTGAAGAATATGCAGACAGCACAGCAGCTAGTGAGGCACTTAATTGAAAGTGTTGCTGCTGCATGTGAACTCGTATTAAAAATGTATATCTCTCTGGCAGTGATTAGGAGTGCTGCGCTGCTGTGCCCTCGATAGCTGTTGCTGCATTAAATTGTCAAATGTCTGCAAGTAATTTCCAGTGGCAGTCCCTAAACAATTGGCGTGCCAAATCTCTCTAAGCTCCTGCAATAGCATGATTGTAATGCTCGCCATGTGCCTCGGCGGCGCCTAGCAATCAAAATGCCATTGCTGCCTGGCCAGGCTGCTGAGTCCCTGGGCTGTTGCTGCTGTTGCTGAGGACAACAACTGAAGCCATAATCAAATTCTGTCACATTTAAAGCACTTTCGACACATTTTAAAATCAAATTTTATGGCCAGAAAACGTTTGCCAATAAAGCCAAGCTCAGTGTGCACGTGTGAGTGTGTATCTGTGTTAAGCTTAGGCGATGCTATGCGATGTGATGTGATGTGATGATAATAATAGGCAAAAATTTGGCAGCAATTTGCGCTCAGGGAGCGATGAAGACAATCGCAGCGCCACAGAGAATCACATGAAGAACAAAACCAACAAGCATGCATACATATACTTTATATATTTACATACATATATATATATATATATATATATATATATATATATGCATATGTGTGTAAGTATGTTTCAGGAAATCCGAACATAAAAGAGCCTCCATACCGACATATAAGTATTATCTGGTCGTGTTGCTGTTGAGTGTACTTAAATCCAATTGACAATTTGAAATTAAAATGCCGAAAAGTACAGCACATGACCGCAAAAACAAAAACGAGATGCAGATGCAGATGCAGTTGCAAGAACTACATATACATATGCAGATACAGATGCAGATACAGATACAGATACAGATACAGATGCATATGCACATGCTGTTACAGATACAGATATATGGATAAATAGAACGCAACGCTGCGCATTGCAAACGCAGCACATTTCACTGGACATGGGAAAGGGTGTGTGTGTGCGTGTGTGTGTGTGTGTGTGTGTGCAGGTTGGACTATGCATGTGCCAGGAATAGAAATTGCAATGTCAGCAATTGGCAGCAAGGCAAAATCTAAATAAACATTGTCACAAAATGCAAGCAACTTACCAGACCCAGTCCAACCCAATCCAACCCAATCCAACTCAACCCAACCTGCCTCCGCCTACTCGCAGCGAAAGGGTTTGCCCAGCCCAACAGATCGAACGTCGCCTTCGCAGCAAATGCTTGTCAATAAAATTGCCAACAGAGCGAGCAGTGGCCTGGGCCTGGGCACGGAAGGACATGCGAATGGGATGCCGAGTGTGCACAGCCAATAGGTAGTTAGACGGCATACAGAGAGCAGAGAGAGCAGACAAATGCAGTTTTGCATTTGCCTGTTTGGCTGACTGGCTGCCGTGTTGCGATATAGGTAAAGATACATTCACAGATAGATAGAAAGATACAGATACATCCTGTTGCTTGACACGGAGTTGGTTTACTCACGTTTATGCCAATGCCTGGCACTTGGGACTTTTGTCGTTTGCTTTATAAATAAATGCATTTTCATTTGCATGCCACGCCCACGCCCCCATCCACACATGCTGCCCCGCCGCCCAGTGATTTGTCAGCTTCACGCTATCCATTCAGCCAACGCAACTGCCCCCCAACTCTTGTTCAAATTTCCATTAGAGCATCCGGCACTTGTTTGCCCTGCCGTGTTCTAGCTCCTGTCCGGTTCCACTGCTTTGATAACTTGCACATTAGTCGCCAACACCTTCTCTTCGACTGCAAAATACCTGCAGGACATAATTTAAAAAAGAAAACTCACCATCCCACCAGCATTACGAATGCTGTGCACATATGTCGTGCGTAGTTTGAGCAGCAAACACGTGTGTTGATTAGAAAAGTTGCCTTTTGCATTAGTTTTACAATTGTTTGAGCACCAAAGTGTGCCTGCATCGTATTCTTACAATCATTTGATTACATCCAGCTGGCAGCAGTGCAAATGCATTGTGGAGTGCTTAAAAACCACTTGGCACTGACAATTGCCATAAGAAGAGGCTCATTCCCATTTACTGTCATATCACTTTCTCCCAAATGAAAGATTTAAATTATTATGAAAGCAGTTTTCATTTTGAAGCTATTATCTGTATACGAAAAACACTTTAAATTTCAAATACGCCATTTTACTCTTTATATGCAGTTAGACTTTTGTGCTTATTATTGAGTTAAAACAAGCTGCATTTGGCCGAGTCCAAAGACAAAATAAATATTTTTTAATTACGTGTACAGATACTAAAACGTTTTATGATTTGCTGCTTCAAATACGGGTTTTTAATAGGTTAATATATGACAAAATATCTATTTAAAAATTCAAAACAACCTTAAAAGCAAACCAAGAAAACTATTACAAAACAAACTTAATGCTTCAGTATATAGATTTTAGTAAAGGGAAGAACATAGTTAGGAACACAATCTATGGAGCTGATTCAATTCACTTTAAATTCAGACGAGACAGAGTATATAGCTCAAGTATATAGCTCAGTGCCAGTAATCACTAATCTTTTAGTGCGGGAGCATTAACTTTTCTTATTATTATTATATAATATATATAAATACATTATTAAGAAGAATTGAATGACTAGAGCTTTCAAAATTCTTCTAAAAACGAATCAAAAATACAATTATATTTAATATATGTATATACATATATATAATATATAAGGATATATTAAATAAAATTATTATATATATAAATTATTAACATCCATATAAATATAGATTTAAATATTATTATTATTATTATATTTCAAATTCCCGCAGAACTATTAAAGTTTAATTATTTAACAGATTTTTATTAGTTGCCCCTCTTATATGCGCTTGCATATGCCACATACGTAAAGTAACATACGTAAAGGGTATTTTCTAGTCGCATTCTTTGAGCGAGAGCACTTATCTTTGACACAAAGGAGCACTTGTGCGATGAGTGCATTCAACGACTTTTTACAGTTACTATTTATAGTTCATTTTTCATCCCTTTTTTGCTGTTATTGCCGAGGTTGTTGTTGTTGCTGTTTCATGCAATAATTTAAACAATTAAAGTGGATAAAAAAACATGAAGCCATGACAAAGCAACCAGGGACGAGAGCTGGGTGGGCTTGAGGTTGCAAAGGGAAGGGAAGGGAAGGCATGCTCTTGCACGACCAATAACCCGTCACTTAACCATTTGTATATGTGAGTATGTGCGTGTGTGTATGTGTGCAACAAGCCAGCAACAATCACAACAGCGACAAAAACAACAACAACAACAATGACATTAAAAAGTCACCTTTGTTGCCAAGGGACGTGCACCACATTCACGTCGAGCGCGCCGGTTGTCCCTTTCAAATTGTCATTCTTCTTGTTTTATGCCCTGTAGTTCTTGCTGCTGCTGCTGTTGCTGCTCTATTGTAGTTGCCAAACTAATTGTACGCAACAAAAAGCACAACAAATATTTTCTGTGTAAAACATTTGAAAAATTCCCGTAAGGGGCAATTGCACTTGGTGACAACAACAACAACATGAAATGTGAGTGTCTGGCTTAAAATGAATGTGAAATGAGCAGGACGCGGGATGAGGCGTTACTTAAAAGGGGCTATCGTAGTTTCGCTATTATTGTTTAATACCCTGTAGTCATTATGTTTTGCAAAAAGGCATATAAGTAATCAGCTAATGAAGTTGGAATATGAAAAGAAAATCATCGAAAATGTTATAATAGTAAATTAAGCTAAATTTGCGAAGCTAAATTTAAAGTTTATTTAAAATCAGACATATAAAATTTAAATTTGTATGCGAAGTTTTCAAATTGTAAAAAGTTTTACAGTTACAAAGTTTAGGTACAAAATATTTTTTCTGAATATCTTTAATTGAATGCCTACTAGCAAGAGGTCTAACTCCTGCCAGACCCCTAAGACGTCTTAAACGGGAAGGCTTTGACAAAACAATGGGCATATAGTAAACATATACTAATAATATAATATATATAAAATATATATACTAATATATTCTAAGTCCCCATAATTTGAGTGAGGTTTGGTTATAAGCTAATATACATAAATGTGTTGTTAAAGTACTAAATTTTACCGTTTCCACACTAAGTAATAAATATATATATAAAAAAATCTTGAATTGAATATTTAAAATTAATTAGAGATTAATCAAAAAGCATTTTCTTCAATTCAAATTTATTCATTTTGATTGAGCTTATATCCTGACTAACTGAAAGACTCACATTGACGATAACTGCTCTTATGAGTTGCTTTGCATTCACTTGAGAGATTCATTGAACATCAACTACTCAATCCAATTATATAAACATCTATAATATAATAGCGGAAATATATCGAATGAAATGAAAGATTTTGGTCTAATTGCAGTCCATGATGTCTTTAATGCCAATTCTGATAAACTCGATTGTTTCCTCCATCCATGCTTGTATTTTAGTATAGGGTATTTTCAGTTCAACGTATTATTTGAGCAGACTCAAAATCTGTAATTGAACTTTTTCTACAATCGCTATAAATTAAGCGGCACATATAAATATATTTATATATATGTATATGTATATAGAGTATGCTAAAAAACAAGTATATATTTATATTTTGTGTGTGTGCAGACTGTTCTTTTTCCCTGACTTGTGGGCCAGCCCTATTCGACTTTAGCGCCCCTTGCCGAATTTTATTATTGTCGCGGTGGAAAATTCAAATTAGAATTCAGAAGCAAAGCAAAAGCAACAGCAAAAGCCAAATGAAACGCTATAAATTATCGCATCCTTGTTGGTGGTTGTTGTTTTGTGTTCTCGCTTCTAAACTGCTCCTGCCGCTGCTCCTTCCCCCTCGCGCAGAGCCCAGCATCTGGAGCAGGTAAATTCGAGCGCGATTTGTAACGGTTTTGGCTTTGTCGTAATTAAAGGACATCCCAACACGCTTTGCTTTGGGCACTTTGGCACTTTAATTCGTTTTTGCATTTCAAATTTGTAAAGAGAAAATTATTGTGACAGGTTTCCTTAATTTGTGTATTATGTATGGCTAAATTTAAGGACTAACATATTTCAGCTATTGCAGTACGCTGATCATTAAATAAAGCAGAGATGCGAACAGCATTTCTTTTTATCTTTTATTTATTTATTTTTATTTTATATTTTAGAATATCTTTAAGCTGTGCCTTTAAGCTCAGAAAAAATAAAAAAGAAAAACAAATTACATCCGTGTTATAGCTCAGACACTTACAAATTCTCCCACTCCACAACGAGCAGGAGGCAGAGAGTGAAATTGGAGACCGCGAAATTGCGATGTCGCCTAATTCAACCTTCGCTAATGAACGCGGCCTCACGAGTTGCCTCGAATCGCTGACCAAGCTAAACCACAAAGTACTTGGCTCAGTTTTTTTTTCTGTCTGAGCTTGAAATAATAAAATCAACGCCTTGCTACAAAAAAAAGTTGATAAATTCGGCCCATAACTGACACAAAGTCAAAAATGGCCAAGAAAATGTACTTTAATGAGTTTCATTGCGGCTCGGAGCAAGGCCCTTCCATTATTCACTGCGCCGACTGTGCCGACTGTGGCTCCAATTTGTCAGCCGGCGCAGCGGTAGATAATAATAGAAGAAAAACATCAAAATTACATAAATTTAATTCTTAACTCAAAGCAATCTCAAACCGCAGCCGAATTTCTGATGACCACAAATCAGCGTGAGTCGACAGAATTTTCTTTGATTTTACTTGGACAAAAAGTTCGTGCAGAGAGCGAAAGGCAAATGTGGAGATTAACTTACGCCGAATGCTGATTGTTCATGCTCATGGTTACATTTCAAACATACCTGAAATGAAGAACAAAGTAAATATAATTTAGCATTTGTATTATTATTAATTGTTTTATAAGTAACTAGCTAATATATTTATGTGAAGTCAAATGAAACTAGAAAACTTTATTCATGAGAATATTATATATTATTATTATATCTTAAACGAGAATTGAAAAATGTATTTATGAGAATATTATTATATATTCACTTGGAGGCAAACCAGTTGATATCTTTTATAGTTATTCTCTTACATCTCTCAAATATAGATATTATTCAAGTATGTATGTAAGTAACTTTTTAACTGAAAAAAGAATATATTTCCCTTAAGTTTATAAGGGACATATGTAAATTGTTGATCAGAGAACAATGCGATCTAGCTTTGTCTGTCAGTTATTATGAGTATGAAATTCAAATTGAATTCAAAATAATTCATAGCTTTTCCCGCCTTTCTTATACGACAATATGTCCAAGGCAAGCGTGTGAATATGTTTTCAAATACAAATATAAACTTTGTTGACCAGTGTCCTATATATAATTTCATTGTGTTGCGAGCTCGATTCCGACAGAGAATGCAATATTATGTTATTTCTATTTACTTTGTGGCTAAATACATATCAAAGAGCACTTGTATATATGAATGTTTCTCTGTGTATGAACTGTCGAATAAGCAGATGGTCTTTGGCTCAGGGCAGTGTTGCCAAATCAGCTTTCTTTCCGTCAAATCTGCTTTTTTGAAACCCCAATTGCGGAACAAATTTTAAAAAATCGGGCAGCGGGAATTCTGGCTTTCTTTTTAAATATATTGTGTTTTTCGATGTTTTTTACTGAGAAATTTAACATTTTTTTTGAGAATGAATGTACAATAAAGTGTTGTTCACTGTAGTTTAATTAAAACAAAATAGTTCAGTATAAACAAAAACATCAGGATGTGTGGCTGAGGAGAGACTTAAATGATAAGCCAAGATATTAGATATTTTGCATTCATTGCAAATGCAGTATAGCTGCCAATTGACCACATAACCGATTTGTGCTTGAAATATTTAAGTAATGTATCTAGGAGTTTAGTGAAGATTCACAAAACAAAATGTTCAATCATTATTAAAAACATTTTTTGTACAATAATGTGCTTCCGATATTGGCGATACAAAACATAGCCTTCTGATTGATGAATCAACTTATATAAATGAAGATGAAATGCTGCCGGGACAACGAGTTAAAAAAAAAAAAAAACAATAAAAATATTAAAATTTGATTGGAAGAATGCGATAAGGATAATAATTATCAAGAATTGGTCGAAACACATGACAAATCGTAAAAAAAAATCCCTTAATATAAGGCAAATAATATTTTAACAGACTTTTTTGCTCAACAATACTGGTTTAGGGCTACAGTCTGCATCCGAGTTTATCACTTTCTAGAAGAGTATTCGTTTTGTTTGAATATTTCATAATTAAATATTAATGAGTTAAAAACTATACTAATTAATATTTAATTATGAAAATAATTGTAATAAATAATAATTCTTTTTTATAGCCCAAGTTATTTTGAATTATAAGCATTTCTGTTAGATAGTGGTAAAGGGTTCCGTAATTAATTATGACATTCAGTAAATTTATTGTCAACTAGTTATATTCTATAAGAGAAAGTTCTCCTGAGAAGAAAACCTGTTTTTGACTATAAAATCTAATGGGTAATCCCAAAAAGGAAACAGATAACTTATAAAGAAGTAAAACTCTTTCCGTTATTGATGCTAGTCAACACGAAACTCGCAAAGTTGAATAAGATCAATTATAAATGTGTAACATAATAATGACTTGCTTTTAACTTAATATTTCAGTCCGAGGCACAGCGCCCACACGAGAGGCGAGAAGCGATCCATTGACAATAAGTCAACGATTACAAATAACTAGTTGCAACTCTACTCCATCTACTGTTTGTGTTCGTGGTCTAGCGAACTAATTAAAGGGCTGGAAACTCGGCTGGCTCTCATGGTGTGGTACTTTGGTGTTCGGTGTTTGGTTGACAACAACAGGAAGATGACAACAGCAACAAGAACAATGGGCAAACAAAGGGAAGACAACAAACAAACAGCAAGGCGACTGCGGCGCAGTTTGCTGTGATTTAATTAATTTCAATGCATAACGTCAACTGTGAAACCGGAACCAGAGACCGAGCCCAAGCCCTAGCCCGAGTCTGAACCCAAGCACAAACCCAAGCCCAAGCCCAAGCCCATAGTCCATGTCCGACGACGCAGTCAAACTTGACACCGAAAACCGAACCCGAAAGAGAGCCTCAACTAGAGCCGCACCAGGATGAGGACGAGGACGAGGACGAGGACAGCAACGTTTGGCGCCAACTGGACTGGAAAATTAAATCGAGTAAAATTTTTTGTGACTCTTTGCCTTAAATTCCACGTTATAAATAAATGCTGTGAGCTTCCCTGACTGCACTGAATGATGAGCGAAGAAAAACGAAATGTAGATAGGAAATCCTGCCAGCTGGGCAGCAGCACAGCCCAACACCAGCACCAGTCGCAGCACAACAATAACAACTCCATCAGCAACCTTAAAGTATTCATTTTCGTGGCACTTGCCGTAAACATTTTTCCACGACATTGCGTCCGCACTTCAATTAGCATTTCGCATGTCTGACACTCGAATAGGGCCTCCACAGAGGCTGCAATTTACATTTCTAATTCGGATAACTCTGCTGCCTTAAGTAAGGTTGCAAACTGGTTTTGAAGCGCTTCTCTATTGGACTTAATATTTCAGAAATGTTTTCAGAATCGTATCAGATTAGACAGAAATATTTTTGATATAGAAGCAACTGCAACTTTAAAGCAAATTCATCTAAATTCATCTCTCTTTAAGAGATGCAAGTATGTATTTGATCTGAATTAAATTTTCTAACATATTAGCTACGCATTTAAAATGTAAAATGGCAAAATGCATATTAAAATGTTGTCTGCTAAACAAACTAAAAAGCCTGCCTCAATTCAAAGCTGTGCGTCGGATTTCTATTGGTCTATAGAAATTATGCAGGCAAATTTATTACAGCACAGAATTTAAATGAGTTGAAATCGTTGTCATTGTTTTATTTATACAAAATGTGCGCTTTGTTGTTGCTGCTGCAATAATGAAAGTTACTCAATTGGAATATTTCAGCTTATGTGCTTAACACACACACACACACACACACATGAATACACACACACACACACACATACGTACACATGAATACGAGAACAATGAAAGTGAACATTTGACAATGCAGTTCCATTCCTGACAGACACCATGAGCTGTGCTGCAGCTGCACCCAAGGGAGTCGCCAATTTATGCGCCACTCCCCCTTTTGGGTCGCATGTCCTGCGAAAGTTGGTGCCCCAGTCCATTAGTCAGTTGGTGGTCCTTTGTTGACTTCATTCAGTTTTGCGGTACATTTGCTTTGTATTTTTGCTCCCCATCTCTGTTGCTGCTAGCATTGCATTGACATTTGGGTCTTTTTAAGCGCCCCGACTGGATCTGAAATCAAGCGAATAGTTTTCGTTGTCCTCAATATGCTCTCATCCAGTTGGAGGTCAAAATTAATGGCAATCAAAGCAGTTTGACTCGCATGGGTTTGCAGCTGGCCAGCACATGGTCGTTGCTCCCGGCTTTAAATCGAAGGGTTGTTATCTAAGAAAGAGTTTGCTTTTTAATAGACTCGGGGTGAATGGGAGAGTAGAGAATTTATTCATATAAACTATTAATTTTCCTTCAGAGAGTAAGTGAGTAGTAAAGGCTGTCCTCGAGGCGGCGAGAGTTTAATTTTCACCAAGTTGCATACACAAAGACAATCGAAAATGTCTGCAAGAACTCTATTAAACATCCTTTAGAGCGCGCGAAGTACAAGCGAGATGATGGAGTAGGTGCTGCAGCACAAACTTCAACGGTAGCTGGGCAGGAGGCAGGAGGCAGGAGGCAGGAGACAGGAGGCAAGAGGCAGGAGACAGGCGGCAGAGTACAATAGGGTTGAGTCCCAAAGTTGTCGCCTTGGCTATATAAACCAAGCGCCCAGGAGCAACAAAAATGGCGCAGTAGCAAATATTGCCAAGACGAAGACACAACGCGGCTGCCTGGCTGGCTGCTGTGGATGAATATATTTGTTTTAGGGATAAAAGGAATTCAGTAGGGCTTAAAAGTGCGGATGAGTGCCACTTCATGAGCAGCACAAGGAGCAAGACGACTCACGCGACAAAAACGACGACGACAATGAGTCTTAGAGGTAAGCGTCGGCAGAGGGCTAAGGGCTGAGCCGAGCGGGGCCTGGGCACCAACAAAGCGCGCGAAAAGCGCTCAAGAAAACACCGAACAGTTAAAAATGACGTTAAAGTAAACAAGATGAAAATTAAAAGCCGGCAACACGACGCAGTGCACAACTGAAGCAAAGCCGAGCACACAGCCTGTGCGAGGATTTGATTTAAAAATGGAGTGGTATTTAAATAAGACCTTGTTGCATATTCACAAGCGCTTCGTCGAATGGCGATGTGTGGCAGCCAGAAGCAATGTTAGTTGCAGCTTAATTGTCATTGCCACTGGGGCAAACTGATGGCTGCTCCAACTAGGTGCAGGTGGCGACGCTGCTGAAGCAGGTGGAGTTGGAGGTGGAGGTGGAGGTGGAGGCTACTCCATTTACAATTTTTTGCCCGCGTTCGGGTTTTGTGTGCACTCTCTGAATAATTAAATACAGCCAAAAAGAATGCAAATGTGGTTCGGTCCACAACATTTTTCTACCAACGCGCTTTTTGCTAGCTGCAAGAACCACCTGTGCAAGATTATTCAGTAAAAATACCATTATACATTTATTTTTTTTATTCATGCTACGTTAAAAGCTCACTGCGCTAATGAGCTAGGATTTTAAGAGCTGTCCTACCTTCCAGGCAAAACATGCATAGTCCTTATTATGATATAGTTGGAGAAATATACGCATATAAAGCCTGAAGGGGGGAAAAGCACTCTAAGGTAGAAGGATATCCGAACCACCAACCTTCCACAATTGCGAGTCAAAAGAAACTTGAATAAAACATGTCAAATTTATTTGGCATGACACATTTGAATGCAAATTTATGCAAAGCGTGTCAATGTGCTAAGCAAACAAAAAAATCTGCTAAAACTGAGACTGCAACTAAGAAGCAATATAGTCACCCTTGCGGGCAGCTGAAAACTGGGCCAGGGCACGGCTCACATATTGAGAATAAGCCAGCTTGAGTGCTGGCTGATTGACGTGGCCAACAACAGTCGTCTCTCTAATCCGTTAATAGAAACATTAACGAGGCATTTTTCGAAAATTATTTCAAGCACGCGACACCATCGCAGCCATCGCAGCCATCGCTGCCATCGCAGTCAACCCGGCAACTCGCCAACAACCGAGTAAATCAGCACTGGCATGTTCAAGTCAGCTGGCTCTTCAGCACGTCAGTCAAGTTCAAAGTGGAATCGTGTGGGCAACACTGCTTGTTGTTAGTTTGCAAGCGCAATTGGCCTGCTGCTGCTTGGCTGCTTGGCTGTTTGGCTTGTTGGAGACGAAGAATAAGAAGAAGAAGAAGAAGAGACCAGTCACGTGACGGGCGTCGTGAAAAACATTTTCATTTCGCTTTAATTTGGTCGATCGTTAACCCTTTACCACTGACTTTCAGGAGAACGCTCTATTTGCAACGCTGCCTGGCAATCAGAGCACCTCATGCTGTTGCCTGTTCGCCAGTTTGCCTGTTTGCCTGTAAAGTTGAAGTAGCCCTAAATAATTGCATTGTAATGTGAAATAGCAACCACCCAGAGGTATACCCCAAGTTCTACTCCTGCTTGCGATCCGCTCCTCCACTTGGCCCCAGTTATTTTTGCACGTTCGTCTCGCCACACACACCTCGCACCGCACTACACACTCAGTGCAGTGCATTGTGTTTATGTGTCGGTAATTTCCAATCTCACTTTGCAATCGTTTTACAACATTTTGCTTTTATTTTATGCCAGAGCTTTTGATAGCCAACTCCTCGCCCAGGACTTGACTCGCTGTTGCGCAAGTTTTTTTTCCCTCTATCGTACCCATCTCCACTCCTGCTCGCTGCTCGCTACCTCCTGCCTCCTGCTATCCCTGTTATTTTTACTCTTATTGCAACTTACTATTTATGTGTCTGCTGCAATTAAAGCGGAAACTAGTTGAGCACCACAGTGGAACTTCAGCGAACATATAGCGAGAGATTCCTATCGCAAAATGAGAAATAAAGGCTATACTAAAAAACCAGATTGATTTTTTTAGAACTGAAAAATCTTTGCAGATTGCAAATATAAACCCGCTAAAAAAGTAAATATAAATTTAGCTAGAAATGCATTTTAAAATATTTAATATTTTTTTTTTATAATTTTTCCGCTTGATGAGGCCCATAGTACAGGCCTACAGTGCAGTACTGCGAAGTGTTGTCTGTCCATAATCATACGACTTCTTTCTAATTTGTTTTAAATCGATGACCAGAAACGTGCCGACTTTACTAAATGAAGAAAATTATTAGGAAGCAGGAAATGCAGTTTGTGCAACGTAAACACAAAACCTGCGCAGTGCAACGACAAGGCGCAATTAGTATTAACCGATATAATGCCAGCGGATCCTTTCAACTAAACCCAAAATATGAAAATAGAACACATACTATCATGTATACACTATTTTACTATTTTATAATGTAACCAGGTAGCGCTCTATGAATCAGGCTAAAAAAAAAAAAAACAAAAGCGCATTTATTTACACTCTCATTCGATTGATTAATCTAAATCAATATTAACAATCATATTACATTATAATCAACTTAATTTGAACGACTGACGATTTTGTTGTTCAATATGTTCAATATATTATAGATATTCTTTTTGAAAGATTTTGAAATAAAGAATGGACTTATTTCTCGATTAAACAAAATATGACACTCTCTTTGCCATTATATCAGATATATTTCAGTGGATTACTTTATCAATGGCGTTGCTTGATGTTTTATTAGTATACGAAATTGGGTTTATTTTCTTAGTTTTTATCTTTAAAATATTATTATTCTACCTCAAAAGTGGTCTCTTAAGGCCACCCACCTGCTTTATCAATCTTTTGTATTAATTTCATATCATTTCAGTTCTAGAATATGATAGCTTCTTTGCCGCTGAGAGAAGGCTTTTTTTTTTTTTTTTTTTTTTTTTTTTTTTGCTTTGTTCAATCTTTGATACTTCTTTATGCCTTTTAACGCTTAATTCGTAAGTGAGCAGACAAACTGTTATTTTATAGCCCAAATGTGCTGATCACTGAAACACCGTTGTGCCAACATGTATAGTAATCCGCATACTCATGTCTAATAAGAATACGATATATCATATGTAATTGAAAACTCGAAACACTAAATCAGGTGCTGAGATACAAAGGCCATTTGCTAGTGTGGCAAATGAGAACACACTTCCATAAGTATGAGCTAGAAGAGGAAATGGTATACTAGCTGTTTGAAATTTCCTTCATTCATGGCGTATAGAATACATTAACAAAAATTATATATATGGTATACATATCTGGGTCCATAAATATCCAAAGTTCTAACAATATTCTAATAATAATTAACTAATAAATAAATTTGATGTACTAACCTATTGTATTTCCCATCATTTTGAAGTGATAATCCCAATATTTTTTCATTATTAGAGACCCAAAAAATTATATATCTTCCTTTACTGAAAAATCGTTTAGCTTACAAGAAGCTTGGTGTACCTAAACTAGACAATGTGAATGTATAAGCCTCTTGGCTTATCTATGCTCTATTGGTATTGCCCAATTGCTACATTATAAATTTTTAATAATTGAACTAGATCTCATTTTAAATGTATGGATTGATTTATCAATCAATAACAAGTTACGAATTTCAACATTTGTTAACATTAAGCTTTTGGATCAGATATTTCCCATAACAGGGATTGAAAAGACCCATTCATAGTATTGCAATTAGCACTTTCGAATGCCAACACCGAATGAAAGGTCAAAGCCCTAGTCATTGGGGTGGGACAACCACTTGATCATTACAAGGAACCATGCGGCGGCTGCATCTGAATGGAGGAGTCACGAACCGAGGAGCTACCAGTTTCGAACGCATTTTAACAGCTCCGGGCCATTGAGAACGTAAATCAAGTGCAACATTTTGAAGCGACAGACCCGGCAGCTTCCTTCGTTTTGCCAGGCATTCCCGTGGCAGGTTTATTTTTTTTGCAATTTTGAACAATTTGTTACTTGCATGCGGCTGTCGAGGCAGCCAAAGTGCTGCACAGGTGCATTGTGCATTGGATTTGCAAAATGCAAAACATGAAGAAGCAAAACTGTTTTGGCTGCTGATGTAGCTTAAAGAGCTGTTGATTTCCTCCCTAGCTAATGTGCTTAATCCAGTCCAAGTATGAACTTAACTGAGCTAACTTAATTTAGTTTGTGCAAGAGAGGACAAATTACACGCAGAGATCATGTTTTAATATTTCTTTCTTCAGATTGATAGATTTCTATTCTTTTATTTATTTTTATCTGAGTGCTTTATTTCCTTTTGATTTTATTTTTGGAATATATCTACGTATGTGGTTTTTTTTTTCCAAATTTCTAGTTTTGATGTAGAATTGCTGGAAAATGTATTTCTCACAAGTGTACAATGGATTATAATTGGAAAAGATTTAGTTTTGGAAATAAATCAGTTTCACGTTGATCGTATGTTAGTATACATTTTCCTGTTAGCGCGAAATTATCGTATGTCTATACAAATGTATTCTTGTGTGGAGATCAAAACTTCTAAAGTTAAAAAATTAAACAATATAAGAGCATTTTGAACATTTTTTTTTATTTCTCAATATTTTTCTTATTATACCCTGAAAATGCGAATTCAGGGTATAATGGTTTTGTAAAAATGTATGTGACAGCCAGAAGGAGACGTCGCAGACCACACAAAGTATATATATTCTTGATCAGCAGAAAAAATAAGTTGATCTAGCCCTGTCCGTCTGTCCGTCTGTATGAACGTCGAGATTTCGGAAACTACAAAAGCTAGAGAGTTGAAATTTCACATGAACACTCGTTAGTTACGCAGTACGAGTTTATTTTGTTTTTTTTCGATAACTCATCACATTTCCAAATTATCGATACAAAATCTAAGATTCGTTTACATTTTTAAGGTTTTTTGGGTATAACATCTATGACGTTTTAGCTAGAGACTTAAAATTTATATATTTAGTTTTTTATTTTAATTTAATTTCTATATTATATATTATTATTTTAATTTATATATTCTGGATACGCAGATTTTGTAATTTCCAGAATTTAGATGCCATGCCCAAAAAAAAAAACGTATTTCAAATACTAGAGACTTGCAACTAGAGCCTTCTTTTTTGTTTTTTGTTGCGTTTTGCGCTTTTATTCCTCGTTCAATCTTTAAATATTTATTGATCAAGCTTGTAATAAACTCCGCTGTGAAAGCCCAAAATAGTGTTTACATACTAAAGTGTTTACAGTGGACTCTATTCACAGTACAATAGATTCTTTTGTCAGAAACCACAATGTTTGGGCACAAAGTGAATGGGCGACACTCATAAGATGTTCTCGAACAAATCCGTTAGGTTACAAGGTCATTGAGCTTTGTTATAAGGATTTTCAAAATTGGAAGCATTTTCAACATGCATATTTAAAAATTAATTATTGACTCAAAGTAAAATTCACGTTGCTGAAGTAAGCCGAGTATTGTTACCTAATCTTGATAAGAACATTCAAAAATTTTATAAAATTAAATTAAATATTTAAAAAAAAAAATTGTTTTGTGGATTTAAGCAATTTATGTAAACAAAATAGTTTAAGTATCATAATGAATAGTTATGCCTTCAATATTCAAACAAGTAAGAACGTTGCAGTTAGGCGCAACTAACAGCGATATACTTTGTTCCCATAGGTGCATCTTATTTTTAATAAACATTTAATTAACGAAATATTTCGGCAATTAGAAAACGTACATGGCAAGCAACAAACGTTTTTCCTACACATGCATACAGATTTACACATGTACACACTATACGAGTATACACACAACTTTCTATGTATACATACAAAAGCTTGGATGCCAGAATATTCTAAGAATTGTGACTGAATTAAGAATTTTTCGATCGTTACTTTAGTTTTGTCAAAGGCGCTCTAGCAATACCTTATTTGGTTTTAGTTAACGAAACCCAAGTCAGGGCAGTGGCGCTGGTGGTAAGCGCTATGCAAGCTATACTTAGGTGCGTGGGTTCGAATCCCGCAGAAAACTTTTTTTCAAAAATTATTAATTTTTTATTTTTTTAATATTTGTATATTTATTATAAAATGCTTGCTGCCAATTGATAATCATTTATAAACATACGCATATGAATTGTGCATTTAAGTAAAAACTAAAACTGCTTTATGCTTTCCGATTTGCGACGCTGTGTGGCAGGCAGTTTTTCTATGCATGCATATATGTATGTATGCATGTGTACGTGTATACACATCCAAAAGTGTATACATATTGCAAGAATTGCGATTGTATTGTTTTGTGACGTCACAAGCTGCTGATCAGCTGGTCAGCTGATCAGCTGTGAATTTATTTAGGTTTAGCTAACGATTACATGTTGTTTTCAAAAGACCCAGGTTCGAATCCCGCTGGAAACTTTTTATTTATTAATCAAAAACTTATGAATTTTATTTTTTAAATTTATTAATATTATTATATTTATGTTAAAATGCTTTTTGCCATCTTAGCAATTGCTACTAAGCTATTGTATGCATGAATTATGCAGTTGGCCACAACAAACTTCTTTGCCGATTTGCCACGCCCCCAGGGGGCGTAGACGCATAATTTTTTGCCAGTTCTTAGAAAGGGCCGAGGCTAACATGCCTGCAAAATTTGGTTGCTTACATTCCAAAAATGCGAAAATTACAGGGTATTTTTCGATATGCCACGCCCCCAAAGAGGCTGAAAAATTATTTTTGGGGGATCGATAGAGGAGAACATTAGTAACTCAACCATCCAATTTTCAAGCTTCTAGCTCTAAAACTGTAGGAGATATAAACTTTTGCGGTTTGCCACGCCCCCTGTGGGCGTAGATATATCTACCATAGCTTATTAGTCTTGGGTTGTCAACCCGAGTATACATGCAAAATTTCAAGTCTCTAGTGTCAATAGTGTCCAAATATAGCACAATTTGAAAAATCACTATATATTCAGGTCCGATTTGCCACGCCCCCAATGGGCGTAGACATAAAACTTTCTTCTTAGAATCATAACATTAACTCACATGCAAAATTTCAGCGTTCTAGCTTTAACGGTGTAGAAGATACGTATTTCCCGATTTGCCACGCCCCCAATGGGCGTAGATATATCCGCCATAGCTTTTTGAACTTGGGTTGTCACCCCGAGTATACATTTCAAATTGCAACTCTCTAGCTCATCATCTAGTATGATAACTTAACTATGGGCGGAAGAGTTTTCCGATTTGCCACGCCCCTAGTGGGCGGATCGGGAAAATTTTTACACTTTATAATTCGGGAACATATATGAGTATATGTTTAAAATTTCAAGTCTCTAGCTCTAATAGCGCCGAAAAATATTGCGTTCATACGGACAGACGGACAGACGGACAGACGGACGGACAGCAAGACGGACATTGCACAAACCCAATATACTTTTTCCCCTTCGGGAACAAAGTATAAAAAGCATCCTAGACTGTGTGGATGAGGCAGATGAAGAAGACTGAAGCTAATTAATATTTCAAGCACACTAATGGATCTAATTTACTTAAAAATAACGCTTTAAATTTACTTTACATACATGTATCTCATAAAAAATAAATAAAACAACAATACAATATTTTTCATTACTTATAATAATAATAATAATTAATATTAAATCAATTTATATCGTGTGTCATACTAAGGCGCGCGAAAATAACGTATGTAGATAGTTAATCATTTTTTTTTTTTTACAAAATATGCTATCATAAAAAAAATTAACATTTGTTATTAAAACTAATAATATACAATCTATGAAAATTCAGCTATGATTTAATCATTTTAAACTGAGAAAATTAAAAAAAAAAAAACCATCTGCTGTAAAATTTGGGTTTTCGACATACGAAACTTTCGCTGAAATGGATCGATATGTTTGTTCAGAAGCTTATGAATATTAATCCATGTAAATATACAGTGTGTAGCTATTGCCTTATCTGAGAAATATTTTTGATATATTATAATTTTCTGTTTTTTGCTTGTGAAAACGTTAAAGTTATCCTTGAAGATACAGTCCCGGCAATGCTTTTATTCCCTCTATCGAGGGTTAACCAGCCTTGGTCGTCTACATTGTTATAGACGATATTTTTTCAACGACAATGCTTATGCAGCAGGATGCAGCAAGGCATGTGGGAAAAAAAAACGACAAGAGCTGGTGTGTTGAGTCTAGAAACTATTTTAATTGCGTATTTAATAGATACACAAGCACACGCAAGCCGACACGTGGACGCGGTACATTGGATCGTTATGTACGCTATGGCTGTCTGCTGCTAAAATGGCAACTGGTTTGCAGTGAAATATGCTCGACCTAACAAAAGCAACAGCAACAGCAACAGCAACAGTAACAGCAACAACAAAGAGAGAAACAATTCCAATAGGAATAACGAGAATAACGCATATGCCGCGTTGTCCCATTTGAAGTTGTTCGCGTATACATAATATTTATGTTGCAGGCAAAAAGCCAAAGGATTAGTCGCTGTAAAGCATTCAGCGCCAGCAGCTGCTGAAAGGAGCGCCAAACAGAGCATGAAGAGTTTAATTGCTCAAAATGGAATAAAAACTAAAGTGGCCTTTGCCATCAACAAGCTGAGCAAGCTGCGCCATTTTCCGTGCTTTTGTAATATTTTATTCAATCAAAGTAAATTAAATCGAATCAGTATATATTGCTCTGCACAGCATTGCTATTTCTCTTCTTCCTCTCCTGTTCCACTTGAAAACTAAAAAGTATATATGATTAAACTAGAAGCATGCAAACCAGACAGTTGCATAGATAAAGCACTGGAATAGTAAGTTTCTATATTTAAGAAAATTGGACAAAAGGCAAACTTTTCGCAATTGCAATTTAAAAGTCAAATTTTTGCCTCCGAGCCTTTAAATGTTGTGTCCCATCAACACAGATTTATTCAGAGCGCTCAGAGCTCGTATGCAAAATTGACTTTAATGCTTTTATCATTTCGTGTCGTCCTTGTTGGCACATTTGCCACACACTTGTGTGCATTATGTATATATGTATGTGTGTGTGTGTGTTTTTTTTTTTAGAGATGTTGTTTGGAAAGCGAAATACTCATTTGAAATGAAACTCAGAAATTCCATGCAGCACTGCGCACTTTGCTTTGACGTCCTTCTTCCATGGCAGAGTATGCATTAGCAGCCATGCGTGAAAATCAGGCCAAGCGCGTGAGAGCTAAATCTATTGTCCACATTTAGTATTTGGCACAAAACACACCCAACTAATGATGATAATCTCCTGCGTTGCTTGTGGGTGAATTCACAATATCCTAGGAGTGTTTGAATTTGATCAGGCCGCAAACGAGTTGAGCTCGCCAAAGCCTGCTTGCTGATAGAGAATCGCGACTTTTTGTGCGTCTCCATTTGAGTGTGAATCTGTAGATAAGAATTAAATGTGATTGTACATCATCAAAGAAGGGTTAGCTTCCTGATGAGATTCTTTATTACCCATTATAAAATTGTAATGTAGGGTATACTAGCTTCCCTAAAGAAGGTGTCGTAATAGACACAATAAAGAATATTTGTTTATAACTAAATATTTTAGTATATATTATTTATGTATGTATGATAGGGATATGTTGCATAGTATATGTTGTATCCTAATGAGAGACTCGGTTTATAATCCCAATTGAATTCGTGAAAAACTGTGCTTTTTGAAGCTTCAGAATTGAAAAATTATAGAGTAATTACTGTTGACATGAATGGAAGATTTATTACTGTATCGTAAATAAGTATTATATAGACAGTGGCGCTCAGCTCCAATATTCTTAACTGTTCTTCTTGATTTTTAACGAAATTCAAATACATATTAAATCAATCATATTCCTAAGCTGTTCCCTAGCTCTAAGATCTTGATTCATTTCTGATACTTTTGCAGTCTTGCTTCATATGTCATATTCATTTAAATTTTGAAATTTCAGACAGTACGAGAAAAAATGCCTTTTTGTTCCATCTTTGTGCTGCTTTATATAGTCAAAAAGAAATGCGACAATGAATTCCACACAGCGGAAATTACTCGTAAACTCGATTTGCGAACCTCATCTCTCAACTTTATAATGCTAATTTCGGGAAAACGTCAACCTCTCCTAATTTTTCAGCGAGCCCTCCGAAAATGTTGTAAATAAACGCAGTAAAATTATGTGAATTCTATTGTAAAGAAACATTTAATGAAATACAGTCTAGCTCTTAGCTACATCCACAACCTATTCGTATTTTCCGACTTGCCCAGTTGATGTGATTGAATTGTTCACTAAGTTATGGGGCGTGACAAATCAGATCTAATATATATCGTTTTGGTATCGAATATATTAATATTTTGAGCATTATCTAGAGACTTGATATTTGGAACTTACAGTATATAGTTCTTAAGATATATACATTAATATACGCCCATACATTGAGTGGGAATTCGGAGGGCTCCGATCTGTACCATGATATTGATAAGTTGCAGCGTGTGATAAAGTAATTCCCAACATGTGGATATATGCACCACTTGGTACACATATATAATAGAGATAAAACACACAGTTAATAAACATTTGCTTCTCAATTGTTCCGAATAGATTTTGTAGTCTGTTGTGAAGAGGTGTTTGTGGTTAATCTTCAATGCAATGAAATGAATGATAATTTATTACGAATACATTTATTAGAAATAAGTAGAAGCATAGATTTACCAACATATTTTTATCACAAATTTGAAAAATAAAATAAATTAAAATAACATTTCCTAATAAAGGTAATTAGTACAACAAAAGCTAAAGACAATTATAAATTAATATATTCCAATTGAATTGATACAAATTGTTTAGATATTTATCTAAGCCCCAAGTCACAGAAAAATTATGTAGTATATATAATATATTATAATATAATATGTAGATATATATGTATATTCGCGAGATCTGAAACCATTATATTATTTGTAGTATTCACATTTTTATTGTTTACCAAATTAATTTTTTCATGTTTAGATTTAAAATCGTAAAAGCAAAACAACTATAACAAGAAGATTCGAACACAGACACTTCATTGCGCATGAGCCTGGTATTATATTGGACTCCATGTAGATGATGACTGATGAAATAGTTGACGCATGTTGATTCTTTTTCTTCTTACACTGCTTATGCAGCTCATCTGCGTACGTTAACTGGAAGGGAATGCAGTTCACAATAACGGAATCATCCAGCTCTATAGGATAGTTGTGGCCATTACAATAGAAGAGGCCCTCGCTGAGCACAATGTTATAGCATCTAGTCAACGGTCCCTCGTAGAATACAATGAGCAGCATTGAAGAGCCAAAGTAATCGGCGCGTTGCCAGATGGTGTAAGGCGCGTTAATGGCGGGATTGCGATCCTTATATTGCAGCCGGATTTGGCGTTCATACTTTCCATGGCACACAAACTCCAGTATGTGGCCGTCGATGAAGGAGCAGTTCTTTAAGCTTAATGTGGAAACTGTGGCGGGGTGAAGGAGTAGAAGCAGCCAAAAAGCAATCAAGTTTATAATGTAAGCTCCTGCGCATTGGGGGCTTACTGGCATGGCCTATAATATTGCAGCAAATAGTTTGAAAGTCATTTTTGACAATTTGTTCAAGAATGAGACACGAAAATCAATGTAAAAAAGTGGTTTGACCGAACTGTCACAATTTGTACATATGAAAATGCTTAAAGAACCAATAAAATGTGTAATTTTGCTTGTATAACCGTCTTGATTGGTTCTATGCTAATAACCATCAAAATTTCTCCATGCTCTGAAGCCCCAAACTTCAATTCTCCAAATACCATCACCAAGCAAATCCAATTTCAATGATAATTGACATTTTATTCGTTGATATTGTTTCAAAAAAATAATATTTTGATGGCTGCGACTCGTATAGCTTTACACTAAATGCAAAGTACCATATGTTGTTCCTCAACGCACATCATCAACACATGGGCTTGATTCACGAATGCAGTTGGAGTGCTTAAAAGATATCTCTAGTTCAAAAATCCGAGATTTGTGAGTTCATTTACGCAGTTGCTTTGCTTGTGGATAAAACATTTGAACTCAAATGCAAGTTTGGCCACTTTTTAATCATTTTATTATAGAAATGCATTTGTTGTACTCTAACCCCATTGAAAATGGGAATTCGGGGTATAATGGTTTTGTGAAAATGTATGTAACAGGCAAAAGGAGACGCCACAGACCCTACAAAATATATATATTCTTAATCAGTACAAAACAAGTATGAAGGCTCTACTCGAGACGGCTCGACTTCGAGATACCCTGAACTCTGCAAATACTCTTCTTTGTTTTGCACTTGGTGTCGTGGCTTGGGGGTTGCTTGGGCTGAAGCTTGGACGCCTATAACTTTCGGAATAGATGAATAGCATTCAAATGTGTCTATTATTAAATAAATTTAGATGAGCTTCTCATCGTTCGAGTCGATAATGAATAAATAATTTGATGGATCTGTATTTTTACAAACGTCGTAATTAAAATGCTTTAAACTAAAACTTTTCCCTGAGAATATTCAGTCAATCCAAAATTTATACGCATCATGTTAATCAACGCATCAAAATTAAGCCTTCTTCTTATACTGGGTCGACTGCATTTATTGCTGGCAACCCGATCTTCATTTAACAACTGTACCATGTACTTCGATACGCTAATGCACCGAGTGTGTCATGGAAGGCTGCCGTATCAGCTACACGTTCATTATCCGGACTCTTATGCTCATACGAATGTTCCGTATGCCATCTTTTCACCCGATCCGATAATGTCGTTCGCCTTTGTCACAATGCACCGTTCCCCGATTATGGAGTGTGATAACCTCACGATTCTAGACTTCAACCTTTTCAAGTGCAATTCGGAATATAATATTAAATTTGCGCTGTCTTTAATATTCTGTTTCGTCTATCCATTTCCCTACATTGGGGAGCTCACAGACAATTGCATGGACACAAGGACCTCAAAGTTTCGCATTATAGATCAATCCATCTTGCATTATGCCGACGTCGAAAACGCTGGCCACTCCTGGACTGCAAAATCGTGGCAGACGATTGCTACGATCCCTCCGCTTTCTCTGCTGCTTGCAGCGAGTTGATGTCTCATAAATTTGGCATATGGGCTACGATTACATTCCGAACTATTTCATATAGCATGCTGTAAGTACTGGACACGGCATGCTATATCAAATATATCCAAATGTGAATGTAATCCAAATGCCAAATTTTAGGAGTGTTTCATCTCAATACGAAATTTTGTATGTCTCAGCAGCAGTGGTAAATTAATAATATAAAAATGCCATAATTTAAATAAAGAACTATTCACAATGAATTCTATTTGGCTTTTGACGACACTCACCTATTGGCCAATCAGCTAACGAACTTCTGAAAGTTATTTTATTGGCTCGCAATCGAGTATAGAAATATTCCAAGATTTATTTAGGTTGCCGCTGCGGGCCAGCTCGGTATAGTAGAGGGTTATTTGTAAACGTGTGTGTAAAGTTTCACAGGACAAAAGCGAGCAGCGACGAAGCAGCAACAAAATTTATTGCGTGTCTCAAAAAGTAAGCGAGGACTAAAATTAGGGGAAATTGATATTAAGAAGTTGCATGAAATGCTTAAATGAAGCGTAAAAATAAACACGCCCGTCTAATGGACTGCCTGATTGCTGTCGCTCGGAACTCGCATTTCGGGGGACTCGATTGCACGAGAAACTCTGGGTCCTGAGTCCTGAGCCCTGAGCCCTGAGCCCTGAGCCCATGTCCCTTAGCTGAGGTGAAATGTGTATTAAAAATTCTTGGAAAACTAATCAATGTCGAATGTATTTTGATTGCGCCGAAGCGACAGTCAGGACGCCACACCGACTGATCAAAGCCCCGCCCGCCGCACGTTTGACTCCATCGATTTCCGACTCTTTTCAGACGAGCGCGTGGTTAGAAGAAATTAGAAAATAATTTCCTTTGTTTCTTGTCAACCGCTGCCATAAATTTCTGGTGACATGTGCTGTATGAAGGAGTGTCTTCTGCTCCTACCTGATACTGTGCGATGTCAACAAAGGTTACTTTGCTATCTGTAATCAAAGCTTTTCAAATGTTCCTGCCTTAAGCCAGTCAGTTAGTCAATCCCTCATTCGATTGTTGTATAGGAATATTGAAATCGTATATTTATTCTCTAGCTTAGGAAGCAAATACAAATATTAAATGAGACAACTTTACAAAACCAAGAGCCTAGCTGACTATATGAACTAAAAACTATACAGAAAATAAAAAAGAGAATGAAAAACTGGTTGGTTAGCTATTTATCTTTATCTCCTTTGAGGATTCAATTTGTCTGAATATCCTATTTTGTAAATTTATTAAGAATGTTACAATATATTAAATAATTTCTACCTTTCTAATTCATTCCCCTATTCAACACTTTATTTTCAGGGCTTAAAAATTCTATATTGAAATTATGATTGCATTTGCAACATGTCGTCAACCCCAATTGTTTTAGTCTGTTCTCAAAGGGATTATAATTCGAGGGAAACAAAAGGGAATTGATATATTAAACAAGATAGCAGTGGAAGTTATGAGTTGGTTTCATTAAACGCAGCGATGCGATTCTTCCACCCATTGTCCCAGGAGAAGCTGTCGAATTGACATTTCTACTTAACAATCGACAAAGTGAACTTCAATTTTTAATCGGGTTTCGAGCTGCTTACTGCAGCCGGGACACACATTACTTTTATTAATATGATTTTCGCTGCACTCGAGTGGATTGCAATTTTACATTTTGTAATTTACATTTTAATATTCTGTTGGGCCTGGGTGATAAAAATGATGAAGATGCCAGTGTCAATGCATGTCATTGTGTTCTCCAATGAACAGCCATTTATCTGCAATTATTTGCTTTAAGCATTAAACACAAAAGTTGCGCGCCTGCACAGCTCCGGAATGTGAATTGCGAATTGCTTCAGGCGCCTGCGAAAATACTTCAGCTCTAATGAACAATAATAATCTCTCCATTGTGTCCTTCGGGGCCAGGGTCGGATCGGTTGAAATGTGCTTTTTAATGCTGTTAGGTGGAGATCTCCGCTTGGCATTCCATAGTTATGTAAATGAAGTTTGCAACACGCACTAAAGATTAATATTGGAATTCAAATATTTATTTATTTATTTACACCCTGAACGAAAAATGGAAATCAGAGTATAATTGCTTTGTGAAAATGTATGTAACAGGCAGAAGGAGACGTGGCAGCCGCCCTATATATACATATATATATGTATATATGCATGTCGTAGCACAAATATACCGTGCCGTAATATTGTTAGAGTAGATATCGAAGTTGTTACCTAAGTTGGCAGACGCTTCCTAATAAACTCAAATTGGTACTTCACGAGAGTGAGACGAATAGGTGCTGCTGCACGTAGTCCCTGGTGTTGCTTAGAGAGACCAAGTTGGTTGGTCTAGATGATGACTTGAAGATGTTTTTATATTAAGAAACTTCGAGTGCTTGGACCTTAAGAGAGCAAGAGAGCAACCACGCAGGGAATTCGTTATATAGCGTGGCGATTTGTCATAAAAGATATGGAAACTGAATATACATATATATATATATATATCAGGATGTATATTAATGTATATTAAACGCACACTACGAGTTTGCTTTACAAAATCGATATATTTATCGATTACAACCTTTATCGAGAATCGGTTCTAAAATTATATCTCGTTCATTGATAGAGATACGAGTCTCCAAGTCTTTTGCATATATAGATGAAAATTTCATGTAATTTTGATTGCTGTTAGATTTGGATATAATCTCCCAATTCGTCCCCAGTCTCCCAAATGTGTAAAAAATATATTTCAAATGCTAGAGAGGCATACGGTATGGATTGGTATATCCATAAGAATGTCATGATCATAATATGAAAATGTGATTACGAAAGTCCATATATAAACAGATTTATTCTGAAAATTAGTTCCCAATCCATTGCCTATATGCAATGTGCATGTGCAAACGAAACTTCAAAGCGTGTGCTTATGTACACAGGCGTGGGCATATGTGTGTGCAGAAAAGAAACGTAGAATCTTGAATTATCAGTTCTTTGATTGGTTCAGAGGATCTCCTAACTTAAAATAATAAAGTTTAATACAAAAAAAAATTAATTGAAAAGTATCTTGAGTCTTATTATAACAAAAATAATATATATAAATAAATTTATTTGCAAATTTATAAAATGTAAGTTAATCATTCGGATCTCCAGGTTCTGTTATAATTGATGTTTGAACAAGTTTTCGGTAGGAGAAGTCTAAAATGACTTAAACTCAGTCGTTACATATTCGGACATAGTATGTCGAAAACTCTTTTCAAAGTTTTGTCTAATTAGTTTCAACAGTTCAACTAATGCAGTTTTTCTTTGAACTAGCCAGCTACTAACCGCCTCTGCACTTCCCGCAAACCGAAAACAAACCTCGCAGCCAGATGTCCCTCGAGTTGTTGCGAAAATGGGAAGCGACCTCTGAGGATATTAATGGGTGTTGCTAGCATATGTTGAAGGGGATAACTATGGTATGATTACACATTTCGAAAGTTGCCATGGCGAGTGCAGCGGTTGATAGCCGCAGCATCCTCGCTGCTAAACCAAAGCGTAAATATATTAACAAACAAATTATTATTATTTTTGTTCTTTTAAAATATTCTTGGTTTTTCTCGTTGCTATTGCAGCAGTCATTAAATTGTCGTTCTCCGTGTTTACACTCACAGAGAGACGCTTCGACAGATAAGGGTTTCATTATCTATTATACTATATAACAATTAATCGTGACATGATTTGATTATGCTCGTATGGTTCAGCATATCTTACGGAGTCCCACACTCCCAATTAGAACAGAGTTAACTTGATAAATTAGAGTTGGCTATTCCAATTTAAGTTCAATATTGATTTAAGTTAAACACAACTTGTTTTATTATTTTTGACTAATTCTGATATGTATCCAGGTCCAATAATGTATCTGATAGAACGCAACGCACCTAAGACTAATAGTTTAATGTCTTTTCAGATCTGTACAAAGCCATTAATTATATAAAATTCTCAAAACCTGCCTCACGTTCTCTGGATAATATAGACTCTCTTAGCCACCGCCAGTTGGTAAAGGGAGTTCAAATCAACCAATTAACTTACGATAACTGACATTGCCATACAGCCAGCTGTTGTTGATATCGCAGGCCTCATTGTGGTTGTTGGGTGCGCTGTCAGCTACAGAGTTTCTTAATGCCATTAGGCGTAAGTGGCATTTCCTTTTGATTTCGGTGGCGTTTATTAAGCAGAGATTCGCTTTTCAAGGTGGGCTAGTTGGCTAGCCACCCAGCCATCCAGTTGGCTCTTTGCATGGCCTGATGGCGTGTGCCTAGGAGACTGTGCGGCGATGCTAAAGTGGGTCAATATGTGTCTCTATCTTACGTTGGCTGGGGCGGCCGAGATACTCATGTAATATTCACTAAGTCAACATCGAGTGACATCTTATAAGTCCTTTGCCGGATTGCAGGCGTGCTTGTTTGTGGTATGCATTTGGTTGATGTATGATCTCGACTGACCTTTCTTAGGTGTGCTCTGTAGCAATCACCTGGGTTTTGGCGCGGGTGTGGGTGCGCCTGGTCGTGACATAGAGAAATTAAAGTCTTCTCTCTGCGAACCTGTCCGCCCGCAATGCACGAGGCTACTCAATCATTTATTTCGCTGTTGATTATTTATTTAACTAATGGAAATATTCGATGCCCCACCATCATTTGCTCCGAGTTATTTTGCCTGTTTGGCTACGTGAGCTCAGAGATTTGATTCTCTCGACAGGACACGCTACTTTTGTCACGACTTCATATATGTTAGCTGCCCCAACTGCCAGCTGTTTATTTCCCCCAGCGTGATGCTCTTTTCGAGATACGTGTATTTGGTTAACAAATTATTTAGTTTTTTGATTAGTTTCAGACGTTTATCCATATTCTCTAATTGATTTCTAGTTTCGACTGACAAACGTGTCTTGATTAGTCGGAATTCGTTTCAGCTGAACCTCTCTAAGAATAAGGAACGTACCGATCAAAAATGTATATAACATACAATTATAATAAAATATATAGTATAGCTTATAAGGAAAACAAGATCGTGAAAAAGATAAATTAAATATAGAATAAATCAACTATAATATAAAAATTAAAAAGGGGAAAGAAATACTCAAGAAGGAATTTAAAAATAAATTTAATAAGAATACACAGTTGAAACTTAAAATCTTTAGAACAAAATTTACAATCTATTTACAATCTGAAGTTGTAATGGAACAGTTTTTTTTTTTTTAATCTAAACACTTTCCACTATCCATGGCAGAAAACGTTATGATGTGTTGAGCAACTAGCTGTGACCTCGAGATATTAGTTATTACTACAATTAAAATAGTAAGTGAAGAAAAGAGTGGACGTGTTAATGAAGTGCACAGTCAGCTAGACACCTCTGCTGACAGGACAGCTCCTGCGGGCAACTGGCTACAAAGCCAAGTGAACTAAGATTTACAGCAATAATGTCAGCAGCAGCAGCAGAAACTCTTTCAATGTTGAGAGTCCCTTTTGCGTCATTGCAAATGCAATTGATTTAACATTAAGCAATTTAGTAAGCTCTTAAAGCTAATCGCTTTGGACAGCAGTGCTGACAATAGCTGGCTGATTTATTATTAATGTGCACTCTTGATGCAATGAATAATAATTCGATACATCGGCCAGTTAAGTCCCTGGGCTCTTATCCCAGTCAGCTTATTGACTGAACTCCAATCGAGGCTTATTGCACAGACTCCAGAATTGAATAAAAATGCTAAAAAGGCACAGAAGGCAACAGAAAATATGGCAGCAAAGGTTAAGGCCGCCGTCTAGTCTGGGACCGGGATCTGATGACGTTGTCGAGTTGAACCCAAGGCACAACTTTTCTGCAGTTTCCTTGGCCATGCCATTGATTGGCCTGTCAGGTTCACAGTCGCCGACGCCATCCTCATCATCGGCTGCTGCTGGCTGTTGTGGTTTGCAGCTAACGTACAAAATTGACTTGATAAAAAGTTTACTTTCTGCGACTTCATTCGCCGGGCACAGGGCGCAGCTGGGCAGCTGGGCAGCACACAGTGGTTGCGCTTGTATGGAGAGAGCGGTCAAAAATAGTTCCAGTTGAGATATCGAATTGAAATTTTTTTTATTTTATAATAAGGCATTAAGAACTAAATTTAAAACAAAAGGGGCGTGGTTCGTCCATTGTACGCCCTACAAAAATTTTTTTAGCAAGACAAAAATAAAAAAAAAAATTAAAAATCAATATAATTCAAGAAAAAAATTACAAAGAATAAAATATAAGTTTATTAAAACGAAAACAAATAAAAAAAAAAAAACAAAAAAAAATTCTAACAATAAATAATAAATCATATATTCATGTTGCAGTTCGTAACATTTTTCTATGTTGCTCTACATTTTTTAATTCTTCAGACAATTCACCCAGATCGGTAATATAGCCATTCTTCATAACTTATCCAGGTATAATTTCAGTCAATGTCTTTAATTTTTGTGCATTGGTTATATTTTCTGTGCACCAAAGATCAAAGATATATAGGTGTGCAAAAACACACTTATACAAATTGTCTGCCAGAATCAAAATCAAATAAAAATAATTAATTAATAAACCCATGAATGATTATCTAAATCAGACAAACTACAATCGAAGAAGACAGAACAATATTAACAGCCACAATTCGCCAAACAGATGTTGCGTAGGGCAACGCTGACCTTGAAATATGTAAGGCGTTGCAACGACATGTCATCACTTTTTTCACGTTTACACACCCATGGGCAAATTTCGGCAGCTAAACTAAACATTTTTATTACCTTAATACACAGACAATTACAACGAGGTATAAGTCATTCGTGGCATCTTGTGGGATCATAACTAAAAGTCTACCTAAACATTAAAAATACGTTCACAAAACACATAAAAAATATTGACTTAAATAAATTAACATTACAGGAACAATTTGATGAGTTGGCTAATTATTTAAATTAGGAATTAAAGTAAATGCCTTCAACTTCAAAATGCATGCTTTAGAATTAAAATTGGACCACTTAAACTGATGTTTGACCACTTTGAATTGCAATTATGATTTGTAAAATTCTTACTGAGCGCTGCAGCTGCGCAAGAATGAATACGTTTTCATGACTTCTATGTTATTTTTAGAAAGTACCATTGCAAATCTAGAAAAAAGCGGTTTGCCATCAAGAAGTTTGGACATTTAAGAGACAATTCATGTATGTTTTGTCTAAATAGCTGGTAATGGATTTTTTGATTTTTGGCCTATGGGCGCAACCACTGTGCAGCAGGGCTTCGGGTTGTCATATGTCAGACGCTTTTTCTGTCTCTCCTCAACCGCGCGATTTATGAATTATAATCAAATTATTGGCTTATACTAAAGGTTGTTCGTTACTAGATCCGTAGAGAAACCAAAGCAGCGGCAACAGTAGATTGCGTTGGGCTTAGTCTCAAATAAATTCAACCCCATCCATAAAAGTTTTTGCATGTACTAGCTGATGCTTATTAGCTACAACAAAGTATGTATTTATCCTCGATAAGCAACATGTAATATGTTTGTTTACTTAATTATTAAACTCGAAATGGATGGAAAGGAAACTACGAACTAAGGGAATACAATACTTGCTTAAGAGCTGGATAAGATAATATAAATATAGGATTAAGTTCGTTCAGGGTCTACATTAGTCAGCTTTGTTTGCAAATCAAAGTGAGATTTTACTAGAGCTCGTCAGTATCCGTTGAGCATTTTTCAAAGTCTGAAAGTCACGCTCACTCTCACTTTGAAAAAAAATGAACAAACTGTCAACTGTTTTCAGTGAACTCGCTCGTAGTCAGACAGCAACGATCTGTTTTGGGGGTTTCCTTGATAGTCATTCATTGACGTTTTTGTTATGCTTAATGCAGATAAATATTGTTTGAGTATGTCTTGTATGCATGCGTGTGTGAATGTTCAAGTCGGTCTGCATTGACCTTTTGAAATCTCCACCTCCGAATAAGTCGTAGTGTGTGAGCGTCAATCGTATAACTCACAAAATAAGTCTTTTTAAACAGTGCGACGAAAAACTCTCATGCTCAGAGGTAGAGCGTGTGTATGTTTTGTTCTGTTTCTCTCATGAGTAGAATGTGAGAATTGACGCGAATAACAGTTTTTTGCGAGCTATGCACGTTGCTCATTAACATTATACTAGAATGCATATTTTTCATATTATCAAAAGTATAATTAATTGTAATTAAAGTATTATATTCATCTTTCATCATAGCAGACCCACAGCTGATTTGCTGTAAACAGAGTATACGTCAGTTCGTGCCGCCCGCTTGGATCGCTTTAGCAACTTGCTTACATTTCTAAGTTTACCCTTCCATCACGTTTAAGCAACGACTGACAATTCGGGCTGCCTGCAACTGCCGCCTGCTGTCAGAGTCGCTTTTGTTTTTAGGCATTTCTCGTGCTGTTGCAACTTTGCTTCACCTGCGTAACATTTTATTTTTCAGCTTGCAACTTTCAAGTGTGTGTGTGTGTTTGTGTTGCCTTGTGCGTGCGTGTGTGCGTGCATTCGAAATAGTTATGTACTTATAGCTGAACCCTTTAGCGTGCTTTCTTATGCTCGAGAGTAAAAGAGTTTTCGCAACTTTTTTGCCTGCACTGTTTTTGACTGCACTCGCCTGGTATGTAGCCCCTCCCCCACCCATCCGGCAGGCCTATGGATTGCCCTAAACCCTCCCTACTGCTATGGTCTGCCTGTACAGCTCTCACTTTAGTTTTGCATTAGTTCGTTGCTGCTCTGCTTGTGCCTGCTGCTATCTGCTTGTGAAGCCCGTAATTTATTTCTTGTTTTGATTGAAATATTGCTTTACAAGCAAAAAGACACGCACACACACATACAGTGAGCGAGAGAGAGAGAGAGAGAGAGAGAGAGAGAGAGAGAAAGGTTGGGGCCATGCCATGGCGAGACGACAGGCTTAGCAAATACGCAGGCTCTTGGCTCTTGGCTCTAGGCTGGAAGTTTGGCCGCCCGGCTGCTGCCTTCAGTTGGAGTGACGGCCTGTCTGAAATACGCACACCCTTCATTGTGCAGTGCTGCACTGAGAGAAATTCGTAGTAGCGTTAAGTCTAATGGAGTATGGATAGTACATCAAGCCGAACTACTATTGCGTTAATTCATTCCTGCCTATTAAATTAGTTCTACAAAATTTGCCACGAATTGCGAGCAAACTATTCGCTTTAGTATTTGACTGTATTTTGAAAATACTATTTTCTCTGAGTGGACCAAACCAAAAAGTTATTCATTTTAAAGGCACAAGCACTTGACGCAAGTACTCTGTCCCTGTCTGGGTCCTGCTTGTGTTTCTGCTATTTTGTAAGCAGGCATATTTCAATCAAAATTACATATCGAATGTGTTGCCAACAAGCTGAAATTGAAAACAGGAGAAACATCAACATCAACAGCCCCATCAACATCGGCATCAATATTAGCTTCAAGTTTTTGCCCTTGATTTCCTTTAGCCAGGAGCTTGCTGCAATTAACTGCAGCAAAGCGTGATTACCATACTATTATTGCACTAGAACTATTCAAAATTAGTTGCTTTTGAGAACATCTAACTATTACACAATAATCTCGAATTTCCATTTGCAACAGTCGTATAGTATAGGGCAAATGATAAAATGAATTCAAAGTGATTGTTAATAAGAGACCTCTTATGTTAAACGACTTTCGACGGCTTTTGTGAGGTAGCTGCTACTGGCAATAGTTGAATTGAATCGGCAACATTAGCAACAAAAAGGATGCCTCGTTGTCGTCGTCATCCGCTGGAACGCACAGCTTCATCATCATTATGATGCTCAATATCTGCTATTGCGTCTCTTCTCTGCCATTATACATTATAAATTGCATTATAATTCAAATTTTGCAATAAATCTCAATTTCAGCACAAAGGCGCAAGGCGCAAGGCGCACGCGACGAGGGGCGCGGCCGAGCCAGCGGTGGGTGCAGAGGCTATAACTTTATACCCCTGGACGCACCTTGAAAAGAAATGCCCGGCAAATCAATCGATTACGCGACTTAACTTTCCAATAGCTCAGCGACACGCAGACAGGCAGACATTCAGACAGGCAACAAGCAGGTTGGCAACTGGCGAAAGTTCGGGATAAGGGAAGAAAGCAGCCAGCCCTACGGAGACGGCTATGCCATTATGTTTATGGTAATAATGGTGCTCGGCCTGAGATTGACTGTCGGCTAGTTGTCTGGCAAATTGTCTGTCTGCCTCCTCTACAGAATAACTTATAAAAGAGTCAGAGCTAACGCTGTCAGTGCCTCTTTTGTTGTCGATCCCGTCGTTGCAGCTTTCTTTAAGCGTTTACAATTGTATGTGGTATTAGATGGCATTGACTGCTAATGAAGATGTAGATTGACTTATAAGCCCTATTAGAGATTTGCTTAACAGCTGCGAAGCAAAAAAACTAGCCATAAATCCACTATTCGAAGGCACAGTAGTCCCATGTGTCAAAGTTTTTCTGAATCCTTGCAAAAGGTAAGTGGAATAAATAAAATGTCTGAAATTAGATGAGATTAGATTTAAACAATCAAATTCAATAAGATATTAAGTATCTTCAACAACTTTCATGTATTTTCCAGGGTTACCATTGGTAAACACGAATCACGGGAGAAACTTAATAAAATCGGTTATCCTATCATTTCCACTACCCTTAAGACCTAGACACGAATTTCAATGGGTCGACAATCAATTTTTCAGTATAATCAGGTTACTTAGAATATATTTATATATATACACACATACGCAGGGGATGATAATAGTCTCGTAATGCCCCCATGCATAGGAAATAAGTTCGTTGGTGTCAGTGGTCGTTACATACACATGTATTGTATAGGTATGCAGACGAATGATTCGACAATTTTTCAATATTTTCGGAAAGGATTAACATAATTTAGCCATTTTCATAACCTCAACCGTCCTTAACCCTTGCAATGTAATGGGCATTTGGCAATTTAATTTCTTGCACGCACAATCGACGATCTAAGCCATAATGCCACGCCCACACACACACACACACGCACAAGAATGTTCGGCTTCTTCTAGTTACTCCAGCAGGGCAATATTGCCAGTCATAAATCCTGCTTAAATTGTGCATGCAAAGGATTTTTGTTCCAGAACACTGCCCCCCAACGCAATCCAACCCATCAGCCTTGCCTCCGCCTCCTCCCACTCTCTCGCACTCGTTGCCTTTAGCTGGCAGTGCTCAACTCTCTCTATCACCTCACTCTCTCACTTCCTCAAGCTAACCAAATAACACACGTATCTTCTTACTCTCTCTCTCTCTCTCTCTCTCTCTCTCTCTCTCTCTCTCTTTCTCTCTTTCTCTCTTTCTCTCTTTCCCTTCCACACAATTTCGCTCATTCTGTCTCGCTTTGTTCGTGCATATGTTAATAACCGAGAGAGTTGGCATCGGTGCGTGTTTATGCACGCATACCATCTCCCTCCCTCTCTCTCTCTCTCGCAGTGTGAATGTATCGTCCATCTCTCTGCTGCCCTCCCCCATTTATCCTTCGCACAGTGCGCTGCGTTCGAATGCGCTGCTTTTTATTTGATATTATTACGATAATTTATTTGGGCAATAAATTTTGCAAGAAAAATGCATTAAATTTTCTCCCCCGTGCCAAAATTTCAATCTCTTTTTTTGTATATGTCACTTACGGTACTTTCTCTGTGTCCATTTGAGTTTAATGCCAGTGCTTGATAGCCACATGCAAGCTGAATTCATATTGAAAGATATCTGAAGCCATTGACCATTATTAACCAAATTACACTTAAGTACTAAGCGAATCAATTCTCTTGCTTGTATCTCGCAGACTCTAAAATAGATTAACACCTTTCAAGATGATGTGCACACGCTTAAATTATATTTTTCCAATCTCTAGCTTAGCTTTAATAAAAGAGAATAATTTTTACGACTACTAATACTCTGATGTAATGCAATAATAATAAAAATAATAATAGCAATAATATAATAATAATATTGAATAATAATAAAATAAACATGTAATTTATTTTAGTGGCATTTACTGATCACATATAAATTGTTTATAGGAATTTGGACGTGAAAGTATGGGATATTTTATGATTACATAAAAAAGAAAGAAAAAACAGTACATATGAAATATTGTAAGAGAAAATAAAAACTATAAAAACATATTTATCACTAATGAGTCGAGTCACAGATACCGTGTACTTAAATTTGTTTCATTCAGCATTTATTACATGCGAAGCTTCATTCTCTGGTTTCACGTAAATATATGACTTTGCCTGGCCTTCTATGAACAGGGTATTGAAAGGATAGGCAAACAGAGAAAATGTGAAAAATTATAAAATGCATGCAAAGTAAAGTAAATAGCTTGTAAAAAGCATAAATCAAATTGTTAAATGGTTTGTGCATTCGACATAGTCCTTTATTATTTGTTTATACGTGTTTTTTAGACACTTTCATTGTGCACCAAATATTTATCACTTTCTACAACACTCGAGGCATTTTTTTTGCTGACACACTCGATTTCTCTATTCCTTTTGTTTCTCTTTGTATTGTTGACACGCTCAAATTAAATGTTCGCAAACAACGGTCTAAGTTGAAATATTGTTAATAAATCACTTTTCGCTCTCACAAGCCAATAAAAGATAATTTTTAAAATAACTTTCCATATGCTGTTAGTTTGCTGCTGATTGTTAGATTTTCCGCTTGCATCTATTGTGATTTGTTTATTTAACATTATTTGAAAATAATTATCAAGAATCGCATATTTCGTTTTTAGTTCTGGATGCTTTTACCACACAATTGGCCTCAGTTTTGGACGGTTTCAATCGGAACATAACTCCCAAACACACCAAAACACGTCTAAAACTAAGATCCATTGTGGGCATAGTGTGCTAAGAAAACGATTTCACCAATTCCAAATAGCTCACTCATTCACTTCTCAACACTTGCACTTATTAAGCCCGATAACATAGTATTTATCGATAGGCGATAGTATTATCGACGGTGATAAATAATAAAGGCACAGAGGGATATACACTGCTTACCTACCTGTAGTTGATCAACTGATATCATATAGTACTTGTTGTGTTACTCACCTGAAAGTAGATGAATAAATGCAATTATTAGTGATTTCTTTGAAAGTCTGTGAAATGGCTAAAGCTTTATATTGAATGACTTTGCTCACGGTTCACAGATTATTCTGTTATCATGTGTATTCAATGCATTAGGGTTAAATTCATTTTCAGCCGGATTGTCTGCACTTAAAAAGCCACAAAACACTTGAAGCTACCCGGCTAAACGGATAAAATTAATTCACGAATTGAATTATACAAGAGCAACGTGGAGCTCAACTGGAATACGCACGGAAAAGCCAGAATAAAACCGCAGTAGAGGGCACTTCTTAGATAAGTTGACCGTATTTAATAGGACGCAGGGTTGGGCCAACCGAACCACTCTGCAGAGACACACGTATAACATGTAAACAAGTGTGAATATGTGCATGTGTATGCATGTGTGTATATGTATGCGAATACGTGTATGTATTGTGGGAGTAAGTGGACGAGGTAGGTAGAGGTATACGGACCGTTTTCTGATTGAGATGTGGCATAGTCCACTTGGCTGGTCATATTTTCATAAAATACACTGACTAACAAATTTCTTTAGTTTTGTAAACATCTCTCATGTTGTCTTAGGCATACGGAATATAGAAATTCAAATAATTTGATTTCAAATTTTAGATATTTGAGTATGTATGTATATGTAAAATGTAGGTACTAGAATGAAAAAGTTATTAAATATTCTGTGAAGAGCCATATGAATATTGTATTTTCCAGCCAAAGTAATTTCTAAAATTGGGTTAGTATTTACTGTAGGGCTATTCTAGTCAAAACATTAGAATATGATTTAAATTATTAATAGTATTTTTAAATCTACGTATTTAGTAGTTATTAAAATTTGTTCTATTCATAATAGAAAGTTTTTGCTCTGCAGTTGATATCTTTTGTATAAGTACGGAGAGTGTCACAAATGTAATCTATATATTGAATTATTGATGTATTAAATAAAACGTCTGCAGGAATTCAGAAATGCTGTTGACTAGTGTAATCATTCGATGTGTCGGGTTGGAGGCACGCACAACTTCTAATTAAACAAACATTTTGTAATTTCAGTTTAACGGCAAAACGACGACACGTGGTAGCCTCTCAGGGGCGGAGGCCTGGCACAAACCACTTAAGTGCCAAAGCAATTTAAAGCGAGGCCAAAACGCAAAAACGATGTTTGGTTGAACAGTAAGCGAGAGTCGAACAGAGAATGGGTTCATGGATGGCTGCTTGGATGGCTGGATGACTGGGTGACTGGGTGGTGGGGTGGTGATGTGGTGGCCTGTTTGGGTGGTTGGGTAGTGTCTGCAAGAGAGTGAGCCAGGAAAAGAAAACCAGGCAACAAACAACAGCGAAGCCATCCATCTACCTCATGTGTGTTTGTGTGTATTGATAAGTTTACATACATATTTGTGTAAATATGTGCCCAACATATTTTGCAAAAGTAAACATAGCCCCAAGCCTTATAAGCAACCTCACCCTAGTTCCCCGGTTAAATGTGCTGGCTTTTTATATATTTTCGGCGGAAGCTAGGTCAAATATTTTGGTACACGTTGGTGGTGGAAGACTTCGTTTATGTAGTTTAAATTTATTTGTTTATTTATTAACTGCATTTTGTTTGTTTCTTTACTTTAGCCCCGAGCTGTGTGCTCGTTATTGGGGCAACTGCTTTAATTTGATGCGGGAGATAAGTTTGTATTGAGATAAGCGTTCGGCTGTCTGCCACGAGTTCCTAATTGTGCCTGTAACATAAGAAGCACTGCGCAGAATGGCGATACTGAATTAATTAATGGTCAGTTCTTTATCAGACAATTAGCACTTTATATCTCGGAGGCAAAATACCAGTGAGAGAATCCCAAATTATTTATTAAGCCATTCACATTGTACAGAGCAAAAGTTTTCGCTCCCATGAACTTGTTCCCATTTCTTGAAAACTTAGCTCATAATTTGCTGTTATTTAAAACCATTCATTTCCGCTCATTTTACTACCCGCACTCAACTCCCTTAGCGATTCAGAGGGAGTCTATTTTTTGACGCGCTTGCTCTCGCCACTATCGAACCGAGTCCCGGGTCCTGTGAAATCCATTAAAAGTTTTACACGAAAATAGTTGCACACTAAAAAGCTATAACTGTTAAATTATAGTATCTACAAAAAGTTTACCAACTGCAACAAGACGACGCATAAAGAGAGAGAGAGATAGAGATAGAGTGATAGACAGAGAGAGGGGTAACTGGGCGACAGGGCAACAGTAAATAGCAACTACACTAAATTATAAAATGGAAACGGGTCCAAGAGTCTTGCGCAGCCTTATTAATAATTTTTAATTTCCTTGATGATACTTTGTGCCATCTCTTTCTCTATTACACTCTCATTCTCTCTCTCTCTCTCTCTCTCCCTCTCTAATGCTTCCTCTCCCCGTTTGCAATCAGAGCATCTCGTCAGTCGTAATGCAACTAGACATGGCAAAGTTTTTGACTACTTTAAGACGACTTTTACGCGCATTTTACTAATTTCTATACTTTTTTCTGCTCCAGCAAAAGAGCAACAAGAATAACAACAAAATCGGAAGTCGTGATTTATATTTTACGGGAATTCAATTCTTAATAAATTGCTAAATTATAAATGCATTTATAAATGAAATTAAATGGCATAACCGTCCATACATGAGTACATAGAGTGACGTATGGTAGCAATGGATATATGAATATGAAACTATATTAGTTTAAGTCACTAGTAAGCTACTAGTTACTTTTAGAAATCATGGAATTCTTCGTAACTCTAACTGAAATGAACCTGCCAAATTTTGAAACACTAGTTTCATAGTTGTGGGTGTGATTTTTGTTGTAATAGACCAATAAAGCTCGTCAACAGTAACTGAATAAATAGATTTTTATGTTTCTATTTATATGAGTTAAAGATAGTTCCCAATTTGATATACAGTTATAATAAATGGTTATAGAATGTTCACTAAACATTACATTGTCAGTCATAAGCTTTACATCCAGCTAGCAGTTGATTTATCAATCAATAAGGGATCTAACGAATAACTAATTCAGAATTGTTCTTGGTGTTTGACTAATTTAACATTTTCTAAGAATATGTTTATAGATATGTTTATATAGTTGAAATATTATAATCATAATTAAGTAAATAGATAATTATTTGTTATCGACAATTAAGCTAATACAATAAAGTTCGTTAAATAAATAATAATTTATTTTAATGAAGTATTTTTGCTTTAAAATAAAAGTAAAATGATTGGCTGATAGTCGATCCTGTTGTCCGAGTCAACGTTGTCGAAAAATGGACTCATGGTCGCATTAAGTAAATAACATATTTAATATTATTAATTGAAAAACCATTTGAAAGCTCTTCCATAATACTGCGAGCAATGAGCTCACGGCCTTGCAGTTCCCTGGATGTTTATCTGTTTTCCTTTAAGCTCTGCGGGCATTCGCATTGTTTAATTCCTCTGTAAATGCTTGCGCTGTCATTAAATCTGTGCGTGTAATTTTGTGGTAGGCTCAGATCTACATTAAGTCCTTTACTTTTACTACTATATTGAGGTGAAAAAAGTGCATAATAATTAATCAATATGGTAAGTAGGTCATGTCGACTGATAGAGAGAGTGAGAGTGGTAGGGGGAGTCATATCGGGACTTAAACATTTTCCTGTGAGGGGGCACGGTTCGGGGCAAAAACTATTTTCTGTTGATTGAATTTAATTGAATCGACAAAATATACCACAATAATTTGCTCCAGTGCATCTTTTTTGCTGTTCTCGGCTTCGGCTTTATCATAGAATTATTAATCACGACACGTGTCCGATGTCAGAGCAAAACGAATTACTGGGGCAAACAACAAGCAGGGCATAAAAACTGTGAAGGCAACTGCAATAACTCTGAAAAATAATTTAGATTTCCTTTAGAAATTGCAGAAAGGAGAGTACACAAGCACACACTCACACTCACACTCACACTCAGACAAAAACACAAACACAAGCACAAACACAAGCAGAAGCACAACTGGGAAGCTGAAGATGAAGCTGAAGGCAAAAAAAGTTGTCGCTGTGGCTGTGGCAAGTTTTGCTGCGTCGTTTGCCAGTTGCACAATGCCAAAAATGTCATTTGTCAAATGCAAACAGCTAAGAATAAACATCAACGGAAGTAATGCAGCCACAAAATACATAAAACAAGCGACAGCAACAACAACAACAACAACAACAGTAACACGAATCACTGAAAAGTGTTGGGGCAAAACCAACAGACAGAGCAGCTAATTATCAGCAAGGAGAACTGTGCAACTCCACGGCAAAGCAGGGCAAAAACTAAGGGTATTAATGAATAACAAACGACTTTGACTTGGCGATAGAGTGGGCAGCCCAAACAGAGCAGCATAGACCCCCATCTCTCTCTCTCTCTCCCTCCCTCTTAAAGTGACAAGAAGAATGGGGCAGTTTTTTCTGAACTTTGAGTAATTTGGCCAAAATTGCAACGATAATTATGATAATGACAATGATGATGACGATGATGAGAATGAGAATGAGGATGATGGCTGTGCACTGATGATAATGGAATTGCATTGAGTGCTGCAACCAGCGACATTGGCTATTAATCATCTTTAAACAAAAGACTAGCAACAAGCAAAAGCAGCAGTAGCACCAACAGCAGCGACTAACACAACAATAACAACAACAACAACAACAACGTAATTGAAGTAAAAACAACAACTTAAACATAAACATCAGGTTAACCCTTTCCGGTAAGAGCAGCGCCTTCGTTAAGTCCGGGTTAGCTTAAAGAGCTAAGGCATGCACAGTGGACAAATTTCGATAGAAAATACTCAGTAATCGATAAGTATTATCGATACTGAAAATCATTAGCCGAACTAGTGCAAAATCTGACTGATTTAAGTTCATTATTATTTCATTCGGGTAATTTTGCAAATTTTCATTTCTAATTAAGAAAAAAATTTGATTGAAACTAACATATAGTAGAATAGCTGTGCATGAGCTTCGAGCACGATCTTAAATTGATTATAATCGACTGTAACGATTTTCGATAGCTATACTAATCGATTAATTTTGATATTTCAGGATGCGAAATGCACTGAAAAAATTAGATATCTAATCTTAATTCGTAGTGCAACCCTAATACTAGATTGAATGATTATTAATGTCGATAGTCGATAAGTTAAGTATCGAAAAAAAAAAGAATCGATAAGAACTCATAAGAACCCGAGTTGCATTTCATAAATAAAGTTTAATGCTCATATCTCTCATTCAAAATTCGAAGCTAGTCTGAAAACAATTACTGCCAATTTGTAGTATCGATAGATATCGATGCAGATACTAAGTATCAACAAGCTCTAGTGTTTAATGCTCTGCAGTGAATGCCTTTCCTGTCACATAGCAGTAAACACACTTCTGAGATTCTAATGCGTGAATTCTTTTAATAGACATTGACTGTGGCCCACGGTGTGGCAGCCCTGCTCCACAACGGGCGCAGTCAACAATGACAGACGAGCAAATGCTCTGATGTACGGCTGCTAGGGTGCTGTTGATATATGTCGCTTGGCTTGCTTGTTTGCTCGTTTGATGGGGACTGGGGTCGTGTTGGAGCTGTGTTGCTTGTAGTTGTCGTCGTCATCGTCGTCGTCGTCGTCGTCATCGTTTGTCGCATTGTCAAGAAGATGCATGTGGCTTGTCTTGCCAACAGTACAACCCTTCCGCCTCAGCCGTCACCTTCTCCTTAGCCTTATCTCGACGGCCAGCGCCTTGCCAGTGTCCCAAGTCTCGGGGCAGTTGCAGGGGTGCATTAAATCAGCAATTGAAACAACATCACTCATGACACGTTTTGGTTGGGCGAATTGCGGAATAAGGGATCGGGCGAGGGTTGAGCGGGGATGGTAACCATTTTGTGTGCTCGTCGTGCTTAATTTGTGTCCAATACAAACACCCACACTCACACACACACACACACACACATACTTAGGTGTATTTGGGTGGCCCCTAAAGTGCATTTAGTTGCAAGCATTTATTGTTTGCGGTCAAATGTGCTCGGCAGGACAGGGCAGCACAGGTTCATCTGACTTTCGGCCATTGTCTTCGGCGCTGCTCTGATCTATTGTTGTAATGGTGCCCGACCGCAAATGTGTGTGCTCTAAGTGTGTGGTCGACATATTGCAACGGCATAAATGCATAATTAATGCGGCTTTCCGTACATAAACTCGTGCCAGTATTTGTTAGGGGCTCTCGACCCGAGTTGACTCAACTCGATTCGATTCAACTTCAACTCAATTCTCACATTCAACTATTCGGCCAGCCCATTTGATTGCTACATACAAGTTTCATTTAATTAGCTTGCAACACACAGTGATTATCGCTCAGAAGGAAGTATTTGCCTTTCTGTTACACCTTGAGGCATATGAAGGGTTAAGCCTGCAAGAACCCAAGAAGTTCTTACAGCTGATTGTGCTGATTGCATGATGTGATCATCATCAAATCGTAGTTCAGGTTAGCTCAAGTTTATTTGTTTTTTTTCTCTTGCCTCACAGATTGTCAGTGTCAGTCAGCCTGTTAAGCAGATGTAAATGAAATATTTTATGCTTGCATACATAACTCATTAGTATCTGTAATTTATGACAAACTTCTTTATGCGGAGTTGCCTCAGCCCGCAGGCAGGCCAGAGGCATGCAGCAGCATCGATCCCATGCCCCAAGCTCATGTGCAGTCAGTCAGTGCTGTGCACTGCTGTCGACTTAAATCATAGAACTATGAACGTTCTTCGTCTTGGGCATGGGCACTCGCAGTGTATTTTGATGCTGGCAGACTGCGCAGCAAATAAATTTCACTTATATGTAAGCTGAAATCGGGTTGTAATCGTTTCATTTAATGGGAAGCACGTGTGAAAACTGCAATTTCTCAGAGTAATTTGTGCGAAAGGTGGGAAGGGCGCATCGTGGGCCTCGTGAAGGCGAACTAAAATTAAATTCCGCAACGAGCACAAGGAGCACAGCCACCGCGCAGCCACCACACAGCAGCTCATTAGAGCTCTGGAATCGATGCGACAGTCAGACATTAAATGCGGCATGGGATGGCTGTTGGGAGTGCACAACTCAAAGTGCCAGCTGCTCGGGTTCCCAGCGGAGGGCTGATTGGCTATTTATAGATTGACTGCAGCATGATTTGAGTCTCCCACCAGCCACTTGGCAAGGATTTGCCCACAAGACAGCAGGCAGCAGGCAGCAGATTTGCCAATGATTCAGCTGCAGTCAGGCATCAAGTAAATCATAAACCACTGGGGGAGGGCGTCGAGACCTCTCGGCCTCTCGGCTTCTCAGCTCCGCCAAGGAGCACATAATTTATGCGTCTCTTTAAAATGTCACTTTTCGGTGCGAGACTGTTTTTCAATTAAGCCAGCTAGATGCAAATTTATGCAAATCCTTGGCCAAAAACTAAGCAACATTCAAGCAGCCTGCGACCAGACTCACAGCTCTACTGGCCACTACAGCTGCCTCCGGCAATACGATTTTGCGACATTGTTCTGCATAATTTGCACCTAGGGCTGCCAAACTACCGCTGCTGCTATATTGCCACCGTTAAATTAATAAGACGAAAAATTTCCCATTTTAATATTTATGAGTCCACGCGATACGATGCGACGCCTCGCGACGCTCCACCTAAATTTTGCATGCTTTAATCCAAGTTGACTGTAAGAATTGAGCTGTTCGGTTAGAGCTTTAGCTTACTTACAGAGCTGGAGGCTTTTCACGAAGCTTTCAAAGTAGCTGGTAAGTAGCATAATGGAGTTCATTTGATAATACATTCTTAATACATTCAAGAGACAGTTGTGTAGGAATAGAAAATTACGTAATTAGAATATCTAACTAGGAATTGAAAAAGAAACTAAATTAAATCAACTATGTATTTTGCATATTTTGCATCTGCTACGACTGCCAGTAAGTCCTCTTTGGTGAATCGAATAAGTCAGACAGACTCTTGGTATTATTGCTGTGTCGTCAGCCAACATTGATGTCATTCTCAATATTAAAGAATCAATATTGTTGATAGATCTTTCTGTCAGTCGAACATCATTCGTATTATGTGCAATTTACATCAATTTTATTTCATATACCCAAAATGATGGACAGCCATTAAATGCAATAAATGCAATACCTTCGGAAGCTTAGCTCTTATTACGCTTGATCACTAATTGGAGAGAGTTAATTGGTTTTGTTGAATGTATATGAATTTCATCACATAATTAAATCTCTAGCAGTAATGTTGCGGATCATAAAACTTGATGAAATGAAATACAAAAACAATGTCGAGCGAATGAACAGAGAAAAGTTGATAACGGTGTCAGCTTCGCTGGGACCAAAATACTTCAAGGTGTCATTTGTTTTAAGTCGCACAAAAAAGAATTAATTACCTTTTGTAAAAAAACAAATAAATATAATAAATATATATATATATATATATATATATATATATATGCGAGATTTCAGAAGTTATGAATGGCGGGACTTTTGTAGCGATCATTAGTTGAACTAGTTATCGTAAAAGATAACTAAGGAGAAAAAGAAAAGGATTCTAATGGCAGAAGCCGTACGAGACAGTCGTGGAAAAGCGTAGCGAGTCGTTGTGGAAATGAAAAGGTTGCAAAGATATTTGAAAATAAGAAAAACCGAATTCGCGTTAAGATAATATAATAACTAGACTATAACTAAAACTAATTTCGTACAATAAGAACAATTTAATATAATAAACTTTGTAGAATTTAATTGGAACAAAATCGTCAAATTGACATTTCAATTGACCAGAAAGAAAATTAAAAAATAAAACGGAAAGTCTCGATAGTTTTCGATTGCTTACTCTGATTCAGTTATTATGTATACCCTGAACCCATTGAAAATGGGTAATCAGGGTATAATGGTTTTGTTAAATGTATGAACGTCGAGATTTCGGAAACTACAAAGCTAGAGAGCTGAAATTTCACATGAACACTCGTATGTTAGTTACGCAGTACAAGTTTGTTTTGTTTTTTCGATAACTCATCCCATTTCCAAATTATCGAAAATTCGTTTCCTATTTTTACGTTTTATGGGCATAACTTCTACACCGTTTAAGCTAGAGACTTCGAATATTTTGTAATTTTTAGATTTTGGGTGCCACGCCCCCCTCGCCAGCAATATGAAAAAAAAACAAGTAAGAAAACTCTAGTCGAGAGTGCTCGACTAGATAATACCCTGAACCCAATTTTAATAAAATAAAATAATAATCTGTACTGTGGTTTGGTTTTTTGTAATTATCTTGAAAATGCATCAATTTTAGTGCTGAAAATGGCAAAAAACTTCTTTATTTTGACAAATAGTTAAATATATTGATCTTGATTAGTACTAAAATTAATCCGTTTTCAAGATAATTACAAAAAACCAGTGTCGAACGTGACAAAAAGTTGACTTTTCTGGAGAATTACCCATATGGATAAATCAGAAAGTATACATAAGAATGTATGAGTGTAACGTTCAAAATGTACATAAACATACATATATACATTGCATACATATACATTGAATTGTCAAAAAAAAAAAAATAATAATAGATGGCGCTTATATTAGTTGAAATTCGAAAAATGTTATATTATTAAATATCATTAAAAATAGACCCAACAAATAGACGTTCCTCGATTAACAGGCATCACCTTAATTAACACAGGCACTTCATAATTGTAAAAGAAATATATCAATGCCACTCGAAGCTGTAACAGACATAGTAAATAAGTTCACTGCTAAAGCGCCATCTAGCAAGTTTAAATTCTTAGACCATGCTAGGCTAGTTTTGAATGTACATGTGTGCATGCATATAGGAAAACTCTTACCGCAGATGTCACGTGCTTTTGTTATTTGGGCAAACTTTCTGTTTATTATTTTCTGTTGACTTAACGGAATAAAATATAATTGAAACAAAAACACTTTCAGAAATGATGCTATTAAATATTTGAAATTAAAAAAAAAAAAAACACTTATTCACAATTAGTTAAACTACCAACTGACTTTCAAAGGTATCAAACACAAAAGAATAAATAGTAAAAAAAAAAAAGAAATTAAAAATAATAATAGGAAATTATAAAGGGCTCAGGCGAAGCTAGAACCTGCGAAACCCCAACATTCGTTGCATCTGCCTAGCCATCTGCACCACGGCTCTCCTCTAACAGCAGAGTAGCGAAAACGAATCAAATTCGCCATATACGAAAAAAGCTAAAGCAGTGACTGAAAATACAAATACAATTCAAATACAATTCAAAGACAATTCTAACGCAATTCAAAAACAATTGTGATTCTTAGAATTTGCACGCATAGCAACATAGAAAACGGCCCAAGATTTTTTGTGTGTATATGTGCACACGCATACGAAAATTGCTTAGCGTTGCTCAACGTTGCTTGCATTTCCATTGTTATTTTAATTGTTTTAAAATTTTAAAAATATATAATGGAATGTAATGAGAGTTTCAGCATATGATCTACATATTGTATTTAACATTTTAGGTTTTTTTTAGAAATCATAACTCTTTTACAATTAGCTTTACATGCACAAATACATATGTATGTATGTATGTACGATTGCAGCCACACGCTGATCTACGCTTGCACACATACATACATATGTATGTATGTATGTATGTATGTATGTATGTATGTGCGCCCGCAATGCGTCTTGTTTTGTCGCTGCCTTGCTTGCTGCGCCACATGGGTTTTGATGAGAAAACTTTATAGACTAATAATTCTGTTTCTAGATGGACAATCATATTGATATGTTCAGATTAAGATTATGATATTCATATCTATATGCCAAACCAAACTGTATGTCTCTAGTATTTGAAATGCATTTTTTACACATTTGGGGGTGGTGGGGCGAATTGGGGACTGGAATCCAAAATCTGACAAAAACCGAAATTGTATTAAATTGGTATCTATATATATGCAGAAGACTTGGAGACTCTAACTCTAAAGATGAATTAGCTAGAATTTTATAACTGGTTCCCGATAACTTCAGTTATCGATAACTAAGCAAATATACAAGTTATCGAATTTCTGAAACAAACTCGTACTGCGCGCTCAATATACGGACCTACCACAAAAAGAATGAACTCTCTAGCTTTTGTATCTTCGGAAATCGACGCGTTCAAACATACGGACAGACGGACAGACGGACGGACGGACGGACGGACGGACGGACGGACGGACGGACAGACAGACGGACATGGCTATATCAACTTTTCTCGTGACCCTGATCAAGAATATATATACTTTATGGGGTCTGCCACGCCTCCTTCTGCCTGTTACATACTTTTAACAAAACCATTATACCCTGATTTCCCATTTTCAATGGGTTCAGGGTATAAAAACACATTTCAAATACTAGGGACTTGAAATCTGGCAAATACACACATTTGGATATGTTTCATGAAGCTCATCCATTTAGGAATGGAGTTATAAGCATCTAAAGTATGGCCCACCACCACCTCTAAGCCACGGAAGCAACTGCGCAGTTAGCAGAGCGCGTTTACGCGTGCGTAAAGAAGAAGAAATTAGTTGTTTTGCAGGGTTCAGGGTATCTCGCAGTCGAGCCGTCTCTTATTTTTTTATAATTTATTTTTATTTTTGTCGCCTAGAGTTATTTAACTAGTTTTAGAGATACATACTTTTAGATATATGTATATTAGTTGTTTTATTTTGTATTTCTTTAGCAGTACTTTTATTCAAAAAGAATGTGCATGTTGTAATAAGCTTACACTGTTCATTTTTGTGCAGACTCACTTAAATGAATCCAGTCAGTTCGGCTCGACAAGCTGCAGATAATGCTCCCAATTCATGCAGTCAGGTTGACAATCCGGCCACTCGCAGCCGCGCAGCTTGCCTTCGCCTGAAAAGCTCTCAGTTTTTTACCTCTTTTCAGTTTATTGTCTCGTCGAAGTGAGTCTCGGTAAGAGTGTGTAAATTGTCGCATTGAAAGCAAGTGGGCGATAGTAAAATATCATCGTTCATATCAGCGCTGGGCAAAAAAAAAAAAAAAAAAAAAAGATGCAACACTGAGGACGCTGGGCAAAAGATGACAATGATGACGATGATGGTGATGATGATGTTGTCCTGGCCTAGGACTTGAACTTGAGCCCCTAGCTGGACGTTCAGCCTTTCACATAATACCTGATGTGCACTCCCTCTCGCCAGTGTTATGTTTAATTGAATGAGATTTCATTACGTTGCATCGTTTTCCTCCCATTGCTTCCCAGTTGTTGCATGGGCAGCAGCATAGCTGCAGGAATCTGGGCCAGCGGAAATTGAGGCCATATTGTGTTTCATTGAGGTTGCTCTTTTGCTCTGTGCGCTGCGCCTTGTAGCGGGCGGAGGCAGTTCGTCCAGCGGTGGCTTGTTGATTTTTGAATTTCAATGGGTTTTTGTGTGTTGACGATTCGATCAGCTTATTAAGTGCACACACGCGCACACACACTCGCACACTCAGAAAATGGCATTTAGTTATCCATTGAACTGAACTGTGAGGTGCGAAACAAATTTGCGCTGAAATTAGTTTTCTTTCTCTGGCGAAATTGACGTTGCAACCCCAAATGAGGGCGCATGCTGCATGTGAAGCGTAAAGCTCCGTTCGACCCAATGGCCAATTCAGCAGCTTCGCAAAATATTTTTTGTGCCCGGCAACATTTTAATGAGCCGCACATGACCAACCGAACATCGAACATCGACTGGGTGTTGGCCTCGTTAAGCATTTCTGGCCACTGGGCACAGAGGCTGCAGCGCGCATCGTGCCGCGTTTGGTGTGTGACATGAGGCATGATGCCCTCAGTGATTAGAGTGGCATGCGTTCCGGGATTTGACGGCTGGCAATAAAGCTAAAGGCGAACAACTGAGCTTTGGCCCAACAAAGAGCATCACATAATGAGCTTGATTCACAATTCTAATTCTACAACCATTAACAGTCGATATATACAAGGAAAACCTAGAGCGAAACTGTGACTAGGCTGCCCATATCAATTGTCTCGCTTGCAGCTAGAATCAGTTTCAGTTTCAGTTAGAGTGTCTGTCACAGCTCGGAAAATACATATGAAACCTGTCATTAATGAAGACATTCCTGATGCTTGCCTTGCGTCACGGCTGCTGTAATCCACACACCGAGTGAGAGTGAGCAGAGACACAAGAATGCATAGAGACTCACAGCCCAGCAGCAGAACGCTCACACTTCCCAATATATTCATCCATGCTGCCAGCAGTCAGTGGGAGTAGAGGAAGCGGAAGCAACTGAGCACACTTAAGTGAAGCGCGTAATCTGAGCCACATAACAAATGCCACAGGATGGGCGGCAGAGAGGTGAGCGAAGCAGCTGAGCAGAGCGGAGCAGAAGCAAGCATGGAAAATGTTAAGAAAATAGGATCAACGGCAGCTTTGCACGTTTGACGAAACCAAATACAAGCGACCGAGAGCCCAGAACAGGACTTGCATGCAGAAGCCATAACAGAGCTGGGGCTGGGACATCTGGCGCTGACCAAGGAGCCACTGAAAGGTTCTCAGATGGTTGGATGCTCGCTTTTGTCACACATAAAGCAGCCAGACTTCCGAGGAGGGTTGCGAAGAGCGCATGTGACAACGTTAAACTGGAAATCATTGCACGGTCACGTGTCAATCTTTATTGTCCCAGCATCAACCCGTACCGAACCCACATAATTGGGGGTGGGAGCCAGTTCGGGTGGCTTTCAAAGTGAAACTGTCAAAGCGCATTACGTTTGCATTGGGAGCGAAAAGCTTTTGGTCTCATCCTCAAGCTGTTTTCCTTTACTTTAACTCAAAACTTTGTTTCCTGAATATAATGAGGACAGTTGAATAAACTAATATAGAGCTGAAGTCTGACTTGACAGCGACAGCGAATAGAGGAGCGTCTCTGCCTGTCGCTGCTGCTGCTGCTGGGCATTCAATTACTGGACTTAAGTGCTGGCATTTTGCTGAATGGGTCATCAGGCGGTTACCTGGGCCACTCTTAGCCCAATGCTAACAGCTTTCTGGAGGTTTATTCAGGAAATAGCTATGCTTGTGCTCATTTAATCTGGCTCAAGCACTTCGGGAGTTGCAAAAGTTTAATTCTGGTTACATAGCAGAGAGCACTGCGCATCGAAAACTATTCGAATCTATTACAGCTTGTGAAAGCATCAAAAAAAGGTCAACTGTCCAAAGATAATCCCAGTGTCAAATGGTATTCTTGGCAGACAAAGCCAGGCCCGAAACGAGGTCATAAACGGCCCATGTGACTGTGTAGTGTGGTCTTAATGCTTTGAAGCCCACATTATGGCCTCGAGCCCCTGCGGAGACTGCTAAAAGGGTAACACTTGATTTCAATTGGTGCAATTAAGGGCGACCCACAGGAGGGGTAGCGGGAGGGAGCAGCTCCCTTTTTAATATGTGTTTAAAAATTTAGTCACTTCAAAAATCGGAAGGACTAAAGACAAGAATATCCCAACTCACATGTCTAATTAACCAGTAACGGGAAAGGGAACGAGGCGAAGGGCGAACATATCTCGTATCTCACATGTGAAGCTGCTTGCTGCGCAGCTTGTTGGCGGACCTTTTTTCTGACTCACTGGCCACAGAGCTCGACTGTGGCAGACCAGGGCCACTGCCAGGGCCAAAGGCCACTAGCCACCAGCCATCAGCCACTCGCCACTCGCCAGACGCCGCACCTTGTTAGAGCGAATAGACGTTCCAAGAACGGCTGCACGACTGACGGCCAGCCCGTTTGCTGGCATGGCTGGCTGGCATGGCACCCGGTGAATCAGTCAACCCTTAAATTGGTACGCAATGTCAGCGATGAATTATCTGCAACCTGCTAAACAACCAACCCAAGCGGGTGGTAGCCCGAGCAGCCCTTCTGGCTGCGAGCTTGGGCGATGCCGTTCATCGAGCTTTTGTCAAATGTCGGCCGATGTCAAAGCAACGCGCGTCGTGGCCATAAATCACGGATGGGCCAGAGAATGCCCAGCCGACAAAACGGGGGCAGGACTCAGACCATCCACAGCGAAGCTATAAGTTTTGTACATTTTAAAGTTATTTTTGTGACGGCTGCACAGCTTTAAGCTCCAATGGGCATTTAAATTAGTATGTTGTGGCAACCCATTCGAGGCGACATCTGCGGCACCAAAGTTATAATCTTGATCTAGATATCTAGCTTACTCCGAATGGCATTGCTTAACTTCTGTGCCAGTCCTGCTCGTACATGGGGCTGAGTAGGGCATCTATGACTGAGCTTCAATTGTTTCCAGTTGCTGTACAATTATTGTCGCCGCTTTCGTGGTGGCCCCAAACTCAACTCGAGTGTAAAATTAAAACTCAAGCAATGAAAAATCATCAACGTCAGCCCCACACACGCACACTCCATTCAAGCCATCCCCCATAGGCCCCAGGTCGTCTTTGAAAAAAGAAGTAATAAAAAAATAAAACAGCAGCAATCATTTTTTAAGGGGATGATGACAATGCGTCTGAGTTTTAAAAATATGAGCCGCAGAAATGCCCAACGATCAAAGGCAGCCGAACTGCGGGCACATCGCACTGGCTGCAGGAGGCAGAACTTTCTCAGACACTTTGATGAATGAGGGCAGACGTGGAAGTGGCTGAAGAGGTGACAATGACAATGCCAATGGCGACATTGAAACCGGAAAATAGCTGTGGGTCTATAGCAATTTATACGTCCGACTCCCCCCAACTCGGGACCCGAAGTAAAAAGAATCCAAGTCTAATTGACACGATTAGCAGGAGAAACACATGCACCAATCGGAGAATGTAAAAACTCCAAGCTGGGACATGAACAAATCATGTGATTTATAACATTTGACTATGTGATCTCCTTCAAGGCTTTGCCTGTCATTGAAGTATTGCCCGGTCATGGCCACAAGCGCTGATTGTCAGCAACTTCCATTGGCCGAATATCGGCTGGCTCTGCATGATATAATTTATATAGCCAAGGAAACTTTCGCATGCAGCCATACACTCAGAGCTGAGCACCTGACAAACAAATATTAAAGAGAAAACTTGATTAGTCCATCCACTTTATATCGAAATGTCCCCAGCATGAAAATCGCGACTTTTGAAGCAAATGACATCAAAATAATTTACAAAAAAAAAAAAATAATAAATAAATATATAAAATAAAAGCTGCAAAGAAACGCAAAGTTTTTGCGATTGCCATTTCCTTTGCCGTTGCCGTTGCCGTTGCCGTTGCCGTTGCCGTTGCCGTTGCCATCGTTGTCGTCGACAACGTTATTACAAAATCCATTAAATTCTATTTCCTGCCATCAAACTGCCCAAAGTTAAATAAAGCGCGGCAAGCGCTCGCCGACCGTATAAACCGAGAACGCGAACCAGGACTGAAACCCAAAAGTACATAATAATAATAAACGACGGCAGCCAAACAAACAAGCGGCAAACTTTTTTCTTTTTTTTTTCTGTATTTTGAGGCGCTAGCCAAACTCAAGCTCGAAACTCAAATTCCAGCCAACATACAAAAACTGCCGCTGACAAATGGATGGGGGACAGCGGAGGGTGGAGGGGCACAGAATATCGGGTCGGTCTTGAGCATAATTTGAGAAATGTTGGGGCACTCGAAAGTGCAGACGCTGACTGCAGTTAAAGCCAACTTAAAAGCTCCATACAAAAATAAACTAAGTGCAGCAGTCCTGGCAGTCCTGACTATGAGTATACCCTGCAACCGAACTAAAACATTAGATTTTCCAGGTACACGTATATATACTATAATGCGAAACTAAATCTAGGTAAATTAATAAAGACTAACAGTGCAGTAGACTGATGGACCGGCTCGCTAGCGTATATATTTGATATGGTCAGACATTATATTATAAACTTTTTTTATTCAGTATATTTCTTGTAGCTCATGGTCTTGAACTCTTTATCGCATACATATGGATGTGAGAGATGCTCATAGGCTATCCACGTGTATGGACCTGCATAATTATCTATTTACTATAATTTCATTGACTACTCCAAGTGGTGATAGAGCTTACGAAACTCAAAAATAATATGATATGAAACTATCTGAATCATTTTAGAGAATATTATTATTAATTAAATTATTAATATATATATATTAATATATATATCTAGATTCCTGGTGTTCGACAGACAAATAAATCGATAAGCTTTATTAGTTATATTGGATCTCCAGCTGGTTAAAAGTATGAGAGATATTTTACAAATTTTCTTTGGAACAATCAGCAAATTATATCATCCTTACATTCCGACTAGGGTATAGTGATATGCGTTGTAAATTTGTGTGCGGGTTTTATATGTGAGTCCTGAGTGCCTTAAATGTCATCTTCGGTCTGGTTTCTATCGAAACATTAAGAGAGAGCTTTGCTTCTTTAAGTAGCAATATACTATAAAGCTTGCATGGCTTCCATTTCGTATTAGCAGGGTATAAATGTGAACAATAAAGCCACAAATGGTAGTTCTTGCATACTTATCTCGATCGCCTGTCTGGCTAAGGCTGGCATATTCAGTGAGCTCTTGGTAGGTCTCTTATTATGCGTTATTATAAAATGCAGCGTTGGCGACGCCATTGCTTATTAATCTGCATGTAAATCGTGAAAACTGAACCACTTCTCTCTGCTGCTGCTGCATCCGCTCAGAGCTGTTATTATGCCTGACCAAGCATCAATAAATGTTGTACCATGCCAAACAGCCAGCCAACAGAAACATTAGCTACTGTAATCCCTGCGCCAACAACAACGTTCGACATTTATGCACAGTAAGCACGACAACAACAACAGCAGCAAAAGCTACGCAGGATAAAAAAAAAAAAAAAAAAAAACATAGTTTAGACGTTATGAATACAGCTTAGCTTGGCCAAAATGAGTTGACGTTGCATTCACTCTTGTTTCTATAACTCCTCGAGCTTCGCCCATGCTGGTTTTTATGACTTTCATTATTTTTGCTTCGTTGATTCACAGCAAACTCACAGATTGGAAAACAAAGTAATATACAGTTTGGAAGACATCTTCTTAAATGGCAAATATAATTTTATTTTTTTTATAAAAAATACTTGATTATAATCAGATATTTATATAGCCTTGAAATACTTTATTATGCATAAGAATGAAAGACCTCAAAATTAAAAAGAATTTTTTATTGTACAGTTAGTATTTCTCTTATCATTTACTGTGTCAAAAATAAACGCCATCCATCAGCCTTCACTAAAAAATATATGATTGCTAGAATATATTAGTGTTTGTATGTGTATGTGTATATGCATGTATATTTTACCGTGTATGTACATATATGAATGAAGCACTGAGTGATTGGAATATGATCGTAGGGCTCAGGATAGCACTAGACTGATAATTCAGACAGAAGCTACTTTTTCATAACAGGATCAGATTTCATGTAGAATTGTTACAACACTTTAGTATATCTACTACTCCTTGATTATTTGTGCAAAAAAAAGAAAAACAATACAAATTTTTTTTAAAATGAGCACAAATGCAGAAAGACCCTGTAGATTGGATTTTAGTAAAGAGGCCGTCTGGGAACGTAGTTATTTAAAGGTAACTTTCAATATATACTACTGAATTGAATTGAACTGCTTGTGTTGTTTGGCGTCTACGTGAAATCCTTGCAACATTGAATATTCCGAAACGCATTTGTCTGCTACACATCGAGTACAAATATGTTCCTTATAAGACTGAAATTGGCGTTCCCAAACGTTAATTAGTAGTGGTTCAACTGGATTCGTGATTTTTGCTACTCGGATACTGCCGACTAGATCGTTCCTAATTGATTCTAACTATTTACTAACCAATTAGAATAAATGCAAGGAGTTGAATATAGAAAAAGACTACAATTTGTACGAAAAACGTCTATGCATCAATCATCTCGGCGTCTTCTTCTTTGTACACTCTGCCGTGACCGTGATCAAATGTATCATGCTGATGGTGACGTCTGAGGTTTGCACTGATTCAATCTATTTATGTTAACACAGTCAATATTCATTGATTCCTGTGCACGCAGTACCCGGAGTTCATTCATGTGGATGTTGGCGTTTATATGACATCCGCCATACTCACAGTCGCCGTGTTGAGCATTAACTTCTCGGAATCAATCGTATTGCGCAACAAGTGGGTTATCTACCTGTCTTCAGCGGTTGCCTCGGTACTAATAGTTTGTGCGGGTACGTATCGATCTATGTGGAGAGCCTACTCATTAATCCTCGCTATGACTTGCATCCTCAGATATCATTATATATTTGTACCACCATCATAAGCATAACTGGATCGTTCTACCGTTCTACGACGCATACGTTATATATGTTATATATTTGTGTTTTCCCATACCCGCCCTGAGAGCCCCATTTATATTGGCGTCATTTGTGTCCATTACTTACCTTATTATTATTTACTTTTATACTCTTAACAATCAGTACATCAATTTTCAACAAGCCCCATATATGATCGTGGAGATTCTGCACATTACTTGCTGTCACTTGGTAGGGCTGTTCTATCGCTTGCTGAACGAGATTACTGTGCGCTCGTCTTTCATTGACAGGCATCAATATGTGATGGAGAAGATCTGGCTGCGAGAGGCGAAAAATAAAGAGAAACAATTGCTTCACGGCATTTTGCCACCCGACATAGCGCGCCCATTCGAGAAGGAAATCCGCTTTCGCATCGGCAAATCTAACAAGCTGCAAAGCGAGTTTCAAAACAATAACTTAAAAGCAGGCATCATGGCCCTTCAATATCATCCCGACGTCACCATCCTATACGCTGACGTTGTCAACTACACTCACCTCACCACAACACTCACGGTCAACGCTCTTGTGGGATTGCTCCACGATCTCTATGGCAGGTTCGACGTGGCTGCCCGTATTTTTAAGGTGCAGCGCATTAAGTTCTTGGGCGACTGCTACTACTGCGTAGCGGGCTTGGCTCGACCCGATCCCGACCATGCCAAATGCTGCATTGAGCTGGCCCACAGTATGATTGCTCACATTCGAGCAGTTCGGTGAGTATGAGGATGTTTTCTGCTGAGTGCGTGTGTGTAAGTGCCTTATATGATTAGAGTAAATCGTGATTTGGATATCGACATGCGAATTGGTGTGCATTCTGGTTCCTTGATGGCCGGTGTCATGGGTGCTGCCAAGCTTCAGTACGACATCTGGGGTAGGCATGACGTACAAAAACTGTGCTTGCAAAATGTTGTTTGATTTGATTTCTTGTAGGAGAAGATGTCATTATTGCAGGCATATTGGAATCAACCGGACGGCCAGGCCACATTCACATAAGCGAAAGGACTAGCAAAATGCTAATCGACAACCCTTATGAGCTGCTTCCTGGCACAGAGAAGGCTCTCTTGCATCCCCACCTTGCGAGTAAACATATTAAAACCTTTCTGATTGCTGCACTCGCTTACGAAGAAGTCTTGAAACCCGAAACTTCAGTCCAAACTCTTAGCACATTTAACGATATAGAGAAGCAAAAAGAAGAAGAGCTCCGGATTGAGTTTGAAAAGCTGCCTGTTGGCTCCTTTCAGTAAGTTTACTGTGAGCTGATCTGCAGGATGAACTTTCGTTAATCATTTTCTATAGCGTGAAGAAGAAGTTTACAACGATATGGAAGAGCAAAAAAGATAAAGTCAGTGCAGAGCATGCAACTACACGCCCACGCATTGGATTTTTATTTCTAAACTTTCGCGATGCCCGCATCGAGCTGAACTATATAAAGCAGCCAGACTACATGCTAAGATATAGCGTACTTTTGGCTTTCTTTGCTGGGATATTCTTGGTATACCTTGTCGAAATTAGCCACAACTCCGAAACCAGACACGTCAACTACAATATTATTGTCATGTCTCTGCTGTCGACGCCTGTGATCATTTTGTGGTACAAGAAGGTTTGCCATTGGCGATATGGGAATGTGCGACATATCTTTTCAAGGTGCAGCTGCGTAATATTTCGGACAGCCGAGTACATTCAGTCCAGCCTCATCATTCGAATGTGCATTTACATGAACATGATTGTGTGTTACTTCTTCATTATTTTTCAAGTCCTCGTAAGTACAGTCGTAATGAGTTTTCAGAGCTCATTAGCTATTAATTTATATATCTTATCCTATCTAGAACAAATGTGACTACGATAATTTCCAACTTCAACTTATCGACAGCAAGCTTTACCACTATGAAATGGACAAATACGTATGCTTTTATTCTTGGAATCTCACTAACATGATGTCCCTCATGATTGCCTTGAGCATAATATTCACCCGAATCCCCTGGATGGTGAAGATCATTGTGAGCGTATTAGAAGGCACTACGTACATGATAATCATGTTCAGTCAATTCGAGCATATTATCAATCGAAGCAGCACAACCAACCCCTACTTTCGTCCAGATTACGCGCACGGCTTCAAGATCATGACTACTCTAGGATGCCTCTACTTCATGGAACGTCAGGCTGAGTTCAATAGCAGAGTCAACTATAAGTGAGTAGCTAACTTAACAACTCGCCAGCCAAAGTACTAAAGATGATTGCACTTGCGTCTAGCTGGAAATTGGAACTGCTTAGAAAACAGAATGACGCAGTCATTACCAATCAATCGATAACAATTCTGCTGCAAAATATTTTACCTACTCATGTCGGTAGGAATGTGTTGCGATTGCTTGTCTGTCTTGTCTCTACTCATTCAAATCGATTAATTTTCATTTTCACAGTGAACATATATTTGACGTCGTTAGCGAAGCATCAGCTCTATGCTGAGAACTACAAAATGGTGGCAGTGATGTTCGCCTCCCTTCAGGACTTTAAAATGGATGTGGGCAATTTGCGTATCCTGAATGAGATCATAACTCAATTCGATCAAATAGTGAGTGATACAAGTCTTTGGCTCTGACTTTGCAAGACATTGAGTTTTTTTTTTTTTTTTGTTGTTGGTTAGTTGTACCTTTATAAAGAAGACTACCTAGTGGATAAGATCAAAATTGTTGGCTGTACATATATGGCAGCCTGTGGCTTAGACCCGCGCTTCATGGGGCGCATTAACGAACGGTCCGCAAATAAGGCCTCCATTATTGTTGAGGGTAAGCTATGACAAATTTGATCCTTTCATATATAACTTATATTGGATGACGTTGCGACTCTCTGCTATGTAAAGTGACACGTGCTCAGCGTTTTCTGGCATCCTCAATAACAATTACCGACGGTCAGTCTATACCCAATGAAGAGGTGGTTTTTGTTTTGACTACCTTTGCATTGGACCTGCTGCGAACTCTTTGGATGTGGGAAAATGTCCACAGAAATATACTTGAACGAGATGTGTTCACCGGCAATATGAAAATTGGTATATCCTGTGGTGAGGTGATGGCCGGAGTCGTTGGCGCCTCCCAGGTTCACTACGATATCTGGGGCACTCCAGTGAATATGGCCTCGCGCATGGACTCCACCGGGGTTTCTGGATTCATACATGTATGCGAGGATACTGCCCATATATTGCGCAAGTTCGGAATAGAATGTGATTATCGTGGCTTGACATTTGTGAAGGGGCTCGGGATTCTGCCAACCTATTTTGTTGGTGTTGATGAGGATCACGAATTTAGGAATACCCCTATGCGCTATGATGAAAACATCTTGAATTTAATGCAGGCGGGAAATATTTATGATAGAAGATCCACAGAAGGTTCTGGTAGGAGATCCACAGAAGGTAATGATAGTAGATCTACAGAAGGTAATTAACATTTGAAAAATTTGTCACCAAGTTTTGAAACAATGAATGTTACTGAATTGTAATTAAAATAAATTCGCAAAATCGCAAAAAAGTTTAAAGACTTCTAAATCTGTGACAAGAGTTGGCTGTATGATTAAGATTAAGTTTAAGTAACTCCCTGGGAAGAACCAAGAAGAATTAAAATTCCCTTAAGTGTTCTTACAAGTAACCAACCTCGACTCAGCTCAACATGAACATAGCTTAGACGATATCAGGACAGCTTAGCTTGCCCAAAATTAGTTGAGGTTGCATTCACCCTTGTTTCTATAAGTTTTGGAGCTTAAAAGTTGCATCGTTTATTTTGTAGACTAACAACAAGCAATATTATTTCTTATTATTATTATATATTATTTATGAATAAGTATTTTATTTATTAAGTTATGTTTTATTGGGATGGGCCACTATATACAAAGGTACTACATGCGCTTCCATATTCCTTCAGTACAAAGTATTAACATAAACAGCGAAATTCTAGGATTATCTATGAAACTTATAAATGTTACATGAATTAATTATCCGAGCTCAATTAATGCTGCCTACTCGTACCGCCTATGAGATTACCCGTCGCTTTCTAATTATCATCGAAAGTAGAAGTAATATTGCTAAGAGGACAACATTATTTCAGCTGACAAACTCAAGTCCGACTCAGCAAAAAAAAAAACAGCAAAAACAAAATGCGCTTGGTACGAGCCGGGAACAAATTAGGTGAACAACTAAATGACACTTAATTTTTCCTAAAAACGAAGACAGTTTCAACGGTGACACGACGGATGAAAACTAGTTGAGCGAACCGTCCGACACCTGTTCGTTCCGTTTAAGGTAAGCAATCTTCCATGACTGTGTGCAGGTGAGTGGGTGAGTGCGTGGGTGTTTCTTGTTGTAGCTGCTGTCTCGCTGCGTAATTTGTCGCCCAAGTAATTAGTGAGATTTAAATTGCTTCTCTCTGCTGTCGCTTCTCCCTACGCTCCTGCGCCCCTGCGCCACTGCTTCAGCAGTCCTCATCCACCATACTTAACGGTAAGGCAACACTTGGACTTATATTAAATGCATTAAGTGCTTGTAGCTTCGCACTTTTACATAGGCGTGCCAATTACTTCTTGCATCCAGGTATAATGTTCCCTTTAGTATTTTCATTTCTTATAAGCCCCATGCCTTATAGGACATTATCCTCAGCCACTATTGGAGGAACAGGAGTGTTTTCAGTTGCGCGATACTCCTGTTAAATGAATAAATTACAACCGGTCTAAAAGGCGCTACTTTTAGAATTATGTTAAGCATAGGTCTAGAAGAAGTCTTAAACACAAAGCCTACTATGGAAGATGCGCATAATCACTGTTATGAATAGAAATGGGATATATATTACTGAATAAATATTAAATTAAGCATGTTTGTCAAAATATAATTGTTCCAATGAACGCTAGAACACCGTAGAAATATTTTCTATATTCCTATTCTGTCCCTTTAATAACCGTAATGTCTCCCCGAAGACATATGAGGCTTATTAACATTGTAATACTTATTTATTTATATGTATCGCGAGCAGAATAATAAATAATTTTAAAAGTGTCTTACTTAGTTATTATTTTAGGCGACACTGCTCGACTAGGAGATTCCCTGAACGCTTCTACTTTTATGCATACATAATACCCAACCCATGCACGTACGCACACATACGCATTCTATGTTAACTGTATAGTTGACTCAGGGAGTTGAGGACAATTGGGATATATTTTATACGCTTGTAAATCTATCTTTCTAAAATTTTTCGAAAACTTTTTGTTAGCATGTTTTGTTTGTTAGCAAAATGTGTAAGTATGTCAAAGATAACATCTTGAAATCGCTTTGGAAAATTGTATTTGAAGGGTCCGTAGATTTACCTAATATAATATACAAAATCTTCGTATTCATTACACGGATCTTTAAAAAGCTTGGCAATATCTAGTTGTCTTTCTCTCTCTTCAAGCTGCGCTTAAGAGACGGAAGTAAAAGTTTCGATTATTATCGATAAAAAAGAAATGGAATGAGTTATCGAAAACAAAGATAAACTTCTACTTATGGTATACACGAGTATACATATGATATCTAAAATTTCTAGTCTGTATAGCTTACGAGATCTTGGCGTTCAATCAGACGGACATGTTTATATCGACTCAGCTCGTTGTCCTGATCAAGAATATTTTTACTTTATGGGGTCTGCCACGCCTCCTAACAAAATTAGTTGTAAATTAAATATGTATATCTATTAAATGATATATTATGCCTACTTTAAAACACATTGATATGATATTTAGTCCGTTTTTGTTTTACAACATCTATGACAGCAGACAAATTGAAGGCAACCATATGTAATGCGAATATTGAAGGACAAAAGAAGAATTTCAAGTTAGCTTGCGAGTAATCAGCGTGCACACAACGCAACTGTTTGTTCAGGTGATATGGATAGCACTCTGTAAATATAATTAATAACAAACATGTTGTTGGCCATAGGGGAGTTACCCTCGGAAAGTACACAAAAATGATTCCAAAATGCGACGCGTGTCGATAGGTAAATATTCACATGCAATGAAAAGGTTCCACTTGCTCGAGTTGAAAAAGCTATTTACACGCAGCTTGACAAAGGAAACAATAAATAAATTGAAAAAGTTTCTTAAAAATACTAAAATTACATAAAATAATAATCAACGTGCTCTGAGGCTTAAGAAGCACTTATAAAAATATAAAATATTATTACAACTGATCTTCTGGGACGAAACAAATTTTCTCTGTTCAGTTTCTTTGAGCGATTTCAAGGATAATTAAGTCCCGCATCAATTAGCTCGCAATATTAATTAATAACGAATTTTCAACTGTGAACTCTTCTTTGGTCGTTTCAGCAATTCTGTTACTCGACTCATGTGACGATGACGAGAACGAGAGCAGCACGACGATCTACTAAATGAATCGATATCCGCACTGAGAGGCATGCAGGCTGGATACATAGTTAATAAGCTGACAGTGATGAGGATTGGAATCGACGGCAGCAACGACGTGCTAAATGGGCAAAAGAAAGTTGTAATCACAGAGAAAGAGAGAAAGAGGGGAGAGAGAGAGTCCGCTGCCGTCTGTCTGTCTGTCGTTTCATCTATCAGGGTGGCATTGGCATGCTCGAGCTTTGCTTCCCAGAGTGCAGCCGTTCAGTGAGCCAAAAGTTAAACGCAGCCCAGGCGTCGTCCGTCCATTTGCTCCTATTCCAGGGCAACATGACATGGGGTGAGTGCAGAATTGTGCAAATGATTTGGGGCCATGGTGCGTGTCCAACGAGACGCTTCGACTGTGCAACTGTCATTCTCGGCGAGTTGGCGCAGTTTTTGGCAGCACTGGCTATTTTTTCTAGCTTTTATTTTGCGCTCATAAACTTTGCTTACGTGACAAGTTTAGTTTATTTCATAAGTTGGCCGGCGCGTTTTATATTCCAGGAATTCACTTCTGTTGCCGAGACTGACGATGTGGTATATATAATATGGAGCGATTTCAGCCGTTTCCGAATACCCTGCTATTACTTACTTGGACGTTTACTTTTTGAGATATTTGGGTTGAAAAGCAATATTAAAATTTATAGTTGATAATTTTCAGCTCTAATTTAAAAGCTAGGAAAATATTTATGAGAATATAAATATCACTGAAAACCAACATTCTCTCGGTCACATGAAGAAAGAATTTACAAAATTTGTTCAATGATCCACCTGTAACACATCATACTAAGGACTCTCCATGTAAACCTATATTAGATACAGTTTTTTCAGACTTCCAAGCTGAGCTTCATGACCTTGATTTCTAAGTGCCCAGCATTTCTGACGACACACAGCTGCTCGGCAGCTCGGAGGGAAAGCTGTTTGCCCATAGGTAAAAAGAGAATCAGCAGAGAAAATGGCTTAGACGTTCGTACGCGTGTAACCTAGATTTGTTATGACATAAAATTATTACGAAAAATGGTTATTACCCCGTTTACGTTTGAGTGAACGCATTTGTACGTGTTAACAATTTGTACGCTTAGATAATGTTGCAGCTGCTGCATCGGGGCGAAGCATTGCCAACATTAATGCCTCAAGCAACCGAAAGAGAAAATTAGTATGAGTACTGTAGCATGCATTGCACGACTCCAAGATACCCTTGCCTTTTATGTACTTTCCCAATGATAATCCAAATACAATTAGGCTATCATATCACTGGAATGTCATTTTATACAAAGATGTTTAGATTCAATAATATGTGTAAAACAGTCTCAATTTAAATTGCATTCTTCATATTTGATCTCTGGCTCTATGCTAAGTTAAGAACTCCATATTAGTTATCGGCATTAGCAAACTTGATATAAATGGAAAGATATGGTAGGAATACATATATAAATATAACTATCAGTAAAATCAAAAGTAATGTGCCCTATTAGGTCAACTTCTAGGTGCTCTTGTTATATGTATATAAAGAAGGTAAGGAAAAAATAAGTCATCATCATGGCGTGCCTTTAGCTTCGCTGTACTTTGCTTTGCTTTGTTTCGCTTTCTATGCTTTTTTTATGCCATGACGATTTTATAAAACTCACTATGGCATTACAAGGGTTAGCCACACAGTCGCACACCCACCGAATCACACACACACACACGCGCGCGCACACATTTACAGCGAGTGTGACAGTTGGTCTGTGCGTGTCACAAGCTTGTCATTTCGATTGCCACGCCCCTTCAGCGCGCCTCCACATTGCCGTTGACATGTCGGAATTTTAAAATTCTTTTGTCGCATTTCGTCGGCATGCAAATAGACAAAGTTTAAGGCCAATCGCCCTTTCGGTTTCCTTTGCTTTCCTCTCGATGCTAATGCCAACAGCTGTTGCCAACGCTTATCTCCCAGCGATCCCCGACTCGGTCTCAGTCTGAGTCTCTGTCTCAGTCTCTGTCTCGAATCCCAACCGGTTCCCAATCGCCCGCCAATTTGATTGCCACGCTGATTGTCACAATCAGTGGTATTTGCCTTTGACCAAAGTAATCTTCATTGTTTAAAGTTTGTTCATTTCCTTTTCTGAGTTTCTGTTAGCTTGGCCAAAATTTGACTCTTAGATTACAACCATTTTGGTTGTAGTTAAGCAAACAGAAGGGACAACCTGAAGACAGAGTATATTAAATAAATCAATTTGGCAATCTTTTTATCACTGATAATACCATATTACTATATAGAGAAATGTACATTTTGATTCGAAGGCTTTTAAGCTAAGTAAATATATTTTGTAAATTATAATATGATATGATATTTTGTTGTTAATTGTGAGGCTGGATGTGTAGGAGTGGATATAAAATTCCCTCTCTTAAAATCTTAATTGTATGCCAAAATCGCAGATGCAAAGTGAATGTATAAAAGAGATATCTTACTTATCAGCCGACTAAAATTTCTTGCTAGTATATATATTCGTTTATTTAGCATACTTTTGTGGTCCAGTTAACTGAGCCTTTTAAAATAAATGATAAACTTGAATTAAATTGAAATATATTTTATGAACCTCATATATTTCATATTTTACAGAGTGAGCCTGAAATATGTTTTACTTTATAAGCACTAAAATAAATACTTTACTCTAAGAGACAGGTGAACTATGTAAGCTATGTTGAATCTGATAAAGCATTAAACAAATATTTGGATTTTGTCTTACAGATAATATCTTGACAATAATTCATCTAAGGCTCAGTATACGACTTGATCGAATACGCTCGCTTATTAGTCACATAAATAATTGGGTCACTTATCTAACCAAAAGTTGTAATGCGTGATTACAATCAAAACTTCAATGATAAGTTAGATGAGACAAAGAACTTGATAGCTGTAGATATAAAGGGAGCCAAAAGGATGTGGATTCAATGCCCAAAATTCAAGATATTTGAGCATCAACAGAGTTGCAAGGGTAATAAGAAACATTATCTTGTGTATGTGTGCGAGTTTATGCTTATTTATACATATTACATGTGTATGTGTATGTGTGTGTGTATGTGGCATTATGTGTGTGTGTGAATGCGAGTGCAGCAAATGCGCTTTCAGTTGATTAAATTAAATCGCTAAAGCTGCCAGAGTTGCAGCTATGAAAAATGCATTCTGTCCCTGGGGAGCCGTGGGCGTGGCTGGAGCCAATATACTCAGCGCAATGGCGACAAACACGCAGACGAGAACCGCAAAGTATTTACCTTTTTCCTTTGCTCATTCGCTTCTTTTTGGCAGCATTTGACAATGGGGATGCAGGTGGAGATCCCAACTGTCACACATGCACAAATATCTGTGTTTATGTATATATACACACATATATATACATATATATATATATTTATATACAATGCAAGCATCATTTTTGTCGCACTTCCGCCCCCTACGGCTTGGATCTGGTTTTTGTCCTGCTCTTGGCTTTGGGTTTCGCTGCTGTCTAGATTCGAGTATGTTTCCAACAAACCCCAGCCCCGTTTTTAAACAATAACTTATCGAGGAGTGTCCCCTTTGCTCAAACTTTGTGGGTCTTTGCTGGGTGGCCTTCAAGTTTGTCTTTAGATTGCGCTTCACTAGCAACGTGGGATTAGAGATTTTTGTCAATGAAGGTAATTTGCGGAAGATTTTGTCTAGAATTTCAATTAGATTGACGTTTCACTCCAATGCTCGTTCGCTGCCTGCTGTCATCCGCGTGTGGGGTAGAGAAATCCTGAATTTAAAAATCTTCTTTCATTCTCATTTTTGCTACTCATGTTTTATAAGACTTATGTGTAAGTTATATGCACTCGAAAAAGAAAGAATCGATAATAAATAGAAGTACATTTAATCCAAGTCGTAAGATGGAGAGTCAAGCCATAATTAATATCCCTTAGCAAGCTAAGAAAATTACACAATTTTAGCTATTATTTTATGTACATTGACCAAGTGCTCTGTGTGGCCCACACATCAATTCTTGCCGACTTCACGTAAGACTTAATCGTAGCTCTAAGTAGACTAGGCCCCAGCTGGCCCTTTGCCAATGCACTGTTCAGTGGCTGCCGGAAGTGGTTGCAACAGAGCCACTGAGCCACTTAATACAAGATGCAAATGACTTTATTAACTTTAGCCATAACGCAATCAACAACATGCAAATGCCGGCAGATAAAGCCCAAACCCAATACCAATGCCAAGTCCACGCCCAGGCACAGGTCCTGGACCAGCTCCGGCTCTGGCCGGATTCTTGTCGCCCGCATGGCCAGCACGTGAGGCTAGCAACGACTGCGAGGGCGGAGCAGTGTAGATAGCGAATCGGTAAAGCGAGCGAGTGACTCATAACGCAATGGCTCCATAAGCCGCGGGGATTATCAGTTGGCAAAATTAATGCTAATTACTTGAAAAATATATGAGCGACGTTTGTTGTGGCTGTTGGGTCTGCGGGCTTTCTGTGTCCAGTGGTCCACTACCTTCTGCTACTGCTTCAGCTGCTGCTGCTGCTGCTGCTGCTGCTGGCAATGAGATGCGAATGTTCGGGCACATCCGCTAGACCCTCGCTAGACCAAAGAAATATGCGTTAAATGTAAAACAAATGCAGTGCTGAACAGTGGGCTTAAGCTACGTTTCAAAGCGAACCACAAAGTGGAGAGCGAATATTTGCGGAGGGTCAAAGCTAAAGCTGAGATCTTTGCTAAAAGAAAACTCAATTTAACTTCCTAATTATTTCTGTATTTATATATATGTATATAAAAAAATAGTATTAATTATCTATGAAAATCAACGATTTTTAAATATGTATTTCTGTAAATTCTTTTTACTTTTTGCTTAGTTATTTAAAGTCAGCATTCGGAAAATATACTTATTCTGCGATAATTACAAGTTTTTCAACATTTCTATCAGCGCGTGTTACCCATGGTGTTTTCGTGCTCATAATGAATAATCATAAAAATTGCATAAATTATGTGCCACGCCGTCTTGCTTAACGCCTCCGGTGAAAAGCGGCAGACACAAGCAGCGAGTACAGTGGCCAAGTGGAGCAAAGAAGGGCGAGTGGTGGGAGAGGGCGGGGGGCACGGCTAAGTGCGGGCGCTGAGCAAATGAAATGCAGAAATGTAAATCTAAAATAATTTACGCGTCTTTGTTGACTGCATTGCCGTTGCTGCGTTGTTTCGTTGCTTCGTTGCTTCGTTGTTGCGACTTTGCCATGGCCATAAAAACCTGCCGCTGCCTCAGTAGCAACACCCCGCCTCTGGCTCCGCTTGGCACATTGCTCTATGGTCTTTTTTATGGCGTCCATAACTGTTGCTACTGCTGCAACAAAATGGCGTCATCGCATAGCTGTTGCAGGCAGTCAGGCATGGGGGAGCAGCTCTCGCTGGGGCTTGGCACTTTGGGTTGTTGTCTGCCTGCTTAGCAAGAGGGGGCGGACCGCTTGCTCGGCATTTACATTTATGACTTGGAATAATCCATTATCAGGCATTTTGCACGTTACCTAGGCGAATAATGCACACAGACAGTCCCGCACCTCCGACCCATACCCACGCGAGCCTCGGCATAGCTAAGCCCCTGGCTCTAGTTTAAAAGTGGCCGGACTCGCCAGATTAATTTGCCGCAACTATCCTGGCCAAGGATTAAAATATCTAAGGATGCAACAAACTTCTCTGCTGAAGATTTGTGAGCACACTGCTAAAATGACAGTGCGATAGTCCCAGCAATTACACGTATCATACATCGCTTTTAGAACTTCTTTGAGCATTTTCAATTTCAGCTTTATTCACTGCACAAATCTCATCTAAATAGTTAGTATATACATATGTTATGTTATGTTATGTTATATGTTATGTTATATGTTATGTTATATGTTATGTTATATGTTATGTTATATGTTATGTTATATGTTATGTTATATGTTATGTTATATGTTATGTTATATGTTATGGTTAGTTTAGTTGGTAAAATGAATATCATTCAAACTTATTCGAAAATAAAACCAATACTAATAAGAAGGCTCTAGCCGAAACTGTGCGACTGGGATATCTCCTGAACTCTTCGAGCAACTGATATTCTTCTTCTTTGTATATATAACAAGCAATATATGCATACATGCGTACACACACATATACACACATGCATAAGAACGCTTGGATCTGCTGTCTGGACTTTACTATGTGAAAAAGTCTTTCAGAATGTGAAAAAGTCTTGAACTTAAACCTACTTTTAAAAGTATGAGTTGAGCATATTATTATGAATGTCGACGAGTGAAGTTTAAGTATTATATTTGGATGTGCTGAACAACTAACTTATCAACCGGGTCAATATTCCCCACTAAGCTTTAATCACATCACACAATCCATCTACCCAAGCTACCTGGCAAAGGGAATTTAGACAAAAATTAGTATAAAATATATGGTAGTTTTATGAATGTCTTTCGATTTTGTTTTTTTTTTTTAGATATAACAAAGTCAATAAAAATCTTTAGTCTTTTGTCTCAAGTAAATAAAATGTATGAATGAATGAAATGTATCTCTAATTATATGCTTACATTCTTATTTTAAATACAAAACAGTCTTTAACAGGGGAAGACATATTATAAGGAAATGGTCCAACAAATACTGTGTCAATTAAAAGTTTAATTAATTCGCTGCACACACAGACTCACACTCACAGACCCTCACACAGACACAAGCAAACAGAACCAAAGCAAACCACATACAAACACATTCAGCAATATGCAGACAGTTAGGCAATCAAACAAACAAAATAAAAGCAAAGGAAAATTTCAATATAACAAATATCACAAGCGAATACCCTACTCAATTGCTCCTCAGTACTTAATCAGACTACTTATGTATCTAAAAACGAAAAATTTATATCATATAACTTTTCATAGAAGAGTTGTTCCCCATCATAATAAATTTGTATACTCATTGATACTCTTAATTTTATCAGAGAGTTTGAAGTTCAGATAGAGAAATATCCTTTATGAATCATATTCACTATCATATAGTCTTTCATTCGCATCTAATACAAACATTGATTAATACGAAATTACAAAAATCAGTTCGATAGCAAAATACATATAGATATTTCTCATACGGTGCCCAACTTGATAATGTAGTCGGGTAATCCTGCTGCTGTGCGTATCCTGAACGATGAATAATCCCACGCCAAAGTGAGACAAATCCTATGAGAGATGTACGTAATTATTTTAATTGTTTAATGTGATGCGGTCAGGTCAGGTGCCTGTGTGTGTGTGTGTATGTGTGTGTGTTTGTATATGTGTGTGCGAATGTCTAAAAAATCAGTGCATGGTGCGTTATGAGATACCTCTGCGATACCATGGAGAGACATACGGACGGACGGGGCACGCCAGCTGGACTGACGATAAAACAAATTGCATTCAACTAGCGTCTGTTTGTTTTTGTTTTTAATGATTAATGAGCCCGGTGACTGCCGCACCACACCTAGAAGGTGGGGCTCATTTTGTCCATGTAAGTTGATACTTATGCTCCTTGCCATAGCCATGGCATGGGCACAGCACAACTATTGGGGCAACCAGCATAAATAGTTGAACAACTGTCAGACAAAAAACAACAAAATTGCTCTAATGCGATGTCATTAGGCCAATGCTATCTGCTCATTCGGAGTAACGCTCGCACTTGTCTTAAAGACCTTTTCGAATTTTTGATCTAGAATCATATATAGTTCATATTTGTAGTGTTTGTTCATTGACTTATTTATAGTATTCCACATGTGTAATAGAAAATCTGAATTAGATTTTACGATTTACTATGTACATTTTCATATTATTGATTTAAGCTAAACAAGTAGATTAAGGTATCAGGCTAGCTCTTAGGACAGCTAACTTGTATCTATAGGAAAGCTTTTAATAAGCTCAACCTGAATTTGATTCTTTTTTTTCCTCTCCGCTGTAACTCTCGCATTATACATGCGAATTTCATAATAAAAAGTAAAGCCTAAATTAAAGAAGAAAATACAAATATAAATTAAATACTCAGCCTAGAAATTTTAATGATGTTTGAAACAATTTTTGCCACACGCCCCAGCCGAGCCCCACGACCTTGGCACGCTTTACGATGACTGCAAATAAAAGGACCCGCTCTTAATTGCGCCGTTAAGGATCATATTTGCGCTCATTTGGCAGCGAAATTAATTATCAAAAGCTCATGGCATTTCGTGCAAAAACAAATACATAGAGTTGACTGGCTAAATGCTAAATATGTGCAGCATTCCACGCCAGAGAGCACACGGGAACAGCTCCACACACACACACATCGCACTCACACACCCAAAGGCAGAGGAGGCACACGCGTTGGCATGTCCTTGACTAACTTTTTATGGCGGGTGCCGGGCTAGAGAAATTAGTCACAGGAGTGCGGGCAGCTGTAGTTGCTTCCTGACTCCGTACGGGTTGTTGGCTTGTCAATCATGCAAAAACTGCAACCGCTGCATAACCACCGGTTTATAATAGCTTGCCAGCCAGGCCAGGCAGCAGCAGCATCAGCATCAGCATCAGGCCAGGGCTAGGAGCAGACCCAGAACCGTTGCAGGAGCTGAGATGCTTGAGGAGTGGTATGGGCAGTTACTATGCATTGGCTGTTGTCTGGTTTCGGCAAAAGCTTTTCAAACTTTTTAATTATGCAGCAAACAGAAAACTTTGTGGTAATTTCGTTGCAACAGTTGGTCCAGCCGATAGGATGGAGTACCGATGGCAACGTCAACGTCAACGTCATGAGCAGCAGCAACATGCAGCAAACGCAACAGCAACACCAACACCAACACCAACAGCAACAGCAACAGCAATAGAAGCCTGTTCAAGTTGACTAATTGAGTTAGGCGTGGGGCAACAGGAACTGCGCTAGCTGTTCTTCTTTTACCTTTCGCAAATAATAATTTGCCAACAACTTTAAAGTGCATCAATCATAATTAGAAGCCGGCATTTTTTCCACGTATTCGGAAGTCAATTCACATCTATTGTTGTCAGCTCATGCCAATATGAACATGAGGTTACTTGTCTACACCATCGAAGGTTCAGCGAAAATCAATTGACAGCAATCGGAAGCTGGATTTGATCTTTGCTGCTTGAGATTGTAATTGAATACAAATCTAGTAGTAGTAAATCTAGTAGTATTTTAACTCCATTAAACAATAAACAATGTACAATATATTTAGAAGCCAGCCGCATTTACTTGAGTTTATTTTTAAATTTTATCTACAGCTTATTATTCAGTATGATAAGTACACTTTGATCGGCGATATCAGTTGAAAGCGTAAACTGTATTTGAAAAGCAGGAGTACCAGAGCAAGCTGGTTGATAACATAATTCTTGCTACTGTCTGAGGTATATACATATATGCAAGTCAAGGCAATCAAAAGATTTTAAACTCTTCAATTTGAAGAAACAAAAGTTAAAACGGCTAAGGGATCCATCATTCCAGTTTCTCTAGTCAGGCGTGGCAGACTTAACACTAAATATTTACTAAAATGCTAAATATAATAGCGCAGAGAATTTATTCCAAATGTCAAAATAAAATAAAGTATTTACTATGACAGACTCCAAGAAATAAATATATACTTGATCACAGCTTTTAGTTACCCTCGGCCTCTAAAGCCTCAATTTACAGTCTCTGAAGATTACAATAATAATATAATAAGAAATAAAAATAAAACAAGGGATAAAGCTCTACTCGAGACTTTTCGACTACGAGATCCCCTAAACTCTTCGCATAACTAATATTCCAATAATTCTATGGTAAGGGAACTTTGTGATAAATAAATCTTCTAGATGAATTTTCATAATCAAGTCTGTGGCTTCTATACATGGTATTCTAAGATCAACGCGTTCACGGTCGGAAGAGATACGGACACAGTTCGTCGCCCTGGCCAAGAATATATGAAGCCTGCCATTTTCATTACACGATTATACACTAATTTCCCTCCTTCAATGGGTTCAGGGTATAATAAAAAATAATAATATAGTTGAAAGGGGATATTTTCTAGTCGGGCAAGTTACTTTTCCTTATTTTGCCCACTATATGGAGTTTTAATAGCCTTCTTATTGCCAGAGCATCTTGACTTGCAGCTGAACTAATTGTATTTATCGGCTTGAGATGCTTCTTGAGCTCCAGCTGAGACAACCAAGGCTCGATGCCTTTGTGCTCTGTAGCTGTTGTTGTTCAGTTGCTGCAGCTCAATTCCCTTCGCCGCTCATCACTTAATTGAGTTTTTAAGCATTTTGCAAGTGCCGCACATTAGCGCAGCGAAGTGAACATCCCGCACATCCACAACCCGACGACAAGCCCTGGAGCACCAAAAGTTCCCCGACTCTCAGCTGCCGAGCTGTGTCATGGAGGGTCAAACAGCTGCAGATGTAAATGCAGATGCAGATGCAGATGCAACGACCGAGCGTCGTCTTCACGACATGCTTATTGGTATTGGCAGTGTTGCACAACGACTGGGACAGATAGCCAGCAGCGTAGCAGTTGCAATCAACCGGAGTTCCGTCTATCCTGCCCCTCCTTTACTCCGTTCAGCCGCGTTTGCCTTGCAGCTTAAATGAGCGAGAAATCGCTTCATTTAACAGACAGCCACTCCGCTTTGCCTTCGCCTTCGCCTACATCGATGAGTGCGATACGCAACCACCTTACATAATCGTCTCATATCTCATATGGCTATCCCATATTATCTGGGCTGTGCTGCCTTGGGTTGAACTTAAGTACAATTTGGTCATTCGGCAGGCAGGCATCCCTTCCTATTCATGCATATTGATAATCTGAAACGCTTGAATGCTCATTTAGTCAACTTGAAAGGAAGCCCGAGTATCCAAGCACTTCGACCCAGCTCGGACTTTTTAATCATGCGTGAGCGGTCAGTTCTAGGCTTGTCTCCGTTTTCATTTGCCCGTTTGATGTAGGGACCTGGCTTCGCTTTATCCTCTATGCTCTTGGTCCCATTCATTCACTGTTCGGCTGTTCATTTTGGGGCTCGGATAAGGTTCGTTCCCGGCGCAGACACTTTTCCAATCAACTTGAGTGTGTGTCCTTTGCCAGGCTGCTGCTGGCCATTTTCCTGCTGACTTCGTGCCGATTTTATATTTTTCATTTGAAAAATAGATATTTTTTAATGCCTTTTATTAAATCGGCTTAGATTTATTGTACACATCTATATCATATTTATATGTGCGTGTGTGTGTGTGTGTGGGTCGTATATATCTATGTATATACGTATTTGTCGACGATTACATGTGTGTGTATGTGTGTGTGTGTGTGTGTGTGTGTGTGGCAGCTAAGCCCTTTTCTTTGGGACTTTGCTGCGATGGTAAAATACGTTTATGGATCTTAAGGCAAATTTTGTGCATTTAATAAGATTTATTATTTTGTGGGCCGCATCAGTTAAATGGCAACGTTGTAGTTGAGGTCTTAGACAGCATTTAATTTTGCAAAAAAGGATGGCCCTCCGGCTCGAGTTAATCTAATGAACAGGATAAGCTTTTGGCATGTAAAGGGATCGTGCGCTGATTGTCTGTATCTGAATTCCAGGCATAATAATCGAAAAGACTTCGACTTCTGCCTTAGCTAGTAAGTATGCATCGTTGCCAACACACCTGAGCAGCTGGAGCTGTGGAGCTGTGGAGCTGTTCAACAGATTGGCACTTAGCAGCAATCGGGAAGCCGCAGATACATGTAAAAAGCATTTGAGCTCTGGTAGAGGAAGATGCTAAGTAAAAACTGTGAGCTGGAATGCTCAACGGCAGCGATTACATGGAAAAGTTTTGCAGTTTGGTGATGAGAACATGCAAAATATTTTTGACTCGACATTTTTATGCAATAAAACTTTTAAAGCACAATGAACGCATAAAACATTCATAAACATCTCCGACATATGCCAGCCTTGCCTTTAAAGCCCACATCAACAAGTTACTAGGAACGTTAGCTAGGCTGTCACACGAACCAACTGACCACAACCGACCGACCGACCAACCAATCAACAAACCAACTTAGCAACCGTCCGGCGTGCTTATGAGAAATTGCATTGAAGGATCGTAACCGAAGTTGAGTCAGGCATGCGAAAATTTTGTATTTGGGTTGTGCAAATAATTGTCCATGATTGGATATTCGCAGTCGGTCGAGGCACTGTGGAATCCTTTGACCCAATAGCTCCTCTCAGCTTTCGGCCAGCTGCGAGCAATTAAACGCATTGTATGGCTTTTCAACTTGATTAGATTGCAATTCTGCATTGCACATGCACGAAAAATTCATGCAAATGTTTGTTTTTCTCCATTCGACGAGTCCGCAATGCACATTGACACTGCAGCAGCAGCAGCAGCAGCAGCAACTGCAGATAAAATCGGAGCGTTGGAATGTAGGTGGATGCTTGGCTCTGGCAAATCTAGCAGATACATGTGTTCATATAGTTAAGTTTTGTGCTTATAATAGAAAGCCAAGCCGAAAACCCAGCAGGAAGTGTTGTAATTCGCACTTTACCACACACTTTCACACACACACACACATGAATACACACGCACAACCACATACCGTTTAACATGTCGTATGCATGATTGCGGAATATTAAACGTCGGCCATGTTTTTGAGCAGTCGTTGAGGCGGGGCTGGCATTGCGGGCATGGCGGGGGCGGGTTTGTCTGTTGCGTTTGTCTATACGCAAAATATGTTTGGTTGCTTTGGTTTTAATTATGGTTATCACAGTTGGCTCATAACTGCAAAATATGCTGTGCCCCACACGCTCTTCTAACCAGCCTTTGCCTCAACTCTTCGAATAATTTGGCAAAATGTTCATCTACAATTAAAAGCGATTCGATCCATGGCCAGAGCTGAATTAAATTTATAGTTTCGTATTGCAATCGTAATTTTTACTGTCTATCCCAGTTCTTATGAGTGTAATAAGCTTAGAGATAAATTGAGATTCCTGCATTAAATTTGTATCCTGCTCAAAAGCTTAATATTTCATCTTTTACTTTGTATTTGAATTATATATGATAAATATGTAATATACTCTATTAGCCAACAGAAAATCATGTTCTGAACTTCCCTCAAGGCGGTAGACAGAGTTCACCTATTTGAAAGTAATTACAAAAATTTCCCGCCCAAAGGTTCAAATACAAATAGTTTCAACCTAAGCAAAGGCCTTTGCAAACAAGGCGAAACTCTCGAAGGAGACTTTTTACAATTTGGTCAAGAAGTTGTATGCACAAGTTGTTTGTGTGTGGTTCCGCACCGCCGCACCGCCGCACCACCCACAGACCACATGCAACCACACATAAACTAATGAAAAGCTGACTTAAAAGGGAAACTAAATTAAATATTTGTGCAAGATATATAAAATCAAGGCGCATTCACAAACACAGCGGAGCAGCACTTACATCAAATTATTGATATGAGCACATACCGGAAATATTCGAAGAAACAATGAAAATAAACAAACGATGCAATCAAAAGATTGGCTTTCTATTTGAAGATCTCAAAATGCTTATTGAAAAATTCTCTTTTGATTCGAAACAAATTTCGCAATGGCAATGGCAATGGCAGTGCCTAGGGTTGAGAGCGGGGACTCACAATTGTTTGACTTTTGAGCTGAACTCTTTGCCCGAGTTGCTTGGAGCGTTGAAGGCAAAGTTTGTCATCAACGCAGCCGCCGTCGCTCATTAAGCGTTAATTAGGCATTTGGAGCAATTGACCTTTGCTTAACTTTTGCTAAGCAGCGCCCGGGGCACGAAGCCAACACCTTTTTGATGTTACCCGGCTGACTTTGGGCCTGGGAGGAGTTGAGTGAATCAAACTAATTGGGCGCAATTTAATTAACATTTGATGAATTCTTTGGCCATTTGTCAGTTTTGGCAACAACAGCTTTAAGCATTTAATCAAATCTCCAGATGTGCTGCAGATTTCATCTATTATGGAAAAAAAAAAAAATACAAAAATCCACCACCACAATAGTAAAGTTTATTTCCAGCGAAACGAAAAAAATGAGAAAAAGTTGTAAAAATTTGATAAGCTTGTCGCAAGCCAGGTGGGCGAGGGGTGTTCACTTCTATGCCTACGCCAGGTTGGGGACCGAAGCGAGCAGCGTAAGGTGAGTCGCTGGGAAAGTTATCCCCAATGTTTATTGGGCAAACTTTTGCATTTTTACAGCTTCTTGGAAGTTCTGGCGCGGCATGGCTGGTCATTTTAAAGTTGAAATTATCGAGATAGCCCAAGTTTTGTTTGTCTAAGAGGCTGCAATCCCACAATTGTCAGCACATTACGCCGCCGGGAGGAGCTGCCCATTCACAATTCATAATAAAACTTTGGAGCCCCGTTGCCATTGGCAATAGTCGTTGTAGTTGAATTTCAGCTATTAATTCGCTTATTTTCATAAGAGTGTCTGGCATTATGTAAATACGGCTCAAATAAATGTATACCTCACCCGAGTCCAGGCGCTTCCCAGGCTCTGCATCTGAATCTGTCACTTACCTGAAAAGAGAAAGAATGCCATATTAATATAATCATCAGATAAATTCAGTTGGCTATGATTATAGATTAAATAGCAAGTAAAAAGCTGTAATCATGATTTACACACCAGCCTTAAATCTGTTTCTCTACAATTCACTGCTCTCCCATGCGATGAAGCACGTTGTTCGCATCAATGAAGGTAAGCTTAGCTAGAAGGAATGCCCACAAATGAAACTAATTAGCTCAGCTTTCAGCAGGTGGCTATGATCAGTCTTCCCCATGGGACTATGTTTCTATAATTAGTGCCATTAGAGAGCTGTCGCACGAGCTGCCTACTGGCTCTAACGAGTTCCCGGACATCTTGGTGCATCTGAATTTCTTTATCAACGGCTTGGTGCTCTTCCCAGGTGTTAAGCTGGTATCTCAACCCAGAAATTGCTCTTTATAATCAGCTACTTTATAGCCTGAATCCCTAAGCAGCATCGGGGACTCAGCTTTCTGGTTGCCGTAGTAATCATCTGGAACGTCTTCATGCTCGAACGTCTTTTCGCTTTCGAATTGACTCTGATCTGGTCATTGTGGTATAGGGACGTCAGCTGCTTGACCTATGCCATTGTCATAGGCTGCATTACGTTTATCAACTTTATACACTTGATGCTCATCTTCGACTCGATAAAGATGCATCACGGCTATCTACGTAGGCTGAATAAGAGGCGATGGCGGATGCGACGAACCCGCGCCCAGAATAATTCTTTGTCCACCTAACTGGGTCGCTTGGGCAAGCAACTCCCACAGTCACCTACACACACCTTCACTATATATGACATTTTATTGTGCTGTAACATTGAGTGTAGGACTAAGATTCATGGCAGCAAAACATTGCAGCTACAACTACAAATTCTAGGTCGTTCGGTTCAACTAATAAATATGCCAAAACTCTCACACACTCACTGAGGGCCGCAGACATTTACAAATGAATCGCAGCTGAGGGCTGCTAGTCCCGAAATAAATCCATTAAATATTTGCGGTTAAACGCACCAAAAACAAACCGCAAAAGTAAATCATACCCAAAGTAGACACCGGACATGGCCAAGAATTTCTCTGAGCTTGTTTCGGTCCCATTTTTTCTCCGTACGCAAAAATATTAGATTAGAAATTAGGACAACCATGCACAACCAAGAGGCCGTCAGGCAGTAGAGCAGTCAGGCAGTAGAGCATAACGCCATTTACTTGATTGGAGATGGGTGTTTGGGCCCTTCGGCAAGCCATGGTGCCATGGTGGCAGAAGGCTTCTAACCATCGTCCAGCAAAAATTCTAAATGGTCCATGGTGAAACATAAATCATTGAAGCTGACATTTCTCCATTTTTACTGAACTTGTATATATGTATGTAGCCGAGTTTTCGGCCTATTTGCTTAAAGGCTACGCAGGATTCACGCAGAATATCCTGATTTTCTTGAAGATGCTTGCAATGATAGCAAAATCTGGCGAAAGGTGTTTGCTAAACCATTAACTGCAATTTCAGGACAAACCTTCAGAATAAGGACTTTGCTTGCTTATTCTCCACGATATCTGACACATTGGTGCTCCAATGCTCCAAACTATATAAATCATTCTGGAAATTGAATGAGAACGCCTGACTATACGCATTTTGCTAAAAACACACTCAATTTGAATCGTGTCACTGACTGCATATGGATTGAAAAATTCCATGTCTCTGCCTGAGCAGCAAGGAAGTTTGGCTAAAAAAATACACGGATAATAAGACAATAATCACTCTGTCTTCACTTTAGAGTTTGTCTTGGAATATAATTTAAAAATAACTTGGATAACTATCGATAAGAAGAGAGAATACCACAACTTAGTGAACCTAACTCATCAAGCTGTCGTTAAACTTAAAATAGTCGTTTAAATTTGCTGAACAAATTTAATAAATAATAATAATAGGTAAGTAACTAAAAAAGTAAACAAAAAAATAAAATACAAGTAATAATAATAATAATAAAAGTAAGAAGACTCTAATCGAGATTGTTTGACAACGAGATCCCCTAAACCCTGGAAAAAAAAATACTTCTTTACGCACTTATAAGCACTCTCTTCTAACTGCATAGTTAATGCCGTTGCTTGGCGTGGATTGGAGTATATTTTGGACGCTTATAACCCCATTTCTAGACTGACGATCTTCATGAAACTTTCAGAATATAAAAATAGCACTAAAACGTTTCTATTTGCCAAATTCCAAGCTTTTAGTATTTGAATTACGTTTTTTGTTCAAAATTTTAAGGGATGAGAGCGAATTTGGGGACGATATTCAAAATCCAATAAAAATCGTAATTGTATTAAATTATTATCTATATATATGCATAAGACAAATTTAAATATCTTAAAAAATGGAGTGTAGATTCCGCAATAGAAGATAGTTGTCAAGTTGGCAGCGCATTTTGATTCTCTACCAATTTGAGTTGTACAACTCAAGTTGGCAGCTCGCAAGCTCTATTGCTACAAATTGTCAAGTTTTACTATTAATATATATAATATACAGAGCGGAAAATGATGTTGCTGAAGTCACTGCGAGGCTCGGGCAGGTCTCGGTCTGTGTTGCTTTTGCGGTTTGCAGGCTCGCTGAGAGGTGCAAGCAGTTTCGACTACGATTTGGTGGTGCTGGGCGGCGGCTCTGGCGGACTGGCTTGCGCCAAGGAGGCCGTCGAGTATGGTGCACGGGTGCTGTGCTTTGATTATGTCAAGCCGACGCCGGCTGGAACCAAGTGGGGCGTGGGTGGCACCTGTGTGAATGTGGGTTGCATACCCAAGAAGCTGATGCACCAGGCCTCGCTGCTGGGCGAGGCTGTGCACGAGGCTGTCGCGTATGGCTGGAATGTGAACGATCGGGACATTAAGCCCGACTGGAAGAAGCTGGTCAAGGTTGTGCAGAATCACATCAAGTCCGTGAACTGGGTGACCCGCGTAGACTTGCGTGACAAAAAGGTGGAGTACGTCAATTCCATAGGTAGCTTTGTGGATCCCCATACATTGAAGTATACAACGAAGCAGGGAGAGCTGAAGCAGCTCACGGCCAAGTACGTGGTGATCGCGGTGGGCGGTCGTCCGCGATATCCTTCCATCAAGGGTGCCATGGAGCTTGGCATCACCAGCGACGATATATTTAGCTACGAGAAGGAACCAGGCCGCACATTGGTCGTCGGGGCTGGCTATGTGGGCCTCGAATGCGCCTGCTTCTTGAAGGGCCTTGGGTACGATCCCACAGTCATGGTGCGTTCGATTGTGCTGCGTGGCTTCGATCGGCAAATGTCCGAGTTCCTGGCAGCTATGATGACAGAGCGTGGCATTCACTTCTTAAATACCACCATTCCCACGGGTGTGGAGCGCACGCCCGACGGCAAGCTGCTTGTCCAGTATCGCAACACGACGACCCAAACGGATGGCAGTGCTGTCTTCGACACAGTGCTGTGGGCAATTGGACGAAAGGGCCTAATCGAGGACCTTAATCTTGGCGTCGCTGGCGTGCAGACCTACAACGACAAGGTCATTGTCGATCACACAGAGGCGACCAGTGTACCCCACATCTTTGCCGTGGGCGACATCATCTATGGCCGGCCCGAGCTCACCCCAGTGGCCATCCTAGCCGGGCGACTGTTGGCTCGACGCCTCTTCGCTGGCTCGACTCAGCTAATGGATTACACAGACGTGGCTACCACTGTGTTCACCCCACTGGAGTACTCTTGCGTCGGCATGTCCGAAGAGATGGCTATAGAGAGGCTGGGTGCTGATAATATTGAGGTGTTCCACGGCTATTACAAGCCCACCGAGTTCTTCATACCGCAAAAGAGTGTTCGTCATTGCTACCTTAAGGCTGTGGCCGAGGTGTCCGGCGACCAGAAGATTCTCGGCTTGCACTATATAGGTCCCGTGGCTGGGGAGGTCATTCAAGGCTTTGCCGCCGCTCTGAAGTCGGGCCTCACTATTAAGACGCTGCTCAACACTGTTGGCATTCATCCCACAACAGCAGAGGAGTTCACCCGACTCTCGGTAACTAAACGTTCTGGAGTCGATCCCACGCCGGCTTCCTGTTGTAGTTGAATGGACTAGTTAAGTTTTTGAAATACATCAACTCCTATTACATTTAACTGGAGACAATCTATTGTGAACTGTGTTAGCTACAATTGGAACAGAAATTCTAGGAATTGTGTCCCTTCGGCATTAAGTTGCAACATTTCTATGCGAGGCATGTGAGGAGCACACACACGTTCCGTTGATTTGACGTTTCAATATAAATGACGATGAGATTCCGTTGTGCGACTATTTTTGGCATATGACGTCGTAATTTATGAAGTTCACGCTAAAAAAAAACACACACACACACATAAGTGCCGTAAGAAGGGCCAGTTACACAAGGTTCCTTTTTTTGTGATTCCTTCTTCCTTCAGTTTCCGCTCGTTGCACGAGTATCTCTGACCCACAACCCTGGCGTGCAATCTGGCTGCTGGCGCCGCAAAGTATGCCATGTTTTTCTAGGCCTGCCATTCACACAACACAACAACAACGCAAGAACAACGGCAATGGCAACAGCAACTGTTGGGGGAGTTTCGCAAAGCAAAAAAGTTTGATTAATGTTTACTTCCGATTTGCATAAATCTTACTTTAGCATTTTGGGCAATTTTAGCTGCACGTTTTTGCGGCTGGCTCGAGCCTCGCTCGCCTTGTGTCGCTTTGTTATAAATTATTTTTTTATTGGTCCGGTTTTTTGACCTGTTCTGGCCCAAGCCGCATGCCGTCGGCCGTATGCTCCGTGAGTAGATTCGTTCCCACAAGGGAATGAGCCAGACCGAACAAAGCGCAGCAGCAGCGGCAGGTAGGAAAAGGCAATCTATGCCAGCCAGGTGAGATGCAGGTCAAGGCAATCCGTGGATGCAACAACAGTTCGAGTGATTCACAATTTCTTCCATTTCCACGGCTTCGTCCATAACTCTTCGATTAGCTTTGCCAACTCATTTAATAAATGGTCTAGGTGACAGTAAGAAAATATAACAAATTTACCCAAGAAAACGAAAAACTGCATTTAGTTTCCATTGCAACACCTTACAATCATAAATTGTGAGCACCCCTAACATCCCACAACACCGCCCCATCCCGTTGGCCGCCCACAGTTCGTGCTGCACAACTTTTGCTCCCCAAAAAGTTTGGCAGTAAGTTAAAGCACCCGCGGGTAATTCGATAAAGCGTAAAATTTTGCACTTAAACTATTTTCTTTCTGGCATTTGGCAATTGCATTCGTTATTGCTGCCGTTGTTCTTGTTGTCGATGTTGTTGTTGTTGTTGTTGTTGTTGTTGTTGGTGTTGGGCGGCAACTGCTGTCAGTTGACCTGTGTAAGGGGTTTTGAATTACAATACAATGCAGCTGGAAAACTCGTGGCTGGCATTTGAAAGTTAAACTGATTGCGTGTTTCCAATTGCACGAGTATATTGAGTCATTTTCTCGCTTTGCTCCTGCAAGCCGCTGAGTTAAATGCCCAAACAACACTCAAAGCAAAGGTAGAAGAAAACTAATTCCAAATGGAAGTATAATAAATTATAATGACTACAAACGAATTCGATCTTTTGTTGACAAAATTTGAAAGCTCGTAATTATATTAAGCTTCGAAAAGTAATTGAATAACAAACCTTTTCATTTCTTTTAGTTGTTTTACATTGAACTCTATTCATCCATTCTCATTATTCGTAATTCGTTATTAATTCAATAATGAATTTGCCGTAGTCGGCTTCTTGTTATGCATGTACAAAAGAGGTTTAGAAGAATGACTATATACAGGGTGTCTTACAATCGAGCACTCCCGACTAGATCACAACTTTATTTATTTAAAGGGAAAGTAAAACTTATCAATATTTCTAATATATCGCATGCAATACCAGGATGTAGAAGGAAGTTTTCTGAAGTTATAAATTATTAATGAAATATAGCTGGTAAATATATAGATTCATTTAAAACAAGTAAGAAATCTCTAGTCGAGAATGCCCTGTTACTAGATCCTCTGAACCTATTGAAGTCTGATATGCCAAGAATTCTCCGATTTCTTTCTGTATACGCACATACACAAGTAATGCAAGTCTAGAAGGAGTAAGGTACATCTCTTGCCTAAAGCAAATCACATTTAGGAAACTTAATTCAAATTCTCGACAGCTGAAGCATTAGCTAAAGCCAAATATAGTTAATTCAGCAATTGAATTGTCTGCTCAAATTTAAATTATTATCCCAACTCTGCTTGCGTCGTGAGCTCGAATCGGTTGGCCTTGAATTACAGAAAGCTAGAAATGCTTCTCCTCTGTGGAACAGTTGTAAAAGCAATTAAATAATGACAATTAGCAATAGACAGCAATAAAATTATTTAACGTTGTTTGTGCATTCGCTGGGAAATTGAAGACAAAACATGATATTGCGTAAATACCTCAAGTAATCAACACATTATCAACTTTTGCTTAATTGCACATGCTGTGCAGATCCAGATGTGGATATAGAGCTGCTGGCAGAGCTGGGGCAAACTTAATATAATAGCAAACACCGTTGCTGATTCCAACAGTTGGATAGGGAAAATTCTCAAACAAATAGAATCGTAGGCAGTGAAGGGCTGTCCGGAGGGAGGCGACATTTATCGAATGGTAATTGATATATATAATAACTTAACTAAATAGAAAGCTTTTATTGTGTCTACGCTTCAGTGGAGGGGTATTTGCTTATTTGTGTGGAAACTGGAAATTTAACTATTGAATCATTGAATGCCTATTGTCTAGACAGTCGTCGCATGCAGCCGAGGCGAAGAGAGTTAGACACGTTTTATATCGAAGCATTGGGCCAAGTCCTGGGTAAACAAATCAAGCACTGATTGCAAATTTAATGGGATTTAAAAATTCCCAATTGCTAAACAAGTTGTAAGCTGGCAACTGTTTGTGCACACGAACAGGTGTGCTTCTCCATGTGTGTGTGTGTGTTTGAGAGAGATTCTATATCTAAATGCCACGCCCATTGTCCAGCACTCACATTTTCGTTATGGGCTCCAGCTGTGTAACCACAAGCTGTTGCGGCAGCTTGCCTAAAGTGGAATTGTTTGTAATTCGGCATCAACCTTCAAGAGAGAGGACTCTGGGAGTGGGCAGTGGGGAGAGGAGATTACGAGGTCGCTGTCACTAGAGGAAATTAATTTAAAATTTTCGATTTACATTATCAGAGTCTGCTTATTGACTAATAGGCAAAGCATATGCTCTAGACATATGTATCTGATATACGTGGGATATTCAACTTGTTTCCTGAAAATGCGAAAATAATAAACCAAATAATCCGAATTCAGCTAGCTGCTGTTTGAGCTTTATTAATAAAATTAATTTAATTAAGTTATTATTTATTTTGTTATATACATTTACACGTCAGAAATGTGGTATAATTGATGTTTATTTAAATTTTGTTGTAATATCAACTAAACAAAGACGATTCGGAGTAGATGTGACATATTATATCTTTCATTTCTAAGAATTTTCATTTATTACACTTTGTGGCTATAAGAATAAGAATAATATTGAATACATATCAAAAGATCCTATAATTAATTATATTTAATTTTTAATTAAATAATAATTTTCTTTACAATGTTTTTTTTTCCCTCTTACATTTTACGAAAATTATTTAAACTTAAGATTTACTTCTTCCTAAAAACTTCTCTCCAAAAAGAAACTAATAGAGGAAAATAAAATAGTCATGATTCAATTAAAATTATAAAAAATATTACATAAAATACAATGTAGATCTTTATTGACTTATCTGCAGTGCTATAATTTTATTTGTTTTGATTGATTTAATTTTTGATATCTAATCTAATACTTTTATTAATTTCTTAATATATATACATATTCCTAATAATATTCTAAATTCAATCAAATTCTTGTTAAACTTGAAAAGAGAGAAGTTTTACAGAAAGTTTTAAGAGAAGTTTTTCAGTGTAAAATTCGGGATCGCCGTCATATGCAAATAAATTCTGCTGACATTTTGAGTGGATTTATCGGTCTCTTTCATAGACTTGCGAAGATTGTTTTTTAATCAACATTAACGCATTAAAGCAACTCTCGTCCGCCGTTGGCAGCAACTTCCAGCAGGAGTCGTTCGAGGGACTCGTCATGCCGTGCAGCTGAATTGCTGACTGCAGTAGATGCTACACCCATTCCCTGCCAGCTCAGTCACTGGGAGTGTTTAAATATGTGTGCTGTAATTTAATTTCATAAAAGCAATTGTATTCCTGCCATGTGGCGACTAAGTTCGCCGAGAGCCGAGAGCCTCCACAAACTTGGTTGCCATTTACTGGAATGACAAAATGACGTCGCTTCCAACTCTGAGCTGCAACTGCCAGTGAGAGTGAGTGCCGCATTTATTTTATTTTCTGTTAGTTTTTATGTCTTTTTTTTTTTTGTTTTTTTTTTTTTTTTTTTAATGCCAACACCGAGAGTCAACGCAGACGTAGAGCATTTTCATTGTCTTGCCTCCCAACAGCTGCGTCGAGAGTCGCATATTTGACATTGGACTTGTGTGCTCTGATAGCGCGCCAGCAAAAATATCACAATTGTTGGCAACACCGGACAGAAGAACACACACACGCACACTCGCACACATTACATATAATTCTGCATGTTTACTTTGTGTGTGCGTTAATATTTTTGTTGTGGCTCAGACAACGCGACGTATGCGCAACGTGCGGCCAACACAATGAGCGAGGCTGCCTCGCACAGACTCCAGTCATCATTTATGCACAAACGTTGCCAACTCCTGCTTGCGAGTGCACCAAAGTCGCCGACTGCATTTTTACTCGCCAGCTCTGTTAAGTTTTTCTGCCGCAGGCAGAGCCGCTGGGAGGAACCGGCTGAAGCTTCACCAGTTAGCGGGCGCTGCCTAACCACGTTGAGGAATTCACTCAGACACACACCCGAACACACACTCCTCGTATGCAGTAACTCAAAGAGAAAAAAAGAGTAAATAAAAGGCAACGAAAGAAGCCGCGTTTTAAGCATTTTCAAATTAAATTTAACTGTGAAAATGGAAGCTCAAACTCGATTCATGAAAGCCAAAAGACGCCAACGTAAGAAACACGCCATCGCCTTTGTTTGAAGTTTGAGCCAAGAGGAGCTGCCTTCAAAGATATCAAAACCGTATTCTAAAGAAGAACTTCAAGATGAATTTGTGGCTTATGGGGGAGAACTTATAGCTTTCCGAAACGATTTATGAACGGAATATGATAAAAAGAAGGTTCCTTTAACTTTGAACATATCAAATATATAATACTTAAAAGTGAAAAGTAACATCATTGTAATTATTCAATATCAGAATTCAATATCGAATGCCGATTTTCGGAACCCTAAATCATATCAATATCATTTTTGTCAACTCAATAGAGGAGATCGACAGAAATAAAGTCGTGAAATGTTGAGTTTTAAATCTAAAATTTTAGAAGATTTGCCATGTCACTGTGGGTTGGGATACATCAGATATATACATATATATGTTAGCCTTCGTAAATGAGTATAAAAACATCCATTTAGCATTACTCAATATCCGAAAAAAGTCACTTTCACTCACATTTAAAAAAAAAAAAAAAAAAAACAAAGAGTAACAAACTGCAACAGTTCTCAACGAATTCGCACCTTCTTAGACTGCGACGATGTTTTTGGGTTTTTCCATGATCGTCATTCAATGGCCTTTTTGTTGTGCTCAATGTAACAAAACATTGTTTGTGTATGTGTTGTGAATGAGAATGAAGAAAATAAGATTCTTTAAAAGAGTCTAACGCAAATAACTCAACGCTAAACTCTCATACGAATATAGAAACGGAACGAAAAAACTCTCGTTCTCCTCTGAGCGTGGGGTTTTGTGCTTTTTATACCCTGAACCCATTGAAAATGGGAATTCAGGGTATAATGGTTTTGTGAAAATGTATGTAACAGGCACAAGGAGATTCATAAACGAGTCATGCACTTCACTACTTTAACTAATCATCGAAAACAGTCATGATTATTGAGTCGTATCCTGTTAATGAAATCCATGTTTCTTTTTTTGAGGCTTTAGAATTAATGGCACAAAATTGGAGTAAGTAAATTATTGATGCTCTTTCATATTCATATTAAAAATTTATAATAATATTATTGATTTTTGAATAAAAGTAATTGATGCATTAGCAGTTGGACTAGTTTCACGATAATCTTAATCAACTTGATTATCAACCAGAGAAACGAATACTCATAAGCAAAACAAAACCTTTATTCCAAATTAGAAATACCTATGGGTATGGCTAATTCATTAGAGTAAGCTACGAAAGCTTTTATTAGTATAAGAGCTTATTAGCAATGTACCAGTAAATGTAGAACTGGCTGGCTGGTTGGTACTTCTTTTGACATCGACAGCCTGCAGGACACTGCATTAGCCTGGCCCGCATTATTACGGTCAGCTGCTGATCATTATCCGGTGGAAGCGCGGCTGTTGTTCCCCTTTTTTTTTAGGTTTTCCTCACTCTGGGCTCTCTGTGTGCAGCTATTGCTGTTGTTGTTTCTGTACAGTCGATGTTTTCCATGCGGAAAATTGTCATTGTTGGTTTCGTTATTAATTAATTTGCTGCGGCTGCTTATCTTTCACTGTGAATGTGTGGGTGCATGAGTGCGTTTTCCATATGTGTGTGTGGGTATCTGCTTTGTATCTGTCGCTGCTGCTGCTGCTGCTGCTGCTTTTTGGCCTGAGCGTCAGTCTGGGTAATAAAATATTTGCGCATGACTGAAATTGAATAGTTTGCTGCAGTTCTGCACAATTTGCAATTGCCATGGAATCATTTACTTAATTATGCATCGACAATGAGCACGCAAAGGCGGTGGGCTGAGACTCGTAGCGTCGCGGCAGAGTCTTAGCTTTAATTCAGGTGTAAAAGGTCTTTGTCAGAAGACCCCTTGACATCGTTTGAGCTGCTGGCGACTACTCCGCTGCACTGAACTGAAAGGTGAACTCGCCTTTGGGCAACTCGTCCTAACAACTATGCTATAAATATTAAAGCGCTGAGATTCTCTGAAAGTTCTTCCAGCATTATGAAAGTGTAGTAGGACTTTTCCCCGAAATTCACTTGTCAACAAATAAAATCTTTGAAAAAAGTATTAGGAGGAGGGAGGAGGGAGGATGTGGAAGACTTTCTATTTCGATATTCAATTTGTAGAAACTAAAATTGATTTTTTCGCATATATTCTGGCATCTCACTAGATAAGTATACATGCATATGCACGCCAAGAGCTAGAAGGACGAACATTAAAGACATAAGCAAATAGAAAGCATGTCTGTCAACTGGCATACGTCAAGGTGGGCCCTGCTGTCGGCCTTGATTATCAAAGTCAACCTATTATGTCGCATGTGGCAGGCATAGCAAGTGATAACTACATGCTACACACTGACATGGCATCAAACAGCCTCTGCACGAGGAGCAGAGATTATACACAATGCAGCTAGATGAGCCTTGCTCGACTCGCAGCTGCACTCAAAGCCACAAAAATATCAAAGGAGTTTAGCATGACCCCCTGAATCCCAATACATTAAAGCATCTATATATATATATGTGTGTGTGTGTGTGTTGTGTGTATTTGTGTATATATGCATTGGTTGTTTCTCTAACGAGTCTTTTGTTATGTGAGATGCGAGTACGAGAACGAGAACGAGAACGAGACCCAGAACCAGGCCCAGACAGATGGTAAACATGTCACATTGACAGTGTGCAGAGTGAAAGCGACGTTGGCCAAATGACAAAATCACTGACAGCCACGCCCGCTGCTTGATTTGCAAGCCCCACAGCTCCACAGCGCCCCCCATCCGGCTCGTCGTAACATTTTCCGCATGCTTTTCTTTTTTTTTTTTTTAAACCTCTTTTTTCTGCGCCTCGTTTGGATGAAGGGTGTGAATTATTAAAAGCCATAGCAGCAGGGGCAGTCAACGTCTAAATTAGCCAGAGCCCAGCAGAGGAAGGACAGCCAGGACAGGACGACTGTCCTGTCTGCAGTCGGCAGTCAGGGCCGAGCGACAGCTTGTGCATTGTTTCACTTTCAACGAACGCAATCATCATTATCGTCATTTTTATCATGATTATCATTAGCATAAGCATTGTCATTGGCCCCACAACTTTCTCCTCTGTTGCACTCCACGCTTTGGCACGTGCAGCCGTAGTCGTAGCCGGGTCCATGTCCTTTCGCTTGTCACTCATTCGCATAAACAGTTAATTATGCATAATATGCATTTTACTGTCATGTTGCGCAATTTTTATCTACGCTCATCCCCTCCCCTCCCCCACTTTTATTACTTTCGCCTTTTTCTGCCCCCACCCCTGCCCTTTGATACTTCCGCCGCCCATCGCATTTATGCTTTTTAATGCGCTCATTTGTTTGTGTCCGTGTGTGCACGAGGCTGCACTCGCCCGTCACTCGGTAATTCGATGTACGACCCAGAGGAAGGTGATATTGCAATATTGTGATTTAATTGCAAGCAGCGACATAATTTCAATACGCATTACGACGCACATCGACAATCTCTTGAAGAGCTTTACACAAATCTAAAAATATGTTTTGTAGCCCTGTAAGCTATCGATAGATAGCAGCTATCGATAGATCCAGCTTCGATATGTCGATTGAGTGAATCATGAGAAAAAGACTAAGAAGTGTGTAAAATAAATAAGTTCTTAAAGATGATATATATTTGTCGGAGATTGGTCAGTTTCTCTAGCTTATATAACAAATCGCCACGCTATATCACGAATTCCCTGCGTGGTTGCTCTCTTGTTCCCTTAACGTCCAAATTTTCGAAGTTTCTTCATCTCACTACATCTTCAAATCATCATCTAGAGCTGCCAACTCGGTCTCTCTCAGCAACTCCAGCAACACTACGTGCAGCAGCAGCTATTTTTGTCTCACTCTACCAATTACCAACTTGAGTTTATAAAGAAGCGTCCTGCCAACTTAGGTAAGAACTTCGATACCTACTCTAACAATATCACGGCACGTTATATTCGTGCTGCGGCATATATATATATATAGACAAACAATTTGAATAAACTTGTAGAAAACTAGTGAAAATGATATAAACGTATTCTATTTTTGTGAAATTGAAATTACTTGCTAGCTAGAGTAGCAACAAACATACAAAAGACGTCCAAAAGTCTCCAACGCACTCAAAAACTAGCATGCAGATAAGGGACACATGTGTAATCTTTATAAATAGGCAGATGAACTCTGACCCTCATCACCAACTCTTACAACCTCAGCGATAGTATAGGAATTCAGTAGAGCCTTTCAAACTAAAAGCTACATTAATTTTAATATTGGATACATATTAGATATTTTAGGGATACAAGGTATGATTAATTCTTATGGATTCGCTAAGAATTCGAAGATATTCATGTCAAGACACGATCCAACAAGTCTTGAGGGTGGTGGCGTCTTAGTCTTCTCCCAGTGCAAGGAGTAGAGAGGGCTTTGAGCTGCACTACCTAGGCGCCTGGCTAGGCTATTTGGATGGGAATTTAATCTCTCTTGATAAGAGATGAATTCACGCATGGGTCTGGGTATAAATACTCGAATTCAGAAGAATAAGAATTAATACTGAACTGAACATCAACGGAATTGCATTTCTAATTCAAACATGGAACAACTTCTATTAAGTCATTGCAAATTGCTCAAAATTAATAAAAGTAAAATCACAATACAATATGAGTTTTTTTACTACTTTCCATTTAATCACTCAATCAGCATTTATTACATTATTAATTAGATAATTAGAAAATCAAATCTACTAAGATCTACTACTATTTGTTTACTGTAGTCCAACATTTCATATACATTTATGTATATACGTTACGTATACTTAATATTATTTGCATGATCGTCAGTTGAGTTTAATGCGCCGCAATCTTTGCAAAACTATGCAGTAAATAGAGCCAGAAAATATTTAAATTTCAATTGACTCAACAATTTGCATACAGACAGAGTGCTGAGGGGCAATGCGACGACAGGAGAGGGAGATGGGAATTTTGAGCTGGTGTTGGCATAAAATTCAGTTTGGCATTTCCTGATAGCTGACTTTTGGTGTGGCCTGCTTCCCAACTACGCAAAGTGTTGCTGACAATTATTACATCCGCATAACATTCACATATAAGGCCAAACACCAACACACACGCGTAGTCAGGCCATACTATGTATATGTAATTCGAGCAAAGAGAAAGTCAAAGTATAGAAAAATAGTATTTTAGTCACATGGACACACCCATAGTCATGAGGGAGACAGTCAGAGAGAGAGAGGAGAGAGAGAGAGAGAGAGAGAGAGAGAGAGAGAGAGAGAGAGAGAGAGAGAGAGAGGGAGGAATAGAAATGGGAAATGGAACAAGCAAATTAAAAAGAAAAGGAAACTTATAAGAAATGCGACGATTGAATTTAAATGCCCTGCCACTTGAGCTTAGGAGAAGACTTCGCCTGCGACAGTTACTTCGATTGCCAGTTCGGGCCCAAAGTCAAAGTCCATCCATGGCTAGAATGTCAGTTGCGAGGGTGACGACGAGCAAAGCCCATTTCCTTTTTGGAACTGCTTTCGACAACGCCTGCCAATGTGCGTTTGAGTAAGTCATGAGAGCCAGTTGCTAAGATTTGCCTGCTCCACGCTCCACGCTCCACGCTCCATATCCTCCCATTGCCAAGCACCCAGCGCATGCTAATGGGCGCTGGGCATTTGTGAAAGCCGTTCTGGTCAGTTAGCCGGGAGGTGGGCAGGGCGCTGGGCGCTGGGCGTTGGGCGTTGGGCAGGGAGTTGGCCGACTGCGCCGTCTGGCATTATAAAAATAGGTTGTTAATATGCATGACCATATGCCAAGTGGGCCGACCAGAACGAAACGAATGCCAAGTTCCTCTCTCCAAGCTAAGCTAAGCAGCTTGGCAACTCGGACTCCGCTTTGTCTTTTATTGCCCCATACAGGACCGGCAATACGCCTTGAGACAGTTTGTTAGTTTTGCAGCCCGCCAGCGGTTGGCAGTGGGGCAGGATGAATGTGAACTTGATTGCGACCAAGTTGGATTGCTGTAACTTTGGGCTAGCGCAGCAAAGAGAGCTCACAGCCGAGTGACTACAAAGCGGAGCGATTGACGAGTACTAAGATATGAATATTTATGGAGTAATGAAGAAATGTTTAGTTTATGAAACAGAAATCAAGAAAACAACTGTTTCATAGCATCTTAATAATAAAATTGATAAAGTATAGTTGACCAAAGACCTCTAAGATAATAATAGAAATATTGCTTAGTTTGTAGATCGTTCGTTGCTATACTTTTCGTCCAACTCTCGGCAATAAATTTTGCATTGGCTTCGTGAATGGGCCAGGCCCAATTAGAAGTATGTCAAAGCAAATATATTTGCGCATATTAAGCACTCGTTTTGGCCAAGCACTTCCACTTTCTGGTAGCCAATCAGGCAATCCCAGATTCAGTTCTTTGGCGCAAGCACGCTCCCCTCCCGCACTTCCATTTTGCAATTCATTAAGTGTCAAAAAGTTTTGCTTTTGGTCATTTCTTTGGCGCCAACAATTTGCATACATCGAAAAGTTGAGCGGAGTTGGGCGCCTTTCACTCTGAAAGCTCCACAAATAGGCATTGAATAGCCAAAGTCAGACTGTCGATGCTTGAATGGAGCGCATAGAAAGTTCCACCTTGCAGCCAACGAAATGCAGGACAATGCCAAACAACGTGTGCCGTTGTCCATTGTATGAATGAATGAAAGGACATTGAATTAAATTTATTTGAAGCCCAGTGCACAGTCTGAAACTAAAGTTTTCTCCTATTTCCCTTTTCCTTTCACCCACACTCATTTTCTCTCTCTATGTGTGTATCTGTGTGTGCGTATGTGTCTTCCAAAAGGAACAGTGAAAACTTGTAGAGCTTGTCTCTCTCTCTCTTTCTCTCTTAACTGGGTATGAATATTTAGATATTTTACGCTTCGTCCAGTTGTTGTTGCTGTTACAGTTGCAGCTGCAAAATATTTGTTGTGCTTACTGCGCCAGCAAAATTAACTTTGGCAATTTTAATTAAATTTCTGGACATTTTGGTTTTGAGCAACATAACAGAACAATTTCGGCCGGACGTTGTAAAGCAGAATAAAACTAGCTTTGGAATTTCAGATATTAGCTTAAAGTTTTTGCCTTGCAAGAAAATATAAGCGCATCAAAAGTGACCGAAAAATGTAGCCTGCGACTGATCAACGCTAGAGCAAAGATAAGTTCTCAATTTAATCTCGCTTTCAATGAATACGGATAGCTTCTCTCCTGGCTGTTGTCTGGCTGCCAAAATTGAGTTTTAGCAGGAATTCATGTCTTTGCAAAGAGGATTCCACTTCGGTAATCAGTTTAATTCCAGCTCAATAAAACATATGTAATTTAATTATGTGCGTGGCGAGGCATAGCTCAAGGCAAATACGTCCGCACTTCAACTTCTGCGTTAATACGTAATAAATATGTAAGGAAAAAATGCGATGGCAGCGGAGGCAAGCACGGAAATAAAATAAAAAATATGTTGCATAATTTTGAGCTTTGTTCCGGCTTAGTGCCTTTCCACACGCCCATACGCCCACATGCCCGTACACTCACATGCCCGTACGCTCACACACACACACACACGCAGGTATTTACAAGTGCAGACAGATCCTCAGATCCTTATACGTCAACTTAACAGCGTAGAAAATATCCAAGGCAACAATAAGAACAATAGTTCCCCGGGGAGAGTCGCCAGCGCCAGCGCCAGCGACTGCCGCGTCCCCTTTTGGCAAAAAGGCAAATGGCTCACACACACACACACACACACACACACACAGACACACTCTCAGGAACACCTACAAACACACACACGTACAGTCACACGCATGCAAATCCTTTTGCTGGCGGCAGCTGCTGCTGCTGCGGCTGCTGCTGCTGCTGCTGCTGCTTTTTATTTTAACATTTTTATTTTATTTCCACAGCGCCTTTTGTAAGCATCTTTGGCCTCCACCGTGGCTTGCCGGCTATGCCGCCAGCTTTTCAATTTTTCTTTTTCTTTTTCTTCACACACACTCTCACTCACACATACATATGCGCGTACATACATGCACGCGCAGAATGTGCGAAAGGATAAATTTTTACATATTTTTCTTACCTTTAAAAATAATTTCCAAGCTGCTTCCCCTCGTCGGCTCCCTCACAACATTTTGTTGGCTTATTTTGTTGCGCAGTTGCTGCTAACTTGAAACGGAATTCAAATGTATATTTAACTGTGTGCGTATGTATGTGTGGGCTACTCTCTCTCACACACACGAGCACAAAGCACATTTGCGTTGAATTTGCATTTGTTGTGCTTCTGACTAACACAAAGCGCGACTGACTAAAAGATACCCTAACTAAGCATTGATTTTCCATCAATTCAATACAATTCGCTGGCAATACAATTAAATTCCCTGGCAGATAGGCTTAACATTAGGTAAATACCTAGCCTGCATAAATATGAATCAAAAAGTTAACGTTTGTGGAATTTCAAAGGCATGTATGTAAAATATCATACAAATATGCATAAATGTATTTCTATTACTCAGTTACTCTATAGCGTTTCTCTCTATCTTGAATATGCAATTGCATAGATTAAATGTTCTATTCCGACAATTCAAATTAATTTCTGATACAAACAGATAAAGTCAAGCTATACAATTCTTTTTCATATTTTAAGCAGGGTATTTGGCTGTCGAGCATTTATAACGAGACAATTAAATTCTGTTGTCGGCAGGCTGAGTGCAAGCAGCAAACAAAAGAAAGGCGAATCGAGCAACAGGGAGAGACAATCACTAGCGAAGCATCGCATTCTTGCACACACGCATACTCTCACACACACACATACACACACACACATAACTTTCACACAGTCATTTTTTCGTGCACATACATAGATTCCAAGACAAACTAACCGCCAGCGACTTGATGATATTTTTCCCTATGCAAATCGCATGCGATTCCTGCCCGTTTTCGTGCCCTGCGTTATCCGGGCTGCCACTAGGCGTGCGTATGAATTCATCTTTTTATAAGCGCATCTATGTAATAATGTATGTATATAAAAGCCTAGCTTCATGTAAGTGTGTGTGTGTGTGCATGCATATGTAGTATATGTAATGCAAAGCGAATGAAGTAGAAGCTCGGCGCTCAGCAATACATATATACATCCACTCATACACTCTCACATATGCATACATGTATATGTTATTTTTTATATATTTCTAGGTGTATGTAAATAAATACATCCATAAATGAAATGAAATTGAAAAATTCCAAGAGACACTGTTCCTCGACTAGTCTGCAAGTGCGCGTATGCAACGTTTATTATTGAATTCAAATGCTATAAGGGAAGGGCAAGAATTCGAAAGTGACGAAGCAACCCTACAGAGCCCAATAAGAGCTGAGATACCTCAGGCAAAGAATGCAAAGAATATCAAAAGGCGCCATAAAAGAGTTTTACAATTGGTGGAAAGAGGCGCAGATGTCCCTCCATGTTAGTCGATATAAATGAAGAAAACAAAGAATACAATCCTAAGATTAATCATTTATTTTCAATATACAAGTGATCCCTTAATATTTGATAGTTAATTGATGAATTAATTTATTAAAGCCTGCACAGGATAGGCATGATAATAGATGGCTATATTTAATCTGTTTCATAAAACATGAAATTACGCTATAACCACTATATATTTAACTCTATATATTTAACTCTGTTATCATAATATTGTCATATTTTAATTTATGCTCAAAGTCTACATAATGTAATGTTGCTTTGGCATCTATCGACTCGCAACAGCCACGGCCAATAGCTGCAGCATGTGATGGGCAGCATGTGGTTATGAAAACAATAAAAGCAAATATGTAAATTGCATTCGAAATATGAAGGAAACTCAAGTGTAGTTAGAGAGCGCGCAGCCCGGCTATTTACACATATTATGTAAAGGCATTTGAATATATACAAGTCTGTGGGAATATTGATTAGCATATGAGATTACCGCAGATGAGGTCGAGTCTCTTAGCTATTCATACTACACGATATGGATCAAAAATGCTTTCGATACTACTTTGAAAACTTATTTACTATCTATTATCTATAAGAAGTCGATTTACCATACATTTTAATTTGCCAAACTTGAATCCAATTTATCCTGAAAACTGAACTGAAACTGGAAAACATTTTTCTTTGCTGTTCTCTGATGGCAAGAGTATTTGGCCTTTGCCTATGTGCTAGCTGTCTGCCTTAATTCTTTTAAATTGCTCACAAAACACTTTAAAGCAATTCCCAAATTTATTTCTCTCATAAATATCTCAGCAGGCACATTTCACAGCTGCATTCATTTTGCGGTTGAGCAAATGCGTTAAAAGCCTTTGTTCGAGTGTCTGGCGAGCTTTGTGCATAAAATATCGAATTCTTCAGATATATACGCCTGTGCAACAAGTGTGGGGCGCAAGTTGATATGACATACGTATATACATATATCAGACAAATCAACTTGAGTTTAATGATCTTAGACTATAGAAGTTTTCAGTCACTTACCTTTCGGACAATCAATTTCATCGTACATTAAGTAGAGTCATCCAACAATAGAGCGAAAGACGAAGCACGAGCCACATGTTCATTGACTTTCAGGCGATTAAGTAATCTCGCGTGGCCAAAAGAAAGTTAAGCTACTTTAGTTTATGGTAACTTCCTACTCAAAATCAGTTGTGGCTGTTGTCGAATTGAATTGTTCCTTGTACTCTGAATTGTATTTGTTAGTCGAGCAAGCCAATGCCTTCAATTATGGACTGTTTATTGGCTTATTTATTTGTTGATCTATGTTTGGCTGCTAATTTCAATTTTGTATTCATTCACGCATGCCGCAAACACGCCTGCGGCTATTTGAGAAAGTTTCTGTTTCGTTTTAGTTCGAGGAGTTTGCTCGCGAATTATCAGAGTGGCAGCTGTCGAATCGGCGCTACTCAAATTTATTGCCAGCCTGCGGCTGCTTATATTATTGAAAGTGATGTGTATCAAGTGCGCCGAGCGACATATTCATATAATCGGCTGTAGCTGTAGTCAGCGTGAATTAAATTTGATTTGATAGGCTTAAATTTATTTAGAATAGAATAGACTACAATATCCTCTTACTCTCTACAACTTTACTTTACTACTCTATGCCATTTATTGTGTACGCAAGGAGGAGGCAAAGAAACTGGAAATTCATATACCGCCAAGTGCTAAAGTGCATTAATTGATTCTTAGCACGATAGCTAGAAAACTTCAATGTCAACTATCAACTATCCGCTTTCAGGGACAGCCACAAGTACAGACACAGACATAGGCACACTGTGCAGGTAATCGATGGCAAGTGGAGGAAAGGCTAACCGTGTTGCATGGGTGCATCAGATAAATTATGCTTTTGCTCGACGGTGCTACGGCTGCCAACTTGTTACTTGCTACACAAACACATAATAAACTGAGAGTTGTTGAGTTTTTTGGCGCCAAATGGCGATATGATTTAGCTTCTATCGACACTCTGGTCAGCACACACACTGTTCGCTTGCAACTGGCGGCGTATACTTAATATTCACTGCACTTGCAATTGGCCATTTGGACGGCATTTCGAAGCACGTCGTTTGAAAATGTACGCTAAACTGCAGTTAAGACTTGGCCGCAGCAACAAAAATTAATGCAAAATTGTATACACACGACACGAATATGACGACTACGACTACGACTACGAAAACGACAGCAACATCGACATCGACAACGACAACGACGACGACAGCGACAGCGACAGCGAGAACGACAACGATGACGATGACGCTGACGACGACGCCGATGACGACGCCGAGTACGATGAGGACAGGACAGAAGAGACGCAGCAGCAGCAGCTGAAATAGCAGCAGCAGCTCATTGTTGCGCTTGCCACATTGAATGCGATCCGTTATGGCGGCCTTAGCCTGATGCGACGATGCGACTACCGGCCACAATTCACATTTTAGCGCCAGCTTCGTCGTCTCACACACACACATCCATAGATACACTCGGAGATGAGCAACAGTCGAGAGACAAGATTCGCTCCCGAATGCTCTCGCTGTTGCTCTCCAAGCCGAATCTCGCCAGCTGTGCTTCACTGCCGTCCGCACACAATAAAAGTTATGCAAAAGCCAAAATACCAACAGACGCAGCGCGAATGGCACGAGTGTGCGAGTGTGTGTGTGGATGCGTATATGTGTGAGTATGAGCTGCCAGGAGCCTCTAATGAGCAACAACCTATGTAAATGGGTAAACGCTGTAATTTACAGCAAGCTTTTAGGGGCAAGTGCTTTCGTTCGAATAGCTTTCACAAAGCTCTCAAATACTTGCGCATAGGTGGTTACCCCTATACAGTTTATAGCACTATATCGGAAAGCTTTAAGCTTCATGAAAAGCTTCTCACATAAGACTGTTAAATAATAGTTGTAGTAAAAATACTACTAATGTAGCTAAGGGACAAACACTCTACAAAGCTCTGTTGCCACTACTTTAGTTCCGCTTTCAAGCTGCTTCCAAAAGCTATCTGTGAGGCAGCCTGCTGGTATACTATTTAACATTGTATAGGAACATGCCCCTTACAGCCTCTGTTATGTTATTTAACATTATCTAACTACCCCTGATACGGAAGGGGTAGATCGAAACTTGACGAAACTTCTGCAAAGCGGAATGCGGGTGAGGACAAACAGGGGAAGTAAATGCGAGAGAGAGAGAACTCACTGAGAGCGCATCATAGCAGAGCATAGAAGACAACCCCTGTTATCAATTGAGCTAGCAGACTGAAAGCGACTTTCAATAACATGAAGTATGTTAGGAACTGGGGAGCAACGGAATTTCAAGCAGTCGCAATGCAATTAGCTATATTCCAATACTCCTTCATTTGAAAAGCTAAATTATAAATATATTTTACAACTATATTTTCATGCAGTCTAATTTTTGTATATCAGAGTTTCTTTCATGTTCCGATAAGTGTTATTGGAGCTGTGCCATTCGTGGCCCAAGTCCTGCTGTAAAACAGTTTTATGGCATCAAACACTTACAGCCTTTTATGGCTCCGCACGAGAGCGAGATGTACTTAGTTGTGTAAAGCTCTGGTGTGGGTCAACTGCAACTATCTTAAAGTTGTGTTTATAACAGAATCTCTGCCATAAACAGGACTATAAATAGAGTATATAGTGCACTAGCTGGCGAAAGCACTTCATTAACAACATGCTTCAAGTACATCGTAGCGAGTTAATTCCAATTTGCTCACCTGCTCCTAAAAACCCATCATTAGGTCAAAATTTCGACTCGCTTGACTCCCCCAACTCATGATTTTCTGCTTGTTTGGCAAATTTCTCCCGACTTGCGCTCGAGTGGCTCCTGCCTTCATTTTTTAACATTGCTCGCCATTTTTATGATATTCATGAGAGTTGTCTTGCGTGTGTGTGTGTGTGTGTGTGTGTGTGTGTGCATCACGTATAAATATTTTACGACGTCCTTCAGTCATTTACTTTTATTGCAATATTTGCTCACTCAACGTTTATGATGATCATTTTAAGCCATTTTTATGGGCAACTGCTGTGCGAATTGCATGAATCACGGACCCGCTACTCGCAAGCAACTCACATGTGAGTATCCGTACTCCGTACGCCGTACTCCGTACTCCGTGGTCCGTGTTCCAAGTACCCTTAGGTGTTTGTCTGACGCGCTCTTTTTCCCTCACTCTCTCTATCTGTCTCTCGCCGTCTGTCTCTTTCCCTCCCTCGCTTTATGTGGAATGTTGCTAAATATTTGGCCACCTTTGGCCACTTTGCTGCTTTTTATATAAATGGCAGCTCATTAAATTGCTGGCATCGTTTCCGGCTGTAGTAGGCGTCGTAAATTGGTCAGGTGTTTTGCCCAGCCCCTGGACCATGCCTCTGCCCGTTTAGGGCCCCCGCTCGCACAGTTGAATACTTGCATGTACAAATTCTAATTTGGTCTGCAAGTTGTCACATCATTTGGCCTGCTGGCCACGTAATGAGCTGCAGCTCAACCGGAGCCAACTTTAACTGGGCAACACGACTCGAACTTTGGCTATAACTACAACTGGCATTCGCACGTGCTGGCAACTGGAAACTATGTCAACTGAGAGTCGAGGCATTGCCATGGCGGCCAAAAACTATGCTAAAGTTGATGCCACTTTTGGCTCAGCACTTAAAGGATACGCTCGATTGCTTTCCGGCCTGTGCTGAACTGTGACTCTCTCTCTCTCTCTCTCTGTCTCTGTCTTTCTCTCTTGCTCTCTTCGATGCTCTCGATAGTTGAGCAGTTTTCGAGCGCAGTCGGGCCGAACAAAAAGTGCACTTCATTTGATTTAAATTGATACGATGTCAGTTTGAATTTAATTTAGGAAATGGCATGACCAAAAAATTTAACAGCCGCCACTTGAAGGACAGCGCGAGAGACGAAGGAGCGCGGGAGTTGAACCAGTCTGACTTATATAAGTTATAATGGCCTGACCACAATTTCCCTCTTGACAGCGGCCAAAAGGCATGCTCAAGTGCTTGGACACTTAAGAGCAAAATGTATTCATGTGAATTGAAGATGAGATTGCGAGCTGCAGCAACGGCTTTGTGAGTCCGCACTTCACATTACAAAATTACAATTGAATTCTGCCAAAAATTCAGAGCAGACACTTGGGCGCACTCCCTCAAAAACTTACTTGGCTTATCAATAAGCATCTTCGGCTTACTGACTCGCATCTAACTTGTTTTTGCTCGGCCAAAACTTGCACAGGCCCGCCCGCCAGCCAGCCGACTTGGCGGCACCTGCAGGCCCAAGAGTCAACTTCCACTTATATACGATTGGGGCACTAAAAAGTGCATCAAACTGCCATTTTGATTCTCTCGGAATCCGAGTTTCTTGTGTCTGTGTCATACGGCAGGGCGGGCGTAGGCGTTCCGTCGTGCTCCAATGAACTGACTCTGTTGATTTGGCGGGTCATACACGATTGGGCACCTTAGAGCTCAACATAAGTCAGCTGACACGGCAAGGATTACGCGTTGTTTTCTTTAAAGACTCCCTCCAGCCATTCATAACTACTGGAATGGACTTCGTGGAGCAAGCAAATGTTATGCAGTTCTCGTTGTTTACTCAGTGTAACTCAATGAAGCGTTCGAACGTTATTCAATTGAGCATTGGCACAAAATTAAACATACGACTCCCCCAGTGAGGACGCGCCCTCGCAGTTGCATTACCCACTTCCGAGTGCCGAAAGCCCACACAGGGCACGGGCTGCATGTTCGACTCTCCCCGTTATGCAAGCACAGTCCATTGCACACATATCGACAATGACAAGTACATGGGCATAATAAAGTCTTGGAATTTATTTTTATGTGCATATAATAGAGGGCAACCGACCCATCCGAACGCCCCTTCACATGCAGCCCAACGCCCAATCATGCTGGCCGCCCCCAAGAGACGCATTTCATCTCAAAATACGGACAATGTTATTTGCCTGAAAAACCCGAAGCCTGAAAAGCGGGCGATGCTTCTCCAAATGCGTAAAGACAACAACAATAACAGTTACAAGGCAAAATAAACAGTTCTGAGCGGCCAGACGAAGCCAACCCAGGGATCAGAAAGCAGGACCATGACCATGACGTGCACTGACTTACGACGCGTCGTGTCCAATGCATTGCCCGAGATGTCTGACAAAATGTCTGCAGCGAATTTTCGAATTTTGCCAATATTTGTGTAGTCATTCGGAGATTATCCTAATTGAGAATCTCGGCGTAAAACTGGGGGTTTTCCGAGCCTTTAAGGTTCGTCACGCTTGATGGTACACAGCTTTATGGCCATCGCAGAGACAGGTCAAATATAGAGATACATTCCTATCAGGCAAGGCAGGCGGAGGCATGAAATAGTCACAATTAAATGGAAATATTTTGTGCAAATATAAAATTGAACAATAAATAAAATACTATTGCCAACTTTGCGGCGCTCGGCTTATCAATGGGTACATCCGTTCGTTTTGCCACAATTCATTACAGACACAAGCGGCGAAGGACAACAGCATCCACATAGTTTTCGTTTTAGATTTCGTAACAAATGTACAAAAATGGTAAAGCCATCAACTTACCCCCGACGACAAAATTACTAGAAGCAAAATATTTACACAGGCCTAGGCCCGAATTTTGCGCTTCTGCTTGGTGAAGCTGACCTGCCTGCCTGGGTGGGTGCCAGCAGGAAGCAGGCTGGCGGAGCCAAAAAGGATTACTTATCGCATATTTTGACATAAGTTAAGTTCATCACTGAAATACGAGAGTCAATTGTCCAACGTCTGATTCGGTTGGGGGTGAAACGCAAGCCAATGGCCGGACGGACAGACAGCCAGTTGCTCGTGTGATGGGTGAGTTGTGATAAGCCGAACGTCCGTCAGGGCAGCCAGGACGAGCAGGACAGACAGACTGACCTGGGGTGGGGGCCCACCATCGATTGCTCCTTTGTTTATAGGCCTTCTACGCCTTGTTTATTTGCATTCGCCTGTTTGTATTTGCACTGAAATCGAGGCAACAACTGGACGATGGCTCCGGTTTCGTTGTATTGGCAAAAAGCAAATTGATGGATATTATGGACATATGTACGGAACTCTGCTTTGATTTGTCGTACTTATTTTAAATGCGAGTGCTAATAATGCTTTATTATGGCCCGAAAAAGGGACACGGGTAAGGAATTTAATTCCAGTTTAACTGCAGCTCTATTTTTGGGCTTCCGCTGACGCACTTCCAGTCCGCATGTGTGTGGGCCGTAAAAGGGTTCTAAGTCGCTTTTTTCCGAATTCTTTTAATACTTTGCCCAACTTTTGATTGCGTAAAAAGCTTTTCCTTATTTCGACTAAGGCAACAGAAGACAGAAAACCTAAAACAGAAAACAATTACCTATTCTTTTTTCTCTCACTACACACATGCCGCCCCGATTTCCCTTTAAATTCAAGTTAGTTCTATGACGTCCGACACCCTCTCTGGTAGACTGCGCACTCGACTCTATGCATATATGAATGTATGCCTCATAGAGGCCGGGACATGTTCTGTGGTGTGCGTGCACACATGCTGACAGTCTTAAAGCTGTCCTGTGTCTCTCATTCAAAAGCCAAGGCACAGCTAGCATCTCGTATTAAGATGGATGGATAGATACCCTGTTAATGTAGTGGCAATCACAAGGCCTATTCTAAAGTCAGTCTATATATTAATAGGAGTACTCGCAATATAGTTTATTTCTTCAACAAACAAATGCTTGCACGAATGCAATATACCCATTTTAAATATCTCAAACCTATTGCAGGGTACAATAAACACAACAGAATAACAAAGGCTGCCATGGAGTGTGGGGTCCAGACTGCAAGTCGGTATTGAGACTGCTCCGACTACTCATCCACAGCCGCGCCTGGTTGTAAAGATATAAAATCAGACAACTGCAACAACAAGCAACAAGAGCAGCCAGGACACTGTTGTGCCCGTCTAGTGGCCGGCGTCTGGCTTCTGCTGCTTCTGCTGCTTGTGGGTCCTCTATGCTCTGTCAGCTGCAGCGGCGATTTGTAGCGCCACAAGGATAATCACACTTTTAATCGTGATTTAAGTTTATGGCGCTGGGCGCTCGTTTAGTTCCTGGCCAGCCCGACGCGTTGCTTGCAAGGATTTTCAATTTTTTCCATGGCTTCATCAGCATCGTGGCACAGCAGCGAGAGCACAAGGATCGAGCGCCTTGTTAACTTGCCGCTTTCATTTTTATATATTTTTTAATGATTTTTATTGCATAACAGGCGGCGTGTTTGCCTGTCTGCCATTGTCCTGTGCGGCAATTGCACTTTGCCACATTTTATAGTTGCCCCCAGCACAGTAGCCCCCAAATGATTTGTGGATAATGCAGCCAGCCAGCGAAGGGCAACTTTAGTCTGGCTTCTGAGCACGAGATTGTCAGCTTAAGATTACATGTAAGAATACTTTAGTCGAGTACCTCTCTTTCTCTCTCTCTCCTCTCTCTGTGTGTGTGTGTGTTAGTAAATATTTACAAGATTGCATCAGTCGAAGTTGAAATTCAATCAAATTAAGTAGTTAGTTTAACTGTTACGTTCTCAGCATGCTCTCCATTACTATGCTCAGCCATAATAAAACAACAAGGTTCAGCAGCCACATAAATCTTGCCCACAATTTGCCACACCTTTGCCCAGGCGCTTTGCCATGCAATTTGTAGCTGCTTTCTTCCCGCTAAGCAAGCTCTCGGAGAGACTGAGAGCGTGTCCCATCCGCTCTGCTCAACAAATTATGAGCTCTCACATTAATTTCACGTCGGCTGCCAAGTTTGCCAAGCGGCAGCTGAAGCTGGGTTCGGGGCTGAGCTGTAAGCACATTTTTGTGCTGTAATTAGAAGGCAGTCGCAAGTCAAGGAAAAGCTAGTGGCCAACTTGAGAGCATTGAGAGCAGGAGTCTGCTGCAGATCGGGAACGAGGGCGGGGACGGGGGATTGGCCACTTGAAATGCAAATTGCGTGCAAATTATGGAAAACTGCCAGCCAAGCAGGCAGGTGAGCAAGTTTTCTGATTTGTTGTGCCAGTCCAGGTAGGAATTATGCAAGAGCGGAATTATTACTTAAGGCTCGAAAGTTGTGTTTTTAATTGCTTGAGTTGCTTTTCAATTTTACGATGCATCACAACTAAGTGCAACCAGGCAGGTCCTAATTAAATTAAATTTAAGCTTAAAGCACGTTATCCTGATGGCGGAAGTATAAGTTATCGATGTCTGAGCTGTAGTTATACCTTGGACTGCTGTTAGAGAGCTAAGAAAACAACGGAAATTGACTAAAGGCAAAGACATTTATTACATAGCTTCAGATAACACATAGGTTATCGTGTATTGCTAAGAGACGAATTTATTTCTGACTTGTTCATACTTGACTATATTGCCACGGGACACAAATTTTTAGGTGGGAAATGTTCAATTTTGTATATTTTTAATTTGTGTAAATACAATCCGATCCACTTTTTGGAAATACGGATCAGCATAATAAAACAAATGTTTGATATGTGTGGCAAGTTCATGCCAACATGAGCAAAAACTGTATTCAATTAGAAATATGTATATGTTTATTTGCAAAAAGTATAAATAGGATAAATAATGATATTGTGTAGTTTAAATAGAAATAGAAAATGTGCCATTAATAGCACAAGCTCAATGAGCATATTTTATGTTATAGTCCAGACAGCTATGCCACGATTCAGAGCTATGTATGGTCAGTGATATTATTATTTTTAATAATAATGGAAGCCTCATAATAAATATTAAAGAATCTTAAGTTTAATTATATTGAGCTATCAAATAATAAAAAATATAAAATCGAGAAAACTGTAATGTAGACAACAAAACCAGAGTCATTAATAAAGTGAGCAAAAAAAGAAATAAGAGTGAGAGTAAGTCCTTCCAAACAGAGCTAGCACGAAACGGTTGATCATTTCTCAAAGTCTGAAAATAAGTCAGCCATACTCCCGCTTTGAAAAAAAACATAACTCAAAGAATAACAAATTGAAACTGTTCTCAACGAACTCGCGCTTACACTGCGACGATCGCTTTTTGGGGTTTTCCATGATAACCAATAAAGGACGTTTTTGTTGTTGTTGTATGTGTGAATTAAAATTCTGACCGCATTGCCCTTTTGAGATCTCCATCCCCGAGTAAGTCGCACTGTGCGAGCTTCTATCGTATTACTCGGGAGATAAGTCTCCTTAAAAGAGTCGCTCAAAGCAAAACAGTCAGACAAAGACAGAGTCAGAGCAACAAAAGATCTCCTGCTCATAATAAGAGTATGTGTTTATGCTTTCTTGCTGTTTCTTTCTTGAGGAGAATATGATAATTGACGCTGATAACTGCTATTAGCGAGCTATGCTACAAAGTCATATCTCTTCACTTCTTGGCATAGGTATTCATTTTTGTATTAGCAAATGAATATTTTAAAGGTAATGAGTATTTAAAGATAATTCTTCTTTATCTAGCTTACCGTTATTAATAGTTAGAAACGCGTTATCGGCCTCCGATGATGATGATCCTTGTTGCTCGTTGTTGGCGTTCGACGAGGACGACGAGTTTGAGAAATCATATGGATGGCTCAAGCTATTATTGCCGCTCACAGCAGCAGTGGCAGCCAGAGCCTTAAAGAGATGTGCGGTGCGTTGTTGCTGCTGTTGTTGTTGCTGCTGTGGATTGTAGGGATTATTGTATATGTTGCGTGCGTCAGTCGCTGGCTGCAGTTGCTGTTGTTGTTGCTGCTGTTGCTGTTGTTGTTGCTCCTGTTGCTGTTGCTGTTGCTGTTGCAAGCTGTACTGTTGCTGCTGAAGCGTGTTATTAGCACTCAAGCCGTTCACCGTAAAATGTCGTGATTTGCCTGGAAGATGGGACAGAGAGCGAGAGAGAGAGAGAGAGGAAGATTAGAAAAAGGTGCCTCAAAAAAGTTACCAGCTATATTTATCTGTTAAAATACAAAAACGAGTACGCTCGAAAACTTTGAACAAAAAATTCAACTTTTTCGCCATGTCACGACAGTTGGCAGCCCCAGCCGCTACTCGAAGGCTCCGCCATCCCCCAAACTCCTCCACAAACACGTTTAATTGCACGCATTGAAATATGTAAATGCCCAAAGATGATGGCCAAGGGTGCGAGGGGGTGTGGGGGTGTGAAGCTCCAATTAAACCATTTTCAGTGGCATTGAAGAGGTTTGAGGTTATGTTTTTGCTTCGTTTGCTTTGCCACCTATTGTTGCGTTTCACATATGAATTATGCATGGCAATAATAACAACAACAACTCTCAGTGTGTGTGTGCGTGTGTGTGTGTGTGTGTGTGTGTGTAGTTGTTGCTGTTTGCGGAAATGATGTTGACGCGGAAGCTGTAATAATGAAGCAGCAGCAGAGCTGCAAAATGTCGTCTAACGATGCACCCCCCTAACCCGAAATGTATGCTAACCCTTTCAATTTTCCAGCTCGGCCAAAAAGTTGTGTCCTCCTGCCTCGTGTCTCCGCCTCCTGCCTCTGCCTCTTGGCCCGTTGTTGCTGTTTTTTGCTTCTTTTGCATATTAATTATGCATGTGTTGTTGGTGTGAAGGCATCAACACATTGTTTGAATTTTAAGCAACAAGCAGCAACAGTCGAGGCCCAGCTACAGTCAGCTTTCTCTGAGCTTGTCAGAGCTCATTTAATGCTCTATAAAGCGCGGCAGATGATCATCTTGACCTTAGAAAAAAGTATAGTGAATATCAAGCCAGTCGAAGACTACTCGATATCCTCATTCATTGATGATTAACTGCGTATTTGCGCTTTCACTTTACTGATTGGTTTACAGGGTATCTGAAAGTCAGGCTCTTAGCTGCTTGCAGCTGATGTGGCAGCGCTATTCAGCAGCCAACTGTATAAATATGAAGTGTGACAGATAACGAGCTAATAACTCACTTAATTTTCGTGAGCCATTGTCTATGCGTGTGTTTGGGCCAGGCCAATTGGGCTGGGCAAAGAAATACATGCGAACGGAATTCGAAAGACAATGGCTAAAACAATTCGATGTACCCTTTGCCGACCAATTAGTTGGCTAAGTACATAATCACGTTAATTGCATCAATTTAAATATTATATATATAAAAAGGCATTTCAAGCACAGCAGCTAATTTATGGACATCAAGTGCGTGTAATTAGCTTAGAATTTTCGGGGGGCGACACCGAATGCGCTGTGCTGTGGGTGCGTGTGAAATGAAATTGTTTTATGGCTTTATTTAAATGGCCAATGGGAATTTGTGCGGTCAATCGATCAATCGATGGCACTCGCATATGCGTGCTGACCTAAAAGAGCGGCATATAATTAATAATTTTCAAGCCATTAATAGCTAAACGAACAAAAAATATATATATGTATGTATATATATTTATATAATACTATTTAAAAATCTTCATCAATGTACACTTGGAATCGAGGGAAAATAAAACGAAAACAAACTTCTGTTTGGGGCTGAAAGCTTTTTAATTGTTAATTGGCAGCATTTTAAGCATCTATTGTTAATTGCTAGGCCTCATTGCATTCGACTCGAAGTGAAAAGTTTCAAGTATTTTCGTCTGGCAAAAGTTTCCAACGAAAAACAATGGAACAATGACAATACAAGACTGCCTCGGGAAAAACAAAAAAAAATATATATACATATATATAGTTAAGAGGCCAATGCAATTAGCTGAAAGTATTCACGAATTTTGCACTGATCTCAAGATACTCTCATACAATACGTGTCGTTAGCCAATCTATTCCAGCATATTTATGCCCCAGAATGTCCTTTAAAGGACAACATTCATAATCCAGAAATTTCTGTAAACTTTTATTCGAACTCCATGGCTGTGTTTACTACGTATTTGAGGCTATTTTTGTATATTTTGCTTTTAACAAAATTTGCCAAATTTACACTTCACTGACATCCACACACACACACACACCCCCACACCCACACACACACACACACACACACATACAATAAGTATTTGAAAGCATAACAATGGGCAAGTGTGATTCATTTTTGGTTTTTGGCCCTGTGTTGGGGGTTCCAGTCGGAAAGTCGAAATATAAATAAGGCAACATTCAATGCAAATTGGACTATTTACGCAAATTTTATTGCCAAGCACTTTTCTATTTATTTCCTTGTTGTGTGTTGTTATTTTTCTTCTCTTATTGTTGCTAGTTTGCCCAGCCACCGCATGTGGCCGAGCACAAATACATATTTACATATATGTGTGTGTGCGTGTGTGTGTGTGTGTGGGCATCCTTGGAGCATACTTTAGTTCCTTGGCACTGAGCTGGGAAATCGTTAGCCCCCAGCGACTAGTAAATCAGGCAATTTGAAAAGCGCTTCCTCTACTTTCATTTTTATATATATGTATATTGTATATATATTTAAATTCTTGTTGTTGTCGCTAACCCTTAGCTAACCTTTTGGGGTTACTCGTGGCTCGTCTGTTGCACAAATTATGCGATTTGATGTCATTATTTTGTAGCCAAACGGCGCGCGCCTCACTGGGCAATTGGCAGAGTTTTATGCTCGCATTTCGGGCCCGATTTGCTCGTCTGTGCGGTCTCCCCATAAAAAGCGTTTGCCAAACAAAATGTGTTCTTTATTGACATTTGGAGGCGTCGCCGTTTTGCGCGTCGACTCAACGAGTTGAATCGTGGCCTGAGGCTCTGTCAAAAAGCTTGATCTCGTTTCAGTGCGGGGCTTACCAATAAATTTGCTCTAGTGAAAATTTATTGACATTGGTTTTTAAACCGCGACGCGTGTTGCCAAACGATTTTATGGCCTCTGCTGTGTCGTCCGCTGACATTGAGCTCCAGCATAACTGACCTTTAAGCATCAAAAGCGACTGGCATAAAAAAGTCGATATCGCAAATTGAGCATATGAAAGTATTTCCTTAACATGAAACCAATAGGTATTTAATGGTGAGGTTAAAAGAACAAAACATGTTCTATCAGCGTAAAGACATTCAATCAGCGATATTTTATATCCTGCTCACATTGATAATGATAATAATAACAAAACTACGCAACTTGGAAACTTTAAATTTTATATAAATATATGTAGAATTTCTGAAAATAGGACATGGATAAATTAGCAGAGGCATCGTTTGTTGCGAGCATAAGCTCTGAACTAGTTATTAACCATTGTATTATGTTGTATATGATATAAGCATATGCCCATTACATTACAGTGTAAGCGCCTGCATAAGACTGCAGTGCAAACACTTTCCAAGTACATGCCTTCCGCACGTACATACATATATACAGACAGATATACATATATACTTCATGCTACATACTCTCGCTCTACCGACGCTCTCATCGGCACAACTCTTATATACACTCTATGTATTTAGGCTAAGGCATATATTGAATATGAAATAAAGATCAGATCATAATTAACTGCAAACAAGAGCTGAAGCTCATGTGTTCTCAATATTAGAAAGAACTCATTACATTATAATTACTCCGTAGCAATAAGTAGAAGATCTGGCAGATTGTGTTACGCAACTGCAAAAGTTGCAAAGATGTTGAAAGTCAAACAAAAGAACTAAAATCTAAGACAGTTGCGATAAAACTGAAATCATATTTCGCGCTAGATTATTTTAATAATTTAATTGTAACTAAAACTAATCAATAAAAAATAACATTTTTTAATATAGTAAAATTTTTGTATAAAACTGAGAGAAAATCGGTAAACTGACTTTTTTATGTAATAAAATTCCTACATTATATGTTATTATAAATAATTCATGATAGACTTATCAGTACACACTGATAATATACATGTTCGTCCATTCTCTTAATAAAAAATAAATATATTTTTATATAAAATTTGAAATGAATAGTATAAGTAATAAATGTCCCTCTTTAATATTCTAATGCAATTTAATTATAATAAGACAAAATATAATATACAAAAGTATTTAAAGCCTGTTTTGAAAGATTACCTAAAATATGTTCGGAAGAATTACAAAATTAGACAATATCTACGATAAATAGGGAAATTATAGCTAGTTAAATCAATAGCCTCTTGAGTATTTGAATGAAGTAAATTAATTAATCAATGATTTTAATAATGAATTATCTACTAACTGCTTTAAGCGAATCTTCACAAACTTTTCAAAAAGCTATAAAAAAATATTTAAACAAAATAAACATTACCAAATTAAATGAAATTTACGCTGACAATATGGAGACATTTACTAATCTAACCAATATATAACACGGAATCACATTTCACCCGTTTCAGTGATTTGAATGCCCAGATTTCGTGACATATGTTGAAGAGCAGCGAAAGGAAATGCAGCAACAATATGACTCGCAGGGCTCGATACCCGCAAAAGCCACCGCGAATACAGCAGCAGCTGAAGCATGCCGGCAGCTATGCAGCGACATAATGAGTTACTTATCACACAAAGGAGACCGCGGATGTGATGGCAGAAGGACACTGTCAGTGCTTATCGGCGCGTTATCGGCTGCTCCTGCTGCTGCCTCTGAGCATGGCGTTGCATGTGCTCAGCAAACCGCGAAATGGAATCCATAGATCAAGCGGGCAGCGAGAGAAAAAAAAATGAGAGCAGAAGAGCTCAATGAATCTACTTGCATTGATAAATTAAAAGCAGCCCAAATGTTTGCTATTGCTTTGACATGTTTGACAACAATGCGACGGTGGCACGGTAGCTGAGCGGGGGTTGAGAGTAGAGAATGTGGAAAGCCGAAAGCCGAAAGAAGAAAATGGAAAGTGGAAAGCGGAGCGCAACTTAAGCCGCTGACAAATGCGATTGCCTATTGAAATTGAAAAACCAGAACGAAACATAACACAACCCTTGAGGGTTGGCCGCTCGGCCCGCTTGGCCTGCTTGGCATTTGCATTGATTTCAATTAATTTGCTTGTTGTTCTATCGCCGGCCGTTGTCCCCGAGCTGAATTGGTCCGAGTTGTGTTGGGTTTGCGTGATTGTAATTGATATTTGGCTTGGCTCACTCACTGCTGGGTTTCCTCTAATTTTGATTCTGGGTTCCGTGCACCGTACTCTGTGTTCTGTGTTCTGTGTTCGCCGTTCTGGGTGCTTGGCTTGAGTCAAGTGCTGCTCCCAGTTCTGGCCCCGCGTCCTGTCTGGGGAATTATGTAAATGCCAGCGTGCATTAGAGACGCGACAGACTTTGGCAACTTCTTCCTCGACTCACCTCTAAGCCAGTCACACTTCTCATTCACATTCGCATTCTATAGAATTATTCAGCCCACTAACAGCGTTCAGCTGTGCGAATTTCTGTCCAGAGGGTGACAACAACCAACTGTCATTGGCAGCCAGAGTGCTTAGATGCGAGTGCTAGATACAGCAGCGCAAGGTGTTGGGCAATCCTCTTTGTCTTTTCAAGTTTTGCCTTTGCGGATTTGTTTGGTGGCGTCAACAGCGCAGCTCGCTTTTAGTTTTGTGAATTTCAAATGCAAGAACATCTGTTCAAGTATCCCAATGCTAATGCGTTTTATGCGAATTTTCCGCTCACCGACCAGCTTGGAGTACATGACTTTCTCGCACTAAGATGCAGCGCGATTAGATGGCGCTTTAAGTGAGAGGTGAGTGTTGATTAGAGGAGAATGAGTGAGTGAAAATCCCTTCTACTTCTACTAGAAGCTCTTCAATTATTACTAAATATATATATACAGACATACATTATTTGCTTGCAAATGTTTTGTGCCATTTCCAATGCTAATGACGACATTTGCCAGCCCCTGTGAACAAGAACGAGAATGAAAATGACTCGTGCAGAGGGCGACATTTGACATATTCAACTCATTAAACCAACATTGAAGGATGCCCAACAAAAAGCAGTAAGAGATCGCCGGCTGCGAGTGCGGATGTGTTTGCCAGGCTAATAATAAACAGCCGACAAAAAAACGAGCTCAAAAGCAAATGCTGAATGCTGAATGCTGAATGCGAGTGAGAACAATGGCCACAGGATGGCAACAGGATCAAAAATCAGTAACAAGGACGAGCGGCAAAAGAAACGTCGGAGGGTTCATTAAAACTACGTCGCGACCATCCAACCTAGTCCGGGGTGAACTACCCGAACTACCCCTGGCTGGGCAGATCAAAGCAACTGTAACTGCAACTGCCATTACCGAAATTTTTTATGCGAGCAGAGCAGCAGCAGCAGCAGCAGCAGCAGCAGCAGCAGCAGCGACAGCAGCCAGCAAAAGGAAAACTTATTACAAAGTTGACATTGTGTCAAACACGAAATAACGAGCCAAAGGCGAGACGCACACACGACCGGGACGTGGAGGGGGACGTGAAAGGGGACGGAGCGAGGGACATTGGCACACCTTTTCTGAATCCCGTCGAGCGCCGTGCGCCGTGCGCCGTGCGGTTCGCAGTCGCAATTATTGCGTTTGAATTGTCAACACCCCGAATGTGCCGCGGCTGTGGTCAGAATCGAATCGCTGCAGGCGATGCCCAGTTCCCACCCCTTGCCCTCTCCACCACTCCGCCTTCGCTTCCGTCCCGCAATCGAGAGTCGCCCTGGTAATCATTTCTCGCATGTGTTTAACGCGTCGGGCGTTGATTGTTACAATAACGTTGCCCATAGCGCAGATTTACGCCTCTAACGAGACTGAGCGAGGCCGATGGCCGATGGCCGATGGCTGATGGCTGATGATGATGTCGTCGGGGCAGTGCCCACTGGACACTCATAGAGCAGAGCTTCGAATCACCCAGAGTCCACCCCAGGGGCCAACCTTTGCCTTTTATGTGCAGGTCTCGCGCTGATGACTCAATGGAGATGTGATAAATGTGTCATTATTTTTAACAATTTTTATATGTTTGAGTGTGGCTTTTAGCACCTTCTGTAATTTATGACTTTCGCTCTGGGCAATCGCTGATGGACTTTGATAATAATTGGGGCTCGCACTTTCAAGTGGGTCGCCAAAGGGCAATTGAATGGCTGGCGAATGAAATGCATGCAAACTTGCCCACATTCAGGGACAGACTCATTTATGAGTCACTACTAACAGCCAATTAGTCAACGCTAAGCTCGGATCCACTCAGCTCCAGCTCCAGTGTGCCATGTGACTAGCTGCAAATCGAGACACTTCATCATAATTCGAGCTGCGCGCAAATGAAGAAAGACTCCGATTGTCAGTCAGATGATATCTGGCAGGCAGCCAATAAATCAGACTTATTGGTTTTCAAAACAGATTTGCAGCGCAAAATACCAAACCACAATACGGCTAAAATGAAATGAGTCCACTTTTCTCCATTTTTTTGTTTGTGATTTTGTGTTTTTGTATTTGCGCCAGGGGCAACACATCACTATGGGTTTAGAGCGCTCCTTGGACCATATGGCTTGATTCGAGCACTCGAACTATTGGCGTGCTCGGCAAAATCCATCAGAAGTGCGGCAGGCCGGCCGGCAGCATGCCTGTCGCATTGATGACACAAAGCGTGGAAGGATTAAGCGCGGCCAGGAACAATAAAAGTTCATCATTGCCGAGGATGATGCCCGGCCAGCCACAGACTCCGGCAATTTGTCGCTCGTTTAGTTGAGTTGTGCGACAAAAATAGAATAAATGGTACAGATAATGAAAAAATGGACAGCTGGAGAGTCTACAGCGTAAATCGTTGTCGAGGACTCTGGCCACGACCACGACCCGACCCAGCCGGGCCGCTGGGCAGCTCCTGGTAATCCGACGATTAATTAAAAACCCTGTCTTTGCTGTAAAGGGCTTAAAAATGAAATTGATTGCAGAGCAGCACACAGCACACAGATCGTCTGGCTTATGCAAAGTTTGTGCAATTTAACCAAAGTTGTTTATGCTAAATATCGCTGTTAATACAAGTAACGATGCTCGAGTGCGGTGCCTCTGGCGAAAACAATCACATTTATTACTGGGAAAACTCCCCAGGGAGCGGAAATCATCAGCGTGCGCCAACACCTGAAAGAAAGTCGCTTAACAAGCTCTCAACTCCCCAGGGCCATATGCCAGAAATGAGCTACAGAAACGAGAAATAAAAATAAAGCGCCCCAAAAGTTCAGAGCGAAACAAAACGCAACAACGGAAGATCGTGAAAATTCATTTAGGCAAAGTTTACACGACTGAAAAGTTAAGAACATTCCATGGAAATATAGGAAGCAAATTTACGTTTTTATTTCTAATGAACTTTTTCCATTTGCAACCCCTCAATCTAGCCCTCACTCCATCCAGCATGCCCTCAACACCAACAACAACAACAACGGAGTCTGAATAGTCTTTGATTTGATTGGATTTTGGCTTGTTTGTTCTCGCTATTCAGCGAGAGGCTTTTTAGTCTAATTTTGCGTGATGTTGATTAGCTGCATAAATATTGATGTTGCGGCATCGAGTTGAGTTTCCAACTTGCCAACCTCACATGCAAATGGTAAGAAAATAGAAATCGGAAAACCCGTATACGGTTTCCAAAAAAATAGATGCGTAGATCGCTCTGTGCACACACATGACCTGAGGGTGCTCCGAAAAACGAGAGCTTCAACCCCCGGCAAGCAAAAAAGAAAAGCCAAGTCAGTTTCTCATATCAATTAGTTACGAGCGAGTTCACTTGATTCATTAGCGTGATAATTACCAACCAGCCGACGGACAAGCACGGCGACAAGGATGCTGCGGCACTGAGAACTTGACATGCTTACAAAGTTTCCCACGCAGCCTGTTCGAGGGAGCAGGAAGGAAGCCGAAACTCTCAGTCACGATGAGGTCCAAAAATAATGTCAACAATTTATACGATAGCTGGCGAAAGTGCACAGCTAAAGATTAAAGTCAGATGCCAAGCGAAAGTGGAAATGGAGATGGAAATAAAAATAGAAATAGTATATAGCTGAAAAGGTAAAAGGACGAGGCGAGCGAGATGTGGCTGAAGATAAAGTCAAAGCTAACTGCTGCGACAACAAATTGCTGCCCAACGAACCATGAAACTCAATTCTCTGCCAGGTAGCGCAGAGCTGCAGAGCGCACTAAAAAAAATGTAGAAAGGACTACAACAATCAGTCGGAATTGCAATGGATCTGCCGACGAGCCCTTCTGCGCGTTTAATTGGACTAAAAAGCCGAAAGAGCCATGGCTGCATCTTTAAAGCGCAAAAGTGGACTGAATTTTATACAATAGGATTTCCGACCAGTGTCTGTTGCCAAGACAATTGATTTCAACAGCTTAACCCTCTGCATATCTGTTCTGCCTGTTTCACATTCGTATCGATATGACGCACCTCCCGGAACGGAATTCGCGCGATTCGCATGATTCGCGTGGAAAATTGCAAATGTCGAGCTCGACATAGGCAGGAGTCACCCTTAAAGCCTGCGCCTCTAATAATTTACTTGTATTTGCTCTTTGTGTGCGCTAATTGCAGTTTGTCTGCTCGATAAATGCGCTGAGGAGAGTTGTTGACTTGTTTGCTTTGGGGGCTTTCTGGCAGCGCCTGTGAGTTGTGGTGAGCCGAAGAGATCTGAATTGAAGTTTGATTATTGGATTGCTGAATGATGACTCAACTGGGATCATCTCTGATCTGAGTGGGTCACTGAGTACAGGGCTGGATATTTGATTTAGGTCTTACATCTAAAATAAAATACAATTATCTCATGACAATTTGTCCTGCAGCTAAGCAATTAGATGCAATGCTCGATTCCCTTCCACTAGCGCTCAATGTTTAATTTCCTTTCAATTTATGCTGGAAATCGGGTCGACATCGGGCCGATGCCAGGGATTCTGGGCCGCAGCCAAAGGCATCAGCTGAAAGCCAATTTGCCAGTATGATTATGAAGAGCTATTGATGGGCGATGCCAGCAGCATCGCCTCGTTCCGAAAGGCAAAGAGGCAACGAAAGCGCAAACAAGTTCGCTTCAAGTGCTCACTGAAAATGGAGCTGAAGCTGGAACTGGAGCTGGAGCTGGAACTGGAACTGGAGCTAAAGCTGATGCTGCAGCTGGAACAGAGGAGAAGATGAAGTGTCAGTGGCATCGGTGGCTGTTGTCAACTCAAGTGGCAGACGCATATCAATGGACGACAGCAAACAGCAAAAAGTGGAGAGCAAAAAATTTTACTTCAAGTGTCAATCAGTGACAAGACACACACACAAACACACACACACACATACATCCAGATGAGAGAAGCGGCACACACGTACTCACATGTGATGCAGACGGCTGGAAGCTAATCGATTTATGTTGTAATATTCAAAAAGTTTCCCATAAGGACAACGAGGACGACGACGACGATGAGGACAGCCGGCAGCGACCTAATCCAGTGGCACTCCCCCGTGTCCCATCGATGCTATAATTTGTCCCCAGCCAACGAGACGAGGCTGCTGAGGCCACGGCCACGTGTTTGACTCTGATTTGAAGCACCCTGTCACTGGGTATATAGGGCCCATAAACGAATCCAAAGCATTCGGCCCACGGGCCAAGCGCCAAGGGACATGTGTCTGCATGTGTGTGTGTATGTGTGTGTTGATTCTGCTGTCAGTGTCGGTGTCGGTGTCTGTTTATCTGCCTTCGTTTGTCGCATTAAAATTGAATAAAAAATCAATCTCAATTCTAGCATAATTTGATTCCTGGCTTCGATTATGTGTAGATGTGAAAGTCTGCTTAAGTGTGCGGGATCCCAGCATACGATAGAAGGCATTCGCATTGAACTGGGGGCAAATGCGAAAAGTAAATAAATATTTAAATCATAATTTGTATACTCCTTGAAATCTGATGAAATGATTAAGGCGCACAGATCTGAATACTGAATTGTACTTTGATTGTCTGCATTCAAAGAGTTACAAAGAAATTAAACTAATATCTTGAAGGAGATGGATGAGCAGGAAACTCCTCCTGCTCCTCCTGCTCCTTTTGAAATATTTCTTCGTTTGATATATTTAAAATATGATAACTAAAATATAGAAAGTACAATTCGAAATTCACTTCACTTGCAGGAGATGGCTGAAAAACTTTTTGATATATTTAACATATGATAACCAAAAAATATGGAAATTCACTTTGTACATATGTAAAAATTAGTAATTTTCTATTCAGCCTAAAATACATTTCCTATTGTTCGAATAACTCGAAATAAACAGTCTTGATATATTTACGTAGATACGTCTGTTTAGTTTAGTTTGAAGTACTTGCAAAATAGAATCTGAAACTTTTGAGATGCCTTGCTTTAAGTTTCACTTCGCTGCTCAGACGACTATCCCAGTGGAGCTTAACACCAAATTCACTTTTCGAGCAGAGTCCGCCAAAGTTTTTATCCGCAGAGCTTATCCACATGTGAAGAGAAGACAAATAGAACTGCGCCAGAGGAGTGTCTTTGGGTTGCGTTTATTCCAATGCATTTAATAAAGTGTTTATTTCTGTTGCAACAAATTTGCCAGCTCAATGCAGCGCGTAGGAAAAACTAGACGACGAAAACAATCCGAGCTGAAACCTGAGCACGACACAAAGGAAAATTGCTTTTCCGTTACGCACACACACACACACACACATACGATGTGAAAACTGGGAAAAATACCTAGCACGCTTCGTGGCGGCGGAAATATGTGGCCAACGCATCAGCAGCCATCCCCCATCCCCCATCCCCCATCCTCTATCCCAGGCAACTGGGAGACAGATTGGAGCTCTGGCTATAACCCATCGAAGTTTGCCCGATGACGTACATCGAAGGGGGCGTATTTGGTGGGCGTGTGGTTGCATTCCCTGGCAGCTTGGTATTATTTTGGGCGCAAGCCCTTCTAGCTCTCCCCCTCTCGCTCTCTCTTTCCTGCAGAAGCATAGTTTTATTTCAACTCACATTTAGATTTTACTTTTGTTTTCTATTTGTCTTTCGGTTCGGGTAGCTGGAGTTGGGGCTGGACACGCTTGGCATTCGGCTTGAGTGGCACATTATTTGATGATGCTTTTCGCGATTTTTTCGCACTTGAGTGGCTGATTTTTATTAGTTGAATTCTTTGCGATTCCGCCTGCGAAAGTTTCTTCAGTTTCTTGCTTTCACATTTTCTTTGGCTTTTTTGGCTGCCGCTTTCAATGCCGCCGCACGTTCACTTGCTTTTTGTTCGACAAAACTTTTCCTTCCGTGGCTGGGCAAACAAAGATTTTGAAATATGGTAGCCAAAGTATGTGTTAGATGGCACAAGTAATTCTCTGCCTGCCCACTCGCCCGCCCACCCGCTACAGTAGATCATTCTGACTCAGAGTTCAGTGGAGCTTAGGCAAAAGAATAATCTATTTCTATTTGATTGTCAGTGGAATGAGCTTGGGTTATTGTTCGGATAATATCATTGCTTGCTTATCGCTTCATTTTCCAGCCGGAGCTAAAGCTTTCACTTGCCAGGTGGATGGATGCACCCACCTCTCGGACGAAGACGAGCGAAGGCAACACAAATACACGGAAATGAAAGTTAATTTGAATACATTACCAATTCTAATTACGATTTTTCAAGTGCAATAAAGAGGAGGAGGAGGACGACGAAAACGGCAGCAGTGCGAAAAAGACAAACACGCTGACGATGGCATGAATAAAATAATATTGGCTGGACCCACCGAATCGTAGGGACAGCCAGCCCAGCCCAGACGACCAGGGTGTTGGTGGAGAAACCACGGAGCATTCAAATTGGAATTCCAGAAAGCGAATAGACAACAAGGCAGCAGACCGACGGCCACGGGCCATGGGCAATAGGAATCGAGATGGAAGCAGGAAATGGGATGTTGGCTGACCGAAAGATTAGCTCAAATGTGCCAAGAAACAGATGGGGAGGCAGCAGCGGAGTCTTCACAGCCAGTGACAGCAAAATGGCGGCAGCAACCACGATCCAAATTTGAATAATTTCTTTCTTTCTCGTTTTGCGGCAGCAGCTGCACGAGTGGCAAATGCATTAAAGAATGGAACGCGCCAAACTTGTTGGGATTCGCATTTCATTTTATTAAAAATTCAAATACTCTGCTTATCGCTTCAGATGCCAGCTTAAGCCACCTGCAAGCAACACCGCCAGCCCCGCACCCGCACCGCACAGCCCAATTGACTTTTAGCCCCCACATCGGAGCCACTTTCGCTATTTGGAGCTCGCTTATTATGCAGCATATTTTCTCCCCACTTTTGCTATCCATGGCCAAGGTCTGGCTGCCATTTCATATGCCTCCTGCCACGGCAAAAAATTATAAATGAAAATTAAGTAAATATTATAATATATATGTGTTGCCACCTAGATGGGACTGGGACTGCGGCTGGGGCTGGGACTGGGGCTGGGTCAGCTTCAGCTTTCCCGCAAGTTGCTGGCATCACATCCATTTGGGTGCCGCCTTGGCAAATAAATGATAAGCATTACATTTGATATTCATTATTTGATAACATGTAATAAGAAATAAAAATAAAACGCTAGCGGAAATGAAAATGTTACCGAACAGAAGGTAGACGCCGATTCCAACCAGCCACGCAGCCAACCAGCCTGACTCTCCAGACAGGCCAGACAGCCAAGGTAGTCAGGTCTAAGGTCCCAGGACTCGGCACGGGATTAAATGTTTGCCTAAGTGAAATATGTTAAATGCTATGATATGTGCGGCCGGCAGCTCGTATGCCTTCGTCTACGTGTTGGCGTTTGATTTATGAGATTAAAGTGATGTTGCCAGGAATGGGAGATAAGTTGCAAGCCTAGCAAGTGGGCGAAGTTTTCTGTCCCACCAGAATAATTACGTTGGCAGAGAAGTGTTTTTTATGGCTCCTTTTTTGCGAGTGCATTGACACAGGCATTCATCACATTAGTGGAAAAGCCAATTCATTTGAGAGCCCAAGGCGAACGCAAATGTCAAGTCTTTCAATTGGCAAACGGACATGCAGGAGAGAACTTTTGCTCCCGTCTGCTAGGATGAACTCAAAGGAATGTAAAGATGCTAAAAGAAAAAGTAAACAAAACATAGATGAAATATCGGCAGCATACGTGAGAGTTTCGTTTAAATATTTGTCGAGCCAACACTTTAATTGTCAATATTTAGCGAGATCGTGAGGCATGCAATGCTAAGAAGTCGGCAATCGCAGATCCAGAGCCTTCGACAGCGCACTTAAGCTTGATTGGATTGAGGTGAGGTCTTCAGCAGCTCAAAGCGAAAGGAAGCAAAGCGTTTGGTGTAAATTGTGTCGACACACGCACACCGAAATCGGTGAGAACTCTTCACTTAAAGGCCACGAACGAGTGCCTGGCTCAGGTGCAGCACGGCGAGGGGGACTTGTGTGTGCGCAGAGCGTGAAATTATGAGCCCTTAAACAGCAACAGAAGCAGCAGCAGCCGCCGTGGGTAACGAGCACCTCAACGACAAGCTTAAGCTGCTTAAAACAAGCCATTGGCAAGGGGTAGGCAGCTATATGGATAGGCGAAACGATGGAAAGGGCGAGAGGTGGAAAGCGAAAGTGTCAAGGATGCGGCTGCCGCTTCATAGTCAAATTAAATTGCTCACTAAAACAGCGAGACGTGAAGTCGACGCTAAAGTAAAAGGATAATGTGAGCATAAAAACATTTTTAATGAAATCGAGACGACTTCCAACTGGGACAAACACGCAGACTGAAGACCGGAGTCGGAGTCGGAGTCGAAGTCGAAGTCGAAGTCAGCGTCTAAAAATGTAACAAGTGAGTTTTAAATTAAACGCTGCCTCGTCTCAGCACAGCTAGCAGGGTTTGGCAGTTGAGGTGAGCTGTAGCTATGCTGTTTTGTTTGCCTGCTTGGCAGTGTAATTTCTTTCGGCTGCACATTATTTTCATATCCCGCTTAAAATTTTAATTAATTTTCAGCTTGATTGCGTTTTAAAGAGGCTGCTGGCTTTTGCTTCTGCTCGGCTTCTGTCTTCTGTCTTCCTCTTTGCGAACGGGCTCCGGGTCCTGGGAATTTATAGTTATTGTGGTTGCGTGTGTGGGTTTCGCCTGGGTTACTGTGGCGCCCTTTGACTTTGTGTCGAGCAACAAATTTTGGTTTGCAATTATTTCGACAATTTGGCCTTAAGTGTGGCCTTAATAAATTTATGATTTCCATTGGACGAGCTAAATATAATAAGGACCTCCGCCCCCTTACCTTTAGTGATGTGCCTGTCCAAATTAGGATCTTTCAGGCCTGAAAAGAGACGAAACAAAACGTTCTATCAGCAAACTATTTCTATAATTACGTTTTTCTGAAAATTAGTGTGAATAGGTCTATACATGTATTATTCTTTGAAATATATAATTTCAGAATATGAGAAATATGACAAAACTATAAATCTGTAAATCTAATTAAAAATCTACCACTTTCTTCGTAAGAAGTCCTTTATATATTTATATGTGGGATTCCTGGAAATGGGACTTCCCTGGCAAATGAACAGAAGAATCATTTGTTGCGAGCATAAGCTCTGAACTAGTTACTATGAACCGTAATAATAAGTAGAATACAGAGCATATTGTGTTGTGGAAGTGCGAAAGTTGCAACCTTTGAAGGTCGGACAAAAGAATGAAAATTTAAGACTGTTGCTATAATTTAATAATTTTATTGTAAATAAAACTAATTAATAGTAATAACATATACTAAAATAAAAATGTAGTGTATAATTGAGAGAAAATTGCTAAATTGACATTTTAATTTAATAAAATTTCTATATATTTATATATAATAATATATACAGCAACACTTGAACAATCAGCCAAAGTCGCGATTCCTTCCCATCATCCACTATAAAACCCTTCTTGTGGGAACTCCATACTCAGCATATTTGTAAGCGACCAAACAGGAGCGATCAGCCCATTCACTTATATGTATATAAAATCACGCCACTATCAATATATGTGTCTAACTATAAAAGACAAAGAATCTCTCGATCATTCGTTCAGTTTCAATTCAGTTCTTAGACCGCCCTTACATTAAGTAATATAATAAATTGTACTCCGTCATAATAAAGAAATTATTTCTTTCTTTACATTATTTGATTTTCAGAATTGAAACGTGCTGTCAAATAAAATTCGACTGTAAACCAGATGCTCAACTCGTCATATTGATCATTTTGAATTATATACATAGCTGCAATTTTATATATCCAGAGCTTTATATTTGTATACTCATTCACGAAGTGAAATGGGTATATTGGTTTTACGAAATGTCCGTCTTGCTGTTCGTTTAGTAAGTAGACTTCAATTTCTCTTTGTGTGCCCTTATATTATACGTTGATCTATCAACTATAACCAAATATACAATTAAAGCTAAATACTAAAAGAAAGCTATTATTTTGCTCGCCAAAGCATCTGAAGCTCAAGTATACAGAGTATCGCCTTTCAAGATTCACTATGTAGTAATTCTCTTTTGGGTGGTATTTAATCGCCGTGTACTTGATGCAATTGAAGTCATTTATCTCTGTCAGGCGGTAGAAACTTATGTGGGAAATTTGGCCGATGGGTCGACACATTAGTCGTGGAGCCAAGCTCAAGTCTTGCCTCGGGGTGAGGACAAGTTTCGTCTTTGCCCGCACCTAGTTGGAGCTATCAAATGTTAATCTTAATTAATTGCTACTAATTACACACTACAATGTGACAAGGCGAACGTGTCTTTGCAGCTGGCATTGAAGGTGAGCTAACAATGCGAAGGTCAGAAGCATTTGGAGAGCATTTCAACGAAACAGTTTGTGAGTCCAAAATGAATCGAAGGAGCTGCAATCCGTGGAGCTGATCTATGAATTTCTCAAGCGAGATAGACGAACTCTTTCAAAATAAAAGGGGAAGTAAGAGGCGAAGGCAAAAGCCAAGGCAACTGAGTCTTTCACATCGAACGCTATGATAAAGGCAAGGGAGTCCAGTCGCGTGTTTGTGCAACTTCTAATTAATTTTTCGTAAAATTCTATGCTCTGGCGGAAATGAACTTAAACTTTTAGTGCAGCGGAAGTGGAAAGTCGCTGCCAGAGTTGCATTTGCTGCAGTTGTTTCGTTTCGTTTCGTTTCGTACTTCCGCCCTACCCATTCACTCCTTTTTGGCCAAAAGGGCCTCGCAGGCCTCGAAGTGAAGTTTCACTTTGTGTTTGTCGACTTGGTCGGTTGTATTTATTGTTAAGCCTTCTCGATGAATGCCAAAAAAAAAAAGAAAAGAGAATCAAAAAAAAAAAGAGGAAGCAGACGTCAAACATTATGAAAGCCACAGTTGAGCCCACAAAAACGTCGAGTCAAATGAGCCTATGGGGCTTTAACGTCTATCCGCGGAACGAGTTTGCCTTAAAGGGGTTTTGTCTGCATAGCATATCAGAATTGATGTCTTTAAGTCGTTTGTGCTATTATTAATAGACCTTTGCCGCAGCTTTCGAGTTTGCGGTTTCATTTTAATTTAATTTGGCGTTTAATTAATTCCCAGTTATCGCCATAGAACAGTCAACAGCTCGACGCCCAGACTCCTGTGGCACTCATTGCCACAGCTCTAATGGCGTCTAGCCGGTCAAAGAAAATTGCTCCAATGAAAGGTCTTCCACATACCGCAGACATATCGCGGCGAGAGCTTCAGCTTAGCCCATAAACAGAACGATAAGCACTGAGAGAATGAGATAATGTGGTCTGCGTTTAGTCTGACACTGTCTAGCTGGCATTTTTTCGAGAACGGCGACTGAAGCCAGCCAAAGACTAAGCAGAAAGACTGTGGGGCTGCAGCGAGAGCTTTAAGAATTACTGCATTAAAGTATATTCACCCTTATCATCTAGCCTCGATCGTAAACTATTGAAATTAATCTCAGCTGTTTATCTGACAGGAATTCATAAACTTTTATTGACTAGAGCTGGGGCGCAGCATCCCATCTATGCTCCAGCCATGAAGGGCCCATTAAAATTGTCGCCGACTTTAGTTTGCATTGGTCCACAACTATGTCTATCTCCCATTCCCACTCCCATTCCCTTTGTACACAACAAATCGCGCATAATTATGGCAGAGCAGTCATCAAATTTGATGTTTGCATCTTGCAAACTGTCTCTGATTCGAGCAAAGGGGCCCGCAAATAGCTAACTAGCTGGGGTTACGACTGCCTCTATAGGCAGTTAGGTAAATTATCACGTCATGCTTGCTGCGAGCTGCATGCAAATGTGCTGAAGCGGAATCATCGCTCTAGCCCATAGCAGATCCCATAGCACATTTTATGTCATCTACGTGCTCATAACTTTTCATGCACTTTTCCTTTCTTTTTGCGTACGGCTCGACATTTTGTTGAGTAAATAATTGTATTAGCTGTGTCTGCATTCATCTAAGGGATACTCTATGTATATATTTGCTGTGGGTGTTGTCGTTTCGAGTTGATTAAGTTGATTTAACAAATTTGTTGCTTGTTTAATTAGAAAAGTTGAAAATGGTTTGCTTCAATGACTCGTTGAGTCAATGACCTGAAAAGTTGCCTGCCACCTGCGATGCTTTTACTTTCTGCTGTTCAATCTTTGGAAGGGATAAAGTCCAAGCTAGGCGTGTATCTTGGACAACTCCTGCTGCTCAATGTGGCCCACTATTTATCACTCGGGCAATCAATATCCAATTAATGTCCTTTTATTCTAGCGACTTGCACATATAATTAATTAAAATGCCCTCCACACGCCGTATGGCAACATATTTTTATGCCACATCAGCATGCGGCACTGCAATGCAATGCAATGCAATGCAAGCCAATGCAATGGAGTACAGTCAGTTGTCCATTGGGAAATGCAAACCATATTCTATACCTGGCTCACACCCGCCGAGTCTAGGGTCACTCAGGTCCATGGCAGCGCTATGCACACTCATTAACGCAACAATAAAATATGCCCCGCCCATCCGGGCAGTGGCCCGCCCACTTGGCTCTGACAATTAATGTGACTGACACACATGGAAATTTTGCATGGGCTGCGTTGTCATATTTGATTTACAGTTGCAATTTACACACTTGCGAGGCGGCTCGCAGCCGCCGGAGGCTGTGGTGCACGTCACGTCAGCAGCCCGTGTCTGTTTGATGTTGTTAATTGATTTTCAAAGTCAACTTGGTGGGCCGGCAAACGTGCTCCGACCCCTGAGTGCTCCGGTTGCCTGGGTTTGGTTTCGCTTTTACTTCGCATTGCGCAACGAATCGCTCAGAGATTAGCAGGGCAGTAAAATGCGTCTCCATTCGAGCGCAAGCGACATAAAACCAATCCCTTAATCCCCCACGTCCCCAATCGTTAATTCTCCAATACCCAATGCCCGATACTCAATGCCCAATCCGCATTCACATCCGCATCGACAATTTACACATGCAGCTGAAGCTGGGATGCGTGTAAGTGCAGCGGAGCGCATTTGCAGCTGCAATTGCAAGTGGATTTGGATGTGGCCAGGACAGTGCCAGGACGTGGTCTGTTTGTTTTATGTGCGGCCATTGTAGTGCACCAGTCGTTGCTGTTGCTACTATAATTGTTGCTGTTGTTGCTGTTGTTGCCTGCATGGCATGCGGTTCAATCAAAGCGATTTTCAATGTCCACAAAATTACGCAAAAGGACAGTTTGGTAATTTGACAACGACGACGGACGCACTGCACACAGAACACACTCGCCTGTTGTTGGTAATGAGTTTGGTTTTACTGTTTAAATTTAAACATACATCAGCCAGCCGAATGTAACTGGAGCAGGAGCAGCAGCAGCAGCACCAACAGCAGCAGCAGCAGCAGCAGGACCAGGAGGACGCTTCCTGCTGCGGTCGGCTACAATTCTAAAGTGTATTTGCATTAAACATTTCGTGGGCGAGGAAGCAGCACGGGGCACACAAAACATGACAGTTGCATTAATTCTGATTGCGTAAATATTTTAAGTGTGTGGATTGCTGAAGGATCCGCAAAAATGTTTTGTTTGGGCTGGGTTGAAGCATTTAGTAGCGACTGCATGGAAAATGTTTGATTTCCACGAACAAAGGTATTCCAAATGTCATCCATTTGCTGCATCATAGGCCGACTAAAAGTGTTACAATTGAAGACTTTTACAGCTTGTTCTGCTCGTTCTGCCAATGAACAGAGTTCAGACCATTTTCGTTGTTTACAATCTCTGTATGAAGGCAGCACATTTCATTTTTATTTGCAGCTAGAGTCATGGAATTCAGAATACATATACACATTTTGGCAACCGCAAGATATAAATTGATATGAGTTGATATATCTATGCCCCTTTGGAGCGTAGTAAATACGAGAAATGCGAAGCTTCTAGCTTAAAAATCAAATATGTAGGTATGAGTTTATTTAATGCTTAAGCTAGACATTCTTAATTTAAAACTTTGCTACTGTAGACTTCGGCAATTGACTTGCCATGAATTGTATATACACAACTTAGAAAAAACACATTTTATAAATTTTAAAACCGGAAATGCTGATAGATCATTGTGGACTCCTCCACAGCCAGAAATATGTAGTGTGCTTACTAAACTGTGGATACTTTGATTCTTAGTTATCTAAAATGTTCTGAGCTATGAGTATTGAGCAGTCGTGTAGGCTCGACTGCAACTTTCTTACTTCAATCAGTGAATATATTTACTGTAATCAGTGAATGTATGTGTGAGTGCTATCATCAGTCACTCGACCTATTTGAACAGTATTTCATTGCCGGGCTCTAATTGCATTACTTTACTGTGTCAATTGCAATAAAGCCAACTCTTGAATGAAAGGCTTTGGTTTCTCATCAAATCGATAAATATAGCATCGAGTTGGCCATCAACTTAATGTTAATTAGCCTTGCTTCCCCTCTCGCATCTAAAAGGCAATTGCTAAGTTCGACTCGATTATAGTAGAACACATTTCTCTTTTATGAGATACTTTGATCATTGTGATGGAACTAGTTTTTGAATTTTATTTATCAAACAAACTCACATATTCACACACGAACTCTTTTGACTAAACAATAAAAAATACTTTAAATAATATTGTTCAAGTGAAAGCTTGAAGATAACTACAATATCGTGGATCCTTATATCTTGGAGATGTCTGTACTTTTTCTCAGTAGTGTAAAGTTATGTGTAATACAAGATATGTAATTGTAAAAGTATTGTAGATTGTTATGCCATCAACAGCGCATAATGCTGTTAACAACATTGCATAACGCTGTGGGGGATTAACAATTCCTGATAATAAAAATAGACATTAACAATTATTAGATAATATTAATTGAAATTCATAATTGATTTAATTTTTTTTATTTCGTAATTTATGTAGGCTTTAATGACAAATTCATTATATAGGAATAGAATCTTGCAAAGGTTTGGTTCCGGTCTCAATCAAAACCATCTTTAATATCGATCAACCTGTCTAGTAATAGACTTGTATAGGTTCACAAATGTAATTTACTAAATATAACTGTAGTAAAGCAAGTAAGAAACCTCTAGTAATTCGAATCAATCTTCACTTATGCATTATAAATATATCAATCAAGTTGAGGGTATATCTAAGCGGAGATTTGAGCTCAGTATTGATTTTTTATTCTCAATGCTACTTCTCAATGGCATTACTCCGAGAGTCACAGTTAAATATCGTTTCGATATTTTTAATGAATTCCACTCCCAGTGAAGTATTTTAAATTCGTTGCCTCTCGTTGTCTTTGTGTCTCGACAAAAGCAAACAGAAGGCAAAGACAAACAATCAAAAAAAAAATCTCTTAAAAGTAGATGCGGAAAAATGCTTTTAAATATATATATATATTCACACACATATACATGTAAATATGTATGTATATACAGTCTGTTGACTTTCGATTGATATTGATGCAACGTCAATCAAAGTGGAAGAGGAGTTTTGCTCTAATTTTGCTGCAGTTGCGTTCATTTGATATAAATTGTTGTCGCAATTGACAGAGAAAAGTTTTGATTTCATTTCGTAGTTTTATTGGCGCAGTTTTAATTCAATATTTGACGTGCAAATTGTTGTTGATGTCGCTTGTGCACATACAAGTATCTCTCTCTCTCTCTCTCTCTCTCTCTCTCTTTCTCTCTCTCTCACTCTCACTATATATATCTATATATATATCTATATTAAATATTTATTTAGGAGTTTTTAATCAATAAACTCTTTTCAAGGCTTATGGCCATTTGATGTTAAATTGATGGCAGCATATTTCAAAGTGTTTCAAAATGTTGACCTTGTTACGAATTCCCTACACACACTCTCAGTCGCAGCAAGCTGTGTTAAGCAGAAAGTCATGTATCGAAGTCAAAGTGGGGCCACCGAGCGTATACTTGATATTTGCTAGCCATCTGAGGTTGAGGCTGTTGCTGAGGCTGAAAGCTGTTCCTTGTCCCGCTGTCCCTCTTTCACTCTGTCCTTGTGGAGTCTTCATCATGTTTTGCATATTGTTTATATTTTTGTGCAGTCTTGTTTATGCAGTCGGTAAACGGAAGCATTCTCGACTCGATTGGTCTGCTGTCCTGTTGTCCTCTGCACTTTGCACTGTGCCTTCGGAGCATGGCATATCAGATTTATTTTACAGTTACAATATTTAATTTACTCATACGCAAATTGCTCGCATTTCCCATTTTGTTCGATGCAAATTTGCTGCCCTGGGTTCAGCTCCCCAGTTGAATTGTTGGAGGACCTTGTTCTCACTAAATTTATTTCGCATTCTGCAGTTATACATAAAAGTGAGCAAATTGATTTATCCAGGCGATGGCATGCAGCTGAGACTCCCATTCGCACGCTGCACTTTAAAACTACGCACATTAATCGAGACATTAAAACTTGCTTATTTATGATACTGTTTGCAAATTGTTTAAGCAATGTCTAACATCGCAGCACAATTTCAAAACTTGATCCACAACTTCTGAGGCTAACGCGAATGCGCCAAACATGCGTCATGCGCCGTGTTCTACACGGAAAAGTGCTGCCAAACTATTTGAATGCGGAAACAACAGATAGCAGCGGAGCTATTTACAGAGCCTGCAGCGCTGTGGGTGGCCCTGTGCTGGCAACGAACTATCAACCGGTGTCGACTTAATTTCAGCTGCCAGACAGCGCCAAGAAGCCAGGTTGAATCTTTGGGCTGCGCCAGCAGCGATCAATTGTCAGATAGTTGTCGTTGTTGTTGTTGCTGCTGTTGTTGTTGCTGTTGTTGCTCTGTTGTTGCGGACAGGAAGCGTGTGCGCTTAAAAGTTTAAACAACAGTTATGTGGGCTGTGAGCCCGCACCCAATTGGCCAGGTATGCAGCATATTGTGCAGGTGGAAAATTTATAATTTGCGAAATTGCCACGCATGTTGGCAACATGTTAAATGGCCAGGCAGTTAGCCGGTCTCGCAGGCTGTCGTTAGAGCCGCTTGGGTGGCGGCTTGAAATATGTTAACCTCAAACGAGACGGCCGCCCTTCAGCCCTTCAGCCCTGTAGCCCTCTAGCCCTGTTCCCCGGCAGTCATGTTGCTACCTGCCGTGTTCTGGTCCTGGCCCGGTCGAGCCCTGGCCTCTGGCACAGCCATAACAATCCGGAACGACCCGAGCCGTGTACAAAGTTCGATTTAAGGCCTCGTTTATTTAGCTATCCAAGCAGAGGGCAGTGAGTCGAGTCGAGTCGAGTCGTCTGGTTCGTTTTGCATGTTGCAAAAGTTGTTGCCGTTGCACAACCGCATGCCCCAACATGCAGCTAGTTCCTGGCTAGGGCTGTGCTCTCTCTCTCTCTCTCTCTTTCTCTCGCTCTCCCTCTGCCTGACCTCTATGTGTGTCTGAATGGAGGGGAGGGGCTCGCCCCGCATGTGGTCCTGACATGCCCCACTTGGCAATTGCCGAAACTATTTGTTTACATATTTAGACCATGCGAAAGAGGCAGACATGTTGTCAAGTCATGTTTACTGTGAAATATGTGCATATAAATGCAGCAGGCCGCCCATTTTCACGCCTACAGTGGTTTGGGTAAATATGAATATAGGGATGCCCAGGCATCAAATCAAAATCTAGTTAAGGTCGAAAAATAATGTTTAAAAATAAATTCCCCAAAATATTTCTATTCTCATCAATAATGCGACTTTTTACTTTTTCAAACAAACCGCATCAAAATCGGACGTGGAGCCATATAAAGGGTTACGAAAATTTTTACAAGAAAATTAGAAAGACGATATTATATGTTAATCAACAAAAACTGAAGCTGACAACTGTTGAATGATGAACCTTAATAAAGAATATTCTCTATTTAAGTCTGCTAATTGATACCATGTATTAGAGCTGCAAAAACATCTATAGATGCTTTATACCTTTGATACTATCAATGGTCATCTGTCTTTGAAAGCATTCGGACAGACGGACAGGGCTAGATCAACGTCTTCAGAGCGAAACATCAGTCTATTGGCGGCAAGAATCTAGCAAGTGTCTACTGTGGGTGCTGATTTCAAGTGGTTCTCTGGTGAGGTTTCTGGAGATAGTCTACATATTTCAACCCCCACGTATGGAGCATCGAGGTCTCTGTGTCGGACAGATTTCCCAACGTATGGAGAAGAATGGCACAAGAACATGTTTTTGAATCTTTGTAGTATTTTAGTATTAGGATGAGAGGCCGTTCCCTATAATTGAATGCCGTATGACTAGACACAAGATTTACGTGTAGGTAAATTATCTGAATGCCGTTTTGTTAAATCCCAAAATCGATATCTTTAAAAGAGTTTAGTTCTACATCGTACATTTGTTATGTAAAGTTAATGTTTAAGAACTCATCAAATTGTTGCGCATTTCAAGCTTGGAATCAATCTGGTATATCTCGAATTTCCGCTCAGCCAGACAAAGGCTTGAGTTCTACCTTACAAAAGTCAAGATCAAAGTTGGCTCTTCAGACGTAATTAAGCCATTTGCAGCACGTTTTGCCAATTCAAAAAATATACTTTGACCTCCTGCCCTCTGTGCTCTTATCGCAGAATGCGCGGCATGCCCAAAGGCAAGACTCATTTGAATTGTTGAAGATGAAGATAGAAAAAAATGAAAAAGAATTCCGCCAAGCTCGTAACAAGTCAAAATTTGAGCAACCCCTCCAACCGATGGGCGTTTGTGCCCGTTGGGTGCAAATTCGTAGGAAAATCACGCGCGCTTATCTCAACCTTAACCAAACCCACGCAATTAACGCCCGTTGTGCTGTCACTGTGAAAAATGAGGCCGAATAATTGGTGGGGTGCAGAGTGGAGTGGGGTGGAGGCGGTGTACTATGGGCATATATAGATTGGAGTGAAGCTGGGGAAGTAGTTGCCCCAAACCCAAACCCATTCCAATTCTGGGCAATTGCGAAATGATTTGCAAACGATGCGCAATCGAAATCGAATTGGAACTCCCCATTGTAGTCGCCATTTACCAATAGCTACAAATTTTAATTGCCGTTGCGATAGCGTCCTGTAGCTGGCAGCAGCCCGAGGAGCGGCGTCTGCTTCTTCACAATAAGAAAGTCGAATTGATAAGAGAGTCACGTTTCACGGAAGCCAGCAGCTGAAGTGTTCCACCATCAGCAGGGAGGCGTTCCCCAAAGACAATGTTCCGGGTGTCTCCATTATCAATGACAGCCGAACGGAAACAATGGTTACTCTTTTATTGCCAGGACCAGGGCGAGGACCAGCCAGAACGGGCCAGAACAGCAAGGCAAGGAGCTGGAGCTGTGCCTGGCAGCTGTTGCCTTTGTGAGTAAAATTGATAAGATGCCGAAAATGACTTGGAAAACAATAAACGTGGCCATGAAATGAATAAAGGCTGTGCATTTAGCACCCGAAATGAATAGAGCGCCACTTCAATGGAGAGAAACTCAAACGTAATTTCGGTGCATAAACAGAACGTTTGCGCATTTTAATGAGGGTATTACTTATGCCTCCTGCCAATTGAAAATCGAAGCGAAGAAACTGTGTATTGCAGCTGCAGAAGCTGCAGAGGAAGAGGGGCATGATTGGGAGGGAATAGGGATATTCCCACGTTATCGATTCTCATTTATTTACTCTGTGATCTATTCATTATGCTTGAGCATTTCACTGCATTGGTTAAAGCCTTAGAAAGCAACACGGAACGCTGATTCATGGCAAAACTTTGGTCTCATTTAATAAAATTTCATTTGATGAGACAACAAAAGGCGAGTCCATTCCGGATTGCAACTTATTCTGATGCGCAACAAAATTTTATGAAATACTTGAGAGCAAATTTTATGTGTTGGCGCAGCATAAAATTTTAGCGCTAGCAAAAGTGCCCCGCCTCGCAGGCCGTTGGCGGTTGGCGGTTGGCGGATGGCGGATGGCGAGCAAGCTCAGAGCTTCGCTCAGCCTTGGCTTGGCTAATAATATCAAGCATTTACACCTTTATGGGGCGTACTTAGAGCGTTTATTTATGCTAATGGCCGGGCAGAACAAGCGGGGCTCGCTGTTGTTGTATCTCAAAGTTAAGCCACCAAAAGTGGCGTCAGGGCGAGCTTTACTCTAATACTACCCCGAAGCGCTGTAAAAGCATAAAAGAGCATTACAACACAAACAACAACAACAACAATAAGAACAACAACAACAGCATCAAGAGGAGCTAGAATAACAAACAGAACATCGGATAGTCAGCTCAAGACTAGAACAGGTAAACTTAGTGCGAGTCCGTTTCATCACATAAGACAAAAGTTCCTTTGTGCTGCCACCTTCAGCTCTTGACCTCCCCATACAACGAGAAGTCTGCAGCAGCAGTGGCAATGGCAGCGGAAAAGTACTGGGGCAGCCTCACAGCATTGTCACGAATGTGTTTGTAATTTCCCCAGAGTGTGTTTGACTTTGACGACTTAAGTTGTAAACTTTAACATTATCATTTTCACTACAAGACGAGGCGAGCTGCCTCAGTGGCCTTCGGCGACCAGCAGCCGAGAGGCACTAAGAGACACGGACTTGTCCAAGAGGCATGTGGCGTGTAGCATGTGGCATGTGTGTTTGTCCTGCCCGCAAGTTTAGCCAGACATTTTGATGATGTTGACCTTCGCTACTTTTACTTTTCGCAAAGTATCTTTGCTTCTTTACATTTTGCAGCAAACTCCCGGCACTGTTGACATATCGAATTACACTCGAGCACACAGCAGAGGATAGCTTTATCGTTTCATAGATATTTTGCGCCCCCCAAAGTTGAAGCCACAGCGTGATTCCAGTTCGTGCTCGATGGTGGCTCGAATTACCGAATTCCCGAATTGATTTCCTTTGCTACATGTGTCAATTAGTTAAATCAGAACACGAGAACACGTCAACCGCATGTGTGACAATCCATCCCATTCCACCACCGCCACAGCCACCCTGCGAGCCACGCACCCCTTCCTGATGGTCACGACAGAGGCGCATTGAATGTCATCTCCAAGGTTTTTTTTTACTCGTGCGTGCCATTTTTCACAAAATATCAGCAACAACAACACAAAATTTCACTTTATAGCCTCGGCACAATGTCCTCCAAAACATTTAAAGTTATGATTTATTAAAAATGTATTATGTAACATTATTAATTTTTAACATTGGTTCATTACTCACGTTCATGCTTTAATTCTTTAATCTGATACGCTTTGAAGCAGCGAAGGGAAGTTAAAAAAAGAAAGATCTAAATTAAGATTTGTTCTTTATCGAATCAGAAATCTATAAGCAAATACTCTCATTTCATTTTATTCATAGACCATGCAGCCAATCAACCTGACAATGTGAGCTATCCCAATTATTCTTGGGAATTTTTCAACCAATTCAAAAATCGAAGATTGTACTTTACAATACATATATATATACAGTCGAGTCTCGATAATTCGAAATGACAAGGGAATAGAATTTTTACGAATTACAGAGGTTTTCGATTTACCGGGTTTTCCATTTAACGGGGTTTATAAATACCAAAATTCGAGTTGAAGCGAAATCAAGCATTACGAATTTCAAGAGGTTTTGAAATAACGATTTGTTATTTAGCGGGGTATGAATTATCGAGACTCGACTGTATATATATGTATATCTTGTAGTGTAACAGTAGATAATATAATTATATTTATTCTCCAATATAACTTTAAGACTGAGGTTAAGAAACTGTCATAGGAATATAAATGGAATATATGTATGATACATATGGCTGCAAGTTGTAATATCGCTCCTATCACTTAAAGTTTTTTTATCTGAGAGAGAGAAATAGAGAGAGTGAGAGCAAGAGAGCCTTTGCGTTTTATCGTTGATACGTTTTGTAATATAATATAATTTACCAGGGAGATTAATCTTATATATAATATGAAGTAAATAATAAATAATAGTATAATGAATGTTAGTTTAATTACTTCTGTCATTAGTTGTAAAACTTATAAGAAGTTTTCCATGGCAACTAAAATATTTGCAGGTCCTGGATCTGACTCGCCTTCTCTTTACGGCTAAAATTTAGCTTAGTTTTGTAATTTCATTTAATTTAATTATGATTTGTACATTAAACGATTTTGAAATGAATCTGTTCGTTTTATTATAGCTCAAATTCTTCTTAATTTATACATATCCTATGAGGCCATAAGTCCAGTCATTTATCTCGAATCATGCCCCTAAATATTTAATATCAAATATCAAAGCTCTCAGGTATCTGTTGACCGTTTCTCAATGTCTCCGACTTAGGGTCTTTCAGTTATATTTTAAGAGTTAGCTCCGATAAAAAAACGATTAAGTCGGTTCATCAACAAGCTTCGCTCATGATCAGACACAAACCTTTTCTTTTCGTTTGTTTTTTCGCTCTGGTATGTATTGGTGTATATGGGAATGTGTATATGTATGTGAATGTGAATAATGTTTACATAGACTCTCTCCGCTCACTTACTGAGAATTATTCGGTTCCTAAACGATACTCGTGAAAAAAGCATCACACAATTAATTCAAAGCGTAATACTCACTGAGTATCCTTATTTGGTTGATCTATTTGATAGTAAGAATTATACCTTATAAATGAGACTTTTGTAGTAAGAACAAAATGTTAAGGCGAAAATTGTAATTATACAGTTACCCCAAGAAAACTGTGTTTATCCATTCTTACTTCAAGTCTCAATTATTTATATTTTCATACAAACGCTCATCTTTCAATAACATGAAATTTCCCATGCCAAGTTGTGTAAGCCAGTTTTTTCCCTCATGAAAATCAATTATTGTTTCGCTGCTGTTGTGAATGCTGTAAACCTGATATTTAGAAGCGCGAGCTTATCGTAAATGATGTTGAGCAACGTGTGCCGTAAATTAGAATCAAATTGAGAGGAGTCAAGCTGATTTATGCATTTCCCATAGCCAATGCCGCTTGTATAACAAGAGATAAGCGCTCGGAACAACTCCAGCTCCCATGGAAATGTTGCTTGGGACAGATCCGGACTGTGGAAAATCCAAAAGGTAAACAGTCAGCCGTGGGCTGGATCACCCTTTGACACGCGACCAGGTCCTGGCCGGGCTGCGCCCATCACAAAGACATAATCAGCTCGATTTCGTAAATCTCGACAAGCTGCTTATCTGATGAAATGTGAGCGGAGTTCTAAGGATCTTGCTCATTTGATAAACATCTCACACGTTCGACTTGCAGACTTCCGGCCGGGCAGCCGTGGGGGCTGTCAAACTGACAGCTTAGGCGTGGCGAGGCGAGGCGAGGGCGAGGTCGAGGGCGAATACTAAGTACAGTAAAGCCTGACGCGTGCAGCTGTCAGAAGCGGCCTGCGTCGCTGTCGTGAGGTCTTCATTTTTTTGCTCTCTGATTGGCATCGGAAATTGAAGTGTTTTTATTAATTTCAATTGGACATTTGCGCACTGACATTCCACCGAAAGTACGAATATTTCATTACGCATCTTCATTTGAGTCAAGTTGGCATCCTCCAATCCTCATTTCCTGCCGAATTTCCTGAGCGCGCCTTTTGTTTCTTTTCTACGGCTGTTGTTTGTGGCAATATTAAAATTCATTGACGCAGCTCGACAGATTTGTTGCACAATTTGATTGACAGTCAAATGCGATTGATGCTTATTGAATTGTGCCCAGGCGGGAAGTCAACTAGAGTGGGAAAGCCCCTCAAGTGGAACACTGTGCGTATTTCAAGTATCCGCAAAGTAGGCTTTCGTCTTCATAGTCACAACTGGGTCAGAATCAGACACTCGTATAGTATTTCCACACACAACATTTAACGTAGTGATAATATTTTAGTCGTAGCTTTCTTCATATATTATATAAAACTATTTCATTTGACCCAATGGCACCCAATCATCGGGAGATCTCACCATTTTTGAAGCTCGTTCGCGACTTTCTTCTGGGTCGTAAGCATGTGACCAACAATCGCTACGCAGATACAGTCAGTGCACGGAGCCAGACGCCGCCCACTATTCCGGAAGGACCTCCAACGCGACTCTTCGGCAATCAGTATTACCTGAGGGATGCACGGCGTCAGATGAAGCCACCCATTGACTTAATTGAGCAGAAGCAGAAAGAACTAGCCGCGGCCAAGGCTGTCGAAGCTGCTGCTAAAGCTGCTCCCAAAGACTCTAAGCCTGAAGCTGCTGCTCCCAAGGATGGTCCGTCACCTGCACCCTGCGGTGCTCCTGCTGCTGCCGGAGACGCAAAGTCTGATCAAGATGGAAAGAAACAGAGCAAGCCTGCGATTCCCGTTCCGGGCAAGATGTACAATTGGGATTAGGAGCAATGTCGAGGTTACAGTTCTTTTAAATTTTAAGTGCTAGTCATTTAAGCTCTGGATGAGCGACATTTAACTTCTCTCAGCTCATCAGCAATCCAGCTATCCAGCTATCCAGCTATTCGGAAATTGAGTTATTCAGCTGTGCGAACATAATTGCGGCCTTAGGCACTTGACACAATGGCGGGCAATGTCAGTCAGCGGTCAATGACAACGGGAGAGGGGGCGCTGGGGGTCGTAAAAACGGAAATCTAATTAGACATCGGAGGCGAAAATCATTTATTACACCTGCATGAAAATTTAATTAAGCGCACAATTAACAGGGCTGATACCTTTACGGCGCACATCGGGGCTTATGTATGCGCTTTATAATATTTAATGCCATCAAAATTTATTTGCAATTTAAAACGAGGCAATTTTCACAGCGAGCTCGCTGATGCTGAGTGGATTATGCCAATTGTTGATGATGATTGGAGGTCGATTGTTAATTGTCTGTTGCCGTAATTTATGTTAATGACTTTTCGCATCGATTTATTGATTGCAGCAAAGTTTTCTTTTTTTTCCATTTCGCCCACGGCTTCACATGAAAGCCACCCTAACCCTGTTCAAACGAATAAAAATGAGAAAATATAATCTGATTTGGAGCTATGCAAAAATTCTTATATACATACAGCCAGATATTGTGGTGGGCAGGGCGGCGCTTGGAGCGGGCGGCCTCAAATTTATTGAAATTGCCCTTATAAGCCATAAACCCATCGAGGGTTGACTTCAGCTTGAAGTGCCTTTTGCCAGATTGCAAAAGGGTGTCAATTGCTTGGAAATCTCACTCTCCGTCTGTCAAGTCAACATGTTGCCAATGCTGATTCGCATTTCGCAGCTGCCAGAAAATATGAATTTCCAAGCAGATTCTGTATCACTTTTTTCCTCGGATTTGTTGTTCTACGTTTATTTGCAGCTTGCATGAATTCATCGAGACTTTTGCTTATTGCTTATTGCTTGGCCCTCTTTTTATTATGAAGCTCTTCCCGTTGTGCCCAGAAATTTATTTATTAAGTTGTTTACTGCCATCCAGAGTAATATGTTACATACTTGTCCCTAATCAATGCTAATTTCTAGGCAACACATGTCCTCAAGTATCCGACTACATCCGCCATAAGCCATATGTATATAGGCGGCAAATCCGTGAACTTGGAAGTTCCACGTGGAAGGACAAAGTCATGTTTGAGTTGAGAAAATATGAAGAGCAATATGAAGTAGCGCGCACAGAGATTACTTTTTGGACTATCATAATAATTAATGTGTGCTCAAGAAAACTCCCTTTTCAAATGTCAATTTCGGGTAACCGAAAATTGCGGGCTTCAGACGACAGCTGGGCGCAATTGTCAACGCCTTGCACACGTTGCTTTCGCTCTGGGCTTGCCTTCGTCAAGCGTTCAAATGTTACTCCAATCAGAAACGCGTAATTAAAATATGTACAAACATGCCGGGGAGCTGGGAAACTCGCGTCCGCCAAGGCGCGCGGAGGGCCAAAGTTTGTTTACTTTGCGTGTTTGCCTATAAAACCAAAAATAACAAAAACGACAGCAGAATCTGCCACAGCGGCAGCAATAACAACAAGAATAGCATTTGCATAAAGCAACAAACAGCTCCCAGGCTTAGGAGTGGGAGTTGAGCGCCGAGCTGAGTGTGGGAGTTGGCTTAGCGGGCACCCTCAAACGGAAGTTAATGAGTCTCGGAGTGGGGCAGAGGGACAGAAAGAAGAAAATCCAAAAATTCAATCCCCAGGACGCGGGCGAAATCACTTCATTAATGCGTCATTTGTAAGGGAGCATGGCCGAGTCTATAGTCGCTACATGGCCAGGACATGGCCATATGCGAGCGAATATGGCCGCCAGGCGAGTGCTCCTGCTAAAAAGCGGAAGTTGTCTCCACGCCGAGCACGAAAGTTTGCGCGAAACTTGCCACCAGGCTGGAACAACGTGTGACAGTTGCCTGGGAAAGTTGATTATTTTTTACACGCAGTGCTTTCAGGGCTGCGCAGGAGTCGGCGGGGCAGTCGGCGGGGCAGCCGGCTTCTAGTACACTGAATAATGACTTTTACTGTTGCGACGCATCCTCGTAGTCAGCAATGCCTTCGGGCCAAGTTTACGAGCTTTTTTTTATCAGGCCTGCGCCCCACCGCCTCGCCCCGCGAAAAATGTCAGGGAGACTCTGCTCTCAGCGCTGGGCCAGAGTTATGCAGGCTCATTAAGTTGTTATACAGTTTAGAGAGAAAATTGTCAGCTTGCTTAATTTGGTAGAGCATAGAAGCGAAAGTAGAGGGAGACAGGAAATGGGCAGCGGGGAAACCGGGACCGGAGCACAGTCGCATAAACAAAAGATTTCCGTGGCTGGCCCTCAGCTTTTGTGTCCATGTCCATGTCGCAAGCTCATGGAAATTGTTTAATGAAATGAATTTTAAGAGAAAATTTATTGTATGCCCGAAATGAAATGAAAAGTGAAGTCCCCCAATTTATTTTACAATCTACGGCTGGGCGAGAGTTCGGATGTACATTTCAAGTATAATTAAACCCAGGCCTTCCATTGAACCACTGGTTCAGGCCCAACACCGTAGTCCAATTACACTCGGGGATGGAAATTGTTAAATTTATATGCAACAAGCTGCAGCTCGATTAGTGAGAGCTCAACAGGAGTCGACGTGCTCTTTGCCACAGCGTGCTTTCATCTATCAGTGTCTTGATACGAGTCTGTGTGCTCCGTCTGTCACTCAGAGCTGCATGACCACATCAACTTTTCTTTTCCACAATTTCACCTTCAATTAAACTTGAGTTAATTGACAGCGATGGAGCGAAATCCTGCACAAAGCACTGAAGCACAGGGGCAGCACTACACCCAGGTGCACAAACACACATTAGGGGCTCTCCCCCGAGATAAATGGCGATGCCTTAAACTGATTGTGTGGATTAAATTGCCATATTGGCGAAATTGGCAGCGACGGTGTCAAAGTGAAGATAGCAAGGGCTTCGGCGGCTTCCAAACTCCAGAAAGGGAGCCAGAGTATCGAAAACTTATTTTTGATAAGCGCAATTATAATTGGATTTGGGAGAAGTTGCTCCAGAGGCAGGTAGCTTATTAGATGGAGGACGAGAAGGAGCAGAAGTCAAGCCAACCCAATGATTAATCTACCTCTGGAGTATTTAAAAAGAAAGATGCGCCTCAGGGCAAGGGCCAGGGGCGAACGAACGCAGCCAAGACGAGCAAGCCAATGGGTAAATTGGAAATTGTTGTGTTTGGCTGCGATAAAGATGTGTTTCTCCTCGCTCCCTGGCTGCGTATTTTTGTAAATGTTTGCTGTCAAGATAAGCACCACACAGCATGTGGTTTTATTTGCTCTGACTCGACGACCTCGTGGTCGTGGAGGGACACAGAGAGGGGGAGAGGGAGATTGAGTTTCAAGAACGAGCTTGTCGCAGGACTTAACAAAGACAAATGAAGCTGTTAGCAATTGACAGAGTCCTGTAGAGTCGGATCTTATCGACTGGCGCTCTGATTGGCGTTGCAATGCAACCGCTTTGATGTGCAGTTGACTGGTGACTCGGTCATTAATTGGCCTCAATTATGGAGTCGTCCAAAGGGGGGCAAACAGAGTGGGCGGATGAATATCTCACCCGCCGTGTGGACCCCAAAAATGTATTTAAATTGTATTCTCATTGTTGTAACACCTGCAGAGATTTCAGTTAGTTACGCCCAGCTGATCTTCTCCCTCCATCCACTTCCACTTCCCCCCACCTGCCCCAAGCTGTGTCAATAGCTCATTAAAAGTCCAAAAGTCTACTGGACCACATAACCCAAATGAAAGGCATTTATTTGCGCCCATAATTAAGCGCAGACAATGTCGCCGGCCTCATCAAGACACACGCTCCCCGGGCTGTCAAATATTTCGGCTTGGCAACAATTTATAAATGCAAATGGGTTCGCTCGCTCCGTCCCGTTCTTGGCACCAAGGCGAGGCATAAATTCGAAATTGTTTGCTGCCTGGCCGCAGGCACTAGAACTCGCAGCAATTATTGACTATTTTTGGTTCGCTTACTCCCACATGTGCGACACGCTCAAGGAGCTGCTTCAAGTATTCTGATTGCGTGTTTATTTTCCGAAAATTGAAAAACAACAATCCAGAAAGCGGGCAATTTTTGTTAAGTTTTTTTAAGCCATTTTCCCAACACAACAATTAAACTGTTATCCAGAAATTTCGTGGGGACTTCATTAGTCCCCCTCCTGCTGTTCCCACTGGCCCCTTTTCAACAGCCTGTGACTTTCCACGCCTTTTGTTAGGCATGCAAATTAATGATGGCAATGATTTGTGGCCAGTCCCTGGGCTCCTCGAAAGTGAGGGCTTATTTTCTTTCTTGCTCGAAATTTGATTGTTTCTAAGTTTTAATTGTGCTTGTTATAGGTTGGGTGTGATCAATAACGTCTGAGTAACTGGGCAAAAGCTCTAGCTATTTATCTCTTTACAAATAAATTAAGGGCTAGAGAGTTAGAAATGACTTGAACATTGAATAACTCTGAATATAATCGAAGCTATAGACAATCTGTTGGCGTTTTTCAAACTCATTCAGTAGTTATTATAAATAGAAATCAAGTACTTCAGCTTTAACTTATTACATTTAGCGTTTCGCTCAACTTTTACTTAAAGCCAAGTTCGCTATAGAAAATTGAGCAATTTCTAAAGAATTTACCTAAAGTAAAATTTTGAATTTTGATTTATAACTTGTAAATAGTTTATTTTTCGAATATTAATAATAATATTTAATTTAAAAATAATATTAATTTAATATACAATAATGAACAACAAATATTACAGCAAATTTAATTTTTTGTTGACGTCGGCTGATAAGGATTAAGTACAGTTTAATAATAAATTATTAATCAATGATTATTTAATTAATTAATTGACTATTAAAATGCATGCCAAATACGAATATTTTTCAATTTAAAGCTTAATTGATTGGATAATAAATTACTTAAATGAATCAATCCGAATGGTGGATATTATTCACTCAACTTTTTTCAGAAGTAACATATTAGAAATAAAACAATTTCTATCTAGATTTCCAGCTTCTGACAAAAACTTTGAGGATTCAAGGACAATTGCTGACTTATTGAAGTACATATGTATTTTGTGATATCTTTGATTATAAATTAGATAGTGAGCTATGCATTGGTTATGTACAGCTAAAATAGGCTATAATTACTGAATTTGTTTGTTATTTCATATGTTTCCTCCAATATCCAATGATAATCCTAAGTACAATTATCATTATAATAATATTTTTTAATTTGTTATGATTCTCTCATTTTCAAATTTCTCAATTTAAATTTACGCTATATCGTTCATTTGAAACGTGTGTACTTTAGCATGGGAGAACCTTATAAATCACGAGGTCAGCCCTTAAATTTGTACTAATTGCCAGCAAAGTTTGGGCCGCCCATCAATCCAGTGAAGGCTACATCAAAGTTGCACACTGCGCTTTTATGCAGATAAATTGTCGGATATTTTCAGCATAGTTCTCTCCTCTCTGGAGCCGCTGTGCTAGCTCTGGTCTTCGTCCTGCTGCTGCTCCTGCTACACGGCCCCTGCTCCTGCTGCTGGCTGTTGCCGTTCCGTTTCGTTTGGCTGGCTTTGCAGACGCCGCGTCAGTTGTTCGGGCTGGCCGAGGCAAGGACGTAGAATGAATCCCAACGGAACTAACCGGAGTGTCGGGGCTGCTCGGCTGATTGTTTCACAAAAGTTTTGCTGGAACCGCCCAACTAACTATTGTTGTTGTGATTTTGCAAATTAATTTGCTTATAATTTTTACGCTTAGTTAAACACAATTTTGAGTGATTTTCACACAGAGAATGCCCGCTGTTAAAAAGTTTTTCCTCGTACCAGCAGAAGGCAGTGCACAGTGGAACCAAATGATTGAAACATACCGAAATAAAAACAAATAAATCACATTTCATACCCATCATGACACAAACTTCAATTGCCAACACTTTTTCTGCACATGATTTTCAATTTATCCATGGCGTTGACATTAAAGACTATCCTCAACTATCCTCTACACATTCTGTATATCTAAAATCTATTGTTCAACAGCGTTGCTTAAAGCTGTCTCCCTTAAAGCGAACAATTGCATTTAAATGATTTCGCTCAGATTCCCCAGTGGCGGCTCCATTGGCTTCGTTAGCTCCAACTGACGCTGGTCAAACGCCGGAAAATAAAATATAAAAAATTTTATGTATATATGTATATATATATATGTATATGTATATGTGTATATATGCATTTAAATGTTATTTGCATCATTCTGACGTTTGTTGGCGACCCCCAACGCTCAACGTTTTTGAAGCCTATCGGCGTGTTTCATATTTTTATAAATTGCTATAAATTGAGATATTAATACGATAGCCGACAGAAGTCACAGCCAATGTTGTTGTTGTTGCTGTCAATGTTGTTGTCGCTGTTGTTGTTGTTGTTGTTGTTGTTGTTGCTGTTGCTGGCCGGTTCGCTGATTTCAACATGTGGCAAAAAGTGTCGAGACATTAAAAAATGTTGCGCAAGTGTTGCGCAAACATAATGTGCAGTTATTTGTATAAAATGCGACAAGCGACAACTTTTTCGGAACAACATTTGGCCCGAGCCGGTGGCCCGATAATGAAGTTGTTGTTGCTAACGACCAATTCGATTCGGACTTTAAGCTTAAATTTAAGCACCGACTGCACCAGTGGCAGTCAATGTCCTGCTGCAGGACCTCAGCCAGGCAGCTTAAATATTCCGTGCACACCCAAACACACTCACACACACACACACACACACATTTTGTCAGTTGCTTCAATTGGACTGATTTAATTGAATCACTCTGCTCCTCCATCGACTCTACTGTGCTCTGCCCTCTTCCGAGCATGTCTACCACTTCTGTCTTCGGTCTTTCAATTTACTACGCAGCCTGTTGTTGCTGCTGCTGCTGCTGCTGCAGAGTGTCTGTAGTTTTGGGTCTACGTTTTCGCACACGTTTGCGTGCTATGCATGGCATAAAAATTTGACACAAAAGCCGTTGCATACAATTGGGCGCGCACACACACACACAGACACGCACTCATCTGTAAATGTGTGTGTGTGTGTGTGTGTGCATGCAGCTGCCACGGCCCATGGCATTTGTTTGAGTGTGGCCAGACAAGGCATAGGGCTACCGACAGGCGACGTGTTGAGGTCGTTGTCATACACTGATTTTGTATGCAGCAGAACAACCATTTTAATACATGCTCTTTATACCCTATTCCCCCATTTGAAATGGGTAAAAACTGCAAAGCTATGCTCGAATCGCAAACGTGTATATGACAAGCAAAGGGGAACCGTTGCGACTCGTTGCAACAATATTGAGTTGAGCTAACTTCATCAAAGTAACTAGGAGATAATTGAGCAATATTCTATAAGCTATTGAATATTGAGGCCAAATATCGAGCCTGTGAACAGGGTATCTGCAAGTCTTAAACCATACCATTTCAAATTGAACAAATTTTATTTTTTAAATATCAGCTTTTTTATAACTTAAAGCCATAATGAAAAATCATGGCATAAAAACTAGTGGACCCCATTAAGTCTATTAATGCAAACGTTTATTTAGCCCTTAATAAACTCGATATTATATATATATTTTACTTTGTACACGTATGTTCAAGCGACAATATTGTATATTCGTTGATGAATTTGCTGTCTGATATTCTCCAACTGTTGCATGTTTGAAGATCATCTTCCAATCTTCAATAATATAGAAACGACCTCAGTCAACAAGAGAAAACATGCAATGAGGGGACTCGCTTCTGCAGCCTGATTTTTCTCAAAATATTGATTTTTAATCATTTCTATTAGTTGCAAATTTATTTAAATGCAAATTCAATTCAATCATGTGTTTTTGTCAGTGTGTATATAAAAAAGAAGGAGCTTAAAAAGTTACTTTAACTTATTTAGTACCTTATAGCAGTTGACTTTCCATGAAACATGAAAATTAAGTAAATATTGTAATAATAATAATCATGGAATAAATGATTATATACTCAAAATTAAAAAAAAAAAATAGTAAATAAATAAATAAATAAATAATAATAATCATAATAATTAAAAAAAATATATATATACATCTGATATTTAAAATGTTAAATAATCAGAACTCACAAATATCGGTTGACCGTTGCACAGTTTAATTGGGTCTTTGAGTTTGTTTGTTATCGGATAAAAACGATTTATTTCGCTCAAGAATGATTAGATGAGTTTCCATCAAGAAAGCAGTCCTTTGTGTATGTATTAATATGCAAGCGTTCGTGAGTGTAAATATTTGCAAGTGTATATGATGACCATTCTCATAAACCTTTTCGGCTTATCTGCTCGATTACTAGAATCAATTATATCGATCTTTAATCTTATCGATCCCTAAACTATGTTGGGAAGAAGAGTATCGCAGAAATAGTTCAAACCTGAAACCAAAGGAACCTGACTATTCTTTATTCGTTTGATCTAGCAGAACGTGAAGGTGCAAACAACTAACAGTTATTTGCGAGCTATGGAAATTTGGAAGCTATGGAAAAAATACGGTAAATTTATTTAAATCTGAGAGAAAACTTGTTATATGTATAGATACAAAAATAAATTTCATTATCTTTAATATATTTATATTCTATAACAATAATAATAAAATATTAACATGCATCTATTTTCAATTTTAAATTAAATTAAACAAATTTCATATTTTATTTTTATTAAAATATATACATATATTGTATATCTAGAAAAAATAAATAAATAAAAAACAAAGAGAAAAGTTTGTTCTATTATATTTAGTTATATTGCTTTGAAATTATTCTATATTAATTGATAATAATAACAAATTAATTGCTTTAAGCGCGCGTAACTGTTTTCTCTGGCCTAGTCTTTATGGTCGTTTAAGGAATATCTCTGTTAATGCTTTGCATGGCAACGGCTTCCGCACCCATTCTATTTATTCGGCTACTTGTAATATTTAATAGGAATGTCTCAATTGGTTAGGAGATACACACACACACACACACACACATACACACACACATAAGCACAATGCCTATGGGCTCCTAAATTCAGGCAATCACAATTTATATTTTTCTTTTGCAGGCAAAACTCTGCACTCTCCCTCCCACTGCTGGTCCACACGTGAGTTGCCCTCTCGACACGAACTACATAAATAAGCGAACGACAAAAGATGCTCGTGGGGGCTCCTCACAGCCGATGCGGAGAGGAGCGGAGCGGTACGGTACGGAAGGGATTGGAGGCGCAGAAACTTTTCCAATTTTCCCCTTTTTATCGTAAATTACGCACAATTCAATATTTGGCCTTTTTACTGTCGCTGGTTTTGTGTCCCCGTTGCCCTTTTTCTGCTTGACTAGCTCCCAAGTGTGGCTGGGGCTGCCGATAGTAATGTTGCGGGAGTGAGGTATTTGTGTGCAATTTCTTTTCTTGTTTTTGCCATTTTGATATTTTTTGTGTGTCTCTTTATCGTAAATAAGAAATCTCATACGTGCGTATTCGGCCTAGACCTTTCATATATTAGACCAGCCCAACTCCCAGTCTTCCTCTACTTCTGCTGTCTCTTTATGAATGGGCAAGTAAAAGTTAGTTTTGCTTTTGTTTCTGTAATCGAAATTGGCCAAGCGCCCACCAACTGTAATGATTGTTTTTCTATGCGCCTTAATTTATATTTAGCATTATTTAGATTGGAATGCGTCTCACTAGAAGTTTCCACAACTTTTTGCATTAGCTTGGGCTGCCAAGTGGCTAGCTTAATCCAAAAGCCGATTGTAATTGTTGCTAATGTAAATAATAAAAAGTTATTTTTGTTCTATTCATTTCAAAGTGATTGTTCTATATAACTATATCGTATCGAACCATATTCTCATATCCTCTTCCATCAACTCCCATCATCGATATGAATCTATAATACAAATTTTCAATTGGGAGTTACATCATCCACATTGATGATTTTTTCTCTTCACAAATTGCTTTGTCATCAATATAGTCAGTGATCTATAATCATGCTACCATAGGAAGTCACGTCGTAGTCATTACAGATTCCCGTTGACATCTATGTCAGTTTCATGCCAAGTTATAAGAATATATGTTGCCAAGCAACACATCGTATACTTATTAATTTGAGAAGGTACAACCTTTAATTGCACAACCTGAACGTGGATGCCATAAAAATCGCCTTGAATGCAGCAGCTGCAGCTGGCGATGCCATTAAAGCGCATTGTCGTTGCTGTAGGCCGTACACGATAGGCGCCGCAACTGCTGGCACTGGCCTATGCCCGCGCACAGTGCATGGCCATAAAAACATTTATGTAATTGCTGTTATCGACAAGCACCCAGCCAAATGGGCTCGTTGTGTCGGCTGTAAACGGGCCTTTAATACACTTTTGATTGGATTGTCGCACAAGTTAATTGAACGCCGCGGCGCAGCGCAAGCCGCAGTCTAAGCCACTAGGTCCGCCATTTTGGATCCGTATAACGGCAATTATATTGGATACTAGTTGGCAGCACCCTAAAAGCCCTAACAAGCGCTGCCAGCCCAATGGAGCGCATCAACGAATCGCAGATTCATGCAAGCTCATTAGGCTAAAGTTCATATGAGGCAAGAGCCTGCCCTCACCCCACTCCGTTTGTTGCGCTGTCAATCGGCCCATTACTGTATTACTCTATATATTCAGAGTTCACTTCGAATGGCCCTTCGACAGATACCGAAGCGGAGAGCAGTGCAAGAGTCGTACTACATCGTGTCTGCTGGGCAAGTCTTGCTTTAATGCTTGAACGCATTTTTATCTTTTGTTGGCTAATGCGCTAGCAAATTGTTTGAGAATGACCCGCGTAAATTTCATTTCTACTTGATTTACTGTAAATTGTATTGCAGAGAACATAGCGCACACAGGACGAAAAGGAAGCGGCAAAGATAAACCGAGCATGCCATATAAATGGATAGCAAATGTGGCAGACTTTTATAAATTGTTTGGGGCAAACTAATTTTTTGATTCGCTATGCATTCGATGTTTACTTCGATGGGATTTGCTAAATGGAAGTTGATTTATATGATTGCCAAAGGTTTGCCATTCAAGCAAATCAGAGCCACACAGTTCACGCACTTCATTTGCCTGATGTCATATGCAGGAAGGCGAGTCATTCACTTACCCTTCTGATAGCTCATGATTTCAAGGCTGTACTATGCGCATAAATAGAAGCAGAGTTTTGCTTAAGCCAAGATCTGTAAAGATAAATAGAAAACGAAAATTTTATAATTTAGCAATAATAATAAACAGATTTCCTATATAATGCACTGAGATACCTAGCTAAGGCTCTTGATATTAATATTGAGAGATTAATCTCTCTATCTTGATTATACTTTGTGACTTTTTTGCTTCTTCATCAGAAACTCCTTTGCAGTCATTTACTTAACTCTCTCGCATTTGTTGGAAAATATTTGTGTGTACTAAGCGGAGCCCGCATCAGGTAGGACTTCCAGGAATTGAAGTAAGCGAAGGACGAAGCTGCGTCGTGTAAACAAGTTCAAGTTTTACCGGTGTTAGCTTTGTTAATTGCAACCTGCAACATTTTCATTAAACTGAGTCAAGTGCTGAGCAGGAGATGCGTCATCAAACAGACTAGCTTAGCAATGAACTCGTTTTATGAGATTTCATTAAGTTGAATTGATTATAGAGTTAATTCTAACTAATTGCTATGCATTTACGGAACAACACTTCAACTGCATTTAGTGCATGAATCATGTCGGTAATTAAAATTTCTAATTAGACTATGAAGTATGTAAAAGACTAATTTATATGGATTATGGAATTCATATTAAAATACGAAAATACTTAAATAAAATGCCTCTCACTCGGACCGCTTACTCAATAACCAAGTACATAAGGCGAGTCCCCAATGAGTCTGAAATTTAACTACAATCCTCATACAAATACCCTGTCGAAGCATTGAGCTGATCTACAAGAATACTTAGAAGAGTACTGAGAACTAATATATATAAAATATCCCTCTTAGCTTTATCAGTATAACCTTTTCTTCCCATAACACATATGTAACTAGTATTCACTCTCAAATAATGCGAAAGGCATTAAATTCGTAGTTAATGACTCTGCAGTTGGGGCAACTTTATAGCTCGCACACAGAGACAAGACAGCCAGATAGTGTGAGCCGCATTTTCACGCAGAGCTCGACAGAATTTTGGTTCCCGAATGCTGAAGAGTTTATAAAATTAACGTTGTCATGGCATTCAAGCAACTAGCGCTGCCCACTTGCTCCACCTGCCTCTCTTTTGTCACCACTTGTCATGCTCCAAAACATCCTTTGAGTTTTCGTTGTGCATTTGTATGCGTGTTGCCTGATTTATGTGTAAGTATGCCAATATGTGTGTGTGTGTGTGTGTGTGTGTGTGCGTGTCTGTGTGTGTTTACGTCTCTGTCGTGTTGGCATTTGTCGTTACAAACTTAATTAATGTTATGCTGCCACCGCCACAAAGCTGCCCTTGTCCTCCAGGCTCTTGACTTTTGTCGAGCGCCGCAAAAACTGCAGCCGGTTGACACTGCGCCACTGTCAGTTTCAGCTGACGTTTGGTGTTTCCAGTCTCCATCACCACGCCACTCGTTCCGGTCCGACGTTTTGCATGTGATTAGGCGAAGTCTGTGTTGGAGTTTCAGTTGAGCCCTTTCTCTCTCCCTCTCTCTCTCTCTCTCTCTCTCTCTCTCTCTCTCTCTCTCTCTCTCTCTCTCTCTCCCTCTCCCTCTCTCTGTCTCTCTCTATGGGTGTGAGTGTTGCAAAAATGATGCTCAGCTTTTGGAAAATTGTGTGTTTCTGTTGACATTTGGCAAAATCGCATTGGCAGCATTATCCTTATTGGCATAATCAGCGTTTGGCTTTGAGTTTGTTTGTTCTACGGTTTTGGCTGCTTATTTGCTTAGCCGCTGGCTGCTGGCTGCTGGCTGCTAGTTGAGCTCGATGATTAGCGATTCGTGCTCTCTAGCTCAAGTTGGGGACACAAGTTAGCCCAACTCCATATTAAATTGTCTGCTAGCCGTGCGCTGTTTAAATTTGCACAAATACGTGCTGCATTTTTCTATTCATGGACGAGTCGAGAGTTTTCGCATTTGTGGTATAGTTGGTGGCGGGCCAAAAGGGACTCAGACAAATGCCGACTTTACTTTGTACAGCAGCGCGTGAATCGGGAGGGGTGAACTGGATCCACAAATGCAACGTCTGAGCAGAAGGCCCACAGAAACACAAAAAAAAAAAAAAAAAAAGTAGAAAAAATGAGCCTGAGCTGCAGGAACACTTTATTTGTTTATAGCGCAAATGGCGGCACAAAAAGTGCAACACAGCTGCCGGCTAAAAGGCAACGCAGTCAGCGGAGGCGAATGCAGCCAAAGAGCAAGAGCCTCCTGCCAGAATTCTTGTGTGTAGCGCGCATTGTCAATACTCCTGTATAGAAAGGGGGCGTGCGAAGCTTTGCCCAGGCAGCCAGCGCAGCTTGTGTGATGTGATTTGTAAAGGTGTGTGTGTGTGTGTGTGTTGGTGTTTGTGTGTGAGTGAGAGTGTGCACACATGTAAGTATGGTCTATTGTCTGTCTGTCATGTGTGCTGCTCGTGCAGTCGCAATCAGTTTGCCCTGCCGTAAATTGTGTAAAAAGTGAAAAGGATTTGTTGCGCTTTGTCCTGCCGAGAGGTAAAACGGCATGCGATAATGGTAAGAATAATTTGTATATAACATATGATATCATATGAGACTCTGACATCCTTGACTGCATTTGTCGTCTACATAAGATTCCGAGCTCCATTAATAAACAGATGATAAATTATTAAAGTCAGCATTTTGTAATTGATTTAATGAACTCTCTAAATACTATTAAATATTATAGCAACTGTGGGCAATCAGGCTGCAGCATTATTTCCTTAATCTCAATATATTAGATATACATTTATATTCCTTATCCTTGTCTGTACTGAATGCCTATATCAATGCCTTCTCAAAACATCCTACGTGAATTGAGTATCGTGATTCAACATATAAATTATGGATATACATGTATCTATATCTAGAATAAGTTATATAACAATTGAGTATCTTCAACTGAATTTTGTGATAGAAAATCAACTCTTAATACAAATATTTATCAGTCATAGACTGTTTCAATTACTATCAAATGCGAATGCCTCTTGTTTGTTGCACTTCAAATTGAAATACACACTTTCCATATTCCACACTCACACACTCACACACACACATACACACTCACACACAGGATGTGCCCTTTCAGCATCTTTCCCTTCAGCTGGCCCCCATCCTTGTGCAGCATCTGAGCAGCGGCCACATCGGCAACATAATTTAAATGCCAACTTTAAAATGTTTACCAAACGCTTCATCCTAGTTGTAACGTAAATTTACGGGCCAGCAGCTAAACAAACACGGAAACACACTTTCAAATACACACACACCCATACATATATATACATATATATATATATATATATATATACACTCACTAGCAGCTACTGTGTGCATGTATGTGTGTGCCTGTGGTTCGTCTGTGCTTTCTATTTGCGCTTAATCCATGGACAGCCGCGCTAAAAAGCATGCTACACTTCTTCTTCTTTGTTTTTTCGCTTGCATCTCCAGGCGGGAATATCTATGCACCGAAAAAAAGATTCTGTTCGGGCGACTTGCTCATTACGGTGGCAATTTTTTCTGTTTTCGCGGCAGTTCGGAGCGCCTCATTATGTTGGATTTTAATTAAAATTAATTACATTAAGTGCAGCAGGCAAACATCAAGCAGCACACGCCACGAAACGCAACGCTATGCCATGCCAGGGCACGACACGACGGGCCAAAGCCGAGCGGGAATCAGCAATTGGTAGTCCAGCACGAGCAGGAATCAGCATTCAAATACAAAAGGGGGCGTGACAGCAGCTATGCAACTAGATTTAATTCACTTTAAGCGCTCAGCTTTTTTTTAACGAACGGCTCAAATTTGTGTCAAATGCAGGACAAACAAAAGCAAATGTATTTTTTCTTTTCTGCTTTTCCAAAATATTTACTTCTCATTTAAAGTATACCTTTTACCTAGCTAAAACTAAATAAACTTGAATAAAGCCTTTAAAGAAGAACCACCTCTATAATAGCAATACATAGAAGGCAACATAAGTCCAGTTCGAATGAACAATGTCAAAATGAGTTGAGTGACATTGAAACTCAGTCAATTTATTTGCAACACACTCAACCGACTTCACTTGAATATATATTTGTCCTGCGAATGAAACCAGCATATATATAAATTTTTATATGACACGTCGAGCAGATGATAAAACTCTTAACAACAACTCGTGCTGTCGAGTCTACTATAAGTTCCAATCTTTGCTCAACACTCTACCGCTGAGATGCAAAAGAGCTGTCTATGTGCAATGTATCCTACCGATATGGGTCTATGGAGTGCAAATCTGGGGTATTGCTGCAAAATCAAATTGTAAAAGGAACAGAGTGCTGCGGCAGATAACAAACTGCATAGAGACCTCAAGCTGCCTACTGTCGAAGAACAGATTAATAGACACACAAGCAGATACTCAGAAAGATTGCTACGACATCGAAGAGTTCTAACCCCTGCCAGACCCCTAAGACGTCTTAAACGGTAAGGCTTTGCCAAAACAATGGGTATACAGTAAATATATATTTTGAAGTCCTCATAATTCGAGTGAGCTTTGGTTCTAATTTAATATACATAAATGTGTTGTTAAAGTACTAAATCTGATTGTACCGTTTCTACACTTAATAATAATAAATATATATAAAAAAAAAACTCTATCTATCTATCTCAGTTTGAAATATGTCTCTCAAGATATCGCGCTATCCCTCTCTCAAGATATATATATATATATATCTCGTTCTACTTTTATTGATATTCTCCTTTTTTCATATATTTATCAATCTGAAACTCTTTCTTACTCTTTCATATTCACTTTCTCTCTCTTTCTATGTGCACCTTCCATTCTCTAATTCATGAATATATATAATTTTTGTCGTTTTTATGGCATCTAGATTTTTTCTAGTTTAATCAAATTTAACCTAAAATTAATTTTTGCAATTTATGCCTGTCCACCAATGTTTTCTTTAAGCTGTTAAATTCAAATATCGATACTAATACAAATACTAAACTAATATGGCTTTTTATATCCGCTACATAAACGCATTTATTAGTTAATGGTAATAGGCTTGCAATTTGAGATATGTACATCACAAAACTAACAAGTCAGTGTGCTCCAGAGCTCGTTCGGTCTCTCACGCAGTATAGATTTGGCCAAGTAATATTCAAAGTGATTTGAAATGCAGGCCAATTTCTATATAGTTAAATAATATTGGATTAATTCTATTGCGTGTCTATCTTTATAATTTTACATCAATTTTAGATTAACTTTTTTACATATCTTCAATTTGAATGATGGTGTACCTAATTTAAGGCTTGTCTGAAATATTTTTCATTATTTGACTATCGTAAAACTAATCAAATCAAATAAAATCAATCAAAATATGAATTTTATGCTTGATCAATTTATAAATATCTTTTCTTGCTATTTAATTTGTACTAAAATTTGAATTTTCTTCCCATTGTCTTTAAACGCTCTGCCATACGCCAATAATAGAAGAGCAAAAGTTTTCAACTTCAACTCGATGACAATAACATTTTAAATACTGCAAATTGTTGAAGTGTTCAGCAGACCATCAAAATGCAGTTTATGGGATACTTTAAGCAACATAATAAAATACAACAGTTCACAATATTTTCTCGTTTTTTTCTATTTTATTTATTTTCATTTTTTTTTATTCGTATTTTTGAAAGTATTTTTCTGAGCAATTAAATGTTGCCAGTTGGCCAAAAAAGTTGAACGTAGAAAACTTTGAAAGCGCAAAGTTGAGGCGGAAATTGTACTAAAAATTGTCAAGCCAGAAATTGGGCAGCAAAAAAAGCAAAAGCCACAATCGAAAGCCAACACTCACTGCAAATAAACTCTACTGCTGATACAACAATAACAATAGCAAGAAGAAGATGATGAGGAAGAAGAAAAGGGGGAGCACCCACAACTGGAAATAAATTGAAACCAAGGAAAAACATTTTGTAATACCAGCGTGGAAAATCATAAATAAAACGCATGTAATCCACAATTGAGTGCTTAAGTTGATTTCCAAAGGGGAATCGACGTCAATGTATATACACACATACAGTCACTCACACACACACACACACACACACACACACACACACACACACACACACACACACACATACATACAGTTATTTACATTTGGGCACACGTTATGGCTGCTGCCACATAAAAATCACTGTCTCTATATTGAAAAGTCATCAATCATGAGTAAGCTGAGAAGTTAGCAGACCGCGAAATTTGTCAGCGTGGCAGAATTTGACGAGGAGCTCGGATAAATCGTGACATGAAAGTTGGTAGAGCCTAAGTACTATCTGCTATATGCCTCAGTTCGGAAGAGCTTTGGCTTTAAACAGCTTTAACTGCTCGTTCAGCACAAGCAGAAAGAGAAAGCATAACGAACACAGCCAAAATGAATGGCTGAATAGATAGAACACAAGTTGAAGTGCGGCCAGGGCCAAGAAGTGCACAAAGCAAAGAAGACGGACAAAAAGTAGCCAAGCTTGGCAAAAGTTTACATAACATTAAACAAAGCGCACAATGGGCTCTACTAGTAACACGGCTGTGAGTGTGAGTGTGAGTATGGGTGTGAGTGTGGGTGTGAGTGTGGGTGTGAGTATGGGTGGACAGGGTTAGACTCTTGATGAGTGCGAATGAACAGCGGCGGGCTGCAAGGCAATAAAACACAAGTTAAGTGCAGCCCAGAGGACCAAAAGACCAAGAGACGTGGCCAGAGCCAGACACAGAATTTGTTTAGACTTTTTGCTGGCCAAAGTCAAACAAAACGAGTTGCGCATAATTGAAGCGAGGCACAAAAGACTCGAGCACCCCTCGCTCACTCGCCCACTTACAGACTTGTGCAACTCTCGTCTTATGAATGTGGCAAGTCGTGAAGAGGCCATTTGGAATACCTTGTTTGCCTTCTCTCTTATTGCAGGTAAGTAAAATCTATGCCAAATAATCAGCCACAGCCGCAGAAACTAAATGAACTGAATTGTCGAGTTTCACTTTCTTGCTTTTCACTCAGCATCCACACTCACACACACACACACACACACACGCACATCCGAAAAGTTTTCGTCCGTTATAAGAAATTATTTCATTAACAACTTCAATTGGTGGTCGTTAGGTGTGGGGTGAGTACTCTGGATGGCTCATTCGCCTTCATGCTGCACTTTCCCATAGTTGTTCGCCAAGTTTTATTTCACTAAATGTTATAATCGTGTTAGTAACCAAAGTTGTGGATAAATGTTTACCAATGGGTGAGTAAGTGCTTTAGGATGAAGTACATGGCTCTAATTGTAAATGAAGTTTACCATTGTGGCAATTAAGAGGCGAGCACCAAGAGCTCCGAACGGTGAAACTTTTCTGCCAGCAAACCAAGTACTGAGACTCAACTGTGAGGCATTATCTCTCTGACCTATGTAGCATTAAACACTTGAAAACCCCAATTTGCATACAAGCATACAAGAAGCGCAAATGTATGCCAGACACTCATCCACACACCCACGCACACACCCACACACAGAGCCATAGGCAACTAATACAACTACTTAATTCCTCTTTATGGCCGCTCGGGCCATAAACTGCGCACTTAAAATGAAACATGCTTAAATGTGATTCAACATCGTCCATAAATAAATTATGAAAAACGCTTAACTACTTTCGACAGCTTATAAACGCCTACAAAATGGCCGTCTCGCAACTATTCCTCTCTCTCTCTCTGTTTGTCTCTGTGTGTGTGTGTGTGTGTGGAGGGGTGTGTATATGGTGTTGATTTACAGTTGCACATTTCTTAAGCGTATCCCGTCGACGTTCCAACCTTCTGGGACTGCGGTGGCCGTAAAGCAATTCATTTCCCTTATGCATTTTGTAACAGGTAAAAGCAACGGCTACGGCAATGCCACGATAAAGCTAGCACAGTGGCAGCAACCAGGTGGAAGGAAGCAGAGCTACTTGTGTACCCGCTAGACCGACCCGAATGGCCCGCCTGCTTGGCCACAAAATGGCGCAACGGAAGCGCTTTTCAATGAAATTTATGACGCATGGAAACATTAGACGATCGTTGACGTTTACAAGTCCGCGTCGCGTCGCGTCGCGTTCTTTCCTTTCCTTTCGCTGCCTCAAAGTATGCTAATGTCCTGACACTAACAATTTATGAGCCCCGCTAAAGTTGTGTGTGCTGTCTGTTTTTTGGCGTATGTTTGCTAATTTTTTCTCTTTTAATATATGTTTGAGCCTTGAAATGCCTCGAAAAAGAATTTCAATTAATAATAATTTATGGGACCTGAAGTTGTCTGGCTTAAGATTAAGGCCCCTATATAGCTTGCTTAATAAATTTGTTTTCATTGCATAAATTTTTCCAAAATCAATAGAGAAAACTTTCTCTTTCATTATATGGCAAACTCAAGGATTTGTAAGCGTTGTTTTTATGATAACTTAAAATTCTCATTTTAAATATTTCTGTTCTTGCGACTAATAAATAAACAAAATGTAATAAATCTCAGAGTAATATTGGAGACAAATAGTGAAAGAATATGAACTTTTCTCAACAAGTCCCGTCTATGGTTGACTTTCTTTGGTATGGATCAAGCCAAGACTGGTAGATCCCTTTAATGAGAATAGATAGTGTTTTATATGTCGTTTAAAGGTTTGTGTGTCACACGTCGACTTTAAGAGTCGCTGAGGCAACGCCTCAACTCGCATGTGCAACGCCCAAAAGTATGCAATGCCCGTGTCGTTTGTTGCTCGTTAGTAATTTGGAGCTGAGCGCAAAAAAAAAAGAAAGAAAACAAAACAAAATAAAAATAAAAAAAATATCTTATAGAAAAAGAAATATGGGCTGCCCTTTTTCTGGCATATCTCTTGTGATTTTTGCTAACGCCGTCGCGCATGGAGCGCTTTGTTTCTGCAGCCGTTTACCAACTGCCACGCCCCGGCAGTCCCGCGATGTTGGACTGTTGGAGAGCAGTCGCTGGTCGTGTAAGCAGCCAAGCAGCGGAAATGATTCGTCGTAATTTTCCTTTGTGTAATCAACTCCTTTGTAGGGAATATTTTGTATGTTCATATGGCTTGCCGGCTACGCCGACGCTTTTGACTCCAACTCCAGCTCCAACTCCAACTCCTACTCCTACTGCAAGTCTTGGCTTCGACTCCAACTTTCGCGCGGGGCTCTGAGTTGAGTTAGCGTGCTGTTAGCCTTGTGCAAGGACTGTTTATCGCATGTAGTTAAATTTTCCAAGTGTGAAACTTTAATTCGCCCATTTACGCATCTTAAGTCTGTTCATATTTTAATTAAATTCTTTAAGCGGACCAAATAATTATGTAAATTTGTTAAGACAGGAAATATTCCAATTCATGAGAGTCAATCTCTCAATTTCCTATTCCACTTTAAGACTTTCGCACAACTTTCAGTGCGCTGTCTACAGGTGCCGCCAGCCCCTGTCAAGGCGATGGATAACGCAGATGCTGCGGCCAGGTGTTTTATTATTATTATTTTTTTATTTTTCCATCCGCGTCACGGCTGACTTATTACCGCATTATCGCCGTCTTCTCTGGCCCAAACTTGATTATTATGAAGTTTGCCCGTCAACGAGCGCAAAATCCACTTCATTTCAAAGGCATCCACTGAAATAGCTGCCGAGTCTACGGAGTCCCCCACAGGTGATTATCAGTTACCAGAGGCGAAGTTTACTGTAATTCATTGATCATTATTCAATGTTTAAGTTTTGATTGCTAATGGTGTGAATATAGCTCAATTTATTTAACAGGGCTTGCTCGACTAGCAGACACCCAGCATCGAAGTGGAAGTTGTCGATGTTTACATTGAATCGAATTTCAATTTAGTTTCACTTACAAACAGCTTTGACTTTATTCCTATCAATGAAGTCGGGAATATCTATTCTAGTCCATTCGACTTAGAGTCTAGTCTAGTCAGTAGATATTCGAAACATGAGGGAGTACGTTCAAAGATGATAGCTCATGTCGTGATGAGAGATTGTCGAGATTGAGATAAAAATAGTCTGAGGGAATGCTTCGATCAACTTAATTAATAATTTATTGCGAACCTTTTTAGACAGGCTAACCAAATTTAATTGTTATGGACTACAATAGAGCTCTCATTACTTATGTGTTACTGGCCAAAGCTCAATGAAATATTATTGCATTATAATCGCCTCTGCTTTATAGTTCTTTCTCAAATATATAAGTTTTTCTATATAAACTAAAACTGATTCCTACTCACCTGTATAAACTAGACAGTAAATTATAAATGCATCAACGAACGAGTAATTAAAAGCAACTGTAAATTCTATTAGCATACAGCAGCTTCGGTCTCTTAAGCGTCTATTACTTTTACAAGGAACATCCATTACGTTACAAATTGAACGCTGCGAAAAAAGTTAGCAACAGGAGAAGTGGGAAAAAATCAAAAACAGCTGCAGATTGCAGGGCAGAGGACGAACATCAAAGCGTTGTGCAAACATTTAAAGATCAAAAAGCCAAAGGCCCATTTGACCCGCTGGGCCAAATGGTCGAAAAGGACACATATACATTTGCTACATATGTATGTACACACACACTGACATATACAGGCACACATTTCAACATTCCAACCATTTTACACATACACATACGGCTGCCAGCGCCCGCTGCTGCTGCTGCTGCTGCTGTTGCTGCTGATAGACATAGCAGAGAAAAGAAGCGAGCAGAAAAATAACTGACCATTCACTAACACCCTAAGCCCCCCAGTCTGGCTTGGTTGGCTGCATTAATAAAAATTGTTCACCATATTGGTAAATCCATTATGAATATTACGGGAGAGTAAAAGGCAGCTTGGCAGCTCACAGCGATGAGCCCAAGCGAAGGCAGGCACAGCCCATCAGAGGGCGGGAGGGCTGCGAGGGGCCGGTAGTAAAAAGATTAAAATTGGAAATTGTGCTGCTGCAGTCGGATAGCAAATGGCGGCCCTCCTCTCTCGCACGGTTCGACTGCAGTTGGTCGTCATAATTGTGTGCAAAAAGCAAAGCAAATGTTTACGTAATAAATTTACGTGATTGAAATATGTCGAGTTGGCAACAAAATGGCCACCGACTGCCCCCTACGCCCCGCTGAGCACGCCACTAGTCCGTGTCTGGCTAACGAATTGGCGCTCTGGACTCTGGGCTGGTCCAGACTCCGTAGCTACGCCCCACCGCGCACTGCTATCGACAGCCCTTCCGTCTCTTTGGACGTGGTGTAAATTTTTACACATATGCAGCGGGCTCAGTTTTTATTAGCTGCTTTCAAGCGCTTTGGCGTTTGAAATCTGTTGATGTTGCCAGCCCGCGTTATTGTTGCTTCTGTCGCCCGCCGATGCCGAAAAGCCGCAATTTGCGCAAAAATTATAAAACGAGACTTTAGGCAAACAAAAGCAACGCTCGAGCAAGTTTCATGCATTTCAATGAGTCTGCAGCTTGGCCTGAGCCGAAAGAGAGTTGCGTAACTGAAAGCCTATCGAAAATACTCTGTTTCTGTACAGCAAGTACGGCAGAAATAGTTATAGCTAAATTGACTTACGAAGGCTATGCAGCAATGAGACTCTTTTATATGCACAACTAAAATATTATCATTAAGTGTATTTAAGAAGTTATTTTAATATTTAGTAAAAACTTTAAGACTTGCCTAGGCTCAATAAGCTAAATATCAAGTAAGAAATATGCAACTAGGATTGCTCAACTAGGATATACCCTGCGACCCGGTTCAATTGCTTTTATCCACGCATAAATTTACACAGTTCATGCATGTAGAACTTAAGAGCAATAAACTTAAGATTGTTTTTGCATAAAATAAGACATTCAAAATTGCAATAATTTACAAATGGTTCTTCATTATTTATTCTGTTGAATATATAGAGTATCACACGAATTGATAACTCCCACTGAAAGCTCGTATGTTGCTTACATAGCCATGCATAACTAGCCAAAGTCTTATAGACTCTGTGCGCTTTAACGGTAGGGTAACATCATGTTATGTGTGTTATGTTATGTTATGTATAGACTGACTTGCTGTACTGCGACTGCGACATCTCAACTCTCATTATGAATAAAGATAGTCTCCGATATACCCAGTGGTAAGAGTTAGGGAAATACTCTTTCCTCAAATTAACAACTAAACATTACTTTAAATATGTGGAATTTGGATCGTGTATAATACAAATAAAAATTGCATAAATTGTAAATACTATACTAGTAGTAGTAGTGTAGTATTTACATTTTTGCGATTGCAAAGTTTCATTGAATAAGTTCTCTTATGTTCATCTTCATTATTATTATTATTATACCCTGAGTCCATTGAAAATGGGAAATCAGGGTATAATGGTTTTGTTAAATGTACGTAACAGGCAGAAGGAGGCGTGGCAGACCCCATAAAGTATATATATTCTTGATCAGGGTGACGAGAAAAGTTGATATAGCCATGTCCGTCTGTCCGTCTGTCTGTCTGTCTGTCCGTATGTTTGAACGCGTCGATTTCCGAAGATACAAAAGCTAGAGAGTTCATTCTTCTTGTGTTAGGTCCGTATATTACGCGCGCAGTACGAGTTTGTTTCAGAAATTCGATAACTTGCATATTTGCAAAGTTATCGATAAACGAAATTATCGGGAACCAGTTATAAAATTCTAGCTAATTCATCTTTTGAGTTAGAGTCTCCAAGTCTTCTGCATATATATAGATACCAATTTAATACAGTTTCGGTTTTTGTCAGATTTTGGATTCCGGTCCCGACTTCGCCCCACTACTCCCAAATGTGAAAAAAATTCATTTCAAATATTAGAGACATGCAGTTTGGTTTAGCATATAGATATGAATATCATAATCATAATCTGAAGATATCAATACGATTGTCCATCTAGAAACAGAATTATCAATCATCAAAGTTTTCTCATCAAAACCCATGTGGCGCAGCAACAAAGGCAGCGAGACAGCAAGCCGCCTGCATTGCTCCACACATACATGCTTTCAAGCGTGTGTGTGCTCGTGTTTTTGCATGTATAGTTTCTTAGGCGTGCAGAAACGAATCGAATAATTCTTGGAATATGATTCGTTCGAAGAAGGGCTCAGGGGATTTCGTAGTCGAGCAGTCTCGACTACAGCTTTCTTACTTGTTTTTATTATTATATATTTTTTTTTCAATTTCATTCGCTCTTAGCCACCACCATAAGAAAGTGTAAGCATGCTACATGAAAGTTCTATTCCTTAAACTCTTTTACTCTTTCGCTACATTAATGCCAATAACATAACATTAAACAAACATTATTGAATTGAAGACATAAGCTTTTATTTAGCATTCATAAGTTATTGGAGCCAGAGTTTCCGGCAGATACGTAACAAAATATTGAATTATGTAAACTTCAATCTACTCTTGACCCACGAACAAAATTAAATCTCTAATAGTTTCTAGATCTACAAATCTAAAGATAGATGGGCAGAAAGATAGGCAGATAGATGGATAGATTCATGGATGATCAACTGACCTGATAGTTGTCTCCTGCTATTATTGTGTGTAGGCATCAGTGAAACTGTATGATCCTAGTTCTAAATCTTGTATCTTGATAAAATAAAATAAATCTATTCTTCAACTTACTTTCTGTGCTATGTTCAGATGCTCAAACTAACGAACTTCATCCAAGAGTACTCTCACGTATTATATCGCTTAGAATAAGAAAAGTATATTAGTTAAACATGAGATGACTTTATTCCCTCTAATTATATCTGCACTAATCTATAACAGTTCTTCCATATAAAATACTTATAAGCTCTTGAGCAACCTGTCCTACTTCCTTAGTCCAAAGCAAAACTATAATAAATATATCAGTAGCAAAATCTGGGTCGACGCGCCGTTAGCTGGCAGATTAGAAATTTTTGTTTGTTTGTTTTCCAAAAAGTTCTGTGGGTTTGGAAATCAATTTGAGTGCTGGATATCGCTTAACCCTGTCACGACTTTGGCAAAGTTGCCGTGCAATGCGCCAGTCGCATTTAGTTGGGGCCTGGCTTATAGTATATGTATGTATTCGCACCTTGTCAATGAATGACAACTATGAAAGAAAAATCTAACCACGCGCAATTTGTCTGCTGCATGTGGAAATTGATCCGAGCGACTTGTGCGACAGTCCTGAGAAGCTTCTCCGGGCATCGAGACATGTCTAAAAAGTATTTACGGCATCGTCAGTCATTCAATTTATCGCATTTCTTGGCCCAGCGCAAACTGAGAAAACGTCAGTCGACTTTCCCGCTGACGTGGCTTTGGCTTTGGCTTCAGCCTGGCGACAAGTTCATACGTCTTATGACTTCCCGTTGACGGAAGTGTGTGTGCGTGTGTGTATGAGTGTGTGGGTGGGCGTGCGTGTATGTTTGGGTCTTATGTCTGCTTGGGACGTGTAGCTTACAGCAAAATCACTTTTATAATTGGCACGCAGCCAGCCAAAAGAAGCTGCATGTGGGCAAAGAAAAAAAAGCAGAGAAAGAAGTAAAAAAAAAAAATGAAAAATAAAGAAAGAAGGAAACAAAAAAACTTTTTCGTCTGTGAGGTTTTCAGTTAACTTATTGCCTGGCTGGTCGCGTCTCAACTCGTCTTTAGATCCTTAGCGATGTCTGCAGATACGATTTGTCAGATATGACATTATATTAATTGAAATCATACGTCAGCGTAGAATCGTCGCTTTAAAACCGTGATAGAGCCGCTCGACGGCAAATGCCAAAGTCAATTAAAGTCATCAAAAGTGTCGCCAATAGTAAATTATGCAGCCCGACCAAACCAGCGCAGTCCGAACAGAATGAAAATTGAAACCCTAATTGAATTGGTAAATATTTAAATAAATATAACCGCAAATAATTAAAACAACAAAGCCAAACGAGGCAGCAACCAGTGGCAAATTTCAATGGACGACACGTCTAAATTAAAAGCTCCACAAATATGAATGCATGACAGCAATAAAAAAAAAAGACAATAAGCAAAAAAATGTCTCTGGTCCAGGTAAATGTTCAGGTGAAAGGCAAAGGGTGAAGGGTGAAGGGTGGAGGGTGGAGGGTGGAGGTGGCACTCGCAGCACATTTCGACCACAAAAGCAATTAAATTTCCAATTAAATTGCATTCAATGAACGTTACAAACGCTGCGCGATTTATTTAAATTGTTAATTAGGAAACGCAATTCCAATTTCAAAATTGACAAATTAAACAAATTTACTGATCGCGAACCTCCCTCGCACAAGTGTCAAACATTGAAGTCCAAAGTATTTCATATATACCAAATATATTACAACTTAATGCGCATTTATTGCAATTGTTCAACTCGCAGCGAGACTCGGCTAAATGAATTGCGAAACTTTAACAAAGCCAGCTCCAGCTCGAAAAACAAGTCTCCAGACAAATTGAGAAGGAGAACACGATATATATTTTTCCGTAAACGCTTTTATCGTGTTGTCATGTACGATTAATTGCGGCTCATTAAACTTTATATGGCTGCAGAAGCTTAAACGTTTACCTACCCGTCCTCTCTCTCTCTCTCTCTCTCTCTCTCTCTCTCTCTCTTTCCAGTTGGCATTCATATATTTTCCTTTTACAGAAATAGTTATTTCTTCATGGGATTGACCAATAGTTGAATAAGTCGTGAACTTATTATTTAATACATTTTTTAAATTTCATTTTTTTTCAGGAAGGATGACATCTTTACAAAGTTAAAAGCGTTTATTGCAGATAATAAATTAAATAAAAGGAAAACAAATATATGTAATATAGCTCAAAAGAAACTCTATCTCTATATCAGCCAAATTACACACACTTTAAAATATAAATATTCTTAATCCATGCCAACCACATTTATTATAGTTATAATCTAAGAAACTGAGAACTCGAAACTCGTGATTTAACTTACATTTTAAGTCTACAAATACTGTAATAATGAAGTCTTTATATATTTACTGTTTTCTTATAATAAGCATTTGATTGCCAAATGAAGAGAAGAGAACATGGATCCCAGTCTATATTTTTGATTAGTTTATGTTAAGCACAATTTTCAATATTTTCATATGTAGAAGTCTGTCATTTGTTTCTACTTTGAAACTTGTTTCAGTCCATAAATTTGTAATAAATGTTTTAATAATTGAAATATTTTGTTTTACAATATAAAGATTTGAATGAGAATAACCTAATTTAATTTGCATGTTATATAAATGTTTATTTGTTCAACTGTAAATGTGAATAATATTATATGTATATGTATATATATGTATATGTATAATCAGAAATAATTGTGATTATAATATATTTTATTTAAGAAATTTTCTGTTACATTTAGGGAAAAGTTTATATTATTCTTACATAATAAGGAAATCAACAAAATATAAATAAAGAAATATAATATTAAGGCAATAAATGAACAAAATATTAGAGAATATAATAGATACATACATAGAATCATTTAAAAATATAATATCTTCAATATTAACTTCATTAAATTTTATTTCAGATTCGAAAACTTATTTATTGAAAATAGTTTAGTTTCTTAGTGTTTCAATCTTACATTATTTGTTTATTAAATGCGACTCAGTAAAATCATTTTGAAAATTAAAAACATGAATGAATGAATATCGAATATGTGGAAAAAATTGAACACACATTTCAATTTATATGAGCCAAGTTTTATATTCATCAAGTAAAAAAAGTAAAAAAGTAAATAATGGAAGAAATTCAATCTCCAAGTGCAGAAATTTGTTTGTATTTTGAGCACCAAATCAGACTATATTAAAAACGAAAAGAAAAGAGTGTAAAACTAAACGTTGCCTTCACATTAAAATATCAACTTACGGACCGTCAAAATATTTTGCAGATCTATTAGGTGAGTACAAATACCCTGCACATTCTAAAACTGTTCGTGTCTGAACAAATTCTTATTTCCTTTAAAAATATTTTTAAAAACCTCTTCAAGTGCTTTAAAATTTTCAAATTTAAATATAATTATATATTGTAAAATGTGCTTAAAATCTGTTTCTCTTAATATGTTTTTCGATACTTTGCTTATTTGATTTTAAAGAAAAATGTGTTTACCCTTTAAGTAATTTAAAAGGTTGCAGGGTATTAAACAAAGTATCCTTTCAATGGCACAAAATGTCTATGTGAATGGTAATTGCTGGGCCTCTGCTGGCGTTATTTATTTGCAAGGATGCCTATGGCAATGTTGCGACAATTGCAAATCGAAAAATCAAATTCATTTTCGTTGCAATTTTTGTAGTTTTTTTTATTTGTTTTTTATTTTTTGAAATGTTTTTCAAATCAAATATCGACAACTGCGGCCAGACTGAGGAGCGAAGCGACATGGCTTGATTGCCTTTGACTGCATATTTATTTGTATGGGCAAACGGGATTTTTCGCAATCATTTTGTTGTTGTGTTTTGTGTTGTTGCATGTTGTGGGATTTTTCATTTTGCACAGTATTGAGCTGTCTGTATTTTTACGCTTTTTGTCAACATTCTGTTGTGTCGAACTTGTTTGCTTTATAAACTGGACTCTCGTCTCCCTGCGAGCCGTTGGCTTTTAATGCAATGTTTTGATTATGTACTCAGGCAGTGCTCTGCCAGCAGCTGCTTTGTTACATTCAGCCATGGCGCATTGTCTCTACGGACTCGATTAATGGCCAGCATGCCGAATACAACAGCACTTCAAATTGCCTGCATGGCTTAAGATATTTGTGAGATGAGCTTTAATCAACGACTGCAGGCTCATCAATTGATTAAATGACTCAGCAAAGTTTGCGGCAATCGAAAATGCATGTCATTTAGTGCGAATGCAACTTGAGCACACTTGAGCCATTTGCCCATTCATGCAGCCCACTTCAACTGGCGTCGATTTGGGCTGCAGTACAAAAATCACTTACTGCAACTAGCTGCAGTCAGCTCTGGAATTGCTGACTTTGACATTTTGCTGTGCAGCAGCTCAGATGGCTCATCTGCTGACATTTCAATTGTAGGCTAAATGCAATTCTGTCAAATTTTAATTGAAACTGAAGTGTCAAGAGACGTTCAGCAAATCAATAACCTACTCGAGTCGCGAAACGTTTTCTATTTAAAGTGTTTGAATCATATTGAGATGCATTTGAATATGAATTCAGAGTGAAATCTTGTTTGGAAATATCTCACAAGAAACAAATAAAGAGTTTGACTAAAAATCAAATAAAATAACATAATTAAATTGAATTTATTATAAAAAAAAAAAAATAATAATAAATAAATAAATAAAAAGTAAATTAAAAACTATATGAACCGATACGAACAGAAGTCTGTAAATTGTAATTATAAAAAATATGTATATTCTAAATTTGTATTTTCACATGGCTCATATTTTTTTTATTATTATCAGAAGTTAATTTTAACAACAATTTTAATGGATCCTAAACCTGATAATAGAATAGATCTTAGAAGAATATCCCCAAGCACAAATGAGTTTATCTTATTTGCATAATTTAGTTAGTCAATTGGAATTATGATTGCAGATATAATATATATTAAAGCTAGGTGATATATTGACATGCTTACCGTTAGCACACTTGATATGCGATATTTCAAATTAATAACTTAACATATTTTCACTTCTTTAAACACTTTTCGACTGATTAAGCTTTCGCGATATTAAAGAGACTCGTCATTTACATCTTCGCTTAGATAATACACTTCTAACTTCAAATACTATGACCTGACTCGAAATTTGAGTATTGATAAGGAAATGTTTGTGTATGCTTGAAGAACGATTGGATATATTTATATCTAATGACTTGTGAGAGAATGCGAATCTACTGATTTGCTGGGGAGTATATGATGGTTCTAGTTAGCTAAGCTGTAAAGTTCAAATATCATTTAGTATTTCGCACTGCCACTGCTCGTATTTTTCACAACCATAAATAGTTAAGCGAGCGATTCACAAAATGTCGACTTTATTCGAAGAAATAGTTCAAGAACGGCTTAGATTCTTTCGAAAATAAATTTACTTGCGATACAAATTATATAATATCTTATAGGAATATTTCTATATATACATACATACATATCAAGTAAATATATTTATATATTTTTAATATATCATATATGTATTTATTTATATATAAGTATGCACTAGTTTGACTAATGTTTGTAGTATTATCTTATTTGTTTCTGTTATAGTATCTTCTCGATGAGCGTTGATTCTTAGGCAGTCTCATACGCTCGAAATCAATGTACATTCTTCTCAAAAGTTATATTTTCCTTAAAAACTTCTCGTACCAAAGATATGCAATAGTTTTTTTATATAGTTTAGTTTCACATGAGCTTCAGGTTCTGGCATAGAAAAGTTCGGCTTCTCCTAGGTCAGTTACAGAAGGTAGAACCTTGGCTTAGGTCAGTTCTTAGTTAACTTGGTGGCGTTAATTTACATTTCGATGTGGTCACCAAGCATTTGCACAATATCGCGTTCAAGTTCCTCACTACACCGACACACACTCACACATAAAGGTCAGAAGCACAAAGAAAGACAGAGGAATGTTTGCTCAGACGCCGGTTCTTTGTCGTCAGCAACCTTTCGTAACCGTATTTCGCGCAAAACTGATCCTTAACGCATTCCGAAAAAATCTGCTGCTTTGGCATCGAATGTGGCGAATGTGCAACGAGCACGAAACCTACCAAATGCACGAGCACACGAGGCGACACGGCCGACAGGATGACGAAAAGGAAATGTCGGCACACGACGTGCCACAACGAACCGGCAAATGAACGACGGCGAAGTCGTAGGGGCCGCCAGATAACGGATTTTGTTGCCAACAACAGCAACAACTACACGCTTGTTCTTACTGCTCTTTGGCCAAGTGCAAATCTCGGCAAATAACGACGAGCTAACGACGATTGCAACCAGCCGACGTGGCCTGGACCAATAATGAAGATGTGTTGCATCCACACAGCGTGCAACATGTACCAACTGGGAGAACCAACTTCCTAATTCCAATCACTGAAATTCAAAGTTCAATTGCAATAATTACACAACTTGAACAACTTGAAAAGAGATTTTATAAATCTATTTATTTTTTTAAATTTTCGATATCTACATTGCAGGCTTCAAAGGTGTTTTGCCTGACAGCCTTGAGGAGCCAAGCTCGAACATGTTGCCTGCCCGAATTCGCCGCAACTCAAGCTCTCCTCTACAATACAAGTAACGGCAACAAGTGCAAACATCCCCAAAGCAAACTCTACACGCTCACAGTAACCTATCAGCACTTTGCTGAAAAGCTCTGATTTTGCCGCACATAGTGCACTGAAATAAATTTCTCATCAAAAGGAATGCTACAAATTTATCTTACAGCATAATTAGAGCAAGCATAATTAAATTTCTAGATTAAATTTAAAGTAAACTTAGTGCAATGCACAGTTAGCTTTTGAGTTGTTGTTGTTGCTCGCTCAGTAAACTTGATATAGTTTTGTCAAGTTCCTAGAGTTTCTCGCTGTGTATAAAAGCTGTTGAGCTAATGTGTGATGCGCCGAATTGAAATTGTTTGTGTAGACTTTTGCGCTGCATCTCTTAAAGAGTAAATATTTAGAGAGAGCGAGACAGCGCAATCTAAGAGAACATTTAGGGGTTGAAACACGGTAATGAAAATAAAGGCTTAGGTAAATCGAATTGCAAATAAAACAAAAATGAATGAATAATAATAATAAAAAAAAAAATAAAAAAAAAAACAAAAAATAATAAAATCAGAACTAATTGCAATACAAGAGTATGAAATTCAATCAATTTATCTGATTTTTACAAAGTTGATAAAGCAAAATAGTAAATCTGACCACCAATAACAATAGTCCATTAGCATTCCATTTAATGTCCAAATACATACAATTGTAAAAATATAAACAAAACCACCACCACTTGAGTTGAGAAGGATTCCCCAACAGTTTTTCACCACGCGCTTAGCTTTAATCGCTCACCGAAATATACAGACGCACACAATTATATATAGATATATATAGATATAGGGACGGAGACAATAAGCCAGCCAGCCAGACAGCGTAAAAAGGGATAAATAAACTCTAGTATAATGCAGAGCAGCTCTTACTATTTGCTGAGCAAGTCCCTAAGGCTCTCTCGGTCTCGCTCTCTCTCTCTCTCTCCCGCCGCATGCGCACTGGAAGTTGCCCTTAAGCCGAGCTCGACCAATCAGCTACCTTGCTGCAAGCTTTATGAGCACGATTCGAGCGGACCAATCAGCGCTTTGCATTTTTCCAGGCGGCCGAGAATCAGACTGCATTGTTGCCCCTACAAATGCACTGGAGCAGTGCTGGAGGTAATCAGGCACCCCGAAGAGCGCGCAGTCGCAGCGTTGAGCTGCGGCAACTGTTTGCCTCGATGGGCGCCGCCCAAGTGTCGATTACAATAGCAACAACCTGCATTCGTTGCATATCTGTAGGCTCAATTTCATGCACACACATAAACACACGCATATACACATGTTTGCTCAGTAGGATTCACATTGCTCTGACTCCGACTCTGGCTCTGGCCCTGGCTCTGGCTCTGGCTAGGTGACAAATTTTCATGCCAACGCCTGTAAATATGTACTAATTTTTAGCTACAAGCCCTTTTCGCATTGCAAAACGAGGGTAATTGAGGTCGACTCGCCATAGTCGTCCTTTTGCCGTCTCCTTTTTGCTGTGTTGATTTTTCGCATTGCATATTTCTAGGCTCTGATTACGAGCCTCCTGCTGCTTGGGCATTATTATGACGTCTTCTTTGGCGCGCACGAGTGCCTTTATTCCCTGTATGCATCTCCTCTTCTTCATCATCCTCCGCTTCATATTCTCCTCCGTCTTGTTTATTTTGGGGTCATCTTGTTTACCAGCAAAATATTTTCTCCAGTGCCATATAGCCAAGTGTGAAAACATTTTCGATGGTTGCACTTCTGATTGTCGTTCGAAAATGGAGCTCCGCAAAAAAGTGATAAAGCAAAGAGCACAAAATAATGCAATCTATGGAATAGTCTACCTCCTGCCAGTCTGCCACTCCACAAAGGTGGTCAAAATTGATGACCAGGATTTTAATTTTCGATTCGTGGAGGCAATCACTGTATGGCAAATGCTATAGGATCCCACTGATGTCTCAATATCTATATTCCACTAGGCAAAAAATAAATTGACTGAAACTGCTTGGCTCGGCTGGGCTTATAACAAACTTGTTTATTAATGCACATATTTAGAACGAATTAATTTTCGAGAATTTTTTTCTCAATAAGTTAAATGCCAAAATATTATTCATATTCTCAAGTCAAGTCTTCTATCTTTTTTCAAGAGCTATAATTATAATTATATCAAATTTATTTTTACCTTATACAAATATATAAATGAAAACTCTCTTCGGGCCATTCTCCCGCAACCCACATAAGGTCAACTTTAACTAAGGTCACATAAAACTGGAGATGATGGTCACGGATTATGTTGGAGGCTGACAGCTGCAAGCGCTGTGCCTATTTGCACAACACAAAGAGGCAGAGCACGTAAATGCATGTGCAAATAAATATAAAGGAGCAATGCACACCTTTACACTGCCACACACACAAACACAAACACATACAGACAGGCATACGAAAGCACCTGGTGGTATGAGAGCTGCAGAGTCGAAAGGGAATTGAGTTAGGACCTAAGAGCTTTAAATCAAAAGTCAGCCAGGCAGTCAGCTAGCCAACCAGGCAGGCAGACAGTCAGCCAGGCCTATGTAAATAAATGCAATATGCAGGCGCAGAGTGAAAGCAAAGCAAAGCCAAAGCAAAAATACCAAACAGGACACTTTTTTTTGGTCACTAGGAGACAACGACTGTCCTGGCAACTACAATTGAAAATGGCGCCTTAGTTTTCCTCTGCCGATTCTGATTAAGGCCAGAGGTCATCATGTCTGCCTGTCTGTCTATCTGAGCGTCTGACTGTCTGACTGCCTGAACGTCTGTCTGACCATCAGACAACCGCAACCGCAGATGGATAAAAAAATCCTAAAAAATCCGTCAGTGGCAACCGTGCACTGTTGCAATGTTACGAAGTAAGCAGAATTACGTGCATTTGCTCTCTGCAGTGCGGTTCGTGCACATAAATACGAGATGCGGCTTCAACGTACTACGCCAAGTAAACAAAGTCACGTTGGCTGCATTTTGGATGAGCCTTTCCATCCATACACTGACTAACTGACTGCCTGACTGACTGACTGACTGACTGTCTCTCTGTCTCTCTGTTTTCTGTTCTGTCTGCGCCCCCTTGAGCAAATAAACGCTGAATACTTACCAGGCGCGTTTTGTTTCGATGCTAGCTTTAATGCCTAAAGCGATTCCATTGCCATGCGGGCTTACAACGGCTAATCAAACTAATGCACAATAATCATAAAGAAATTGCCAGGTAATCGATGCCAAATCAATTGAATTTATGTGAAAACCGCATTTTATTTAGCCTCAGCTGTCTTTCTTATTCTATTATTCTACTATGCTAATATAAAAAGTAGATTGTGACAATAACTAATTAGACTACCAATTCCTTGTATCACATGCTTGTACTTATGAATTTTAAACTTAAAATTCAAAAAACGAAACTCTTTATTAAAAGATTTTTGTCGTTTAAATGTTCATAATATATGAAATTCTTTTACTTAAAAATGTCTTATTTTTTTTTTATAACTGAATTGAAATTATTAAAAATTGGTGAATTTCCAACTATATTTCGAAAATATTAAATAAATCTCAAACTATTATTATTTTATTTAATGATTTGAGTACATTATTTGACTACAACAAAATATCGCTCATTTAAAATAAACTAATCTATTGTAAAGCCTTTGCCATAAATTTCTAGTTCGTCGTGTTCATACAACGGACAGGCAGACGTACATGGGCTGTTGTTCCTCTTCAAGAATAAATATAGTTTTAAATGCAATCTATAATTTTATGCCGAGGTAAGGTAACTGAAAGTAGGTTAATTATTATGAAAGCGCGCCTTTTTTCCATCAACTTTTTAAATTAATGATAAATTAGTAAGTGGTAGTAATTATTTAAATCACAAATGGAATGAAGTCGTAATTTGTTTATATTTATGTGAAATTGAGCAATCCAATTGCTCAACTGTTAAAAAATAATTGAAACTGTTTTTCCTGCTCAATGACTACCAACATTTTGATTGAACTTTTATATTGTTGTTGAATCAATGGAAGATATCTATCGACGTTCAAAAACTAAATTTAACAATTGCCAATTATTATCATTCCACAAAAAATTATAATCATGAATCTTTGATTCATTTGATGAGTTCATAATAATAAAGTAAATTTTTAGATGCTCTTCCAATGTAACTTCTCTTCTTAAATATGGCAAATGTGAAAGTATTGCAAAACATTACATAAATATCGATCACAGATAAAAAAAGATGTTTTTGATTACACGAACATCATAAATATAATAAAAACAATATTTTTTTTAATTTTAAGGTTGCTGTAAACCTTTTGAAAATGTGAATTTAAGTACAATGGATTACAAACAAACAGATATAACAACAATATATATCATATAATAGTATATAACATGCAATAGAATAAGGGTCTCTCGTCAAGAAGTATATAAATCCTTGCTTTGGATCATCGGTGGAGTCGAATCACTGTCCAATTCGAACTCTGAATTGAAATTCATTTTCATATATTTCATATATTTCTCTCCTATGCAAGCGTATAACATTTCTTGTAAAATAATCGATAATCATTGAAACTATATAACTGCAATACGTATATAAAATAGTGTCACGATAGCGACATGTTTAGCTGTGGAGCCTCAGCAAGTGCTAAATATTTCCCAATTTTTCTTAGATTAGTCTTAGATTCTTTTGTACCATACAAATTTAAATTTGCGTGCGAGCTGAGTGCAACAAAACGAAAAAAAAAAAAACAAAACTAAGTGTATCTCGTTGTGTGGCACTCCCGACTTAAACTGTCTTACTTGTTATTCAGTTGTGGGTACATATTGAGCGTGATATATTATTTTAACTATATACAATTATTCATAGAGACTGAACAGCAAAATTGCCTCACACACAATTTGAAGTGAGCCCTGTATTAAAAGTATCTGAGAACAGAGAGGAAGCAAAAAATATGAATTCCTGGACACTATTTATAATTGGCTTACTTTTTATTCCGTACGCAAACCTGGTAAGCAAAAGGCGATAATATGTGGTTTTTGAATATTTTTTCTGTGTAAATCTTATATTTTTGCAGAAACTAAGATTTGTAGTTCTAAAAACTCCGGTATGTGACAAATATAGTCGAGACTATTTACGAAACTTTTCTATGGATCTTCACGATAATATGTTAGATGTTGACGTGGACTTGGTCAAATTGCTTCAGTCTGGATTGCGCTTACATATGGATTTCTCTACACGCAGGATACGCGCAACATCTTTTTCACGTTTCTATGAATACTCCTTGGATATGTGCAGCATGTTGGCCACGCGAAAAAACAATATCTTCAAAAGGTGGTTTTCTACCTTTTTTGCTTATGGAAATTTGCAAAAAACTTGTCCAGTTCTACCAAATTATTACTATTTGAAGAACTATAAGATAAATGATCTCGAAATTCCACCATTCCTGTTCGCTGGTCTTTTTCGGCTAGAATTTACTATGACTCAAAATAATGGTCACCCCAAGCAAAAAGATTTTATTTTTAGCTGTGACATAGAAATCGAAATTAAATAAAATCAAGAAAGGAACTAAACGGAGTTGATCAATTAGCGGATATCCTGAGCATCGTCAGATTTTAATATCTCACATAAAGTTAGACAAATAATCGCAACCGCACTTTAAGAAGATAAAAATATAAATAAAAATATCATGTTATTAAATGTATACCTCACTTTTCTTACTAAATTTAAAAATTAATATATAAAGAGTTTATTGATAATTAAAGCCAAACAGAACAAAAATCAATAAAAATTTATAACATAAATTTAGAATTCAATGCGAAATTTTGAGATAGCATTGTGCTGAGTCCACTCACTTCGACATCTCTATCATGTAGGTATATATATGGCTCTGGCGCACATCCTTACCGTTGTTACATCAATTTTAACGAACCTATTATATCAAGATATCCCGCTCTCAGGAAACTTCAAAATACAATCAAGAAAATCAATGCTCGGTTTGATTTCAATGGTATATACTTTATATAATTTTTGTTTTCTAAGCTTCGTGTGCAATTGAGCAATAAATTTGTTAGGGGATATCTATTATCAAAATTGTCATAACCAAACAAATTGCATTGAATTTAGATATATGTATTTATCGGGTCATCATCATATTTTCATTCACATCATCTGATGCAAACGGCATCGCTTTAATGACGGGATCCGTCATTCTTTTACGCTTGCCACTGAAGCTTTATAAATTCCGTCTGGCAACCCCAACCTTCAACACTACGAACACGGACTACACTCAGCAACCCACCACATGTAACTATCGATATTGCCCATCGATGTCTATATTTACATAATTCTCCGACATATTATATATTATATATTATATATTATATAATATATTATATAATTCCAAAACAGCGGGCAGCGGGAATTCTGGCTTTTGTAAAACATATATTTCTTTTTTTTCCCGCTTTTATACCCTGAACCCATTGAAAATGGGAAAGCAGGGTATTCTTGATCAGCACAAAAAACTAAGTTGATTAACCACTGTCCGTCCGTCCGTCCGTCCATCCGTCCGTCCGTCTGTCCATATGAACGTCGAGATTTCGGAAACTACAAAAGCTAAGGAGCTTTTTTACATGAATACTTGTATGTTAGTTACGCAGTACGAGTTTGTTTTTTTTTTTTTCAATAACTTTCAAATTATCGATAAGAAATCAAAAATTCGTTTCAATTTTTTAAGTTTTGGAGTTAGAAGCGTCTAAAGTATAGCCAGTAAGCAGAGCGCGCTTACACGTGCGTAAAGAAGAAGAAACTAGTTTTTTTGCAGGGTTCAGGGATCTCGTAGTCGAGCCGTCTCGACTAGAGCCTTTTCACTTGTTTAAGTATGTTCCCACTAAAAACAGCTTTCTTTGCTCAACAAAAGTTGCCAACACTTAAATCGACCAATAAAACTTTGCAAGATTCTATGTTGATAATGAAAATATCCCATGCAATTCCATTCTTGTTAGTTTCATTAAAATTTTTTGTTAATTATCCTAATTATCATTATTGGCATAATTATTCATTCGGAATCGCTGACAAATTGCCCCAAATGTAATTGAGGTACTCGACACTTCAGTAATCGTGTTTCGTTTTTTGTATCTAAAGTAACTTTCAACTGAGTGGACGTCGAATAATGAATTCTTGGAAAATTTTTATAATTTTCATGGGTTTGTTTTCCTTTGCGAATACGGTAATTAAATTATAAAAAGTTTTCTTTCTTATTTTTTGTATACAACTTTTAATTTTATTCATAGAAATCTTCATTTGTTGTCTTAAAAGCTCCGAAGTGTGAAAATTACAATCGCAATTACATTGGAAATTTATCTGTGGTGTTTAAAGGAAATAAACTTAGCGTGGATATAGACTTGATTAAAACATTATTTCCGGGATTCCGCATGAATATGGATTTCTTTTCACGCAAGTCACAGTCAGCAAGCTTTTCGAATTTCTATCAGTACTCCTTGGATGTGTGTCGCATGCTGGCAATGCGGAAAAACAACATTTTCAAAATTTGGTTTTCAAAGTTCTTTCAATATGGAAATTTTCAGAAATCCTGCCCAGTTCAACAAAATAATTACTATTTGAGAGACTTTGAAGTTACTGAGCTCGATGTGCCGACATTCCTTTACGCTGGCTATTATCGCCTACAGTTGCGAGCAGTTCAAAGTTATAGCCAAAGTAAAGCGAAAGACTTCATAGTTGGCTGTGACGTAGAGGTCGAAATCAAATGAAATCAATTAAGAACGTTCCAGTCCTGCGCCTTCAATTACTAATCACTAATCTAACAGCAGCAACAAATTAACCTCACTCTCTCTTCAAATATTTATTATTGTCAATGTAGTTTATTGGATGGATGCTTGCTGTTCATGATCAGACATACGAATAAAGATAAAAAACAAACACCAATAAACTCTTTTTACTTTGTGAACGAGTATACAAATATTGTCACATTTATTCGATAATCGTAGTAATTATTTATCAATTAAACATAGCTTAGTGGAAATTATAGGTTGTAGTTGAAGAGCGACAGCTTAAAATTATTATTTGAATATTGCCGTCGTAATGAAAGCATTAATAGAATGTGTAAACATAATTTTATTGACTTGCATTTGCAATGTGCAATTTGTTGAAAGCGTGAGTTCTACTTTAAAGCTAAAGTCTTTCAGTTGCTTATATTCGTTAATTGCAGTCTAGCGTGGTCTTCCAATCTGGGCAGTGCAGTTTCAATCCCAAGTTTTTCGATAATTTCACCATTGGCATTATCAACAACACGGTCAACTTGGAAATGGTCAACAAGAAGTCCTTCGATCGTGGCTTTAATGTTCACGTCGACTTCTCCATCGCATTGGGCAATACGAATCGGTATAAACGCGTGTTTGCCCACACCATGGACGTTTGTGCAGTTACAATGGCATTGAAGAAAAACATTTTCAAGGCCTGGTTCCAAAGCATGCTGGGTTACAGCAACTTTATATACCACTGCCCAGTCCCCGCGGATCATTATTTTCTGCGCAATTGGAAGGTGGACCCCAAGCTGGTGCCCCAGTATTTGCATGCTGGCAGCTATCGGGTCACTGGACACTTTTTCTATGGCAAACTCAAGTCAAAGTACGAGGAACCTGTCTTAGATCTCATTGTGTTTACCATATTAAAGACCAAATAACTGATATTCATTTCTATGATAAGCAGTCGGTCAAATAATAACAAAAGCAACAAAATTATTCATTTGGTTTTGGGTTAAAAACGGAAAAAAGATTTAGAAGATATGGAGGGAGGAGTTCAGGATTCTAACTCTTTCATGACAAAATGAGAGCAGGAATCATCCAGGCTGATCAATAAAAGAGAACCTTTTGAACATTACCTTAATGCTAAGATATATACTGAACCTCTCAGAAGACGGTAATTTAAATAAAAAATAATTGTATATTAAGTATTAAGTACAGTAAACTATAAAAATAATTGTAACATTAAATGAAGGAAAAAAAATGTAGAGCTCCATATATGATTTCAAGGCCTAATCCCCAGCTTTCTTAGTCTACCGATAAAACCATTTTTACTCTCTTTTGTTCTATTATATATTCCTATAATACTATGATGACATACATAAAGATTATCAGTATCAGCAAGGTGAGTTGATCGTAATGAAGCAAATGTGAGAGTTAAGTACATCATTCGGGTGCACAGATAAGAAATCGAATTTATAATTGTTCTAACAATTACGCTTGTGGTTCTAATTGATTTTTGGAATATTTAAATATATGAGCGCAATATTGAACGATCTCAGTGAGATTCATAATTGCTCGAAATTGGACGAGATACATTTCGAAATGTTTTCATTGCGCATTTATTTTTTTCCGTCTATTTTGATAATTGGATCCATACTGTGTGCAAATGTGCTTCCTAGCCAAGCGGTAAGTATATCTGATATTAGACCCTGCTGGCTTTAACGAATCGAATCGAATTTGGAATTCCTCTATAGGAGCGCCGTGTTGAGTTTGTGTCCAGCAACTCCACTTTCAATGCCAAGTATTTGAAGAGTTTTTCGATGTGTGTTTCGAACAGGACACTGAATATGGAAATGGAGTTGCTGCAGCCTATTGTGAGGGGCTTCAAGGCCCACGTCGACTACCAGCTGCGCTTGGCAAATGCGAAAACTTTTCAAACTATTTTCAGTCATCATATCGACGTATGCTCCACGGTGAACAATGTCAAAGGCGGACTGTTTAAGAGCTGGTTCAAGAGCATGACGGAGAAGGGCAACTTCATGCTCAACTGCCCAGTGGAGGTCGGCAAATACTATCTGCGTGACTGGGAAATGGGCGCCAGCTTGACGCATCAGTTTCTGCATCCCGGCGAGTACCGTGGCAAGGTTTATTTCTTCTACGGAAAGTACAAGACCAAAACTGAGAAAAGTGTGCTCGCCTTAACCATTGATTCTATTTTGTATAATTGAGCTAACATAGCTGCCAATAAATCGGCAAGCGTGCGATATCTACGACTTTAAACGCACAAGCATTATGGGTCGTTCTTTATATTGCCAGCCGAGTTGCACGAGAATAATAATATCCTGTACACGGCTGCAACATGTGGCACGCAGCGCTGTTGATTATCGACAGCAGCAGCAAAATGCGAAAAGAAAAGAAATCGAAAATAAAACATTCAATTTAGCTACAATGTCCTCGATGTCGTCAGCTTCGCGCTCTTCGCCTCCCTCGCTTGGCAGCTGTCGCGTGCAGCACAAGGAGCTGCTCCGGCTGCTATGTTCCTGCTAACGGCTTCTTTTACTGCATTTTCCTTCGTCTTGTCCTAGCTGCTTCCGTCTGTCCCCTCTGTACCGTCTCAATTGCGTGTGTACTTTTACCTTATCGCTTCCTAATTGCCGCCCACCTGCATTTGTCACTGCCTCGCACCAGGAGGTCCGGTCTGGCATAATTTTCACAGCGTTCCGCTTTAGGCTCTGTGTGTGTGTGTGTGGAAGGAATGATTCCCGCCGGAATAATTATAGCATGTGTAATGATGTCTTCTGCCTGACAAGGCCTGAGGCCATCCCAGCTGCCCGCTTGACTAGTGCTAATGACTGATATAGGTGAGCTTTGTTCAATTAGTTTAATGCCTGCTGGGGCAAATAATTGGTCTGCTACAGTTCGGAATATGCTTAATATATGTGTCAAATCTAGAGCGGAATATTGACAGAGAGACAGACATTCATCGCTTCTTATGCTTACACCCAATTAAGTCCCAAGCCCATGCTCAGTCCAAAAGGACTCACTAAGCCCAGATAGTATTTATATTACAATTATACATAAATTTCTCTCTTTAAGGAATAATAATATTTAAGCAATGTAGAATATATTTATTTGGTCTGTGCTGCGTGTGATATTTACCCAGCTCCAGTAGAAGAGAAACATTTCGCAGTGTAAATCAATTTCACGCCAAACAAACGCTAAACGTTATTTAGCACAAAGCACGACAACAATAATGATGGCAATTTCCTTGAGTACCCGCTGCCACTGCCAACATTATTTTATCTCAAAGATGCTCAGATGAGAGCCCGGCGCTGCACTCGCTGAGGTCCTCGACGCTGCCAGTATTTGTCGATGGCGACAAATACAAGAAATGATGCTTTGATTCTGCCTTGATTTTGAGCGGAAGAGCAATGATAGTGCGAAACGAGCCAGCGGAGGCAGAGGAAATGAGGGCGCAGCAAAGCAAAAGAAGCTACTAAAAACCAGCGCGTGCGAACGTGTCGAGTGCGGGACTCGTGGAGTCATTGGAGTGCAGGAGTCTCGCAGTCTTGGAGTCTTGGAGTCCTGCTGCCTGATGCAGGCTGCTGTGTCGTGGATGCAACTTGCCGAGTTGTTAAGGGAAATACTTTGGCCAACTATTATTGTCAGTGTTTAAATTATTTTGCGCTTAGTTTGCCATTCGCATAAATTGCAGCAGTGGCAACAACTGCTGCGCTTGTTCGCCATTCGATTGCGTATCCATGTCCTGCTCCGTGTCCATGTCCGCGTCCATGTCCGTGTCCGTGTCCGTGACTGTGTCGCTGTCTGTTTCCGTACTCCTATCCTTGTCCAGTCGAAACTCGAGCGTGTGTCGCGTGCGAACAAATCCAGCCAGAGCCAACCAGGTTGAGGCTCATTAATTTATTTATGCGAAGTGCACGTGCAACGATTTGCTCAATCGGAAGTGAAAAATTGTGTTAGCGATCGCATAGAGGCGTCAAGTTTCGGGCTATAAAGGATTCATGAGACTCAGCTACGGCAAATTAGATGGACAACACGCCTGTGATGAGATTCATTTCATTTTAATATCGACAAACATTGAGGTGTTCGTTAGCATATCGTTGCTCCAGTCTCTCATATAGAACATGGCATCAATGCGAAAGTGCCCCGTCATTATGAAGGCGGGTATGCTGTCCTTGTCAGGTCGCAGATCCCTCCAGTAGTAATTACCCTGAAAGTAGCTGAGTACTTGATGACCAGTCAGCCTTAGAACTGGACCACTTACCTCTGCAATGGGACAGCTCCGCGGCATATACGTATACTTGTAGATGTTTTGCACCCAAATCTGGAAGACATTCATTCCCTTGCTCTTGCCAAGCAAGTTGCATAGGTTCAGATTGTAGGAGAATATGTTGCGATAACTGTTCTTGGCTTCTCTCTGCCCAATGCTTATTTTCGCCCAAAGGTCCACTGTGAGCGGTTTAATTATGTCCAAGGTTATATTGATTGTCAATTGATCTTGACTAATACGCACTCCGTAACTGGAGGCATATTTGTTCCCAAACTTGGTGAAGACTCTGCGAAAGTGCAGTGAACTAAAGGCCTTTGGCCAACATTATTCAGATATCAATTGAAATAAGTCTCAATAAAATTTACCTTACGGCCAGCAGCAAATTGGACAACACAGACTATAACTATAACTACAAGTAATATAGCTCTAGTAACACGCGCCATTTTCAGCTGCAGTTTATTTATGACTCGTATGTTTGTTTGTAAACTTGGTAATGATGCTACTCAAATCAAATTTAGACTTGTTTATATTTTTAGTAATTATTGCAGTATTGAGTAATGAGGGTCAAAGTGATGTCATAGATCATTAGCTAATCAAGTAAACAAGTTCTAATTAGTGACCCATGAGTACTTAGTTGAAAAATATTATAGTTAATATTTACATATGTTATATGTTATGTAATACAGCAGATCACTTGTACACCTATACACCAGCTATGCTGTAGCACGATCGAATTTCAAGTTAGAAAAAGAGTTCCTTGATGCATGATAAAGCTTTCTACTCCCAATCTAAAATAATAATATTATATAGAATCTTGATATAGACCAAAATATCTTTGAGCACCAATGTCACGCCTAGATTGTTTGATGACCTGTCGCCTGATTCCTGTCTTAGTCATATCTGAAGACACAGATGTGGCAAACAATATCTGTAAAGTAAGGGGATTTCTTATAACTATTACTGGGGTACGTATAGTCACCTTTTGAACATGAACAGCTGAGGGAGATATCATAGACCCCCATCATATAATATATATATTATTAAGCCGAACTACAATCCCATTTAACCATGACCATTATTATTTTATTTTTCATTTCTCAATAACTCACCTCATTTCGATAAAGTTCGACTAAATTAGTTTTTAATACGGTAATACCATCCAACTTACCTGAATAACTTGATTATGTAAACATATCTCGGACTTCCGATACCTCTCAAAATTCGCAAATTTTGTATCTGTGTAATATAATACATAAAGAAGCGTATATTGATTGGAGTATCAGCTCTTCGCAGGAAGAACCCAGGCAGAACCCTTCCTTGTCGGAAATTAATTTACACTGTTATTGTATTTTTATTTTCACTAAATTCAAGATAACATAATATTTTGTTCATGTTCAAATTGAACTCAATGTATATTTAACATGATTAATATTTCCAAAGTGCTTCAAACATCAACTGCTCTTGTACTTAGATTCAAATTTATTGAGAGATGAGCATTTTTATGAATTAAAATTATATGTCTGTAAGCTAAAATAATTTTTATATATAATTTTATCTTTACTTTAATCATAATATTTAAAATGACTACAACGCGAACTATAATCATTTCTTATTCATTATTGGCTTTCCAACTTTTGGAGCGTGAAAAAGCGAAATGAAATTGAGCAAACAATTGCTCACTTATGCGCTCTGAAAATGGCGTGAACATTTTAATAGCCGGAAAATTGATGCAAAACTGTATGAATGCGTCATAAAGTAGAAAGGGCTTACAGAATGGAATGCGAGACAAAATATCGTTATTAACGTATTGCAAGATAACTGAAACGAGTTAAACACAAGTTTCGTGATAAATCTTTTGGTCGTCACGCATTCTTGTGATTTATTGGGCAAGTGCAAATAAAATGTAGCATAGTTTGACACATTGCGATAAGGCGAACAGAGAATCGGGCAAGAGTAGAAAATAAAACTGTCAAGAGCAAAGGAAAATTCATTGACAGCTGCAATTTGAACAAGTTTTCTCCTGGAGAACGGGCCGAGGGGCATCATGAACTGTACGGCTGTGCAGTGCCTTGATCGTATCGTGCGGCAATTAGCATTTTGTGGCAATGTTGCACAATAATTTAACGAGCCAGCTAGCCAGCCAGCCACCCAGCCAGCCAGTGGCACGCAGCGGGAGCCTTCAGAATGAAGCCACAAAAAAGATGCCTGCAATTGTGCGAGTGGCGGCAAGACGATGAGTAAAAAAAAAAAAATTATTTGATTATCCTGCGGCCATGCGCTGTCACAATTTCGCAGACTGCCCGCCGAGTGTGGTCGCGTCCATGTCCGTGTCCGTGTCCCTGGCCGGGTGTGCTTCGTGTCCCGTGCTTCCATCTCGTCCTTGCCCAGCAGCAGAAGCAGCAGCACGAAAACTGCCACATCAGCAAAAGTCTGTTAACTTCCGGTTTATGGTTGCAGCAGCTTATGGAGTCATTTCCGCTGGCTCGTCTTGCCCATTCATTCGGCTCAGCCAACCAGCTGGCGGTGCCCGCAGACCATTCTATTAAATCATCATTTCATTTTGTACTCGCTTCTGTATTTTTCTCCTTTCTCCTTTCTTTTTTTTCGTTTTTCGTTCCGTTTTTTGCTCCGCCTGCAACTTGGTAGCAGCACACCGCACTGCGCTTGCGGTAATTTTTTCCAAGTGCTTCCTTAGATTTATAATTAAGATTTGGTTAGCAGCAATAGCGGCTCTTTTTGAATTTATGTGCCGGCAAATGTTGCCTATCTGCTGCTGCGGCTACGTCTGCATCCACAACTCTCCTGGCTACCGGGCTACCGGGCTACCGAGCAGCCGGGCTACTGAGCTACTGCAGCCGCTTCTGTAAGCGGCAATTTATCATATTTCCATCGCCCGGCTGCAGCAAGCTGCGCCTGAAGTGAGCAAACTACAAGGTAAACTTTACCTGCGCAATTTAATTACGCTGCTAGGTACTTACCTGTGCAGAGTGAAAAGGTACGACCATTAAACAAAGTTATTACAGAAGATCGACACAGCCAATCCATTCGATACTCGCATCGAAACACATGTATCTCTCGGTTAGTGTCTGAAATAAGGTTGATTCATTCTATCATAGGTTTTGCTTTCATAACTCCTCAGAATGTCCTTATATACATAAGTGTATTGCCTAACAAACAAAGCGTAAAATAAACTTAAATAATAAATAAATCATTTGATATTACTTTAAAAGTTTTTAAGCATAATAATTCTCCTCCTCCTCATCCACTATCAGACAGACAGCCAAACTACACTTAAGTAATTTATGAAGTAAGAAAGGTTTCGCTTTAACTTTACACAGGATAGAATTGAATAGATAAACCATTTCACTAGTATATTTCATTTTTTTAACAATCCACATTAGAAAGTATATAATTTAATGAAAGACGAAGTAATATTAATTAATAATTAATTAATTATTATTCCAGTATACGAGGTAAAATATATAAGTAAAAGATCCGTATGGCGATCTATTCTGCATTGAACTTCATAAACATATCTTGAATGTATATTATGGTATATTAATAAACAGTTATTGAGACGTTTAGTATATAAGATAATGTGTAAATAATTCAATTGATTTAGCTTATTTTTTGTCTGAAATGAACCATACCTAATCTACAATAATCTGCAAGAAATTATTTAGAATGATTAAAAGCTGTGCACATATTAAAGTCAAAATTGAGAATAGAAATGATTTTTCTTCTCTATTGATGAGTGAGTCTATTGAAATCAACTTAAAGTTGTTTTTTTTTTCTGAATTAATTGTCATTTTAGCAGATAAATGAGATTGAAGAAGTAGAAATAAAAAAAAGTTACATCTCAGAGTGAGTTCTGCTCTTCTCCCTGTAGTCAACTGGCGCTCAGCAAGTTAATGAGGAACAACAGCGGCATCGCGCTTACGTGGGAAAAGTGAAGAAAAGTTTTGCCCAAGTGGCATTTTTCCATTTTCCACATACAGGCGCCGCGTTTTCACTCGCAGCGACAGCTGGTGCTGCTGCTGCTGTTGCTGCTTCTACTTCTGCTGGAATAACGACGATGATTTCGTTGATTTGAATTGTGATTAAAATGCAGAGTATAATTTTTTGGCACGCCTTGGCTGTCTGAGACGCCCGGAATGTGCGGCCCAAGAAGTTTTTTGCCTCGTTTCACACTTTGTCTGGCTGTGTCGAAATGCAGGCAGGATGCGGGTGGCCAGGGGAAGCCAAAGAAAAATTGCAAACCGCAACTCGTGTCGACTTGCCGCTCCAGCTCGACTTGATGTTCGAATAATGAAGAGGCAAAACTTTTGCGCTAGGCATGTAATTTTTCGATGTGACAGCCGGCAGTGGTGCTAGCACCACCCACTCCACACAGCCGACCCCGCCCCCACCACACACCACCCACCTACCGAGCGGAAACAGTAGTTGTCATTCTTTCTGTGCATTTGTTACAAAGTTACAACCAAAAGTAAAAAACTAAGCAGAGGAGGAGGAGAAGAAAACACACCCGCAACAGCATAAAGACTTCTGTTGTGCAAGATCTCGAGCGGCTCATGCATTTCCGTAGCTCCATCCACGACTAGCTTCCAGCTAGGCCTAACACTTGCAACAACACAAGCTTCCGTCTGGACCTCAGTTCCAGTATTCCCCACTTTGCCGCATAAATCACGGCGTAGGCCGCGTTATAAATGCGAACAATGACACAATTGATTGGCCAATTACGTGCGCTTCGGGGTGATTATGACGTTACGTACCGTTAGCCAGCCCACTCGTCCACTCCTCTGCTCAGTGGCCGTATTTTCGCCTGGACGACTGGATGCCCGAGGAGCTGCGCAGGGCTCCCAATTTGGGGTGACCAGCCGGCGTACATGTCATGCCTGGCTAAATTTACACAATTAAATGCGTGAAATTCGTTTGAATAATTGAGCAATTTTTCTGTGCAGGGGAAGGGCGCTATTTCGGGCATACGAAGCCCAAAAATCGGTTTGTTTTAAAGATTCACATGAAATTTTATGTTGCATTTGCAAAAATTGAAATTAAAAGAGTTTAAGGCACGACGATAAAAGGAAATCTTTAAATCATTTATAATATTGATTCGTGAACTAAAATTGCCAATTCTGCCTTTGATTTGTCTTCAAATATTATAGCTAAGTCCTTGATATTTGAAATTTAAGATTTTTCCAATATATCGATATCAAATGTACTAAATACTCGAAATTTAAGGAGCTACAAACTTGAATTTTAGGAAGATCTAATAAGAGGCGTTGAAGGTCGTTCTTAGAGCTAGAAACCAATGGGCACAAAATCTAGATTGAGATATCTCTCTAATTAGTATAACCATTGGAAACTAGCTACCCTTTCAATAGAAACCCATAGTTGTTAATTACAGTTATTGACCTCTCTATTTATCATGCGACATGTGATTAATTCGAAATTAGGTATCAAAAATCTGTCAAAAGTCGAAATTGTATTAAATTAGTATATATCTATAAAACAAAATTTGAAGACTCTAGCTCAGTTAGATATACTTTTGTAAAATATGTTTTTATCGATAACTCTGAAACGATAGAAGTTATCGAGTTAAGAAGCAAACTCGTACTGCTCCTGCATTATACGAACATGCGAACAGACGGACATGGATATATCGACTCAGCTCTTCGCCTTGATCAAGAGTATATACATTTTATGGGGTCTGCCACGCCTCCTTCTGCGTGTTACATACATTTAACAAAACCATTTAAATTTGGGACAATTATACATTTATTTCAATTTGCATACCCTGAACCCTTTGAAGATGGGAAGTCAGGGTATACAAATTTAAATAAATGTATAATTTTGCCGACTTTAAATTTGTGTAAAGCTAATACTGAATCAATTTACCATAGGCTTGTTTATAACCATCCCTTATGTGTATGGCGACAAACTAAAAGTGCTTCCAAAGCAATGAAATTAAAGGTATTCAGATTAACCAACAAATAGAGGCGTGCCAAGGAAACCAATTTATTTCGATGTTTTCCAGATAAAAGTGTAAAGCCTTAGAGCTTTGCAAAAAGAATATTAACTTTATTCATTGAAATATTATTATTTTATTACTTAAATTTATACTAGTTATTGATACTAGTCAAGTACTTTAGTATTCAGCCGTCTATGCTAATTTATGCATTGTCCGCTAAATGTTTATTTTAGTTGCTGCGTTAATGCAGGAACTTGCCATGACCCATCGCTGAGTGGAGATATGACGTCGACATCATCAGATGTATCATAAATCTCAATAGTGACCATGTTGCGAAAGGACTACAGGCAACGCGAGTCGTTTGTGTTTTTATGGGCCAGCAGGATAGAGTTACGTTAAAGCTTAGTATGTTCTGGGCTGGGAAGAAGGGATATTTACCCAACTTTATTGCCAGTGGTCGAGGCGAGGCGAAGCCACAGCTAATTTATTTGCAGGCTCGGTCGTCTATGCGACACAGCAGAGCACAGCGTCCTGGCTGGCTCTTCATTGTGCAGTGGCTCGTTTAAAATGCTGATTCAGTTTCATCATTAACCAGATTAATATGGCCCAGCGCTACCACTGACAGGCGCAATATGGCAGCTCGACAGCCGGGAGACCAAAGCCAAGCGCCGCATCTGCATCGGTTCTCAAATTGGTAATCGATGTCCATGCCGAGCATGTTCTAGTCATTGCCAGTCGCTGCCAATGACCATGTGGTCATTCTCGTTGCCACCATTATCATTGTCGTCATTGCAGACACTTCAAGTTTATCGCATTGCAGTTTGTCGAGCGTCACGCGGCGTATGCGAAATATTTGGCCAATGAATTTTTATGTGCGCCGTGTGCAGCGCGTGGAGCTTTAGATGATTATGCAATGCATGAGTTCCGGCTAATCGACTGCTGTCCTTTAATTATGCTGCCCAAGGCAGATCAGCTAAATATCTGACAAAGATGAAGCTCTTTATGACTATTATGGGCCTTCAGTATATTATATTGATACCCATCCGCCTCTAAGCCGATTCAAGTCTGGCGATTGTAATTTGAAACATTTCCGTCGACTTTTCGTTCGCGTTGTGTGCCTTTCGGTTTACTTAGTATCTCTGGCATCAGCCGCTTGGAATTGTAATAATATTTGCCCGAAAAAGTATTTACATTTTACTCAAAGTTGCTTGCTGGGAAAGTCTTATTCCCTGCCAGCCCGCCATCCCGCCATCCATTCGAGCTGCGCTGAAGTGGTGGAAAGTTCGGTGGGGGCGGTGCAATCACAGTTTTCGACATTTTACGAAATTGTATCGGCGTCAAAGTTTTCCTTTACTTATTTGTTTGACTACTGTTTGGGTTTTACTCCTTTTTCGCTTAGCGTGAAATAAGAAAACTTTTTTTATTTAAACAAATTTGAAGCGTTGGCACGCGTGGCAGTTCGCTTAAAGTTTGCCTTCTAGTCGAGCGCATTCTTTCTTCTGCTGGAGATCAACCTGAATAAATGTATGTGCCATTCAATAATGCTAAGGCTAAAATAATAATTGATCTGGATGCCTTCTAAGGAAATAAGAAACGAAACTCGGTTCGAGGCAAAGAAAAGAAAGGCGGAAGGTAGTAATATATATATAATAACATGAAATACAGAAATGAAATCAATTTATAATTAAACCAATTATTACCTTACATTTTTATTAAAATATCCTAATTATGATTTCCTTCAAGATATTAAAAATTAATATAGAAACATTTCTTTCTTAGTTGACATAAGAGAAAGAAAAAAAAAAAAATCATCATTTAATGAAATAAGCTTACCGCAATCTAGAAAAGTTGTTCTAAAGATGTCCAACGCTAATCGTAATCGGACTTAAATTTGATCTAATAAACAGAGAATCGAGAATGTACAATGAGCGGTATAAACACCACTCCACCCCCTCCACAGCTCCACAGAATCAGTCAGTCAGGCAGACAGACAGAGAGATCGACAGACAGCGGTGCAGGATGACAGATACATTCGCCTCGAATCGACCAATTAAATTTCACCCGCATCAATAACCATGAAAGCAAAAATTTCCAAAGCGTCTGTGTGCCTAGGAAAACGTTAAGGACGTGCACATCCGAGTCGCAAAGGCTGCGAAATGCCACATAAAATGTAAGCGCGAAATTAATAGGCACGTGGTGGAGACGACTCGACTCGCGCTAGACTCGAAGTCGACAAGCGTGTAAATGATATAAATTCAATTTAATAAAATTGTTAAAATTGCAGCGAGCGAACTGTGAAAATGCTTTGCGCCCAGGTGAGCTGAAAGTATCTGAGAATAAGTTTCGCTAAGGACCGCTCGTCCTACAATTATTTGCGTCTCTAAACTCAGTTGGGTAACGGGACTGGGAAATACTTGTGCAAATTCCAAGACACAAAGTAAAGGTATTCGCTCCTTCTCCTCTGCCGGCTAGGGGAATGGACCTGTGTCGTCGACACCTCTGTTATTGTCACGTCTAACGGCGACAACTGTTATAAACAGACGGAGGGCTGTATCCTCGCCCCAATGCCATGATAATCGCACTGTTCTTAAGGCCAGCTAATAGGGCTCAGAGTAATTGAATTGCGCCCGTTAACGGACAACGGGTTTACCTTATAACATATTATTTATCGCAAAAGAGCTCTGCCAAGTAGCTTTTTAGAGCGTACACGTGACTAAGAGCTTGGTCAAATTAGACAGCAATTGAATAATGCAGGCAGAAGAAGACCTGGATAATCCCATAAAGTATATATAGATATATTCCAAATATGTCCTTCCCTCAGCCTTCTCATTAAAGGCTCTACCGTCTAAGTTCAGAGAATCTTGTAAGCTGCAAAGGCAAGGCACTTAAAATTTTAGATATTAGACTTCTATATATTATAACAAAGTACAAAAACTCATCTTTCCTCTCTTTACTATCGATACAAATTTTAAAAAATTAAATTTTGAATTTGATCAACTCCTCATTGATGAAATAAAATGAGTATATTGGTTTTGCGTATCGCTTGACTTTTGACTTTTTGTGCGCTGTCGAAGATATAGACGAATAAGAATTTGATGTATGCATATACTCGTGGATATATCTTCTGTCCAGCTACTAGCTATTTGAGATATTTCATGCTAGATATTTGAAATTTGGAATGTATACTCGTCGTAACCATAGATATGTATTGTAGAGAAAAACTATAGGCCCCAACATGGAGCAATGGAACTTTTTAATGTCACCCTAACTGAGTATTGAGGAGTCAGCAGCACACGACTGCAACGTTCTTACATGTTTTTGTAGCGAAGCCTTTAGATAGTACTCTACAATCCAACTCATCTTGAACTCAATGCAAAAAGCTGGACCCACGGCCCACAGCTGTGTTGCTGAGCAGTCGGCTGCTGTGGCTGCGGTTGTCCTCATGTCTAATTTAGCGACATTTTATTGTAGTTTTCACCGCAATCGCTTTCCATTGTTGAAATACAATTTTCTTGTCGCATTTTAGTCAAGTTATTTTATTTTATTGTACTTGGCCGCAAAATGTTTTTGGTCGAGCACTGCTCGCCGCCTAAAAGGAAGCGACATGCATAGACTCCGCTCCGTCTTCCTCGGACTCCGCCTCGTTCACTGTTGTCTGTCGTTTGCACATTTTGGTAAATTTTGTGTGTACTTTGCGGACACACTTGGCGAGCACGCGAGTGCATGAGTGTGGGCGGGGTCAGCTCTGGGCTCGGCGACAGCGACTGCGGCTTTGTATGCACTTCTTTCATGAGCCCTGCTAAGATAGTGCAAGAATTATTGGCGAGCAATGCGGCTGCTGCGAGTAGCTTCCGCATGATTCCGTATGGGTGCCGCATATGTTTTATTAAAATGAGCTCCAATTTCGCTTTCAATTTGCAGACAATGTGCCGGCATTTGGCACAAGGCACTCATGAGCAGGCAGTCATCGTCAGCTGTTGATTTCGGCCTTGCTTCTTCCTTATTTGTTGTTCAAGTTGGTTTCATTAAAAATGCGTAAACTTGACAAAAAGTTGTAAAGAACATTCGACTGTCATAAGTAAAACACAAGCAGCTGCCATTGTTCCTTCTACATACCAAGACAAATATATATTTTTTATATTCTCCAAAAAGCATTCACATAGAATTAAAGTGTCGCTCCAGAGCAAAATGTAACAAGTAAAATATATACAGGGTGTCCCAAATGTCACACAAGAAGTAATTTTGATACAGGTATATATATAAAAATTATAAACCTTTCATTGATTTATATAGTTTGAAGTAGGAATGAAATAGCACATCGATTTTGCATTTCGAATGGTCCAATAAAGTCTCCAACCCAAAATCCGTATTAAACAATGACACGTTATGGATGCATTTATTTCTCGACAATTTTGTTGACTGACAAATATTCAAATCTTGTGTGCTATTTACCCCATACATAACCCTATACTGTAGCCTATATGAATTAAAAAACCTGTGTTTTCGATCAACACATCTTTTTGGCACACCCTGTATATGTGGCAAATGGATTATTTAATAGCAGCAGAAAATCTTAGTTTGATAAGCCTCCAATAACACATATGGTCATACACAGAACTTTTTCTATAACTACACAATTATATGCAGTATATATATTCCAAATGAATCTTGTCACAAGGCGAACAAATACAATTAATATCCCATTGCCAATCACAATTCACAACAAAAACTAATCGATGTGGGTATGAGCTGATTTAGATTTGATTTAAACTGTCGAACTTGAGAAATTATGCAAAGTAAATTGAAGGAGATAAATGTTGCCTTAACGAGCAGTTCATTAATATTTATGACAGAGCGTGTGTACGGCAATTCATCTATATGTGTGCGTATGTGTATGGGTGTATGGCTGTATGGATGTGTGTAAAGGATATGGAATGGTAAGGAACAAAGGGGCCAAATTAATTTAACGCCAGCGCCAACGCCAATGCCATCAGTAGCAACTAACAACAGGGAACAAAAAACAAGAGGAAAGAAATCAACTGAGGTCAGAGATAAAGAACCGAAAAAACAAACTTTTCTTTTTCTCTTAATTTCAACAGCTAGACAAAATGGCGTTGGGCATACCAATGGCAACAGAAGCAGCCAAACCAGCAGAAACAGCAATGGCATAGGCCAACCCTCTGCCTGTCCGTCTGTCTGTCTAAAGCGGAGCACAATGCGCAATAGTGCACATTGGCACACTTGATTGATTTCATTTTATATACGATTTTCCAATTACAGAAGCGCTAAAATCAGCAGAAAATCAGTTGAGGCACAGTGGGCTAAAAAGACAAATTACTATAGCAAATTTTATCAATAACGTATATATGGAAAATTATTATAGCTAATGAAGTATATTTAAGCATTGGCTGACCTCTAGTACTCAGATGCAAATCTGAAATTCCAATGGCAGGAAACGGAATCCCAATACTCAAGGACTATGGTAAATTCCAATTATGATTTCAGTTAGGGATATACATATAGATTATAGATTAACTATTATTGTCAACTAATTTTGAACCTCTTCGTACACACCTCATAGCTCCCACTGTACGCGGCTACAAGGGCAATAAGAAACGATCTACAGTGGCGAGTAGTATAATCCAAGTTGAGCTCTGTGTGTGCTCGTTTGGGTCTCCATTCAGCACAAAGCATCGAGCCTAATTGCGGAAGCAATGCGCCGGAGAATAAGTTTTCTATAGCCGCCCACAAGCACTGACCAGAGCAGAGATGGTCGTATACGTAATACGGGAATTTAACTTTTATTCAAGGCTCGGCTCGACTCGACTCATTCATCTCGCCTTAGCTGCGACTGTAAACCGCCATCACAAAGGCAATTACCTTGGCGGACAGTTGGCATTGGGTGTAGGTGTTGTATTAATGAATAAACATGACCAAATGAGTTTGGACAAATGGTCTTGAGCTAAATGCTAAACTTTCGCAATGAGGAGTCAAAGAAGTTCCACGTGTGTGGCATTGAGAGACGCGCAATTAGTGCCGCTCCACACCGCGCTGCACTGCATCCAGTTGCAGCTTTACCCAATTTGAGCGAATCAGAAGCCGTTAAATTGTAAAGCGCATAACAAATTGGGTTTTTGTCAGGTCCGCCATGTGCTTCAGACAATTCTCAGCATACGCAGACAATCCTTTCCCGGCCGCCCAACACCAAACTCTTCCGCTCACCTACACCGCCTGCCACCCTGCAAAACAGTCAAGACAGCCACAACCAACATCGTACAATGTCATTGTTGTTGTTGCTGCTGATGTTGCTGGCAGCATTGTTAATGTCATTTAGCTGAGGCTGCTGCTCTAAGCAGAGTCGGTGGCAGTGTCTGCTTGATATATTGTTATCATTTTAACAATGAAAATTATTTCATTACATTGTTTTTAGCGCCCTTTTATTATGTTAGACACGGTCTCTGTCGTGGGGGGCACAATAGCCAAAGGAGCTCTTTGTATGTACTCGGAGAGAGCTGAGCGCGAATATGTGTCCCCAAACATTGGCGAGGATAAGAGACTTATACATATTTTATGGCAACAACAATTGATTGGATAGACTTCTGTGCTACGCTCGCAGAAATAAATCTATTTCCATTACCTTTTTTGCGAGTATTAAAAACTTTCACTGACTAAACAAATGCTTGCGAATTGAATAAGTCCCTCTAAAGCGCTTTGAAGTTTCTTTTCTCCACTTGGAAGCAGAACGAACCAAAAGCAGGTTTGTCTCGATAAATGCGTATTTACTTCATTTGCATTTCAAATGAAATGAAAATCAGACCAGCATAAAAAGAAAAGGAAATCTGAGCACAGATATGGCAGAGTGTGCATACAATACATATATATTATAATATTTGGACATCATTAAAAATGATACATTTGAATGAGCGTGAAGCAGCAGGCCACAGGACAGCTCCTCCCCCATTCTGCCTCCTGCTGCTCCCGGTAGTCCTGTTACTTGATGAAGGCACTGCTGTCGTTTCGCCTTTTGCTTGATATGCATAAATGTCAAAGTGATTACAATGCAGGCAGAAGGCGGTGGCCTCCTGCCCGTCCACCCCCCCCAATGTGTTTATCGTTTTGTCACATGCCTCAGTGCATTCGACGGCTGTATTCAGCCCGAAAAAGGACAGCGGCTGCCAGGACACGAGCTGCAAGCGCTGTTAGCTGAGCTGTAAGCTGTGAGCCCCGGGCCGTGAGCCGTGAGCCGTGAGCTGTGAGCTGTGAGTGTGACAACGCCCATTCATTCGCTCACTCGTTGCTTACACGCCCATCGAGCACGACAAGACGACTAAACGAGTGGGCGACTGGGAGACAGAGCGACTGACGCATCGTCCATCGTCTTGATGTACGCAGGTGTGGTTATTGCCGCTCGGCTGCATTTCGTTTGAAGGCAAGCCGAAAATCTCGACAGCAGATCAAAGCCAAGTTCCTCGCCCAAGCCCTCTTCCAGTGGCCCCCACCCGCCTCCTGCTTTCAGGGGTCCTGTTGCAATTGCTGCTCAAGCTGTCTTCGCCTTTTGCCTGGCCTGCTCTGAGCACTTGGTCACAAATGAAAAGCAACGTTTTAATAATTTTGCCCTCGAAATCCTTTCTGAGCGCATTTCATGCCAAACAATTTCCGGTCACACTTGCGTGACAAGTGCCACCACAGCAATTCCTTCGGGCTCTAGTTTAGTGGTTGGTGATTTGCAAGTTCTGTGGCGCCTTTGACTGCAGCTGACTATTCTGGTCTACATAGACTTTAATAGCTTGAGATACAGATGGATACGGCGCAAGCTACCAACTGTGCTATTTAAGTATTTCTAAAGCCATGGACAAACCTCGCTGCCTGTTGAAGCACTGCACCCAGTTAGCAGTTGACAGTTCCGTATCCACTGCATATGCTCGCGTCTGAAAACACTTTGAACTTTTTAAATTTTTAATGAATCAGAAATGTTTTCACACTTTGGCTCACCTTTTTTCACGTGCGCCATATTCTACACACATGTGCTATGTATGTATAAGAGAAAGGGAGAGAGCTACAGAGCATCGAGTTGTCTGCCGTTTTCTATATTCTGTGAGTTCATTTCCATTCCCAACCCATCAAAAAAGAAAAAATGTATGTATAGCTCGTCAGCAGCCGTTTAGCCCCCAACTGGGGCTCAACAGAGACCGGAAAATGTAATTGAACTTAATTCGATTTGAAACGAGACAAGTTTTTTGACAGCTGTTCAAGTTCTCAAAGGCCTTAGCATTGAAATTGCTTGAATTACAGCGAGAACAGCGCTTAAAGTGTTGCACCCCACTTAAGTATAAAGAAAATAATTAATGAGAACATTTTTGATATGCCTCCACAAGAATTTGTTGTCATATTGCAGAATTGCCTATTTCTTTATTGCTCAGCTACTATCTAGCCTAGTTTTTGGATTGTCCTCATATTCTCAATATTACAATTATGTATATAGAAGGAATAGCCGTAAAAGTGCCTCAGCATAGCCTTTCTGCTAAAGTTGTGAAATTAAATTTTGCAATTATCGATTAACTTTGTTCGACGTTAATTTATCGATAAACATTGTTCGCCTTCAATATACTTTCTAAATAAAAATATACAATTTTCCCCCTTAAAATAGTAAGTTATACTTTTTGGTAAATACAATACTTTGGCTAGTACAGCAAAGTTGTTTTTTTTTTATTTTTTTTTTTTTTATTTTATTAATTTTCATTAATTTTATTTAAATAGACGGCTTGTTGAAGATGGCGAAGATGGCGAAGATGATCTCAGGTTTAATTTTTCATTTTAAGATTAACATGAAAAAATATCTGATAAGCTTATAAAAATGAAGATATTTAATGCTTAGTATATCAGCTTTTGCCAATTGGCTCTATAAGTACTTTGGTAGTTATGAAACTTTTTATTAACTTTTTATTAAAATCTTATGGATTATATATGAAATCCTAACGTACCTAATCAACAAATTTCAAATCATAGCTATCATACGTTCTGAGATCGTTCATACATTCGGATGGATGGAAGAACAGACAAATAAGCGGATTAATCGGGGATTAATCGACTCAGCTCGTCGCCTTGATTATAAAAGCTCACATATAAAAAGAAATGTTTGTTTTCTGCAAGTTTAGTTTAAAAGTCTTTAAATTCAGCAAGGATTGCTAAACTGGCTATCATACGTATAGTCGAGGACTTTCGCTGTTACTCTTATTTACAAGTACACAATATCTAGAGGTGGAAGGCATACTCAACCAAGTGCCGACGGCTAAGAGTACAAGTCGTGGTCAATTTTTGCGCATATGTTGCCTTGAAGTGAGGTCGAGTGGAGCAGCTTGCGATTCACACACCAACACACACATTTTCCATTTGCCATGAAAAGCACTTGAGAAAGCAGCAAAAAAAGAACGAAAGAAAAGAATCGCATTGTGAAAAGCCGAATTCTAAATACCCTTGAGAACAGATTGAAATTACATTTCCATACTTTAACTGCAATTGATCCTGAATGGCGTACTAATCCCGATATGAGATAGACATACATATTGATTAGACATATAGTGAGGTCTACTCCAATCAGTGTCACATATCTCTCGTAAAAATGATAGCATTGTTCGCCATTTTACGGAAAATCCCTCAACTGTGCACCCTAAGGCAATTTGTGTGTTGTTGTGTGGCCCAACAAGTTTATTTTTCTGCCAGTCAGGCACACAACGGCCACAGAGCTGTTCGAAACTCAACAAATAAATGAGTGGAGAGTGGATAAAATATGATTTCAAAATTGCTGCAACCTGATTGCATCGCATTGCATTGCAATTGCGAAGGGATTTTAATTGGTCTAGCTGTGAGTGAACGGAATAAGAAATCTCATTTGAGCAGCCCTTCTGCCCCTGCTGCAATGCCACTAGCACTGCAGCTCATCCAAAAGCCCTATCTAGAAACATTTTCCAATTCATCGACGAAGCTTTACTCAAACACACAATAACCATAAATCTTATGGAGCTGCACTTAACTTGAGCCGAAGTGCATATAATTTTCATTTAAATACCTATAGAATTTGTTGCTGCTCTGTCTCCTTTGTCTGGCCTGCCAGAAAAACTAGAAAGTAGCCGAAAATGTCCTTGCTGCCTGCGACAACGTGACTAGCTGAAAGCCAGGGCAATATTTTTGCATTTTGCAATATTTTTGAGAGCGTTGTTAATTTCACGACTGAATGGTTAGTGTTTTCAGCGATTTCCTTTCTTGAGAGGTGCCATGGTAGCTGCTTTACGAGAACGTTTGCCATGAAAGAATCTTCTTTATTTTTTTTTATACTCATTTAGCAAGTGAAAAGGGTATATTGGTTTTGTGCAGTATTCGTATTAATGCACATATGTTTGCCTATAGTAAGACGTTTGCCATCAACTCTTAAAAGAGCTAGAGAGCTCAGACATGCAATATACATATATTCACTGGCACTCCTGCTTTATAAGACTTATCAAAGAAGTACTATATATATTTAGAATACGTACTGAAATAGTCAATTGATACAAAAAAACTTTACAATTGTACATGAAAAAATGTTGATATATAATAAATAATATATTCTTGCTAATAATTCTACTTCATATCATATTTATTCATAAAATGATCTCATCCAGTGCGTGACAACTAAATCGTGACTTTGAATACAATTTGAATAAATTGTTTTTGGACTGTGGACTGTGGACTGTGGAGTGAGTATAGGGACAGTCAGACTTGGGTTTTTATTTGGTGTGTCTATAAAACAACAAATGCAATTAAATTTACGAATAGCTTTGCATTTCTAATCGGTTTGGAGAACTTTTTTAATCACTTCCACACCTATTCGAAGCTATGCAGAGAGCTGATAATAAGCTCTGCTTAAATTAAAAACTTTTCACCCTCCGAAACTTATTTTCATCTTTTATTATTCGGGCTTGCTTTCCACTTGATGCTGCAATTTCCCAACGCTAATTGCAATAAATTTGCGTTAATAAACTGAAACTGTGGCAAATTGCCAGCAGCATTTGCCAAGTGGACCAACAGCGCCCAGACAGCAAATTCGGTTTATAATACTCTAATAGAGCCAATGATCAACTGTTTTTTAGTTCAGCATTACTTTAGTACATTACGATTTAAATTAATCACTGAATGATCAGAAATGAAAGATATTTTCTCAAAATGAACTAAAGTTCTTTGCCATTCTAAACCAAACAGTTCTCTAATATTTTTTTTTCCAATTTAGCCTTTTCCCATAAACAATATCAAATATCAATGAACAAAGATTTTCAATATATTTAAATATTCTCAATCTGAGCAAGAGTATTTATATTCGGATAGTCAGCGCTCTTTTTTCTTAATATTAATTATTTGGCAAAAAGCTGTGAAAGTAATTTTCACTCTTAGTTAAGTGTAATTAAAAAACAGATTTTTCTGATTTGAAATTATATATGCATGCGCTTAAATATGAAGTGGTCTTTAACAAATTATAAGCCTTCTGTTGCTATCGCTCAATTATATTAATTGCAGCTCTTGAGCTTTGCGACTTCGACCACGCCCACAGCAATTAGCATGAACAACTAGTTGGATGACTTTTTCGTCGACGCTTTCAGAGTGATTAAAATCGCACAATGGACATTCCCAGCTACAGCCCCAACCCCAGCAATATAAGATGACCAGCGCGATGGCTCCTTCCTTCCATTTTTGGTTTCTTCCGGCTAAACCACACAATGCCTCACATTTGCATACACTTTGAACTATTTCAGCAGCTTCGCATGGGACCCCCTGCCAGCCTGAGGTAGCCACCAGTTACTCGTTGACTCGACAATTTTGCGAAATTAACCTCAGACTCGACGGCGGCCTCAGGTCACGTTGCAATTTGCCAGCGTTCACGTAAGCCACTTGGGTCAGCCCAACAACCCCCACAGGCGGCATCAGTTGTGCGTGGATGGGGCTGCTGACGTTGCGGCATTGGCATAAATTTAAAGTGACTCGAAGGAAGAAGAGGCGAGCTCTGACAATAGCCGCAACTGTAGCGTCGTCAGCTAACTAATGATGCCCTAAATTGAATCTAATCATCATTAACAATTACACTACAGCGGCGCTGGCTCGTGTGATTACCCCCAGTCAGAGTAGCTCACTCGACCATTAAGTCTAATCATATGCAAATAATTAAGCGCACTGACACAACCAACACGGACCAGACACCCGGCCAGCCAATGAAATATTTCCCTTAGGTCCCATCGTGCAGTTGTCGCCAATACTTTTGTGCTCTCTGCTCCCACCACGCAGCGCCCAGCTCAGTCTGCTCTCTGGCCTCCCTGCATTAACGTCAATGTGCGTGCCAGATAGACAGGCAGTCAGGATATGCTGCTGCTGCCCTGCTCTCCTGGTCTCCTGGTCGGCTGGTCTCCTGCTGCATGTGAATTGTCGTCGTCAACGCTGTCGAGTGCCTGCTGATAATGCACACACTCGGTTCATAGGTGGCTAATAAATTTGAATATTAATTGTCAGTGTCTGTACCTCTGCCAGTGCCAGTGAATGTGCCCATGCCTGCCTGAGGTTGCACTCGGAGATTAAAATGCGCCACTGCAGAGACTTCCTTTGAGCTGGGGCAATTTCCAAGGGCTCTAATTGCTTTGACCACTAAATTAGGCAGTGGAGCCAACGATCTAAATGAAACTGTGACCTCATAGTGTTACGTATTTCCTTAGATTGTCCACATATATCAGTAGTATTATTGGTTGGAAATAATCGGATTGTGATTAACGATATTTTAATAGAATATAAATAGATTTTTTATGAAATTGGTATATCTAAGATTAAGTTCGATTATTTATGAAGTATTTCCCTTTCAGCTGAAAAGTTATCAATGAGTAACTTGATTCCTATCTGTATATAGTGAAGTGTTAGCCAATACCCTTATCTGAGGATCTTTGTTATAAATATCTGGTTTATAAGATCTATAATAGGCACTTACTTTACAAGTTTACATCATTATCATAACTCACATACTTATTGATAAATATCAATATAGTAACTTCCCCTTTCGGGTGTAAAATGTTAATAATAAAAAAATAAAATAACAAAAAAGAAAAATAAGAATATAGAATTCATACATTCATTCATTCGACCAAACATATATTTCACCATAATTAATTTACTTCCAAACTATCCTGCCTTGGGGCAGAGCAGCTCTATTATAATATAAACTAAAGAATACATGGAGACTTAAGCAGTGACAATACCTACAAGCTTTAGTATTATTAATTACAGAAAGCATATTTATATTTTCCCATACTCTTACCTCTATCATAATAAAATATTACTGGGCTAAGAATCAATAGGACGTAGAGAATTCACAACTAAAACATTATAATAATTCACAACATGATATTATAATGGATGTTATATTAATAATTATATTATATTATTATATTATATTGTAAAATTAATATTTTTAAAATAAATATAAAGGAATGATTTAAACTTAAATATTATTATATATTAAATAATTATTAAATAATAAATTTAACGCAGATAACATATATTTTATATAAATAATAGGGACAAATTAAAATGTAAGGTGCAAAGCTTTCACCTGGACTCTGTCAATGATTTGATTGATAAACAAAATGCAAGTCTCTAGCTCTTATATTTTCTCATATCGAAGCATTCACAAATGGGGACGGACGAACCGACGGCCAGACAGGACAGACAAGCCCTCATCAAGAATATATTTATTTGGACTGGATGCGGCCTGCCAAGCTTCCTTCTGCCTGTTACATACATTTAACAATACCGTGATATCCCAATTTCAATAGTTTCAGGGTAAAGAAATTACAAAGTTTTTTTTTCGCTTGGCTTTGTTCAGTTAACTCATTTATTTACCACTAAAGTGTCCCTGATGAATGCATTTTTGGCCGAAATTAATGTCTGCTTAAGTTAATAATTTAAATACGGATGTTACCCAAAGGAAAAGCGCAGACAGATGTAAAAAATCGTCATGCAATGGAGATTACTCGGCTGGAAGATACTCAGCAGTCGCAATTAGTTCTGACAATCTGAATTGTCAGAATTATATTGTTTAATCAGGAAAATGTGAAAGAAAGATTGTAGCTGCGAAATCATCTGGTTATATCTGCTGGATCGAACAGCACCGCACAACTGATGTTACTCATGTATTCATAAATTTTTCAATCACTTCGATTTCCCCCCTTTTGGAGTTAGAGAGATTGCAAAATTGAAAAATATGCCGCATTGCAATCAAAGGGCCAATCTCTGCAAGCTTTCATACCCCAAAAATGGACCAATAAAAGAGGAAAAACCTGGCATGCAAACCAGGATAAAGCTGTTGCCTAGCCTGGCCTCAATAACTGGGTGGCTGCCACGATTAATTTAACGCTCCACTGTGTCAAGCTGTTGCGGAACACTCGCGCACACTGGTCAAAATGAAAGAGCCGCAACCTGCACTCGGCTCTACTGCATTGGACGGCTTTCGGGGCAGAGCCTCTCGCTGCCTGACCAATAGAACATTTTCCGTTTCCGTTGTGTTGCAGAAACTCGGCCTCTTCCTCGGCCTCGTCCTCGTCCTCACGCGCCAAACATTCTTGTGGGCACTTGCGTGCTCATAGTAGGCGAGCAAATGGGCAAGAAGTGGTTTTGCCTCTATACAGAAGAGCATATGAAACCTTCAAGGCTTGCTACCAGTGAGGCCAGTGAGGACTGCTGTATACAGTGGAGATTCGATTCGATGACTACGAATTGCCGCTGCGGCGCTGCCAAATAAAAATGCGATTTAATAGCTAAATTACGCCCCAATATGTGTGTATATCTGCATCTGTATCTGTCTGTCGACATTTCTGCTGCGTTAGGCAACTTGAGTCCCACAAACTTCCTGCACCTCTCCCCACCCATCGAGCCTACTGGCCAGCCTGATTGCACTGGCCACCGGCCACTGGATACTGGATACTGGGCCCAATGTATAAGTGTGGGCTGGAAAGCTGCACATGCAGCAGAATTTTAAGCCACGTGGCCATCGTTGGATGACCCAACGCTTTTGACTTTTAATTGCATTACACGAAAGTCATATATTAATTGCATAATTGAATGCAGCCAACGTGCAATGGGCGAAAATTTGCTGCCTGGTTGCACACTATTGTTGCAAATGGCAACACAATGAGGCTTCAATTGCGGCACGCAGAAGTGATGAAGCCAATATGCTGATAAATAAATACATTTCAATCTCTTCCAAATCAATCACGTAGTTTATTCATTCTAATTTCAGAAGTGCTATTCAGGCTTAATACTACTTGTCAAAGCTCCACCAAATCACTCAGGTTGAGAGATGAATATAAATTGAAAAGGCAGAGATCTTCCATAGACAATACTCGATATGAGCAAATGAAAATCAATTTTCTAAAATCTCTTCTACTCTTTTAGCTTGTAACTCTTTTAAATCTCAGTAAATTATATTTTAATAATCAAATTCGCATTTGCTAGAATACAGCAAAGAAAGAAATCCATTTTAATCCGTTTTTGAAAATGTAACTGTAACTGTAACTGTGTAACTGTATATATACTATTCCTCATAAACTCTATGCTGATAGTCACAGTCCGTCCGCTCGTCTCCTGTACCAAAAAAACAAAAGCTAGAAATAAATATTCTTTTATTATAAACAAGTAAGAAGGCTCTATTCGAGACGGCTCAACTACGAGATACCCTGAACCCTGCCAAAAAAAAACTAATACTCTTCTTCTTTACGAACGTATGAGCGCGCGATCTGCTAACCGCGCAGTTTCTGCCGTAGCTTGAGATGGGTCGGGCTCTACTTTGGACGCTTATAGCTCCATTTCTAGATGGCGATCTTCATGAAACTGTCGGAATATATAATTAGCATACACATGGGTCTATTTGCCATATTACAAGTCTCTAGTATTTGAAATGCGTTTTTTTTTTTCAAAATCTGAAAATTATGAAATCAGCGTCTAAATAGTATCTATCTAAATTTATAAATTAGAAATTATTCAAATTATTCAAATTCAAATTCAAATTATAAATTTGAAGTCTTCAGCTCCAACGGTGTAGATGTTATGCTCAAAATACCTTTAAAAAAAAGTATAGAATTTTCGATTTTTATCGATAGTTTTTACTGCGTAACTAACATACGAGTATTTATGTGAATTGTCCCACAAGCTTTTGTAGTTTACGAAATATCAACGTTCATACGGACGGACAGACGGAGGGCTATATCAACTTATTTTTTTGTGGTGATCAAAAATACATTTACTTTGTGGCGTGTGCGACGTCTCCTCCTGGCTGTTACATACATTTTTACAAAACCATTATACCCTGAATTCCTATTTTCAATGGGTTCAGGGTATAAAAAATATTCCTGTATATCGTACGCAGTATATTTATTTTCTCGATAACTCATTTGTGCTGATAGGCGATGAAAATCTATTAGTCGATTTGTTTTTTAAGCGTGGCTTTAAAACTACAAGAGAGAAAAAAAATCAACTGATTTTTAGCATCCTGCAAAGAAATCCCTTATTTTATATATTTTCTATTTCTTGATAATCTAACTTAACTTAAAATACATAATATTTATTTATATTTATTAGTCATTTATATATTTATTATTCATTTCAGTTTAAAGCAGATTTTCTTTACGAATATAATGCAATTTGTAGAAATTTTATAGGAGACGCGTTAATTTTATTTATTAAGTAGAATAATATTCCAAATATATATATTCACTCTTCTGTCATTATAAACTTGGTATACATTACAACATTAATCGTCTTTTTAAATGGCAGTAAATTGCATATTTCTAGTCGCGTTATCGCTGCTCTAAAACAAGCATGTCATTTCGCCCAGAAAAACAATCTGCACAACACTTGTAAAACTTGACAGGCGTGCAGCGGACAAGTTTTACGGGCAGCCCAACCTCCTGGGCGGATGGGGCAGATGGAGTAGATGTCGCCCACCGCAGCAGTGCAACAGCAGCTTCGTTGGACCCTTTGGAGCTGCTGCTCGTTGAGAGCCCCACCATCCAGCGATACACAAACATTTACAATTTATTGCACATTTGCCTACGAAATATCGTCCAATTCAGGGCAGCTCAGACAGTTAATGGAGTATGCAGATGGGTGGCTATTCCATGCCACGTCGCCTCGCACTTCGCTACGTGCCTAGGACTGATACGCTGGGTTGGCGTAGCTGTTGGCCTGATGTGCTGCGGTGGGTGTGACATTACAGCATGTTCCATTGCACATTTGATGAATTTATTGCAGTTTAGAATTTTTTGCCCAATGTGCAGCAGTTGCAATTTTCCCAAAGACACATGAAACAGAACCAAAAAAAAAATGGCGAACTGCAATACGTTCCCATGTAACCAAACAAAATGAAAAAAAGGCAACAAGATACTGAGTCTGCATACGAAATGCTGAATACTAGATGCCCTCTAACGGCCATCATCATGGGAAAAAAAATCATAAACAATTTCTTGAGTAATATAATTATAAATGACCGACTGTTGATCGTCTTTAATTGAAAAGAGCAAATCGTTTCCTAGCCATGATCTGTTCAAGGAAGTCTTTTCAAGTCTCAATGTCTCTAATATGCCACGATATATGAAGGGGATGTCCGATAGCTCTGCTTCTCCGGCACGTTTTCTATGGATGAAACTGTCAAAATGAACGCTTAGAAACTTATTTATAGTTTGGCGTACACAATTTTCAAAGTCTGTGCCAAAAACTTGGCTCTTTGCCGGCAAGTGTGAGAGCATGAAATGAAGTTGAAGTGATATAGATAAGGATAATAAAGAATAGCCAAAGTGTCATATGGTGGGTGCGCGCAGCTGTCAGCTCGAGTTTGCAGCTACACAGATTCAATTTGTTGATGTGAGTGCAAGCTCTTTAAAATAAGGACATAGCTCGCACACTCCACTCCTTCTCTCTTTCTCTCGCTCTCTTTCTCTTCCTTTCAGTCCGATTAAATTGTCTTTTACAGCTGCAAGGTGCCTGAATCACCTGAACGCTCCAGCACGCCGTCGTCTAGTTAATTACCCACTGATTACAGCTAGCTGCAGTCGTTGGCGCTGGCCACTTGCTTTATAGTTGGCTAAGTGGTATTTACGTTTTAATTTAACGCTTCTTTTGGGTGCAAGGTAGTCAGAGGTGGCCAAATGGGTGCTTGGGCAATGCGCTTTCGGTTTCAAGAAATGCAATACAAAGGCGAAAAGCAAAAGCCAAAAAGCAAGCCGGATACCGAGGCTTAAAAAGCTTTAAGGCACAACTAAAGACGTTTCTCTCCCCGGCTACGGTCAAAGGGGCTGGACATTACCGTCTGTAATTGCTGCGGCTGCGGGCAAGTCCCGGACAGACGACAGACAGTCGGACAAGCAACTGTTGCCTTTGCCTTTGCCTTTGGCGTTGCCCCAGTCGGAGTTGTCGACGTTGTCGCCCATTCAAGTGGTTTTTGATGACAAAATGAAAGGTAATTTTGCGCAAATTCTCGCCACGATTCTGCCACAGCAGCAGGGTGTCCAGAACAAATGACAAGTTATGCCCGGAGCAGACGCTGAGTGTGAGCCATCAAATAGGCTTTGTGCTGATCGTTAATGCAAAAAAATTGGCTAGCCGGCAATTGGCCAACAAAAGGACGTTAAAAATGTGCAAAATTATAATGAAAACGCTTTTCGGCAACCGGAAATTGTGGCTGCATTAGAGATAAGTGCTTCAGCGATGCCACCAAATGACGAGAAAAAGTTTGTTCAGCTTTCCTTGACTCCTGGCAGAGAGAGCTTCCAGCTTTAATCAATCCGGACCCCATTAAAGCGCTGGCAAAACAAACAATGGCCAATGGCTTTGCCTAACTGGGCATATAAACGATGCCGTCGCTACGACAGGAGTATCTCTAACTGCATCCATATCTGTATTTCTACATTTAGCTGTAGCTGTATTTGTATCTGTCTAACTGCGGATGTGTCTGTGTATGGCGGTAAATCTTTATAAGCGCGAATAATTGGTTTCCTCATTTAATGCGAATGGTTCATGGACCATGCCAAGCGAGATGTAACAGTGGGGCAGCAGGCAGGCGTTGCAATCGTTGTGCCGCCGTCAAAGAAAATGCTTCACAATAAACATCAGCTTTTTTTTTTTTTTTTTGCCATGGCCCCGGTGGCTGCCCGGTCGGCTGTCAGAGCAAACAGCAGGAGTCATAATATTGCAACAGCATCAGGATCACAGTCAAAGCTGGAGTCAGAGTTGAAGCCGCTGTCGGCTGTGACTTGGGGGAGCAAAAAGAAATTGCTGGAAAAAATTAATTGCATTTTCATTATGTTGACTGGCTGAGTTAGTCGCAGTCAAAGGGAGAGCAGCAGCCAGCAGGAGTAGCAGACAGACAAATGACGGGGATATAGGCACTTAGACATCTCTGAAATGGGGCGGTTGCTTGCGCCAACTAATACATATTCATTCTGACAGTTCGAAATAAGTAAAATGAAAATGCTAATAAATCATAACGTGCTAGGTGTTAATATCTATTGGCAAACGCAAAGTATTACTGAGGTGCATAGTCCATACATAGCCCGGCACTTGCATAAGCAACCCATTTTTAGTAGATACTATCAGAATACTTAGAGCACGCGCGGTTCGAGTGGATTTCCTTATCACAGCCTTATAAATTGATCTATAAAAATAAGTGAGGTCGAACAACAATAAGAAACTCTTCTTATCTCTCTCTATATGAGCAGCGGAAAATTGATTTCACCATCGTGGTTATATAAAGCTGACTAGGCCAGAATAATGAATTGATCGATTAGATCAGATATGTCACATGTTTCCATAAATATATCAACTATTACTGATTTATTAGCAAGTTTGTGAAAGCCTCATGATCGCTTTAGAGAGTGAGTTAACCCTCTGCTCTATTTAATATTCCGAGTTATTTCCCAATTTCTGACACCAACCCAATTTAGCCACGCCCACTCAGATTACTATCAAGCGAAATGCATGAGTCAAGCATTGCGCTGATATGAAGCGAATGCCGTAAAAGATAAATATTTTTTTCATTATATTGACATAAGATACTTGAACCGAGGGCAATACACATGGGAGATTGTGTTGCTTACTGTGGGACTTATGGTTGCTGAATATCTTGCGAAAACGCCGCTGACTGGTGCTTGTCGAAAGTAGAATAGAAGAATCTCACACCAGGTCAAATGATACATGTGATAAGCCTGCTATTCTACTTGCCAATCCACACCGATTGAGAGGTATCGATACCTCGCAAACACATTTTGTTCGAAATCAAAAACTGAACTCGCGACGCTAAACCGAGCGACAGGCAATGCAATCACAGCTGACAATCTATATCAAAATATATACATTTATATTTCTGTCAATCGGCATATATCACTATATATGTATATGTATATAACACATTAGGCAAGTCAAAACACGGCGCAGAACTAAGCACTTCGGAGTTCAATAACGAAATAATGACATATTTTCATAGATATCGCTTTTTATATGATATGCCTTATCTGACGACGGTATTTTATTTACTTTACCTTTTACTCAGGCAATATCTTTCTGACAATACAAGCGAGCGTGTGTGTGTGTGCGTGTGTGTGTGTGAGAAGCAGATAACTGGATTTGGATTGGCCGCTCTTATCGATAGTAGGAAACGTCGACACACACTGACAAAGATATCACAACCTCATGACGAATATGCCATGAATAAATAGCGCCAAGTGTATAAAGTTAAGGCTCCAAATACATATGATGAATCGGACCAACAGGTTATACATAAGAGGAGTTACTGCATATATGTATAAATGTATCGAATAAGGTGAATTTTGTAACAATTGGAAGCTCTCTCTATCGATTCCATATCAGCTGAAGACTGTATCGTGGTCACTGAGCAAACACCGGTCGAGAGCGGCCTGGAAGACCGTGAAACGCTTCGAGCATATTATTGATAACCAGAAAAGAAAAAACCCCAAAATCAAACTATATCGTTCTTTACGTACAGAAAAGTACATACTACATGCATGCATATGTATGTGCAGGTAGACGACTATATATACATTTTGGGCTGGTATCAATAAATGCTTCTACTGCGGCAGTCACCAGCGAGCTGGGCCCGATAAGATATAGACATTGCCTTTGATAAATGACAATCAGGTGAAGAGTTTAAGAAGGTGCAGACAATATCTGACTATTCACTCCATGGGATAATCAAATATTGTAAATTCTAAAATTGAAAATTGATCGGGTTACCTTCTCACAACGGCTAAGAATCATATTTCTACCATATAGGACCACAAAATTGATGGCTAACTTCGATTAGCGGCGGCAACTAGACGATACTATAAACGTCTTTGTGCTGAGTATCAATAAAAGCCTTACACTTGTTTTCGATTCAAAAAGGTAAGAGCCGACTACAAAATACTCTCTCTACTATGCTTCATCAGGAACTTAATGATAATAAACAAGTAAGAACGTTGCAGTTAGGCGCAACTAACAGCGATATACTTTGTTCCCATAGGTGCATCTTATTTATTTAATAAACATTTAATTAACGAAATATTTCGGCAATTAGCAAACGTACATGGCAAGCAACAAACGTTTTCCCTACACATACATACAGATTTACACATGTACACACTATACGAGTATACACAATTTTCTATGTATACATACAAAAGTTTGGATGCCAGAATATTCTAAGAATTGTGACTGAATTGAGAATTTTTCGATCGTTACTTTAGTTTTGTCAAAAGGCGCTCTAGCAATACCTTATTTGGTTTTAGTTAACGAAACTTAAGTCAGGGCAGTGGCGCTGGTGGTAAGCGCTATACAAGCTATACTTGGGTGCGTGGGTTCGAATCCCGCAGAGAACTTTTTTCAAAAATTATTTATTTTTTATTTTTTTAATATTTGTATATTTATTATAAAATGCTTGCTGCCAATTGATAATCATTTATAAACATACGCATATGAATTGTGCATTTAAGTAAAAACTAAAACTGCTTTATTCTTTCCGATTTGCGACGCTGTGTGGCAGGCAGTTTTTCTATGCATGCATATATGTATGTATGCATGTGTGCGTGTATACACATCCAAAAGTGTATACATATTGCAAGAATTGCGATTGTATTGTTTTGTGTCGTCACAAACTGCTGATCAGCTGGTCAACCCGAGTATACATGCAAAATTTCAAGTCTCTAGTGTCAATAGTGTTCAAAATATAGCACAATTTGAAAAATCACTATATATTCAGGTCCGATTTGCCACGCCCCCAATGGGCGTAGACATAAAACTTTTTGATCGATCTTCTTAGAATCATAACATTAAATCACATGCAAAATTTCAGCGTTCTAGCTTTAACGGTGTAGAAGATACGTATTTCCCGATTTGCCACGCCCCCAATGGGCGTAGATATATCCGCCATAGCTTTTTGAACTTGGGTTGTCACCCCGAGTATACATTTCAAATTGCAACTCTCTAGCTCATCATCTAGTATGATAACTTAACTATGGGCGGAAGAGTTTTCCGATTTGCCACGCCCCTAGTGGGCGGATCGGGAAAATTTTTACACTTTATAATTCGGGAACATATATGAGTATATGTTTAAAATTTCAAGTCTCTAGCTCTAATAGCGCCGAAAAATATTGCGTTCATACGGACAGACGGACAGACGGACGGACAGCAAGACGGACATTGCACAAACCCAATATACTTTTTCCCCTTCGGGAACAAAGTATAAAAATTGAATATACAAAATCTATTTACAGTTTAATTTTCAATTTGAAATTATACGAAAGGGCTGTTATCATCATTGCTCATAAATATTTACATTAAAAAAAAAAAAACTAGCTGCACAAACAATGTTTTCATATATTATATGTTTGTCAGTTTGCAGTAATCTCTCTGTAGAGCGATTGTGAGCATATGTTACAACTATTTGCACAGAGTTTACTTAGGATATTTACAGGGAATATCTAACAGCACGTTCAGCCGATCTACTTGGCTGCAGCCTTCGAACTGCTCTCAGCGAAGACAGGACATGTCAAGATAGCTGAAAGACCATCTGGCATTTAAAGATATATCCGGAGATGCAGACCATGGAAATAGTTATTTAGAAAATATCAGAGAGTGTGTACCTTGTGCTGTACTGGGGTATATGTGTGAAAGAACTTAATAAGCAAATAGGTTTTCTGTAAAGCGAGTCAAATGAATGTCATCGTAGACTTCCACAAAAAGAGTTGAGTACCTCTTGCAACAGAGGCCTTAGAAACATAAACCTCATTTCTTGTCTTATCGATTCTATGCTGAGCTGTGTATTTCCGCCAGTGACTACAAATAAACAACCTAACTTTTATCGATATTATATAACGCGTCTCGACTAGCCCCGACGTTACAAATTTAAGTCGAAAAATACCAATTTGTTGCTTCGCCGAACGAAATAAGTCGCTATATCTTATCTTGCGGCAGGGTAGAAATATTTATTGATATGTATTACTGTGAGTGAGATTTTCTATACCTACCAAACAGCAAACAAGCTAAAAGTTCCTAAAAGACTTTAACGGCTGACTTTTCATACCGTAGACTGTGAAAACATTTGCTCTACTTAGACTTGCATTTTCATTCAGAATTAAACTGAGGCCCATGATGATTTACCGAGAATTAGAATTGATATATTCTACTATAGCGATATAGAGAAATATAGAGATCGATGGTATTAAAAATTAAATGTGCTGATCTATAAATAGGATTAGTCACGCTATTTAAAAATGCGGCTAATCAAAGTGAGCTGAGGCATTAGAGAGCTCATTCGATTTTCTGGAAATGTTTGTTCGATTATGAACACTATCTTTATGTGACTTTATTTATATGACCCCTAAAGAGTGGCGCCAGTCTAAAAGATACTGACACCAATTGAAAACTGGAAAACAAGTATTCGATTAGTCATACTAGTTTCTTATCATATGGCATGTTTTATATATTACTTCGAATTGTTGAGCCTAGCACAAATACGCGTCATTTTGGACTCTGCCTGCTAAGCCTTGGACCTCCACATTCCACACTATGGCTGGAACTGTCGAAATATATTTCAAATGTGTCTCAAGAGACGGTTTAGGGAATTTTCAGTTTGAATTATATTACTGGCATTTGAATCAATAAGGCAAAGCTGAACGACTCGAAGAAATACATTTAAATTCCACAAAGGACAAGCCACTGACGCTCTCATCCAATGCAAAAGTCCTTCAGGGGCTTCGGGGGCACTGCGGCATATTTGCACGTAAGATTGATTAAAAAATACGTGTTGTGATTGCATAATGAATGCACAAATTCCGTTGTAAGCGCAGCGGGGCTTGATTGGGTTTCGGACAATTCATTAATGCTCGGAGTGGGACGAAATGTGGAAGTGCAATAAGGCCTGAAAGGGGGTGGAGGGCGCACAAAGCCAAGTAAACTTTTCAGAGAAGTTTGGCAGGTGAGGCGAGAGCTGTTGAAAATCCATTGATAAAGAAATAATAATTTCCGCTCTTGTCGCCCACCAATGCACACAGTTTAAGATGATTTTCAATTTCCGGACTCATTCAAGCCAAAGAAAAAATATTCTGCTGCTGCAGTTTAAGGTACAGTCGCACGCCGCGCCATAAGGTCGAAGACCGCTAAACGCCAAGCCGGGGCCACGAGGGGGCTACGTGGGCCCCAGCCTAGGCAGATAACACCTGCGGCAGCCTGCAGCCTGCAATGAAAAATCGTTTAATGGCACCTTTCACACACTCCGGGCACAAGCACAGGCACAGGGACAGGCAGAGCCGGAGTCAGAAACTGTTCGGGGTAGGCAGTGCGGTCCGGCCCAACCTTTTGCAGTCATTTCAACTGTCAGTCTGTTTTGTCAGCAGGTCGGCAGGGCGCCACTTCTAGCTGCAGGCAGCAATTGCAACATTGTGCAGCCGCCATCTGAAATGGGAGCAACCTGCAGCAATCCTTTTGTATAGAGCAGTCACACAGCCAACATCATTTGTCAAGCTCTGTGGCAATTAGATTTGCCCTATGACTATTTCTATTTGAATCGTCACCCTGTGATTGCGAATACTAGAATATGAGTTGCTTGACTCTGAATACCCTATAAATTGAAAGATTTCCATAATATTCTGGAAAGTGAAACAGTCATTGAATTCACAGAGATATGCAAGCTGTTAATATAATATATAACTCTCATAGTTGAGAGATAAAATCAAATATACATTGATGCAGGACTGCTATCAAGTATCATGCAGTTGCTCCCAATTCATGACTTCCATTCATCATTTAAACATTCATATTAAAGGAATATAGTTACAACTTGTATCATAATTTCTTTTCTCCATCAATTACCCCCATTATTCCAGACCAGAACTATTATGTCTTTCCCTCTTTCTACTATATTTCAGTAACTATTTTGAAGCAAACACCCGGGTCACTTGACTGGGACTGTACGTCGTGTACTTTAAAGTCGGCAACCCACATTTTTATACCTTTTCCATTTATATTATATGCGTTTGTTTACGAAGTTAGTTTAATATTGAGACATTTATAGCCCCGATAAGATATATAGCACTGCCAGTAAGTATATATACCATGATGTCGCCGAGCATACAAATATACATGCATATGTACATATATAAAAATATACATATATGTGTAGGGGTATTTGAGTGTGCCACTTTAAACAAGTGATTTCGATTTCTGATTAGAATTTGAACATTGGTAAAGAGATTATGCAGCAAAGATAGTGCAACGCCAATGGAGGTATTTCTAGGCCTCTACTGAACGCATGTAGTTTATGGGTAATTTAGATAGAGTTCTCATTCCATTCCAGCGTAGCCTATAATTTTACAAATCTCCTTAACAGCTATGGCTACGATTGCTAATTACCAATGCATCTGATGGCAGTCGCTTCCATTAACCAACACCCAAATGCCAAAGTTTTAATCAATACCCAAAACCGCAACAAAGTCAACCAACCGCCACTGCAGCTAATAGACCAGGCCCACAACCACAACCACAGCCACAGCCACACACACACACACACACACTCACACTCACTTAGGGCAGGGACACCTTCGAATGCCGCAGCACGTAGAGCTCGTTAGACATTTTCTTAAGCTAATATTTTCGCAGCGCACGGTCAACATGGACACAGACACGGACACGGGCTGCTGCCAGAAGGAGATTATTCAAATGATTGGAAATTATCATGTCCTTGCATCCATTTTTGGCTGCCAGTTACCCATTGGCCATCGTTGTCCATTGGCTGCTGGCCGTTGCCTATTGCCAGTTAACAGTGCAGCAGCTCCGGTGTGCAAACAACAAATTGCATTTGTCATCTGCTGCATAAATAACGAGATAATACCGTAACATAATAACTGTCAAGGGGGGTCGCCAAGGCTGGCTGAGAACTGCTTCATAGGTAATCCACCTTTCATTTGGTCTGGGTTGCACGTGTCCCCCGTTTGAGGTTTGCATTGGAAATTTCAAATGTGTGTGAATGCATGTATGTGTGTGTGCATGTGTGTATATATGTGTATGTGTGTGTGGTGGGTGTGTGCGAAATGCGAAATTTGTATCGTCGATTTGCATATTTAATCAAAATTAACATGACCGATAAAATCAATTACACATCCACACACACACACAAAGACATAGCAAGAGGAAGACAAGTAGCAGTCGTCCGCAAGATACTCACACGCATCACTCACACACACACACACACACATCCACATCACCCATCTCGCAGCTTGTCGAAAAACAATTGCATTAGAAAATGTCGCCATTCTCATTGTCATCCTGCTCGCTCTCATCTCTCCCGTACAGAGGAGGACTTGTACAATTTTCGGTTCGTTTGGTTCTGAAATCCTTTTTGCAAAATCTACGACCATGTCGCTCTCAAACAGTGTAAACTGCAGTGCCAGCCGTGTAGCCACGTTTACATTCACGTGCGTGTTAGTGTGTGTGTGTGTGTGTGTGTGTATTACTGCATTGTTTTAGACACTAATACGGCCAAGGGCTTATCCTGTCCAATGTGCTTAAATTGTTTCTTCCTGTCACACTGATTTTCTCTACCCGATTTATCCATTGCGCCTTTGCCTTTGTTACATCTTCTTCTTCTTCTGCTGCTGCTGCTGCTGCTGCTGCTGCTGCTGCTGCTGCTGCTGCTGCTGCTGCTGCTCTGTGCAATCGAAGTTTTATTATGCAGGCCTTAAATGGAAATAAATATGCAACTGCACCAATCTGATACACAAATGTGTAATCTATTTAATTGTATTTACATACATTGAATTGCGTCTGTAACTGCGGACTCAATATTATTTACACACTCGAGAGTCATATGAGAGTGAATGAACTAAAAGCTTGAGCTTCGATTATTCACTGGAAATACTAACCAGAAGCCTGATGCTGTTCGCATTCATGCAATAGTAAAATACTTTAAGCCTAGTCAATTTGTTATGCAGGCAGATCACCTAAACCTAAACTAAGGTCAGTATGTGTGGAATGTATGTGACGCATATACAAGTTTAGAAATAACAAACAGCAATAAGATTATCTTCTTATAGCTCTGTTCTAGGAGATCTAAGTCCGAAAAGTGCTACTAAAACAGCAGCGAGTCAGCTGTTATGTTTCTATCTATTAAGCTATAAAAGAGATAATAAATTCTGAAAACTATTTACATATGAATGAAAATGGTTTGCAACGAATATAAAATTGATCAACGTCTAAGACTCACCCAAATATACATATGTATCTCCATTTCCATCGTCTGATGCAAATGGAATTGATCCAACAACCGTATTTGTTGTTCTTTTGCGCATGACGCTGCAGCGCGCTGGAACTTCGTGTATTCCGTGCACTTGTGTTCATTGTCGCTAATTGTTCTAATTGTTCAACTCTCGAACTTTCTTCAGATCTGGCAACCTCACGCATTCGCAGTTTCCAACACTACGAACACGATCCACACTCAGCAATTAGGGTATCCCCAGCTTCTACCACTAGCTATACAATGGTATGAATGGCTAGTGCTGCTACCCACATGTAACTATCGATATTGCCAATCGATGCCTTTGTTTACATAATTCTGCGACAAAAATATTTCAAGCACTAAGAGCATTATTTTAGAATTTCGAATTATATTTTATTTACTTAATAAAACTTCCAAATTATTAAGTCAAAATAAAACATAATCTCTGAAATTTTACGAAACTTAGTTGCAGTTGCAATAACTCCTTATAACAGCTTAATTATCTTTATTGCTGAAGCGCTTGAAGACGAGATTTTGAATTGGATTGTTTTAAATACAATTATTAGAAAATTTGGATAGAATCAAATGAATCTTTAGTCTGCTGATTTTAGTCAAGTTATATATCGTTGGGTAAATAAAAAAGATTTATTTTCATTAATTTCCTGCCTAAACTCTCTGTGTAAGGATCTTGGAATTCAATGCGTTAAATAGACTTAAAAACCCTATGTCATTTGTTTACAGATCGCCAATAAAATATTGATGCATTTCTTCTAAAAGTACTTGAGGCACTTGAAATTGGAAGCAGATGCTGACAATCAGCAGCAATCCTTAGAAGCGACTTAAATTAAAAAATAAATAGAATAAATAAATAATAATAACAAAACAAAAAAATAAAATAAAATAAAACAATCAGTATTAATAAAGGCATTTCGCTTGTTAAATAAAATAAGGTGAAATGCAGTTGTTGACCGAAAAAATATATATTGGAAATTCATTCGCCTATTGCAACGACTAGTCGACTAAAGATAATGTTATATAAATACTACAACTTAACTAAGAATCATATGCCAGTTGACTGTACGCGGCTATGAGATCTGTCTACAGTAAGCAAGGCAACGGCTGCCAAAAGTAATATCCACCTCCTAATGGGGTATCATAGGAAAATTCCTTAAATTTAATTACGCTTTTAGTGCTTTTGTCTAGAAACGGGTCGCTTTATGCACGCACATAAAAAATATTGCCATTGAAGGTGAAGGTAAAGTTGATTTTTCCATTTAATATTTCCTCGCAGGCAAATTAACACCAATTGCAAAAGGATTCAGGGGAGCAGCCCACCGACCGACCGGGAAACTGCTTAACTGTCAGGGGGTGCCCGAATGGGATATCTGTGGGGGAGGACAAGGCAGGGCGGGGCAGAGCAGGACAGAGGTAAACGGACTTCATAAATTCGCATTGATTGCGTTCAATTAAAATTCAGTTATGCTCCGGCGGCGTTTGCCAGTTACAGGAATATTTTAATTAATTTTCACGCGTTCAGCACAAAATTTTCGTTAGCTGCCAAAGTACATTTCGTGCGATTCTCAATACTGTTGATGTTGTTGTTGCTGCTGCTGCTCCTGTTCAATATTTCCATTTAGCATTTATCCGTATTTAAGCCACTGACTGCAAAAATGCATTGACTTTTTTTCACTCATTCTATTTTCATGTCACAGAAACTTTAATTATGACAACTTTTGCCCGAATCAGCAAATTCTCCAGCCATAAACATTGCATAATGAGCAGAGAATATAGAGATAAACCTAATCTGTTTTTTATTTTAATAAATCGATTCGTTTTAAAAACAAACATAAATTGCTGAAAATTGTAAAGAAAAGTCAACAAGCTGTGTGTCTACCATTGAATGAATAAAATTTACTTTCGAAAAGTAAAACTCAAAATCGTCTTCTACACTGTGACTGAAAGTCCTTAACATTTAAACATGTTTGCAGCTCTATATAGATCCAGACACACTACATAATTTAACCCAAAGTCAGCTTTAGTCTATGCAGCCTTCAGGAACTGAATAGCTTTACTTTAAAGTCGATTAAGAACTTCTATCCGAATCGAATAAAAGTGCAACTTATTCAAAAGCGCAAATCCCCATCCTTTAAAGCCACAAAATACGATAACCTTTAAGTGCAGTCAGCCTCTCGATACAGTCGACTGTGTGTCGTCTGTGCCCTCTATCCAACTCTGTGCTGACATCAACATCATCGTCATCATTATCATCATCATCAGCATTATCTTGTGGGTCTGTATCTACAGATACTTTGTCTAGCATTTCAATTGACAAACATACTTCAACTGGGAGGCTACACGAGCTTTATAGTAAAAAAGCCGCACACGCTGCGATAAATAAACAACAAGCAAGCGGCTACCCGCTCCCTGAACTATGAACCTGCCCCACACTCCACTTCAGTCTACGCAATGCCAATGCCAAAAGCCTTTCATCTACTTCAGTGCTCAAGTAGCAACAAAGTACACAAACAACTGCCACGACAACAATAACAGTAACAACGACAGCGAATTCAAGTGTGATTTTCGAAAATGGCAAAAGTATGTTTTCCAAATCTGACTTTAGCGTCAAATATTCAAGGCTAAACGCAAAGCATTGCACCAGCAGCACCACCAGCCCTAGAAGAAGAAGAAGCAGATGAAGAAACGTCGGCGTCAATTTGGAGTCTACTTTTTGGCTTCTTTGCTAGACAAGCGACGAGACGCTCCGGCTGAATTTCAATGTTGATTTTTCAAATTATTTGCCAAGGTTTTCGAAATGATGATGTCCCCACACACCACGCCCCCTTTGGCCAGTAGGCGTTGATGACTTGGCTGGTTTGTTTGCCTGCAAATATGCAGCAAATGGCTTCATCCTCTCGTCAGCTCTGCCAGTCCGTCCTGCCAAGCACCGTCTGCTGTCTATCTCAAACTTTGCTCAGTTCGCTCTATTTGAATTTATAGTGTAGCAGCCTTGGCTTGACGGTTTCATATATCATGCAACTAATAGGTTTTCTTTGCATAGACTTTGTTTTCCTAGCTGTTGTTCTACGACTAGTTGTTGTTGTGAATATTTTTACAGCTATCTCTATTCTTGTGGCCTGTTCTTCTTTACTTGAGCTCTCCTCTTCGAGCCGCCATCGATAGCTTCCATTTATATCTCTTTATGTGGGCAACTTAATAGAGCAAACATAAACAAACTATAACATATTTACATAACTATATACGAATAGTTAAAATGAGCAGTTACACTGAGTTATTAGTTCAATAAATCAATTTGATCAATACTTAGGCATTTAGCCAAATGGGTACGATGGATAATATCCATTGAAAATGGATTGTTAGAATAAATTTGTTAGAATAAATTTAGCCCTGTCGGTATTTCCGTCAGAAACTATAAGAGCTAAAGACTTCAATCTGTTTTTGTTTAGATTACGCGTTTGTTCCAGAAAATCGATAACTATTTCTGTTTCAGAGTTATCGATTAAAATTTTACAAAATTAAATCTCGTTCAGCTTTAGAGCTATAGTCCCTATGTCTTCTGCATATATATACCTTTCGATTTTTAATAGATTTTTGATACCTTCCCACAATTCACCACCATCTCTACAAACTTGTATAAAATATATTTCAAATACTAGAGACATTCGGTTTGATCTGGCATATAAATGTATGTATGTCATGATCATAATCTGAAAGTTTGATTACGAAAGTCCATATACAAGAAGATTTATTCATCGAATAAGTTCACATAACATTGCCCATATGCAGAGCAAGAGAGACAAGACGACAGCATGTGTGTATGTGCGCATATCAGTGTGTGTGCGCGCGAATGGAAACGAAACATGGGATCTCGTAATCGAGTAGTCTCGCTAGAGCTTTCTTACTTGTTCTGTTTTTAGCTACTATTGAACAATTTTTTTAGAGTCTCCAATTTTATATAATGCAACTTTCTTTGGAATTGAATTAATAAATTCCCGTGGTAGATTTTATAATATTTAATAAGTTCAGTTAATCAACCAAAATTTAAAATAAACCCATTTTCCGAAACTTATGGTTTGTCAAATACACCTATTTTAAGATAACTTTTAAAAAAGATTTAAACTATGCAGTTAATGCTTAAATCCAGCCCAAAATAAGCCTAGAATGATCTAAGTATCTGCTTAACACAATGCTGGAGACATCTCCTAATCAGGCGCTCTCGGCAAGATGATTTTCAAATGTTTAAATAAAGCGCAATAGATATGGAAGTTATTAGATCGATATTGGTAATGCTATCGATATAATATACGTTATACAATATATATTTTGTTTTTTTTATTGCTTTATTTCAATTTTTTGTCATAAACTCAATAGCGCAGCTGTATACTATATACATCAACTATTAAATAGCTAAATGCTTTATTGCTACTGAATCTGCAAAATATAAGTATTACGCTTATATTTTTTAGTAGTTTCAATAAATTATACTTTTTTATTTTTTTGTTTTTAATAATTAAAATGGGCAATATTTTATTTATTTTACAGTTTTTAACCATAATAAATGACGCAGCAGTAAATCTTTTTAGAGGCCAATCTGGCCATTAATTAAGATCTTTCGCGCACTGGGAGGGACAGCCGCTAATTAAAATACCCCCAAAAGTATGCAACTGCAGTGTTGCATGGGGGAGAGGTGGGGGCAGCCTTTTACGCTGTGACTAATTCATGCAAAGTTGGCTTCTGCAACTGCAGTTGGAAAAAACGCCACAAAAACTGTTATGAAATTCATTTAAAGTTAAAGTTAAAAAGTCGCCGAAAAAAAAATGATGTGACAGAAAAATGGGAAGTGGGAAACAAAAGTTTTGTTCTCGTAACAAGGCAGAGGCAGCCAAAGTTGGCCGTTGATGAACTGCGACATGGACGTGGACGCATATAGACAGCTGCCCTGTTCCGGATCCTCCGTCTCAACACCAGTCAATTTAAGCGGCTTAGAAGCCGGCCTTTGGTCAGTATAGAAATTGTGAATACGCTGCGTATGCGCTATATTTGTGAATTTATTTTTGTTTTGGCTCGTAATCAAATTTACATATTTGGGCCACTGAAATTAATTATAATACCGCTGCACACCCACAAAGCCCGCATTGAGATACAAAGCCAGAGAGCGAGAGAGATGGAGTAAAACAGAGACAGAGACAGGGAGAGAGAGATAGTGAGAACTCGTATGTGAGTAGTGTGAGCGACTGAGGTAAATGCTATGAATACGAATTGCGGTGCAGCTTTTGGCTTTGGCTTTGGCTTTCCGGCTCAGAGGCATCTCCGTCTCATTCTCTGACTGAATGTGTTGGTAATTCCATTTGGCCATTTCGTTTGCCTCCGCCATACAGACCCCTTTGCACACACACACGCATGGCAAAACTCATTTCATGGGTCACGTGGTACAATCATATGAGAGGGAACTGAGCAACAGAAAAAACCTGGCCAAAAATTGATTATGGCGAAGGCTGCATCGCCCGAGGCCCGAGGGTCGAAGTAGACGGCAAACCGAGCAACTATCATCAAAATCCTATTAGTTGGCCTTGCACAAGGAATAGAATAGAGCTTTGTCCTTGTCCAGTTGCCTGCGTTTTGTCAGCGTTTATTTGCCAAATTAATTCCCAAAAAGGTAAGCCAAACTTGCGATTTGAAACAATCAACGCTGTCAAGGTTGGAGCCCTCTACTCGCACCCTTTTCAAAGCCCCTTCACAATCACACATACACATACGCACACAAAAGAATAGTCCTTTTGTCCTTTTTGGTCTGCTGCTGTTGCAACTGCTGTTTGCCCAGCGGGCAGAAGACGCCACCTGGGCTGTAGCACACAATTTGTGACAATTCCTTTTTGTGGATTAATATTTGCTCTGGTTCTGCCCCTGCCCAATGCCAGAGCTCGGCTGGGCGGGCTCTAGTCCCTTTTGTTGCCGTCTTCGCTGCTCGCTTAACTTCACTCGGGCATCCTGACCGGTTGCGCTTTTCCTATCCTCTGCTCCTTTCGTTAGTTTCTATTTGTTTCTGCGCTTTATTTAAATTAACATGCGCATATTTTTTAATAGTCCGGCCAGCAAGTGTGACCAGAAATCTGCACACAGATCTGCTGAGGGCGCCTAGAAAATGATGTTGTGAACAAAGGGTTACCATTCTGATTTGAGTCCCAAGATAATTATTTTTAATGCTACGCTCATTGTTTTAGAACTTTATAATGCCTTGGCTCTCCTGCTCAATGTTGTCAAATTATTGTTAAAATTTGCAAAAAGCGGCTAACTTTTCCTGGACCAAACCAGCAAGTTTTTGCAATCTGTTTGAACCTTATTTTACTTTCACGGATTCAAACTAATTTATAATCACTCATATATGACAAAATATATAATTGACTAGTTTGATAATTGGAGTTCGACTTGAAGCACAAAATCATAATACCAATTTTGCTTTTGACTTTATAAAGGCAATTACTAAAATCGACCATGTAAGACTCCATTAAAACAAATAGTTTGTATAACTCAATATTTTACATGTTATTAATCTTCTTTTATGGCATCAATCACTGAGAAAAGTCGATATAGCCATGTCTGTCTATCCGTATGTTTGAACACGTCGATTTCCTAAGATATAAGAGCTAGAGACTTAATTAAATAATTATTGTGTTAGGTTCGTATATTGCACCCACAATACTAGTTTATTTCAGAAATCTTATAACTTTTATCGTTTCAGAGGTCCAAGTCTTCTGCATATATAAAGATACAAATTTAATACAATTTCGGTTTTTGTCAGATTTTGGATTCCGGTCCCCAATTCACCCCCAAATATGTACAAAATTGCATATATTTAGATATGAATGTCATTATTATAATCTACATGTGCAGTTTGTTACGCGTGCAGAAACGAATCGAAAATTTCTTGGAATATTATTGGTTCTTCAAAGGGTTTAGGGGAACTCGTAGTCGAGCAGTCTCGACTAGAGCTTTCTTACTTGTTATTATTAATATTACATAATCTGAAGAATCCATTCAAGATGATCTTAAAATAGCTATATAGAAAAGTTGTATTTGACTGAGCAATAGTTCCCAAGTCATAATAATTTAATGACTTCTATTTGACGGATGGCATTATTACACTATCAAACCAAAAGGGAACATTTTCAAATTTTATTCAAAATATTTCAATTTCCAATCTTTTTTTTTTGTAGCTTCTTTGAAGCTTTCATAACTAATACAATAATCAAAATAAGATTTAAACTTAAATACAGACACATTTATATTGCTCAAAAAATATTATTCCTATAGGGTCAACGTGGTCCGCACTCTACTAACAGACCTTTCTTGTACTCGAGCGAACAGAGTAGGCAAAATCAATTTAATTAAACATATTTATTATTGCAACTCATATAAAAATAATTTTAATCAAACTTAAATATATAGGCACTTATATATATGTATTTATATCACTCTAGCAAATTATTTAATTTTCGTAATTGACCCGAAAATAAATGTGCTCTCCACTTTGGGGTAATTGAAAAGTGCGCTTAGCAGCGAACACAGTAAGATATACTTAAGCAGGACAAATGTGGGCGGTGGCATATATGTATGTATATCCTTTGAAAAGTACACAAGAGTACGAGCGATGCAGCCGAAGATAAGAGATACCAAAATTCTGTTTTACCCAAGTGCACAGGACTTGAGACAGTCACGACCAAGACTACTTTGCGGACTGGAAAGTCTGAGCTACTTCCACGGAAACTTACATATAGCTAAAATATAATAAATAACATGGTCGAAAATGACTTTTTACTCCTTCGCCCTTACAAGTGGTGCAACTAGGACAAGCGGCACAAGTATGCCCGATTAGGTGAGGTCTGGTGGCTATGACATCTATCCTGATATATGGCGGAGCATACATGAAACTCCTTTTTGTGTACATCGCACAATGTCTGACAAAGTTGGCATCGTTTGTTTTTCAACCGCCTTGCGTTGCTTTCTGGTCAGCTTTCTCGGTGTAAGCAATAAGACGCCACTTGAACGACACTAATGCGCCTACCGCACAGCAGGAAGGAGTTTTTCTTTAAAAAGTCGCAGTTCGCTTGCTTTGACCCTATATACTGTATACAGACACAGACCACTATTTTGCATGAGCTTATGAGCCCGCACAACAAATCAGTATGATCATATTCCACTTGAATGCCGCTGATATTTAACTACGAAAGAAGTTATCTAATATATATTATCTGATCTTTTACTTATGAAAAAAGAATTATAACTTCGATGGAATAAATATATATCGAAAAATGCCTTACAACCAAATTACTCAATTTTCACATTTTATTACTAAACACGAGCGCACACACACGCTGATCTATGCTTGTACACCTGTATGTATCTAGACGGTCAATCGTAATCATTCAGATTATGATCATTACATTAATATCTATATGCCAAACCAAACTGCATGTCTCTAGTATTTGAAATACACTTTTTACATATTTGAGGGTGTGAGGGTGAATTGGGGACCGGAATCTAAAATCTGACAAAAAACGAAATTGTAATAAATTAGTATATATATACATGCAGAAGACTTGGAGGCTCTAACTCTAAAGATAAACGAGATATAATTTTATAGCTGATTCCCGATAAAGTGTTTTATCGATAACTTTGGAAAAATAAAAGTTATTGAATTTCTGAAACAAAATCGTACTGCGCGTGCAATATACGAACCTAACACAAAAGGAATGAACTCTTTAGCTCTTATATCTTCGGAAATCGACGAGTTCAAAGATACGGACAGACGGACATGGCTATATCAACTTTTCTCATCACCCTGATCAAGAATATATATACTTTGTGGGATGTGCCACGCCTCCTTCTGCCTGCTACATACTTTTAACAATTTCCCATTTTCAATAGGCTCAGGGTATAGCAATTATAAAGCTTTCCAGATCTTTTGACATTTAATTTGTATACATATAGATTTTACATCTAAGTTGAAGCTAAGATAAGTATATCAACACAAACGTATGAACCGTAAATCATTTTTATTAAATATTTTAATTTGTTAGTATTGATAATATTGGCTAAGCCCTAACGGTTCTTATACATAGATTCTGAGATCTTTATAAGATTTTTTTTTTTTTTAATTTCCTTAATAAGATGTTTCTGTGTAATTTATAACATCAAGCCATACTTCAAATTTATCATAATTAGTCAAGAGTTTTTGGAAACTTGGTATATAAGGATAATAAAGGCAACTGCCAACAAGGTATACAAATAAATAAAAGAACATCCTGTTTCTAGTCAGAGACAGGATTTTTGTAGTTAATCATATGGCATTTCAGGTTTTGGGGAGTTGACTCGGCGACTCGAGCTAGCACCAAATGAACGAGTCATATATTGTTCGTTTTCATGATCCGGAAGGCCAGTGGAAGAGAGGAAGCAATTGCTAAGCTTGGCCTCTAGTTTCTCCTGGAGGGCAACATGTGCAGAGTTTTTGGCAATTTTGTAGAGATTCTCGTACTTTTGCTGTAAGGTTAGTAAGTTTGATTTACCAGGTCCTTCGTAGAAGTCCTTGGGTGAGAATTTGCAGAAGTCGATTAGTCCCAGTAAATCTGAAATATATTCTGCATACTTTTTACACACCCCTGCAACTGCTGGAATAACGACCTTGCTAGCATTATCAGTTTTTTCTTCTTCATTTTCAGAATCTGTAACGAAGGTATCAAACACGTCCAGATCTTGAAACTTAATATACATTTCAATCAAGTTAAAGCGCTCTGCATCAGTGAGTCTGCCTCCGACAACCTCAATATAGGACTTGAACACATCTGTACTATACTGGAATATAGCCGAATGGTTGAGCACCCTCTTGGCGTGATTCCTAATGTCACGGGAGACATGATCAATTAGGATCGAGCTGTTTAGTGTATGTGCACACTGGAAGAGACGCAGCAGATCGTCTGTGTCGAACATGTCCTTGCGGTATAGTAAGTACCGGATACAGTCCTCCTTGATGGATTCCACCTGATACTTTTTACCGAACTCGGCTAATTTCACAAGGGTGTCGAAATCGTAAGTTTGAAGCTTCTCATCATCGTAGCCGTACACGTACTCGCGAAACTTCTCAAACACCTTCGGCTCCACATCGTTCAGTTTAACCTCTCCGCTCTCATTGCAATGGCCGAAGAGCATGCGGTCAAACAACTCAGAGGCGCAGCTTAAGATCAGCTTGTGGCACGCATACACCTTATTGCCTGTCTGGGACGCAATTATAAAGCTGCAGTCGGCGTGACGATTGGTACGCAAAAGGTCAGTCATAGAATCGCGAAGCCTTCCGTTAGCGAAAATTAATAACAAATTCATTTGCGATTGAGAACAGGAGCAGAACTTACCATGTATTCATCATTTCTTTTTTTTTTTTTTATATATATATATTTCGGTTAGTCTTGAGCCAAAATACAACTAGCCTTCTCAGATGTCGGATTTAAAATAATCCTTCTCGACGAAACTGTCAACAAAATAATTTATTTTGATCAATTTGCTTACTTTGTTGAAGAAAACGAGTAAGAATGTTACAGTTGGGCACAACCAAATGCATGATACTCTGTTTCCGTAGATGCATTTTATTTATTTAATAAACATTTCATAAATGAAATATTTGGCCAATTAGCAAACGTACATGGCAAGCAACAGATGTTTTTCCTATACATAAATACAGATTTACATATGTACACACTATACGAGTGTACACACTGTCGTGCGTACAAAAGTCTGCATGGGTTCAAATACCGCCGAAAGCATCTTTTATACCCTGAACCCATTGAAAATGGGAATTCAGGGTATAATGATTTTGTGAAAATGTATGTAACAGGCAGAAGGAGACGTCGCAGACCCATAAAGTATATATATTCTTGATCAGCATAAAAAAATAAGTTGATCTAGCCCTGTCCGTCTGTCCGTCCGTCCGTCCGTCCGTCCGTCCGTCCGTCCGTATGAACGTCGAGATTTCGGAAACTACAAAAGCTAGAGAGCTGACATTTCACATGAGCACTCGTATGTTACCTACGCAATACGAGTTTATTTTGTTTTTTCGATAACTCGTCCCATTTCCAAATTATCGATAAAAATCGAAAGTTCGTTTACATTTTTTAGGTTTTTTGGGTATAACTTCTACACCGTTTTAGCCAGAGACTTCAACTTTATATATTTAGATAGATATTATGGATACGCAGATTTTGTAGTTTTCAGATGTTGGATGCCACGCCCCCTTCGCTCTGATTTGGAAAAAACGCATTTCAAATACTAGAGATTTGCAATTTGGCACATAGGTAGATTTAGATACTCTTGATCTACTCTGAAAATTTCATGAAGATCGTCCATTTAGAAATAGAGTTAAAAGCGTCCAAAGTTCAGCACAACCCACCCCCAAGCCACGGCAGTAACTGCGCAGTTAGCAGAGCGCGCGCCTCTAAGTGCGTAAAGAAGAAGAGTATCACTTTTTTGCAGGGTTCAGGGGATTTCGTAGTCGAGCAGTCTCGACTAGAGCCTTCTTACTTGTTTTTAAATGCCATACATGTTATTTTAAAATACCCGAGCTTAAATCACGCTTGAAAATTGTTGTTTTTTAATCGAAAACTTATAACTTCTTTTTACTAAATTCATATTATTACATTTATGTTTTTACATTTATGTTAAAATGCTCTCTGCCATCTTAGCAATTACTACTAAGCTATTTGTATGCATGAATTATGCAGTTGGCCACAACAAACTTCTATGCCGATTTACCACGCCAGTTCCTAGAACGAGCCGAGGCTAACATAACTCCAAAGTTGGGTTGCTTACACTCCAAAAATGCGAAAAATACAGGGTATTTTTCGACGCGTTCAAACATACGGACAGACAGACAGACGGACAGACGGACATGGCTATATCAACTTTTCTCGTCACCCTGATCAAGAATATATATACTTTATGGGGTGTGCCACGCCTCCTTCTGCCTGTTAACAACATTTAACAAAACCATTACGATTACAGGCGCATGAATTTTCCGATTTGCCTTTGGGATCGAGAAAAATTTTACACCTTATAATTCGGGAGCATTCATGAGTATATGTTCCATTCATACGGACAGACAGACAGACGGACGGACAGAAAAACGGACAGTGCACAAAATCAATTTACTTTTTTCCCTTTGGGAGCAGAGTCTAAAAATAAAACTTTCCAGATCTTTTGACATTAAATTTGTATACGTATAGATTTTACATCGAAGTTGAAACTGAGATAAGTAGTATATCAACACAATTTTATTATTTATTTTAGCTTGGTAATATTGATAATATTGGCTAAGCCCTATCGGTATTTATAAGTAAATGAGATTCTGAGATCTTTATAAAATTATTTTTTGTAAATTTCCATATTAGGAAATATTTGTGTTCAGTTGATGCAATCGAAGCCATACTTCAAATTTGATATAATTAGTCAAGAGTTTTTGGAAAATTGGCATATAAAGATAAAAAAGGCAACTGCTAACAAAGTATACAAATTAATAAAGGAACATCCTGTTTCTAGTCAGAGGCAGGATTTTTGTAGTTAATCATAGGGCATTTCAGGTTTTGGTGAGTTGACTCGGCGACTCGAGCTAGCACCAAATGAACGAGTCATATATTGTTCGTTTTCATGATCCGGAAGGCCAGTGGAAGAGAGGAAGCAATTGCTAAGCTTGGCCTCTAGTTTCTCCTGGAGGGCAACATGTGCAGAGTTTTTGGCAATTTTATAGAGATTCTCGTACTTTTGCTGTAAGGTTAGTAAGTTTGATTTACCAGGTCCTTCGTAGAAGTCCTTGGGTGAGAATTTGCAGAAGTCGATTAGTCCCAGTAAACCCGAAATATATTCCGCATGTATTTTACGCAACTCTGCAACCTTGCTAGCATTATTAGCTTTTTCTTCCTCAGTTTTAGAATCTGTAACGAAGGTATCAAACCAGATCGTATCCAGATTGTGAAACTTAATATACATTTCAATCAAGTTAAAGCGCTCTGCTTCATTGAGCCTGCCTCCGACAACCTCAATATAGGACTTGAACACATCTGTATTAAAGTGGAATATGGCCGAGTGGTTGACCACCCTCTTGACGTGATTCCTTATGTCACGAGAGACATGATCGATTAGAATCGAGCTATTTAGTGTATGTGCACACTGGAAGAGACGCAGCAGATCGTCTGTGTCTAACATGTCCTTGCGGTATAGTAAGTACCGGATACAGTCCTCCTTGATGGATTCCACCTGATACTTTTTACCGAACTCGGCTAATTTCACAAGGGTGTCGAAATCGTAAGTTTGAAGCTTCTCATCATCGTAGCCGTACACGTACTCGCGAAACTTCTCAAACACCTTCGGCTCCACATCGTTCAGTTTAACCTCTCCGCTCTCATTGCAATGGCCGAAGAGCATGCGGTCAAACAACTCAGAGGCGCAGCTTAAGATCAGCTTGTGGCACGCATACACCTTATTTCCTGTCTGGGACTCAATTATAAAGCTGCAGTCTGTGTGACGATTGGTACGCAAAAGGTCAGCCATAGAATCGCGAAGCCTTTCGTTAGCGAGAATTAATAACAAATTCATATGCGATTGAGAACATTAGCAGAACTTACCATGCATTCATAATTTTTTTTATATATATATTTCAGTTACTCCTGAGCCAAAATACGACTAGCCTTCTCAGATCGGATTTCAAATAATCCTTCCGACGAAGCTGTTAACAAAATAATTTATTTTGATCAATTTGCTTACTTTGTTCAAGAAAAAATGAAATTGGTGTTTAATATTGAACAGACTTGAGTTGACTTGACAGCAGTAGTGACTAGTGGTGCTGATTTATATTCTCGCGTAGAAAAATAAATTCGAATTCAATGAAATAATGTGGAATACTGAATAATTTGGTAACAATATATCTAAGCTCTATATCGTCGGAATATGAACTTAAACATATCAGCTCCATTAATTGTGTTTTCTCTCCCTATTGACTAAGGGTAGAATCCGGCCAACATATATCCAAAGGACCAAAGGGTCCTCTCCCTAATTCTTAATATTTTAGAATTCGTTTTGTTTTGTTAAATGTATGTAACTGGCAGAAGTAGTATAAATATTCTTGATGACCAGAGTTGATTTTATTTTATTTATTTAATGTCTTGACGATCCTAGAGTCAAACTTAAGAATACTATAAATGTAGTATAATAAAGCCAAAAAAAGTACAGAACATTTAAATAACAATAGTATCAGCAGACTTGCCAGACCGGTCAGCTATGCCCCAATTCACAGACAAGAATGGCCAGTGATACTATTGAAACTATGACAAAATAGAAAATGTTAATTGAAAACATAAAAATTAATATTATAGTTTCTTAGGTATGATTGTAAACTAAAAATTTAGAATAATTCTTAAAATAAAGATAAGAAAGAAAAAAATAAATAAATATTGAAAACAAAGTTCAGAATGAGAGAAGAAATAAGATAGGATAGGATAGCTTTGTCTGTCTATACGTATGTTTGAACGTGTCAATTTCAGAATATATAAGGGAAAGAATCTTAATTATTCTATTTGTTAGGTCTGTATATTGCAAGTGCATATCAAGTTTGTTTCAGAGAATCGATACCTATTCCAATTTCAGTGTTATCGATTGAAACCCATTTATCAATTATTTATTTATTTATCATTTATCAATTATAAAACTAAAATTATATTATAGACCCAATAAATTACAATTAACCTTGAGCTTCAGCAAATTGAGTATTGATTGAGTCTTCATTTTGGATTCAAGGAATGATTCCATGTAACTGCGTACTGAATTTGAAAATATTGAAATGCATGAAGTTCAAGCCCGAGCCGAAAATCAAATTTTTCGAGAGCAAGCGTATCGATGTTAGCATCAATGTTGGAGAATTAATTGCTTGTTACTGATGTCGCAATTCGAACGGTAACTAAGCCAGTGACAACACTTTGCGTACACTTGCGAATTTTTATTGGCATCGACTTATTTCCCCACCGAAAAACAAGAAAATCAATGATGAAATAATAGTGCCAACTAAACTGAACAGCCTCTGTTCTCTCTTGCGAGCACATTGGCCAGCTGTCAGTGGAGTGGAGTCGAAGACGTTGCGTAATTTCGCAAGCCGCTCAAATCAAGTTTTTCATATGCAGCAACAACGAAAGTGAGGCGCAATATTTTTGAAATTTGTAAAACATTTTCCGCGCGTGCTATTCAGTTTTCATTCACTGCTTGGCGAGGTCAGTCGCTAGGAAAACGGAGCTGCAAACCGTAAAGAGATTTCTTTAAGACAGAGATGAAGGAACTCATACAACGCTCTGTGCTTCTGGCACTGCTCATTCGCATCGCTCGCGGTGACGATCCATTTCTAACTGAGCCGCGTAAGTGTCAAGTGGATTGTGTGCTTAGTACTTATCAAGCTCAACACTTATCTCAAGCTTTGATGGGCTGAGGCTGGAGACTGCATTCGGCGAGTGCAGCGCTTGCTTTTCACACAATTTTAATATCAATCACAAATCATTTGCTGCTGGCTAGGCCGGCGGGCAATGTAACTAACCCACTTAATGGTTTATTGCCAAATATTGCACCACTAAACCGGATCTGTTTCTCTGCATTTATTTGTGTCTTTTTATTTTGAAATTCAACTCAACTGAAATCAAAACCTCAATTTTAATCGAACCGCAGCAGATTACATCAAAGAATGTAAAATAGCCGATAAGAATTTCGTCAACTGCTCCACGCAAAGCATTCAACAGCTCTTCGACAAACTAAACGATGGTAAGTCGCTGATATAGACACGAGTTGGGTTATCTAACTGCATTTGCAGGGATTCCGGGTCTAACGAGTATCAAGAGCTTTGATCCATTCCACTTGAACCGCATTCGAATATCCCAGGGCAATAGCAATGCGATCAATCTCAAAGTTGAGCTGGCCAACATCAAGATCTTCGGATTCGGCCACACCAAAGTGCTAGAGAGCTTGTAAGTCGAACTGTATCCAGAATATATTTCGTTTATTTTGTTTTCCTTTGGCAGAGTCTTCAAAAAGGACTACAGCTGGAAGACCACATTCACGTTGCCGGTCATGAAGCTTCAAGGCGACTATAGTTTATTTGGACGCATTTTGCTCATACCTCTAAATGGACGTGGCCAGGTGTTTTTAGATGCAGGTGAGTGTTGCTCCAAGACATTCGCTTCAGTCCACTGGCATATGCCCCTATGCAGAAAACATGACTGTCACCATGCACACCAAGACGCGACTGTACTCAAAGGGCGGCTTCACATTTTACAATGTGACTAACTGCCGAGTGGACTTCAAAATGGATGGTTTGAAATCTTACTTCTCCAATCTGTTCAATGGCAACAAGCAATTGGGTAAGTAACCTCAGTCCTCTCTCTTTCTCTCTCTCTCGCTCTGCCTGTCTCTCTCTCTCTCTCTCTCTCCCTTTCTCTCTCGCGCTCCCCCTCTAAACAAATTGATCCTTTCACAGAGGACAGCACCAACAAGTTCTTTAACGACAACTGGCGAATGCTGGCAGATGCCCTTTACACGGTCATCACGCAAACCATCGAGGACATTCTGCTCGATGTTCTGAAAAAGATTTTCCACTTCATTCCAGCGAACTACTTCGTCAGCGACATTCCCACACCGGAACAGCTCTATGGCAAAACGAAGGCGAAACCAAAATTAACATAGACTAAGAATTGCGAGGGCTTACTATTAATTATTGGTTTCGGCTATCGGAATAAGATTATTTAAGCTAACATTTGAAGGTTTTCTCATTATAAGTCGTGTCTTGCTGCCAATTTATCATTAAAAATAAATTAAATCGATTCAAAACTAAATGTCTACTGCGTGCATTCAAAAACATAGCAAAAATAACAAGTAAGAAGGCTCTAGTCAAGACAGAACCATGCAAAAACAAGTAAGAACGTTGCAGTTAGGCGCAACTAACTGCGATATACTTTGTTCCCATAGGTGCATCTTATTTATTTAATAAACATTTAATTAACGAAATATTTCGGCAATTAGAAAACGTACATGGCAAGCAACAAACGTTTTTCCTACACATACATACACATGTACACACTATACGAGTATACACACAATTTTCTATGTATGCATACAAAAGTTTGCATGTCAGACTATTCTAAGAATTGTGACTGAATTGGGAATTTTTCGATCGTTACTTTAGTTTTGTGAATAGGTGTTCTAGCAATGGCTTATTTGGTTTTAGTTATCAGGTATAAATCGATGGCAGTGGCGGTGGAGGTAAACGCTATGCAAGTTATACTTAGGTGCGTGGGTTCGAATCCCGCAGAAAACTTTTTTTTCTAAAATTTTTTTTTTTTTAATTTTTTAAATATTTTTATATTTATTATAAAATGCTTGCTGCCAATTGCTAATAATTTATAAACATACGCATATAAATTGTGCATTTAAGCAAAAACTAAAACAACTTTTCCGATTTGCACGCTGCTTGCTTGGCAAGCAGTTTTTCTATGCATGCATATATGTATGTATGTATATACAGATGTTTGTAAGTGTATACACATCCAAAAGTGTATACATATTGCAAGAATTGCGATTGTATTGTTTTGTTTCGTCACAAACTGTGAATTTATTTAGGTTTAACTAACGATTACATGTTGTTTTCAAAAGACCTGGGTTCGAATCCCGCTGGAAACTTTTTATTTATTAATCGAAAACTTATAAACTTTATTTTTTAAATTCATTAATATTATTATATTTATGTTAAAATGCTTTTTGCCATCTTAGCAATTGCTACAAAGCTATTATATGCATGAATTATGCATTTGGCCACAACAAACTTCTTTGCCGATTTGCCACGCCCCCAGTGGGCGTAGAAGCATAAAAGGCTAACATGCCTGCAAAATTTGGTTGCTTACATTCCAAAAATGCGAAAATTACAGGGTATTTTTCGATATGCCACGCCCACAAAGAGGCTGAAAAATTATTTTTGGGTCATCGATAGAGGAGGACATTAGTAACTGAACCATCAATTTCAAGCTTCTAGCTCTAAAACTGTAGGAGATATAAATTTTTGCGGTTTGCCACGCCCCCTGTGGGCGTAGATATATCTACCATAGCTTATTAGTCTTGGGTTGTCAACCCGAGTGTACATGCTAAATTTCAAGTCTCTAGTGTCAATAGTGTTCAAAATATAGCACAATTTGAAAAATTACTATATATTCAGGTCCGATTTGCCACGCCCCCAATGGGCGTAGGCATATAACTTTTTGATCGATCTTCTTAGAATCATAACATTAACTCACATGCAAAATTTCAGCGTTCTACCTTAAACGGTGTAGAAGATACGTTTTTCCCGATTTGCCACGCCCCCAATGGGCGTAGATATATCCGCCATAGCTTTTTGAACTTGGGTTGTTACCCCGAGTATACATTCCAAATTGCAACTCTCTAGCTCATCATCTAGTATGATAACTTGCCTATGAGCGGAAGAGTTTTCCGATTTGCTACGCCCCTAGTGAGCGGATCAGGAAAATTTGTACACTTTATAATTCGGGAGCATATATGAGTATATGTATAAAGTTTCAAGTCTTTAGCTCTAATAGCGCCGAAAAATATTCATACGGACAGACGGACGGACAGCAACACGGACATTGCACAAACTCAATATACTCTTTTTCCCTTTTTAAGGGAACAGAGTATAAAAATCGAAAATTCACTTACAATTTTTAGGTTTTTTGGGCATAACTTCTACACAGTTTTAGCTAGAGACTTCAAATTAATATATTTAAATAGATATCATGGATACACAGATTGTAATATTAGATTAGATATGTAATTTTTAGATTTCTGATGCCACGCACCCTTCGCTTTCAATAAAAAAAAAAAAAAAAAAAAAATTCAAATACTAGACTTGCAATTTGGCAAATAGATACATTTAGATAATCTTAATCTACTCTGAAAATTTCATGAAGATCGTCTATCTGGAAATGGAGTTATAAGCGTCCAAAGCTCAGCCCAACCCACCCCCAAGCCACGGCAGCAACTGCGCAGTTAGCAGAGCGCGGCCTCATACGTTTGTAAAGAAGAAGAGTACCACTTTTCTTGCAGGGTTCAGGGTATCTCGTAGTCGAGCCGTCTCGACTAGAGCCTTCTTACTTGTTTTTTTTTTTTTTTTTTTAGAGTTATCGAAAAAAAAAAGACAAAATAAACTCATACTGCGTACCTCACATATGAGTATTCATGTGAAATTTCACCTCAGCATTTGATTTCCCAGATTCCCATTTTCAATGGGCTCAGGGTATAAAAATAAAAGTACTAAATATTTTCAACGTCCTTAAACAATTCGTACAGATGTTGCGCAATACTGAAATTAAGTCTTAGCCATTCCACTGACGCCCAAAAATTTGTATTACAGCCAATTCTAACGGTAGCCGCGTATCGCAAACCAGTGGAATTTTCAAGGGAGCCTTTAAGAAAGAAAAATGTATGCTGTGTAAATAAACGGTTTTCTTAAGAAAATACACAGTAATTTAGTTTAGAAATACTCGCATGATAAAAATAACTGAAGCGATGTAAAAGTGTTAATACAAAAGACAATCAAAACTATAGACAAACACAATGATTTTTTTTATATTTCGATATATGTATCTTATCATCATTTAATTCTATATCGATACTTGACAAAGATTAAAATAGACAAAAAGAAAAGCTAAAATATAGCTTTATTATTTTCTTAAAGCTACAATTCCGAAAATCACTATTTTCGCAATGGGGCTTAAAGTAAAGCTCAACACCCATATTTGTAAATGGATATAAAAAACAAAGCAAGCCAATTGCAAATTTCATATGGAATTATGTTTTTCACTGCAGCTTTAGAAAGATTATTTGAGATTCGACATTTGACAAGGTTACTTGTGTTTTGCATCAAGACTGACTAAATATTTAACAAAAATATATAAAATAAATAAACATGATGAATACATGGTAAGTTCTGCTGATGTCCTCAGTCGCAAATGAATTTGTTATTAATTTTCGCTAACGGAAGGCTTCGCGATTCTATGGCTGACCTTTTGCGTACCAATCGTCACACAGACTGCAGCTTTATAATTGAGTCCCAGACAGGCAATAAGGTGTATGCGTGCCACAAGCTGATCTTGAGCTGCGCCTCTGATGTGTTTGACCGCATGCTCTTCGGTAGCTACAATGAATCCTCCAGCGGAGAGGTTAAACTGAACGATGTGGAGCCAAATGTGTTTGAGAAGTTTCGCGAGTACGTGTACGGCTGCGATGATGAGAAGCTTCAAACTTACGATTTCGACACCCTTGTGAAATTAGCCGAGTTCGGGAACAAGTATCTGGTGGAATCCATCAAGGAGGACTGTAGCCGGTGCTTGCTATACCGAAAGGATATGTTAGACACAGACGATCTGCTGCGTCTCTTCCAGTGCGCACATACACTAAATAGCTCGGTTCTAATCGATAGTGTCTCCCGCGACATTAGGAATCACGCCAAGAGAGTGCTCAACCACTCGGCCGTATTCCAGTTTAGTAGAGATGTGTTCAAGTCCTATATTGAGGTTGTCGGATGCAGACTCACTGAAGCAGAGCGCTTTAACTTGATTGAAATGTATATTAAGTTTCACGATCTGGACGCGTTTGATACTTCCGTAACAGACACTGATAGTGAGGATGAGAAAGGAGCTACTAAAGCAAGCAAGCTGGTTACTCCAGTTGTTACAGGGAAGTGCAAGATGAATGCGGAATATATTTCGGATTTACTGGGACTAATCGACTTCTGCAAATTCTCACCCAAGGACTTCTACGAAGGACCTGGTAAATCAAACTTACTTACCTTGCAGCAAAAGTACGAGAATCTCTATAAAATTGCCAAAAACTCTGCACATGTTGCCGCCCAGGAGGAACTAGAGGGTAAGCTTAGCAGTTGCTTCCTCTCTTCCACTGGCCGTCCGGATTATGAAAACGAACAAATTATGACTCATCCATTTAGTTATAGCTCGAGTCGCCGAGTCAACTCACCAAAACCTGAAATGCCCTATGATTAACTACAAAAGTCCCGTCTCTGACAGAAACTTAAAGAATTATGTTCTTATAATAATTGGAATACTTTGATTTATGTTGCCTCTATTATTTTTATAAACCTTTATTAAAAAAAAAAAAAAACTTGGCCAATTATATAAAATTTAAAGTATGGCAACAACTAAACAAAACCATATCTTAATACGGAGGTTTGTAAAAAAAAAAAAATTTTATTCGATTTCCTGGTCTTAGTTACCTCACAATGCCTAATGAATTTGTATTTATTAAAATTGGTTCGATTGCTGGTATTTGACTCCTTGTTTTCTCTTCGTATGTCAGACAGACTAACAAATAGCAGTAGGTCAACTAGGATGCCAATCAGGAATATATATTTATATATATATGTATATATATATATATACTTGTCTTCTGCAATACCACTTTCTGTTTTTTAAGAAACAAATTATATCATGAATTCGTACTTTAATTGGAATCAGGGGGCATTAAAATGGAGCCGTAAACGTGGAAAGTCGAACTACAGAACGTTGGAAGTTGGGTGTTGGCGATGGTTAACCGCAAACATTGCAAAGCTAAAGTCGTGTGTTTAAATTAATTGCCGCAAACATGCCCAAACTCCGAATATGTAGATTTATATATATATATATATCATACCCTGTATACAACCAGCAAATGGAGACTAGCATTGTTAGCAAAGCTACGTAAATCACAGTCGATAACTAGGAACAACTATTTACTTTTCAGTGTAGTGCTAGGAGTAACTCGCATTTAATGCTTGACATTTAAGCATTGCTATTGTTTATGGAATAGTATATATATACTGTATATGCCTTTTAAATCTGTTTGTTTATGATTGCAATTCGCATTTTGTTCTTAATATAAAACGTAATCGCAGAAAAACTCGATCATATCATTCATTGAATTTCCCTACAATTTGCATCTATTATACGAACCAGTAATATTTAATTAGGATTTATAAGATCTACTCGGATATTTAAGATGAGCTAGTTTACTCGAGTGCCGAACTGTAATAAAAAGGTATATTGAAGTCGGTACATCCAGATTATTTTTGTTTTGCGCATTTTCCTTCTTTTTTTTGCGCATTGCCTTTTTGAAGTCTGCCAATAATTTGTGAATGCAGCGGCTGCTGATGTTTTGTTGTTGTTGTTATTGTTGTTGTTGTTACCAGCACCGCAATTAAAACATTTGACGCAGTTGCGACCATTACAAATGCCCGGCAATAATTTTAAATTTAAGTTGCGATTCGCTTTGCTTCTTATTTCCACTTTTCACATATAGATAAGGGAAATTTTGAATAAATATAATAATATAGTCAGCAGAGTAGAATCAACCAGGACTCATCCCTGGTGTAGCTAATCATTTTATTAATCAATAGTAGCTTAAGCACAACTAATCAATCAATCAGCAATCCAAATCCAATTCATTTATATATGATTTAAATATATGTCGTATCGGTGTGATATTATGACGTTGTGTTATTATACTTTGTTCCCAAAGGGAAGAAAGTATATTGGGTTTGTGCAATGTCCGTCTTGCTGTCCGTCCGTCAGTCCGTCTGTCCGTCCGTCCGTCTGTCCGTATGAACGCAATATTTTTCGGCGCTATTAGAGCTAGAGACTTGAAATTTTAAACATATACTCATATATGTTCCCGAATTATAAAGTGTCAAAATTTTCCCGATCCGCCCACTAGGGGCGTTGCAAATCGGAAAACTCTTCCGCCCATAGTTAAGTTATCATACTCGGGGTATGCTCGGGGTGACAACCCAAGTTCAAAAAGCTATGGCGGATATATATACGCATATTGGGGGCGTGGCAAATCGGGAAATACGTATCTTCTACACCGTTTAAGGTAGAACGCTGAAATTTTGCATGTGAGTTAATGTTATGAATCTAAGAAGATCGATCAAAAATTTATATGTCTACGCCCATTGGGGGCGTGGCAAATCGGACCTGAATATATAGTGATTTTTCAAATTGTGCTATATTTTGAACACTATTGACACTAGAAACTTGAAATTTTGCATGTACACTCGGGTTGACAACCCAAGACTAATAAGCTATGGTAGATATATCTACGCCCACAGGGGGCGTGGCAAACCGCAAAAGTTTATATCTCCTACAGTTTTAGAGCTAGAAGCTTGAAATTTAGATGGTTCAGTTACTAATGTCCTCCTCTATCGATGACCCAAAAATAATTTTTCAGCCTCTTTGGGGGCATGGCATATCGAAAAATACCCTGTAATTTTCGCATTTTTGGAATGGAAGCAACCAAATTTTGCAGTCATGTTAGCCTCGGCCCTTTCTAAGAACTGGAAAAAAATTATGCGTCTACGCCCACAGGGGGCGTGGGAAATTGGCAAAGAAGTTTGTTGTGGCCAACTGCATAATTCATGCATATAATAGCTTAGTAGCAATTGCTAAGATGGCAAAATGAATTAACATAAATATAATAATATTAATGAATTTAAAAAATAAAATTTATAAGTTTTCGATTAATAAATAAAAAGTTTCCAGCGGGATTCGAACCCAGGTCTTTTGAAAACAACATGTAATCGTTAGTTAAACCTAAATAAATTCACAGTTTGTGACGAAACAAAACAATACAATCGCAATTCTTGCAATATGTATACACTTTTGGATGTGTATACACTTACAAACATCTGTGTACACATACATACATATATGCATGCATAGAAAAACTGCTTGCCAAGCAAGCAGCGTGGCAAATCGGAAAAGTTGTTTTAGTTTTTGCTTAAATGCAGAATTCATATGCGTATGTTTATAAATTATCATCAATTGGCAGCAAGCATTTTATAATAAATATACAAATATAAAAAAAATTTTTTAAAATAATTTTTGAAAAAAAAGTCTTCTGCGGGATTCGAACCCACGCACCTAAGTATAGTTTGCATAGCGCTTACCACCAGCGCCACTGCCCTGACCTGCGCTTCGTTAACTAAAACCAAATAAGACATTGCTAGAGCGCCTTTTGACAAAACTAAAGTAACGATCGAAAAATTCCCAATTCAGTCACAATTCTTAGAATATTCTGGCATGCAAACTTTTGTATGCATACATAGAAAATTGTGTGTATACTCGTATAGTGTGTACATGTGAAAATCTGTATGTGTAGGAAAAACGTTTGTTGCTTGCCATGTACGTTTTCTAATTGCCGAAATATTTCGTTAATTAAATGTTTATTGAATAAATAAGGTGCACCTATGGGAACAAAGTATATCGAAGTTAGTTGCGCCTAACTGCAACGTTCTTACTTGTTTTATGTTGTGATTGACAGTTGCAGTAGTATTAAAGAGAAACAACTAGCGCTAATCGAATGAGTTAGCATTTTAGTGACAATTAAAGGATGTGTCATTAGAAAAGAGACAACCATAGGTTTTGCTGAACGTGGTCTCGCAGAGTGAGAGTGAGAGGGATATGTCCTTCACACAGAGTTGTTATGATATTGATGAACGAGAATATGCAACCAAGAGGCAGTTTGACAGGAGAGTCAAATTATCACACTTAATCAGAGACGGTTGAACGAGAAAGAGCTTGTGTGATAGAAGTCGGCGACTCCGAGAATTCGTTGTTAGGCAAACATATAACGGAAAGTGAGAGTAATAATTATAACGCTACGACATATATATACATGATATATATATATATATATATATATATATATATATATATATATATATATATATATATATATATATATATATATATATATATATATTATATATACCTAACCTTTCATATCGAGAGTATATCCAAATCACATCAATCCGTTTCTAAATACTAAAACGACAATTCTGTGCGTGATCTCCATGAAAACGGAGTTCTCTTGTACACGTGTAAACAATGCGCCGTATGAGCGCAAAGGCAGACAGTTGCAAATAGTACGCGGAAGCCAAAGGTAAATAAATGGAAAATCCAGTTTGACTGTGAGAATTGCAATATACTCTTTTTAGGGAGAGACGTAAAACGCACAATATCAATAAATATGTAGAGAAATTAAAATAATAAAGCAGCTATATATTTGTATCTATATTTTTATACATTTTCTATAAGCTTAATTGAAATGAGACTTCTGTTTCGAAACTGTAATGAGAGTTAATTTCATTATATCGGTTAATCTAGACTTACAATTTTGTTTTTCTTCCTAATAGACGTTGAACTTACCAAATATTGTTTATGGCCTTCATTAAAGTCAATATAATTGTGGCCTGAAATTACATCTAAACATGGAATGCGCAAGTGTTAATCTAAACCCATGTTTACTCAAATAAATGCAACTATTTTTCACTCTCTAAGCTTAAACAAAACATAAAATTCTAGCAAAAATTCAAAATAGTCTACATTGTGGAAATACATTTAATTAGATAACCTCGTAAAGGCATCAATATATAAATGCAAATGAACAGATCTGACTAGATGGATATGCATATGCATTAAGATAATCATAATAGATCAAAATTACTGTTACAAACCCAATGAAATAATCTCAATGCTCTCGCCCAAGTAAGCTGAAAGCTTTTTCCTTGATAAAAAGAAGAAGAAGTTGTATATACAGTGCGAGCAAAAAGTTTTTGTACGTGTTTCTGCATGGGCTTTCGGGCCAAAGCGAGGCTAAAAGTATTTCAATATTCACAGCGAATGTTGTTTGATATTTGCAGAGGTCGCCAAAAGAATCCACTATATATTTTAACACGTGTAGCGACCTTTTTTCAAACGGCCAAACTAAAGACAGGTACTTGACGGAATTTTAATACCAAATATAGCTGCAACATTTTGTTGCAAACAAAAGTTTTTTAACAGATATTGATACTTGATCCAATGATGCAAAATATTGCCAATAATATACAAAGAGAGAAGATTAATTAATACATTACTGGCGTTTATATACCCTGAAGCCATTGATATTGGTAATTCAGGGTATAATAGCTTTGTGAAATTGTATGTAACAGGCAGAACAAACGTCGCAGACCCCATAAACTATATGCTTGATCAGCACAAAAAATAAGTTGATATAGCCCTGTCCGTCCGTCCACCCGTCCGTATGAACGTCAAGATTTCGGAAACTATGTAATGGTCGCAGAAATGCATCCATAAGCTAACCGATTATTATGGCCTTGATCGTAATAAAGCGGGAACAAAAAGCTTACGAAGCAGAATGCATTTTAGAATGCATCCAAAAAGCTTAGGCGGGTGCAGCGAAAGCTTTCTGTCGCGCATCCTTAGTAGCAGATCTAGGCTTAGCTGAGCTTATTCAGCAAGATCGAAGTGCAGCCAACTTTAGGTGCAATAAAAGATGAGCTTTTATTTTGGCCGAAAGATATAAAAGCACCTAAGCAGCAAGAACACGATCTTTCCACATTCACGCTGCCGAATATTAATAATTTATTAAATTTGATTCCCCAGGAATTAAAGGTATTTATTAAAAATAAATTGAGAATTTTATAAAGTAGTCTCAAATGCACATATTTTATTCACTCTAGCTTTCTTTTTGTTGAAGTTTCGCCCGTGTCAGAGTGCTGCGCAGCTATAAACATATAAAAGAAAAAAAAAAAAACAAAAAATATAATATTATAGCAGCTTCTGAACACGTGGCCGCTATAATATTTCACGGCCCTTCCGCATCATTTAAAATTTGCAAACCCTTGGATTCAGCGAGAATTACTAAACCTATAGTCACCAGCTCAATCGAACAACAACAAACAGAAATAAAATACTTTTAAAATATCAGTGAAGTGTTTAAAACCAAAACCTAAAATAGTGAAGAAAAAACATTACCCATATAAAATATTAAACACCTTTAAATTAGGCTGCAGTGCAGAAAAAATTAGAACAAAGAATTAAGTGTCCACAAGCAGCAAGAAAAACTATAAAAGAACGAAGTGTAGATGAGAAACGAGAGAAAGACAACATACACTGTGCAAAATTGTTCATGTATTTTTTTAGTAGCTAGTGAAAAGACAATTAAAAATAAAACTGATTACATTTAAGATTGGGAAAAAGCCACACACCCATAAATTAATTAAATAAATTAAGAAAATAAATCACATATAAAATAAAAAAAATTGTCAAATTTATAAAATAAATAAATAAATGCAAAGAAAAAAAATTAAGCGAAAATAAACAAAAAGAAAGCAAGAAAAAAAAAATAAAAGCCATAGTGAATATTATGATGAGATTGTTCTCCATTTAAAAAAATTAAATTTAACCTCAATCCAACAGCAGCAATCAACCACGAGGAAACCCTTTCATCGATGGAAAAAAAAAACTGTGAGTGTTTGATCACCCTTTTGCTCCCTTTCCTTATATTATGAAGTCCCAAAATTTTAATTAAACATTATAAAATGAAATAAAGAGAAAAAAAACTTATACTTATTTATATATGTATATATCCCTGAAATTTGCCCCTAAAATAAAAATGTGAACATTCTCTTTTTATACCCTGAGTCCATTGAAAATGGGAAATCAGAGTATAATGGTTTTGTTAAAAGTATGTAACAGGCAGAAGGAGGCGTGGCAGACCCCATAAAGTATATATATTCTTGATCAGGGTGACGAGAAAAGTTAATATAACCATGTCCGTCTGTCCGCCCGTCCGTATGTATGAACGCGTCGATTTCCGAAGATACAAAAGCTAGAGAGTTCATTCTTTTTGTGTTAGGTCCGTATATTGCACGCGCAGTACGAGTTTGTTTCAGAAATTCGATAACATGTATATTTGCAAAGTTATCGATAAACGAAATTATCGGGATCCAGTTATAAAATTCTAGCTAATTCATCTTTAGAGCTAGAGTCTCCAAGTCTTCAGCATATATATAGATACTAATTTAATACAAATTCGGTTTTTGTCAGATTTTGGATTCACACTCCACCTCGCCCCACCACCCCCAAATGTGTAAAAAATGAATTTCAAATACTAGAGACATGCAGTTTGGTTTAGCATATAGATATGAATATCATAATCATAATCTGAAGATATCAATACGATTGTCCATCTAGAAACAGAATTATTAATCATCAAAGTTTTCTCATCAAAGCCCATGCGACGCAGCAGCAAAGCAGCTAGACAGCAAGACGCTTGCAATGCTTACACACATACAGGCGTACAAGCATAGATCAGCGTGTGTGTGTGTTCGTGTTTTTGCATGTATAGTTTCTTACGCGTGGAGAATCGAAACGAAGCATTCTTGGAATATGATTGGTTCGAAGAAGGGCTCAGGGGATTTCGTAGTCGAGCAGTCTCGACTACAGCTTTCTTACTTGTTTTTTTTTCACATTGTATTAAACATTAATATGAATCTAGGTTTTTATTTTTATACCCTGAGCCCATTAAAAATGGGAAATCAGGGTATAATGGTTTTGTTAAAAGTATGTAACAGGCAGAAGGAGGCATGGCACACCCCATAAAGTATATATATTCTTGATCAGGGTGACGAGAAAAGTTGATATAGCCATGTCCGTCTGTCCGTCTGTCCGTCCGTCCGTCCGTCTGTCCGTCTGTCCGTATGTTTGAACGCGTCGATTTCCGAAGATACAAAAGCTAGAGAGTTCATTCTTTTTGTGTTAGGTCCGTATATTGCACGCGCAGTACGAGTTTGTTTCAGAAATTCGATAACATGTATATTTGCAAAGTTATCGATAAACGAAATTATCGGGAACCAGTTATAAAATTCTAGCTAATTCGTCTTTAGAGTTAGAGTCTCCGAGTCTTCTGCATATATATAGATACTAATTTAATACAATTTCGGTTTTTGTCAGATTGCGGTCCCCACTTCGCCCCACCACCCCTAAATGTGAAAAAAAATGCATTTCAAATACTAGAGATATGCAGTTTGGTTTAGCATATAGATATGAATATCATAATCATAATCTGAAGATATCAATACGATTGTCCATCTAGAAACCGAATTATTAATCATCAAAGTTTTCACATCAAAGCCCATGCGACGCAGCAGCAAAGCAGCGAGACAGCAAGACGCTTGTAATGCTTACACACATACAGGCGTACAAGCATAGATCTGCGTTTGTGTGTGTTCGTGTTTTTGCATGTATAGTTTCTTACGCGTGGAGAACCGTAACGAAGCATTCTTGGAATATGACTCGTTCGAAGAAGGGCTCAGGGGATTTCGTAGTCGAGCTGTCTCGACTACAGCTTTCTTACTTGTTTTTTTTTTTTGTAATTATTCAGATATTACATTTATTTCTTTAATTGATTTGATGTAATATAATTTAAGGCATATTAAAAAAGAAAGATATGAAGATATGAAGAAATGAAGAAACGAAAAACCATATGAAAACTATAAAGAAATTATTAAAAAAATAAAAAAAAAAAAAAAAAAAAAAAAAAACCTATATGTTTGCATCAATAAATAAATTATAAATAAAATATATAAATAAATAAACGAATAACAATAATACTAATGGGTACGAAAGAGAAAAAGGAAAAGAAATAAATTAAAAAATTTTATTTATACACTATATTATAATGAACAAAAAACTTGTATTTTGCAATTAATTTAACCTTAGCCCTATAAGACTCAGAAGCGTCAACAAACTTTTATGATGACCTGTTAAGAATTTTGAGAGTAGATTTAATTTAGTTAAGTTTGTGTTAACATTTCGTAAAATAAAGAGGATTGTCAAAATGAATGAAATCGAAATTGAGAAATATTTTTTTTGTTAGGAAGTGAATCGCTATGATAGGCTAAAGGTAGTCTATAACATGGCATAAAAGAGGAAAGAGTCGAAGCATTCTTGTTAGGGGATCTTCAGCGAATGGTTAATTGGAGATCATGGTCGGGTTTGGGTATAGATAGCGAGAGACAACCGACAGCTTCGCCTCCGCGTCTGTATAATTTTTCCAATTCTTGTTCATTCCCTTTTTGTGTGTTGGTGTTAGTGTTGTCCCATCCCGCAAGTTTTTTTGTAGGAGTCCTAACAAATTAAAGTTTATGTATGGTTGGTCCCGGTATGGCAAAGACCCACCCCATCGCCGAAAGAGCTAAGGGAACAAGAGAACTCCTCCAAGAATGCATGCTGATGCGCATTGCACATCCTCCCACATTCAACACCTCACTCGTCTGAGTTTGGCACAACTACAAAAGCTAGAGAGCTGTATTTTCACATGTATACTGGAATGCTAATTATGCAGTTCGAGTTTATTTTGGTTTTTCGCTAACTCATCCCATATCCAAGTTATCGATAAAAAAAAATCAGATCAGCGTGTGTGTGTGAAAGTGTTTTTGCGTGTTTAGTTTGTACGCATGCAGAATCGGAACGAAACATTCTTCGAATATTATCCATTCGAAGTAGGGTTCAGGGGGGGATCTCGTAGTCGAGCAGTCTCGACTAGGGCTTCCTTACTTGGTTATCCATGAAAATACTTTTAGCACTATTAATATTGAAAAACAATATTAACAATAAAATTTATTTCATTTACAATTATTACTCTTAAACAGATGAATTAACAATCGTTTTACTATCTTACATGGACTATTCTAATGAAGAACCAAAAGGTGTTCTATAATTTGTACAGTTTAGCAATATCACTCGGTAATATGTACATATGTACATATATTATCTGAAAAATACGTATGGATGCATATAATTAGATCAGTGCCTTTTTGAGCCATGACCATTAATTATGTATTTAATTATATTGTCCACTCAACGTTATGGTCCAATTAATTACAAAATAATTTCAAATTAAATCATGTCATTGCACAACGGTAAATGCATTTTTGTGGATTACAAAAACAAAGACCACACACACACACACATTGATAGACACACGCACAGAAAATTGCCCGATAAAAGTTCATGAACTTTAAAGCCGAAATAATAAAAATTTATGGCCAAATAATTGCAATCTCATTAGGACAACCCCGAGAGCAGAACATGGACATGACACCAATGCGATCCCGGCCAATTTGCAATTTGCAATGGCAGCGCCATTCGTGGGATGCGTGAATATAAGTACACGCATTTTGTAAAATATTTAACAATAATTGAGCGTAAAATAATCGCAATCGACCAAAGGCCTCGCCCGGCAGCAAGCTCCCAACTGTCCGCCATTCGGTCCCCAGTTGCAGTGCGCGTTAATTGCAGCGATTTTGTTGCCGCTGTGCCTGCAACATTGCATCTCATCGCATCGCATCGCATCGCATCGCCTCGCACACGGACACGGACACGGATTGCGGCGACAATTGTAATTAAATAGACACCACACACATGGCAGACACTCTCTCATGGCCCCTACCCCCCGGAAATTTACATGCTACAATCGACACTGGCGACGGTCAGACATGGGCAGATGCTGTAATGCAGCTCCATGAGATATCTCTGGAGTCTTTTAGCCCCATATTGTACAAACTATGCAACTGGGTAGGTGTCGATCTACACAAATAAAAGATATTCGATATAAGGCAAAAGCATATTTGATAGTATTAAATTAACTGATCATTTATAACATAACATAATAATACTAAATATTCTAGATATAATATATATACTACATATAAGAATGATATTCTAGTTGTTATAATTACAACGAATATTATCATACCTCTGGAAAGAAGAGTAAGGGAAATCTATACATGATTATTCGATTGCAAAAGGTCCTAGAAAATGGCAAGCAGAGGAAAATTGATGATAAATAGAGCAGCCCCGATGCGATTTTCAACTAAACTATTTTATTTTTCTGCTCCTGAACAGCATATAAATAATTTCAATAGTTTCTTCCCACATAGTTTAGCTAGTTGTATGTATTAATCGTTCCCCTGGTATGTAAAGTTAGTTGGTTAGTTTGTTAATTACAATAAGTGCTAATCTTGGCTTTTCTCTTTATACCCTGAGCCCATTAAAAATGGGAAATCAGGGTATAATGGTTTTGTTAAAAGTATGTAACAGGCAGAAGGAGGCGTGGCAGACCCCATAAAGTATATATATTCTTGATCAGGGTGACGAGAAAAGTTGATATAGCCATGTCCGTCCATCCGTCCGTCCGTCCGTATGTATGAACGCGTCGATTTCCGAAGATACAAAAGCTAGAGAGTTCATTCTTTTTGTATTAGGTCCGTATATTGCACGCGCAGTACTAGTTTGTTTCAGAAATTCGATAACTCGTATATTTGCAAAGTTATCGATAAATGAATTTATCGGGAACCAGTTATAAAATTCTAGCTAATTCATCTTTAGAGTTAGAGTGTCCAAGTCTTCTGCATATATGTATGTAGAAAATTGTGTGTATGCTCGTATAGTGTGTACATGTGTAAATCTGTATGTATGTATAGGAAAAACGTTTGTTGCTTGCCATGCACATACGTTTGCTAATTGCCGAAATATTTCGTTTATTAAATGTTTATTAAATAAATAAGGTGCACCTATGGGAACAAAGTATATCGCAGTTAGTTGCGCTTAACTGCAACGTTCTTACTTGTTTCTATTTAGTTTGTTTTGTATCTCTTTTAAAATATAATACTTTTTTTTTACTGTTTATTTATTAAGTCATACGAGATAACAATAACCTTTGTGGACTTCGTCTTCTATGAGTTCTGCTTAGTAGCAGGTGCTACTATTACTAAATTATTTACATTATTTTCAAATTTACAACATTATTTAGATTGCTAATTATCAGATCTATTTAGTAGGTCTCTTGGTTGCCTACGGTTGAGCCCCCTTGGGGTTCGGTGTGTGTTTAGCGTGTTTGCTAGCCGGTTTCTGTGCCTCTACAGTCTGTCGTGGTACCGACTCGAGTGCTGGTTGATTGCATCAAAAATTGTGGCTAGTTTGATATCTCGGTGCAATATGGAGTTTCTCACATACCATTCGCAGCCGGTAATCATTCAATATAATACAATTTAAGGTATGCATATTTAGTTAATATTTTGTATACTTTTATGAGTAAAAATAATTTAAAGTGCGCGACTTATTATTGTATGCCGATTTAATGATGCGCCTAAAAGCACCACCAAAAATTATATAAAATCTCTAGAAAATATTCTACATTCCAACGCTTTGGAAGTTTGTTCCCCTTGTCCAGTCTATTGTGTATATAGGGACATAATTAGAAGAAAAATTAAGAAACTTTTCCATTCCTCCAAGAGCTTACATGCGTTCATAAGCTCACGAGTTTTAATTCAGGAAACTGGCTGAGGAAGATTATAACATAAAGTGCCATAAAATATTATATTGTGACAAAATAAGCAAAGGGAGAAAATCGGTAGAGCAACTAAAATTTATTGAGCAAAAAGTTCAACAATTTGTTGGATTTGTTAAGTATAATTCTCAAAGAGCAATCCATTGGTGGAACGCTTTAAGACGCCAACGCGGGATCAAAGTTATTCTATAAAGCAGACCAGTTATATAGGAGCAGGTCGAAAGAAATTAGATTATAATGATGCTGGTCCTCGATTAATACGAAAATTGGTCCCTGAGCTAGCTGGAGAAAATGATAACTCGTTGCCAGAGCTAAATAAGAATAAGAACAAGGAGTTGACATTTTTCCGCCTAACGTAAAAATTAAGGAAATTAAATAAATACATTAAATATTAAAACAAAATTTATAAAATAAATAAATAAATATACAGACACGAATCTACATATAAGTATCCACCTTAAATTTAACAGTTTAATAAATTATTTTAATGGGGGAGGGGGTGTGGGCGTGGTTCAATTTTGGAAAAAATAAATCCGAAATTATAAAAAACTCATACTAATATTTATGCCAAATTTCAAACTTATATCTCTTCAGGGACAATTTAGGCAAAATTTCGGACTTTTTACCCATGCCCCAATGTAATGAATGATATTCAGCAATATGTAATTTATGAAATCATATGATTTCATTTGGTAAGTAAATACTTAAAAAGAAACATAAATTTCTTATGTATTTAAATAGTTTTACATGCTGCTGGTATAGTAATGATGATGTGATTAGTAGAGATATATGCTTATAATTATAATAATTGTATGATATATGTATGTACACATGTAATGTATGATATAAGTAATATAGTACTGAGTAACCTAAATGGTTATAATTTGTTATCATTTTTATTAAAGATTCAATGTTAACTGTAAATAAAATCTAAGATTGCAAATGAAGCAGTGTTTAATAATTCTTTAGAAGTGTATATTATATTATTGTAAGCTAATGATGGAATATTGTCGCCACTGTTTGACTGGGAACTGACGTCTGTTAATGGCTTTTGCCATTAGCTAGATTTTCTCTCGCTTTTCGTTGCGGTTGCTGTTGGCGCAAAAAATAGAAAGCGTAACCATAGCAAAGTATAATGGCACAATCCGTGCTTATTTACATTATATACACATATTTATATATACCCGTATATAATATAAATAAATGTATATTTATCACAATTTTGAATTCATTCAATTCACGCAACACTTGTTGTACCCTGAACCCATTTAGGGCCTGACGCAGAAACAATATTTTGTTAAAGAATATTTGTCGATAATGATCAACTGATTAAAACAAAAACTCAAAAAAGTACTTATTTGCCATTCTAGATGTTCGCAACGGTTCTTTAAACGGCTTGGATGAAATAAACTGTGAGCTTGAAGTCATTAAATATTTTAGTCGTTGCTATTATTTTGTTATTGCTTTCACTTAAAGAATGAATAAGGAGATTGTTTTTTATTTATCAAAATACTGAAAAACATATAAGCATTTAAATTTTTATCTATTCGTTGCAAACTATCGAGCAATTGGTATTTTTATTTTATGGTGGGTTAAATAAGCTGTGTTCCACTGTATGTACAGCCTGTCAACAATGTGCTAGCACACTGGCAAACAATGTACATACATATATATGTATATATATGAACTTTGGATGCAAATATCGAAGTCATTAATGAATAAAAACAACTTATTTTATAGAGGAATTCGTTTAATACTACTTCATTAATTAAATATAAAGATCATATCACATCTCAATGTGATCTGATTCGGTAAGCCTACAGCTTCATGAAGCACCTCAGCGCTAGCTCCTGCTTTCTACTTAATTCTCCCTCGTTTTTAAAGTGGCTGATCACTGTCCAAGTGACTGGATTCGTCTGTTTCCCTGCCTGGTTGAAATTTGCATTCACCATTCAATCGAATGATTGTATAAGGCAAAACGTGGCTCCATATTCTATTTTTCACAGCTTTTATATAGTATATACATATATACATATATTTATGTCATATACAAACTATAAATATTTAAGCAACGATTTCGAATTGAATACTATATTAACTTATTTAAAATAAATAAGCAAATTCCAATTCGTATATAATTTGTTGTTGAAAGACAGCTTGCATTATATTAAATTATATTTTTGGTTAAAATGCTAAAATATATAAACTAATATAACTACTATTATAGCAAAACCTTTATGTTTTTTCATGTTTTCTTCCATTTAAATATAGCCAATTTCTCAGCATTAATTATACTGTAGCCCTACTTTACTTCGACCTCACTTCTTGATATGAGCTCACATGAGCTTTGGTATGATATGAGTTCACATGAGCTTTGGTATGATATGAGTTCACATGAGCTTTTGGCAAAAACGCGCACAGCAGCAGAGTGGCGCAGTGGAAGCGTGCTGGGCCCATAACCCAGAGGTCCGAGGATCGAAACCTTGCTCTGCTATGCCAGTTTAACAGTTTCTTCGATAGAAGCTTCTGTAATTTATTTTTTTTTTTATTATTTAAATAGCTCTGCATTTTAGTGCACTTTGTATTCCATTTGAAATCAGAGTTTTGTTCATTTAGCATTGACATTAATTTTGTAGGTGCGGCGTGTGAATAAATTAGATGTGTGTGTGTATATTTTATGTTTTAATTTAATAACAAAAGCAAAGCGAGAGAGTAAACAAAGTAGATAAATCCTATTTAATCGACGTGAACATAGTTTTATTTTTGTTACTTTTCAAAATGGTTATTGAAGCGTGATACAAAATTAGTCTTGCGTGGAGGAGTGATTAGGGTTTATCTACCTGTCTAGGCGATTATAGTAATTGTTTGCGTAATTTGTTGACAATAACCCAAGTAAACAAATGTTTTGAAGGGAAAGTCAAACAATCAAAGAAATCCCATAGTAATAAGAATTTTAGCGACTTCCGCTTAAAGCTAACCAAGCCAAGGCTGCCCGCAGCGTTCGCTGCGTCGTTTTACAGGATTTTATTTACACCTACTGCCAAAATGTTTACACTTCAACAGACAGCGGAGGACGAAGCTGCGCAATATGTAAACCTACGGAATGCCCATGGCGGCGCCCAGAACAATTCAAAGTGGATTTCCGGCTTAAAAATTGCTCAAAAGCTAGTCAAGAGCAAAAGCGAGCGAAGGCGTTTCAAAGCAGACAAATGCTAAAACTCATAAAACCAACCTGAAGGTGTTGAACAAAAAAGAAATGCTAACGGCCTGCGTAATACCTATGTAGCTTCTGCGAGGGTGAAACTCAGCACCAGAGGATTTGGGCGGGGCGGGGCAGTGCGCGGGCTTGTCATAGCGCAAATTTATGTAAAAATTTGTAGCAATTGCAATAAGTTCGGTGCCCGGCAGCCAAATTCACAGGAACAAATACATTTTCGGATTCTGGGCAAATTTTTATGCGCTTTTTAAGTGTTGCCTGATGCACAAATGCTTTCAGGTTATTAAGTCTTTAAAGCGAATTTCAAAGAGTCTTCAAAAGAGACAGATAGAGAGAGAGCTTATGGGACTAGAGAGGGAGGTTAAACTACAGTTTTCAATTAACTTAAATACGAGCATATTTTAAATGCAAAATGGCATTAAAAACTTTACGAAAAACTGATTACAGTTTGCCCACAAGTATTTACCAAGCACTCCATGAGTCTGATTGTGAATCTGTTGGCAGAGCAGTGCCAAGCCAATAATATACAAAACGTCTTAAGCAGTGTACAAAGTGGAGTGCAAGTCTAGGCTACAGGGCCCCCACCCGACCTCAGACCCTGGCTCCAAGAGCAAAGACTGTCAAAATTAGCTCGCAGCTGGCAACGCCTCGCAGTGCAAATATTGAGCAGAGTCAAGGAAGATACTCCGTCTCCGGGCGGCTTTTGGGGGAAACAGCAACAAACAGTTGTTGGCAGACAACATTTCATTTCATCAAAATTTCGACTCGCTTATTCCGTAGCTGGAATTTTTCTCACTGCCAACTGTTATTTTTGGCAATTTGTTTGTTTGCCAATTGTCTGCCGGTTATGCTTATCCTTTTTTGTTGGCCGGCCTGATGTAATAAGATTTCGTTTCTCCGACTTTCCGACTGTCTTTTTATGCCAATTAACATAATATTTGTAAGTGGATTTTCATACTTGAGCGGAATCCGAATGAGAAAAACTTTAATGTTGCCTTAGAGAAACTTCGCAAAGCCATTGAACTCGTCACTTTAATCAAAATTCGTGGGATAGCCCATAACATAGCTACAGCGATAAGATGTTTATGTTGAGCTAATGTTCATAGTGTATATATATATATATATATATATATATATATATATATATATATATATATATATATATATATATATATATGCATGTAGTTGTGGATGTCGTTATACTGCTAGCGACTTTGGCTATAAACGGAGCTAACACCCTTTCGCCTTTCTCATTGCTTTTCCCGCCCCGAGCCATTTGCATTTGCCGGCTCTTCAATTATGTGACAAAAATTATTATGCTAACATCACATGCCGTGCGAATGCGATTGCGATTGCGATGGCGATTGCGATTTCGACTGCAGATACAGTCTGCGACGCGCTGAAAGAAGCCCGAAAAACTTGAGCAGTATGCAAATGAAAAAGACTCGGGCAGTGATAAGCCAGAGAACCAAGCCAGAGTCACAAACACAGCCACGTCGGGCCTCGAGGTTACGCTCTTCAGCATCAGACTCGCATTAAAATGGAAGAAGTGTAGCCGAAAACTGAACATTTAGAATTGCTGCTGCTTAGCTGCGTTTTGCCAATCGTTTCAAAATTATGATCCAATCATAACACTCGCCAATAGCAGTTCAATAAACTCATCATAACTATCGGGCGGGGCTCTCAATAAATCAGCTACTGGCAAACATAGTTGTAAATGCCACTGCATCAAGCTCCACGCTTCTACTTACTGCTGCCTGCCTCTGCCAGTCACGTGCCTTATAAAGAATACTATATGTAGATATAATATCTCAGGTCCACCCAATTTGTATGTATAACCCACATTTTGCGGTTTATTCAATTCGTACTTGTCCCTCACTCCCTCTGATCCGGTTCTCTCAAGTATTCCCCATTTAGTTTTGCTTTTGCTTAAGCCCACATTATTTATATTTGGGAATTCCAATTGGGATTTTATTTAATCGCCATTTATAAACGGATTCAGGCACAGATGTATATGTCCCGCTCGCATGCCAAGCCGAGCATATTGGTTTCGTTTCATATCGGCTCAAGTGCCAAACTTTACTTAGAGAAGTCCCTTGAATTTTGACAATCAAGAAAGGTATTAGAAATTCCTCCTTAATAGAAGGATTTATTTTCAAATCTGGCACCTAGAACAATTGAAATATATCCAGTCTTCACTTTGCACAATATGCGTCTTAATTCTATATTATATATAACATATAATAGAGCATTAGGCAGTCGATTACATGCTATGCTGCTCTTGATCGTATGTGAGATGAATTTATCGAGCTTGGAGAATGGAACTGCTCCAGTTTTAATGCTGATTTAACGATCTATTTATAAGACTATTTATGTATCAATAAATAGATCAACAAGACTTGCAACAGCAATTCTTATATAATAGTTCGACATGGTTACCATAAATCTAGGGATCGATTGGTAAATTTTTCGTTTGCAATAAACATAAATTCAATAAGTGTCAGTGAAATGTCAATAACAAAAGGAAATTAGCACTTTCAGAATTCGCAACTCGCAGATACCCTGTGTAATTTGATTCAGTTTGATTTAGCAGTAAAAAGTGAACATTTACAGAAAGTAAATCATATTCAATCACAATTTCATAATAGTCCATAATTAATCTGTTTAGTTAGGCGGACATACTTCCCTAGGTCCGTTCCATGCACACATCTGCAACAAAACCTACCTTAGTAAAGCAATTTCACTGTATTCACAATATATCAAAAATTAACATTTTCAAATAACAAATTTAATTTGGACATGTTAAGCCCCACATAAATGACATCATTTGGTTAACCAATTATACAATTTCTTTTTTTCTCTCAATTTTATTATCCCATGTCCTAGTGCCGCAGAATTAATGAGAACCTAATGGATGGGCGGAATATAAAATACTATAAGTATTATTTAAGTTTATATATGTATTTTAAATGAAAATATGCAAATCAATTTGAAATTGTCAGCATATTTGCAGACATATCTTAGCTAAATAGTAATAAAAAGAGAGATCAGTAATATTAAATATTATCAGTAGATCTTACCCATAAAGCTTTTATGTATAACCCAAGTACTATGAAGATATGTGGAACAGTTCTACGAGTTTCTTTCTCTATTGTGTTACACATTTCGTGATCAAAGCATGTCAACTACTAAAATAGTAATAAAACTTCAGGGGAAGCTCAACTGCGAATCAAATACAAATTCCAGGCAAAGTAGATCTGAGCAGTGCTATGGATCAGAGGCAAATGCCGCCCATCCATTATTCAAGTTAAGGCCTCGACAACTGTACTGCCCGCAATTAAAATGAACCTTGATATATAAACGAAATAATACATATATATAGTGTGCGCGCGTGTTTGTATGGGAATTCGTAATTTCCTAAGTTATTGCACTCTTCGAAGCCTTTGCAACAATTTATGGCCCTCTTTACGCGGTTACCCGTGGCTTAGATAGATTTATATATTTTTTCGCTCTGCCAGCTGCTGACTCACGAGACTTAACGTACATTACTGCTGTCAACGACTTTTGGTTTAAAACGATGTGCAGCGCATCCTTAATTACACCGAGTATAGAACCTAGCCGCGGAGACCCTTCTGTCGCCCTCGCCCCGTCAACACCCAACGCATTCTCTCTCTTGTTGCTTCTTTTCTCAAGCGAATTCAACAAAATTTGCAAAGAAAGAGGGAAAAGTCGTCAGCTATTCGCAAGTTTTTATTACGTTTTGCAAAGAGTCGGCAAAGTTTACGAGAATTTCTTTATATCTAGCTCGTAGGCTCCATTACGTGGCCTGCCTAACAACAATGTAATGCTGCATGAATAATGAGAAGCGCTTCAGATCAGATACTGGCTAACTGCATTAGTTAATAAGAAATCTTGCCGCCTGTATCTACTATGTGTTTATATAGAGAAAACAAGATGCCGCTAACTCTATAATTTATATGCTCCTAACGATATCGGTCCAATCAACACACGAGTGCTTCATACCCCCAGCCCCAGCCTCAGCCCCAGCCCCAATTCCAGCCCGAGCACACATGACATGCTGCTACAATCGCTCTAAATCATTGTCGTCTGTTTCTCATCGGGGCACATCATCACTGCCGTCTTGGCCCGTGGCTACGTCTCCGTCGCCGACTCCGCCTTCGTCTTGCTCGTCGTCTACCATCGACGGTGGCTATTATCAGCGTCATCAATTCGCTGCCTGCAGACAGCTTGTCACCGTCGGGTAAACATGCGAATTTCGCAGTCGAGCAGGCAAACACGTGACAACGGAGGTGACTCTGTTCCCGCAGCATTCGGCATTCGGGCTGATGAACTGGCTGGTGAGGACAACGCGTCCGTCTACCCAACGACGATGACGCCCCAGAGCCGACAATGACGTCAATTGTGCGACAAAAGCCATTTTGCATACTAAAATCTGGCAAACAGCGCACTCAGCAGACAGGGACGGCAATACCGATAGCGGCTCGGGCAGAACTGAAAGATATTGTACACATATTGCATGATGACTATAATTTAAATTGAACTTCGAGGTGTTGACAAATTTATAGCATGCAAGACACCTTTATTGAGCGTTTAACACATAGGAGTACTGCACACAATGCAACATTCAAGCACACACTTTCTGCCTCGCTTGCGGTCTTGCTCTCCTATATCTATCTCGCTCTTAACCCATACTGAAGAGCTTAAGATTGTTGAAGCCCTTCGACTTGTCGATGCGTCCAAAGAACGAGCCCTTGAATATCATCTGATTCTTCGGCTTCGACAGACGTAGGCCAATTTTAAAGTTCGTCTCCGGCAAAAAACTGGGCAGCAACTCCTCATCCACAACATATTCGTGCATCGAGTAGGTGCCCTTTTGTATGGGGCATTCCTTGAACAGCTTTCCATATCGCTGCATATCCTGGTATATGGATCTGGCTAGTGGATCCACGTTGCGGTCTTTCAACATCTTGCAGAGGTCCACGGTTCTGTTGATGATGTTGGTGTAGTTACCTGGCTCCGTCTCCAAGTAAAAACTGGCCGATATATCCACATCGTCGATAGCCTCCAAGGTACTGACAACCACACTAAGAGAGCTTTTGGTACTATTTTTCAATTCTATTTTCACATCCACCAACTTGGGATTGGTTTCGTAATCGAAACGAACAAAGACGATCTTAAAGGAGCGCTGAAAAAAGAAAAGGGAAAAACACATAAAATTAATTAATGATTAATAAGTAAGATCATAAGATTAAAACATTTTCCCTTAGCTCAACGACCTTGAATGTTCGATCATGAGATCAAAACTTTTCAGGCTCAAGGCCTACAGCTTACCCAGCCCTGAGCCACAGGATGGCTTAGTATTAGCATAAGTGCCAAGGCAAGAAGTCGTAGGCTTAACTCTGAACTCATCTTGTTTCAATTATAAACTGGCAATTGTATTCAATTAAACATTAGTCATATTATAGGCGTATTATAGGAGGTCAAGCATCAGTGGAGAGCAAATGGATTTGACCATTACGGAAACAGATCGAAATCCTCATTGCCATGGCAAATAGATTCAGCTAATTGTTTTTTGATATGTTTTTATTTTGAAATCATTGGGGCGTTTCAATTCAAGCCCTATTTTCGATAGCATCGATTCGAAATTATTTTTGCAATTTCGTTAATGATTAGCTGGCACTATATATACCTCGAGTTTCACTGAGAACTGGCAGACATCGAACATCACCATGTGGATGAATAGTGTGCTCGTGGTTCAAGTCCTTCTGGCGCTCTGCTCCGGCAGTTTGGCTGAGGTGAGTGCAAACGCTTTCATATGGTCTTCAGACTATTCCTTACTAGCTCACATTGTATCATCCAGAAAATGATGCGGCCCAAGTTCAAGGAGATCAAGATATGGAGCGATGAGAAGATGGTCAGCCACAAGGTCCTCTACGACAACTCGGATCCGCACTTGAACTTCTCCATGGAGGTGCACCAGCCGCTGCACGATGTGGACATACACTTCGAGGTGCGCATCACTAACAAATTGGACCCGTACTATACAAGCACTCTGAATACCACCCTGAATGTCTGCCGCATTCTGCGCTTTGCCAACCAGTCGCCAGTTGGTCGTTTCATACACGGCTTCCTACGTGAATACGGCAATATTATTGACACCTGCCCAATACCGAAGGTGAGTCGCAGCATTGCGCTCTGACTGTCGAACAATCTACATTAGCGTCTTCTAGGGAAAATACAAATTTCGTCACTTACGCTTTAATCGCAAATTACAGGGCACCTACTTCATCAACAAGTTCTGGTGGCCAGAGGACCCAACCACGTCCATTCTGCCGGAAGTCGAAGTTGACATCCACTTCGAGGCTCACCACCTGGACGCCAGCAAGAAGCGAACTCTCATCATGAACGACCACATCTCCGGCGACTTTGTTGTCCAAGATGTCGACAATCTGAAGCCTGGCATATTCGGCATGCTGCCCAAGACGACCTAAGCTAATTCCACACTGCTGAAATCCAACTAACTTCTCCATCTAACCAGCACCTTCGATGTTTCAATGGTATTCTTCAACTTATCTATCCGTTTTCTTCATAAATGTAGTATGAGCAATATATTTGCCAATTAGCGCAAACGAAACCTTAAAGTATTTTCATTTACATGAAGGATCTCTTCTGAACATTGTGAAGAGACTGTTGAATGCCCCGGCATTCTAGATGTCTATAATTCTAGATTTTCGATAATTACATTATCGGGCAGCTCTATTTTTCGAATACGCAAAAATATAAACGCGAACGCAATCGCTTTCAAATTAGCTGGGATTGTCACTCGCGGAATATCTATCATGTCATCTGTCATAAAATTGTTCATATTTTTTAGCACGCAAATTTAGCATATTTTTTGCAAATTTCACAAATTGAATTAAAATGCCCCGACGAATGGGCCGTCACGGCATAGACGGTGACCCAACAAAATTAATATTCAATATATTTGCAATGAAATGTTTTCAACTCGCGTCGTGCTTATTGTATTCCCTCTGACAGTTTGCGAATTTTAAAAGCTCGTCTGACTGCCAAGTGCCAGCCGCTTTGATTTCGTGAGCATTTTATATGATTTATGTGCCTGCCAATTGTATTGATCTGGGTGATTCGAGAAATTGGCTTCTCACTATTGCCGGTGCTTAAAGGCATCGCAGTAGCTATATAAATGTGAATTTTCAATTGCGCAGTGCTAAAGAGTTTATAGACTACTACTCGTTGTCTATTGCACCAATTGACCATAAAATGAACAGCGGAGGCTACTATAGGAGAAACGATTCCATATCTTTATTATTTAAGATAGGTCCCCTCATATGGGGTACATCGAGAAATAGGCTTAAATTATATTATTTGACGTATTCTATTCTATTCTATATCTATTTTATATATTTATATACACTCGTTTCGGGAACCCAAGACAGACAATATATAATATGTATATAAATTCACATTTACGGAGGGTATGGAAAAACAATATATTTCACAATATTAAGATTTGGCAAGTTGGTTATTTTTGACTTCCTCTACGGATCTACCCAAAAATTATTCATGCTTACTGAAGCGAAAATGGTCAAATAATTGTTATATTCTTTACGAGTTGTTACAGATATTCAAAATTGGCATATGTAAGACAAAATATCTGCAGAGTAACAGTGTATGAATTACTAATCTAACCTTATGTAGATTTGCTATGAATTCTCTATAAATGCTCTGTTCTCTTCTTCTGTACTTTTCTCTTTTATAAATATTTTGTATAATATTTATATTTATGGTTTTCTGCTTTTTAAGGTTACAAAGAATAAACTTAAATAAAATATAATAAATACAACAAAAAATATATCAAAATATCATAGTGGAGTTCTGATCCCGATTATATAGATTAATTATATATTTTATATTCATATATGTTATTGTAATTCAAAAATTCATTCGGGTTTGATAATTTAACTCAGACGAAAACAAATTTTCCAACCAATTGGTGACAAATTGGCCCCATAAGCTATATAGCTTTGACTTTCTTCATTTACGACTCGTTCATTTGCGATTTGAAATTCGAGACGAAAAGTATACAGTATACAAAGTACTACTTGTACTTAATGAGAATTCTAATAATTGTAAATGTTAATTTATTTTATTTTTTTGTATACTGATTTTATATCAAAAGAATTCTTTAGTTTACCAAAGGTTTTTTTCACCAACCGCCGATTTGGAAATATTATAATCGAAGTTATTTATGTAAATTCTCCATTTGATAAATTCGCTCTTGACCTACATAGTGCTGAGCAGGCATATTTGCCCTGCGCTATAAAGTGAACATAATACCTCCTCTTTTCCGCGGCGACTATCGTCAGCCCCTAGATATATACATATATATAAACGCAGATGAAGGAAAGCAGACATATATCGTCTTGCTTAACTTCCAAGAAAACTTCCGTTTCTAATTCAAAGGAAAGCAAATGAAGATACAATATAAACGAATTTAAGAGTGAGGATAATACACTATATCAGAGATTACAATGACTCAGAGATTTCCATTGCATCGTGGTTTTTTCCTGATATTTCCAACATATTGAATAAAGGGTTTTCAAGCTTGGATAGAAGATAAGTTAGTAAGACTAATATTATGGAAGTATATTTTTTGAAATCTTTAAGTTTTATCTCTAATTAAAACTCTAAAGAAATTACGCTTTAAATAAAAACCATTTTCAACTCTTTACATGCTATGTAAACTTAATGATCAATACTAAGTATTGATTTGCTCAATATAATAATACTGGCTGCAACGTTATCTGAGATTGCCCGACAAGTTAAGTACTGGATTGAGCAACAGCCACTCTGACATGTCAATCAACGAATCAACCGAAAGGAAAATATTTTATAATCATACTCATCTTACAAGTTCCAAAATGAACATAATCTTATTAATTATTTTACATTTGAACAATTTCTAAACTCCGGAATGTGTTCTTACTGTGGTCTTACTTTGAGCAATAGAATTTTGTTTGTTCAGTTTCCGTCTTCGTCTTCAAGTTGACAGACTTTACGAGCTATGGCAACACAAACAAAAACACTGTATAGCTGCATTGAGTGCAACAAAAACGTTGTTGAATGACGATAATGAAAAAACCCCAAAAGCAGATCGTTACTGTCTGAATACGAACGATTTCATTGAGAACAGTTCCAATTTGTAATTCTTTGAGTTATGTTTTTTCCAACTTGTAAGTGAAAGTGACTTATTTTTGAACTTCGAGAAGTGCTCGACGGATACCTGCAAAATCTGGTTCTGCAGATTTTAGCAATGAATAATGTAACGCTTCGTACTTAATTTCAACAGCACTGACTAGATATATCATTTTGTTTGGCCATTTTAGAGAGCAAGGCCCATCCTTTCTGATCTTCATGTTATCCAATAACTAAAACTCAAGATACAGATTTATCGACAATATTATTGTAATGGATTACGATATTGATAAATGCGCAACAACTGAAATTTAATCTTAGATTAAGTTATATTAAATTCAACTTTTTCTCTATAAGTCATTCTAGTTCTAATTTGCTCTTAGTGCACTCATGATAATAGGAAAGCATAACACGCTCACAAATGTTAAATTCGACTGTGATGTTTATTTATACATATATTAATTAAAAACAACAAAGAAAAATATGTATTGCATTAACTAAAGTCAAACTTAAGCAAAACTACATAAATTAGTTATTACATAAAAAATAATACGCCTATTAAATTAAATGGTCAACATTGTTATTTTTGTGTACTTCGGGAGCTTCTAACAATGTTTACTTTATTTGAACATTGTGAACGAGCATAAAGACATCATGCAGGAATTATCTAAAGCGATTATACCTATTTGTTGTCCATAGAAATTATTTAATGAACTCTGAATGCATTAAAATTTTAAATACTTACTTATTTATATAATTTATTTCTATTGCCACTATCTCAATACACCACGCGTCGGTGGCTTTTATAACGAATTTGACAGCGATCGAATTTGTTTGCAAAAACGCATTTATATTGCTGAAAAAGTTCTCAACAAAGTCCACGTTGGCAATATTCACAATGTTTTCAAACACCCTTGGACTGCTTTTAGCGATAGTCTTCTTGGGAATAATAAACAATATCTTGGTAAGTATTACAAACAACTTTTTTCCTTCATAAATATATTTTGAAAAATTTATTTACAGGCATCCAAAGCTATTTTCAAAAACGAAAATTGTACATTCAAGCGCAATTTTTTTTCCAGTTTTACTGTGAAGGTTGTAGGTAAACATAAAATTGATGTGGACATTACTCTCGTAAGGACACTGACTGCAGGTCTCAAGGGGCATATGAGCTTTGAAGCTCGTATGTCCACAAGTAAAACGTACCAGAGCGTATTAGAGCACGATATGGACTATTGTGAACTGCTTAAGGGCTCACAGAACGCAATTTATCGTAGGGTTTTCGCCGCTATGGCCAAGTTGGGAAACTATTCCAGTAACTGTCCCATACGACCAGGCTACTACTATATGCACGGTTGGCAGCTAAACCAAGATCTGCTGCCATCATATTTATACTTGAGGGATTATCGGGTAACCGGAAGCTTTTACTATGGAAAGCGCTCGAAAAGAATCGAAAACCAAATCGTGGGATGCACGATTGAGATGACATTGGTTTAATTCGAAACCTACCCACTTTGTAATGAATACATATATCATTACTGATTAATCTTGAGGCCCACTTCAATAAATCTAAAAGATTCTGAACAAGTTCACATTTATAAATTTATTCGTCTCATCAGCGGTAATCATAAAATAATTGGCGATGGTGCTCACATTATAGAAACCTCTCTAAGTATGACCTAATGGAATTCTCTAATTTTTGTGTGTGTGCAAATAATATATTTTGATGCCCTGAACCAATGGGAAAGTGAATTTACGGTAAATTACCAGTAACACAGTAACAGTAACACAGTAACAGTAACACAGTAACAGTAACACAGTAATAGTAACACAGTAACAGTAACACAGTAACAGTACCACAGTAACAGTAACACCCCAGCTATATCTATCTTTCCGTTTGTCCGTTGTCGAGTAAACACAGCATCTGTTAAACCACGAAATTTAAAATTAAAGTTTCTGAAATCCCATCTTAAGAATGCTTTAAAATTATATATGTTCGCCTACTTGCAATTCAAAAGAAGTAATATATATATACAACATTTTTTGTTTTAGTTAAAATTGACAAGATTTTCTATTAGATCAAATCCTCATCTATATTCTTATTGATTTCCAATTTCATATATTGGGTTCGCATTAAATCAGTAAGGCTTCTAAAATACATTCCACCAAAATCTTATTGTTTCTTTTAAAGGACTTTCCATAGTAGAAACTGCCCGCAATCCGATAATCTCCGAAGAACAAGAAAGTAGGCACCAAATCTTCTTTCAACACCCAATCCTTCATATAATAATAGCCCGGATGTATGGGACAGCTTCTGGCAAAGTTCCCTGATTTCAGCATGCTATTGTACCAGCGACTATAGATCGAGTTCTGGGAGCCTTTAAGCAGAGCACAGTAGTTGATATCGTGCTGAAATACACTCTGATACGATTCTGCCTTGGACTTGCGAACTTCAAAGCTTAGATGCCCCTTAAGCTCATTCGTCAGTGTCCTTATAACATTAATGTCAATTCCAACCTTACTATTAACAATGTGCACTGCAAAATTGGAAAACACATCGCATTTGAATGTACAGTTTCCGGTTTGGAAAATCACTTTCGGGGCCTTTGAATACAATTCAGATTAGTTTCATAAATTGAAAAATGTTCATTGTGATACGTACCAAAATATTGTTAAATATTGCCGAAAAAGATATTGCGATAATGAGTCCGATATTCATTGACAACATTTCAAATGATATCAACGTACTCTTTTGTTAAAAGTTAGTTCAGTTTCAGCAATTTCAACAATGTTTCTGCTAATGGATTCAATATCAGCTTAATTGATTTCGGAATTAGCCGGTACAGTGCGTTATTGAGATATTAGGAAATATGATATTGTAAACAGATAACAACAGAGGAAAAGTACATGACCCACATAGACTTGAGGACTCCCTAATTGGTGAATAGATTTAGATCTTCTCGATATAGATATAAAATTTATATAGTTATGCATAATATAGAAGAAACCGAATCAAAATCATAAATTTAAATATTACAGATCTTCAGCAATTGTGAAAATATTTATTCAATATGAATAATGAGTATTATTACGAATGGACACAGTAATTAACATCAACAGGTTATCCGACCAATTCAAATCCAATTCAGCTCCATTTATCTGCAAATGAAAATAATGTACAGTTCATATCGATACTCTTATTTTAAATTTTTATGATTGCGAGCTTCCGGTGTGCTATTTTCCACCATGTGTTGTTCTCTCATGGCAATTTCCACCTCTTCGTACATTAATAAGCATAACGAGCCTTTGCGAATGGCCTCTATCTCGTCTACCTCAACATTTAGACTATCTCTCAGGGAGTAGAACAAACCAGAAATGAGAAGTGAAATGAGTGTATAAATCATGTATAAATTATTTTACAATATTTACGATCTCAGCCTCACACTAATACTACTGCAGCAGTAAGAAGCACTCACGACTGAGATAAGAAACTTAGCAAACGACTATTCTATTCATTGGCCATGTGTACGTATATTTTTATTTATTTCCCTAGATATTAATTGTTTTATTAAAATAAAAGCATGCGCTAGAACACAATTAGTTTGCTTTAAGTAGTGCAAAGATTTTCATGTCCACTACAAAGTCCTCATGCTTCGTCTTTAGTTTTCCGAAGAACATGTGACAATTGACACGATAGTCGCCTGCATATAAATACTGAGGCACCATATGGGAATCCATTTTCCAGTTCCGCAAAAAATAATGGCCCTCGGTCACTGGGCAATTGTACATGAAGTTGCCATGCTCCAACATGCTCTGGAACCAGGTCTTGAATATATTGTTGTGTATTGCTGAGATAACACCGCAAACGTCTAATATGTGGGCAAAGACGCTTTGGTAGTGCTTCGATTTGCCCAAACTGATGGAGAAGTCGATGTGCAACTTGAATCCACGTGTTAAGGGCTTCTTGATTATCATGTCCAGATTGAGCGTATTATTGATGATGCTCATGTTGAAGTTTTCGAAATACTTGCGGCTAAACTTGGACTCTCCTGCTTGGATGGTCACGCTAGACTTAATAGCAAATAGATTATTTGATTTCGCGGATTTTGTTATAGAGACTCACAGCTGTTGCGACGCAAAGTCGGTTGAAAAACAGTAGCAAAATAATTGAACTGCCGTTGATTTGAAATACGTACATTTTTATATCAACGACTACATTAAAATGATTTTCAAATTATGCGGCTGCCGATTTTGACTAAATCACTTGAAAAAAAAAATAATAATAATAACAAATAAATAAATAAACAAATCTAGCAAATATGACAAGGTAATTATGGATTTTGTATAAGCTTCAATCACATTTTTAATGATATATTTTTTGTCCAAACTGCAAATAACATATATTTTTCTCCTAATGAGATTTATATTGATTTTACATGATTAATTCATGTAAATTTACGATTTTAGTTTTATTAGATTTGTAGGTGCGAAATAATTGATGATTGAAATAATTGAAATTATTCCTATAATTAATGCTCTATAATTTTTGTTTTGTTTTAAAAACTAATATTCTAGTAGCCACCATATAATGATTATTTATGCTAGTCATAAAATACATATCTTAACTTGCCATGAAAGTTTATGTTTGACATGTACACCTTAATATATACATATGTCGAAGCTTCAAGTTTGTTAATGTCGCCTTCCATTATAACTGCGCGTTATTACGCATACCTCAAAAGCTATTTTTTGCTAACAGTCTTTAGCTTTGTCCATTTTTCACCTCTTCTATCAAACCAGAAATAGGCAGGTCGCATATCATCGTTCATCGACATAATAGCGATACATAAGTAACCTTCTCCCTCTCACCCAGCGACAGCCGGGACAGCGATCTATAGTTGTCTCTTTCCTACTGACAATACTGACAATACATCCCTTAATCGCCTCTATAATGTTTTCACATCTTTTATTTTTGCTTCAATTGCAAATCTATCGCTATTTACCTATTGCTTAAAGGAAATAGCAATTAATTCACATGTCGTTGTCTTGGTTGGCTATCTACAAAAGAGATCAGTCTTCAAAGTATGAAGATTTCGATTAGCCTCGATCCAACATACATATCATTTTTTCTTAATGCAGGGAACTTGTCCGAAAACTCTTGAATTTTATATATAAAACTGTGGATGGATGAAGATATATTTACTATACAATCTTTGTCCGGGCTACCATGAGGAATTTAAACGTGTCTCTCTTCAATGTAGTTGAAAATAATACCATTTATGCATTAAGAATTTTCCCTGGATAATATTGAAATTTTGAGAAATTCTTTGTTATTTAAAAAAAATAAAAACAATTCCTAGAGTAGGTTTTTTCAATACTTCCAATATTTTTATTTTCTCTTGATTGTTAATTGTTAATTTGACAAAATTGTTTAGAATTAAATCAAGCACGCATCAACTGTGCACTCTACCAAAGTATTGTAGATTTTGTTCAAGTGCTTTCCATAGTAAAAAGTACCGATAACCCGATAATCCCCCATGAAAAAAAACGTTGGTACTTGATTTTCAAACAATTTCCAATCGTGCATATAATAGTAGCCCGTCTTAATGGGGCAACTCGTAGAAAAGTTTCCCAAGCTGAGCGTGCTGAGGAACAAACGGCGATAAATCGAGTCCTGGGGGCCTTTTAATACTGCACAGTAGTCGATATCATGCTCAAATAGGCGGTGATACGATTTGCTACTGGGCTTACGAATATCAAATCTCAGGTGACCCCTTACGCCTTCAGTCACTAAGCCTTTAAGATTTAAGTCGATATTTAATTTACCATCAACAATTCGCAACGAAAAGTTTGAAAATACATCGCGGTTGAACGTGCAGCCTCCTTTCTTTAGAAGTGGTTTGAATGCCTGCTAAAAGATTTAATAGTATTTTCAGTTAATGAGAAATAGTTTCTTGAATATGTACCAAAATATTGTTTAATATTCCCAAGGAAGATATTACTGTAAGCAAAACAAAAGTGCTCGACATCATTACAAATAGTGTTTCGTCAATAAACTGTTTCTAAAATTTCTATACTGTATTGAGTTGGAACCATATTTGTTGATGTCGAAATACGATATACTAAATATATTTATTATACATACATATCTATATTTGTTGCTAACGTAAACAAGTGAAAAATTGTGATTTACAGTTCATTCTATATGCCCTGTTTAACTCATGAACTTATATGATCTAAAATTAAAATACAATAGTAGCATGCCTATTTCACTTATATGTTATAGATATTCCATTCATCATTGAACTTTGTAAATGATGCTATAGTGTCTTTCTTTTACTACACTTTCCGAAATTGAGAAAATCAGAAATTAGCTTTCAGTTCAGGTGTTACCTAGGTATCACCTAGTCGACTACGAAATAACTATTTCAATATGTACTTAATTATTTTAATAAGAGTATAGGGCAAACAAATGCCGATACTAAAATAGTTCATCAGCTCAGACGAAATCAATTCCACACAATAAGCGAATAATTGGCTTGTGACACGATTTGTAAAATTTTAAGTTGTATTTTTACTTCTGACTAAATGTATATATATACAGTGAATTTTCAAAAATTGAATGAGAGGATAACGGGAAAAATACCTTATTTGTAATCCAAATTTATATTATAGGAAATTGCATGATGAATCTGTTTATGTATTTGAAAAGTCTCTTCTACTCGGAACGATTTTTATCGATTTCCTCATATCAAAAGAAATATTTTTACTCATCAAGAATATATAGTTTTGAAATTGTTGTTGTTTGTTTGTTGTTGTTGCGCCGCTAGATTCGGACGTGTCTGTTGTTTTTCCTATGCTTAAGCACGAAATTTCCTACGCTTTTCCTACGCTTAAGCACGAAAATTATTCAATTAATTTGCTCGGATATTAAAAACTGAATAAAGAATAAGCACGGAACAGTAAGATCTAACAACTAATATCCTTAGAAAGCATGAGCTTTAATAATTTATGATAATTCTTGAAATAGGCCGAATGTAGCGTACATGATATTTTAAAGTAGATACATATATATTTCAATTGAATCGTATTCATTTCACCGAAAAGTATCATAACAACTCCTATTTCAGCATGATACCAGCTCATTTGCAGTACTCAAGATGACTCATGATATAAATAAATTCGAGAAACTTCGGGATGAGCTATACCACAAAGGCAAGCTACTACTACTCTACTGAGAAATTTACAATTGATTGAAAAGACCTGCCGGTCAGAAGATTGACTTAACCCAAAATACTACTTAAACACACACTGAATGGGATTAGAATTAAGTTCCCAATGCCCCAAATACACACACAAATAAAAGTTCTTTGTTGATGAATCCTTGAAGGCAAGAGTGGGGTCGTATGAATGCTCTATTCCATTTAATATTTTATGTGTGTGGAATTGTGTGGTTGATTATGAAGCCTCATAATAGTCACAGTAGTCAGTTTGAGCCATATTTATCTTGCAATTTTTTTTTTTTTTTAATATTGATATAATGCTCTAGCGATTTAAATTCCTGTTAGCTCTATGCGACAACACTCAATGTGAAGGCTGGGAGTCATGTGACTGAGTTTAATTGAATATTTAGCCGAATTTCAAATCAGCTCATTCCATATGCATATCACGTTGATTGTGGCCGAGACCCGCTACAATCGCGACTTTTTTGGCAACTTCAACTTGACTTCAGCCTAGAGAGAGACAATGTTTCTGTAGTTATGTATAAAGAAATCACTTTAAAGGGTCAGAATTTCTTATTTCTGTAGAATATTGAGCAGTCTAAGAAAAGGGATACCATCTGATCATCTTAAACCATAAATTTGTTTTTTTTTTTTTTTAAATTATCTACCTAATTTCTATGACAAATGCCAAAGCTGATGACCTAATTCCTATATAAAGTTTATGAAAATGGAGTCGAAGAAATTAAAATATAATTATTGATATTGTCTGTTGATTATTTATATTGTCGTTGCTTTAGTTATACATTTATGATTTATTGAGTATTTACTAACTAACTAATTGTGTATTACATTATTAAATTAAAAAATCATTTAAGTTATATAAATAATTTTATCCTTATAATTATAATATAATTTATGTTTCATTTATATTCTAATTATGTACATTCTAGGGAATTGAATTTTAAACTTTATTTATACATTTTATTATAGTTTTTTTTTTTTTTTTTTTTCATACCAACTAGATAAACGTTATCGTGTAAATTGAATATTTCATTCCAGTGACCATTCAAACTCCATTAAACTAGGACACAGAAAAAGGCCTTCTACTGTAATAGAGGAAAAGTCTTTGTTCTACTCGGTGCCATATTCGCTCTGGCTCACTCACACACACGAAGATCTATTTGGGGTTAGGGTGGCGACTGCTTAGCTAACGCTTACATTCAGCTTCCCGTTGTAAATCTTGAAAAATTGCCGTTCAATGCAAAGATTTTGAAAGCATTCATCAAACAGTTGGCTAAAAGTCTGCAAGTCCATGCGATATACATACATACATGTATATAGTATTTGTTGAATATCAAACAATGGAAATCTTTAATTTGCCGTTAAAGTTCATACACTACACAGTGTTGGAATTAAAAAAAAAAATAATACAGAAAATAATGATATATTAAATAATGTCTTTTATTATTATAATAATATCAATAGCTATATAAATCTGTATATCTGTTGTATATCTATGAAACTGCAAGTGATTCAACGATATTTATATACATATCTATAAGAGTACATTTCCTGAGTGAGAGAAAGAGATGCACTTTTAAGGATACAACTGTATATATAAAGCTGTTTTTGAATATTTAGCCCATATTTGGCATATCTTAAAGAAGGAAAATAGACGTGACTTCTACTCATCTAAGAGATCTTTTTTTTTCAGAAAATATCTTCGATCCCGTACTTATATGGTATTTATGGTATGAAGTCGCAGCTGCATGTATGCACCTTATTCAAATATATTTTTCAACATATTGAAGCAAGTATATTTTCATACATTAATTCAGGTGTTGATCTGAGTTCGATTTTGGAGAAGCATAAGATATGCATGTTCGGTTTTAACGATCTCCATATTCTTCTAATAATCGGATAAGTATACAAAGACAACTCAACTATTGTTGCAAGTGAAACATGTCTCCTTATACGGGCTATATACATTTGAACAAACAATTCATGTAATAATATCGAATTGTATATAAAAAAAGAAGAGAGAAATCTTTAGCGCTAAGTTCGTGTAAAATTTCTTTCTGTGCATTCAAGGGCAACACATGGCATAGGCGACGGCCACTGTTGGACCAGCGACAACCTTCACATATGGCACAGGCACACAGCCGCACCAGTCAGACCAGTCAGCCAGTCAAATCTGTCCATTTGGCTAATAAATCCTTGAGCAGCTTATTGAGCAACGTCTGCGCATAAATATTATGGCTGGCAACTGGCCCAGGACAAGGACGTAAGTATGGCGACACTGGCGAAGCTTTACGAGATGCCTCCATTCGCTTTTCACTTCATTGCTTTAAAGCGCTGCCCCTGTTGCGCCTTGCCCCTGTGGCATTTAAGCATCACATTCCTCGACCGCCTCGAACGTTCTTTTTTGGTTTAACACTCGCCTGGCAGAGTGAATAGAGTTATTTCACTTTGTGTAGTGTTCAGCTTTTAGTAAACTATCTAAGACAATCTTTGTTTTTTTTCAGCTAAAGCTGGCAATTCATAAAGAAATTTAGAGTAACGTAACGTAAGAATACAATCTCAATTAAGCGAAATATAAAATAAATTGTAATTGCTGCCAGAGTATACTGCGATTGGTTATACCCGACTGCAATGTTTTTTTTTTCCTCACTAGCCTGCACATTCTTGAGCTGACATTGGATTTCGGTTGGCTGTCGTGCTGGTATGCCTGCTCAGGAGTTTTATTGTTGTTTTTGTTGCTGCTGTTGATGCTTGTTGTTTCTTAAGTACGCTCGCTGCACTAAAAGGATATGCAAATTGTTTGAATAGCAAGCGACATGCTAAACAATTTTTGCTCTAGCCTGTATAAAGAAAGAAGTCCAACGTAACATTTCTCTTTAGTATGTTTTGGCAGTGCCTTTGGTCAGACACTTCTGCTGCTCCTTCAGCTGCTTCCTCTGGCCATGGCATTTTTGTTTGTTTTTGCGCATTAAGTTGTTGCAACAAGGATACGAGTACAAGGCATAGCCTCCACCCGACTGAAATGTATAGGAAATGTTTTGTTGTATTTCGCACCCGCTGGATATAAATCACAGTGTCCCATGTTATTTTGCTTCGACTCCTAGGCCATAGGACCCCATGTTGGATTATTGAATTAGTTGATTATGTGCGCCAGTCCAGCAAAACCTGAGAGCAGGAGCATGACCAGGCGCAGCAGTAGGTTGCAGCATTTCTATTTGGGGTTTGTGCAGGCCTATAAATCTTTTGTTTTTCACTGCTATTTTACACAGCTCAAATCTCATTTAAGTCCGTAACAACGCCAGCTCAATGTTGCGGTAGAGAGTAACAATTAAAGCTCTTTTCAAGTGCGCCTCTACCATCCGCTTCCCGCACTCCATATCTATATGGCAGATACTTATTCAGGGGCTTGATTAGCTCCGAAAAATTTCTGCTAAATGTAAAAATAAACAAGATAGGCTAGGAAACTATAAAGGACAAATAAACATACAGACTAGTGTTGTCTAACTCTTAAACATCCAAGTTCATTTTATTACTTGATTGCATTATAAGGAAATGAAAATCTTTCTTAGAATATAATCATTACTTAATCGAAATACCACTTTGATTTAGAGCTGTGAAATTGTTCCAACTGAACTCAACATTGATCTTTGAATGAGTTAATTTATGTATGGATTTGTATTTCAGGCCAAGCTTGGTTACTAAGCTTAAGCTTAAGCTCAAATATAATCAAAAATACATTTTTAGAATATCTGCAAAGTTTATATTCTTTTTGTTCAGCAAATTCGCTTTCAGAAATTTGAATTTATTTTCTTTGTTATGTTATCGTTAAAATAATTAATATAAGTTTTTTCAGTAATATAATTTTAGGTCTGATTCAATATGCCAAAGCCATTCACAACCTCATCACAATCACACATAAAAATAAATAAATTAATCAGTATAAAAACTGTTTAGCAAAAGTTTTATTCAAGTTGATGTCAAACCAAAAATCATATCGAAAGCTCGGTTTCATGCGCAGTCAATCACAAAGACTCGCCCAAACTCCGCCGTCCAAGAAACATATTGAAAAGTCAACGATGCTGGTAAACGGCTGATAAACATGCCAAATCCGAGGGCACATGAAGGTAAGTATCCTTCGTTTTTTATTCTTTTCTTTTTTGTATTATATTTAGAGTTAACATTGATGGCAGATTGAGTCAGTCTACGGCAGGACAATGGGACAAGCAGCCAGCAGGCAGGACAGAAAAATAAATATTTCAACAATAAGGTTGTTCCCGTCTGCTCTGAAAAGTTGGCATGCTTCGCCTTTTCCGTATGGCTGAAGGCATTTTTACTGCCCGTTCTGGCGGTCTGGCGGTCTGCCGGTCTGCAGCTGAAGTTTCTTGGAAATGCAATTTCGCAGCAAGTAAATCTGATAAAGCAATTGTAAGTGGATTGCATTAGGCTGAAATCAAATTTTCCGAGGTAGACTTCATATACTCATGGATGAAGCCAAAATCGACTAACAATTAGCAGACACAAAGCATTCCTTAAGGGCCACAATTTGCGCTTTAGAATGTCAATGTCTCGAGTAAATCACTTAACCCTAATCCTAAGTCGCTGCTATTCATATCAATTCGCTCCACGAAATAAAAACGAGAAGGAAAAGAAATGAAAGCTGGCACTAGGAAGGATACGATTTTTATACTCATTCATTCAGCGTCGTTTCTTTTTCTTTTTCTCTTATTCATTTTCTTTTTTTTTGCGTTTTGTTATTTCTGCCTTGTTACAAGGATATTGACGACGCGTTGTCGTTGACGTCCTAGTCGTCGTCCTTGCCAGGATGATGATAAAGTGCGCCACCAAACCGCATTTTTATATACTTTTATGTGCTGGCAAATCTGTGTGGCAGTTGGCGGTTGGCGGTTGCATATTTATGCACAGTTCAAAGATCAAAATGAATATTTTATTTGATTTGATTGCTGCTTGGCTGGGCTGCTACAAGAAAAGCATTTTTAAGCGCGCGCTAAAAACGCGTTATCCTTGGCATAATAAAGTCCTTGGAGAGCCAGCAGCGGGCCAATTGTCTGCTGCTTGATTGAAATCCAGCACCCACTCACCCATCCATCGCCACACGTCTCTCTCATGTGTATCCAAGTAGAATACGTGCTGCCATTGTGGTTTTGCAATGGGCCGGGATGTTGGTTATTCCTCAATAGATATACTTAATGCACTGAAAATGTGCCCTCAAGTATGCAAAGACTCACGGAATATTATTGAGGTGTTGAGCTCAAGTTATGCACTTGAGCATATCAAATGTAGCTGCCTACTTAAGAGCTATCAGCAGACTCTATATAATGAAAATAAGCTTATATTTGTATATACAATATAAGTCAGACTTCCCATCGTTAGTCTATCAACTACTCCAAGACGGACAACAAAAATAAGAAAGCCTAATAACAAATTTAACTTTAATATCTATTTGCATACTAATTAAAGTAAACATGACGCAATTCGTCAAACTTTTAGTTAAATAGTATCGTTAGACCAATATTGGCTTTATTATTATTTTTTTCAACTAAGCACTTAGAATACTATGGAAATGTCAAGTCTTTTAAATAAATAAAAAATGAGATTTCTATGTTAACCCAATATCCGTATTTAAATAAAGCCTCTCGCTCCATCGCCCGACTGTGATATACCCTCTATTTAACTCTAAACTTTCATTGGACATTTACAAAAAAAATTTTTTTAATTTTCGCCACTATATCAATTTAATTTAATACAAGTCAATTGAACCAAGACTGAAAGCGTTGTACGTCAAAGTTGATATTGACAGAACGATATCAACATAAAGCTATATTCAAACAAGAACTATTTTATTATTGAACATAGTGTTAAAAGAAATGAAAAAATAATTATTAAATAATCCTACTTGTAATTATCACTATCATCAATTCTGATATTATCAGATAAATCATCAAATTAACTCTCTAACTCCAGGTTTCCAAGATCGATAAGCAGACATATGTCAACTGTTGAAACATCACATGACCTATTTTATTGTGAGATATTAAGAGTATGAGGTGCATTTTGTTCCTATTTAACACCTGAGCAAACCCAGCTATCTCAAGTTATCTTGAGATAGTTGGTATATAAGCAAGTCAGTTAATATAATCTAATCCTAATAAGTAATTCAAAATTTGAAAATGAGATTATGTTTGCTGCTCATATTTGGGCTTTCAAGTGTTTTGTTCTTAGCGCGGAATGGAAGTTGCGAAGAAGATGATTACTATGATTACGATTACACGTCCGAAGAAGGAAATGGTAAGTTAGTAGCAATAATAATGATGAGAATACTAATGATAAGCACCACCATTGGAAATATAGATGAAGACAATCAAGCAATAGAGGACACGAATGACGAATCGAGTGATGCACCAGGACCTTTGGCACCTTCTAAGCCGAACAAAGGAGGTAAACTCAGGCAGAAGAAGCGTCGAAGGCAGATTAAGATCAAACGCAAAAAGCCAAAAACTCAATCCAAGCAACAATCTAGGCGCAAGCAGCAGGCGAAACAGGTCAAGAAGAGGCCACAGTCTCTGAAACGAGTCATCAAACGCGGCTGAGAAAACGGTCCTCATGTTGTTTTATGCGTAGTAGTTCGTAAATCCAGTGCATGAACAGAAATACATAATATGACGAAACTATAAAGCAAAGAGTGTGAAAGTTGTGCAGTGGTCGTGGGCTGGTCACCGGCTCTAAGTTCTCGGCTCGCTGCGTTCTGGTTTCGTGCTGGAAATTCATCAAAGCGTAGCTGTTCCAAGGCTGTAGCGCATTTCACACGCTTCGCTGGAGTTCTATAACTCGAATTGGCAGACAGGATTGAGAGAGTGCAGCAGAGCCACACAGGAAGCTCGCTCCAACCGAGGCGTCGGCATCGCCGTCGCCGTCAACGGCGGCGTCGACAAAACTTTTTTGCCAATGCTGCTAGGCAAAACTTTCGCCGGCGTCGCTGAGGCTGCACAAAATTTGTGTCCAAAATATGATTTGTCTGCTTAAATTGCAGTTGAGCTTTAAAAATGTTTCGAGTTGGCATATTGCAGCAGCAGCATCAACAGCAACAGCAACAGCAGCTAAGCAAGGCTCGGTCGGTCCTTTCACCTAACAGCCGCCTAAATGCGCCTAAATGAATTTTTGCTAGTTGGCTGGCAAAAGTTTTGCCTGCACCTTTGAGTAAAGTTTGTTCGTGTGCCTCAAGTTTTGCCCAAACATTGCCAAAGGCTAGGCTTCGGCTTGTTGCTCAACTTTTATAATTATTTGATTTGCTACACAGAAACTCTCGTCTCTCGTCTGTCTGAATGTCCTTTGGGTGGATGTGTGGAAACCCTTTGCCACGCCCAGCTACGACAATATTTTCACAACTTTTATTGAAAACTTTACTTTTTTTAATACACATTGGAAATGGGTAAAGAGAGCATATATATTCTATTTTAATTTTTCCTCTCAAAAATGCTTGTGGGAAAGATGACGACAAAACAGACGGCACTAGAATAAATATAAATGCATTCCCCGATCTCTCTATGAGAGACTATTAGAGACTAGGGTTGGTTGGTTTTTATGATCTATGAAATCATTATTAACAACTCTATTGGAAACTTTTCCGATTACATCAGTTTAAACTACATATATAAAAATTACTTAGTTTATTGAAATTATCAAAAATATTTAAATTTATGAATTCTTGAGAGTTCATATTTAGAGGCAGAGACTTAAATACAAATACTTAAATATATTTTATGAAAACAATAAAAATTAAATAAAATGTAAAGCATTACATAGTTCACATTCCATCAGCTGTCAAAATAAATGTGAGTGCTATCAAATTTGCAATTATTATTCACATATTAAATAACATAGTCAGAAGATAATATTTCTAATCATATTTATATTCATATTTATATTTATATATATTTCATATTAACATTTATACGACTTACGACCGAATTAGGTAAGATAGCACAGAGCACACGTCTCGAAACAGCTGTTGCCTAAACAAACTCATCAGATACCAGACTTCTCGGTCACATTGAAGACTTTCCAAAAAGATAAGAAGTGACTCTGTTTGAAGATCTCTCCACCGAGTAAATAAAAAACAGTTGATGTGAGACTGTTGCCGCTGGAAGAGCAACAATGCGATTAATGCGGCAACTGCTATTCACTTTGCTCTGCCTTGGATATCACTCGTCGAATGCGCTGGTGTCTCTGCCCGCATATAGGAGAACAAAGGAAGCCCCGAAGGACCTAATATTGAGCATACCTCAGCGTCTGAGATACCTGCCCAGAGGAAATGCGAATGGCGAGCTGATCAAAGTGGGCTCCATAACGTACAGCTCGCCTGCAATTAAGCAGCCGGGAAATGCGACGCTCTCGGAGCTCGATAACAAGGGAGAAAACTCAAACGTTGACTGCATTAATAATATTCTAATAATATTCTTTACGATATACATAAGCTACTTGGTGCATGTTCTGCTGTAAGTGAGCGATGATACATGGAGCGCAATAAAAATATAAACGAAATACCTTATCACCATCACCTCATAAATATTCGTTACATTTTCCGCTTGAGTTGTCAGCCTTTAGCATTGCTTCAAGCGCAAACGCTTTATTATTTAGCAAGTCGCCCGACTTCGGACACATGTGTTGCCCACATGCATATGCTAAGTACCCCTTCGCAGGCGCCGTTCGCTGGTCGCTTTCGTCAACTGCAACATAATTTATGACGCTTTCATTAAATGCGACAAGCGAGACAAACGCCCACACAATCACTGCTGGCAACGACTGCCCCACGAAGTCCGTGCTTGAAATTTGTTTTGCCCTGCCGTGTCCTGCCGTGTCCTGGCATAGCCTGGCCTGGCCTGCTCCCTCATATCGTGTGCTTCCGCAATAGCGAGCGGCAGGGCAGCGAGAACTTTAACTCGGCTACGTGTGCCAGACAGTTGTCAGGCGGAACGCCATAGATGTCGGCAACATTTCACCCCGAACGGTGTCAATTTTTTAATGTCAAACGGTTAACTGGCATACCGCTGCACACAGCCCAGGATCGCGCTCTGACATAATTAAAAGCCATTAATCACGTGTGCTGATTCAACAACGCCCACTCACAAGGGCCTGCCCCGTCCACCGCTTGGGTTAATCAAGCCACTTGGGGCGATAGTCCGGGCTGAATTTAAATTGTGCAGTCAAGACAGCCCCAAAGCGGCTTGGCGCTATCGCCGCTCGTATCGCCTGTTACAGAATGTGTCCAACTGGACAAATTCTTTTTACACATGCTTCGTTTTTTATTTGTTTTCTGTCTGATTTTCTTTTTTGCTTTCCCCCCTTTTCCTTTTTTTTTGTTTTTTTTTTTTTGTGATTTTTGCATTCGGTTTTTTGTTTTTTTGTTTGCAGCATTTTGGCGTCAATTAACGTTCTTTGTTGTGGCGTTACATTGGACACTTTTTCGGCCCCGGCTCACATAGCCACGGTCATAGGCAAATCTATAGCTCTACGTAGATTGGATGTTGCGCTTCACTGCACGTCAGCGAAAAACCGTTTGGCCACGCCAAATACTGAAGCATCTACAATTGGCAATCGACTCCAACTACCGATCAGCAGCACATCATTCCAGCTTAAAGAATTACAGCCTAACAAACTATATCAAATACATTATTCAAGGTCTTAATTATAGTATGATAGTATCAAGTAACTAGTAGACGGCAAAGAAATGTGGACATATATATGACATATATATGATGATAAAATAATTTTATTTTAAACTAACAAATGTATGCTACATATTCCCAAAGTGAGATTCTTAGATTTCACTTATATATACAGTGGAATATTCTTATGCGATGTCTTGGTTTGTCCCCATTCACTTTTAACGACAATCCACTTATACCGACGATATTTTTCACAAATTTACCGGTTATTAAGACGTGCTTCCTTTGGTTTAGCGTCTTTGGTCCCTTGAGCGTCTTTATAACCAGGTTCTACTGTAAATTTGACTATTGATGATTAGAATTATTAAATATATATGTAAAATCTCATTGCTATTGCTAGACGAGAAACATTCATGAAAACATTTCAGTGATCTGTTACACTCGAATTATGGAATTTTGAATCTTTTCAAAAGGAATCGTAATATATAAAAATAGAATTAAATACTACAAGTGTATGGTGAATAAGATTATTTAATTATAATTATTATTCTTTATGTTTTTAGTGTAATTATTATTATATTTTAATAAAACTAAAGTATAACTAAAGGCTATTCAAGTTCTCAGAGGCCCTTTTCGTAGCGCACGATTCTGGTTAAAGAGTACAAAAAATGCCAACCGAAACGATATGACAAAACAAATTCCCATATATTCACAACAGCAACATACGCGCACACACACACACACACACACACACATACATTTGGACACATGTGCACACATGGACATGACACATGACACACGCATACACAGACACTAACACACACACACACACACACACTCACAGATATGCTAGCAAAAGATATCAGCTACATGGCTGCTGTGGCGGCGCTTATATAGACTTATAGTCTCGCATATTGACCGCGACGGGGCAGAGTCCGCGACACCTTCGCTACAGCACGCTAGAGCGACCTACCCCCTGATCGCTCCTGAACGCCCCTGCCGGGCCCTCCCTTAAATCCGCCAATATACTCGATTCTCAATTTGGATCCCAGCCTGAATGCGCATTCCATGCGGTCGTCCTAAGTGGGCGGACGGGGGACGCTTGGGGATTGATTTTTAACGAGCGACAGCGACAGAGGCCGCGTCGCTGGATGGAGGCTAGTGAAACAGTCGATGCGCTATGAATGTTTTGGGCCCTCCGCTTGAATGCGGTGTAAAAAATTATGGAAAAACAATTTTTAATGGACTTAAAATGCTGCAAATGGTGGCCATGTGTCTGCATTAAAGGGTTAAATGCGCATAAAAATGAAGGAAATATTTTGTTCAAATTGCCGCATGGGCTTTTGGCTTTGAAGTGGCCAATTAAACGAGTTAAGTTTTTATTTGAGTTCATGGCTTTGCCTGACTTGTGCATGGCACAAAATCATCCTGCATAAGGCAGCAAAGTTGACCAATCATAGATACTACTATTTTAGATACTCTGCTAGTACCATATCCCTTTTAACAATCTCCCTTGTGAGTGATACACGCATCACTCTTGCAGTTTATCATATTCAAATGCTAATCAGCTCGACAATGGGCAATGAAAATGCAAATAGCCTAATGGAAGAACACGACCAGGGCCAGAAACAAGACCAGGCTAAAGCCAACACCAACTCCAAACACGACTGCAACCCAACCAATCAAATCTTAAAATAATACACAAAACACCAGCTAACCACAGACACGGGCACAGATAGAGATAGAGATAGATGTAGAGGTAGAGAAAGAGATAGAGACGCAGAAACTGAAACTGAAACAGGGATAGCCCTGTTTAGTAGAATTGTTTTGTGGGGCTTAGCCAGGGTTGAATTTAAATTTTGTGGCACCAAAGCTACTTTGTGGCTTTAAGCAACAGCTAGGCCAGAACAACAATGGCTAAGTACCAAAGTAAACATGGCATAGATGTCGCCGAGAGGGCACAGCCTGGACGCACAAACTTTGACCACACGAAAGGCAACCGCGTTCTGGTAAACTTTATGCAAAATGCCCGCGGGCAATGCACACATGAAGGATTGGCGAAGGACGAAGGGGCGACGAGGAGGGTGCATAAGAGGAGGGAATCTGCTCTATGTGTTAATTTTGTTGAACGTTATTGTAACTTGGCATGCGAGGGCGCAAAGTGGAAAAGTGTTTTAATTGAATTATTTTCATTGTCGCCCAGCCAAAATCCTGCTCTCTTTACCAAGCAGGAGCTGTGCCACTGCCAAATGCCTTCTGGCATTATTAACTTTGGTCTTTTTTTTATTTTTCGCAACAATTTATGTAAACTTTATAAAAAAAAAAAGAAAAAAAAATTAAAAACAGAAAAAATAAGTTTGTTAAGTCCAGAGTGCCCGAGTAGAAGTTACCCACTCTTTTTCATGACATCCACAACGAGTTAAGTGATTAAAAAATTATATAAATTATTATTATTATAATTTGTATATATTAAAAGTCAATATTAGTAACGAAAAATTAAAAACAATTGAAAAAATTACAATATATAATTAAATTAAAATAAAAACTTATTATCTATAGAACATATTCTAATCGTTCTAATATCAATGTAAAATAAATCTGAAGTTGTCCTATTTTCACAATTTGTTGTCTCATTAAAAAAGATTTAAGATAATATAAATTATACTGAATATAATTATATTGAAATTATTAATGAAATATAAGATGATCTTAGTTATATAATAATATATAATATAAATTATGTCGTCTTAATAGAGTTCGGCATTTTTAACATTTTCATCCTAACTCAATTTAGATAAATCTAGATAAATCTCACTTTCAAAGATCTTGTTTTGCAAAGAGTTTCAGTGACTAGTAAACCAACATAAGCTTATCAATAATGCCGTGGTTTTCAACATATCAAACTGTTTTCAAGATCCATTTATCATTGGCAAACCATCAGATCAGGACGTAGATATATTTCGTTTATTTCGTGAAAACTGAATTGTTCCAGTCCCCGAGTATTCATATTGCATATGTAAATGTATTTATACCCCTTTTGCGTGCTTTTAATGGGTAGATGTGAGAGAAATAAAGAAACAGCAAAAGCAAAAGAAAAAGAACGCAAAAGTTAAATGAGTTAAACGAGCAATTTTATGAGCATGTCGAAAGTTTCACAAATGTCCCACAATAAAACAAGGGGTCCAATTGTGTGGGTTGTTCCGACCCGTTGCTCGCTTACCACGTGCCAGCTACCGTAAGCACTGACGTTACCGTTCGGCATAAGCCCGAGGGCCTTGCACCTCTCACCTGGCATTTGTACGTGAGTTTTACTTGTCTAATTGTTTGTAAATGCAATTTGTATAGCCAGAGGTGAGCGAGTGCTGCATGCAAAATCAATGGATTCACACGTCCCTTTCTCTCCCTCGCTGCGTCACTCTCCAAATGTAGTTTTCACTGTGAAAGCCAAACACTTTATTGTAGTTTTATAATAGTAAATTTCAAGATCAATAAATCAAATTTACTTAATGCTCTTTATTTACTCTTAACTACACTTTACGAATTTCAAGTTTCATGAACAGCACAGAAAGCCAATCAACTCTCTATAAGTCGACAAGTAGGTTATACATATATATAATGTACCAAAAAAGGTTTTCAGGAACATATTAAACACATTTCAAAGTGAATTATGTTTGTCATCGAAATTACATGTATCACAACAAAATGTACTGCGAATATATATATAAATGTCAATTAAAAGTACATATAATGGATTCATAGTGTTCAGAATCCATTATATATACATTATATATAAGAATTATATAATTAAATTTAGATTTGTAAAAGTATAGAAGTTCTAAATGTCAGCTATTCTTATATCTTTATTATAAACTAAATATTTCTTTGTTTATAAATATCATTTTAACAATGAATTATCTTAGGAAAGCATGAGGTGTCTAATTGTCAAAGCTTATCCGAAATAAAAAAAAAGTTTAAAATAAATTTATTCAATAAATATTTATAAATATCTATGCTAAAACTTTTAGCTGTGATTATTAAAAAAAGTGTTTGCATTGAAATTTAATTATTAAAATCAACAGAGATGCAATTACCCAATTGTGACCCATAACTTTGAAAGCCATAAATAAGTTAGTCCACACACACACACACAATCACACTTGCACGTGTATAGATATATATGCACTATAATCCCCTGCACATTCTTATCGCATCAGCCAAAAGCATTTTCAATTTCAATAGGCTAACGAGTTGTTTTTTATTTCTATCAGCCAAAGAGCAAAGCGTGTAAAAATTGTTCGCCAAAAAGGGCTAAAATGAAAATGGAAATTGCCAAAAAGCGGTCAAAAGAGCAGGAGCAGCAGCCACAACAACAGCATCAGCATCAGCTACAGCTATGGCAAGGAAATAAGCCATTCACACTTTCGAATGTCTATGTGTGTGTGTGTTCATAACTGTATGTGTGTGTGAGTGTGTGAATTCTAATTCAAAGGCCAAACAGCAGCCACAATAGCAACACATCGCCCAGTCCAAGGCAACCCAATCAAAAAATGGCAACTGGTTGGCAGGTGCAGGAAGAACTTGGCTCTGGTGGAGGGGCTAAAGCGCAGGACGATGTGCAAAATGTTCTTAATTCTCAATTCATATGCAAATTTATTTTATCGCCAGCCCTGCTGCTGCTGCTGCTGCTGCTGCTGCCTGCAACAACAATGAAGGATTGTGACTGCCAGCCTGACTGACTCACTGGGCAAAGTGGAAATCATCCATTCACACACTTACACACGCACACCCACACACCCACACACACACACATATTTATGCACGGGGCTTGACTTTTGTGGTTCAGTTTGGCTTGACTGAGGGGAATGCATTCAGTCTATGGGGAATACATGGAAGGCAGCTGGTCGGGGCTGCCAGCTCGTTATTGCTTGTAACTGTGCCGTTTTCTGGCTCTGCTAATGCGTGGCCTTTCAGCTTTGTAATTGATCGCACACATTAAAAATTGCATAGCCATTGAAAAAGCGCCTAAATGGTAACATTTTATGAAGGCAAGCAATAATTGCATAGAACGCCCCCATTTCTCTTTTTATTTATATATACAATACTTTCCCCTCTTCTTCTTTCTCGCTGTTGGCGTTTATTGCCTCACTTAGTTAGTTATGGTGGGCATTGTCAGTGGCATTTGGCCGTTGCTTAGTTGTCGCCATCATTAACACTTGGCCATAATTAAAAGCTCACGCAACATTTGCTGCCACATCTTGGCTTGTCACTAATTGCTGGCCCAGACTTCTTTCTGTGTTGTTCATGGTGCAAATAACGATTATGGCCAGAATCTGGCTTCTGCCTGGCTAGTTGGCTGGCTGGCTGGCTAGCTGCCTGGCAGGCTACCTAGCTAGACACTTATTGAAGCACAAAGGCTGGCATTGCCAAGTGCCAATTAGCAAGCAAAATAGATTGTAAATTTTAATGACATACACGGTCCGTACAAGTGGACAGCGCTCAGCCTTTACTTAACTGTACTTTACTTTACTTTTCTTGCCTTTTTGTTGCCAACTCTCTTTGCTCTCTCTCTCTCTCTATCTGTCTCTCTCTCTCTCTCTCTCTCTCTCTTGCTCGCTCTGTCTCTACTTTGAAAAGAAAAACTCTTTTTGCAGCGCCTTGCAAGAAGTCAAAGGCGTTGACCGCTTGCTGCATCATTGAATATAGAATACACTAGCAGAGTGTATCTATGTCCATTGTGGAGCTAACCTTATGCATCTGGCTGTGTGTTTGAGCCTTTATGTGTCTGTTTGTGTCCACTTCAATTAGAAAGACTTTCACCCATTGCAAAAAGAGGCTAAAAGACTTGAAAAACACTTCCGGATTTTTTTCCTTTCCTTCTATTTTCGTTCCTTACTCATACTTTACTTCTGTATGCGCCTTGGTAAACGTTTGCAATTACTTTGAAATTGCGCAGACGTGCGGACCCCGTCAGAGACAGAATTCGAAAAAAAGCTGTCTACCTTCAGTATGACGACACAAGCAGCGGCCATTGTAGCACAACATGACTTCCGCTTCCGCTTCGTGGGTATCCCTGTGTGTGTGAGTGTAAAGTGAAATCTATTCAAAGCCTTATACGAGCTGCTCCTTGATTGCCTTTTTTCGTCATCAACATCAGCGCCTTCAGCGGCCCCAGTTTTATACTCATTCTCTTTCTCATTCTCAATGGCATCATCCCAATCGTTGGCCAATCATTTGGACAGCCAAGTTAGCCTGTGTTAGCCAAACTCGAAACCTTTTTTAGGGTCTCACTAGTTCTGTCCACATTCATATCCATCCCGACGCTGCCTAAATTTAAAAAGGTTTTTTTTAAATCTAAACAGACTCAAACGCAAAACAGAAAAAATTAAGGTATTGTCATACAATATTTATATAGAAGAACAAAATAGTTTCACCAATTTCAAGAGATTTTTTAAAATAGTGCACTGAATTAGTCAATTTTAATAATGTATTAACTACTTACGAAAAAGCTAAAAAATTTATCATAAAAAGCCATAAAAATGAATATGCAGATGTTATTCAATTAAGATCATGTTGATGATGACTCATACTCACAAATTTAAATAAAACAAGTAAGAAAACTCTAGTCGAGAGTGCTCGACTAGATAATACCCTGAACCCAATTTTAATAAAATAAAATAATAATCTGTACTGTGGTTTGGTTTTTTGTAATTATCTTGAAAATGCATCAATTTTAGTGCTGAAAATGGCAAAAAACTTCTTTATTTTGACAAATAGTTAATTATATTGCTTTTGATTAGTAATAAAATTAATCCGTTTTCAAGATAATTACAAAAAACCTGTGTCGAACGTGACAAAAAGTTGACTTTTCTGGAGAATTACCCATATGGATAAATCAGAAAGTATACATAAGAATGTATGCGTGTAACGTTCAAAATGTACATATGTACATGTATATATACATTGCATTGCCAAAAAAAATAATAGATGGCGCTTATATTAGTTGAAATTCGAAAAATGTTATATTATTAAATATCATTAAAAATAGACCCAACAAATAGACGTTCCGCGATTAACAGGCATTACCTTAATTAACACAGACACTTCATAATTGTAAAAGAAATATATCAATGCCACTCGAAGCTGTAATCAGGGATGCCAACCCTCCGTCTTTTCACGTAGATCTCCGTATTTTGAAAGAGATCTACGTACCTACGTGTGAAGACACTAAAACTACGTACTTTATAAAAATATTGCAAAATACTCTAAAAACTAAAATTTTTGGGTAATATCAATATATTTTGAATTAATGAAAAAAAAAGATTTATATTCGATTAGCAGCATTAAATTCCGTTTTCAATATGTTTACGAATGCCATTTCATTCATGGGTTAGCAGCGCTAAGTTGCAAAAAAGATTGGCATCGCTTACAATCGCTTTACTATTTGTGTTGAAATTGCGCATCTTATGCTTGCAAAAAATTGCCAAAAAAAAATAGTGGAAGGATTTGCAAGAGATGTCTATAACTTTATATCAAAAAGCCCAAAACGTATCGGAGACTATAAGGAGTTTCAGTCTTTCGTTAATGTGAAACCACACAAACTTTTACATATCGGACAAACAAGGTGGCTATCTTTGCTTCAAGTAGTTGAAAAGCTGTTAGAACAACTTCCTGCGTTCAAGCTTTACTTTCAAGGAGCTGCATTGAATGACCAGTTAAAATCTGCAGAGCCGATTCTCCAAATATGCTTAGATTCGACAACAGAATTGTATTTGGAGTTTCTGAAATTTGTGCTGCTGTATTTCAACAATTTAAACAGGGAAATGCAGTCAGAAAGTCCAAAACTTTATTTGTTCTACGAAAATGTTCTTGCAGTTTACAAGACAATAGTTGAGTGCTTTCTAAAATCTGAGTTTTTATTATTACCTGATGAAAAAATTCTAAAGATTGATTTCGCCAACGATGAGAACCACTTTCCCTTAAAAAATATGTATTTCGAGGGAAACTTTGCGGCTTTGTTGACAAAAAAAATCATAATATGGAACGAGATGAAGTCATCGAAATTCAAAACTCCTGCCTTCAATTTTATATTGAAAGTTTAGGGTAACTACAAAATAGGTTTTCCTTTGAGGATGAGGAGCTGCAGAAAATGAAAAGCTTACACTTTTTAAATCCAGCGACAATACTCAACAATAGTTTGAAAGCAAAGCTACCATCTATTGCACATTTGGGGCAACTGTTTCCAATTCCATAAATTAATATGTATAATTTGTTAGTTTTTTTTTTAATTTTTTTAAGCTAAAAAAAAGTACGTAGATCTACGTATTTCAGCAAAATTGTGCTACGGAAAAACACGTAGATTTTGAAGCCTGGCTACGTATTTCTCAAATTTTGACTTGGCATCCCTGGCTGTAATAGCCATAGTAAATAAGTTCACTGCTAAAGCGCCATCTATCAAGTTAAAATTTTTAGACCATGCTACACTAGTTTTGAATGTACATGTGTGCATACATACATGTATAGGAAAACCGCAGATGTCACGTGCTTTTGTTATTTGGGCAGTTCATTATTTTCTGTTGACTTAACGGAATAAAATATAATTAAAACAAAAACACTTTCAGAAATTATGCTATTAAATATTTGAAATTTAAAAAAACGCACTTATTCACAATTAGTTAAACTACTAACTGACTTTCAAAGGTATCAAATACAAAGGAATAAATAATAAGAAAGAAAGAAATAATAAAAAAAAAAAAAAAAATTAAAAATAAGAAATTATGAAGGGCTTATGCGAGGCTAGAACCTGCGACAGCCTAACATTCGGTGCATCTGTCTAGCCATCTACACCACGGCTCACTTAAACGACAGAGTAGCGAAAACGAATGAAATTCGCCATATACGAAAGAACACTAAAGCAGTGGCTGAAAATACAAATACAATTCAAAGACAATTCTAACGCAATTCAAAATCAATTGTGATTCTTAGAATATACACGCATAGCAACATAGAAAACGGCCCAAGATTTTTTGTGTGTATATGTGCACACGCATACGAAAATTGATTTGCATTGCTCAACGTTGCTTGCCTTTCCATTGTTATTTTAATTGTTTTAAAATTTTTAAAATATATAATGGAATGTAATGAGAGTTTCAGCATGATCTACATATTCTATTTGACATTTTAGGTTTTTTTTTTAGAAATAATAACTCTTTTGACTTTACATGCACAAATACATATGTATGTATGTATGTACGATTGCAGCCACACGCTGATCTACGCTTGCACACATATACATACATACATACATATGTATGTACATATGTATGTATGTATGTATGTGCGCCCGCAATGCGTCTTGCTTTGTCGCTGCCTTGCTTGCTGCACCACATGGGTTTTGATGACAAAACTTTATAGACTAATAATTAAGATTATGATATTCATATCTATATGCTAAACCAAACTGCATGTCTCTAGTATTTGAAATGAATTTTTTACACATTTGGGGGTGTGGGGGCGAATCGGGGACCGAAATCCAAAATCTGACAAAAACCGAAATTGTATTAAATTGGTATCTATATATATGCAGAAGACTTGGAGACTCTAACTCTAAAGATGAATTAGCTAGAATTTAATAACTGGTTCCCGATAATTTCAGTTATCGATAACTAAGCAAATATACAAGTTATCGAATTTCTGAAACAAACTCGTACTGCGCGCTCAATATACGGACCTAACACAAAAAGAATGAACTCTCTAGCTTTTGTATCTTCGGAAATCGACGCGTTCAAACATACGGACAGACAGACAGACGGACAGACGGACAGACGGACATGGCTATATCAACTTTTCTCGTCACCCTGATCAAGAATATATATACTTTATGGGGTCTGCCACGCCTCCTTCTGCCTGTTACATACTTTTAACAAAACCATTATACCCTGATTTCCCATTTTCAATGGGTTCAGGGTATAAAAATAATATTAAAGAGAAATAAAGGACAAAATTTTGTATATAATCAATAGATCCATCTATTTCTAAAGCATAGTTATTACTGGAGCTTTATAGGTGAAGCGCATACCTACGAATCGACAAACAACTTTATAATATCCATTAATATGAATTGATTAAGACATTAATGTAAAATAATATAATGATAGGGGTGCATCCGCTGTATTCATTCATTTTTTAATTATTTAAAATTAACATATTTCAAAATATAAGTAAGTCAACAGTAATGCCCCATAATCTAATTATTATTCTAAGTAAAATATGTAAATAGATTTTTCGATGTCATGGACGAATCATATTTCGCGTCGCATGCAAAATCACTCTACCAAATATTGAGTGTTTTGCCAATACCAATATACCCCAATTTGGTTTGTGAACGAGTATAAATGTCACAACTGTTAGCCGGAAGTAAAACACATGCAATTATGTATGCTTATTGTGGTGCATCCTGCAGGAAAGCCTCAAACAAGACCCAAACTCTGTATTGGGCTCATTAGAAAAGTTGTCTGGTCATAGAGGCAGAACCCAACATTGACCATAAAATAAATTGAAGTTGCAACAAAAACACAAAACTTTGCCCCAAAAACGAACATAAAAACACAAATGCAGCGTGACACAGAGCAGGACAGCTGAAATGGGTTGCCGGAACAGCATGTATGCTCCTGCTACACTGGACATATGTCAATGCAAGGGGCGCCAACCGATTCCACTGGGCAAAGCCGAGGCGATAAGAACAGCCAACAGCCAACAGCCAACAACCAGCAACCAGCAACCAACGGCGATAGTGTCACAAAACAAATACGTTGCCTAAAAGCCGCAAAACCAACAAAAGCAACAAACTGCACACGACACGGCAGCAATTACAACACCAACAACAACAACAACAACTGCAGCAGCAACAACAACAACAACAGCAACATGTGACCACTAATGTTAACCCGCACACAAATAAATAGGCAGCGCAGCAGATAAAGAAAGAGAACAATCGAGATGGCGAGCGTTAAAGTATGATGCGGTTCAAAAATTTACATTTCAGCTTTAACTGGCAAACATAATGTGAAATGAGAATTACATAAGTGAAATGAGTATATTGGGCCTATGGACAATACACCCCGCTATGCTTTCTCTTACCGTCTCTTGGTTTTTCTGTGTGATAAACTAGAGACGCTTTCAATTTATCTGTAAGTTCATCAAATAATCTGCAAACAGAAACCTCACATTTCCTATAGATTGACCTATTCCATCAAGAAAGACTATATGTATATGAATGTAAATGAATAGATCATTTGTTATTTTTATTAAATTTGTCATGCCAACTTGTGTATATACCCCTTAAGGAAAACATCTACGCTCATTGAGCCGAGGAGAACTAGAAAACCTTTAACATATATTAGGTTTGTCTACGCCCAATCGGGTCGACAGCTCATATGACTATATATGTATATTAATTGCTTAATTATTTAAATTCTTGAAACTTGAAATTTAGCACATGTTAAACCAAACTGTATATCTCTAGTACTTGGAATATATTTTTGACAAATTTTGGATGCACGTGAATTTGGGGCAGACATCCAAAAAATAATCAAAAATTAAAATTGTATTAAATCATTATATGTATATGTCGAGGCGTAATTAGTAAACGACACTCTAGTAGAACATATTTGACAATTGGTGAATGCGCTTTGCTCCGTTATTCGCCAGATGGTCAGCGTAGTTCGATGCAAATATGCAGAAATGTTGCAAAATGTTCTAAGTGGCGTACGTGACCAAATAAGGAGGTTTGAGGAAAGAGTTAGACAGGAGATAATTGTTGTGCGTGCAATCTTGAGTCACTGAGAGAGAAAGAGATCGCTGTATATCCTATGACAATAGAATGTGTGTGAGCGATGTAGTATTGATGCTGAAGGCATTATTCGCCATACGCAATTAACATATATATGCAAACATATACATATGCAAACATATACATTGATATATATATGCAAAATACTCTAGCTCTAAATATGAAGGATACATAATTTAATAACTGATTATCGATAAAGGGTTTAAGCGATAACTTTGAAACATGAATAGTTATCGATTTTCTGAAACATTAAAAAAGAGGACATTAAAAGAAATACAATTAAAATGTTCGCCTATTGAGAAGCGGATTTTATATTCAGTATCCTTTCTCAATCGCCTCGAAGAGATTAAGCGTATCGTGATCACTCTGCAGCGTCATATTCATTTATTATTATTATATCTGATGGTGGGACCTTCAACTGTATGCACATAGCGGGCTGTTTATATACATAGATCACGGTTGGCCTACTGCACAGATTGTTGACAATACTAATGCCCTAGAATGCAATAACATACTTAAGCATTTCCGCTATAAATACTCGAGTTATTACAGCTACGAGAAAAATTACACTCAATGCCATTGCCATGCTTAAAGGCCTAATTAATGTTTACAGCTTTACTTTAAACCTTTTACATAATTTGTCCCTTAAATTCCAAAGTTATTGAACTGTTTAACTATTTAAACTAAAGTAGCGAGTGAAGAACGACGAACGACGAACGACGAGTGACGAGTGCTCAGCACTTTAATGTCATTGCCTATTTTGAGGCGAACACAATTTTTGAAGTGCTACGTAAATATTTTCTAATAAATTTTGCACTCCCATTGGGGGACGAGCCGCAGCCCTGCTAAGATTTCATTACGCCGCACTCGAGAGCTTCTGTGCTCGACTCGCTCTCGGGGAAAGCAGAATGGAGCTCCGCCCACGTAATGAAAATTCTTGCTACGTAATTAGCAATGCAGCTGAGCAGGAGGCGAGGCTTTGAGTATTTAAGTGTGTTTTTAATACGCATCAACTGGATGCCGGATGCTGGACTGCAGAGATGTAGGAGTTGGCACTCCATTCACACTTGACATATGCAAATGTGCATTTGAAATGGATTTATATAAAAGCACGTGGCCAGCCATTAGTCGTAATGGGCCTTCAGTTGTAATTAAAGCGAATACAGCAGCACCCGCAGCGGCAGCAACAGCTCATAGTGATTGAAATAGTTAATAGGCCCCAAAAATGCCAGAGTATGCAGCACTGCGGCTGTCCAGGAGCAGCTGCGACACTTGCCAACAGTTGAACTCATTGTCTGCATTCAAATTATTTACACATTATCTGCAGAAGGCAGCCAAAAGGATGGCACTAGCTCCCTAAGGACATACTCACAGATAGGGAGAGGAAGAACACTCATAGAGAGTCAGAGCATTGTTATTTTAATAGTTTAAGTAACCATAATATGTTGAGTACTTTTTAATAAACTTGAAACATAAGCAAATGTTTTGTTTGCGCGCGAAGGACTCTGGGGACTGACTGGGCTCCGTGCACCGGCAGTTAGAAAGCAAAGAAACTACAACACGAAGCGCCAAGATTTATGCAAACCAAAATGTTGCCAAAAATTACAATTTAATGGAGTAGACACTGAGCTCCTTGGTCTATTCCATGTTGTGTATGCGGCACATAATGAGCAGCGACCAACTTGTAGCCAAACTTGCAGCCCGAGCACAAAGACAACAAATGAAAGGGATCGGAGAGTCAGAAAGGCAGAGCGGGCTTCCCGGGTGCAACAGTAGTCGTCGAGTAGCCAACTCGCAATGTAAGCAAAAGTAACTTCTCTAATTTGGTACGAAATATGAAGCCATTAAAGCTGCAGCAGACATGGCGAATGGCAACATCTTGACTGCGCCACAGGCACACACACATACACGCACAGTAGCTCGGGCCATGTGGCACCCAGCAAAAGTTGTCCTCTAGAGAGTGTGAAAATAAATTCTGAATAAGGTGGAGATGCCAACTGCTTTGCATGTTTCGCCTCGCTTCCAACATCAGTCCGGCCGAAACGCTAGAAACATCTGTTGCATTTTTTTCCATTGCTACCCATTAAATGCAACTGCGATAGGGTATGCTGAATCGCCACTCTAGTGCATATAAGCCATGTCAGCATCATTCATCCAGCTAATATAATCTATAATGTACTCGAATCCAACTTTAAGCTATATATAATCACTGTAGCCCTGTCTGTCAGCATATGTAAATAAATATATCTAACTGAATTTGAAATTCCATGTTCATTATCCATATGAATATTTTTATTTACAAGATCAACAAAGAAGTGAAGCAATTTAACCTAATATATTTACTAAATTCCATTAATAACTAATTCAAATAAAGCATTATGAAAATTCAATTTAAGGAAGCTCTTTATTTCATAAGAGATACGTTAAGAAATACAACAGATTTTCGAGAATCATATTTCGTAGGGATGTGTGTAGAGGATTTAGTATCTATTACCATGGAAGCAATCGAATGATTCCTCATACCTCAAATAATTTTTTTTTTAACATGTATGCAAATAAAGTCGAGTTAAATGAATCTGATCATCTTTGGGATAGAGTGTATTTACAGGATATCTAGTAGTCTAGGATCTCTAACTATTCGTATATACAGAAATTATTTCAGCACACACACATTACATAGACAAAATACAAAAAATAGGAACAACAAGAATACTCTACACATACATATATTTAATTGCCAACTTTCAAGTGACAACCAGCGAGAAAAATGACCATTGCTAAGGCTGGATGCCCGTCCGGAAGTGAGCAAGTCCGTATCCGGCTGCCATCACATACACTGACCATGGACTGCACTTAATCACTGCTACGAGCAGCTGTGCAGCTCGAGCTTGTGCCTTGTGGTTAGAGTCGACTGCGAGACTCTTTTTACAACGCTATTTTATAGAAATTTATCGCTTTGCAAAAATAAGACACCTGCCTGGTTCATTTCAATTTCAATTTTATTTCTTATTGAGTTGAAAATGATGTTTATTAAATCACAAGAGTCAAACAATTCTAATGAACTGTCGATAGATTTCCATTTTTTCAAATGTCAAGAAAGCTAAGCTAAAGTATTTTCAGCATGGATTGTTCAAATGTATGAAAAGCTTCAACATAAATTAATTAACATAGTGCCAATATAAATATATTTAATATATTTTGTTATACATCATAATAATTATAAGATAAAAAATATTAATTAATTCGATTTATTAGACAATGATTGATATACACAAGTATATACTCAAAATTTTAGTTGTTGGTTAAAATGTTTTAAAACTTGTATATTCTGAATACAATTATTTCAAATCATATGGTTTATTTTGTAGCTTTTGTTATATTTGTACATACTTTCAGTATTTATTTTTATATTTTGCCTATTTTTATCAAGAACCTAGTTTATTCGGGAGCTCAACAACTGGCAACACTGCTGTATGCATAGAATAAAGGCTAAATCTGTGACGCGTACACACATCTATAAGTATAATTATACATGTATATAGTAATTGGCCAAGAAGGGGGCGTGGCAAATCGGAAAATGAATACGACACAGTTTGAGCCACGAATGAGTATTTAGCAATCGGTACCACCTGACTGCAACGTTCTTACTTGTTACTTGCTCACGTTGTATGAGGATCGTCCATATATGTAAATATATAAATCTCATCACATGATAAAAAGCCGATTTAAGCAGTTCACATATGTATGTACATCTGTATAGCACTTACATTATGTTGAGTACAGTTCACACCTGTGCTAAATTCTCTGCCAGGTGCAGCTGTTCATTTCCAATTGGATTTTAAATAAGAAAAGTGCTGCTCACCACAATGACGGCTGAATGAAATTAAGTTTATTTTAATTTTCGTTGATTAATTGCATTGTCAGGCTGGATGAAATGTCGCTCATGACTAGTGATGGCAAAATGAAAATGTATCGATCGATTATTGAATCAAATGATTAATTCAAGCTACACGATTATTAGTTTCAATTAATCACGAAAAATAATCGATTAATCATTGTACAGTTTTTAGAGATATTGCTTGACCTTTAAGCATGTAAATATGGCTAACAATAGAAAGATATATAACAAAAAATAAGAAAACAAGTATAAATAATATACATATATTTATATATTAAGTCTTGAATTGAGGAACAATAACTTTGAGAAATGTGCTATCTATTCCTTTTCTCAGTAGTAGTAGCACCCGCTTTAGAAGAGAGACACTCTCCTGGTACTGAAGTACCTATTAGTAGGCTGTAACGACTCGGGATTGTGTAAACTTTTGAGTACACTATACGCGTCTTCTCCTGGAGAATGTTGTGTTTGATTTAATACTAGAGCATTAAAAAACAACTGGTCCAACAAAATTGCTCAGATCTTATATGCTTATTTGCTTTTTTAATCAACCTAGTTGCTTTCACGGTTGAAAAGTTTGTGGTGTTTTGACTTGATCAATTAATCAATCCAAGCCCATTTTGCAGTACAATTATATCTCCAATGGAAGCAAAATAATCTGATGATTAATCGTGCCATCACTGCTCATGAGCGAGAACGTGGCGCCCGATGGAAACCGCATGCCAAGTGTAAAATGTCAGTTATATGCATATATGTATAGATATATAAGCGATTTTTAACACAATTTGGACAGCATGTGCCATTTAAATGTAAATTAAAATAATGTCAAATATACATATTTACGCAACGAGCCAGCCAAATATCATTTTAATTGTGCTGCAAGTCCAGATCTGCCCAAAAAGAAATGCAAAGTGCGAGTGCGAGTGCGAGTGCGAATGCTCGACTTTTGGCATCTGAACAATCGGCAGTGGCAACTGTTCAGGCAAATTGCTTTTAAAGCACCGCGTAAATTCCAATTGAAATTCTGGAGGCGTCTCGCCAATAATGTCGTACATTAAGTTGACTTTTTTTTTTTGTTATTTTGTATACATATATTTATATATGTAGATACACCTTTTTTTTGGCCACAAAACAAGTTGTTATATTGTGGATGTGGCCGTGGCTATAGCTGTAGCTGTGGCTGTGGCTGTGGCTGGGTCTAGGCTATCTAGTGCATTGGATATTCATTTTAATGGTCTTGGGTGTTCTAAATGCGGGTATTAAATGATACGTAAATAGCTAACTGCTCACAAGTGGACACCGATTTGCATAAATGCCCGGCAAATGGCAACAACAAATATAAACAGGTGTTCAACAGGATATTAAATTTTGTGTTCACTGCTTCAGCTGTTTGACTTTGACCAAAACTAGTGCGTAGAACCTCTTAACTATGGCCATTACCATGCCAAGCACAAGCTTTTGTTTTTTTTTCTATTCCAAAAAAAAAAAATCAAAATCATTAGCATACAAAAACTGGCAATTAGGCATGCCTAAGATAAATAGAAATTCCCATGTATACAATAATTGCGACAGCAAAAATAGGCTGATTGCACGTTTATGCCACCCCAATTTTAGTGAAGAAGACTTTTCAAATACACATCAGAACCAATTGAAGATAACTCAACTAACTAATTCATTCGCTTTAATGAGGTTTAATGAATTGAAATTTATTTTGAATTTAATTCTTCTCTATCTGAATTCTTGAGGTAGTTGCGAACCTATTCAGAGATCAAGTCCATCATTATGCCAACTTTATGTGAAGTCAATATATCTAATAGCCCTATTCAAATGCCAAATGGATCTTCGATCTACCTGTTGTGCAGCTTTATCTGCTTGGCACATTTTTGGGAAACTTCCTTAACTGATTGGTTATTCAAGACTTTACAGCTTTCTAATTTCGAATTTTGTTTTATTGCGGCATGCCTAGAATATTGCCCATGTTTAACATATTCAATCAATAAGACGATTTTAATTTATGCATTTATGGATAACTGCAAATAGAATCAAATCATTACATGCATGCGAAATTAGGCTTACAAATTTCCAAAGATTTCTTATTACATCTTCGCGTCTGTGCATATAATATTCCATTAGATCATATGAAGGAGTAGCATGTGATATAAAAAAAAAAAAATTGTATTAATAAAATAATTATAGTGTGACCAAAGCGATATGATCAAACACATTTTCATTGAAGTATAAATTTTACATTGACTTCAATTGATATTTAATTATATCTAGGTATGACAGTAAGTCACTCATGTAGTACATTTTATATATAAGTAATACGTATTAGTACTAGATTATCGTCAATTTGAATAAGTTTTGGCATACTGTTTCCAATTTCACTCTAAGAACCCGTAAAAAGACCATAAATCTTAACACTTTACTATAGCATTTACCATAAGAGAACCCTACAATCGGAATAAATTAGAGATTAACTCAAATGATACGAAATATTTCTGAATGTATATACATTTTTCATGTCACTCAGAATACTATAATAAATGCAATCATTTCTATTAATAATTAGTGTAATAATTATATTGTAGGAGTAAAAAAAAAAAAACGTAATACCTTGAGTTACAAAATATTATCTAAATATTGTAATGCTCATGGTTTATACCTTGCCATATTTGATCCTTGCTCACTCAAGTCTTTGGTAAATGTATGTAACAGGCAGAAGGAGGCGTGGCAGACCCCATACTTATGTATTCGAGCTGAATCGACTTAGCCTGATCCATCTGTTCGTATGTATGAACGCTTTGATCTAGTGAAGCATAAGAGCCACAGACTTTTTTTGTTAGGTCATTCATGTTTTTGTTTCTTATTATGTTATGATATGCTTGGAATATCAGTTCACGGAATCTCAGGGATCTCTTCTTACTTATTTGCTTTCAATCTAAATGTTGAAAAAAACTAAGACGATAATCCGAAGAATATAAAAAAATTCTATCAATGATTTACAATTATTTGTAAATTATTAAATTAGTTATGATTAATTATATATAATTAATTTATAAAACTCAAGAACTGGGCATGAAATATATGGGCAGCCCTCGCATATGAATCCTTGGAGCAGACCCACTTACAGCTAGAATAGTCAGACTTATGTGACTTAAATTACGGGTATTCTGCATGATTAATGCATCTGCGCATTGAGTGTAGCAAAAAAGTGCTGAAGGAAGCCTTCGGCAGAAGACAACAGCCGTTAAGACCTGCGCTACGGCCCCCGTCAGACACAGCTCAATTAATGATGGAATGCACGTCGTGAAATCGAAGTGAGGGTAACTGCAATAATTGACTTTTAAAAGGAAGCAGCTGGCGCCCAGAGAGATATGGAGCGTGGCACGTAGGACTGCAGTAGTTGACTATAACTGAAGAGATAGCAAGCAGCCTCATTTTTTAACCAGGATGAATCATACATGCATAGAGTTCCACGCAGGCTTCCTCTTCCGTTGTGGACTCGAGTGTGGTTGGCTGGAACCCGTTGACCATCCCGCAGCTTATTAATGCACTGCATGTCTTTGGGCTTTAATTTAATTCTCTAAGCGGCTCTCTTTTATCAGCGTATCAACAGCGATAAAGCGCACACGCACCCATAAACCTCGATTTCTTGTGCACGGGTCTACGAAATGACCTTAAAATTAAATTGGCGATTTTTATGGTTACGTCCAACATGTGTGCTTGATATTTGCGTACCTAATTGAGTTAGGATCAATTGAAAATACTTAATGTCTGTGCCTATGTATGCCCGTGCTACGATCGCATGGCCCACAGGTAGGACAGCCAAGCCGCCGTTCGTTCACATTATAATAGGGGAACCGGTCTCCATCCACAGCCGTCCACAATACAATTCAATAATCCAAATTCAGCTGAGGCTACCCAATGATCCATCGGGCGGTTCGCACGTTCGGACAACTCGCATCGACTCGGCTCGACTCGATTCCAGCGAGAACACAGTCCGCATATTAAGCAGGGGCGCTGAGGCTCTACTTTGGGTATATCCGAGTTTTAGCAGCAGCTCATTATGCTCGTTTTGTAGTATTTTTTGCGAATCCGCTTTCGTATATAAATCTAACGCGTTGCGCTGAGCTATCATCACTTCTTTGGTGGAAACTTAAGTGTCAAGTTTAGCTCCTGCTGTGATCAGTGCGCGTCTACAAACGAAAGCCGTTCAACATCACTAATTTGACATATAGTATCAAAGGACTTTTAACAACTAAATACCCAAAACATCAATTTCAACATGAAGTTCAGTGTTGCGTTTGCATTGTTGGTGATCGTCGGCTTTGTGGCCAGCGGCGATGCCTTGCCAGCCAGGAAAAGTGAGTTACCAAAAGTGAAAGGACTCTAAAAACCTTTAAAAATAACTAAAGCCAATTAAAGTTCATGAAACTAATTCAAAATTCCTAAAGCTCCATTAATATGGAATCCTCTCGACAGTTTTCAAAGTTGAAGATCCTTTTAGAACTTGAATTCTACATCAACCTCATACAGGAATTACCCATACAATTTTATTATATACAATTGATTGCATTTTAAAATATAAATATATAAATTGATTTGCTTTTAGAATAATCTTGATTTAAATTCAGCATGTTTAGCTTATAGAAAAATCACTTATTCGCACTTCATTTCAAATGTATTCATAATTCTGCTTCTACCATATACTGCCGCATCGCATCGTTCACATAAACACATCCATATGAAACCGACCCATCTGCACGCTCTCTTTGTACACTTCAACTTCGACTGAAGATCGGCAATACCTTGTTCCAGGAATGGTCTACTACCAGCAGCCCGCCGCCGCCGAATGGTATGGATCTGCTCCCCAGCAGAGGATTATGTATATGCAGTACGTGCAGCCTGGACGCACGCATGCGCGCTCCACCCAGGCAGCCAGCGCCCTTGTGGCTGGTGAAACCGTCGCCACCGGCACCTATCTGAAGGGTAAGCATATCCACCTAGTCGTCCACTAACAGTCCCAACTAACCCTGCGATTCCCCCTATTTGCCTAACAAAGATTGCAATCACGCAGAGTCCGACGTGGCAGTGAGCAGCGATGGAATTATCGCAGAGAGTGCTCAGTCCGATGATGTGTTGAGCGCTGCCGGTGCTCATGGCGCCAGTTCCGTTGCCGAAGCCTATCCCGATGAAGCCCCTGTGGTCCAGATCGCCATTGAGAGCAGCGACAACAGCGACAACAGCGACAACAGCGTCAACAGCGAGAACAGCGAGACCAGCGACAGCGTCGATGCCGAGGCTCAACCAGCTGTGCCTGAAAGCGATAATGCCGCCAAGGTGCCCCGTGACTTCAACTTTGCCGCCGAGGAAGCCGTCCCAGCTGTTGAGCAAGCTGAACCAGAGCCAGCTATCGCCCAGGTTGGCGCTGATGACGATGTGCTGCCCGCTCCAGCTCCAATTGCGCCCGTTGCCCCCGTCGTGCCCGCCAACCGTTATCTTCCCGCCAAGAAGAAGGTGATCGTCGAGCTGGACCAGTCTGCCGAGGATGCTGAGGAAGCCCAGGTGGCTGCTATCGAGGATGAGGAGGTCGAGAACGCCGTTGCCGATGATGTCGACGAGGATGAGGAAGAGTTGGTCGTGCCCGTCAAACCTGTGGCCAAGTATCCCGCCCGCGTGCCCAACGCACGCCGTCCCGTTGCCAGGAAGCCTGTTCCCGTCGCTGGCAAGCCAGTGAAGAAGCCAGCCGCTCCTCTGCCCGCCGGTACCTTCTTCCCCATTGACTTCGGTGGCACCAACGGTGGCGCCATTGCCATTGCCAACTCCTTCAGCACCGGCGAGGGCGGCTCTGCCACCTCGCACGCCATCGCCTACGGCTCTCCCGACGCTGTCCGCGCTCGCGTCCGCCCCAATCCCAGCAAGCGTCGTCATTAATCTGCTGCTGCCATAACTGCCCAAATGCTCCACGACTGACGCTCAGCACCACTGCGACGCCACTTGAATCCTCACCACCAATTCTTGCTAAGGCACCGCCTGGTGCAACGATACCTTAACTTGAGTCCGCGCCGAGTCTGTAATCAAAGATTTTTGTAATTATTAGCCAAATTGTAAACCTTTCTGAGCGCATTTCAATAAAACTTCTTTCTGTTAAAACAAATAACTCAACACACTTTTGATTAGCTAGCGGAAAAACATTTGCGCCACCCACAATGCATTTCCAATTTATTTCTCTTCTTTTCTATATGTGTATCAAACGAAGATCAAACTGAGTCGGAACCAATTTAAAGATTGATAAACGATAAATGCTTCATATAAAAATAAGAAAATAAAGAAAAACTAAATTTCATAAAAAACAGTGGCTATCATTCGACTTAAAAGCTAATGGTTGTTCCACAATTGCGATAAAATATGTTTAATTAACTTTGCTTATAGTTCAGCAGATAATGCACAAATGCTGCAATGCATGCATATGGATAATATGGATTTTGAAGACACTACGTTTAACAGCAAGGGTTTCTTTCTTTTTTGTTAACAAGAACCTTTGAAACTGATCCTATATCTCAACGCCATACACTGTTGAGTTGGAATTTTTTATAACTTTTTTTTTTAGGTATATTACTAGTGGAGTGATTTATATATAAAAACGTAATGATTAACTCCGAGTGGTATTGGTGCTGTTGCTCTATCAGTAACCATATTTGTCTTGCAGTGACGACATAACATCGTTGGCCAAGTTGCTCAGCCTGCCGGCCACCTTGTGAACGCCCTGGCGCACGCTCTCCTTCACATCGTCCAGGTCCGGTGCATTAAAGTTCACGCCAGTCGCATAGCCACCACTGCCTGTAAATGCCGAAGTATATGCATATTAAAGCGAACTTACTTTATTGTAACTAAAGAGTTTTTACCACGATTGCTCATGCTACCTCCGGGAGTACCATCCCCGAAGTAATCGGAGGAAGATATTGCGCGTGAGCCCTGGAAACGGTTTAAATTGGCGCTGATATCCGCCGAAGATTGTTCGTTGGCAAAGTACTGATCGGAGCCGAAGCCCTTGGAGTTCCCGAACTTTTGCTGAGCCATGACGGGATCGTTGGGGTTAATGCTTTTGCTTTTGCTCTTGTTTGAAGCTGCTGCGGTGCTCCTTGGATTAGGCTTTTCGTAGTCACTACTGCCAGAAAACATGGACGTTATGTTGCCATGTGATGTTCCAATGGGTTCAATTGTCTCATAGCCCAGCGCATCCAATTCGAATTTGTCCAATTTGCTTCCGCTGCTGGAACTCTCCTTCTTATCACCACCGCCGCCGTACAAATTCATCGAATGGTCGTTGAAAAAATTGTCATTGTCCAAGGCTGCCAATTTGGTTTGGGAGCTGGCTTTAGGCGCAGCCGACTGCTGAATGGTTTCCATGTCGCTCAAAGCAGAGTGAGCCACGTCAGAGCCCCTCAAATTGAAACCCATGCCTAGCCTCTCCATTTGCTTAGCCTTGGCGGGATCAATGCTTTTTAGCTTCGCTTCCTCTCGCGTCTTCTGTAGCGACAGATCTTGATATGCCAACCGCATGCTAGCCACAGTTTCCATCTCCTCCTCTGCGGTTTGAGGCTTCTCAATGGAGCCGGTAGCAGCTGCTGCCGTTTTACTCTCGTTGGCCGCATTGGCGCGCGCCTCAATATCTGCAAAGTTCGTTGTTACCTTCGTCGCACCCAGCCCGCCAACCTTGCGTGCGCCCAACTAAAAGGAAAAAAATTCATATCGTAAGGTATCTAATGTTAGTTTTTTTTTTTTTTCTCGATTTTCTTACAGCTCCTCTCTTCGGCTGTATCTTGCGCACGCCAATGGACGAGGGGACTGCTGAAGGAGCCACGACCGCATTAAGTAGATCCACGCTGGGCTCGCCAGTTGCAACGGTAGGTCCCGCAGCGGGCTTTGCGTCCAACTGAAAGCAATGATGGGACGGATTAGTTATTTGATAAGTTATTGCTGATGCTTAGTACTCAGAAATCAACTTCAACTGTAACTTCAAGTGTGGCAAGAGCGTCTGATTTTGTAGGTGTTACCTTTACGTTGCTAGCCGCGTTGCTAACGTTATTGTTCTCCAGATGCGCATTGGCGTTGTTGTTATTGCATTGGGCGAAGAAGTCCTCCTCCTCCTGGTCCTCCCTGCCGGCCTCGTTGCCCTCGTTTTTATCCGCTGCCGGGTCCAAGTGTAGCTGTGCGTGTGTTTGTGTAAATGTGCGGGAACAGAGAACAAGATACAAGTAAAGCGCAAGCGAGAGCAACACGAGTGTTAGTTGGATTTAGTGTTCAATAATAATAAAACTCCAAGCTCGAATAATAAACAAAGCGAATAAGTCAAACAAAGAGAGGGCAACAAACTGCTTACCTTGGTGCCATGCACCTTCATCGCCTGCTGGGCAAGTGCCGCCAGCTTGTCTCGGTAGAGTTGCGCTGCCCGCGAGTTATACTTGACTTGGGCGTCACTGCTGGTGCAGTTGTGGGCGCGGAAGAACTGAGCAGCATTAGCATTGCCGCCCAGCTGCATTTGCCGTAGCTGCAGCCAGGTCCAGTTGGTGTCCAAGTTCGTGCTCCTTACAAAGGTCAGATGCACGCCGAGATTGCGATGCACAGCGGAGCAGTCGATGCATATGAAAATGCCATACGTGACAGAGGACCATGTAGGTGCCTTCGTGGCACAATCAAAGCATGACTGCAAGAAAATCAAAGTCAAAAATCACTGCCTGAAATTTATAATAAAACCGAATCTTACCTTATTAGCTGGCAACGCCCGTAGGCGACTGAATACAGCCTCGATTTCCTGTTTCGTAGGTCCTACTGCATTGTTTGACATGATATTATTGGTGGCAACACTGCACTAATTTAACTTATTAATATATTATGAATTGTAAATTGTTTTCGTGGCTGGCTTCGCCTGTGCCTGCGCCTGATGTTGTATTGCTGTACAATTACAGTCAGCAGTTATGCTATTTGGCAGTTAAAGCTGAACGTGGACTGCTTTTCGTACAAAGCTTACAGAAAACTCTTCAAATTTAGAACAAGTGCATTTAAAATGTTTTTTATTTTTGTTTTTGGACCTAGTGTTAAGAATTTTGACGTGTGTTTTTCGTTCCAGTCTCTTCCACGTTCACGTTAGAGATGAGCTTCTCACCAGTCACGACTAAGTCACTATTGCAGATATTATACATTGAAATACATTCAAATTTCTTCTTTTCTGATAACTTTCATTGATGATTAATCTTAGCAAACGAGAATAATTATTTGGATTAATAGATAAAAATGTAAAATACGCATCATGAAAAATAATTATTTAAATGGCTCTGTCCAATATTGTCATATTCGATACGCCTCAGTATATGTTATCGATAGATAAAATAAAAATATATCAAATACTCACTTGACACTGTAAGCTTTTTGTTTATTCCTCACATATTTAAATAAATAAACAAATAAAAATTATTTCCAAAAATAACTGGCAAGTTCTCTTGCAGGCTATATATATTTGCTTAAGCCCCTATTAATAAAATTTCTTTATAAACGTAAGAACTACTACAACTACTACCAAGAAGCATTCTGGCATGCTGCCCTCAAATACAGAACACCTGAATTATGTTAAGAAACAGCTGATTTGTTAAGAGTTATGAAATGTTAGAAGTTTTTTTAATCAAGCCAGTTATTGTCTAATTTTTAATGAAGGTCGTGATTTTGTATTAAATGATCAATTAAATCAAATTTGTTTATATCCTTTAAGAACCTGAAAATGGTGGTAAAAACTGTCAATGAAGACTAAAATTCTTGGGTGACCACAGCTATACATATTTAATTTGTAACCTACAAAATGTTTTGTTTACTTTTGCGCCAAACGCGTAATTTCCGTCAATTACTTTTGAAGCAAGTTTTACATTCACACGTTTATACAGTGAGCAATGCGTTGCATACCACACGATGTAAGTGGATCGTCTGAACGTTGAGCACAGCTCTTATTCTAAATAGTTCGCGCAGATTATGAAATTATATTCGTCTCTGTTTGCTTTCAGTGCTGCGACACGGCGAATATGAATGGAAAGATCCCCAATCGCCAGATGAAATGTAAGTCTCTGGTCAAACGAGTGCATGTTTTTATGTTGCTGTAATACTTTGCTTGCTTTATAGTGTCAACATAACGTATGTTGACAAGGACGGCAAGCGCACCAAAGTACAGGGCAAGGTGGGCGATAACGTTCTCTACCTGGCGCATCGACATGGTATTGAGATGGAGGGCGCTTGCGAGGCGTCCCTGGCCTGTACGACGTGCCATGTGTATGTAATGCACAACTATCTCGAAAAGCTGAACGAGGCGGATGAAAAGGAAGATGACCTGCTGGATATGGCACCTTTTCTGCGAGAAAACTCCCGCCTTGGCTGTCAAATAGTGCTCGACAAGACCATGGAAGGCATGGAGCTGGAGTTGCCCAAGGCAACCCGTAACTTCTACGTGGACGGGCACAAACCGAAGCCACATTAGGACAACTTTGTTCATTACCGTTATCGTATATCGAAAGAGTTAAATAAAAAAATATTTTTAATAGCTTTCGCGTCCCCAATTTGTATATATATTTTGTTAAGTTTGTAAACAATGGATTCTTCTCCGATTTTTGTTTCATCTGGCAAATTAAACTAAAAATTTTGTAAGTTGAGCCTATATAATTACATTTTCTAATCGGTGATTACCATAAAGGAAGGCGGAACAAGAATAGAATAGAGAGAACAAGTTGAGTGTCGACATAAAAATGGTAGGAAACAATATTGTAATAATTATTTTACAATTAAAAATATATGCGTAATAAAGTAATCTAAATGTGTGTAGCGACAAACTAAAAATCATTACAACAAATACACGGCGAGGCAATGCAGAGCGATTGCGCCAGTGTGTGTGAATGATGCTCGTTGGGTTGGTTAACTGTGCGTTCAGTTCGAAGAGGGGCTGCTGGAGGCGGAGCGTGAATTCACGCTGCCACGCTCCTGGTCACTGCGCTCCTCATCGCGGTCCAGACTCTTATCATCCTTGTCCAGATCGCGCTCTGGCTCGCGCTTACTCTGTTTTTCGGGCGCTGCAGCGACAATCTCCTCTTTGGGAGACAGATTCTCACGTTTCACTGTTTCCTTCTCAGCTTTGCCGCCGCCACTGCCGCCGCCGCCCTTCTTGTTGCTGCTCTTCTTCATGACGGCTATTTCTTTTAAAAGGCTAGCGACTTTGCGATTCAAGTTATCTACTTTCATGTCATGCAGTCGCTCGACCTCTTTCAGTCTGTTGCGCATTTCGTTTTCCTTCTCAAAGTTCTTGCCCTTCAGTTCTGTCAACTGTAAGTTGTAAATATTTGCAGAAATTAAAAGCTATTTCAAATCAAGTATTTTAAGGCTAATCTCCACTCACTTGCTTATCCTTTTCGAGCAGTTCTTTGTCCTTTTGATTCAAGCGCTTCTCCAGGCTGGCAATGCGCTCCTTTAGATATGTAATAGCCACCACGTGGTCCGACGAGTTTGTGTCTATTGTGATTGCAGCTGGCGCGGCAACTGTGCCATTGCCGCCATTGCCGCGGGACATCTTGTCGGGCAGATCCAGGCCTGCGCCACTGACTGAGGTTACTCCGCTGGAGTTAATGTTGCCAGCACCTTTGGAAATGTCGCTGCCGCGGGTTGCCTTCTTAGCAGAGGCATGGCTCTCTCTGTGCGCCGTCGAAGAGGACTTTTCGTGTGGACGCTTTTTAGACATTGATATTCGTCCCTCTTGCTGGGCCTTCAACAGAGCGCGTTTATAGGCACAGGTACACAGCCAGCAGAGGACTTTGCCATTGACCTGCAAGAAGCAAAAGCAGAAACAATTGTAATTTAATATTAAATATAATTATGCTAGCTTAGACATATAGCCCTACACAAGGTTCAAACACTCTTATGAACGCAATACAATATCACTAAGACTCTCGTGACTGCCACATGTCAGGTGCATCTAGTTGTATCATTACAATGGTACATCGAAGCGACTTAAAATTACATTTGTTTTCTTTTTCTTTACTTTTTTTTTTTAAATATAGTTAGACTAAAATATATGCAATCCTTGATGCTGGCTCTGTTGAGCTTTGTTTCTCTCGCTGACCTTTTTGTTCTCGTCGCGCCTGTCAAAGGCTGATCGCAGCTTGCACTCATCGCATTGTGTAGGCGGTCCGTATTTAGCCTCGTAGCTGGCACATCTATTTGCAGTTTGCAGTTAGTTTGATATTTGGTTTGGTTAAAGTGTATATCATTTTGATTGGCACAGACACGTGGAGCAGAAAAGAGAAGAGAGAAAAATGTTTTGCGTTCATAAGAGACGTTGTTTTCGTTTCTAATTTGGTTCATTTGCTACTTGAAGATATTTAGACAATAGTAGCTACTCTAAGGCAGGGCAAACGCGTTAGTTAATGTATTTTGAAGGCACAATTAGTTGGGTAGAAATGGGCGATATATATTAATATAAATATATATGTTCTTGTTTACTATATGTATACAAATATTCTTCACAATTTCTTTATCAACCTAAATATGATACGAGCGTTCTCTATACATTGTGCATTCAAATTACAGCGACCACCACGTTGCTCGTAAAACTCTCTTTTTTTTTATTCAGTCATATCAGTTTACAAGATGCAATTCAACGCCAACATACCTCATGCATTTGGAACTGCCAAAGGCAGCGACGATTTTGCAGCACTCGCAGGCGCTGGGCTTGCCATATTTATTCAGATAGTGTTCGCATTTTTTACAGGCACTCTGTGATTTGCTGTAAAATAAACAAATAAAACACAGAGACGAAATAGAAGTGACATGCAGAATGGATCAATCAATGCTACTTACGAGGCGGAGGGGAATTCCGAGCGGCAGTAAGTACATTTAACAACTGAGGTAGAACCACGGCAAACCTGTGAAATGTGGGAAAATTTAAGGATCATACAAAATTACAAGTTAATGGGCAACGAGTGGATTTTGTACGCATTGCGAATGTCATTTAAAAATGTCGGAGTATCGATGAAACCGAAATAAATTAGGATTCAAAGTTGGACACTCGGCAACCTCAAATTTCCTTTGTCACAGGTGTCACCATCGCCGCTGCTGCTGCCTCTGCTACAGGGTCAAAGCAGGCGCAGCGATGCTTCCTCTTGCTCTTCATTTTCACTTTTAATGCGCAGCAAGAATTTTCGCAAGCAAGCGTCGCGTCGCGTCATTTTTATTTTTTTAGTACCAAAAAAACAATGGCCCACGTACACATACTATGCCCTAGCCACAATGCGTACACACACAAATTCAAAATGCTGTTTGTTTGTTGCAATTTGTCTACTAATTTTAACTTGATTTTTTTGTGTTCACCTTGCATAGCTGCTGGCCCGAGGATAGTTCTTCGTATGGATGCCGCGAAAAGCATTTGGAGCATGCAAATAATACTTTTGAACTCATTTTTAGATTTGTGTTTTATATTTTTTTTTCTTTGTGCTACTTTTTCTTTTATTTTATTTTTTTCTTGTAAAATTAATATTTTATTTGCTACTAAGAAGACGACGCAAACAGTGTCACCACAAAGATAAAATTAAAATAAATGCTCGCTTCATGAGCATCAAAGAGACCACATTCGCACAAATATATTGCTATCGATGACCAATTTATCGAATGCAAAGCAACCCTCAAAATACAGCTCAATTCAACTCAGTAGCAAGAAGAAGAAAGAAAGACGCCTCAAAGCAAAATTCAAACAAATCAAAAAACGTCCAATTCAGGCTGTACCAAATCAAAAATTAAATTACAAACACAAAGAAAAACAATAAGGAAAAAGTGTAACTGAATAGTTTAAAACATGCCTGAACCGACGAATATCAAAGTAATAGTACGCGTGCGCCCATACAATCAGCGGGAAAAGGAGCAGAATCAAAGATGCATAATCAAAGTAATGGACGGATCTTCACTTTTGTTCGACCCAGACGAGGAGGACGATGAGTTCTTTTACCAAGGCGCCAAGCAGCAGTACAGAGATATCTCAAAGCGCACAAACAAAAAACTAACTATGGAATTTGATCGTGTCTACGACACGGATCATACAAACGAAAACTTGTTCCAGGAGTGTACCGCGCCGCTGGTCGATGCAGTGCTCGATGGGTAAGTGTCGAAATGCACCTGCATTTGAATTCGAAATTGATCGTTAACATGTGCGCATCGTTTTACAGGTACAATTGCTCAGTGTTTGTCTATGGTGCGACGGGTGCGGGAAAAACGTTCACAATGCTGGGTTCTGAGAACAGTCCCGGGATCACGTTTCTGACCATGCGCGACCTCTTTGAGAAAATACAGAGTCAAAGCGCAACGCGCAAATTTGACGTGGGCGTCAGCTATTTGGAAGTGTATAACGAACAGGTTATGAACCTACTCACAAAAACAGGCCCCTTAAAGCTGCGCGAGGACTCGAATGGCGTGGTCGTAAGCGGATTAGTGTTGAAGCCCATTTACAGTGCTCAAGAGCTGCTACACATGCTCACTATAGGGAACTCGAACCGTACTCAGCATCCGACAGACGCTAACGCAGAGAGCTCGCGATCGCACGCCATTTTCCAGGTGCACATACGGATTACGGAGCTAAGTACGGGCACGAAGCGCAGCGTGAAGCTCTCTATGATTGATTTGGCTGGCAGTGAGCGTGCTGCCAGTACCAAGGGCCTTGGCATGCGCTTCAAGGAGGGCGCGAGTATCAACAAAAGCCTCTTGGCGCTGGGAAACTGCATCAATAAGCTGGCCGATGGGCTTAAGCATATACCCTACCGGGACTCGAACTTGACTAGAATCCTAAAGGACTCGCTCGGCGGCAATTGCCGCACTCTGATGATAGCCAATGTGTCCATGAGCTCGCTCACCTATGAAGACACCTATAACACCCTGAAGTACGCCAGCCGCGCCAAGAAGATTCGCTCTGTGCTGCGCCAGAATGTGCTCAAGTCGAATCTACCCAAGGAGTTCTACGTGAAGAAGGTCACCGAGCTGATGGCCGAGCAGGAACGTCTGCTCCAACACAACAAGGGTCTCGAGGCCAAACTGGCACAGCTAGAACGGTCCGGCAGCAGCAATAGCTGCGCTGGCTTTGACATGGACGAGCTCAAGCCTTGGTACAGCCGCATCGATGCTGTATATACTGCTGTGATTAAGCTGCAGCAGTGCGTCATTGGCCTGCGAAGCAAGATTCAGACCTTAAGCTATCGACAAACTCTGAAAAAGGACTTTGAGCAATTGAGGAAAGTTGTGACGCAAGATCAACGGCTGATACAAGAGGTGCGTATTACAATTAACTCTAGTAACCTATATTCAAAAGTGATAAAAAATTTGACTTATACTCGAATTAGCTAGAATTGTTGTCAATGCATAATTGCATCGCGCTTTAAAATTACTAAATTTCTGATCAGCTTAGCTTACTTTTTAATAGGCAGTGACATTTGTAGTGTGGGCACAAAATATTCTAGTTAAATCCAAGATCAGTCTTTGGCCATTACGTCTCCCCAGTTAACTCCTTCTGCTTGCTGATGAGCAGCTTGTCCGCCTCGGCAATGTATTTATCCGCAATGGCCGTAATCTGTGTCTGGGCCGCGAAGGCGTCGTCCTTGGCAATGTCCGTCTGCTTCTTGAGTTTGCGGATCTGCGCGTTCTGTATGTCCCGAATGGCGTCGCGGTACTTTATAAACAAGGCCTTCGCATTCTTGGACAGCAGCTCGCGATGCTCCTTTGTCACCTTGGGTATGGGTATGAAGAGGGTTGTGCCATCTTGCTGTGGATTCAGATTCATGCCGCTCTTCTCAATGGCGCGCAAAACGTCTGGTATGGTCTGTGGGAAGGCAATCATGTTGACTATTATCGTCTTTGGGTTCTTGCGCGATATCTGGGCCAGCTCCTGCAGCTCGTGTTCGGCGCCGTCCACTTTGATGCGCAACGTGTCGATGGCGCCGCTCGTGGAACGCAGCGACAGATTCTTAATGAAATCCTCCTTCATTTGCTGCACTGACTTTTCCATTTGGGCGTTCAGGCTATCCAGGTTGATCAGTTCACGCAGCTGCTGCTCATTTATCTCAACCTTTGCAGATTTACCCTTGCCGCCCTTTTCCTTCTTTCTGTCCTTGCCTTTTGCATAACTGCGCGCCTGTTGCAGCCCCAGCACAGATGCTGTTCCATTTCCCGTTAATGACTGTTGTAGCTGCGCCGGTTGTTGCAGTTGTGTAAAGACGCCTCTTGGCGAACGAATCGGCGTTAACCTAATGCTTAATGCGCGTAAATGCACTCCTGTCTTTGCGAGCATTTTTAAAAATATTACGATTTGCACATTAAATGCAAAGCAGAGCTGCCAACTTGGTTGAAATTCAATTAACAAAGTTAGCAGTGCTGCCAACGCAATTTGGTCTATCAGCGAAGTATGCTGACCAATCCCTGGATTTGATAAAAAAAAATATGACATTTATTCATATTAATTTAAATAAATATATATATATATATATATATATATACATATATATAACCAGCATTATATCTAACAATTAAACTAAATATTTTAAAAGTTTATAAATATATACATATACTAATTTCTTATTTAATTATTTTCTTCTTTTTTGCAGGATTTTAAATTATTTACGAATTATATGGCTGCATTAAACGCTAGAAATCAAAAATATACCGATGAGCTGCCCCAATGGCGCAGCAAGCTCGAGATTGCTTGCTTAAACCTGAAAAAGCTGAAGCTCGAGGTGAAGGAGTCGAAATATCAGCAAATCTTAAGTCTTTACTTAAGTAACAAGGATCTGGAAGTGCAACTGTCAAAACAGCAGATAAACTGCACTCATTTAACCAGTATTAACAACGAGCAAGCCGAAAATGCAAGCCTTTTACGCAAATCCTTCTCGATGATGTGCGATGTCCTGCATCAGCTGTACAACCGTTTGGAGGAGACACAGAAGCTGACCCCAGAGATTCAAGGTGTATACGAGCGACTTGAGCGCAGGATGCATTTCACAGTATCCGAAACAGAGCTATCGGCGCACGACTTGGAACTGGATGCGCTGCTCGCTGAGCAGCAGCAGGAGGATGAGTCGCCTGTAGCATTGACCAGCAGCGCCAAGAAGCGCAGTCGCGATCGTCGCTACACGCACACATTAACCAATAGTGAATTCGTTCTTCACCTGGGCGTTGACAGCTTCGAAGATACGGACTCTGACTCAGAGAGTGGAGACGATGGGCAGCAGGTCTTTAAGAAGCCACGGAACCTGGATGTCACTCAAGTCATTTCCAACAACATGAATTCCCGCAAGGCGCTTACCGCGACTGTCACCAAATCCCGACCCGTCCTCAACCACCGCATGGTGTCGGACATGCTGTCGGATCAGAATGTCTGCGGCTCTGCAGACAGAGACAAAGTGAAACAAGGTTAGCTAGCTCTACGTCTAGGTTTAATAATGAACAATCTTATCTAATGCCTCAATTCTTTTAGCTCTGCTCAAGTCTAACAAGTTTACAACGCAAGGATTGCAGCGCACATGCGCGGCTGCGATACAAAAAGAGAATTTGAAGTTCCCTTCGAACTGCGTGCGGAAAAGTCCACGCGCGCTAATAGCTAAGAGTGAGTACAGAAATACCAAATAAAATATTTGTAAATAAATATTAATTACTATATTTATTACAGCTCTGGCCGGCAGTTCGACGACGGCGCGCAAACCCATTTCTCGTCTTGCCGGCACCATTGGTTCGGGCGTCAAGGAGGCGCCGGTGGTAAGAATAAATCGAGCAGCCTCGTTTCGCGTAAAGAAATAATCGACCTGAATTGCCTTAATTGTTAAGCGTTTATTTTATATTTCGTTTTCTTTCTGGAGGTTCAACGATATTAATTTACTGCTTTAAGTTCTGTAAAGACCCGAAATAATCACTATAATATATATTATGTAGCATTTAATCCAATTTTTTTATAAGCTATGCGTAAACCTGTGAGAAAGGCTTCAAGTTTAGAAATACAATGTCGATTCCTTGTCACCACCTAAATGTTGTCTATCGCTTCGGTAAATATCGCCTGCGTGCCAAGGGCCGATTCGGTAAGATGGTGCCAATCCTAGTAATCCCAGTAGCATGTAGAGGAGAGCGCCCAAATTGACGCCCAACAGCATGAGACCCGGTCCAACGGTCGCTAGCGATCCGGCTGCAGGGGAGCTTGCCCAACTGCCTGGCTGACTGCCAAACCCGCTATAGCCCAAGCGACGCCAAGGCTGCTGCTCGGTGGCAGCTATGTTGCTTGGTGTTGGTACGAGGTCCTGTTCCTTTCGCTTGCTCTCGGCCAAGAGCGTGTAGCGAGGTGGATGCACTTTGTCCATTGCGTCGTGTGCATCTCTGGCGTAGGCCACAGCGCAGCAGAGTGCAAGGAGAATCAACAACTGCATGACGTCAACTGTTTGACTACTTGCGAGTCATGTCTAGTTTTTATAGTGGAGCATGAGTACGAATCGTGCCCGCATTGGGTATAGTTCAGTGATTCTTTTGAGATGTCAGCAGTGTAAACAAACGTCTATCAAGTGTGCACAATAAAAACTCGTTGAGTCTAATTATTCTGGTATGTATATTTGGATTAGATAAGTATTGTTCATTGTATTGTCCATTGGTTGAGTGCGCACTGGGCTGCTCTAGTTGAGGCGTTGGGCTTTGAGCATCACTTTGGGGTGCTCGATCTCCGACTTGCTTTGGATGAGCTTGAGTTCTCGCTCCCAGGCCTGAACAGCGCCACTGGACCGTTGTCTGGGCATCTGCTCGATTGTGCGCTTGATCACGGCCTGTAGGGTGGCGATGGTCTTCTCGAAAGCTTCGGTGACATCGCCGCTGGAATGGCTGTGAGCCAGAAAGAGCGAGGCAAAGAGATCCCCGGTGCCAGTGAAAAACAAATCTGCGTCGCCCTGTTTGGGTATATCGATTGCTAGCCGTGGCCCATTTATCTGGCTAAGGAAAGCGCGCAGAATGCCCGGCTGACCTAAGTCACTACTGGAAATGACCACTGTCCTTATGTTGCGCTCGTGAAACCAATTCATCGCCTCCCACACAGCGGCCTCGCTGCGAACCTCCTTGCCAGTGAGCAGTTCCACTTCATACTGGTTGGGCGTCACAATATCGGCTAATGGAATGATCTCGTCCCGATACACGGGCAGCAGCTCCTTGGGCACGTACATGCTGCCATTGTCGCCCATGACGGGATCACACACATAGATCAGGTCGGGATTCGCTATACGGATCTTTCGCAGAATTTCGCCAACTTGACGAAGAAATAAAGGATTGCCAATGTATCCCGTTAGTAGATGGGAATAGTGACGCAATAACTTATTCTCCTCCAGACCCTCGAATATGCTCGCTAACAGTAAGCAAATGGTTGACATAAGATTGAATTATCACTGTTTGTCTACTGACCCAATTCCTTTTCAGTGGATATGGGACCCTTGAAGCAACTGTAGCCCGTGTGATTTGAGAACTGTACGGAATTCAGCGGATCCACATCGAAACCGAGAAGCTAAAGCAGGAAAAATCGCCATAGTCATGCCAATATGCATTCTATATTGTATGTATAACCCACCTGTAGGGGAAAGGTAGCCACCTTGTTGCCCACATAGCCGTGCACGACGTGACTTTGAACGGAGAGCACCCGCTTGGCACCTGTCGTAGTCATTTTGTAATTACAAATTAAGAAATAGTTGTTCTTTAAGTTAACTTTATGTGCAGTAACTGCGCTCTTCTAACCGGCTGTTCGTTTACTAAGCAACTAAGCAGAAGTTATTTATTTGCTTGTTCACACATTAGAGAGATACAAGCGACTGCTGCTCCTTGGCTTATCATTGGGCAGCAGCATTAATGCGCTGATAAGAGATACACTTTAGTGGTCAATGAGGGAGTATACGATGCGATATCACTAAATCGGTGATACCAAGCTCATTCTTATATATATTTTAGTTATATTGTTGTTAAACGGTTGAATAGCATTTGACCTTGGACTACAATCAAACTTAAGTGCATACATATTTGCCCATCACCCCCTCTTGTTATCTTCTATAAATCATTACAGCTCGTATGTACTTGGTATCGATACCAAAACAGCTGATGTGTAGTTTTTTTTTGTGAATGTCGGTTTGCAAGCGCATGGTTTACGTAAACTTTATTTGTTAAGTTTTCTATAAAAACTGGCAATTGGCTGGTTCTCATAATCTTAAAAGAAACGAAATTTACCATGGCAACTAATTTAGTACGATTGCTCGAGTGTAATATACGAAGCAACAATGCAGCAGTAGCTCAACGGACTCTGCGGGCATTTAGCAGCCAGCCAGAGCAATCGTCGGTGGAAGACGATGAGGGTAAACCGAGTAAATGATAAACAAATATAAGCCTTAGAAATGATAAACTTTTGCTTGTAGAGTTCCGGGTGCTTAATCTGCGCACTATTAAGCAGCAGGCGCGCAAGCGGGTAATAAGGAAGGAGGTGGTGCCACCACCTCGGACAACGCATATGCCTGTGGATCAAGATTGGACAGCCGTCTGGTCAGGACCCCGCTCCTTTCATCCTGCCAGCGTGCCGTTGCCTTTGCGTCAAGGCTACACAGAACGAGGGGCAGCAGCACCCTCAAAATATGCGAATGCGGAGCTAATGAAAATACCAAATTTCTTGCATTTAACACCTCCGGCAATACGACAGCAATGCGAGGCGATTAAAAAGTTTTGCACGCCTTGGCCGAAAGGCCTCGAATCGGAAGCCACCTGGAAGGCTATTTTTCCCTTAGAAGTCGTCACCACTGACTACTGCCACAGTCTGCCGACAATACGACATCCGGAGGCTCGTCGCGTCACAATTACGCTGAAACTGTCTGACTTGAAGTTCGATACGCATGCCAAGGATAAATTTCTACGTCTTGTGGGCGATCGATACAACCAGGAGACTGGACTACTAACGTTTGTCGCCGATCGTTCCCCAACGCGTAAACAAAATTACGACTACGCTGTGTACTTGCTGACGGCTTGTTATCACGAGTCATTCATTACGGAGCCATGGGAAGCTAGCAAATCAGAGGCCGACATGGAGGTGTATCTCTTTGAACGGAATAAAGCAAAACTGTCTGCTGAAGCGATTCTCAATTGGAATGCAAGTGGAGAAAAGCAGGCTCCCAGCGCGAGCTATGCTGAATGCGTGGAAAAGCTAATAAATGAGGGCGAAAATGAGTACAACATAGGAAAATATAAGGAGGAAGTGCTGAAAATGTTGAAAATAGCTAACTAGAGTATTCACTCAATTTGATTAATAATTATTGTATCGCTGTAACTAGGTGTACCGCCCTCTACAAAAATAAATTACAGAATACGAAATTGTTTAACATTGCTGCTTGTTGTTGCCGGTGAATTGGGAACATGGACCAGCTGATTTCGACGTCAGCGCTTCGTGGTGAATATCAAAAGAACAGCACGCATTCAAGAAGCAGCAGCAATTGTTAGTTGAAATAGAAGAAGAGCCATTTAGTGGACGTGGATGATACTTATTGTTTTTGAATAAATAATAATCTGTGACTATCTTCCAATGGCGATAGCGGACAGGTAACATTTAAATATTAATCGTAAGACAATCAACAAAAACAAAACTAAAAAAAATAAAAAAATAAGTAAACAAAAATTTGCTTAACATCAGTCATTTATACGCTTTGCAATTGGCAATTAGGTTCTACTTTTATCTACGTGCCTGCAATTACTTTCACTTTAAAATACCGGAAGTTGCCCGCCATTTGAAATAATAATGATTTATCTTAGCTAGAACTATATTCGACTGTCAGTTGGAAATGTCAACATTGTTGTCGACGTTGCGGCGACGCGTCGTCACTGCCGCTTATCAGTGAAATGTTTTGTTTGCTTTTGCTTTTTCAGTAATTGTCTCGCACACACACACACAACGTTGAGTAAATGAGCGTTAATTTGCCTGTGGGCATATTTTGAGAACCTACTGTGGTGCCTTCCTCTCAGTTCTCTATCACATTCACACTGAGCAGCAGTCTCGTACTGAGAAGATCCGATAAAACTAGTAGGCATTTTATATGTATTGTATTTGTGGAGTAATAATAATAATAGTATCAGCTAATAGTGAAAGTAGCATGAACGAGTATTGAAATTTAAAGTATTAGAATTGGTAGTATTGAATTAGTAGTGACAATAACAATAGTAGTAGTGAATTAGTAGTGGTGATAGCATTAGCAGTAGTAGGAGTAGAAATCATACATTGTAGCAGCTCCGACTTAGAGACCTTCACAGATACGTTCTTGACATGATATAAAGCACAACTTCGGTTAGAAGGCCATTCGCATGAATCGTGGTCGCTGTCGAAGCATAGTAATGCTGTGTAAAATTATATTAAACAGAACAAAATATGCATAAGATTGAAGCTGATGAAAGCACTGTGTTTTAATAAAGCTGTTTCGGATGAGATAAGTGTACGCTAAAACGTGGACTTACTTATGCTGCGCTGCAGAAGAACATGAACCAATATTTGATTTTATCGCTTCTACACAAGTATACAAGTAATTCGTATATGAAGCACTTGACTCTACGTGCTCTAATCTTTCAGCTCGTAGTCGACTCGACGGCACAGCAGCAGAGCGAGCGGAACCAACAGAAACAACAGCTGAGCTAACAAATACGCAACATTCCCCGGTTCGCCTAGCCCATGAGTATCTGTGTTAGCATCGGTTCCAGCAGTGGGTCGCAGGTAGCGTAACCAGCCAGCCAGTTAGCTAGCTAGCTAGCTTGACACGTACCCATCCGTAGTACAGAAAAGAATCATAATCTGCGAGCAGAATGCGGCGTCCGAATATTAAATGGATTATCAAGTCGTCATTCCTGGTGTTGATCTCGCTGATGCTCTTCCTGCTCATCACCAGCTGGATTTCGTCCACGCCGTACACGAATAAGCCGGTACATCATGGTATCCAGCCACAGCCGGAGCAGTTGAATTCAGCAGCAGCACGGGTCGCAGAGCAACGCTTTGAAGCAGCGCAAGATGCTAAATTGGCTCAGCCAATTCATAAAAAGAAAATCATTGTTCCAGAGGAGGAGGTAGTGGCAGAGCCTGAAGCGGGAGATGATGCTGAGGATCAGGCCGACCAAGAGCCGCCCGAACTCGAGGAGGTGGATGAAAAACGCGTTGCGAAAGAAGACAACAATCTTCAGGTGGCAGCACCCGACGACAACCTGCTCAAGAGAGACTGGCATGACTACACGGCAATGGAGCGGGACAGCAAGCGCGTTGGAATTGGCGAGCATGGCGAGGCGGCGAAGCTGGAGGACGAGAGTCAGCGGGAATACGAGAAAACTCTTTCGCTTCAGAATGGCTTCAATGCGCTACTCTCCGATTCCATATCCGTGAATCGCTCCCTTCCCGACATACGGCATAAGGAGTGCGTACCCATTCAATGTTTTTGTCCACTCTTTGTTCTCGATTCTAATTCGCTTTTCTCTTCGTAAACAGCTGCCAGAAGAAATTGTATCTGAGCAAGTTGCCCACGGTGTCCGTGATCATCATCTTTTACAATGAATACATGTCTGTGCTAATGCGGTCCGTGCACAGTTTAATCAATCGTTCGCCGCCGGAGCTGCTCAAGGAGATCATTCTCGTCGACGACTTCAGCGATCGCGCCTATCTCTATAAGCCGCTGGAGGATTACGTAGCTGAGCATTTTACTAAAGTGCGCATCGTGCGGCTGCCACAGCGTACGGGTTTGATCGGCGCTCGCTCAGCGGGTGCCCGGAACGCCACTGCCGACGTGCTCATATTCCTGGACTCGCACGTGGAGGCCAACTACAATTGGCTGCCACCATTGCTGGAGCCGATTGCTCAAGACAAACGCACCGCCGTCTGTCCCTTCATTGATGTGATTGACCACAGCAATTTCAATTATCGTGCTCAAGATGAGGGCGCGCGTGGCGCCTTCGACTGGGACTTTTTTTACAAACGTCTGCCGCTGCTTCCAGAGGATCTGAAACACCCTTCAGAGCCGTTCAAGAGCCCTGTCATGGCGGGCGGTCTCTTTGCCATTTCCGCCGAGTTCTTCTGGGAGCTGGGCGGCTACGATGAGGGCCTGGACATCTGGGGCGGAGAACAGTACGAGCTGAGCTTCAAAATCTGGATGTGTGGTGGACAAATGTACGATGCGCCCTGCTCCCGCATAGGTCACATATATCGCGGTCCACGCAATCACGTGTCAAACCCACGCGGCGGCGACTATTTGCACAAGGTGAGTAATTGAATAGCTCTTATCAGTTATCAGTCTTCGCACTCAATAAGATATGACATTCCACAAATAGAACTACAAGCGTGTGGCTGAGGTCTGGATGGACGAGTACAAGAACTACTTGTACAACGGCGCGGACGGCATCTACGAACGCATAGACGCAGGTGATCTAACGGCACAAAAGGCCATACGGACGAAGCTCAAGTGCAAGTCGTTCAGATGGTTCATGGAGAATGTAGCCTTTGACTTAATTAAGAACTATCCGCCCGTCGATCCGCCCGACTATGCCAGTGGTGCGATTCAGAGTGTGGGTAACCCCCTACTGTGCGTGGATACGCTCAGCAAGCCCCGGCACAATCGCATAGGCACGTACCCGTGTGCAGAAAATCTAGTGAAGCCGCAGCGAACGCAATTCTGGTCACTCAGCTGGAAGCGGGACTTGCGGCTGCGGCGCAAAAAGGACTGCCTCGATGTCCAGATCTGGGATGCGAACGCTCCCGTTTGGCTATGGGACTGCCACGGGCAGCAGGGCAATCAGTATTGGTACTACGACTACCACACCAAGCTGATTAAACACGGCAAAGAGGGCAAGCGCTGCATGGAGCTCCTCACCGACACCGAAGAGCTGGTGGTCAACCCTTGCAACGAGAAGAACCGCTTCATGCAATGGAACTTCGGATTCATCAACAAAACAGCACTGGACAACTACGATGTAGACTTAGAGCTAAAGCTCGACTTGTTGTAATATTCCCTCGCGCCACTTGCCATGTACTTAATAATGCAATTTGTGAAGTCTAATTTTTTTAAATTTGATGTAGTTGTGTGTACATACGTTTTTGCATAGACCTACTATATATATATATATATATACACTATATACATAGATTGTAAGCTGGATTGTCCCAAGTTATATTTCGCACATTCCGATTGTCAGTTTCTAGTTAACATATATATACAATAAAAGTGACTATAAATTTAACTTTGTTTCTCGTTTTATTTAGTATTAATATCTTTTTTTGCTTTTCAATACGCGTACTTTTAAATAAATATAATTTTGTTTGTTTCATTTTTCATATTCTTTATATAAGTTTTTATTTGTTTTTCTCTTTTGTTTTTTATCTCTTTTTCTTGTATGTTTTCATTTTCATTTTCATTTTCTTTTCATCGTTTTACAATATGCAGCATCATCATCATCATCATCATCATGATTAGCTACAATCTCAATATCTTCATCTTACATACGCTTCGTGTAGATCTTTTACGTGCATTGGGTTTTGAGTGTTTCATTCTGTTGACAATTTATTTTAATAGATATACGCCAATATTTTTAGTATGTATGTATATATTTTATAAACATACATACATATACATATGTGTATAATATATATATATATATATATATGTGTGTGTGTGTGTGTTTGTGTATGTGTGCGTGTGTATCTTTCATTTCCCATAAATAACAAAAAGAAAAATAAAACAAACACTGTTAACTCGTTTATAAATTAATAATGGCAAAATGTTGGATTTCCTTTTATTTTGAAAATTATATAAAAAGCATTTACAAACTATAATAGTTGTTGGCTTGCATAATCATTTAATCAATTATCAATTATCATAATTTATATTTATATTTATAAACATTTAAATATTTATCAAAACATGTTTTTTCTTGTTGCTCAAAAGTCTTCTTCGCTGCCTTACATTTACATACATACGTTTTACATTAATGATTCTCTCTGTTTCATCTTCATAATTTCAAATTATAAGCATAAGTATACATATATTTATTTATTTATTTATATTAATAACCATTTCTTGTGCAAAATAATTTGTTCTCTTTTGTTTAGACTAATTTGATTTGAAATTCAGTTGCGCTGCCATTTTCCTTGCTTCTTCTTTTTGTTTTGTTTTGTTTTGTTTTGTTTTTGGATGGATGTAAATTAATTAATTGAGTTAGCTTTTTACAACAATTCATGCGTGAAATGAATAAGCAAATGTATTTTGTCCTTTAATTAATTATAGTTGCTGTTGTTGTGTACTTAATACTTGCTTGGTTTCGAGTCTTTTTTTTTTTTTTTTTGGATTTTTAGTTTTCTTTTCGAATTTGCTTTAACATTTACAGCACATAGTAAATGAAAATAAGTTTTGCCTTTGGGCGCGCATTTTTAAATAAAACTTAATTCTTCTTCTTCTTTATTTCATACGTGTATGTCTGGGATATTTGTTTATATTCTTTTTTTTTTTTTTGTTTTTTTTTTTAATCTTTTTTGTTGCTTAAACTTAATTTATGAATAATGTTTTAAAAAATGTCTTCATTCTTTACGCGCTGCTCCCGTCTTTGCTTTACTATCTTTCGTCTCCCTTCCTCCCATTCACTTCACGTTATGCTTATTTATGTATGTGTTTTACGTATGCTTAGCTTAAAATGCTGCCCACCCTAGCCCCCTCTCTCTTTATCTATCTGATGTGTTCTCTTCTTCTGCCTGACGCACACATACTACATACAAATATGTTTGTGTGTTTGAATTTGTTTTTGCATTTGCTTCATTTCTCTTTTGCTTTGTATTGTAGTTGGCCCTTGTAACGCTCTTTCTGTGTGTCTGCGCGTGTGTGTGTTTGTGTTAGCTAGCGAATGCTGTGCTTGCAGTTAACGGTAAAATAAATGTCGCAAATGCAGCTCTCTTGCGATGCAGAGAGTGTGCGACCGAAAGAGAGTCGCGCGTCAAGAGAGCCGCGTTTGCTGGATGCCAATTTGAATTTGCTTGGCGCTGCAAAGTATGCCGCAGCGCCAAGGGAAAGTCAAATTCAACTAATGCTAACAGCTAATGCAAAATATATTTTATTTCAGTGTAGTAAAAGTTGTTAGCAACTATTTAATTGTTTTTACCATTTTTTTTTTTTTTTTTGTATTTTGTTTAGTTTGCGAAATTGTTTACGTTGTTTCTAGTTTGCTTTAAAAATTGGTTTATTTGTACTTTTGGCAATGATCTTTTACGAGTATCCCTCCACTAATATTTTTTTTTTTTTATTTATTTTTGTTTTTGCTTTGCTTGATTTATATGCTTCGTCTTTCGTCTTTCTTTTGTTCGTGATAGAAACTCAAGCAAACATTAATTTAGTTTTGTTGTTGTTTCTTTTAGTTCATCGGTTGTTTTGCTTTCTAGTGTTTGTTCTGTAGTTTGCTTTGTTTGATTCTTAACAGAAGGAGAGAACAAAATGTAAAAATAAATCATTTAACAGAAATTGCCAACAATATAGCTGCGCTAAAAAACATAGATTTCTTCTTCCTATATGTACGTATGTATGTATGTATGTATATGAATCTAGCTGCATTTTCATGTGTGTGTGTGTGTGTGTTTATATGTGAGTGAGTGTATGTGTGTTGTTGTTGTTGTTGCTGTGAATATAGTGGAGCTTTGGTAGTGTATTACTGCATGCTGGCCGGGTATACTGTTGCCTGCTGCCCAACCCCAAAAGCAACCTCAACCCCAACCCCAAACTTCGTATGGCACACGGTATCAGGACGCGTTTACAAAAATAATTATTATGAGAATATCTTTCAGCCATTTGTCAAACAACTACCAGAAGTAGTAGGCGCCAATCCCCATCTGGCGGTGGTAGGCGCTCAGGTTTGCTGCAACGCTGGCTGCGGCGGAGGCGGCGGCACGCCTCCTGGAGTCGTTGGCTGCTGTGCTGTGAGGCCATTGGCATTGCTGTTGTTGTTGTTGTTGTTGTTGTTGTTGCTGTTGCTGTTGCTGTTGCCATTGGCTGTGCTGCCATTCGTGGACGATGTTGGACTGCTATTGCCCTCCTGATAAGGCCCCGTAACTACGCATGGGTGCATAGGGAACAGGGTCGTCCACGACGTTGTTGTTAGTGTTGGTGCGTGGAGGGCAACTTTCTCGTTTTTTGGCTGCTCGCTGTTGTTGTTGTTGTTGTTGGTGCTGTTGTTGTTGTTCGACTGGGTTTTCTTGCTGGCCTCGCTCTTCTTCTTCTTGCTGCCACTGGCCCCATTCTTAATGGCGCCACCACTCCCATTGTTTTCCTTCTTGATGGTGGGCAGTGTCGGGGCTGCAGCTGCCGCAAGCTGATCGTCGGGCATCTCCTCGTCCTCATCATCCTCACCAGCTGCCTTCTTCAGCAGACGCTCGCGCTCCTCTTTGGCTTTGTTGTCGAGGTCCGTGTTGATCTTTTTCACGCGCATCTTCTCTTCCCACTCGTCGATGCCGTGCCTGGCACGATTCAGATTCCGATGTTGGTAGAAGATCAGGGTCATGCGCGTCGGATGATGGCGATCCGGTCGCCGCACTGCTGTTGTTGCATGCATCTCGTGCTTGGCGCACTCTATAAGCACACTGCCATGATTCAGCGCGATAGCCACGCCGCCCATCTGCGGATCCTGAAACGCCTCGATGTTCTCATTGATCTCGGCCACCTCGCCAATGGGCTCGATCTTGGTCGAGTTTGTGCTGGCTGGCGCCACTGTTGTAGCCGACGAGTTGCTGCTAGCTCCAGCTGTGTTGCCGCTGGCGTCGTTGCTATTGCTGTTGCTGTTGCTGCTGTTGCTATTGTTGCTGTTGTTGCCAAGGGGCGGCACCTCAACACCTCCCGTTGCGCTGGGCGTCACAATAGGCTCCACGGGCAGCTGACCGTTGGTCATGTCCGGCAAAATAGTTTGTGGTGGTGTTGCCGGCAGCTGTTGTTGCTGCTGCTGCTGCTGCTGCAGTTGTTGCTGTTGCGGCTGCTGCAGTTGCTGTTGCTGCTGTTGCTGCTGTTGCTGTTGTTGCTGTTGTTGCTGTTGCTGCTGCGGCACAGCCGTTGGCACTGTTGGCTTCACCAGCGTTGCTCCCGATGGCACCGGGCCGTGCGTGGCCAATAGTGTCCCACCAGCTCCTCCACCTCCTGGGCCATAGCCCCCGGAGCCCTGATGATGCCCGTAGACATTCCAGTTGGGCGAGGGCGGCGGTGGCGTAGGCGGCGGCGTCTGCTGCGGATACATGCCGTACGGCGAGTACGCCTGATGATGGTAGCCGTAGTTGTAGTTCATGTTCTGGTAGGCGTCGTACGCGGAGTAGGCCGAGTGTGGCGGTGGCGGCGGAGGCGGGTACATCTGATAGTTGTTCGGGTACTGCGAGTACTGGTAGTCGCTAGGCGGCGGCTTAGGTTTGACGAAGCCTTCTGGCGTGTGTGGATGGTGGTGGTGGTGGTGGTGAAGTGGTGGTGCTAGATTAGTCATGGGTTGCATGGCTGTCAAAGCGGTTAACTTACTCTCGACTAGGGAGTGGTTGACCAGCGTCGTCGAGTCGGGGTTTTCCTCGCTGACGCGGCTCTTAAGCTCACCACCAGCAACAGCGGCCGCAACATCAACTCCGGTCTGCTGTTGTTGCTGCTGCTGTTGTTGTTGCTGCTGTTGTTGTTGTTGCTGCTGCTGTTGCTGTTGCTGCTGCTGCTGTTTCTGTTGATGTTGTTGTTGTTGCAGTTGATGCTGTTGCAATTGCTGTTGATGCTGCTGCTGCTGTTGTTGTTGGTGTTGCTGTGTGCCCAGGGCTGGCGTTGCCAGATTGTTGTAGCTGGGCGTGTAGCCATTGCTAGAGTCGTGCTGAGCAGGTGTTGGTGTTACAGAGGCAGGCGTCACAGGCGGCATCGCGGTGGCTGTTGCTGCTGGAGAAACTGTTGTTGCCGTGGCCACTGTCGGAGCTGCTGCACCAGCTGCTGCTGCTGCCGTTGGCGGCGTCACTGTGTGCGTGTGTTGCACCATCGGCGCTGTGGGCGTCGTCGGCGTAAGGGCCGCACTACCAGCCGCCATGCCCATGGCATGGGCCGGCCAGTTGCCGTAGTAGTTGCGCGAGTCGATGTAGGAGCCGGTCTGGTAGTCGTAGGAGTAGGGCGAGTCCAGCACGGTGCTCGAGATCTGGTTGGACTGCAGCTGGGCGTCCGTGAACGTGTCTATCATCGTGGCCATGTTCATGAGGCTGGAGTTCGAACTCATCAGCTGATTGGGCTGGGTGCCCGGCGGGCCGGTCACAGCGCCTGCTGCAGAACTGTTGTTGGCATTCGGATTTCCAACGTGTTGATTGACGGGCGGCGTGCTGAATGCGCTGCCCGCCGGACTGGGATTGTTTGTGACAGGTGTCTGGCAGCGCGGCGAGGGCGTCGTTGGCGGCGCCGAGCCAGGTGTGGACGCACTGGAGTTTGACTTCGCCTTGGACTTTGATTTGTTGTTGCTGCTGGTGCCATTGTTGCCGGCGTTGCTGCCGTTGCTTGCACCGTTTTCCTTCTTGATGTGAACGGCGCCCAAGGCGGGCGGACTACTCTGCTGAGAGGTCGCTTGCTGAGCCTGAGATTGGGTGCCGTTGCTGGAACTCTGACTGCTGCCATCGGCGGCAGCGTCCTGGTCGCCGTCCGGCGTCGCGGACTCGTCCTCTTTGCGCTTCTTGCCATGTCGACGACACGGTATCAGCGGCGTAGAGCGCACGCGTACTTCGCAGGGAAATCTATATCCGGGAGAAAGGTAGATTAATGCTAGTCACTCACAGTCCGAGCTGCAGTTGGTAGCTCAAAACTCAACACTACACTCACTTGTCCAGCATTTGCACAGCACCGGTGCGATGCTTATCACGCTGCCCTTCGACGCTCTCGAATTCGTCAGTGCTGTCCATCGTGTAGAGGGGCAGTACGTGGAACTGCTCGTCGTCGGGCAGGTGGGTATCGCGATTCGAGGGCTTGAGCAGCGCCACGTGAACGGTGCAGCCGTCCTGCATGTTGTGCAGGTCGCGATGCGAATGGGCACAGAAGTCTAGACAGGCGGTTACCCCAGAGAAGGGCTTGCCTGGCTCGAGGCCAAGGCGGCAGTCGGACGCTTCATGCTCGTACTTCGTCTGATTGTCATAGGAGCGTGGGCACACCTGCTTAAAGACTGGCGCCAGCAGCGTGGCAATCAGATTCATATGATCCTCAATTGCCGCCTCCTCGCTCTTCACCGACAGCCGGAACTTGCGCACGGTCTTCGAACGGGCATACTTGCAGCCATTGTAGTACATAGACCAGCTGCAGCCAAAGCTGTACGAGGCGCCTGATGACTCCGGATCCAGCCCTGCAATGAGTCAATAAGTAACATAAATATATATATTACAACATGGCGAGGTGGTTCGGCTGTGTAGTTGATCTTACCTTGGCAGGCACAGGTGCGATTCTCATTGGTTGCGCAACGGCGCGTTGTGGGTAGACCGAACTTGTTCAACTTGGGTATTAAGTTCACATAGGCTTCGTCCGCCTCCTTGCGCGGCATCCCATCCCAAGCCACCATGCATACGACAATATAGGCGGCAATGCATCTGAAATAAGATTCATTTTGCACACTCATTGTTGGAAAGGCTATTTATGTGGCTGGCCTACCTGTGACCGGGACGCTTTTTGACAACCACAAGTATCTTCTCCTCGGGATCGGCGCGCCTGATCACCCACTTGGCTACCGGGCAACCCTGCGAGGTCTTGCCCTCTTTGCCCGTATAGACTATCTTTTCGATGCGCAACTGACGACCCGTTAGATGGCAGCGATCCTCGAACTCCCGACGCAGCTCCATCAGCGTTGATGCTGTGCCTGTGGTCAATGAAATAGTGATTAGGCCAAAAGCTTTAAATACAATTCTAAACAGCGCAGCTTCAATAAAAATTTAATGTTTTGAGCCAGTTGCTCGAGTAATAATAGCTATAGTCCCCAGTTCAATTAGACTTCGATGCAACAGTATTCATTACTTACCCAAATGCGTATAGTAAGTGCCCGGCTCAGGTGGATTCTTGTCGGACTGGAAGCACTCGCACTCGGGTATTTCCGTTTTGTTGCCTTTCTCGAGGCGATCCGTCGTATCGAACATGGGATTAATCTTCTCGTGTTTCACAATTATCTCAGGTATTTCATCCTGCTTTTGTTTCTTCGACTTGGCCTTGACACCATTGTGCGCCTCGGCCAGCTCATCCTCGTCCAGCAGCTCCTCCTTGGGCTGAATTCCTAGTCCGAGGCATGTGCCGCCCTTCAGGTGCTCCTCTGTGGGTGGCCGAGTGCCCCCTTGACGACAGCAGGTGAACCCATTGTTCAGTGGCTTACTCTCACCAAGATAGGGATAGCCGTGACTGTGGCCGTGACCGTGACCATGCCCCAGCATTGCCATGTCGTCCAACTTGGAGTCCAACATACCATGGTGACTAAGGTGGGGCGGTGGCGGTGGTGCTCCATGCCCCAACGCATAGCGATGTGCCGGAATGGGGTACGCGTGCGCCGGTATGTCCTGCTCGTAGTTCGTGGGCAGTGGTATGATGCTGTTCGTGTCCGGTTTTCGGTCTAGCTCCAGCATGCTGTTGCCATGCCCATGGCCGTGCGGTCCGTGGTGCACAGAATTCGACGGCAGCTTACCCCGGCTGCCGTACGCCGCTGCTGCTTGATAGCCGGGCACAAAGCTTTGCTGAAAGTTCTGTTGGAAGCTGCCGGCACCTGCGCCGTAGTAAGGCGAGTTATGATGGTAGCCGGTATATTCCTGCTGGTGCTGCTGCACCGGCTGGCCCTGACCGTCGTTCTGACAAAAATCGGCATACTGTATGAAGTTCTGGTAGTTGCGCTCGTAGCCCTCCATCTTGTTGGGCTGCCCGCCCGGCGGCGGTAGCAGACCCGGCTCTGTCTTGATATATTGGCTGTGGTACTCCTGCCCGCTGCTCGGCGGTGGCGGATAATGTGCACCGAGAGCTTTGAGTCCCCCGCCACCCGGATCGTTGGCATTGCGATCCCTCTCAATTTCGGCGGCCGCTGCTTCTGCTGCAGCGGCGGCGGCGCGACTCGCCTTGCTGCGATTCCGCGATTTCTTGGGCTGAGGCTGAACCGGAGGCTGTATGGGCATGGAGGGTGGCTGGGGTGGCTGCTCCGCGTGACTGATGGTCGTGTGTTGTCCTGGCTGGTGTTGCTGTAACTGCAGCTGCAACTGATGGTCTGTGCTGGCATAGCCGCTGCCCACGCTGGGCTTCTTAAATGAGTTGGCGTGGTGCGGCTTCCATATCTGATCGCCACCACCTCCGATGGGCTCGGCACCGCCCAGCGGGGGTGCGATGCTGCTCGAGCCGTTGGCGCTCAGCGCCGTGTCGGGCCGGAGATGGTGGCTATACGATAAAAAATGACCGGTTTGCTGTTGCTGCTGCTGCTGCTGCGCGGTAGTTGCTGCACTGGTCTGGCCCTGCAGCTGAAGATCGGGCGGGGCATCTTTCGAATCGCTCTTGCGCATGATCATCGACTTGATGCGCGTGTTCAGATGCAAGCGCTCTCCCTGACCCTGAGTCGCATAGCCGTCGTTCGTAAGCTGTTGCTGCTGTGCAGACGGCGGCTGTTGCTGTTGCTGCTGTTGATTGTTCCAGTTCCAGTCCTGCATGGGCGGCGAGGCAAGATGTGGATGCGTCTGCTGCTGTGGCTGTACGCTGCTGCCGTACGGCTGAAGTCCGTTACCGTTTGGCGATTGCGGCACCTGACTGGGAGACTGGGAGACAAGGCGTGGCTGCTGCTGCTGTTGCTGCTGTTGTTGCTGCTGCTGCTGCTGCTGGATGAGGCTACGTGTGGGCGATGGGGGCACCGCTTGGGCCTGCTGCTGCATGGGAGAGCTGGCTGGTTGCGAGACCACCGTGTTAGGCCCGGAGGCTGTCGGCGTGGCTGCTCCGCTTGCTGATGCCGTTGTCGTCTGTTGTTGTTGTTGCTGTTGTGGCTGTTGCTGTTGCTGAGAACCGCTGAAATCGCCTGGATACCCGTTACAGTTGAGTGAGCGCGGCGGCACGCTGCTCACCCGCGGATATCCAGGCGTGTCGTTTCCCGACATGCTCTTGTTTAGATCGCCGCCCAGGTGCTGTTGCTGCTGCTGTTGTTGCTGCTGCAGGCCAACCGCTGGTGGCACCGGCGCCGTCGACACCTGCCCGGCATAGCTAACACCGCCAGGAGGAAATCCCGCAGCGACACTTTGCAGACCCACCTGGTTAATGGGCGCACTGGTGAGCTGTTGGCTTTGGAAATCATAGCGCTGCACGGGCGCACCATAGGGAGAGCGACCGTAGTTGGGATCGAAGCCGAGACCCGTCTGCACATAGCCATTTGATGGATAGGCGTAGGACTGTGTCTGGAAATCCAAGGAGTTGAGTGATGTGATGGCTGGAGTATTCTGTGGTATTTGCTGTATGAACTGGTTCTGCCAGCCCTGCGATGGATCCGCCTGCCATGTGGGATAGAAGGCCATGGGTGCCTGTGGGAAGAGAAGATCGTATACCAATTATATAAGAGAAGAATATAAGAGAAAAATCTTTTTATATCAGAAGACCATAATATAGACTTATTTAAATCAGCGAAAAGTATTCAAATGTCTTGCTCAAAGTAAGAATCTGCTCGATTTTTAAGTCGACAATTACTAATAATCTTTTGTGGATGATCCTATCTTTACGAAAAGTCTTTAGATACTCAAAATTGATCTACATTGCAAAATGACTTCAGTCGCACAGTGAGCAATATCAAAGTTGAAAGATTTCCTATTCAACCTCAAGTCGAATTTTAGAAATCTTTGAGCTGATAAAAGTTGTGTGCCCTATTCTTACAAAACTGCTTCTCCATTGGATATACTTGACGTTTTCATCTTTAGTTATTCGTTATTTGTGTTTATTTTTAGTGTAAAACATATCCACACTCTATTTAATATTTTCTCCCCTTGTTTTCCCAACATACAACATATTTCCTACCCTAGTTTTCCCACATATTTTCGAATGAAACAAACAACGCAACATTACAATGCCTAGTTACGTATTTAGTTACAAACTATTGGGCAAACCTGATTATGACACAGCTCGAAATATGTAGTTAGCACTCGAGCAACCCACACTCTCTTTCTCTCTCTCTCTCTCTCTCTCTCTCTCTTTCTCTCTGTCTCTCTTTGAACCTCTCGTACCAACCCTTTACTTGGCCCATCATCAGGAGTTGGCTCTAAAAAATTGCTTTTCTGTATCCGTTGTTTTTATTTGTTCCTGTTGCTGCGGCCCATAAATCAAATAAGTCGCACCCCAATTAGCCAGCATATTAATTGGCCCAAGCTTCAAAAACAAATAAACGCACAGAAATAATATCAAAATAAAACAACAACAGCAACAGCAACAGCAACTATGACATGCCAAATATTTATAGCATTCAACTCCCGGCCTGCGCTTAGAATTAGACTACGGAATTCGAGCATCCGAATTATGAAAGTGAAAGTTGTGGACACACAGAGAACAGCACACTGACAGCAGCCACTGTCAGGCACACAATAAAATCAAATAAATATATATATATATGTATATATAAATATATATATTTATTAAAATATGAAATATTCAAACTTTTTTGTTTTTTTCATTTTCATATTTTTGTTCTGGGCCAAGTTTTATAGTCCATTTAGCTTTAGGGTTGTGTTTGTTATTTATGTTGTAAAAATAGACTTTGCCTAGTGTGTGTGTGTGTGTGTGCAAGTGAGGGTGTGCATGTGGAAATGTGCACCTGGTGATGACAGCTGCTGCTGCTGTTGTTGTTGTTGTTGTTGCTGCGGCTGCTGCTGCTGTTGTGTGGTTTGCGTTTTATTTTTGAAAGCATTTAGCAATCATTGATAAAAATCGAAAAATTGTTTATGAATGAACACATGTGTGTATCTGTGTGTCTGCCTGTGTGTGTGTGTGTGTGTGTGTGTGTAGTTTGCTTTTGCGTTCGTCCCTCTGCACAGCTTTTATTTGCTTTCGTTTCGTGTGCACAGCTGCAGCTGATTGGACGTGTGTGACGTATACGCAATGTTGGCCAGCGGCGCTATTGAGTTTTAATTTATGTTATTTGCTATTGTTGTTTTTATTTCATTTCATTTTATTTTGCTATAGTGAATGAGCCAACGAGATGAACTAATTGAAGGTCAATGCTCGTTGATGTTGTTATTTTAATTGGAAAGACAAAGGGCAAAAACCAATAAACATAGTTTGTGTTGTTGTACTCACCATAGGTTGTTGCGGTTGATCCTTCATGGTTTGTATTTGTGCGGTTATTTGATGTTGCTGCTGGTGCAAATGTTGCTGCTGTTGCTGCTGTGCGTGCTGCTGCTGATGATGCTGCGATTGATGCTGCTGCTGCAAGTGTTGCTGTTGGTGGAAATGCTGTTGCGGCTCCTGCTGCTGTTGATAGTGCTGCGATTGCTGCTGCTGCTGATGTTGCTGTTGAAGCTGCTGTTGCGGCTGTTGCTGATGCGACAATAATTGCTGTTGCAGCTGCTGTTGCTGCTGCTGCTGATACTGTTGCTGCTGCTGCAAGCTGCCGGCGGCTGCTACTGTTGCTGTTGTCGTATTTGGCGATTGCTGCGGCAACAGTGTTGCCGTTGCTGGCGCTGGACTTAGACGTGGCGATGTTGCTGATGCGGCTGCAATGCCAACAGCGGATGCATTCAGTTTATTTGCTTTGGTGGAGGTTTTGCGGGCGCGTGACTGCAAATAAAACAAAAGTTGACAAATTGTTAAAACGTTTTCAGATATCTAAATAGAGGCAGCAATAAACATTTCTTGCAGTTCAGATACTCGCAGCTTTATGGCAGTTGTCTACAGCTTAAGCTTCGCAACAGCAGAGTTTGTTTTTACAAGTTTTATCTGAATTTACATCTCGGCAATGGGTCCTACTCGAAACCCTAATTGTGCAATTGCAATCGCAGTCTGAATTGAAACAGCCTCGAGCTGTTCTGCTTAGTGCCGCAATTAGCTGAATAATTTTATTTCATTTCTATAATTAAGGAAATTTGTAGTTAGACGCGCAAATATTTTAATTGCCACACATTCAGCTGCAATCTACCCCTTCTCTCTCTCTCTCTCGCGCACTCTTTCTCTCCCTCTCTCGCTCTTGGTATAATTTATGCTTGCAGCGGACACATAATTTCGACTTGTTTCTTTTTTTTTCGAGTCTGCACGCCGGCAACATGTAAAATTTATGTGGCCAGCGATTTATGTGCAATTTATTTGTGCAGCCAAATACATAAAAAAAACGAGCATGGCAAAAATGCAGCAGCAACAACAACAACAAAGAGAAATAACAGCTGCGGTTGCCATTTATTGTTGTTGTTGCAGTTGCTGCTGCTGCTGTTGCTGTTGCTGCTGCTGCTGTTGCTGCTACTTGGTCTAAAATATGTTGCGCGCACCATTAAAGGCTTTGACAATTTATGTTTATAAAAGACTTTTGTCGCTGCTTCGAAGCTATTTGTATTTTATAGTTGACGTTGCTCTTGTTCCTCTGCAAACTATGTTTTCTTTCCCAATTTTATATAAAATATTTGAGCTATACTCTAAACGAATTTAAGCTAAATTTAATTTCAGTTATTTTTAATAAACATAAAATTAAGAGTATATTGCTTTTAATCATTATCTAAATTCTAAATAGATTATAATTATAAACAGACTTGGAACTCTAGGAAATTCTGGTTTTTTATTAGAATAACTATTACTATTTTTTTTTATCAGAAATGATTTCAAATAATGTTTGGCATTTCAGACATATGCATATGAATTATATACTATATATATATATATATTTATTATCTGTATATTATATATATGGCGTAGCATTAGACTTATTATTCTCGCCTTCCAAAGTATGTTTGCTTGACAACGAATTCTCGGTGTCCCCGACTTCTATTACCAAAACGTCTTAAGTGCCTTATTTGGGTTCTCTTGTCAAACTGCCTCTTGGTTGCATATTCTCGTTCATCACCTATTGTTGTCTCTTTTCTAATGAGACATCCTTTAATTGTCACTAAAATGCTAACTAATTCGATTAGCGCTAGTTGTCAGTTTCTCTTTAATACTACTGCAACTGTCAATCACCACATAAAAACTAACACAACGTCATAATGTCACAACGATACGACATACATATATATACCTCAAGAACCACTTCTGTTTCTAAATTTGCCTCTTTCAATTGATTAATCAATTTCGTTAGAATATCAATTTCGGTTTCTAGCCTTGCTGATAAAGACTCTGCCTCAAGTGGGCGTTTTTATCAAACCGAATGTAATTGGTTTAATTGGAGGCGAAATTTAATTCTAAAATTGGAGTCGAAATGCTTTTGGCTTTTTAGCTGCATAGCTATAGCTATGTGTGCACAGATTGTCTAGTGATGCGGATTGGCCAATTAAAGAGGCTTATTTCTCGAATTTGCGCAGACAACAATAAATAAATGTTGCACAAACAGGCAAAACAGGCAAAAGTCTGCATAGAACAACAAACCAAATCGTTTGTGCAAATTGCCAGCAAAAATATGATTTATATTTTCCACATGTGTAAAATATTTTCCCACTCTCTGTGTGTGTGTGTGTGTGTGTGTGTGTTAGGTCTTGGCCAGCATAATGCAATGCAAACACAACTACAACAAGGAGCTGTCCAATTGGCATTCAAATGCCTCTCGGCCTCAGCTGGTGACAAAGCAACAAAATAATTTCAGCAAACAGAGTTTCGAGCCATTTATGTATATTTGCCCAAACTGTTGAGGGGGATTGGAAGCTGGCAAGCTGGGAAGCTGTTCAGGCATTTTCTGCGAATGCTTTCTAAAAATATTTGCATGTCGCAGGTGCCAGAAAAAAAGGCATAAATAAATTACATTTAAATAAATTTGCACGCAATTGAAAATCGCAAAAATTGGCAATTATTTGTGCACAGATTTTCTTATGCAGATAATATTCAACAACAAAAACAAGCATACACAAATACACATAGATGTGTGCATGTATTGGTATGCCAATAATCAAGATTTTTCTCTTGTTGCACAGTGTTTGCATAGGCCATGGCTAACAACAGCAACAAAAACAACGTGAATAACAATTGCAATGACAAACGGGCTTTAGTTATTTATGCATTCGTATAAAAAACACTAAATGGAAAACTTAATTCAGGCAACAACGAATATTAAATACCCTTGCGATGCAAAGTAGTTGTTGGATTATAAATTATACTTTATGCTTAGCTTTGTATTCACTTTACAATTTATATTCGTTTAAAGTTTTTATTCAGATGTTTTCTTTTATTAAATTCAATGAAGGACAAATATACTATTATAGATATATATATATAGATATTAATAGTAATATCTGTTCCTTTTTTAAATTTCACAATATTTGTATTCTCTTTCCAGTTTTTAATGCATTTTCTAGTAGAGTATTCAAAGTTGCATTCGTCCCACTATTTGCGCAGTTCATAAAACTTAATTAAATGTTTATGAGTTTCGTTTGTTTGCTACGCAGCGTTTTTATTTCAATTTCGTTTTTTTTTTTCTTTAACTATTTATCATTGTTCTGCTTGTTCTTCTCTTCTTCTTTTTATTTTACTATGTCAATGCTGGTTTATTTATTTCTTGGTAGAGTAAACATTCATATATAAAGCAAAGAGGCGAATAGATAGACGCAAATAAAGATTAGTGGCCTCTTATCTTTGGGCCCAGCATAAACTGCAACATGCAACGAACTAAACGTGGCGGCCTTCAAGAGAGAAAGAGACAAAGGCACAGAGAGAGAGAGAGGGAGAAGAGCTTCTCTTTCTCGCTGTGTGCGTCGTCAAAAGTTGGCTTCATTCTTTAAAGAAAATGCGTTGAAAAGAAAATTGCGCGCAGAGCAAACAGCAATTAGTTGTGCCTGGGTGAGCGTGTGTGTGTGTATGTGTGTGTGTGCGTGTGTTCGGGTGTAAATAAGTTTATTACTATTTACATTGAATTGCCCGCTGGGCTGATAACAAACAACAAGCAACGAAATAACATCAAATAATAATAAAAAAAAAAATAAATAAAAGGTAAAGAAAAGCATTTTTACTTCGACTCGCACGTAGTGAACGATGCGCTTCATACGATTGAGCAGGCTAATAATGTTTTATATATGTGAATCTATTTATGCATACGAATAATATTATTGATAGTATATATATGTATATGTAAATGTGTCTATAACAGGTGAATTTCATGTAACTAAATGTAAATTTAATAAATGATTTAAGTGAGCTGCGGCCTGAACTGCAAGCTGTAAGCCAGAGATACTTAAGAGATATACATACATAGTTTTTAATCTATTTATACAAAGATATATTACATATAGTCCTTCATTTTTTTGCAATTTACAGGGAAATTGATGGAATGCAAAAGAAGATTTTCATTTCGCAACATTATCTAAATACAAATATAATATTATATATTATGATATGTGTTTCATATAATTGCTATAGCTAGCTCAACCTGAAAAATCTTGATATCAACTGTTGTCTATCGTCTCTCTCTCTCTCTCTCTCTATCTCTGTCTCTTTCTGTCTCTCTCACTTCTCTCACTTGCCGCTGTCTTTCTCTGACATTGATAAGAGCGAGGACGGAGCGCAATTATAACTAACACCTCGAACTGATGCACACATGCACCAGTGTGTGTGTGTGTGTGTGTGTGTGTGTGTGTGTGGCGGCTGTGTGTACCCTGTCATAAATTACATATATAACAGGGTATGCCATATAAATTATTTACATGTCCCCGATGTCAAAGTCTGCTGATAAGTTTGCGGGAGAAGAGCAACTGCAACAACAACAACAACAACAACAGCAACAACAACGACAATAAATGAATAAAAATAAAGAAAACAAGGTGAAAAAAAAAACAGCGAAAAATATATATGCAGCGAAATGTAAATAAAATATAAATAAATCAAATATTAGTTATCATGTTTCTCTCTGTCGTTGCGATATTTATTTATTCCTCTTTATCTAGGTCTGTCAGTACAGTAAATACCATGAACCAAGAAGTTGAGCGAGATATTGCTGGACATATCAAAAATCTCAATGTGAGTACAAAGGTTCAGAGTTGCTCTATATACAGATATACAGATATACATATTCTATATTCTTGCACCCAACTGATGCCTGATACAATCAAATATTCTCTTCAAGTGTAGTGAAATGCTAAAATGTTTGTATTTGCTTCATTAACTTTGCTTATGCCTTCTATTCTATTATCCATTCAATAATAATATTGGTTTAAGTGAGTCAGCACTAAGTGCAGGAGCTGCGATTAAAACAGCATCCAATGAATATCCTTTGGCACATCCTTGTAAATGCTGCTGCAGCAAAATGATGCATTTACCAGATACACACACACCCACACACACACACACAGAGATATACCTTTTCCGATTTGCTTTAATGGTATATGCAATTTCTATGATTGTGCAGGAGTTGCCCTTTCTTTCATTCTTTTCCCTTACTTTACTTAACTGCCAGAGCTCCGTCGCCATCTGCGTTTGTGCCTCTATCTCTATCTCTCCAGCTCCGGAGGCAGCTCAAATATTTAACTTGTATTTCGTATTCATGCTAATTTTGCATTTTCCACAATTTTCTCGCCCACAATGCGACGCCGCCTTGCACAAAATGCTTTCTGTATATATATGAATGTGTGTGTGTGTGTGTGTGTGTTCGTTATTATCCTGAAGGCACTGTGTGCCAGGCATTCAGAGCTGCTACTGTTCGCTTCAATTCCTTGCTTGTGGATGGACACTCTGTATGTAGCTGGTTAGTCTGGCTATCTAACACATACACAGCACAAATTTATGAAGGTGCTGGTGGTTGGGAGGGGGTGGCATTGGGCAGGGTTGGGTGTAACTGTACGTGCTGAGCGTGCGCCGTTGATCTGGCTAAAATGTTCCTTTTTATCCTTTTGCTGAGCTTGATTCTCAGTCTGTTAGCATGTGTTGACGTTTATCTCTGTATATATATGTGTGTGTGTGTGTGTTTGTGTATGTGTGTGTATTTTATTCAATTTAGCTTTCAATTAGGCTGCAATTGTTCGTTTGCTCGCTGCGCTGCCTTGCATTCTTAAACAGCTCGAGTCCCAACAGCTCTCTACGGCTGCTGCCAGACTTTCGTCTAAATGTGCAGTCAAATTTTCGTATGGAGCCAAATGAGCAAGAAATGCCATCCGGAATAGCAGCGAGTGCTAATTCGATTTGCTGCAGCCATTTCATAATACCCTGTAATTCAGCTAGGAGAGTAAATGTTGAACAAAATTTAAATTGAAATTTGTCCAAGTTGAATAAATGAAATTCAATTGAAATTTTAAGATGGATTGATCAAATTTAAATTACAGGGTATATGAACTTTAGTATTGAGAATATAATTGTAGTTTATTCATTGCAGTCCATATTCGTGTAGCTACGTTAATCATTTGTTCATGGACTATAATTTGCAACTGTAGCTAGTTTCAACTAGTTGATAATATTATTTAATTGCTAAAGACACAATGTGGGGATGTACTTGAAACACCTGCAAATGCAATTGCTTATTAGTTGTAGAATTATACAATTGCAATTTCAATTACAGAGTATACTATATAATTGGCTAATTGACCAAGTGCAGGGTATTTAGTGTCAGCATATACCCGAACAAATGAGCTTTGCAATAATTTGAAACTCAATCATTACGTAAGTTAATTGCAATTACAGGGTATTGTTCGACTTCCTCAATTGTAAATTCGCTGTCATTTGTTAACTTAATCATGCCATCCTTTCATCCATTCATCCTTTCATCCAGCCATCGCTCAGCGCCATTTCCGCTGCTCACTCACATCATTATTTTGATTGAATATTTGCGATAAATTAAATTGGAAAAAGGCAGCAGCAGCAGCAGCAATGAAAATATTTGCTGACTGCATTACTGGAGTCTGGAGGAGGACGGAGCAGGAGGTGCTGCTGGTCAAAAGGGATCGGATGGGATGGGTCAGCATTGCATTGGCTGGGCATACGAATTATAATGCGGCTGGTAATCAATAGTGCAAATATTTGCAAATCAGCTGCGCTTTTTACCACTCGACCAAATGCATTTCGTTGCATAAATGTTTTGCGAGCTGCTCTGCCTCCCCTCGCAGCACCGATGGCCACCTACGAGCTAATGGTGGTTAGTTTGGGAAGATCCCATTGCTGATATCATGTTATATAATTTGGAAATGCTGCCTCTTATATTGTGCTGTCACGAGACATTTGCAAACTAGTTTTCGACTAGCGCATACCCTATTATGGCGTACCTACTTGGGGCATATATCTGACTGCAACTGTAAGGAGATGCAGGTTGTCTAAAATATATTTATTTGATATACTTTTTAGTCGATTTTGAATAAATTGATATTTGACGAAGTCTTCTGGTATATCATTCTATGTGCTAGGGTATTTACTATTCTAGCAGCTAATAGCAGTTGCCATTGTTCGGGCTTTGGTTTCCTTTCATTGTTCGTGTGCTTTCCAGCTGTTGTTACTGCTGCTGTTTCTTTTTCTCTTTTTTTCTTAATTATTGCCATTAATTTTGGCATGCTAAAGTCGTTAAGAAATTCCTTTGCCAATTTTTTTCAGTATTTTTTTTTTCTTTGCACGCCAAGCGCGACTTTGTTGTGTGTCTTTTGTTTGGTGTTTGCTCTCTCCCTCACTCACTCTCTCTCATTCTCTCTCTCTCTGCACTGTCTTCTATTGCTCGAATTGAGTTTCAAATAATTCTCTTCTAATCACCTTTAAAGCGTGCTTCTCTCTCTCTCTGTATATGTGCATATATGTGTGTGTGTGTGTGTGTGTGCCTTAGAATTGATGTCAAGTCATTTGTCAAATGCGCCCGACTACAAAATGCGAAAGACGCATAAAACATAAATGCAATTACATAGAAAGAATAAGCGAGAATGAGACGGGCAGACAGAAGTCAAGGTTATGTGTGTGTGTGTGAGTGTGTGTGAGTGTGTGTGTGCTTAATTAATGCGCCACTAATTGAGGCATAAATAAAGTAATTATGCGTCAATTGCTCTGCGCTGTAAATGAAAATGAAAAATGAAAAAAAAGGAAAAAAACAGGAAAAACAAAAAAGTAAATAAAATATATTAAGTCGAGCAGTGCGCATAATAAATAAATACAATTTGAACTGTCTCGTTCAGCTGAAAAGCTGCTTTAATGGCCAGCCATGGTATCGACTGCCATTTCAGCCCATTCCCCGGTATCCCCCGGTATCCCCTGGTATCCTCCACACAGTCAGTCAGCCTCATCCTCGTTGCACTCCAAGCTGGTGGCGTCGTGACAAAAGTTAATTACAAAGTTGCAGCGCGGAAACTGAAACTGCAAAATGAACACGAACATGGCCAAATGGTGCGGGGTTAACGGGCTTAGAAGGAGGCGCAGCGAGTGGAGGAGGAGCGGCGGGAGGCCGCTCATGACAGTTGTAGACGAGACTCTGTTTGCTGCACTTCGTCACAGACAGTTAGACATTGTTGCATTCGGCGATTGGCGGCGACGGCAGACAAACATTCGCGAGAGCTGCTCGAACGGCAACAAGTGAATGGAGCGATAGAAAGTTGCACTCATCAAGAACGAACGTTGAGGCACTTCACTTGCCAATTCTAATGAGGCAGACACACACACTCAGACATAAATGAGGATAGTATGCGTGTGAGCCAGCATCAACTGTGATAATTCAACAGAGATATATACTATATAACTATATATATTATTGTTGCAATTGCAACACTAGGCTTAGTCAGGCAAGTTCAAGGCTCGATTAGTGGCTTAAAGGCGTTTTCCATTCGTTTGTGTATAAGCAATTATGCTAAAATGCAATATTTATGGCCTGCAGACCATTATGCTAATCACATTGCCTTCGCATACACATACATCTGTAGTTGTGTCTGTGTGCATTGTTGATTGTATTTGCATTTGCATACAAATTGCATTGCAAAAGAAGAAGAAGAAGCAGCAGCAGCAGCAGCAGCAGAGCAACAACAACGTTTGCAACAGCCAGCAAAATTTTAATGAAACGTGTTTGCTGTCTTTTATTATTATGTAGATAGTATTATTTATATATGCACATACACATACATACACATACATACATACATACATATTTATTGTTAATTGTGTACTACTTTTCATAATTAACATTTTAATTGTTAAGTGCCCCACTTAATGCAGCGCTGCAATTTCTGTGTCAAATTCACATGATTCGATGCCACTGTGTCGTGTTGCAATTGCTATTGCTAGTTGCTGTTGCTGTTGCAAGTTGTTGTTGCTGCTGCTAGTTGCTGTTGCTAGTTGGTTATCCTTTTAGCTGCACGCGATGATTTAATGCCTTGTGCCACTTCATTTCAGCTCGCTACCATATTTAAATTATTATTATGCCAAGCGACACCAACAACAACAACAACAACAAACAACAAAAGACAACAACAACATGCAACAACAGCCAACAACAACATGCAACAGAAAATAATTAAAAACTTGTCTTAAATTGCCATAAATTCATGTCAAAGAACGTGGTCCAAATTGCCATACATATTTTTATACTTTTTGCGTATAAATTACACGAGCTACCTCAACTATCTCAAGCAGTTTGCAACAGTTTGGAAATGTATGAAATTAATTTGTAGGTATACAAAGTTTGAGCCAAGGCATAATGATGCATGTCTGTTCATATCAGACAGAATTATTCAAAATATGGTCACTCTAATTGCATTTGGATGTTCATCACATAAAGCTTTATATACTCAATATCACTAACCAGTGACAATATGTGTGCTAATTTATCACAAATATAGATCAAAGTATGGTCACTCTCTTTGTCTTGGTATTCAATATTTATAATACATATATGACTTAATATATTATTTTATATATATTAATATATGTATATTTCACCAATATAGATTAAGCAATCTTCTCTTACTAATATTGTTTACCAAATTTCTCTAATTTCCTATCATATACAATGACAATTTCAAGGTAATTGGTCACCCTAACTTCATATATAAGTTAGGGTATTCCCATCGCAGCTTGCTTGATTTATATTCACTTGTTTATTGCTACTATTTTTGTCTTTTTTTTTTTATTATTTTTATTACAATCTCTTTGTTGCCATTATTATACTTGTTTTTTTGTTTAAGTTTCTTTTTTATTTTATTTTTGGTTTTCTTCTTCTTTATTATCTGTTGGTAGTGGCCAAAAGTGCATTAACCAGTTTCTGGTCTGCGCATATTCGAGATTCTGGCCAAGTGGAAATTGTTTGCTTGGTCGACTTTCCCACTTTGATTTCAGATCAGATTGTTAATTGCTGCATATTAAAGCGGCAAAGTTTTTGCACTCGGCGTGGAAATCGTGACTCATCGCTGAGCAGGAAAATATCTAAACTCGTTTATGGGCGGAAATACCAGGCACCATTTTGCATTATTTCTCAGCTTTTTTTTCTTTTATTTTCTCTGCTCATTTTTAAATATTTATTTACCTCAATTTATGCAAATAAATGCGCATAGCTTAGGATGAAAAGGTAAGCAAGTAAAAAGAAATTGGGTAAAGTAAACAAAATATTATGAAATATATATACACACATATAGTAGATATTGTGATTGAAGAGTTGTGAATCATCTGCACTAGACGTGTCAGTGTATATATGTGTGTGTGTGTGCGTTTACGTGAACTATTCCCATTTGCATTATCTTTTCCATTCCATAGAAAAGTGATTAAATGTTGGCTTAGTCACTTCATGTGCACATTTTGTGGATCTATAAACAATAGACTTCATAGGGTTGGTACAATCAAGTTGATGAACTCATTAATTAAATCATTAATCAAGTCAACGAACGTCAATTGAATACTTTACAGTTGCTTATTAAATAATTAATTGGAGAATTGTAGAGTGGATTATGGTATAAGAACAAGCTTTAATTAAAGTGAAATCATTATGCATAATGTAGATATATCAGAGTTAGAGAAAGCTTTAATCTCTCATGATTTATATTTGCTCTAATCATATAAATCATATTTTTTGTTGCTTTTAAATATTTAGTGTTCATTTAAATGATTTATATATTGATTCAATATATACATATATACATAGATTTTATTTATTCACACTTATTAATATGTGTGTTTTTTTTTTTCATTCTGCACACCTGTACACTAATAAAAGAACTGCTGCCCCTCTCACCTGCGACCACCTGTCTGTGTCTATCAAGCTGTTAAAAAGCCGCCAGACTTTTGCTTGGCAACGCAAAACGTTTTGCCAAATAAAAAAAGCGCAAATACAACAACAACAACAACAACGGCAAACACCAATTGTAGTGGCCATAAAATTGATAGACAAATATTTATAGGGTATACCCGTAAAGGACTTAAAAATAGTAAATATGACACGGATTAATAAATAGTGGGAACAGATTTAAAAAAAAAAAAAAAAAATAAAATATATAGTTCATGCAACGAGTCACCCTACTGCAATTGCTTAGCAAGCGTTGCCTACCCTTTGATTAGACCTTCGCATTAACTGTTAATGCTTAGCATCATACGATTGTACCGCAAGCGGACAAGCGGCGAAGGCCAGACAATGGTACAGCTATGCTTAGCAAGACTGAGTTTTAGAAGTGAAGGCAGAGTGGAATAGACCTTGAGTGAGTGCAGACGTGGCGAACTGACCGTGGAGTGTAAAGAAATAAATTATTATCAACACGTGTGTTGTGGACAGTGACGATATTGTGTCGTATGTGTATATAGACAATTATTAAATTTAACAAAATGTAGGCGCTTAACATTAATACAATACTAGCGCCTCGCTAAAGTGAAGCGGGCAAGAACAGCTTGCTCACTCTTAGGTCTTAATCCGACGATCAAACTATAAGCAACAATAAAAGAGCATCATGATCTACATCTAACGTCCACAACAATAGAAACAATAACGAATATAAAACACCTCTTCACGACAAGCCAAACTTCATAACGTCACCTAATAGTCGCCGCAAAAGACGCCCGTAATAACTAAACTACTGCCCAGTATAAAACAACAGTCTATAATTCCACAACAGCCTGAGAAAAAGAAAATCACAACTACAACAATAAAATGAAAATGAAAAATTAAAACAACAACCAACAACACACAACGCCATAGTACTGAATTAATTCATCCCGAACATCGGCCATGTAATTAGACAGCTTGAACGGACAGCATAATCAATGGACTCGACTAGAATTGAAGCAGCGCTAACGTAGAAGAACAGTGAGCAGCAAAGCGGAGTAACTATAAACGGCATCGATAGTGTCATTTTTGAAAGGGCCGATATAATAAGCAATGCATTTATAAATAGATTAAGAGACTTTTTATTTGTATTTGTAATGTTTTAAATTCCACAGTACAGTCAACATGCCACCGTCATCTTGGGCCCAAGGAGCACCCTGGTATGCACTCATATATACATATATAAAGAAAAGAAATCAGTTGTGTAAGTAAAAAAAAAAAAAAAAAAAAAAAAAAAAAAAAAAAAAAAAAAAAAAAAAAAAAAAAAATATATATATATAAAATCATATAAAATTTAAATGGAAAAGTAAATAATAATAATTGATGAAATGCTAATTAATAATGTCATATAATTAAATTTGTAGATTAACTGTTCATGAATATTTTGTAGTTAATAAGAACATTGTAAAGTAGATGTAAGTAACATGTAACAAAACCCATTAGTATGTAAGCACCGAACAGAATCTTATCTTTTATAATGAATTTATCGCCTCATTTTTCGATTAGAGTTTTTTTTGTATTAAGGAGTACCATTGCATTAAATTAAAATGTTTGAATTGAATATGGATCCTTAAGTTTTTTTTTATAGTCTGTCAACCAGTCATGTCAGAAGCGGTTAAGGAATAATAAACCTTTAGGGATTTGAATAGGGACGATACAAAGGAATCGAGGTATTGTCATGGTAGGGCGGGTAGAGACGAGAGACGATCAACACCTAGTCTCTCCAATCAGTCAAGTCCATAGTCGGGTTTATGTTGCGTGTCGGCGCAGTGATTCTTAATAATAGACTACTCTTAATTTTAGTTTCTGAACGCGCACTAAAACTTTAAGTGTGTTAGAGTGCAACAGTGTAGATTAGGTGGAGAAGAACCCCGACCATCCGACGAGCTAGTACGAGCATAGCGAGAGTGCGCACCTCGAAGCCTTCTACACGCCTAGGTTCAAGCCATCGACTGGCGAACTATAACGCTCCCGATTAGAAAATAGCAGAGCGCAGGTCCTGTACACTACACAATCAAGAAGGCAACAAAAAAGTTGTTTATAAAACCAAACTGATTTTTTTTTTCATGTTTTTGGCGCGCTCGAAATTGTGGCAACAAAGTAGAGAAACAACAAAAACAACAGCAGCAACTGAGAATTTATACAAATACAAAAAGCAAATGTAGATTGCCGGCATATAAAAAAGAGCAGCACGTGAGTGCGACAGCAGCAACAGCAACAGCAACAACAGCAACAACAATGCTATTGATAACCAAAAGGGTTGGCTCGGGGGGTGTCAAATGCTGTGTCAGGCAAGTAAATAAAATAAATACAACTTTAACCGTGTTGATGAATGAGCAGGCATTGTCGTTGTTGACGTTGCTGTTGGTGTTGCTGTTGCTGTTGCCGTTGACGTGTGTTGTCAAGTGCATAACAACAGCAACAGCAACACTCAAATGACTCAATTTACAATTGTAAAAAATGCGAGACGCGTTGCTGCTGCTGCTGTTGTTGTTGCTGTTGTTGTTGCTGCTGCTGCCTCGTTTGTAATAGTGCAAAATGTCAACGACGGCAACAACGTCACAACAAATTTTTAATGCGAATGTAAAGCGCACATTTGTATGTGTATGTGTGAGTGTGTGTAGTTGAAAGTTATAGTGTGCGTTTGTGTATGTGTGTGTGTGTGTGTGATTGCTTAGCGTTTGTTGAACTCGCCTTGTGGCATGAGGTTAATTGACCTCGTGCTTAATGCAAAAATAAATATAAGTTTTTTTTTACCAACAGCAGCAGCAGCAGCAACATCAAATGAAAAAGGGTTGTTCTTGTTGTTGCTGCTGTGTAGTTGGTTGTATAAAAATAAAGCAAACAAAATAAGCTAAATATGAAAACATATATAAAGTGTTTGTATTATTATTATTCAAGTTTTTAGCGATATACATATATTGCTTATGCTCGCATATATAAGTCAATATATAAAACCTTTACTACTTGCTGCGCCCTGCCAATCAAATGTGAAGAACTCAAATGCCTATATATATATATTGATATACATCATCATCATTCGCTCAATCACCATGCAAATGGCTTCATTATGGGCCAACTGCCGCACCTGCCACACCCTGATCAGCTGCGAGTTAATAAGCATATTCTTGATTATTTGCTTGTGCTCAATTCTCATATTTTTGTTGTTTTTCATTTTTATTTATTTCTTTTTGGTGTTTTTGGGCTTCTTTTTGGCTCCGTCTCTTATTTTGATTTTGTTTGTTTTAAGCTTTAAATTATTTTCTACACATAATTAGAAAATAATGTTGCCTACTTTTGGTTCATTGAACTGCGCATAATGTGGTTCCAGCTGCCACGCCCTTAAGTACCTCATGCTATTGCCAAGCGGAACTTTGGATTATGAACGGTAAAACAAGTTTTAAATTGGTTCCGTTTAAAGAGCGTGTCCAACAATTATTTACAAGCGAGCAAGTATTTAGTTTCCTATGTAAATTGCCCAAAACGAACTAGTTCTAAGTCTTTGGGCAGTTTTACGGAAATGGACGGAAGTACTTAACCATTATACTAGGAAATTTGATAGTTATCTCAGCTCTATATCGTACTTTTCGTTTATTCGTTTAGTTAAACAACAGATGTATATCATTTCCAACTTCTTAGCGATCTTAGAGAAAAGACGATGTCTTAGCCACTAGAATAACAAATATTCATCTATTTATAGCTCTCACATAATATTAACTATCCAATTTGGAATACTTTGCTATTTCTGTTTGGAATTTTATAGTTCATAAAGAATACATTTAAAAGTGAATTTCAACCAGCTCAACTCTTTTTAGAGCCCATCTGACCTAGAGACAGCCTATTAATGGCTAAGCATTGCTAAAACATGTGTTGGGCATTTTCTCTTTTAGCAAATTGCTGAGATAATCGCTTGGCCATGAATATAGCTCTATTCATACGTATGATAACTCGCTAGTGCTAATGCCAAAGTATATATATTTTAGATAGCTCATTAGGTTGGTTTCGAATGCGAATGCGAATGCGAAATGGATGTCGATCGTGCATATCAAATTTCCTATCATGTCGGCCCGATAATGTGCCAATTAAATTATAATTTATGAGATGTTGTCAGTGCGAGTGCTCGCTCGTTAAGTATATCGAGTATTTGAATTCTGGAATAATAATATATCATGCTATATATATATAGGAATGTAATTATGCATCAAATAATGCTAACTCACAATTTGAGTCACATTTGTTCTATTTTATCTATTCTACCTGTTGTGCATATTTGATTTTCCCCTAGATTCCATTCATTTATGTACAGCATTTAAATTTTAAGGTTGTTCTCTCATCCACAAGAAGAAGAAGAAGGAGAAGGAGAAGAAGATGAAGTGGCAGACATTTGTCGATTCGCCAAAAATTAATTGTGCGTAGTTTTAATTAAAAATAATCATTCGAGTCGTTGTCTGCCAACCAAAGCGACTCTAATTAAACACAATTAAAATGCTGTTTCCCTCTTTGCCTTTCACTCGCTTTTCCCACACTTGTTTTCCACTCGCTGTGAAAACACAAATGCAAATGAGCCAGCATAAAAGTAATATAATAATAAACAAAAGTCAAGTAAAATAAAATTAAGTAGTATAAATAAGTAAAAAAGTTCACTGAACCGCAAAGTTCGCTGTACGAATTTGCAAAAGACAAATACAACAACAACAACAACAACAACAATGACAAAGTGAACTTTGCCATAAGAATAAACATATATGTATATAGAAAGCTGAGAGATCTTGAGACAAAGACTTTTTATGTACATGAAGATGTCAAGTATGTGGATCATTTGAACAAGTGGTTCTTTTGAACAAGTGCTGCGCACACTCATATGCCAAGGGTTGTTGTTGTACAATAATCCTAAAGCTAAATATTGATTGACAATCCACAAAAGATCTCTTTAGTTATTAAAGAATTAAATTTTTGACTTTTGAAGGATTATTGATATATATAAAACTTCAATTCATTGAGCATTCGAAAAACTCTGGGTTAAAAGCTTGTAATGCTTCATCAGCTGGTGCTTAGATAGCATCTCATAGCCATACCAATACCCATACCCAAAGTACATTCATGTGTGTGTATCTGTGTTTATCTTGCAGATTGAAAGGAATTTGAAAGCCATGTTCTGTTATGGCTCAGGCAAAGAGAATTTCAAGATCTCAATATGGCCAAGGCTGCCCCAATCAGTCGCAAACATGACAGAACGTTCATCTTAATGGATTATCCCATATATTATAGCCGAAAAGCAAGCTGAATTGTGCGCTGCATGTGCTGCTGCATATTTAATACACAGACGAGAGAGCTGAAGCGAGCCCGAGCCTGGCTTGGGTTATATCCCACGTCATTAAGTTACTTAATTACTGTATTTAATTTCCGAGAGTTTCAGTTTTTTTGCCTCATTATCTGCCTCGCAGCGAAACGAAACGAAACAAACTCGCCGCACGAGTATGGGTATGGAAAGAGGAGAACGGAGAGCGGAAAGAGTGACGACAGCAAAGGCGTTGTGAATGCTGCAGGGGGGAGTAACGGCAATGCCAACGTCAACGACGAATTCGCTCGAAGCGCACAATTCGCCCAATTCGCCGGGCCATGTGAGTTGAAGCGTGTTAAAAATGTAAACGCATGAATCACACGGTCATTCGCCGCCAGCGAATTTCAGTTTCGGTTTCGCTTTATTTATTTACAAGCTCTTTTATTGTCTTCGTCATTTCATTTTGCTGCGTCTGCGGCTGCGTCTTTGCAGCAAATTGTGTTTTGCGGAAATGTTTTGTAAGCTGAAATACATTTGTATATATTTTTGTGTTCATTAATTGACAAGTGAGACAGACAGAGAAAGAGAGAGCCTAAATGCAATATCCATGCAATCGAAGCTGATAGGACATCAAAATTGAGACAGAGTAGTCATTAACGATATTTCCAACTCGGTTACATGCACGCTTAACCAGGCCAAATGTGACTTACCTGCAACGGAAAAGAAAGAGAGAGAGAAGAGCAAGCATTAGTCAAGTGGAAAACAGCATTTAAATCAATATAGAGACAGAAAGCTAAGAGCTAAATAGCCCAATTAAATATAAGAGCCTTAAGACAGACAGGGGAGAGGGAAGGCAACTCAATTCCCTCGGTTGCAATCATCGCCTCGTACCGCCCCCGCCCCCGCCCACTCCCCCACCAACAACTCGTAATTATATCAATTGATTGCAATTTATAGTGCTGCAAGCAGGTAGATGGAGATGGGCAAGGGCAAATGCAAAGGCAGAGGCAGCCAGGCACACACACAAACGTACATATACGTGTATGTATGAATATGTGTGTGTGTGTGTGCAGGGCAGCCTTTTAGTTGTTATCCTTGAAATAGTACAATGCCTGGCTGCTGGAGGCTGTGCGACTGCGCCGCTGAAGACTCTGGCAAGCGACGCAAGGTAAACACTCAGATGCGCGATAAAAATCGTGTAGAAGGAAAATTAAAGAAGAAAAAGAGAAGCGAGAAAAAAAACACTAAATTTATCGTACAAACAGGCTCGCACTGCAGAGCAGGCAAACGCAATGGCAAAGGCAAAGGCAAAAGGGAAGAAGACAAACTGCTTTCAGATTCCAATTCGTTCTTCTTCTCCATTCTGCTCTGTTCTTTTCTTTGCCTCTGCATATGTATGTGTATGTGTGTGTGCATGTGTGTATGCTGGCATTGTGCGGTTCTTTGTTCTGCCTGAACTGGAAGATGTGCGTACTCCTCGACAGCCTACAACAACAACAAAACTCGATTAACTCGACATTAATTTTAATTCGACAGCATTTTTTTCTTGTTTCGCTTTTATTTCAGTTGGCTGTGTGGAATGAAATTTTGTGTTTGTTGCCTAAATTGAATTTTGCTCGTCTGTTTTATGTTTTATTCCCTTTGCCATGGCTCTGTTTCTGTTTCTGTTTATTTTATTTCTCTTGTTTAACTTTAACCCCATTATTTTAACTGATGTTTGCTTCTCGTTTTGCGCTGATTTTCATTTTAATTCCTGTTCCCATTCCAGTTTCAGTTTCAGTTCCAGTTCCAGTTCCCATTCCCGACTCACATTTCCTTGCTTCAGTTCTTCCCCAAGCGAGTTTCGTTAAGTTTGATTTTATATCTCATGCCCTACCCGCCTAATGTTAATTAAATGCTGCACTTTGTATTTGTGTTTTCTTTTTAAATTAAATTTTAGCTGAAGGCTTTCCTTATTATACTTTGTTCCCGAAGGGGAAAAAGTATATTGGGTTTGTGCAATGTCCGTCTTGCTGTCCGTCCGTCTGTCCGTCTGTCCGTCTGTCCGTCCGTCCGTCTGTCCGTCTGTCCGTCTGTCCGTCTGTCCGTATGAACGCAATATTTTCGGCGCTATTAGAGCTAGAGACTTGAAATTTTAAACATATACTCATATATGTTCCCGAATTATAAAGTGTAAAAATTTTCCCGATCCGCCCACTAGGGGCGTGGCAAATCGGAAAACTCTTCCGCCCATAGTTAAGTTATCATACTAGATGATGAGCTAGAGAGTTGCAATTTGAAATGTATACTCGGGGTGACAACCCAAGTTCAAAAAGCTATGGCGGATATATCTACGCCCATTGGGGGCGTGGCAAATCGGGAAATACGTATCTTCTACACCGTTAAAGCTAGAACGCTGAAATTTTGCATGTGAGTTAATGTTATGATTCTAAGAAGATCGAATAAAAAGTTTTATGTCTACGCCCATTGGGGGCGTGGCAAATCGGACCTGAATATATAGTGATTTTTCAAATTGTGCTATATTTTGAACACAATTGACACTAGAGACTTGAAATTTTGCATGTATACTCGGGTTGACAACCCAAGACTAATAAGCTATGGTAGATATATCTACGCCCACAGGGGGCGTGGCAAACCGCAAAAGTTTATATCTCCTACAGTTTTAGAGCTAGAAGCTTGAAAATTGGTATGGTTGAGTTACTAATGTTCTCCTCTATCGATCCCCCAAAAATAATTTTTCAGCCTCTTTGGGGGCGTGGCATATCGAAAAATACCCTGTAATTTTCGCATTTTTGGAATGTAAACAACCAAATTTTGCAGGCATGTTAGCCTCGGCCCTTTCTAAGAACTGGCAAAAAATTATGCGTCTACGCCCACTGGGGGCGTGGCAAATCGGCAAAGAAGTTTGTTGTGGCCAACTGCATAATTCATGCATACAATAGCTTAGTAGCAATTGCTAAGATGGCAAAAAGCATTTTAACATAAATATAATAATATTGATGAATTTAAAAAATAAAATTCATAAGTTTTCGATTAATAAATAAAAAGTTTCCAGCGGGATTCGAACCTGGGTCTTTTGAAAACAACATGTAATCGTTAGGTAAACCTAAATAAATTCACAGCTGATCAGCTGACCACCTGATCAGCAGTTTGTGACGACACAAAACAATACAATCGCAATTCTTGCAATATGTATACACTTTTGGATGTGTATACACGTACACATGCATACATACATATATGCATGCATAGAAAAACTGCCTGCCACACAGCGTCGCAAATCGGAAAGCATAAAGCAGTTTTAGTTTTTACTTAAATGCACAATTCATATGCGTATGTTTATAAATGATTATCAATTGGCAGCAAGCATTTTATAATAAATATACAAATATTAAAAAAATAAAAAATAAATAATTTTTGAAAAGAAGTTTTCTGCGGGATTCGAACCCACGCACCTAAGTATAGCTTGCATAGCGCTTACCACCAGCGCCACTGCCCTGACCCGCGCTTCGTTAACTAAAACCAAATAAGACATTGCTAGAGCGCCTTTTGACAAAACTAAAGTAACGATCGAAAAATTCTCAATTCAGTCACAATTCTTAGAATATTCTGGCATCCAAACTTTTGTATGCATACATAGAAAATTGTGTGTATACTCGTATAGTGTGTACATGTGAAAATCTGTATGTATGTGTAGGAAAAATGTTTGTTGCTTGCCATGTACGTTTTCTAATTGCCCAAATATTTCGTTTATTAAATGTTTATTAAATAAATAAGATGCACCTATGGGAACAAAGTATATCGCTGTTAGTTGCGCCTAACTGCAACGTTCTTACTTGTTTTTATTGTACTGCTTCTATTTCCGTTATTGGGAATACCCATCCTCACACACACACACACACACATACATACTTATGCACATATTTATGAGGCGCCGTAAAACAGTTCTCAGTCTTTAACGACTCGCCATAAATCATATGTGGGCATTTTACATATCATAAATGTACAAATACGGGAATACTATAAATACTAAACCGAATTAATGGAAATTGGTAGCCCTTGAAAACTGAGTTCCAATTAACTGAAACCAATTAGAGAGAGAGAGGGGGATTCCTTTCTCTTTTTAATTAAGAACTACATACTTTTATGGAGAAGTTTTAGATATTTTGTACTTGCACTTAAAAGTAACCTTCCATAGGAGTCGTGACAAGGTCTTTGAAGCTATCAATAAACATAAATGATATCACATAATATATGATATCTGCGCTCTTATCGCAGTTTCCAAAAATAGCTATATAAAATAAAACACGTGAGTCTGTTGGCTGTTATCAAAAAACTGGGCCAACTAATGTACTTAGTAAACACGTAATAACAAAAAGAAGAACAAGATTTCAGACTCAAAGCTCGCATTTAATTACAGCTTAAAACGTTGAATTTCATACTTTGTTTGAGTTTTGTTTTAGTTCAAGGGGACACGTGGGGGGGTCGGCTCATTTAATTAATGCCCATTCCCTTGTGTCATGCGGAAGTCGCCAATTACCAGGAGATTCAGTTGTCTCTCTTACCCCAACACACGCCATAACATCCCCCCAGGCCCCACTGTACTTCTTGTTCTTGTTCTTCCTTTTTTGCTGGCGCATTTTCGAGCAATTAAAATTTAGAGCCATTGTTTATGGGCAAAATAAACGATTTCATTTAATTAGATTTACTTTTATGCGATTCCACTTGGAACACAGTTACTCACACGGCTAAGTGGAGCTTATTTACGCATTAACTAAAAACTGAAGACTCGTCGACTCGGAGAGCGAGACGTCGGGAGGCTGCTCCACCGAGTTCTCTTAGGGGGCCATAAATGCGAAATGCGAAATGCGAAATACGAAATGCAAAGAGTCTGCAACAGGAAAACGGCATTGGCATAGAGCGCTTTTACGACTATAAATAACGATAATACCTATAATTGCCGACAATTCATTATTATGGTAAGATAATTTGATATAAATGGACTTTACGTGACCCCAACGCCGACTGCAAAGTGCCAACAACATCAGAAACGGCAACAACAGCCTCTGCCTCGGCTTAGTCGATGAAGATGCTGTCGTCTGTCGTGGCGGCAGTCGTAAAAGATTTTCTGCCCCGCCTTACATCCCCTGCCCTTGCCCCTGCCCCTCCTCCCTCTCCTCCTGCTGTCCACGTAGACATTGCACTTGAGCCAAGACGCGGCGTTGGCCATGGACACTTTTTATAGCCACATTTGTTCAGATTGCGTTGCAGAAAAAATCAATTTGTTGCCACCATCTTATACGATTTTTCATTTCATTTCATTTTCATTCCCATTTCCATTTTCCCTTTAGTATGCATAAATGAATGTTTGGCACTTTGATTGAGTCGCTTCGTGGGAAGAATTTGCTGATTAAAACAAAAAGAAAACCTATTTCTTCAAGTTGCAATATCTTCTCAATTGATGACAAACTTGAAGCTTGAGAAGCTTTCTTAGCTTTCTTAGCTTAGCTTAGCTTGGATTTGAATGCTATCGAAAACTTAACTACAATTTGTTTACTTTGCTTTGTTCAATAAACTGTAAACAACTTTGGATTGTTCAATTCTCTACGTATGAGACAATGCGAGAAAATATTTAGAGATCTATAAAAAAAATTAAAGTTGGATTGAATTTCAGTTGACAAACATAAGAGAAACTTTGATTAAACGTTGTTGTAGACAAATATTTGCTTTCCATTTGGAATTATATATTGAAAACTCTCTAAAAGTCTACAATTTTCCCAAACTTTCCAATATTAGTTTTTAGATAATTTATCAATAGTACTACAAATTGTGCTTTATATTAAAATCTTCATGTCTAAATCGAATTTCTGCTCTAATGAATAGTCTTTGCAATTTTCCCTAGCATATCATAATATAATATAAACTTCAAATTTTACTTTACTCTTTGAAAATCATATTTCAAGTAACTCTAAAATAGATTTATAAATCTTTATTAATTATATTTCATCGTATTTATGAGTTTCGGCTCTGATGAATAGTTTTTCCCATTTTCTCCATCATTTCATTGATGTATCTGTATTTCTGCCTTTCGAATGTTATTTCCTGCCTAGGCGCTGCCAATCAAGCGATGACTCGAACTTTTCCTCTGCGTTCGCTCCATTTAGTCTGGGGTAAGTAGTTGCCCGTGCCCCTCCCCCCACCCACCTTTGGCCTGGCACTCTGTCAAGTGCTTGGCATATACGTTTATAATACAAATGCTGGCTGGCACTTTAAGGTTTAATTAAAGTTTGCGCTTTTATTTCCCATTTCCTGTGTGCGCCACCGAAGTGCATGAGAAAAGCGAGACAGAAAGAGCAAGGAGAAGCGATTCAATAAAATTGAATTATAAATAAATACGAAATTAAAACTCGAAATGAATTAAATGTTTATTGTTCGAACAACTCTATTGGCAGCTGAAGAGCGCCGTGCGGAAGTGTCATACGAATAAACGAATAACGTATACATATGTATATGAATATTTATGAATGTGAATACAAGAAATCAAAAAAATTATATGATAATTGGGCTTATTTGCTGCTTTGTCTCTTCGTTTCGAAATTTAAATACAAATACGACCACAAATCAAATATGCAAAACGAGCTAATCAAACTGCTTGAAAATTTCCACAGAAGATACCCTGTATAGTTTGAGCAGGATTCACAAGGGTATTATAGTTTTTATTTTTATGCAAACCCGAAATACTTTAGCTTAATTAAGAGATATTGCTATACTGCATTGCATTGCATAAGAAGCAGAAATATATTATCAAAGAATATATTAACTATGGAGCTATTGAAGATTATATAAGTAGTATATTCGCTTTCTACAGGGTATTTGATTGTATAGATCTTCTTTATCTTTTTCCTTTTCTTGTTCATTTCTTGGGCACATTTCTGCACTTGAATTTAATTAAAACAAATGAAGTAAACAAAACCACTCGAAAGTTTCTTTGTTTGGTTTCTTGCAATTGCAATTGCAATTGTCACACATTTTTGCTATTTTATTTACGTGACACGCCCACACGCACGCGCAGCAGGGGCGTTGATTGCAATTTTAATGTAATTTTGTCACATTTATATTTATTTTATTTTTTGCCAACTTTTCTATAAATAATTTTTGTTATACTTTGTTCCCGAAGGGGAAAAAGTATATTGGGTTTGTGCAATGTCCGTCTTGCTGTCCGTCCGTCTGTCCGTCTGTCCGTCTGTCCGTCCGTCCGTCTGTCCGTCTGTCCGTCTGTCCGTCTGTCCGTATGAACGCAATATTTTTCGGCGCTATTAGAGCTAGAGACTTGAAATTTTAAACATATACTCATATATGTTCCCGAATTATAAAGTGTAAAAATTTTCCCGATCCGCCCACTAGGGGCGTGGCAAATCGGAAAACTCTTCCGCCCATAGTTAAGTTATCATACTAGATGATGAGCTAGAGAGTTGCAATTTGAAATGTATACTCGGGGTGACAACCCAAGTTCAAAAAGCTATGGCGGATATATCTACGCCCATTGGGGGCGTGGCAAATCGGGAAATACGTATCTTCTACACCGTTAAAGCTAGAACGCTGAAATTTTGCATGTGAGTTAATGTTATGATTCTAAGAAGATCGAATAAAAAGTTTTATGTCTACGCCCATTGGGGGCGTGGCAAATCGGACCTGAATATATAGTGATTTTTCAAATTGTGCTATATTTTGAACACAATTGACACTAGAGACTTGAAATTTTGCATGTATACTCGGGTTGACAACCCAAGACTAATAAGCTATGGTAGATATATCTACGCCCACAGGGGGCGTGGCAAACCGCAAAAGTTTATATCTCCTACAGTTTTAGAGCTAGAAGCTTGAAAATTGGATGGTTGAGTTACTAATGTTCTCCTCTATCGATCCCCCAAAAATAATTTTTCAGCCTCTTTGGGGGCGTGGCATATCGAAAAATACCCTGTAATTTTCGCATTTTTGGAATGTAAACAACCAAATTTTGCAGGCATGTTAGCCTCGGCCCTTTCTAAGAACTGGCAAAAAATTATGCGTCTACGCCCACTGGGGGCGTGGCAAATCGGCAAAGAAGTTTGTTGTGGCCAACTGCATAATTCATGCATACAATAGCTTAGTAGCAATTGCTAAGATGGCAAAAAGCATTTTAACATAAATATAATAATATTGATGAATTTAAAAAATAAAATTCATAAGTTTTCGATTAATAAATAAAAAGTTTCCAGCGGGATTCGAACCTGGGTCTTTTGAAAACAACATGTAATCGTTAGGTAAACCTAAATAAATTCACAGCTGATCAGCTGACCACCTGATCAGCAGTTTGTGACGACACAAAACAATACAATCGCAATTCTTGCAATATGTATACACTTTTGGATGTGTATACACGTACACATGCATACATACATATATGCATGCATAGAAAAACTGCCTGCCACACAGCGTCGCAAATCGGAAAGCATAAAGCAGTTTTAGTTTTTACTTAAATGCACAATTCATATGCGTATGTTTATAAATGATTATCAATTGGCAGCAAGCATTTTATAATAAATATACAAATATTAAAAAAATAAAAAATAAATAATTTTTGAAAAGAAGTTTTCTGCGGGATTCGAACCCACGCACCTAAGTATAGCTTGCATAGCGCTTACCACCAGCGCCACTGCCCTGACCCGCGCTTCGTTAACTAAAACCAAATAAGACATTGCTAGAGCGCCTTTTGACAAAACTAAAGTAACGATCGAAAAATTCTCAATTCAGTCACAATTCTTAGAATATTCTGGCATCCAAACTTTTGTATGCATACATAGAAAATTGTGTGTATACTCGTATAGTGTGTACATGTGAAAATCTGTATGTATGTGTAGGAAAAATGTTTGTTGCTTGCCATGTACGTTTTCTAATTGCCCAAATATTTCGTTTATTAAATGTTTATTAAATAAATAAGATGCACCTATGGGAACAAAGTATATCGCTGTTAGTTGCGCCTAACTGCAACGTTCTTACTTGTTTTATTTAGTTTTATTTGAAATTTCATTGCATTGAGAAAATAAATAAAATAAAAATTGCAGCGACAACAAGAAATGTGTCAATTAAATTTGAAGCCTGACAGCAGCTTGATATCAAGCATTCGTATCGTATTCGTATCTGTAGCTGTATCTGTAGCTGTAGCTGTATCTGTATCTATTGCGGGGCGCTGGAGTTGTTGGTGCTGCAGTGTGTTAGCAATTTGCATTTCTTTTCGTCTCTAATTTGCTAGCAATATTTGCGCAAAAATAAAATTAAACTGCAGTTTAAACAAAGCAAAAATTAAAAGCAAATATTAGCGAGCACATAGAACGAGATAGACAGAAGGTTGGAGTGAGCAGGACAGAGCAAAGCAGAGCTGAGCAGCAAGCACATTTACATATGCAAACATGACATGAAATGCCCGCTCCCTCCTCTACACACACACACACACACACGCATACTTATGTATAAGAATATAAATATAAGAATATATATAAATGTATATATATATGTATATATGTATATGTGTATGCATATAGAACGACTAAAATCTTGTGGGCCCCATGCCGACAGAGTCTTTGGCTTCGCCTTTGCCACTCTGCTGGAATTTTAATAAACGAATGTCAATATTTGCACAACATAAAGCAGAAAATACAACGTAGCCGAAGCTGCAAACTACAAGATACATTTATGTATAGATACAGATACAGATACACTCATGGGCGCATGTACGTGTGTATGTATGTGTGTGTGTGTGTGTGGCTCTGCATGTACAGCAGCAGATTAGAGCTGAATAGAATCGAGTCAGATTTTCGTAGTTCCCGCTGTTTGCATTAGATTTTTGTCAATTTTTGCGATTGCCGCAACAGCAGCTACAATAACACGTTAATGACAGACGACATTTCCCCTTTAAACTCAAACCAGCAGCAAAAATTTGATTTGCATTTCATTAAGAACAATTACAGCCAATCAGAGATCGAAACTTGAATCGAAGTGATGAAGCAATTGCAATTGCAATTGCCAAATTTATTATAGACTTGAAATGAGGCAGCAACAAATATGAATGAATATTTGATATTATATTATTATTATTTAATGTGTAATATTATATTTAATTGAATGTAAATGCAAGCTTCAATAAGCAAGCATCCTGTTCATGCTCAACAAACGCGCCTTGTTGCGCATGCTGGCGTTGCCATGCAGATGACAGTGGGAGATAAATTGTGCAGCTAAATACAAAGCTGGGTATCAGCTAACAACCAGATAGACACACCAGCACCAGCAGACATTGTATCTACGAAAGCGGATAATCTTGCGTAGCTATCGTTTTTAAGCATTACAACAAGGCTTGCGGCATGTAACTAAAACTCGACAACAACAACAGCAACAACAACAGAGAGGTGGAAACACTCTAAGCCTAGGCAAGGAAAACACTTAACAATAATTTTAGCATTTGCCAGCGAGCTGCTGTTCTTTTCCTCTCGCTCTCTTTCTCTTTTATCTATTTGACATATTGACGTTGAGCGTTAAAAGTGCATTAAAGTAGCTGTTGGCTTAAGATACTCGCTTGCTCGCGCCGGGAGTCGCTGTGGCGGGGTCACTGACTTGGGACTTAGGTGTGTTGCGTGGTTGTTGTTGCATTGTTGGTTGCATTGAACACCTGACACCTGACACCTGACCTGGTTCACGGCCACTTGCCGCCACAATGACAAATTGTCGCTATCTGCCGGCATATGACTAGCAGATACAAATGTATCTCAACTTTTGAGATTTGAGTTTCGCAGTTTGATTTGGATACCCGTTGTTGTTGTTGCTATTGCATTTGCATATAGTTAGAGTTGGCTTTGCACGCTTTTCGGTTTTTAGCAAAGTCATGAAGCCCATTTTTCTCACATTGAGCCGAGAGCAGCCCGACGGAGGCAGCTGGCTGAGACGGAGACAAGCTGTCAGTTTGGCTTTGCGCCGTTGACTAGACCAAAGCAAACCAGACAGGATATGAAAAAGTGTCGGTGTATAATGGTTAAACCAACAACAAAAACAACAACAACAACTATTTACCAAGTGAGCTGCGAAGAGAGAAAAGGCAACAACAAAATAAATACAAAGTGCAAATAAAGTCGGCAAATGCACTTAAACTGAAGTGAACTCTACATGCAGAAATGCAGAAGAAGGGAGCCAGGGCGGGGCCAGAAGGCGGCTGACAAAGAGGCATTGCCTAGAAAAAAGCTTAAAAGGCTAAAAGGCTAGAACCTGACAGCGAAATTAAGTTGTTTAGCCAGAGAAGAGAACGCTGACTTTGAGTTAGCTCATAAACTCATGCAATACCAAATACCGAAAGAAAACCCTATTTGCTTAGCCCTGAGAAATGGGAAAACATTGCAATAGTGATGTCATGGCTTTGACTTGTTGTTGAAGCATCGCTAGGAAGAAAAACACGACAGCAGCAGCAAGCATAAAGAAGTAGAGGCCTTATCAGACCTTCACCTCATAGAGAGCTACGACTGGATTGATAAGGCAAGAACTTGACTTTATACTCAATCAATTACTATATCTATATAAATAGCACTAGTGGATTGGCTGGGCGCATGACTAAGCAATTGATTCAGTTCAAAGTATGTCCCAGAATCGTGAACGATTCGAATCATAACTCTTCATTTGGTTGGTTCTATGCCGGCACATTGTCAACAACAACAATTTCCATTTGCAATGCTGAAAAGCGCAATTAATAATCTTGAAGTAGCCATTGAGATTATGCGTAATGTACACAAATTGGTAATTTCGCTTCATCGGGCGACTGTCAGATACGTCTAGCGCCATAAATAGATTATAATTATTCTTCAGAATTTCCTAATCTCTCCAAAAGTTATCTAGAATCTGCAATGTGACTGAAAGTTAAGTTCGCACGTGTCAGATAACTGACTAAATAAATTCGTAATGATTGCTCAAGCAGAGAGAGAGAGAGCTCAGTCTTATCAGAGTATAGCTAAAATGAGGCAATATGTGGCTCAAATGAAATGAGTTGGCCTTTAACCGAGTCGAATCCTACTCCAGCAAGACTTGAAGACTCCACATTCGGCAAATATCGCAGGCATTGTAATAAATTTTAAATAATTACCTATTATGGCTCTACTTGCAAGTCGTTAAAGGCTCGGCCATTTTTAGTTGAATGAGTTTGTGGAAGCGAGGGCCGCACGAAAACTTGTTGACTACAGTTTTGTGCAGATTTTGTTTGAATGAGTTGAGTTGAGCCAATTGTTAAATGAATGAATAAATAAATTAAATGAAAAGTATATTTAAATTGAACAAAGATCTAGTTGGGAATAGTCGATAAAATATATAAATGAAAGAATTGCCAAATCATCTCGATTTCTGTTTAAAATCGTCCTTTGCCTGTTTCATGCACTTTATATCAATGAAAATAGTTGTTTATATTGCCGGAATTACAAAGTTATTTACTTTAAGAGCAGCCCTCGCTTATATAAATACTTATATAGACACACATATATATATATATATATATATTTATGCTGCTTTAGTGCAAGAGGTTATATACTCGCATTTACATTTAATGGGCCAGTGAAGCAGAAGTTGCCTGAAATTGTTGTAATTTATGATGATGTCCTAGATTACATGAAAATTGTTTTCTTTCGATTATCTGTAACACTATGTGTGAGAGTGTGTGTGTGTGCTGCTGGCATAGGTAATTTAAATGCAACTGCCACGATCTCTTTTCTTTTCATAGGTTAAATTAAATGTAAATATAATAAACGTGGCGCATAAATCCATGCGTGACAGTTTTTGTGCGGGCCTCAGCTTGAAAGTCGGCCCCGGCCCGGCAGCCCAGCCCCGATCCCCGCTCCAGCCCCGGCCGGCCCCGGCAAACTGGTTGTGACAACTTTCTATAGCCCCAAACACACACACACACAGACACACAGAGAGCTATGCACATGCAGCTAGAAACTGATACATAGTTAGATAGCCAAGATGCATTGGGGGCTGCTTCCTTGAGCATTGTGTAAAACAACAACAGCAGCAAATAAATAATACAGAAAATGCAAAGAAAAAAAAAAAAACGAAGCCTAAATATTTGTAATCTAAAATATGCCAACCTGGTTCCATTAAAAAAATAGCAACAACAGAAAAGTTTCTTGTGTTCCTTGTTTTATTTTATTTTTTTTTTTTTCTAAGCTCCGCTATGCGGCCAAATGACAAGTCTCAAGTATTTCCAGTTGATTTAATGCGCTCATACACTAAGTAGGTTGCCTATGCATGTATGTGTGTGTGTGTGTGTGAGGCAGAATATATGTGGGTGGCTTAATCTAGTTGAAGTATGCTAGCATAGTTGCCGTTTAGCAGTCCTTGATGTGCAAAGTGAGTGAAATCGAGTTTCAAAACGTCTTTATATAGGTCGTAGAGCGGCTCATTAAAATGAGTAAATAATCCAATTCCGTCATCCGTTCGTCTATATATATGTGTATAAAACTAAAGAACCAGTTCATTTGTTCAATGAACTTTAGTTTCTTGTGAACTATTAAACTATTTAATTGTTCATGAACCATTCCTACCCATCATCAGCAGTGCAGCTATCGATCATTAACAGACGTCAGCAGCTCGTGATATATTAGAGCTATATGAATAATTAATTTAATGAACTTTAATGAACGACTTGCTCACTTGTTCACTATTTAATTTGCATGAATTTTAGTTTTCAGTGAGTTCTGCAATTGTTCATGAAGCACTAGTTCCATTGAGGTATGTAGCTATTGATCATAAGGAACTCAATTTAACAATCAATACGAATTTATTTAGCTAGTAAAAGAATAAATAAGTCAAAATAATCATACTGAACCTAATTTAATTGCAACTAGAAATTATAATTCGTCGATATATATATTCAAGCTCGATTGATACGATTGATACTCACTATATTCACATATCATAACTGAATTTAAAGCCAATGTAAAAACCCGCCAGAACAGCTTCTACTTGATATTGTTATTTGTTCATTAGTTTGATTTATAGGAAAACTTTGTTTTAGCTACAACTTGATCTATGTATGTATCTGTGTGCATGTATGCATGTATGCATGCATGCATGTGTATAAATTGAATACAAACTATGCAATTAGTGCGGGCATTGCGGAAATTTATGCTGCCACTTGCAACATGTTGACGCACTTGGCTGTAAAATTAGCCACGCTCTAAAAATGCAAAAAGACTGCAACAGAAGCAGCCAGCGAGACGGCGACGCGAAAATATAAAAAGCTTGAAACGAACAAATTAAATACGAAAAACAAAATTAACTAAAACAAAACAAACAAACTAAGAGCGCTCCAATGGAGAGCGCTTAACTATGAGATGCCCTGCATCTTGCGCAGAGCAAGTCTTCTATATAATCTATACATAATAATAATTGAGCCTTTAATATCATTTTACTCACACTTTTTTTAAGAAAGAGGAAAATCGATTCATGAAAATAATCAACATTGATTTGAGACTTGATCTATATGTGCTTTTTCTTATAGGTTTCAAGATCGATACATATTGTTGACATCGATTGGTCCTCTTCCAGAATATATGTATGTACTCTACCGACTCAGCTACTCTATATACCCTGCTTAAGCATTTTCAATGCGAATGAGAAAACTGCATTCGCTTGCCAAGATTAAATGAAATAAATAAATATTTACAGGCGAGATTAATGTAAATGCATTATTTTAGACATATTGTCAAGACGAAGAATTTGTTGCTGTTCCTATTCCTATGCAAATATCTAAAATTGAATCTTTTATGTAGAGCGCAGCTAAATGAAAATTTTAAGTAAATGTCTGCTCGAGCAAACTCTCAACGAGGGCAAAAAGTATTTTCCACTTAATAATAATATAAAATATGTTACTATTTCCATTAATCTTTCATTAAATAGCGTATTATATATTATTTCATTATTGTTGTATACGATTATGTGAGACTCTTTGCTCATATGCACGAATGCATCTGTTTCTTCAAACTATGGACTAAATAGATATATGTATTCTACATACATGTATATATATATTTCCATTTCGCTTAATAATTTTATGATATTTATTACACATCAATAACAACATTTGGTTCGGGTATAAACCAGTTGAGCAAGCATTGTGCCCTGCTCAGCACTTTGATACGAGGGGCAATTGGGGGAGGTTGGGCTTTTCGACGGGGGGGTTGCGAATGTATTTATATGCTAATTACATTTGCCGCGGCCTCGCCTCTGTCTGTGTGGAGGGAACTAAGTGAAATTAATTGCATACGAAATGCAAGCACATAAATTGCAAGCCAGCTGATAGAAACTAGTTACACTGAGTTCTAGAGAACACTGCCTATATGTACATATCTAGCTAGGCAGATACAACACTGTCTATAGAGTGAGCCGAGAGAGCAGTTAAATCTCTCGACCGATGTCTATGGCTCTGCCGCGATGGAAGTCAATTTGTTCTCAACTTGTTTTCATGCATTTTCACATTTTATGTTTCACAATTAGCCCAAAGTATTTTTCGCAGGCAGTAAAAGTGCTTTACTAATATATGTTTGATTGCATGCAACTTTTTGCAGCAACATGCTAACGACGGACAACAACAACAACAGCAGCAATGGGCAACAACAACAGCAACAAATTCAATGCAGCTGCATTGCAAACAAACTTGATAGAAAATTTTACTCGCAGTTGTGCAAACACTTCAATTGTTGTTGTTGTTGTTGTTTGCTATGTCTTCCTATATCTATCTCTGCTAGCTATATATATATATATATATATATATATATATATATATATATATATATATATATATATATATATATATATATATAAAGATATATAAAGATATATGTTTATGTGTACTTTTTATATAAAAGTCAGCAATATACGTTTTTCTTGTTTCTTTAATGATCTGCACGAAGTAAATTTTTAATTTATGTTTAAACTTAATTTAATGCCGGAAAATGCATAAATTGTGAAGCGTGTTATTTTGTATACCCTACAAGCAATGCATGACCCATGGAAGGGTATTCTGGCTATGTGAAAATGTATGTAACAAGTTTGATAAGTATCTGAGAGATCAGAGACAGATAGATTATAAGTTAGGCAACAAAACACATTGATCTACAAAGGTATTTGAATTGATTGAGTGTGGATTATAATTGAACCAGCATGATATAATATCGAAGATCACAAAGATTATTGTTTTAACTGCTTTAAGTATTATATCACATCTTATACAATAGATTACGATATATGGATAGCTCAGTTAAGAAAGATGTCAACTGGAACTGGAGTATAGAGTATCTGAAAGTCGTCTAAAGCCGACTAGGCCAATCCACATTTTCTTCTTCAATAGTTTGGCAATTTGCGCTTTTTTTTTGTGCAATGAAAATGATCAAATATATAAAAATAATAATAGTAAAAAAAAATGTATCTGCATGGCTCAGCGCAAATGTCAAGCATTCAATTTTGTTGCTTTTGTTGTTTTGAACTTTCTTTGCAAATAGCTGTCAGCTGGCGTCATTTGTTGTTGTATGTATATTGTTTAAATAATATGTACTTAAACATTGTTTGCCTTATTATAGCCATGGCTTTCGTAATTTCAAATGGCATTTATGGTAAAAATAATTTTTATTATTTGCATTTGCAGTTAACACGAAAACTTTGTAGTTTGAGATTCAATTACGTAGCTGCCACCTCTGCCCTCTCCTCTCCCTCTCTCTCGCTGTCTCTGTTGATTATTTGGCTGCATGCAAGTCGTTGCATAAGCTGCTCTAAAGTGGTTAGCCATTGCCGAAACAATTTATGCAGCAATTCGTGAATGTAATAAAGTAATTAAGCCCAAATATGTAAGCCAAGCTGGCAAATGGCTTCGCAAATGGAGGATTAACACAGCCTATCCTATCTAGCCCGATATCAATTTATTTGCATTGCATTCCAGCTACAGCATTGCTCAAGGCTAAGATACACACACACACACATATATACATATATATATATATATATAAATTGGTAAGCGTGTGTGTGACAGGCGAGATATGTGAGAAACTGTTAGCAGCAGCTGCACATAGACAAGAGACAAGAGCTAGAGAGAAGAGATTAATGAGGGTTAGCTAACCCTAAAGGGTTGATAAGGAATTTCGATTGAAGCGCGTATTGAGCACTGAAGGAACCTGAAATAACAATGCAGCACGAATGAACAAAGATGCCAGCGAGAGAGAGAGAGAGAGAGAGAGGAAGAGAGAAAGCTTGAAATATGAACAGAACTGACTAAAAGCATATCATTTATACATGTGTGAAGTTCAATGAGAGAATATATGAATATAATTCTAGTTAAATGAAAAGTACATTGATTACAGGGTATATATGCATGTATCCATACAAAGTACAAATGTCAATTCCTACAGAGGTCACTGGGAAATAAACTATAGTCAAGGACAGCTCTGCGACGGAAGAATTATGAGCGTGAAACATTACCATAATTGACTAGGTAAACTTGCTTATATCAAGGGCGATACTCAGCCGATTCTATATATAGTGTATGCATATACGTCTAGACACATTATATGTAATGCTGAGTGAAGTTAATGAAATAAATTTAATGTAACTAATTGATTATAAACAAACATAAAAGGTTCAGATCTGTAAATTTTTAAAGAACATGCGAAGAATTGAGTTGGGATTAGAAGCCATTTTTGATATATATTTGCTTATATTGTAAGAATTGAAATACTCAGAAATTAAACTGTATTTCGATTGTGATTAGCAACAGATGTTTGCTTATTATAGAGACGAGCAGGAGAATAGTCAAGCTGATTCAAGCAATCTCTTCTACAGGGTATCTACAATGGGTAGATGCACACATACTGCTTGAATTCGATAGGAAAAGTGCAGATAATTGCAGTTTGTTTGCTTTGTTGTTTTTTTATTTTATTATTTTATCATAATTGTTGTTGCCGTCTCGTAGAATGTGAAAAGTTAAATTTATATGCGTAAGTTCTGCATGAATTTATAAGCTAAACTTTTGCCATGGGCCAAAGATCCAAGTTCCAAGACAACAACAAGAACAACTTATTGGAGCTATGGGTAGTGGGGGTTCCCAACTTTTAATGCTGCATCAAAAAATTTATGACAGTTTGGCCAAAGTTTGGCTAAAAAATTACAAAAAAGAGAGGGAAAGAGCGAGAGAGAGAGAGAGAGAGAGAGAGAGACACACGAGCTAAGAAATGCAAGGGAAAAGTGCAAGAAAAGAAAAACATGAAACAAATGAGTAAAGAAAGATGAAGATGAGGAAGAGGAAGAAAATTGCCGGCACATGAGCAATTGTAGGCGTTGGGCGTGGCAGCCGTATTGCACAGAGAGCACATGACGAATATATGGCAAAGTTTTATGAATTGAATTGCATAAATCAAGCAAAAGAAAAAAAACTTGAGCCAGAGCAAGGCAAGAGATGAACTAGGGCAGGAGCAGATGGAGATGGAAATGGGCGATCAGGTGTGTGTGTGTGCCATGAAGAGCAGGAGGAATATTTGATGTCCAAGGTAGTGGCAGGCCCTGGCTCGAGTCTGGGCTAACACGGAAATGCTGGGCAAAATAATGGATACTGTATACTTGATATGGTAATTTATTATGTTTTTATTGCCTTTTGTTGTGCGAGCCGTACAGCAAATGCGGCCAGAGTTGCCGGACTGTCTGACTATCTGACTGTCGGGCTGGCGAACTGGCGAACTGGCAAACTGGCAAACGGGCTGACTGCCTGGCTTGCTTGGTTGGTTGGCTGGGCTGGCAGCCCTTGCTGGTCATTAATCTTTGTTATGGCACACACACACACAGGCACACACACACACACACGTGCATAGACAAATGGCTGCGTTATCCTTTTGCATTTCGGCGTAACTTGAGTCGCGGCTGCACGCATAATTTTCAATGTGTGTGCGTGTACGTGTGTTTGTGTGTGTGTGTGTGGCGCAAATTTAATTGCGCAGATAAATTTGCGCAATGCTAATAAATTAATATTTATGTGCGTGCATTGCCTTAACTTACCCCTACTGCATGCATTCAATATATACATACATACATATGTATGTGTGTGTGTGTGTGCATTTGCAATTGCCTTGCATTACTTTTCTTTTTTTTTTTAATTAAAATTTTAATTTTTTTGTGTATGTTTTGTTGGCGTTGGGCCACGAATTTAATGCATCTTCAAGATCCATACACACATCAATATACATACATACATATATATGTGCATACATATGTATGTACAAAAAGAGCACATGTTTATGTATATGCACATACATATGTATGTACATATGTATGTATGTGTACTTCATTGTACAAGTGTTGTTGTTGTTGCCTCTTGTGCGCTGTATTTTATCTCTTGCCTTTGTTGTTGTTGCGTTTTATGTCGTGCCATTTCAGCGAAGCTCGCAACAAAGCATAATAAAACTAATTGTCTGCGCTTCGCTCTCGCACACACAGCGCACAAACACACTCGCACACACACACATGGACACAGAGACAGCGCGACTGACTCTGTGTATGTGTGTGAGTGGAAAAGAGAGCGGGCGAGCGTCCACATGTTTGCCATTCTATCTCTGTCTCTGCCTTTGCCTTTGCCTGTGTTTCAGTTTCTGTTTCTGTTTCCTTGGGGCCGGCCAAACTATGCGACGGCAACACAACGCAACGCAACGCAACTACAACAAAGTCAGCGACGCGTTGCCGTAAAAATTCGCAAAAATTTAACACGCCGCATTTCGTTTATTTCAATTTGTGTTCTCTTTTCGGCTTTCTTCTTCTTAGTATTTCAGTTCTTGTTTCTGTTTTAGTTGCTGCTGCTGGTGCTTCCCCACTTCCTCCACTTCTTCCACAAACTGCAATGTGTCGCGCTTGAGCAACGAAATTTATGCGACCCGCCATTTTGCCATTTTGCCATTTGCATTAGGCGGCCCAGCAAATGGTTCCCTGCTCTCGCCCTGCCATCTATCATGCACTCTCTTTACGCGCTCACTCTCTCGCTCTCTCCCTCTGTCTCTCTCTTATAAGCGAGAGCGCACTGTCTGCAATGGCTGACTGCAGCTGTTGTTGTTAGTGTTGTTGTTGCTACTTAATTATTTATTGAATTTGCTGGCATGTTCCTTTTAGCAACAAACTGTAAACTGATCGCTGTTAGTTGGCGCTCTTATACCGAGTAGAAGATGCGAGTGAATATAAGCAGTAGTTATAAGACTGAGCGGAATTTCTGTAAAGTTAACAGTGCAGAATAGTTTAAAAGATTTGTTGTTAACTGCATTGCTTGAGCTGATAATTACTTACAATGTTACAGCGCATCGCGTTTGGCTAAGTACATATGTATTTGATATGGAGACAGGTTTTAGCATGCGGAATGACGAACCGTCTAACCTGCTTCGGCCTCAAGAAATGCCGATAAATGAATAAATGAGAGGAGAGTACCTAAAACCAGTTTCTATATCTTCGCCTTCCTCTTCCTCTTCCTCTAGCCGCTACACAATGAATTCTTAGCAAAAACCTAATTTAATGCTCTATTGCAATTGTATTATTTTTTATTACACATTCGCGAGTATTGCTAATACGCCCCATTGGCCTCATGCGATTTTCGCACGCTCATTAAAGTCTCTTGCAGTCCAGAAGACATATACATACATACATACATATATATGTATGTATGTCTGTGTATATATAATTCGTTGAAATCTACCATGCGCTAATTTCTCGACTTAATTAATTCATTAGAAGCTCGAAATATATAAATAAATTTATGTAGAAAACTGCACGCAAATGAATTATTAATTGGAGATCTAGGACGTAACTCCACAGCTACACATACATGAATAACAAATGTATATATCTAAATAATATATAAATAGATGTTCTCCCGGATGTCGAATTTGCCAAGTGTTATTCTTTAAAATTTTAGTTATTTCATTTCGTTTTATTTCCAATTCGAATTTCGAAAACAAATTGAAATTCGTGAAAAACTCAATCAAATATTACTGAGCGGTTTCTTTTCTTATGTCCCTTTTACATTTGTATGAAATTTTATTGATTATATCGAAATGAGTAATTGAAGTTTGAATGCGATTGGAATGACAGTCAGAATGTGAATACGAATACTGCTGAGTGGGTTAGTCAGCAATTGTCTTGCTCTCCCTCTCCCTCTCTCTCCCTCTCTCTCTCTCTCTTCATCTCTCTCGATCTTTTTCTTTTATTTTTCTCATTCTCTTCAAGCTCAGTATCAATTTCATTCGCTTGGATCACTAAGTAAACTCTAGATCAAGATCCATTGTCACGACCTCAAAAGTTCATGTGAATGTTGAAGTTGAGACTCGAATTCAAATTATTTCGAATCTCAAGTATTTTAATTGCTAAAAATAATTTATTTTTATAGCTGATAGCAATTGTTGCTATTGTTGGAATTTCAATATATAAAGTGCACGTGTTATTTATTTTGTAGTTTTTAATTTTGGTGCAACTATCTAATCTTGAATGTTTAACATAAAGATAGAGATTGATAGATACGATGGGTTTTTCTGTGTTTACTTCTGAAGGTTTTCCCCTAAATATAATAAAGTCCTCTCTTGTTTCTTTATATCATATCTCAAATATATGTTTGTATTTCTTTATAAAATATACTCTCTATATACTACAAGCTAACTTGCTTTGTATTAGATTATTATTTCTTTAAGGAAAGTCTATAACAATAGAGATCTGTAAACATTTACATATATATCTTGCAAAGCACTTTTCAAATCTCTCTTGATTCTCCTCCTACACTGGTTTTCTTTTGATCCACTTAATATTTCGCTTTGCCCCACCTATCAATCAAAAATTCGTTCCATAAGTTCATTGCGATATATATAAAGAGAAAAAAATACTTTGTTGCTTTAGAAACATTATTCGAGATTTTTCGTTCAATGATTGATGCATTTGAGTTTCAATTTGAATTTGAATTTGAATTGAATTGAATTGAATTGAATTCAGTTCGTAATCGGATCCACTTACTTTTCTTTATCACTCTTGTGGGCTAAAGCTGTCTCTTTTATTGACGGGGGGCTGTGAGGACTATGTGGGGGCTGCTCTTCAGTCAATTCTTGATTTGATTTTATTTTTGTGTTATTATTTGCTTTTTATTGTGTCTGTTGATTTGTTATTATTAATAGTTGTTGTTGTATTTTAGAAATAGATTGCACGGAATTTTAAGTATTACTTAGTTGCCTTTTTTCTACTACTAGAATATTTATATATATTTAATTGGGCTTTGTTTTTTATTATTATTATTATTTTTTGCTTTGCTTTGCTTTGCTTTGCTTTTCGCGCAACAATTTTAAACAATTAAATTGTTATTTAATTTATTTACACATTTATTGCTACAGTTATTTGTTGCTATTGTCAGACACTGTTGTTGTTGCTGCTCATTTGTTGCACTTTTCATTTCAATTTGAATTATATTTTCAATTAATTAATTTATTTATTTTTTTGTTGAGCGCGCGCAAATTGTTGTTGTTGTTCGATCGCTCGTTCAACTATCAACGATCTATCTCTATTTCTCTCTCGCACACAAGCTTTTGCTCTTTCTTTCAATCTCTACACACTTCACATATGTATGCATATACATATATATAATATATATACATATGTATATATAATATGTGCTGATAACGAAATCACATTTTTCAATTGGCAACTGCCCCAAATTTCGTTAGTTATTTGTGTTGTTTGTTATCTATTAGCTGTTGTTGTTGTTGTTGTTGTTGTTGTTGTATGTGTGTGAGTCACATTGGCAGCATTGCTGTTGCTGCTGCTGCTTCTGCTGTTGTTGTTGTCGCTCTTGTTGCTGTTGTTGTTTTTGTTGCTGCTGCTGTTGCAGCAACGGAAATAAACAATCAATTTTAGTTAAAGAATTTATGCACGCACTTAGCGACATTAGCACACACACACACAGACAGGCTCAATATATAGAAGCACACACACGCACACACTCGAAGAGGAGCGCACACACACACACACGCACACGCACAAGCGAACGCACACACGCACACTGAGATAGAAGCACGCACGATTGAATTAAGCACGCGACTTTCGCATGCAAAGATTTTGATTTGGATTTTGTGACGCGTGTTTGAGAATTCTCAACAATATGTGTGTGTGTTTTACTACTACCAATGCACACGACGAAGCAGTAAACAGAGGCAGAGGCACAGGCAGAGGCCAAAAACTCAAAACTCAACCGTTGGGCAACCGTTGAGTAGTCGGAAAGCGCGCTTGCCGTTGCCGACGTTTCACCGTTACGTCCTCGAGGAATCGCGTTTACAGAATGAATCTGAATCTGAACGTGTGGAGTGTAAGGCAGCGTAAAAGATACAGATACACCAATACACAAACACAGACACGTACGGCAACGACGGCGACGGCAACGACGACGGCAACGGCGACGGCGACGGGGACGACAACGACAGCGACAAGCAGCAGCAGCAATTGGCGTTGCCTTTGCTTGCTGGTATGAGTGAGAGTGTGTTTGTGACTGTGGAGCCGCTGTTGCCACGAGAGCGCATGCGAGCGCCCAGAGAGCCAAAGACGAAGAAGCAAGCGCAAAAGGCAACAACAAAAAACGTGTTTGCCGCCATTACGAGACACAGTGTGTGCAAGCGTGTGTGTGCGCCTCTCTCTCAGAGAGTGAGTGCGAGAGCGTAAGCGAGAGAGCGTATGCTAAAATCAACAACACCAACACCGGCTGCGACGACTGCGGCAGCGACGTCGACGTCAGCGCAGCTCTTCGCTACAGCTGTGTGTGTACATGTGTGAGAGTTGCTACGAAAAAAGGTAGTAAAAAATAACTGCGGTAAACCGAAAAAGGCACAAAAAATTGAAAACGAAAACGCAGCAGCAGTAGCAGCGACGACCGAGGCAGCGGCAGCGGCAGCGGCAACGACCACAACAACGCAAAGACAAAAAACTCAACGCCAACAAAGGCTCAGCCGGAGACGGCGACGGAGTTAGTGTTTACTTGCTGGAAGAAGAGGTGAAAGAGGAGAATAGTCGAACACTCCTTCATACCCCACTTCCCCCTATTCAAGATATGCTCCTAAAATGCTTTGCACTGAATGCGCCGCCCGTTTAGTTCTTTGGCATTTTTCTGCGTTGCGGGCGTTCCGTTCCATGCGTTTCCCTTCCCTTCAAACTCTTTCAAACCACAAGAAAAAAACTCAGATAGTGAAATGCTGGAAATGGCATTTGTCACGTTAGATTTACAGATCATTTAAGATTAAGAACTTTGAGCTACTTACAAAGCGGTCGACAAGAAAACTACTAGACAGGCAGCCAAACGAGTTGCGGCAACTTACCTGCAATTGTTAAGAAGAAGAAAATGCTAGTTAGTATGGAATCCAATTGGAGTATTCGATGGGATTAATTAATTATAATTACAATTAATAATAGATATTGATAGAAGATTGTGTTCCATTTCAAATGTGCTTATTTTCTCTAAAGTTCAATTGTTTTCAAGTAGTAGACTTAATGATCCCAGCTGAATTCAAATGGATTGCAATAATCCAATTCAATTGATTGGACAGAGTCGAGATGAACCCAGTCTAGTTAGCATTTCCAATTGGATTGCCACACTGAGCCATTGTTGGATTGATGTGAAATTAATGACAGGCTTCAACAGCTGCATTTATTGGACGTTTCGAAAGATTTTTATTCTTGTCACAACAGGCTATTCATGTGTGTGTGAGTGTGTGTGTGTGTTTGTGTTTTTGTTTTTACTCTTTTGCTACGCAACTCATTTGCAAAACTTCAGCCGGCAATATTTCATGCCACCCATTAAGCGACTCCCGTCAGCCCCGCCTCTGCCCGCAACAACTAGTCAACCAACCAATTTCCGCCCCCTCACACACACACACACACACACACACACAGGCATACGCACATGCACGTGGGAGAGTTTCGCACACAACGTCGAGAGGTGGAAAAAGTGGCTTCATTACAATTTTCAATTTTGTTTTATTATTATTTTTTACTTTGCTTTTGTTTGTGTGCGTGTGCATGAGGGTGTGTGTGTGTGTGTGTGTGTGTGCGACTTTTTGCTTATTTCCTTTGCAGTGTTATTTTTATTATTATTATTATTATTTTGCAAAGTTGCTTTAGCATTTCCTTTTCCTTCTTTTTTCTTTTTGCCATTTAGCATTTACCATTTAGAGCGAACGTTAAAAACAAAAAGCAAAAGCAATTGGAAGAACAAGAGCAAGAGCAGGCAAAATGCTTTTATAATTTTCATAAAACTCAAAGCATAAGCAAAAGTAGAAGCAGCAGCAGCAGAAGAAGACGAAGCGGCAGCATCGACGACGGCTGGCAAAATCATCAGCGTGCGGCGCAGCTGTTGTTTAGTTATTTATTTTGCTTTTATTTTTTAGCATTTGTTTATTTTCTGCGCAAATTCGCTTTGTTGTCTTCTGATGCAGCTGCAACCATCATAAGTTTAATTCTTGTAGTTTCCATTTTAGCAGCGCTGTTCTAAGCACCTCTCCCCCTCTCTCTCTCTATCTATCACTCACTGTCCCGCTCACACACGACAAGTCTTCAGCTAGCAACACCCACCATCGACCTCTTTTCAGATCTGGAGCTGGAGATGCGAGATGCGAATGCCAGCAGCGGCGGGAGCAGCGACAGCGGCAGCGGGAGCAAAGAGGAATGAACAATGGATGCAGAGAGTGCACGGGGGCAATCGTAGTCTCTGTCTCTGTCGCTGTCGCAGCCGCAGCCGCAGCATATGCCGGCTTCTTCTGCTTCTTGCTCTTCTTCGGCGACAATCGTCAACAAAACTGCAACAGCAATGGCAATAGCACCAATACACTCTCAGATGCTGAGCAGAGCGCGCGCTCTCCTCATATAAAGTAGCAGTCAATAAAAGCAGCGAGCTCAGCAACAGCAACAGCAACAACAACAACAACGAGAGCAGCAGCGAAGCCTTGGGGTCATTATTCTCTTGGTCTTGGAGGCGCTCGCTGCTGCCGCGCATTGACGTCGCAGTCGCCGTTGTTGCTGTTGTTGTTGTCGCTGCTGCAGCATAGCCTTGGTGGTTGCTGCGCTCACGCACACACACATACGTGTTGGGGAGACAGCGCTGCGTCTGTGTGTGTGTGTGTGTGTGTGTGTGTGTGTGCTTATGCATACATATGTATGTATGTATGTGTGTGTGCGCCTCTCCAAACAATGTAATAAAATTCAATTATTCTCATGTGCGTCTTGCACTTTGTTTCGTCTGTTGTTGCGCGCATTTCGCGAACAGCCGCCACAAAATGCCAAAAGGCGGAAAGTACAGGCGGCGAAGGCATTGGAAATGCAAATGCAAAGGCAAAGGCGAAATGGAAATGGCTTGAGTAGAATAAGAGAGCGCAGTGTCAGGGCGGGGGAGCATATCTATACAAAATATTTCCCTCAGCCGCCGACGCAAATGCACACATACACACATGCATGTACATTTACTAACACACTCTTGCACTTTCTTAGCTGCCTTCGCTGTCGCCGTAGTCGTCGCTGCACTTTGGCGTTGGCGTTCTTTTTGCGTTTTGCCTTTTGGCTCTTTTCCTTCTCAGCAGCAGCAGCAGCGCTTCTCATTTCTTTGTTGTCTCGTCTGTTGTTGTTTCTGCTGCTGCGGCTCATTTTGCATAAGCTGCCTGCAATATTTGTGCAGTTCGCTTTAACGAAATTTCTTTTGCATTTTGTCGATTTCTTATTCAGTCGCTGCTGATGTTGCTTCTTCTTGTGCGTCTGCTGCGGTTGCCAATTTTGCTATTTTTACTAATTTCGTGCGCTTCCTCCCATTGCGCTGCTGCTGTTGTTGTTGTTGTTGTCAATTTGGTATTTGGGGGCTGCGCTTGCATTTGTCTGCCCACATCGAACTTCACACTGCAGCGCTCTCACCTCTCCACACACACACACATACGGCTTCTCTCTCACTCTTACTCGTTCTTTCCCTGTCTCTTTGCGGCTGCTCTCTTTTGCGCTCTGCGCATGCGCTGCATTGATTGTTTGTGTAATGTAAAAGCGTTGTAAGCTCTCCCCTCGCCCGTTTGTTGTTGTTCCTCTGCCGCTGTCAGATGTGATTCTGGCTGCTGTCTTTGGGCAGCCGTATCTGTTTCAAGGCTCTAATCAAAGCTGGCCAAAGTTGACATTTGACTTGTGACCCACCTTAGCCCCCTCAGCGCCCTCAGAGCATTTAAAATGACTCTTGAACCGACAGCTTTATGCACCGCAGAAATGCTTGCCAAACTACATACAAAGCAGAGCGAAGAACAAATAAAGAAAACAAAAGCAAACATAGCAGTTGCTGTCGGCACCGCAGTCACCGTCGCTGTTGCCGTCGCCGTCGCCGTCGCCGTCGCTGTTGACTGTAGCTGAGGCTGAGGCTGAGGCGTCCATTGCCTGCAGCGTATTTTGTAAATTACATTTCCGGCAATAAATTTGCATACCTCTGGCATCTTTCTAAATTGCTATCGTTTGTTAAAGGCGCCACCCAGCAAAAGTCTCTCTGCAGATAGCGCACAGAAAGCACCACCAACCCACTACCACCCCCTACTCCCATGCACCACCCCCAGCAGCAACGGCAGCGGCAGCTTAGCCACCCTCCGAAGCCAACGTGGGTTGGGAACACCTTCTAATCTCCTGCACCCCTCTGCCTGAACCTGCGCGGCCGCACCTTCTTCAAATTCCTCTCGTTTCGCCACTTCCTCAACTTCTCCTGCTGCTGCTCTTCGAGCTGGTCTGGGGGTAGTTTTGCAGCAGCAGCAGCAGCACCTTCTTCAATACCCATTCAATTGTCTGGCAATTAAAAGTTGCGTTGCGTTGCCAACTGCCTTTGGAAAAGACTTTCACTATTTGCTGCCTCGAGCTGGCGCTACAGCCAGATTCACCTAACAAAAACGGGCCACAAAAAACGGAGCTACAAAAAAGTACAAAAAATCTCACGCCTGGCTGCAGGATTTCTGGCCGTACAACAGGTTGTTGCATTGCAACTGCGACTGCGACTACGAAGTACGTGACGTTAAAAATAGTTGCACTTGTTGTTGTTGTTGTTGTTGCTTTGAACTTGCATTACACGTATCCTACAGAGAGGGAGCAAGAGAGAGAGAGAGGGAGAGAGAGAGAGAGGGAGAGAGAGGCGGGTGCTGTGGCTGGCAGCTAGCAGAATCCCACGTTTATATAGGTCGACAAACTTTTGTGGCATGCTCCTTGTTGTTGCTGTTGCATAAAAATTCAAATTACGCGGCGCGTGCAAAGCGAAAAAAATCGACAACAACAACAAAAAAAAACCGAATTGAAACTGAAAACAAAAGTGCAAATGTCGTGAAATGGCGCACACGGACAACAGACTACGGCAGCTGCCCAAAGCCAGAGGATTCGTGCTCGCACTGCCAGTTGCCGGATGCCAGTTGCCGGTTGCATCCTCGTGGCATGCAACACTCAATTAGAGATGGCCAATCAAAGTCACGAGCCGTACGGCAAACACTATTCGCAAGCCAGATGGCCAGCACGACAAACCCAAAGTTCAGGGTAATCTTTCAGTTCAAAAGGATAATAAAGAGCGAGAGACAGATGGATGGGCGGGAGCAGGGCAGAGAGTTTTTGCTTTATCAATATTTTATTTTTAAAGAAAATGTTGCCCATTCTTATGCTTTTGTTTTCTAATTTGTGGTAGAGTAATGCTATATCAAAAATCAAATGCATTCCATTGAGGGATAGAAATGGATACTCAGCTCAAACAATATCATAGAATTCTCAACTGGTTACAGGATCAATGGATCAATCGATAATGCGAGTTCTTTGCAACATAATGTCACGATATAATATCACTATTTCATTGGAATATTGGAATAGAGCACTCTATTTATACCACTAAGCACAGTTGTGCATTTTTCTGGTTAGTGTAATAGTAATGTCGCTTGATTATGCATGAATGAGATCTTAGAGAACACTAATATACTCCACCCTAGTCTTAACGGGCTTCACAGATTCGTATGATGCTTAGTGATTCAAGTTCTACTCAAAATATTTATTTAAGAGATGCCTGAGATCGAGAACGACCCACAATAATCAAATGATATTTTATTATATATTGTAACATATATTGAATATTGTATATAAACAGTTTTCCAAATAACACAAAAGAAGTTATTTTGATGAAACACATAGATTTATAATTGAAACTGTAAATACTTTATTGATTTATATAGAACACAGTATAGAGTTCTGTATGAAATAGTAAATCGACTATTTGCTTTTCGACTTTTCTGATTTGCGTGATATATCTTTATATATATTATATTATATTATATATATTATCATATATATATATATATATATATATATATATATATATATATATATATATATATATATATATATATATATATATATATATATATATATATATATTCACATTTAACTTATTATTAAATGATATTTCATATTTGAATTTTATATATATCTGAATTTATAATTTTAATTGAAATAATAAATAATATGAAGTGAAATCTTTTTAAATCAATATAAAACATTAAAATGCAATAATACAAATTATTTAAAAAAATTATTTTTAAATACTAACATATATATATATTGTTCAAAATGGATTAAAAAAAAAAAAAAATCTAAAAAATAGATAAAGTCAAATTGCAAATCAAAATCAATTAATATCTTTGATAAAGAAAAGAAAGTACAAAATATTATATGCAATATATATGAAGATTTGATATCACATTTATATACATATATCTATTCATATTAATATAGAGACATGTGTGCCTTTTAAAATATATGTATGATATATATATCATATATAAATTTCGCATGTTTGGGGCCACGTGGACATCGCTAGCGACAATGCTTTGAGGGCTGTTAGTTTTTGTTTTAAATATTTTTTTGTTGCGTTGCACGAGGCGTATGAGTAATGTGTGCAAAAAACGCAAAATGCAGCGAGCATAGGGTGTGCCTAGTATATGATTGTGTGTGTGTGTGAGAGAGAGTGTGAGGGTGTATTTGTATGGCTATGTGTGTGTGTGTGTTTGCCAGTTCATTCATTGATGCCGCCGCCACGCTGCACGCGAAATCAATCGGCAGGTATTTTGTTTTGTAAATTCAACGGCCAACGGCCAACGGCGACGATGACGACAGCGAGGACAGAGGCGACAGAGGCGACAGAGACGGAGGTAACGGCAACTGGTTGGCAATCTTTGTTTGTGGATAGTTTTGACCTCGTTTTATGGGTTTTTGTGGCACTTGCTGCTGCTGCGGCGGCTGTTGCTATTGCTGTTGCTGTTGATGTAGTTGTTGTTGCATGCGTAATGACGCTGACGTAGTGGAACAGCTGACATTTGTTGATGCCCGGCACGGGCCGTAAAGCAAAACAAAAAAGCGTAAAAAAGTGGCAAACGGAAACCGAAACGGTTTAAGCCCCCACTCCACTGGCCAATCCCTACGGTCGCTCTTTGGCTCCCTAGCCTAGAAAGTATGCACGCAAAAATGATGTTTGGATTTTTGTTTTGCTGCTGTTGCTGTTGCTGTTGCTGTTGCCCAGGCAACGTGTCAGACGTTGACTTTGCCGCGTTGCCCACTTGGGGGAAGCCCTGCAAATAAAATGTAATGCGAGCACGGACCAACGTGTGCCAGCAACATCAGCAGCACCAACATCGGCAGCAGCAGCAGCAGCAGTTGCTGCCATGCATTCATTCATAAAAATGTGAGTCGCGCTCGCTGCCCCACCATTTGCCAGCGTAATACGACTTTCAAGTTCATAATGTCAACCTTCAGACATTCACACACACTCACACACGCACACGCACACACAAAGCTGAATACTGGCAACAACCTTGTCTGGTAGCAACAAGGGAAAGCGTGATACAGTTTTGCTAGTCAGAGGAAAGCTAGGAGCACTTGCTGCTGCTGCTGCTGCTGCTGCTGCTGCTGTGGCACACACCAGGAAGCGCAGCTGGCAGTCAAGCTCCAGACACTGGCACAGACACAGATAACCAGACCCAGACCCAGACCCAGAGCCAAAGCAAACGCCAAAGCCGAAGCTAAAGCCAAAGCCAAAGCCGGGCCCCAGCAGACGCTGTGGGTAGTCAGCGAGCTGGCAATTCCTTTGTGCCAGCCTTTTAGCAACGTTTTACTTTCGCACGCGCCGCTCGGAGTGCTGAGTGCTGAGTGCTGAGTTCTCCGTACTCTGAGTGCTTTCCCCATTCACAGCTAACAGTTTGTCCTTACTTATACACTGACCGAAATTCCCATGTCTAACATACACTCGAATAGATTGAGAAACAGGCGAAGTGGGCTGGAGCGTATAAGGAATGATTGAAAAGAGAATAATCGATATCTATCGATTGTAGATGGGGGACTTTCTCTTGATATTCATATATATAAATATATACTTAAATTGATTGTAGTCGAGAGAATTGCTCTTGATATTCCATTTATACATATATTGTATGTGATAATATGTATTATATATCTCAAAAAGACAAAAATCAGAATATTATCATTTAGTGATATATATCTGGCTTAAGTTTTTCAAATAGTTTACTTCAGTCGATCAATCCGTGAGATTTTCAATTCAATCTCTTATTAAAATAATAGACAATCATAATCAGTCAATCCATTAGTCTGTTTGCCCGCAAGTCACTTGTATAGCTTGATAATCAGTTAACCAGTCAAGACTTCAATCAGTCAATCATGCATTTAGACAGTCTTTTATTCAGTCTGTCAGTCAATCTGTCAGCAAGTAAATTTGTCATTCAATATCATTGAGTTAAAAAATTAATAAATCAATCAGTTTAAGAGTCGATTAGTCAGTCAATCAATCAATAGGTCAATCATGCATGTAAAGACTCTTTTCTTCCAGTCTCTCTGTCAGTCAATCGCTTTATCAGTCAAAAAGTTAACAAATTAAAAGCCAATTACTTGATCCATCAGTCAGTCAATCCGTCCAACAATCAATCAATCACTCGATTCAGGCATGAAGCAATTCTATAATATATTTAAAAAACTCCACAATATGGAAAAGCAGTGAAAGAATAGTTTCAAATATTTTTTCGCAAAACTTTCTATTCTTTTTCGCTCAGTGTATTTGAGATTCTGATGCTTTGCTCTGCGCTAAAGTTTCACTTGAGGTAAGCGCGACGGCCAAAGTACTGCAACAATTCTTTCGCCTTGCCTTCGGGTCGACTCTTTTTTGTGGAAATATATATATATTTTTTTTCTTGTTTTTTGTTTTTGCCTGCCAGCTTTCATTTTGTGTGTTACGCAATTTCTTTTATTCCATGCCCCCACCTCTGCTACTCCTGCTACTCCTGCTGCTCCTGCTGCTCTCTGACTAGGTGACGAAGTGCAGCAGTTGCTTCAAAGGAAGCAGCTGGCGGCTCTGACACCTATTCTAATTGCCCATCTCAAGTTTCAGCTGTTGTTGGCGAAAGTTTCAGCTCGTAATTGACTGCAACAATTGCTGTTTATGACGAAGACGACAACGATGATGATGATGATGATGATGATGATGATGAGAATATTGTGCCGTGATGAGCCATTGGCATCTTGATTAGAGCGAGGGACACGCAACGCAACATTGGTTCATTGACATTGGAAGTTAGGGCTAAAAATAGCAGCGGCGAATGTTGAAAGCCGCCGCCTCTGGCACACAGAAGTCATGTGGCCCAAAGGCCCTGTGACGCGCCCAGGACAACGCGCCAGGACATGCGAGTCACAGTCCCAGACCCAGCCCTAGCCACAGCCATAAAAACCAACAGCAACAACAACAACAACAAAAATCGATATGCCTCAGACGTGGCTCGCGTCGCTTCGTTCGCTTTTTGGGCGGGTGGGCACGGCCGGGCGGACGCTCGCCAAGGGTAGCAAAATGTTGTGCGAACGCGCACAGCAATACCAACAGCAACAGCAACAGCAACAGCAAGAGCAACAACAATGACACACACACACAAACACACATACACATACAGAGACATGTGCTCATTGCCTCTCTTGCATTTACTTTCATCGGCTTGTGCGTTATGTGCGCTGCCTTCTGCTTGGGGCTGGGCATTACTTCCGCTTTCTGCAGTCGCCGCCTTCTCGCAGCGAGTTTGCGCTCAATTTTTGCTACTTTTGCTTTGTGCTTCATATTCTTTTTCCTGATTTTGCGCTTTTGTTGCGCCATTTTGACAGCGGGCGTACACGGCGACGCGTTCTCGGCTCCAACGACGTCGTCCACGTCGTCGTCGAGTTGTCGTCCTTCTTCTCCTTCTCAGCTTCTTCGTTGTCAGTTTTTGTTTTTGTTTTTCTTTTTTTCTTTTTATTTATTTTTTTTTGGCAATCTTCGCACGAATTGCTGCGCTCTGTCCTGTGTGGCGCTTCCGTTTTGTCAGCAATTTGCAGACGCCATTGATTTTCATGGCGCGCAATAATTATTACATTTACTCCCACCACTCACCTCTCCTCCACTCCCTCCCCTTCTCGATCAGCTCCTGGACGGCGCCTTTGCGTATGCTGCGAATTTGTGTTTTGCGCTCAATTTTCTTTCGATTTTTGTTGTTTTTTATCAATTGCTACTGCTGGGTTGGCAGCGCCCCTTTTTGGCCTTTTATTTCGCTTCGCTTTGCTTCCTTCCTTCCTGTTCCGGCTCTGTGGCTGTGGCTCTGTGGACCCAAGCCTCATGGACGCCCTGGACGCGTCTTCCACGTCCTTCGCATTCCTGCGGCTTAAATTGCTCTTATTGTATATGTGTATACATGTGTGTGTGTGTGTGTGTGTGTCTCGCTCGGCTTTCCCATCGTCATTGGCAAGGGTGGGTTTGCTGTCCTCTCCATCCACATCCACATTCACATCCACATCGCTGTCTCCGTCTCCGTCTGCGTCTTGGTCGTCTCATTCTGCGACTCGCTGGCGTATACGTTATTTTATTACATCAAATGTTTTACAGGCACTTGGGTCCGCTCTCGTTCGCATTTTCTCTCTCTCTCTCTCTGTGTATGTCTCTCTCTCTTACTACCGCGCTCACTCACTCTAGCACTCATCTATCTATCTCTCCCTCTTTCGCTCTATTGCTCTGTCTCTGGCAACGTCGGCGGCGGCTACGCTGCGGTTGACGCTGACGTCGTCGTCGCCGCTGTCGCCGTAGTCGGCGTCGCTGTTGTCTGCTTCTTCCTGTTCTTAATTGAAATTTGCGGCTGCATCAATATTTGCGTTTTTCTTGTGTTTTCCACGTTATTAAAAATCCTTGTGCAAGTTTTTGCTGTTGCGTTTTTGTTTTGCTCGGTCGCTCGCTCGCTCCACATCTCTCCAGATCCCCTCTCACTCTCTGCTGCTCTTTCTCCCCCTCTTCTTCCTCGTTCTGTCTCCATTGTTGTGCTTTTAAATTTCTTCTAATTACGCAATTTATTTTGATGCTTTTTTATGGCGCCAACTTCAAACGTGAAACTTTAAATATAACGAGCATTCGGAGAATGTTAATCAAGTTAATTTTCTCGATATTCATAAAGCTGATAAAACTGACTTATAAGCATAGTTAAACAGTTGAGCTTGTAGTTCTTGGCGGGCTTAGATAATAAAGTTTTTATGATTGATTATTCTTTGTGTAGTCCTCTGTAGCATTTACTATATTCGATATTCTCCCTTCCTTACTGTTGAGTGAATAAAATTTTATGGAGTAATGAAACAACAGCTGTTAAAGGAATTTACCTTATGTAATAGCAAATATTATGCAATGCACTAACAGCAGTTAGTTTACAGTTGACAACTTGCACTGTTAACATGGATTTAACAGAATTTAGAATATTTATGGGAAACAACTCGATTAGTTGTTGATTTCCACTCGGGCAGACAATTGAATAGGCGACCCTCGAATCTTGGCTGCTGGAGTTTTGTGTCTGCTGGAATTATGCCTAATTGAAAATGCATTTTATAGCAGTTCGCAGCTCGTTTAACTGCTGCTGCCAGAGGCATGTCCCGGCCATGCCAGGGCCAATAGCTAGACAGCAGCCTCTCTCTCTCTCTCTCTCTCTCTCTTTCTACATCCTCTTCTGCAGCAGCTCCTCGCCCCGCGCGCCTGTCTGGCACTCGCTGAAGGCTGAAGACTGAGACTGAAGGCCACATTCGCTTCAACTTCCACGTCATATGAGAAGCTGCTGTTGCCGTAGCTGCTGCATTTCGTATGCGGAATTTGCAGCAGAGATGCATTAATCAATCATTCATTAAATCAATCAATCAATTTATGTATTCCTCGTCTGTTTTTTTTTCGCTAGCCATTTTGTACTGCAATCGCTTTTTGCTAGAGCATTTTTGATTGATTGCCATTAATAACTCATTTTTGGAATTTATTTGCTTAGTTCGACTCGACTCGACTCGACTCGACTTCGATTCGCAGTCCTAGTTAGCTTACAAGAGTGGGCTGCACGCAAAACTGTAGACTGTAGCTTTCAGCTGGTGTTGTTAGCCTTTTGACTAATTGCTAAAAAACTTTGGATAGCTAATTAGTTAGATATGAGACCAGATATCAAATGTTAACTGAGAGCTTCCCTTTGTTAGTTTTGTTTTACTAGAACTGGTTGGAAGTTAAATCAAATAGAGCGAATCAATGTTAACAAGCGAAATCAAAGTTAACATTATAGCTCGTCAGTATAAGAGTAATGTTGTAAGTATTGCATTGATATGCATATATCATATTTAATTCTCTTTTATTTTCAACAGGAAATTAACAAATATATTGTTAACATAATATGTTAGTAAGTTTAACATTAATTAACATATGTTAATGTATCAACCTCATTCGAATTTGCCTTGAACATGATAGCTTGATATGCAAATGTTAACAAATTAACATCTTATGTTAAGTTCCTCTTCAATGCCAACTCAACTTAACTTTAAGCGCAATGTAATTGATTTTTAGCAATTCTTTTCCTTGACATCAAGTTTATCATCGTCTTCTGTTAGCATCTGTTAACTAGAGGCTAACAGCTTGACAGAACTTTATTTTATATTGTATTCCCTGCTAACCTTAGATAACATGGCAAGCTTAGTTTAGCTCTATCAATTCCAATGCTATTAATATCTTAGAGATATTAAAACTTGATTTAATATGAAATCTCTTTGTTGCACTTTAAAGAAAATGTCTGCAATGTTGCCTAATAGGATCTATAGCAATCAGGTTCATTATGTATGTCTGTGTGCGTGTTTGTCAGCGCGTGTGCATAACAATACACAATATGAATAATGCAATTTATGAGCTGCAATTCTTGTGCATGCCTCCATGCCACACACACACACACACACACACACACCCCATCCCACCTGCCCCACCCTCAGCTGCTGTTGTTGTTGTTGTTGTTGTCAATATAACGAATTTTGCAAGTTATTTGCATATTTGCGAGGACATTATTGTTCTGCTCTGTTGTGAACTCTGTCGTCTCTCGCTCTAACTGGCTATCGGCTCGGGTCGGTTTCTATGGTAAGGATGCGCAGCATATCCTGCGGCGCCCGGGTCGTCGTCCGTTTGTCCTAGGCATGTAATAAAATGCATTACGAGTCGCATGCAACATGCGAAATTCATTTCATGTGGCAATATGTTCAATTTAATAAGCCACCCACAACAACAACAACAAAATCATTCAGAATAACAGGCACAGATCTTACTTACGTACTCGGCTGCACAGTGAGACGAAATGCATTCACAGAGAAACTTACCTGCAACGAGCAAATGGAAATGGAGATTGTGATTAGTGATTAGTGAAAAAAAGACGCTTTGAGACATGAAACTAATTTTGTTTATCTTTGGCTTAGATTAAAACGCAGCTGAATGGGTTTCTTTTAGCAGTGCCAAAGGCAGGGACAGAGAGGGGGGCAAGGGCAGGCGAGCTACACGCTACTGGAGCGACAGGTAGTTTAATTTATGTGTTGCTTGTCTTGTGTTGTTTTTTTTTTTCATTTTTTTTATTGAGTTTCTTTTGCCCATTTGCTTTTTGCTGTTGCTGCCATTATGCTGCGTCGTTTTAATGGTCTCCAACAACAATAGCAGCAGCAGCAGCAGCAGCAACAGCAACAACAACAAAGTCACGAGTTGACCAGCCAACAATGGCGTTCGCAACAAGGATAAAAGGCATATAAATAAATATATAAAAATTGCAAAGAGCGACAGACAAAAATACAAATACAAACAACATCAAAATAAAACCAGAAATATTGTCTGTGAAGTTGCTGCCCCCAATCGCTGTTGTTGCAGCAGCAGCAGCAGCAGCAGCATGAAACATGTAGGAGTGCTTCAATCTGAATTGATCGACTAGGAGATACCCTGAACAATGTTTAATCGTCATGGGCTTTATGAAGAAAAAGACGTAAATTAATCAATTCTTATGATAAGCGATTGAGATCGGCTTGAGTTAGCAGAAAAAATGTTTTATAGCTGTTTCAAGCTTGCAGTCTCCGGTTGCAGAGATCCACAATGCTACAACGATATACATTGACAGTTGTTTAAACTTATCAATAATTTATATTACTTTTGAGACACGACTTCTCCTGCCTCTTACAAACACTCTCAATCACAACAATATACCCCTTTTTAGCCATTTTCAGCGGGTTTTAGGGTATCCAAAAACGCGGCAGTTTTTTGTTTTGTTTTGTTTTCTTTTTCGTTTCTGTAGGCACGCCTCCACGCTACAAGCAAAAAAGGCGTTTTCACCCCAACCCACACACAAAAAAGAAAAAAAAAACGTGACCGAGCATTTTTCAATGTCAAAAGGAAAATGTTGCTGTAGAAAATTGTATGCGCTGCTTCGTCTTTTATTTGGCTGCTTTTAATTTTGAGCGCTAGTTGAGCTAGTGAAATATATATTGTGAGGTGTAACTAAAAACACACACACACACACACAAATTGCAACAGCAGCAACAGAAACAGTTGCAAATTGTTCATGTGAAAGAAAATGTTTTTGTTATTTTTTCCATTTTTTTTTCAGGTTTTTTTTTGAAGTTTTGGCAAGGCGCATCGTAAAGAATTTACGCTACATAAAATTTAATAATTTCATTTTTTTATGGATGCGCATATGCGATACACACACATATGCATGCATAGCTCATGTGTGTGTGTGTGAGTGGTGATAGGGGCTGCTCGTGTGGGGTGGCTGGGTGTGCTGGAGTTGAATTATAGCATACTTTTAGGCGCGTGCCGTGGCGTCGCATTTGTTCAGTTTTATGGGTTACATAACGAGCGAAAATACACAGCAACTGTGTGTGCTTTAGAGCGAGCGAGAGAGGGAGATATAATGGGAGAGAGAGGGAGAGCGAACGACAAAGGGAGAGGCTGCTGGAACAAGTGCGATTTAGGTGCCAGCAGCTGCTTTGAAAGCTAAAATATGACAAATTATTTGTGCTTAAAATAAAAATAGCTGATAAAATTGAAAAAGAAAAAAGAAACAAGTAAGAACGTTGCAGTTAGGCGCAACTAACAGCGATATACTTTGTTCCCATAGGTGCATCTTATTTATTTAATAAACATTTAATAAACGAAATATTTGGGCAATTAGAAAACGTACATGGCAAGCAACAAACATTTTTCCTACACATACATACAGATTTTCACATGTACACACTATACGAGTATACACACAATTTTCTATGTATGCATACAAAAGTTTGGATGCCAGAATATTCTAAGAATTGTGACTGAATTGGGAATTTTTCGATCGTTACTTTAGTTTTGTAAAAGGCGCTCTAGCAATGTCTTATTTGGTTTTAGTTAACGAAAGCCAAGTCAGGGCAGTGGCGCTGGTGGTAAGCGCTATGCAAGCTATACTTAGGTGCGTGGGTTCGAATCCCGCAGAAAACTTCTTTTCAAAAATTATTTATTTTTTATTTTTTTAATATTTGTATATTTATTATAAAATGCTTGCTGCCAATTGATAATCATTTATAAACATACGCATATGAATTGTGCATTTAAGTAAAAACTAAAACTGCTTTATGCTTTCCGATTTGCGACGCTGTGTGGCAGGCACTTTTTCTATGCATGCATATATGTATGTATGCATGTGTACGTGTATACACATCCAAAAGTGTATACATATTGCAAGAATTGCGATTGTATTGTTTTGTGTCGTCACAAACTGCTGATCAGCTGGTCAGCTGATCAGCTGTGAATTTATTTAGGTTTACCTAACGATTACATGTTGTTTTCAAAAGACCCAGGTTCGAATCCCGCTGGAAACTTTTTATTTATTAATCGAAAACTTATGAATTTTATTTTTTAAATTCATCAATATTATTATATTTATGTTAAAATGCTTTTTGCCATCTTAGCAATTGCTACTAAGCTATTGTATGCATGAATTATGCAGTTGGCCACAACAAACTTCTTTGCCGATTTGCCACGCCCCCAGTGGGCGTAGACGCATAATTTTTTGCCAGTTCTTAGAAAGGGCCGAGGCTAACATGCCTGCAAAATTTGGTTGTTTACATTCCAAAAATGCGAAAATTACAGGGTATTTTTCGATATGCCACGCCCCCAAAGAGGCTGAAAAATTATTTTTGGGGGATCGATAGAGGAGAACATTAGTAACTCAACCATCCAATTTTCAAGCTTCTAGCTCTAAAACTGTAGGAGATATAAACTTTTGCGGTTTGCCACGCCCCCTGTGGGCGTAGATATATCTACCATAGCTTATTAGTCTTGGGTTGTCAACCCGAGTATACATGCAAAATTTCAAGTCTCTAGTGTCAATAGTGTTCAAAATATAGCACAATTTGAAAAATCACTATATATTCAGGTCCGATTTGCCACGCCCCCAATGGGCGTAGACATAAAACTTTTTGATCGATCTTCTTAGAATCATAACATTAACTCACATGCAAAATTTCAGCGTTCTAGCTTTAACGGTGTAGAAGATACGTATTTCCCGATTTGCCACGCCCCCAATGGGCGTAGATATATCCGCCATAGCTTTTTGAACTTGGGTTGTCACCCCGAGTATACATTTCAAATTGCAACTCTCTAGCTCATCATCTAGTATGATAACTTAACTATGGGCGGAAGAGTTTTCCGATTTGCCACGCCCCTAGTGGGCGGATCGGGAAAATTTTTACACTTTATAATTCGGGAACATATATGAGTATATGTTTAAAATTTCAAGTCTCTAGCTCTAATAGCGCCGAAAAATATTGCGTTCATACGGACAGACGGACAGACGGACAGACGGACAGACGGACGGACGGACAGACGGACAGACGGACAGACGGACGGACAGCAAGACGGACATTGCACAAACCCAATATACTTTTTCCCCTTCGGGAACAAAGTATAAAAAGTGTAATGTGTGTATACGTATATATGTAAATAATCTACAAACGTAATGAATTTCTGTTACAGTGAACACCCCAAAAGTAACTAGCACAGAAATCTGTTGTAGATGATTTCAAAGTAAAGCTGATTAACTTTTTTTATCAAAGATTTTCAAAAGAAAATATGAATGAAAACTAACTTGAAATCTCGCTTTTCTGCATAAGCTTTAGGTGTTTATTGGAATGGAATATGAACTAATTCCGTTTTAAAGTCAGTTTTGAGTATAAACTAGTTGAGACTAGACTGCTAGAAATGTGTTTGAGAGGTGCAAAAATAAATTCAAATTGACGTTGTAGTAGAAACAACTTTCTTTGGTTTTGAAGTCTTCGAGAGGATTTCAATATTTATTTGAATTTTAGCTATTAATTCATTATTTATTTCTTTTTTTTTTATAAGACTTCACAAATAAATTTGGGGTTTAACTATCATTGAAATTGTGTTTGTTATTGTTATAATATATATTATATATATGTATGACTTAAGATTCGCAATTGCGAACTAGTTCAATTGACTGAGCAAGTAAGGTTTCTTAAATATAAATATAATTAGTATTTATATAATTTTCTCTAAATGTCAATCTACAATCTTCATCTAATATTCTCCTTCATGTACTTTATTTGTTCCTTCATAAATCAAAGGCCCCAAGTATTAATGGCCAAGTGTCGCAGCTGTTCGGACTGTAAATGGGTCTCAGAGGCAGGTTTTATGCAATTTTGGATGTTCGTCATTTTGCTTTTATCTGAGCGTGTTGCTTTTTGCGTTAATATTTCACTAATGGCATTGGCTGACAAAATTGCATTACGCTCAAGTTGACTCATTTTAATTGAATTTTAACTTCAGTTCGAAATTGAATTACGTGCCATGGCAAAGACAGAGACGGCAATACAGCGTAGGGCGAAATCATGCAGAGACTGTGTGTGTGTGTGTACGTTACTCTCTCCCTCTCTCCCTCTCTCTATCTCTCTTACTCTCTCTGTGAGTCAGTCGTGGTTCAATAGAGCGAGCGGCGAAATGTTGCTCTGCTCGGAGCGAAAATTCATGGCGCCATGCGAAAATTGCATTAAGTCATCTGACATATTTTGAGATAATGAAATGTGGCCAGTGTTCGGCGAAAAAAATGACATTAAACTCGTAATGGGCAGCGTTCCAAAAGTGCGCCAAATGCCAAATGCCAGATGCCCCGATTCCACATGTCCAGATGTCCAGATGCCAGATGCAGTCCTGCAGGCCAAACACAGTGTGGCCAAAATTCACTTTCGCTGTGGCTGCAGCCAAAACAAAACAGCCACAACTTGTACCACACACATACACACACACACGCACACACACCCATGTATATATAGTACATATATGTATACACTCACACATGAAATTCATTATTTTGCACTTAATTAAAAACACGCGCGGACATATAAAAAAAATGAAATAAAAATAAAACTGTATCACAGTCAGTCTCTGGCCGCCCCCTAGTTGCCCCCTCGCTCATCCCTCTCCCCTTTTAGCTGCCTCGTCGACCCTTTTTTGCAGTGCTGCTGCTGCTGCTGCTGTATCCATAAAAAAACGCGGTCTGGTCAACTGGAAAAAACAACGCGCCGTGCTGTGTTTGGAGCTGGAGTCACAGTTGGCATCGCGTTGCCAGCCATCGTTAGTTGTCTGATATCGCCCCAGCAGCTCTCGCCCTCTCTTCTGCCTCTGCCTCTTCCTCTTTCTCTGTCTCTCTCGATGCTGCATTTGTTTTTGTTTTTACAGCCGCGTCGCAATTTTTTGCTGTTTGATTTTGGACTTTGGCAAAATCCTTTCGCTTTCATGCATTTAAATGTTTGCACTGCCAAAGGCCGCTGGGTTACGCCCAGACGGGGGCCCTAGAGTACAGCCAGGGGGAGGGAGGCTATTGATGTTGTTGTTCGTACTTTGCTGTTGCTGTTGTTCCGCCATGTGGCAGACAGTTTGGCCAAGAGCCATTGGTTGCTGGCGCGAAATGGCTAACTGAATTTGCATGTGACGGGCCTTTTAGGCTACGGACTGTTGAGCACTGGCGCAAAAGCTGTCCACGGCGCACAGGAAATGGAGGCAGGGCCTAGCCAGTGATACAGACACAAACACACACGCAGTCTGATAGCGAGACAAATTGAAGATTGAACATTGCCGCCAAAAAAAGGCCACAAAGAGCGCAACTAAAACTCGACTCAAGACGGGCTCTCGATACACATATGCACACATACAGATACCTACATGTGTGTGTGTGTGTATGTGAGTGTGTGCATATACATTTTAATTGCCTGTCTTGCATTTCTGCATTCGTTTTCACATCTCAAAAACATTTAATGAAGAAGACAAAAAACTAATTTTTCCATTTGGGTTCAGCTTTGATGCTTTTTTTTTTTTTTTGGTTTGTGTTTTTCGGCCAGTTGACAGATCGTGGCGAGTAGGTAGGAAGAGTGGAGCGCGAAAGTTTTGCCACTATTTTATTTATTTGCTGGACGAAATGCAAAAGGAAGCGCACAACAACAACGGCAAACAACAACGAAGAAGAAGAAGAAAGGCAGCCATAAACTACAAATCATGCCAGCGCAAAGACAACAACAGTCCAATGAACAACAGGCGCAGGCGGAGAGAAGACGGCTACAGGAAAAAAAGAAACACACAACAAAAAACTAAACTGAGAAACTAAATGCATAAAAAATTGTCTAAAAATTCAACATAACCTCGAATGATTTATGGCCGCTAGCGAATATTTAAAAGGTATACGGCGAAGGCGAAGGCGACGACTGCGACGGCGACGGCGACGGCGACAGCGGCGATGGCAGAAAAAGAAAAAAAATCAGCGAAAAAGCATAAGGAGCAAAGGAGAAAAAAACGCGCTGTGCAGCGGCAGCAAAAGAAAAAAAAAAGAAGACTACAACAAAAACAAAATAAGGAAAGAAGAATTGCCTGAGTTTTGGATTGGAGTGCTGCAACATAAATGCTGCAAGCGGGTGTGATGTACTAAAGCGTTAACAGCGAGAGCGTAAATGTTAAATGCGAAGCAACATGTGATAGAAATGCAAGTAAAACATATTTGCAAATAAGCTTAAACTAAAGGATTTTGTATTTTTATTGAGTCTGAGATTAATTAGAAATATTTAATGGAGACAAACAAGTTTTTTTGTACACAATATTTTATAGTGAATCAAATGAAATGAAGTTACTTTGCCGCTCTGTAATGATGTTATATTACATATGTTTTAACATCTTGATAATTGTTGTATGTTAATTAAAATAGGAATATTTTTATATTATAATGTTATATTACATATGTTTTAGTATGCTTTAATAATCTTTTATGTTAGTTAACATAAAAATATTTGTAAAGTCTAAATTATACTTTTATTAGCTCCGCTTTGCCTTTTTTTTTAAATTTATTTTATTAGATTCTTGTTTAGATTAAGTATACTCTTCTTTTTACTTATGATGCATATAAAACAATTAGAATATCGTATAGGGTATATACAACACTATACGCAAAGGTAAATCAAAGTAATGGGCAAAGCTCGCGCGCTGGCGGCTGTTGTTGGTGCATCTTTCGTTGCGGGCTGCGCGTTGCACATTGGCTGGCTTAAGTGCATTTTACAAGCAGGCAATACAAAAAGGACATAAATGCTTAAAAAGGGCATCCAGCAACGGCAACAATAGCAACAACAAAGGGCAACTGAGAAAAATGTGCGAAAAATTGAAAAACGAACGCAAAGGGAAATGAACAAAAAAAAAAAAAAAAAGAAGTTGAATAAAATTTACGACGAAAAGGCGTTAAGCTCGTTGTTGCTGTTGCTGCTGCTGCTGCCAGACGTTGTGTAAAGACAATGGACACATAAATTGCATTTTCACTTTTAATATTTGCGTTGCGTCCTTTTAATGAACATTTTGCTGGAATTGTTTTTGTTGCTTGTTCTGCTGCTGCATTGGCAGCGTTAATAGCAACATTTAATTATTGCCAGTCAGAGAACTTGATCAATAAATAAAAATGCCTATAAGTAGGTAAATACATGAATATATATATCATTGTATGTATATATAAGTATATAGTTTTCATATTAATCGATAAGCATGCGCTTTTAGCAGAAAATGAATTTGATTCCAGATAAAAGAAACTGGAAATAGAGAGCTGAACTACAGCGGACAAGTGGAATGAGTTCATTTAAGGATCAAGGGTAATACTCACTGGTTCATTTATTCGCATGAACAGCTGTGGACTAGTTCAGTTATTTATTTATTAGTTCATTTATTACTAGTTCACTTCACTGGTTCAGATTTGTGCAATTTCAATTGCACATCAGCTCAATTACTTACTAGTTCAATTCTTCATAAGTTCACAGTTATAGACTAGTTCACTTATTGCCAAGTTTAGTTATTTATTGCATCTGTTATAAACTAGTTACTAGTTCCATTACAGAATATCTATAAGAAGTGCTGAGCGAGTGTTAGCTTTCATATTCCATTCTTTCTTATTTAATATGAGGATAAGGATACACAGGATAAGTAAGTCTTTGCCCCAAACTGTACATCAGGTGTAATATCGTAAGTATAATACAGATAAGAAAGCTTCTAGAAATGATACAACTAAGAGTAATCCCATCTGGTGATTTCTTCTGGGCTGGCCAGTGTCACTTGGAGTGATAGGAATGCGCAAAGTTGAGAGGTAATGAAGCATGTCTGGAACGGCGAATCAAACGCTTAAATCGCCCAAGCCAAAGGCGAGAGCAACAAAGTCGGTGCCGAGACCCTAAGCCTGAACGCCTGCAACTGCAGCAAGGAGCAGTCGAACGACTGCTCCCGGGGTCAGAATATTTCATGAGCCACAACCCCTTTGCCACTATTTGGTTGCCTTTATTTTCTTTTTTTATATTTATTTTTATTTTTCATCTTCATCATCTTCTTTTTTCTATTTTGTTCATTCTTGTTATTGTTGTTTTTGCTTTTAATATGCATGCAATTGTGTGTGGCTAAAAATATGTTTAAATCGCGCCCAGAGCCAGAGTCGCAGAAAAACCAGTTTTTCGGGCTGTTGTTGTTGTTGTTGCTGTTCTTTATATATTTCTTATGGCCAGCTTGGCCAGGCCAGGCCAGGCCAAGCCAAGTCAGACCAGAGTCAAGGCGAATCGCGGCTGTAAAAGGCAGCACAAAATGCAGCTGCAGGTCTAGCTAACTCGTTATTGTTGTTGTTGTTGTTGTTGTTGTCGTTGTTGCTGCTGTTGCTGCGCGCACTTTTGGCCGTGACCTTTTGGCAGAGCGGCAAATGAATTGCCAAGTTAAATGCTGCTCGCTTGCGCTCAGCACTCTCTGTGGCCATTAAAAGATGCATAAATATTAATTAAATTATATGCAAAATGTGCTGCATACTTTGCGGGCACAAACAAATGCTTAATGGCCAACACACACATAGAGAGAGAGAGAGAGAGAGAGAGAGAGAGAGAGAGAGAGAGAGAGAGAGAGAGAGAGAGAGAGAGAGAGAGAGCGAGAGAGAGAGACAAAGAGCAATTTGTGTCGAGGTAATAAGTTATTAAATGCATGTAGGGCACACAGAGAAAGAGACAGCAACACTGCGAAGAAGACACAACAGCAAATTGTTGCTAATAACATTAAAAATGTTTATCTTTTGCAGCGCTGGCGCAAAAATCTACACAAAAGCCAAATGCTGAGGGCAAAAGTGTATTACGTAAAGACTCACAGGGCCTGTGCCGGGCGACGCGAGTGCGACAGAGAGAGAGAGAGAGAGAGAGAGAGAGAGGGAGTGGGAGAGTGAGAAAGCACACCGAAAAAAGCAGGCAAATTGAATTTTCCCTGAGCAAAATTAAATTTTCCAAGGAAATTGAATTTTTTGATTAGTTTGCTTTTTGCATCTCACTCACTCACACACACACAGCAAACCATATACATATATATATATGAATATATATATATATTTATCTATATATATATATAGCTGAAGAAGCAGCAGCAGCAGCAGTGGGAGCAGCACATAATTTAAAAGTAAAATGAAATTAAAAAAAACACAATTTTCGTGCCATCTAAATGAAAGCAATTTTTCTTGATCTTCTCTTCTTAAATTCTCTTTGTCTTGCTTTGGCTACATCATTTGCTAAATGTTATGCATATTTATTTAGTTTCGAGAACTCAATTCAATTTCAAATTAAAATCACAAGACGAAGAACATTTCTAATCCCCTCTTCTTCAGCTGCTCCTCCTGCTCCTCCTGCTCAGCCAAAAATAAATCAAAATCTGCGCCTATAAAAAGGGGTTCTCAAAAAACTGCAGGGTGCCGCAGCTGAACCGCAATTTAATGGCGTCACGCCCCCCGCTTCGTTTGCAGCGAACCGCCTTGTGGAGACTTCCCTCCCTGCCCCACACGATATGATATCCGACTGAACTGAAATCTTGCATGCATCTCCATTTCAATTCAATTCAATTGAATTCAATTCAATTCTTCTTCTCGCTCGCTTCTCTCTTAATTTTTACACATTTTGTGTGCGCGGCTTCGAAGTATTTTTAATTTTCTGCCTTTTGCACTTTTGCAGCGTCTTTTTTACCGGCCATAAAACTAATAAAAATAAAAATAAAAATAAAATAAAACTCAAGCAATGCGCCCAGAACGAAAACGAAAATGAAAACGTGTACGAAATTTGCGATTTTAATTAAATGATATGAAAATTGCAAGGAGCACAAAAAACGAAAACGATGCAGAGGAGGAAGAAGCAGATGAAGAAAATAAAACAAAAAAATGTATATACATATACATTTAAACATGAAAAAGTTAAGAGTAAAGTTCTTTGATATGCGAACTGTGCTATGCTCTATAAATATAGATACCCAATAACTATTTAACTAATTTCATTTATTTAAATGTTTCAGAAGGCCATTTCACTAAAGAGCTTAAAGTTTGAGTGGAATCTATTGTAGAGTGAATTAAGTTAATATTCAAATTCAGCTATATCAATACGGACATGTGTATATAGTTTCGACAAAATTATTAAATAGAAAGAATGAAGAGTTATTCAAAATGTTCAAAATAAAAGAGAAGTTCAATGATCACTGAGAACTTATTCTATATTTATGATTTATTTCTGCTTATTTAAAAAAATATAATCTCTATAAAAATTCAGAAAACATTTACCCACTATACGATAATTTATTGAAGTTTATTGTTGAATTTGTATAAATTTGTTAAATCTTGATAAAGTTATATTGTAATCTCAGCATTAGTAAAGAACATAAAGATATTGATATACAGGTGAATGAATAAAGATAAGAAAATATACTTTAGAGCTCAGTTCATACGATCTCAAGAACTATTATAATATCGATTAGGAGCTGTAGTAAGTTCTTAAGAGTCTATAAGGCTAATCAACAAAAACCTTTCAACATAGATATAAATAAACCTTTTTAATAGATATAAAGAAGTTAAAGCTTAAATTGACAGAGTAATTCAATATTTTGATTAAATATTTAATACAGTATATAATTGTAATTAATTTCATAAGAAAACTTTAAAAAATGTTCTTGTTATTGAAGTGGTTTATTGAAAGTTCCTTTCTCTCTCTCTCTCTCTCTCTCTCTCTCACTGGTTTCTCTTATCTTCATTCTCATTAGCTTGATTCTTTATTGAACTACTTGGTTCTATATTACAAACTCGATGAAATAGTGAGTCAACCCTTGCAAAAGCACAGGATGTGGCATTACCAAAGGAAAGGCACTATGCCTGTGTATGAGAGAGTTTCTGCTGGGCGTGGGTATGGCTCTCTCTCTCTCTCTGTGTGTGTGTGTGTGTGTGTGTGTGTGGGCGTGGGTGTGGCACAACATTGAGTCGAGAGTCAGGCCAGCGCAATTATCAACGAGTCTGTTTATATCAGCTCTTAGCATGAATCGTATGCGACATTTGAACTGCGGGCCAATTGATCAATGTGGATGCCACAAGTACGTTGCAACGAACTGACAGTGCCATTGAATTATGTGCCGCACATATTGAAGCGCATGAAAAATAATAAATGAAAAGTCAGCCAAAAAAATAAATGAAAAACCAAAGTAACGAAAATGGGCGGCAATATTAAAAATGTTGCCAACAAGTCCACGCCTCGCGACCCCACAGAATGTTTGCGTGTGTAAGCTTGTGTCTGTGTAAAAGGAAGCTGGCAAAAATAATAATATAAAATGGCGGGTTGTTTGTTGTTGTCGCTGCTGCTGCGAAAGTGGCCATTTTGTTTTGCAATATATTTTGTTGTTGTTTCTGTTTGTGCTTTTATGGCTTTAGTTTGCTTGCAAGGCAGACGCTGACCAAACAGCCACACCTACACACAGACAACACACGCACACACACACACACACACACACACGACGTCCCATTTTAATGGCACATTAAAACCAGCTTGTGTACTTTATTGTTGTTGTTTCTGTTGCTGTTGTTGCTGTGGTGTCCTGAGCAGCCAGCGATCGCAAAGAGTTGGCCTTTGTTTGGTTAACGGCCCGCCCAGCCGCACTTGCCACATAATGTGGCACTGCTCACTGAACTTTCAAATTAAAAGCGAAAACTGAGCAGCTAGCAGCCAGCAGCCAGCAGCCAGATGTTGCATGCAGCTGCAGCATCCTTGCTGCATAAGCGCTTTAATGCAGCCAACCAATAAAGGATTCTTTATTAAGATATTCAAATATTTTCCATTGGCCACACAGCAGACAACAACTTACCTGCAGAGCACTTGGCCAGGCTAACTAACATGAATAATGAAATGAAATCTTTGGCTCAGTTGCAACGAGCTGCTTCGCAGTTGAAACATTTGCATAATCTCATTTGACAACATCCGCTTCCGGCTTCGTGCTGCCATGCCTCATCATATTTTCAGCACTTCCGCTGTCGCTTTTCGGCAGTTGGGCCAAAAGCAATAATTACACCAAAAATTTGTTTTGGCCAAGGGTTCAGAGCAGCAGAGCAACAACTGCAACAACTATGCCACGTTTTTATCAACGAGCATTATTTACTCGTATTTTCATTTCTCTCTCTGTTCCTCTTTCTCTTTCTCTTTCTCTTTGCCTGCAGTTGGATTTTTCTGTATTTTTTTTGTTCGTGTTCTTGTTGTTGTTTTTGTTGCTGTTGCTGTTGCAGCTGTAAACTTTATGCATTAATTTTACATTTTGCTGCCACACCCACTGCCCACCGCCCCCTGTGTGTGTGTGTGAGTGTCTATTTGCATTAACTCGCCACATGCAAAATTTACGTTTATTTATTATGGCTGAGCCGGCTGCCATGGCCTCTTTTGCCCCCTGCCTGGTGTGGCCAAAAAATGTGTAGCAAACATTTGAATTCGCATACACACACACACACACACACTCGCATACACATCCACAGTCATAGACACACATATTCATGCACTTGCATATATGGTAAAAGTTATGTAATTATCAAAGTTTTAATGCTGCTGGCAGCGAGATCTGTGGCATTGCCCATGCCCAACCTCACGCCCACGCCCACGCCTCTTACCATTGAGTAAACTACATTTAAATGCATATATACATATATATGTGCATATATAAATAACATACGCTTGCTTTTGAAGTATGTTTTGCCTGAAAGTTGAAGAAGTGATCGGCAGCTTGCTCGACATCATTTGCAGCATTCCTCAACTCGATTCATACAGTGGTCCCTACATTTACGCATACAGTTTTTCTGCTGTTATAATTGGCAGTTACTGTCGTTCACTTTTTTTTAGATTAATTTATATTTTAGTAATAAGAGCATATATTGTAATACTGAAGCGTAGGGCTTGATTGAAATAATTAACAAATATTTAATGGAGTCTTTGTAAATGAGGAAAATTGATATCTGATGATTTTCGCTATATTTAAGCAAATCAAACCAAAGAATAAATATGTAAAATATTAATATTATTAATAATATTTTCTGACATATATTTGATATATTTATAATGCACATCAATCACTTGAGTCTATTGAAAAGGCGAGTTCATTATTAATAATATTTCATATTATTAATAATATTTTCTGACATATATTTGATATATTTATAATGCACATCAATCACTTGAGTCTATTGAAAAGGCGAGTTCAGGATATAATGGATTGGTGAATGTTTTCTGATATATATTTGATATATTTACATATAATGTAGAATCTAGTGAAATTCTATCAGGAAGTATCAGACTTGGCACAGTGCAAAAGGTCTATATATTTCTAAATGGCACCAAGAGCAGAGTCTGTCTGTCCGAAGGAACGATTTCGTAAGCTACATAACCAGAGACTCTGCCATTTATAAATTAGCTTGCATGCGACTAAAGATAAAGTTGAATACAAATTTACTATGAAGATTCCAATGATGAATACACATAAATTTTTATTAATAATTTGGATTTTGGAGATCTGTCAAGCCCTTTTTAAATGTCTCTTGATTTGGTATTTGGATATCATCATTAGCAGACTGTGAAAGCAGACTGAAGAAAGCATTCCATTAAATATCACATGGAACAAATGGTTTCTCAATCAAAGACATTTTGAATAATTAGAACTGTACGCAGGCATCTCGACTTGTCGAGAATTTCCAACTCCAACTAGTTTTTAGTATGTTCTAAGCTTGATGCGAGCATTGTGCAGTCGTTAGTATCCTACGATAACATTTCTCTTTTAGTTTTCAGCTACTTTTATTTAATACGAATCAAGGAACAAGCTAATAAGCAAACTTGTATAATAAGTCAACATACATCCACACACACACACACACACCTACGCACACAATAGAGTTCTGGCTGTTGGCCATGGCTGGCAGTCAACAGTGGGTGACATAAATATTTGCAGCACTTTGTGCGTCTGGCATTTGGCAGCGACTAATTTGATGTTTGGCCAGCAAAAGTACACATGCTGCATGCCACATAACGCATGCCACATGCAGCAAATTTAGTTTGCTTATTATTGTTAACTTTGCTGTTGTCGCCAACAGTTGTGAAATCTAAAAAGCATAAATTTGTGCAAATTGCATTGGCGAATCGCGTGCAGTTGGAAATTTGTTAATTAACACATATTGAGCGGGGTGGCAACGCTGGTAAGCTGCTGAAAAGGAAAAGCACCTGGCAACTTTTGTCTGGCTGCAGTTTCCTCTTCTTCCCCCTCTTGAAATATGCCTAATTTGCATAAAATTCTAATTTAACTGTTTTTATTTCATTTTTGCAATTCTTCTTCTTATGCTACTGCTGCTTCTTCTTCTTCTTCTTCTTCTTCTTGTTGTTGTTGGCAGCAATAGCATTATTGTTGCTCCATCTCTGTCGCACGCGCTGCTGCTCAACCACGTTTTATGATGCAATTTATTTTATTTTCGCTTTTGTATTTCTAGCAATTTCTTGTTATTTCACTTGAGAGAGCGAGCGAGAGAGAGAGAGGGCAGCAGGGCAAGAGAAACAAATTTCCATTATTTATTTTTGTTTTCTTTCTCCTTTCACGTCTGCCATTTTGTTGCTGTTCGTGTTGTTGTTGTTGTTGCTGTTGTTGTTGGTTTTACTCATGGCTGCTTCGATTATTTCGCCTGCTGCTTCCTCTTCTTATTGCTTTGCTTTTGTTTGTTTTGCTGCAAACTTTGTCGATTGTTGTTATTTCTCGACTCATTGTTGCTGCTGTTGTTGTTGTTGTTGTTGCTGTTGTTGTTGTTGCTGCCTCGTATCTGTGGCAACACATTATTTATATTTATATGTTTATTTTATAGTTTATTCATGCAAATTACTATAAAAATTGCCTTTATTTTTACATTTTTGCCCGCTTCGTTTGCCTTTAAAGCAATCGAAATTGCCCAGCAGCAGGAGGCGGCCAGCAGGAGGGGGCGGGACTGTCTTTGGTCGCGTGGTTTGTGCACCTCAGCTGTGGCACGTAAGAAAATCAATATGCCTCCACGACGGTTTCTTTCGTTATATTTCCTTCTTTTATTTTTTTTTTCATTTTTCTACTTCTTGTATACCCTGTTTTTTTTGTGCTTCCTTCTTCTTCTGTGTGTTTTAATTTCTTATACGCGCACGTTCGTATGAATTATTTATAAACCTGCCTCGAAGTCCAAGTCGGCCCCCGAAAAGCATAAGCAACAATTTTTATGGCCGCTCGTTTAAAAACAACAAAATATCTGCATTTTTTTATTATTATTATTTTTTATTATTAGCTGCTGGAATTTCTGGCGCAAAGAGTTTCCAGTTTTTGCTATTTGTGTTTTCTTTTTTGCAAACAATTTTCTTTAATGTTTTTTAGTCGCTCAAAATAATAAAGAAAATAAAACGAAGAAGCCAAAGAAGAATGTTGAAATCTAAAAAATGTTGCAGGCATTTTAAGCGCGTACACACAGAGAGAGATAGAGAGAGAGAAAGAGAGAGACACAAAGAGTGAGAGAGGGAAACACTCTCGCACACACAAAATATGCAAAATATTCAAATTTTCAAGCGAATTGGAATTTTAAGCAAATGAAATGTGTTTCGAGTGAGTTGTAGTAGGGCGGTTTTTGAAAGTTTTTTATTTGATTTGCGCCACGTTGAAGGGTTGCTCGATCGGGTGCCGGGTCGGGGTGCTTGGGCTTGGCTTGGGGTCACACTAATGGGTATTGTGTTGGTTGGGGTAGCTGCTTAGTTGCCAGGCAACGAGCTTGTTTATCGAGGGGCTCGAGGCGGGGCCCACTGCATTATCAATGAGGGCTCTAGGCAAATATTCAGTGAGCGAGCGAGCGAGTATGTGAGAACAAAAGCCGGCTTATATAGTACTACATACAGACATATGCAGAATTTGATATGTAGGTGTGCTGTATGCATAATGGATCCAATTAAGTTGAGCTTGGCAACTATTGAAAGTTATTTCGAAGCATTTCACGTAATAACCAAGCTGACTAAGCTGCCATTTTCTTTAACAAGTTGATTGAGACGGGGAACTGAAGTTGAGGTCGGGCGAGGTCGGGTGAGGTTGGCTGCCTTCACAAATGACAGTTGCGAGCAGTTAGGAACTTTCGAAATAGCATTCGATTGCACATTAAATTTCTTGAGCACACAATCAGCATAATCTATTGAGGCAATTCGTTGAAATGTAAATGACTTTTGTTGCAGACAATAAATGCGCCTTTCCTCTAAGACATTTGCAGTTTATCGATTGATAGCATGTTGAAAAAAGTATTATATATAATTGTTAGTCACAAATTGAGTGCAGCTCATTTCCTCTCAAAACAGAACTCTTGAGGAAAAAGAAGCGATTATAGAAAAGCTAAGTGAACTTGAATATATTTCAAATACAGTTGAAGACATTCATTGTCTTGGACAACACAAATATATATAAAGGATGCATATATATAAAGGATAAAGAAAATGCTACAATAATAAACATTTTATAGAAATGATATGAGTTCTACGTGTGCTCTTATTGCGAGTGAGAAGCCATTGATACTAGGAAAGATATACTTTATCCCTTTATATCTTTATTATACTCTGTTCCCAAAAGGAAAAAGAGTATATTGGGTATATTAATTTGGAAAATAGGAATATAGATGTTTAAGATTCTGTATAAAGTATATGTATATAATATGTATGTATGTGTGACAACGAGGAGTTAACAAAGTCCACTACAGCTAGGGGAAGCTATGGGTGAAATTGTCTTTGAAGAAGTTTTGAACTCGATTGTAAGAATATTGTGGGAAACATGACTAGATCTGCTCTGCAATCAGTATACTCTGATAAATTAATTAACTTTATATATATGTCTATAAATAATTTATACATATATATATATAAATATGTATTAAGTTTGCAATGTCTCAGTCAATGCCCTGAGGCAAAAGTGCAATGCAAATGTGCGGAAAATGCAGGCAAGCAAATAACGACAACAACAACAACAGCAAACAACATACATATACTATAATGACAACAACAACAGCAACAGCAACAACAGCATTAAAAATTAAAAACACTCAAAATTCATTTAATACAGGTTTCTGGTTTTGCGTTTGCCTCCAGAGTGCACGACAAAATCAACACACACACACACAGAGAGACGCACATCTACATGCATGCACACGCACACTAGTGGGCGGCTACCAATACATGAACAATGTGCACATTACCGTCGCGTAAAATGTAAAGGAAGAAAACTACGAATATTTTTCGTATGCACGCCCAATTTAAAATTAATTGCCAGACACAAAAGAACAGCAACGACGATAATCATGATGACGATGATGATGATGATGAGAGGAGCGGAGACGTGGCTGAGGATGTGCACGAGCACGAGGATTGGGGCGTGCCAGAGCGAACTGTTGCAGCAGGGCGTGCCCACAAATTGCGTGGCTATAGACATACATACATAACTATACATAACATACATGTGTGTGTGTGTGTGTGTGTGTGTGAGTGGGTGTTGGTGTATTCACTGGCTGTGTACTGGAGTATGCATGCAGAAAATTAAAATTAATAATTTATACAATAAAGCAGAAGTCGACGCAGAAAAATAAAAATAAAATGAGCCGAGCTTTAAGCAAATATAAATTCATTAAATGAAAATCCCTTTTTCGCTTGAACAAAAACAAACAAAAGGAAACGTATTAAAAACTTATATTTCATCATTGAGGGCGCCAACAATTATGCGACAGCTGCCCGACACCCAAATTGACCAAGCAAATTGTAGGGCTGCCACATTGGCAACAAGCAATGGGCGTGGCATGCTTTAGCAGCACGCAATCGCCACGATTCGCATCGCATACATTGTATGTCCGAATAAAGATGCAATTAGCACACCCCTCCCAATTAATAAGACGATAGCCCTTAGAGCATCGCATCAAGCATACATATATGTATGTGTATGTATGTGCTTATCCATTATATGCTGAGATCGTAATAACTCTTTCAAAAAAGTAAAGATCTTTAAATTGAGATTTAGAAAATAAATTAAAATTGCAAGTTTGCCTTTTGAATATTTGAAGAAACGACCTAGAATACTTCTAGAGGCTCTCTAAAGCCTCTCTAAATCGTAAATCATATACTCAATGTCGATAGCATCTTATTATATCGAGCAACGTCGATACGAACAAAGTGAAATTGATTTTGATTGGGAATACAAAGAAAAGTTATTGATTACTTAAAGTATTTTGATACCAGTTTCGAAACTCTTCTAATTTACTTTGGTTGCCATTGATCAAATACTTCCATATTATGTATATAACACATATTCACATATATGTCTATATTATAGGCATAGTTACATCGTCTATCACCTTTCTCCCACATATCGATCGGGTTAAGACATTTATACTAATTTTCTCGTCATACACCCACTACATTGAGATCAGCTGGAATATTCCCTGAGTCCCGCTTAAGCGCACTATTTAGTTTCGAATACGATGTCAGTCTTGGCATTATCTCTGCTTTGTCCTTCTTTCTACATTTAATCGTTTGTGTGTTTCACACGCTGTGACTGTAGTGCTAATAGTGCTGTCCTTGTCCCACATCTCATTGGGATATTGTGAGTAAGGCTGTCTTTGTCTCACATCTCATTTGGACGAGGCAAATAGATTTCTTGGCAAGTTTTGCTTTCTTATGATGTTGCTTGATTGCTTGCTTATATTGTTGTTGTTGTTGTTTACGTTGCCTGGCTTAAAACAATCAAGCAAGCAACAACAACAACAACAATAACAAAGTGACTGTTGCACTTTTTGCTGGCTCTGCTTCTTATGAAGTTTTGTTGTTATTGTTGTTGTTGGCTGCAGCTGTTATTTGCAGGCAAAGTTAGTTTTGTGGACCCAGCCCAGCCCAGGCAATAATAATAACAGCAATAATAATAATAACAACAGCAAACAAGAAACCCAACAACAACAACAACAAGAACGAAGCACAACACACAACGTCGAACTTTAATTGCATAATTATGTGCAGTTTGCAATTTATCATTTTCATTTTTCCATGTTGTCGTTTTTTGTTTCGTTTCGTTTCGTTTTGTTTCGTATCGTATCGTATCGTTCCCCTTTCGCTTTGCAATGTTTTTGTTGTTTTTGCTTGCTGTAATTTATGTGCTCGCTTCTACTGCTGCTGTTGCTGTCGTTGCTGCTTCTTCTTCTTCTTACATTTTTTTTTTGCTGCTTTTGTTTTGCCTGGCAGCAGAGGAACTGGCGGCAGCGGCATGAAATTTAATGCAGCGCAAATATTGTGCATATATTTCTTGTTGCTTTTGTTTGCACACTTTTTTCATTGTCGTTTTCGCTTTTCTGTTGTCTCTCCTGCCTTTGTCTTCTAGCTGCGTGTGTGTGAGTGGGAGAGGTAGAGAGATAGTGAGGTATCGAGGTAGCGAGGGAGAGGGACAGATAGAAGAGAACTCGGCGTGGTTTATTAATTATAATTTATGTTTAATTCCTTTCGTGCTTATCGCGACGCTTCAAATCGCCGAATGTTCATATTGAAGTGCAGCTGATGCCGCTGCTCCTGCCCCTACTCCTGCTGCTGCTCCTGCTCCAGCCCCTTCTCTTGCGTGCGTGGGAAATCGTATTGGCAATCAAGCAATTAGTGAATGCCATCAAATGGACATTAGGCATAGACAGCAGTAGCAGCAGCAGCAGCAGCAGACCAGAGGATAGCAGACGAAGCGAGAGTGAAATGGCTGACAGCAACAGCGAATATCCATTCCAGACAGACATCCATTCATATATAAATACACAATATATGTATGTACATATATACAGCGAAGAGATATAGACAAGAACAAGCTCGAGCATCTGCAATGTGACAAAGTTCGTGGCATGTCTATGACCGTTTTGGCATTTTGACTGGGGCTGGGGATGGGGAATGGGTTTGCTGCTTCAATCTAAGAGCTGCAGCAGACGTTTAGGGGCTGAGGCGAAGCCGGCAGCGAAATTGGCGACCAGACGATGTTGTTGTGACGTTGCATTAAGCAGCAGCAGAAGCAGCAGCAGCAGCAGCAGTAAAAACATCTTTTGCTCTGCGAGACAGAGACAAGGAATGCGACGAAAGCGCAGAAAATATTGAAAAACAAAGAAAATTAGTTGCAGAGCATACGCTGTGCATATGCGTGTGTATGTGTATGTGTGTGACTGTCTCTCTGTGTGCAAAAAGTTGACTGCCAAAGAAAACAACAGACAGACGACAAAATACAGCGAACAACAGACAACGCGTCGTATGAGCAATGCCAATGCAATGGCGCCGCTTCATGTTTTAAGGGTTGAACTAATCACAGACAATGTACGTATATACACATACGTGAATCTCTATTGTGTATGTGTGAGTGTGTGTTTAAGTTTGTTATATTTGTAGCTGCGCACACGGACAATGGCTTAGAACAGCTCTCCTGGGAGAGCGCGGGGGGAGAGAGTGTCTTGTGGAAGGGGTTGCTTGTTGTTGTGTGAATGTTGACGGCAGTCGAGCACTCGAGCCTCGCAATGAGTCCAATTGCCAATTGGCGAAATGCGTGAGAGTCGGCAACAAACTAATCCTCAGCAGAAAAGTATGCTATGCCAAATTGCGCCTCGGCTTAAAGTGAGGCGCATTAAAGCCTTGAAGAATTTGGCTGTGCTGCAAAATTTATCAAAAACAAAAATAACACACAAAAAAAAAAAAAAAAAAACGTAATAAAAATAGCTGAACGCAAACGGAAACAACCCCCGTGAGCGCACTTAATGCCAAAATTAAAGCGACTCCAGAGTCGCCCACCAAAAGCGACACACAGCCGCACACAGACAGCACACACACTTGGCTATATACATATATAAACGTATATATAAATATATATATATATATATATATATAAGTGTGTGTGCTTGTTTATATAAGGCATTATAGACGCGCATTTCGTATGCGGCAGTGTGAGCTGGCAATTGAAAAGCTTTTCTGCTGCCATCGTTGTCGACGTCGTCGTCGTCGTCGTCGTCGGCGTCAACGTCGGCGTCGCCGTCATCGCTTTTTCTTGCTTACTTTTTGTAGCAGCAACTTCAGCTAAGGGTGGGAAGTTTTCAAAGTATTGGAGATAGTCAAATTTGAAGCGAAAACTATTTTTAATAAATATTGATTAGCTTGAAAGACTTTAATACAAATCTTATGAAAAACATATAACTTATTGTACAAGGAAAACCCAATCGAAATTAAATGTGTGGCTAAAAGATAAAATATAATGATAATCAAATATATATATAAATGTAAAGAACAAAACTGAATTGGAAAACAATTTGAGTGGCTTTTGCATCATCATTTTTATATGTGCAGTAAAACTCTCTCTCTCTCTGGGAAGACTTGATTATTATATATGCTTTATATATCAATTTTGTTCAGTTCTAATATCAGTTTCAAATATTGTTTTGCTGTAAATAAAATATATAAAATATTTGTATATGCAAAGAGATTGATCAATTTCCTTGGCAGCATTAAAATGCACAAAGTTCTGAAGCGGTCCTCGTATGATGGCAACGAGGCAAACACATACATACTTGCATGCGTGTGAGTGTGTGTGTGTCATGCACATTTATCAAGTGTATGTGTATGTACATATGTATGTATATAGTCAAAGCTGAACTTGCTGCTATGTGAGAGCAACAACAACAGCTGAGCTATCTATGGGAGTGTGCATGTGTGTGAGTGTGTGTGTGTGCTGGGTAGTGGAGGGGGTTGCCAATGGGGGTTGTTGTTGCCACGAATGGGGCCGAGTGGAGCTGTGACGCGTAAGACAAGCCAGATAGATAAATAAGAAGTGTGAGAAAGACAGAGAGAAAGAGAGAGATAGAGAGCGCGCGAGAGAGGGAGTAGGCGAGAGAGTGAGATGGAAAGAGGGTGTGTAGAGGGTGGAGAGAGCGAGCAGTAAATAAAAAAACAAGTACACAAGAAATTAACGAGCAAACGATTTTTATGGCAGCATTTTGTGCCTTAAAGCGCTTAATGCGCTTTATGGCTATGTGTGTGCGTATGTGTGAGTGTGTGTGTGTGTGAAGTGTTTCATCTGGCAGTAAGTGTGTGTGTGTGTGTGTGTGTGTGTTAGTTGAAAAATGTTTTAAAAATGACATGCTTCGAAAGTTTAAGCAATTTATGTTCATTTTAAATTGAATTTCAAATTTATTGCTGCAATTTTGTCTGCCTGCCTGTGTGCGTGTGTGTGTGTGTGTGTGTGCACGTGTGTGTGTGCGTAAGTCACAGGAAACGGAAGTGCTTGGCTTTTGTATAACGGTATGTTTCTGCTCGTGTGTGTGTGTGTGTTGTAAATTGTGAAACTCATTGTTTACTGCTGCAAGAAAATTAATTGTTCGAAAAAAAGTTGCAAACGCAAATCTTTTGGCCTTAAATTAAATTTAAGTGCCAGACGCTGGGAAATTGATTTAATTTGTATTCAGAGTAGCACAATTTAAGAATGAAAAAGGTAGACGAACGCGCAACATCAATGGCAAAGCTCAACTTTGCCTAACCTTTGGGTCAGAGGTCAATCAACTTTTGTCAAAGAGACGGGGACTGTGGCCAAATGAAAAACCTTTCAGAGTTTTTCCACTTGAGCCGCAAAAGAAGACTTTGGGGTTCCCTCAGACAATTCGGCAGACTTGTCTGCCAGCTGCACAAAGCCGACAGGCGGACAACAAGGACCAAAATATCAAAATACGAGCAAAAAGGACATGCAAACAGCGCTGCGGGCTCAGGTCCTTGACTCAGCAGCAACAGTTGATAACGCAGCAGGCGAAAGTCGCAACAAAAAAAAAAAAAAACAAAAAGGGACGCTGACTCTGACAAAAGGTTGACGACACTTGCCAGCCCAAAAAGGATAAAAAGCAGCAAAAAAATAAATATATATGTGTATGTGTATGTGTGACAACAAATTTCGGAAAACGGATGTCAGAGGCTAGCACTAGGCACAGCCTTTGCCTTGGCTTCTGCCTTTGCCTTTGCCTTTGCTTTTGCCAATAGCCCAAGGATGTTTGAGCGCTTGCCTTTTTATTATATACATGCTGTGACCCATCTTGCCCCCTTCCTTTGCCTCCTTCTCGCTGGCAAAAGGGTCAAGTGCGTGCGCGTGGCAGGCAAGGGTTAATGCCGCCCGGACATAATGAAGCGCAATGACCTTTTTCCAGCTGCTACTCATTATTAGATGAGTCGCTTGGCATTTTCCGCTTTTTTTCTCTTTTCCTTTTTTTTTTTTTGTGTCCGACCTTGGCCTACTGAGCCTGAACTTGACTTTTGTTCACGCAGAGCCTTGACATTGAAATGGATCCCATGGCAAATTGTTTCGCTGCTGTTGTTGGCTGCCGCGCTTTTTGGCTTGGTCAGATTTCAATTGAATTGGCAACAAGCAGCAGGCAGCAGACAGCGCGGCCGCCTGAGGGCCGCTTTGACGAGGCCCAAACACACACACACACACACAGCCACAGATACAGATACACAGAGAACCAAAAGCCAACCAGCCAAGAGTCGACAGCTGTTGCTGCCAGTTGGCAGTTGGCAGTTGGCAGTTGCGTGGCCTTAGCAGCGCTTTCATTGTTCCGGCTTAAGTGCCATGGATCGCACAGACACACACACATATACAGTATACAGTTGCAGCTATGCCCTGCGTCCCTCTCTTGGCCATTCGCTCATAAAAATAAACCGCAACAAGCTGGCAACTGGCAACTGGCAACTGGCAACTGGGAACTCCTCACGTGCTGCGTGTGCCAAAAGTCTGCCTTTTGGCTTGCCCCTGGTCTCGTCTCGATTACGTTTCAGTTTGGGACATCACAAGTGGTGCCAAGTGCTGCTGGGGACGGACAAACAGTTGGACGACAAATTGTCTGCCTGTTGCCAGTTGCCAGTTGGCCTGGTCTGGTCTGGTCGCGTCTGGTCTGCTGTGGCCTGGTGTCTGCCGACTGGGTCTGCTGTTTTTTACGAGCCGCATGTAAGCTCTTTGGATATCATAGCCATGGCATCGCCGTCGCAGTTGCACGTAGGAGTCGTCTGTCGTCTGCTGCTGCTGCTGCTGCTGCTGCTGCTGGCTCCGTTTGGTAGCCGCAATCACAGCCACAGTCCCTGTCACGGTTGGTGGTGCCTCGCGGTGGCTCGTTGCCGGCTACTGAGGTAGCCGCCGTGGCGCCGACATGTTCAGCATGTTGCCCATTTATGTGCTGCTGCCGTTTTTCCCTCCTTTTCTTTGCCTCTTTTTTTTTCATGTTTTTTCTTTTATTTCTGCTTTGTGCGCTTTTTGTGTGTTTTGACTGATGGCCGAGGTGTGGCCAAGTCGCGGACATGGCTTGACATTATGTGGTGGCAACCCGTTGAGTGGCTTTTGAGCGGCGCCTAATTAGACGTTAAGTGCAGCGTGTGGCTTATATTCAACTGGAGCTTGCCCCACTCTCCGTGTGTGTGCCATGGCCATGGTCACCCTGGGGGGCACTGCCACACAGCTCGCTGTCCAAACATTGTGACAGCTGATTGCATCGCCCAGACACACATGTATGTATGTGTGTGTGTGTGTGTGCGTGTGTGTGAGTTGACTAATTGCCGCCAACGACGCGTCGCTGCCAACGCTTCAAATGTTGCACGCTGCACGCCGCATTCTGCATTCAGCACATTGGATTTTGCGTGTATGAATACGAGTAGAAAAAAAAAAACAAATTCTTTTATTTGCAATGGGCGCCAGCTGTGGCATGTGGGCGTGGGTGTTGCCTTAAATGTTCAGCATGCCAGCGCAAAAATGCTGCAGCTTACACTGTGCAACAAAACTAGGTAAGTAAGTGTTAGCAAGAAGAGATTTGTTAAATCTTTTGCATATTATATTTTGAAATAGGATAAACTCTAACTAATCTATGCCTGCATATCTTGCTCTTTTATATATAACTGTATTATATATATTTAATTAAAAATTAATATGACATTTTTATACTTTGAAGCGGGGTATAATGTGTATTTTTGCTCAGAAAATATTTGGATCAAATCTCAAATTTATAAAATGTGCTAAATACCTCATCTCATCTTCCTCTAGTCATTGAAATTTTTTGAAGGCATTTTAGTAGAACTTCAAGAGATGCTTACTGAATGTTTTTGGATAATAATTAACGCAGAATTGATTGCATTGAATACTATCTTCTTAATCAGTTGGACTATTTCCATGTGAGAAGAGATGGGAGAGATATTGTAACGGAGCATTCAAATCATAGTTATAGGAAGTAATTAGGGAAAGAATTAGTGATGTGTTCTCATGAAGTTGAAGATAGAATTCTTTATATTATATAAGAGAAACATGGGTGCCAACATACACAATTTCGAAGAGAAGAGCATAGAAATAGATTTTAGTTTAATTTGAGCGTTTTCATTAAGCTACAAGAAAGCAATAAATCAGACAACTCCAATTTGAGCTGATTAATATAAATTGTTCATAAGGTAAATAATAATATATATTTTGGGAAGCAGCAAATGAGTCTAGTGCGATAGCAGATATAGAGTGAAGCCAAGTGCTTTCGTGTTGAACAAATTCTCGTTGGCCAGTGTAGGTCAACGATAGCTGCGGACCATGTCCATTAGGGACAGCCTACATACATATGCAGATTGCATGACACGGCGGGCAACAAGTGGCAGACAGGCTGCCACAAGCGACATTGGCTGTGGCTGTGGCACTAGCCATGGCCATGGACCGAGAACAGGATTGGAAACGGGATTGGGCCAACAAAGACCGACACGGACATGAACAATGGCCGCAGCGCAGCTCAGCGCAGCGCTTGCCAAAAATGCTTGCAAACATGAATGCACGTTGCACGTTGCTCGTTGTAGGTTGTACGTTGCTGGAGCTGGAGTTGGAGTTGGAGTTGCAGTTGGAGCCAAATGGAGAAGTGACGCTGTTGGCGTTGTCCTTGGTAAGTCCCGCACGGCCATTTCATGTTTTTTTTTGCTTTTCCAGTTGACTTTTTGCAGGCGATAAAGGTCACGAGATGGCAATGTCAATGCAATGCGACCTGAATTTTCGGCGTCGCGGTGGCAGCCAACATTGGCAGCTGTTGTTGGTCACTGGGACAGCCAGCGACAACGATACGAAACTTCACTTTCACCTAGTCAGCCAACCAGGCAGGCAGGCAACAAAAGACTGCGGCAACAACAACGCCAACATGGACAAACTTTGCAACTGTTGCCGGAAAGACAGCAGCAACAGTTGCAACAGCAGCAGCAGCAGCTGCAACAGCGGCACACAAAATGCCAACGGGCTTGCAACTGGCAATAGACTAGAACGAGAACGAGAACGAGAATGAGACCCAAGTGCGAAACTGAAGCAAAGACCAAGTGGAGAGCAACTCAAAGCCAAGTCGGGGACCAAGTGCTGAAGACTAATTCAAAGGCAAACCGCAGCCAAACTTAAAGAAGCTGCCGCCGCGCCAGTTGCCAGCATCAGTTGCCAGTTCAATGTCAAGCGCCGCTGTGTTAGGAGGCACGCAGTCAGTCGAGGGCAGAGTCAAGAAACAGTGAGACTTGTTGCTCACTTTTGCCATTTTATGGAGCAACGTGATTTGGCTACGACTAAGGATGTTTGGATGTGGCATGCCGCATGCCGTCTACCGCATGCTGCCAGTTGCCATCGTTGCCATCGTTGCCATCGTTGCCATCGTTGCGAACGGTGCCTGTCTGGGTTTTTATGGGCTTGCCAAGGAATGTCAAGTTCTGTCTGTTCGTTCCCCGGGTAGTACAACTCTCTCTGTCTCTCTCTCTGTGTGTGTGTGGCCATGACGACATAATCAACGCTTCATTGACGGGGCACTCGGGATGCGAATGTGGACATAAAGACAGCTGTTGCCGCTGCCGTTTTACAAGACAAATCGCCAGATTAAAGCAGCACCGACAATGGGGTGTGGCACGCAACATGCCGCACAAGGACACAAGGAAAACGGCACAGGATGTGACGACGATGAAGTCTGCGAATGACTCTCAAGTTTGGTTAACTTTTTACGACCACCATGTGAAGGCGGAGATGAACGCGGTGGAGGAGCAGGAGTCGGAGCAGAGGACGGAGGCCAATGGGAAGCAGCATGGAAAAAAGGCTCAAGTTGCAGACAAGGAGCATTAATCGCTGTAAGGGAAGTCGATTCCATGGAGTCCTTGAGCTGAATGCTGATGTTGCCGTATTACGTATAACAACACTTGGCTCAGTCAGCTGTTTCTTAGCTAAATACTTATAGCCCATATTATATGGATAATAGACACAACTTCTGGACTACATTTTATATATTCCGATAAGGTAGAAATGAAGTTTCAATGATCTTTGTTTGGATTTAATTGACTTGACGAGGGAAATGGTAAAATGGGAAACAGTAAAAAATTATAGAAACTTAAGGATCTTTAGTCTATATTTTGGGAACAAATCAAAAATATAATTCCTTGATATGTATATGTTAATCAATTTACTTAATTTGATAGATGTATTTTCAGTATATATTTATACTTTTGTTTCTTATTTGATTACAATAATTTAAGAGTTTTATTTTAATAATTAATATATTTTATGTATTAAATTTTGTTATATTTTATATATATATTTTTTAAATTATTATATTATTATTGAAAATGTTTATCTTGAATACTTTTATAAATGTCATATATTATATATTTCTATATCGCTTATATTTTTCTGTTTTATAATTCTCAATTAAATTCATCTAATTATTAAGAGATATACGCTCATAGACCACTGTAGCTTAAATAAAATATTCATAAATACCAGGAATCATAGCATAGAAGAGCAACAGGGAATCGCTGCGGGATGTGGGCTGCGGTCTGTGGGCTGTGACGTAGTCAGGAAGTGTGTGAATGACTATTAAATTAGACAACTTTTTACGAGCCACGACCTTGAAAGGGAAAAGCCATGCCGGCAGCTAGACAGTCCCGCAGTTGCGTGTCAAAGCCTTGGCTAAGGTCAAAGCCAGAGCGAAAGCCAAAGTCAAAGCGTTGGCAATGTCAGCCTCTGACGCTGTTTAGCTGGAAGCGAGTGCCCAACGGTCCGCCGATTCCCCAGTCGCGCAGACAGACCCTCCTCTTTGACAAACAATGCTCGTAAGTAGCTAGACCGACCGGGCCTGGGTCTGGGTCTGGGTCTGGGACTGAGTCTGGGTTTGGGTCTGGGTCTGGGTCTGGGACTCTCTGTCTGTGTCTGCTGCTGTCTGTGCCGCTGACTCTGTTTGGGTCTTGCTACGTGCGGCATGTTGCGACTTCAGAGCAGCGGCGTTGGCGGCAGCCTTTGGGAGCGTAACTTTGTCTGCCCTTTTGCGTTTTTATTTTGTTTTTTTTTTCTTTCTTTTTTTTTCTTTTTGCGCCCTCAGTGTGCTTTGAGGCTGATGCCAGAGAGGACGGCACAAATGGTTGACCCCAGTGCTTGCCACTGACTCTGCGAGTTTGCTACGTGCAACGCGTGGTGGATGGATTATGCTGCTGCTTAATGGGGGGACCAGCAGACGGAAAGCCTGTTGCCCATTTGCCTGCGCAAACAATGCGGATGCCCCGGCGTGATGACGTGGAAAATGTTGCCGCATGCCGCGACAGCCACTCAAAGTGGGTCTGCAGACTGAGTCAGCGTTTGGGTCTGTTTGGGTCTGTTTGGGTCTGGGTCTGGGCCAGGGACTTCGTCTGCTCAACCGCAGACAAACTGTCTACCGCGTGACTTAATTAGCTTGCTTGACTGTGCATTGTGTATTGTGTGACTGTGTGATTGTGACGAAGGCTTGGCGCAATAAAAAGCCAAGCAGCCGAAGGCGTTTAGCGGTAGCGAAACAGATGGATGCACTTACCCCAGTTGTTGGTGTTCCATTGCCAGCGGCTACTGCGGTGGCATTGACGACGACGGCATTGGCGCCAGTTGCCTTGCCCTTGCCGCGCCCGCGCTTCGCATCGGCACGAACGGGTTGGCCGTCGGCACCGTAAACGATCTGAAAATTAAATAAATGACAGCGAAAAGTTTTTGTAAGTGAATATTAATAATGAGGAGTGCCAAAGAACTTATATTTCTTAAGAGGAAGCATTTAGCAAATACATTTTGTTATTTACTACTGTTGATTAATCATTCTCCTTTATATTATTCATGCTTGCATACCTAATTCAAACTTTCTTTCTTTTTACTATCCATTGCACAAAGTTAGTTTTATTAATAACTTTTAAATAAATATTTTTATTACTTTATTACTTGCTACAATATTTACATTTGTATTCTATGTATTTTGAAGTGATTACATATAAAAATACATAGAATTAATACATTGAAAAATACATAGAATAGTAAATAAATCGAAATAACAACTGAACTAGCCAAGACGCAAACCAGCAAGCAGAATGGAAAAGTGAACTGCTTTAGAAGTACTGCTTCTCTGTTATAGAAGTTATTGTTATGTGGCATTGCATTAAAGCAGTGTACAGAACATGCTTTTCGCCATCGCAAGCAGCAACCATGTGCCCACTCAGGGCTGCACGAAAAGCAGTGCATGGCAAGCAGTCATTCAAAGCGCGATTGTAAACGCGCGCGATTTGCGTCAGTTTATTGTAAACTGCTTGCATGTTTGACGCGTTTTTGGTAGAGTAGCAGGAAATGTTTTAGTTTAATCTATATAATTATTTATGATAATAAAAAATGTATATGAAAATTACAACTACTTTGAAATGTAAAACAATAATTATTACAAAAAAAAGTGACATTGACCCTATATCAAAATAGAATGCATCCTTAATTAAATGCTTTAGTTTCAAGTGGAAATTATTCTCACTGTAAGATGAGCCTCTGATAATTCCAATAGACATGACAAATGCTGCACATATTTTATTCCGCGACTTATGGCAGTCACATACTTATGAAACCTCACTCGGCATCTATTTCCGGCGAAAAGACATAAATATAATTCTTCGAGTCTCAGACGCGGCTGCGTCTTAAAGTGCTTCAGCGCACAGGAACCATTAAGCAAAGTGCTGGGAAAACACATAACTGTGAACGGTAAGCGGAAAATTAAAAATCCAAATGGAAATCTAGTGCTCGCCTCCACACACACACACACACACGGAGAGAGTCAGTCACGGGCAGGCGCGCATTCATCTTATGTGCGCAGGCGCGCCGCAGCATCCAAAAATAAATGCAGCAGACGGACGCGACATATGGACCCAGACGAGCGCCAACTGCTGGAGTGGAAGGCAGGGCGAAGGGGAGTTGCAGATGGGGCTGCGAATGGGTGGGGTACTGCAACAGGCAGCAATGGCTGCGCTGAGTTTTGTGGAAATGGAAATGGACGCGGATGCTTCGCAGGAGTGCTGCTGGAATGCCCTTGTCGCTGTTGCCTGCTCTGAGTGACAGACGGCTGCGCCTTAACGGTAAATAAGCAACGCCTGGCAGAGGCAGCTGGGGCAAGATGCCGTAAGATGCCGTAAGATGCCGTAAGATGCCATAAGATGCCGAAGACTGTGCTGTTGGCACGCGCAGGCGCGCACATGTTGCTGCCACATCAACATAAACAGCCTCGTCAGGGGCTGCGCATATCTTGGGCAGTCGCATCTACATCCACATCCACATCCACTTTTAGCAGCAGTTGTCATTTCGGAAGCAATTATTTTAATGCAAGCTGCAAGCGTGCCATGCTCCCAGTCTCAGACTCGCTCTCAGTCCCTGTCCCAGACGCAGACGCAGACGCAGTTGCTGTTGCAGTTGCAGTTGCATTTGCAGCCCCATGAAGTGACAGCAGCAATGACGACAAAGACGACATCTTGTCGATGTCACATAGGCTTGGATTTTGGTGAGCATTACACTCATGCGCGCACACTCACGCACTCACACACACTCGCATGTAAATGGGGCTGAGGGGCTGTTGATCTAAATTTAGTTCGGCTAAGAGTTACCGAGGTGATTTGCTGACTTTTTTCTTCTGGAAATTGATATTGTGCAGCATTCTCAGTGTACAGTTGGCCCCAAAACATGCCGACTAAATGTGGAGCATGCCAGAGTAGAGAAGGTGAGCTGCATTTATATTGATCTCGTCTTCAATACATTTATTGTTCGCTTTTTACTGAATACATTCTTTCTTCTTCTTTCTACAAGAATCTATTAATGCATTAGCAAGCAATAAATTTAACGTATCTAAGTATGTAATTAGATAAAACAAAAAAGTATTGGAAATTCAAGCAAGCTTGCATTGGTAAATTAAATTTTGTGTGTCTGTTATCAGTTTTGAATTCATTCAATGGAATTGTGATATCTTGACTTAACTCTTACTTGTATTGTAGAGATCACAATTGAAAAGTCTAACTGGTAGTTTAATTAATGTGCATAGTTAAAAACAATTGTCAATATGTGATTGACTTGAATTGCATCTCATTTCATCCTGAATCATTACTGAATGAGATCGATCCTGAATCATTGCTATTGTCTGTGAATGTGCACAATTATATTGATATTGATTTAGTATAACGTTTCAAAGTCTAACGTGAAGAGGCTCTATTAGAAACGTTATAATACTTATAACTCATAACTCCAAAAATTTTTGTATATAAATTATTATTGTTAATTATTGTAAATGAAAGCTAAACTTGGAAGAAATATCTCGAGCAAGCAATGGAAATCAATTATGGGGAGCTGCATATCTTAAACTACTTTCCATTTTATAAGAACTATGAACTCTAAAATTGAAAGTCCTTTTTACAAAAAATAAAAAAAAAAATTATTTTATTTAGTTATTTAATTATTCACAACTCATATACGTAACTTAATCTTTTCATCTTCTAATATATATGCACTCTTCATACTAAATGCATATAATATTCAATTAATTCATCTTTGTCGACCATCCATTCTAGGAATCTTCCTCTTTTCTTTCTTCACCTGCGCAGCAAGCAGACCAGAGCTCTCAACGAATGTAAAACTATTTATTTGAATAAAATCTTGCACAGAATAATAGTATTTATTCTGTATTGAAGTCATATATAAAGCATGCACTTAACTAATTTCTATTTGTTATTAACTACATATTTCATTTGCTATTTAAATATTTGCATATGTGCTTTTTCCTATTGAAACGATTTAATTATAGAATACAATAAATAAAATATTACAAATGTATCTCAATAGCATTGAGCAATAAAAATTGCATATGCTTGTCGCATTGTCTGCCTAGATATAATATAAATACACACACACATTATTCACACACACACATACACACATATATACATAATCAAGTTAGCCGAAGCCGTTGCCAAGCACCGACGAATCGCGAGGACAACGACCTACAAAGGCTGTGTGAAATTGAGCCAAAAATAGGCAAACACACATACTACTAAGAAGCTCACACATACACACACACACACGCATATATCTACACACACCATCATCATTATACACACAATGGGCAATCAGCAGTCAGCAGCTGCTTCCTGCTCCTGTTCATTCAGCTTCTTTTTTGTTCGAGTGTCTCTCACATCCTGTATCCTGAGACTTGGGTCCAGGCGCTGACAGTTTATGAGCAGTGGACGAAGCTGAATCAATTTTGAAATCAATTTTGTTGTTGTTTGCAACTTTGCCGACTTTATTAGCGCCAACAGATGAAAACGCATGTTGACTTAATTGCTGTTATTAGTTTTTTTTTCTCATCTTATATATGTATCTCCACACACACACAGATATAGTTCTTCTTCTTTTTTTTTATTGAGGCCAACAAAGAAGTCTCGACAGCAGCTGCGACACAATAATGAGACGCAATTTAGGCTCAAAAGCCCCGAGGGCGACAAAACTGTGCAACAGGTAGCCAAGTTAAACCGCAAAGGCCACACGCACACAAACACAAACAGAAGCACAAGCACACCCAGACATATATATATATATATATATACACACACACATACACATACAGAAAAGCATTAAGGAACCTGACCTAGGCCAAGTGGATTTCGGGTAGGTGCCGTCAAGAGCGCGCGCAAAGCAAAAAAAAAAAAAAAAACAGGAGAAATAACAGAAATGCGCACAAAAAGTGGAGCTGAGTAGCCCTATCAAAGGCCCGCACATGCAGACTGTAGACTGTTGCGCCTTTTATGACACATTTGTCGCCCCCTGCTGCTCCCTCACACTGCCCTCCCCCTACCGACCACACACTGGTAACAGCAGCAGCAGCAGCAGCAGCAGTTGACTTCGTCGTCATCGTAATGAGCAAATGGGCGCCCCATAAAAAGTTGCTTTTAGGCAGAGCCCAATGTGCGTGTCTCTCTCTCTCTCTCTCTCTGTCTCTGTCTGTCTGTCTTTGTTTGTGTGTGTGAGGCTTTTGGCAACCCTTTGCCTGATGTATTGCAAACCCAAGTTCAGTTCTTCCTCTCACTGCTCACGGCTGGCCGCTTTAGGTGCTGTCGCTCATCGAACCCTTTGACTCCTTGCCTTTAGCTTTGACTACCTTCAGGTCGTTCAACTGCCTAGGCAAACGTTTGAGGCTTTTAATTGATAACCTTGACCTGGTGCTGCCGCTGCTTCCACTGCTGCAGTTGCTTGGTAAATGTGCCAAAATTATTAATTACTTCCAGGCAAATGCCTGCGCTTGAACTGAGAGCAACAACCCCTTTTTGTTTTGGGGAGCTCTTAAGGCTAGGCCATGCAAAGCAGCAGCAGCCGGAGGTTTAGGACAACATTGATTTTCATAGCAACGACATTGTCCTGCCCCTCGCTGGCAGCACAACACCAACAGCAACAGCAACAGGAACAATTTCAAGGTTAAACGCACCTTCCGCACTGAGCCAGACAGGGAAGCTAAGGGAGTGAGTGAGTGAGCGAGTGAGTGGGGGAGAGAGCGAGAGAGCGAGGGGGATGCAATGCTAATCTTTGTTTATTTTGATTATCACTTTCGTGGCGACACTGACGCCCACACTTTTGGATTAGCCAGCGTCATGTCCTTGAAGGTTATGACTGTGGTTTGCGTGACTGAAGAGCCAAAGAGCCAGAGAGCTGAAGAGCTGAAGAGCTGGCTGAATGACTAAATGACTAACGGCCTGCCGTCTGGCATTAGGTGTTGAATTATGCGGCACGGCTGGAGCGACTGGTGAATCACACGGATTCACAGAACTTGGCAGGATTTGGTTTCTGCTGGCTTATATATATATCTATATATATATATATAGATATATAGAAATATATGTATATATCCATGTATTTTAAACATCCCTGTTTATGTGTGAGTTTAGTAAATATTCCATTCTGATTGTGGCAGTGCGTCTTTTATTTCGGGGGTTGACTTTTGTGCCATGGGGGTGGGTTTTTTTTTCGTTTCATTTCGCAGTGTAATTGAAGCCAACCCTGCAGTCCTCTCTCCATATATATGCACACATTTGTATAGCTGCAGATACATACATACATAGACACAGCTTTCGTTGAGGGAGTTGGCAAATGCGTCATCGTCAATTTGCTACACGCAATTTAGATGCGAAATTTTCAATGTCACTGCGAGGCGCATTTTGGGGCGCGAAGCTGGCGAGGTGACAGCGCCATCACTTCGCATAACTACCTTACTCAATCTGTCTCGCTTCCGCTCAATCGCCCTCGCTCTCGCCGTCGCCCTCGCCCTCGCTGTGGGCTTTGAGGGCCCCCTTGAGATGTAACCATTTTGATATGTGCTAAAAAGCTCACTTCAAAATTTGTATCAAGGTCAAGTTCAAGCGGGCGATGCGGGCAATGCGGGCGAGCAGGGAAGGGGAAACGGAAAATTTTATTGTTTTGTTGAGGTAGCAGCGGCTACAGCAAAGGCCAATGAAAATGTGTTGGCTAAATGAGAAAGGGGTACAACAAAGCATTTAACAGCTGCCTTGTGACACAATTTGGAAAGCAGACCCAAAACGGGAACATACGAGCTGTGAGACAGCAGCAGCTTCGCTAGTTGAAGGAGTACATCTACGAGCTTATAGCTAGCCTGATCAGAAGAGACGACAAGTTGAGCATATTAAATATATTTACATTATATTGAATATTACTTTATATATTTATTGACAGTGACAGGGACTAAGCCTTGCTGCTTCATTAAGCCAGCCAAAATAATGGCAGATGTGCTCTTTCTGTCCAGGCATATCTCTGAGGCTTCTGTCATACTCTCTCGCAAATTTCCGTCCCGCAGACTTACTAATTAGTTAGATTGGAATACATGTATATATGTATGTATGTTGTGTGGGCATTATGGACATAGAGAAAGCGATTGCTGCTAATAAAAGTGCATTAGCCAAGGGCCAGTTGTTGTAAAGGATGTGCGTCAAGGATGTGCCAAGTCGAGAAATGAATTAATTTCAAATTCCATTCCGTAGATTTAATTGAGTTGAAATCAAATTAAAAGCAATTTATTTTCAACCCTCATTGCGAATTTTTTTTTTTCGCTTTCTTCTTTGCAGTCACAACCCACACACACACACATGCACACACACACACACACACACACAGAAACACTATCCTTCTATGGTGCGTGCTCTTCTTTGGTTTTCAGTTTTTCCACAGTTTTTCTAAAAGTGCGTGCCACGCAGCAGTCACAGTAAAAGAGAGAGAAAAAAAGATATATATATATAAATATATATATATATATAGAAAATAAAAATAAGGATAGAAGTAAAGTAAAATGAAATAAAACAGAGTTTGGACGCGTTTTTGGGGTTGCAAATTATTTCAATGCCTGCATTTCGCTCTGCGCTGCGCTGCGAGATGCGAGGAAAATCGATAAAAATGTGCCGCATCGGAGATGAGACCCGCACTTTTTCTATACACACACACACACATACATATGTATATGGTTAATCTACGGCATTTGTTGCACTCGCAGCACAGCCATTTTGTGTGCGTGCCAGTGGCAGGGGGCGTGCGAGTTGGCGGCTGTGACGTTGCATTAATTTTTAATTTGTCGCGTGATATCCAAAAATGATTTATGCATTTGGCATTCGCCGAGCTTGTGCACAAATTAAAAAGTCATTGCAATTGCATATTAAATAATAACAACGCCAACGCCAACACCAACAGCAACACCAACAGCAACAACTCAAACAACCCGCTGAACAATTCAAATTATGCAGCTGAATGCCAAACTTTTCGCATTCGGGCAAAATAAGAAATGCAAATAATATTGCTCGAGTTGACAGAGCCAGCTACAAATTGCATTTGATAGAGCGAAACGGTGCCACGCCCAACCCCCACAACGCCCAATCGCATGCATTAAAAATGCGCTAAAAGCTGACCAAAAAAAAAAATAAGCAAAAAGAGGGAAAATGAGGAAAAAAGAGCCAAAGCCCAGCAGCAGCATCAACAGCAGCAGCAGCAGCAGCAAGTGAAGAGCTGAAAACTCTCGCTTTGAGGCAACGCAAATTTTGTTTAATTTGGCAGCAGCTCGAAAAGTTGCTGCGCAGCTCAAATGCAGTCGTAGCAGCAATCGCATTTGCAATTGCAGATGCCATAGTAGATACTCATTTAAAAGAGTTGAAACCTCTAAGCAGGAGATTTTCACTTGCATTGAGCATGTGCTATGTTATCAAATCAAATATCAAATCAGAATATTAAGATGTGAAGATGGCAATTACTGAATTGAAGAAGTGCTTGAATCATTATTTTATAATTATTTATTTATAAGTTAATAATACTCAATAAAAATTATAAGTTTCATATTATGAAAATATACATTTATTTTATATTAATAATTACTGTAATATTTCAACATTTATTTTACAACTATTTATGGTGGATCCAAAAAATCCAAATAGAGCATTAAGTCGGAAAATTTTCTTAAATCGAGTCATTAATAAATTCTTTTACTCTCTCTCTCAATCTCACTCTCACTCTCTCTCAACTCTTTTCAATAATAATGTATATTCAAATTGTTGACTTATATTTAAAGTATCCTAAATTATGCATAGGTAAATGACATTTAGCCCATGAAATTCGGATTTATAGCATTTGACAGTCAATTTCGAAATTGCTCTATTTTCTCTGTCCAATCGAATTAGAGTCAGCGGCAGAGTATCTGACAGTCGTAACTTGACTTGAAGTTCCATTTACTTCTTTTACTTTTTTTACTTGTTCACTTTCCTTTACTTTTTAACTTTTTTCTATCTAACTTTATTTTACTTTATTTTTTTTACTTTGTTCTTTTTTTTTTTTTATTTACTTTTTCTTTTATACTTTATTTTTTTTTTTTACTTTTTTTTTCTAACTTTTTTTCTTTTTTTTTTCTTTTTTTTTTTTAACTTTTTTGTTGTTGCTTTGGCAGCTGCAGTTGCTGCAGCAATTGCTGCTGGCTCAGTAAAAGTGGCTTTTGTACGTACAATGACCTACCAACACATAAAAAATGCAAAAAGTGGCAACAGCGGCGACTGAGGTAGAGGCTAACGCAGCAGCAACGGCAGTGGCAGCAACTGTGCGAGTCGCGCGCTTAAATATGCAAAGGACGCTCATGATGGGGAGGATGCGACGCTGCCACGCTGTTACGCTGCCACTGTGGCAAAGGATGCCAGCATGCTAAAGATGTTTCTCCCATTGCCAGCCCCAAAGGCGAAAGTTTCTCAACAGTACAGCAGCACAACGGCAACGGCAACGGCAACGGCAACGGCAACAACTCAATCGAGAGCAACAGGGATGGGATGCTGTGTGCAAGGATTCTGGCGTAACTTCAATAATAGTCAAGTGCAGTGAAGCGTTCACTCAGCTGCAAGCTGCACTGCTCCTTGGCAACTTCTGCCATTGCCGTTGTCGCTGCTGCTGGTGCTGCTGCTCCTGCTGCTCGTGCTGCTGCCCTCGATGCTTTACCAAAAATCAAAGCTGGGAACCCCCTTGGCAGCAGTTCTCCATTTTATTTGCACTCATTGCTTTGGCATTTTTATTTTTTTGACGCGGCGCTGGCAACATCTTTTGGCCAGCAAAACTCTCCCAGCAGCGTGTGTGTGTTTGTGTAAATTTTGCATTTACCCTTGGCAAGGACTTTTGCCAAAGTGCGGAAAGCCAAAGCCAACGCAGCAACAGCAGCAGCAGCAGCAACAGCGAAAGCAAAAAGTTTTATTTGCACAGTTTTCTTTTTCTTAAACTTTTGTTGTTCGCCTTGGCACGCCCCTCAGCATGCCCCTCGCAGCATAAAATGCTTGCTTGCAATTTGTACAAGCAAGTTTACATACAATACATATATATATATATATATATATATATATATATATATATATACTTATATATATACTTGAAAATGTTATATATACTGGTGCTATGTGTGTAATGTACTGATACATAAGCAAGTGGCAAAGGCGTCAGCTAAAAAGTGTAGCATACTTTTGAGCGCTGCGCAGAATATCTCCCCACGTCAAACGCAAAATGGAAAATTTTTATAATTAACAACGACAAAGTGGCTCAGCAGCGGGCAGCAGGCAGCGGGCAACGAGCAACAACATGAAAGTCAGCATCAGTTTATCAAAGGCGACAATCGCCCAAGCAGCTGCCAAGTTGTTTAAGGGGGCCTCGCAAGAAATAGAAATGCAGCTTGAAAATGCGACCAAGTGTGCGTGTGTGTGTGTGCATTGAGGAGGGAACTGACAAGTATATGCCACACATATATATATATATATATATATATATATATATATATATATAGCATATATATGTGCATATAGGGACAATTTAGGGTGCCGATGTCACTAGCATTCGAAAGGTCGGCGGCCTGCAATGCAAATATTTGCGTCAACTACTTGCATGCAGCTACAATAAGACGCAGCAAAAGCAAAAGAAAATGGAGAAGAAGAAGAGAGGCACTGCAATGCAATGCAGCGAATGCGTCATCCTTTTGCTGCTGCTACTGCTGCTCGAGTGGCCAAAGGCAAATGCAGCTGAAAAAGTAGCCAACTGAAAGAAGCCATTGCAGTGGCCCCGCTGGGCGCTCGCTGGCGTATACGCAATGTGCGTAAGCTGCGGCTTCAAAGAATGGCGGCAGGTGGCTGTAACTGTGTGGGTGTGGGTGTTTGGTATGCGTGTATGTGCTGAAGTGTGTTGCCTTATTTGCACATGTTTCCGTTCGAGCTAACAGCCTTTTTTCCTGCTGCTGCTACTGCTCCTGCTGCTGCTCCTCCTCCTGCTGCTGCTGCTGCTGGTGTTGTGCGTGCCGAGCTTTGCATCATTTTGTTTTCTGCATTTTAAGAGTGCGTGAGCGAATTTCCGAGTGTGCGTGTGTGTGTATATTTGTGTGTTTGTGCATATTTATGCGTATTTGTTTGCATAGCTGATGATGGTGCCAGCAGCAACAACAGCAACAACATCAGCTTTACTTTATGCGTGTGCGTGTGCGTTGCCCCTTGGCAAACTGTTGTTGTTGTTGTTGTTATGGTTGTTGTTGTTACTGTTGATGCCTCCCCGGATTCATAGCTCGCTGTATTCTTGCGCGTGCAATTAGAGAACTTGCAGCAGCGGCAAAGCTGCAACTTTGGGCTTGTAAATGCAGCAAGCGCTAAATTGTTTGCTGGCACGTGTGTGCAGCTGCGTATGTGTTCGTGTGCGTGTGCGTGTGTGTGGGTGTTTGTGAATGCGTGCTAAGTGCAAAGTTCTGCTGCAACGTTTTTATATAACACAACAACAGCAGCAACAACAACAACAACAACAACAACAACTAGCGTCAGCTACGTGACGTGAAATTTTTTAGCGCATTTTATGTGCAGGTTTCTGTTGTTGTTGCTGCTGCTGCTGCTGCTGCTGCTGTTGTTGGTTTCCATCTGCCTTTTTGAAAACATTTCTTTATAATTTGTTTTTTTTTTTATTTTTTTTTTTTTATTTTTGCTTTCTTCGGTTTTTGTGCCCGTGCTCTTTACTCTAAACCACCCCCACGCAGCAACAGCAGCAGCGGCAGCAGCAGCCGCGCCCGTTAAGGGATGTTTATGCACGCCAGGACTTTTGTACTTTAGTAAATGACTTGACTTGTTTGACTGTGTTGCCCAGCACCCAAGGACTGAAGCAGGAAACAACTTTTAGTTGGACTCAAGTCAAAATGAAAATGCGAAGCACCAAAAAAAAAAAAAAAAGAAAGGAAAAAAGAAACAAATACAAGCAGAAAATCAACAAAATGAAATTGATTTTTCTCCCGTTTGGCAAGCGCATGAAATGTATTGGAAGAGAACTGCAAGCTAATTCCCAAGTTTTGCGCCAATTGAAATTCTGAGAAATGCCCCGCAACTCTTTCGCTGGCAGAGATATGTGCGCATCGAATTTATTGTTTCAATTATGTTTTCAATTTGCGCCGACAAACAAAAGCCGCGATATGCAAAAAATAACAACAACCAAAAAGGCTCTCAGCTATAAATAAAAGAAAAATAGGGCAAACAACACGAAATTTTGTATTTCTGTTTGTTTGTTGTCAGGTTCCTGCGCAGCATTCAATATAGCGCGAGGCGTCCTGTGCCCCCATCTCCATGCAGTACATCCCCCATCCCACTCCCGACTCCGACCCCGAACTCGTCTCCGACCCAGATCCTGTCCTCACGCAAGTTATTGAAAGTAAACATGAGAAAAAATATATGTACTGGCAGGAAACACAAAAAATTGTATTCCAAACTCAACGCGTAATGCATGCGAAATTGTCTCAAATAATATTTAAAGAAAATTAAATTGAATTTGCGGCACTGCGAGGGCTGACAGCCGCCGGAATATACAGTCAATTGAGTTTATAAATACCCTATGGAATCTAGATACAATATTGGCATATGCCAGCCCTTTTGCTGGAGCGTGAAGGTGGGAGCATTTCACAATAATAATTTATACATCAGATCCATGCAAAGGAAATCTAATCTAATGTGAAAACTAATAAGGGAACAGAGTTTATATTGGGCATTTAGTCAAGATTAAGAGTCAACTATGATAGTGAATGGGCTGCTAATAACAGTCAAGCTCACTTTGAACCAACTCATCATCAGACCAAGATCTACATTAAGTGAAAATACGATTTAGAAGTAAATCAAAATTAGAATTAGAAATTAGTGCATTTAAAATATGTCAGAATTATGCTGTAATGCTTATCCAGAAGATCTCATTTTCCCTGCAAATAGTAAGTCACATTATACCCCATAATATATATACATGTTACAGGGTATGATAACATCAGTGTAACAACATCGCAAACGCAATGATAACATAAAAATAATCAAAAATCGATTCAAAGTGCGGCTTTTGTTTTTGTACAATATGCCAAAAAAAAAAAAGAGAAAAGATTTTTCCTGTTCCTCTTGCTGTTGTTGTTGTCGAAATGCAATCAAAAGATATGGCAAATTGTTGCTATTGTTGTTGCTGCTTGATAGGCACTTTGTGAGCAAACTTTTACTTCATATTCATCTTCAGCTTCATCTTCATCTTGCTTTTCTTTCATTCTTTTTTTATACTTTTCTTTTCTTTTCGCGGGGGGCTCAACAATTTTGGAAATTGAAATTTCCATTCTGATTTGACTGGCTGTGCGCTTAAACGGATTTATAACAGTGCATGTGTGTATGTATTAGTGTGTCTGTGTGTCTGCGTTCGTGTATGTGTGTGTGTGTGTGGATCTAAGCTGCGTATTTAGTTTTGGTTGCAATTAGGCGCCCGCAATGTAACCTGTAACCTGCTGACCCTCTAAGCTAACAGCTAAAACACCCATCATTTATGTCTACATAGGTATGCATGTGTGTGTGTGTGTATGTGTGTGAATGTGTGTGTATTAAGCTATGTGCAACCCCTTTACTGTTTAGCTGACAAACGCTTCGTTTCGTTGCTAGTGCTGGGGTGCGAGGTTTGTTGCCGCATTGCTAGAGACCGAAGGGTCGCACTCTCTACGAATCGGTCAAGCTGAAAAATACGCTGCAATTGCACCTTGCACACATACACACAGACACACCTACACACACACACATACACATATATGCATGGAAAATAAACCAACAAGTACAAATGCTGTAATTAAGCATGTTCGACCTGAAAGATGCTCAGTAATATTTTCGAAAACTAAATTCATTACAGAAAATGAGATAAGAAACAAGTGAAAGTCAAAGTGAAAGTGATGAATATATTTCGAGAGCTGATTTATATAGAAGCAGGAGATGAATTTTTTTAGCTTTGTAATGTGTTTTTAGTAGAGTTATATATATATTTACTCAAAAGACTTGATTATAGTACTTCGTTATAGTATATATTAGTTTTAGATGAGATGTTATGTATACTTATATGGAATAAATAGAAAAAATCGAAAGGTAAAAGCTCTACAAATCAATGGGCTGATAAATAAATAAATTTTTAATTGCTTGTTTCAAATATCTGATGGAGTTTTGCTTATGAAATTGAATTGTCACTGTTATAATATGACAGATTCATAAACATTTTTAGATTAAATATTTGCATTTATTCAGTGTGATCGAACTTTTACTCTTAAAGAGAGTTAAGCAAACAAATAATATAAAGACGAATATGGGTAATCTTTAAGCTGTCGACTAAGCAAACAAATTCTGTAGGAACAGTAAAATATACATATAAACTTATTGATGTCTAGGACATCTTCCACAATGCCCTTTGTATGGCAACATTTCATTTGGTGCCTCTTCCAGATCTTTCTAGAAACATTTCCCCAGTTCTTCCCCCATTTACTTGCTGGCAGCATCAAGGACAACTTTAGATAGCTGTTTTACAGGGTATTTAAGCCAGTTTCCCCTGGCCATTTCGGCTATGCATCGCTGATATTTAAATTGAGCCAACGGGCAGTAAAATGCAGCGCTTGCAGGGCGAAATGCACTTCAAAAATAGAAATGCAAAAAAAGGGTTAAAAGTGCAAATGTGTGTATGTATTTATGTGTGTGTGTGTGTCTGTGTGTGTGTGTATCCTGTATCCTTGAAATGCAACGCATGGTCGCAAGCGTAAAAATATTTTCGCTCTTTTTTTCGTGCTACTCTTTGCGTCTCTATCTAGCTCTATCTCTTTCTCTTGCTCTATTGCCTGGTTGCCCTGGCAATTTCGTTTGTTTCTTTTTTATTTGTATATATGTATATATCTAGCTTTCGGTTGCTTGCTTTTGTTGTTGTTTATTAATAAACAATAACAAGAATGCTTAATTGCATATCTATTTACTGGCAGCTGCGCTCGCTGCTTGTTAACCTCATTTGCAGCCGCCTTACCCCTGGGTTTCGTTACCGCAATTCGTGTCAGAAACTGCTTTCTCTCTCGCCTCGCCCATCTCTCGCTTCACCTCTAATTTTTTGTCTCTGGCTGTTTCCTTGCAGTTTGTCTCATTAAAATGAGCAAATGCGAAAATCATTTGCGCTGCAATTTTTTACAGCAAGTGAAAACGCAATGGCGCATTTTCAGCTCGTTAGTGTGCGAGTGTGTGCGTGTGTGTGTGATTAGACAATGCGGCACTTTTGTCCTTTAACTAGTTGCAAGGATATGGCGCATCGTCTTGGCCACTGGACTTAGCCTTGCCGTTCGCCTTTTGCCATGCAAATGCCACATTACGTATACGCAGCGTTGTAGCTGTCGCAAATTATGTAACACTCATTTGCATTTAGTGCTCTTTTATTTTTTTAAACTTTTAATCAATGCTGATGTTATTGTCGCTGCTGCGATTGTTGTTGAGTTGTTTGTTGTGGCTGCCGTTGTCGCATTCAATGTGCGCTTAACAAGGATGTGAAAATTTATTTATTAAAATTTAACAACGCATTATAATCAGCGCAGATTTATATAAATGTGAATGTGTGTGCATGCAGACACAACAACTACTTATATACACAGTTTCGACTAGTGGCATGAATGCCTCTCATCAACAACCACCAGCAGCAACAGCAACAGCCGCAGCAACCCATCAACAACCATCGTCCACACATGCAGCCGTCGAGGCAGCAAATCATTTTCATGAATACAACAACAACAACAACAACAACAGCAGCAGCAGCAGCAACAGCTACCCAAAAAGCATTCAATTGCACAGACAGACAACACACAGTCAGCCACACACACACACTCACACACACACACACGCACACAACATAGAAGTGCACCAACACAAATAAAAATGCTTTATTATTTAATTTATGCGCCTGATAAAAAATGCTGGTAAAAAAAAAAAAAAAAAGAATTGAGCGAGACCGTTACATAGACAGACGAGAGATCCATCAGATACATAGATTCACTCGCTGCCAGCAGATACATATACATAGATACATTCGCTGCAAAACAATGAGAGCTAAAAAGAGTTTTTTGCATAATATGCTATATAAGCCCCTATTTTGAGTAAGCCTCCGACCTAGTGCTCAAGGTCAAATAGTTGTACAAATTATGAAAAGCAGTAGGGCGTGAGCGAGTGCATAATACTCGTTCACGTATAAAAGATATGCAAATGATAGTTAAATTTGATATTTCCAAATGTTTTCCGGCCCAAGGAATTAATCATATAAGAAATATCTACCTGATCACGATGATCATATGGTAAGAATATATAATTTACATTTATATTTTAATTATATTATATCTGATGCTGCACATAATAGATAAATTCATTCTAGATTTGATATTGGAAATAAACCTCAACTTAATCAGATAAGGTCTTACGCAGTATATAGTATAACAGCTTCTAGGCTTCTAATGAGTTGAACTGAATTCTTGCATTGTAAACAGTAGAACTACTGATATAATTTTCATAATATAAGATCAATTAAACATTAGAGTAAATCAATAAATAAATAAATAATAATTCAGAAACTAAAATAAAAGAGATTTACTGCAAGACGATGAGAATTCAGTGCTTCTACTTCTTGACTAACCAGAAATTATAGATCTTATCATATCAGCTAATGGACATTTAGATTTACGTATTACATATCTACAGAGTCTAATAAAAATTCGTGGAATAGTTTACTCAACATGCTTATCTTAAAGATAACAAATATTCATATTTTCCATAGAATATTTTTCCAAAAAACAAATGCAAATGTGTTTTTGCGTGAGTTCATAAATGGAGTTAAATGGAATTTGTTAAATAAATAAATTGTGTATACATACGGGCTTGGCTTTGGGTTCCTGCAATAAAATAGAAGAATGTATTTAAATTAAAATCACTTTGGCATAAAAAGCGAATTTGCAATTAAAATAAAATGAAATGGAGAAGGGAAAAGGAATAAAATACCAGCTTAAATGTGTTTTTAGAAAATAAACATTTACGTATTACAGAAGTGGGGATTTAGATATGTAAAAAAAAAAAACAAAAGAAAAAGAACCCCTCTAATTGCCCGCAGGCTTAATGCAAACATACATACATATGTATATACATACATGTACACATACATGCACATATAATGATGAGCTACTCTATTGGTGCACTTTATGCAGCTGATTTGCTTCTTCTTTCCATAACTCTTCATTTTGGAAATTGGTTCTCAAATAACTAATATTCCACATATATATTGAAGGACATTTATATGATATTGAAGTCATTTTCTATCTGTGACTTGTTTCTATATTTATGAGGCACTTTACGAGGTATCCACTTTGAGAATTCACTATGATTACCTACGTATTTCCTTAACTAAACTATATATTATATAAAATTAAGAAAGAAGGTTGGGCGATCTCGACTTTCACACAGAAGGTCATATATACATTGCTGAATGAACAAGTAAGAAGATTCTGAGACACCGTGAACACTGCAAGAAAACGATTACTTCTTTATACACGTACAAGCGCGCGTTCTACTAAGCGCGCAGTTGCTGCAGTGGCTTGGGGGTGTAATTTGGATGCTTATAACTCCATTTCTATATGGACCTGACATGATATTTTCAGAATATATTAATAGTATCTAAATGCATCAAAAATCTGAAAATTACACAATCTGCGTATCCAAATAAACTCGTACTGCGTAATTAACATACGAGTATTCATGAAAAATTTCTGCTCTCTAGCTTTTCTAGTTTTCTAAATCTCGAAGATCTTACGAACAGGGGCTATATAAAGTTTTTTTTGTACTGAAGTATTTACATAAATTTTCACAAAACCATTATATCCTGAATTCCCATTTTGAATGGGTTCAGGGTATAATAATCTTGGTAATCTAGTAAATGAATAATATTCGCACGAACAAATTAAGCCCCGATATATCAAGTACATAATATAATATATACAAAAATACATCAAAAAACAATGAATGCAGTTAAATACAAATTTATAATTCAGAATTTGAATACCTCATTTGAAAGCAGTAGGAAGAGATATAAGTAAATGAATAGAATGAGAGAGAATTACAGTGAGAGGACTGTGGATATATAGAAAACTATATATGTATGTAGTTGTGCATAAGCAGCTTAAAATTCGTCCTCCCCCACAGTTCAAAGCAAAGCAAAATAGTTTCGTCTATCATAAATTTATATATCTGTATTTATATATATGAGTATATGTATGGAGAGTATTTACTCATAAGCGTGCGTGGATCAAATGTGAATATATCAACGATGGGTGAGAGAGAGGGAGACGAAGACGGACAGTGAGAAAGAGAGAGATAGTGAAGTAAGTGCAGCAGAAATGCGGCACGTCTGTTTTAAATCCTAGAGCAGGACACGAAGGCTCAGGCGGAGGCTCAGGCAAAGAAAAACAGGAAAAAATAAAAACGAACAATGCGAGCAGATGTGCAGGGAAGCGAGAAACAAATGCAGATGTTTGTCTCTATGCGTATGTGTATGTATGTGTGTGTGTGTGTGCGTGTGTGTGTATTCGACAGATGAATATGCATTTGGAGCAGCGCAAAGGAAATAAAACAAAAATTCAATCGGATTTGTGGCAGAGCTTGCAACTGGACACAGTTTGCTTTCCATTTAGTGCAATGAACTCTCTCCATCCAAGCCTGGAGGACTATTTCTTCTCTCTCTCTCTCTCTTTCTCTTTCTTTCTGTGTGTATATTGCATAGAATTGCAGCAGCAAATTGACTGATTGAAGCAGTATTGTACCGAAGACAAGCATAGCACCTGGCCATAAGCGTCAATTATAGCTAAAAACAAACAAAAAAGTTACGAACAAAAATCTAAGAAACAAAAAGCAAAAATTCAGCTTAAAACGTGTACATAGAATATTGGGGACGGGCAAGAGGAAGGTATAAGTAGAGAGAGAGAGAGATAGAGACGGAGGGAATTTATTTGCTGGTGCAACTGGATATGCCAGACCACGACATTATATCAGATTGCACAATACAAAATGCAAATACACACAGATACTACATACACGTGCAAGCACATGCTTGACAGCGACGATAATTAAGTTCAGAAGCTCATTATCAACATCACTTGCCATATATGTATGTACGTGTGTGTGTGTGGTATCCTGCTTTACAGGACCTGGGCAAAGCTAACCAGCCAAAATGCGAGCTGTGCCTGCGAGTGAATGTGGATGTGTGCCACAGGCCTGAGGCGACAATAAGAATGAGGACGAAGAGGAGGACGAGCACGAGAATGAGGATGAAGAGGAGTGCTGGGAGTATGTCACAAACGATGTGTGCTCAAGTAGGAGCATTGCACTCCCCGTGCTAAGTGCGAGCTACTTGCAGCTAGCAGCTCGAATTTAGTATGCATGAAGTGAAACCTTTAAGTTGTCATGGGTGGCTTAGAGCGCTAGGGTTAGTTCGCTCAGTGGAGTGCATTTAGCTTGATGAAGTTGCTACTGCCAGTTGCCAGTGTGGCAGGCGGCCACAAAAGTGAAATTGAAAAAGTCTTGGCAAGGACAATACAAGGAATAGGTATGACGGAACACTGCCAAGTCAATCACTCATCCCCATCTGGACTCAAAGGTTGCCTTTGGCCGTTATTTTGGGGGAGCTGCCGTTGGCGGCGTGTGGCGAGTTTCGTTGGACCAGACGCCTTTTAATATTTGCTCTTCTTCTTTTAGTTGATTTGCCTTATTTGCCAGTCGTTTGACGAAAGAGACGATGGAAATAAAATGCGAAATGGAAAAAAGCGTTTTAATGAGAAAATTCCTAAGAAAAACTGCATATTTAAGGCAGTCAAAGGGACACTGAAGCGACGACAGGAAGCAGGCTCAGCTTTCAGATTTTGCTGCCGTCAGAGTGTGGGGGCGGGCCCAATTCAAATAGCCAAGTTAATGACTTGTGCTGGGAGCATTTTATATTTTTATTTTTTTTTTTTTTTTTTATTTTCAGAGCTGATTTGTGAAAGTAAAAGCAGATGAGGACGCGGCTCCGAGCAGAGTGTGACCAGCTGCCCAGTCGGGCAGAAACCAAACCCCGAAAACCTGAAAAACTCGCAGAAACTGACAGCAGCAAAGACGCATATTGAGTTACACGAGCTGCACAAATACCACAGAAATAAATACCAAGTGCATTGATCCGCATTCGATTCGTGGCGGCAGCCAACAACAACTGCAAGAACAACCCATACGTAATCACAACACTCTGCCGAAATATTGGCAGCCAGCTGTACTCGCTGAAGAGAGCAGAACTTCCGTGAAAGAGAAGAAAGAAGACGAGATTATTGCTATTAATTTTACATATGTATGGTTGTGTGTGCTCACATTTACACTGTAAAACAAATTGAAGACTAGCGAAAAACAATAGACAACATATACAGTAAATTATTAGCTAGTGAAACTTAAAATCTTCAGATACTTCAAATAAGTAGGATATAAAGAAGAGTCCGTCATAGAAGTGTTCTAACTTCATAATCATGGAAGTACGAGATTTCCAAATTAAAGTTTTTGTCGAACAGTGTCTTGGGCATTGCTTTTCCAGTGACTGCCCAAGCGGCGAGCAAATGGGACTCGTATGTATGTATGTATGTACATATATATAGCGGGATGTACATATGTATCGAACGGCAACAACAATAATGATGATGATAAAGCAGAGGAAGATATAAAATAAAGCGCCAATTGTGTGCCAAGCGCGGAAGGAAGAACTGCCAACAACCGTGGCTGGCCGTCTACAATTTATATATGTATGTATGTGTATGCATGTGTGTGCTGACTATATTGACATGTCACAGCGACTGCAAAATTTACAACTTTATCTATGTGTGTCGTCATTGGAAGCAATGGCAGTGGCAGTGGCAGTGGCAGCGACAAAACCAATGACAGGGGCAGGGGCAGAGCCGGGAAGAGATAGCGGACAGCTTCGATCGGTTGCGTCTCTTTGCGTGCCATTTTCTTGTTTGACAACCTTTTGTGACGCTTGGCGCTGTCGCAGTGTCTGACGCTGACGCAGGCGCAAGCGCAGCGCTGTCCGCGTCCGCGTTCTCCTGTCAACCTCCTTCTTAATTGTGTGACCAGTCGCGCGCTGTCTCCGCTCTCCTAACTATCTTATTTGCTATCTCGCTCGCGCTAATGCTAACTGGACCTACGTGCTCGTTTCTTTTTCGGTTTCCTGTTTGCTGCTTCTGCAAGCAGCGCTGTCGCTGCCACTCTCGTTGTAGCTGTTATTGCTGTTGCTGTTGCTGTTGCTTTCGCTGCCGGCGTTGATCGTAGCAGCGAGACAAAACGTTGCGCTCAGCCGCTTATTTATTTATGTCTGTCGCTCTGTCTGACTTTCTGTATGTGTTTGTGCATGTGTGTGTGAGTAACGTTTGTATGTGTAGGTTGTGAACATCTGCTCCTGCAGGCGGCAGCGGCTGCGAGCGACGTTTGCTTTTCTTTTGTTGTAGCTGTTATTGCTGCTGCTGTTGTTGCTGCTGTTGTTGCCGTTGTTTCTGTTGCCTCGTTTCGTTATTATCGTTTTATTGTTGTTTTATTCCATACCGCATATTCGCACTGCATTTGTTGTTGTTGCTATTCTTACTTATCTTTTTGTTGCTGTTACTTCCACTTCTACTCTTAAATTTGAAGCGTACGAAGCGCGTCCAAATGGAAGCGATTCACATCCGTGGACATGACCTTAATTTATACTTTAATGCTTATGAGAGAGAGAACGAGAGTGAGAATGAAAGAGCGTGTAATAGGCAACGAGATCAATTGCAATTTCGATGGAACAGCTGACTTCTATTAAAAATACTAACGTTGTATACATACATACATACATATGTACATACATATGCATTTTGAATATTCGAAATGATAAATTCTTGAGTACCTTTGAAGTCCTCTTAAGATATCCTTTGCTCTGCTCGGCCAATGAACTTGTCAAGCAACCAGCAAAGAAGACATCACATAACCAACCACAGCCACTTGAGAGCCCAAAATGGACCCGCCTGGCCGCAGTTTCAGCTGCAGATTCATTTACGTGTGTATGCGTGTGTGTGTGCTTGTGTAACCTGATTTTATTTAAGGATATGCGCAGCCTGCGGCTAGGCTCTTAAGTGATTTCGAAACGCAATGCAAACTGAATGGAAAACGAACGAAACTCCTCTACTCAGCTGCTGGAGTAGCTCTGACGCTGTAAGTCTCTGAGCTTAAGGATACGCGAATGCTCTAGATGCACTCAAGTGCACGTACGCAAGTACTTAAGCAGAGGCACACACACACACACACACACGCACACATACATAGCCTCAAACGTGCTTGTAGGTTACTAGTTGAATATGTGCCCAGGCACAGGGCGAAGGCAGAGGCGAAGGCGAAGGCGAATTGGGGAGCGAGGGCGAATTGGAAGGCGACGGCAGTTGCATGCATTGAAAACGGAGAGAGCAAAGCGAATGGGCGCATTAATTTGCACTGGCTCCAGCTGGAACATCTGTTCCATCTGCGCTGACATAAATCTCGAGTGACTGACCGCTGGAGCGCAAGACCGCGCGAACTCTCGTGGCCGCGAGCGGGGAAAAGGAAACCAGTTTGCACCGGCTACGATTTAGCAGCGGACTCTACAGTGGAGTCCCAAAGGAAATGAATAAATAAACTAATTATTTCAATAAAGCAAATAAATATTCCCATGCAATAGATCCACGTTCTATCAATGCAAACCCAATCAAATATTCCTTAAGTATCTGAATAGTTAGTTGAATAGTTGTTAGGACTATATGAATCCTGCTTGTCATATTGTTGTGTATTTGCCCCACTGTGCCGTGTGTAGGCCTTGTCATTGGCCAAGTTGTGGCCGGCGAACAGATGCACAAGTGTGCAGCGATTTCATTGAGTAACTTTTTTGAATGGATGCTAATGGCTCAGCGTAAGCCTGGCCCAAGCTCGAATCCGAGCCTGGGAAAAACTCTTAAAAACTGAATGACCAAATGGCCAGAATGGCGTGGACATTGGAATGGCCAACTGGTTAGCTGGTTAGCTGGTTAGCTGGTTAACTGCATGCGTTGGTTTTTTTGCTTGTGCACTTACCTTCTTCTCGGTGAGCTTCTCGCAGCGGCGCTGCTTGCAGATCTGGTGGCTCTTGTCGTTGCGGCAGGGGGCGCACTCGCCGCAGTTGTCCTTGCGCTGGCAGCCGACGCACTCGCCGCAGCGCTTGCGTTTCTTCTTCGACTGCAAAACAGAGGCGGAAGAAGAGAAGGAGTTGTTGTTGGTGGAGTGGTTGGCGTTGGGGGGTTGTCGTTGTTGTTGGTAGTGTAAGGTTATGGTTGTGGGTGGGTGTTCCTATTATTCGCAGCGTTTGCCAGTTATCGCTCCCGCCAACGCGTCCTCAACTAGAACTTACCTGCTTGTCGCATCCACTGGCGTTCGCATCGTTGCTGTCGCCCATGCCTAGGGCGCTCAGCGGGCTCTTGAAGTTGGCCGTGCTGCTGACTGCATCCACCTGTCCGGGATTGCCGCCGCTGGGATCAACGTCCATGCCGCTGGCCTCACTCTCGGCACTGGACTCGAGCGAGTTGGGCCGCTGTTTCCGGCGCTCCTTCTTTCTCGCATCGAGACGTGCGATCGGTGACTGCAGCAGCTTCTCCACCTTGATGGGTGCCGTGGTCGTCGTCGGTGTCGGCGTCAGCGGCTGCGTGGTGTGCGGCGTGTGGCTGCCGCTGCTGCTGGCCCCGTGGGGGAAGCTGTTGCTGTTGTTGCCGTCGTACGATGTGGGCGTATGCATGCCCACAGCCACGCCCACGCCCACACCCAGGCCCGGATGGCCATGTAGCTGCTGGTGCGCGCCACTGTTGCTGTTGAGATCGTAGTCCTCCTTCTTGAGCAGCATGCTGCTCGTTAGCATGTCATAGTCCGCGCCAGCCGACACCGCCATCGATTCCTTCTTGATCAGCGGCGCCAGTCCCGGCGTCAGCGGCTGATAAAGCGGCAAGTCACCAAATGCCGATGTGGCTGCCGGCATCAATGGATAGGCGCCTGCCCCGGTCGCCCGGTGATGCGAGTGCATATGATGAAATGCATTCGGCGGCGGCGGCGGAGCTCCCAACGGTGTGAAGCTGCCCGACGGCGGAGTTATGCTTGTCTGCATGCCCGGCAGCTGCGTCAGCGGCGAGCCGACGCTCATCATGCCCGGCGAGCTGACCGAGATACTGGCCGGCGACATGGCCACCGTTTGCAGAGAGCTGAGTCCAGCTGGCGCAGCTCCAGGCCCAGCTCCTGCTCCAGCTCCAGCCGCGACTGCTGCTGCTGCAGCGGCTCCAATTGGCAGGGGCATGGGCGTGCCGTCGGGCATGAGCTGATCATTGTAGCCATGGAATTGACTTTGGAATGAGGGCAGCTTTGAAAAGGGCTCAAAGCCGCTCTTTGGCTGCGGCTGTTGCTGCTGCTGCTGCTGCTGCTGTTGTTGCTGTTGCTGCTGTTGCTGCGACTGAAACTGTGAGTGTGGCTGGCTCTGGGGCGGGCCATTGTCCTTGGACTCCATTTCCCAGGGACGTGTGTAGCTGCCGTTAGAGTTCGAATTGGAGTTGGAGTTGGAGTTGGTGTTGTTGCCGTTGGCGCCTACTGCTGCTGCTGCTGCTGCGGCAGCGGCGGCGGCGGCGGAGGCAGCAGCAACGGTATCACTGTTGTGTGAGCCATGAACGCGCTGCCCATGGGCGTGGCTGTGGTTGTGGCTGTGGCCATTATTAACACTGGCAGCAGTGCCATTAGCATTGCTGCTGCTGCTGCCCAAGGGTGTTGCAACATTTGTGTTGCTGTTGCCACTGTTGTTGTTATCGCTGTTGCTGTTGGTGTTGCTGTTGGTGTTGCTGCTGTTGTTGTTGTTGCTGGTGTTGTTGGCAGGCGCCGTTGGCTGCTGCCGAGCATAATAGTCCCACTGCTGAGACTGTTGTTCCGCTAGCGACTGCTGCTGCTGCTGCTGGTAGTGCTGCTGTTGTAGCTGCTGTTGCTGCTGCTGTTGTTGTTGCTGCTGCTGATGATGCTGCTGTTGTTGCTGCTGGTGCTGCAAGTGTTGCTGCTGGTAGTGGTGATGATACGGCGTCGTATAGTGATGGCTGAGACTGTTCAGCTGGTTGAGATGTGTATTGTGCAAGTCGGCAGCTGCTGAAGCAACTGTTGCTGATATCGTTGGCAGCGTATTGCTGCTGCCGCTGCTGCTGCTGCTGCTCGCTGCAGTTGACGGATCGACAGGGCCGCCTGTGCTGCTCTGTGCGATTATTGTGGACGCCATTTAAGTCCGCACACTCGCATGGCTGCGCAGTCCAAATCAAACTGCGCGGGAGGGGAACGGGGTCAAATGTCACTATATATGTATCTATATATAACTACTATATATATATATTATATAGTTTGTACACACTGGTTGGCAGAGTTAAAAATTGAAATCTTTACTTTTTGTACACGCTCACTGCTCTTGAGGTAGTTTTTCGTTCGATTTGTTGTTTGATTTTCAAATTGATTTTCTCTCTGACTTTTGTCAATTAATATTTTGAACTTTGAACTCGCGTTGCTCGCGTGCTTTGTGCATATTTTGTTTGTTTGTTGTAAAATTTGTGTTTTAATATTACTCAATGCTCTTACAGTTGATATATAAATATAATTATTTGTTTGTTGTATTTTATTAATAATTTATTTGTTGTATACGTGCTACTACTCTTTAATTGTTATTCAAAAATTTGTAAGTTGAAAATTCAAAATTTTATTTTATTTGTACTTTTCTTTTGTCGTGTTTGAAAGATATTGTTGTTGTTGTTGTAAACGGCAGCCATGCGAAATGAAATTTGTTATTATATTCGCTAATTGTTGCTTAATTATTTTTAATTAATTTGTTACTCGTTTAGTTGCTGTTGCTGTTGTTTTTGTTGTTTTTGTGCTGGGTCTCAGACTTGCGACTTATTATTTTTTTTTTTAATAAAAATTCTTGTTTGTAAATTTGTAATTTGTAATTTGTAAATTTGTATTTGTTTTGTATGCGTTGTTTGATTTATTTAATTCATTATTGACACATATATATGTATATGTATATGTCTATATATATATGTGTATATATAATATTTGATTAGCTTGTTGATATTGTGTGATATTTTGTAAAATTGATGCTTATGAATTTTGTACTCTGGTTTTTGCGTTAAAATTTGATTTGCGTTTATTTGTTGTTGTTTTTTTGTTGTTAATATGTTTATATATATAAAAAATAGTTGCAGCTTTTATTGAAAATGGTATTTGTTTTGTTTTTTTTGTTTGCTTGTTTGCTATATAATATTACTTAATATATTAGGCTTAATATTTAAAAATCTTTGTCTTCCGTTTGTTTGTTTGTTGGTTACCTTACAAATTAATTAAACATTATCGCTTTTGTTTGTTATTTAATTTAGTTAAGCTATTATGTATCTTGATTTTTATAAACTTAATGCATTTTTTTGTTGTTTTAAACTTAGTTGATTTTCTTTTTATATGAATTTTTGGTTAGTATTCGAGTTGAAATTTGTTTGATTATAAGCCAAACTGAAATTTTGTATTCAATTTCATATGCCAAAATGCTTCTTGTTGGTTTCCTTGAAAATCCTTTGGTTCAAAGTCTGTAAAAGAATCGAAAAATATATTAGAATAGTTTTAAATAAATATGTCATAAAATATTTTATTATTGTCTAGCAATCGACTGATTTACTTATTATTATCATTTTTTCTCTTAATTTAATAGAAACAAAAATAGAAGTAAAGAAAGTATATTAAAGTCTTAAAGATCTTGTGTGTGCGATACTTATTTATTTATTTATTTTGTAATTGAAATGCATTTCAATACTCTCTCTACATTGTGATTCAGCAGAGAACTATTTGATATACATACATATTTTTCTGTATATTTGTAAACTCAAGATCAACTTTACTCAACTAACAACGCTTAGATATATCGATACATAAATAGCTACAAAAGTTAACAGAGTTGAGCGAATGTTAAGCACATGTTAACTACAACTTGCAAATTCACTTTTAACAGGATTTCTCTAGTTACATTTACTTTACATAGATAAGCGAATGTCAGAAAGAAGTGGGCTATATAATATAGATCAAGTGTAAATTAACCAAACCTTTAAAGCGAATTATATTTGGATTCAAATTCCTCTGCCTAATATTTAGGCGAGTATGGTAACAGCTTGTTCTATAGAGATAAGCGAATGGAGAAATACATGCTTACTACTAATTGTGGGCGTTTATCCTGGCTCAGCGCTGTCGCTATCCTAGCTTTGGAAGGCAACTGTATTCGTTGCCGCTCTCTAGCCAGTCCTTTTATTTTATTTTTGCTGCTATTATCGTTATTCTCTGCTGCTCTCAGCTCTCAGCTCGCAGCTCTCTGCTCACTCACTTAAAACATCTACAAACTTCAACACATAATTATGGTCTTTGACTATATAATGAGCGTTGGCCAAGTCCAACTTCACGCTGGCAGGAAGCAGCAAGCAGCACAAAAAAATAAAGAAACGAAAAGCAAAGAAAAAAAAAATGTAAAGGACACTCACTTCTGGCTTTTTATTGCCGTTGGCTGCTGTTGCCGTTGCCGTTGCTGTTGCTTGTAAGTTATGCTTTGGCTTTGTAAGACCTGACTCACACATACACACACACACACACACATACATGCAGCGTTTTTTTTTTCAGTTGTCATTTTCTTGCTTTTTTCGCCATTTTTTTAACCTCGCAGTTACTCGCATTTATTGCTGCTGATGTTGTTGTTGTTCTTGTTGTGTTTGTCTCTTTTGTATTTTGTATTTTGTTCTCATAAAAAAAAAAAAACGGCACAGGTGTACATTTTTTTGCGCGTCCTTTGCCGTTGCCTTTTGACTTTTGCATTATTTTTTGTTTTTCAACTTGCCAACATTTCGTTGCGCTTCACAAAGTTCAATGGGCCTGATGTGTGTGTATGTGTGAGTGTGTGTGTGTGTATATACTCTGTAGCAAGTTGTTGGCCAGTTGAGGTGTTGAACTATCTACGAATTTGCTCTTTGCCAGTTAAAACAATCTACTCAGATACAGCAACTTCTAAGGCTGCTGGAATGGAATGACCAATTCCCGAGCAATACGTAAATACATTCTTGATTAGCATCAATAGACAACTGATATATGTATCTTTCTCTTAACATAAAAACTTCTAAAAGCCATCTTCAGTAGCTCTACTTTGAGAAAAATATATTTGTTTCCTTCCCTCCTATTGAATCATGTATTTTTCTAAGAATTACTCAAAAAGTTCATTTGTTTCTTTACTATGAAATCTTGTTGTTGAAAGTTGTTCTCAATATCTAAAGCATTTCAAATATAACAAATAAATATTTCTTTCATCTTCAATTTAAATTTTACAATATATTTTTTCACATGTTTCTCGTACTGACTGCTTGAAGCTCCCATTAACTTTTTTTAGGCCTGTCGGGCGTTGTTGCCGCGTAGAACAATTAAAGCCTGATTATGTTGTCGCTTACAATTTGCGTGTCGCAATTTCAGTGGCAACAACAGCAACAACAATTCGCATTAGTCGCAAAGAAGAAGCACCTTTAAATGATCGGCAAAAGGCCAACGGCCAGCAGAACCTGCCGCTGCACTAAGATCGGCGAATGCAAAGAAACCGAAACAGAGACTAAGAAGAAGAAGAAACACAGAGAGAAGAAAAAAAAATTGATGTTGCAGCTGCCACAATTTGCTGCACTTTCCGTTTTATGCGACTTCGTTTCGCGTTTCCACTTTGCCATCAGCAGACCATCCTGCAGCAATCGCCTCTCATATATTTACATTGTTCGCTGCAAGTTGCAAGTTGCATGTGGCAAGCTGTAAGCTGTAAGCTGTGAGCTGTGAGCAGCACGTTGCAAGTTACGAGTCGCGAGTGGCCATTTACGAGTTACGAGTTACGAGTTTCGACTACTGCGATAAAGATCCCGATTTTGAAAATTAGGCCAACGCGAATGCGAATGCGTGTGCATGCGGCATGCGGCATGTGCGACTGCAACATGTGCACAATTAGCGCTTCCTCTTGCAGACGCTCCCATAGCCATGAGCTGATAAATCAAGCCAACATTCAACTTTTTGTTGTTTTTATTTAAATCGTATTTAAAGTCTACCTGAAGCCCCAACTTCCGCTCAGTGACATAATACCAAATCGAATTATGTATAAATCAACTGTTTGACAAAATCTATTTATATGTACATATGTATGCATATATATGTATATATATTGATTTTTATCTTATCTATAGGCTGATAAGCAAAAGAACCCGTATCTGGAAATTTGTGGCAGCTTTTGAGCTGGGATATATTTCAGATAGAAGCTAAGTAAACATGTATGTGTGAGTGTGTGTGTGTAAGGCTTACAACGAACGAAACCATGAACAATGCGCGCAATTCACTACAATATCTGATTCTCTCTTTCTCTCCTCGCTCTCTCTCTCTCTCTCTCTCTCTCTCTCTCTCTCTCTCTTTCTGTGTGAGTGTCGAGCTCTGACTGCCTCACAGTTTGCAACATTTTGCAAATGTTTTGCGAATTAAACACGCAGCACACAGATGTACACTCATACCTATATATACATACATATGTACATATCTACATACATATATACGTATATATGTACACACACATATATGCATATGTACATATATGTTGTATATATGTTGCTTTATAATGTGCACATGCGAACAATGCGTCATTTGAAAATACTGAATGCAGAAGGGCAAAAATGGCCAGAGCTGAAATAATTTAAGCAATGAATGTAGGTGACTCTCAGTTGCATTTGCTGCATAAACTGGGCTACACACACACACACACACACACACAGACACAGACACTGGCTTACACCTGCATTCACATTGCATGTGCAGAATAGACCAAATGCTATAAGAGAACTCAGCCATGACGAAGGCGAGGGCGAGCAGCAGCCTGCCTCATGTTGTAGCAACTGCCTCCTGCTGCCGGCTGCCTGCTGCTTGCTGCTTGCTGCCTGCTACCTGACTTTCATTTGTCGAGGCAAGTCAAGGAATGGCACAACAAGTGCAACAGCAACTGGCAGTTCGCCAAACTCCTGTGCCGTTTGCTCCTGCTGCTCCTGCTGGCTACACAGTTACCAGCTGAATGGCAGCTTTCCCACTCTTCTTTCCCGCCTTCCCACCTTCTCCCACTCTCACTCTCTCTCTCTCTTTTTATCTCTCCGTTTCTCTGTCTGTCTATCGGGCTGACGCGCTGCCAGCAGCATTTCAACCGAGTCAGCTAAAGGCTCCATCAACAGCTCCAGTTCTAGCCACATCTTCAGCTGTAGCTGATGTTGCGCATACGCCCCATGTAGCCCCAATGTAAAATATTTTAATATGTTATCTGACGTTTCCGGCGCTGGCTGCCAACTTTGGCTCACATATGAAATTTGTTCAAAATTGTTTGCGCACTAAAATATTTATTAAAATAAGCATGAAACAAGCACTTCAACATGCGCAGCTGCCACACACTCTCCGATTTCACGTTACATGCGTCTTGCAACATAATTAAGCAAACTTTTACTAATATGACAGGCTTCACTCTCCTACAGTCTGCATTATTGCACTATATTCCCATATTTACATGAATCATCTAATTTGGGGAGAGGATACAGGCGCACTACATGCAATGACTGCTATACAGATTAATTAAAATGTTATACGCTGAAATATTTCAAAACTTTAGCTTGCAAATGTTTTATTAATGTTTTATTTTATTTTATTTTTTTCATTTTTATACCCTGAGTCCATTGAAAATGGGAAATCAGGGTATAATGGTTTTGTTAAAAGTATGTAACAGGCAGAAGGAGGCGTGGCAGACCCCATAAAGTATATATAATCTTGATCAGGGTGACGAGAAAAGTTGATATAGCCATGTCCGTCTGTCCGTCCGTCCGTCCGTCCGTATGTATGAACGCGTCGATTTCCGAAGATACAAAAGCTAGAGAGTTCATTCTTTTTGTGTTAGGTTCATATATTTCACGCGCAGTACGAGTTTGTTTCAGAAATTCGATAACTTGTATATTTGCAAAGTTATCGATAAATGATTTATCGGGGACCAGTTATAAAATTCTAGCAAATTCATCTTTAGAGTTAGAGTCTCCAAGTCTTCTGCATATATATAGATACTAATTTAATACAATTTCGGTTTTTGTCAGATTTTGGATTCCGGCTCCCATTTCGCCCCACCACCCCCCAAATGTGAAAAAAAATGCATTTCAAATACTAGAGACATGCTGTTTGGTTTAGCATGTAGATATGAATATCATAATCATAATCTGAAGAAATCAATACGATTGTCCATCTAGAAACAGAATTATCAGTCATCAAAGTTTTCTCATCAAAACCCATGTGGCGCAGCAACAAAGGCAGCGAGACAGCAAGCCGCCTGCATTGCTCACACACATACATGCTTACAAGCGTGTGTGTGTTCGTGTTTTTGCATGTATAGTTTCTTACGCATAGAGAATCGAAACTAAGCATTCTTGGAATATGATTCGTTCGAAGAAGGGCTCAGGGGATTTCGTAGTCGAGCAGTCTCGACTACAGCTTTCTTACTTGTTAAATGTAACTTTTAGGGCTGCTACTTCAAGTTTCATTATGGAATTGAGAATTCTATAGTTTTACAATTTTTCAGCTTCTCTTTATATTATAATCGCTATATGCTATAAACTATTATTAAAATCTACCCTGCATTATTTAATTCTGTAATTTTTAGAATAAATATTAAGTTTAAACGGCTAACTAATCTGTTCTCTTCTCTCCCAAGTCTCTCTCTCATATGCATATGCACACAATATATAATTTTATTGATCATTTTATCTAGAACAAACTCTCTTTAAAATGTGTAAGAATTTGTTATGAAAAATCATATTTTATACACGCAATTGAATGTGTTAAAGTCTTGGCTCGACTAAATTATCATTTACTCTGCTAATGGGTTAATTTGCCTGCCGATGTGTCACGTGTAAATTGAGTTATTCGTTGCCAGACAAAGACAGAGACAGAGAGAGGGAGAGGGTGAGTGTGAGTGAGAGGGGAAGTAAGAGCGGGTGTTACTCTGGTAGGCGGGCAGGCTTGGCAGCTGAGTATGTTGAGTATGTTTGCAAAAATGCGATGAAATGAAACGTGCTGCGCGCCACAATGAAGCCATGCAAAGGAGCTAACCAAGTACACAGACACACGCACACTTGCATGCGTATGCGTACACGTATATATATGTGTGTGTGTGAGTGTGTTGTGTGTGCAAATTTACGAGTGTGTCATTTAGCTCGCATACTTTGAAAGTCACGCACGTAACCGTTAAAGCTACAAGCAGTGTGAGAGTGTGTGCATGGGCGGCATATTGTGTATGCGTGTGTGTGTGTGTGTGTATTGCGAGTTGTTTGTTTTTCTCTAGGTCAAAGCCTTAATTTGCCTGCCGTATCCTTTGGCGCTACCTTGGGCTACCTGTGCATGCTTCTTGTTTTCTCTTTTTTTTTTTTTTTTTTTGGCTCGAACTTACTTTATGAATGAAAACGAAAACGTTATATGTGAGTGCGTAACTTTGTATATACAAATGTGTATAGCTGTGTGTGTGTGCGTGTGTGTGTGGGTGCGTGTCTGTGTGAGTTACTTGCTTTTCGCAGTAAGTCGTTCTTGTTACAGCAATGTGCGTGCCCATGTTTATATTTAGCTGGCGTGTTAATTCATTGGGGGTCGTCATAAACTCGTAAACTGCAACAGAAATAGATGCAACAACACCACCAACAACAACAACAACAACAAATGGATGCAGCATTAAAACATCCACAACAGTCGCGTCCAGTTGGCGGCACATGTGCCTTCTCCATTCTGGTCAGACAAATTGCAGCTAAAGATACACAAACTGCAAGATACAAACAACATGCGCTGCTTGAACTTGAACTTCGTTTGTTGTTGCTGCTGCGGCTGTTGTTGCTGCTGTTTCTTCAATTTGTATTCCTTTATTATTTATTTTGCTTTGCTTGCGTCGTCAGCTTCTATGGCGCTTTAAATTCTCTTTATTGCCCATGTCAAGGCAGCTTCTGCCTGCGCCCAGAATGAGGCGTGGGCCGACTTTGACTTCAAGTTGTTGCCGTTGTTGTTGCTGCTGTTGCTGCTGCTGGTGTTTTCCTTCTTCTTGTGTTTCGCTTTCGCTTTTGCAGTTTGGCTTTTTACTGTGCGATTCTTATGTTATTCTCTTTTTTTTTTTTTTTTTTTTTTTTTTGGCGCTTCTGTTTTGAGCGCGCCAAAAGAGGCAGAAATGTCTGTCTGTGTGTGTGTGTGTGTGTGTGTGTATGTCTTTAAGTTTCAATGAGTGCTGCCTGCTGGGCTGCCTTGAAGTACGCACGTTACTGTTAGTCAGTTACGAACAGCCGCGTCGAGTGCTGAATGTATCTGTATCTTTATTTGTAGCCGTATTGAAGCTTTTGCTGTTGTTGTTGCTTCTTGGCTGGCAGGCAGAACGTATAACTCTTCAGCACTCGAGCTTGTAGCTGCTTTTTAATTTAACTTGACAAACGTCGGCGCATATGCGCCACAGATACAAATGTATCTAGCGGATTGTCGGCGTCTCTGATGCTGGCAGCAACAGCCGCAACAGCAGCAACAGCAGCAACAGTAGCAACAGCTTTGCCTTGTTCTTCAAAATTTGTATCTGTTTTGGCTGCTGCCGCGTGTTTATTGTCATTACTCATCTCGAAATGTTTTTTGTGTCAATTTTCGGGAGTTTCATGGTTTTAAAGAAATCGAACTCTGCAGCCAGCCGACGTAGTCTTTGTTATTGTTGCTGTATCTGCCACTGCTGCGGTCTTCATTTAATTTTATTTCAGCAAATGTTTGTTTTGCTTGCAGTTGACGGCAGTTTTTTACTTTAAGGCAGCGTCATCAAATCCAATTCCATTAATAAATCCCAAAAAGCAACAAATTTATTGCTTACACGCCAAAGTCAACAATAACAGAGAAATTCGTGTGGCAAGTGCAGCGTCTTTTGTAATTCGATAATAAGTCCCAAATATTATTTTTATTGACGCATCTCGCGGCCTATTGGCAATTGAATTGTTTTCCTTTAATAATTTACATACATATGTGGGCAGGTAAGCCACATGCAAAGCAAAGCGATGCGATTTAGAGGATAAACGCCAAATAACAGATATGAGCCAACAAATAATAAATAAACTGCTTGAGTGGGAGAGAAATGCTTACAAAGCTGGATAAAGATCATATGCGTATGAAACTTATCAATGAAAATGCTGAAGCTAAAAAAATTGATGAAAATGCCATAAGTTAATTTTAAATGCATAAAGCAAAAGTTAAAGACGCACAAGAATCTGAGAGTAAAATGTGGATTATGGCTAAATAAATTACTTTTGATTGGATTAAAGTACAAATGAATTGACCTACATACACATTTCATAGATAAAGAAAACGCACAATATAAAAATGCTTTGTTTTCAATATAGAGAATTATCTTTACCTATAAGCATGCAGCTCCTATATAAACAATTGTAGACATTGGAAAATATCTTTTTGTTGCATTGTAATTCCATACATATCTCGATATATCTCGATATTCATAGTCGTCGTTCTCTAGAACCTTCTTTCAAAAAATCAGATTGGGTCTTATAAATGTAAACCTTCATATATAGTGTCTCACATATAAAGCGAGTAAGAATTACAAATTTTACTAGAATGGCTTTACTCTAATATAGATATTATCATGTATATATATATTTTATACATTAGGTATCTCAAATATATCACATATTGTTATAAATAAACTCTTTTTTTATTGCAACTTGATTTTAAATATATTTTTACAAACCGTTGTTAATCCATTGCCGTTGGTTCGACCGTTGGTGCCACTGGGAAAATTATTATCTATATACATATATTTAGATGTAGTTGCTGTTTCTTGTTGATGATTTTTGTAAAGGATCTAGTGAGCAACTGAATACCGTTATGAATGAAAGAAACTCGCGAAATCGCGCACGAATCAAACCGAACGTCGGAAATCGAAATTGAAATCGAATAAATAGTTTACAATACGAAAAAAACGCGAGAAACGCGAACGCGACGCGAACAGAAAACTAACGCAAAGAAACGATGCAAAGCTGCAGGTAAATTCAAATTGTTGTTAAACATTTGCCGTGTCTGTTGTTTTTGTTATTATTGTTGTTATTGTATTTGTTGCCGATTAGCACTATTCACGAGCGCAGCTCAGTTGCTAGTTTGTAGCTGTGCGAACACTGCGGAAACTGGTTTTCCATTTGAACTGCAATCCTTGATCACTGACTGCCAAACAGTTGTTTATGTTGAGAAAAGGAAAACTATGCGCGGAAATTAACAACAAAAGATATTGACGCAATAACTGTAGCTGTAGCTGAAGCTGGCGACGGCAACGCTCCACTCACGACTTGCAGCTCGCAGCGGGCAGCGGGCTGACACTGGCAACTCGCACTCGTTTCTGGCGCTCGAACGTAGCGACGGCGGCGGTGCAAAAGTTTTTGTATTTAGGAAACTTTTCACCCTTCGAAGGATACACAACAACTGATTGTGCCGTGCACAAGCGAACGGCAAACCAACCCCGACGCCAGCAGCCAGCAGCTAGCAGCAGCTGCGGCAGCAGAGGCAGCGGACGCAACTTGAACGCATCGGCTCGACGCCGGCCCCAGCAACAACAGCAACAGCAACAGCAACAGCAACACCAACAGCAGCAACAGCAACAGCCACCCAACAACAACAGCCAACCATAAATACATCAACGAGCTCACTTCGAACAGCTCTCGAGCCGCAACATGTTGCGTGCGTGTGGCTATGAAACGAATAATACGGATTATATAGTTGATGGAAATGGGATTATGAACGGAAGAAATTCAAATTGTTATTGCGATGTATGAGAATAAATTTAAATACAAATTAAATAAACATAAATTGTTTGCTAAATGTATATTTAATAGTACTCAAATCAAAATTAATGTATGATATAATTGTAAACATGATTTTTTTAAACTACTTGATAGCATAGAAAAGGATTTACTTGTTTTCATAATAGGTATTACTAAATAAACTAAAATAATTATTAAATGAGCGCAGTTTGAACAGCTTATTATATAGTTTATTTATATTAGCGAATGGATTTCAAATTGATATATTTTGATACATGCACAATAATTATTTAAATGACATTAAATATGAATAAAAATACTTATTTAAATAAAATATCTTAAATATTCCAATCAAATACATACATTTGTCAATCAATGTTTGAGTAATAAATAAACATATTTATTATAATATTTTAAATATGTGCTTATACTATGAGTAACAACAGAAATGCTGAGTTCATAAATTAATATAAAACGCAAATTAAAATTCCTTCTAATTAATTTTTAAAATACATAATTATCAGCACATTTTTTTGTCAATTTATTATTCTGGCTGTGCCTGAGTCACCCTGTTGTTGTCACTAGTTGCGTTATGTTGTGTTGCAACCTTCGATCGGCAACTCATGCCAACGTTCAAGCTTGTTGCTTGCTGTCACAGTTGTTGCTGACTTGTGTCCTGGTTCAAACAAGTCCTGCTCCAACACACACACACACACACACACACAGGCAGAAGCAAACGCACACACATGCTGGGTTATACATAAACAGCTGCATTTGCTCTATGCTGGCAAACACACTCACACACACACACACACAGAGTTGCATACATGCAGACACATAAACACGAACAAGCGGCGTTTGAAGTAAAATTTGTTGTTGCTTTTTCTGTTGCCGTTGCTGCCGCTGCCTCTGCCTTTGCCTCTGCCGCCGCGTCTCCTGTACAGTTGTTGTTCCAATTAAAAAATTTTTTCCCTAGTTTCGCGCGTACAATGCGAACTTGCAATCTATGAGCCATGCAACAGCAACAGCTACGAGCGAATACTTTTTGGTTTTATTTCGCTGTTGGTGCTGTGCTCGTTTCTGTGTGAAGCCTGGACCTTGTGGGCGTAACAACATGTGTGTGTGTGTGTGTGTGTGTGTGTGTGTGTGTGGGTGTAAGTTCTATATCCTTGCTGGCATTGCACTGGCTGTTGTGGGATTTTTGGTACAATTTGCCTTCTTATTTCACTTTTTGCCAACAGCTTTTGTAAAGAGCTGTGCGGGACAGAGAGAGAGAAAGAGAGAGAGAGAGAGAAAGAGAGAGAGAGAGAGAGATAGGAGAGAGGAGAGGAGAGAGAGAAACGTCACAGTTCCTAGCTGTGGCACTGTTTCTCATCCTCATCCTGTTCCTGTTCTATATGTCAGTTGATTTCATTTCCCTTTTTTTTCGCCAAACTATTAGTTGAGCTTGTGCAAATGTGTGTGTGTGTGTGTGTCTGTGTGTGATGTGTGTGAGGGAGTGTGCGTGCAATTTTTGCTGGCTGTGCTTTTTCGGCCATGCAGTCTGCAGTTGTTGCTGTTGTTAGAAGCCTTTTGACGGCAGCGAAATGTGAATACGCGCGGGCATAAGGATTTAGCTTTGCCGCTGCACAAAAAAGGCAAGCAAAACCTTGACAGTTGCATTGTTGCATTGAAATTGGGAACGAGCAAGCGGCAAGGGGAGGGAGGGAGTGAACGAGGGCACTGAGAACCTTTGCGTATTTGCATTGCGTAATGGAAAATCGTCGTGAAACGCAACCCTTATCCTAATGCTTATCCTGGCTGAGGAACACTGACCTGTCCTACACACGAAAATCACACAAGGTAAACACAGAAGGCACACAGCGAGAGCGAGAAAGAGAGAGAGAGAGAGATAGAGAGAGAGACAGAGAGAGTTACGCAGTAAGAAATTGCTCGTTGAGTTACATCTGCACAAACAGAAGACGCAGTCGTCGCTGACTTGCGTCAATACTTGGGAGAGGGGCGTGCAACTGCAACGTCTGCTGCTGCTGCTGCTGCTGCTGCTGTAGCTGTTGCTGGTGGCGAACGACGTCGTATTGGTCTGTGGCTCTGTGGCATTGCCTTTGACTTTGCCACTTTGCCGTTTGATTGCGCTGCAGCAGTGAGCGAAACTTTGGCTGGGTTGCAAGAAGTTGTGCGTGCCACAAAGTTACTTAAGCGTTTCGAATGTATATCTGTATGTGTGTGTGTGTGTGTCCTTTGTGAGGCAACAAAGGACATTCACATTGCAACAGCAGCAACAACAACAACAACAACAACAACAACAACAACTGCGATAAAGTATCTGACAGTTGCAGCAACGTATTTGAAAAATGAAAGAAATGCGCGCGAATTTCGCAAAAATGCAAAATGAAGAGGAAGCGCAGCAGGCTATAGCCTGAAAGTCTAGCCTAAGGTCTAATTTTGAATACCCTTCAATAATAATTAATTCCAATTGATTCAGTTTTTAGCTTTAATTTAGCCGTAGTTCATCTGTTCAATAATCTCCCAGTCATACGATATATCCCAGTCTAGCATGGCTATGCCTATATAGCTTGCATTTAGCTTATGGACTCTTCGTTGTCAGGGTATAAACAGCAGGCGACTGCAACAACTTTACCGCAAACAGCAAGACACCGAAGCCAAAGTTCTGACAGTGTTGTTGCTCTTGCTGTTGCTGTTGCTGTTGCTGATAACTGAAGCCGAAACTGAAGCTGAAGCTGAAGTTGAAGTTAAAGTTGAAGTTGAATGCACGCGAGTCATGCCTTGGCATCGCCATCAAGGACCCATCCGGTGTGTGTGTCCTGCGAAAAGAAGTGGAATAAGAGATAGCGCGAGAAACACAGAGAGAGAGAAAGAGAGAGAGAGCGAAGGAGGGAGGGAGCGAGAGAGCGCGAGATTTTTGAGCTATGAAAGTGCGGCACAAATGCACGTAATACGAGCAACACAAGCCAAATGCATTAACAGCCAACAGCAACAGCAGCAATTCTCACACACTCACACACACACACATGTGCACATATACTTTTTTATTTGTTCCATTACAGCCCTGCTGCTGCTATTGTTGTTGTTGTTGCTGCCACTGCCGCTGCCGCTGCTGCTGTTGTTGTTGTTGCAGTTGTTGTTGCTGTCGTACGAGTTTTGAGTTTTCCGAAATCATGAAAGGAGCAGATGTTAAATTTTTATACACAACGCAGCGGCTGCCTTCGTTGCCAGCGTCGACAGCGCAGTTGCTGTCGCTGCTGCTGTTGTTGCATTATTACCCGCTGCTGCTGCTGCTGCTGCTGTTGTTGTTGCTGCTGGTGCTTGCTTTGCTCTGTGAGCTCTGTGAGTTGTGCTCGTTTCCAGGCAGTCGCAGCACTTTTTGCTTTGCCACAAAACTTCAGCTGCTCCGCAGTGGACTTGGACTTGGCTCTAGACATCGACAGAGAACAGAGAACAGAGAACAGAGAGCGGAGATCAGAGAGCAGAGCTTCTGTAGTTTAGGTTGTTCAGCAGTCAGAGATTTACTTGAGATTCTTGTATTTGGTATATTGTTTATTGTATATTGTTTTGGATATATTTTTCATATATCTTTCAACGTTTCAGTTTAATAGCTGCAATTGCTGGGCTCGTCACATCCCTTCTGCCCGTTCATCCATTACCTGATTTGTCTATGTCCTCTCGTCCTTATACCCGACCTCTACCTGGGTCGCCTCGACGCTCTGCTGCGTATTGGAACAATAGTTTTTCATTTCGTGATGCTAATCATTGCTAAAACTCACTGCGCACGCACACACACATACTCAGCCCAAATTAACCCTCATGCACACACACACACGCACACACACACACACACACACACACTAGCACACGCACATTTATGAAGGCAACGCACAGTGGGTGGGTATGTCCGACTGCATTGTGTCTACAACAGGTAAGCGAATTCGAATCGATCGAGGCTATTGCACCTAATGTCCACATTGTGCCATTAAACTTCTTTGCGTAGCTATAGGGTATATAAGTAAAACAATTACAATATAGCTATAGTTATTTAACAATGAACATCTAGTTATAATTAATTTTCCTTTTTTGAAATTTTAGTTGTATTGAATTTCAAATTTGTTTACAATTTTAATAATACTTTGCTTTATTCGTAACGTGCAATTTGGAAGCCTATTCTAAGCTAAAGTTTTCAAAATGAATCAAACTTAATCAAGACTAAGGTAGTCTAATCTAGCCTTATCATAGAGAATATTGTTTTCCAATCTGGAATAATTTGGGATGTGAGGAAAAGTTCGATATGCTGTATCCGAGTGAAAAAATAGAATAACACAATATATTTCTTTTAATATATAAGTAGTTTATTTATTTATTATTATTGTGTTTTGTAAATATTTTTAAATAATATAAAAAATATATATAGTTATGGTTACAATGCCACAATTGTATTCAGAAATTTGAGTAATGAGTCATGACTGGGCCAATTGAATGGATAGCATTGGACCCAATTGATGTGCTGGCTGTTGTCTCAACTTGGATCCACTGAGCATCGAGAACTGTATAGTCGAGGGCTTTGTGTACTGAAATTCCCGCCCGGAGAACGAGGACTGCAGTTACCTCGTTCTCCTGTTCTTTCTCATCCTGACATCCATCAATCGATGCACATTGCCTGCTCTTCAAGTGCCCCTCCAATTGCAGCAGGACTGGGACAACGATTCCGATTGCGATTCCGTTCTGCGCGTGACACCTGATGATAGTTTACGATTATTGTTTTTGGATTTATGAAATGTAATTCCAGTTGCAGCAGGTGTTCTCTCATTTAGTTATTGTTGTTGCCGTTGCACACATTTTGTTATTTTGCAATCATTATTAAATTGCTGCAGACCGAAAATTCCATTAAATGGAAAACCGCATAACGAAATTGCATGGTGCCTGCCCAAGGCTCAATCAACTAATGGTTGATTAGAATTTTGGCTCCATATAGTTTATAGAACGGTATGAGACACTCAAAGCACAAATAGTAGGATGAAATATATAATAAAAACAATTTACAAAATTGTATTTAAGCTAAAGTAAATTTTGCTTTTTTATTGTGAAAATATAATTGAAATCTCTATTAAACCTAAAGCAACACATTTACCAGACCAGCCTTTAAACTCTAAATGAAGTTATGTATACGAGGGTCACTCCAATGGTATCCACGTTGATATAGGCCATATGATTGTTGCTTCACGATCTTAATTAGAAGATTCTTAAGCTTAGAGTCTCTAGCTCTTGCAATCGTTGGAATCTGCTTATCAAATTTATTGTAGAATTAAATTTGTAAAAATAAATATAAAATTTCTTTTCTTATTTGAAAAGATTTGTCCAATTTAGATGCTACCCTGACAATATTCATAATCTCATTATTAACAATCAAATGTCGAATACCAAGACCTAACCGAAGAAAGGATAAATCTACAATAGTGCAGAGAATGATTACTATTGAGACTCAAGTTCTGCATTTCAAAAAGTAAGTATTTGAAAATGTAAAACCAAATAAATTTGAGGAGATGCTGATATATTAAATTATTATTATTATGAATTATTGATAGATTATAATTAATTATGCCCGAAACTAAGAAATTTTTGCTGTCATCTCTGTATATCGATTAAAAACATTTATTGAAATTTAAATATGAAATATTATGAAATTGTTCCTTTCTAAATGATATGCCCTTAGGATTAATGCAAGCTAATCGTTCATAAATAGTTTTACACTTGACAAATTAAATTAAATAAGTGCAAAGAGTTCGTAAAATTTGAGAGCTTGTTTTATTCGAATATTTATTTCATTTTGTTTTTTACAGCTTTTTTCTATTTATTTTTTTAATTTTTAAAATTTGTATATACAAACCATTTATATATATTTTATATGTAGTTCAGCTCCGAGTCATCAAAGTTTTGCATTTTGAAAATGTTTCTAATTATTTTGTTTGTTTATTGAAAATGAATTCCATTAGTTTGCCTTTGCTTTGATTTCTACTAATTTTGTATTTAAATTAAATGTAAAACTACACTAAATGTGTGTGCGTGTGTGTGTGTGTGTGTGTGTGTGTGTGTATGACAGTGTGCATGGGTGCGTGTGTGTGCTGGTTTAAAATTTAATTATCAATTATTTGCTGCAAAAATCGTATTCATATCGAATTTCAGTACTCGATATGGTGAATGGCTACTCGGATGTGTGAATAGGATTCGCTCTGTCGACGTCGCCGTCTCTGTCCTCTGTCGCTGTCGGTGCTGCTGTCACTGTTGCTATCTCTGACGTGGCTTTGCATCTCACTCCTGCTCCTGCTCCATGGCTGCTTAATTTGCGGCTATAGTGCAGACACAGCAACTGGGAAACCAGAACGTGTCCGTGTAGAGATTTTGGCCGTTGCCCTGAAGCGCAATTAAACGTTTTTGTACAAACTTCTGCTCGCACCTGGAATTGTAGCCATTGGGCAGATCGCACAGGTTCGAGCATGTGTTTGAGCTGAAAGAGACAGAGAGAGGGGGAAGGGGAATTATATAACAACGGAAACAGCGCCAAATGCCAAATGGATAAAAAATAAACAACTTTACGAAATTTAGTTGCGAGCTGCACCCATAAATATGCCCAAGAAGACGAAGAAGAGGGAGAGAAAGAGAGGAAGAGAGAGAGTAGCGCCGGCTGCAAAGTTGAAAGTTTAACGAACTTGTTAAAACGGGAATCGTGCGTAATTGATAAAGAGTTGAGCTAAGGCGAAAGCAACGGTACTTAGAGACTGTGTCCCTGCCAGCTGTTGCTCCTGCTGCTCCTGCTACTCCTGCTGTTCCTGTTGCTCCTGTTGCTGCATCGTCCAACAATTTACGCGCAGCAACATATTTGGTTAAGCAAATTGCTCGCTAAGTACTGCTCACATGTGGGAAAGGGTCAGGGCGAGGGTATGTGAGTGTCTGTATTTAGGCCGGCAGGCAGGCGACAAATAACAAACAATTTGGGCATACATTGAGCGACCCCAGCAGCTCTCGCTCGTTCGCTCGTCCGTCTCCCCTCTTTTACTCTCATTGCACTGGCTGCAGCTACTCGAATTGTTCCTCATCTGAGGTCTCTCGTCACCCCATTAGTACCTCTGTTTGCGCTTTTTTCCAAAGGTTTTCGAGTAGCGCACGCATAATACAGAGGCAGTTGCCCTTGGTCGAGGGGGACACGTATAACGAGCAACACCGGCCGCTGCTTGGTTAATCTTGGCATTTTTTCGGGGTGTTATAATTCGTTTAGCCGCAATTATGACACAAAACCCAAACGTAACCGTGCACATACCCATACTCATGGTTACTTGCTGATGCACTTCTGCCCACGTGCCCAAGCCCAGGCCCAAGCATAGGTTTCCCCTAACATACTTCACCAAAAGGGGAACACTTATTGATATGGAACGCTATCCTGCTGCGTGAGACTGGGCCACAGTGCGAGGGGCCCTAAGCACGGATTGCAAGTGTTGAGTGTGTTTTTAAAATTAATTGCATAAAAAAACACCAGCAAAAGTCAATAAGGTCGAAACCTTATAAAACTAAAAATTATTATGAGAGCATATTTTAGTTACCCTTCCAGATTTCTATGGTATGAATTGTGACAAACCCAATGAGGGCTCTAACACAATTACTATTCAACTGTATTTGTACAGAAGCATGTTTACTTGTGGATATGGCATTGAATCACTGAGTAATTTTATGAAAGATTTGAAAAGTAGAAACCTGAAGAAAAGAATAAAGCATTAAAAATAAATTACTTCAGTTAGAGTTGGATATTTTTAGTTGGCTGCAAAGGGATTAACGTATAATTATTACGACTTTTTGACTAAATGCTCCTTGACCTGCCAGCTTCTTCCAGAGTAGTGTCAATTGGAAACCCCATTGTAATTTAATTCGCTAGCTATATGAATGTTGTTAATATTAATAATAATATACATATATATCATATATAAATTGGGCTTCCAAATTGAATTAAATGTTAGAAAAAAATATAACTAAATAAAATAAATCAAATATCTTCACATTAAAAAATACATGTACAGAACTAAATTCTATAACCTTTCGTTTTCCTCGTTAATTCAAATATACATATTTTAATATTTTGACTCATATAAATTGAATATTTGTTTCAATACGAAATAAAAAGGTCTAATAAATGATCACATTATACCTGATCCAACGCCCAAATACAAATCATTTTAGTTTTTGATCATAAACTAAAAACAATTGACAAAGAAAAGTTTAATATAACTCCATCAATGACTCGGCTCAAAATTTCGTTTATTCTGCAAAACATCAAAATGTTATATACATCAGAAGCCAAATGTATATCCTAATGTAGAAATGTATATTAAATATATATATATTTTTTTTTTCTTGCCAATCTTTACTTTAAAAATTATTCTATATTGTTAGGGTATAATTATACCTAAGAACCTTTAATATTTACTTTTCAATAGTATTACTGAGCAAATTTTGCTGTGGATTGGAGCATAGGTGGTCGGTCTCGGGTTGGTGATACTAGGTTTATTATCTGTTCTATACTTCTTAGGCATTGCCATTATACAATTATAGTTTGCTTAAGTTTGAATCTAGATTTGTCAACACATTTAATTAAATAAATACAATAAATTTGTTCGAAACAAACAACAAAATGATGGCCCTTTCATGCCATTTCAAATATTCAGTAAGTAAGAAAATGAAGTGGTGCATTACCAAGCAGTGTAAATGATGTGCAAAGCAGTAGCAGACTATAAACTGCTTGCTGCTTGCGAACTGCTTTTACATTTAACATAGACACAAACCTTAAACGCCATGAGAAAAGTGACGTAAAAACGCGCGTAAAGACACATCTCTTTGGATTCGATTTGCTATCAATGGAATTTGGCTATATGAAAAATGATGTACGAATACTTACGCACAAAGCTCCGCTTTGACCATTTGACGTGCGGTGTTCTCCTCGTTGACAACAAACATCCAATTGCCGCGCGAATTGAGAGCAGCTTGCGGTGTTATGAACTGCGAAGTTGTTTCGCAAAGTGTTGAACGCGACGGACTTTGTCGTTTGGCTCGCGAGTTTTCCTTATTATTGCTGTTGTTGTCGCTGACGCCCACAATATCTAAGAGATCCATATTGAGCGATACATCACGCATGCTGCGTGTATGTTGCTCCGCCTGCTCCTCCTGCTGTTCCTGCTTCTGCTTGTCCTCCTTCTCTGGCTGCTGGCCCTCCTTCTCCTGCTGCTGCTCCAACTCCAGTGCTTCCTTCTCTTCTTTTGCCATTTTCACAGCCTGTTCCTTAAGCTGCTGCATCTCTGATTCCTCTGCTGGAATGGTTTTCTGTTTAAGAGTTAGATCGCGTACGAGACGCTTCAACCAGAGTGTCGCATTATAGGGCGTCTTGCCATTGTTGTTATAGTACAACTGCCTATAGCCGGAACCACTCTCTCTGCCATGCTGCTGACCGCCCGTTCGATAACCCCCTCGAACGCCTGACGAGGTGTACAAAAGGTAGCTGCAGTGAAAAAGAAGGTTAGTATTGTCTGGAGAGCTACAGCAGCTACTCACGTGGGCGCCTCTGTTGTGGGGTTGGGTGCGAAGAGAGAGTTGCCTGCACCGCGCTGTGGCACACCGCCAAACGGCGTCTGATAGCTGTAGCCATTGAAGTCTTGCCCGTTGGCAATGTCACGCTGCGGAAATATAGACTTCGGATCGTAGAACACGGGCGTGTCAGACCAGGCGACGGCCGAGAATTCCTCCCAGGTCTCGTCGACCAGCAGAGAGGCCGCCTCGTAGCCCCACTTACGTACGAGACTCTTGATGAGATATCTGCAAAGTCAACACACAATGCGAGTGAAGCTGTTGTTGTGAAGTTGTTACCCAGGTGATGTAAGAGATTGTTTCGAGTAGATTTCGCCGTGATGCCCCCATCATGCATCCCATCCCCTGACATGGAATGGGAATGTGCTGCGAAAGTGGAATACCATGCCACTTGTCGACATCGCCCAATTGGCTTATGCAACACGCTGGCGAACAGACAGCGGGAGTTGCGGACGGACAGGCAAATGCTCGAAAGTGTGCCACGCCCCTGCTCGCTGCTGTTAAATCATAATTAATATTGCAGCCAGACAATGGGTTAGGCTAAATAACGCTGCGAGTAGTACGGCTAGTCGTATTTACTTATATTCGCCCGCTGCATCGCATGCGTGTCACGTGCCACAATATGTGTCACAGAGGTGAAAACGAACTCTGGCTTTTCCCCACTCGAAGTGTTTTTCTGTTGTTGGTTGTTATTTTTCAGAATTATGCAATATCCGAATTCCGTAGGCCTCATAAAATGACTACTTAATTGCTGAGACGGCGCCAAATGTGGCCTTACTTGGCGTCTGTCTTATCATTGTCATTGTCATTAACATTAACATTGCTATTATCATTATCATTATCGTTGCCTGTAGTGGCAGCAGCTCACTCGCATTTTATTCAAATCGAAGAAATTATCTAAAAATAGCCAAGCAAATGAAAAAGCAGGCAGAAAACAAAAACCAACCAACAATCCATATAAATGAGCATATGAGAAAATATTGAACCTGAACGCAACGAACTTTAAATGCTCTTAATTATGCGAGTTGAGCATGAACTTACTCTTTTAAATTTATTTAGAAAATATATAAAATTTTCTTTCGTTCATCTAGAAACTTCTATTTCTCTTTATGACATTTCATAAGGGGTTTAATCTCGTTTTTATCTATATCACTTTTTAGGATGTTATACGAAGAAGTGATGCACTTCTTAAAGCTGATTCATATATATAAAATATATATAAAAATCGTGATCTATAAATTATTATAATATATTCTACTCCAATTGCATTTAGATTTAAGGTTATATTATTGAAAGAATATATTAAAGAATAAACAATAAAAATAGATAAATAGAATTGTCTATAAGGTTTAATTTTGTAACATATCATATTATTAAATAAAATGAGGATACTAATAATAATAATAATGTATGTAATAATAATAATGGAATATACTTTCCCAACAATGTGACTGAATGAACTGCTATTTCAATTATATTCTTTGGGGCTGACAAAGATACAAAACTATTCTGAAAGTTATTTAGATAAACAATATATACAGATACCGAAATTGCCTGGAATGATTAATTGGTGAATATCGATGGTATTTTAAGGCTTATAAAAGGACTACATCCATTCATTGCTCATTTCCATGTCATTTAACATAATCGGAAATCGAATGAAGAAACTTTGATTCTTTTGGCAATCAGTCATTTCGCATAGCTATGATACCTCATACACTATAATAAATGCTTAATTATTCAAAGAGGCATTCATAAATATTCGAGAAGCACGCGGCGCGTCGTCACAGACAAAGTGTCTTGAACTGTCAATTCAAGTTTATTGGGTCAAGGAGCTCCGCCAGCTGGTCGAGCCGAGCAGCCACAGCCACAGCCACCGACTAGAAACAGAGCCATCAGAGAGCAGCCAGCGGCCAGAGCATCTTCGAGTGAGCGTCGCGGAAATAGCGACTAGCAGCTGGCAACTGACAAATGTCAGCTAACAGGTATCTAGGTATACGTGTATATGGATGTATGGATGTATGGGTATATGGATGTATGGGTATATGGGTATATGGGTATACGGCTATTCACAATGATATATGCAAAAACGAGTTTCTAGTTTCTGTGCGAGATCAATTTGAATTCGATTTGAAGTGTGTGTTGGCCAAACATTTGTTTGAAATGCATTTGCATGTGATTTTGTTTGTTGGCAACAGTTTCTGCGTGACTTTGAAGATTGGACATTAAGTGTATTATTTATGTTGGCCATTTGGCTCGCTCGACTTACGTGGGATAATTAGCGACGTGCTCGCAGTAGGTTTTGCCGGGCCTGGCGCAGCTGTAGCAGAGCAGAGACATAATTAATTTAAATATACTCAAAGACACAGAGCTAGAGCTAGAGTTAACATTGTTTAGACTTACTTGGGTGTCTGTCCCGGCGGCGCTGGCAGAAACTGGCAAGGCGGCGCACCGTATAAGCCGCATGAGGGCGGCGTGCTGAATGCTGCTGAGATACAAGCTAATATCTGCAAGGGGTGTGGGGGGCTCAGACCGTGTACCGGCGATTGTGAATGAATAATTGTGAATACTCACCACATGGGTTAGGAGAATACCCCCATAACTACTACAAGTGCGGAGACCGAGACAGAGACTGATACGTTTAATACTCTTTGTCATTGTCAATTCATTCGTCGTTGGGCTGCGCGTCGGGGATTTGCATTTGCATTTGCGATTCCGTTGCCTAAGATACACAAAGAGTTGATTTCAATTGAGCTGAAAATGTTTTTCGACAGAGTGCGAACGTGATGCGCGAAGTCAGTCAGCTGAAAGTGCCAAAAGAGTGCCCGGAATAATCGCTGGAGAAATTGCAATAAATCACTTTACTATATACGTTTCGATTATGCCAAGCAAACAATTCATTTCATCCGTCTGTCTATTTATACGGTATACACGATTGGACTAATGGCCACCTCAGACAGATGTGTCGTAAATTTGGAAATCAATTTGAATTGAATGTCAAATAGTCTTCTATTAATAGAAGCTGTGGCTGCATACGATTTATATAATTCAATATATTTTAAGAAACTCTCAGATATGTGAAAATATGATTCTAAGCTTTGAGAGAACTTATCATCATATGAAATTTATTTTATTTAATATTTAATTTATTACTATTGTATACATTTAATCTAAATAGAATTGACTATTATATATTATATAGCTATTGAAAATGTTTGTGATCTCGTGATCTATGGTATACATATTTCAGACTCTCGACCTGCGTATAACCTTCACGCGGAGGGTCACAAATATCATTAAGAAAAGACAAAGAAAATGTTACGGTCACTGAAGCGCACCAATAACCTTTTAATTAAAAAAAAAAGCAAACTAATTATATAAATTATGTATATAAAATTCGCAAATCAAAATATTACTTATATAACACTATAAAATATATAAAATGCGCCACGCAAAATCTCCTCAGCAAGTCAGAGAAATCTTTAACGTAATCTTGGTCAGAGCTAATAAATCAACAACATATCCATACACTAATATACTTGCCAAAAGAATCCGGCACAGAAGAAGACTTGAAAGCGTCAAGGGGATATACCCATCACACTGAGCGGTTCGCTTCCCTGAATGTCAATTGCAATATTGATATAACGCATCAGTTCGGGGCCTATGAGTCTGAACTATACCAATAAACAAGTCTCGTCTTACACTTTATCATTGAATACTTTTTATGAAAGTAAATAATATCAATAATATATATATAATTATCGGTAATAATCAAAAATCAGATAATAATGTTCTGAACACTGTACAAATGAATATGAAAATTCGTCACAGTGTTTAAAGGGAAGACTTAATTACTGTAGACCAGATTTTTATATATATATCATATTAAAATATGTATCCACATGAAAAAATGCTTAAGCTCAACAATTATCATACAAAATATTGCTATTTGAAAGCCCATTGAAAAGGTTTTCCCTTTATTTACGTAATATTTATATCGCTCATATCGAAATTTCCATAGGCTCTGCAACGTTTGTTCTGCAAATATCGCTCAAAGTGTTTTCCATACATTTTACGTGTTCAAATAGCCGTTAGGCTGTTAACCAAATGCTGAAGTGCTAATTGTGTTAAAGGTGGGGCAGGTGGCGGGAGGAGGGATCTGGGCGAGGATGGGGCCATAGCCTTAGAGTTGAGTCGGGTTCAAGCGAGGTTGAGACAAACAAACCAACAAAGCAATAAACACTACGTAAATTGCGAAAAAAAATTGCTAAAAGTGAAAGTAATTTTGAGACGTTGCGACCCGTGCCACGGGCCACCTGTGGACCCTCAGCTATAGACTTCATTTGACCAACTGCCAGCACATTAGACAATGCCAACAGCAACAGCCATTAGCAATTGCAATTGCAATTGTTATTGATGTTGGCTGCTTGACAGCTAATCGACGTGGGCGTATACAAGTAATAAATGAATCTAGATGCCTAAATTATACGATAGCGGATGCTGTTTAATCAAGTTTCAACTCTAATTGAAAAACGTTTAACTTTATGTTTTATGGAGTATTCATAGAATATGAATATTAATTGCCTAACTACCATAAACAATTTATTTTTAGATCCTAACTAAAATTGAAATGCTATAATTAAATTGAAAAATTCCACAATTGTATTACGATTTGGTTCTCAAAAGGGGCTTTGAATATTTTCTTCCCACTTGCAATTTCAATTTCAATTTTATATTGTCAATAACTCAATTTTTATATGTTTATACTCAATATGGAAACTTATACGAAGTATTTTAGTTGATTAACTTTATACATATATACAATTCTTGAGTATAAAACGGAAAAACATAGCCAAGAAATGTGAGCTGTAAATTCATTAATTGACTAACAAAATAATATGATAAATATAAAAAATTAAAAATAATATATGACATAAAAATATTAGCATAAGACACATCCTCTGTGACTGACCCGCAACCTCCCATCTCAACGCCCAAACCTTCCAAGACTTCTGCCCCTTATCAATCCTCGCAAACCCAACCATATATAACCACTCAAAAATATTTGAATTCTTTATGGAAGGAATGTATATAAGTATGTTAGTAATGTAATGTAAGAATATACAAAACAATACACATAACGAGCTACAACCCAAAATCCATTTCACTACCAAGCCGAAGGCCCCTGTCGCCAGTGCTTTAACTGATAAGCTAATAAAATGGTTAGTAAATTTAGTGATTTCTTTCATGCATTGTACAAGTTAAACTTTCGATAGCAAACTTCTTACTCCTGCTATGAAAACTAAAAATATATTCCACAATAAATATTCGCATTTGCCACTATCTTCATAACAGAAGAAATTAACGGCAGGTAAGTCTATCTATGTTGGATATAATTCACTTGCGTTTTGCATTAAATATCAAAATAATATCAATAGAATTTATATACCCTATGTTATATCTCTTGAGATGGTTTGCAATAAAATAACTATTCAATTTTTTAGTTTCAGCTCGAACGATATAATATACATATATTCATATAACAGTCTAGCTGCGTGAACAATATATTTTATTTGTATATTAAATATAAATGTTTGGTCTTGGGCTTAGTATAATCAAAATTTCAAGTATCTTTATTTCAATAAGGAAATGATATGCACTTAAATGTTATAGTCTCTTATACATATAGGTAGTATGGAGCTTAAATGTATATTTAATAACGTTAAACTTATATATATTTTTTTAGAGTGCTTCAAACTAGATTCGGGTGAATTTGATATATTTCTAAACCATCTCATATAAACTATAATTTAATTATTATTTTGTACTTTTGCACATTTTCCCACTTGTGCTAGCGTGTAAATTAAAATTACGCAAAATTAAAATTACAAAAAAATATTCAATTAAAAATCTGATAAAAATACGATGTTGAGCAACAACAACAATGACAAGACAAAATGTAACTCACAAATTTAGGTATAGAAACAACCGTTACTAATTCAACAGCTACCGCAAATAAAATGATAATCATAATGTGTATAAATTCATAAAAGCTGAAAAGCTGTTCAAATCGAGAGCAAAGCACACACAATACAACAGCAGTCGAATACCAGAAACCGGATTCGTGACCAGCGTATCTCCCAGTGCCTGGTGTCATACATAGTTCCATAAACACACCAACACACACGCACACACACTCACACAGTGCACTACAATTAGAATCAGACAAGAAAATTAATTGGAATCAAGTCATGTCATTGCGTTTCAATGGAATGTGTTCAATAGAACTGGTTCTTGTACAATCGCCACCTGCCAAGGGGTGTGCTAGGATTTCCGGGATCGGCTGTCACTTTCGATTTCATAAATCAATCAACTTTGGCAAACACCCAACACACCAACACACACACATACAAAAGCCTTAAGCCAGACACCACAACAAAAGCCCATAAAACTGAATGCGCAAATGAGCTTGACAGCAGCGGCATTTGGGCTTTTTGCCATTTAGGCCATTTAGCGACATTGTCGCCATCATCGGCAACTGCTAATGGAGCTGCCTCGACTCTTGACTCGTCACTCTCCACTCACCACTCTCCGCTCTGCAGTCTCTAGTATGGGCACTAGAGTCTTAGTTTTGGTACATATGTAGTTACGCCCACGTTTCTGGTATTTCCATATGTTGCGCAGGCGCCGCGCACCATGGCCAATTCATCAGCTCATAAATCATAAAAACAGTTTGCGCTGTTGTTGTTGCTGTTATGTTTCTGGCTGCTGTTCAAAATGGTTTATGGCTTATTTGGTCATTTGCACGGCATTAACTCATATGACCGAAATGCATTGAAATGGCCACAAAACGTTTTCTCGCCGACAATTAGCGCATTTCAATGCGCTCAATTGTCAAACTCATTTAGCTTTGTTGCAAAATGTGCTCGAAATCGTTTGAAGCAATTATTTTTTCAATATTGTTTCTAACACATTATGATCATAAAATTTTTGGATGGTTTACGATGCAGTTAAGTTTATCTCTCTTTATGTATAGAATCGAATATAATTAATATTTATTGATTAGTTTCTTTCAACTTGAATCTCAGCACCGGTTGACAACTCTATCATGAATCTGTATATTCGGCTTAAAAAACATTGTTTTCAAGTTTGAGTTTGTCAATATAAAGCAAATCGAGGAAGCTATTGAACAAAAGATAAAGTTCTTCTGCGCATGATAAAAGACTTTGTTTAATTTGAATTTCAATTCGTAGCTTTTTATGGCTTTCAAGATTGACGCATTGAAATGCAGACAAATGGAAGATCAGAGCAGAGAATAGAGCGCGCAGATTGGCTGATTCATTGATGCTAGGCTAGGATGGAAAATATTTTAGCTCTCGCATTGCTGGCAAGGTGCAGAAATATGAACGTTAATGGCAACGACCTACTCTTTCTTCAGATTATGATAGAATACGAATGCAAATTAAAGAATTATATAATAATATTTTAATTTGAAGAGGAACTGAATGAAAAAGAGTTTTACAATGAATACTGAGATATATTAAAAATCTCTCTTAGTAAATTATATTTCATTATTTGAATTGAATAAAAATAAGTACAGCAGAATGTCTCCACTGACATAGCTAGCTTGATTCATTTGGCAAACTGAGAGCTCAGCGTCTTTTTTTCAAATTATTGAAACACAAACAAATCAAAAAATGTTCACAATAAAAGTCACATAAAACTGAAGCAAAAAACACGATTAATTGCTGACGCCTTTATACCCTTGTAGAGGGAATAGCAAAGCGTCAACTTTGCTCGAGTCTTTTGTCAGTCTGAAGATCTTTCGATGACGAAGAGAATTCAATTTTCGACATAGTCAAAACAAATTTTGGCTGCATTTATCACATTTTGGTTGTTAGGGTAAGTTTCGGTGAGTCCAATCCCACGCCCACAGCTCGCATCGTCGTGATTTTAAGATTCAATTCAATTAGTTTTGCTTTCCCCCATCAATTTGGATCTCAATAAAAGTGATTTGGCTTCATTTGGCACTAATTTGGCAGCATTTACCTACACGCTGTCTGTGGTGCTGAGGTGCCAGCGTAGTAGGGAGAGGCAATGGAGAGATATAAATACCACATACCACATACCAAATAGCAAATACAAAATACCGAATACCGAATACCGAATACCGAATACCGAATACCAGATACCAATACCAAAAGATCGCTTCATTATAATTTTTTAAGCATATATTTTATACTTGAGTATAACTGAAAAATTAAGCACGACTTTTCAAGGCTGTTGATATTTTTTTTATTTATTTATTTATTTATTTTTTTAATTTTGTGTTTTCATGTTGTTGGTTTTGTTTTTGTTACTCTCCTCTTTTTGGCGTTTTGTTTTTGGTTTCATTGACTTCATTTTATTCAATTTGCATAGCTCTTTTAATTTTATTTTCATTCAACTTTTGTAGCAAGTGCTTCAAACTTTCCATAGCACATAAACCGAAAAAAAGCTCAATCAATAAATCAGTTTGTTTTTTGTTGTTTCCCATCTTAGACGAGTTTTTTTTTCTTTCGATTTTTGGATTGTTCTGGCGGCACGAGGCACGAGGCAAATTGAATCTACATACATGAATACACATGCACAAAAAATCATTAATTAATTACTCACCTTTGCTTATTTATAAATAAAAATGAATTCAATGCTTGCGCTCATCAAAACACAACTTATTGTGAAACTTTAGCTAATCAAAAAACTGTTGTGTTTTATATATAGACACATATATTTTGTATTATAATTTATAAATTTCGAATTAGCACTGCACTGGAGCGATTTAGATCGCTGCTTGATTGAAATTGATTTGAACTCTTGTGTTTTTGTTGTTTTCTCTTTTGATATTTGTTGATATTTGTATATTGCTTGTGACTTTATTTAATGTTGCGGCAAATAATTCGATAATGTAGTTGAAAATTCGACTATTTAAAAAAACGTTGCACGTTCGAGCGTAGAAAGGCGGACGCCAGCTCGAGTCTCAGTCAAAGATTTCAATTTTGTTTTGTATTTTATATTTTGGCTTCAAATTCAATTTCAATTTCGAATTCAGTTTCAATTCGATTTCAATTTTAACTTCGATTTCGGTTTCAGTTTTAGTTTCGCTTTCAGTTTCCGTATCTCGCGGCCAGCCCAATCGTGGCTGCAGCTCGTAGCCAACTGAGCGCGCGGACCAAACTTGGCCTCAACTGCCGACCGGAGCGGAGACCAACTTCGAGTCTATGACGCCGGCAGCGCTACCAGCAAAAGAGCGAGAAAGAGAGTGAGTGAATGAGAGAGAGAGAGTAAAAGAGGTCTTATCTGCAGGCGCACGTATGGATCAATTCTGACTGATGATCGTTCAACCTATGAACTTTTTGGGCCAATGATTCATGGTGCATCATCTTGAGCATTTGGCCAGCTCAGCTCCAGCTTCAGCTCGAGCGGAGGTAAAGACCGGAAGTTCATTAGCTGCTCAGTCAGTCATTCAAACAATAAAGCGACTTTATTTTATTTATTGTCAATTTTTATCATTTGTTTTACATTGTCGCGAATATGCGAAACTGTAATAAAGTGAATTTATTTAAATTGTAAATTTTCTGCCTTTTTGTTGTTGTATTAATTTGTTTTTATTCTTTTTTTGTTTTTTTTTTTTTTTGTTTTTTGCTGACTGCTTTTGTTGTTGGCTGGCCATAGACACAATTCATTGTTAGCTGTTGCTTTTGATTTTTATGGCCAATGAAGGTTATTTCGGCTTTTATCTGCTTTATACATGTGTTGCCTGCCTGCTACCTGAGTGTGTGTGTGTGCGTGTGTGTTGTTGTTGTTGCTTGTTGTTTGTTGGTTGTTTGCTTGTTTTCTTGCTTTTTGGCAAATAGATCTTTAAATGCAAACATCGCTTTGTCAAGTCAGTCCCATACCTTCTTCTGTATTTTTGTTTTTTTTTTTTTTTTACGCAAAAGGCGTTATTGTAGAGCGCCAATTGTGGGAGGCAGCTGCAAAGCTACAGTCATTGAGTGTGGCTCAGCAAACCATTTAAATCAATATTTTTTTTACATACAACAGATATTTCCTCACTTGGATTATAGCCCTCAAATACTCTTTCTCTACAGTTTTCAACTAACTAATTGAATTAGTTTTCACTTGGTAAGGCTTAGGTATCTGAAGACTGATTGCATCTAATAAAATAAGAATAAGAAATTTATGTAAAATATTATATTTATTTATCGCGGTTACTCGACCTATGAACTCTCAAATTTCTTGCAGCTTCATAATATTATTTATTATGTACATATTATATTGATATACCGACAATTATTTATTATTTCTTAGTTGATGTATTTTCACAATATTCTCCACTCTTCCAGAGATCTCGATGTTGGGAACACTTTGTATTTGGCTACAACTTTCACAAGGCAAGCTAGAGCAATGGACGTTGACCTAGGCTGTGTATCCGACTGCGGCTATATCGAGAAATACGGAAAAACCCTGCCAGTTGGATGGCTCACGCGATCTTCGCTCGGCTTTTTGGTGCTTTTATCGAAAATGGTTTTTAATGCGTTTTTAAGTCAAATTAGTGACTTCATCAGCTCAGGGCTTGTCTTTCTTCTTGGCTGAATGCTCAGTCGGAGCAGCTGCCCGGTATCACTTAAGCTGCTCATTAATCAAAAGCCCTACGCCAATGTATCGGGACCGCTTGCCCGAGACGTAACTTATTGCCCGGTCCCCTTCTCCTGCAACTGCTCACCAACTGCTGCCGAGCAGGGCTCAGTTTCAATTACGAAATTGTTAATTAGATGTTGGCTGATTTGCCGAGATGGCTAACAGACTTGCTGGTCTATTGCGTGGTCGTCGCAGTCGTCGGCGGTGTCGGCGTCGTTGGCTAATGAAAACATCAACTTGTTGCTCTCGGCGTCTGTCGATAGTGTTCGATATATGCTTCAGCATAGTTTCTGTGGCACTGCCTCTCGATATTAATCTATCAAGTATTTCTTTAACGTTACGCCAACAATAATTTATTTTATGTTTTATTCAAACATCAGCCAACTGCGAACTGGCAACTGCTAGGGAAATCGCGCGGAAAACGCGCGGAAAAAGTGCGCGTTTTGTTGTTCGTAAAGAGTGAGTGAGATAGCAGGCTGCTTGTCTTTTTGGTTGTGTTATCTGCTGCGAGCGTCTGTGCATGACAAAAGCTAAGTGCTATGTAATGTACGCAGGTCGTTAACATTCAAAAACTTTATGAAATCTAATGATTTTGAAATTAAATAATGAAATAATAAATGCTGAAATACAAAAATTATAACTTTTTTTAACAAATATAAATATATTTATATTTATATTTATATATCTTTGTATAGATTTTATCTTTCCTACAGAGAATCTTGTTAGATAATTGGCTTGAAAATTATAATTTGGATTTATTTAATTTTTTCTTTATAATAAGAATATCATAAATTTGAAAAAGTAAAACTTATCAATGGTTAGAATGAGAAAATATGCTCAACTAGCCATGGAATGGTTAAAAAGAGACAATAAAGTGCATAGATAGGATTGGAGTGGAGTTGGTTGCTTGGACTCAAAGGCAATATGTTGCCAATTGGTAATTTATATTCATTGTCGCGCAAAGCCGAAAAGTTTTCATGCTGACAAAAGCCATACACTCCCACACACGCTCCCGTTAAATAAGCGATAAAAGTAAAATAAAAAAAGCAGCAAATCCATATGTTTTAAATTTATGCATAATGGACTGTCACGTGCCTTAACTAAGTGACCATAAATAATAAAGTCCAAAGGAAATGTCCAAAAGCAGATAGAAAGAGAAAACTCTTAACGACTGATAGCAGTGCGAAAACAAAAGCGAGGAGTGAGACAGAGACAGAAAGAGAGAAAAAAGAGAGATAGAGAGAGAAAAACTGCCGCAAGTTGACAATGAATGAAAACGTTTGCAAAAATAAAAGGAAAATGAAGAAAAAGTTAACTAGCTAACAGAAGGAAAACAGCGAAAATTAACGCGTTCTTTGGGTCTGGGTCGCTTGTGCTTTATCACTCGCCAACAACAACAGCAGCAACAACAACAATAACAACAACAGAAGCAAAAGTTATGCCACCGACCGATAAAGAGAGAGAGAGAGAGAGAGAGAGAGAGCGAGAGAGTGAGAGAGAGAGGCAGCGAGAGAGAAAGAGGCAGAGAGGCGCGTGTTAAAGAATGCGAGAGACATAGAATGAGCGCGAGCGAGGCGAATGAAAAAGTTTTTCCATTGTGAAAAACTTGACATGGTCGCCATTGCCAACGCCACCATCAGTTCAGTTCAGTGGAGTAACGGCCACAGCTGAATACGGACGTGTTGTGACGTGACGCGTTGAGTCGATGAATCGTTGAGTCGTTGAGTCAGTCGCCTTCTGAGTATCGAAAGTTTTCGACTTTGGTCTGTCCGAGTGTGCCCAAGGGCTGACAACACAACACAAACTGTACACAACAAGAATAAGAAGAAGAAGAAGCAGCAGCAGCAGCAACAGCAACAGAAGAGAAAAGAAATTCAACTAAAATAATATAAAACGAGTGTGAAAAGCACATGTAAAAATATGCCCAGCGCATTAAAGTGAACGCATCGGTTGTGCTTACCTTGAAAACCGAATCGCAGCGGTCTCCGATGCCATTTCCGATGCGCTGCGATGCGATTCGATGCGTGTAAGTGCAAGTAAAAGTGCTGCGACAATTTGTGGCAGAAATCAAGCGAAATGCTGAGAAAATTCATGAAATATGTTCGACAAATGCAAAAAGCTAAGAATCAAACGAAAACAAATACACACATACAAATAACAGAAATTAAGCTGAAAAGCGTCAAATAAATCAAGTGACACTACAAAAAAAAAAAAAAAATAAATAAATGAAAAAAATAAGGCCTCAAGTATTCGCACACACACACACATATATATACGCACACACATCTGCAAAATGGCAGAGTGGCAAATTTCTAGTGACGCGTTTAAAGTGCAGAAAATAGCGGCCGCCACACAGCAGCCAAAGTCAATCCATTGATTTTCCTTCAGCAGGGCTCAGGGCAGCGCTGAAAGGGCAGCTGCCTTTTGGCCTGGCAAAAGGACACTATAATCCTGAAGTGCCTAATCCTAGCTGGCACATGGGGGTCCGCATTCAAATGTCCGCACATTAATAATGCCCACCGCAGTCTCATACCACTTTCATATGCGGCCCGCCTCCTCCTACGCCAGTTACAACAGATAAATGGCACAAAAATCGAAAACTAGGCAAACAACACAACAAATTGCCAAACAGCAGCATCAAATCCACAACAACAGCACCCAGTAGAGAATCTGGTCCACAGGGCTGGGCTTTTGATTGACAACTTTTGGAGGGGTTTATGGGTGCAGGAGGCGGGGATTGGCGTCAGTTTGGGGCGAAAAAAAAAAAAAACGAAAAAAACACACGGGCCAGACGCAGACGCGGCGTCGCAATAATCATAAAAGCGTTGAGCGGCAGGCGGAAGGATGAGTGGTGTGGGATCCAAGTGGGGTCTAAATGGGTGAGTGGGGTGTGTGGGCCATGGATTCATAAATTCATGAGTATGCGTCAAACAAACTGGGCGCGCCGACGTCTGCTGCTGCTGCTGCTGCTGCTGTAGTGGCCGCTAGCCCTTGAAACTTATTATTAATGCAGCAACAGTAATTAGCTAGCAGTCAGCAGTTGGCAATTAGCCGTTAGTAGCTGTGGCTAGGGCCAACTTGCAGTTGCATTAATTATTCGGCAGGCGACTTTAACTAAAGGCCGCATTGGCTGCCCCAAAGGGTACGCCAATTAGGCGCATAAACTGTTTACAGAATGATAGACACACAGATAAATAGACAGAGTGAGCGTGACTGAGAGAGATAGCAAGATGGAGACATATAGTCACGTTTTCACTTGACTAAGGTCAAAAGTTTCAACTTCCCACACGCGCCACCTCGCCTCACCTCACCTCGCCTTAGCTCATTTCCCATGGACGGCCGCTCCGTCAACGTGGCCTGAACTTGATGTTGTCGCGGCTGTCGTCGCCGCTGCTGACGAGGCCTGCGGCAGCTATTTATAACATTTTTTGTGCGCCTGCACAAATAGCATAAGCACGGCCAATAAATGTTCAAAAAGTTTTCAAAACAAAATTAAACAAAAAAAAAAAAAACCACAGGGAATCGAACGAAAATATTCTCCAAACGCAAGATTTACAGCTAAAAGACAACTTTGCAATTGTTTGCGACTATTAAGTGGCTAAAAGTCGGCAATCAAACTTGGTATCAGAACTAATTTAACACAAGCACAAGTCTATTTATGTGTGTGTGTGTGTGTGAGTGTAACAAGCAGCGACTGTGGTATGCAGACGTACAGCAAAGAGCGCAGGACACGCACAGCACGCATTTAACAGAGAGCGTTAGAGAGGGAGGTGGAGTGCGTAGTAAAGAGAAAGAGAGAGAGAGAGAAAGAGAGCGCCTGAGTTAGAGAGACTTGTAGAGACTTCCAGGCAACAACACCTTGAGCGTGCTTCCAAAATAACACATTCCGCATGGTACGTGCGGCTCGGCTGTCCTGTGCTGTGCTTCGTTCTAGCACAAAGGATTGTACGCAGGCATTGGAAGGGAAGCCTCGCGTTTCGGTTTTGCTTTTCCCTTTGCTGTTGCTCGGTTTTCGCTTTTCGTTTGTCGTTTTTCGTTTTTCGTTTTCGGGTTTTCGCTTCTTGATGTGAAGTTTCGCCTTGGCTGGTTCAGTTCGTGGCTAAACTTTGGAGCGTGTTGTGCTGGAAATTGTAGCAAGCGGAAAGAACCACATGCGTTAGCATGTGAATGCAAATTGAAACTTAATAATTAAACAATCTGCATAAGAAACAAAAGAAATACATCAATTTAGTCAAATTGTGCAGTGAGTGTCGAGGCAACGTGGACTAACTAAAAGAAGACAAAACGAAAGCAAGGGAAATAATAATAAAAAAAAAAACAAAATAATTGTGCGAATGAATATGCTTTTGAAGTAAGGCGTGTACCCTGAACAACATTTCAGCCAAAGTACACACGCACACACACACATTTAGACACTCGTATGTGCGTACAGGAAGAGGGTAGGCAAGCAAAGCGTAGACAGATAGGCGAACAGCAGTGCAGACAAACGGACGACGTAAACGTGAAGACAAATAGTATAACGAAATAACCGAGCTACGACTGCAACTTGTGTAAATTTCATAGAAGCCCGTGGCCAGCACGGCGTATACGCATTATCATAAATGACAACCGAATAAGTTTTTATTTGCCTCTGACTCTGAATTTGCTTGTCTCAGTTGCCATTTCTACTCTCTCTCTATCTCTCTCTCTCTCTCTCTCTCTCTCTCTGTGTGTCTCTATTGTTTAATAGAATTTTTGGGAAATTTGTTGTTGGGGGCACTTTCAATGCAAATTGTCATGTGTGCGTGTGTGTGTGTGTGTGTGTGTGTGTGTTTGTGTGCGCAATAATTGAGCCAAGCGGAGCATATATGTACATATATTTATACAAGTCTATTTGTTGCCTCGCAGAAAGCGCGTGTGGCTGTGACAAATCTGGTGGGCATTCGAAGCGGAAAATGTAAGCCGCCGCAGCCTGAGCAGAAAAGCAGAAAGGCCTCTCAGTGCGTAGGCTTCGACGCGAGCAAAGCGGAAAGCGAGCGACGACGTTTCCAATTCTAAAACACTCTCTATCTAACTGCTAACTACTCATATATAAAGTCTATATAAATATACCTGCAATCTAGGCACACACCTCTACACCCAACTGTGCGTGTCCTTCTAGCGAGGTAAGTAAACTGGCTAACTGAGTTAATATCAGTTAGTTGACTTGCAAATTCACATCAGCATATTCGAAAATTATTATTATTTTCAGTGTGCACCGGGCGTATGTGTAGCTGGCTGGGCGACGCTCACTCACTATGAAATTATGTTAATTCAATCGATATTTTGACTAATTTGGGCAGCTTTGCATATTGCTGCCCCCTCAAAGCAACATCCAGCAACCAGTAACCGGTAAACAGCTGTAGTCGAGTGCCCCCCATTTATGAGTCAATTAGCGTTCTAATTTGACATGCTACTTTACGTACTTTACCAACTTCATTTCACCTCGACTCGACTCGACTCGACTAGAGTCGAGGCCTGACGACACGCGGTCGTAAAATTACTCAGCTTTCGTTTATCGATAACAATTACACAAGCTGAGCAAACACGTTGCGAACTTGTCAAATGGCATTAGGGCTGTTCTGGTATAATATATATAGTTCGAGATATACATAAATATTTTGAGAGCTTGATAAGTTAAAAGATAAGCAGGGTGTGTTGTCTCAATTTATGAGTTTTGACAACTTGCGAGTGAGTAAGCGAAGGCTAGACCATCGTCGATTCTATCAAAATCCAATGTCTCAGGTAGTTCGCACCTCACAGCTCGCAGGTGATAAACGAGCACATAGACAATGCTACACGATTGTCAGCAAATGTGTCAGCAGGAGTGCAAGTCTCATAATGGTCTTGCCACTTCTATTGTCAGCAGGAGACGCCCAGAGGCGTTTTAAGCAATATATACCACAACAAGTAGGAAAACTTTACTGGGGATGCTCGACTTGGATATACGCAGTTATACAGCGATAAGTGTAAACATATTCGACCTAAAACTTACTTTCCTTGTGATATTGTTAGAATATTTTATTTAATTTGTTCCATTTTACTAACAGATTTTACTTAAATTTACATATGTCAGCATAGGATTATTCAATATATATAATTGCCATATTATGAAAAATGCAATTTATTTAGCTATATTTTCAAGATCATTTATGAAGAATATATATACAAAATCATAATTAATTTCATTTAATTTAATTGCCTATTTCGATATAAATTTAATAGATATCATCAGAGCGTATTTCTCGAGTATATTTTGAAGCAACAGACAGAAAGACGGACCTATCAACCTGATCAAAAATATAAATACTTAAATACTTTATATACATTTGAACATAACGTTTATATCCAGCTTTCTCATTTTCAATCAGTTCAGTGTGTATACCACACAGGGATGCTTCCATGGAGGACATTCCTTATTCAAGTTATTTGGGTTGTCTCGGAGTTTGACTTAATTGATTGAACAAAGTTTCAACTGCATTTAAGATATATTTTCTTAAGTTTTCTATTTGACCCTTTGCATTAACTTGTAAAGGACTTGTTATTCGTCACTTGTGTCAGGTGCTTATTCAGAGCACAGGATTGACACATTAGAGTAATGAGATAATCCGAAAAGTTGAGATTATTTTGTAAACTCTGCGAGTATGCGGATATTTGTTAGGCGTCACGCGACATTTAACACCAAAACTTTTGCCATTCGCTGATGGTCGCGCCATTTGCTTGACTTCCATATAGTATCTGTGTATCGGAATATGTATATATATTTATAGAAGCGCTTAGTTGGCCCATTAAAGTTGTTAACTTAGAATGGGGTCAGCGTAAAGTTGTTGCCATTTGCGCCAGGTCAATTGACAGATTGTGGCAGGCTTCGTTGTAGCTATCCCGTCCTCTGTGCATTACCCGTCCCGGATGTCCTTTGCCTGATGACGCGCATACGTTGGCAGCTTTATCTGCAGCGCTGCTCTCTCACTCTCTCTCTCCCCATCAATGCTCTTCTCCGCCTTTTACACTTAGCTAAAGTCAGCGAAGCGCATTTCCATTCATTTTTTGAAAACATAATCAATATTTGGCAATGCGCCGAGTGTGCATATGACAAACAGTCAGCGCGCCTAGAACTACACGATATGCTTTATACTCGATTGCCATATATATGCATATATATATAAGCATGTGTGTGTGTGCCTGTCAGGGCATACAGGCTATTGAGTTATATGTGCACTCGTTTCCGCATCTCAGTGCACTCTCAATGATTTGCAACAAAATGTTCTACGTCTTCTTGTTTCGCTTAGTCCTTGCTCGTTCAGCTGCTCATTTGTAGTCTGCCATCGTATACCCTAGCATTTACTCGTAAACATTTATGAATGTTGTTTATTTTTGAACCATCTTCAAACTGAACTTACTTTTGGAAGGCATTCAATAATTTGTTGTGGCTTGGGTCTAACATGGCTTCTCAGTTAAAACTTTCTTGGATTCTTTCATAATCAAAATACAACTTGCAACTGGGTTAATTGAACAGCTCCTCAGCCAATTCCCACACTCCCCTCACCACTTATTGTACTATGTCATATAACAACGCTCAGACGTTCTGCTCAAGGTTGATGTATCTAGTGCTGTAGTCGGCTTAGTATCTTTGCCATCGACTTTGTACTACTTATTTATTGTTGACTTTCATGTTTTGCGCCCTTTCTTTTTATGTTATGTACAAGCGTCAGCGATAAAAATCAATGGCAACGACTCCGAGCAACTTCTGAGTTGCGTTTCGTATTTGATTGGTTCGAGCAAATTTTCGTTTTTGGTTTTTGGCACACATGCCACGTGCTCGTGCCCGTGCCCGTGCCCGTGTCGCGTGGGAGTTCCCTACCCAAACCCAAGTCCTTGCTAAGCATGAGCAGGCTGCCTTCTGCATTTGCTGCTCTGCATTCTGCAGGTGCACATGCCACGCAGACGGAGCCCAAAAATATGTAAGATGTACGTGGGCGTTGCCGAGGCTGGCTTAAAGCGCGGACAACTGAATTGGACAAGTGGGCGAGTTGGTGAGTGGGCGGGGCTGGCAGGCAGAAGCCGTCAAAACTTTCGTGCCGTGTGCCCCTTTAGCGCTTGTTTGTCGCCGGCAGGTCACGAAATGGCTGCCAAGAAGGGGCTGCGCGCCACAAATTTCTCTTTCAATTGGGCAATTGGAGCGGCAAACCCGATGCCGCGCTGTCCCGCGTCCGTCCGTCCGTTTACAACATGCCTTGCCACTCCTTGCGTTTTCTTCAGATGTGCCCTGCCACAGACTTCTGGAGCCGCTCTTATTGTCCTTCAGTCTGCCTCTGCCCCGCCTCGCAGGCAGCTCTCTGCCGGCTTATGTATTATGAATATCCACGCTTTAAATTCACTCACATATGCATACTCACACATGCGTATAGCTTACGGATTTGAATGAATTGAGTGTCAATTGCTCACGCCTCATGCGCGAGCGGTCCGCAGCGTGGCCCATACGCAATATAATTTATCTTGTGCCTCATTATGGCAGTGCGAGCGAGGGCAAAGAATTAATTATCTGCTTATCTATTTTTGTGCACATCACGGCCTGAGCGCTACGTTTCTCTCCGTCTCCGTCTCCGTCTCCGTCTCCGGCTGTGTGTATCTGAGTTCCGTTGATTTGGCCACTTTGACGGAAGTAGCTCCTAAGTGCTAGGCGTTTATCCTAAATGCCTGCCAGCAAATTGTGTGTGGCAGCACCGGCAGGGCAGCAAAGGCAGCAGCTACTTGCAACAAATTCCTCTCGTTGGTCATGTGAGTGCGGTTGAGTAAGTGAGGCATTGGTGGTAGAACCGCACTTAAAAAACTAAATGCGCTGCAGAAAATGTAAATGTAAATGCATTGGCATTTACTCTTGAAAGTTGACAAGCCGTGGCTAGGTAAGGGATGGACGGAGGTTGAGCACGGTTAACATGCACGATCAAGTAAACTATTTAAATTAGAATTTGAGCATAATTATTTCTTAACATGGCGAGACTACATGTTACTTTGAATTTAAACTTGAGCTTAAGCTGCAACCAAACGAGTTGGTAATATTTAGATCGGATATATTTATATATAAGCTATCAAGTTTTAATTGTGATTGCGCTTATATCCAACATTTTAGAATTTATAACATATCTGTAGTCTTTAAGGAAAGTAATCTTTCGTAATCCATTCGTGCCTGAGATTGTTATAGCCTGAACCCATTGAACATGGAGAATCAGGCTTTAAAAATGTTATTCAACAAATAACTTCACATATGTAGAGTAAGCGAGACAGTAAGACGTCAGCATATGTTTTTTTTTATGCCTACGTCAGTGTGTGTGTATCAGTTCTTCGGAGGAGGAGGAATTGTGGCGGTTGCATTCGCAGCGCCATTTCCAGTTCTAACATAGTTTACGATAGTTTGACGATAGTAATCGTTATTACTTATTTCTCTAACAGACAGACAATCGAATTGTCGTTTATCTTACATTTAAAAAAATATGCAATAAGATAAATTCTGCATCGCATTTATTATTTATGAATAGGAGAAAGCAAGAGAATCTCGTCATCGAGAAGTCTCGACTAGAGCTTTCTTCTCTGTTCCCAAAAAGGGAAAAAGAGTCTATTGGTTTTGTGCAATGTCCGTTTTGCTTTTGGTTTTGAACTGAGTTTGGAAAGTCAAAAATCCTAGTCATATCAATATTATTATTATAATTATTATCATTAGCATTATAAATTATGAAATTATAAAAATAATTATTATTCTTTATGTTATTATTATTATTATTATCAATATAAATTTTGTATCAGACCTACCTCTTTTGGGAAATGTTTCACCTACCTTGAAATCTCCATGAGAAAACCAAATTTTGTTATTTCAAAAGCATTTTCAACGGAATGAGTTCAGCCTCTTACAGCATTTATATTGAATGAGCTTAAAGATCACTCCATATTAAAACATTTACAATAAAATATCTCAGGATATGTAATTCGATTGAGATATCATGGAATTTACAATTGAATTCAGCACGCCCAAAGATACAAAGATAGTTTTTTTTTTGTAGTAGTTTACAAAGATGCCTCAAATCTTGTAGCTCTGTGTAGTTCATAGCGCAGTTAATTACAGTACTTCTGTAAAAAGAACTTGCTCGACTGAACTCAATCTGACGTAGCTCAAGCTGTCAACAGCATCACCAGTGAGTGACCCCTGAGCTCTGAGCGCGTCCAACTGCAAAGCATTTGCGGTTGCTTTGCGTCCTATTCTGTGAGCCAACACTAATTGCTGGGAGCTTCAAGGCTGCTGCAGCCCCCATTAGCGTCATCAGCATTAGGTAGAGCGCCGATAATGGAACTTCATAATTAAGACAGTGATAATTTCAATTATCTAAGCAACTCTGTGGCAACTCTTCTCTCTGCTTTCTGCTTTCGCTCAACTCTCAGTTCGCAGCTCTCATAGCTGGCTGGCATAATTCTTTTTTAATGGCGTTGAAATTCAATTAGGGGAAACCCTTCTTGTCATTGCTGCAAATTATGTGCAAAGACTGTTCAAGCGTTGCGTCAACGTCGCTGTGGGCGTGGCAGATGGGCAGATGGACAGCTGGGCAGACGGGCAGATGCGTATGTTTGCGATATCTTAATAAAGTTAAAAGCGCTGGCGCTTTTGTTGAACTTGTTACTGTCAGTTGCACACGAGCATAAAATGGGCGTGGCCAACGTGAAGCATGGAAGCCCACGGAGTGGGACAGCTTGTCGCAAAGTTTTGCCAGCTTTGGCAGCTTTAGCAGCTTTGTTAGTACCAGGCGCAAACAGGCAGCAGGCACATCGTTTGCCCTGTGGAGCGTGGAAAAGAGGGAGTGGGGCATGTCGTGCTGGTTCAGATCAAAGCTTCTAAGGAAATTGAAAAATAAAATTTTTGCACGCGGTGAATAAAATGTAAAACGAGCAAAATACTAAATACAAAACGTGCAAAAGAGAGAGAGAGAGAGACGAGGTCAGAGCCCAAACGATTCGCGTTAAAACAGTGACTGAGATCCGCTTCTCGCTTTTCGCTTCTTGCTGCTCGGGCTCCGTAAAGGCCAACGGGGCTTTATGTCAGTGGCTTTATCTGGCTGTCTCCTTTGTTGCCCCATTTGGCTGCAGGCAGTGGACGACGCCACGTTGCAAGCGAAGCATGTGGCACTGTTTGTTTATTTATGTCACAGCTGCTGTGCCCGAAAGAATGTGCATAAAATCAGCTATAGGTGGACTTGACTATGACAACCAAAAGAAACCCCAGCCCGAACCCGAACCCGAACCCGAACCCGAACTCAAACTCGAACAGCGTGTGCTGTGGAGTATAGAGAAAAAGTAGTGCAAGCATAAAGTCAGATCTATAGCAAACCGCATGCACTAAAATATGGCTAAAAGCTTTCAAGGCATTTCTCTGCTCTGCTGGCTGTGTTGTTCACTTTATTATTAATGCATTCCACTGTGCTATGTTCTAGCTCTGTGCCCAAGGCTGACTGTATTTCCTTCTGGGTGGTAGGAGACACGTAGACAACATATGGCTACATTTTACGTGAAATACTAAAAGCAAAGGAGCCACAGGCTGGCTGCATGTAGTTAAGCGGGAGTGTCTGTGAGTCCGTGTGTGCTGCACCAAGAACAACATGTACTCGGCTTGATGTGAGCCAACACTATATACGTTTATATTAAAAATATTTACCTGAGAGCTGACAGCACACGCAGCAGGAGGCGGAGTCGGAAGCGAGCTGCTCCTTCTGCCCAGTTGATGGCCTGCTGTGTTCTGAGTCGTTAACCGAGCAGGAGCAACGAGCTGCTCCTGCTTACGAGATTTGCTCTTCAAATAATTAATATTACTCCTTCCACCACAAATTCAATCAGATATCACGCAAATCTTTCAATTTGTATGCGCGAATAATCCTAACCTATTAGATTAAGTCTTCTCTCTTTGCTCTCTTGGCTCAACGTTAGTGCTATAAATGCAATATAATGTAAATAAGTTGTTCATTTGTTAACTTCAATATGAGTTACTGCCTCACTTCCAAATATAACTTACATTACGAAATCAAACCCAATTGAAAATGTTAAAATAATCAAATGGTAAAAGTTGAGCGATTCATTCATAAAAAAAGAAAAGAAAATAACAGCATAAAGGGATCTTTAGCAGCACTCAAAAATCACAAACAAATCAATAAAATTGCAAAGTTTATTTGATACATAAATATACAAATCAATTTTTATGTGCGCTGGCTCTCAGAAGCGCGCAATACTCTGCCATAAGGCATCTGCCTGACAGCACTTGTCATAAAAATTATGAAATTATGTTCATTGGGCATGCGAAAGACCTGAGCAATGGCAGCAATAGTCATGATCATTAAGTCGTGACCCTGGCATGACTACAAGATACCCTGTACCTAGGATCTCGCATTGCATTTTGAAAAATATTCGATTTGATTTCTGTTTGATGTGAATTATTTAATATTTCAAATTAAAAAACTGACTTTGCCAAGTATTGCTAAATTTCATTTTATATTAGATATTTGAAATCATCTTATTTATTTATTCGTTCCAGTCTTGGTACAAATACAGTCCTTTCATAATTGAACGAGGTATTCAGGCTGAGCTAAAATTCTCTTGTTGAGTCACTTCAATGATGAAACACTTCCGCTTGGCGTTGCGATATTTCTTGCGTTCCTTTCTTTTCTTGATGATTTGTTTGTTTGTTGTTTGTGAGGGATAAATAATGATAAATAAAATAGATAAATCACTCTGCACATTAATATAGTTCAGCTGCATTTGTTATTATGATTCTTTCATTTATTGTTTACATTTCAGCTGTGAAAGCTAAGAGTATGGTAAATATAAATTTAAAAGCTGAGATTAAACCGGAAACTAACTTAAAAGAACTTGAATGTTGAGTGTTGAATAAATTGGAATTTGTAATAGTTGCCATCTGTCTGAATATCTGAATATATCTATTTAAAAATATCTCTATGATTTCTATTGAATAATCTGAGACTAGAGATTTGTCGTTTGCTTACACAAACAAATATTTTAAGCTGATTGCGGGTAAATACTATGTGCCGTAACTGTTTGCCATTCCAAATACATATCCAATGAACATTCTGTAATCAGGCTTAGCAATTTCATAAATGCTTTGTGGGCCTGATTTCTAGTTATGTGAGTGTGTGTTTCTAAGGCAGCATATTTGCTCAAGCGAGCATATTAAATCTCTGTGTGTGTGTGTGTTAGCTTATATAGAAATTGTAGTTGAAATGGTGTTGTTGTTGCTGTCATAAGCACACTTGAAGCGTTAAGCATTGGCTGTATAATCGCACTCATCACATCACATCAACATCATCATTATCATCAACTTAGCACCGTGATGTATGTGGTTTCCTCCATTTTTTTGGTCTACTGTGGAGCACTTTACGCTCAAGTAGAGATTATCACAAATTTGTTTACTCAACTCGAATAGAGACTGCAGCTGCTAGACTATATACATATATTCATATGTGTGTGTGTGTGCGTTTGTGTACAAACACATTTTGCGTCGATTTTTCAATTCCTTTTTGGCGACTGCCTCTGACAGGCGACATCAACAAACAAACACAGAGGCAGAGACAGAGACAGAGTCAGAGTCAGAGGCAGAGGCAAAGGCAGAGGCATGGGCGTGGGCGTGGGCGCGGACATACTGTGGGCCCCGTAGACCATGTAGCTACGGCTCGTGCTGCTGGTTGGCATAATTTCCATGCAATTGATTGACAATTGCGGCATTTTGTGGCACATTTGCAAACAGGCGACCCGCCGGGCGATGTATCGATTAGCCCACGGCAGGACACGGCGCTGCGAGCGACGTCGCACTGTTGACATAGCTGACTGGACAGCTCTGGCCAGCCCAGCTCCATCCACAGTGGGTGGCCGTAAGTGTAATTGAATTGAGCTACAATAGCGTCTGTAATTTGTTGCATGCAGCGGCGAGCAGCGAATAGTTATATGCATCATGTGCATTTGCATATGCAGACGACTCTCCCACATCGACACTCGCAGTTTCACTATAATTTGCGCCTGCAAGTAGGCAGCACTCTGGAGCGTCTCTGGGGAGGCTGTTCCATGACTGCGACAAGCAGCGGCTGCAGCTCATGTCCAATCACGTTCAGCGCAGCGCAGCGCAGCGCTGCGCAGCTTAGCTCAGCTCAGCAATTTGAGAAGATTATCTCGTTACGCTGCGCGGGGACCCTGTCAAAGGGTGCAGCCGAGCAAAAGGCGAAAAACAATTAAGAGCGTGCGAGTGTGTGTGTGCAAGTGTGCCATGTGTGTATGCCATGCATGAATGGATTCGTTGTCGTTTGCCTGCAGGCAGGCAGGCGGGCAAGCAGGCAGGCTGGCTGGCAGCAGCTTGACTGCCTATTGTTCTGGCCACGTTTAGAGCGTGCAGTGCAGCTGTAGTGCGCCAGTGGAGCGGCAACATCTTGACATTCGCAATGACACAAGTCATTGTGCTTGCCTGCCAGCCTATTCTCATTCACATTCAGTAAGCGTGCCCCTCTCTGGCTCACTCGTCGAGTTGCACAAAGCTGACGCTAAATTGTGGAAGGGCAGTGCGGGGCGAGGGGCGAACATTCATATGAGTATCTGCATCTGACACATACAGCTCGAGATACTTCATATTAAGAAATACTACACACACTCAGCCTCAACGAGCAGCACTTTCCGCATGTAAATAACAAACGCACACAGACGCACATTCCCCTAAATTCCCCTAAATTGAAAATTGAAATCTCTTGCCGCGCAATTTGTGTTTGTAAACAAAACAAAGCATTTCTCAGTTCTCTTCTTTCTATAGAAACGCCATCGAAAAAGTTTCTTTTTAGGCAAATAAAATCGAATCTTAATCGAGCAATTCTCAGGCATTCCGCATTAGGTGCATCTAATTGTCAAAGCAGAACTGAACTGAAAATTAAGTATATTTAGCAGGAGTTAACATTCTTTTAGGTAGTTTTAGATATTTTATTTATATATATATTTAACTTGCAGTTCAGCATTGCTTTGACAAGTAGATCGCTATGGAGCTGCTGCTGACTCAGGGCATTTGGCATTTTCAATATCAATTGATTTATTTTTTTAACGCTTCATTTCACGATTGATGACAAAAGTTAGGCAGAAAAATGACTTTATTTTATAATTTAATTATGCCAATTAAAAATTTAATAGTATTTTTTGTAGGACTTTGCCAGCGGGCTTTTAAAAACGGAATATGAAAGCAGATATATGTATATGAAGGCATATAAAGATCATATTAAAAAGTATTTATGTTCGACAATAAAAGACTTGCGTTTAAAGATTCTTGAAGCAACCCAAAAGCTTTTCACTCCCTCATTTATAGCAAATAAATGGAATACGCAGCCGAAGCACAGACAGGAAATGGATTCTTAGTTATGTTTGTATCGAAGAATAAACGCATCAAGATGCCGAAGTTATATCAACAAAAGCCAAAGCGCCTGCTTTGCAGGTGCATATTGTGGAGGCAGTTGGCCAAGTCCCTAGGCTACAACAGCTGTGCCAGCAATTTATGCAATTAATTTATTTTAGGCATTTATTAAATAAATATATAAACATGCAGCGCTCGCGTTCGCGTTCGCGTTCGCATTCGTGTTTTCTGAACTCAAAACAAACAATATATTATCGGGGCGTGTGGAATATACCTATATGTATATATATATATGTAGATATATGCTGTCAGGTCTGAGTTGGTTTGGTCTGCTGCTGGGACTGTGCGAGGCACTCGAACGATTCCATTTATTCGTTTATCAGGTGGTTTTCCCAAACGCCTTAAAATAGAATTTGTTTTCAATGAGCGGATTGCTCTTCTGAGAGCCGCAAAGAGAGAGAGAGAGAGCGAAACAGAGAGGCAGTGAGAGAGAGAGGTGATATGGCGGTTATGTGGGCCAACTGAAATAGCCGGCAACTCTGGCTGCACTGCAGCATTGACACACTCCTAGCTCTCTCTCTCCCACACATTCTCACTCTCTCTTTCTCTCTCTCGTGCTGAGAGTGTGTGTGAGTTTTATTTTAAATTTAGCAAAATTCAAGAAGCGCTGCACACAAAAATAACCTCTTACTCATGTGGGTTGTGTGCGTTGCCTTCATTTCTGTTTTTAATTATTTTACAACAATCATCTATTAATATTTTAGAAATTTATAATTCTTTGCTCGATGTGCTCTGCATATTTGTGGCACTCCTCCGACGGCGACGGCGACCTGTGCGCCTCATGTGTCAACGCGGCGTATGCGTCTACCTAACATGTTTGTTTATCTAGCTACTTTTGGGCTATTCCATGATTGTTATTGTTTTCGCTGTGTGGCAGGCGCCAACAACACTTGAGTATAAACAATCATGGCTTTCGCATAGAATTTGTTTACAAACATCAATTCTGTGTGCATATGCGTGTGTGTTTCTTAGTTTCCATAGCGCAATGAAAGTCGTTTATGGCCAACATATGTTCAGGTCGATTGCAAATTTGCGAGCGAACAATATTCGCACGGAACAATATAGCCGGCATGGCATCGTTGCACCCATGCCCACGTATATTTTCAGATAAAAATTTAATTTCGCCGTTTGCCAAGTGGGAAAAACTCATTTTCACGTTTTCACAATATCCCAGCAATAATAAATTGCACTGAACAGCATCTAAGTGCGGGGAACTCGCTTGGCGTTTCTTGGTAGTTGCATTCGCCTCGGCAATGCCGTCATCAATTCAAAAACTACGCCTGTCGCTTGACTTCCATAGGAAGCCACAGCAGCATCAGCAGCTGATAAGGCCCCAGCCGCGGTCGGACATGCCTCGACGAGGAAACTTTTGTGCCATTAACATTGTGGCTGCTATGGCAGCATTTACCGCAGTTCCCATGAAAGCCATCCACTGCAGAAGGTCATTATGTTTATTAGTTGCACTTATTTTAAGACTGCGCCAACGCCGTCTCGCCTCGCCTCCCACCTCTCGCTACATAGACAGCGCCTCCTACATAGTCATAGTCACCATCGCCATCGCCCACGCCCGCATCTCCATAGCAATTTGCACTTGCTGCACGAATGCGAATTTATTTCCGTTTTGATTGTGTCATGTTTGTAATTTTAGCGCAGGCTGCGTATACGCAACGCCAGCACTAATTCAAAGGCTGTGTCTGCAATTCTGCTGCATTTCGCAATGGCTGCCTTAAGAGCAACCCGAATGCTGCTCATAAATTAGTTGTATTAATTAGCAGTGGTTAGCTTTCGTTGCTTTCGTTGCTTCGTCGCCTGAGCTTGAGCTAGTTTTCTGGCTCGTAAATTATGTCAGTGCGAGTGCAGCTCAAAAGCGAAGAAGCTTACGGTTCTCTTGCCAGCTGACACCTGCCTGTGGTTTTAGGCATTGTTGTGGCTTTATTGATTTCTGATTTAAAACCACAAAGTGTTACATAAGTGCTACACCTTCTTTCTATGCCACGGCAACACTGAATTGTTACAGCCGAAATCCAAATAAAATTATCAAAATATATAATATAAAATAGACAAGTAACAATTTCATTATAATGAAAGTGCAAATGAATAAAATAATTAAGTTAAATATTAAAATTTATTGCAAATAAATTAAATAAGAAAATAAATAAATAAAAGAAATTATAATAAAAATAAGAGACAAAAAATATATATTTTTTTAAATCTAAAATAAATGACTTACTATAATATACTATGTTTCATTATCATTATGGGCAGTTTTAGTTGTAGTTTTTCTGAGCTAAAGTCAAATTATGTTGAAGAGCTGAGTATGTTTTAATAATGTTTTGTGTATATTACATGGAAATGCTCCTGGTGTATCTCATCTCGTTTTAAATGATATTCCAAATTTACTTAGCACATATTAGAGAATCTTAAAGTTCAGCTTAACAATTTATCATATTCAAGTAAAGAATTTGTGCATATTACATGGAATCATGATTGAAATAACATCGTAAATTTATTAAAATTTAATTTTTAAATACGGCTTATAGCATTTTCCAGTGTTTGGTCTGAGCTGCTTTAGAGTTGCGCCAGTTCAGGTAAATAATGAAACTTTTCCGCATATCGCAGGCAAAATATCCATGCTGTAACTCTTCAGGGCGCTGACAGCTTTAAGTCCATGTTAACTAAAAGGGCTTAATTATGTATTGCACATTGTTCCGAGCACGTTAACAAACTGTGCACACTGCGCAGCTATCGAGCGTTTCATGCTCTTGCATAAATTTGCGGATTGAGGTTGTGTGTCATAGCCCCCCTCGCTCTGTCTACATGTGTGTGTACATACATATATGCAGTGACTCTTTGCATGGCCATGGATAATGGGCGAAGGCGAATGGCGAATGGCGAATGGCGAACGACCGCATACGCCCAAACATAAACAAAATGTGTATAAAAGGAAAAGACGGCTGTAGAGTGTTACTGACTGCATGATACTCTACAGCATCCAATTGCAGCCTAGCAAGAAATATTAAAATTCATTATTCAGTTTTAGCATAGAGATCGAGCTATACACATCTTTTAGCAGCTTCAAGCCAACGCATATACTCCTTATTTCGCTCTGTGAATGAGCATGCAAACAAAACAATACCAAAAAGCAAAGTTCGATGCATGCAGCGAGGCCGACGCTGAGGACGAGGCTGGGAATGTGGATAAGCATGGGGACCCGTTACAAGCCAATAAAAAGTGGCTGTAAAATGGCATTTATGGCTTCAACTACACTAATTTATTGCCTGTTTGCCGGGTAATGTGCAATTAAAACTGCCAAGTGTATTCAATTAATTTCAAAAGTCATGACAATGCATATGCAAAGGCTATGTGCGAGTGGCCCTGTGTAAAAAATTGTAAAATCTCGTCAACTCTCTCAAGACTGCAACGAAAAGCCATAATTGAATTTCATTTTACGATATTCAGAATTAATTAAAGTCATTTGGATTTAACGCATTCTGTGTACGAAATCTTTTTAAATCTGTGCTCAAATGACTTTCAGTTATAGTAGCAATCAGAGTATATATATATATGTGCCATAACAATTATTATTCTGAACATTGAGTAATGCATTTTATATTGAACTTTTATTGCATTGAGAACTATAATATATATATATATAAATGTTGGTAAGCATGAAAGCAAGAACAACAATTATTATCTCATATATATTATAAATTTCATTGGGATTCTACTTTCACAAAAACAATGTTATATATTTGATAATAAGTTATATATAATTAGTATATCAGCTGTTGGCCTATGATAAAGCAATGCTTGGCCGTAAACAATTGTTGATGCTCTTTGAAAGCCAATTAAATTCATGCGCTGAAATGCACGCGCACTTCAAAAAGAAGCGATGAGGGCGGCTGGGGTATACGCTTGGGCGTGGGTGTGGCAAGACAGAAAAAGACACAAACAAACACACACACACACACACTTAGAGAAAGAGACACAGACAAACACATATAAGAAATGTCAGCTGGTCCATAAAGTATTTCAGCCTACACGGACGCGTCCATTAATGTACCAAGCAAAGCCAAAAAAAAAAAAAAAAAGAAAATGAGAAATGTAAAAATAAAACAGAATTTGGTTCATTACTGAAAGGCTACCTTGACGTTGTTGCTTGAACTCATGCCAGAGAACTATTGAAGGGTGTTGCGAAGGTCTGCTAGCAACCAGAGACACTTTTATGCTGTGGCTAGCACTTTTACCTTTTGATTACATCTCTGCGTATGAAAGGCACTTCTCAGCTCACTCATTAGAGAGAAGTGCGCTCCTCTCCATGCTGTTGCTGTTGCTTGGTTTATTGTTTATTTTGAATCGCCGACATAAGAATAAACAATTGGTGCTAGCATCGAATTATACGAGTATACAATTAGTTTATATAGCCATCACTTGGGCCCAAGCGACCTTGAAGTGGCTTCTCTCCTGCCCCAGGGCACGTGAGTGAAATCGTAAATGTAATTGGACAAATGGAAGTCGCATTGTATGGAGTGTCTCTCGAGTCTCGTTGCCTAGGACAGTATTTTGTTGTTAGTCATAAACTGACCCATATATAGCAATCGATTTTCCCAGTGAGTTCAGCTCGCCCTTCCACTTTAATCAATTCCTCAAAATTGTACAGTTTTCCACGAACATGAACAGCGATTTCTGCTCTGTGCACATTTACTACAATGTGGCGTTTGAATACAAAATTATTTAGCAAAACTTTTGCTTTTTCACACGTAGCCAGCACAACAAATCTCTCTCGATATGCATGTACATATGTATGTATGTATGTATGTAGTTTGTATACCCGCATAGAGAGCTTATAGCGTAACATTGTTGCGATTCAGCTTTGATTGATTAGCAACGAAAAGAAAAAGAACAAAAAACAAAATCTGATGAGAGTGCGAATCGATTGATCCCTGATCCATATTATTCACTATTCAATTATCTGAGAATATAAAATCGAATATAATAAAACGAAATAGAATATGTGCAGCATAATGGATAAACATACTTATAGTTTTATAGAATCGTATACAATTAAGCGAAAGAGAATATGTTTATCATCATTTAAGGTACATTTATTTATAATACTTTTACCAATAAATATTCATAGAGGGTATCTTGCAGTTGTACATAATAATTGTCAAGTGCATTTTTCACATTTGTTTAGAATATTTCCACAAGTTTTCGGCAAATTTTCATTAAAATTTCACTGGCATGTGACTATGTCTTCCGTAAGCTCTTCTCTCCCTCACCTCCCTTAGCTAAACAATACAGTCGCATTAATTTGAAGGCACTTCAAAATAAACCACCATTCCATTGTCATCACACCGAAGACTTGATTCACTTGCTAACAAATGTGCATAAAATATAATAAATAAATAAATATATCTCAATAAACGGATCAGTTAATAAATTGATATATCAGTTAAAATATAGATATAGCAAAGTGTTATACAAGAGAATCTTAAGGCTCATTAACCGAATCGTGATACACTCTGTAAGGGTATTAAAACGTATTTGGCATTTGAAAGAGAAATATGGGAAGGGGAGATACATAAATGTTGGCGCATTTATGTTGTCAGTGGACTTGTCAAAAAAGAAAACACAAATATAAAGAAAAGACGAGCAGCAGTTGGTAATGAACAAATTAAGAAAAATTTTGGTTTTCACTTTGGCAATTGGCCCAGTAAATTTTGTTGTCGGTGTTGTTGTTGTTGTTGTTGTTGTTGTTGTTGTTACATGTCACAGGAACTGGAAAACGAACAGAGTGTGAAAAGCATGGATAGACATTTGTGTACACGTGTAAGCTGGGACAATTAGGTGTGTCATGAACAAGTTCGCAATAATCTAAATATGAAACTATATATCGATGCATATACATATACATGTATATATAAAGTGTTCAATATGTATTATATTGCTGAATATACTATGGATTCGCTGTTGAAACTATATAATGTACAAATAATGCGACTGGCTATAATTGTTTATATTTCTTGTAGTTTTCCTTCTTTTATAGCAACTCACGAATGATTTCGTCATACTTACTGGCGTCATTGGGCGAGTAAATGTTGAGCCTAGACCGAAAATCAATTAAAAGCAATTTTAATAAAAACCAAAGTGTTAAATCAACAAAAAGCGCAAAGCAATAAAAAGAAAAAATCATTACAAAGAAATTTCCCATTCGACTGGGGTCAGCATTAATATTATAATTGTTATTGTTGCTGTTGTTGTTGTTGTTGTTGTTATTGGTGTTGGCTCCCCAAGCTGTTCGGCTTGTTGCCAAAAATAGCAATAGATATTAGATTTTTCGGCTGAAGCCGAGCACGGGGCGACGCGACGGGACAGCGGAGAATATGCGAATGCGAATGCGAATGCGAATGAGAATCAGAATCCAAATTCAATTCAATAAAAACCGTTGAGTTGTATCATTCACAATGCTTCAGCTGTTGTTGTATCTGTAGTTATTATTATTGCTGTTGGCCAAATTAATAAAGGATAACAAAGGCGAAATAAAATCTATGCCGATACGGAAATAATAGAATTGAAACCACAAAGCCAATGCCTACTGACTACACAATCGAAATAGAAATGAATAAAATAGAAAGATTTAAAAAACAGAGCAAATAATAATAATAATAATGATAATAATAATATGAACTAGATGACAGTCCTAGCAATGCAATAACAGGCTATTCGGAACTAAAAGTCTGTGCCCGTGTTTTCTGGCTCAACGAGAGCCAATCAACTCTTGGCCATAACAATGAAAGATTGCAGTACATGCCACATGCCACATGGCACGACCTTCAGGCAGCGTTAATTTGAAGTTATGTGCGTTCTGATGTAACCAGAAACTGGACAAAGCTCAGGCACCAAATGCGCGGAGCCAAATTTCAATGCACCTGGAGAGTACGAAATGAAACCAGGGCTAGGCTGAGCTTTGTGGCCAACTGGCATGCTGACTGCTACAAGGGCATCAAATTGAGACAAAGAGTGCAAATCTTTGTTGGAAGGCACAACTAAGCCCAAATCCTTGCAATAGGAAGGAAACGCACAGCAGCAACTGTAGCAATAGAGATGAGAATAAACTTTATTTGTTTGTAACTCAATAAGGTAATATTCAAACATGTCATATGTAATAAATATATTTTAGCTTTCCTGCTATAGTGTTGGATATGGCAAGAGGTTTCGTCTAATCTCCTGCCTTCTTGATACGATAACAAAATTGAAAAACAAAGACTTAACAAAGTAAAATCTTTTATAGTTTCTGAGATCGACGTTTTCATTCATACGGACACACGAACAGATGTCTAAATCGACTCAGCTAGTGGCCCTTAACAGGAATATATATACTTTATGTTTGCCACGCCTGCTTCTGCCTATTAAATACATTTAACATTATATCCTGATTTCCCTGATTTCTCAATGGATTCTGGAAGTACAAATATCGTGCTGTCATTGTTAGTACGATGTTTCACGACACGCTGCCATTGCTACTGCACAGCATTCACTCTCATGCTGTGTGGAAGAGAAAGCTGGGGCTTCAGCATCAGCTGGTGGTGGCCTCAACAGTGGACCACCTTCAGAAGTATAGAACAAGAACAACAGCAGCCACGACGATACCACACTACAAGCTTGGTGCAAGCGCACCGCTGTGCAACATGCCACAAAATGTACAAATTGACAACAAACATAAGAGGCAGCAACAACAACAACAACAACAACAACTACACGGAGGCAGGCTCGTTGTATTCTGTATCATATTTTCATTCAGTATCAAAAGAAAAATAAGACTAAACGAAAAAAACTTCCCTTGCGCACGAAGCGGCTTCGCTGCTCGTTGATAGCAAAGTAGGTCGTTCATTGTCGTACAACTTCTAACAACCTCATTACGAGGTGTACGGCAACTGATGACGTCATTGGTTGAGCTTTCCGCTTTGGCTGCTCATTCGTGGCCCCAAAGCTGCGCAACGCCAGCGTCCTCGTCTTGACTGATGTGCTGTCGGGCCGCACATATCCACTTCCGCCTTTGAGGTTGCTTGTCTGGGCGGCTGTGAATTGGTCCTTCAAATGCCAAATAGCCGACCTCAAAATGCCAAAAAAGATTTGGCATTTATCAATTTCTTATCAGAGCCATTAGATCGACAGGTTTTCGCACAAATCAACTGTAGGTCTCAGCAAGGTGCTCGTCCTGGAAGCCCTCGCGCACACAGAGAGCGGGAGAGGCAATAGCACAGAGAGCGAAGTGAATCGAGTGAGAGAGTGGGAGAGAGCGCGTGTATTACTCTCAACAGCTCGGCGTCGGCGTCGTTTTCAGTGTCATTGTGTTTACTGGAATAAACTCGACCAAACGAAGTCAAAACAACAAAAACAAACAAAAAACTTTGAAGTAAAATGGCATTAGGCTATAGAAAGGAGAGAGCTGCCCAGAGAGGAGAAGCGAGAGTAGCGGAAGGTGTATGCGTACCGTTATACGAGTTATTATTATTATTATTTACTTTTATTGCTGCTCATATTTGTGCGTTGAATTCATTGCGTTCTGTTGTCAATGCAAAACGTATCCACTTACAAATTCCATACCCAGTCACATTGGCTACTGTTTAATTTATGTTTATAGTTGAGAGTGTTTTGGAGGTGGTGCAAAATGAAATCTGCACAATTGAATGAATCGCAATTTTACGAAACGGATATTAATATCAATTCAGCTAGCTTTCATTAAGCAGTCATTTACGAATCACTCTGATTTCATTGCACATCAGCATTACACCCACTCATTATAATAATCAATAATGAATGAATTCCTCCTCAATTATTAGATTAATGCTGTGTTTATTTTGTATACAAAACAATAGCAATTTGTTTATTGTAGATTTGTTAATAATAATTGGAATAGAGCTTTCAGATATTTATTGAAAAATGTTCTGTGTGTTTATCTTATACAATATATATGAACAAAATATAAGAATTAATAAAATATTATAATTAAAAATCCTTTTCGCATTCACATTCAAAGCAATCAAATTTATAAGCTCATTTGTGGACTGAGCATGTGAAGCAATGTCCTTAGCGAGCCGAAATACCTACCCCAACCAAACACACTCCGAAAGTATCCTGATGGCAGTTAGTCAATCGTTTTTGGGCTCTTGTCCCTCATCATTATTGTTATGAATTTCAATTTGTTGTCTCAAGGCCGGCGCAGGAAATTAAAGCCCCTAAATATGCGCAACACTTTTTACGCCACTTGCCTCATGCCGCCCGCTGCCCGCATCCTGCCACCCGCCCCCTCCTGCTACATGCCACAAGCCCCATGTAGCTACATCCGCACGTGTGAGTGCGTGTGTGTGCATGCATGGATTTTGTATACACTTTGCTGTGCCGTATACGCTGCGTATACGTGCTACGTATTTTAAACAAAATGGGATTTTAGTTTGATTTGGTTTTCAATTTCCTACTGCCTTATGGCACGCAATAAGCTTCAAACACATTTATTTAATGCAAAAAGTGTGTCAAAGTGCTGCACTTGGAAATGACCGATCCGAAGATACCCTAAGCCAAAGTATCTTGAATTAGTTTATATCAGAATTTGCTGATTATAATATATATTTCACATAATCTAATGAGAATCCTTGCATCAAATTGAACTCCTGCATTTCATAAATGTCATTTCAGTTAAAGGAATGAAATGAATTCATTTAGTACATCCTGAACTCAGTCTTCAGTTGAACTATCAATGAATTTAGTTTTGTATACGCTGAGCGATTCTTGAGTTGGCTTTTTCTTGTGTTTGCTTCAGCCTTCAAATGCTGCTTCAATTTAATGTTGCTGAGTGCTGAGGACACACGCATAAAGAAATCGCTCGACCATAGCAGCATCACAATGCCAAGTCTTATTCCATATACCGGCCCGGGGTAGGCAATCTTTTGCAATTGTTTCAAGTTGTTTTTATTGCTGGCCAAGTGCCAAAAGGCCAAAAGTAGGCAAAAGCCGCATCCCCGCCTGATTCGTATACATATAGAGCGACCGCAGCGAATAGTTCAGTCCAAAAAGAACACACCCAACAGACAGACATGAAAATAGAAAGATATGGAGAGTGAGAGAGTCTTTGAGTCTTTGCGATGACGTCACAGCTGGAAGATCACAACGAAGACGTCTTCGTTGGATGGGCAGATTGTTTGTATCTGTTGGATAAACAAATTGGCTGCGTGCGCTCATCGATTTTTATGAGTTCAAAGATTTACTTCGTGCCGCATTCCTGCACATTGCCAACAACAAATTCCGTCGAAAATTTTTGCAAATATATATTCCAACGTATTTGCACGCCAGATATCGGAGAAAATTAATGGCGTAATTTGTTGGTCGCACACCAGAAAAATGGGAAAACAGTGAAAAAATATGGAATACGAAATAGGTGAAAACAAATTGGAATGCTGAGAGAATCTGAATCCTGAGCCCCACTAAAAACTGCAAACTTCCCAAGGCAAAGGCAGATGTTAAAATGCAAATAGCCCATGATATAAATGAAGGTTCAACTGTGTCCTTAGGCGCTAGAGTTGCTATTGCTTTAACATTATATATTGTAATTTAATTCTTATGTGTCTATACGTGATATGTCAGCGAATAATAAAAAGTACTCATAAGAGTTAAAGTGCGTTTAATGCAGCTAATTGCCAATAATGTTTTCGGTTCAGTTATAATGTTTCTGATTGAACAAGAATATATAAAAGTTTGATGCAGTTGCGAAAACATGTTTTATATATATGAATTTTTGCAAGCTGTGCGAGCACTAAACACGTGCCAGCAACAATAAAAGCTGAAATAATAATAATAACTACTGCCTTAACTTCTCGACTTTAATTGAGAGAAATCACGCGAATAATCTAAACGGCTTTTGGCTTTTAGCTTTTAGCTTTTGGTTGGTAGAAAAACAAAATATTTGCTGAGAACTATTTTTAGTTTGCCAATTAATCTGTGAGTTGTTTTTATTTATTTCTATAGTTTATATATATTTATTATTTGCGATAGATGAGGAGGCACAACTAGCTATATATGCCAGCGGGATGTTTGGAATTTTAAGTGATTTGCTGCCGCTGGGTCAAGTCATTATTTATTTAGATTTTATATCGGAAGAGCCTCAATAGAAACGCAGATAAATAAATAAATACGCATTTTACATTAATAGATGCGGTTGGACCAAAAATAAATGCCTCGCCTGAGCTTACACGAGCGTGGCGGGGCAGAGAGAAGGGGAAGAGCAGATTGCTTCATGTTGATGGCCATTTATCATCATCAGTGGCTGGCAGCTGAAACAATTTATGCGACATCAAATGTATGAGGTGTTTCACACAGCATAGACAGGAAAAGGGAGTGAGAGAGAGACGGGGAGGGTGAGAAAGAGATCGATGTAAGGCCATTTGATTAATGTACTTAAGGGACATTTAGCGGCCAGTGGATAAATAAATAAAACAAAAAGCAAATAATTCGAATAACAAAAGCCAATTCAACTGCATTATTAATATTGTATTCAACGCAATGTATCTTCATTGTGAGTGTGTGTGTGTGTGTAAATGTATTGGGTGTGGGTGTGGGTGTGGGTGTGTCTGCTTGTGCACTACTTGTTATACCATACACGCATAGCAAACAGGTTGGCGCACTACAAGAACCAGACAGACAGACTGATAGACAGAGACAACGAGAGAGCAATGGCCATAATCGAAAATCAATAAGTCATATATGAATTATGGCTAACAACTAACGGTTAATGTGAAACAGCCAACAACAACAAGAGAGACAGCCACATTTAATAACAACAAGCAACGGCCAATGGCCTGTTAAGACACGTCGATTATGAATATTTCATTAGTTTCATTCGATAACTGCGCCGTTGTTATGGACAACAAAATGTCGCGTCGCCACGCTACGATTCGTAGCATAAGCCAAGGCGCATTTTCATTTTGACCATAACAGCAATTACTTGCAATGCAAGCAACAAGCGTTACTCAAATTTGTGCGCCAAGCGAAACGAACAAAAAAGGGTTAATGACACGCTTGCCAAATAAAGAAATGCCATTGAAAAGGATGCGAAAAAGAATATCTGAGAGATTAAACAATAAACAATATTCAGTGTGCCTCCATGATGTAAGTTAATTAATAAGAAATCAATTTTAGAAATTTATAAAGTGCAATTTATATAACGTGGTGAATCATACAAGAAGCATAGCTGCGCCAAACAAATTGATGGCTGATTGATAGATATATTTATATATATATAACTTATCGTGATTTATGAGCCTTTCATTAAGTTTCATTTTCTTCATACACACTTCACCCATTTATAGTTTTTGGCCTGTCTCTTGAATTTCTCCTTGTATTCGCTTTGATTCTTCAAGAGTGTCGTAGGTCCTATGTCCTGTTACTTAGCTTGGCAGAATTACTTAGCGATATATACTGAATGAATAACTTATTAATGGTGCTTTTAGTCTTGTACTGGAAGCGATTGTTGCTCATAGGGATGACGCCATGGCGCAGACTGTGCGGCAAGGGACTAATAAAACCGCAAAAGCCGCTGAGTAACTCAATAAAAGGCTGAACACGCAGAGGAACCTTGTAAAATGTGATACAGTTGCCGAGTGCAACAATTGCGTACTACACATACAAATGTGAGAGCCACGGCGAAAGGCGAAGAGAACAACGGAGAGCGTAGCAAGCGAGAGAAAGCTGGAATAAAGCGCACACTTAGCAGACACCATCAATACGCCCACACACACACCCACACACACACACACACACACACATAGTGAACGAGTCTACAAAGCACACCCATTAGCCAAGGCCAAGTTGGCCCAAAGTTGGTCAAGATGCTTGCATGCCAATGGCCAATAAGTCGGGCTCGCACGCAAAAACCAAAACAAAAGCCAAATTAAAATTGAAGTTGCTTGCTTCAATTTTCTTTTCTTTTTTTGTGAAAATGGAAAGTGTGAAAAACTTTCAAATGTGAGTGTGTATGTCTGTGTGTGTGTGTGTGTGTGTGTATGACTTTCTAAATTTGTTTGAGTTTCGCTCGTGGCCGCTAACTAAATTAGAGCAGCCATGGGTCAGCGCCAACTACTGTGAAAATGGCGACGGCAGCGTCGGCGTCGGCGTCGGCGTCAGCGTCGGCAACGGATGTGGACCGAGACCGGAAATGGCTGGGTGCTGTAAGGGGCTATTTGAGTTGGGCGTGTGCTGAAGGCAAAACAAGGCACATGACCAGCAGCACCGGCTTAAGTGTTGAGGTTAGCGCTGACGCATTTGCAACCAACACTAAGACAATGCCAACAACAACAACAACAACAACAACAACAAGAGCTGTGGCCCAACACTTTAATATATAAATGCACTTGACTCGAAATTCTTGTTTGCCGCACGGGCCAAACAGCATAACAACAAAATGGCGACCATAAATTTAGTCAACGTCGACAATAGCGGCCCTTAAAAGTCAGCAATAAATGTTTTCCATTCGGCGAACAACGCTGACACGCTTTTCCATGCCATTCCAACTGCTGCACATTTGCATTGCATCTGCTTTTGTTGTTATTGTTTGTTGTTTTGGTTTTGTTTTTATTGCAGCAGGCAATGCTGGGCCCCATCAGTTATGCGAGCTCTAAGTGGAATTTTGGCACTTGAGCCATTTACAATTTCCCATTCTGAGCACTCGAATTGATGCGTTTGCCAAGCTAATAAATGGCATTGCAAGTAAAGGAGTACTTCAAGTTAAATTAGAGTGGCTCTTACTGAGAGAGACAGACAGAGAGGGAGAGACAGAGAGAGATATAGATTTTATTGTGAAAGCTACTTTAAATTATAAGTCATCTATCGAATATTTAGACCTTTGCTACAGAGTTAAATGTTATATAAATACTTAGTATTCCACATGACATAAAATTCAGATTGGTGGAATGTTCTGCAGTTTTTTATGTGAGATACAAAACTCTTTGCTGAACTTGTATCTCTTTCTGATGGCCTCGAAGGAATAAATGATCGAGTGTCAGCGATATATATATCATAGATTTCAAACTGCAATTAGAAGTGATGATAGTCGATGATAGTTATTTGTAAGACATTGATAGTTGACGATTGGGATTTGAGAGATGTCGGCAGTTGGCTAAACAGTTGGATATACAGCGAAGAGAACTGATGCAATACTAATTTGTGGTTATTTACATAATTTAATAAATAATCGAGATTGAACATTCATTTATTCTATATACACTATTCCTTAGCAAACTTTCAAAAAGATGGTATATGAGTTTTCTATCTTCATGTATTTACATGTATATGCATGTGGAATAAATCAAGTTGTGAAAGACTCTTCTATTTCGTCTACTGGCTAATTACTGCTGTGCATATGGGTGTGCATGAGTGTGCTTCTCCATTTTCAATTAGTGTCCAACACAAAGAAATCATTAATCACAACACCCCCGCTCGCAGCAGCTTTCAGCCATGTCATCCAACATTGGCTAAGCGTTAAATGGCTAGTACGCTAATTTTTAATAGCTGTCCATGTTGTTGCTGTTGCTAAAATTGCTCAGCACAAAACAGCACAGCTCCATTAGGGATGTATTCAAGAAATGACCCTGACCGTAACCTGAGACACACTCTTCACACACACACTCGACACACACACACACACATATATGACAGCTGAAGGTTCCCTTGGGGCGTTATCAAACTATTTATGGCCAATTAAGTGTTCATTTTGTAATTGTGCATACGTGTAGGCAAATTATGTCTAAGATTTATCGGGTACAGTGTGTATCTGTGTGCATGCGTGTGTATGTGTTTGTGTGTGTGTCTTCTGTCATAAATTCCGACGCCATTCTCTCACATTTTACGACAAGAGCTGGCTGGGCTGTCAAATGAAATTATTCAACGTGCAGCGAACGAGGCCCCAACTCGCAATATTATAGCACGGAATTAATTGCAATTTAACTTTTAGTCTGGCGTCAGACGTCAAGGCAATTCAACAGGTATCAAGGCGATGTTGCCCACTTGACGCACACACACACACACACAGAAGGAAGCAAAGAAGCAAACGTGTTGCATATGGCAACACGATGGAGTAGTTGACGCTTCGCATGCAACTTATTTTCATTTTGCGCCATAAATAATTGCATAAAGTTGAGAGCAGAGCACGCGACTCGAACAGCAATCTAAATACAAAACAAAAATACAAAAAACGCCAACAATGTTGTCGAAAAATGCGCGCGCTTTGCCATTGCCATTTGTAAAAAAAGAGCCCGTCTAATAAATAACAATTTAACCGGACTAAAGTCAAGCAAAACTATATAATTTGCCATAACAGCTGGCACATGTATACTCATTCGTAAGTGGGCTATATATATAACAATAATTTCGTCCTTGCACGCCAAATCCAAGTGGAATAGTCTGAAATGTGACAGGCGCCTTGGGCATCACTGAATAAAACACACAGCGCTCAGAACATGCGATTCCTTGAATGGGCCAATGAAATACCCTAAAATGTACAGCATCGAAATGGCTCCTATTGTAAAATTTAAACAGAAATGAGTTATTGAATTTAAGAAAATAGTTAAGAGCCAAGGCAAATGTAACATGAATGAATGAATGAATAAAATTAATTACTATTCTTTGCCAAAAGTTTACCAAACGTAGTTGTTCCCTTTGAATTGCATTCCTTATTAATAATTATATATGTCGTAGCCCGAATATAACGTGCCGTGATATTGTTAGAGTAGGTTCGAAGCTGTTCCCTAAATTGGCAGGACGCTTCCTGATGGTGTTGTTGAGAGAGACCGAGTTGACAGGTCTAGAGGATGACTGGAAGAGAAACTTCGAGAATTTGGATATTTAAAGGAATGAGAGAGAAACCACGTAAGGAATTCGTGATATAGCGTGGCGATTTGTTATAATAGCTATAGAAACTGACCAATCTCCGACATATATATATTTTGTTTATTTATATTTATTATATATTTATCGTGTCCAAAAAGGTTGATGATATTTGTTGAGTCATTTCCAGTTCAGAAATGCCCATCATTTTGAGTGATTATACAAATTTCTAGTGTGGACACTTGAAAACATAAAAAACATTCGAGTAACTATAAATACTTCGTTGCAAGTTTGACAAACTATAGCTGCAACCCACACGTTGTCCAAATATAAATAGCTATTCCATTAATAAGGAAAAGGCAGTCAAGGCTTTTGCGGTATGGTTCTTATCTAGGACTGTGTGCAGTTTAATTAACATTTTATGGCCAATGGGTAGGGTGCATAATTTGCAAAAACGCAGCCCTTGCGCTTATTACAATGCATTTCCGTTTGGCATAAAAATTCAAATTTGATTGCAATGCGGCAGAAATTGTGATTTAGGCAAAGGCCAAGCGCAAATGCAATTTGAAACATTCGCATTTGCCCAGGCCCAAATGGGCAGCACATATTTTTCAAGCCATCACGTACTTCCTGCAGATATATGTACATATATTTCTACATGTGTGTGTGTGTGTGTGTGCGTGCGTCGCATGTGCTGTTGATCCATCAAAGTGGGTAAACTGCGCGTTTGTTTGGCGGCATTTAAATGCTGAATTTGTGCGCAGCCTTCTGCCATTGTAAATTAACTATAATAAATGAGAGAGACCCAGTCGCTGAACTAGAATTCAAATTGTTTGGTTTTTAAACCATGAAGGAAATGCAGGAAATCCTGCGCCAAATTGTAAATCGTTGACAAACATTTACAAGCCGTGAGATATAGGTTTCTCTATTGAGTACTCACTTTTGGAATTACTCTTGAAACTTTACTATTTACTATTTCAACATTTCTCTTACAGAACTCCAGTTGCGAGCACAAACTGTTTGCATTTGGAATACAATATATAATTACAGAGCCATGTCATTTATGTTCATTAGATTATATTCATAGCTGATACCGTATTCGTGTTTGTCTATAGTGCATGATATCGCTCTTGCAGCCCCAATAAGTATACTCTAGAATAGAATAGATAATCTTGCTTTATTATACTCCAAACCCATTGACAGTGGGATTTTACGATATCATGTTTTTTGTTGTTGTTAAATTGTATGTATTAGGTAGAAGAGGGCGTGGCAGAACAATGTCCCGCTGTATATATACTCATGCAATATGAATTTATTGTATATAAGTATATATATATATGCATTTATTTTTATTTTTCATTCATCTCATTTACCTATTATCGTTGAAAACCAAGCATTTGATATATCAGATTTGGATATATCAGATTTAGTGAGCATATTTATATATGTATGTATGTTTGTATATGTGCATAAAAGAAGCGAAGAATGATTTCATAATACGCGCTTAGCTGAGTTCAGGGTATCGCTTAGTCGAGCAGTCTCGGCTAGAGTACGCTTACGTGTTTTATCGCTTATCTTATCAGTTGTCAATGAATATTGTTATATAAATGCATTGGCGTGGCATTGCTGGGACCCAAGCGTATTCGACATTAGATATTTAATTTGGCTTTTCCAGCCAACTCGTAACCGTATTATAATTTATTTGCTAACCGCACCTTATCTTTCTTGCAGCTATATCCCGTAATACAACAATATACTGCTTATTAGAGTCCACAAAATGCTGCCAAACTTCGCCTGAGCCTGTCGAAGTTCGAATCGAAGCCTAATTTAGCCCAAAACCTAGAAATAAACTGTGATCATAGCCTAAACACGCAACAATAACACCTAGTAAAACAGCATCAGCAACCAGCATAAAATACAACAGCGCCACACACACAAAGACATGAGGGAAAGCTGCCAACAACTGAGACAGAGACAGAGACAGAGACAGAATCAGAATCAGAATCAGTCGGATGCACAGCGAAGAGCGTGCCAGAGCCAGAGTCCGAGTCAGAGCCAGCTAGAGACTGCAATTGCTGCCCAATCGCAAAATTTATAGATCTCCAGATATTAGATAACAGTAAATTAAAATCAATTGCGCACAAGCAGCAGCAGGAGCAGCAGCAGCAGCAACGAGGTAGCCAATTTAGCCAAAGGACTGTGGAAAAGGACATCGGCGGAACGACGGAGGTGGCTGTAATGACAACAATTGACGCGATGTAGCGGTAAGTAAAAGGGGAATCAATTCCATTTGTCTTCTATTTTGTAATTTGTGGTATTTGCAATCTGCAGCAGACTTATGGTCGGTGAACGCGACAGAGACCGTGAGGCGGTACGCTGGGCAACGGGTGAAACAACACCGCTTCAAAACAATAATGGAGTGTTACAAATGGTCGGGCAATTGCATGGTGGACAGGCTGCTAGCCAACAACAGCAACAGCAACAACAAAGTCAACAACAACAACAACAACAACAACAGTCAAAACAACAACAGAAACTTCAACAACAAAAACAGCAACAGCAGCAACATCCGGAGCTGTTTTATCAGCAACACGAGGCAGCTGCGCGTGGATTGCAGCTTGCGGGAACAGCCGACGGCGGCGATAATCAGCCCTATTACGATACAAGCGGTAATGTCGATTGGGAGAGAGCGATGGGAACCGGTGGAGCTAGTTCATATGGTTGCGTCGGTGGAGCTGTCACAGCAGCTGGCAGCGGTGCTTATAACAGTGGGCCAACTGTTGCCGGCGGCGCTGTTGTCGCCAACAATCGGCACTTGGATTATGCTGATGGCATCGGCATTGCTGGCCCATCCGCCGCAGCAGCAGCAGCGCACGCAACAGCTGCTACTCTCAGTCTGGGAGCTCCTGGTGGAGGCGGGCACCTTGCAGCGGGGCAGATCGCAGGCAGTGGCGTCGGCATCGGCGTCGGCGTCGGCGTCGGTGTCGGTGGCACCGGAGGGGCTGTTAGTAGCAGCACCGGGGCCATTGGCAAGGAAGTTCGTTACGCTCCATTCCCAGTTACATCACCAACGCATTCAAATCCCACAACTTCCCAGCAGACTCTTGCGCAGCAGCAGCAGCAACAGCAGCAAATGGCACTCAGTGGTGGGGCAGGCGGCGGAGGTGGTGGTATTGGAGCCGGCAGCGGCATTGGTGGTGGCAGCATTGGTGGCCCCGCCAGCAGCAGCCTCGGCGGCGGTGTGGGCGGTGTTGGCATTGGCGTCGGCGTTGTTATGCTACCGCCCGGTGCCGGCTCAAATGCTGGCATCAGCCATAGCAATACAACCGGCGCCCTGCAGCGGACACATTCCAGATCCATGTCCTCCATACCGCCGCCGGAGCCGTTCATGATAGCACAGTCGAAGCAGATGAACAGCCGCGTCTCCATCAATGTGGGCGGAGTCAAGCACGAGGTGCTGTGGCGCACATTGGAGCGCCTGCCCCACACGCGGCTGGGCAGGCTGAGGGAGTGCACCACCCACGAGGCCATCATAGAGCTGTGCGATGATTACTCGCTGGTTGACAACGAGTACTTCTTCGATCGTCATCCGAAGAGCTTCAGCTCCATTTTGAATTTCTATCGTACCGGGAAACTGCACATTGTGGATGAGATGTGCGTGCTTGCGTTTAGTGATGATCTGGAGTATTGGGGCGTCGACGAACTGTATCTGGAGTCGTGTTGCCAGCACAAGTACCACCAGCGCAAGGAGAACGTTCACGAGGAGATGCGCAAGGAGGCCGAGTCGCTGAGGCAGCGGGACGAGGAGGAGTTCGGCGAAGGTAAATGCGCGGAGTACCAAAAGTATCTCTGGGAGCTGTTGGAAAAGCCCAACACCAGTTTCGCGGCTCGGGTAAGTCCAATCAGTTACCAGCTGAATCATCTATCCTTATCCGTATTGTGTTTACTTACCTAACATCATATACCTATATATATAAACGTAACCGTATCCATTATCCGTTATCCGTATGTGTCAATGTCAACTGTCCAGCGTAAGCAAAAAAAAAAAAAAATAAAAAAAAAAAATAATAATAATAATAAATAAGAAATCAATCAACATATATATATTTCTCTTTTCTATATTCCGATCTTGAGTTATGTGGAATTTCGTTTCTGTTTTATTCAATTTTCGTTTCGTCTATGCGATTTTTAGTTTCGTTTCAATCTAAATATTATTTTTACACTATTCAATTACATTTAGTGCGGCATTTACAGCACTCTGTAAATACAAAACTCACTGCCAAGCAAAACGAAAATAGTGTAAAAATAAGAAGAGCCCCTGCTGTACCATATAATGCCTCTACATATATATGAATATATTCATTACCACTCTTATCTAAATATTTATATATATGTGTATATATACATATATATATATAAATACATATGCTAAAAATTTACGCCAATTGCGATTGCCTTGAGTTCAAAATAAAAAGCTTGCACAAAAGTAACTGAAATAAATTTTGATAGCCTTCATATATTTCATACAAATATGTCAGATTTCAATTCTTCGATAGGCTGGCCTATCGATTTATATATACATATATAATTATTACATTGCTTGCTTTGCTATTTAACTGCAAGTTAAGCCAGCTTCGCTGCTCCTCCTCCTGCTGCTGTCGCCGCTGTATATAATTCTGGCATCCTGCTGTGCGAGATGAAAGCCAAGCTTTGGGCCCTATTTCAATGTTGTGACTGTGACTGTATATACAATATACTCTTTATATACACATTTCCATGTATATATATTACAATATATATATACATTTATATATCTATGCCTTCTTATGCCAACTAACTCAGCTCATAAGTTCGCTCAGCGCATTCGAGTGCTTTTGTGTTGTGCCCAAATACAGCGTCACATCCAAGGGCAGCAAACAAAGTACAAATGACTTTAGTTTAGGCTACTTCTGACTTACTCTAACTTATCCCTAAGAGTTTGGCGTCTGACATCGAAGGGAGAGCCGCTCCTTGTGTTATATTTGTTAATGAAATTTTGCGTTACACTTAACCTTTGATTGCCCCCACCTTTTAGTCTTGTTATAGTAAACACAGATTTGGTTTGATTACTTTTTGTTTTGTAATCTGTCTTAAGTATCTATCTGTCACTAACCATGCGACGCCGTGACACCGACACCCCGTCTGTCGCTAGAATCTATCAACATCATTTACATCATTTAATTATTAGCAATCGCACTTCAAGTGCAATAAATGGAAAAGTCAACAAAATTATTTACTAATCCTTTTCTAATCTTACCGTTTTTTTATCACACACAGTATATATGAACAACTACATATATTTATAAATTTATACAAACTTTATACTATATATATTTACTACATATTTAATCTCTTAATTGTTGATGATGATGGTGAAGTAATTTCTCTCTATTTATCTCCATTCTTACTCCTAAACGAAAAACAAAAAAAAAAAACAAAAAAACCCTTGTAACAATGTTTGGGAATGGGCAATAAGCGATATGACCAGGCGGCAGGTGTGCTGTAGAAATCCTCGAAAATATTGTAAGAGAAAGAACTCTGGGGAGAAGCGGCTAAAGTCGTGTTGTAATACATTTCCATTTTCCATAGAGGTTAGATCAAAGCCCCTACTAAGAATAGGTAGCTTTGGCCTGGCAGCACAGCTCTCAGCAACTCTTCAATCGTCCCTCGATGACGTTTCGCAACTGCTGTGCTCTCAGACGCCACGCCCCGCCCGCTCTTGTACCATAACTGACCTTGATCATGACCCACCCACACCCATCTATAAATATATCTCAGCACTCACACCGTTTGGCTTCAGCTTGTAAATAACAGCCGATTATTTGCCAATATCTCAAGTTCTGTTAGCTTTAGCTTCAAGCAATGGCCGAAAATGGAAATAATTACAACATATTTGGGCGCATCTCCAATAATTTTTCATTCGATTTTTATTTCCTTTTTGTTTATCTTATGTATTTTTTTGTTAAAACTAACTGAACAAATTTGCAGGAATATGAAACATTTTGTATTGGCTAAGCAAAAACCAAAATTATTTTTACTATATCCTGAACCTATTGAAAATAGGATCTCGGGATATAATTTCATTATTATTAATTTGATAAGTTTATTAAAATATTAAAGAATCAAAATTCAGCTAAAGAATATATTTGAAATACAAATTGATTACTAAAATTCGCACTATTAGCCAATACAATTTTGTGCAAAGAATCAGGCGAAAATAACATTAACACACTTTTTATTTGTCATTTTTATAAAGGTAATGAAAAATTTCCAGAGCTCTTTGCCAGTTGTACTCTTAAAATTTTTATTTCAATTTTTCTTCAAGTACTAACGAAGTCAGAAGAGAAAGTAAACAACGTTTTTGATTTGTGTATGTTTTTAGTTTTTTCTAATACCTCGCCTAAACACATCCTTTTTTATACGAAAAAGATAAATATGAGAACCAAAACAAAAGACAGTAAAAAGTAAAGAGCAGTATTTCGAAATACTCACAGCTACTCTCAGTTGTTACCCACGTTGAACGAGTTTAGTCCAGTTTAACCAATGAACAATCTACCAAACTGTTGGCAAGGAAAACGCGCTCACACGACAAACATTTGCCATTAATACTAAAATAATTACCAACAAATACCAAAATACAACAATCTTACACATTATATATATAGATATACTACATTTTATTTGTACTCCAAAATTGAACTCGATGTTTTGTTGTGTATCTCCTTTTGTGTTACCTTTTGTGTTCCTTTTGGCGACACGATTTATATATATATACTATCCTATCTGTTGTATATATAATCGTACTCGTACTCGTACTCGATACTCGTATTTGATGTCTTGTTATCTATTGCATACCGAAAATTTTCTTAACTAATTGTTGTGTTTTAACGTATCTTATCTTTGATATTGACTGTTGTAAACAATTGGTCTATTGGCTTCTTAAACTACTATTACTAAGTACTTCCAATCGAATCAACACACACACACACACACACACACAAACAGACAAACAAACCAAAATACAAAAAGAAACCTACACATTTACACACACGTATACAATTAACTTGACCTTAAATAAAATTGAAACATAAATAGAAATGCAAGTAGATATAAAATGTGCCATTCAGTCAGAAGTTTTCCAATCATTTTCTTTTTCCATTCCCTTTTTGGTTTTTCAGAGATGAGATTTAGAGCGTAGATATATCAAATACATCGAATAGATAATCCAATCTTGAAATATTAACCCACCAAATTCGCTGCATTTGAATGCCTAGTATAGAATGACGTAGTCGGCAATACTGAATTCTATAGCCAGTTTGTATCGAATTTTGTTTGTTTTTTAGTAAGTCGAACAAAGTATGCGAACCAACTCGTGCACCCCTCGAATCCCACAGCAAATACTAGAATAGTTGAAATCAAATACAAGACTTCCAAAACAAAGCTAAGCAAAACAAAATCAACCACAAATAAGTCGACAAGAAATACACCCAACCGTAAACCATAAACCGTAAAAAGTAACCGATGAACCAATTGCAACAATCCTGGCCAAAAATGTAGTCAGCTAGTGCTGTAGTGCAAGACGATGCGTTACTTTGGCCCTTGCTCATTTTTGTATTACAATTCACAACTTTGCACCTGCACATCAATGCACACATACAAACAAACACACACACACACACACACAAACCAACATCAACACAAACAATGTCAAGTTAATGCCAATGTGGCGTATGTGCACTTTCCAATAAGAATCCACAAATTGAATGTGTTTTCATTTGATCATCCCAAGTCGTATAACTTTTACATGTGTATATATATTTTCCTGTATAGCAAATAGTTATATATGTCATATATGAAATGTCTTGCATATATTCTTATGATATTTTTATATGTATATTATTTTTGATGACCCCCAACTTCTTGTCGCATGTCTTTATTCAATTTTCCAAAGATTTATTGAACGTTTTTCTTTCTTCCCTCTACTACCTGGTTTTCTGTTGCAACATTTTCCCAGTATACCTCTTTTGTTCTTTCCTTTGTTTTATCATAAACTCGCCCTGTTTTGTAATTCAAGTGGATTAACCAAAGACTACAGGAAAGTTAATTCAAATTTACGCCTGTATCATAATATATAATGTGCTTCTTTTTCTTTTGAAACCCGCTTTTCATTCAAACCATTTCTATTTGCTTACAATGGATTGTAGACTTTTGTTTTTGATTTTCCTTAAAATAAGGCAAAAGCTTTTGTGAATATATCTAATGCTCACCTTATGAGCATGGGCTGTGCTTCTAGTTGTTTGCTTTTTGTTTAGTGAAAATCCAATATCTTCATTAACCTCTTACGACATACTATGTACTTAGTCAGTGTTTAGCTAATTAGCCGTAATGCGCCTCCAAGCTGCGCTCAACATTAGTATGCGTATTGCGAAATCATTTTTACTTTTAATCCCCTCAAAAGAAACCCCCTCAATCATGACTGAGCAGCAGTGGTAGCAGTTCCAAAATTCGCACAACCCGAACACGTACAATCAGCTTATTGTTTTCAACATCTCCAATGCATTCTATTCAATCGACAAAAATATAATTAAACAAAATATATAAAACGTCAATTGAACTCAAAGTAAAACTATTATCATGCATTCCAAATCATATCAAGTAGTAAGTTGTACCCAGTACTTCCCGCGCTCCACATGACCCCCGCCTAAGTAAAAGCCTAATTTTCAATTTCAAATTTGATTAACTTTCCCGAACTTTGATAGTCTGTCGAATACCACTTAAATTGCAATCGATTGTGGCCTAACTAGGTAACCATTTCTCACTCTCTTCCTCTCTCTCTCTATCTCTCTCTCTCTCTCTCTTTTTGTCTCTCTCTCTCTCTCTGTTTGCCCAACTCTGACTCTCTTAGATGTAGAATATAAATAATTTTTATCTTTGTACAATTTCTCCCACTCAACTGAATCGAACGCTTGAAAGTTGCTAAATGAAAGCACGGTTTTTGTTCTATAATTGTTTGACTTCATTCTCTGTTATGATATCTTTCTCTCTATTTCTATATATCTTTTCTTACACTATTTTTTGTTGTTGTTATCATTTAGTTGATTCCTTTACTATAATGATTTCCCTCTACTCGTGTCCTACGTATGATTCTCTTAATATATTGATAAATATATCTCTAACTATTTACTATAGCATATCATTTACATTTAACAAACCCGAATTCAATCTTAATTATCTAGCCTGATTCCCAGCCAAGAACTACATATATAGCCCCCTTCCACCAAAAAGGAAAACCGCCTCGAGCCATGCAAAATTAAATTCATTTACTTGTAATACCCGCCATGAGGCTAAAGTAAATAGAAATGCGTGGTTGCGTACAGTGGCCTACTATGGTAGATCTGGACACAAACTAATTTGTGCCACACACACACACACACATGACTTACTCACACATACATGCCCAAATACACACACATATATATACATCAGTATATATACATGCGAAAATATATCTATCTATCTATATATAAATATATATTCGCACTCATACAACCTTGTTTGTCGCTTTGAGAGAAGAGACATGGCAAATCTTAAATAAGCTATAAAAGCAATTTGCAATCGCTTTAAAAGGTTTTCCAATGTTTAATGTAGTGTTCGGTGCACTAGTGCCGCAGCCCCCAGCTGCCTTTTGTTGTCAAATCAATTGTCAGTGCATACACCGACACACACACACACACACATTTGCATTTATATACACACACACATAACAAAGATTCAAGTTAAGGAATTGTGACCAAATGTGGCAATCAGAATTCCTATAGACTCAGCTCTCCCAATCTTTCTCTCTCTCTCTCTGTCTTTGAGATTCTCTCTATCTCCCTCTATCCTTATGATCTGCTGTTGCCGGCATTGAAATTCAAAATGCACTTGTTACTGTCAAAACATTTTGGCATTTGGCCACTTCAATATGCCGAGCCCCGACCTCCCCATAGACCTTTAAAACCAGAAAAAAAAATCCAAAAATAAAATCAATTTCCAATTTGCAGTTCTTAGTAAATTACATCAATTATTTACAAAAAATATTTATGAGTTTCCTATTGTCATGCATTAATTTATAGATGACATCGAAATAATTGCAAATTTGACTTTTGACGAGAAGTATATTAGAAATGTATTCTTGGCTTGAATAACTGCAATTATTTGATGGCTTGATTTATAATTTGATTTGTTCCGATTCGTTTACAATTAGTATAAGTATTCGTAATTTCTAGCTCGAAAAGTTTTTATGCATTCGATTTTTTTGTTAAATGCTAGTACGTACGTTTCATTTGACCTACTACTATAGCTCCATTATACATAATATGTGTACTCGTAATTTCCGATTTGCTCAGTTTAAATTATCGTTACCTACAGTTTCGATTTAAAAAAACAAAAACAAAAACAAAATTAATAACAATATTAATAATAACAATCAAGACACAGACAGCGAAACGAACAGCAACACAATATAGAACAAAGCGTTTTGTCCATTCATTATTATGCGAAATTGATTATACAAAAGTCGACTGCAGACCCGATGGTAGCGTCTCTTATTTAACATTTAGCGTCAATCATTTAACCACAAGTAGTCCCAATCAGAAAGCGCCAAAGGTCTCTGTTCTCTATGCGTAGTTAGTAATTGCGTAAATGTCCTACACTCTTGTACTACGTCATGTCTTTCGTCTAATACACAGATACAACTATATACACACACACACACACATACACAATTTCACAGACACCTAGAGAAACCAGCTCACACCCACGACACTATCCAATCATATACGACACGCACCCACCCACAAATAAACAGAGCCACAGGCCACGCCCACCCACAATCACAGCCACTTGAAAGACACATTTAGAGACGTCCTCAACTTCCCTTTAAACTTGATTCAACTAGTCTCTCGAAATACATACACCGAATACTACTAACCCCAAGAATTGAAGAGTTCTCTTGATTTGAACACAATTTGAGTTTTTTATTTCACTCTTATAGGTATATAAATATATATAAATAGAACTGTATTTATATATACAAATCTTATTTTATTTTTGTTATTTAAATATTTTGAGTTTATTGTTCAGTTTGTATGCCAAGAAAGAAGGATTACAAATGATATACTTCACATATAGTACAGCAGCCTTTGAATAGTATCAGCAAAAGAGAAATACGTTGACCCAACATAAGACCCAACAATACGTGTACCCATCTGAAAGATATAATGGTTCAGGTATCAGGCATCAGGCTTCTGTCAACTTTTACAACGATCAACAACATCTTTGAAACGGTCCTCAGATCGAGTTCTTAATTCCCTTTCCCGAATACAGAAAAACTAAACGTTTTGCGCTCAGCTAACCGAATGATTGCTTCAAACTGATTGATAACATCGAAAGTTTTCCCCAAACAAAATTTAACAACTGAAAATTGTATATACGATGTATACGATATACAATATACGATATACATATACGATCCCAAACAAAATATAAAAAGAAATGGAAGCAAGCGCTAATTGTTGTAACTCTGTGTGTTTGATTAATCAAAAAAAAAAAAAAGATACATTTATAATCGTTGTGATGTTGTTGTTGATGATCGTCTCGACAAAGTTTCGATTGTTCTTACCGTTCACAGGTTATCGCAGTGATATCCATACTATTCATAGTCCTGTCTACCATAGCCCTGACGTTGAACACCCTACCACAACTACAACACATTGACAATGGTACACCACAGGATAATCCGCAATTGGCAATGGTTGAGGCCGTGTGTATCACGTGGTTTACCCTAGAGTACATACTTAGGTTTAGCGCCTCACCGGACAAGTGGAAGTTCTTTAAGGGCGGCCTTAACATAATCGATCTATTGGCAATACTCCCATACTTTGTTTCGTTATTTTTATTGGAAACGAATAAGAATGCAACGGACCAGTTCCAGGATGTGCGCCGGGTGGTGCAAGTATTCCGCATCATGCGCATCCTGCGAATCCTTAAGCTGGCCCGTCACTCAACGGGCCTGCAGTCGTTAGGCTTTACGCTGCGTAACTCATATAAGGAACTCGGTCTACTAATGCTGTTCCTGGCCATGGGCGTTCTCATATTTTCTTCGCTGGCATATTTTGCCGAAAAGGATGAAAAGGATACAAAATTCGTTTCAATACCGGAAACATTTTGGTGGGCGGGTATTACAATGACAACTGTTGGCTACGGGGACATCTATCCCACAACTGCACTGGGAAAGGTTATTGGTACTGTGTGTTGCATATGCGGTGTTCTGGTAATCGCTTTGCCTATTCCCATCATCGTTAACAATTTTGCTGAATTTTATAAGAATCAGATGCGGCGCGAGAAGGCCCTCAAGCGTCGCGAGGCACTCGATCGTGCCAAGCGCGAGGGCAGCATTGTCTCCTTCCATCATATCAATCTTAAAGATGCGTTTGCCAAATCAATGGATCTCATCGATGTGATTGTCGACACAGGTAAGTGGAGCAGACGACTCTGTCTGTCTCTTACTCGCTGTCTCTCTTTCTCTCTCTATATATCTGTAAGCATTTGCCTGCTCAATTCTAAGTTATGTACAACTTTTTAGCAGTTGATCTATCTATGTAGATGTATGCTTCGCTTTGCTATTTCAGCTTTTACGTTCTCTGATCTACTTTATCTTTGTCTTTTCGCTATTTACATTTATTATTTATGTTTCAAAATATAAATTTTTTGTTTGTACCTTTATAGACGCTTCCATTTCCTGTCGCATGTTTTTGGTCAGCTTTTCACTTTAATTTCAATTTCAATTTCAATTTTAATTTCAATTTATTTAATTTTCAACTATCAAACGAAGGCGTGTAAATAGTCGATTTAATAAATTTTTAATATAGTCTGCCGTAAGATGATAGAAATTTTCGGGCAATTCAATAAATTCATTGTTAATCTAAGTAAGCTGTATGGTATTTGAATACAATTGTAAACTTGCTAAGCAAATTGAATTACTTTTAAGTTTGTGTAGCCCTTAGGCCATTTGCGTTTAATTGACACCTGCTCAATAGTGCAGCCGCGTTAAGCCAAAGCGGACGCTAAATACCGACGGCTTTAAAGACAACACAACTAAGCCTCTAAACACACACACACAAACACACACACAGATACACCAATTCACACCGATACTGTAAGTAGACAGTTGCATTGCCACAATGGTCAATTAGACAAATGCTTTTGTACTTATCGCGCTTAAACAAGAAATTAGTGGGGATTTTACTTGTACAAAGCTCAAAAGCGCACTTACCCATACTCACACAGAGAGACTAAGACAGCCACACACAGACACACATAGACACACACACACGCGCCTGTAAGTTGGCAATTTTCTATATCTTTTTTTTTTTGTGGATACGCCTAATATTTACGTCCAACTCCGCCCTCGTATCTAATTTTAGGCAAGCAAACAAATGTTGTGCATCCGAAAGGTAAAAGACAAAGCACCCCCAATATAGGCAGGCAAACCCTTGACGTACAAAGCGCTCCAGGTGACTAACATTGCGTATACGTAGCGTATATAGAGCAATCAATCTAGCAATTAATCACCCAACATATTCCAACTCAACTACTTACAAGTTGTAGTCCTTGAAACTTACCTCTAGCGCTTACGTAAGACTTAGCCAATTGCCAATTCAATAAAAATAAATATAAAAAAAAAAAAAACACAAGCTTCAGCAATTATAATCCAATAATTAACTTCTTTTTTAGACTCACTTTTATATATCAACTCTGTATATCTATCTATATTAACAATCCTTGTATATACAACCGCAATGCACAGGTCTATATCCACCCCAAAGGTAATCTGCAGACATTCGCTTAGATTGTAAATATACTCGGGCTTCCCATTGGTAATCGATTTTAATTAATTTTTATTAGAAACCAAGTTATAGTTAGGAATCTGAATCTGAATACTCGCAAATAATATTTTCAGAGATATGAAATCAAATGTATTATTACACCGAAAAACTATACCTTAAGAATATATTATTGCATATGCTGAACAATTGGTTGCATTGTTAATTTAAGTTTGCATTAAACGTAAAATTTGCTTTAATTATAAATTCGTTTTGTGCCGCTGAAACCAAATTGTTTATAAGTTGGTTTGTACACCCAAACGATTGAAACCATTAAAAAGCTAAGCTTGATTTTCATAGTTAAATAAACTATTATTATCACAATATACATAGCAAATTTGAATGTTCAAAATAGAGTTGCCATTTCGAATTTTATTACAGTATATACAAAAAAAAAAAAAAAAAAAAGAGAATAAAAAGTAAACTACATTCAAAAAATTTTAAGTACATTTTAGAAAATTTTCAAGTGCTGATTACATATATCATATTTACATGCATATTATATACTCATCCTCTTAGACGATCGTAGTTTTTAGCTAAAGCAAGCCAAGCCTTCGGATAGAGTTATTTAACATTATCGAAAGTAAAATAAACAACTAATTTGTATAACCATCAACCAAAACGGAACAAAATCTACCAAACATCACACAATTTCAAAATCCGAAATAAGTCTATCCGTAAAACTGAATCCGAAGAAACAACTAAGCTTCAATTTATACCTTCAACTTGTTCTTTTCTCTGCTCTTCTTTTTCTACTTTTTCACACAATGTTAACTTGAACAAATTTACAAAATTAAAAAAAAAATCAACAAAAAACAACAAAATCCCAACGCGTTCGATACCACCACAAACCCAAACCCACACTCACTAATACATAAAAACTACACACACACATACACACACCCACACCCACACCCAACAACCACACATATATATCCACATGTATTCCCACGCACTTTGGTCGCTAATAAAACAAAACCGTTTCTAACCATTAAACCAACTTTCTTACCTAAATCGGGACTCGAACCACGCCTACAGGCGAGAAAAACACGCTGATTGAGCCGCCGCCGTTGCCATCGTTCGGCACACCTCGTCGTCGGGCGCTGTCTGCTCGCATTCAGGAGCTGAACCGCAGTTTGCTGGAGGAGCGCGACGCCCAGCAGCAAAACAGCTCGAGTGACAACGAGGACAGTCGTTAGAGCGTGGCGCCCGCGTTGCCCGAGCGTGCAACCACAGCAACAACAACCGATACCCATATAAGACCAGAGCAGAGCAGACCCAAGCCGAGCTCCGAGCCCCCAAATACACTAAGCCTAACTAATAACTAGTTGAAGAGTATCGTAAAGCTAAACTGTTATTGTAAATGTAAATTAGACAATGCAACTTGTTATCTACCAACTAAAAACACATTCCACATTGAAAAGCCCTCCCCACACACACACACACACCAATACACAAACACACACACACACAACTTAGTCTTAGGTAAAAGCAACAACCACTGTAAACGAATTGTTATTGTAAATGTGTATGCAAGTAACCAAGTACTTCCTACAAGCTACTCCAGTTAAAAAACAAAAACATAAAAACCAAATCCAGTAACCAGTATCCAGTTCCAGTTCACTGTTCATAGTTAGTGCTAGATTATAGACATTGGCTTCCAGTTTTCCATTTGCTGCTTAAAGGTGAAGAAAACCCCAATCAATATAAATTATAAATTACGAGATGTACTTCCGTTAAAGCGAGGCTATTGAAATTAAATGTTGTGATTATATGTAACTGCTTCTAGGCGCCATGAACACTCACACTAAACACACAAACAAAGAAACACACACACACACATACACACACACTCTCTCTCTCTCTTTCTGAATACAGATCTATATACATTTCAACTCATACACACATACGCCGCTGCTTGAAAACAAAAAAAATATCTGTCGCATTGCGCATACGCAACGTTGACCCAGCTGCAGCGTTGTGTTTGCGCTGCTCGTGAATAATGTTATCTTTCAACTGTACGCTGTATTGAAAGTTTTGCTAATTGCCGTAATGCGTTTTTTTTTTTCAAACTTGTTTAACTAAATGCCATCAGCACTTGAAAACATTATTAAAATGTCTTGGAAAAATAAAAAAAAAAAAAAGTTAAGAGAAAAGAATTGTATAGAACACTTCTCATTCGATGTAGCATCTGCTCAAATTTGCTGATGTTTCCATTGCCATTTGAATTACTTTGCAGCTTGTTCATCTATTTTGTTTAAGCCACACAACTTTTTTTCTTTGACTTGACATACTTACAATCTGAGCAAAACTTTCAAGAGCCCCCAAAATCAAGATATCCATACGTATTTCCACTGGGTCGCAGCGGCTCTGTGTGTGTATGTGGCTATCTCGAACGGAGTGTGGGACCAATAGCACATGTTCCCATTCCAACTGCTAACAACACGCCAAACGCGTTACAACAAATGTTCAAAACAATCCGCGTAAGCACAATTTTAATTTAGTCTATATAAGTAGCTATTAACTAGGCTTATACTACACAAATATTTAGCAAAATCGAATCTTCCCAAAACATTTGTTGAGCACAATAGTCAAAAGTGATGAGAACCTATATATAAGGATTTAAAAATAAATAGTCCTCAATTAAAATTAAAATTTATAAAATTACCAAATCTGCGCCCTGCAGGGCCATAAAATGAGAATCCCTCCAAAATTCAATGCGGCTAGAATAAAATATGTACTGCAGTACTAAGATCGGCCACACTTATGCAAAAATCAGCCTTATTTATGGAATTAGTTATTGTAGCCGAAACAGACTCTAAGCTTATATTATAATTTAGTGAGCTCGCCACGTGCCGGTGTGGACATCAAAATTGTATGTAGCTAACGATATACATATACACCTATATATAGTATATATATATATTCAATATATTTATAAACAAATACTTAGCAAACGATGGCAGAATGTTCCTACAATGCATAAGTAAAATCCAGCAAAAATAGCAAAAGCAAAATAAGAAAAAAATAAAAATCAATTGCCTTATTTATAGCAAAACGCGCTTAGTTTGCAGCAACAAAATGTTTTTTTGAAACAAAGAAAAACTCGATGTATACTCATAAGACTATTTAACCATAGTTGCAGTTGCATTGCTAAATACGAGAAAAAAGCAAAAAGTAAATTTTGTTAAGTGTTGAACAATTGTAGATCTAAGCTAAAACGCGTCGAGTAGTTAAATGAAGTTATACAAAAATAATATATAAAACCCATTAAAGAAATACAAAACAAAAAACTATTTCCTTGTAAGTGTTCTGATTCTTTTCTTTCGTTTTATTTGTATTTATTCTATTCATTTGCGTTGCAATTCAAATGACTTATAGTTGTATGTATATTGTTCAAATATTTCTATCATATAACATCGGATTGGAATCGAAATATATTCAAAAATAATATTAATAACGATTCGAGCGGGAAAAGCCTTTTACGTGCCTTTTACTTCCAAACTCTCTTTATTTTACTCTTTTCCTGTATATGTGTGTAACTTATAAATATATATATATATATATATATATATATATATATATATATATATATATATTTAAATATATATATACTTCTGTACGATCTCGATGCGTCAGAGTGTCAAGTTCTGTAACACTGCATGCCTCCTATATCTACTTTATCAACTATATCTACATACATCTACTCGTGTAGAAGCGCTCTAACTTCGCTCTTAATGCCCAAGCCGTGTCTTTAAAAAGAATACAATAATAATAACAGCAACCATATATAATATATCTCGTATTTATTCAAAGTTCTTGTGGCTGTACTTATACATTTTGTGTATTTTGTAAAAATGTCAACTTTTGTGTGTCTGTGTGAATTAGCAATAAAACCAAAAGCTAACAACACAATTTATATCACAACTTTACTTATCGGAATTGCATTTACAATACTTAAAGTTATGTTTAATGCTTGACAATGCAATCAATTTGTCAATCAATATTTTAGTTTATCGTGTAACTTTGTCAAGCTTTGAACTCTAACTTAACTTAACTTAATAATCATTGCCCCATACAAAAGCCAAGCCAAAAGGTAATCAATGCAATTGTAGCTCAATTAATCTAAGCTTCTCATCTAGGAAATGCTTCAATTTTAACGAATTAAACCACTTTTAATAACTGAAAAAAAAAAAAAAATGAATACACTAAACTCCTTTATTTTCTTATTAACAACATATGCCGTTACCGGACATATTTGTACTGATTTTATTGTATTTTCTTGAGTTGAGCCGTTAAATTTAAGTTTTTTGTTTGTTGCCCTTAGGGCATAAACATGAGATTGCGCAAAAGAACCATGAATTGTGCCTTTGTTTAGCAGTCTACATAACAAACAATACAAATTCTCATATGCGAACTTACAAAGTATGAGTCAGTCTTTCCGCTCGTACATTTGTTTTGCCGATTTTGTTAGAGCAATTCATCGGAAGGAAAACAAAACTCTCATAAATCGAAATTTAAGTTTGATTTTAAATTTTAACTGTTTAACATAATCTCATCCTATTCATATGATCAGACATTCAAGAAACTACAAAGCGCTTAACTATTGCTACGCATAAAATATCTAAAACATATTCAATAATTATTTGAATTGAAGCAAAAGTCTTGATAAACTCTTGCTATTTAGATACTAACTTTGAGATATTACCCATTTTAAGCAGTAGCTCACCCTTACTTGTTGCCAGTCTCACTATTCAAGTAAATGTTGTCTTAAATACACACTACACTAACTCATTCACACTCGCATAAAGTACATACTAATAGCCTACAATTTGTATTAAAATACGTCTAGTTGTATACATATGTATGTTAATACACTCGTACATATCGACTTACCTATCCTCGTACTGTACTCCCAGTTGTTGACCGTTCAATGTTGTTTTTTAAATGTAACTAACTAACTACTAACTACTACTACCAATACTTGTTATCGTCAAAGTTATTGATCGTCGTCATTAAAGAATCAACGTCGTCGTCGTTGTTTGCAGAACAATAGCATAAACCAATAGCCATAGCATACAAACATAATCGTAATAATCGAACATTCATAAATTGCATATCTCTTTCTTTTATTCCTTTTATCCGTTTAATTTGAATTTCGTCTCATTTACGCTCTCTCAACAACAACAAATAAACAAACGAAACCCCCAAATCATAAATGAAACAACCAACAACAAAATTCCTAATATGCGGCTAAACAAATGCGAATTTACAATATAAAATGTATAATATAATATCTATTGAAAATTGCTACAAAATGCATTCATGGCTTTTTACGCGTGCTACCAACGATAACAACAACCACACCCACAACAACAACAACAACAACAACAACAAACACAACAAAAACCCTAAAAAACAATAAACAATACAACAATAAAAACAACACTAACGTGTCGCGATAAATCCACACTCTAAAAACCCACTTACACAACATTACATACATATCAACAAACACTTACACATACATACACACACACACGCATACATACACATACACTCGCAATGCAGAAAAGCGCGAAAGTCACACAAGATCGCTAAAAAATTGGCACCGTTTAACCCACGCGCTACGCCGATCGCCCACAGGACACAATCTCTCCCAAGGGGATGTTGATGGCAACAGCACAGAGGGCGAGTCGACCAGCGGTCGCAATCCGGCTACCACAGGCACCGGATGCTACAAGAACTACGACCACGTAGCCAATCTGCGAAACTCGAGCATGCATCAAGTAAGTTCCATCTATAAGGCCAACTGGCAAAAATATCCAGCATGTCATTCATTAATCAATTATAACGAATTGACAGACAACGACTAATTCTCACAAAATCAGCTTTCATTGAATTTATAAACATTCTAACGAAATAATTATTCATTTGATTGAGCTATATTGAACATGCAACGTTAATCAGTCCATGATTAATTTATTTCTGAGTTTGAAAATCCCGATCTAGCCAAAGAAAGATCTTGACTGACAAAAGTTGACTTAAATTTTTCTATAATTTATAAATTTATTAATATTTATAAATATATAACCTTTATTTGTAGATCGAGTAGAATCTACTGATTAATATATTCTATTTCTCTATATTTTTTTCCCAATATATATTTATAAATCGAGAAATTTAGTTTTTTATTTTAAACTGAGTTTCCAAACAAGTTAGTTCTTTAAAATAAAAAAAAATAGTTTTTGTTTTCTATCAATCTTTTTGAAATTTTTCAATGATTGAGAAGAAGAAAGCAGATCCTTCACAGATTTGATTCTTTTGCATTTTAAAATGTTTATGATAAAAATGATCTAAATCAATCATTTACAAATGTGTTACAAATCATGATCAAAAATGATATAACATACTAATATGCTTTTAGCCATAAGAAGTCACGGTAATGAAATTGGTAGAAAGATTGAGAGTTTCTAATAACTTATATTTTCTAATTGATCGGAGCTTATTAAATTTTGTTGCCACTCTTACGCAGCGCCGCGGTTCCAGCTCTGAGCAGGATGCAGTACCGCCATACAGCTTCGACAATCCGAATGCCAGGCAGACCTCAATGATGGCCATGGAAAGCTACAGGCGAGAGCAGCAAGCATTGCTCCTAGCGCAGCAGCAGCAACAGCAACAGCAACAGCAGCAGCAACAGAAACTTCCGCCCGCTGCACAGATGCCGGCAGGCGGAGTTGCCAACAATCTGGCCATGGTTGCTGCCTCGAGTGCAGCCACGGCTGTAGCTACCTCCAGCAGTGCTGGCCAAGAGAACGGAGAAGCAGGAGCAGCAGCTGCCTCAACGCAAGGAGAAGATGAAATGACCTTGGCGTCGAAGGGATTGCCCATCCAGATGATGATTACGCCCGGGGTAAGTGTGGGTATCGGGGCAGGGTATTAAGTGTGTAGTCCAAGCCACGTGCTCGTATATCTTAAATATCTTAATGTTTTCAAAGTTCTTAAACCGTAACTATGTATTAGTAAATGTGAAGCCGTTAACTGGAGCTAAAATATTTTCGACTATTGTAAACAATCTTATCACTTATCATATAATTTTATATCGCCATTCTGTTCTTAAACTCTTTCAATGTTCACAAATGAAATTCAAATGAAAAAATTCTCATAACGAACTTCAAGGGGTGGACACACCCAGCATCTATGAACCTTAGTTCCGCCTGAGTTGTATCGAATCGGTAAAAACAAATTTAGTTCATTTGTTGGTCATTTTTTAGTCGACTTGAATTCCGCTTCATGTTTCATTTTTTGTTTTTTTTTTCCGATTTTCATCTCACATGATCACACAAGAAAAACTAAAAAATAAACCACTAAACAACTTACCCACAAGCGAGAGCTAGCTACTTATAAAAAGAATTCAAGTTCGATAACAACAACAACACATTTCAACTTTTAGATTTTACGGGGACGCAGTAAGGAGGTACATTCAAAGTATACACAAAGAACTCAAACTACTCTACTCTAATGCATACTACTTGCCACTGCTACTCTTTACTATCTATATAGAATCTTTAATTCTATTCTATTTTTACAAAAACAAATGCAAAATCTCAATGAAATAATAATAATTTTCACCAAATTGATTTTCAGAGGCTGAACATAATGCTATAATTTTCTTTTCTTCTATTTACGTTTTTTTGCATTTCCTATAAGAAAAAAAAACCAATTCGACTTCCCAATATTTGCATTTTGAGAATGTCTTCAAGTTCTCCATAAGAACGCATTTCAGCTGCTAGTATGCTTAAAAGATTAATGTATTTTTTATTATTATTTATACTTTAGCTATAAACTTTTGATCCTGTATTGTTTTCAACTTTTAGCTTATACTCTATGCATATTCCAATAATTAGTGAACCGCAGCTAGCTTTAGCTGATTAGCCAAAGCGCGATCAATGATCAACTTGGAATTAGAAGCTGGCTCGATAGTCTAGCGGCTATACTCTTATTAGAGTATTGTAGTATAGGGTATATTTTTAGCTTTCTTCATGTATGTATAATTGTAAATTTGTAAATACCAAGAAAAGCTTGGAAGTTTTCTTCTTTTTTTTTAGCTAACTAGGCTTTACCAAAAATTAGTTGATGTATATATAGCTAACTTCTTAATCAATTTTATATCTATATAAATTACAATTTTCATAGGTGTCTACAGTTTCTCTTTTTGCCTTATCTATCTACTATAAGTATTGGCTGCAGCTGCTTTTAATGATGTGCATTCAATCAATTCATCCTCTACCCAACATAACTCACAAACAGAAAAAAAAACACACACAGAATTTATGTACTTGTAGGAAATATATCTCAACTGGCAAAATCATATAAAATATATACATAACTATACAGAGCTAGACATGACTCAGTGAAGTGTGCACTATTTATGTATAAGGGATGCTTTCATCCTTACAAGCTCCTTGTTGTCGGCGTCCTCACGAATGCCAGTCTTAGTAACAGACCCCTGGCCCACATCCGTTCCCATGTCCAGGCCTGTGCTGGGCCCCTGCGGTGCTGCATTCAGCGGGGGCAAGGTGATAATCATGGGCACAGGCGTGGGCCGATCGAAGTGCTGCAGCGGCTGCCGCAGCTTGTCGAGCAGTGCATGCAAGTCGACCGTCAGCTTAGGCTGCACAATGCCCTCGGCCGCCTGCAGGCCGACCACTTGCGAGGAGAGTGCATCCACATCCTGCCGAGCCGCAAACAGCAACTGATCATGGGCGGCCAACTGCAGCTGGGCAATCTGGGCACGTATCGCGGCGGCTGCCACCTCTTGCTGTGCGTTGTGCAAGGTCGCCGTAATAGTGCGCACGTGATTGGCGGAGTCTTCAAGCTGCGACTGCGCCGAGCTGGCCACCGCCTGTGCCTTATGTATCTCCGTTGCCTCTAGCTGGACGCGCGCCTGAGCCACATACAGATGCTGCACCAGCTTGCGCAATTCCTTGCCCCGCAGCTCAGAATCATCGGGTTGCTCGTATGGTTGCTGCTGCTGCTGCTGTTGCTGCTGTTGCTCTGGATACTGTTGCTGCTGCTGCGACGGCGGCGGCGGATATTGTTGCTGCGGCGCATATTGGTGTTGCTGCTGTTGCTGCAATATATTGCAGCCGGCATTCTGTGGACTCTGTGTGGGCGGACTTTGGGTCTGGCAGGTTGTCGGATTGGGCGTACCGACGGGGGCGCAGGTGGTTTCCGTACTGGGCTGTGGTACAGTATCGCACGAGACGCCATCCTGAAGCGCTGTGGAGCATTGCAATGAGAACGGAAAGAACTTCAGATTAGCTATGCTACGAATACCCACTCTCGTCCTCCGCAGACTCCCAATTCTTACTGTTGTACTGGCTCTTGAATTGGTGTTTGAACTGGTCATCCGCATTAGAGTCTATAAATTCGTAGTTCCGCCTGAGGCGCGTTGCATCGCGTTTTCCATACATTTTGGGGTGCTGGCGAGTGTGGCCTGATCGTAAGCCGGTAATCAGTGCAACTAGAAGAGGAACGAGATGTCTTATGCATCTTCACAGATAGAGAGATAGAGAGAGAGTCAAAGAAAGTTACCAATCCAAACCAGATTGCTTAAGCGCATTTAGAGCACATTTAGAACAGATCATTTAGCTTGTTGGGGAGCACAAAGTTATAAATTTGATTCTGACAACCAATTCAAAGTAGACTACCTAGATTTAATTCCGACAGTGGAACTGCTACAATATACGCTCGACACTCAGCTATCTATCATCTCACAGTCTCGCGAAGTGCCACGCTGCAGTCGCACAAGTTTCGCTTCTCAGGGATCTGAACGGGCATGCGCATGAGAATTTTCGTTTTCAATTAAAACTTAACCTCTTGAATATAATGTATATATGTATATATAATAAATGTTTAACTATGCTGTTTGTATCTTATGCGATTGTAGCATGTTGTGTGAGCATTTTTCAATTTTGTTGTATTTGGATTTATGCATTTACATTTTGCCAAAACCCTAAACCCTATTTATAGGAAGTCGCCGAGCTGCGCCGCCAGGTGGCGCTCGAGAACCTGCAAAACCAGCGAATGGACAATCTGGAGCAGGATGTGCCAGTGGAATTCGAATGCTGCTTCTGCACAACCAAGGTAAAATCGACAAGCAAGACAATCGATTTATCTACCCCAGAACACCTAACCACAGCTGAAAGTCCACACACTATCTCTTGCACCTGCACTACCACTAGATAACTCTAAATAACTCTGAACCCCTGCTTTTTGTGTATACCGCATGCTTTTCACAAACTCACTCTGATACTGATACCTAAGCGTACTTTAGCTACTACTTACTTGCACCTGCACCTGTTCTATGTCCTGTTCTGTTTCTGTTTCTGTTTCTGATTTGTTTTCAACTAACAACTTAACCTAAAACACGCCACATCATCCGAATAAAATCTTGAAAAAGCTAGGTTTTAAAACAGTAGACCTACCATTGGAGCTCACATTAAATTAGATCGCGCTTGGTATAGGCCCCGTATTGCGCATATCAATCAAACTCACAAAATCGAGTATCGAGTATTTTTGATCACGAGTAGTTAACAGCAGTTGGTATTCCGTATTCGTGATGCATTCAAGAGGACTGTGTAAATATTGCAGGATCGCATTTGTGTCTTTCACGACAGGGAGTATAGCATCAAGAGGCTGGCGCGTCCACCGCCCTCGCCCAAAAACTATCTGGCACTCAAGCGCATGATCGAGGAGGGCACTATCGATATCTATTATCTGTGATCAATTCGATATCGATATCGATATCGATTTCGATTTCTGAATGTGGTATGGTAACGTTAACACCTGCACCCCGTGTCCCTCTGTTCCAGTGTCCAAGTGAAGATCGTGTTTTGTGTTTATTGTTTCCTTTCTACATTATTATTTTCAAATTGATTAAATTGATTTTTTGTGTGTGTACGACAAGCAGAGCACGGTGATAAAATATGGCATTTTATGTTGACTTTGTTTCTTTTTTCATTTCTTTTACTTAAAGGGTTTGCCAGGATGTCAAGGCGAGTGTATTCCTTTGCGTGCGAATAGCGTTTAGAAACTATTGATTTAGAGCTTGACAAATTGATGTCAATCATAGCAACGAATACACAGACACTACTCACACACACATATAACTAAAAATTTTACTCAACGAAAAGCTAAATACCAAAATGAACACACACAATAGTGAAATTATATATAAATATATATATTTATATATATTTATGAAAAAAAATTAATTAGCTTTTATTTTAAGCACAAGCTTAAGCTAAATCTATTGAATACTATTAAAACTATAAAAGTGCGTGAAGAGCAAGCTAAAGAAAGACATAGCAAATTCTAAGAATTTAATTAAATTATTTTTACTCCACACACACACACACACAAACACACCCACACAAATAAGAACGAAAACCGAAAGCAGCATGTGTTACTATCTATTATCTATTATCTACTATCTATTATCTATTATCTATGGTATATATTATCTATCGAGTGTCTAAAGTTAAGATGAGTTTTAAACAAATTCTTTTTTTTTACACACTAAGCACATACTTATTAGATCTAGTATCTAAAAAATAAAAACATCGTTTGTTAGTAACAAAAATATTACAAAATGGAAAACACAGAAAACTTTATATTAAACTGATTTAATTAATTGTTTGAAACATTGTTATGCAACAAGAAAACAAAAACAAAACCAAAACCAAAACCAAGAAAACTGCAATAAATAAATACAATTGATAATCGATTTCAATATTTAACCAGCACTATATTCAATTGGCACCTGATTCTGTTTGTATTGCTCGATTAGTAAACTTTCAATACGATTTTTGATTTCACTTAGAGCTATTATTATTTTCCCTTTTGAATATTTGAGAGCTGGATGAGCACAAGAGTTGTGTTTGTGAAGTTCGGGTAAGTATGAAGAGAATTTTATTTTTTTTCAATTTTCATTTATCTTTAATGTTTATTTATTCTTTTGGAACTACATTTAATTCAAACTAAATTCGAAACTCAGCGCTGCACGTTTAACTCGATGCATCCTAGTTGCATGTTGAATACTCTTGAGAAACAACAAAGCAACAAACTTTTCAGCAATACTCAAGTGCACCACTCTTTACTTATTAACAACCGCAACCAAGGTACTGGGCGTGGCCGTGTCTTGACCTAGTATTATTTGTATGTCATGGAATGTCCACTCACTCTTTGCTTTGCAGGACTTTAAGGAGTACACCGATGCGGAGGGCGTCATCTCGCTTCCAACTTCTGACTTCCACAAGCCCATCTGCCAGGAGATGCGTCAGGCAGCAGCCAATCGTCAGGCCAATCAGTTCGGCTTGCTGGCGCCCGCCGCGGTTGCTGCACTGCCTCTAGTCCCGGTATACACTAGCGCCAGCATAGTGCCCATCATCTCACAGTCATCGTCGACGTCGTCCTCGTATGGCACCACCACGTCCACGACCATTGCTTTGCCGGTGGACGGTGGGACGCAGCGCGTTGGAGCGGCCATTGTGAGCAATTTCAATCACAATTACAACAACAACTTCAACACCACGACCGTGGGCGCTGGGGGCGTGGCCAATGGCTTGCTGCTCTTTGGGAACGGCAACTACGGTGCCAGCGGCAGCAATGGGAACAACAACAATAACAACAATGCTGACTTGGCCAGCGTGGACAGCTCGGACACATACGCGAGCTGCCAGACACATCCATTCCTCTCGCAAGGTGATCTCACGGCCGACTTCAATGACGAGGCGTGTGCGTTGGACATTGATATGGACAATCTGTATATAAATCCGCTTGAAAAGGAGCCCTGCCGAGCCCACATTAGCAACTCCACGGGCTTCATTGTGGGCCTGCCGCCCACTATCTCCTCCTCCGGCCTGTCCATGCGTGCCCAGGTGAAGAAGAGCGCTTCGGGCGATACGGCATTGCGGAACTTGGCTGCGGGCGGCATCAGTCCGATGGACGATGTCTACCAAAACTTCGATGTACATGAGCGAGGCAGCCGTGTCAGCTTGAACGAGAACTCAGTGCCAAAGCATCGCAAGACGCGTTTCCAGCAGAGCTTCACGGCAATGCGACCCAGTACGCAAGCCAGCAGCAGCAAGCCGCGTGCCCGCTTCGAGGACACGAAGCTGTACGATGACAACGTGCGCCTGGACGGCGGAGGTCTTTCAGGGCCATCCTCATCCAGCGGCAGCTCCGCCACTGGTGCTGCTGGCAGCAAGAAAAAGCGTTCGGCATTCATGCCGGGCAAGAGCCTAGCCACTGCCACCAAACTGATCAATCAGCGTTTGTTCGGCATACAAAATGCGGGCGCGAAAGGTGAGCGGTGATCCTGAAGGGATATACCGATATCCCTGACTTATTTACTTAACTGTTGTTTCTTGTTTTCCTTTAGCCAAATTTGAGAGCAAGCATTCCTCATCGATAGACTCAATCGACGCGTCGCCGAACCTGGAGCACCACAGGCGCTCCAAGTCGATATTGAAAAACAAGTCTGATATCTCACGCGTGCTGTCCGATCCTGAGAGTGAGCGTCTGTTAGCGGACAATATGTCAGGGTCGGGCGTGTCCGATAACGGCACCGTCATGGTGAGTAGCAGCAGCTATGTCCCGCAGGAATATGAATTCATTAACCATTCCATTACAGGGTGAATCCGGCAGCGACTACTCACCGAATAAATTACCTCACTCAGTTTTAGCTAAGTCTATATCCCCACCACCCGTTAGGCATCGCAGCCTAATGCACCAACGGTCAGGACCAGCGACGTTGCAATCGAAGCCAACAAAATTCCAGACTCCCCGCTATCCCGAGGAGCAGGCACTGCGCCAGGTCAAGCCCGTACTGGCACGCTCGTCGGCCGCAGCCGCGGCTTCTACTGATGGGCGCTACGATTCGAGTCAGACGAGGGACAGCAGTCTGGGTAGGTTTACTTTTCTATTGTAATTGACAATCACTCTCATTGAGTACGTCGCTGAGTAATCCAGACATTTGGCTGTGAATACCTGTGAAAAAAACAACAACAATTCTGTTCTATTCTCTCTCGCTCTATCATCAACGCGCCGTGCCGCTCGCTCCATAGTAACCGTCTTCGACGCTGCATTCTGAATAGCCCGAATTACCCACACTAAACCCACTCACAGACACAGTTATACAAACACTGAACTGGACCTCACATAAATGCAGGCAAGGCGAGCAAATTAACTTGTTACAACTCTCACCAGATGTCACAGCAACGGATCTTCTCGAAGTTAATTAAGCGTCTCAGCACACGTAACCTGTACTCACCTCGTACACCTGAGTCGTACTCCAGCTCTCAAGCTCTCAAGCTCAAGCTCAAGCTCTGCACCATTTCCGTAATCTACACACACATACATGCGAATATTGTAGATGATTTGATTGATATTCATGTGAAGCTGTAGCATTTGGCCTCCAGATAAAACTCTCCATTACACACACACACACAAACAATCACTTCCACACCACATTCACACACACACACACATGCTGCTTTTTGTATAGCATTTACTATAGCACCTATGTATTAGATATGTATATGCATTTGTATGAATTCATATAATAACACTCTGCTCTCGGCTCCAAATCCATAGATTCCGAGACGACTTTCACATCACCCGCTAAACAGCCACAGAGGCAGGATGCGCCCAGCAAGCCGCAGGACAAGAGCGATGGCGTTGCAGAGCCGGAAGCGGGAGAGGGCGAAGGCGAAGGCGAGGCCAATGACGAGCAGCGGGCGCTGCTGCAGCCACAAAATGCAGATGAGCCGACCAAGAGTGAAGGAGGCGACGGAGGAGGCAGTGGTGGGGCTACGTAGCAATAAGTCAACACTCACACGAAAAAGCGCTTAGTAGTTATTGTACTATATAAACCAACAAAAAACCCTATAGAAAATCAAAAAAAAAAAAAAAAAAAAAAAAAAAAAACTTAAACAAAAACAAAAAATACAAAGAAAAAACTCAAAGTGATAGCAAAGTTAGCGAAAATGGAATGTGAATTATATAAAAGCAATGAACAGTATCCTAGTCTAATTTGAAATGCAGAGAGGAATGGCGTTGAAATTGAATATTTTTACAAAACTCAAGCTGAAACTACAACTTTAACTATGTATGAGAATCCGTAAATACACTAAATACCATAATATACTAAAAATACTCAAGAAATTGACAAAATAAGAAAAACACAAACCTGCAAATCTTTGAGATGCCGCGCATGCCGTACAAAATTTAATAAATACTAATTATCTATCTATCTTTATAAAAAAGAATCCCCAATGATTAATGCCTACAATAAGCATACCAAAGCAAACCCCAAAAAGATACTAAATACAAATACATTTTATATGTAAATAGATCCCTAAGCTAAAACTAATCTATTGTAAAGGCAACATTTATTTACAGCTTATAACATATATAATATTCTATTGACGAAATCACCACAAAAGCCTAAAGAAAACCGTCGAGTAAAATACAAAAAACAACAAAAACAAAAAATTAACAAAAAGAACAGAGAGCATATTTCATATTTTAAATGCAATTTATATATGCATATATGACATGTATATATAAATATATATATATATGCATATTTATGTTTATATATAAATATGTATGTATAAACACAGCTACATATACATATACAATAATATTTATACACCCATTGCAAAATACATACATATAATTCGTGGCATATTTACATCTAACTAACTAACATAAATAAGATCATATTTTTTTCTCAAAGCACGCCACAAAGGACAGAAGACATATATATATATACATATGTATATTACAGACCCATATACACCAAATACATGCTAGATAAATTGATAGAGAATTCGAAAAACAAAGTAGTTAAAATCGTTACGTCAAATGTTCGTTTATATAGAATTGAATGTGTGTTATCAGGGTAAGGCTTCTTGTTAGTGCTTTGTTTTCCCCCACCAACTAAAACCATTGGATTGTTGGAAATTGATTAGAAATTTAAGATGAAAATGCGAATTGCTTTCCATTAGTTGCCAGTATTTTGATTTACATATATATGCATATTAATGTTGTTGATAAGGATCACGAGTCGACTAATCTATGTCTATCCTTCAATCCGTTAGTCCGTCTGCATGTTTGAATATCATTATGTCTATTTATCCAATATATAAGAGAGTTCGTATAGATATTTCCAATATGGACTCCGAGTCTTATACTTCTGATCATCTATCACAATTTAAGTTTTTCATTTTCTAGTACACATCTCCCTGTTGATTCCTCTCGCTGACCCCTTTTATGCTGGCAACATAGGAAAGATTTTCGCATAGTATATTTATTTGTGTTATAGCTATGAGATGTACGTAATTGATTAATAAGTTTGTTTTGCTGTTGTTGTGAACGTTAAACATGAAATGACATTTGAGAGAGGTTTTCCTTATTTACAAAGTTGTTTTTGACTTTTCTCGTTTTTATTTTGGCTGTTGAGATATTGCATAGTGATATTTTGTGCGTCTCAATTGGCGTCGGCTTAGTTTGAAATGTGTGTGCGTCCCGTGTGTGTTAGTTCAAAGTTAAACAAGTACTTCAAAAGTTACAACAAATATTCGTAATGTCATATAAGTCGTACTTAAGTATGTAGTCGTGTCTCTTGGTTCCATATATAAGTATTTAGGATTAGAATTGAGCAAACGGTTCTTCGGCGATTTTTTTTCTTCGGTTTTTCCCTTTACTCCATACCTTATGAATAAGCAATATATTTTAAAATTTGAGCGATATTTGTGAGTTTTAGTTTGATTTTGATTTGAAAACACTATTTCCCAATTAATCCCATGAAATGTTTAGTCAATTATTCAAGTATCTTATGATTGTGTGTTTCCATGTGAGCCCCTCTTCTGAGTTGTGTCCAAAATAAGAATTGAAAGAACGAAAAAATACATTCCAGCTTGTGTGTAATGAATGATATTGTTAATGAATTGTTATATGAGAATAGTACGATATGATTGAGGAGTGTGAAAGAACAGAGCCTTCGAATTGATGGTAAAATTTATTGAATTCGCATTTGATAATATTCTGTAGGCAAATCAGCAGTCGCGAGGTCAGCAGTCGAAGAAATAATAAATATAAAAGAAATACAAATAATAATAATAAGAAAGTATTAATGCAAGCAAATTTGTATGCTAAACCAATAAATTAAAGCATTTATTAAATATTTAAAACTATTCAGATACAGATATTAACAAAACTAAATTCAAGAAAAACAAAATGAGAAAAACAAAACATAATTAAATTTAATTACATTTAATAAGCTATTGAAGTAAAGAGAAACTGAAGATGTACAGCCTCGATGTGTCCAACATCTTTTTGTTAGGTTCGATTGGTTGTCAGACATACTATATAAAGTCATTTTACGAGTCTTAAGAACCTTACGAAGAATATACAATGCCTGCAGAGAGCGATAAATTGGATAAATCTAAATCAAATGCAAATTTAGCCTCTTAGAAACATATCAGTAAAAGAATACGAATTCACACACACACACACACACATACACACAACTCCTCACTTACACATACACTGTAAATTCACAAGGAAATTTTATTATGAGAAGCAAATCTCAACGTCCGCTTTTTCAACTTAAGACCCTAAGAGATAATGCAAACTTAAGAAAATCGAAATTTTAGTAAAGCCAACAAATTTCAATTTACAGTATCTGCTTATATAATTAAAAAGAAACCAAAATGAAATGAAATGAAATGAATTATAGCTAAATGCTTAAAGTTTTCGAATGTTTTACACAATTTCTGGTGAGCTCTGGCCACATTCCAGTTGATTTGTAATTTCTAATTTGTCATTTGTAATTTGAAAAGCAAAACAAGGAAGAAGAAACTTTTGTAAATATTTATTTCACAACAAACACTCAAAATCGCGCCGTTTCGCATCATAGTCTTTATTTACAACCAAATATGCAAACAACAAAATATAAGTATAATAAAACAAAATGGCACTGCAATTTTTTATACAAAAAATCGTTTCGGTTTAAAAATTGTTACTATTTTTCTAAATTATTTTTTAAGAGCTGCAGCATTAATATTTAAATTGATAAGCTGCACTTGCAACTGCAACTGCAACTGCAACTGCAAATGAAATTGCAAACAAACAGCAAAGTCAAAATGTTATTATGTAATATTAATTATTATATTTAAATTATTAGTACGCGATATGTACATTTTAAAGTAGTCTGTCAGCGACAATTGAAAATCAGCGAAAGTGAAAATACCATTAAAAAAAACAAAACAAAATAAAAAGCTAAATCGTTGAACAAAAAAAGAACAAATTTATTAAAACATATTAAAAATTATATTGAGCGAAATATCATGGAAATATATAAATCATTGCGCAAAATTTAAACAACTCCTGTTTTTCTTAAACGATGCTTACCGAGAGAGAGAGAGAAAGAGCGAGAGAGGGAGCTTTTCAAGCTTAAATCAAGAAATGCCTTTTGAATTTCCTACAGAAGTTTGAGTGGAAAGCTTTTACGAGCTTTGAAGGGCTGTTAGATTGCTGCCAAATAATTTATAGCAACTTTTTAGCTAGTACAACAACCATTTAAAGCATCTTATACTAGTTACTGGTTTTATAGTATTGCCATTATAATTTATAACACAAATAGGTTTCCGTCTTAAAATAGATTCTGACTTATAATGAAAATGAAAACAAAAAATAAACTAACTTAAAAGTTTTTATTAATGTTATAAATTTATGGTTTTACATATTTTTTATTGTTCAAAAATTTTAAAATTATAAATTTTATCATTTTAATCAATATTGGATATTTATTAGTTATTGTGTTCAGAAATTTTTAAGCACACTTACCGATAAAAAAAGTAACTTTGATATTTTCAAACTGAAAAGTGATCTAAGTCACTTTTAAACATTAAAATCATAACAATTTTAATCAAGTTAGCTTTTAATCGAACAAATATACGATTAATTTGTATAGGTTTTGTAAACTATGTTAAGACAAGCGCTCAAATCGATAATTAAACTCCAATATTTATAAAAATATTGCTAATATATGTATATATATATATATGTATATATGACATAATTTAATAATGAATAACATATTTAATGAGAACTTTATAAAAGTAATCACCATATTCTAAACTATCCAAAAATATTACAAATGATGATGATGATATTGTACGACTCCTTTATATAATCCCAAATTCTAAATCACACTTAAATAGTTGATATAAATCAAATGATTGCCTCTATGCCCAAGCAATTCTCTTAATAATTAAGTGCAACCGGACACGTAATGGGGCGTAACACTTTCACATTCATTATTTCAGCTGTTCGTAGTGCTACATAATTAATCAAATCATTTGACACGCCCCCTTAATAAGTTTATAAATGGCCGACACAAGCAGTTAGCTGGTAATTAGTCAAGATGTATTCCGAACTGGAAGTGAAGGCACTGGAGCAGCACAACTATCATCGGATTAGAGAGATGATACGCGTCACATACACCATGGGCTATAACATACTGAAGCCAGGTCCTTGGGACAACATCTTGAGGCTGTATGTGGCCAAGTCTACAAACCAGTTATATATCGCTCACAGATATGGTTCCCTTTTCTATTTCCGCAGCTGGAGCCTGGTGCTAATACTGTTCACGTTGCTCTCTTACTACGGCCATTGGCAGCTGTTCGTGCACTACATGCAGGACATACCGCGCTATTCAGAGGTTGTCTAGAGCAAAGACTATATAGCGAACTAATATCTTCTTAATGGTGCATGCAAATTGTTTTTTATTTTTGCAGTCCATTAGCACAATTTTCCAGTCCCTGATGTCCATTATCAAGATGATTTACTATCTGGTGGCGCCTCGCAAGTTCTACGTGCTGCTGCGACTAGTCTGTCGACACGAACTGCTGCAAGACTGCGAGCTATTTGCAGCTGTCGCGGGTCTGCTTTACTCGACTCTAATCGGCTGGGTCTGGCCATAAACAACGTGTCCATCTTGCAATCTTTCAGATCTACCCATTGCTCAACCGCTGAAGCAGCGTGTGGCCGACATCATGAATCAGAGCTGGATCAGCACGCGCCGGCAACTGCTGTTCTATCTGTTTTGCTGCAGCGGCATCCTGTTGAATTACTTTATCAATGCGCTAGTCGTCAATGTCTATCACGCCTTAAACGAGCCTGACAACAACTACGAGGTTGCGCTGCGTAAGTGTAGCCAAACTACATATCAATTTATTGTAGTTAGTTAATGGAGAAAGTTTCGTGTACAGCTTTGCCTTCGCTCTATCCCAACTGGATGGACAAGGGCATGACCTTTCCCTACTACCACCTGCCTCTGCTGCTTGAGAGCAGCAATCTCTACATCTGCGGCATGGGTACGTCTAACTGGAGTGTCCTGCGAAGTAACTGAATTCTAAATTGAATTTACGGCGACACTTTCCAACAGGTGCCGTTAGCTTTGACGTGCTCTTCATTGTGTTCTGCATGCATGGCGTGGGCCTCATGCAGTCCCTCACCCACATGATTGAGTACGCCACTTCGCCGCTAATCCCGCAGGAGCGCCGGGTACACTATCTGCGCCACTGTATCTATCAATATCAGCGTATAGAAGCGTATGTTAAAAAAAAAAGCTAAAATGTACTCTCAACTAATATTCAATTCACAAACTCACTTTCTCTCTCTTTTGTCACCTCTCTTTCTGGCAGCTTTTCATTGGAGCTGAACAACACCTTTAGGCAAATTATGATTATCCAGTTCATACTCAGCCTCTTTTGCTGGGGTCTGGTGCTTTTCCAAATCAGCATTGGCATTGTGAGCCCCAAGCGTGAATATATTCTGTTACTCTTATTATTTATCTAACAAATATCTGTAACACAAATGTGATTTAAAGATTTGATGGGAACAGAGCATTAGGCAGTCGGTCGTGCCAGACTTCAAACGTTCTTTGTTTACTTTTTAATTAGTAATTATCTGTTTGCTTTTTTGAACACAGGCCACAAGCCTGACAATAGCGCTGCGCATGTTTATGTATTTCGCGGCCGGTGGCTATCAAATCGTCATCTACTGCTTCAATGGTCAGCGCTTCACGACAGCTGTAGGTCCTTTATCCTTTTTCATTGGATTCCTTTTGATATGTCAAAAGCTTTGTTTTTTTATTCCGTTTTTATCGCAGAGCGAGCACATTCCACAGGCATTCTATGGGTGTACTTGGTACGAGGAATCTCGAGAATTTCGAGAACTCACCAGAATGATGTTAATGCGCACGAATCAGAGCTTCAGTCTGGATGTATCCTGGTTCACCAAAATGTCCCTGCCCACCCTGATGGCGGTGAGTGCTTGCTGTACGGCAGATAATCGTTTGTACTCCAACACTGACACGCCTGATAATTGCAGATGATACGCATCAGCGGACAGTATACAATGCTATTACAGAACATAATGCAGAAGAAATAAAGAAAATGTTTCACGAAACTCGCAATGCTGTGCATGCATTTCCTTGTTTCCATACATTCACCCTGTTGACAGTCAATCAATATGTATAGCTTGAGGCGGGCCATTTGTTTTGATAGGCGTTTGCACTGGTCGACTGATAATTCATTTCATTTAGAGCATTAAAATAATGAAATTGCCAGCTGATAACGAGTCAGGCAAACGCCATAGCCTGTGCCTTCACTGATAGTGAGCTCCGCCCATCGCCCATGGCCCACTGTCACAGTCCGACACTTTGCCAATCAATTTTATTTGTTTATCCAGGCGGGACAGCAGCCGTCGAGGCGGCACATAAAGACGTTCTGGGCTACTAGGATACGAGCAACACTTTATGCTTTAAGCTGGCATTTTCGCTGCGCCCGATAATTGCTGCAGTGGCTCGTTTGCCGGGTCTGGGCGGGTTTTAGCCTCCCCAAGAGTTTTCTTGTAATATTTTTAATGCATATTTGCTGTTAGTTGGCGCAGTTTTCTTTCCTTTTATGCGGCTGCTCTCTCCCTCTCTCTCTCTCTCTCTCTCTCTCTCTCTCTCTCTCTCTCTCCACGTTCCACTCTAATGCTTTTCATATTATTTGTTGTTTTCTCTTTTTGTCTCAATCTTTTTTGTTCTCGAGAAGAACATCTTTTCAGAGCCTGTCAGTTTATTGAGGCGAATGAATATTTTACAGCCTTTTGTATATCCTTGTCCTTGCTCAAATGTATCAATGCGTGTCTGTATATGTGTGTGTGTGTGTGGGTGTGCATATTACTCACACTTTCGCAGCATGATTTGAGAATTTATTATTATTATTATTATTATGTTTTCTGCATTTTTGCGCTGCACAACAATAGACATGTTTCGCATTATTCAACCACTTGCAGGCGCTTTTGTTGCCAGCAAAGGAGTGAACAAATTAGCATGTAAAGGAAATGTTATATTTGTAAGCTGGAATTACACCAGCCACTGAAAGCAATACAAAAATACAAGACGTGTGTTGAAAGATGAAAATTCGTATGCTTTCAAAGTATTTTACGGTCATAACATTATATAGAGAGATATATACAAATATATTTTCATTTAGAAATTATCACTTAAAGAAAATTAAATTTAATAATTTTCTGGTCATGTATAACGTGTTATGGTTATAAATTTATATTAGTGATAAGAATTCAGTTTCAATTAAATTCAATACAAATTAATAATAAATGGAATCTATCATATAGATCTGTCAAACATATTATTTATTTTTAATTTAAAAAGTTACTGCTTTCTGCTAAATTTAAATAATTTTACATATATCAAATAAAAGAGGTTGACACAAGCTGTCAAAGGTATGGGTAATTTTTTTAGTATAGAAGTATTCAGCTCTCTGAGGCGTGTTTGCATTGATTTTGCATATTCACTGGCAACAGATGTGGGGAAATGCTCTCAGACACACGCAGCTCATCAGATAATCATATTGAATTGAAAATTACATACATAATTCAACAATGTTCATTACGAAAACATCAGCCCACATCATTTGTTGTTTGCGGTTTTAACACTTCAGCGAGCTCAACAAATGCAGCAATATAATGGGATAATGGACAGATCAGATGTGGCAACAGCTTAATTTGAAGTATTGATGAAGCCAGCCACAAACAATGCGCATTCAATCGAATAAAATAACATAGGTAAATGATTGGTTAGTGGCGATTGGCGTATTTCAAGCCTAATTAGAAGCGAATCTGATTTACATTGTTACACGTTGTGAAAGAGTCATATATGTATGTATGTACATATGTATTTGTATTCATTTATACAGAGTGTGTGGGCAGTCTCTTATGCTCTTGTGTATTGCTCACGTTCCGGAAACTAGCTACAAATGACAAACATATTGTTTGTATACGTATTTGGCTCATTTCGAGGGCTCACCCAACGGAATTGCAAGTAGCCCAGAGTTAAATTTTTATTAACAATATTTGCTTATGTTGTGTGTGCAGACCCCATGACAGTTGATGCGTAATCAGTGGCAGATTCGTTCATGTCCATCTACTTATACAATGCGAGGCAATGCGAGACAATGCGAAGCATAAACACACAAGCGCACGTTGCGTATACGCAATGTTGGCAAATCCGACTGCGTGTCGCATTAGAGGACCCTTTGAAGAGCACAGCATGCTGCTGCTTTTTGATTCCGTCATCTTTTTAGCCAGATTGCCATGGCCATAATGGCAGTAATATATTTCTGGCTGCCTTTGATCAAACCCAAAGATGCGTACATGTAAACGGACAGCTTGTATGTGAGTGAGCGGCGGTGCGGCTGTGCGTCTGAATGTGTGTGTGTGTGTGTGTGAACAAACCTTTTGACTTTGTGCCGAGTGACCACTAAGTTGAGTGTCCCACAGGACTTTCGATATTTAATTTGTTAGCTCAAGCTTCTGGCTTATTTCTTAACTTAATGAAGCAGGTTGTGCAAACACAAAGCTGCCAGGCTGTGAAGTTTTTTATTTAATTTGTGTGAGATGGACTTCAGTGTTGGTGGCTGGATAATTTTAAGAGAAATTCTTGGGGCTGCGCAACAGACCAAACAAATGCAATTAAATGCGCCTTAAACTAAGTGCCCAAGCTCTTGACAATTGCTCGACTATCAACGCACATTTCATGGCAAGGATACGAACAAACGAAATGAATAAAAACAAAGCAGCACGAAGCGAATGATTCTGTACAGTGCCACGAGTTGAGAGTAATTGGTATAAATATGAATAACTAAAAGTGGCCAGAGACGTAGCCAGCAGTTGGCCAACTGCCCCAACAATGCGAAAAAGGAAGTGCAGGAGAGACAGATTGCAATGGTATTCTTAGTTGTATTCACACTCAATTAAATGAATGAATTCTTGTGTGCTGAATAAACAACCAAATGCAGTTTGAGTGGCTCTGTGAATAAAGTGAAATACAAATTTACCAAGAATTATTCAGCTTAGCGCACAAATGTGTGCAATGCGACCAACTGCAGAAAAGGAAACACCCTAGGCACACTACTAAGAGGGTTGCCCCGTTTAAAAAAGTAGTTAAATTCAATTGGCAAGCATTGAAATTTAAAAACTTAAAACTTAACACATGGAATTCTAATGCAGACTTAAGAATGTACTGTGCACTTAAATGCATTCAGAACTAGATCTCTTATAGACTTACAGCTACATTCTTAGAGTTAGCAACTTTCTCAACAATTGGCTGCAAAATAATAGAATATTTAAAACTAATCTTGAATCTAAGACCACTATTAAAGAGCTTCATTCTATTTAAGCTATTTGTTATACACAGCTAACCAGAGGCGATGCGTTGCAGGGCATTAAAACTTGTTTTCGCACTTGCTCCAACAGCAGGCAAAATTAAATTTGTTGCACTTTAATCTTGAGGCGCCACAGTGGCGTTTGCCTGTTCATCCTTTTGCCAGGACGTTGCCAGCATTTCATTTTATCCAAGACGCGACGTTTCGTATGCGAGTTTCTTGCAATTCACATTCTTCTTTTTCTTTTTCTTTTGCTCGCTTTTTATACTTTGTTCCCGAAGGGGAAAAAGTATATTGGGTTTGTGCAATGTCCGTCTTGCTGTCCGTCCGTCTGTCCGTCTGTCCGTCTGTCCGTATGAACGCAATATTTTTCGGCGCTATTAGAGCTAGAGACTTGAAATTTTAAACATATACTCATATATGTTCCCGAATTATAAAGTGTAAAAATTTTCCCGATCCGCCCACTAGGGGCGTGGCAAATCGGAAAACTCTTCCGCCCATAGTTAAGTTATCATACTAGATGATGAGCTAGAGAGTTGCAATTTGAAATGTATACTCGGGGGTGACAACCCAAGTTCAAAAAGCTATGGCGGATATATCTACGCCCATTGGGGGCGTGGCAAATCGGGAAATACGTATCTTCTACACCGTTAAAGCTAGAACGCTGAAATTTTGCATGTGAGTTAATGTTATGATTCTAAGAAGATCGATCAAAAAGTTTTATGTCTACGCCCATTGGGGGCGTGGCAAATCGGACCTGAATATATAGTGATTTTTCAAATTGTGCTATATTTTGAACACTATTGACACTAGAGACTTGAAATTTTGCATGTATACTCGGGTTGACAACCCAAGACTAATAAGCTATGGTAGATATATCTACGCCCACAGGGGGCGTGGCAAACCGCAAAAGTTTATATCTCCTACAGTTTTAGAGCTAGAAGCTTGAAAATTGGATGGTTGAGTTACTAATGTTCTCCTCTATCGATCCCCCAAAAATAATTTTTCAGCCTCTTTGGGGGCGTGGCATATCGAAAAATACCCTGTAATTTTCGCATTTTTGGAATGTAAGCAACCAAATTTTGCAGGCATGTTAGCCTCGGCCCTTTCTAAGAACTGGCAAAAAATTATGCGTCTACGCCCCCTGGGGGTGTGGCAAATCGCCAAAGAAGTTTGTTGTGGCCAACTGCATAATTCATGCATACAATAGCTTAGTAGCAATTGCTAAGATGGCAAAAAGCATTTTAACATAAATATAATAATATTAATGAATTTAAAAAATAAAATTCATAAGTTTTTGATTAATAAATAAAAAGTTTCCAGCGGGATTCGAACCTGGGTCTTTTGAAAACAACATGTAATCGTTAGCTAAACCTAAATAAATTCACAGCTGATCAGCTGACCAGCTGATCAGCAGCTTGTGACGTCACAAAACAATACAATGGCAATTCTTGCAATATGTATACACTTTTGGATGTGTATACACGTACACATGCATACATACATATATGCATGCATAGAAAAACTGCCTGCCACACAGCGTCGCAAATCGGAAAGCATAAAGCAGTTTTAGTTTTTACTTAAATGCACAATTCATATGCGTATGTTTATAAATGATTATCAATTGGCAGCAAGCATTTTATAATAAATATACAAATATTAAAAAAATAAAAAATAAATAATTTTTGAAAAAAGTTCTCTGCGGGATTCGAACCCACGCACCTAAGTATAGCTTGTGTAGCGCTTACCACCAGCGCCACTGCACTGACGTGAGTTTCGTTAACTAAAACCAAATAAGGCATTGCTAGAGCGCCTTTTGACAAAACTAAAGTAACGATCGAAAAATTCTCAATTCAGTCACAATTCTTAGAATATTCTGGCATCCGAACTTTTGTATGTATACATAGAAAATTGTGTATACTCGTATAGTGTGTACATGTGTAAATCTGTATGTATGTGTAGGGAAAACGTTTGTTGCTTGCCATGTACGTTTGCTAATTGCCGAAATATTTCGTTAATTAAATGTTTATTAAATAAATAAGATGCACCTATGGGAACAAAGTATATCGCTGTTAGTTGCGCCTAACTGCAACGTTCTTACTTGTTTTTTTTTTAAATTTGCTCAACTTACTCATGCGAAATGGCACTTTATGCCCTTAGTTATATATATGTATGTGTGTATGTGTGTGTGTGTGTGTGTGGGTGTGTGTTTTTGTAGTGTAACTATGGCTGGCTGCGTACAGTTTTAGTTCCTTGGGAATTAACACTAAGCTGCTAAAATCGCGCAGTTCTCTTCGCATTCGCTGCCTTTCGCCGCGAAACTTTAAGTGCAAATGAGTGCCACAGTAAAAGGAAGAATACAGGATGAACAAGCGCAAAAACGAGTACCAAATGCGATAGAGTACATCACAATTGTTCTTTTAAGCTGACTTTAACAAGAAGTTAATGCAAATACAGTTGGCGTCGTTGTAAGCCAACTTCGTGAGGCGACTCACTGTCTGTCCCATGAATGTACAAGTCTGAAAGGCTCTCAATTATTCATGCTTGGAAGCTATAAAACATCGAGTAAGGGCCGCATATTTCGCCTGTATACCATGGACATTGTGAGCTAAAAAAAAATCTACTTTACATATTACATAAATAAATATATAAAAACTTTGTGAACCCTTGCCGAGGGTGAAATTAGGATGAACCATTCTTAATATAGAACCATTCTTAATAAAGCAACGAAGGCACATATATTTTATATTTAAATTATTCTTAATTAATGATAATGCTATTGATGAAGATGACTTGAACATTGTTATTTATTATATATCACTGACTCCTCATTCGAATTAGATATAGAAAATGATTAAATCAATAATAATATTGTTCAATTTAAAATAAATCAGACCGATTATCCAGCTATTCACCTAGTTAAAGTGCATATATGCATAACAGATATTGGGTCCACAGTTGCACATCAATACTAATCGAATGCAATTCGTCTCACTTGACATTCTATGTGTGGGTAGGGTGGCTTATTCATTCTGAGGTTGCACCCGTCTGGTCGTTTTCGAAACCTGAAGCTCATGCTGCGTCACAGACTGGTCTCCTTTGGGCGATAAGCCACAGCCTGCCCGAAAGTCCCACAAGCATGATCCAACATCAATTAGCCACATGTCCAACCCATGTTACCCAATTTAAAGTTGTTTGCGGTCGTTCCTGGTGTCATTTGTGGCCAAATTCGGAATAGCAAAGACCTGCTTCAGTATCAGGTTGTGACATGATGTGCCAGTATTCAGGTTTCTGCTTAATAGAAAGGGCTCGCTCATCTAGTTTGCATGGAAGTAATTGAATGAATGCATTCCTTAAATCCAAAGTATTTCTGGAAACAATGCAATGGGAATCCGATTACACCTAAGTTGAATTCAAATAATTGTCATTTACTTATCGATCCATTTAACTTGTTTTACAACTATGCGTGTGCATAGCCTTGCCTTGCCTTGGCATGCCATGGAATCGAGTCTGCCAACTGCCAACTGCCAACTGTCAACTGTCAGGCAATTCAATTTGCATTCCTCATATCGCAGCTGCATTTCAATCTCAGCAATCACCCACAGACTCACTTCAAATAAGAAAAAAAAAATCCAAACAATCTGCTTTGCCCGCTTCTGCAGCAGGTAAATATGCAAATAAATGCATTACAAAGGCAATCACGTCTTCCAAAAATATTCTGGACTCTCACTACGAAGCCCGAAGGTACCGGACAGCGCTGACATTTTTTGTATATACCCTGAACCCATTGAAAAATGGGAAATCGGGGTATAATAGTTTTCTTGAAATATATGCAACAGCCAGAAAGAGGTGTGGCGGAGCTTATAAAGTATTTATATTATTGATCATAGTGATAAGCATATTCTGTTCATATGAACGTCGACATATCGGGGTATCTCCTCGTCGGAATAGGCTAGACTAGAGCACTCTTACTAGTGTTATTTACTAAACTTGGTTTCCTTTTATATCTGTTTTTAATTCCTGTGTTAAGCCTAAAAATATTAAAATTAAATTATTTGAAACAAATAGAAACGAATAGAACAACAATAGATAAGTACAATAGAATAGAAGAAGGTAGTTTGAAAATTTGACACTTAATAAAGTATATTATAGTTGGTGTAGAGAATCAACATCATCCACATCATTAAATTTACTTTTTCAACTTGTTCCGGTTGAAGTGCATCAATTCGTCTCTTTTCGAACTATATTTACGGAAATTAAGTTGTAAATGAAATGATACTTTGCTTGACATGAAGAAACACGTAAAGTTTAAATTGTTTTATTTATTTATTTATCTTCTTTTTCTTTGTATTTGGTATGTTATAGAATAAGAGCACACCATTCAAATGAGTTAAGAACTTGAAATATTTAATATGATATGCAAATTCTGCTAAAGTAAACAGTACAGAATCATTCGGTACAACTATGAGAAATATTTATTGGTGAAGAGAGTGTAATCTTTTGATTAGGCTATATATTTTCGACAGCTGTTTCCAAGTGGACAATAAGCGTATTAAGCTTTCTATTTCATATATAAGTTTGTAAATCTAAAAAGTAGAGCGACTCCATAGATTTCACGATCCGCTAATAACCATGCATATTATTGCATAGATAAATATTTTTATATTCCTCTTACCATGATGAACGGAGCATATAACTTTCGACTGTTTGGATTGTCAGTAAAGGACTCAGTCATCGCTGATTCTAATCAGCTACTATACTATTTAGTGTTTGTGTTTTAGTATTTTAGTATTTAGTGTTGGTATTTTATTATTTAGTATTTGTATTTTAGTACTTACTATTTGTATTTTAGTATTGCTTCATTAATTAGTATTGACTTTCTTTTAGTCTATTAATGTCTATTGAACCTAATTCAATTTCATTTGCTTCACGGTCAGATTCATTTGCAATTTGCAACTGAAAGGACCGACTGCCAAATCCTGTAAGCCTCAGTGTGGCGCCGCATGAGTCCTAAAAAAAAGAAACGCAGCGAGTTTCTATATTCGACAAGCTTTTGACGTCAATCACATACTTTCGACTGGTATTTTCAATTTGTCCCGAAACAAAGAGAATCGAAAAATTCGCAAAAATAATTCAATAAACCGCATTTTTGCATGCGCTTAAAACGGCGACAATAATTTTAATGAGAAACCAACAACGGGCGAAAACCCATGAAAGCAAATAAAGCGTGCTTTGGCTTTATAGAGCGTCGCAATGGCAATGCCAATGGCAATGACTGAAGCTCAAGCTGATGCACAATTGTCCAATTTGTTGATGTTGATGGGGCGAACGGACATTTTTGTTTGGCGTTGAAGTCGAAAACATATATGAGCTCATTTAATGATTTATTTGGTTGTATTTGCCCCTACATTTCGATCGCATTACAATTGCCGTGTAACAGGCAATTTAAGGGTCATTACAGACGTACGTTAGCAGGGGTTGGCCAGCAGCAGCCGACGCTATCGTGATTAATGGCCGAGAGCACGGCATATGTGCGAAAGTGTTGCCTACTTTCGGCAACTCGCGGCGGGCCGCGCACTTCAGTTGTTAATTGTTGGCCATAAAGCTTGGCAAAGCGCTGGGGAACACGCAACTCTCATATAAAAAAAGAATGAAAATAAAAATAAAATAAGAGAAAGCAACTGAAATCGGGCCAAAGCAAACATTTCAATTTGCTCTCGGGCTGCCCAACTGCCAGAATTTCGTATAATTACGAGGTCTGTGGCTGTGCCTGTGCCTGTTCCTGTGCTTGGCCAAACGCAGAGCAGATTCAGAGCTCCTTGAGTCGTGAAAAATTGAATTTATAACAAGCAAAAGTTACATGTCCTTTGCTCCTTTCATCTCTCCCACATCCCACTCACGCGCATGAACGGCGTATTCTTCTGCGCGATGACTTTATAGCAATTTAATGCGTCTCGTGTTGTTGTATGTGTTGTTGCCGTTGTTGTTGCTGCTGTGATGAATGATATTGTGTTTTCCACGCTCAAGCAATCTACCATGGCTGAAGCCAGCACAAAACACAGCACGCGGTAATTTGTCTGGCCTTCATCAAATCATTCGGCGCTCATGATTTCGCCTCTTTCACGTTCCCCAAAATCAAAAACACACACACATGCACGCACGAATATCCGCATAGATACTCACACCCAAACACATCCGAAAAACGCCAACATACCGAAACAATTTGTAATGTAATTTGTTAAAATATGTATAAGCCAAATTTTAATGGCGTAGCCAAATATCTAATTTTTCATTTAAATCAAATTCAATTCAATTTGTTGCGTTGATATGCATGAATGTGCAGCATGCTTTCACGCAATGAAAATAAGTATATGCAGGTGAAATAGCTACACTTATTATTCAACTATCTTAGGCCGTTCAAACTCTTTAGCAAAGCGGATCAGAAGATGAGCCTTCTATCTATATCTATATAAATAAAACCAAGTCAAATAATACGTTGCTGAAGATGTGGCACAAACAGCATTTGATTTTTGTTAAGAAAGTAATTTAATTGTTAATTAATTCATTATCAATTGTTTGATTAATTTATTATCAGTTAAAATGCGTTAATTGACAGTTACTGTCAATACAATTAGTATAAGTATAGCTCTAAATAGTTTATTGCATATTTATCAAATCAAGTTAATACAACAATATTTTTAAGCTTTTTAAAAATCAGTATTTACAAATAAGCCAGGACCAGTGGAAAACTTGAACAACATAATTTATAGGTGCATCGGTAGAGGAAATAACCTAATCAGCTTTAGCAATCTCGTAACAAGGAATTAATATAGTTAATTACTTAAAACCAATATATAAAACTCATACTAGAGAAGTTCAATAAATAATTCATTAATAACTAGAAGATTATATTTATAATATTCAAAATATTGTATATATACATACACTATACACTAGTAGATTTAATTAGTAAGTTCATTGAGATTCTTTCAACATTTTCAGCTGACTCGATCCAATTAAAGTTTGGTAATTCCAATGTAAATGGCAAATTATCTTTGTTGCTTTAAGTATCGATTGTGGAATGCCATTGAACTCTGACATTCTTATCATTATTGTGGATGCTGGACGATGGCTCACATCGCATGCATATTCCGGTCGCATATTAATTATGTTTTTGTCTGCTGACCATAAATTAATAACAGAGTTAACAACAGTATTTGTGTGCGTGTGTGTGTGTGTGTGTCTGATTCTCTCTGTGGACATCAAATTAATGAGTTTGCCGAGCATTATTAACAGATTTATCAAGCATTGCCATTTCGAATTATCAAAATGAACAAATACAGACTGAATACTAAGTTAACTTTTTTGCATTTCCAAAGTAAAAACAGGAGGCGTTAGCCGATGGCAGCAGCCAGCGTAGGCCTATGTGGCTTTACTTATTTGTCATGCACGCCCCGAACATGAAATTAAATTAAAATTGACTTTCGAATGCCTGCGGTGCAAATTGTAACAACAACAACAACAACAACAGCAGCAACAAGGGTCTTCGGTTGGAACAAGCAGAACACACAGAGTTGGCAGTTTTCTTAAGCTTTGAATATATTTAATTTTGTTGTGTGTTTTTGTCTTGCCTTGGTCTTGCTTTAGCTTTTTAATCTCATTGAGGTGCACTGAGGCATGTATTCATCTCCATTCTCTGCTTCCTTGGGAGTTGACAATGACTCTGCTCCATATACATATGCAAATTGTTGTTGTGGCTGGAGCTGCGTCATCTTTTGCATTTTGTTGGCAGTTCAAGGGTTTTATGCTGACGCATATATGTAAATCATTATAAAGCAAGTTTGAAATGTTTTCCAAAATGTATAAATCGTGTTTTCCTAATTCACCTGATCGAGCTTCGCCTTACCTTTCTGTCGCCGCTTTCCATTTCCTGGCGCTGCTCAATAGCCCGTCAAGAGCAGCTGAAAATCGTCTTTATTTATTTCGCACCATTCAACAAACACAAACTAACAATTGGCTGACAGCTGTCCCCACTCTGTGTAATTCCTAATCCCCTGACAACTTGACCTTTTGCATGCGCTCATTCGCATTCCTTTCGAGCAGACAAATGGTCAGGTCGTTTCCCATCCCACTGCGAGCCAAACAAAACTTTTATTGTTCGCTTGCTGTGTGAACCTTTCAAGGAAAATCGTTGATTTCGCATTCATAAATATTTTTGCTACTTTTTTTCGAATTATTTTCTCGTTTTCATCTGTCGGCGACTATCTGTCTCGGCCTCTTCTCTTTCTCTTACTTTTCTCTCCCTGTGTCTCTCTCTCTCTCTCTCTTAAATTTATTCATAGAAATAGGTAATTGATGTGCAATTCTGTAGTTGCAATAAAAAAGTAGTTTTTAAAGTTTTATTAAATTAATTAATACGAAAAAGAAAATGATATATAAGCGAATGAAATTTAATTTAAGGCTTACAAAAAAATTCTTGGAAAAATGGAAATTTAAATTCGTTAATAATATTTAAAAAAAAAAAAAAGTAAAAAAATTAATTATGTTAATATATAAAAAAAATCACGTGCTGAAAATTAAAATTGTCATTATTAAATTTATCGAAGCAGCAAAATGAATTCCGTATTTTGATTCTTTGGGCGCCACATTAATAAATGAAATTAACAACATGTGGCATTTATTCGAATTAATTATGGAATACGAAATGCATAAAATCTCATTTTCCATCTGTAGGACATATATTGAATTATATCATTTAACGAGAATATACAATTATTGGTTATAATGAATCAAATAAGCGCAAATGTAAATGGACGTTTCCATTTAACGGCTTGCCCGACTGCTTGCCGAGTGACCTTTTGAAATAATTTGGACATTTAAAGTCCCAATGGCTGAATTTAACCACTAAACTTCAGCCGCTTCACACTTCGCGGCCCTTGACGTGCATCGCATAATTTCCATAATTCCTCTTTTTCACACCCAAGGCTGTGTGTCTGCAGCTTTAGCAGCAGTAGCGGGATCCTCGTTATGCTCTTCGCTTTGCAGTTCTGTTGGCTTGTTAAATATTAACGCAATTTCACTTTGGCCAATTACACTGCAACTCATCCGCATCCACATCCACATTCGCATTCGCATCCGCATCCGCTCCATATTCCCATTCGGATTCAGTGCTCGCAATTTTATGCAAATGTTAATAGAACTTTGCAACTCGACCCACTAGAAGCCAGCTCAAGCCACTTCTCGAAACGCATTGCTCTTAAATTTGAGGAATCGAGGGTAAACTTTTATTGCTATATTTTTTTTATTCGTTTTCGAAATCGATAACCAAAGGTTACTCGTTAAATTCGCCAAAAGCATACAATTTGCATGCAAATTCGAATATCTTGCTCGTCTCTCTAATTTTTGTGTGCCCATTTATTTATTTAGCGCACCTGAGGTAGGTCGTCCCTTTGCAACGGTCAAGTCAATAATCCGAACAGACTTGTTTGACAGCGACCAAGTCGACAAGCCCCTCCAGCAACAACAACAAAGTTCGCTCTTCTTTTCAAATGCAAACATGAAACGCTGTTTGTGCTCGGGTTCGCCGTTCGAAAGGTTAAAGTCCGAAAAAGAAATTCAAAACCAACACGAACAACGAATCTACATTTAATTTGTTTGCCTTCATTTAAAATTAATTTAAATGCAAGTGATGTTTTGTTTAGACTTTAACTCAATTTCAAATCCAAACTGAACTTTTCCATTTGAGCGACTTCGATTAATTGCGTTGCCATGCGATATATCGATAAGACTATACGATAGCGATCAGCTGTGATCAGCTCAAATACCACAAAATACCGAAAATACCAGAAACTATCAAACATATGTGTTCCGCAGTTTTTGTTGTTGTTGCGCTTTGTTTTCGTCGACTAGTGGACTTTGCCTTGCATCGCGCTTTGTTTTCAATTACCGGCTTTAATAGAAAATAATGTTTAGATTAAAAGTAAATAAAAGTAACTTTGCCGCTGCTGCGGCTGCAACGCGTAATGCCACAACAACCACAACGCACGGTAATCATTACCAATACCTGCAAAACTCGAAATTGCCAACGCTCTACTTTCAACGCTCTCTACCTCGGTTGCCAATACCGCTATTGGAGAAGACTTGCGAAAGGTTTCTGGCCTCCGTGCAGCCAATACTCACAGCTGATGAGCATCGTCAGACGCAACAAGTGGTCGAAGAATTTCGCCAGGGCATCGGCATGGAGCTGCATGCGAAGTTGAAGCAGACGGATGCAGCCAACAAGCACACCAGCTATATCTCGCAACCCTGGTTCGATATGTACTTGTCTGATCGAGCACCACTGCCGCTAAACTACAATCCGCTGCTGGTCATGCGGGGTGACCCCCGGCCTGAGTACCAGCCACAGCTGACGCGTGCCACAAATCTGATCATCAGTTCTCTTCGCTTCTGGCGATCGCTGCAAGCTAATATGCTAGAGCCGGAGGTTTATCACATGAATCCGAAGAAGACAGACACGGACAACTATCGACGCTGGATGGCCGTGGCGCCCAAAGCCTTTGCCACGTACGCTTCGTATGCCTTCAAGGCCTTTCCTTTGGACATGAGCCAATACAATCGACTCTTTGGCACCAGCCGCATTCCAAAGCTGGGCAAGGATGAGCTGGTGCAATCAGCCCAATCAAAACACATTCTTGTCATGCGACGCGGCAACATGTACGCCATGAATGTGCTCGACACCAGCGGCTACATTGAGAGCCCCAGTGTTATACTGGGTCGCCTGAAGAGCATTCTTGAAACGGATGCGCAACGTGAGCCAGCCAAAGTTCCATTGGGTGTGCTAACCACCTTGCAACGTGATGAGTGGGCCAAGACGCGAGCACATCTAATAAGCAATCCCAAGAATGCTGATCTTTTGCAGCGCGAAGTGGATGCGGCACTGTTCTGCCTATGTCTGGACTCTGAGGAAGATGGCCTCTTCAATGAGGCTGATCCGGTGCCTATGCTAAAACACCAGCTGGCGGGCAAGGCAACGAACCGGTAAAGGCTTAGCTTACTCTAGTGACTACACAGTGGTAAAGTCTTATTGCTCCTCGTTTTACAGCTGGTTTGACAAGTCCATATCACTGCTAATTAGCGCCGACGGCATCACTGCCTTGAATTTCGAGCACTCTTGGGGCGATGGTGTCGCCGTGCTCCGCTACTTCAATGAGATCTACAGGGACATGCTGAAGCAGCCATTCGTCTCAGAGTCCACGCCCCATACGCCGGCCGACAGCGATAGTACAAATGTCCGTCCGCTGAACTTTGAAATCGACGATGCAACTCAAGCAGCGGTAGAAGCAGCTTATGTAAAAAACGCGAGCATCGTTGATAGCCTGGACATGAACTACTTGCAATACACACAGCTTAATAAAGGCACCTGCAAGCAACATGGCCTGAGCCCCGACTCCATCATACAGCTCTCGTTTCAGCTGGCTTATCGCCAGGCATTTCAGCGATATGTGGGCACCTACGAATCTTGCAGCACCTCGGCTTTTCGCCATGGCCGCACCGAAACAATGCGACCTTGCACAATGGCCACCAAAGCCTTTTGTGAGGCTGTGCTACAGCCAGCCCAAAAGCAGCTTAGCGACGGGGAGCTGCGCGCCATGATTGATAGGTGCAGCAGCGTGCATGGCCAGCTCACCAAGGAAGCGGCCATGGGCCAGGGCTTTGATCGTCATTTGTTTGCTTTAAGGCACACGGCACAGCTGGAGGGGCTGCCGCAGCCAAAGCTATTTGAGACTGAGGCCTACAAGCGCATCAACTACAATATAATAAGCACCTCCACGCTCGGCACCGACACTGTGGTCGCTGGTTCCTTTGGCCCCGTGGTCAAGGATGGCTTTGGCGTTGGGTTCGTACAGACACGCATTTCCTTTGTAACGCTACTTTCAATTGTTTTTCCATTTTTCACAGCTACTCCATTCAAAACGACTTTGCGGGCGCTATTGTGACCTCTTACAAGAATCAGGCTGATGGCAAGAAGTTTATAGATAGCCTGCAATCGGCATTTGATCAAATATGCGCCATCATTGAGCGCAGTAGCAGGGCCGTGAAAGTTGAGCAAAGGAACTAAATGTTGAAGACGTTGCATGGAGATGGGCGTCCTCAGCGAAAGTCAAATTCAAGATGTCAAGATGGTTTATCAAAAAGGGTTTAATTTATGCTTCTACACTGTTATGCAGGTGTTTCATTTGCAATACCTTATTCCAAGCGATACGATTCTATTGGTTGAGGCAAAAATCATTTACCTTTGCATTTGTTCTTAGCAATTTTTTTTATTGTACATAGATTATTTAATTTATTTTGGTTGAAATTCTATAAATAAACCTGGTTCTATTTTCAGTCAGATATTCGCTTTAATTAGAGCATTTGTCGTACACATTTAGTATGCAAAACTTTCCCGCCTACAATTTCCTTTTCTTGTTTCATCAAGCTAGCTCGCCGGCCGACACCTTCATTTGCCATACAAACACACAAAACGGGATGAGGTCGCTGATTGGCGGGGTCTGACGAAAGCTGAAAACCCAAAACTTGTGACGACTGACAAGTTGCCATCTGATTTGTACCCATTCCGAAGCCATTCTACACGCCAGGCTGTATTCCCGCATTTCCCGACAAAGTTTATCAAAACATTGCTGTTGGCAACCGCAATGAACCTGACCCCATCACACCGCCCACCTCAACCCTGGGGCCAGGCACCGTGCCACCTTTGCTACCATGTCGCTGTCGTTAAATGTGCTGACATTATCAGTTGATTTATCGCCAATTTTGTTGCCAACTGCCTTTCAAGCAAACGCATATAAATATGCCGCGGAAAATACATAAACAAAATTTGCTCACGGGGTAACGTGATGGGCAACATTTTTTATGCCGCGACTGTTGCTGGGTCGAAAGACCCGTGCTTGGGGACGGGCAACCCTCTAGCCGAGCAACCTACTTTGAAGGCGTAGTTAAAATTAATTAACTCGCTTAACTGTTGACTGCTTTTGCTTCTTTCTCTCTATAACTCTAAACGAGTATATGCATTTTTCTTGGTAACTTAGTCCAGCTTATTCATGCAAAACAAATTTGTAATTAAAATTTTTCATTATTTTGCATTATATCTATATCTCTAAATCTATATCTAAAGGGAGGTTACTCCTCTTACTGCTCCCTATGCAGTTTAATTCTTTGAAATGGCGATTACAAATTCTTCGCTGAATATTCGAGAGCATATTTCAGTTGGTTTATTAACTCTAAATACAAATATCAGAAAGAGAATTTTTCAAATATCTCTTGAATAATATTAAGAACACATTTCATCTTTTTCTCACTTTTTACAGGGTATTAGCTTACGATCCACAAATTTCACCACCTCTTTTGTGTGTTAATTTTACTTGTAATTTTCCGTTGATGTATGACAAAAGTATTTCATGCTACTTTTTTCCGAACTTTAATGAGAAACATTTAAAATACAGCAGCAGCTGGCAGGGGCAATGAAGAGAAATAAAACTGGCTGCAACTCATTAAAAGGACACTTCTCTGAGGCAGCATAGGCAATGAGCCTATGTATATATATATATATATATGTGCATGTGTGTGTATGTGTATGGGTGTGTGGCAACAATTAAAAACGCATTAAAGTGGCACAGCATCAACATCAGCTGAGCCAAGTAGCTGAGCTGAAGACTGTCGATACACACACACATATATATATACAGTTGGTTCTGCAAGTGTGTGTATGATAAATGTGCGGTCGCACATTGGATTTTATATAGCGCATTAAATTATTCAAAATGAGTGTGGCCTCTGCGAATGGCTGTCCAAACGTCCGCCTGGCCAAGACAAGCTGGCGCCATAGTTTTGCTGCGAGTTAAGCGGCTGCAGGCAGTTCATAACGCATACGCCATGTGGTACGTAATCGCAAGTTGTAACGTGCTCCGCTTCGCTGATGAGTTGAGTTGAGTTGAATCGCGCGTGAATGAGAAAGATGAATGTTGTTGCCACTCGATCTGGCAGTGCATAGGACGTACTCGTTTCCCTTAATCAATAGGCTGGGCCATAATTGAATATTAATTTCCAATTTTATACCCAACAACGCGCACAGCACGCTTGTGCGTCTCATTAGCTAAGAGAGCTGCGGAGAGTCCTTAAACTCTGTGGCAGCTACGAAAAACTTTTCTGCCCTTGCCACGGCTGATTTATGTTTTTGGCATTTCCCCTATGTGTGTGTGTGTGTGTGGGTGTGGAGGATGTGAGTGCTGTGTTTGGCAATTTAAACACTTGACACCTAAGCTCACTGCTCAATTTGTGCCTGCCGACGCCACAGATTCCTGCGAGCAGTGGCCAGCGGACCGCAGAAGCCGCAAACCACATTTCCATGGCCTTTAGCATTCTCATGTTTTTATTTTCATTAACGAAGTTAGAAGAGTATATTGGTTTTGTGTATTGTCCGTTTTTGAGAAAATACATCTCGTAAAGAGGAATGCAAATTTTAGGATAGATACTCTCTGTCATGCCACTCTGATGTTAACTTCTCTATAATCTCAAATGAATATTATAGAAATTAACTAGCATAGATTAACTCTTGACTGAAAAATACAGCAGATGTCTCTCGACGTAGATAGATATCTTTAAAAGTATAGGCCCCCAATTGCACAACTAAATTCTAAGAATAGTGAGATAGATAAAGTCTGAGTTATTGGGCCATGCCATCTGGAAACATATCAGTACCCGAAAAATTATAATAAAGTAAATGTAAGTCCTTAAGTCTTTCTCGAGCGAGTATTATACAGTCGATCGACCTTGTAAAGCTTGTTTTAATTTTGTTTTGATTTGTTTTTGGTTTTTTGTTTTTTTTGTTTTTTCTTTGGCTTGACACTGCGTACGCTTAATTTTCGTGAATCTGTGATGAGAGGCGCTCATAGGAAAAGCCAATTAATATGAAAATCAGTCAAGTCATTTATTCGACCACATAAATTAAATGCTTATTTTCACTCTCTCTCCGCCCACTTAATTAATTGGCTGAACATGCGGCGCACGTGGCAAGTAAACTTTGAGCCGCACCGACTGCAGCAGCCAAGGCCAGACTATCCTCTACAAATTATGCTAATTACAAACACCAAATCGTTACTGCACACCACACACATGCCCAGCAGAACTTGCTTTAGTTGCCAGGCAACAAGTTTCAGGAGAGAACTTTCGCTGTACTTCGTGGCTTCATGAAACGATGCACGGAAATCATTGCATACTTTTACGGGCATGTGGTGGAAAACTAGCAAAGAATTAAAATGTTGATAGAATCAAATAATTTAATGAATAACACAGGAGCCGCTATAGACTAGTAATTAGGGTCAAAAATGTGCTTCATAATATTCAAGAATTATCCTGCTTCAATATAGAGAAAACTTTTACTGGCAGAGTTGATATTTTGTGTCATTTTATTAAATACTCACTTCCAAGAAATTTGCAAATTACCTTCTTTAACTTGTTACTGTGCAAGCAAGCCAGCTCTACTTGAACCAGATGCTGTATTAACGTTTAACAGCCGTCCTAGCCGAAAAGTGAGAATTGTTTAAAGCGAAGATGACACGTGTGCCTCGCGGCCAGGTGCTGGCAGGCATGTCCTTATACAATTACAATTAACATTAAATTTATGAGCCATTCAAGGCAAATGTGCAAATGTCTGTACTTAACACCCCGAAAACACACTTCACATTTAGTTAATTGATATGGCCGGAAGCTGGCAAAACAATGCCAAAAGAGAAGACACTCGGCAAACATTAGTACACAAGGAATGTGCCATTTATGACAGCGTATGTATATATCAAGAAAGTTGCTGTCGAGCGTGACTGACTGCAAAATACTCGTTTAAGGTCGATTATAAATTTGTTTCAAAATTAATATATTATCTGAGAAATTTCACGGTCGAAAAGGTGAATTATGCAATTAGCCATGAAATAATAAATTAATTTAATTATTTATATGAGCGATTTGTGAACAGTCAACAATCAATTATATTTATTCAATTTGCCACGTGACTACTTGGGGAATATATTTATATTATATTATATTCTATGTATTATTAAACACTCTATGATCTAACTATCAGCCAAGTACAAGCTACAATTTCTAGCTTCAAAGGTAGCGAAATACTCAGACAGGCAACAATTTGGACATTGCATGAAACCAATGTAGTCTCCTTAGTTCGTGAACGAGCATAAAAAGCCAACTAAATATTTAAAGAATGCGCTTAAAGTAATTGTGTTGATTTGATTTGAGCTATTAAAGAGAAAAAGAGAGGGAGCAAGACAGAAACAGAGAGAAAAGAAAAACACCGAGAGTCTGCCAAGTAAATGTCATACGCAGGCAATCAACCGAAATCACATTTGACCTAACACAAGGGAGCGTTAATTGTATCTAATTATTTATAAGATGGTGTAACGCTGCGGAAATAAAAGAATGTGGATATTGAAACAATGCCCGAATGGCTGCAGACGACATGAGAAGAGATGATTCTAAGAAAACAAAACAAAACAAAACAAAAATAATATCGAGCTACAAATTGAATAGAGATTTTCGTTAAATATTTGCCGATTTATTGCGATGTCGTCCGATACGTTTATTCTATTCTTGGCAAAGACCCAACAGCAGCGTTGTTGATATTTTATGGCCCAAGAGCCCACAAAAAAAAAAAAAAAATAAATAAATAAAAATAAAATAAAAAAAAGGTGAGCTAAAAGGTAAAGTCGACTGGGTAACGTATAATTCAATTTTAATATTTATATATTCATAATAAAGTTAAACAAAAAAAATAAATTAAGTTATAACTCAATGCATATTATTAAAGATTTATTTATACGAATTGACTAAGTGTATGAGTTATTTGTTATTAAAAATAATATTAATAAGTAAACTAATAAACTAACAAGTCGAAATGCCTAGTTTCATTTGTGTCGCAGAGTATATCAAATGAAAATGAAATAGACTAGTAGATAGCCAAAGAATGTTGCTGAAACACACGCAAGACATCAATGTTGACGCAACCAATGCATGTTGCTCAGACACAAAAGTTGACACAACACTAAACTCAAATGTTGCTACATAATTGTTGACAGTCTGTTAATGTTGCCAAAACACTTGTTGTGTGCGTCATGTTGCTACAAGTCGCCTACTCAATTCTTATTTACCCAAAGCTTCATTAACATGTCTGCCCTGCAAGTGTGTGTGTGTGTGTGTGTGTGTGTTTGCGACATTGTTGAATTGCCAGAGTGGAGGCATGACAATGCGCTTTGTATCTTGTGCCGTGACTTATCTGCACAATAAGGGGAACTGGAGAAGGAAAGAGCAGAATAACAGAATAGGGGAGCACAATGACTATTAACTCAGTGCAACTACAGGACCAGGGCAATTAACTCGAGCCCCAATAAGCAGCAGAGAGTTAACTCTACTGTATCTATTGTGCGTGTTGCACAGGTCGCATACGTGTTTCGAGTTCTCCTTGTATGTTCTATGTTCTCATTCCAAACATTTGCAAACACACACGTCCCATTCCTGACTTATCATTCGCTGCTTGCCGTGTTCATTTGGGTTTTACGCACGCAAGCGGAAAGGAAATAAACTGACAAAGCCTGCCAGAAGGATGTGAAGGATGTTTCGGGTCTACTCACATTCAAATTCACTTAATGCTCACTTTTTGAGCGTCGAAGTGGGCGTGGGCGTGGGGGTGGGCGTGGGTGCTGGAGTTAATTCAATTTACAGCCAAGGTGCCAGTTGGCCGCCACTTTGATTGCCTTGTAACGTAGCACAAATTATAAGCTGCCCCCTTATCGCCGACGTCTTTAGATGTACAATTTATGCTTTAAATTTGCATTTACCAAGCGAACTTTTCATATGATCTGTGTCACGTTTAAAGCCCTCCGCAGGAACGGCGCCCCATTGACCCTGACTGTTCATCGTACAGCAGCAGCGCATTCCAGTCGAAGGCTACGAATTGGCGCCACAAAGTTTTTCCGTTTACTCCATTCAAATTGCGTGGTGTCATTCTCTGAGCAAAGCCTAGAGAGAATTCTCTTGCAAATAACAAATAGCGTGTAAGAGAAATGCTTCGACATTTCTGTAGAATTTCCATATCTCGGTTTCACGAACTTGTCCATGCAGAATGCATGAAGTTGTAAGCGCAATTTATAATACCCAGCATCAGTTGAGGTGCCCGTAAAAGGATTGTTTTATTCACACTAAGAATTTTATTTATTTTTCATTTTCATGTGATACTAAACATTTGGATTAAGTGAAACAAGATGTGTTCAATATAAATTGAGAAAGTAAATTCTCTTTCATATTGTTATCTCTTTATAGAAGATAATTGTGATAATTGTTTAATGAGAAAAATAGAATTAATGATGAAAGCCACTAAGTATTAATAATAAATAAAAAAATGTAAAAAAACTAAATATTTTACTTATAGATTTCTAAGTCAACGAAGAGTAAGCATAAGTATATTTATTTTACTCGCAATCACAGTAAATGCATTAGTGTTCTATAGTTCTATAGAATAATCGAAATAAGGATAATTATTAAATTAATTATATTAACAAGTCTGCCAACGGATGCTTTTGCTTAAATATGCTTAAGTATGCTTAAATATGCTTAAATAGTAATACTTGAACAACTTATCTGCCGATAAATGCACTTTAAGTCAATTTTGGAAATGTTCAAATAAATAATAGAAAACATACGGAATGAGACTATATAAAAGTAGAATCGATACTTTTCAGAACTCGTTTATATTCATCATTTTTATTATAGCTTATACTATTTTTACTTTACATTTACATTAAATACATTTTCGTGCGACCCTACACTATTATATATTTGCTCATCGATCGCATATCAAATCATATATAATACTTGTTAAAGACAATCCAACATACCGAACCTTGATGTCTAATCTACAATATTTTTTGCAATGTTTTTTTTTATAGCTGAACACAGGGTATAAAATATTCCAGCATGGGGCATGGCGAACAAGCTATTATGTATTCCGCCATTTACAGCTCGCGGCGAAATGTGTACTCTGTTATTTTTTCTCTCTTTCTCGTTTTGAATGCCTTTTTTGTTGCTCCTGTTTTTGCTCTTTGCCTATCAGGATATACATAGTTTCATTTATCTTCTTATGTCCTTAGCAACGAGAAAGCACGCAATATGGAACTTCAAAGCGACATTTGATTTATGGACAGTGGGACTCTGTGGATATTGGCACAGCGAGGCAGTGGGAGGGGCAACGGCAGTTGCCTCGAGCAGAAGTTATGATGACTTGAGGCCTTCCACAGCCGTGCAAGCAGCGTAAATTCCCATTTAGAGCGTTGACTGTTTGCGACAAAGGCAACTAAGGTTAAGTCTAAGGCTAAGCTAGGGCTGGGCTGGTCCAGGGCGCGCTGGAAATAAAATGAGGCTCGTATGCTTACGAATTTTACGAGCAAAAAGTAAAGAGGAAAACGAAGTTGCAGACGTCGCAGATAAGCAGAAATAACAAAAAAATAAGCTTTATTAGGGCGTGAGCGACTGCATAATGCACGCCCAAAGAACATGTACTATTCAAAGTTTTAAATTTACATAATATTTGTCAATTCAATGGAAATAATGAGCATGCAGTCGAATATACTCTTTTGAGCTCTTGAATGAGTATACATACATTGACCTCTGTTTATGCCAGACATAGGGGGTACGAATTTTGCAAGTGTTGCAATAATTTTCATTGGCTAGCAGAGAAACAAAAGCAAAATGCGAGAGGCGCAACCTTTTCCCCAGTTGGCTGGAGCCTTTGTTGCCCAAACGTGCGAAAGTAATTGCCAAGCCAGCGTCAAGTCAACGACGAACTTGAGTGGAACTGGGTCAAGTGTTCTGTATTTCATGGATGTAATTACATTTACTCTTTAGGGTTTGAGGGTTTCACTGACTTGTTCTAGCCTCGATAAACAGACGTCTTAGATTTCGCGCTGTCAGCTTGATGTCGCTTTATCATATTTCCCCTTGGCATAGCCGCCTGCTTTGATCAACTGTCGCCTGTCGCTTTCCAATGGATTACAGTATACGGAATAAATGTAATTTAGTCATTGCGCTGCAAGCCAGATGCAATAAATGCAGAACAGTAGACGGAGTCTGTTCAATTCACACTGGCATGGTTTTATAACAAGTCGTCATCAGCTACCGAGTCTTGGGGGCACAATGACGCACACAAATGACTCAAGCTCCACTAGTTCAGCTTAGATAAACTTAAAGCGTAAGAGGTTTAGTATGTTGACCTTCAAGGGCTTTCACTGTGTGTTTGTGTGTTTAAGATTTCTGTGGCAGCGTTAACAACCACGTCATTGTATCCCACGCTGACCAAAGTTTTATCCAACAATGTCCTCTCCGTTTCAGTCTCTATTTGTGAGTTTGTGTGTTTTGCTTGTACGTCTATTTGATTACGAGGTACCCATTGTACACGACAAGCGCTTAACACTGACAACTTTTGCCAATGTTATCAGCTGATAGCGTCACAATTGATGTATTCAATATAAATTACGTATACGCTATGTGTCCAGCACATAAGCTAAAAATAAGACAAACGCGATTCAGCTAAATAAATCTTCCTGGCAAGTCATTTAACTCTCTAGCAGCTAAGTTAATTAATTTCATTTAATTTAAAGGCAAGGCTAATTAATGTAGTCAAATGAAATTCAAAGCAGCTAACAAAAAGAGCTAAAACCCCTTAACTTTTGTCTATTTATAGCATAAAAAAATGGTTTGCAATTAGCATAAATTCAAACGTGCCCCCAGAAATTCCCTCAATAATAAAAATGTGTTCCCAAGACAAAAAAGAACTGGAAAAAAGAATATATAAAACCATTTTCTGAATGGGCGTAGCACAAGGCAGACTTTAATAAATCAACACACGTCACATTTAGCCGCCGGCAGTTAAGCTAAACTCCTGGCTGCTTCCATCAAATGGCAAACGAATTCGAGGAAGAAAATTAAAGCTGATTTTCGGTTTGTGTACTAAATCCATTAATGAGTCCGTATTTGTTGAACTACAAAGTACTATAATATTAGAATGTAACATAATATATAATATGTAATAATAAATGCATATTTCATTATAATCTAAGATACAGACAATCTTCTCCCTCTTTAAGAATTTAATGTAGCTCAACATTTATGTGCGATTTTTATGAAAGTATATCAAATAATTTTTCGAGAATTTGAAATTATCGCACAATATTTAGAGATTCCCTGGAATAAGTAATTTTTGACTGTCACGACTTCATTGGACTGTTGCCTAAAGTAAAGTGACGGATTTACCATTAGCCAATTAAAATGGGAAATCAGAGTATAGTGGTTTTGTTGAATGCATATAGCAGGCAGAAGGAGGCGTGTCCGTGTATCTTCTTGATCAGTCCATAAGTCTGTCCATAAGTGTAAACAGCACGATTTCAGAAGATATAGGAGCAAGAGACTTCTTTTTGTGTTTATTATTTTAGTGTTATGTCCGTAAATTATACGCGCAGTACAATTTTATTTAAGAAAGTCGATAACTTCTTTCGTTTCAAAGTTATCGATAAAACATATTTTAGAAATTATATATCGGTTATCTTTAGAGCTAGAGTCTTCAAGTTTTATATATATTTATATTTTATTTATTTATTTATATATACACTAATTTACTACAATTATGATTTTTGTCAGATTTATGATATCGACGCCAATTCCTACTTGTTTTTTTAAATATATTTATATTTGTCACAGTATTAAACTTATATTAAAATATGATATGGATAAGTCAGCTAGTTGTCATGTTCTAGATTTCAATAGACTTCATAGTCTCTTTCACACTTATTACTGAAATATGATTTCAGGATATGAAATATAGTTTATTATCCAATAAGAAGCTGCACAATATAATCCATACTGCCATACTCTTCGCAACTGCAGACATTGACAAAAGTCTGCAGATAATGCCAGAGCTTGTCTTTCATTTACCAACGAATTGAATAAATTTGAGTCGACATGACGCAAGCATCAAAGACTGGCTCCTAGGCCTACTGGCCCATTGCTGGGCACAGTTGGAATTTAAATAGGTAATTAAGTGGCACCGGGAACAGGCCGAACAGCGGAGCTAACAGCGTCAAATGGCGGTCGGTCGCCATGTTATGCATATTTAAATTGGTATTATTTTTGTATTTTTGTATTTGTATATGAATTTGACGCAACTGACCAAGGACGCGGCAATAATATGCGGCGTGGTATTAGCAGCTCACGCACGCTGTGTGACACAAAAAACATAATGAAAATGCGAATTAAATAAAAGCAAATTACGTATATTCGTATACATTGCGTGCAAATCATGGTCGCGATCAAGTGAAAATGAAGCAAGATTAATTATACTACATTGGTGTGGTGCGACTTCTACCTCAGAGCCTGCTTCATGCCACATGCCACACGCCGCGTTAATACTAACAAAAGGCCACAAATGTCATATTTTACGAGTGCGTTTCGGGGTTATTGTTACAGACGAGCATACAATATATATATATATGTATATATATTTGTTTATATATATAAAAAAAATATTATAAGTAATATAAGAAGACGAAAAGGAATGTGGCCCCAGCAAGCAATGAAATTTCATTGCAGCCACTTTACAGTCAGCCCCACTGCTGACCACAAAATTTAATTATCTGCTGCCGCTCTCCACGCACCACTTTCCTCCTGCCCCATCCCAAGATGGCAATTAGAGTAGCCAAGATAAATAACAAGAAGAATGCAGACAAGTTGCAAAGTTTAACTTGGAAATTATATTACATTCAAAAAAAAAAAAAGCAAAAAAAAGAAAAAGAAAAAATGTTAAGGCCTTCAAATGGCGAGCAGCTGTCAGGCTCATATACAATTTATAACGAATAAATATGCCAAATCTGACCAATTTGCAATAATTTGCTGTCGAGTAACAGTAAAAATACAATTTAGTTTTTACTGCATTAATATCAATTAGGCGCACGCCTAATTAGTGTAAAATATTTATACATTTTATCAAAGCATTTAATGCTAATTTCAATTATAATCATCAATTTAAAGCGTATACAAAAAACAAGTGGCAAAGCTCTAGTCGAGACTGCTCGACTACGAGATCCCCTGAATCCTCCGAAGAACCAATAATATTCCAAGAAATTTTAGATTCATTTCTGCACGCGTAACAAACTATACATGCACAAACACGTAAGCAGCCCTACGCTGATATACGGTTGCACGCATGTATGTGTGTGTACGCATTGCAGGCGTCTCGCTATCTCACTTGCTCTGCCTCGTGGGTTAACTTATTTCATTAATATATGCTAAATCAATCTGTGTGACTCTAGTATTTGAAATACATTTTTTACACGTTTGGGGATGTGGGGGTTTAATTGGGGATCGGTATCCAATGTCTGACGAAAACGGAAATTGTATTAAATTAGTATCTATATATATGCAGGTGACTTGGAGACTCTAGCTCTAAAGATAAACGATACATAATTTTTAACTATTTCTAGATAAATGTTTTAATCGATAACTCTGAAACTAAAATAGTTATCGATTTTAAGAAATAATCTCGTATACCGCGGACCAATACACGGACCTAACACAAAAATAATGAAGTCTTTAGCTCTTATAGTTTCTGAGATCGACGCCTTCATACATACGGACGGACGGACGCACGGACGGGGACTTTATTCATCACCCTGATCAAGAATATATATACTTTATGGGGTCTGCCAGGTCTCCTTCTGCCTGTTACATACTTTTAATAAAACCATTATACCCTGATCTCCCATTTTCAATGGGTTCAGGGTATAATTAACTAAACTTATTAATGTTTGATAAATTAGTAAATAGATTAAATAGCTTAAATATATTTATTTATATGAATTTTAATTTAATTGAAAAGCAGGATTTCGGTGAAAATTTCTTTATATTGCGAGTTTTTTATATATTTCAGCATCATAAATCAAATTACTAATGCATTATAAAAAGTAATTTTCATTTGATTATGCAGATGTGAGTTGAAACCTCGAAAAGGGAATATGTGTGTGGAAAGCAACATTATTTTAAGCCCACAATTTTGTCTGTTTCGTGGTTAAGTGACTTCATGTGAGCGAGTATGTGTGTGGATGTTTTTCTATGCTTACACAGAATGCTAAACAAATCAGTTCGCCTGTGGATAAACTGGCTGGCTACTCTCGACTGGAGTCTTCTTATTTGCCTAAGAAAACAATTTTTTATTCTCAAATGTATTTATTTACAACACAAATGTGATAAGCCAAGTGTTACCATCAATATTGAAAGGAATTCCCTCAATTTTTTAGTATTCAATCAATTATAATTTCCAAAATTTTTATGTTTGACTTCAGAGTTTTTAAGAGTACTTCCTGTTGTTATTGGAAGGGCCAATAAAAAAATATTTCATTATTTAATTTGATTGGAAATAAACCTGATATGTAAACAATGTTCAATGTGTAAATATGTGAAATAAGATTTATTTACTTTTCTTTTTTATGTGATTTTTATTGTCAATTGAAATATAAAATCAATAATCCACTTAAATAAATAAGAAAAAAATATTTATTCTAAAGCCTTTCATTCTACTTCGAATACAAATAAAAACAAGAACCAATTATTCATTTTGTGCATTACAAATAATGAATACCCTCAAATATTCGAATAAACTCTAAATATTGTACAATCTTTATGGCCGCCAATAGAACATTGGCTTAAAAGCGCAGGTCATAAAACTCTTGACAGCAAAAAAACTACAACAACAACAACAACAATAACAGCGGCGTGTCAATAAAAGTGTCAATCAAATCAATGGACAAACAACACTCAGCCATTTTTCACACACATTTTCTGCACACACACACACACTACTCACACATACTCACACACATATGGTGTTTGTGTGAAATATGCGCCTGCTGTTGCATACTTGTCTGAGCGACCGCCATTTTGTGTCAACATAGAAGAAACACAAGAGGCAAGAGTTAAGCAGATACTTTCAGAATGTTGAATACTCTTACAATTGATTAAATTTATTTCATTTAATCATGAGATAGATGCCTAATTATAATTATTGTATTATTATTATTATTATGTTTATTATTACATGCAAAATAAATATGTTAATGTTTGTTTTGTTATTCAGTTTTAATTTCATATTTTTAAAATTTATTTTTATTTTTAAAATTTTAACATTTTGTATTTATTTTCATACAAAAATGATTTTTGTTAAACATTTTTTTAGTTTTAATTCTTAAACATATTTATTTTAATTTTTAAGAGTTTCTATATTTTTAATATTCAATTTCCATTTATTTTTAGTCAAATTTATAACATAATAAATTTTCCTTTTCCCATATGGAGTTGAAACTTACACATTGTATTTATTTATATATTTTATTATAAATGAATATTTTTTCTTTTAGTTCTGCATTATCTGTTTCACAGGATATATAACTTGGGAAAGGGTATTTTATTAAATATAGCCAGCCACACATGTCACGCTGTCCAAAAGTCGTTTTTGTATGGCGTTAGCTAATTTTATATCTATTTCGTACATGCCTTCTTTCTTTCTTCCTTTGCGTTTATCCGCTGACAGTTTTAGTTCAGTTCTCGGTTTCTGTTTCAGGGTCATCGCCTGGCCATCGCCATGGGATCTTTATGTGACTTTTTACAGTCAGTCGACAATGTCCGCGCACATTCGACGTTTGCCATTGGAAAAAGCAACAGCAGCAGCAACAGCAGCAGCAGCAACAGCAGCAGCAGCAACAGCAGCAGCATCAACCAAATGAAGCTGAACAAATTCATCTGGCATCTGTTAAGCATTAAACATTTAACGCGGGTTCATTGTTAGCCAGGCCAAGTTGGCAAATATGCAAAATGAGAAATACTTTCATTTATCAATCTTCGGCTTAGCCAGAAAGACAGAAGGCACTGAATCAGAGAGTATGCAAATAAATCAGATGTCGGTTGCCAAGATTATTAATGGTATATTTCACAGCGCTTTTAGCTGATTTAGTCGGGATTAAAAGTCAATTCTTTTGTGCAAACAGGTGTTAACCATACAAGATACATCCATAATGCAAACGTGACGCTCTGCTGCGCAAATTAAGCAGCCATTCGAATATCCAATATCCAATATTACACGCATACTATCTAAAATTTACAAAAATTTATTGACGAACGTGCTTCGATTTCCAAGCACACATAAAAATCAGTCGGGCGCGAAACCACACAGAATCTCTTCAGCTCCCCCACCACACTTGACCCTCTATCAACCATATGAACTGGCAAAGTTTGTTCTTTGCCAAATTGAATTATGCAGTGATATTTTTTAAAGACACATGATACAAATTTAAGCTGAAACGTGCAGCTGTGTCCACAGAGCACAAGATTTGTTCAGGGACTATTACATCTTTAGCATTTACCAAGCACTCTCTGCTGCTCGTTCGGCCACTCCTGAGCACATGCAGCAGCACAACGGAAACCAGAAGTTGAAACTAAATCCTGTTGCCAGCACAAACAAGCAGCAGACGTACTTGACAAGTGGGCTTAAATGCAGGCTGTCAGCCAGCTTGCAGCATCTGTTACATGAAAGGCTTTGCTCTAAGTAGAGACTTTCTTTCAATTTAACAGAATAAAAATCCAGGCTGACTGGGTGACTGTCTGATTGGCGATCAAATCACCGTTCGAACTGTGATAAGTGCAATTCTAAATTGATTTCTCTTCATGGATTCGAGAGCATTTAATTATAATATTATAAACTTGGGATGAGCATCTTAACTTTGTAAAGAGCAATTATTGGGTAAAGAGACAATTTTTAATAAGCTCTACGATAGGGCTCTCTGGCCAATCTATTCAACACATGAAACGCAGCTTAGGATAACAAAAAACGATTATGAATCCCTTGGAATATCGAAGCATTTACCATAAATAAATAAAAGCTAATACTGGGTGCCCAGCGTTAATCACACCAAGTGCTGGAAATCAAATACAGACAATCCCCATCCTAAGCCCTGCAGTTACAAATGCCAGACACCAGCTTTAATTGCGCATTAATGTTTATTGCGGAGCGGAAGTGGCGCCATTTTCCCGCTCTCCAATTTCCCCCCATTTGTTTAGCTATGCCAACAAATCCGCTCGCTGTCTGTTTGAGTCGAGCTCCGCTGGAAATACTCTATGCCGGGGGAATGGTAAATATGTCACATTCTTAAGCTACACGATAAACAATGGAGAAAATCTTAGTATGGTCACCCCTAGGCTGCCCTAGGTATGATGCCCCTCGCATTAGAGCTGATTTTCCATCGTACAAAAGATTTAAAGCCAAAACGGATAATAAACGATGAAAGCCAAACTCTTTAAATTCCAGCTGAAACAAGTAGTACATGCAATTATTTATTAATAAATGTTAAATTTTAAATAAATACAATATTTGATCAGTTAAAATGTTTGCCTTACAAATTCACATGAAAAAATGTTGCATACTTTTATGAGTTTAATTAGCAACAAGGGAACAATTTGGTTGTAATAAAGACTTTTCATTTGGACATATTTTGGCTCAGTGAGTTGGCATTAATTTGACCATAAAACATTTTCATTTTATAAAGTATTTAGTACGCATATGATATAAAGTTTCGTTTGTAAGTGTATGTAAACAAAAATTCAATTATGAATATAATTTTAAAATGTTTTACTTATACTTTTTAGTAATATTCAAAAAAGTAAAACATCAAAATATTAAACAAATTTTTTAATACAAATGTAAATATTATACAAGTTTTATCATTTGATTATTATAAGACCTTAAATTGACGTTGTATTTTTTTATTGAAAATCATCTAGAAATATTTATATTAGAATATTTTTAAGTTTTGCTTTCTATATTAATGTAACACTTTCAGCTCTAACAGCTCTAATATCTAACTCAAGCTTATTCACATTTGAATAATTTCCTTTTATATATTTATATTTATATTTTGTTAGGGTATTGAAGAAGCGATAAAAACTCAAGACATTTTTTGTAGGGATTTCGTCCATTTTGTTTCATTAATTTTGTTGCTTCGTGCAGTCGGTCTCTGAATTTGTTTTGTATTTCCTGGTCTGCTAAGCTCAAATACTTCCGCCTGCTTGCGCGCCATTGTGGCGCAGAATTTATGGTGTAGTTGGCTGGCAGTTTCCGCCGCATTTTCCACATGCTTGCCGCAGGATAGGAGAGTGCTTTAAGTTTAACGCCATTCTGTTGGATATATTAATTGGGTTATGCTGCGACAACCTTTTGACCTTTCGCTTGCCGCCCTTCAGCAGTAATGCGTGCCATCAGCATAGCCCACAGGCTATTGATGAGGATTAGCGTTCGTCTGCAGTCGAGTGTGCTGCTCGTCGATAGGGTGTTGATTTGTTTGGACAGCGGTTGGGCAAACTCTTCGCCACATTTGCCAGAGATAGGAGGCGCTTTGTTTTTCAGCTTGTCGGCGAGTAGAGAGGCAACAAATATTGACGTATTAGTCAGTTTTTGTTTAGAAAATCAGAAAAAAAAATTTGAAGTGGACTTTTTAAAAGCATATAATGGAGGCTAAAGCGAACACAGTGGTAAGGTTCAGACATCAAACTAAGCACGGGCTTACCTTAACCTTTTTTCTAGGAAAAGAGCGTTCTGTCGCGCATTAACATGTTTAACCAGCACGTGGAAGAGCACAAAAAGTGGCAGCGCATCAATCCCTTCTCGCATTACAATGTGCGCGATATCCCGAAGCAAAGCATTCAGAAGGACCTGTACGGCACCCCACCCGCGGGCAGCTTGTCTGAGAGGCGGGCGGTGCAGGCTCAGATTCTATCCCTTCAAGAGATCCTCCAGCTATGCGAGCTGATCAATGAAAAAGGCGAACAACAGTCCGCAGATGAAGCAGGAGAAGTTAGTGTCATGTTTGGCGTACTCTTTGAGGTGCGTATTATTGGTTGCGGCATTAACGTAAATGTGCCTCCATTAAGGTAATTCATTCTCCTGTCTTTCAGATGTACAATCACATCTCTGATAAACTGCTGGGCACACTGCTGTGCGCGCGCAAGCACAAATTCATTGATTTCGAGGGCGAGACACTATTTCAGGGTCGCGACGATAGGAAAGACGTACGTCTCTTGCGACCTTTCGAGGAGCTAAAGGATGGCATCTTAAGCAAAATTGAAAGCCTACGTTGCATTCTCGCCGAGCAGACGGAGGAGCCTGAGGAGCCTGTGGAGCCTGTGGAGCAACCGTAGCTATGTAACACGATGCCTCGCTCTTGTAGGTGGCACGTGGCACGTGGCACTTGCCTGTCATACAATCGCTGACCCGTGTCACTCGTGCCACACACCGCACACCGCACAGCACACAGCACACAGCACACAGCACACGCCACACCACACGGCACGTGCGCCACTCTCCAAGCCTTTAAAAGCTAATTGAATTAACATTTCGGCTGCCTGAAGCCCACTCAGCTCCAAGGACCCAAAGCAATACCCGAAATGATTGTCCGCCCAGCCTCCCCAAATGCTTGCCAAACGGCGCCCTACTGTGATCTGCGAAATAAACCTGCCTCTCAAATTATCACCTCGGATACACAGCTAATGTATCAAGAACACATTTTAGCCAACATGTATATGCAAATAAATATCTTTGAAAAGCCCTCGGCTATTGTAGCTCACTACGACAGCCGCCGGAAATCAGTTCAAAGCAACGTCATGTGGCATGTGGCTAGGTTACCAAATATTGTTATATATACCCACCTAGCTTACAGCAATATATGTACATATATATTTGTATTTGCACGTAAGTCATTTCGTCTGCATTTGTTGTTGTTGTACATCCGCCAAGCACAGTGGGCAATGTTATTAGAATTTATTGGTGTTCAATTACAACTTCGTTAACGCCCAATCGACGCTTTATAGAAGAATGCAAGTTAGCAATCGTCTCATATGGAGATATGTTAAGTGGTAAGAATAGCTATTACTTCTTGTTCAAGAGGTGGCAGTAATAAATATTTGACCAACAGTCCAATGAAATTCATGAATAATAGATTCACATAGTAAAATTAGTTAATGGTTTACAGTATTGCGGAAAAAACTAATTGATATAAAGTTAAAGTTTCCCTTTTCAATGAGCATTATTTTTAACTACTTTATTATTATTCAAATAGTTCTTTGGGCTTAATTTGCATCTGAAAGCATTTACCATTCCCGTCAATCTTACTACTTCCTTATTATATCAAAAAAGTATTTTGTGTAACTTATATAAAGGCCTGTCAGTAATATTTAAAGAGATTTCAGCACTTAACGAGCAGATGCAGTACAATGTAAAGAGTTCAGCACATGAAGGCCAATTGCAATACCTTTAATTACTATTCTTCAACTGTATTAATGGAAAAATATATATCGGATTTTTTTTCTATCATAGAAACTTTCATATCTTCACAAAGTTTTTACTTCACGCATCAGCACAGATGTAAACATGATGATTAAGTTCGGCTTTGTTATTATCAATACTATTTGATATACATTCAAGTTAATGTGTTCATCAACTTTTAAATACCGCAGACGGTATTTGTATTTGTTGTGGTGTAGTCAAAGCAAACCTCAAGTGCACCACGGTATTTTCTTTTTCTTTTGATATATTTTTAATGTGTAATTAGGGTTTATTATTTTTCGAGGTAGGCACTGTTCACCCCACCCTCGTCCCTTGCTGCCACTACTGACTGCCTGCGCTGGGCGTGAGTGTTCGACTAATGTACCGTTGATTTGATTTAACGACAAATTGCTGCTGGGTGTGGTGGAATAAGGAATGGCTGGGAAGTAGAACCGACTGGCATATTGTCTCGTAATTCGCGATTGCTTTCACATTTATGGAGCTACATTTAACGCACTCGGTGGAGTGAATGCTCCCATGATGACATTGAAATTGGGCATGCCTAATTCAACATGGAACATGCGTAATTTATGTGTATTGCGGAGTCCTCGCTTTTCAAAAATTTCCTTGTCAGCGTGTCAGGTTTTTCTTCTTGTCTGACAGGCAGGCAAGACATACGCATCTCTTGCTTGATTCCGTTCATTTATTTGTTGGGGGAACAACGTCAGCCCATAGCATCCAAAATAAACACGTTTCCGTTTTAGCAATGGATTTTTGTTCTATGCAAATGCCAGGACACGGATCGTTGCGCACAACTTCCGTGCCCCATTTATCCGGCAGCCAACTACAACGGAAGGCCGCACCAATGCTAATGCTCAAGCAAAGCGCATAAAATGGCCCCATACACTTTCTGTATGTATGCGTGTATGTGCGTACGTGCGTGTGTGTGTGTGTGTGTGAAAAGGAGAGAGAATGAGGAGATACTGCAGGCGCTGATTGCTCAACTCGAAAATTGTCAAGGTCCGTTTTTTTGGGGATGAGCCGTGAGAGTCTCGATTGATCCCTTGCGAGGCGACTAAACCTGACTAAACCTAAACTCTCAACTAGACTGGTCTAAGGTAAGCAACACAAGTGGACACCATATGTCAAATGAGTCACTTGATATGCGTGTCCATGTGTGTGTGCGTGTGTGCGTGTGTCTGTAGTTAAGTGTGTTTGCCGTCAACATATGACTTGTGTCTGGCTCTGTTTAGATTTCTGCATAATTTTGGTTACTAAATGTATTCCTAAGTATTGAATTTTCTTTTTGGAAACGCTCCAATAAGCTTATTGACTTTTTGTTTTTGTTTGCCCGCACGAAATTCTGTTTAGACATAACATTTAATAGCTGCCAAAATCAATTTTCAAGGCAAACTTTAAGCATATATCAAAGAGCTTCACATATTTTCAATATTGTTGAATAAATTGTTTACCAAAAGTCTTTTGTACTTTCTACTTATTGGGAACCGCAAATAATAAGTCCGAGTCCCATTTCGATAGCTTACCTTTCGCAGGCCTTAAAGCTTTTCTTGTATGCCTTTTGTGGCTTTAATATTGCTTTCCCTTCTGTTTGGGCTTCAGCAACTTAAGTCCAGTAAGAAGTCGGCTTCGGCGTTGGCTGTTGGCTTAAATTTCCGTCAAAACTGGTAGCTAATTTATGAGCACTTTGTGGCTGTGTTAGTTGGAGGACGTAAGATGAGCACGCAGTGCACATCGCGCGCTTCCGTTTCCCGTTTCCGGCAATATTTTTCGAGCTGCTGTCGCTCGACGATATTGTTCTTTTGTGCGAGTCTCAAAGGATTTGCCAACAACAAGGTGGTAAGCTGTTTTTGATTAGACCACAAAGGTCAAACGCGTGGCGAAGGCGACACATTAACAATGTCATAAACAAAGACTGAGCAAAACCTTTGTCCAACGCAATCATAAAATAGTCATTTAACAATTGATAAGCCTTGCCACGTAGCTGTCACAGACAATAGAAATGCCAGATGACGAAGATTCTGCACCATTCTGGGGGTCAGTCAAGTCGCCGTCGCAGTTGTCAAAATATGCCAGCCATTTTGAATTTCAGCAAAAGCAATAAGCAAACAAATTATATTTATGGAAATTTGGAAGTGATAAAATCGATGCAAAAAAACTAAATATAGAAAAATAGCCCGCCGAGCTGAAAAACTTTGCAGACGACGCCAATCACGCAGTCTCAAACGACATTTTTCGAAAGCATTATCTCTCAATTGGATACCACAATTCTATTATTTATATCCTGCACATGGCGAGCATTCGCATTGCTGTGTTTGTGCCAAGTTCATCTCGATGTACAAGATGTGCTAGGCTCAGGAAAGAAGCTAGCTAGCCAACTGGCCAAGCAGAAAGGTCACTGCGTCTTACCCTGAGCCAAACCATCAGCAAGTGACAGTGATAAAGCACTTGGCAATGAGGCAACAAAGTGCACACAAGCGAGGCTGAGCGGAAACAACAATAACACAATCCTTTCAATAGAAAGTTCGACTCAAAGTACTTCTCTTTAACATAAACAATGATTATTTTATATTTAAATAGCTCATAGCAGACTCTGAGTGTAATAAATTGAAGTCGCGTCACTTCTTTAACCCTTTCGATTAATCAGTTTATTTTGAACATTTGACGGTCTCATTTTTGGATATGCATACGAATACTGATAGTTAAAATATATGTATAATCTATGATTTGTGAAATGGCCTTGTTGATGGTTTTTACGCTGACACCAAAATTTACTCATTTCATTTCTCTCTAGTGCTTGAAGCATTAGCATAAAACACAATTATTTTTCAAGATCTCTAAACATTTAAGACAAAAAATAAAATAAATAAATATGTTCATATAGATATTCTATAAGCATATAAATTTGTATCCATTTGTATTATGTACTACATAAATTTCATATATTTAAATTGGTAGACAGTTTATGTTTATAATATACAGTTATTTTATTTATATACTGAATGTATGTACAAGTTATTAATCAGGAATTAAAATTAATTAAAATTAAATGTTGGGCCCAGCAATTAGCGCTTCATAAAAATTAAGAGCGGCAGTTTGCCGAACGTATTAGCATAGAAGAGAATTTATAAAGAAATTGCTCTCTCCTATTTCAGCGTTCATTTGTTTTGCTTTGATCAGCCGGTTCGCGTAGATCGAATTAAGGACATAATTTACTCTCGCTTAGTGCAGACGTTAGTGCAGATTGTTATGGTTGACTATTATTTATATATTTACGTATAGTAGCGGACAGCACGACAGCCAAAGTCGCTTGCTCGCGTCTAGTAAGCAGCTCTGTGAAACCGACAAACAATAATAAACTCATCTCATAGTGCTAATAAAATTGTGTTTTAAATTTAAAGCTATTCGAAAATCTCGATAGCTGAACTTTAAAAAATGCTAAAAGGGCAGACTCCAGAAAGAATATTATATATAGTTTCTATAAGAATATGTATATATGTATAAATATATCAATAACTATTACTATCACAACTAGAGACTTTAAATATTTCTCATAGCCTAGGCAAAATGCTTTTCAAATAATACAATTTTCTCAATTTCCCATTTTATTATTAATTAATTTGTGTATTTGAGCACTTCCTCTAATCTGTGTATGTATAATTTAATTTTTTAGTACTGTGCAAAAATATACTTTCTTGTTATGTTTTATTCTTGTTATTAAATCAATTACTTATAGCCGCTAAGCATGGAGTTTTCTTTTAATACCTGCAAAGTTTGCATAGGTATACATAGATACAATTCACGCAGCTTGTTTGAAAACAAAGTTCAGTCAAAGTTCCAGATTTCTACTTGTTATATGAAATTGTATTATAAAACTTTAGAAGTATCTTCTATTGTGTTCACTTTGCTGACTTATCTAACAAGCTCTGCCAATTTTAAAAATCCTATTCATACTTTATCTTTCTTTGAAATTTTCTTCAGGGCTTATATTGCAAAACAAACACGTTATCCATCATTCCTCCCCCTCTACGCAGTATTATGACACTTCTCAGAGAGGCAACTTTCGTATTCATTGTATTGCGATTTGTTATGCCAATGCAGCTTGACTCTGAGCCAAAATCACATCACTGTAGCACGTCTTGAAGCATCAGCAAAATGTTTCATATTTCTTTGCTATTTTTTTTATCTTTCAAAATAAATATGCGATTTACTACATGCAGCTGTGCTCAGCTGGCTTTGAGGATACAACTCTCGGCATCTGCATTTTGTCGTAAGTCAATTTTGGTGTTCACTTTTCAGACAAGGAACTCTCAGCTGGCAATAGGAGCAGCTGCAGCCACTATACACACTGACAGCTTGGTGACCACGTGTTCCCGAGGGAGAGATATTTCAGGGTATCAAACTGCGTCCCAGAATCGTTCGTAAATCTTGCCAGCAGCCAGAGCCAGAGCCAGAGACAGAGCTGGAGCCAAAGCCTCTGAATGTGTATTAAGTTTTGGTTTGCGGTCATTTTGCCAATAAATTCAATGCCCGTGGGCGGCAGCTGCGTCTCCTGCAACTACCGTCTCGGCATGCCTCTGCCGTACTGTGTAATTGCGTGAAATAACAGTTTCTAATGCAGGATTCTTTGCTCCATGGCCCGTATGTCAAATCAAGAGAAAAAAATCGGAATGATTCAATTTAAGTTTCCTCGGAGCTTCAAACTTTCAGTTTCCACTTGCTACAGTTGGATAACTTCTAGCCGTGCACCATACAAAATTAAAACTTTAATTAAATTAGTTATCCGTCCACATTGACAATGACTCTGCAACAGCGTACTCTGTGTGTGGATGCAATACACAATTCGCACGTCATTCAACTGATTGTCATTCAGCTTTTTATAGCGCGCACATGGTCCAAAAGCCTCAAAACAGCGAGAAACAAAACAAAACTGAAAAGAAAGCCATAAAAACAGAGCTGCTAAACCATAAAAAAGGATACAGCAGTAGCAGCCCGACAGGCGCCCAATCAGGCGCCAATCGACCCGCCCCGCCATTCAAGATACGAGTACGAGTTCGAGTGTAATAAAATTATATTTAAAGAAAGTATTTGCTCTTTTTTGTTCGGCACTTGTATATGTTGGCAGGGAAATTTATATTTCTTGCACTAATAGACCATGCGATCGAAAGATAACTGAGAAACCGTTTCAAGCAGAACATTCTTTAAGTTTCCTTAAGTGAACATTTAGCATGAATCATATTCTATATGCAGTAAATAAAAATTCGAGAGTAAGGGGTCAACTTTTGCGAAAGTGATTGGAGCAAGCAGACTCCATATGGTTGATCAATTGAGTCGATCTAGTCAAGACTGCCCAGTCGATCGAGTCTAGTCGAGCAGTTCTACTTTAAGAATTGTTAATTTATTGCAATTGTCTAAAAGTAAATGCATAAAGTGATGCATAAACAATTTGAATAAATGAATATAAAATTGAACTTATATGTATATGCATATATAGAATATCTAAAACCTTCCACGTATTTTTAGACGCGGTTTTCGCTACAATCTTTGTTAGAACAAAAGTCAATTCCTTGTAGAGATGCAGAAGAAAAAATCCATTTGCTTTGGCGATAATCTGCAAGCTAAAAGAAGTAAAAGTCAAAAGTTAATAATAAAATGCGACAAAGATTCAATTGACTGCAAGCATATGTTGGGCTTACTTTTGCTGAAGCAAGCAAATTCATGTTCTCTGCAGACTTTCAACAGCTGTAAGTACCCATAAAAGGTAGCAAAGTCTTGGATTTACGCTGTGGCTTGAAACGGATTGAAAGTCAATCAAATTGTGTGTGTGTGGAAAAGTTGAACATTGAATGAAATAGCGATAACAGTTTGTAAAGAAACTCTTTGCTTAAGAGTTAATTATTATATAATTTTGAGTTGAAGAGAAAAGTGAAATTTGGCAAATTGTCAGAGAAGCTTAAAACTTTCGCTGATAATTTATTAAGTGATTCATCAATATGCCAATAAATGCTTTATACTTGAAAGACAATGGCGAAGCTTAAAAGTTTTGATTCGCGTGCTCTTAAGAACTGCAAAATTAAAAGAAAACAATAAACAACAATCACCAAACAGCCTAAGTTCAATCGATATTACCAACTTGGCACGTTTGCAGTGGGCGTGGCGAACGACCTTACCACCTTATCAAGTTGAACTCGATGGATTGACAGATTTATGGTCAGCCGAGCTGTAAGTGAATGGAAGATATAGTCTTTATTGAGTTGAGCTGCCCTATTTATAAATAGGGTATACTAGATTATAATACATTTCTAAAAGCTTAGCTATTTATTTATTATCTCAATTGTTAGTCCAACAAATCCCTTGGAGCATATTTACTTTATGGTCGAGTTTAATGATTAAATTAAGATGATGAGCAGAGCAGTAGAGGCGCAAATTTAACATTGAACGAGTGAAAGTAACAAGGGACAAGTACGCAATAAACATTAAACTAATTTCCTCGTTTAGAGGAAACACCATAAAGTCTATTTAACTTGTTCCGTTGTTGTTCTTGTCAATGTTAGTTGTGCATTGCCGACAACGAAACCAATGAAGAACGATTCAGTTGGGGGTTGTTGAAGATTCCATGCCCAAGTAAGTATTTAACATGGACTCGATGACTGGAGCCATGACGTAATTGTAAAGTGTATTCGTTAGTAGAAAAGCCAATATTTTTTAAATGCTGCCAGAGTCAAAAACTTTCAGAGATCTTTTCAAATAAATTATCCAAAAAGTTCAGAAAAAACTTGATGCAGACGTAAAAGACTTTTAAGAGTCTAGCTCTTGCCAAATAGTTGATAAATAAAGATTTAATGACAGCGCCCATTCACGGTGTATACAAAAGTAGATTGCACATGGCAATTGCTTATAAATAGTCAACAGAGGCATCCACTGGCCTTTTACTGGCTGAGCAACAATGTTGCAGCAACATTCACACACGCAGAACATGTACTATAGAAATACGCAAGTAGTTTTTATGAATGAAACACATGCGACTGGCTGAACAGTGACCGAGCCTGGCAACATGTCGCATGCGCAATGGGAATATCAATGTGACTTTGTCGGCAGTCGGAAAATCTAGAGAAACTCGGCTGGCGGCGCAGTTGGCTGTCAGCGTTCAACGTGGTCGTGCCCAACGTGGACCTGCCTCAGGGGTACCGCTCGAGTGAATACATATTCTAGGTACATCGCCCGGTGACGATGTGTGTTTAAAAATATCACTTGCATTCTGTCGAGCAAGATGACAACATACATCCAGTGAAAGTGAGAAAGAGAGAGTGAGCGAGAGTGAGAGAGCGCTCTGTGTGTAAATCAGTGAAAGAGCGACACTGCGAAAGAGAGATAGAATGCTGATATTCTTGTTTATATTGAAGAGAAATACAAATTAATTAAGAAAAATACTCAATATTTCAAATCGTTTACAGAGGCATCGTTAAAGTGCAGCCGTTAAATTCAAAATGTGAAAGTGCAATAAATAATTTAAATAATTCATATTGTTTGGCTACAAATAAACAGCTGCTACGTAATACATATACATATATATAATCAAGTAAATAAAATACTTCTAAAACATAGAAAGTGAAAAAGAAAAATTCTGCGAGCATCACATAAATTTATAAATAAATAAAATTAATATATATTTATGTATATTATTAAACAAAGAGCGAGAGAGTGAGAGAAAAAAAAATCATAAAAACCAAACGAAAAATTTGAAACGTGAAAACATATCAGAAAATTAGCCATTTCAAGCAAACGTAACCAGATTATGAGCATAAGAAACGGAAATTTGAATGTCGTTTATAGCATGCCCTCATGTATGTATGGTCGGTAATTACCTATAAGTGATGCCATCCATGCCCTGGCATTGATGGCTGACATTTTTTATATGAAATATGCAAATGAGTCAACGCGCCGTCGCCTGGGAATTGGAATCACTTCGCGTCAGTTGGCAAACAAAAAAATGCAGGAGCACACGGACATGGAATTCAGACAACTGATTCACATAAGCGGAGGCACAGTTTTCTGCATTGTAAATTAAATTCCCCAAGGTAACTTCATTAATCTTTAAAAAAATACATTAAAACGAGCAAGAATTTTGCAGTCGAATGCACTCGACTGCTTAATACTTGTTCAGAATTCAGGAATTGCTAAAATGTATATAAAATGTATGTTACTAAAGCCTGAAGTATATTATTTAATCCTCATTCTAAGGAATAGCGTTTTACCTGCGAAAGCGAGGGCTTTATCTGAAACGACCACATATATATTTCGATTTGAAAAAGTTATTCCTTTTCAACTTTCATTTGCTCACCTTTCATAAGAAATTGAATTTTCTGTCACAGCTTAAAGCTGTGGTAAGCTTAACGGAATTCCATGTAAAACTTGAACATCAATAAAAGACATCAATCTTAGCTGTGTGAGAAACTTCTCTGCTGCTGAAACTAAAGCTAGCATATAACTTTCATTCTTTTTTATTAAAACAACATCTTCAACATCTTTCTATCAGTAATACTTCATCTTAAATGTTATATTTACGAAGAAATATATACAAATTTAAAGATGAACAAATAGATGTACAGAAAAATCTGTAAGATAACATTCAAATTGAGAATTTAATAAATAGAGCTATTTATGCAGCTTCATTTGCTGCATAAATACTTACTGAATACATCAAGTGATACCCTTACTTATTAAATAAAACTTAACTTCATTAGTTTCTATCCATGTAGTTAGTTTTTCCAATCGTAATAGTTTTATTCTCTTTTTTTAGTACATCTTACCTTTTTTCTGTAATGTGTTCATTCCGAATTCTGATAGAATTTTGCATCAAATCAACCAATCTTAATAACAATACTATACACATATATAATATGATTTGAGAAACATTCAACTTTACTTATTATACTTTATGCATATGACAGAACACGTACGAAGAGCTTTAAGTTTAGATGGATTAAAATTTAATGAAATATTTTATTTAATTTTCAAAATCTTCAAAAGTAATTTGAAAACCACAAAGAATTTTATCAAGATTGTATAACTTTACTAGAGTAACACTATAACAAAGTAAAACAATGAAAATTACATGCTCTTTTAAGAATCTAATTCAAAGTACACAGAAATAATAGCAAAGATTGCAAAGAATATTTTAAAGTGCTTTCTATCACCCTTGGCCTTCTCGATTCAAGTTTGGCCTTTTCAATTAAATAAATAGCAAAAGGTTTATGCTTTCATTATAAATCGGCTTTTATTGAGTTTTTAGTTTTCTGTTAACAATAATAAAATCATGCAAATATAATACTTTATTCAAATTTATTGATTATTAATTAATTATATTTGATTATCTAAAGCTTCAACATAAATTACATATTTAATGTACATGTGTACATTCAAGCAAACCAAGTATTTTCCCCACATTTGCTGAATAAATAAACTCGATGCAGTCATCTCGATTGCCTTAGCCCAAATACTATTTCCACTTTCAAAGCACTTAATATTATTCAATCGAGAAAAGTGAAATGTAATCAAATGAGAATAAATGTTTTAGGCTGGCGAAATTTGTGCAAATTGGAAATTAAGTAAACATAAACGTATGCACACGCACATCCACTTGCCAGCAATTCTCACCCATTTGCAGGTGAAGAAATAAATATTTTCTTTCTAAATGTCTGTATGGATGAGATGCTTAGCCGCCCAGGATAGGTTAGGGTGGCTGTGCCGCAAACAGCCTTGATGCTGAGTGAGCGCTGCATTGCGATTTCTGTGGGTGGGTACTTACTGTCAAGATGATTAAGTACGCACCGCATATCACGATGCAGCAGTCATTTACATAAAAGCTGGCAACATCATCTCAAAAATAACTGCGTCGCCCATAATGGCTCTGGTGAAATACATTTGCTGGGCTTCAGCAGACATCCACATGCTTGTAGGCTAGCAGACAAAGCGCATAAAAGGATAATAGACGCACCCAGGCATAAATCAGCTGCTTTATGTACACGACCATGGGCGTGGGTCTGTCTGTCGAGCATAGGCATTCGGCGTTCAGCGTCGAGTGTCGAGCACCTGCTCATTGAGCAATCAAATCGCGCAAATTCACACAATTATGCTCACAAATGTGAGCTCTGATCCCTGATCCTTTGCATTGCACGCATTGCGATGTCCTCATTAAAAATCAACCAACAAAAATATGTAAATTGAAGAATTACTTGAGCCAAGCGTCATGCTCTTGCAAATTATAATGACATTCATTTTACATTTTGGCCATTTGCTTCGCCTTCGCTGAGAAAAAGCCTTGAAACTGTCAACTAAAAATATATCGCAAGAATTTTTCTCTCCCTCTCACGAGCGTGGCTCTTCTTTTCAGAAGCGAGCGCCGAAATATAATAATAATTATTTTATCTGCTGTTTTCATTTTGTGGTTCAGCGTGCCTATACTCAATGCTCAGACTCGTGTCAGAGCATATCTCTTCGAATATTTTATATGCTGCGCCGCACGCTCCCAACATGCTATAAATTCTATACTTACCCATATATACCACAATCCATACACCCATATGCCGTGGACCCATATACCACATGCATTCATAAATTTCTCAACTATATTAGATACTGCCTCGACTCAGCCAGTCGACAACAATGCCTCCGCAATCGCTGATAAGTAAAAGCTACATGTGTCGCCTGTGGAGCAGACACAATAGAATTAGACGGAGGCGCTGTCCCCGAGTTAGTGGCGCTCGCATCATTTACAGCTGTCCAACGAGCCGTATAAATTAATATACTTAAGCAGTTAATTAAACGAATTTACGAAAAATGCCTAAGGCAAAATGCCAACGGCGGAAAACGAATCGCCACACAGAGTGACAGTGCTTGAAAGGGAAATTTTTGTTTGACTTTTTGATCAGCTCCAAAAAGAATTTAGTTTTTTTTTTATAGCCTGAATTCATTGAAAATGGGAATTCATCCGATATCTCATCCGTCCATCCGATAACTCACCCCATCTCCAAATAATTAATAAGAAATCCAAAATTCGTTTACTTTTTTTTTACGTTTTTTGAGCTTAACTTCTACACAGTTTTAGCTAGAGACTTCAAATTTGTATATTTAAATAGATATTTTAAATACGCTGATTTTGTAATTTTCTGATTTAAGAAACGCATTTCAAATACTAGAGGCTTGTCATTTGGAAAATAGACACATTTAGATGCTAATATATTCTGAAAGTTTCATAAAGATTGTCCATCTAGAAATGGGGTTATAAGCGTCCAAAGTATAGCCCGACCCACCCCCGAGCCACAGCATCACGAAGAAGAGTATCACCTTTTAGCAGGGTTCAGGGTATCTCGTAGTCGACCAGTCTCGACTAGAGCCTTCTTTCTTATTTTATTATCATTCTTTAAGTGTTTACAATAAAACATAAAAACAATGCAGAAGTAAATGTCAAACAAAATTATTATTCATTGACATATTTGATTAATAAAAGAGAAAATTATATTATATTTGAGTATGAAACAAGCTTTGATGCCTGCCCGGGCAGCTTTTTCCAGTTTTCATCTAGACCCAAAAATACACCAAAACACCCACGCACACGAATAATGTGCTTCTTCTTCCCGAATTAAATGGATTTTAATAAAATTGCTAGTGGCAATATGGTATATGGAACAAATCACAATTTTATATATAAAACAAATGTGAGGGACAGGAAAGAAATACAAAATTTAGAGCAAATATGGCGACTCTAGCTGCCCGTGCGTGATATGATATTGAGACATACTTTATTTAAATATTTTCATGAATATTAAAAAGGTTTCGATGATATCAAAGTTACTTAAATCAACACGGACTATAGGAGCCTCGTCATGATTATTTATTTAATACAAACTGATGAATGTATAGATTGATGGAAATGAGCAACAGTCAATGGTTGATTTCGAACAGAATATGGATAAAATAATAAAGATAATGATGTATCTGTACGCCCATGCACAGACAGATAAATAATAATAATTGTGATTGTAACTGTTCCAAGCTGAGCAGCTGTGGAAATAAATAAATCAAATCATTAAATATTCCAAAAAAATATTAAAAATGAATAATAAATATAAAACATGCCATGCCTTACCTCTGTCTGCATTTTGCTTTTTATTGAAAAGTCAACTTCAATTGCTTTTTTTGCTTTTTAATGAATGCATGCAAACAGTTGCATTTCTGTAATTACAAATATTTTGCAAACGCCCAATGAAACAAAATAACCGCGATGTTGTTTACCAGTTGACACAGAGAACAAAAAGTAGCCAAAACATATACTATAAGAGAGCAAATGCCAAAAGTTGTACGCCCACACAAACAGCGCAAAGAGATGCACAGACTGATAAATGAAAGCGAGAGATAGAGAGAGTGTGGGTAAGAGTGAAAGCGAAATAGAGAGAGAGAGAGATGGAGAGAGTGAGTAAAGGGCAATAAGCAGGTTGGGGTATTGGGGCATAAAAACGAAATGAAATGAAATGCAGACTGGCTGTCGCCTCGTTAGCCAGCCAGAGCTATGCAATATGCACATAGTTTTTGGTCGCTTCTCTGCACAACAGTAATGAAAATCCTTGCAGGACACGTTTCCAGTTGGAATGCCACATGCAAATGGTATCTTGCTGAACAATTAAGCTCAGTGTCATTTTCGGAAACAAAAAAAAAAAAACATTAATTGGAACTGTTGTCGCTGGCGCTGCACAAAATTCCTTACACTCCTCTTCAGGCTTAACTAAGTCCATTCATATGCGAGTGTGAATCGAATATTTCCGATACCATAATGCATTGTAGTGCGAATAAGGTCATAATACCAGATGTTCATTTATAAGCAGCTTTGCTCATTTGCACGGAATTTGTGTGAACATTGGAATTAATTGCTTTGACATTTGAAAGTAATTAAAAGCTCCACAGGATGGGGTCCTGTGCGAAGGGTGTATAAATCTAAATTGTGTAGTTATTTTCTGCATAAAGCTTTTGTAGTTTAAGGTTTGAGTGACTTTAGCATGACAAATCAGTTGAATGAAAACGTTTAAAGCTTCTTAGAATTGGCAAACATAAATTTCCCTTCTAGTTTCAGCACAACATTCCTTGAACATAACATAAATTTATTTTTAGGAATTCTATGAAATTACTAATACATTTTTAATGAACTGCTCAACAAGGTAAAAGCAGTTATGTCTGAAAGTGACTTCCAGTTCGCAATCAAAGTCGAGTTAATATAGGCATGACTGCTTTGACAAATTGAGAATGCTCAAGAGTTTAAAATTAATAGCTTCTGAGAAGAGCACTTAAATCTTGAGTAATTAAATCTTATGTATTTAATAGCTCATATCTATAACTTTGGCAGTCTTTAAAGTTGTATGATTATTGCTATTTATCAGACACAAAAAAGGAAAAGTAAATGGCCACAAACTTCTCAATTACTTTAGAAACTATGCAATTGAAAAACTCCAACAAAAAGAAAAGAAATATAATAATAATAATAGTAAAAATAAAGTGATGGCTGTCATGTCTGCTGACTGCACAGGGAAACGTTGAGCCAATTGGCTGTCTAAGTGCCTCGTGGTCCGTTAACGATGCCAAAGAAAATATGGGATTGGGGTCACGTGCAAGTGGCTAAAAGGGCCCAGAGCATTAAAACTAATTGACATTCTAATTGCTGCACACCAATGAACACCACGCATCGTGACAGTTGCAACTGCCCACGCAGCATTCCAATTTGAACATCTAATTGTTATAATCGCCCTTTGCGGCAAAAATGGAACTATTCCGGAATAGAGCAGCGCAGATTCCCGACGGACAATGCTGAATATGCTCAATAACACCTGCATGCCACGAACAAGCCTCTGCCATATGCGACTGCCACCTGCCAGCTGCCACCAACAGATGCAAATCGTTGGGCACTTAACATGCCACAGGACAACAGTTTCAGTTACAGTTGCTGCAAAAAGCAGGCGACCACACACGATTTACTGCAGCTGCTGAGAGATAACAAATGCCAAATGCAAAACACGCATACGTTATGTTCAACAAGCCCCCTCGTTAGCATTGTGGTTGCGCTGCGCTCGCAACCACAGCTACAGCCACCACAACTACAAAGACAACATTTGCGCCAGTTGTTCTTTTTTTTTTAATTCACCTATTTGCCAGCAGCCACAAATCATGACGCGACTCGGCATTAAGCTAAGAGCTTCCATGTGTTAAATTGATTTGATCACTCGATAGGCGCGCGCTCTGCTGAGCAGGCAATAAATAAATATGTGCATAAATATACTTATGAGATGTATCGATACAAATTTGTAGAGAGGGTATCATAATAGTATGCAAGCTAAGAAAACAATCTGTGAGAGATATAGTATTTAATGTAAACAACTTTAAAACTGTGAATTAAAGACAACTTGCATTTATTTAATTTTTGTTCCTTTTGCAATTTAAGAAATTTAATATGAAGGAAAAACGTCTCATGCTTTTAAAAAAAATATTATTGAGTTCAAGCCATGTGCAAGTGGTTCATTCTCCACAGCTGCAATTTTATGTGTTTTATTATTAAATGCGCGTGCTTTGCTTGATTTGTTGGCCCAATTGGTTGGCGGGAACTGGCTGACAGAGGGCAAGGAGTCCACTTACATAGGTGAGCGCGTGTGCCTTGTGGATACAATTTGATACAAGTGTGAAAAGGTGACATAATATAATGACATGTCAGACTTATTGTCACGTGTCTATAACGACAACGAATGCATTTGTCTTCCCTTGCACGAGTATATAGCTAAATTCATTTACTTTACTGCAAATTAAAAATGTTTTTTTGTAGGCAGTTGAAACTTTAATGCTCGCAATTTAACATCTGGTTAATATATATGCATATATATATTTATATATAATAACATATGTGTTCGAGTTCATGAATAGTGAACACAAAATTGGAAAAAGAAATAAATATTGTATTCCAATTTAATCATAATAAATTTTGGATAGAACCAAAATGTTTTGTTGAAACAATGCAATGCAATTTTGATAAATGTTTATTAAATTCTGTATGCTTGTTTTCTCATTGAAATATATGCATATTTATATATTTGAAACAGCAAAAAAAAAAATATATATATATATATGCATATATATGAAATTTAGTAATTTAATTTACCAAAGCTTTCAATGTTTCAATCTGAAAATACATTTGACCTATCATGACAGTTTTTAGTGATATCTATTATGCTAAAAATATTTGTATAAAATACCAAAAACCATTCAAGCGAATGAAAGTATTACTCCTTCCTGCTGAAACATGTTCTTAAATCTAATTAAGTTCTTAATATGAGGAGTACTTGTCTCTGAGGAATATTCTATGAAAACAGACTTATGTCAGAGCATAATAAGTATGAGGGAGGAAAAGAGAGATGATTGAGCTCAACTCACTTTTCAATAACAAGAAACTTTATAAAAGAAAATTGCATTTGTCATAGCTAAGAGTCGAAGATAATTCCTATTATCATATCGGAAAAGTCCAGTTTGATCTACTATTTGGTTAACACCTTTAACTTTAAGTTAAGAAATGTATAATATTTCTTACATTAAATTCAATAATTTTTATTCCAATTATTTGTATTGTATTATTTAATATTCATTTGTTTTCAATATAAGCTATTTCGCTCTTCTTCTGTAAAGAAAAACATTAAGTACTGTTAGTCAAGTTTAAAGTAGTTCTAGAAGTTATTGCTACGGGAAAACCCAATCAATATATTTGTAAATGAACTAATGGGACAAACTTTTCGGCACTCTTAGTTTTTGCCCAATTGCTGAGCAAATAAGCAAAAGTCGAGGCAGAAAGTTTGTTCCTGAATTGAACGATACAGAATCACCTGACCAAACAAAAAGCCTTGTACTAAACGTCCTTCCATTTTTCATTTCCTCTCTTTCAGCTTAAAGTGTCAACGACGCGTGGCAATACCAACAGCAACAATTACAACTACAACAACAGCAACAACAAGGCTATTGAAAGCTTTGCGCCCAGCGTGAACAGTAAGCGGAAAGGCAAGCAAAGAGCTTTCTACACAATCTCTAAGTCACCCCCACAAGGCGCCGTGCGTGAGTGTGTGGGTGTGTGTGTGTGTGTGTATGTCGGCACAGGTGTGACCCAGCAACAAAAATAAATAGAACAAACTATTTCAGTGGTCAACTAATTTATGTTGCGGCCAAAGTTGTTGCCGGATAAAAACTTAAATGCCAGAAGCAGTGGGCAGCTAGCCGCAAGAAGATCACAAATAGAAAACTTTCGATGAGCGGCGCAGCGGAGCGGCTGCTGCTGAGCCTGCAACAGCCAGGGTCAGGTGTAATGCCACCATCGGCATCCGGCGACTACGATTGGGCGCCCATCAGCGACGATCAATTCCTGGCGAGTGCAACGGGCCAGCGCATAGAGGAGACGGGCCGCTATGATCTAACGGACTCTGTGGACAGCACGTTGGCCCCGGTGCTAATCAATGCGAGTCAGCGGCTGCTGAACATCAGCTATGAGTCGCACAACGAGAGCGACAATCTCGAATGGTTGCGCGTGTGTGAGCTGGTTTACAATCCGCAGCTGGAGAATAATTGCATCGAGTTCTGGGTATGCGGCGTCATACTCAACATTGTTGGCGTTCTCGGCATACTGGGAAATGTGATATCAATGATAATTCTGTCCCGCCCGCAGATGCGCTCCAGCATTAACTATTTGTTGACTGGTTTGGCGCGCTGTGACACGGTGCTAATTATTAGCTCCATGCTGCTGTTTGGCATACCCTCCATTTACCCGTATACGGGCCACTTTTTCGGCTACTACAACTTTGTGTATCCGTTCATATCGCCGGCGATGTTTCCCATTGGCATGATCGCCCAGACAGCGAGCATCTATATGACCTTCACCGTCACCCTGGAGCGCTATGTGGCCGTCTGTCATCCGTTGCGAGCGCGCGCTCTCTGCACCTATGGACGTGCCAAGATCTACTTTATAGTCTGCGTCTGCTTTGCTCTCGCCTACAACATGCCTCGCTTTTGGGAGGTGCTGAACGTCAGCTATCAGCTGCCCAATACGACAATTGTGCTGCACTGCATACGCCCGTCGGCACTGAGGCGAAACACGACCTACATAAATATATATATACACTGGTGCTACCTCATTGTGAACAATATAATCCCCTTTCTCACACTGGCCATACTCAACTGCCTGATCTACATGCAGGTGAAGCGAGCGAATCGGGAGCGCCAGCGACTCTCCAGATCGGAGAAGCGTGAGATCGGCCTGGCCACGATGCTGTTGTGTGTGGTGATTGTATTCTTTATGCTCAATTTCCTGCCTCTGGTGCTGAACATATCGGAGGCATTCTATAGCATCGTCGATCATAAGCTCACGAAAATCTCCAATCTGCTGATCACGATCAACAGCAGCGTCAACTTTCTCATTTACATCATATTCGGCGAGAAGTTCAAGCGTATTTTTTTACTCATTTTTTTCAAGCGACGCCTGAGTCGTGACCAGCCGGATCTTATACACTACGAGAGCTCAATTTCGAACAACGGCGACGGCACCATGAACCATCGCTCATCCGGCCGCTTCTCGCGACACGGCACGCAGCGAAGCACCACGACAACCTACCTGGTCACCACCGGAGGCAGCAGCTCACTGAACAGCGTCCGGCTCACTCAAGTCTCCGGTTCGCCCGGCCTGCTACAAATCAAACGGAACCGAGCACCGTCACCGGGTCCAGTCGTCTACTACCCAGGTCCGCGCGAAATGCAACGCTCCGTCTCCACCACGAACTCGACGACAAATAATAACACGGCCCTGGGCTACGACTGGACCGTGGATGGCAAGAAGCTGGGCCACGTGTCCTCGGGCTTTTAAGCTATCCATAGTAGTGTACATAATGTAGATGCTAGTCTCCTAGTCACTTGTGTAAATATATATATTTATTTATATATATATATATATATATATATATATATATATATATATATATATATATATATATATATATATATATATATAATATATACGTACTCTATATAAACTAAGCGCGCCAAGCGTCGCGTTACTTTGTGATAAGCGTTATGTGTTTCTATGTCCTTCTCTGTACTCCAAGTTCTTTAAGACACGAAAAAAAAAACACAAAGTACAGCAAAAATTTGATAAGACACTCATCTCTGCTTAGATCAGAAAACGTACAAAATTTTTCTTCGTAGCTGTTCTCTAAATGAAAGACTGACTTTAGGTGGACATATTTAGAGTAATGTGAACAGGATTAAGTAGTTTGGAGCTCAATAGGCGTAAGAATAACGAGTAAGATGTGGAGTAAACTCGAACTACTTAATACTCGTTCACAGTCCAGAAACAGCTGAGGACCGACTAACAAGCAAATGAATTCATCATTTGTATTGTATGATTTTTCTTTATTTTTAGAAGCTTTATTCAGATCTGTGAGAGATAAAAAATGGATTTAATACTTTGATGGTATTTCTTGAGAGCTTACAAACTAAAAGCTGCCTTTAATTTCCCTTCACAAATTCGTAGGCCTTATATCACCATAGCTATACGACAAGAATTCGACCTATTTTCGATACGTCGAAATGAAACTATATTCATTTTTAATACTAAAAACAATTTGTTAAGCAGAGAACAAAATATAATTATTGAAAATATATATTCGAGTTTTTTACATATTTGTAAAATCTTGTAGAATACAAAAATAATTTGGACTTTCAAAGTCCCTTAAAGGTTCTAAAACTTTGAAAAACATATTTTGGAAGTGTAACTCAATTATCGATATTATTTACGTTTCTAGCTTCAGAACATATATAAAGATTGTATTTTTATATGTGAATTATAATCGAGAGTATAATTCTCAGACTCTAGCTTCAACAGTTTTCAAGATACTAGTGAGTGCCGAATTTGTAGATACTGTAAGATAATGTTTTACCCGATTTGCCGCCCTTTCATAAATCCTTAGGTATATCCAATAAAGCTCAAAATGGTTTGCGTCCGAACACTCTGTCTGATGTGCAGCAATGAGCAGCATGAGCATTGCGCAATATTAAATATAATATTTTCGCTTTCAGAATGAGTATTAATATATATATATATGTATATTTATTTACATGCATATATCCCATAATTGCAATAATTCTATAGTATACGTAAATATAAAATTATAGTTTGAGTAGCAACAAAAAGCGTCCATAATTTAACAATTACGTCCTCCATATGTGATACAATCCCTAATTATTATATCCAAATTTCTCGAAGCGCTCTGATATACTTAGAAATTGATTTTGATTTTAGTTCTCTTCCAGCTGAGTCTATAAATTAATTGAATATTCAAGTATGCTCAAACAAAATACGCGAACAAAATTTAAGCGTGTCATACAAATTTTTGCTGTACTTTAAAGAAACCGAACCGAACCGAACATAATTAACCCTTTCAGTTTGTATTTTTTTATTACTTTCAGTTCAGCTTAATCAATTGAATTTAGTTTAATTTTTCAGCAAATTAAGCTGTAAAACTTTTTTATACGCCCACGCTATAGATCAATGCCCATGAGGAAGAGCATAACCCAGAGCTGACCCGGCAAAACTTTTATTTGTTAGGACCAAGTTTTTTCCTTTAATTAAATATACTTTCCAATGCATTTTTCAATGAACTTGATAAATGATTTTTTTATTTTTTTATTTTGGTTTCTTTTTACTTTTTGTATTTTGTTTAGCCTGAAATTATAGAAAACTTTTTCATTTTGTTATCGATAGCAGTTCATATATATTTTTTTGAGGGACAGGGCTTTTGAGTCGACTTTGTAATATGTCAAGTTGTCGGAAAAGTTAACTCAAAGTTCTTCGGTAAATTCGATTACATTAATTCTTTATTAATTTTATCCTCGACAATTGCGAAAAGAAACTCAAAGTAGCTCAATTTAACACTTACACTTAAACAAAACACACACTTTGCTATGGTAAAAGACATTTTCAGGTGTTCATAAATAGAATTTATTCAACTTACCTCCCAACAAAAAACAAAAATAATAAATAAATAAATAAAAAGTCGTTGCTTTTGTATAAATAATTAATGGACTCTGTAAATATTTCCTATATGATAATTATATAGTCAATGCAAAGCATATATTATGAATAAAATATAAAGAGATTGCAGATTAAACATTACAATTAAATATAGTTTTAGTTTAGTTCTAACTACAAATTAAATTTAAAACTCAAGTTCAATATTTGCTCCTGAGATTCAATAAAAAAAAAATACTTCAATAATTGTGAAAATTCAACACCAAGAATTTCCTTTAACAATGCATTTCTTCTTTTCAGTTCAAGCAATCGCATGACGAATGCCATTAATTAATACGAATGCAATTGTCAATGTGTATTTCTAATGGCCACTTAACATTCCATTTTTAAGACGTGCCACAAGGGGCGTGGCCAAGAAGTGTCAGCCTCCATGAAAGCAGGGCTAAGCGGATCTTGTGGGTGGCACTTAGCACAGAGCTTTGTGCATTTGGCTATGCTAAGCACGTGGCAAGAGCTCAGAGTTTATGTCACCGACACGCCACGGCACAAAGGAATATCCTTATAATAATCACCAGAGCCAAACTGATGATGTACTAGAAAATACCCTCTAGTTTATGAAAATGCATATTGTAGTACTAAAGTAAGTAAAGCAAATACCCTGTAACTATAATATATGTTGTAGCTCATCGACAGATGAAACATTAATAATAATTATAAAACGTGGAGAACTTCATATATCTAAACAAGGATAACATGAAAATACCCTACAGATAGCCTACAAAAATAGTATTATTATACAATTTTTACGCCAATGTAGAGCTAAATACTTAAGAACTATAAACTTGAAAATACCCCATAGCTATCCCACTTAGCAAATATATGAAAGTAAGTATATGCTTGTAGTAGTGCCTGTGTTCGAACAGGTGCTTTGAGCTGGGGGATTATCGAGCCAATTGAATTACGAGCTGGGCGTGAACTCAGCGTATAAGCAATATTAGCTGTGTGAATCAGATTAATCGCACTACTAATTAAAATCGGTCAATTTATATCAGCGTTTGCCGCACGTTGCTGCTTTTTCCCACCATCTGCAGCTAAGCAATGTGGCACGTTTTCGGATGCGCCCAAAAATTTCCTATGAAAATTTTGCCACAGATTGAAAATGTTTGCCTACGGCGGCAACAACAAAGGCTTTTTCGTTTTCGCTTTTGCTTTTGTTGAAACTTTATTATGCCTGCCACAGTCGAGTGTTGCTTGGCTTTGTGATAAAGACAATAAATCAGAATGGATAATGTCAACAGAGAGCTGAACGAGACCAGAAGCCCACAAAACACACTCGAAAAAAAAAAAAAAAAAAAAAAAAAACAGCCATACAAGCCCCAGAGTCGAGTTATTTTTAGTGCTGATGACTTCGAATTTTGCCAACGGATTCTAAACAGTTTGATGTGTTTTTAATGCTATGAGGATTATCAGGCGCTGCGTTGAGCAGATGATGATAAGTTCATGCCGCCTCTCCTTTTGCCCTTGCTCTTTTGTTTGCCAACAGCATGGGATGGGGTTTGGGTTTTTGTTTGGGTTTGGCATACTCCAGCTATTGACAAACGATATCAACTTGCACTTTGCCAACAGCTTTGATGCCTCACAAATAGTGTTGACCCCGTCAGGGTGTTGTCAAATTAATTAACTGTCTTTGTCAGTGACGAACACATGGCATCTGCTGCACAGCTTCAATTTTAATTAATCTTGTCCATTCGGCTGTAGCATGTTCAAGTTGTAAACGTCGCCAAGTTCTTTGCCAACTTTTGGCTTTCCAAAGTTTTCAAAGCATTTTTGCTGAAACTACATACAAAGAAGCATCATCAAGGCAAACTCGATTTCCTGACTCCCATGACTATACTTTACGCCAACCACACCACAACAACTCAAGGCTGTGACCGCAATGGCTCGACTATCACCAACCGAGATCTTAACTACCCTGCGGATGTTGTACAGCTTGGCAAGATTTAAGTTTAAGTAGCACTACTTCTGGAAGCAACCCATACAATTAGCTTGTAATGCTCGCAATTACATTGCGCTCCCATCCCACAGCCTATTTGTATGGTTGGCTTGCTGTGTGCCGCATCTAATGTGCCATAGTCAAAATATATATATATGTACAAGGTTACCCAAACAATGACACAATTCCATGTGTCACAAATGGCGCGTGGGTGCCTAAAAAAACAACAGGCCCGAAATAACAACTGAAAATGCTGCATATGTGTTAATATTATCCTATCAAAATAGAGGGAAAACTACTAAGCTGTTACCGATAGATAGATAGCTCTGCTGATATTATATCTGATGGATTCAAAATGCTGTTCTTAAGTGCATTAGCACAAAACCTTAACTACCTATTGGGCTAGCATGTCGAGATATACCTAAAAGGTATATCCAGGTCCAAAGGATGTTATCTTTTGAGTCTTCTCTGGTCTTCCTGATTATCTGGAAACTGATTTGGGTGCGCTGACAGCTTCTTTGGGTATCTAGAAGTGGGCCTCCCAATCAATTCTGCGTTTGTTGGAATTGCTTAGTTACTTTGCATCAAACCAATCACCAATCACACGTCGCGTGCCGAGAAATTCATGCACTCGTCCATAGTTCATAGTCTTCTTTCAAATTACATTATTAATATTTTAATAATTAAGAAAAAAAGAGTAATTTTATTATAAATATAAAGTAGAATCCGTCGTTGTACCCGGAGGAGGATATAACCAACAAAAAACTTTTTTTTCTTTTTTTATGTTTGTCATATTCGTAATGGGTTTTAAAATAAAACTCTCTCTCTCTCTCTCTCTCTCTCTCTCTCTCTCTCTCTTTCTCTCTCTCTCTGCAGCTGTACTGATCACTGATAAATAGATACAATTATTATTTTCTATTAGCGTCGTTTGATGCTTGAATGCTTTGTCATTGTTTCGCTTTATTTTAATTTTTTTGGCAGATCGATTATAGATTAGATTAGATTATATAAACACTCATTCAGTCAGTTCGATATGCAGCCAAATCTAAACTCAACCGATATGCTCACACAAGCTGTGTTATGTACAGGGTATTAAACAAACAAAAAGACAACCACCAAGCATACTAATCGCACGTGGCGCCTTTTGCGATAAGAGTGCTACATTTTTTGCAGGCAATATTTTTTAACGCCGCTCACAGCTGTCGACAACAGTGGACACTGGTCATTGAAGGATTTTATTTCTGTGCATGGCGACAAGCGCTTGAAAAACGCGCCGTCTGACCCAGGCAGCGAGGCAGACGAGTGAGGGCTTAAGTGCCCGGGTGTGAAGGACAACCAAGAGGTTACGGTAAACCACCGAACCACCGCACCACCCAAAAGCGACACAATGGCAGGCAGTGCATGGCATGGCGTTGACAGTATGTTGAGCACTGTGGTGGCGCCCACTTCTGACTGCACTTGTTCTAAGTTTTGACAAGGATCCCACAGCCAGACAAACGCTATGAGCAACATTGCAAGCGAGAAAAAAGAAAACAAAAAGGGAAAAGTGAATGAATTTCAATTTATCAGCTATTGGGGCTATTGGAAAAATATTGATTTATTGTCTGAATGCTAATTTCACATTTCTATGCAGGTCAAACGAAGCCATAGCAGAGAGACAGTTTACAAAACACAATACACACATTTCACATACATATGTTACATACATATGTTATTATTGATCCGTTTGTCAAGCAGAATCATTATCTGCTAAAGATACTCAAGTATATTACAGAGGCTGGGCAAATATCCATCTGGTACTAAACGCATATGCTTCTCGTGGCCTCTGTCCCGTATTCGTTCTACTTTGTGCAATTCTGTAACGCCTGAACCCACCAGAATTGACTGAAATCCATTATAATTTGCAAATTTTATATCCGTTTCAAGACTGCAAAAAAAAGAGGATAACATTTCTTTTAGTTTTTCTATCAGTATTTCAGCATGGAAAGCGACGTGCTCCAGCCGTGTCTCTTCTAAGGTAGTTTTTATTTTGCAATGAAACGAAAAGCAGAAAGCATATAAGGCTAATCTAGATTTCTTACTTACGTATCGCCGATCATAAGCGTAGTTGCTGGATTGATAAATCCACTCTCGATTGGTCCCCGCACAATCCAGGGGTTGGGCTTGCCAAGAATGAGGGGCTTGCGTGCACTCACTGTTTTAACTGATGCTATCATAGCAGCCGCGCCGGCAAGCACACGATTATTACCAATGGGATAGGCCGCATCCAAGCAGCAGCCGAGAAAAAGGGTTTGGGGGTTTCTCAAATAGTAACTAGCTCTAATAACACTGCACATGTTGAACTTGTCATCTCTGCCCACAACAACGGCACCAACTTCTTGATCTACTTCCATTTTAAGAGCGAAATCATTCATGGACGTCTCAATCTTCTCATTTGGGAATTGAAACGCACATATATTCACGTTTGCCAGCTCGTCAAGTATGCCTCGTCCCCCCACAACGAAAACCTTTTCCTGAAAGTTCTTGCTGCTCAGAAAGTTGGCAACGGACTTGCCTGAGTTGAGCACATGATCCTTTTGCACTTTGAAGCCGAATTTTCGCGCCTTTTGCCTAATACTTTCGCTGCACATGCACGAATTGTTTGTAACAATAAACGTATTGCGTCCACTATCTTGAATTGCATTAAAGGCCTCGACGGAACCATCAAGAGCTTTATCGAAGTGCCACAGCACACCATCCGCATCGCAGATAACAGTCTCAAAGCCGTTTAGCCATTGACGCACCCTTTGAATAGACAAGGTAGTGAGGTTGGTGCAAGTGTGCTTAAACATATTTGATCTTAAAAATAAAGCAATTCGACTTTAATGAAATAAAAATTTGAATTTTTGAATCAATTATCTTCGCGTACTCGATAGCTGGCAAGTAACAGGGAAACACCTCGAAACATTATATAAAGGAAAACACATCAATTTAATAACAAACAAGTAAGAAGGCTCCAGTCGAGACGGCATACAGTGAACCCTGCAAAAAAACTAATACTCTTCTTCTTTACGAACGTATGAACCGCGTAGTTGCTGCCGTGGCTTGTGGTGGGTTGGGCTATACTTTGGACGCTTATAACTCCATTTCGAGATGGACGATCTTCATAATAGCATAAATGTGTCTATTTGCCAAATTACAAGTATCTAGTATATGAAATGCGTTTTTTTTTTTTTTCAAATTGAGGGCGAAGGGGGTGTGGCATCCAAAATCTGAAAATTAAAAAATCTGCGTATCTATAATATCTATCCAAATATATAAATTTGAAGTCTTTAGCTAAAACAATTTTTATCGATAATTTGAAAATTGAATGAGTTATCGAAAAAACAAAAAAAAAAACTCGTACTGCGTAATTAACATATGAGTATTCATGTGAAATTGTAGTTCCCGAAATCTCGACGTTCATACGGACAGACGGACAGGACTATATCTACTTATTTTTGTTGTACTGTGGAGTCTGCGACGTCTCTTTCTGCCTGTTACATACATTTTCATAAAACCATTATACTCTGATTTCCCATTTTCAATGGGTGCAGGGTATATATATAATAAAAAAAAAAGAAAGCCCCTTTAAAATGGAAAATACGTTCTTTATTAGAATTTGAGCTCGAGCAACCACGATCAGACAAAGCATTAGCCATATTATTTATGATTAATTCAAAAATAATAATTGAGATCATTTTTGAATGCATAAATTTAGAGTTCTAAGACTAACTACAAAAAAAAATAAAATAAAATAAAAAAAACTATGATTGGATAAATTCTAATAAGTTGATAGTTGAAAATCCATCGACAGTATGTAATACTGATATGCTGGATACAACACGCTCCATTTAAATTACAGAAAGTTTAGAAAATTATCGATTATTTCATCCTTGCGTGATATAAGGTGACAGCAACTCATTCCATTGTCACACCAAAGCAAAGTATGCCCCAAATTTAAAGTTCCTGAAAGCTACAGACAATCTCGTCTAATTTGCTTCAATTTATTTACAATGTTTAAGTATTAGATACTTTAACTCCTCTGTATATCTTTAAAACCGTTGAAATCACCGATTCTTAGAAGGTAAAAACTTTAAAAGGTCCGCAATACTAGGAAGAAAAAGATCGGGAATCTGTCGATACATCATTGGATCCTTGGACTTCTGCGCTTTACTAACATCGGCAAGCGTCGTATTCCCAGAACCCACCAAAAGAGTCTGAAAGCCGCAGTTGTAACCGAATAAAACATCGGTATATAAGCTGAAAATTAAAATAAGAATACAAATTTTGTTTTATCAACAGGTACGTAATCAATTTGCTCACGTGTCGCCCACCATGAGGGTGCGATCAGGTTTGATAACGCCGTCACGCATCAGATGCAAACACATGAGTGCATTGGGTTTGCCGCATGTAATTGGCGGACGATCGGCAATTGCCTGGACGGCAGAGACTATGCTGCCCGTGCTGGGGATAAAGAGATTTGGGGTGACGGCTATGGATCGATCTTGATTGGTGGCTAGGAAGAGTACTTTTGGGTTACGCAAATAGCAGCAGGCTTTCGTCAGCTTTAGCACATCGAAATATTGATCAACACCCACAACCACAGCACCCACATCTGGATCCATTGGCATTTTTAAAACATGATCGCGCAATGATTTGCCAACCAAGGGGCTCTGCTTGACTGATTCAGATTGAATGCCCACCTCCTTCAACTCATCGACGATGCCCTGACCACCAACTATATACACCTTCCTATTGAATTTGCGTTCCTTCAGATAGTGTGCCAATGCCCACGCCGACGAAAAAATCTCACTTTTGTCCACGATAATGCCCATTTTCTCGGCCTTGGCAAACAGTTTTTCTCGCGACAAAGCCGAATGATTGGTGCAAATGAAGGCGCGTTTGCCCATAGCACGCAAGGCATTGAATGCCTCCGGGGCTCCATTGATAGGGTTGTTAAATCTCCAGAGCACACCATCCGCATCGAAGATCATTGAGTCGAATGTGTTCATCCATTGCATTATATTAAACTTGTTCAAGGCAAGTAACTGACAAACACCTTTCTTCAACGCCATTCTGCACTCTAACGTAAATTCGTGTAGTAAAACTGATTAGTAAGCAATGTACTCTCAATGACTTGAATTTATTTCTGATTTGATTACAAAAAATTTAGGTTGCTAGTTGTTGAGTAAGTTAAAAATACAAAATTTGTTAAGTATTGAACTATCGAATTTATTAAGTAACGGAATTGTGCTCGAATCGAAACCAGAAATATTTGAAGCCAATGTATTGGGCCGATCTAACAATGTTCATATCTTTAATGATCTCGTATTCTACGTAAGTGAGATTAAATTTTAAATATATAGTTATAGTAATATATAGTTTATAATTAATTGATAACTCATTCAACAAGCGATAAAAATCGATCATTTGTTTTTCTGATGAATCTTGAAACCCGAAAAATAGATGCTAATACTTAATTTATTTATTTTCAATTTTAATTTCAATTTATTTCACTCATTGTTATGACTATAGATTTTATTTTTTTGTGAATGTATCTTATAATAATTAAGAGTTTAGACTAATAACTAAGCCTTATCTACTTAGACATTTATTAACAATAATAACATATGGTGTATATAGTAACATACATTTTTGGGGGAAAAACAACAATGAAATAGAAAAACCCTGAGGATATTTATTAAACACTAAATAAAACTAAAGAAACATGGCTAGGCCTGGGCATTTATATGTGAATGTGATGATTCATAACACTTCGTTATAAAATTTTGCGATAGTCGCGATAATCTAATATCTACCAGTTCAACCTTGGCTCGACAGTGTAGATCTTAAGTGGAATGGTGCCATGGAAGATTTAGGATAAGCTTCAAAATTAATTAAATTTTATATATAATTTTATTGCACTCTTATTGAGATATTCCATCCATGGAGAAATGCCCAGCAATTAGGTTAATAAAGCCGATGTCCATATACCAAGAACAATCACTGCATGAGACGCGTACTTACTTTGTATATAATATATACATATGTATGTATGTATGTATAGATATTATGTATGAAATGTTCAGCTTATATAAAAATCAAGAATACCCAACTAGACTTTTCTTACTTGATTATAAATGTTTTTTGTAAGTAAATGTTCTCTACGCAGTATTCTGGCAATTAATTATTGGTTCCATTAACATTGAGTACCTCACCTAATATTGGATTACAATTCCCAAATGGTTAGGGCCTATGTAAATGTCATTCACTTTGTAAATCACGGCTACTTTGGAACTCTGAATGGTCTGAAATTAACCAAGTGGACTTCTTTGTCGCTGTCCTGACATAAATGAAACTTTTAAGGCAATTTATCAGCGAACAGCGAAGCTCAGTTGGAATTTGCCACTTGACTTTACAGAGCTGCTTTGTCGCTGTTCGCGCAACTTGATATTAGTTGACAATACTCTCCGAGGAGTCAACCAGCCAAGGTCATTGCTGACGCATTTAATTCACTAAACTTTGCACATTTGTTACGAGTGTTTGGCCATTGCAGGCAGCGATGCGGTCCAGTTGCCCGCTGAGCAGTGGCGCAACTTTTAATTGAGCGAAATGAAAATGCTCGACGTCCACTTGAAAGAAGAATAGCGAAATACCATGGACCAATTCTTCTCTCTACCGTCTAAATCGCGTTAGCGTCAAAGGCTGCCAAGTTCAAGCGCTCACCCCCGTGGCGCCAATTAAATTGCCATTTTACTTTGGTGTTGCTCTTGCCGGACTCTCGACCCAGCCACTTCTCTGAGACGACACTTGAATAGTCGCACCTTTGAGCTTTTTTCATAGGAACGTGTTTGCTTGCCGGCCATTTGGCTATAGAATTGAAATAAATCTGCAGCAATTTAGCGTGTTTTCGCTGCGACCAAATTGTGTCAAATAGCCGTCGGCCACAACCCAAAGGCTAAACCCATTTGCAGCGACCAAACCGCAAATTAACGAGCCAAAATTTGAAAGCCCATTTAATGGGGAAACTTTTGGCTAAATAAGCCACATACAATTCATTCTCGAGCATCAGGAAAGTATGCTATGAAAATGTTAATGTTAATCATAATTGTGAGTCAGACCCGAAAAATGTTATTGCATCTAAAATAACCTTCAGGTGCAGCTGGACAACATTGAAAACAAAAACAAACAAGTAAAAGTGCTCTAATCGAGTCTGCTCGACTAGGAGATCCTCTAAACGCTACAGTTTGGCTATATTTTAATTTCTAGATGGACAATCTTCCTCAAACTTGCAGAACGTAACAATAATATCCGCATCAAAATTTGAATGGCATTTATACAACATGAAGCAAAACGAAGAGAAGAACTTTATTCCTTCCCAGAGCTCTGGGTTTTCTCAATTTTTTTTTTTTTAGATTAAATATTGAAGATTGTAGATTGAAGATTGAGGAATAAACATTGAACATTGCACATTTATGATTCATTATTGAAGATTAAAGATTGAACTCTTTTAAGTCACTCACTCAGAATTATGTATTACATAATTTGTAATTCGCTTGGTTTCATAGGACACAGAAATGTATGTAAATTGATAAGTACAATCTTCAATTATACGAGCTTCAATTTTTTTCGTACACACAGCTTTATAAACGGAGGAACGTAAGAGCCTTCTGATAGCTTTTTTGTAATTTTTTTTTTTTTCAATCTTGACGTGATCGTGAATGTAAATCGCACTGACAATAAGGAATGCATATAATCATTATTATAGTACAGGACATACCTCATGACCAGTCTGAATATCCTTTACCAATTTACAGTTCTATTACTCACATATGCTAAAAAAAAAAACACCAAAATATTGCGTTTGGTATACCGCAGGGGTTTACTAGGCTCTACAAAAGAAGGACGAACAAATTGGATTTAATATGAACTCTAACATGAAAGCGAAATAGAATTTATTGATTTCCAGGTGTGTGAACAGAGCGCGAGCTCAAGTAAATTCTAAAGCCAATATATGTGTGCAGCAAACTGTGAAGAGAACACTTTGTTAACAGGATTTTCAGCTAATTTCTTTAAACAAATCGCTTTTATTTTCCGTTAGCATGATTTCTGAGCACTTTTCTTATAAAAACAATTTAACGTAAATTCGATGGCAGAAACTTGAGTGAAATACCCGAAGTTTCGGCAGCCTATTGTGGAGGAGCAGGCCTTGCCCTCGCTGTCACATTCAAAATCCCCAAGACATGGGCCAAAAGGCAAAACTTTTTTATTAGGTTTAACAAGAGCAAGCTAATTTCTTTGGCACTTGTGCTAATGTTCTGTGTCTCTAATTAATACCTTGAAAACTTGGACGAAATATTACTTGATTTATATGCTAATTATAATTACTAATTACTGGACTGTAGCTCGTCTGGGGGAAAGTACAATTCTTGACAAGAAACATTTGAAATTCAAGTTTTGCTGCTAAACGATGTCCACTAGATCCACCTGCCACTTCTTTGACGTCAACAACAACTCCGGCAGCAAGCTGAAATCATCAAACTGCCTCGCATAAATCATGTGCACAGATACCATCATTTCATGAGCTGCTCCTCACATCCGCGAAGACACAAATCAAAGAGCCTCAAGTATGGATTGCTGGGAATGCCATTTGCTCTGATTGAGCTGTCCATTTTGACCTGTTTGAACTGCGCCAATCGGATGTAGATAAGCTGTCTTGAGTGCTACCCATACGGACTAATGGTACTTAGGCAGAACTGCGTTTTTTTCTGCTTTTCATCTCATAAAGAATCATGTTTCCCAGTTTCATTACCAAACAAACTACCTTCAGTAACATTATTTAACACTTACATATCAAAAATATTTATTTTAAATACGGCATAACTAGACTGACTCTGCTTGGCTGACTCGTTTGAATCACGTAAAAGAGAAAATCACTTGCTTAACTCTTAGCAAGAACCCTCTATAAGCTCTCAGCTTCGAACCAATACTATTGAAAGAGCAGAAGCCAATTATGACGAAATTTAAAAGAATTACGAATTCAACAGAACTACGAATTAGAAAGTGGAAAAAACACTGTAGATTAAATGAATGCAACATACACGGCGTATACGTTATATCAAAACTTTAGGGCTTACGTTTCGCGCACCGTAAAAAAAACCATTGCAAAATAGCAATAGTTAAGTAAAATTAAAGCTTTGTTTGTAAAAACTGCGAGATAATAAATACTCCACTGGATGCATCCATGAAAGAAATCCTTGGAAAACCATAAACACTCACACTCACCTGACTCATATTTCATATGCCTTGACTACGAGTGAAAATTCACTTTCGACTTTTCAAATTCAAGTAAAATAAATTGAAATCTGATAGAAGACGTGATAGGAAAAAACTATTACCTAAATGCATTGAATTACAGCGAAACATTTATGAACAGCTACTAAATGCCCTACAAATAAAATAGTATATTTAAATGAGGTTAATTGATTGAACTGCCTCAAAAAATATATCAATTTATTTAGTTTAATTAAAAGTTATTATTGCGAAGAGATGAATAATGCATAATTCTTATTCAAAAAATTTTTATTCTCAAGAGAGTCAAAGCTATATTGCCCAAACATTGGATGAAATAGTTTACAGTAGTGAAGTAGTATATAGTGAATAGTTTATGGTATTTATTATTATTATACAATTATTATTAATACAAAACAAGTTCATAGTCAGTCCCGATAACCCACATCCATAGCGAGCATCAATTTATATTTACTTCGCAGTTTTATAAAAGGCTTCAACAGTGATTCATGTAGTTCTTTTATGGTTCTAGTTCGAGTTTCCATTTACGCGGAGATATTTAATTTAATTTCCTGTTTATTAAATTTATACCTTAATTAATTCTTGGTTTTGGACTTTGTACAATCAATCTATATTAATATTACATTTTAAATATTACAAAAAATATTCCAAGCTAAAACCCTTTGTTCCCTTTGGGAACAGAGTATAAATATAATAGCAGTGCGTCAACCTTATCACAGACGCTTACAGGGTATATTTATCTCTGCAAGCGAATGTGCTGTCAAAATCCAAGGAAATTATTATGAATCAATTTCAATTCCCTGCACTGACAGCTGAACGATTGTATCTAATAGCTGCAATTGTTGACTAGTCGATATCTTAATCTGTGTCAGGGACTTGGTGCTTAAATTTGCCGTAATAACATTAAATATTAACGCATTCGTATTGTATAATTAAAATGCTGCAGCAGCACGCAACGTCAATCATTGTTATTTATAACGGAGTGAAAAGCAAACTTGAAGCCATAATTTCCGCTTAGGGGCACTGGGTGCAGTGCGATCTACGTCCAGGGATCTACGTTTCCCGGCTCGAATCCGTATCTGTTTACCACATTTAAGCGCACATGTGCATTTGTTTTTATGTGCAGTTGCTATTGCCATTTGCATGCGTGTCCGGCGGCGACTGAACAAACGAAATGCCGACTCGTATCATAAATCATTTTGCCCAAAACCCACAGCGATTGGACGCCAGACTATGCATTGATTTAAGGGCATGCCAAATGGTATACCAAGGCAAAGTTGCATTGTTTTTCAGCCGTAACTAAAGCTCACTCTGTGCGTGGACTGCGAGCTACCCTATTTAATCAGCCGCTGGGCTACTTGGCGTATGCGTACCGTGTGTTGGCCTAGTTAGTTAATTAGTTAGCTTTAACCAAGGCCGCTCTGAATGGCAATTTAATAAAGCAAATTGTGCTCCTGTTGCGAAGTTTTCCTGCCTTTTACAAACATTCGCATCCGCATTCGCTACCGCATATCCCCCATCCAGCGTTAATCAATTAACTTGGCCGCTTTTTATATGATTACTCGCTTGACTCCGATACGAAGCCCCGCCACGCGCAAATATAATTAATGATCAAGTGTCAACAAAAAGCGTTAATAATCTTCAATATCTTATTTACTTATTAAATATATTTATATATATATATACATATATAACCACACATATATATTTGTATGTATGTACATGAACATTGCGGCGTATTGAATTTCATTTAGCCAATTCGTAATTGGCAGCGCGTGGCAAAACTTTTTTGCCAAGGCAACTGCGAACCAGGACATCGTCCTGGTTAAATGGAACAATGAAACTAAAGCAATCGGAACTAGTTTCAATGCATAACAATAACGAATGTATTTAAAGTAATTGCATTTTATTATTTATTGCCTATATGCATAATTAAATTCTAATTTGTTGGTATGGTTAAAACTATTTTTTAATATTTTCCTGCGATTGACATATATATTATATTATAATATATATAATTGTGCACTATTATCACATAAAGTCAATTGATTAGACAATTGTTTGTACAATTGTTTGAATTTAAGTTAAGACTTAACTTTATTTAATTTGGTTTTAAATATTTTTGACAGAGCCAATTAACTGAGCTTTGCTCCGCTACCCAAAACTCAACGGCTTTGTTAAGCCAAATGCTTTATAAATATTTACGAGGCAGCTAGCAATATCTTAGAGCATGTGCCATATGATGCTCGACTAAGTAAAATGGCAAAGTACTTATGCGTCGTCCGTTCCTTCGCAATTCTTCGCACTCCTTGGCTGCTCCCTCACGACTCCTTAGAGCAGCTAATTTGTTGATCATTTCTCTTGGCGCTGGGTGGATGGCAATGACGTCTTTATGGGCGAAGCACAACAGAGGCAACTGCAACTATCGACGAAACTTTTTAGTGGTTTACCCAGGCAATTTATGGGCTCGGCGCATTTATCTTGTAATTAAAAAAGCGACCTGCCCTTTAAATGCTGATTTATATTCAAGCAAAGCAAGCTTCCCAGCAGTACTTAATGCTACATATTTTATGGCAAAACGGTTTTTCTACATTATATTACGCGATGCCCGCATGCCCTTAATAAATGTCAATGTGTCAGCCAGTTTATCGTGTATGTGCGTTTCATTCCACACGATTTTATATACAGACCTTGGTGTGCTTGTATACTATGCATGTATCTCAAATGACAACAAATGCATTTATTATCTAACCAATGTGGATATTTTTATTCATCTGAGACCGCTTTCTTCTATATTCCCAGTCATATTATGAATAAATTCTCTGATAATGATCATTGCAGAGTCAAGGGTATCTTCTGACCGTGCACACCCTGCCATGAACTCTTCACTCACTGACTTTATGGCAAAGCTGTCATTATATCATCCATAAAAAAGTTCTTGGACTCTTAAGCAGAGAAAGCTGCTTAATTTTTAATTTTAGTTTCAGCACACTTCTGTTTCTTGGATCTCATACTCCGGCCCCCGTTTAAAACGACAAAGACAGAAGCTGAGCAACATCATGTGGTCACTCGGTATTTCTAATGCAGATGCCATTTAATTGTGCCATAAATTAAAGACATTTCATTTCGACAAGGACTTTGCTGGCGAGACGAAAAGATAAAGACTTTCACTTGGCGTAACATGTCATTGTGCTAACAATACATACACATATACACAGACATACATATATACTATACATGTACATGTACACACATGTAATCGTCATATGCCAAGGGCTACAAACTGTCGTTGTGCTCCTTGTTGACTGAATCACATTTTAGCATATAATAAATTCTAAAGAAATGACTTGGGTTATTCTCAGATCATTATAAAATGTTCGTGATTTTATTAGCTTTTTTATGATATTACAGATTTTCCATAACTTCCGGCAATAAGCCTTAAAGCAATTCAATAAAATTTGTGCCGGGTATTAGGTTATTTGGCTAGCTTTAATTCTGAAGTCTGTTTATATTTGCGAGCTTTGAATATTTAATTAAATGCTTTCTTTTAGCTCTCAAACAAATGAAGAATGCTTAGCTCAATTGCTCTAAGTACTAAACAGCAAAACTTTTGCGAGAATCTGCTGAAGGACCTCAACTTTCAGAGTCCACCCTCTGGTCATTGGGCCGAATAATTAAGAAAGTTTGCATACATCTAAGAACACAGGAAAAATCATCTCTTCGACCAAATTTGTATAGCCAAAGGCGCCCCGTTCCGCGCTGCTACAGATTGCAAATGAATTTGCATATGGCTTTAACTTTTCCCAGTCCACGTTGCTAATAGCCAGCACATGTGACACAGCAATTGTTGACGTCAGGCCAACCATCTAACTTAGTGTATAAAGTATAAAGTGAATGAATGAATCATGAATACTTAACCTCGCTCTAGAGAAAGTTAAATAAAGCTTGGAACAATATATCAATTGCGAAGAACAAGTTTTAGATTCTATTGCAAAACTGACATTCTTTATCTTCCCATCAGTCTTTCTTTCTCTCTGGGTTCCTCCCTTCAGATTTTGCTATTTCTCTGCCCCACTCTTACAATCTCTGGCTTTCTTCACCTATCTGTTCTCTCTCTCTCTCTCTCTCTCTCTCTCTCTCTCTCTCTCTCTCTCTCTCTCTCCATATTCCTTTCACTTTCTCTTTTCCGTTGTATTTCTCTTTCTCTCCCATTATCTCTCCTTATCCCTCTCGATTTATCTCCCCCTCTCCTGCCGGTCTCTCTCTCTCTCTCTCTCTCTCTCTCTCTCTCTCTGCCACTCTCTTTCACTTCATTCTTGTTCAACTTATGTAAGGTAGGGGCTAAGCACATCCCAAAACATATAATCAATAATTGCAAAAACAAAGTTAAATACATTTTAATAAGACAAAAAAGTCTATATAACATATTAATGAAAATAAGTTTGCTAATTGTTAGTAACTGAGAACACTTTAAATACTTCTTATTCACATGATAATCTGCTTAGAAAATTAAGTGCTTTGTATTCTGATTGTCGTCAATTGCGGCTTCTTAGAACTTAGCCCAGCTTAAACAGTGCTCAGTTGATGCCGATGTGTCAGCATAGGAAGGCAAACTTTTCAATTTGCATATTTAAAATGTTGCGGAACAGCAGGTGAAGACAGGTGTTGCATCACGCGATGCTCATTTAATCAGGCCCCAACTGCACATAACGGCACAACAAGCACGCCCACGGTCTGACACTGACAAACTACATGCGCTTAAAATTAAAAGAAAAAAGTCTCTGACAAATTATATGCACGCCGAAGATGAAATGCTCTTGCTGATCGAACACCCATGATTGATTATTAGCAATTCTGCATTTATATCACATGCAAAGGATTCAATGTAAAAGTTAGTATATATATACTTTTATATATGGTGTATATATATAAAGTAAGATAAATAAAATATTGCAATTCCAATAAATTTAAATCATTACAATATTCCATCATTAGTTACTCTTATACGATATTTTCTTTAATTTTGTATTTAAATTCATTTTTTCAAGGTTAGGACCTTGATTGTAGGCAATCAACTAATAATATTTCTGTGAAATCATTATATAGTATAGAATATGGCAGACATGATTTTCAATAGATAGCTTTGTATATAAATCAAATATGATATTAAAATATATTAAGTTTATATTGATAGACAAGCTCTGTTATATACTATAGTTGAGTTAATAGCTAATAATTGAGCTAATACTTTTCTAAAATATATATAATTTATACAAAATTCATGAGAAACTTATGATACTCGGCAAAAAGGGAATATACAACATGAGCATTAAGTAAACCAGCAGCAGGCAACTGCTGATGTCAAATGTCAGGGTCCCACAGTTCAGTTCAGGTTCGTTCCCAACAACCGCGCGATGCTCGAGACACAAAAAAAAAAAAAAAAAAACAAACACACACACACACAAATAACAACATCATGGGCATAGAACTAATGAAAACTGCATGCGCTGATATTTCAGCAGACAAGCGAACCTAAAACCCTGCTGATGTGTCGTGACAAAGGGTTATTTAGAAGTACAAATGTGTTTGCTTGTGTGTGAAAAATAGATATACGTATATCGTCAATATATTTATGTATGCACACACATGACTGTGCGCTGCCTGCCAGATATTGACTATTTGACTAACTGAGTAGCAACAGACGGCGTTTACTTACGCTCAACAAGAACATTGTCCATTGACATTGACGACAATTCCGAATGCGTCCGGAGCAAACTTTCCGAGTTGATTCTAAATAATCGGAACTAAAAAGGGGCAACTTTAATTGAATTTCGAAAATGTTTTAAAATTGAAAGCTTCAACTACAGGACTTTATATTAAAAAAAAAGCATGAGTCATGAGTGCACGACTAACAGATACCCTATACCTAAAGAAGAGCTGATAGTTTAATCATTATACCCCGAACCCATTGAAAATGAGAAATCAGCGCTAAATGGTTGTGTAAAAATGAGCCAGAGACTTCATAAATTTTAAAAGAGAACTCAAACTTTACGAGTTTATTTTTTAAATAACTGATGCCATTTCCGCGTTATCGATAATTATGATCGTAAAGAAGAAAAATATTAATTCTTTGCACTGTTAAGAAGATCTTCTAGTCGAGCAGTCTCGACTGGAGCACTCTTTCGATAACACGTGCATAGCAATCATTACATGCACACTCACACATACACAGCCGCAAATGCCCATTTAGGTGATACCCTATGCCTAGTAAAAAGCAATCATATAACTCTGCAGTTGGGCTGCTCTATAAGCTATACTATAGGAGCTTAGATTAACTTTTTTGATCAAATTAAGTGTGAAACTGTTATTCATATAGTATTTTGCGTCCTTTCCAAATCTCTCTAGTCTAGAGTATTTCACAAAACAAAAACATACACAAATGTATTCATTACAGAAAAACCAGAATATATTAAATGTCTCCTTCTCTTTTAGGTAAACTCGGACACCTTTTGGTTAGGAATTAGAAACTTAAAGCGTCAAGCTTTTGCAGTTTACGTAATCACTGAACTTATATTGACATAGTTCAATCGATGTAGTCCCTCGGACTTATGCTAAATGACGTCAGTCACCCTGCCTTCCGTTACATTAGAGACATTTTAACAAATCAATTATACCCTGAAACCCATTAAAAATGTGGCCCCTCTGAGCGTAAGCATTTTCTATTCACATTCATTGGCAAATGCTATTTATGGAATTCTATTAATGGCGACGCAATCGTGATTGAAGAAGATTTCTGTCAGCTATTACCTAAGTTTTGCATTTGTCACTTCAATTGGCTCAAATGCTGTCTGGCTGTGAGAAGAAAAGAGGAGAGAAATTTCTTGGAAATATTATTTTGCCATTTACGAACAAGTTTAACTTTTAAAAGAAAAAAAAAAAGGGAAAAGGGAAATGTGAGCCGTAATGCTTTTTTCACGTTCCATATTTATTTTTTATTTATTTTATTCCATATATATATTCTTTTTATTATTCATTGTCTGGTGTTTCTGTTTATCTGCATGGATATAATCTAAACTGTTTGAAACAACGTCACAGCATGGATTTGTGAGCATCTCCTAGTCGCTCAACAGAACAGCTTTACTCATTTCATGATAGATATGACAAAAAAATCAACTTAACCGTTATCAAAAGGGTCACAAAACGCTTTATCTAAAGTCGAACAAATGCCAATTATAATTACTGATAGCAGTATACATAATAGACATCTGCAAGGGAACCCACGTCAAACGATGCGATTGTTCGTGGGAGTCACTCATTGAATAAATGATGCCTTGTGGAAGGTGGATTATAAATAACACGGGAACAGTCCACAAAAGTATAATAATGAAAACTACAAACCAATATCTATTCAAAAAGGTCAACTATTCTAAAGTACTATTATATCAGAAAAAAACTCAAACTGTATAATCGCTTTTCCATTCCATTTGAAGCAATCCTTAGCTGACTTTAAGAACTCTTATCCAAGTGTCTATTTACTTTATCTAAGTATTAGGGTCATCATACTCAGCGAGCTAGTTTATCTTTGTCAAAGAGAACAATGCCAAATTATCCCATACTCTGCGGTTTTTATCTTCGGAAAGTAAGGCCAAATTCTGTCATTGGTTTTGAGGCAGTCTCTGCAACATTTTCTTTTCAATTTCAATTACAATTGCTTTTATTTCAATTCATGTGCGATTTCTCGGTTATTTCATAGCAATTGTCTGGCTTGCTGCTGATGATGCCATTATATTGACATTTCCCACATTTTTCCACTCTGCCATTTTGTCTGCTTGCGAACTGCAGTTCGAGTGTAAAACGCTCATATGATTGTGCATTGTTTTCAGTGATTCAATTTAAAGATTAAATTTTTGCTCAACTGGAGTTGGCACTGTGGAGCTGCTGCACCAGTCGCTGCTAACCAGAAAACTAAATGATAAACATCGGACCTAACCGGAAAACAACTAAGCTAAAAGTATTTGAAGCTACTTCCAAGAGGAATTACTTTTTATTTAATTGTATTTCTTTATTTTTAAATAACAATAATTGATATTTGATAATAATTGATATTTTCATGAATCTATTCATCTGTTTTTATGGAAGCTCAGTCAAGCAGACAAAAAAGTTTACTTATGCAATAGAGTCCTTAGTTCTTAGCAATTCATCTTCTCTGTTTGCGCACAGCTCACTCGGGATACTTATGTATGTATGTGCGTATGTACAGCTGTCCAACTGTTCAAATTGTCATCGTCATTAAATGGCAATTAGTCTCGACCAGCAAAAGTCGACAAACAAGCTGATTGGGGATTTGTGTGTCCCTGACCAGGCATCATCAATAGTCAGCGCAAACTTTTAAGCGGAAACACGCGTCCGTCCCTCACTCTCACCTCTCTCTCACAGTCTTGTGCCCATTCCCATTCCCTATCTCTTTGTAGCTAACCAAACTTTCACTTTACTGACAGCTTGTATCCTGCGTCCTGTGCTGTGCCACCTCCTGTCCTTTGGTCTTTTGGTTGGCGAGTGCTTTCAGGAAATGAGCAAAACTCAAATTGACTTAAGCGCATCTTTGGCGACCAGCCACCGTCCATTAGCTATGACTAAGACGAACTCGCAGAGTTAGCGGACAAATCATTGACACTGTCATTGTCTTGCTTGTTTTCGTAGCTGCTGCCACTTTGGGCAACTCTCATTGAGTGGAAGTCAATCAGCTTAGTTGATTTCCTCACACTACCCCCAGTCTAAGCTCCTGTGGCCTGTCCGGACTTATGAAGCTTAAAGCATCCGTGTCTACCTCCCCCATCCCATCCCCCAAGCAATGTTCTTTTTATGACTGAATTGCCGCTGGCTCTCACCCACCCTCAGCCCCCAGGCAATGAATTTGGCAGCCTCATCATTTAGATGATGCTCAAATTTGCATATATATATATATATATATCACTATAAACCCATTACGTTATCACACATCTATCGAAACACCTATATTTGGCAACACAAACGAACTTGCTTTAAGCTGAATATGCTTGCACAGGAGTATCCAGTCAATAAGTTTACTAACTGCATGCACACGTGCAAAGCAACATCCATATGCATACACTTACTTACCATGCGCATACACTTACTACTTTTTAAGGAATAACAAGTTAAGGCGATATTTAGTACAGTACGCAACTACCTCATACCCTGTGTTGTGACAGTTGTATATCCAAATGGGCGATATTTTTATATTCATTATTGAATCAATCAGTCAAAACTTGATATTGCATCTTTTGAAATTCTACATCAAAAAGTATCGATACTTGACGTTGCTTCGGATGAATAAATTAGTCTACTTCAAATTTGTCTTCAAGTTTCATATCTACGAACAGAACCATAATACATTCACCTTTGCCTTCTCAGCTCAGTGTAAAGGGTATAATAAAAGCAAATGTAGTTGCCTTTTTCTGCTCTTATTGTTGAGCATTTCCTTCTGTTATGAACACTCGAAAAAAAAAAGTAAATTTGAGCAACAAATGCATCTAGCGATAGCAGCGTGAGTGCATTGCACGTTCTTCAAGTAACAAAATTTTATTGAAATGGATTTGAAATCAAATTCAATGGCAAGTCAACCGAACTCTAAACGTGTTTGGGACGTGACGTTGGGCATCGAAATGCTCTAGTCAGGAGCAGTGACTAACTGGGAGTTACGGCATCTAAATATGTAAATGTATTTGTTTAATCGAGGTGATACTGTAGACGGGTCAAAATCAGAACACATTCGTAAGTTGTGATAATGAGAGCCCTTAAAAGTTAAGAATTGGGAAATATCGATTATTATCGATATAAGGAACATGTGATGAGTTATAGAAAAACAACATTATATGCCTTGATGAACAGACGAATGGATGAACGTCAGGTGTAAGGAAAGGGTAATATAAGTCAAGTGTAAAATAAAGTTATACACTTTATTAATCATTATTTCAAATAAGCCTAGAACAAGAAAATACCAATCAGTTATAGAACTGAGAACTGTTTAAAATAATAATTGTCTACTGACAGATGGAACCGAAAGTTAATGCCTATTAATTTTTTGATCCTATTATATACTATACAGAGTTTATACTAAAATTTGACTTATGCAAATATCGATTGAAATTTCTTTATTATTTCTTTTTTATTTCGCACATAAGTATTTGTCTAAATCTTTATACAAATGTTTACTTCTATGTAAGGTTGAATGTTATAAACTCTATTCTATTTATGTACTAACATGAATATAAATTATTTAAATACTAGTTTTCTTGCATATGTTTTCATTATATAACTAACTAATTTGCTAAAAAGTAATCATTTTTAATAATTAATAATCTACATTAAGTAAAATACTTGTTTCAATTATGTTAACGTATGCATAACATATACTATAATTTATAATTATTGTTTATTTAGTCATGAATTCAGTTATATGAATCTTGATTACAGCTTGTAACAAAAGTTCTTTAAATTAAGCTTTAACTCTAACTAAAAGTGCTTATAAAGTGCTCACACAACAGATTTTCACACACTACGTGACCATTTACATGGTTGCCAAAGTGAGTTTTTATACTCTTTCATTTAACTAAAGAGGTATATACAATGTATGTCAATTTACCAGAACTGAAGAATGGAAAATTTGGCATAAGACTGAACCAACACACTAAATTCCATTTCTCTGAATCATAGATAGCCTCTAGCTAGAGCTGACAAATTATTGGATAAATGCAAATACAAATCGAATAATATTGATATTTAAATGAATTCTGTGACTTTTGGTAATGGAAACGAGCATTACGCAGTTGACTGCTGCCGTCTGCTAGGCGCTAAGCTGTTATTGTTGTTCTTGCGGGGGGAGGCCAGATTATTGCGGGAATTTAGCATTGGAGCTTATATTTGGGGCTTACGCCAAAGTAAGAGCGTTAAGCAAACTTTTCTGCTGTCTCCTCAGTCATGCACTTTTTCTGTTATTTCCGCCTTCAGATGCGGTTGCAGCTACGCGCTCGAAATGTCAGCAGTGCGTGGGCGCCAAGGCCGATGGCTGGCAAAGGTTATGGGCCACGATTCTTTCATTTGACATTTTTGGCAATGGTTTAAAACTATTTTATTTTGTTCTGAAATTTATGCATTATTTTATTTTCTACAGCGCAATTTGTCAGCCAGAAACCCAAACGATAAAACACAAATCGCTCGACTGGCATACCAAAGTTATTTGGATAATGGTGCAGACCGAAAAAAAGATGAGGATGGAATAATACGAGGGAGCCCAAAACAAACTAACATGGAAAACATATTCGGTTTGTTGTTATTTCTTAGTTGAGTTGATGACATGAGCAACAAAATCGTAAATTCGATAAAGGAAATTAGAAGGAAAGACATTCAAAATGGAGGACGGCGCTAAATAAAGTTGAAGCAAAACAAATCAAGCACAGTGGTAAAAAATATTACTATTTGAGATTAAATTTTGATTTTTTTGCTTTCATGAAGATAACAATAATTGTTAAAAATAATGATTAATATGAATATAATTCGCATTGTTTAAATATATATTTAATTGTATTTTTTTTTTTTTTTTTATTAATGAAAATTAGAAAAGATATTGAAGAAGCTCCCATGATATTCAATAAAGGCTAAAGCCATTTTAATTTGTTTCTAAATTATTATAGAAGTTTTTGTATTTTGATATTTTAAAGATAACAATAATTGTAAAAAATGAATATTAGTTATTATTATTTAACTTTTTTCCTAAGCCTATAAATTACTCCGAAATATGGGAGTCTCCTTTGAAATGATAATTATGAAAAATATTTGCAAACTTAATGAAATAAAGTTCAAGCCAATAAATTAATATTAAATTGTAATATTTTGATATTTCAAAATACTTTTTAATGTTTAACGAAACTTTCTTTTAAGCTTAAATATGCCAATTTTAAGATTAGAAAACTCGAACTGAAGTCCAAGAACAGCTCACCAACATTAATAGCTAACTCAACAAATCGTATATATAGTATAACGGGTATGTTGACACAGACATAGACACAAATAAATACAAAAGTATTAATAAATTTAAATATATATATGCATGTCTATCCAAAATATTTATGCGAAAACCGAAAGAAAAAATCACATTTTCTTTAGCTGAAAACCCAATCAAATGATAAAAATAACAAAGATTTCCACCAGTTCTCCCACTGTGCGGCATTTGCAGTAGCTTAAACTCATACTATATATGCGCATACAAACATGTAAATATATAAATATATATACACATTCGTGTGTGTGTGTGTGTGTGTATTGGAATTTAATTCGGCTATGAAAGGGAAATTTCACACATTCGATTGAGTACAACGATTGTGTTGGGAGTATGTGCCTGATTTGAATGGGGCTTTGGTCTTTATCGAAATTGAAAAGGGAAAGAGAAAGAGAGAGAGAGATAACTTATCCAAACGTATTTGTAATTTGTCTCTTTTGTTTTTCTATCGGTCTCCGTTGTCTTTGTTGGTTTTGTTTCCATAAGGGACTCTCAGGAATCTGTGGCATGCAAAGCCATAAATTGATTAGCCTCAATTTATATATGTATCGAATAACGATATCTTACATATCGCATACATGTACATATATATGCGAACGATTCACGTAGTTTATGAGCCAAATAAATAAATCAATTCGATCAAATATTAATCATACGCAGCGTACGTCGAACAACATTTGGCACCGTCTAGACTAAAGTCTTTCCGCGCACTGACTCATTCGTCACGTTTAATTTCAATTCAATTTAGGTAATTATATTTTGTATTCCATTTATAAGCATGCACTATTTCGTTTGTGACAGTCAAGCAGCTATGCTGGCATTAGATCAGAAACCATAGCAATTAAAACTTTATTTGTTAAAAGGCGCTGTCAACGGAGAACACGTTGAGAGAGCTTCGCGCTTGGCTGCATAATTACCCAGTGAAAACCTCGCGAACAACTTTGACAAGCAGGCGGTCAGCGATAGTTTTTATGAAAAATATGACAAAAGGAAAATAAATTATGTTCCATGTTTCCTTTTAGCCGGGATTTGTGAAAACGCTTTAAGAAGCGAACTGAAAGAGTGTGAAAGTAGCCGACGAATGGATATGCGGAGCCATTAGCAATATCAGCAGCATTTTAATTACGAGTTAATAATAATGAATGATGATGATGAATTATAATTATATTAACATATTATGAAATGCACTATCATCATAAGTATTAAATTATCTTTTATTTAATTAGCATTGTCATAATCAATGGTCCAATCCATTACCTAACGCTACATAGGCATATTATTATTATTTTATTATTCATTAGGTGTCATTATCATTACTCAAGATATTATTAGAGAGTAGCGTAGCGTAGAGTAGCTGTAACAAAATAAATCGTGCTCATTAACTTTATTATCATTAATCATTATATATAAAAGGATATTTATAACAAGAAATCATATTGATCCCTACTCTATTAATACAGAGGGCGATAATATAGCTCTTGGCTGACCGTAGTCCCGCAACTCGCCTAGTAAGAGCGAGATGGCTGGATGGAGAGATGGTTGTCCACTTGAACAGGATCCGAAATTGTCTTTCTGGAAAGCACAATATATGGATATAATTCTATATAATATTTCAATTATTTATATTATATTTTAAAAGATGTACATATACATCTATTATTATTACTATTACTATTCTAACATAAATTCATGATTTGGGATACGAGAACATATTGTCAAATGCAAAGAGTATTTGATGTAGACTCCTCTCTCTCTTGTTAATTTTCCTTTTCTTTTAGCTGCTCATTTTCATTCATTTTTTTCGTAGCATTGTAATTAAAGCCAACTGGCGCTGTAATCATAAATGAATGAAAACTATTTAATTAAACTATCTCAGCAGTTGGCTGTTGGGCTAACAAAGTGCATTGCATGGAGGACATTTGCATTCGCTTTGGCACGGCAGATACTGGCTATAAAGGACGATGGCCGTTAAATTTAACAACTTTGGTAATTACGAAATAGTTGTGTTTTACGCAGGCTCAACGAATACATAGATATACTTATATGTGCATGTATATGGAGCTTAGGTAAGTAGTGTGCGTATGCGTAATAACACACACACACACACACACACACACACACACACACACCTGAAACGAACGCTCATACGCACATTCACCTGTGAACGCACACGTTTGAACACCTACGAATGCCTTCAGATTTTATTGAGACATTATCAGGCGAAACAAATGGTACACAATTTGCAGCTTTGCTACCGGCTTTTACGGTCGCCTACCACACAAAAAAGGGCGTCTCGCAATGGCCAAATCGAAAGCGGGGGCGAGGCCGTGGCTTGGGATGGACATAGTTTTGCCTGAAGCTTGTGTACAATAAATTGCGATGGCCATGTATGCATGAGCGATAACCGTGCGTATACGCAATATATGCCCAACATTTCGCTGTTTCAGACAATCCGGCCATTTTTATGGCTCATAACCGGAGACATTGGCATGTGAATGACAGATATTTGGGTTTTTGGCTCTTTCAATCCAAGTCATGGCCACGGCCATGACAACGTCAATGGCTGTGGCTGTGTCAATGGAAAGATAAAACTCTGTCTCTTTTAATACGGCTTGCTTGTCCAATTAATTAAATACAAATTAAATGAAAATCAAAATGTCTAATAACCTAACCACAATAAACCATATCTACCCAAAACGAAAGGGAAATGGAGAAAATATAAGTTTTCCGCTGCAAAACAATAAATGGCGCCAACAAAAGCCGGACAGCGTATTTTAGAATTGAGTTATGGGACAAGTGGATATTCAAAATATATTTCAAGTACCTAAAAAGTAAGAAATCAGCAGCAAACAACGAGGCAGAAAAGGACGGTCAATCAAGTCACGTCAAGGAACAAGAAAAACATCTTAAGGACTCCCACAAAATTGCTGAAATGCCAAAATTATAAGTGCCTTGGGACTGTGTAAGGGAAACATAAGGATGCATCTTCTTAGCTAACATATTTTATGCTAAATCGTATGTAGATTACTTATAAAATAATGCAAATTTGTTTGACACAATTTACAAATGAAAAATTAAATAAACAGCCCTCACTTATCGACATCGTTCGATAGACCAAATCTATCGATACACACTACTCTTAGCTGACAAATGCACTGAGCAAAACAATGTTGCATAATTATATATTTGTACAGCATATTTAATTCCGAATAACTTAAATTTAAGCATAAGCATAGCATATGCATACATATATCAAATGTATATACAAATAATGTGTTTTTCTTTCAATAAAACTAGTTAATACTAAACAATTACAATTTGCATAATGATTACTTATTGTATATGGAAACCTAGTTCATGCATTCTACTGTTTCATTAGGATTCTGTTTGTCTTTTATAAACTCTGGACTCTCTTCTAGTTCGCCATTTAATCTTTTCAGCCTTCTCGCCTCCGATATGGCCTTGTAAACACGATTTTTAGCCTTCTGAAAAGCCAAGCGAGCGTCCTTCTTATAATCGTCAAACGTGTAGCCTTCCCTTTTCTGAGACTCTGCGAATCAGATGGAATAATTTTCACTTCATTTCAAAAAATACAAATAGTACGTTCATTTACCATATAAGGCTGTGTTTAAATTCACATAATTGCTTAAGCCAGCCTTTGAGCTATGTCCTCCGTAATTCATTTCCATTAACAATTTCTGATCCAATATTCGTCCAATATTCTTAACAATTCCACTAGGACTTAGCAGATTCTTAAATAGCTCAGTCTGTAATAATACAAACTCATTATTTGTTTATAGCTACTTTTTTTTGAGTTACTCACATATTTCTCTCGATCATTCGCAATTTGCATATCAATTGCTTCCAATGCTTCTTTGTGCTTTACAGGGAAGTCATTTGGCTTCGTCACCGTCTTCATATTTTCACAGATTTTATCAACACGTGCCAATATCTTCGTATTTACATTGAGTAGAAAATCCACTTTACGTTCCAGGCTGCTTAAGCGGTCATTAAGGTTATGGCATTGACTTGATCCCACGTCTAAGGGATATAGTTGCTGCATTTTTTGCTGCTCCTCGACCAATTGCTGGCTGTCAACCATTCCGAATATAACTTCCTCTTCAATGGGCAGCATTTCGGGGCATATAACTTCGTTCTTAACGGATATATTCATGTCTATGTCGAGGGGATCATCAAATACATCACATTGCTGTTTTGCCTTTTCTGCCGAGCGGCGAACGTTGCGGCTACGCCCACTCATATTCCGGATATCTCAGCTTCCTATGATATAGTTTATAAAGATATTACATATATTTAATAGAAGTAAATAAAATATCACTTACAGTGTAATTTGATTTGATGACGAAGTCTATCTTTATTTCAGTTTTCTTTATTTTCGTCCGTTTTCAGCTCGCTTTAGTTATTCTTTAAGTTGCATACGTAAATGATTATATTATTTGTCAATAAACATGAGTTTTAATGACAACAGATGGTATGGCCGGAGCCAATTTGTTTCGTTACGCCACATCGTCGACCTGGGTATATGAACTTAACTTAAAGTCAGGTTTTAGCATATATATGCACTTTATATTTATATATCTATTTTTTTTTTTTTTAATATTTTTAAATCGTTTTGTTAAGTTAATAAAGATTGTTTGCGCGTATTTTGTTTTGCCTAGTTTCAAACAGCTGTTGGCAGCAAGTATACATCTGGTGGCGGCTGATCGATAGACGTATATTAATTTGGTATTTTCAATAGCGGTCACACTAGTCAAAATGTTGTCTGCACGTTTTTATTCTTGTTGTCGCTTATTTTCAACAAATTTAACAAAAAACGCCTTGAACAAAAACGCGCTTGGTGGAAAAAGCCTGGTAGACAAAGTTGCCGTTACCAAAGATGGAAAAACAATTGTAGCTTGGCATCCAGACACCCCGTTTCCCTACGAACACACAAAACCCCTGCCACAGTTCACCGAAAAGCAAAGCTCCGCTGTTATTAAGGAAACTGCACTGCAAACGGCAATGACTGCGTTTAAGAATAAGCACCCCGAAGTTGCGCGACAGGAGCTTATGAAGTTAACACACACTACGAAGCACCGTTGGTTCCCGCGTGCACGCGACAGGAAGGCCAAAAAGACGCCCATGGACCGGCCTTACTTGTAAACACAAGATTACATAAGCGCTTTTTATAGGCAATAAAATTATGACATTGAATTAGAGTGGTGTTTATTAAAAATAATATGAAAGAAATAAATGAAATAGTTTTTCTATGCTAGCTTCCATTGCATATTAATACAATCGACAATAAATAATTTTGAAAAGAACAAATTAAACCAAAACAAAATCAGCTGTTTTGTACAATAACATTTCCAATTTGAGTATTAAAGTAACATGGATGGTAACAGTAATATCAAATATTTATGGAACTGAACTCATTTTTTACTCAGCAGCCCTGGATATACATATATTTCAAATAATAAGTTGGTAAAAAAATTGTAATCGTTTATTTATTTTATATTAATAATAGTCATCGGTGAATTATTTCAAGATCATCCTAACACTACGGATACTCTGTGTCTCTGCAGCATGCAGTGTTTAAGAGATAATTGGAAACTTGTACGAACTGATTGAAGACCACTGTATTATTAACATTCTGTTGGCTTAACATTATGCTCTCCATTTCCGCGAACAGATATCTGTCCTCTCAATTTCATTGTGTCTGTAACTTTCGAAGTGGGTTGACTTGTAGCGGAAAGTGTAACCGAAAATTTGGAGAGTGAAGAAAGTTGTGTGAACAGGAAAATCAAAAAAGTGCAGTGTATTGGTGTGTCGTATGTGAGGGTGCATTTGTGTGTGCATGCATGTATGCTCACGAAAGAAATAGAGAAAGAAAAGTAGCATAGCTGCAATTTCAAATAACAAATTTATTTAATCAACAAAGTCAGAGACAAAGAAACACAAATTGTGATTGCACCTTAACGACAATATGTCTACTGTAGAATCCTCTAGTTCGGCGGTTCAGCAGCCACCCTCGTCCACCTTGCCAATGCTGGGCGATAACCAAGTGAGCACCATGCAAATGCAAATGCAGGCATCTACTTCGTCAGCAGGCGGAAGCAGCAGTATGTCGGTGGGCGTACCGTTAGATACGCAGGCCAGCGGAGAACCGCCAGCTAAGAAGCAGATGCTCGATCCGAATGCAGCCTCATCATCATCTTCGGGCGGTGGGGGCGGCGGACCTGCTGGAGCTGGAACAGGAACACACGAGAAGCTCGCCTATCGCATCTCGACTGCGCTGTGCTGTGCCGTGTGCCTGGATTTACCTAAAACGGCCATGTATCAGGTGAGTTGATTGTGGCATGAAAGCTAAAAAAATAAATAAAAAAATTAATAAATATGTGCACAAAGAGGCCAACGTCTGTGCATTCACATGCATATATGTATGTGTATGAATATACATACACACAGAAGTGTTCTCTACGCTTATGAGTGTATAGTGACATTTCTCTGTATACAAAACAAATCGAGCAAAAGCAATCGAAAACTCAGCTGTAAGTAGCCACTCCCACCCCACGCACCGTTGCTGAACCGTAGAACGCGCAGAACACACAGCTGGGCTCGCCAGTTAGAGAGCGCAAGAGCGAGCGCCACTAAAAACAAAACTGTAAAGGGGAAGTTGAGGAAAAATACGGTTTTTTTGCTTGCCTATGGGTAGAATTACAAGAGCCCATTGCCATTGCCTTGAAAATGACAATGCCAGGCAGACACTTGCACCATTTGGCCTCCTACCTTCATATAGTTCGGCCATAATTTGTTTTTGTAAATATGTATATACAGCGCACTCGCTCGCACGCATTATGGTCACATAGCATGCAGTTCTCGCCATGCTGCTGCACATTTATTGCGTTTTAGGCGAGCGACGACCAAAGCAACCCTGCTCAATTTCACTGCTCACCCTACTGACCCCCACCTTAAAACTATTTGCGCAGTTACATTAACTGTAACACTCTTCTTAACAGCTGCATAGCTGCCGTTTTTCCGCCGTTGCGTCATCAGTTTTGTTGTATGCGTATATTCTTTCTCTATGTATGTATGTACGTACATATGTTATGTATGTATGCTTACATGAATTTGCATTAACTAATAAACAAGCAACATACATACATATGTACATACATACATACATATATATTTGTGGGGGAAAATAGCAAATGTTTCTCATGGATGCGTTATTTACATATGTATGTATGTATTGTGAAATGGAAGCCGTTATGTATTATTTGTGTTCGTGGCCTATTTTTAGCTACGTAGCCTGTGCGGCCCCCGCTGCGGCGGCGCCATTGTCGACTTCTCGTTTCTATAAACCCCGCCCGAATTCAAAAATAATACTAACGACGCAACGTCAGTGTTTGTTTGCTCTATAGACATACATATGTACATACATACATACGGGTATAAATGTATGTGTGTATTCATTGTCATTCAAAAAGCTAATTGCCTGTTTGCCATTTCCTATTCTTTGCTTAATTCGCTGTTATATACACATCTACATACACATACATAGTATACGTGTAAAAACATGTTTATTTATAATTCATTGATCCGCAGACTCGTCAAATTTATTATTGTTAAAGTAGGGAACGTTGTTCTTAATTTAATAAATAATTGTGCCAATTTATTAACAATCAAAGCTTTACGTAACACATGCATATGTACATACATATGCGTATATTGACATTATACATTTGTATATCATCAACTGTATGTGTATGTATGACGAATATACATATGTGTATGTGCATCTGAATTCTTGTTGTTTTCTAAGTTTTCTTTTCTAAGCCTTTTCGCCTATTTCAACAGTGCTACGTCGACTATGGCTGGCTCTCTGTTTTATTTCTCTCTTCTCTCTTTGGGCCCCTATCACACACACACACACTCACACTCACAAACACCATCCATAAATATAACTGCGTCATTACTGTGACCCATCAACTAATACGTGCTTACATCATACGTATCTAGCACGTTGTTCTTTTAAATTACATTATATTATGTATAAATATAATGAAAATCAAGAGTTACAAACTAAATTCTATGATTAGTTGTAGACTTTACGTATTGTGGAAAACATTCATTAATACGTTTACGCACACACATTTAGATACTCTCTTTCACTCTCGTTTATTCATATTCACGCTCTCTGTTATTGTTTTGCTTTTGCTCACAGTTGCTGCTCTTCTCGGTGCTGTTATTGACATTCGTCTCGTCCTGCTCACACATACAGTGTGCATAGTAACATAGTCAGCTGTTTGCGAGCAAAGCCTATCATTTGGTAGTCGTTGAGAGGAAAAAAAACTACGACGCATTTTGTATGTTTTCGTCATCTAAATTTTTTACCAATTGGCATGATTTTTTGTTGTAATGTAACAATATGCGTGTTAAAATTTTTGCTGGGGAATGGAAGGGCAGAGTATGAAAAAAATATTTTTGTGGTGCGTGCAGGTTGTTTGTTATTGTTGTTATTTGCAGTGACCCGTAATCTAAGGCAAACTTGTTTTACCAGTTTCTGAGCTAATACATAAAACCTGTAAATTCTAACATAAGTGTGCGTTTCCTTTTACCTGCGCTACAGTTGTTGTTGTTGATGTTGATGCTATCGTATCCAGCAGTCAGTACTGTTCTCGCCGTTTCTTCGCTGTTGACAATCTTCTCTACTTAGATACATACACACACACATGCAGGCAGACCTATCTATGTACCAAAACATCATCAGCTGGGTTTTGTTATGAGTCGATTTAAATGGGGAGCAACACATTTGAGCGAGTGACTGAATACACGCGAACAGCGAGAGAGAGAGAGAGAGAGAGTAAGTAAATATGGCAGAAGAAGAGTTTGCCAACAAACGGAATCGTCATGAATAAAACAAGTTTACAAATTTGTTGGGTTTGTTTTAAACAATTGTCACAGCTGTCTATCGCTTACTTAGTGTGTGCCATAAATAGCGTTTGAGACGTCTTAATGGGTTCTGCTCGAAACAAACATTTGGAAGTTCATTCAACCTCAGAGAATAAGAATGCGAATGGAAATGGAAATAGGATTCGGGGTGCACCAAGAATGCTGTCCTGCTCGCGCACACGCAGACATAGGGAAACCTGACAAGAAAATAAAAGACAAATAATGAACGTGCTCTTATCTCTCAAATAGAAAGATATATGCATGCAGTTGTAAGTATACATACATATGTATGTATATATGTATACATATTTATATATATATATTCATGTCATGGCGTAAATAGTATTTCCAAAAGATCGAACAACTATGGCGTTTTTATCACGCTCGGCATCGTGTCGTATCGCGTCTCATGGCCCGCATTCTTTGCAAATTAAAAAAGATTCGTATAATGGAAACAGCCATCGGGGTCGTCAGATCTGACCTTTTCAAGTCATATATCTTCATTATCTCGCTCTCTCTTTCTCTTTCCACTCTCTTTTCGACTGATCCCTGGATGGAACTCTACCCCTATTCCTGCAGTGTCTTATCTAATGACTCCGAATAATTCATTTTACACACCATTTTTTTTAGTTTCCACCAGCAATTGGAATAAAAAAATATTTTAAAAACATAAAATAAATAAATAAATCAATATACATTTAGTTTTATTTTCGTCATCATAGAGTCATGGACTCATCAAGTTTTCTAACTCTAGACCATTAACATCTCTTTCTCTCTCTCTCTTCTCTATCTTAACTGTTTCTATCTCTCTAATGAATAATCTAGTTAAGTCAACTTAATATACATACAAAAATGAAACTTTTTACCAACTTAGCTAACTCTTGTAAGCACACACACACACACTTTGCCACAATTAATGTAATTAATTCTTACTGCTAAGTATTTAAAAACCTTTAGCCTATTTGAGACATAGAGTCAGTAAATGTAAACTTTGATATACATATAATTGAAATGTACAAATAGACAAATATGAAAAGAAAAACAAAAAATGAAAGTGATTTCAATAAATTTTGCAGAAAATGCAAATTGTTAAACTTAAAACTGAATACAAAATAAGCGTTTTTATTTCAAAAAAAAAAAAAAAAATACATTGAGCAACCACCCACAGGATACGAACCAATCACCCAACCCATCTATCCATCCATCATCCATTTCAAAAAGCTAAACTCAACTAGTCCGATCCAGAATCCCTATTCATAAAATTTCTAACATCCTCCCACATTATTTCACACGCTCAACCTTAAATTTTTGCCAAATAGCGTATTTGACTAATAGCAAATTTTTCTTCTTTTTTTCTTTAATTGCAGGTTAATTTGTATTCCACATTTTTATTTAGTTCTACTACATACAACACATATATATACATTACATACATACATACATATATATATATATATATATATATATATATATATATATTTATGCATTTGCCTAAATATATATACTTATAAATCGTTTAACATATAAACCCCTGACATGCGCCCGCACTAAAACCTCTCTGGTTTTCACTCTGCTCTCTTTATTTCAGTGCCAAATGGGTCACCTGATGTGCGCCGCCTGCTTCACTCACCTCCTGGCGGACGGACGGTATGAAACACAAAAGCGCAAATTAAACGACTTGAAAAATTATTTCCTGTGATTTGACCAAACACCCAACATTACGCCCAATCCGCACAGCCCAATAATCTAAATATTTCTCTCTTTTCTATTCTATATTTATTTTCGATCGTGCAGCCTGCGGGATCAGATAGCCACGTGCCCGAACTGCCGTGTGGAAATATCAAAGAGCACCGCATCTCGTAATCTGGCTGTGGAAAAGGCGGCTTCCGAATTGCCCAGCGAATGCCAGGTGAGCAAGAATTTGCAGTCGCATTCACTGATAAAGATTGAATCTTTCATCTTTTATAATTTCAGTTTTGCAACAAAGAGTTTCCATACAAATCTCTGGAACGTCATGAGCAGCACGAATGCCAGGAGCGACCCACTAAATGCAAATATCATCGCATTGGCTGCCAGTGGCGTGGACCCTATCATGAGAGTGTGTATCTATAACAGCATTACAAACCTCTCTTTGTATATACGAATTATGTATTCAAATACTCTCTTATAGCAACTGAACACGAGCGCAACTGCTTGCATCCCCAAAAATCTGGCTATGAGGTGATGGCTGCCTTGGAGGCCCACGATGTGAAGATCAAAGAGGAAAGGAAAATGTTTAGTACATTGATAGACCTGCTGAGCTACGAGAAAATCATATTTAATGGCAAGTCAAGCATTTAAAATCGTGTCCGCCCTTTAATAACGACAGCATTACAGATCTACAGATGAAACCTTATCGCACGGATGAGTATGTGCACAAGCTGTTCTATGAGACGGCCCGTTTCTCGGCATTCAACCAGCAGTGGGTGGTGAAGGCGCGCATCAATAACAGCCAGCGAGATCCCCATCAGTCGAACGAGCGAACCATCACCTATCAGCTAATTCTGAAGACAAAAACCAGCACACCCATGAGCATACATTTCTTTGCACTCAAAGGTCCATTCTCGGACATGAAGGTCAGCACACAGATCTATAAGCACGAGTTTACGGAGACGGTAAAATAATATTTACATTTCCAAGAGAATATCGATAAACACATATTTATTTTATCCTCCAATCCAGAGCACTGAGAGTGATTATTATGTGCTGCCTTTGCCTGATGGCAACAGCACGGGCTCCAGCGAATGCAATCGTATGCTGGCTAACAAAGGCATTAATTTCCGGTGCGTTGAGTACTTTACTTTGAGTACTTTATATCATGATCTTTACAGATTTTAATTCAATTCATTATATGGTAACTTTCTTTGCAGTTTACTGATGTTTCTGCTGAACAAGTAAAGCGATCGTTACATGCTAGTAATACAGATTTTGCAACCTAGCTTAAGTTTGTTGTTTCTAACTCATAAATGTGCAAAACCTAGTTATAGCCAAAATATAAAAATATATATATTTTCTATCTCTAACTGTACATGTACTTTTAAAAAACAAAAAACAGAAAATGAAAATGAAAAAAAAAAAATCACCCTTCCCCTCAATAATAACAATCACGATAGCACTGTAACGCGTTAGGTTGTAATTGTAACCTAAGTTTAGATCAGTTTTAAGCTTTATATTGCTGGCAAAAAGAATAAGTGAATAATGTAATGTCCCACACATACGATATATTTAATTATAAGACAGATATAAATTAATGTATGTATATGAGACGTTTCCTGATTATGTTTAAAACCCATTTAACGCCGTAAATACAGAGCCATATGCATAAATCTACTAATATATATATATATATATATGTGTGTACATTACATAGAACAATATACAAATCGAGAATACAGCTATATATGCATATATACTACATACGTGATTTATATGTATCGAGTACATCAGAAATGCCATTTGAAAGCACTAATTCGATAATAGTTTCAATAAAAGCAAAAGCTAATTTAATCCTTGATGTAATTTGTGTGTAGTGCGACTTTAAAAAATTATAAAATATTTTATTGATCTCACTCAAATAGACAAATGCAAAATCTTGATTGTTCTTAATGTACGGTTAAAGTATATACTCTATATGCTACCCGCACATTTGGAGCTCAAGCCGTAAAAATAATGCTAACATATATCATAAACATACATATATCTATAGGAAACTGATCGAAACAGATTTCAATTTCTGTACGAAATACACTGTAAGAAAAACAACACCAAGCTATCTTAAAAAAACAGAATTTATAACGCTTAATGGCTATGATATAGAATCTGTATTGTAAAGTCTAAAGTTAAAAAAGAAGGAAACTACTCCATTTACTTTATTTAAAACAAAACTCTCTTTAATCGCATTCTGTTGACTCCCCCACTTACTTTATAATGCTTACAATTTACATCCATGTGTGTAATATTTATATGCATCGTTATATGATAAAACTAAACATATATATTTATATATGTATAAGTATATATAAAATAATGATATTTCTTAACAAATAAAATGAAAGTGCAAAGGCAATGTGTACAATTCTTTTCTCTATTCCAAGTCTTCGTCTTCCATCGTCTGATACTTGTTGCGCACGTGACTCGCAATTATCTCGCGGGGATTCTTTTTGAAGTTTTTGTCCTTTATTAGCTTCTCGAAGGATTGCATTTTGTTTACATATTCGTTACGTTTCTTTTTTATTTGCTTTTTGGCACTTAATCTTTCAACCTCTTCCACTGCGCTCTCTTCTTTGATTTCTTTCTTTTGAATCTTCACCAACTTGTAAATCTCGCCTAGGGATGGCAAGGCATCTCGCAGGGGTTTCAAATCGCCTACGACTTTGGTTTTCTCTCGATTTTTGCGAGCTTTCTCTTTTTTCAGCTCTTTCTTTAATTCCCCGAAGCGTTTCAGCAACTTTGAACGTTTTTCTGCAGACTTTTCCTTTTTTGTTATTGTCTGCTTCGGAGACAGGGTCTTGTGCAGCAATTTATCCTGACGCTTTTCCTTATTTAGTTTCGCCTGCACTTCCTGAACCTTTTGCTTGGCCGCTCCTGCAGCACTCTTGGCCCTTGCACGTATATTTCTTTTAGTTTTTGCCATTCTCTTTCAAGTTTGATCGAATTATTAAATCTTGCAAAGTCGTTACCGTTTCCTTTGGACTCACGTTTTATTTTGTTTTAGGAAATCGACATTTGTTTTGCCTATCAGCTGATATATCGATATTTAGTTGCTTTCGAAAGTATCGATAGTGGGAGTCTCTGCTACATAGAAATAATTATTCATGTATTTCATTGGAATTGAACTTATTTGTAACATAATTATAAATAAGTAAGTGTATTGCAATATTAGTAGCTTTATATAATAATCCGTTTTAAAATTGTTTACATTCTGCAAATACATGCAGTAAACGTGTCACAGTTACTTGGGTACTCAAACAATACAAATTTAGTCCATCTCTAAGAGTAATGCAATTTGGATTATTTGTAAACAGCTGTGATTGCGGTTGAGGTAAATGCAAGTTTTTGCCCAAAATGGATTACGATTTTAAGATGAAAACGCAAATGGAGCGAACCAAGGTAGAAGATTTATTTAACTATGAAGGCTGTAAGGTAGGCCGTGGCACTTACGGTCATGTATATAAAGCCAAGTGGAAGGAGACTAGGTAAGCAAAAAAAAGTTATCCAAAGCCAGAACTACATATATTCTGTTTTTATACTTTTGCAGCGATGGCAAAGAATACGCACTTAAACAAATCGATGGCACCGGCCTCTCTATGTCCGCTTGTCGTGAGATTGCTCTGCTACGCGAGCTGAAGCACCAGAATGTGATAACACTTATTCGAGTCTTTTTGTCGCACAACGATCGCAAGGTATTTTTGCTGATTGACTATGCGGAGCATGATTTGTGGCACATCATAAAGTTTCATCGAGCAGCCAAGGCCACTAAGAAGCATGTTGTTGTGCCCCGCGGCATGGTGAAGAGCCTTCTATACCAGATTCTCGATGGCATTCATTATCTGCACAGCAACTGGGTTTTGCACCGTGATCTGAAGCCAGCCAACATTCTCGTCATGGGCGACGGCAACGAGCGAGGGCGTGTCAAAATTGCTGACATGGGCTTTGCCCGTCTCTTCAATGCTCCTCTGAAGCCGCTGGCAGACCTGGATCCGGTAGTGGTTACCTTTTGGTATCGAGCGCCAGAGCTGTTGCTGGGCGCGCGCCATTACACCAAGGCCATCGACATTTGGGCCATTGGGTGCATTTTTGCAGAGTTGTTGACGTCTGAGCCTATCTTCCACTGTCGCCAGGAGGACATTAAGACCAGCAATCCGTACCATCACGATCAGCTGGATCGCATATTCAATGTGATGGGCTTTCCGCAGGACAAGGACTGGGAGGACATCAAAAAGATGCCAGAGCATCACACGCTGATTAAGGACTTCAAGCGCTCTACCTATTCTGCCTGCTCGCTGGCCAAGTACATGGAGCGTCATAAGATTAAGCCCGACAGCAAGGCATTCCATCTACTCCAGAAGTTGCTACTGATGGATCCCAACAAGCGCATAACATCCGAACAGGCGATGCAGGACCAATACTTCCAGGAGGAACCACTGCCGACGCAGGACGTTTTCGCCGGCTGCCCCATACCGTACCCCAAGCGTGAATTCCTCACCGATGACGACCAGGAGGACAAGTCAGACAACAAGCGCCAACAGCAACAGCAGCAGCAACAACAACAGCAGCAACAGCAGCAACAACAACAGCAACAGCAGCAGCAACAGCAGCAAATGAATCCCAACGAGCCGAATGCCAAACGCGTTCGCCTTTCAGGAGCTGGCAACCAGCAGGATTTCCATCATCAGCAACAGCAGCAGCAACAACAGCAGCAACAAATGATCTTCAATCAGCAACAAAATTTCCAGCAAAGATTCAACTGAATTGAATGAAACCTATTCTAAAGTGAAATGGATATGAGAAGAGAAGAGCGGAACTGTAAACCATTTCATTTGGCCCTTTTATATTTACAATAATTTATAGATTTTTTAAAACAAACTTTAATATAAGAAAACAAGAAAACGATCACATAAACAAATCAAATGCTCTACTCTAAGCTATTGAACTATTTCAATAGTATTCCTACGTGTCCGAGTACCAACCACTGAAGCGTTCAATGGCTCTGTTCCACTTTTGCATGCGGGTTTCGATCAAATTGTACTGCTTTGGCTGTGGCTCGAAAAGGCGCTCCACATGGCGAAAGCGCTTGAGATCATCCAAGGTATGCCAAATGCCATGGTTAACGCCAGCTAGAAAGGTGGCACCCATGATGCTGGACTCAGAGCAGTCAGCGCGCTCCACACACAGACCGCTGGCATCTGCCAGGAACTGACAAACGAAATCATTGCGGGAGACGCCGCCGTCCACTCTGAAAAATTGAATGATTGAAAAACTTGTGGCGAATGTTGAAGCTCGTGCCTTACTTGATTACTTTCAATTTGTGTCCCGTTTCGTGTTCCACACTCTCAATTAGCTGCACCACACGAAACACAATGCTCTCCAGCAGCGCCCGCACCAGGTGCGCTTTGGTTGTGGACGGCGTCATGCCAATAAAGCCGCTGGCAGCCCGATAGTCATTCACAGGCGGCTGTAAATGCATGCGATATGAACTCAAATACATGTCATTAAATACTTCTGCTGCCTGTACTCACACCCAATCCGCTAAAGGCGGGCATGAAGTAAACATCGTTAGTGTCTGGCACTGATTCAGCTATAGCGGCAGTTTCAGCGGGCGATTCGAATAGGCCACAGGACTGCGCCCATGTCACCACGGTGCCAAAGTCGTGGGCAGCACCTTCGATGCAGTAGATCGTCTCCAGATGCTTACTCGTATGCTTGAGCTGCCAAGCGACCAGTGGATACATGCCGCTGATCACGGCCTTGCATTCCGGCCCCGTCACAAGGTTTAGGAACGCGCCAGTGCCCATGGTGATTTTGACGTTGCCCGGGTTAAAGCACTGCGAGCCCCACATGGCCGCCGTCTGATCACTGAGGGAGGCAGCAATTGGTATTTTAGTGTTGTCCCATTCCTGGCCAAATGCCGCAGGATGCACGTGTCCAAAATCCGTATAGCTGTTCTCCACCACACGTGGCAAAATGCTGGACTGTAAGAATTGGAACTGATGAATTTGATCAGGAATGAATGCCCTTCACTTACATCGATGCCAAACATCCAGCGCACAAGTGGAGACCAGCTGAGTGTGAAGGGGTCGTACAGGCCGGTGGCAGTGCTTGAGGTAATATCGGTTATGTGCTCAACATTAGGATCAAGGCCGTTACCGGATCGCAGCTTGTACAATATCCATGAGTCGAGTAACTCCAGGCGCGCTTTCTTTTCGTGCAATGCCTGCTGCAGTCGTTTGTTATGAGCAATCTCGTAAAGCAGACGCGGCGTCACCTGGCCATTCATTAACTTGAGCACGCTGCCAGCCAAGAAGCGCGGTTGTCTGGTCAGCAAGTACAGGGAATAGGAGAGTCCATTCATTAGGCGCAGCGAACAGCTGGAATTCCATTGCTGCACTAGCTCGTCGGCTCGCAGATCCTTCCACGTGATGAAGTTGTGATAGTATTCCTTGGTCCTGTGGTTCCAAGTCAAGAACGTGCACCGCTGCGTCGAAATAGTCAGGCAGGTGATATCCGCTGGCGTCAGCTGTGCGTCTGTAGTAGATTGAAGATTAGCCATTGTGTGTGGGGGGGCAGAGCTAATCTCAAGTACTTACTGCGTATCGATTCCCTTATCACTTTCACTATCTTGTGCCAGAGGCCCTCGGGCTCGATCTCGAAGTAGCCCGGCTGCGGATTTAATAGCTCAACCTACAAGTATCATACATTTAAATGGCACTCAACTTTGCCCGAAGCCACTCAATTAACTCACAGCATCCGCTGCCGACCCCTTGACCGCGCAGTTCTCATCAAGTACGAAGCACCGCAAACACGTCGTCCCAACGTCCAATGCTGCGATATGAGAAGCTTTCGTTTCTGTCATTTTGTTGCCGCCGTTGCTGCTGCCGCTAGCTGCTGCTCGGTGCACACTTCGTTATTTACTGAAATTGAAATCCCGATCGCTGGCAAACTGAGTTTGCGTTGCTGTTTGTGCTTAGTCGTATCATATTGCTGCCAATCCGTATCCGTAATCAACTGCTCGAGTTTCCGATAATAAACTTAACCAGTTGGTGTCTATCATGGTGGCAAATTAATGTGTAGGTTTCGCAATTACGCACAGCTGGCGCTCATTCGATATGAGCATGTGACGTCACAGACCCTAAATCTTGTATACTCGAAAAAAGTATAATACAGTAATGTTATATTTATATACGTTATACTACGAATAATAGTTGTATGAGTTTGAGTAGTATTTTTAATATGAGAAATTTAAACAATGAGTTAATTACTAAACATATGGCTGCGCGCTACCCCACTTCATAAAGAAACTTTTCATTTATAAGAGAGTTGCCACATCTTTAGCAATACTTTTTTTTTATGCATACTGGCAGCACTGTGCAGTGCACACAATTTACAAACATTCAAAATTGTTATCTTGATCGTATATTGTGACAATAACGTTTAATAGGTTTTTGTTTTATGAGATAAGAAGTTGTATATATAGAACACTCTATCAACCTGTGCCCCACATATTCCCCTGTCAATAATCGTATTTGTATTTTTACAACTTTATTATACATATACATACATATATATAAAGATAGATATATACCAATATTACTCATATATAACATACATTTTAAATATAGACAATACGCAAAGATAAATATTTTTCTAAAATATTTCATAACATGCGCAATGCACAATCAATTAAACTTAAACCACGCAACACAACAAGGACATTCAGTTATAAACAATATATGCACGTAAAGAGTACGAACTATGTAAAAGCTTTCAGAGCCCCGTGCTGCATAGATATACAGAGATAGTAAATACAGTCGATTAGGTACTGGTTTCTAATAGGTACACGTTGTCTCGAGTTGCAGTATAATGTCAAAGGTGCCTCATATTGAGATATGTATGCCTACAACTACTTGTAACAAAGCTGTAAACTCTTTACATATCTGTCGGAAGTATATCCGGTATCAGATATTGACATAGATCCACCTCATTGTTCACAAACTTCACCTTCTTGGCGGTGTTGTCGTCGAGCAGCATGCGAATGGCTGGCCAGACGGTCGAGAAGATACCAGGCGCATTTATGATTAGGCAAACACCCAATCGCTCCGGATAATGTTTGCCCAGCAACCAGATAAGATTCTGCACCAGCTGATAATCCATGCACGTTGTGCTGAACTCTGCCAAATCGAAGACAATGCACAGACGATCTGTGACCTCCTCGAAGCACTTCTTACATGCCTCCTCCAGATTGTATACAATGAATCGCGTCAGCTCGTCAATGTCCCGTTCAGAAGAGCTGTGATTTTTGGCTGGAATATAGATGACGGGCCGGCCAACGCAGTCGCGGTGTCGCAAGACCCGAGCCTTGTTTTCCAAGTGGCTGCGTTCCATCTCGTTCAGCTTGGCCACGCCATATGATTCACGCCACTTGTTCGTCTTCAATATGGCCTAGAAGGGTGGGTGTTAGACATACATATGTGCATAACGGGTATAAAAGTCAATGTCAAGATGTGGGCGCAATAGTGAAAATAACTCACTTGGAATGCGTCATCTGTTGTCTTGAAGGCCCGTAGATAACGCCGCAGCGAGAAGTCGTTATGATATTGATTTGGGTCTGCGTCAGCTATGAGCTTCATCCGCTGCTTCAGGTCCTTCAGATCCTGTTCGTTAATTGGCGCCAGCTCCTCCGCTGACATATTGTAATAATTATTATATTAACGAGGGCCTTGACAGGAAATATTTTTGAGCTCTTGGGCTATGTCAACGTCCAATTTGCACGTTTGCCTGCTTTTGCTGTGGTAATTAACGTTTTATCTACCGCACTAACTAAATTGTTGTCCACAAATTATTTTTTCACTTCTTCTATTGCGTTTCAATTAAGTTATCGATAAATTTTAATTGAACAGGGCTGCCTGAGCTTTAGAACACAAGTCAGCTGTTACGTTTGAAATTATAATGAAAAGCTTACTTTTCCTCAGTTCGTTACATTTTTAAACTGAAATGTCAGCGTCTATGTTTGTTTGATTATACTCATGTATTTAACATTTTGTCTGCTCCACCAACTAATTTGTTGTCCGTCCATTATTTATGCACTTTTTCTAACTTAACTTGCAAAAATTATCGATAAGCTTTCGTTGTTTCAGCTGTAGACAAAACAGCTGTTACATTTGAAATAATAATGATTAATTCAATTTCTTTTATCAGAAATAAAACAGATATTCTATGATAGATATATATTTTTATTTGTTTTAACGGCAATCATTGTAATAAATATTAACAAGAAGAGTTACAAAAATGTTTACCAGCATTAATATAAAAATCATACACTCATGCATGTATATACTGAAATACACATACACAACCTAACAACAAATTTGTACCTACACCTACTTATTCAAATGCAGAGATTCCCATTACTGATTAGTTATTGCTTGAATGATCGATCGTTGCTTTGAGTATATATAATCGCTTGTTCTTATTTTGGTATCATAACACGAGAGATGCCCGGCAATATCTCTGCCTGAAGTGGACCAAATTCTATTTGTTCGCCATCGACGGTAATGATGCCGTGATTATCGTGCGGCTCCAAGCGGAATGCGCGGACCTGTAGCACCTTTACATACTGGTTGTTCTTCTCCGGCAAATGGCTGCCCGTGCTCATGTTGTAAAGAAAGCTGAGTAAATGCGGACGGCTAATGCCGCCGCGAATCAAAACTAAAAATATTTTCCCATCGTGTAATTGGGCTTTGGGTGCAAAGTGGCAATCGATGCCGAGATGAGATTGATAGATGGCGTGCATCATAATAAATTCGCCCTCCTCCACCAGCCAACCCGCAGCCTCGGATAAAGGTTCGTCAAGTGCCGGCAGGCTACTGCCTGGGCCGAAATTAGGATGCCCTTGCTCCAATTTAGTGCCCGTCGAAATAGACGGCTGAGTGAACTCACTGTCATCCGCCACACTGTGGTAGATGCTCTCTGATATGGAATAGTAGCAGCTGCGCCGTGAGCCGCCCGACAACCAGCTGTCACAGCGCGAGCGGAATGATTGATTCATGGAAGTCTCCAGTGAAATGACATCCTCGAACTCTTGCGGCAAAAAGTCCATGGAACGGCGATTGCTGGCATTGGACAACTTATCGATATGCATAGTGCAACTGCGACTGGATTGCATCATGCGCAGTTGTTCCGACTGCAGCAGCGGCGTTGCCAGCGGATCCTGAGCCTCATCGGCCAACAAATAACTAATCTTACCATTGTAGGTGCGCAAATTGGCCCAGCGATAAAGTGTCCAGATAGTGAAGCGTTGATAGCCAAACATCCGAATGCACTCGCTCTCAATGTCCACGTCCGAGATGAGGCCCCAGCCGATAGAGAGAAATGAGAACATGACGCGATTCTTATTCTCCACACGCACCACATCCATGGGCGAGCTGCGACCACTAATGGCCGTCAGAGCGGCACCCAGTACAGGATTACTGAAGTAAGGTTCACTGTGAGAATAAACAAAGATTAACATTTGCTCCAAAAGCAAACACCTGCGGGAATCACCCACTCACTTGTAGCCGTGCGCAATGGAGCGCGCCAGGCCGTTGCCAGATCCGCATGGTATAATGGCTAAAGCAATAGTATCCATAACCTGGGCCCAGTCCGCACGATAGAGCAGCCCATTTATTATTTCGTGGAACAGGCCGTCGCCGCCCATGGCCAATATGGTGCACCAGTCGTCCAGGCGACGAGTACTCATAAATTCGATGGCATAGTTGGAATGCTTCGTTACAAACAAATCGTAAGGTACTTCGGCTTCGTTGAGCACCGGAACGACACTCGTATTGAACACCTCGCGTGCATTGCCAGAGCCAGACTTGGGGTTGAGGAGCACAAGAATTCTGCGGCGACGCGGCTCACCCAAGCTCTCCACAAATATGGGCTCCAGCGTTTGATGCAACTGCCAGCGCAAGGCGCGATACCAGCGATCAGCCTCCCGCATGTTATCCTCAAACGTATCGAAGGATCGAAAGCGAAGCGTCAGCACAGTCCGCTCCCTGTGAAGGCTGCTGCGAAGGCTCTTCTTCTTCAGCACATAGGCAAATAAATACAAATAAGCGCTGCCGTCGCCCACGTCGGCAGCATTTTCCTCCTTGCTGGCCGTGCTGCACTTGCTGGGCGTGCCACCCTTGCGACTGGCTCCCGCAGCTGGAGTACCCGGATTGACACACGCACAACCTGACAGATTGCGAGGCGATTTTTTCATGCGCATGCAGCGCGCTCCAATGATATCACATATTTTGACCTTTTGCTCTTTTATAATGACTCCGCTGGGTGATTCACGTTGCAGTGTGAATCCTGTGGCATCAAGACGCACTCGAAATACGTGGCTGCCCTTGCGCTGGCTGGTGTAAAAAGTGTCAGAAACATTGTGAAGGTCATCGTCTGCCTTGTTTGGTGTGGAGATGGCGGAGTCAGTGCTCCTCTCCTGAGATTTATTCATGTTTGATAGAGATTCTCTTTAAGCAGCATTTTTTATTTACTTAAACTATATAAACTGGGGTACTCCCACTTGTGTAAGAGATATAGAACGGCTGTCGATAACTATCGGCATACTGTACAAAGGTTTCACAAAATATTTTTGTACAATTGTATCACCACAGGTTGTTTAGAATAACATATATTTAATGTAAATATATATATGCGTCTGCGAAATCAGTTACACGTGTACTTCAGATAGAATTCTATATGCACATAATATACGGTAATCAGTTAATTAAGAAATAGTACAAACATTCAACATAAATTTTATTTTGACTCGATTTTTCGCTGACATGGCTCGTTTTAAAAGAGCTGTTGATAATCGACCAGCCACCACATGAAGTTATTGTAATCAACTCTTCTGCAAATTAGTGTTGGTGAAGATTGACAGCATTGCCTTGCCTTTTTTGTCGCTTACCTACACTAAGCACAAGCATGCGGTAGTGAAGTGAATTAACTACACACTTTTCGGGTTTTCCAAACAAAATTCGAGGTAGTGCAGTGGCTTTATGTAATTTGATGCAATTTGTTTTTGCTACACCACACACTTCTACACACCTATAATGACGAACAGCCTAGAAATCGAGTGTCCTGCGCTGAAAGTAGCGCGTCATAAAATCGAACGTGTTGGTTGCGCATATTTTCACGCACGCCGCCAAATTGGCGAGGCGAACGGCGTCGAGCGCAGCGATTCGGATGAGAAATTGGCGGGCGCGGGCGAGGATGTCGACATAAGCTACCTCAAATCACTTGATCCCAAAGAATGGAAGGATCAGGATCATTACAGTGTTCTTGGCCTTGGCAAATTGAGGTACGTTTATTTGTTAATGTGTGCAGTGTACACATGTGTCAGTGTGCGAAAGTGTGAATGAGCGAGAGAGAGTGTGTATGTGTATGAGCGTGTGCACGTTTATTAACTGTATTAACTTTTTTCTTTTTTCACACACGCACGCACCCACAGATACGAAGCGAGCGATGATGACATTCGGAGGGCCTACAGACGAATGGTACTGCTGCATCATCCGGATAAGCGGAAAGCCAAAGGCGAGGAGGTGATTACGGACGACGACTACTTTACATGCATAACAAAGGCCTACGAAATACTCGGTTGGTAGTCGATAAATAAATGATAGTAGAATATATTTTCGTTGCAGCAGATAAAGTTAGAATAATGCTATAATGCTATAGAAGTGGAATAGAACTTACACATGTTTATACATATATAATTGGTGGGCAGTCGATATATACATATGTATATCTAAATAATTGATTGTAGCTAAAATTCGTATAGCAGCTGTTAAGATATGTAGGATGAATAATAGTATGACAGTCTAGCTTAGAATTAATATATATATTCTTGTTGAGTCGATATATCTAAATGCAGCTGTTAAAATATCTAAGATGAATAATAGTATAGAAAATGGAGTGTATAATATGTATATATACTTGTATTGCATATTTCTACTTTCAAAATATTGATGCAGATGAGGTCAAGATGTGAGATATTTAGTTTTGAGTTTAAAAAGTATATAGTACATATGGTATTGAATAACGTTTACTTTATATATTAGATCATCAATTAAATATTTTGTTATTGTCCATTTTAAAAACGGTTCTAATTCTATATATCATATATATTTGTTTCTACAATTAATAATCATCGTTGCGTTGTAGGACACTTTTATTTACGATTTTTACAGTTTATACAATTATTTAAAATTAAAATTATTTTCAATATAATACGATATATTAAAACGCATTTCCTAGTTGAATCTTAAGGTCGCATAAAAGTTTCTTTCTGTGTTACGTCACATATTTTATTTGCTTGCTAATTTCTTATAACAATACTAAATGTAGAGAGAGAGTGAGAGAGATATAGAGAATTGTATCGTATCGTATCTTATTTTTGCACTGTAAATATAAAAGTATATTAATTGTGATTATAATTAATTAATATACAAATATTAATATAAATCTTAATATTTATCTTAATAATATAGGAACCCCAAAAACACGGCGTAGTTACGACTCAGTGGATCCCGAATTTGATGACGCTTTTCCCACACAATCGGATATCGAGAACAACTACTTTGAATCGTTTAATAAGTATTTTAATTTGAATGCGCGATGGAGCGAAAAGGCTAATGTGCCGCCATTTGGCGACGTGGATGCCAAGCGTGAGGATGTGGAACGGTTCTACAACTTCTGGTACGACTTCAAGTCATGGCGTGAGTTCAGCTACCTGGACGAGGAGGACAAGGAGAAGGGCCAGGATCGGGACGAGCGTCGCTGGATCGAGAAAGAGAACAAGACGGCGCGCATCAAGCGCAAAAAAGAAGAAATGACTCGTATTCGCGCCTTGGTCGACTTGGCTTACAACAATGACAAGCGCATCCAGCGATTTAAGCAAGAGGAAAAGGATCGCAAGGCGGCAGCCAAGCGGGCCAAGATGGATGCTGCGCAGGCTCAAAAGGCCGAACAGGATCGGGCGGTGCGCGAGGCGGCGCTCGCCAAAGAAAAGGCGGAAAAGGCTGAGCAGAAGCGAATCGAACAGATACGCATTGAGCGCGAACAGCAGAAGAAGGTGCTGAAAAAGGAGCGCAAGACGCTGCGCGACAAGGTCAAGGATTGTAAGTACTATGCCAAAAACGACAAGGACCAGCTGAAGCACATGGAGGGCACCGAGAAGATATGCGAAACCTTCAACTTAGCCGAGCTGCAGGCGCTCAACAAGGCTATGGAGACGAAGGGCAGAGAGTCCTTCATTGCGGCGCTGCACACAGCTGAACAGAAGATCGCCGCTGAGCTGGAGGAGCTCAACATGGCACAGCAGAAGAAGCAGGTGAACCCTACGCCGAAGCAGGGCGTCAAGGAGGTGAAAAAGAGCGAGCTGTGGAGCAATGAGAACGTTCAGCTGTTGATTAAGGCGGTCAATCTGTTTCCCGCAGGCACTGCCCAGCGCTGGGATGTGATTGCCACGTTCATCAATCAGCATTGTAACGGAGGCTCTACTCCGGTGACTGCGCGCGATGTGCTCAATAAGGCAAAGGCGCTGCAGAACAGCGACCACTCCAAAAGCTCTCTAAAGACCCAGGCCAACGAAGGAGCTTTCCAGAGTTTTGAAAAGTCCAAGAAGGAAGTCCAGACAACGAACGATATTACGCTAGGTGATTCGCCGGCAGAGAGTAAAGAGAACCATAAACAGAATGGGGGCGACAATGTGAACAATGTGAACAATCAGCAGCAGCAGCAGCAACAACAACAACAACAAAAGCAGCAGCAGCAGTCAGAGTCGAAGCAGAATGGTAACGCTGTGCAGGCTCCAGCTAGTGCACCTGCACCCGGTCCGACTACGAATGGCATCGCATCGAAGACTTGGACAAAGGAGGAGCAGGCTCTGCTGGAGCAGGCCATCAAGACGTATCCGACAACAACGCCCGATCGCTGGGATTGTATTGCAGCCTGCATACCTAATCGCAGTAAAAAGGATTGCTTGCGCCGTGTTAAGGAGCTCGTCGAACTGGTCAACTCGAAAAAGGAGGCTCAGGCGGCTGTCAAATGAATGGCGCCATATGTGCTGCCTTTCGCGTTCTCCTCTGCCCTAGCTGCTGTGTCCAATATACATATTATTTAAATAAATCTAAAAAAAAGTTTTGAACGTTTAGCGAAAAGTTATATTCAAACGTTTTATGCATTTCAAATCTATTGAAAATGTAAAATAAATGATTTCACTTGATCATTTATCGGGAAGTTTTAAAAAATGTTCTGTTATCGTATTATTTGGTATTTTGGTATTGGGAAGTATCCAGAATAGACTAATCATTATTTTTGTATAGTATTAAATCAAATGTATCGAAATGTTTAGTATATACTATTTGTTAGAAAAGGTATATTCTACATGATGGCCCTCGACACCTGGACGTATAGAGTTTATATTTAGACTATTTAAATTGTAGATCGCAATGAAAATGCTTTTCAACAAAGAATAATCTATTTTTATTGACAAAACACATATGTCGTGTGAAAAAGCTACAGCTGCCGACAGTGAAAAAAGCCAAAACTATCGATAGGGAGAGGGAAATTAAACTAATAATACTAACGATAGATCAACCGACCGATTCGGCGTGAGGTTGATCGTCGTTGTGTATATTTTCTGCTGTAGTTGCTGCATCCAGGAAACCTCAGGTCCATGTCCACCGACAACTTTCTGTCTTATGTCTGCTCTGCCACACTCCTTCCACCACTAAGTTTCAAGTCAAATGCTTGCGGATTGGCAAGCGGGTCCAGGTCAGCAAACAGATCCAGCCAGGGATTATTGGAGCTGGTGTTGGTCTGCTTGGCGTTCGTTTTGGGTGGAGTAGCTGCAGCAGCGGGGCGGACACTGCTCGGCGTGGGCGCTTGCTGCTGACTAAACATGCGCGCCCAGAATTTGTTATTGTTGCCCGTGTCTAGCAATGGGATCTCCAGCAGGGGGGGCGCCTCAATGAGCGGACTCTCCTCCAGCTGCCTGGACAGTTCAATGAGCAATGATTCGTTGTCGCCACACGTAGCTTCAGGCTCAGCCGAAGCCGAACCCGTAGACGTGGGTGCGGTTAAGGGCGACTCTTCTGTGGGCGGCTGTGACTCGGATTTCGGCTTGTCCTGGTAGTCGTCCTGCAAACAAAACAAAAAATACATATTTCATTTGCCAAATTTATCTGATTATATTAACAATGTACCGCAAAGAATAACGATTGATCTTTGTCGACCGTCTCGATTGGAGCCGCTTCCGGAGCCTCGGCGCCCTCATTCTGAGATAGTTCCTTGAGCACACAAAAGTCATATTTTGGCTTGACCACAAGCGCATTCGAAATGGTCTGGAAGGTGGAGGCGGCTTTCTGGGCGAAGTTCTTCAGCTCCGCCAAGTAGGCAACCAAAGCGTGGGAATACATATTGCAGCGGGCGGCGGCCAAAAGATCAATCTGTAATGAATTCACAGTTAAATCGAGAATCTGAATGTGATTTGCAACTTTTCCTACTTTTTGGATGGAGTCCATGGAGTAGCTGTCAAAGTTATGCTTGGCAGCCCTGACATGAGCTTGGGCTGTACGAAACTTGTCCAGGCCTTTACCCGTGTCGGGATCCATGTCCTGGCTGGCTGTGTGCTTCATCCAGGACAAGGCGGCGCGATATTCGGTGCGTTCCTTTTCCATGGTCTGCAGCGTTAGTTCAGTGTCCTTGACGGCACGACAGCGATACACGTCCACCTCGTGCTGCAGTCGCAGTAGTGGAACCCGTACGCACATCCTTTGCTGTCCTGCAAAGGACATGGCCTTGCCCGTGTTTGTGATGCTGCTGCCCGTCGTCTTGCTTCGCTTGCCAGCCTCCTTGAGGAAGCGCCCGAACACGCACTCCTCCTGTGACAATATGCATAGTCGCTCCTGGTATTGGTCAATGATTTTGCACAGTTCCAAGCTGGTGTCACTTATCGATTTGAAAACCTCGATTTTGGCGTCCAGCTCGGCGTCAGAAGATATTATGTGCTTGTCCTCTTTGCTGCCCAGCTTGCGCTGCACAACCTTTTTGGTTATCCAGTATTGGTGTTGCACTTCCGACTTTAACATATTTTCGTATCAATTTCACTGATAGCTGAAAAAAAACATCTACTACAAAAAGATAAAGCTCACAGCAAACGGAACGTTATGCGCAAACGCAAAATTCTGTTAAATTGTCGTTGCCACACTGTACAAATTAGCGGGGTTCGTTAAAGTGATTTGAAATATATACAAGGAGATGGCAAGTCATTCGATATTTAAGCTGTGTTTAAAAACTGAAGTTACAAGTTTATACTGACTGAATGGCAAATATATCGTAAATTCATATCATAAGCCTTTTTTGATATTTGTAAATTCTTTTTCAAAATGAGCTTTAAAATTTGTAGTCAGGCAACTTTACGATTAACCGCTAAAAAATACCACGTAACGTAAATGAATTTAACTTGCCATTTCGAGTTCACCAGTGGAGTTAACAGATGTTACGAACTGCAGTTTCGTAACTGTAACCGTGTCTTTCAAAGAGAACACGACAAGCGCTCGCTTAGCACTTTGTTGTTGCTTTCGTTTGGCGCTGCATTTAACCGTGTGCCGCACACATTTTGCATAGAACGCGCTGCTCTTCGTACGTTATCTCTATCTTGACATTATTTTTACGTATATCAATATTTGTGCAAGTGTTTTTTTTTTATATGTCGTGCCGCGCGCGCGCGCTTCGTAAAGTTTCTGTTTGAGTGTGCGTGTGAGCCAGGGCTAAAGTTCGACTCGGACTGCAATTGCAATTGAAAGCGATATATACTTGTGGTCATATCGCTAATTCGTCGGACAGGTAAGCTAAAGTTGCAACGAGTTACAGTTACTTTCAGACTTGCTGCTACTTGGATGGATGCTGCTGTGCACACACACACACACACACGCATTGCAGAAGAAAGTGAACAAGTGTGTGCGAATGCTTCTGCTTCTGCCGCTATCGCTGCCGCCTGTCCATCGAAACGGGTTGAAGTTACGGCTTTGCCACCTGCAGAAAATCATAGCGACTGGCATCTTCACTTGCTATGTGTGGGTGTGCGTAAGTGTCTATGTCAATTTATGTGTGTGTGTGTGTATTTGAGCCCTGCTCAAATTGATTGTTCGCTGTATTATGAAGATTATGTCTGTCCGCCTGTTAACACCAACAGCGCGTGACCCGCTGCTTTGGAACACTTGAGTTTTTAAACTGATTGCAGCAACAATTAGATTCGGCTCTGCGCGCACAAAAAAAAAAAAAAAAAAAAAAAAAAAAAAAAAACGAAAGAAATAAAGTAAAACCACAGCTACAATCAGAATCGGAATTAAAATGAAAAGGTCATCCACGGGCACTTGCTGGCCTCAAGTCTCAGTTAAAGCTTAATGGGCGCAGCGCGAGGCCTTTTACATGCCAAAAAGAAAAAAACAAACAAAAACCAACTCAATAAGAAAAGATCTCAGGTCGGTGCACGTTATAGACCCGTTATTGCTGTTGGTTTTTCCAGCTTCAAAGCCGCGCTTCGGCTTGCGCCTTGGGCCGGCGTTGGTGCGCAGTCGCATTTAACAATTGTTATTGAAACGAGCAACAACAACAACTACAAGATTTCACTGCACTTGATGCTGACACACTTGTTGTGGTTGTCGTTGTTGTATTGTTGTTGCAGCTAGTGAAGCTGTTGTCAACGCCTGGTCACATTAATCAAAAGAGCTTCGATTGCATTCGATAGCAGTTGCTTACAAACGTTATCGATAACATACATCTGATCAATCTGTTGCTCCTTCCTTGTCACACTCATTTTGCATATGCATAAAATCTCATGCATGGCGTTGTCAGTAGCAACAACAACAACATCAAGCAATCGCGACGTTGCTTTACATTTTTCTCACAGGTCGCATTAAATGTTAAAAAAAAAGAAGAAAAAAATGAGAAAAGTTTTTACAAATAACTGCGCATACATAATTTTTGCCACCATTGTTGTTGTTGTAGTTCTTGTTGTTGGCCATATCAAGTTACTTTTGGTTGTTGCTCTGCTCTCATTTGCATGCAGAGTTTGTGCATATTTGTTGTTGTTGTTGTTGTTGTTTTTCTACTGATTATTTCTGCATTTTTTGTGTCGCCGCACGGCGTTGCTGCAACTAAATTGGCCTTAATTGGCTGCCTTTTTGCTGCCAATTTTTTGTTTTGTTTGTTGCCGCTGTTATCGGTCGTTGCCGGCCGGGCACTTGTGGCATGCAACAGCGGCTTATATTTGTTGTTCGATTTCACGTTTTTGTTTTTACTTTTATTGGCTGCGCTTATTTGATTTAATTAGGCGGCAGCAGCAGCAGCGGCTGCGGGTTTCATTATTGTTTGCAAATTGTGGGAAAAATCAGTGAGCCAAAAAGAAACAGAAACAGAAAAAAAAACGCATTTCGAGAATTTATAGCGCCTGGCTGGCTGGTTGACTGCATTTTATAGCCGGTTGCATAATTCAACTAAGTCGCAGCCGAAACTGAGCGCAAAAACAAGCTAATAAATCAAATTGCCATTCTCAGGCTTGCGGCAACAACGGCTGCTGCAAGTGCGACGCAACTAGCTCAACTAGAGGATATCCTACAATTCCCAGAAGCTGTTCTGTATGCCTTTGTTTGCATCGAATGGCATAGTTCAAGTTCCCCCTAATGCAAATGCTTAACAGGGTATTACAACAGCATTTACAATAAGCGGCCCGTATTCAGAGCATGTCAATGCAGCTATCTCAAACTACTTACAGACATGTGCACTTATGTGGGCTATGGTAATGTTACCCAGCACACCTTCCCCTCCTTCCACTCACACACACACACACACACACACACACACACACACACACACATACAGCATTTACCGTTTGGCAAGGTCTGTCCAACCAGACCAGCTGGGTCTCCGGCTTAGATTCTTGCCCACCCATTGCACAATCTCAATCTCTAGCTCTGCGTGTATGTGTGTTTGCTCTGTCAATAGGCCAGTGCCTCGGTTATTGAGTCGTCTAGGAAGGTTTGTTAACTGTCATGCCCACGTGACGAGGCCAAGTGTCCAACTGGCCAAGTGGCAATTCACATTTTTATAACCACTATTCTCTGTTATGTTTTCGCATTGTCTCTGGCGCTGATTAAATTTCAATTTCTGCTGCTGCTGCTGCTGCTGGTTCGAGTGGCAGCCGTGAAGCGGAAGCGGCTGCTGTATATCAATGCGTGTTAATGAGCTGGGCAACTGATTTGACCCAATTGGCAACCCACCGCTTGCCACACTCGCCAACACATGCACCACCCGATTGACCCACAAAAAAAGCCTTGCCACTGGCTGCTGGCTGCTGGCTGCTGGACAGGCCCCGTTGCCCGTCTGCCCACTGCTCAGACTTAAATATAGCTATCAGCTTTAAGTGGCTGCCAGCGCCTGGCAAATTTATTGAATCTCATTGAGAGCAGCTTTCTATACTTTCTCAGTGCTCTCGAACCGATGCCGATGCGGAAGATGGAAGTGAAAAGTGCGCCAAGCAAATCAAAAACCAATGCAAATCTATCCACTATGGTCTGGCTGGCCTGCTCGAACATTTCAAAGGCATCTCACGGATGCGACGCGCCGCGCCGCGGCTTTGCGGTTGCACAAATATTTACATGCGTTCAATATTGAGTTATACCCGATAGATTTATAGAGACATTAAAGATGTGTGATGGCTGTGCAAGAAATGGGGGAAAAAGTGCGTGGCCGTGGCTGGCGTTTTAATTAACCCATAAGCTCAACTGGCCAATTGCTTTTGACTCTGTCGGATTGCAGCCATGTTGCAGGGGTTTCTGTTGCACATTTGCGCCATGACTTTCACTTTCAGCACAGCGTGGCATACAGGAGCCACACACACACACACACACACACACACACACACATGCACAGTCTGGGTTAATGAGGATGCCACATTGCTGCACAGTTCGTGCCGCTTGATTATCTTGCTCTCGCTCGCTTGGCGTTGCACATTCGTCTTGCAACAAGAAAACAAAAAAAAACTGTGGCAGCCGCTTTCATGTAATTTATTTGTTTATTGTCTTGCCGGCCTACACCCACCCCAGCAGCCGTTGTTACACTTGCACTTGCGAACGCTTTTTACCTGGCTACTTATCTACTTCTTACCTGTCCACCCGCCGTGGCCGCTGCCGCCCATAGCCCACCTTGCGGCTCGTTAGCTGAAGATGAACAAGTTTGTGTTTTTAACTTTATTTTTTCTTTTTTCTTTCTTTCGTTTTGTCTTTTTCTTTTGCTCTTTTTTTGCTTTGGCCAGGAAGCGAGCGATTTTTCATTGTTGTTGCTAGCGTCCCACTATTCTTTCGCCCGCACATGCAAGCCGCCTAATTAGCTGAGGGCTGTTGGGCCAACTGAAGAGCTCTGTCTGTCAGTCAGTCCCTCTGTCTGTCTGTCTGTCTTGTTGCCTCCGTATGCTGCTAGTATTTGCCATCGTTTCGCTAGCTACGCTTGTTTCGCTTTCGTTCTCACAACAGTAAACGAATTTCCCAAGTTTTTCACATCCACATGTGCTCATTCGGAACTGTTTCCTGTGATTCACACACACACACACATCAGCTGAGATTCCTATTTGCTGTTGCTCCTGTTATGTTCGAAGAGCTGCCTAGCTTGCCTCAGCGCATTTCCAGGAAATAACATTTCCTCTCAGTAGCCAATTGACTGGCTTAAATTTGCTAAGATTCGTGGGTAACCAAGCTTGCCAATTCCCCTAACGAGTACCCTTAATTAGATTAAGATTTTCTATACTCATCTCTATAAATAATTGTAATTCTATAACAATTGTAGCACAATATGAAGCTAAACCTTCGAACCTAATTATTTTTTACCACGAAAGATCTGTTCAGTTTTAATTTATTCTAATGAATATAAGCATGCATATATGTATCTCTATATTCTCAATATGCATATAAGTATATATCGGCTAATAAATTGATCTATATTCTTTATTCTTTACTATAAAATATATTCGCCAATTGGGCAAGAATTATGGCAACAAATTTGTAAAACGTAATTTTTATGAAAATGAAAAAGAGTTTAACAATATATGTACTTGTACCTGACTGATTAGAGATTAATCATCCTTCCATAAATATAACATATTTATTTTTATATCATATATGTAACTCTGAAATAATGGCTTTTTATAAACCTTTTTAAAGCTCAAAACAAGCCGTAAAATGTCAAATAAGAGTACCTCGGTAAAATGTATAATAATATTGTTTACTTTATGTCAATTTTGAATTTTATTGACTTCATGTATGAAAATCCTGTGAAAGTCTACTATATTTTATAAATAAAAAAAATATATTACAACTTTCCTAAATTAATTTTTAGAGCTTAACTCTTTTAATTTCTTTCTAGCTCAGCTTGCTTCTATATACAATAAGTTTTATTGTAACAATTTAAAATTGTTATTGCAGCTCATATATATACATTTGTATATGCTTCAAGAGGCATATATATGAAAAATAAATATGAAATATCAATATATGAAATATATAATTATAAATTTATATATTATTATATTATTCACAAACAAAAAAACACGCATCACATGGTTGATGGACTCGCTTTTCAAGTGTATCTCATCTGCAACTTGTCTAACTCATCTTTCTTTTTGTTATTGTTTGTATATGGCTGAAAGAGCTGGTTGAGTCATATGAAAGACTTGGCCAGAACACTTTTGAACGTTGTCGTCATCATCATCATCATCTTTGCAGAAAACTTGATTTCAATGTATGTATGTGTCTGTGTGTGTGCAACTTTGTTGTAAGTTTAGCTTGGCTGAGTTCTGTTTTGCTTTGCTTTGCTTTTGGTTTATTATTGTTATTTGGGCTCGGTTTAGTTGATGCTTTGAACGTTTCTCACATGATTAAGCCAGATTGCTTACAGCTTGTTGGCTCTGCATCAGCTTCGGCATCGGCATCGGCATCTGCTGTAAGCTTGTTACACCGTTGTTGTTGTTGTTGCTGTTGCAGTTCTGTTGCCATCAATTGTTTGCCTATTTATAGCGCATTCGCATCTTGGACTTTGACTCCCCCTTTAGTTAAGAACCATGTGCCCATGACGCAGCGCCTTTTGGCTAGCAGCGATTGCTGCTACGATCTAACAAACAAAACACACAGACAGATGCACTCGAGCGACTGTTGGCTACATTCAAGCATTGTTTAATGCCAAAGTGGACTAGGAGATGCAGCTCGTGCCCGCATATACATACGCATACATGTATATGTACATGATGATGAAATGTTCGTGGCACTTGAGTTTTGAATTTGGATTTTGGCTCCGCGTCTGATTCTTGTGCCATGTGGTCTCAATTGCAAAATGCAAATATCAACAATGAAACAAATTTTCATTATTTGCCTGACAAAATGCTGCGCCAATTGGGCAAACAATGCGCCAAGCAGATGCCTCGCTTCGATGGGATGTTACCTTGATGCACATACATAAGTACATACATAGATACATATATTTGTTATTATGTATTCTTGGTCATGCGCCCCGTTGTGCAATTGGCTAAATGTTGATGAATGGTTGACCTAGTCGAGTGTTTGTTTGCTGCCTTTGGCATTCTGATGTCTCTTTGATTCAATTTATGCTAATTGCTAATTGCATAATAATTCAATTGAACCAACTGCAGTCTTAGTTACCGACTAGTCAGCCACATTTCCGCATTGTTAAGCAGTTGCTGCTTAAAAATGCTCCACAACTACTAAAGCTGCTGCTGCTGCTGCTCTTGCTGTTGTTGCATCTGCATTCAATTCAATTACACAATTTCTGTTTGCTGTTTGGTAATGCAAATTTGGTTGTGCTCGCTGCTGCATTCGCTCTTTAATTAAAGCCACAAAAGATTGTTTGCTTGCTGCGGCGATTTGTTCATTAAAAATACTTTATAACTGGCTAGCCAGCCACATGGTTCTTCTCTCTGTCTCACTGTCTCTTTGTCTGTCTATCTGTCTATGCATCCAGCCCACTGGGCGTATGCTGTATAAGCAATGTGTGTTGATTACTCATACGCCCCATTCGCAAAGGTCTTGGTATGAGTTTTTTTTTTGCGTCGGTCATTCTAACTTTGGTAAGCAGTTTGCTATGAACATGGTTGATTCTGTTATCTATAACTAGTTTTGGTTACACTATTCATTTATGAAAAATATATGTTCAAAATGTTTAAAATGTATGATATTTAAATAGACAAGATAATTATGTTTAATAATAATTTTATTACACATTCAATATAAACATCTTCAACACATTTGGGAGTCTACAAAGCTTTTGTACAAAGCAAAAAAGAAGAAAAGAAAACATGTTATGTAGTAATATAGTATATAGACTTATTTAATATGTTTTGTAATTGTTTTTTAAACTATATAATCAATCAAGTTAAATATCTCTGAAACTATTTAAGAGAAGTGTAATAAAATAAAAACCTTTCCGCATTAAAGAGGAATAAAAAGTTCAAGCCATTTAGCAAAGGAAATAAATCCTGTATGATATAGTAACCATATCAACAATCAGTTAGCTTTTTTGTTTAGTTAGCGTATTTAAACAACTTTTTTTCGTTTGATGATGGTCAAGGGCATAAATGTTTCGGTGCTTTCAGACTTACTTTTCTTACAGCTTACTCCAAGAGTTGAATACAAAAAAAAAAACAATAACAAGAATAGTTGTTAATTTTCACTTTGTCAGCCCGAAAAGGCGGAGAAGCAAAAGCCAAACGAAAAACCAATTTCAACATTTTCATTTTCAAGTTCATGGCTAGAAGCAAACGAACAGCAACAACAACAACAACAACGGCGCGTCGATAGCTGCAATTTTTGAATTAGCCAAATTACTATTATTTAGCGCAGCGCACACACAAACAGATATAACTTATATAAGTAGGGATGTATGTATATGTAGATACAACACACACACACACACACAGATACACACACACACATGGACTTATAGATACAGTCGAAAATTTTGCTAGCCTTGTTTGCCTGGCCTCGAGAGCTGTGCCGACCCTTGGACGGGGTCTGGCTTTTACGTGCTGAATGATTTAATGTCCTTTTTGGCAGCCACGTCACACCTATACCCCATCCCTAACAGCTGGGGGTAGCAGCCCCTAACACTCCATCTGGCCATTGCAGTAGAACGTTTTTGTCTAGACTGCGGCAAATGAACTTTTTTTTCCGCTCAAAAAGTGAGTTTTGTTTAGTTTAGTGTCGTTGGCTTTTGGGAAGTTGGAACTTGGAACTTGGATCATGGCACTCCCTTGACGGGGTCGCTGAAGGACCTTCATACGTCCATTTCCGCTCCGGCGTTTCAATTTATCGCGCCGCGACATTTTGCACTTTAGTTTTGCGTGTTTTGGCTGTCGGCTTTGGCTCTCGACTTTTGTTTTCCTTTTTGCATGCAGCAAGTTTTTAGCCAAATGATAAAAAATTTTAATTTCATTTTGAAAGCGGATTTTCGCTTCGCGATTCCCCAATTGCAGTTGTGTGCTGACTTTTCTTTTGTGTGGGCGTATACGAGGCTACAGGGTGAATGGCTACAGGGCTCACAAGTATTTTGTTTCTCAGATACCCTGTATTGAATATGATGTCTGAAATATATATATAATCAAAGAGTGTTAGCTACAAATGTAAAAAATATAATATAATATATTAATTGAATAATTCTTCTCTTTATAATCAATATATGATTTGATATATGATAAAAAAGAAGTATATATAGACATCTATATACATATGTGATTACATTTCAATCTATATTTTATACAGCTTTGATTGCTTTTATTTGTTATTGGATAATTTGTCAGTATATTGCTATACTCTATTACTCTACAGGTTTACCTAGAATCTTACATTCTAATTAGGATTCAATTCAACGGAAATTATAACATTTGAAACTACATTGTTATTTGGGATATCTGATAGTTGGGCATACCCTTTGCTAAAATTTGTAAATGTTGTTGTTATTTAGCCCGCATTGCTTTTTGATATTTGCGTGCCTGAAACTGAACTTCAAAGCCAGCGATGCGCATAAGAGCGATAAGGTTGCAAAAACTAAAAACCAAAAGCCAAAGACTGGGGCAAGGGTTGCATTGCATAAGCACATCAATCGTTGGACCAGACAGCCAGCCTGCTAGAAAGAGCCAAAGCCAAAGAAAGAAAGACGGGCCAGGCGGCCAGGGGATATTTGCCGCAGGCCATATATCATGCAGCGTATTGGCCACTGGGGCTGCAGATAGATAGCTGAAGTTGGCTATGAAGCGCGGCCTAGACGCTGTTTGTCTAAGCCGCTCATAACAACGGGCAATTAAAGTTCATGAATTGACAAGAAATTCACAATAAAATCAGCCACAATTATGGGCAAGAAGAAAAAACGATACGAAACGAAACGAAACAAAACAATGCAAAACAAACAAAAATAGACATTCGAGCCTCACGACAAGGTGGGTGAGGCATTAGTTGGATTAAATCGGACGCACTTGGTTCGGATTTCACATTCTCCGAAAGAAATGCTGGCAAATCTTGGCCCATGATTGGCCAGTACAGCGATAGCCAAGAAACATAAACATTATTTATCTGTATGGCCAGAGTCGAATGAGTTTTGAAGGTAATCCGAGCGACATAAAAAATGACCAAAAATAAGAAAAAAGCTAAAAATTGCGCACAAGTTGTGATTAAGGTCAGCTCAACTGCTTGACCCGATTCGTATTGCTGCCACAACCACAACAACAACAATGAAAGAACAATTACAACAACAACAACAACATGGAAAGCTGAATTCGCTATTTAATTACAAACGGAAACAAATTAACTTCGAACAATTGAAATGAACCACATTATTGGGCTTGCCATTCAAGCCCTAAACATAAAAGACCAAAAGCTGAGTCTAAAAATAAATCCGTGCATAATGAAGATCATGATGATGATAATGGTGATCTTGATGATCATAATGTTGATCGGCAGTATTTGTGGTCCAACAACAACTGCAATGCCAGCCCATGACTTGGACTTCAACTTCGAGTTCAGCTCCAGCTCTTGGCCTGCTGTTGACTATTTGAAATGTTGTTGCTGACTTTGGGTAAACAACAATCGTTGTTGTCTCTCTGACGTAGCTGGCAATGCAACATGCTGCTATTTTTGCCAAATTGTTCAATTCAGTTAGCTTAGCTGTCCGAAATGGGCAATAAACGTAACGAATGTGGAGCAGTCACAAGAGTTTCAGTTCCATGAATGAAAACAAATATTTACATTAATCAACGTTTGGCAAGCTTTGCTGAGATCACTTAAAGCACAAAGAACATTGTCGATAAATTGAATATTGTGATTAAACAATGATAGGGGAATAGATAATGAAAGCTATCATACAATTCGTGCAGCTTAACTTGTTACTCTAAATATATAATACACGTTTTATTATCTGAATTTTCGATTATATTTAAACATTTATCTAAGAGAAATTTCAATCATTTATCCATAGATAAAAGTTCTTGCATAACTGCAGCGCATAAGCAATTGCGACTCTCCAACTGCTTTCGCTGCTCTATCCAACAGCTTGGGGGCTATTTCCGCTGCCTCTCCCACTCCTTGTGCCATCTCTCGCTCTCGAATAGCTTATGAAAAAAATTGTGATTTGCATTTTCAATGCCGCAGCATCGGCAATGCGAGAAATTGCCAAGCACAAAAAGACAAGCAATAAAAGTTATAAATATTGAAAAGCTCTTCGCCCACCGCTCCCCCATTCCTCATGCCCACAAACTTACCAAAAACAAAAGGAAAACAAATGCTTTGGGGGGTCTACCTTGTGCATCGTTCCACGCCCACACGATGCTGGCGCTTTCATCAAAATGCACATAAATTTCAACAACTGCCTAGACGAAGTGAGACGTTTGTAGCGCCAATGTCCATGTGGGTGGCCAGCCATTGGAACTGGACCCAGTGCTTCTCTCTCACTCACACACACACTCTCTCTCTATCTCGCTCTCTTGCTGTTCATTTGCATCTTTTGAATTTTATGTGCTGTCGTTGCTGTTGCCGTTTGATGCGATTTCTAAAAAAAAAAAAACCATTTGCATTTAATTGGACAGGCTGCAGTTTTGGCCCGATAGAGGGCGTGTTAAAGAAGAGGGACGGTTGGGCGTTGACAAGTTTCGTTTGTTCTAGTTTGGAGCTCATAGCGCCCCCTGGCGTGCAACATACTGTGTTGGGCATCAATCAGCGACATCTTTTAAATGCTCGGCGTAGTTGTTGTTTTATGTGGCAGCGGCAAACGACGACAAGATGACGTTTTCAGAAATTAAAAGACCGATGAGTGAAAGTGAATTTTCGTAGGTGTTGTTGTTGTTGTTGTTGCTGCTGTTGCTCTTGTTGTTGTTGTTATTGTCATTGCAGTTGTTGTCATTTCTTTTGCCTAGTTGTAATGTGTAATGTTTGCAACGCTAACAACAACAACAAACATCGACAGTGTGGCAGCATCGTTGTCTTCGTCTTCGTTTTCGTCTTTTGATTGTCTCGCGATAGTCAATTGAGTTTTCATTTGTCAGTCAGTCAAAGCCAAACGTAAAAACGACCCAACGTCTGTCAATGACACAGAAAGAGAGTTTCAAGCATGATATGTGGCTTGTTATTGCTGCTGTTGTTGTTGGTTTCTGTTGTTTTGTGTGTACTTTGCTTGTTGGCCACTTTTTTACTTAGTTGCACTGATTAGACTTTTGTTGATATATCTCTCTCGCTGCGTTTTCACTTTCGTTCACTTTCGGTTAACGAGCTGAGATTTCCATTGACTTATCTATAGGCACGTGCCCGTTAGCATGCCCAGCCCCATTCAAACTGCCCATCGCACCCAATAAGCCTCCATAGATTCGTCAGCTCACGTTAACCGGAAATAAATCGGCGCCAATCAGTGCGCGAGCAGCTGCGACAGAATCTGCCGTTGACTCAACTCTCTGTGACCCCAGGTTGACCTGAAGTTGAAAACTGTTTTTGAAATGTCCTTCAAATCGTAAACTTTTTAGCTGCTTGAACTTTGCTCACCTCAAAATAAACACACCTTTAAATACATACACTCGTGTGCTGCGCTAATTATGTCTCTACAATCTTTTAATTATGATAAATACTGACGAAACGCGACCCCAAAACTGTATATATTTTTTTTTCATGCCTCGCAGTCTCAGTTTCAGTTTCAGTCTCATTATAAACAATTCTCGTCACTAATTACAACGTGGAAGAACAAATAAAATAATACGAAAAAAAAAACACAAGAAAACTGAAAACTGAAAAGCATCAACAAATGTAACTGGGTCAAGTCGCCATCAAGTCGACGTCAAACTCACAAAATAATATATATGTATGTATATGTACATAGAGAAAAATTGTGGAAAACTTGAGATTTTTATCTGCGGTTTTTTCGGTTTTTTATACATATATATATTTTTTAGAGCGCTTAGAGGTTGCTTAGCTCACGAGCGGCTCTTCCACAAAGCACAAATTGAAATAAAGCTCAATTTAGTGCACGACAAGTGTTTGTTGTTGTTTGTTGTGTTTTTGTTTGTGTGCGGGAATACCCCTGACGTCCTTGCGAGTGGAAATTTTTTTTGCATATGTCCAGACAGATTAACCTTTCCTCGGCTCCCGGCTGCATGGCAACTTTCCACGAAAATTTGAAAGGTGACAATTGTCGATTTGATCAAATAAAAGCAGCCTCAGTGCCACTTGAAGCTCGTCCGGCAGTCAATAAAATTATTTTTGCGAAAGTTGTCGCATAATATGGCAAAAGTGTTTACTTTATTATTTTTCAGTTAGTTTCTTTTACTATTAGATTGTTTTGGCTCTTGCTCCACTCATTCGTTGCCACATTTCACAGCCATAATTCAACTAATTAAATGCACATGAAAAATTCAGCACTTCAAATGGCAAACCGGACAGTCAGACAAACGGACAACCGGACAATCGCACAATTTGAAATGCCAGACGAAGCAAAAGCCAAAACTTTACTCTCAAATGAAACGCACTGAGAAATATTTCAAATTCGAATTGTACATGAAATCTGTTAATTTGAACCAAGTGAAAGAGGCTCGATGCGACGGCTCATATTGGGCTCCATGGGAAACATCCAAATTTAGCCGTAGCTAATCGAAATTATTGTATGAATTAAAGATATTGATGCATTTCACAGCCGAGTAATTAGTTGAGAAAATCAGATTTACTAAGAAAACTCGTCAATTTAATAGTCTATCATTATTATAATGCCCAATTACACGATATATAAAAGTTAATTGAGTCAAGGTCTAATTGTAGTATGCAGAACTATTTATAAGAGAATTTTCTTTTTTTTTCTGCTGCTAGCCTGGCATAGAATCTAAAACTGATAAGCTGTGGATTATTCTTAATATCTAATGTATTTAACAATCTATTCAGAGTATATTAACTTTTTTTTAAACTTTATTCCTGTGGAAATTCGTTATTTGTCTTACAATAATTTCGATTATCCAATTATATTATTACTACATTCTTTGCGGAAGCTGAGACGCAATTCGTACGATCCACCTAAGGCGTATTACTTTAATAATTGTGTAGACTTGGCTGCAGCAATTTGTGTTTATTTATTTTTATTTTGTTTAAGGTAGCCATTGACCGACCAGAAAAGCCTTTCCAAATCAATTAGCGTTGACCCCAAGTGTTACCTCGAGCTCGCATTAATAGCGTAAGCCCATCGAGGCGAACCAAAACTATTTTCCGAATGCCCCGCCGGCAACTGCTTGGGTTTATTTTCTTCGTAGTTGTTGTTGTTTTTGTTTTCTTCTCTTTTATCAATTCAAACGATCGCCAACACGATATTGCCCTAGGTTGGGCTTTAATTTGTTTCGCAGTTGTTGTTGTTGTTGTTGTTTTTGTTATAGCTACTGTTCACTCAAACAACACCAATAACAACAACAACAACAAGCACTTGGGCACAACTTTCACTGAAAATTCAAGTTTAAATTTTGTAAGAAGGACGCACTTTTCAGATTTTCGTTTATTTATTTATTAATAATTATGTGAATGTCGATTGCTGCATATGATTCGAATTTTACTTTCCGCTTGGAAATGCAAATGTATGTATGTCTCGATATGGATATAGAATGTGTGCCATTTATATAGCTGAGCTTTAGCTTTAGCTAACTAACTAACTAACTAATTAGCCAGCATGACTTTAATATTCTTCCCTGTTCGAAATTGTTGTATTATTTATTGTTTGTTTCAGTTTTATTTGGAATTATTATTATGACTGGTGCCACAATTTATCGCTTTATTTTTACACGCAAATGGCAAAATTAGCAACGGCAAAGCGGCCAGCTGCAATTATAGATACCCTATCCACGTCGCGCCCCCCTCTTGTCTATATATCATCATCATAGACTCTAACTCCCCAGGGTAGACCTGTTTTACTTTTTTTTTTTTTTCATTCCACAACTTGGCTATGGAGTTGACCGAATCTTGGTGTTTTATTTTCATTTAATTACTGTTGTGGCAGTTGCTGCTGCAGCACCAACAGCAACAGCAACAGCAGCAGCAGCAACATTAATTGGCTTGTTTTGCTTAATAATGATTATTGGTTTTTATGGCTCTTTGATTATGCGATGATGCATCGAAAAAGTTGCCACGGATTAGCGCAAAGTCCGGCCCAGAGCAGACAACGGGAAAGCCGCAGTCCGTTTGGTGTTGAGCATTTTGTTGATGTTGATGGCCTGTCAGTCAGTTAGTTCGTCAAATGGGCGCTACGGACTGCCGGACGGAATGACTGACTGACTGACTGACTGACAGGCAGCCACACAGACGGTGTTTGTGGCCAGTTGGAGTTGGAAGTGGTGTCTTAATTATGCAATGGCCGCAATTGAACACAATTTAAATGCGCGCCAGTTGTGAAAAACAAATACAACATGCAACAACAACAATAATAGGAGAGGCTGGCAATAAAATCAATACCGCAACGATATTCGAATACTCTATAATGTGTTTCTCTCTTATCACATTTTATTTTATTTATTTATCATTTTTAACACTCTTAGCGCCCATAGAAATCGATTTATACACAAAACGAATCAGGCATCTGTTGTAACTTAAAATTGAAGTTGAATTTTAAACCGGATATTTTCTTGAAAAATATTGTTAAACAAAGTAAGCTTCATATGACGCAAGAGAGTTAAGCTCACAACTCAATTGAGATAAAGCTGCTAAAGCCTTAAAGCAAATATTCCCATTTATTGATCTTGCCAACGCCATCTATCTGAGCTCATGCATTCATATAACCCTTTCGGATAGAGTAAAACATTAATTACTTATGTGCATATGCATATGCAAGTGGAGCTGTCTTCAACCTTTGCTGGCTGCACTTGATCAACGGAATGGAGGAAAAAAAAAGCCTAAATGCAGTCAGCGTTCAAGTGGACAGTCGGCAAGTTGGAGTAGCAAGTGGACAACAAATTATGATTACGATTATGCAATGGAAAAAGCAAGGCTAGAAAAACATAAAAAAGAGAGCATCGGTAAAGTGAAGAATCGAACGAACCAACGAATGAACGAATGAAGCTTCTCCTGTCAGCTCTTGACCCCGATTGCCGAGGCGTCTGCTCGTAAACTTTAACAGAAATACATAAATGTCCAAAGACAACCCGAGCAGAGGCAGACACAGACACAGATACAGAAACTGAAACTGAAACTGAAACTGAATCAGAAGTTGACAATAAAGAAACAAACTCCGCCCGCTGCAAACGAAATTTAATGCGTCTCATTTTAATTGCTTGCAATTAAGCAGCAATTACATAAAAACAAAAGCCGCTGATTTAAATTAAATGATTACAGCAGCAGCAGCAGCAGCTGGAGCCATAGAAGAAATAACCAATGAACGCATCGCTGCACAAACTTATCGAAGGCTTTGTTTTAGTTTTCTTTTTTTTTTTTTTTCGTATTACGACCAGAAGAAAGCCAACTCGTTGGGGAGTGAGGCAGTGAGGGGGCGGTGGGCCGGCAGAAGTTGCGATTAGGTGCACGCGCTTTACAAAATGTTGAATAATTAGCAATAATTATAATAATTAAAAAAGCAAAGAAAATAAAACGTGTGCGGGCGATTGCATCAGCAGGCGTCGATCGCATCGCTGCACCACTCAGCCACTCAGCCACTCAGCTACTCAGCCACTCAACCACTGCACCACTAACCAAACACCATTTAATTTATGTCACGACAAGCGAGGCCCGACGATTTACTAAATTCCGCACATAAATTTCAAATGGAATTTTACTAACTAAAAATTATTTGGCCTGCATTTGTTTGTTGTCATCGGATTTTCTTTCTCTATCTCTATTTTGCTTTGGCCAGGAATATTACGAAATAATCTTTTGCCTCCTCCCACCTTCGAGTCTTGTCGTGTGTCTGTCTGTTTGTGGCGCTGATTCAGTTTTTCATCTCACTTGCCACCAAATGTGGCATCTTTAACCCCGTGACAGAGCAAAGTAGATTTATTTTTAAACATCATCCCAAAGTGTTTCACCAGCTTTCAATACATGTAGTTAATACTCTTTTTCTGTATTAACAATTATAGAAACTGAATGAATATGTCTATAAAACTATATATATTTTGACTATTTAAAAGTCTATTTTTCTTTCTTTTTAATTCACATACTAATCAATAAGTAATTATATTTGATTGTCATTAATATAACTTTATACAAGTCCAACTAATAAGATTATATAAATTTTCTTCAATGGCATTTATCGGGCCAGAAAAAATATACAATTTCTATCTTGAATAGAGGGTATTTATGCCTCGTCATGTGTTCAATGGGCTTTCTCTTGTGCTTTTGCTGTCGGTGCCACACACAAATCAAATGCTCAAATGCTTGCAACAAGATGCATGTGACATCTCTTGAATGGCAGGGGTTCTCTCTCTCTCTCACTCTCTCTCACACTCTCTACCTCTTACTCTCCCACTGTTTCTCTAAAAAATAAACGAGTACTTGGCATGCGCTGACACGAAAATATTCTTTGTAGGCACCGTCAATAAATTTAGCTCATAACACCGTCTGACAGTAATGTGTCATCAGGAAAAATGTTTTCTAATGAACTGGGGGATCTCAGTGTTGTGGGTGTTGTGGTCTGGAAATGGTATTCATTCAGAAATAGGATAAACTTGCTGATGAAGCTGTGGGCTGGCTACATTTCGACTCAGACACGTTCTCTGCTTGCATAGCTGAGGGTTAAAAATTACACTGCAGTCTATTGAAACAAACTTGATTTCTTTTAATAGTAAACTTATTATTTCAATCTAATTTCTTAGTTTCTTGTTTTAAGTTGAATTAAAGCTAGGTTAAATTGGTTGGAGTTATCAGGAACAATCCCCAATGTTTTTTTTTTCGGTTGTTCAATTTATTTTAAATGTAGAGAAAATACTAAATAAATATCTGATTTCATATATGTCAGTATAGAAACGAACAATTTGATTATCTAATTATGGACTCATTTCCCAATCAGTTCGATTAATATTTTTTGAATAGACATATTTTAGTTTTATAGCATATAATATAAATAGTTTACTTTATGTGATTTGTTATAAAAAAAACGTTGTTAATTTAAACTAATTTCAGTTTAGACACCCATTTATAAAAAACCGTTGGTAATTTAGACAAAATTCATATTAGAGATCCAATTAATTTGAGTTTTTATGCACGATTGGCTTTGATCTTTTGGCCTCGGCATCGGCTAATGAAACCGTCAATTGTTGACCTGCCAATCCATCATGGATGAACCAATTGAAAAGCAAAAGTGTTTTCTTTTATTTTTCTCGTTTTCCAAATCAGTTTTCCACACATGCTATGCAAATGAACCCATTGAATGCCTTCGACGTAATACTAATGCGCGGAGGCCCCCTGTCTCGTCTCTAGTTAAGTTCGCTCGTGCGCATAATTTAAAATAATGATCGGCATATGAAACTTAATGCGTTTCGTCTGCACCTCGAGCGCTCTAGTCGGCTGACCCGTCTCCGATCGGGCTTATCGATCATAGCCGACGGCGATGCGATGCTGTGATGCGGCATGCTGGGGCTCATGATGTTGCCACATTTGATGTTCGTTTGGGGCCAAGTACATAATTCACGCACGCAGCTCGCAACAGGTGTCACTCTCACTTTCGAGGCGGCAAAATCTAATTTGCAGCGCGTCCTGCTCCCCAGCTAGCCTCTATGCATAACAATTAGCATTTCATGTTTGGAGCTGAGGCTGTGTGGACGCAAATTATCGCGTCGTTTGACGCCTGCAATCTATAGCCAATTTTTACTGTAACTTTGACTGCCAGCTTCCAAATGCTGCTGCTTTTGTTTTTTATCAACGTTTTTGTTGTCACTTTCCTTTTAGCCATGCAAATTTCTCGCGACGACTATTAATTGGTAATGGTAAAAAATATAACCATAAAAATGGTCAACACGACACTCGCGACTCGCTCTTGTCTGCTGCTGTTGCTGTTGCTGCTGCTGCCTGCTACCTCACTGTGTACAACAGTTATCTGCATGAGTTGCCCAAAGCTCTCGTCCTGAAAGAAATACATATATACATATATATAAATGTATATGTGTAAAAAAAAATACTTTCTTTGCAAGCGATTGCAAGTTGGAACTCTACTACGCCAGCTCCAGCTCCGGCTCCGGCTGAGAAGGAGTGAAGCCATAGCCGGAGCTGCAGCCACAGAGAGACTCGCAGCTACAGTTCCAGCTTATCAGCGATCGTCAACAGTTGGCACGTTTCGTTCATTGGCTTGGCGTGATTGTTGTTGTTATTGTTGTTGTTAGTGTTGTTGACGTGTTGCAAATAGCAATATTCAAGTTTTTATTGTGCTTTATATTAGATTGCCATGGCCAATACGAAATCCATATATATATATATATATATATATATATATATATATATATATATATATATATATATATATATATATATATGTATGTATGATTGTATGTATACATGTATACATGTATACATGTGTATTCTCGATGTTATTGAATGCGAATCAAAAGAGTTCCAAGAAACATAACCAAAGGCCAACAAGCGCGACTGACATAAGAATGTGAAACAAGCGGAAAATATGGCTATAACGTTCATTTAATGCGCTTCACTGACTGATTAATTGAAGAAGAAGATGAATTTAATTAACTGTTTATATTTTGGCTAATTAAGATATTAAATTACAAATGCTCGCAAATTTCAGAGCTGATAAAGTTTGCATGAATGAATGGCAAAGTATTAAGTTAATTTATTTTATTCTTATTCTCACGTACTATATAAATATAATTTTATAATGAAATTAAAGTAGTTTATTGTATTTTGCCAATACGCTCGATTCAGTGCAGTTAATGTAAATCAATCAAGAAATATTTGAATATTATATTATTTCCATTGCTTTTAATATTAATATTAATTTTAACACTAAATTGTGAATATTGTTTTTGTAGTTTTCTTCCTTTGCTGGTTATATTCAAAGATTTGATTTTATTAAAGATTTCAATGTATAAATAATATATAACATAATTAATCTGTTCTATTTCTTTCAGTGTAGCATTAGAAGTACATGTTTACCGAAAAAGGTATTTTGGGTATTACTCGGTCTACCTCTTTTTTCTAAGAATACTGCATAACATAACTATTCAGTATATATTTATTTTCTCTTTCTTTCTCTCTGTCTCTATCTTTCTCTTTCGGTCTGTTGCTTTCCGTTCATTCTCATTCTAATAAGCCACCAATAAATCAACATTGATTTTAAGTTTTTTTTTTTTGCACTGTTGCCTTTGCTGACTCACGATCCAGTCTTAGTCTGAGACTCAGTCTCAGTCTCAGTCTGAGCTTCAGTTACATTCCCATTCCCATTCCCAGTCCCAGTCCCAGTCCCAGTCCCAGTCCCAGTTTATTCTCAGGTCCCGTCTTATTCTCATTCTCATTCTTCGATGGGCGCTTCGCTTTATGTATTTTCTACTTCTTTTGCCTTTTTGTTGTATGTTGGCTGCTCTTAAGCTTACAAATTCTGGAAAGGCGGCCATATAGGCCCAAAAAAAAAAAAAAAAGGAAAAAAGTGGCTTGGGCACATATTTTAGCAAAGTGTTGGCCAGCACGCGAAGGAGTCGCCGTCAGCCGGTTTTGGGCCACCGACTGGCGGTGGCCGCATAAGGAGAATGCCTCAGTATGTGTGTCTTTCTCTGTGTGTGTGTGTGTGTGTGTGTGTGTGTGCTTACTATGCACAGATGCAGGAGATTCTATTTGATTCTTGTTGTTCCGCATAGGAACAGCTTCTGGCTGCCCTGCGGCCCATAGGCGCAGCTGTTGCAATTGAAATCCAGTTGCAAAATTTGTCATATGACTTACATTAGCGGTCGTTCGGTTAGCTACAAACAAATCAAGCGCCCTAGCCCTCTCCGGCAGCTAGCCTTTGACTGCCTGAACCACTTGGCTGATATTACATGTTGGCCACCGATGCTGCAAATGTTTCGTGCATTGTATTTGGTTTTTATGTTTTTTTGGCAAACGGGCAACAGAATTGACATTTCCTTTTACAACATCCAACAAGCTGCACAAGCTGTGCAAAATAAAAACTATAAATCAGCAGCAGCAGCGGCAACAACAACCAGTAACAACAAACAACAACAGAAACAACAACACAGCAGCAACTACAACTGCTCCATGTGATTGTCACGCTTGAAGGACTCTTTCGCTCCGTGTCGAAAAAAAAAAGATATAAAAAGCGAAAATGAATTTGTTGCTTTTCTTGTTGTTTGTTGTAGTTGTTAACAGCGCTTGTTGTTGTAGCTTTTATGAAGTAGGTTACTATGTTTGTTGAGTAATTGAGTTTAGTTTTTCACACACGAGTGTGTGCCTGCTGCTGTTGTTGATGTTGTTGTTGTTGTTGTTGTTTCTGTTGTTGCAGTTGTAGGAAGCTGCTGCACATGCAACTTGGCAACTTGGCAACTTGGCAAGTTGGCAACTCGGCAACTCAGTTTTGCATGTCTTGAAACACAACAACCGTCGCGCTTGTCTCACAAAAATGCAAGCCAACAGTTGCTGCAGAATGTCATAATGTAAAGCCCTGGAATAATTGAGGATCGCTTGTAAAAGAATATGCAAAACAGACTTTTTGTTAGTAATAAAAGAAATTGAATAGACGGATATGGAAAGCCCTCGGCGTCATGAACAAAAATCGCATATATCAATAATTAATAAATTAAAATATATTTGTAATAGCAAATAACAAATCAAGGAAACTTACATATTAATGTTCACTAGAACTGCTTAAAGTTTGGTTCATGGCACTTGAATTCAATTGAGCATTAATTAAACAAATTATTCGTAATTTTAAGGTGATATGCGAGTACATTTTTTATGATTTAAAAAATATATTTCTTCGTTTTGTCCATAATATATAAATGAAATAGTAGATGTATCATTTGTGTACTATTAACTCTTCATTCCCATGGTTATATACCGCTACTGAACTGAATATGTTTGGCATTTTTGTTTAGTTTACCAATGTATTATTCTATCTATTAGGTATTAGAAACTTATGCAATAGATCACAAACTAATGTTAAAGCTCTCAAACCTATATAGGAAGTAAAAAAAAAAACAACATATTTTTCGAAAAGTTTATTCAAATTCATATTGAACAAATATTCTTCGACCTGATACTCTACGTCGTCAGAATAGATATTGTTATGTTTCATTCATATCGCAATTTTCGCTGAGGAGATTCATAAAATTTTCAAAAATGACATATATTGAAATATATTTAACTATATCTACTCAGTTATGTGATATCAGGTCGAATACGCAGATATTGCGCTCTTGCTCTTTGCCCTTTAACTCTCTTGTGAAATATTGCTTCCATAGAATTCCAATCTAGTTATAACTGAATATGAGTAGCAAAGAGATAATGAATAAGTAGACAATAGCAAAGTTGACTGATAATAGCACTAGTATATTTATCAGATTACATAGTAATTATGGATGAGATATGCGCCTCAAATAGATCTCCTTGAACTTCTTAGTTATAGTACTACCTTATATATTCCAAAATATACCCTTTCGAATTGAATGTCTGACAATTTTAATTATTCTCATTTATTGTAAATTTTTTTTATATTTAATTCCCGTTGATATAGTGTAGAGGACTCTCATTGCGATTTCAGGGTATTCAAAGTGCTGTTACTGTCCTCTAAGTTCACAATATTAACAACTTCGTTAGTTGCTAACTTTGCTTGGCCCTGCAAGCTGAGTGCATCTGTAAAGAACAAGCATTAGCTAAATGGCTGTCCCTGTTTCAGTCCATGTTTAGCTACTCCAAACTTCCACTTCACTTCCTCCTTTTGCTGTGGCAGCTCCACCTCCTCCTACACCTCCTCTACCCCCGTCACCGCCCCGTTGCGCCCCCGCAATCGCGTTGCTTGCCGCACTCTGTGTCGGCTGTCTGTGTTGTGATCTAATTATTGTATTTGCTGTCCGTTTCTGCCAGTTTCCAGCCGTGTTGCCTCCTACAGCCGCAGCAAACTTAAAGCTCCTGCCTCTCCCAGCCCCTCTCTGTGCCGCCTATCGAGTCGAGATGCCTGCTCAACTGGCCGACAGCCTCTGCTCATTTGGCTGGCAAGCCTGTTTAGAGATTCGTCGTGCCAGCTCCGTTGTCTACGTTTGTGAGCGTGTTGGTGTCCTCCCCCCCATCACTCTCTCTCTCTCTGTCTATAGCTCTCTCACTTCGGCCCACGTCACAACTCAGCTCTACTCTGGTCTGCTTTGTGCTTCTCCTGTTTCTACTTTATCCACTTCACTCTTAGTTTGTGTTTCAATTTGGCGCATTTGCTTTGCTTAGTTTTGTGTTTAACGTGGACTAATTTGACTTTTTGGCGCGTCTCTTTGACTTCAGTTTTCAGCTGGCTTTTGTTTGCCATTTGTATACACTCTTAAAGAGTATAATCATTTTGTCACAGACTTTGAATGCGTGTTAGAAGATGATTGATAGATGATGATGATAGAAAAGATTGATTTATATATACTTATTATTTAATTGAAATATTACCTCAACATATAAATAATATATATCTGTATCAGAAGTAGGACTATTAGCAGGAGAATTAGTAGTGCTACTACTTTAATTAGTAGCCGTAATGGTAAAAGTATCAGTAGTTGCTTTAAAAGTAGAGTAAGTAAACTATTAAAAGTTCTATAAGTTTTAGTATTACGTGATATATAACTTACACTTGTATTAGAGTTCATTTTAGTGAGAGTATATTGAGTACGGCTAGCCAGGGCAATTAAATTTGTCGTGTTTACTGTGACATCATTGTTTTGGCAATGGCTAAATGTATACACAAGTTTTTTTGAATCGCTTTATGTTTTTACTCAGCAATGCGAAATACGACCAAAGTCAATTAACATTTGTGAGCCCCCGATATGAGAGGCATCATCTTTTTCGTGTAGTTGTATCTGGGAAATCTCTCGATCAATTGTTGTCACGGCACATCGGTGGTTTCTCGGTGTTCGGGGCAAGCGACCCTATCGCATGTAGTTGCACGTCTTTTGGCGCCTGCCTCATTTTCATTAGGTCTTTAAGCGAATTAACGTGACTGACTTATAAAAGAAATATTAAAATCCATAAGGAAATTGTTGCTGGGCGCGCGTTGCTTCCTTTATGCCTGCCCGGGCATGCATCAATTTTCACTTTTCCAAGATATAAAAAGATACACGAGATACACACAGCAGATGTAAAAGATAGGCTTTTATAATTTTCCATTTTTTATATAAGTGTGCAAGTGGCGTGGGTTGATCGTAAAATCCTTGTACGTGAGGTTTGGCTTGGAGGTCACGTGAAAGAAAACAACAACATTAGCTCAGGACTGTGAGAAATAGAGTTGCAAGTTGCAAGTTGCAAGTGTTGCAACTGAAAGCGCAACAGCAATATAAAAAGCAATAGTCTTTATGTAAACATGAGTGAAACTTTTTGACAATCAAACTACACGAATATTAAATATTAATTATTAATTATTCGATTATTCGATTATGCATGCAATGCGATGCAATCGCTTGCGATCTTTGATCTCTTTTTTATATATTTTTTCATTTTTCATTTTTCATGTCGTATTTCTTGCTGTTTGTTGTCTGCAGCACTCAGCTCAAATTGAAATTCGAGCTGAAAGTTTGTCGCATGCATTACGTTGATTACATCACAGCAGAGATGTGTATGTATGTGTGTGTGGTGGGTGGGGTATGGGTGTATGTGTAGAGTAGTAAAAATAGGCTATGCAACTTCCACCAACTGTGATAGTCAGTCATTCAGTCAGTCAGTTCAGTTGGTCAAACATGTTAGCCTAAACAGCCTAAATATAGATAGACACAGACATAGACAAATGCACAGACAGGACGAACCAAGAGCTGCTGCTGGAAAGGGGTGCGAGGCGGGGCCAGCTGTGTCAGGGGTAGACAGCCAGTCAAATGGTCTTGTTAATTTCCATTTTTCTATGCAAATTTTAACTTCCTCGAAAATGTTGCACACTCCAAAATGGCAATAAACAAAACGAAACGAAACGAGCATCACAAAAATTTGACTTGCCATAAAAATTGAAATCTAAAACAACGTGAAAGGGGGGCCAGCTGCGACGCGGGGGTCAGCCTGATGAAGTGGGCGGCTGTTAGGCAACTGGCAAATGCACGAGGGGTATGGAAAATATGCCACAGACACATGACACACACACACATACACACACACACACACACACACAGCATATCTATATATACACACTGATAGAGCAGCAGTGAGACAGACAGTCAGCCGCAAAAGTCAACGTGCAAAAATAACAAACAACTGTCAAATGCCTGACAAACGAGACAAGGAAAAGACAAAACTGCACACAGACAAAACCAAAAGCCAAAGCACAACACAGCAACACATGATATATATCAGCGGAGAGAGAGAGAGAGAGAGAGAGAGAGGGAGAGAGAGAGAGGCTGTTGCAATAGGCGGCCTAAATGAATTCGCTCATTGGTTAGAGGACAACAAATGAAAAACCGCTGCTCATATTGCATTAGCAACAGCAGCAGCAGCAGCAACTGACACACAATGTTTGATAACAACTTCCCGAAATTGTTGGATGCTGACATCGCCAATTTGGCAGTGCCGAAAAAAAAACTATGCGCCAAACAATTCATTGGAACAGATTACGCATACGACACGTGAGACGCGTTTTAAACAATAAGCCAAAATGTTCATTGCTAAGATTGCTAGCACTGCGCACATCACCAATCTCTAGCTGCAACAGCAACAACAAAGTCAAATATGCAGACGGCCAAAAGAATGCTGAAATTGAAGACGCCACTAAAAATTGCACAGCAAATACAAATATACTCACACACACATACATACATACATACACAATCATTTGTTGTTCGTTGTTGTTATCAACAGCTTTGTCACAGCTCCTGCAGTAGCTGCATTTATTGCTATGGTTGACGTTGCCGCTGTCATATGTTTATATGCCCTTACAATAACCCGAGGGACTATGCAGATGTCATGCAGTTTGTGCTTTATTTACATTGGTCAGCTCATCAACACATTCTCCGATGTGTGGGAGTCTCTATGAATACAAATACTTTTATATATTAGCTATTTTTCAGCTATTATTTATTCGGTAGAATGCGCGCAATAAATAAGAACGGCGTCTGTTTTTCGAATAGAGAAAAATATTTGCCCAAGGGAAAATAAATTCAGCTATATGTTTGCTTTGAAATATTTAAGAACTGTAAAGACTAGACGAACATGTGTGCATCACCAAAGATATAGATAAGTATTTTATTAATTTAATGAGTCATACGATTTACGAATGCTGTACAAAAATCTTCAATAAGTTAAATTCGAGTAGTAAGAATCGAATAGTACTCGAAGTATTCAAATAAATTTTAATTGAAGCACTTAAACTTTTCCAAGACCTAATATTAATATATAACCATAAGTAAATATATTCAGACTAAATATTTTCAAATTTCAAATCTCAAGTTGCTGTAACGATTGTGATTTACTTCACATTCATATTGATTATAATTATATTAACTAACTAATAATACGAAAGAGTATTTGCACACGAGCTGAGCTGCATTATTTAAGATTTTGTGATTTGTTGTTGTTGCTGTTGTTGCGATTGTTATTGCAACGTCTGCCGCAATGTCTCCGCTTTGCAGACGCCGCCGTCGTCTCGGCTGTGGCTGCCACACGCTTGGCGGAGTTGCAGCAGGAGCAATGCAATACGGCTGCGACTGCACGGGCGTCCGGGCGACCGGGTGTCCGGGAGTCCGGGTGTGCATGGGAGCATGGGGTCTAAGCATGAGCATGGCATGTCATTTCTTGGCTTCGCCAAACATCTTTGACATTCCAGATGTCTCTGGCGCTGATGCTGGCTCTGGCTCTGGCTCTAGCTTTAGCATCTGCAAAGTCTCATTTTCTCTGACTGTCTCTTTGTCTTTCTCCAGCTGCGATTGTGTTCCTCATTTTACTTTTGCTGCAGATATTTGTAATGAAGCATGTTTTGCATTTAATTTATGCGCGTAATTAGTTGAAAGTGAATGCCAGTTGGAAGTAGTTGCAGTCGTTTGTTGCAGCTCTAGCTACTGGTAATCGACTCCGCATATTGCGTATACGCGTCGTGTCACAGAATCAACGGCTACTGCGTAGCAGCCTTTGGTCAATACCAATAAATTATTTAAACGCTTTAGCTTTTCTTTCGCTCTCCATTTTTTTTTCGTGTTTTTGGGAGAGGGGCGAACAAAGGCAGCTCATTATTTGTGAAAAACGCGGCTGTCAAAATTGAAAATAGGGAAAAGTTAAAGAAATAAACCAAAACAATGGCAGGCAGGCAGCGAATAGTCAACAGCCAACAGCAGCAACGGCAGCAAGCAACTCCGTCCATTAGCAAATGCCGCCGCTGAGTGGCAGCCGGGGAATGGATGCAGTCAGCGACGCCACCGCCGCATAATGAAAGCGAAAATTTAAATTTTTGATACAATTTGCAATTTTTTCCTACTTCATCATTCACATCAGCGGCGGCAGCACCAGCAACAGCAACGGCCACAACAAGCAGCTCCAACTCCAACTGACTGCAGTTGGCAGTCAACAAGTCAACAATGAAAACAATTCATCATGTTGTTGTAGATTGGAGGAACCTTTTGGCAGCAACGTTGTTGCAGCTACGTTGCCTTCAATTTATGCGGCGGCGCTTAAATCGATTGCTTTGCCACATTGCAACAATTGGCTAGCATGCAGCAACGAGGCTCTGCTGGATCGTGGGGCAACAAAAAAGAAAAAGAAAAAGAAAAAGAAAAAAAAACAAAAAGACAGCAAAATAAAATCGGACGCCTGCGCCAATCGCTGCTGAACCGTAAAACTGAATTATGTAGCTAGTAGTCCGCCAGAGAGCGCCGCGGTGGCAGCGGGTGGCGAAAACTTTTGACGTTTTGCGGGTGGATAAGGCCTGACGACTGACCACAACCAGACCACAACAGAGATTCAAAGCCAGTGCCACTGCAAGAGCCAAAGCCAGCTTCAGTCCTGCCAGGTCTAGAGTTGGCGGCCTCTCTACAATGGCCAGCGTCGCTTCATTAAGCGATTCATTCATGCAGCCGATCTGATCCAGTCGATCGTGTCGTTTTATTTGGCTCTTAAATTTTTGCGCTAACTAGATGTCGCAATTGAAAGTAAGCTGTCAATGTTACAGCATTCAACAGCCTACAGAGGGGGTGGCATCTCAAAAGAGACAACACTCATTCTTGGCCAATCGCCGAGACAATTTTATTCAAAAGTCAGCAGACAGTTTTCGTATTTCCTATAAGATTTGCTTACTCATTTAAATTAGATTTTTTATTATTTGCTTATTTTTGAAGATATTACTGTATATATATATTCTGCACTTTTATTATATATTCTATAGAAATATCAGAATGAACTGTTCTCTATTGTTTTCTTGAATATAATAATTAAACTACCGTGAAGCATTAATACAAATAATATAAAGAAATAGCCCATGCAGATCTAATTTGGATATCAATGAATAAAAGATCAGGGACAGATCGTTTCCTGAGACAATGACAATGAATACGAGATCAGGGGCATATCTATTTTACATATAAAATAGTATTTCTTTAGAAAGTTTTCTATGAGCTTAGGCAAATTAGCAAGGCCATAAATCGCAGTTGAGTGCTGCATAATATAGGAAATCATGATCTCATGATTTGGACAGAACTTGAACTGCTAACTTATAATTCCATCATCTCTAAAGTTGAGCTGAGAATTGTAGGCATTTATTTTTAGCACCTCGAAGGTCACTAAAGGACATTGTTCGCTTGATTTCCTCAATTGTTCAAGTTGAAAACTCTCAAAACTCGAATTCATATTCATATTCAAATTCAAGCGCAACTCGAAGTCATGTGCAAATTTAATTACTGACTCAGCGACCGGACAAACCCAAGCATAAGTTAGGCCCGAGGCACTAAAATCCAAGTAGATACAAACATATCTCTTATGCAAATCCCAATGTTGGACAGCTTATTATTAATAGTAATAATTGATGTAGATTTCTTAGCACCTTTTTTCGTTTGGTTTCCCCATTTATAACGTTTGTGATTTGTAAGACAAACAGAAACAGATAAACAAAAGCCAGAAAGCCAAAATTCACAGACCTGGAGGCACAGCTGGCGAATTCTCTTTCTCATGGAATGTGGCTAACTGCTTGGCTGTTTGCATGGCTTAGCTCGGTTCAGTTTGGATTGGCTGGGTGTCTTGTGAGAAACGTGTTTTCTAACAAAAGCCGCCTCTTAATGGGTCGACAAATAAAAGTATAATAAATAAATAGTAAAAGGAAAATGCGTAAAGGGTCGGGCCGGGGTACAGATCGGCTTTGACCAACATCGACTTACACCGCACAACTACGACACTTGATCTGGCCAAAATGCCAACGCGCTAAGAATCGAAACGTGGGCGATGAGATCATCACCATTTAATTGGCTGGCGACTTTGACTTCTCCTCTTACAGCTGCACAGCCCGAGTAGAGAGTGGAGAGTGTGAGGGCCTCACTCACTCACTCACTCACTCTCTCTCTGCCAGCTCCATTTTCGGTCGCAGCACTTTTCTCTTTCTCTTCTCTCTTTGTCATCGCTCTTCTCTTTCTCGCCGAGTGTTATTTTATGTCCCTGGCGCGCGCATTGACCGAATTCGGAAGATGAATGTGCGACAAATGCCAGAGATAAACAGCGCGATGGCAGCGCGACACGAATCGAATAATCGTGTAAGATCTCCCAAGCTCAAAATCTGATAATTGTCTATGTAAATTTCTAATGCTGACGCACTCACAGTTTTTCTATGCCATTTTTGATTGCGTTTCGTTCGTCTATGACAGTTTATACATACATTAAGGAAAAAGGCGAACGTTGATTGACATTCGTCGTACATGGCGTATGCGCAATTAAAGGCAATCTGCGTCTGGCATTTCCTAGCATGCAAATTGAATTTCATTTATACCTGAAAGATCTTTATAATGCTAGCACATGAATATGTATGTCATATAGATTCATTTCTATCATGTAATGCATGCCTAAAAAATAGCTGAAATCATGTTTCAGGTTTTGTTTTTAATTAATCCATTTGTAGTCATTAGTATATCCGGTAATTTATACAGGAAACGAACAGCAACCGTTGGTGGGAGAGTTCAGAAATGTTTTATGTCCAAACAGTTGCCAAAAATTTTTGGCATACCGTTAAGGTTTATTGCTAATGATGATGATGCTAATAATAACAATAATATTAGGAGCTACAAAGACGCCAAGACGTCGCACTTATTTTTATTAATAATACTTTTTCATAAACAGTATATATTTTTTTTGTTCGCCTAATTGATTTTATAATCAAGGTTTTAATGCCGCTTCTCGTTTTGATTGTGGTTGTCATTTCAGCAAGCCGCAGCAAGCAGCAAAAAAGTCTCCAACCAGGCAGGCAAAACTTCAAAGTCGAGACTCTCCAAATGTGTGCGAAAAAACAAGCGAACCGCCAATGCAAACGCCACTTGCGCAGCCGAAGCAGCTCGCGTCGCTGTCAGTTCGTTGGCGCTCGTGCTGTGCGACAACAGCAGCAGCAGCAGCAGCAGCAACAGCAGCAACAGCCATCGTGAGAAGTAACAGCAACAGCAACAGCAACAGCAGCAGCAGCAGCGGCAGAGGCAGCGACAGCAGCAGCAATAGCAGCAGAGCAATTGGCGCTCAGTTGGTTTTTGTCGTTGGGTACGAACGGTTCCCACTCGCGCTGTGCTCGTCGTTTCTCAGCTGCGTCTCTTTTGCATTTGCGTTCGTTGCTTTCGTTAGTTGCTGCGCGTGCGTCGCGTCGTTGCGTTTATTTGTTGTGTCGTCGCTTCAGCTCAAAGGTTCATGTGAGTCAAAGTAAAAGCCATAAAGCAAAGAGCAACAAAGTCGAAAACAAAAGTGTGCGAAAACAAAAATGTAACAACAACATCATCAACCAAACAACCAGCCAAACAACCAATCGCCCGACAGTTTAATACGAGTTTCGTTCTTGCTTCTTCCTTAAGTTCTTCTCTTTTGTTTTTCGTTGACCATTAAAAGTGAAGCTTTGAACGCACAAAATAAAAAAAAAAGTAAATTGAAAAAGAAAAGAAAATAACAAAAATTAAAAACCAAACCACAACAACAACGAGCGAATTTAACCGCCTTACAAATAAGCTGCAACTTGAACTTCACTCTCCGGTCTCTGGTCTCTGGTCTCCAGTCTCCGGCGTTTCGGCGCGTCTCGTGTTATTTTTAGACAAAAAATCGCAATCGCAACGCAATGGGCACCAAGTCGCCCGGTGGTCCACAACGCTGTCGCCTCATACTACAGCGCTGCCTGGCCATCCAGCTGAGCAAGCCGGGCCACACGCCCGAGGACTTTTGGATGTACGACTCGGGATATATGATATTTCAGGTGAGTTGAACGAATGTTGCCACAGAAGAACTGCCAGCAGCTAGCTGTGAATTGCGAACTGGTTTCTGGACACAACTGGTTGCCTGGTCCACAGGCAAAACCACTGTCCACTGTCCAGTGTTCAGTGCTCAGTACACAGACGGCGCTTCAGCGACTTAAAGTGCGTGAGGATGTTCGAGAATGAGAGATGGGGAGGCCTGGCTTGTAACCTGAACAAGTGATTCACAAAAGAGATTCGCAAGTTTTCGCTTAAAGTTCCCAAATGGCTAAAGCCCGCAGAAATGCGTATGAAGATCGCTGTAGCAGATAGTTAGCATTAAAAGAGAGAGAGCGAGAGAGAGTTCAACTTTGAGGGTTTCAATGACTTCTGTTCACTCTTTTTTTTACAAAGCTATAAAGGAATATGCAAAAGCTAAAGATAAAGATTTAAATCGGATTAAAGCTTAAAAATAGTTATTGTAGAAATCGGTTTTCGAGTCGAGTCAAAATGTTGTTTAATGTGTTTGTATGTGCGCTTACACATTTGTATGAAACTTCGGTTCAAGGTCGCTCTGTGCGTTGTTTTTTATGCATTGTGCGCACTTCCCATGACGACAAATGACTTGGAACGATGGAGCACAGGTTTTGCCATTTTCCATTTACCAGTTGGAAGTTGGCAGTTGGCAGTTGGCAGTTTACACTTAAAATTACGGCAAATCTGTTGGCGTCATTCTGACTAGACAATCTGCAATAACAACAACTGCAACGACAACACTGAATTTGCCTGCAACTGCAACTTGCTTGAACTTTGCAATTTACAGATATTTACAGCAGATATATATATATACATATATCCAGTAGTCAAAGCTTGCGTCCTGTATTTATTATTATCTCCGACTTTTATTGATGACTTTGAAAGAAGTTGGCATCCAGTTGCTCCCTTTTTTCTGTGGCTCATGCCCAGTAAAAAATGCAACTTGCAACTACAACTGCAAGATAAGCGCAATGGCAAATAAATCACTTGGGTTTTATATTCATGAAGTTCATTATAGGTCGCACCACTAAAAGCAATCGAAATTGTGAATTTTCCAGTCAGCCTCGGCTTCCGACAATTTTCCACAGCGTTGACTATGAATTTGAATTTTAAATTAGGTTTTGAATTTGTTTGTATTTTATTCTATATATGTACATATATCTCTCTTTTTATTTTATTTTATTCAGTTCCGACAGAATTTTATTCAATTTTTGGTGACTGAGTTTTTATTGTTATGTTGTTCTTTTCATTGTTTATTGCAACTTGATTGCTGCATGACGTCATTGTCAAGTTCAAGTTTAAGCGCTAATTTATGTAGCATTTCAAACTAACCCAAAAATAATAATTTAACAAATATAATACCAACCAAATAACAACTTAAGTGGAGTTTATTTTTAGGCCGCAATTACATAATTTGTTTGTGGTGCTAGCTAATTATACACATTTAAGCAGCAGACTCCTAAGCGTATATATATAATCGTTCACAATGTGGAAAGAGCATATTGGCGCTGTGCAATATCCGTCTCGATGCTCGTCCGTCAGATTATAATCTTTTAAGGTTTTCGAATAAGCCCACTAAGAGAGTATATATTAAAAAAAAAAAAAAAAAAACTATATCTCTCACAGCTTGGAGCTGCAGCTTATAAATTAAATAATTAAGCTATTCCTCGTTAAAGCTAAACCACAAATGATATATCCATCTACTTCAATGGTGTTAGTGGACTACTAAACTAATTTGATCTGTCAAATGGGTTATGGTTATTTGAAGATTTGACAAAATGTACTTGATTTTAGTCAGTAAACTCCAACGTTCCTCTGTGCTTTCACTATCTTGACGATCTTATGAGCAATAAAATATCATATGCGTTGTTATTTTGTAAATCTTTGCCTACAGCAAACTCAATTTTCAATTAGTTACCTTTTGCATTTCAAAATTCCTTTGCATATTACAAGTTGACAAATGTTTGAAGCATTGTTTTATCAATTAAATATTAAATTAAATGAACTTGATGAATTATGTATTGAATTGATAAACAATTAGGAATTATGTCTTAGGGGAATACCATTTTTATCATACTCCAAACCATTTCGTGTGCAAATTTAGTAACTTGGAAATTTCGGGAATCATCATCTTATTTTTAACTTTTATACGATATATGGTACTTCCAACAACTAGAATAAACATAATAATATTTTAGAAACAACTTGAACTTTTTGCTTATAATTAATCGAAAATAAGGTAATAATTATATTGTGGATTACTTGGTCAATTAATCTTCTTTATATTGGTTTATTCATGAGATTAATAATTATAATATGTTCTCTAAGCTCTATTTTACATATAACAAAATTAGTTGAAAGTTACATGGCGAAATATCGTATGAGTAATAGATATAAATGCAGCAACCTCAGAACTAACCAAGTCATCTAATCATCTGATATGAACCGGTTAAAAGCTCTAGATGCACTTTCTAACTCATTTTTGTAGCTTCAGATGCATTACGTAAATGTTAAATTATTTTCAATGTTTATAAATATATTTGATAATTGCTATTAATCATTTTTATATGCATATATATCTTTTGAAGCACAACAATTAGCCAACTTCAAGACATTTGAGTAATTTCACGAATATTCGCATATCTCAATAATTACTTTTTAAATTCGTATTTCATCTTCATCTTTCCGAACATATAGCTGTTGGCTAGCTTGATTGCTTATTATAGTTCTTTTAAGTGTTGTGAAATTGACATTTAAATGACTAATAAATGGTCGTGAGTTGCTCAACAAAGACACTTCAAAGAGCCAGCCGCCTACTTATCATTTATTTTGGTTTTCTTTTCTTTACTTTAGTTTATACTACATACGATATATATTTCGTTTTCTTTGCATTTCGCATGCCAAAACATTGTCGCTTTAGTAATTCCCTTGAGTTTTCTGTTGCCGTTTTCATTTACATTTCCATACGTTGCACATACGCACAGACAGCGAAGGAAACACACACAGATATTGACATATCAAACGGGCAGTCGGAGTGGGTATGTGTGCTAATTAATAATACGTGCCTCGGCACCGTTTTGTATGGTCTCTCATGTATTTCGTCGTCTGTCGAGATAAGAGCAGCAAGAAGCGTGCCCTGAATATGAATCGGAAGCGGCCAGAAGCGTTGTTAATATTTGGGGCCAAACCATAAACGAGGCCGAATTGGGGCAAGCCTAAAGAAATGCATCAAATTTATTGAAAATTATGTGAAAGAACAGGAAGTAGTTCGAGCTGAGTTCACGAACTAAACGCATAAGCAACTGCTCTAGTGAAACACTCATGATAAAGTTCTTGGCCCGTTTCTTAATGCCGTTTCATTTGTTGGCAAGTGCAATCAAGTGTGAATTATGTTGGGCTGGGCCTTAATGCAGAGGGAGTTGTGGCTTGAAAGGGACCAAGTCCAAGACAGAAGTCAATGTTGCGTAGATGTACTTTGATATATATAAATATATATATTTATATTTATGATTCTATACATACATATGTATTTTTTTTGTATGTTAAGGGCGTTTGCCAGGGACAGTCACTCTTAGGTATATGTGAATAGTTAATTTGAATAGTGTGCTTCCGGTTAGAGAATGATGAGAAAATACATATGTAATATGCGCAATATGTGTGACGAAATTTACGCGCTTGGGCAATCTATTGAAAACTCATTAAAGATGACTTTACAAATGGATAAAGTTGAGTTATACGCCTTTTAAGTAAATAGTTTTTTTTTATGACAGGCATATACAAACAAAAAATTAGTGTTTCTATGATAAATATTTTAAATTTTAATATTTTCCAACAGGTTTTGGAAACTTACTTGCATATATTTAACTGAAGTAAAATGTGTATAAAGTAAACCACGCCCCGTTCAATAAAATCAATTCTTTATGAGATACTAGAATATGGCAAGATGATATTTTTAGAGAGACAGCTAATTGGTCTTTTTGTGAGCAAAAATATATTAAAGCAAAGCTTTTGCAAAGGCAATTTGCAATCTAAACAGACGCAGAACTGCGGGCAACCTGAATGATCTCTGAACCATTTGTTAGCTGTCATCGCATTCGGTTTTTATTTTATACAAATTTTTTTTATGTTTGCAACACGCAAATGACTTGAACTTAGACAACTTGTTTCGTATTTATTTGTTTTAATATATTTTATGATAGTTTGACTTTTACGGCCAGACGAGAGAATGCCACAATTACTCGAATGCAAAATTGCGTCATAGAATCTGGAGTTATATATAGACCCACGACTTACTCAATGCCACAGCATGAAATTTGGCAATGAAAATGTTAATGGAAATACAAATAATTGAAAAGTGAAATGAAGTGTCGACTCGCCTAGAACCGGCCAGGAGCAGTTAACTGTTAGCTGTTAGCTGTTAGCTGTTACCTGTTAGCTGTTAGGTGCTTGGAATCTCATCATAGACTGTTCCTGTTTCAGCTGCAGTTGCGCTCTGGATCTGGTCCGTAGCCAACGCGCCACCATTCACCACCATTCACAGAGACAGCTTGTTAAATAAATCCATTTCATCCCGTTGCCGTCCCCCGCCGAGCTCGACTTCGATGACTCGAAGCAACTTTCCGGCCTGTAGCTGCTGATCAAATACGATTTCATGTGCAATCAAAATGAAAATAAAGCAAAGACGAAGCGAGCCAAGCAAATTGATTTATCGGCACGCGGCAACTCGAATTGTTATAGGCTTTGATTGTTCTCCTCCCCCAAACCCCCATCTCCAGCTCAGCTATCTTTCTCTCTCTCTCTTTCTCTCTCGCCCCTCCACAGCGCTGATTGAGTTAAATGAAATTTTTAACGATGGCGCAACTCTTAAACGTAAATTTATTTATTGTCGCCCAAGTCGAGTTAAAGTTGAATGCTTTTAATTGGTTAGCGTTGGCCAGCGCTTTATAGCCATAATTGATATTAATTTCGATTTCATTTGCAATTGCGTTAAGAGCCTAATTTGATTGGAAAACAAACAAATCATCGCCGACAAAAGAGAGCTGCGCCAATTGTGTGTGGGCCGCGCACATTTTCTTTAATTGTGGATTATGCAAGGCAGCTGATGAACCCCAAAGACGACAACGACGTCAACAAGGTCGACTTGGATTACGTCCAGTCCACAGTTTGTGTCTTGTGTGTGGTGTGCGGTGTGTGGTGTGTGCTTTGTGGAGTGTCCAATGTCCGCCGGCCAAGTGGCAACTGCTTGAGTTCAAGTCACGCCGGCGACAATAATTGCGCCCCACGGCAGTCGAGTCTCGGTGCTCTGCACTCGGCATTCGGCATTCGCCACCCGGTACAAATCGCAGACATGTGCAAAATATACATATGTATATGTATGTATATTGAGAGTTGCTCAGCTGCTGTTGCTGTCGTTGTTATTGTTGTTGTTGCTGTAGTGTCTGCGAGCTGTTTGGCAACGGATATTAGACAAAATATTTTCCGCTGTGCCCTCACCATATGGCAAAAGTTAATTAAACTATTTACCCAGTTCAAGTTGGTATTTTAAATTTCCTCTTAAACCATATTGCCATAAGGAAGCTTAAAATTGATTACTAACTATCATGTATTTAGCTAGTTACATATGTATATGTAAACAAAAACTTTATTAATATCAATTATACAAATTTAATTGGAGTTTCTGAATAAAGAATGATTTCTGCTTATGCTGCTTGATACACCAAATCAAATTCACAATAGAAACTACATTTCATTTTTGTTAATATGTAATCTAAGTCAGTTATGTCTCAACAATTTGAAGTATTATTTTTAAAAGAGCTCTCATTGATTTTGAATTATAATTATAAATATTTATGAATGAATCTTTGTAAGTAAAAACTTCATTAAAGACTACTTTGAAGAGACTCAATGCAAATGCAATTCAGAATAAGATAATTATGTTATGCCACATTTGAGATTGACTCTATTACGAATTGTAACTCGAAGTTCATCTAAAATGGCATTCATATCATCTTCACACTCTGCGTAAATAAAGCAAATTAGTTAATTTGCCTTGGTTGACATTCAGGTCTTTAGCTTAGAGTAACAAAGTTGTCGACTTAGTAAAGAGCCGTTGGCTCTACCTGTTCTCAAGCTCGTTTTCCTCTTTAGCTGTTGTGGTAGCGACTTTGACTTTTTACTGCCTCTGTTTTCAGTTCTATTTAAAGCTCAGATTCGAAAAGACTTGCTGCCGTAAACTTGATTACTTTCGTATAAAGTGTTTACGTTAGTCGTGTTTATATACATATATATGTTTATATATGTACACTGAGTTACTGTCGCTTTCTCTATTTTAAGCTATGAAATAACCTTCCAGGCAAAAACTCATCATTAAATAAATATATATAGCATAAATATATATACATTCTACTTATCTAACAAATCAAGTCGGAGTATGTTATAAAATTATTATCCCAATTAGGTCGACAACTTAGCTAAACACAGGCAGCTCAATAATAATAACAATATTTGTAATCATTCAGCTATGAAGGCCACAATCTAAAGTACATCCGACGACTTTTCTCATTCGCCACAAATTGAGTCATTTAATTGATATTTCCAGATGATATATCACACGTGACGAATACTGGCAGTTTAATTAAGACTCAATAGCTAAATTGCTGGTTGGATTAAGTTTAGCTTGATTATCTCTTTTGCAACTAATATACAAACATATATTACTAGAAAGAAATACATATCTATAGATACGAGAGTGTGTGCTTTAGCATTACATTCCAATTAGAATTTCTGACAGCGAGTCTCAACTATTCCCATTAAATGTTGACAACCGAAAAAGGGAGACAGACCAGGAAAAGTTTGGACGGGCGAAATGTATATAATGTGGAAAATGAGTGTTGCTACTCATATTTAATGCCCTGGCATCGCATGATTGCCAGATTGATTGAATGACAGCCAGCGCGGCAAAGAGTATACTGAGAAATTGCGTGCTAAGTGCCAGACACATAGTTACGAATAGATATAGATACAAATAGGGATACAGATACAGATACAGATACTTCATATATTGTGTGTTTGAATGCAGCAGCTGCAGCTATTTAACAAACTGACATTGCCCGCAGTCAATCCGGCCAGACATTTCAGCAACTGCCAGCTGCGCATCAACGCCAAAATACAAAAGGCGTCAACAACAGCAGCTACGACTACCATTAACAAAGGCAACAACAATTACAAATAGAATGTTTTAATTGAAAAGAGTTACTATGTGATACCTTTACTACCTGATGCCATCTATCAAATAACATAAATATGGTCGAACACTTAAGTCTTTTCCCTAGCAGCTCAAATAATATTTGTAAATAATTTCCACATATTTTTATAGGGGCTATATATAGCATGTAGGGTTAGCATATGGTATAAATAAACAGATTCACTAAATGAATCAATTAGTGTAGCTCTTGAAAAGTTTTATCGGATATTTACTTTATCTAATATATATATAATATATAGTATTTGTAAACTTTCCTATATATAGATAGGGTATAACAAGGGCAGTCAACACAATAATAATGACTCTACAGTAAATCAAACTTAAAAGTCGCGAAAGAACCCAAGTAAACAGGTGCAACGCGGTGGCAGCTCCAACAGTTCGTGGGGCAAGTCTATCAAGGTGTGGCGGGACAGACGGAGGAGAAGTGTATGTCTGACTGGAATTGGAGCTGGCTGCAGCAGACTGGAGCAGACTTCATTGTTCCCACAGTTTTTCGAACGTCGCGTCAACCTAATAGACTTTTCACGCTTCGGTTTTAAATTGAAGCGCTGATTTTGAGCAGCTGATATTTTTACATTGTTTTTTTGTTTTTTACTGTTTTTATTTTCATTGAATGGCGCAGATTTATTTGCCAGAAGTTTTGCAATTCGGAAAGTTTGCAAACAACTGACAGGGCTTAGCAGCCAAAAGGGTAGGACCACGAAATAAGTTGCTGCTTAAAGAGCCGAGTCCAAATCAATGCGAATTGAATTGACTTCAGTTGGGTTCGTAGTCGGCCAGAGCTGAGTTGATATTTGTTATTAATTGCTGGTCGCTGGAGCCAAAGGATTGCCAAATATCACCTATATATATACAAATGCTTTTTATGTGTGCCAGTTGGAGTAGAGACTTGTGCCAGCAGCTGCCATTGCAATTTGTTTTGGCAATACAAACATTGCTTAAGCCCTCGGCAAAAACTAATAAGACAAATCGCATGTGCAAGCCAAGACTAGATTTTGTGGATATCTCTGGTCAATGAACTCCAGCACCCAGCACTCGGTTCCAACCCTCTGGGTCGACCACAGTATATGCCCAGGGCATGGTCGGTCGGCCGGCTTACCAAATCGAGTTGGCAGTTTAAGTGCAGTGCAAATTGCCGAGAATCTGTAAAGACGCCGCCACTTCACCCCTGCCAACAGCTGCCACTCCTCCCCCAGCCAAGGGTTGTGCCATCTGGAGTGGGCGTTGCGCCCCTCTGGACTATGCAATTTGTGCGCTTATCAGCTGCCGCGCCGCATTGATTGGAATTGTGCTCGCATATTTATGCAAGCAGCCGCTTCCGACAAGCGCTTAGTTTTATGGACTAAGCAGAACTTCGATCCGAGCACACAACGACAGCCATTGACCACGGCATGAAATGACCAGACAAACCAAAAGATGAAGCCCTCAGATAGAACTGAGACTCGCAATTCGTGGCATGGGACGCATTCTCTAATTGTGTGAACGAGCACGAGGCAAGGCAAATACAAATTACTGAGAAACTAACAGAATCGCATTAGTCACATGAATAATGATAGTTCTTTAAAAAAAGCATACATGTATATGTGTATATAAGAAAATAATGATGTTACTGTAAATGGTAGAAATTAGTTTTCATACTGTAATCTATTCTTATTCATTGATTATACTTAGAGGAAAGTTATGCAGAGGATGGGATTTATTCTCAGGCAACATTTTGAAGCTGCGTAATTTACAAACAAATTATTTTGCAAATGATATTCATAATTCTTGTAAGTGGGGCTTATTAAGATAATGAGAGTTGTCTGCTTTATATTCTCAGCTTACAACTAGAAAGATAATTATGCGAGGTTAAAAGTTACAATGTGAATAGCTCAAAAAACTTTCAGTTCTCGACTTGATTATTCTATGAAATGAAAAAATGAATTCATTAAGATCTTAGACAGATTTTCCAACTATACCCAGAAATACTTTTATTTATTTGATGAAAGTTTTACAGATTATTCTGCTGCTATATATAGTATAATATAATATAATGAAATATTTGATATATTTTAACTGTAGCTATTCTCGGTGGTCATGTATGAATATAATTATTAGCTCAAGAGTTTCTTTTTCATGCTATTTTTTTTAAATTTTCATAGCCATCTTTAATTGCTTTCGCCCAGAAAAAAGAAGAAGAAAAAAACAATTTCTAATCACTGGAATAAATCTTCCAGTTTACCGCAGACAATAAAACGTTTTGAGACTTTTATCTTTATTAAATATTTTTCTTTCGTATTCGTTTGCTATTATTACTTCTTTTAAGTGGCTGCTGCCAGTTGATTGTTGTTGGTGGTAAGGTCAAGGATTATTATACTTCATCATAACTCTATTAAGCGAACGTCCTCAAATCTCCACAGTCTGTCTATCTGTCCGTCCCTCTGTGTTGCACATTTGTTTGCAGATTGTTATTATCTTTAACAGCGGCATATACACAGTGAAAGATTCAGCTGCTCATGAGCTGCCAGCCACAGCATCACCCCCACCAAACTGCTTGACTTGACTCAACTCAACTCGAGTCGAGTCGAGTAAACTCATCTCAGAGCTGCAGTCTGGTGATAGTTTTGTCTTTTTAAAGCCACCGCACGCCGCGGACTTGAAATTTTTAGAGATTTTTTTCGTTTTGTGTTGTATTTGGTGGGAGTATTAGTTGCTTAGTTTTCCATAGCTTGGCATTAAGTAAAAGTCCAATGAAAGCGCCATCAAACAGCAGCCGCAACAGCAGCCGTGGCAGCAGCAAAAGGCGATGAGAAAACGCCAAAGTCAGCTTTAAGTTAAAGTTTAAATACTTTCATAGCAGACGCCAGCGGCGTGCACTTTTAATTCGATTATTAAAAGTTTCGCATTACTTCCGAAAGCCCAAAACTCCAAAACTGAGCATTTCAAAACGAAAAGAAACACGACAAAGACATAAACATTTTGTGATGGCATCGGCTTCACTGACTGTTACGCCTTCAGGTCTCGTGCTGATGTTGATGTTGATGCAGATGTTGATGCAGATGCTGATGCTGATGATGATGCCGCTGCTGACGATGATGGGGCAGAAATTAGTGAGCAGAGGCTCAGTCTCGGATTATGATTGCATAGATAATGCAGCTCGGACGTTGTCATCTGATGGCGGCGCGTGACAGCCAAAGACGCCCCCTTTGCTATGGGCTGGTCCGTCTCTATGGGTGTGTTAGTGTGTGAGTGTGAATGTATGTCTGGAGGGAGTCAGATGATTGCGCTGACGACTGCATCAGGCAATGACGAGTTAATTTTTGCGCCAGCTCATGCATTAGTCGAGCGCCCCAAGCTGGCTGAATGCAGTCGGTCGGCCAATAGGTCCATTGTATAACACTCGATGCGCTGGCGACATTAAAGCCAAGGAGTGACCACATCGAGAAATGGCATCGAAAAGGTCAAATCGCAGCGACCACAAAAATAAAACTGGGTGATGTTCATTAGCGTGAAACTATAAAAGCAACGACAATGGTAATCTCTGGGTGAAACCAAAGAGAAACTTCGACAAAACCTTTGACTGCACTTTAAACCAGCAATGCATTTCCTAGCATATTCCCCAAGCTGCCCTCCTCCCCCTCGCATTGCCATCGGCCTTTGGCGCTGTGTGTTTCCATTTGCGCTGTCCTAGGCCTGTGACTTTTTGCTCGATCCCTGGCCATGTTTACATCAGAAACGTGCCTCAAGTGTTCCTGTCACCGCACAAATTGGACATTTATTTGTTGCTCGCGGCCAAAAGTTTGAAAAGTGTTGGGAATAGACAAAAATTTGCAAAACGAAAAACATAGATAAAAGAAGAAACGAAAAGAAATAAATGCAACGCTGCCATTTCTGTGGAATTATATGGGGCAGAACGTGTCGAGGATTTTTCATTTCATTCGTAACACCAACACCAACAACAACAACAATAACGATTGGGGCAATGATGCAGCGTCTTTGTGGCGCCTACTCAACAAATATGTTGCCATTGCCGTTGTCGGTTGGTAGATGGTAGATGGTTGACCGTCTTTTGTTGAGGGGCGTGCCGCGATCCGCTTAGCTAATTGACGGCTGCCAACTGGTTTGGTTTGGGGTATACTACGAACGCCCACAGATGGATAACGCTTAAGCAGCCCGGCAGGCCGCCAGCCCGCCAGCCCAAGCAGGCGGTTTAACTCAATTATGCCACTTGCTGCACTGCAATTTGTCAATTAGTGCGGCTGCCACATAAGAAGCTCAGGAATTGATTCTCCCCATTAAAACTTGTTGATCGTTGATTGCCGATATTTCCTGAAGAAGTAGTTAAGATTTTCAGTGCATGCTCCGCAAGCCTTTAGCATTGCTCCAACTCAAACCCGTAACTATGATATGAACTCGAATCAAAATAATTGCTAACTAATTGTCGCTGATGGTTTGAAGGCATTCAAGCTAAAACTTGTACATATAGTCATTATTATTTATACTATCAAATCAAGAAAATATCATAAAACCCATTATGCTATTTTCCATCACTCATTTCTCAACTTCGTGCAACAGTTTTTTGTTTTCCTGGTAAATAATTTCCTTAAGGGCTTCAGGAGTCTGACCTTTGCCGGTGTAAGTCGGCGACTTTAAAATCCCATAAAAGGGTTTTATATTATGTGAACTGACCGAAAATCCTTCATATATTTCGTATCATCAAATTGTCCATTATGCGTTTGTTTACTTCCCAAGAGTTGTACAGTTTTCCAATATTTACTTTTGTCACACCCTACATTACATAAAAAATCTTGAAACTTTGTATATGCAAATAGTAATTCTTTGACCAATTTGAAATTGACTAAGGAGAGAACTGATATGTTAGTTTGTCTTTATTGTAAAAGAGTAAAAGAGATTTGTTTAATTACGAATTTAATTAGTGTTACTAAATTAAAGTGAAATGCTGTTTACAAATATCTTATTTGATGTAATTTTACATACTCTGCATATTATATATTTTCACTTTTTTCTAATTTGTTGCCATTTGCCAATTCAAATTCAAAACTATTTCTATTTGACTCTTTCAGAATTTCCTTGCCGCGAATGCGCAATGCTGGTGGAATGCTCCACTGACTGCCGCAACACGTGCGCTCAAATATGCCGGACATGTGGCACCGGGAATGCTACTGGTCACCGCTGAGCCGTGCGCATTGGAGGTGCTGCGAGGCGCCTTTGCTCGCAGCGTACTCAAGCCACCGGCTACATACATCATCAGCTCAGTGGGTAAGTCGAGAATAGGAAATTTAGTTGTCATGGCGTTCGACGTATAAATTTATTGTAAGATTTTCTATTATAAAAGTATACAAAAACAAATAAATCCGTATGCTGTGCCAGAATGAACGGTCAGGCCATGAAGGATAGCGCACGGTCGTCCGCCCATCGCGAAAGGTTGCTGAAAATCAAGAACGTGCTCTACTGGTGCCAGCAGCTGAATTTGATGCCCGAAGAGGTGCAAAAACTGTCGCAGCAGCAGAAAACCTGCCGCAGATTGTTGGTGAAACAAGCGGAAGAGTCAAATGAGCGGCGTAAGGAGCAATTCAAGCGCTGGCAAAATCTCAGTGAACTGCGCTGGCTCATGTACGAGGAGCAGCGCAAATATAATGAGAGATGTGGTCAAGAAGCGGCGGACATTTCCATCTGGCAGATATTGTCCACGGCACAATACGAGCTGGAACAAGAGCTAGGCATATCAAATCTTCTTGGCAGCTGTCATCGTTTTCCGTCGCCCATGTCTATTGTGAATACAAATTGTGAGTCGCCCGGTACGGGTAATGTACTCAAGCCCCTAGCATCTGTAATCATGGGAATGCACTGCAATAACTCATTGAGCGCGAACCAAAGGAGTCGATTGTCGGGAGAGAATCTGACGCCATGCGAAAGCCAACAATTGTCTGGAGAAGCATCGATGCAAGTCTCGTATAGACAATTGTCAGGTGAGGAAAGGAATCGACGTTCTAACAGACAAAGGTCAGAAGAGAAAAATACTTCACGCACAAGCAGTCAAGTGTCGGAAGAGGAACTGAGCGCACTCGAAAGCAGTTTTTTGTCGGAAGAAGACCTAACCCCACACGCAAGCAGGCAAATGTCGGAAGACGAACTTAGCCGTTATACCTCCAAGCAATTGGCAGCAGATGTACTAACGCCCATCCAAAGTGAGCTGAAGCAACTCGCAAGCGGACAATTTGCACATGTGAGGGATCCACAATTACAAAGTCAGTTCAATGACATTGAGAACAGCGGACAGAAGAACTTGGTCAACGATCTCCAATCAACCACAAGTGTAACCCAATTGTCCAGGAGCTCAAAAAATATGGATTCAAGCGAGAGTGACGATGAGCACAGGAACGGCACTATGACTACCGATGAGTTTATCGGAATTCGAACCGAATTACGGAAAATCCAAAAATCCACTCACTACTGCGATACGATGATTGATATGCTCTTTGCGGAATACCTAGAACCGATCCCCAAAAACCTCGGTAAAGTAAAGTTCATCGTTTGAAATGGGTGGCATGTGTGAAGAAACTGAAACAGAATCAAAGAGCTTTATCTTAATGCGATTCTAAATATGGTATATTTTTTATTCAATCGGTTGTCGAATACTAATATTTTGATTAAAAATTGAAAGTTCACAAATCAAAGTGAAATGGGTTACCAGCTGGATACTTAATCACAATTTGAAGGCGCTGTTCGTGTATTTTTGGGGGCTAAGAACTTGCTGTCTGCCCGTGGACGGCGAGTCCGTTGTGGCTCGTTAGCTGTCAATTAAATGGACACCTGCACGCCTAATGCGACACTGTCAGCTAGCCAGATAGCCAGTCAGCCAGCCCGTTCCGGTCCCTCAGGTTCTCCTCAGCCCGACAATAGCCATTCGTTTGCCTTTTTCACACTCGCAATTCACGTTAAATGGCTGGCTTGAACCTTGTCGTGAACCATGGCTACCAACCAAATCGATGCCAAACTTATGAATTGATAAATGGCCCGCGAGATCGAGTATCGACCGTCGGACATGGGCATAGGCATCGGCATCGGCATCGGCATCGATGGTCCACTGGCTGCTACGTTTGGTTCATTGCCGGCCTTTGGCGAACTCGTTTGAAAATTAATAAGTTTCGATTTGGAAGCCCCAAGGAGGCGCCGAGTACAACGATGCCCGTCGGTTTATCTGTGTGAAATTCAATTGAGGAAATATATATATATATATAAATTGCACAAACAAGCTGAATGCCGAAGTTGCAACGGAGCTAATGCTGATGCTGATGCTGAAGTTGTGGCATGCAGCAGCAGGTAGAGAGCTGGCTAGCCAACTAGTCAGTCTCTACCATGTCGTTAATTAACGCTTGCAATGGCGTAGAACCCATTAGCTCTTAATTACCATAAACATGACAATTCCATTCGTAAACAAGCAGCCAAGCAGTGTATTGAGAGTGCAAGCAGTGCACGCACTGCACTATGCTAGCAACAAGGGCATTAGCCGTTAGCAACTTGTGCCCAACATGGCAACAAGCAACACTTTTGTTGCCCAATTGCAATTTTCTGTTCGATTAGAAGTTAGTCAAGAAATGACAACGATTGCATTTTTATAGGTGTTTTTTGTTAGCTATAAACATTGTGTGTGCATAAATTATAATTGACTTTGACAGCATAGCTACAACAATAACAAATTGCATGCAAAACAATCAATCAACGGTAATTTCTCGCTCAATTAGACAGCAAACATGCCAAATAAAAGAAACAGAGAAACCAACAGCAACGGCAACAGCAACAGCAACAACAATAAAGCGAAAATAAAGTAACGAAATTAAATTCGATTTCGTGTTAAAGTGGCAAATGCAGAGAGACGATTGGTGGGGATGCACAGGTAGGGGGCCATCAGACGTTTGCCAATTTGACAGTGGAATATCAAAATAGCAAGACAGACAAATGATCATTCGTTGTTATTGTTAGTGTTATTTAGTTGCAAATGCAAAATAGCTTGAAAGCAAGAAAATGATGCAGCTCTTGCTGAAGAGCTGTAGGAGTGGGCGAGGGGCATGAGCATCGGCATCGGGGGCGCAGTTAGCTGGTAGCTGCCTTCAGCTGTCGGTAACTATGATTGTGAATAGAAAGACAAACGTTAAGAGTCGAGCCGCAAATCAATTTCATCACGATTTCTCATTGAGATGCTGCCCCGTTGAAAGTGAAATGTGGCCATGACAGTGGTTATAGCTGTTGTTGTTGTTGTTGTTGCTGTTGCTGTTGCTGTTGTTGATCGGTCGATAATCGCAACTTAATATTTGAGACATTAACAAAACAAATCACTGAAAAATGGTAAATGGTAAATGGTAATAGGAAAAAGCAATAAGTAGAAAATAAATGAAACCCAGTTGCATGTCACATTATTCCTCATTTCCCACACACACACACACACACACACACACACACACACACATACGCGCATAATGGCATTTCATTTAAGAATGCCGCACCGCTAACGGCTTCTCCCTGAGATTCAAGCTTGAGTCAATTTCACGCTGACAGGCCAAGTGCGAGATGAGGTTAACAAACTCATCGTTAAAGAATTCGCCAAAGCGTAACCAGAGCAACCAAGTGCGCCAATATCAAGTCCACATCTCCAGCCCCTGCTACCCACCCAGTCCCCCACCCCCAGCTCCAGTTCCAGTTCCAACTCTTAAGTTCATATTAACGCTATCGCCATCGCCAACTATCGTTCATCATTGTCTCTGGGTCCATGGCAAGTTCATCATGCTCGCTTGAACAGCCCAAATAGCTAGAGAGCTAGAATTGGAGTTGGAGTTGGAGTCAAAGACTGTGCCAAGCGTTGCCAAAGCGATTATTGTAATTTTATTGTTGTTCGCTGTTCTCGTTGTTCTGGAAAGCCGCTTCCAGACTGTGACTATGACTTTTGCTATAACAACCCGCTGATTGCCGCTGCCTTTAATGAGGTCAACCCGTTTGAGTACGGGTTCGAGTTTGGGTTCGGTTTCGACTCTGGCTCTTATAAGTGGTTCCGCTTCAGAGCGTCGCCATTTGACGGGAAAGTGTTCTCGCACGCCACGATCTCTTCCATTGTCTCTGCAAATTGCCAACATCCAGCCATTTCACACAATCAGCTTGGATGGCCACATTTGGCTGACAGACGAAACTGTGGACGAGCAGGCCGGACAGGACAAGATCATAAATGTTCATCTAAGCCGAATGCAGCTTTTTTTTTTAAATTGCTCGCATTTGCTTCTTTGGCCCTATTGCACAATAGGCCAAGCCAAGACATAATAAAAAGGAGTTTCTTTTTTGTGGGTTTTTCATTACTTGGCAACGAATATCGACAGCCAGTTCCAGGTTCAGGTCCAGTGCCCCGGCGCTGCACAAAACTCATTGACCTTTAGCACAGCCGGTGGCAACGGCGGCGGCGCTTGGCAAGAGATTTCAGCCAAAAAGTGTCGCCAAAAAGTTTTTATTTTCTTGGCCATCATTGTCGTCGTGTTGCTCCTTATTTGCCAGCCTCGCTGGGCTCTTGTTGTGGCTGCTGTGGTTGTTGTTGTTGTGTTGCAACCACGTAAATGTCAATTTGCATTTTGTTGTGCCTCCGTCGTGCTAAACTGAAGCGTTGCATAAACAGCAGCCAACATCAGCCCCTGTTGCAGTTGCAGCCGCCGCCGCCGCCGACATCGCCTTGTTTTCAATTTGTAACTGGCCTGAAATATTTTTATTAACCGACGGAAACAATTAGCGTCGCCTTGCTAGAAAACAAAAAAACAAAAAAAAAATAATATAAAACAAACCAAAAAACCAATATGGACAAAAAAGTTGTGCATATAGAAAAATTGTTGGTATGCATATTGCTTGGACAGGCGTATCTTTTCCACTGCTGCTGCGTGGCCTTTTTCCCCTTTAACAAAAAGTGGAAATTGAAAATGCGCAAAAAATATTTCAGACACAAAATCGTGATTGTCGTTTGCCGCTAGACATTTTTGGACTGCAACTGGCGACTGGCACTGCAACTGCAACTGCAACTTCGTCTGAGAGTGCTCCGCCTACCGCAGTCGCTCTATATGCCAAAATCCACGAAGTGTTGTGGAGGTAGGCCAAGTCAGATAAGATATCGATACTGATTTACACTGGCCGTGCCAGAGAATTGCGTAGGCGGGAAAACACACTCCGAGTTCTCCATTGAGACTTAAGATTTGCCATTTCATAATGTCTTAAGTTCACTTGAAATATTCAGATACGTTTGTAACTGAAAAAGATCTTCAAGGGAACTTAATGTATTGAGATACACGCCTATACATGAGTTGGGGATGGCATATAAATGAGTTCATATATATCGCCAAAAGTTACTGCAAATCAATTCATATCTAAAAGCAATAAAAAGTCAATCACATTACATATAAACAGTTCCAAAAGGATTACGATTTTTCAGAAAAAATGTATTTGATTTCCTACTACTGAAGATCAAGACTGGTAATTTATAATATATGCTGATATTACTATCGTCTTCTAATATTAATTACTATTAGCGATATCTCAGAAGCAATATTATTTAAAATACGAGAGAGCTGTTAATTTGAATATAAATAGATAGTCAAGATGACTTTAGCAACACAAGAAAAATATTTTAAAAATATATATTAAAAATATTTCTGTAAATTCTTTGACTCATTATAAAATATAAGGTTGGTCCGTAAATGACAAGGACATTCCAGTTGGATTCTAGTTACATGCATAGAGCATACAACATGATCTTATGATCGAAACCAATTTACTTATTGGCCATTAGTTAAAAAAAAAAATGCTAGCTGCAATCGTGTTGAGATACAAAATTCTGTCTATGTTAGTCTATGCCAGGGCTAATAAGGGGCTAGAGCTATATAATAACGATATCTTACAATAAATATAAATATGTTGCGTAGATAAACCATGGAAAAATGATTTTGCATCCAAACACTTAACTAATATACCTCATCTACTGATAATATATATCTGCATCAACTTTATAATAGATATTAGCCAATCTGTTCAATACATTAATTCAGCTTTAAGCTAAAGGTCACTACCAGATCAGCAGTGCAGAGTGGAGCACTCTCTCTCCAAATTTTCTTTTAGTTTTTAATGAAAATTTGTTCACCTAATCCAACAGCTGATAAATTGCTGCCAGGCGTTATCTCTGGCACCTCCCCAACTGTCCATTGCCATTTGCCGATTGCCGATTGCCGTTTTGCCACTTGTCGTTCAATGCAATTAAAATTAATAAATGAAAATCAATCGATGCTCCAACGACAATTATCAATTGCAATTGTAATGCGGCATTTTGATGCTCAAATGTTGATTTCAGGTTTGTTGTTGTTGTTGTTGTTGTTGTTGCTTAGTTTTTGGCGATTTTGTGTTTATCGTTTAAGGAAGTGTTAATTTATTTGCTTCTCTCTTGCCATTGATTGCCATTGATTTTCCCCAGAGGGGCGAAAATATCGAATACAAAAAAATAATAATAAATTGCCACTGATAGCTAAAAATTATTGATTATTTCGAAATGGACAGCGTTTAAATGTTTATGGTGTCCGCAGTCGTCGTTGTTGATTCATCGTTGTTGTTGTTGTTGTTGTTGGCTAAATCGCTGGCGGTTATGAGATCAAACAAAACAACGCGAAAATGTGCCAACAACACGATAGGTGCGCAGATTTCCTCTTTTATTTTAAAGCCTGTGCGATTCGGTTTCTTTTTATTTTCTTTTCTAATAATAATGCAAAAAAAAAAAAAGCTAGCAGCAACAACAATAACTGCGAGGGAGAGAAAAAATCATACATCAAGATTATTGTAACTCGCGGCAATTGCATCACAGTAATGGCCAACAACAACAACAACAACTCCAGAGTCTGCAAATCGCCTGGCAAACAAAAACAAAAACAAAAACAGAAATAAAATTGGAAATCGCAAGAAACATTTTACATTTGCATAAAAATGCATGGCACAAAGTACAAGCTCTAAAAATGTTTGCCGCATGTTGCGCAGCATGACGAGGGGTGGACAGTGCACAGCAAGTGGCAGGGGGCGGGGCGGGGCGGGGCGGGCAGCGAACTGTGTAGTGGGAGGTAGACGAAACAACCTTCAAGCTACAAAACACTTGACTCCATTGCAGAGATGCAGAGTCCATGGCTGTGGCTGTGGCGGTGGCGTTGACGTCGCTTTGGTTTGATTGAACACAAGGATATGTGTCCGCCGGCAACAGACAGAGTTAGAGCCGGAGCCGGAGCCAGAGTCAGAGCTGAGGCTTGAGTTGCAGAGCAATAGCAACAACAGCAACATAAACCAAAGTGCAGTCAAGTCAACGGCAACGGCAACAGCAACAGCAACAACAACAACTAAGCTGCAATGCAACACTGACAGCAACGCAGATCACCAGCTACAACAGCAACAACAACAATATCAACAATGCCAACGTCCACAATTTGAGGCAAAACGCAACACTTTCACTCTACTTAAGACGGATGGGACGATTGAGGGAGGAGCATCGGCATCGGCAGCAGCAGTGGCAGTGGCAGCGGGAGCAGGCTTTAGACAAGATCGCGTTGGTGGGAAAATGCAGCAATCGTTTTCCATGCACATATACCCCCAAAGACCACCCCACACCTCACACCCCACCCCAGCTAGGTACGCCCCTCTGACTGGTGCTCTTTCTATCGATATTTATTATCATTTCGCGCGGCTTTCGTTAGCAACGTTCGAGCACTGCACTGCACGTCGAAGCGAAGGCACAGATAATCATTTGCATGAACACAAGTCCTCAATTGCAGTGCGATCAATCAAGCAATCAATTTGCGACGAAGTAACTCCAAAGAAAATATATTTTCGTAAAAGTCCTTTGTTGAAGGCGATTCCCACTTGACCCCAACTGAAAGTGACTCCCATATTGCAATTATAGGAAAACCAGTGAGAAAAATTCGGTGAGAATTCGGGAAGATTCACGTATGCTTATTAAATATAGTTAATAAACCAAAAATAGTTTAAATGGAACACAAAATTATTGCGTTTTTGATATAGTAAATATATCATATTAATGGTAGTACAATGATAAAATAGTAAAATTATTTAAAAACTGCTACGATTATTTATGAACTATATCTTGAAGCCTTAGGTTTTATTATTTTAAATGAGTTTTGATTGCAACTGCATATATTTAAGGCATTTAATTTATATGTCGAAAGACATCAACTAACCACAAAAAATGCATCATTCACATTCATTATTAGGATCAACAGCAGAATCGATTGAAGCATGTCCAACTGTCCATTACCAAGTAAAGACGTATTTTTATATTCATTCATGAAACGAAATGAGTATATTGGCTTTGTTTAACAACCGTCTATTCGCAAGTAGAGAACTTAAATTTCAAATATATACTCGTGTTTACTCTCGTCTAAGGAAGTGCTCAGATATTTCCGTTACGCCGACTAAAAGCGTCGAGTAAAACTGTTTCTTTTAGCGTTTTAGAGCTAGAATTTATAGCCAGAATTTGGCATGTTATATTGTTATATTAGAGATTTAAAATATTTTTTGGTTAGCAAATTCGAAAAAGATATAGCTGATTCCTATTAATGTCATGACAAGCCGAGTTGATCTCATCTATCAATGACCGAAAAATGCTTTTTAGGATAAAGACCTTTAGAGAAATTACTGTTATAGTCTATATGCATATACATATGTATATGATTGAGTGAGTACTGGAAAAGTTTTATGAGTTTCCTATAGAGCACTACTCTGCACTTAGACTCTAAGTATATTCCACTTATGTTGCTTCTCGTTCTCTTCCGTTCAATATTGCATATTATGCAGTTTATTCTAGAAGCTGCTGTTCTACAGTCGCAGCCTACAATATTAGTCACCCTCTGACCTTAGAGGTCAAGGCACGAAAATATCTTCCTGCTTGCCGCTGCCAACTTTGAATATTGCTAGTTCAAAAAAGAGGAAAACTACAGCGCCTGGCAGCCAAAACAACTGGCCCGCAAATACTTCAATTCGCCATGATATATCAAATATGATGGACGATGTGTGTTTGTGTTTTGTGCTTTATGTGCAGCTCCAATTTGGCTACTATTTGGCGTCGGCAATTTATGGACAGGGCGTTGCTGCCAAATGAGCAGCAAACCCAAATTTGCCAGCTGATAAGTCAAGGCAAATAAATTGCCAGTGAGGGAGCCAACAACCAACAGCAGCAGGAGGAGCCCCAACAATGGGGCGTTGCAAGTAAGCGAGTGGCGCCTCGCCATTCCATTAGCAGATTGAGATTGAGTGCAATTTATCCAACTGCAGTTCCACCAACTGAACGATTAAATGGCAAACAAATTTTTCGTCGTATGCGATGTGAAAGTGCGAATGTGGCAGGTGTTAGACTGGCAAATGCGGGTGGCAGAGGGAGGTGTGCCGGCCAAGGAGTGAAGGCTTTTACTTGGGGACTGCAGCTGACACGAGTTGCGAGTCGCTTGGCGCTGTTCACAGTCGCCCATCAAATGGCACTAATTGTCCTTGACGATGGTGCCATCCCACATGGCATTTTGATATTGCGTTTGCAGCGTCAAATTGCTGCCGGATAAGCAACAGCAATAGCAGCTACAGCAACAACTGCAGCAACAGCAGCAGCTGCAACAGCAACAGTAACAGCAGAAAGTGAAAACTTGAAAAATTATATAACGGCCGCAAGGACGTTGTTGCCGCAAGGCTAAGACAGAGATGTAGATGGAGAAGGAGAGGGAGAAGGAGATGGAAACAGAGTTCGGCGACAGCAACAACGGAGGTCGTCACACACTTGGTCTGATTTTCTGGTACAACTAGCCTCCTTTCTCCCTCTCCCTCTCCCGTTCATTCTCCCACTCTCTCGCTCTCCATCTCACTGTATTTCAGTCATGTTGTGCGCTTGCTTCGGGGGCGTTGCTGCGGTTGTTGTTGTAGTTGTTTCTGCTGCTGCTGCTGCAGCATTTTAGAGGTTAAGCTGGCAAGTAGGAAGCATTGTGGCGGCGCCTCCACAAATTGCTGGCGACAATGCGGCAGCCAAGATTGAAGCACATGCGAGCTGTCCAATTTTTATTGTCGTCGTTGTTATTGTTGCTGTTGTCGTAATTATTGTTGTTGTTGTTGTTGATGTTGATGTTGTTGTTGACTTTTATTCGCTGGGTGCGCATTTTAATTAAGTATACGACGCGTGAGCACAGCGCATAATATAAAAATTATTTTCTGTATGCCATATTAGGCGATGCTTGCAACTGCCACAAGTGGCAACCTGTGTGGTTGTCGGCAGTTGCAGTTGAAGTTGCCGTGGGGCGCTCCTAGAGCGGCCTAACTAAACATCTAGCGGGAAAAGACGTGAGCTGCAGCATAAACGATAACTTAACAAGTGCGAGGTGTGATCGATAAACTTGTGAAAATTATAAATAAATGAAGAATTAACTAAACAATTATGGTGAGAGGAAGCATAGCAAGAAGTGGAGAGACATAAAGTTAGAGAAGATAGATAGACAGAGAGAGAGAGAGAGTGAGAGAGAGAGAAAGCGAGAGAGAGAGAGAGAGAGAGAAAGGGAGAGAGAGAAACAGAAATAGAAATTGTTAAGAAATTATGTTCAATTCAAAGGTTAAATACTTCGTTAAATGTACAAATAAAAATACCGAAAATAATAAAAATACTAAAATGATTGCAAAAGATGGCAAATATACTGAATGAGGGAAAGAGAAATATTGAAAAGGCGAATTGAGTCAGAGCTTAAGCAAAATAATACAAAAATTAAACAAAGTAAAATCGTAAAATAAATTGAGTCTAGGTGACTCAGAAGAAATTATATCATTTAAATTAATGATCAACAACAAAATTATAAATCAAAACAAAGCTGTGTATAATACAACGAATGTATAAAACGAATATCTAAATAAATATGAGGAACATGTAAAATAAATATGAATGTAAATGAATGTGGATTAAGGCAAAGATAAATATTGCCCAATCTGAGATAAGAAGCTCAAGGAAAATATTACTAAAAATACTTTTTAAGAAAGAGGGAGAGAGAGAGCAAGCAAAAGCTTTTCAATAGCTCTGCTGGTTCATGGTCGCAGCACAGCATCACCCAGCTGAAAAGTGGAGCAAACCACTTAGCCACACCACTCAGGCATTCAGTTGCACGACGCATATGTGTGTGGCACTTGGTTTAATTACCTCAGCATTGAGACAGATGTAACATCAAATGCCAAAATGACATTTGGAGTCAAGGCTTTGACCATTCGCTGCTCGGTTGCCCGGTTGCCCGAAAAGCCAAACTGTTTGTTTTTCTTTATTTCTTCTTTTTTTTCATTTATTTATTTTTTGCTGTGGCAGCATAAAAATGCGAGCAAGTTTATCTGACCAAATGCGGCTGGGTTGCCAGGCCTGTCATTAGCCTTAAAAGTATAGCTTATAGATGTTGGCAATGCTGACCGCCTCTCCTTGGCTCGCTACTTGCAGGTGACATTGACGATTGCATTGTGACGCCGACGGTCCAGGGGCAGTTCACCCCGCTGCCCGAGGCGCTGTGCGATGTTATCATGGACCTCACCGCCGAGGGTCAATCGGCGACCATTGAGCATGTGCGCAGCAAGCTGGGCGTTCGATTCCCCCACATGACGACGCCTGCCACAGAGGTCATCTACGATTCGCTGGCGCAGCTGATGCAGGAGCAAAAGATCTACCAGACGGCGAAGGGTTACTTCATCTTCACACCGGAGTGAGTGCCACAACATGATTCCTTAGTTTACATGACCCTAATAAAATTCTCAAATCCGTTGCAGACGTCGTCGCAGTCGATCTCGCCCTCGCAGCAATCATCACCAGCTCAATGGCGGCCACAGCACCAATGGCAGCCTAGTCTACTCGCAGCTGACGGAGGAGGAGCAACAGCAGGATGTGGTTCCTCCGGAGGCACGCACTATGCTCATGTCCAATGCGGAGGCATTGCACTCGCTATACGGCGAAATATCCACGGAACGGGATGGTGACCTAACGCATCAATGTATTCAAACCAATCTGGCGGATGTTATCTGTGGAGGCAAGTCAGCTTTGATCTTGAATCAATCACAGCTCTGGGATTGTGGGATCAGTGTATAAAGTTTTTCAGACATGTTCAGAAAGCAAATTCGAAGCGTTTTTTAGTCGTGATTGCATGGATTCCCATGAATCGGTGGGGGAGGAGTTTTGTGTAAATGTATAGAACAAGCTGAGGGAGGCTCCTGAAGATCCCATCATGTGTATATATGATGAGGGGGTTGACCACATAAACTAATTAACATAATTGAATGCGAATATTTAAGTATCATTGTATGTACATATATGCACAGGTAATCCAAATGATAAGATTATTTATCCGCGTGCGGCCAAGCGACGCAGTGCATCGTTTCCGACGCCGCGCAGCTTGGAACGGCGGCACAGTTTGCGGCTCTTTGGCTCATCTAAGCGCCTGCAACGCTGCGCCTCGACCCGCAGCCTGTCCAAAACCTATGCCCAGACGCTTAACACGACGGACAGTAGCAGCTCGGAATACCAAAGCACAGATTCGTCATCCCCCAGTAAGTACCAAAGCAACTGGCCGAACTGGCAAGGACATCTTTTACCTGTGAAATCCAATTGCCCTTGCAGAAAAAGGATCTTTGCTCTCACGGCTGTTCCGACGCAGCGGACGCGCCAAGCAGCGCCAAATTGAGACGTACTCGGCACAGTTTCCGCCCGCGGAGTGGTTCAACACGCGCGCCGTCCATCTGCATAGCGTGGGCACCCAAACCGCAGATCACGTAAGTTGGAGTCTCATCGAATCAACTTTTTAATTTGAAATCTTTGCTCCCGCTGCAGGACATGCCCTCGGTTCATACGCTTTCCAATTCGACGTTCTACGATGGCTCCGAGCTGAGCCAGCGATCGTCGACACTGCCGCGCCGCCATCGCCGTCACATGTCCAGCGAGTCGACGTTCCTGATATCCTCCAGAGACTGCTCGCCCATACGCCGTCGGTCGCCCGTCTACTGCAGCAGTTCGCTACCTCGTTCCACTCAGTCCATCCCAGCCAGCAGCAGCGGCAGCGGTAACGCTGTCAATCACACCAAAATAAATCACTCCTCGGCGACGCTGTCGCGTCTGCACACGGCTACGCCGACGCCCACGGCCACGCCTTTGTCCATGCACCAGAAAACAGCGCAGAAGTCGGTCATTGGCAAGCACATTTTCGAGAGCTCGCCGGCTCGCTCCTCCACGCTGAAGTCGGCCTCGTCGGGCAAGCGACAGACGGATGGGCTGATCATGAATGGTTGCTCCGACAACAAGACGGCGTATCGCAGTCTCCAGAGCAGCGGGCCCTCCAGTCTGGAGTCCTGCAAGACGTCAATGCTTGCCAGCGGACCATCTAGTATTGACAGCGGCAAGGTTTCATTCAGCCAGAAGACCAGCGGCCACTCTAGTCTGGACTCACAGTGCTCCACGAACACGGCTGTAGTGGCTCCGGCCACAACCACAAATGGCAGCACTCGTTCTATATTGCTGCTCAACGGTTCGCCTCGTGGCACCCCGCGTCACCAGGCGATGAGAGCGCGTGTGGCAGAGGCGCAGGCGCAAGCACAGAGGCAACGGGCGAGCACGCCCAGCCGCATACTGGAGGAGCTGAGCTACCCCACGAACTGTAGCGCCAATGGTGTGCCCAATTCAAACAGCAATAACTCCATCACGCTGCAGGTGACCACCAGCTCCAGCGGCGGCCAAAGTATACCCAGCACCAAAATCTTCGTGCAGAACTCGCCAGTCAGGAGTGTGATCACCTTGGAGAATGGCAAGATGTTGGAGAACTCGAATGTGTTTATCATTAACAATGAGACCATGACGAATGAGAAGGGCGAGATCATCAAGAAGACGCTGTCCAAGCAGACGACAGCAGCAGCTTCAGCTGCAACTGTGCCTGTGGCTACATCCACGCCAGTTAGGCCCGAGTCGGTGCCGGAACACCCGCTGAGCGAAACGGAGGCCAACTCGGAGACGTGCGACTCCATTTCATTCATCAGCGAGAGCTCGCCGGAGAACACGGCCACAGAGACGCCCTCCTATGATGGCGGCAAATATGCTAAGAACACCAACAACGAGGGCACCATGAACAACAGCCGCAAGTTGTGCCTGCAGCTGGCCAATGGCATCGCCTACAAGAACAATGTACTCAAGAATGAGTCGCAGCCGAATTCCCCATGTGGAGAGCAGCAGCAGCACCCGCTGAAATTGGCTGCCTTGGCCAACCAGGACTTCGAAATAGCCGGTTCGGTGGGCAATCTGAATTTCTATGAGAAGCACTCCAAGGACTTGGCGCCGTCACAGAGCAACCACAAGCTCATGAACAGCAGCAGCGATCTGAAGAACCTGTGCTACGAGTCTGTCTGCCAGTTGCAGAAGTGCAACATGAATGGCGATGAGCTGGCCCTGGCGCATCTGCTGCATAAGTCCAGCAATCCATTGGGCAGCGAGCCCAATCTGGCGCTGAAGGATCATGCGAATGACAAGGCCATCGACAAGGAGGCCATGGACAGGCGGCTGAGTTTAACCAAGGAGTCGCTGGAACAACACGGCATAGGCAACGTATTGGGATCTGGCAACGAGGAACTCTACAATTTCCCTAGCCTCACGGATCTATCGTTCAACTTTACGTCTTTGGCGGCGCGTAAAATACTCCAAGGCGTGAGCCTCAACAGCATCGACACGCTCGTGGAGCTGAACATGGCAGCGGCGGCGGCAGCTGCAGTGGCGGCCAGCACTGTCCAGGAAAAACAACAAAATAACCAGACGGCCACGGCGGCAGCGGCAACTACAGCCCCCACCGTGTGCACGGACTTTGGCATGGTCTAGTTATAGATATCAGAGAGAAAGATGTAGAGAGAGTAGTGCAGGCGCCTCCTTTCAACAGAGCGACTCTGTTGGACCAGGAGGACGCTTCATCTTAGCATAATCAAACGAAACCTTAGACGAGTAGCAGCAAGCAAAAATTAATTAAATTTCAAAAAACAAAAAAGTAAAATTCTGTAATTTATTATCGACTGTCGAATATGGGTTATTTGAAATGCTTTTGTTTCCGTTTTGTAGCGTTATTTTTAACAAATTCTTTGTCTGTACTCGTTTTTGGGTTTTACGAATTTTTTTTATAAATCGGAAGCAATTTTTTATTTACAGTGCCAAAATATGTTTAGTTTAATTTTAATGTTTATACTTTGAATCCCAGCCACAAGGAGCATCCATCCCATAACACTCGCGAATCATCCGAATGCATCTGACAGAGTTTGCAAGTGCAATTTATCATAAGTCCCTCTCCCTCTCTCCTTCCCCACTTGATTGTAAAGTTATTCAATAACTCCACTTGATTCAGGCTCCCATAACTTAGTTTTTGTATATTTGTTTAAAGCAATAATTGCTTAGACTAACATGCCTTTAATGCAACCTATCTACATACGATACGAACTCACACACATACACACCTCCTACACACACACACACACGCACATGCCCATTATAAGAAATCTACTACGAATATAGAATTTAGCACCTACAACAGAAATACAATAATTTTGTACAAGGCCTTAATTAGTAGAGTCAGCAATAATATAAATAAGTTGAAATCACTAATAAATATGAAATATACAAATTTATATAAATGAAACAATTAACTTTTATTTCAATTGAAGATTCTGAATATTCCAGAAAACATAAATCGCTCTTCGAATAATCAGCACCGAATAATGGTATCACTATTAAGATCGATCATCATGTGCCGAAGATATATCTTGATCTCTTTAGAGAAAATGATACATTGCCATATATAGTAATATATATCTTATGTTACATCTTAATTAAAACACAAATAATTTGGTATTATTTCTTTTCATTTATTTAAATTTTTAAGTCTTTTCTTGTTCATATATTTATATATATGTATCCGGGTTGGTTTTTCATACACTTTTGCGTTTTATTATTATTATTATTTAATATTTTAGGTTTTGGGTAGTTTTGGCTCTATAAATATGAATAATTATAGCTAATTGATTTTAAGTTAATATTCATGTTATATACACACACACAGGGTATATATGTATATATAGATGTACGATCGTTTTAAGTTACACGAACTTAATTATGGTATAAGAAATAAGTAATATACAAAGCGCAACTTATCGTGGATTTGTTTTAGTATTAAAACTACGTGTTTAAGTTTATCGTATAATGCTTTAGATAGAGTGGGGATTAGATACAAAAGAAAAGCTAGTACGCTAGCAAAGGGAACTAACTGCTGAAAAGTTATTTAAAAAATTGTGTTTTCTTCTCTTTTTAGCTGAATGACCACGACACGAGTCAGTGGCAATCCTAGAGGGTACTTGAAAAGATATTTAGTTATAGATAAATATATATGTATATGTATATATAAGTTGTAGATAAATGTTGTTATATGTACAATTAGTTTTGAAAACTTACTTAAGCCGCATATTATTATATTAATAGACAAATATGTGATTTATGTACAATAATATTAGCAGAGAACGAAGGAACATTAAGAATTCATATTGTAGCTGCTGTTTTGTTAGATGTTAGGAGTTGGGTATTATATGTTTGTGTGCTTAAGAATGGCTTTCGGTTCGATTCGGTTCGGTTCGTGTCGAATCATAAAAATGTCAATCTACTTGTATGTTGAAGACATACATACATATATATATATATATATATGTGTGTGTAGATGCGTATCTAAATATATATACATATATATTTGAATCGCTTGCTGAACAACTGAATGTACAAATACTGCGCCATATTTAGACTTCTGTGGAACGCGAGTCATCTGACCGCGATGCCTTGCGTTCTCGTCCTGGTATACGTCCCATTACAACAGGACCTGACTGTGCTTGCGCCTGCGCTTGTGCTTGAGCTTGTGCCTGGGCCTGAGCTTGGGCCTGAGCCTGCGCCTGTGCTTGAGCGTGCGCCTGCATTTGAGCCTGCGCCACCTGCTGCTGTTGAATCATTTGCTGTTGCTGCAGCATGTAAGCCGCCTGCGACTGCTGCACGAAGTTGGCGTGCGTGTAAGCCTGCATGCCAGGCGCGGCATAAACGTTGCTGGTGGTGGCCTGCAGGTTGAATCGGATCTTTGAGGCTGCATTGGCCGCGTTGGCAGCAGCTGCGATGGCAGCTGCATTTTCCCGCGATGCACTTGACGTGGTCGTCGACTGGAATGAGATGCTCATGCCGCTATCCAGGGAGCCGACGCTGCCACGTCGCTGGGGCTTCTCATTGCCAACTGGAGGGATATTGGACAGAGATTAGCAACAAATTAAATATAGAGAATGTCTAATAACACTTACATTGCTCATGCATGTCCAGCAGACTATTGCTGAGTGCGCTGCGCTTCAGCTGACTGGAGTCCGTTGAGCTGGAGGCCTGCTCGCCGGGCGCCTGAGCGCCGGGCTGATAGGGACATGGGCAGACCTCGACATCGGCCACGCCGCTGTCCCGGTTGTCCGCATTGCCGGTGGCGCGATTGCGTGCTGACTTCTGCCGCTCGAGTTCGGCTTCTATGCGCAGTGCTTCCATTTCGTCCATTTCGCTGATGGACTCCTTGAGATCCTCGGCGAACTTGCAGCGATCATGCTCATTGCGCGCATTGAAGGTGATCAGGATCTTGCCGTCCACCTTCTGGGAGAGCTGAATGCAGAACGGATAGTTGGGCAAGTCCAGCAGGCTGACTACGGCACCACAGAGCGGGAAGCTGTTGCGGAACGTGTACGTCACAGAGGTCTTCTTCTTGCTAAAGATTTTGGTAATGACCAGCAGATCGTTGAACAGGAACACCTCGCGCTGATGGACGCCGGGTCGCTCCTTCTTGTTCACGTCGGGTATCTCGTATAGGCGACAGTAGCATACGAGCCGTCGATGGGGCAGGGCCAGATTCGGTTTCTTGCCCACTATGGTGGCCTGGACCTTCATCACTTGGGTCACATGGTCGCTGCCCGGCTTGAACTCATCCGACTTGACGCGCTCGAAGATGCCGGTCAGCATGTCCTTGTCGATGTCGTGACAGTCATCGATGCCGCGCAAATTCTTGATGAAGTCCTCGACGCGCATGCGGCGCTCCGGCTTTAGGTTGGGCGTATGCAGATCCGTGTTCAGCATGATGATGGCAAAAGCCAACACAAAGATCTGCAGGGATCAAGACAAAAGTTAAGTAAAGGAGAGCTTTAGTATACACACACAATTGGCTTACCGTATCGGATGACCTCAGGCGCCCCACAATATCCGCATTGCACTCGCAGTAGCGCTGCGAGAAGACCTCCATCAGCCGCTCAATCTTCTGCGCCTCGCCGGGCATGCGGAAGTAGGCCTGGAACTTGCGCAGCGCCACGTCCACCTGCCGCCCGGACAGATCCAGCTCCATGGCAAAGCAGCTGAGCACTGCCATGTTGAACTGGTTCTGCAGATTGCCCAGATACTCCCCAATCATCTGGCGCGAGAGACCCTTGCGTGTGATCAAGAAGCGAGCGACGCCCTGGGGCGTGTTCTCCAGGAATCCACGCCTGATCAAGTACGTGATGCCCTTCTCCGGCTTTTTGTTGAACAGATTGAGTCCCACGCGGTACTGGCGCTTGCGAATTGTCTCCGACATCTTGTAGTTGGGCGGCACACCCGCCGCGGCGGCCGCCGCCTGCAGCTGCTGCTGTTCATGTTGCTGCTGCTCGTGCTGCTCGTACTGGGCGGCACTGGTGTGCGAGGAGATGGCGTGGTCATCTGTGGGCGGCACCCCGCCGGGCGCTGTGGCTGCTGCCACCACCACCTGCATTTGGCCGGCGGCGCCAACGGACTCCGCCGAGTGCGTGGAGAACTGCTGTGAGCTGTTGAGCGCCGTGCCTCGCTTCCAGGTGTGCGGAGAGTTGCTGCGGTCGGAGCCCAAGTCGCTGTTGATGTTGCGCTCCGCCGAGGTGATGCTCGAGTCTGAGCCGGAGCTCTGCACGGATGTTAGGCTGCCGTTCTCGGCCGTCTTGCAGAGCCCGTTGGTGCGTAGCAGCGAGGGCGGCGGCGGCGTCTGCCGCTGCATCATCAGCAGCTGGCTCTGCTGCTGGGCCGTGATGGAGGACGTGCGCTTGGGCACCTCCGGCGGCACCTTCTTTCCACTACCGCTGCCCTGGCTGCCGCAGCTGGGTGTCGGCGTGGTGCTGCCGCCCTTGGGCCGCATGTAGATCTGTGCCGCCGAGTAGTAGGGCGTGTGCGGCGAGTGCCCGCTGGTATTCACCCAGGAGGCATTCAGCGAGGTGTCCGCCGAGCTGGCGTAGCTCAGGTCGTGCGGCGAGCCATGGTAGCTGGTGTAGTACGCTGCAGCCGTTGGCATCGCCTGCGCATTGTAGTAATGCGGCTCGGCGGCGTGCAGCAGGTTCACGTGCGGATGCGAGGCCAGGCCGGACACGGAGGTTGTAGAGCTGGCGATGGAGACGGGCGAGGCGCCTGTGTTGCAAAAGGATTGTCTGTTAGCGATTGTCTCTAATGGTTTTCAAAAGCAATAAACTGACAATTGACTCAAAGTCTCCAACTCAAAGTCAAAGTCAAAGTCAAAGTCAAAACTCACCCGATTGACTGCGTGGTATGGGACTGCAGTCCAGCTGGCGACGCTCGCGCATGGAGAGCGAACGCGTTGGGGGCGTTCGCGAGAGTCCGGGCGAGGCGGCGCCTGGCGGACCAGCCATTATGGTCACACGTGGCTGTTGCTGTCCTGTCTGCTGCTGCTGTTGTTGTTGCTGTTGATGTTGTTGCTGCTGTTGCTGCTGTTGCTGCTGTTGCTGCTGCTGCTGCTGCTGCTGCAGCTGTTCCAGCTGAGATTCTGTGGCGCTGCCATAGGCAGACGAGAGCGAAGCATTCGCAGAGGCGTTCTCCTCGGCCAGGGTCATGCTGGAGGCGGTGACCACCATGCGACGACTGAGGCGCTTCTCGGCCTTGGCCATGGCCGTGATCGAGGCGAACTTCTTGACCATCATGTAGTGTCGGAAGGCGCGCTGTATAGTGACTGCCGCATTGCGCGCCCGCACGCCGCCGTACTTGCGTTCCAGCAGCTCGATCTGTTTGTCCAGCAGATCCTGCGATAGCTCGTACCTGCAGAGCGAATTGAATCCAATCGAATTAGCCAAGTTTCACAATACGCTACAAACACAATTCACGAATTCAGCTGAAACTGCGCCAAGGCGTGTCTATAGACTGTAGACTGGGAGCATTTGCGCACCTGTGCCGCAGTCGCAGTCATTTGATAAGATAGCGTCTGTTTGTGTGTATATGTATCTTTGAAATACAGCGCGAGCTGTCGACCTGATTAAAATGTTGCCACGAGCAACAAGCCAGGCCCGGGGAATTTGCTTAATGTCGCAAAAACGATAAAGTTTCCACACAAAATTTTAATTTTAATTTCAGGCATTTCGATCTTGACTGATAGCAGAATCAGTCCAGAATGCCTTTGGCTGGCAAGCCAATAAACAGTTAGATCTATTTAAAAATCAGCCAGTGATAAAACAATTTCTCATTCCGAATTCGAGCATAAAACATAGCCGAAACGAAACTCTAATAAAGAAATGCCTAACGAACCTCTTTTAGCCACTGCAGTGCACTGTATAGAACGGGATTCAAGTCACATTTTACATAAAATATATATATTGGCCAAAGAAATCGCTATCTGTCTCTCTGGGTGGTGGCGGGCAGTAAAACATTTGCCAAAGAACTGTTATCTTTCGAGTAACTATTTAGTCTAGATCGTTCTTTAATATCAGAGCTTTTTATAAAAGCTTTATTGTGCCTACGGCAGCTCGTTCTAATGAGAGATATTAAATATCAAATTACGTCTCGAATCTCGATAGGAGGGTATGCGATTCTTCATCCGATTTTGTATACACTGAACCCATTGCAAACGAGATTTTGGAATATGATAATTTTGTGAAAATGTATTAAAAGTTTGTTTTGGATTTTGGATTTGGATACCCGATTCTTCAAATTGATCGAAAACTAACATATTATACTAAGGGCTTGTTCTTTCATTCAGTTCTCTATTAAGAAACTCATTTTATAGCATATGCAAAACAAAAGTTTAGAATGATTGCAAAATCAGTTCTTCGCAGCGTTCAGAGTATCATCTAGTCGAACAATCTCGACTCGAGCTTATAATATGCTTATATGGAATGAATATATTGAGACTACAAAATGTGAAAATTTATTGGAAATGGAAGAGTCTCTTCGTTTTAAGACCAATTGTTATTTTGCTAGCTGTTCATTCAGAGCATTTGAATACCTGTTCAGGTTATGAAAAGACCTTTTAGAGAGTATATAATTTTATAAAAATTAATTATTAATGAAAGAATAATACTATAGGCAGCCAAAGATTCCACTATTTGAATGATGTACTTGAGCGAATGGTAACTTGTGCAAAGACTAACCTAAAAGCATATATAGGGTATCAAGTGCATTCGAATCAAATCAAATCAGAGTTGTGTTTTTATCGTAAATATTACCCATATGAAATGAAATGAAAAACAGCTGAAAAGTGTTTGCTCTGCACATCTATACTCCCAAGAGCAGCTGCTCTGACGGTCTGGGGGTCTGTGGTCTGTGCTTTGTGGTCTGTGGTCTGGCTACCCTCTTCTGACAGAGTCAGCTGTCAGCTGAGAGGTATTCCCAAATATTTACGTACGCCCCGTGCCCACAGGTTGTTATCGTTCGTCAGTGCCTAATCTTGGATATGAGTTATTTATCTCTTATCAAACTGTTTCGACGCAGTGCAAAGTCCAAGCTAATTTGGTTAGCTAAGGTGTTCCCGCCCAGCCATTGCCCGCCTGCTGGTCAGCTCTGATAGCTGCTTCCTCTTCTACTTTACACTTAATACATTTTTTAATTACGTATCAATGCACACTTACGCTGACTGGGCGCGTGTGCGCTTCAGCACATCACTGCCATTCCTTATGGAGTTCTTCTTGTGCATCTGCTGCTGTTGCTGCTGCTGCAGCACCATTGCGCCGGCTCCTGCTCCGGTGCCCACGCCACTGCCGGCGATGACAACGGCGCCGCCATGATGATGATGATGTCCATGGCCGTGCAGCAGGTGGTGGTTGTGATGGTGGTAATGCCCACTGCCCGGTGGTGCTGCCTGCACCTGCATGTAGTGCTGCTGCTGCTGTTGTTGCTGCTGCTGCTGTTGCTGATGGCACGTGGGATACTGCTGGATCTGGTAGATCATCTGTGGATGCTGCGGCGCGGGATAGTTAATGGTCGTGGCGGAGTTGTGACCGCCGCCTGCATAATGATTTTGTAGGTAGACATATCCACCGACGCCGTCGGTCGCTGTGCTAGAGCCATGTGCTCCAACTGGCGCTCCGGCCAGGTCGTATTGTGTGGAGCCACTGCGCTCGATGCTCTTCTGGGGAAAGCTGCAAGGAAGCACAAGAAGAAGGAGTTGCGTAAGTACGGATTACTAGACTTTCAACAGAACTTTCATTCGATGAGGGAAATGCCTAATATATGTGGATCGGTCGCTGCATACCTTTCGCCAATTATAAAACCAGAAATGCAAATTATCATTTTGACTAATTCTACGATCTTGAGTCTGGAATAGAAAACACAAACACACGGAAACACAAACACACAGATGGAGGTGTAGGGCACAGTTATAGACGGTGAATATTCACATATGAAAACAATTTTATTTTTGTAAAATTATTTTAATTTTATTCAAGTTTCATTTCGTTTTTCGTTTTCGTGTTTCTTTTTATTCTGTTCACTTTTTTCAGTTTCGGTTAGACCGAAGGTAGGAAGCACCGCTCGAGCATTTGGATGAGCCGGAAGATCACGTCGTCGTCCAGCAACGTTCGCGTTTCAACTAAACCGAGCGTCTGCCCAGAGCTCAACAAGCTGCTCGAACCAACAACGGCAACAGCTCAGCTCAGAAACGTGTTTCGCATGGTTGCCTATATATATATATATATATATATATATATGTGTGTGTGTGTGGGTACGTGTGAGTATCAGCTGCCTACGCATCCAAAAAATGCATCTGTTTTGTTTGTGCTCACAACAATTGCTACCCCTGCGAAGCCATAGACAATACGAACAGAGAACAAAGGGAACATCCTAAGCGTAAAAGGATCCACTACACAAAGGCACCAAAATGCGAGAGAGATCCGAGAGGCAGACAAACAGACAGAGGTGAGGCGAGGCGAGAGCGAAAGATTTAGAAAAAAAAAAAAACCAAATGCCATATGGCATATGGATCAGGATATCTTCGACTCTTGAGTCGAGTTGTAAAAGTTAGGGAATTGATTAGCTAACGATGACAAACATAAAAGAAACAAAAATTCCCCTAGATCACTTGGTATTGGAAAGTGTGAATTATATGAAGACAGATGACATGAATTTATTTGGGTTTCTAAGAGTTTGCTGCGGAGCAATACTCGAACACAAATTATCAATTTAAAGTGAAAGAAATAGTATTCAACAAGTAGAAGCGGAAATAACAAAATATAATAATATATTGGCTAGCAATTACAGACAGTTTTAGGTTATTTGTAATTTATTAAAATAAATGTATATATATATATACTTTACACTTAATACATTTTATATATATATAAGTAGAAATATATAGAAATAGATATAGAAATCAGAGCTGAGATTCCTAAAACTAAATTATATTTTCAGCACTAACTTAATCTTAACTTGTATTTCTATATATAATTTTGATTTAGACATGAAGAAATCTCAGAATAAATAAGTCTATGTATATACATACATATACTTGACGATCGATATATGAAAAGAATTCGAGTCTAGCTCGAAAAAAAAAAACACTAATTTCAGTTTAGGTGCAGTTGGCCTATAATGAAATCTTAAATCGATTTGCATTGCAGGGCTTAAATCATCGATTATACCGTTCGTATAGCCTGGCCTGTGCACCGCTTCAAATCGGGGCACAGTTGGTGGCCAAATAGGTTTCTTCTGGTTATCTAGCAATGTTTTCTTTGGCCAAACCAAAACCTGAGCAAGGCACAGCAGCTGCATTTTGCACCCAGTAAGCAGGAACCGGTTGGCAGGATAACCAGAGGAACAGGAACACGTACAATACGATTTTCTTCTCAAATGCACCTGGCGTTCATTTCGGATTGTCCTTGCGGCAGGTAGAGATGCCAGACAACAACAACAACTCGCTCGCTCGCTTGTTGTTAGTGTTGCTAAGAAGCAACTTGATGCGTTATCTGCCTCTCTTTCGCTCAGTCTATCTCTTTCCGTTCACGATTTAAGTGCTCAGCTCAAGAGTCCTGCCCTGTAAATTGAGGCCAAGCGAGAAACATCTGCCACACGTCTTCCCTAATTGTTTGCCGTTGTACATGAGTCCAGCTGTTTGTTTGCCAAAGGCATAGCTGTCGCTGTCGCTGTCGCTATAGCTGTATCTGTAACTGAGTATTTATATCTGTATCTGAATATCGTATGCGGCTTGCGACGTCACAAACAAACGTCGCTCTGCAGCGCTTTGCTCGCGAGCCAAAGTTTTAATTTGTTGTGGGCCCCGGGGCCACTTCCTCTTGCCGCCGCACACACTTCCTCGCTGCCTGCTTAATATGCAACAAGTGTTGCCTCTGATGGACGGACGCTGTCGGCGACTCCGCCTGGCGTGAGCCGCAACGGCGGCCGTCTTTTGCCTTCTGCCTTTGCCAAAGCGCAACCGTAATTGTTATTGATTTTACATTAGTGTTCTTTTCAGAACTTATGCTTTATGGAGTGTGCCCTAGTCAAAAACAACAAACAGTCAGACAGACAGACGGACAGACAGATAGAGGACAGATGATAATCGGACAGACAGCTGCTAGACGAACGCATCGGGTGGTATTAAATGCATGTCACATCGCTTCACGCCGAAGTGGGCGCCCATGCATAGAGCTGACATGATTTATCACAAATATATATATATATGTACATACTAATAATAATAATTTATGGGGTCAAGTCGTGTGAAAAACAATTTGCACTTATCTACGGGAATTTATTGAAATATTTGCGATTAGATTCGAATTTTAATCTTATCAAATATGCTTTTAAAATAGAAATTGTTTTCATTTGTTTACTTCTATGAATAAACTTAATTCTTATTTTACACATGTCAACAATATGCTAGCTAACAGAGCTTGGAAATTAACATTATATTACATTGTTTTTACAGCCTAAAGGTATGCAATGCCATGGAGATTGAGAAATAGAAACTTCACCACTGCACAGAAAACAAACAGGTTCCACAGCACTGTTAAAACTCTGGGCTGCACTGCTGAAAACAGGTTCCACTGCGCCGCTTATTGCTGTTGAAGACAGCATGCAGCACTGTTAAAATGGGAACACAATGCAAACGGAATAACAGCGCAGAGCTTCAAACATGTTCCACTGCAGCTCTCATCGCTGTCAACGATGAAACGCAATGAAAATGAAACGGCCAGACATTATTAACCAAGTACGACTGTGGCAATGACGATAACACGATAAGGCTAAGTACATTGTAAAACAGTTATAAATAGGCTTTGATAGAGTCGTAGACAGTTGATCCAATGAGAGAGATAAGGGTTGAATGCGCTTCCCATTTGCTGCCCGTTGTGTATCCGGTAGCTCTTACCTGACGGCCGTCACATGGTGCGAGGTGTGCGTCTGGGTCTCCTTGTGCCGTGTGGAGAGACTGACAACGGTCACGTGTCGCGTGGCTGTGCGCACCACGCGACGCACTCGACTCCGGCCATCGCCCACAACAACAACAATTGGCGGCGGTTTCTTATCACTGTCGTATTGCAGAAAGGACTCGCCGCCACTGTCATCGAGGGACGACGAGGGCACGGGCACCGGCAGATGCCTGCGATTGTTGTTGTTGTGGTGGTGACTGTGCCTGGTGCTGCTGCTGCTGCTCGTCTTGGACATGATCGAAGCGGGAACGGGAACAGAGATTGCGACAGTGAAGTCGCATTCGCGTCGAGACAATTGAAATGAAACACTTTACTGTTACAATATCGAGAGAGTGCTTAGCTCAGAGCGGGCGCGCGCGCGCGACGATGGGCGTGGCCACACTTTCGCCTTCACTTTCCGTAGGTTTGTTTGTTCGATTGACGTTTGCGGTTTTGTTTTGTATTGTTTGTAGATTTGCTTTCGTTCGTGTTCGTTTCATTCATTCGCAAATCGATTTCTTCTTTGTTGTTTTGCTTATTTATTCTTCTTTGTGTGTTAACATTTATATTGTTCTTCGTTATAATTTATGTACGTAGTTATGTTTGATTGCATGTACTTTAATTTCTTTGCCTTTTTATCTTTGGTTTGGTTTTAGAATATTTCGTTGTCACCCTCTCTCGCTACATTCCGCTGTAGTCGAGCGTTTAGATAACGTTGTATTTTTGCTGGCTCTAAGCGATAATATTAGTTAAACACATATATTTATATTTATTAAGCAGGCATTCCAAATGCGCGTTCCTGTCTTTTGCGCATTGCGCACCTCAATTTCAACCTCACAAGCACAAAGTTCGCTTATTGCGAACGCCCTTCAAAAACGCTGTAATAAAGCGGATTGAGACAGAGACAGCGCGTGAATTGATACACCCAATGAAAGGGAGCGAGAGAGGGAGAGAGAGAGAGAGAGAGACAAGTGACAATCGCTAATGAAACAAGTGGGTTGCGTGACACTTGCAAAATGTTTGTTTGTTTTGTTGTTATTGTTGTCGTGCGCATTTTGTGACAGACAGAGAGGCAGAGAGAGAGAGAGAGAGAGAGAAAGAGAGAGAGATACAGTGAGAGAGAGAGAGAGAGAGAGATACAGTGAGAGAGTGAGAAGCTCTCTTGGAGCACATTGTATCAGCTTTGTAGCTTTTTAGGTCAGCGATCGTTGATCACGAGTAAAAGTCGCAAAGCTAGAAAATAAATGAAACTACCGCAGCGAGTGCCAAGTCAAGGCAGAAGAAGAAAAAACAATATTCAAATTAAATGCGAATGCGAGTGCCAGTGCGAGTGCGAATGATAGCACATTCATATGTCAGACACATGCCACATGCCACCACAATACAGCACAGCAGTTGGATGTTGATTAACAGTTTGACATCCGTCTGCAATGAAAAGCTTGTTGGTAAAGCTTTTTGGCACTGCTCCCACAACGCCTTAGATCGCGTTGACCTGCTCCACTTTAATAAGTCCATAAATCATATGGAAATTTACGTGAGAATTGTATTAATGCACGCGACAAGGACAGCCAGAGAGAAAGAGTGACAGAGAGAGAGAAAGAAACAATGGCGCATAGAAAGGGAAAAATATTCGTTTGTCTATCGTCAGACAAGATCAAGATCGTTATGTAAATTTTTTGCTGGTATCAAATCTACACATATGTATTTACACATGTATGCATGCACAATTGAACAAAGGAAAACGATGAAGAAGCGAGTCCCCCACACTAACCATAGCCATAAATCTGTTGTCTGGTTTCTTTTATTTATTTATTTTTTTTTTTTTTGGCAAGTTCAAGAACCTTTGTTGAGTGTCTCGAGTGTTTTTGTTTTTGAAAGCGATCGCTGATGGCTTCATCGTCATCAACAGAAGTATCCGATTCGTTACAGTTCTGGGCAAATGCTGTCCCTAACGTCTGTCACTGCGTCGAATGTTTCGTCATTTGTTGTTACTCAGAAAGAGACACAAATACACTAATACAGTCATGCAAATGTGATGTGACATGAAAAAGCTGTTTAGGCCAATGAATTTCGTTGTTTCGATAATCCAGCCTAGCCCACTGACAACCCCCCCTGTTGCCCCGCTGGCGGTGTGTTAGCCTTGCCTTGGATTCCACAACAAGTCATGGCGCTATTGGCCAAAACAAGTCGCCTACAACACAACCGTTTCGACTGTTCTGAGTAGAGTTCTCGAGTCAAGTCTCAAGTCTACGCTGTGATCTGTGAGAATGCTGCCCCGAAAAACCCACTCGTAAAAGCCAAGCTTCTAAATTTGATTTCTCATTTAACAACAATCGCAAAGTTGTTGTCGTTTTCTAACTTGATCTAGTTGCTGTTCCAAACACATTCTATATAAAAACAACAACAAACATTGCAGTCTCTCAATTTGCATTCAATAAAGTCTGTGTAATTGGAATTTTGTTGAACGAGTTTTAAGTTTAGCAGAAAATTGGCTTCGCTTTTAGCATTTGGCGTTGGTTTTAATTTATGTTATGCTTAAAGCTCAGCTTGCATCCGCCACTGCGCACGACACAATGGTAACTAGTTGTAGTTGTTGCTGTTGTTGTTATTATAATTGTTGTTGCAGATAGAGCTGCCTTTGTTTTACAGGTGTTCCACTGCACGAGCAACAGCATCAGCAGCAGCAACAACCACGGCAGCGACGACAATTGCAGTTGCAATCAGTTCCAAGTTGTTTTGTTGTATAATTATTAAATTTATAATTATTACACACACAAACAAAAAACACACATACACTCACGCACACAGAGCGAAAGGGTGAGAGAGAAAGAGAGAATGGCAGCAGGTAAAGTGCAGCTGAGTTGGGCTGCGTAGTAGCAGCGCTGTTTGGTGCTGTATTCACTTTATATCATTAGTAACGGCGCACGTAATCCAACTCTCTTTCGTTCGCACTCTCTCTCTCTCTCCCTCTCTCCCTCTGTTAGACACGGTCCTTGTCTAGCAAATGGAAACCGTTTGCTTTTGCCTTTGCCTTCGCCTTTGCCTTTGCGTTTGCGTTTGCGTTTAGACTGCAATCGGGCGGCTCAAAATGAGCGGAAGAGGAAGTGGAAACACAATATGCAACAACGCTAACTGCACAACGCGACCGCGACGCAGCGTAATTGGTTGGCCAGCGATTGTTACACAAGCAACGTACCAAGTAGCAACGACTGCGCCTTGTACGCTTCGTGACAGAGCGAGACAGTTTTGAGCGCAGCAACCGTTAAATGTGACTTGAATTTTTTTGCTTTCTCTGCGACTGCAGTTCCCAGCAGCTGCAGCTGCGTGGAATCAGCTGTTAAGCTTTTATGCTCCTCAACTTAGCGCTTTACCGAAAAGTAAATGCCAAAATATAAAGCTTTAAGCTGCTGTTCGCATTACGATCTAAGCTTGACAGAAGGACGTTTAGATATCCGGAGCTTGTGGAACGAGGCTTTACTGTTATTTTAATTGAGCTCTTTCTTTTTAAGAGAGGGCTAAAGATTCTCTTGTACACACGTTTATTAGAAATAGTTTAAGCTCTCAGTGATCGGCTACATTTTCAATTAAAATATGTAGCAGAAATTTCCAGTCGAGTCCACATACACACACACACACACAGACACACATTCATTCACTGAATGGAAAGAGACCGACAGTGGGACGTTTTGGTCGTGTGTTTGCCGAAACGTAACGGGGCAGTGGCCGTGGCTTTTGCTTCTGCTTCTGCTCTTGCTGTTGCTGCTGCTGCTGCTGTTCCCTCTACTGACGCTTTTTTGTGTAGTTGTTGGCGGCACTATTGTTTTTGTGATACGCGCGCAGAGAAAGGCGATTTTCTCTTTAATTATATTTTATTTTTTACATTACAAAAATTGTATGCAATGGCTGCTTTTTGTTTTGTTTTTTTCATGGTTTCCGTTGGATTTTATTTGGTGGTTTCAGCTTTTCGTAGTTGCTGCTGCTGCGGCTGTTGTCGATGCTGTTGTTATTGTTATTGTTTTCTGTGGCAGGGGAACACGACGATGTCAAATTAATAAACCGGCCCTGGCATGACGGCAGTCACAACAAACAAATTGCCAATTACAACAAAAGCAACAACACGAAGAGGACGCACGCGCTGTCAAGTCGTGAATTGTATTATTTGAACACAGACACAGAAGCACATGCACATACACATACACATGTGCATACATGCCTATGTGAGTGTTTTGCAATTTAGACTCTAAAGTTTAATTTTCATTTTTTCATATTTTTTAGCACTCACTCACACTCATACAGAGCCACACGAATGCACACGCAAGCCTTTGTTTGCAAATCAATTGGCGCGCTGCAAAATTTGTTATTCAATTTCCAAATTTCGTTGCTTGTTTTGCGTATGCAAAGTGGCAAGAGAAACAACCACAATTAACGAATCCATATTCAAAAATCAAAAATAATAATGGATGCCAACAACAACAAGAAAGTGTGAGCATCGACTCACTCCCCGAATGAGCCAAGTTTATATATTAACAACAAAACACACGATCGGGCGGGCAGCGACTGCGACGTCGACGTCGTTTTGAACAGAAAAGCGCGCGCACGGTTTCTCTGTGGCTGTGCTGCCTGCTTCGACGAAACTTTGAGAGAGACTAAATTGTCCGACAGAGACGCACGAGCTTCCAAGCCGTAAATCGACGGCCCGTTTCCACGTCTATCGCTGTGTGCGAGAGAGTGAGGTAAATTGTGTGTGTCGGTGTGAGTGTGTGTATGTGTGTATGCGTATAAGTGTGTTGTGTATTTGCCAATAGGCAAGTTTGTGTGCCAGTTTTTGTTGTTGCTGCTGTTCTGGCTGTTCTGTCTGTTCTCGCTGTGTGCTAAGCTGTTCTTTTCAATTTGATCTACCGAAAACAATTGGCAGATCGTAAGCGAAACACTTGCAGAATAGCCAGATAACACACATACACACACTCGTACACTCTCAACACACCTGCAGCTCATTGACGTATTTGCTGTGACTGGAAGGCAGCACAGTGGGACAAAGACTCATTGAAATTGTAATTAAAAAAAAAAAAAAATACAAAAACAAACTCATTTAGGATTCTTTGATGCAATTAAGTACGCTTGAAAACATCTGCAGTGCTGCAGCTTTTTAGTTTCCATTAAGTAATTGCGCAAAATGAAGAAAAGAAAGAGGCAAACCAGAAAATGTGAATAGGCATCTACACATTGCCATGAAATCAAGGTGTAAAATTGTATGCAAACGACATGTGCACACACACAAGCACACACCGTGTACCGAAAGGCACTCACACTCGAGCACAGTCACTGTCAAAAAGGCGATCACAATAGCCAAAAACAGCTGCTCACAACAACAACAACAACAACAACAGCAGCAGCAGCAGCAGCAACTGCAGTGAGAGAGTGATATGAGCGACAAGCGTACGAAATGAGCGAGTGAGTGCCAAAATAATAATAACGAGCGCACAGCTAACAGACGCGAGGCATATGAGCGAACAATAAGCTGCGCTTACGTTACGCTCAGGTGACTCACGACCTCTCGTCTGGGCCAGAGTCTTTGAAGGGCGGGTGAGGTGAGAGCGGCGCTGAGCGGGGGCGCTGCAGTCCGCTCTCTCTCTCGCTCGCTCTTGTAACTCTCTTCCTCTCTCACTGTGCTTATGCATGTGCTGCATGCATGAGAACGAGTGTGAGTACATTATGGCCGCTGTAAACGCTAACTGTGAGGCACTTTTGGTAGTTAGTCGCTTGCGGCGGGCTACTAACAAAATGGGCTTCGTAATGGCTGACTGGGTACGAGACTGAGCCAAGCGTTAAGCGTCATGATGAGTGTGCCTCTGCATATGGCTATATGGCTATATGGCTATATGACTATATGCTGGTATGGGTATCTGTGCATGTGTATGTGAGTGTGTGAACAACAAACCATTTATATCCGGACCTGCGGCCTGTTTTGACTTTTCATTGAAACTCGCTTGTTGTTGTTGTCGGACATTGCTGTCACTGGCATCGTTAAACGCTAAAGTCATAAAAACCAAAACTTGTGCCCACTGTACCTCACACACGCACATGGCATAAACATAACTCACAGTACGACTATCTGTCTACATATGCAAGTTTCTATGATGATATTAACGCATTAGGCACAAGGTACACAAAACCCATTTACCTTTTGCCTGACTTTGTCTCAGCTGTTATGAAACAATCAACAACAACAGCAACCGACTATGATGACAAGCAACTAAAAACAACAACAACTTCATGCAAGCGAGGGCAGATCTGTAATAAAGTAACTGCCAAATATGGAAAAACATTTATGATACAATTTGGATATTAAACTAATTTCGATAAGCTGCGCTCTAAACTTTTAATATCTATAAAAACTCTTCTCATTCACATTCCTATTCGTAACTGCATAAATTATTGTATTTTGTAAACCATTTTCAGATCTTTAGATACTTAAATTTCCCAATGTCAATCGGCAATTGTTCTTATATTTTTTTGTTTTTAATTTATTTATATATTGTTATTAATATTTGAATTATTATTGATTTGTTTAATTTTTTTAATTATTAGTATAAATTTTATTTGTTGTTTAGCTATTACTTTGATTAATCTTCTATTTAATGAGATTAAAAGTATGTTATTTTTATGCAATTTACATTTATAATACTTTTATTCCTTATTTATGTTCTTTGAGCGCACCAATATTTTCTATTGCAGATCATTGATCAATTTAGATGCAATTATCTAATCTGTGTTGACATATACCTTGACTTTTACTTCTATAACCAGTTCAAATTTTATAGACTTCCTGCCAATTTTTGTATCACTTATCTTATCTTAACTCAATGCTTAATCATTTGACGGACTCGTGCCAGAACTATTTAAGCAACCCGTGCGGGCACAAACGCATATGAATCGCTTTGTATAAACTTGTCTGTGTTTTTATTAGTAAACATCACAAATGTAGTTACTAACTATGCGATTACGATTACGCTTAACGAATGCCTGACTTGTTAAATTGTTGTTTGTTGACTTGACCTCAGGCTTCTGAGCCCAATTTATGGATAAATATGTACGTGTGCATGGATATGGTAGCAGCCCTCTGAGCGCTAACAGCGGGCCAAAAGACCTTCATATTTACCCAAAAAAAGCGAACAGCGATTGCCAGCCCACAGCGCCCATCTCTCTCTCTCCTTCTCTCTCTCGCTCACTCAAGCTCTATTTGCCTCGCTTTAGCCCTCGCCTCCCTTGCTATAGCTATATTCGCTCGGATAGTACCTTCAACTTGCGTGTTGCATTGTGGCCATCGTCGATTGTATTCGGTCATGGCTGCCAGACTTTGCAGCTTGGCAGCCAGACGGAGACCAGGTTGACTCTGACTTGGTGATTAGAAAGTGAACGCTGGGCGCGCTGAGACAATGGATGAGAGAAGCGGTTACAGTTAATGAAGCGTGCCTCCAATGCCCTCACCCCTCATCAGAGCTAGCGAAGGGCACGCGGCGTGCTTAGCCTTCGTGGCACGACATTAATTGCAGTTGTCATTCGTTTTCATTTATTTTATGAGCAATATTTTAAACTCATTTCCTTAGTATAATCTGCCATATTATAGCTTTGCACTCGACACCGCCCGGAGACCTTTTTTTTAACTGTTGTTTTAGGTTTGAGTACAAAATGTCTAAATGCAGTCAACGCTATTCAGCTAGATCCTCCATATATTAATGTTAATGATATATTTGCTTGAGTGAGAGTTCGTCTTACTTATTGCCCTTTTACAAAAAACCAATTACATCTAATATATAGTCAATGCTCTCTCTATATGTTAGTTACACATATTATTACTCAGAGCTGTCTCTTTAAACGCTTCCCACATTTCATAACAAAGTTGTAAAACCTTTTAAGCCAGAGCATCGGCCATAGGGCTCAACATTTTGCCCATCTCTAACCCAAGGTGAACAAAGATCACGAAAAAGTCGCTCGACGATCAGATTCACTCTCACTTGGCCAGCCATTTAATTAAATGTGTAACAAACACACAGACTCCGATGTTGATGAAGATGAAGATGAGATGAGCAACAATGACGAGCCACAGAGGTAACAGTAGCAACTGCGACGGCAGCAGCAGCAGCAGCAGCAGCACAAATCACATCACTCAACAGCAACAACAGCAGAAACAACAAATGAAAATGGGCAACGGTGTTTTTTTTCTTTCTTTGTTTTTAATTTTGTATACTCTATGCTAAATGGGTATAGTTGAGAGTAAGGTATTATGAGCTTGCAGGCATTTATGTAACATGCAATGAAGAGATTTGCTAATCCTAGAAGCATTTTTTTTTATATACGAGATGTCTAATATACTATGTTGAAATGTGAATGTACTATATATCAAAATATGAATATACTATATAAAATAAGATATGAATCGTATTTTCAGATCATGTTGCCTTCGACTTACATAATTGACCGATTATTTTCTATCTCAAGAATAGTTGTATCAACTGAAACGTGAGGATTATTAAATCAATAAAATATAGAATTTTTTATGTTTTGTATATAGCCTTATAATAATATGTAATTAAGTATATGCAACTTAAACCAAATTCTGACAATCTCTTAAAAGTCGTACATTAATTATCACAGTTATCGGAGAATACAATTCCCATGAGTTTCTCATACTTTCCACAGAAGTTTGTCTAGGATATTCCGCTGCCAAGCATACCCCTGTTGACGACTTTACTTATGTATTTATTTTTATACCCTGAACCCATTGAAAAGGGGAATCCATGATATAATGGTTTTGAAAAATGTCAAATTGTCGATAAAAAATCGAAAATTTGTTTGCTTTACGTTTTTGAGCACAACTTCTACACCTTCTACTAGAGACTTCAAATTTATATATTTAGATAGATATTATGGATACGCAGATTTTGTAATTTTAAAATTTTGGATGACATGCCGCTTTTGTCACGCATTTAAAATACTAGAGATTTGTAATTTGGCAAATAGATACATTTAGATTCTATTAATATATTCTATAACAAGCCACGGCACCAACTGCGCGATTAGCAGAGTCCGTTCTCATACGTTCGTAAAGAAGAAGAGTATTAGCTTTTTTGCAGGGTTCAGGGTATCTCGTAGTCGAGCTTACTTGTTATCTCCTTCGTTGTTGAAAATTATGTTAGTGGGAAATTTTTAATTTTTTGTGGTTGCCAATGAAGTACACGGTGAAGCCCCGCCAAAACTTCACTTTCACTTGCACTTCACAGCGCAGCAAAGCACAGCACAACAAAATACAGCACTACACAGCAAACAATAAGAAGAAGAGGAAGAAGCAAACAAAACATATTGCTTTACTTCACTTGCTTCGGCATGGCCATGAATGAAGCGGTTGCTGTTATTTGTTATTTGCGTTTTTTTGGCTGCCCACTGGCGTCGCCTTCATCAATCACACAACAACAGCAACAACACCAACAACAACAACAACAATAATGAGGAGCGTGCGCCGGGGGCACAAGCGGCAACAACGTTGTTGGCTCATGTGGCACGAATGCTGCAAGTGCTTCTCTTGATGCTGCTGCTGTTTGCTTTTTGGGAAAGTGCGCCCACAAGGGTTCTATGCTCGTTAGGCTCTAAATCACGTAGCCAGACTCCAACGAAGCCCCCTGCCCCCATCTCTGCTCATTTGTAGCCCAGCAATTGGCTCTGTCTCTCTGTCTGTCTGCTTTCTTTCATTGGAGAAAAATTCATGTTTACAAGCGATTAGAAGCCTATTATTTATTTATGTATGTTCCATGCAATTGAATCTCTCTCTCTCTCTCTCTCCCTCCCTCGCTCTCTCTGCACAGCAGCAACAGTTGCTTAGCCAGATCTGTGGCTAAGATTATCATCATTATCTTCCATCATCATCAGCAGCAGCAATTCAAGTGAGCCACAACAAATCGCCAGCTTTGCATAATCAGTGCCCAAATTGGACATCATTATGCGAAACTATTTTTACTTTTCTTTGTTGCTTATTTTATTTATTTATGTTTTTTTTTAATGTCTATTTTTGGCAACATAACACAGCTGGCCACAGAAGCTAATGAACTCTTGTGGCATCTAGTGTTTGCTGTAAATTACAACCCCTGGCACAGGCGTCTTTCCATTTGATTCGCAAATGTTGCGAATAAGATTTCGTCAGCTTCCAATTCAATGTAAATCACTGACAAAGCCCAACTACACGCTCTGTCGACAACAGCAACAACAGAAGCAACAGCAATTGTCGCTATTGTGCAATCAAGACAAGACAAGCCAACAACAAAAGCCAGTTAAGGCAGAACCTTAAAGTGTAGGGTGCTTAGCAGGGTATATGACGATAGATGAAATGCAACAGAAGTTGGCAAATACCATAAAATCTTATCTTATCTCGGAAAGTCTTAAACTTGTGTAAACTGTTATTATAATGGGTATTAGACATAGATATTTATATTTATTACGTTAATATTACAACATTAATATCGCTATAGTTGAAATTGATGAAGTCTTGCAAATATATCAAAATATATCAAATAAAAACCCAAAAGAATATGCGAATTGTTTTTATAATTTGATATTACTTGTATTACTATATTTCAAAAGTTATTAAATACCATACAATCTTGTCTTATCTATATATATATTGTTATAGTAGATATATAGTGTATTATTATACTATTATCTTCCATAAGCTCTTAGTCCAAAGCTTTGCAATTTCTGCTATTTGAAACTACTTGAATCTACAATTGCATATGCTTCGATTGAAATAAAATACACACTTTACGCCTTCTGATTACAGGGTTCAGACAGGGCAAAGCTCTTCTGGGTTAGTAATTTACTTAGCATATATGCACTGTGAGTAGCTTCACGGCAGAGCGTCGGCTGACTAACTGGAACTCAAGAAATTTGGCTCACAACTAGGACGACAACAACAACAATGACAGCAACAGCAACTGCTGCAAGAACTGGTAACTGGTCTGCCGGCAACCGGCAGCCCAAACTGTGGCAACACCTCCCTCTTAGCCACACTCACAAACCAACAAACACACACACACACAAATTCACGCACACACACACCGACATACATGACGTCAGCCGGTTGGCCACGCTTGCAACTCTTCCTAACTGGTTTACACATTAATTTAGATGCTTTCTTGATGCTCGAGTCAAGTTTTTCGGTTGCATTCACATTTTGGAATTTATTTACACATTTTGCGTAGGCCTACAAACCCAGAAGCCTACTAAGGCGCCGGATACTCGCTCAGCCAGGCTGGCGAAGAAATCAGCACCCGTTTTCTTCCGATTGATGGAACCACTCAAAAAAGCTCTCAATTAGCGAGAGTCGCTTCGGGTATATAAAGCAGGGCGGGGTAGGTTAGAAAGATCATGTGAGATTAATGAATCATCTGGTTCACTTGCTGGGTACACTTTTAACCTGAGATTTGCATCTCACAAACACATGTAAATATGTATATGGACCATAAAAAGACGAGAAACGAAGTTTTAATACTCTTTAGAGACAGCTAATAAAGAAAATATTGGAATTTATGGAAATTGAATAAGCTAACTTTAAGATTTTATGTGAGTTTATCGTAAATCGTTTCTAGTTTATATAGATATATCCATTTTGGTAGACCTAATTAATTAGTTTTTTCAGCATGAGGTCTGATACATCTAATGAAAGTTTAAGTCACATTTGTTCACTGTTCAAGCTGTTCAAGAATATATAATTAAGATTTTCGGAACCAATAATTATACTACAAAGTGGTACAGATTTGGTGACACAACTCATATACCCAAAGACTTAAATACCAAAGTCACTTAATTAGCATGACTTTCGAAATCAACGCTCTGAGCAGAATTTTCAGCTGCATGAAATCAACTCTAAGATCAGTTAGCTATATTGATTCATAGACAATCGCTTAAGCTACATTTCAGATGATTAACTGCTAACGAGCTGCTATATATAGAATTGATAGTATATATATATATATATATATATATATATATATACTAAATGCAGACGTCTATTACTCAAGCTGTGTAAACGAAAGAGTTGAACGATTCATTTGTGAATTGTGAATTGATGAAGACTCAGTCACGATTATTAAGATGACAATATATCTAGAAAACAGATATAACATTTAAACATATACGTATGCATTTACTATACAAACAAATATCAAGTTTATATAGTCGTGTCTGATATAAAAAAAATCTAGTTTGGTTTTATTCGCATTTATCAAGATGTTCAATAATTCAGGTTTTAGTTTTATGACCCATCGCAACAGACCATGCAGTTCCTTATTAGTTTCGGTTTGGTTTTAGGATTAATGGCAACAAAAATTGCATAGCCAGTCGTTAAGAAGTTTATAAATTATTTTTATTTTCATTGCAAACTTTGCAAGTTAAGTTTGTATGCATTTCGGGTATGAAATAAGCAGGAATGCAAATGCATGCATAAATGTCGGTTGTGCACGACTTGTATGCATTCCAGATTATATCTACATTATAAATACTCAACAAACGTACAAAAAATACACTGACTTTTCCGGTTCATTTTTCATCTTGAATAAGTCGAAGATAATTGAGTCATCAGAGCATGGATATGTCACCAAAATATATTTATTGTCAAATTTTAAAATTGGTTTTATTCTGGAGTAGGATAGAGTATTTGTTATCTTTAGATTCTTTTGCTCACATGTCACTAAAAACCTATATACTCTGATAAATCATTTCAAGTTCATTTAAAGTAAAAATAAGTGTTAATAATTATTATAATTGTAAGCTTCAATAAAAAAAAATAAAATCATGGCCAGCATAAGCAAAAATGAAACCAACTCAATTATAATATTAATTTTTTTTATTATGCAAATTGCTTAACAATAATCTGCTAAGGTTGATAAGTAACTCTTATTAATTTAATTTCATTGAAATTTTTTGTTGTACGAAATTAAGTAACCTTTCGTTTAACTAATAAAAGAGGTATCTGTTATAATAATATTACCATGTATGTATAGATATAGTATATGTTAATATTACTAATCAGCTTTTTGCTGTTTTATTCATGTTTAAGATAAAATTTCGAGCACTTCAATAGCTAGTTCTTAAGATGGAATCACAGATTTGGGTAATGGTCATCTGCTATCTGTAGCACCTCGAAGACTATCTATCTGTAACTACCTCGAAGACCTAATGACAGTCATGTACATATAATCACGTGTTTATCGTGGAATTTTGTATGCGCGTGTCGCGGCGTGGGAGTCGTAATGGTTCAAGCACATACATACATATGTACATATATCTCAATCTTTGCATACTATATATACATAACGAACAGGCAGCTGCACAAATACATCTGCAAAAATGTATGTTAATACTGATACACTCTCCATGTGTGTGTCATGTGATGTTGGCTGTATTGAAAATGTCAGAGTTCAAGGTTTTTTTTTGTTACATTGTGTTTATGTAACTGTTAGCTAGCATATAAAAGCTCTCTACATACAAACATGATTGTACATAAATAGATGAAAGTTAAGCATATATGTATGTGTGTATGTATGTATTTGCTTTGTGCCAAAAATAATAAATTTGTTACGCTTGAGTAGATTTTTGAGCCAAGCGAAAAAATGTGTCGAATATTTATATTTTGTATAAAAAAATAACTGAGAAATATTATATATTTTAATAGAGATATCTTATACGGTAAATCAGATCGCTCAAGTGGTGAATAGTTTCTGGCCGAGTTGAAATTGTGTATAGAGCTGCACTTGCGACCCACAACTGAATCCGTAGCATACTTTGGGGCTGCCAAAGAAGTCAGCAAAGCAAAGCACACTCCAGCTGTCTGACAGGGCATTCACTAATTGGAAAAGTGTTGCCTACTTTCGTGAGCTGTTCGTTTCGTTCGAGTCCCATTCGAACTAGAGACAAAGTGCATTGTGTGGGCGATGCCGCCTTTTGGTTGCCGCGCGAGGTGTGTGGGCTCCATGAAGGGTGGGGCAGCGTGGGCGAACCACTGTGTGGGCGCGGATGTGGGTAGCTAAACAAACGAGCAGGAAAGCAGAGGGGGAGAATACCCGAAACTGTGTAGATATCATTGATTTTTGCTGCTTCTGCTTCTACTGCTTCTACTGCTGCTGCAGCTTCAATGAGTTGCGTATTGTAGGCGTTTATTGCGTCACAAGCGGCCTCGGCCTGAGCGAACCTTGAACTGCCGGCTGGGAGCTCAGCAGGAGCAGATGTCTTAAATGGGGGTGTGTGTGTGTGAGTGTGTGGGTGGGCGTCTGTAACTGTGGGCGGATGCCCCACAAGTGCAGCCAGGCAAACACAGAAAAGGATAATGCACAAAAGGGTATACAAATGTCGATAACTTACCAGTAGATCTCATTGGAGGTAATCATATTGGTGGTCTTGTAGTACTGGGCGGCCGTATAGCTACTCATTTTGTAGATATATATGTATATATAGATAGTTGTGTGTATGTGGTATATATAAATATATGTGTAGCGGATACACGACTTGTGCTACTTAAGGCAGACAGAGGCCCTTTAGAGCTGCGGGCAGTGTCTAATGAAACGGAATTGTTGTTGTTGTTATTGGTTTTGTTGTAGTTGCTTTTGGTATGGTTACTGCGGAACTAGGTTCTGATTTTAATGGACGGTTTACAACACTTTGGCACCAGCGAAATGATTATAATGTTAATAATGATGATAGAAAAAATCAATACGACAGCGGCAATAGTTTCATTCGTATATATTTATTTGATGAGCGGCGGGCCAATTTCGCGATATATGAGTTATATACGATAAGTTATTGATATACTATATATATATGCGTATATAGATGTCCGAGAAATCAGGAATTATTAACGCCCAGTGGGCAACGACTACCAAGACAGCGAATTTGTCGGGGTTGGCTGCAGACAAACGAATACATACACAGGACTGCGGCGACGAAGGGACGGGCGAGACGAACGAAATGCTTGCAAAAAAAAAAAAAAAAGAAAAGAAAAACAAGAAAATAATACAACGGGAGAACCGAAACCGAAACCGAAATCGAAAATGGACGGGGCTAACTCCCCCACGCGAAAGGATACGATTACGAAATTAATATGCACACTAACTAGGCACTCGAGGCCCTAGACACTAGGCACTAGCACACACTAGAACTAGAGCGCAATTGAGCTTACATGGATCTACCTATCCATAGATATATATATATATATATAGATATATATATAATAGAAAATGTTGCTAGGCGGAAAAGCGTCTGCGAAAAACTAACGTCGGCTAACTGTATTGTGAGACTGACTGCTGAGCAGCGCGTTACTAAAGGCGTCGACAGAGCCAAAGCGGCGTCAACTTAACGAGAGAGAGACGCATAACGACCCTTTGAACACAGAGAGAGAGAGAGAGAGAGAGAGAGAGCAACTCGGCGAGAGAGCGCCCCTTCGCTCAAACAGATGGGACAGATGCGAGTGCGGGTTGTTTTTGTATATACGTCTCAGTTACATCCAGCCTGGTGGTTGCTTCGCTGAGCCGACTTGCAACTGCAACTGCAACTGCAACTGGAAATGCAATTGCAATTGCATTGCAGAACAGCTGTAGCTGCTAGCATTATGGCCAAGCCGACAACAAAGGCAACTGCAACTGCAACTGCAGTTCATTGACAAACTCTCTCAGCTAATAGCGCAATTGCCAGCTAAATAGTTGTATGATTTCATTAAAATCATTAAAACTGAATACGAGTCCCATTAACAACAATTGCCGAGCGTAACTGAGAGTCAGATGTCTGCCGTTATTGTTGTTGTTGTTGTTGCCTGTGTTGGAGCAACCTAAAGAGAGTGTGAGAGACAGAGAGAATGGCAATGCGTATGCTTAAGGGTGGCTGTGGATGCCGTCGCACAGAATACGTCAAGCGTGAGCGAAACGAATCCGGAATGTTTTGGGCTGACAGAAGGAAAACAGCTTTCAAGTACCAATGTGCCTGAAGATGCTGACACACACACACACACACACACACACACACACACTAATACATAGGTTTAGACACACACACAGAGACACGCACTCAGAAGGGCAAGACTTCTTTAGGGCAATTTATGGCTCACCCTTATTTGCCGAAAATGGGGTGAACTGAGAGCAAAGTGAGCGCTAATTCAGAGCGAAATTGAGAGATTGCGAATGAACAGCATTGCCAGTCTAAAATGTTGACAAATACACTTGGAGAAATCAGCTGAGAGCAAATGATGAGCACAAGACCTATCTATATAAATTGAAGTGTTTTGATTGATTGCGTCCAAAGTGACGATAATTAGTGAATATTGTGCAGAAAACTCTAATATATAAGAAACTCTGTACAATTTGTACAATTATTTGCTCTTCTTTGAATAGTAATTATTTTTCATATTCAATAATAATTTTAATAAACATTTCCAGTTTAATGTTGTCTATTTTAAAGCTAGAAAACTTTAGTTTTCTGGGAGAAATTCCTTATATCTCCTGCTTCGAATAATAAAAAAAAACCTTTGAATAATTTCTTCTATTAACATAAGCATGGACAAGATTTTATAATGTATTAAACTTTAATTTACTTTTCTTCTTCTGTGAACAAACATCAAAAAAGTTTTCCTAACTTTTTTGCGAGCTTCTAAAAGTTTCTTTGAATATTGTATGATATTTCTCAGTCAACATTTTGTGAGATTTCCGTTGATCCATTTAATATTTAATAGACATCATTCCCAGGCATCATGGAGCTGCAATTTCTAGAGGGCAATGGAAAAGTGACGAATTGAATTGAATTCTTTGAGAACTCCTTTCTCTGGGCTGTGCGTGCTCGAGTGTCTGCTCGATAATCGGGATGGGGGGTCTGTCTGTACTTTCTATGGCCCCGTTGCATGCATGCACCCACAACAACAACAACAACAACAACAACAACCACTTGGCGAGGTTATCCCCAATGCGCGTTCCACATTGACTTTGCCTTCGACTTCAATTCTAGTGCGCGCTTTTCAAATAAACAGACAGCGATGAGTATTTAATAATCACGAACAACAATAACAATAACAATAACAACAAGAAGCGAGCATGGAGTAATTGGCAACAGCAAAATGCAACTGTCAGACGACACTGCAACATCAGCAACATGCCCCTTGCCCCTTGTCCCAACCATCCCTCCAAGCCCACAAGCCTAAGCAACTACCTCTGCCACGTTTCTTTGTGCATTTTATTATGTGAAAAAAATAATAAATAATAAAAAAGAAGTTCAAGCTTTGAATGCGCTTCTCATGGATTCATTTTTGTTCAAGACAAGTGGATAACTTACACAGAGCTGGGGGATGGGGGAGAGGGCCGTAGTGTGGGAGAACATGCACTGGATGCACGCCCCCTATTGAAATGGGTCAAACACATTAGCCGCACGACAACGCAACGAAGAGCGCATCAAAAATGCAACTTGCAACCAACTTTGAACTAGATAAAAACTTGAGCTGCGACTCGCTGCACCCCTGCCCTAGCCCCTCACTTGCCACTGTGCGTGAAAAGAAGACAAACAAACAAACAAACAAGGAAAAACAAACTCAAAGAACGCTCAAGTGTAAACAAAAGCGCAGCAGATCAACAGAAGGAAAAACGCATAAGATAATAAGCTCCGATTGGCCTGACTAGGCAGATACCCTGTAGTCAACAATGAATCTCCGCTATACATGGTTGACCTTCGGACTGGGAAAATGCAAAAAGAATTTCTTTTATAATCGCAATAAAAATGTTTAAATGATTTTTTTTTGTTTATACATTAACAATTCATGCAATAAAAATATTAAAGAAATTTCATGATCACTGTAAATATACAAAAATAAAAGTATATATATGAAAGAATGTACTTTACATTTAAGAAAGAAAATTCCCCCTTTTGCACTCATAAATTGATGAGTATAAAAACGAAATGCTCAACGCATCTCAAAGAACTCCCATCGAAATGAACTCGGAATGGAAATGGATGCAATCTGACAAAGAGACAGCTACAAAGAGGAAGAAGACGACCAACTTGAAGTAGGCAAATGCCAGAGCTGAATTATGGATTATCAGAACAAAAGAAAATTCCATTTCCATTTTCGTTGAAAGATGACAAGCTATTTGCTAGCCGAGTGCAATAGAGACTAACCAAAAGGAGGCCCTAAGTATACCTTATTCGAACAGCCCAGCTAATTAAGTAAGAGTAATCAAAACTGTTGCAGGCAGTAGCAATTGCAGTTGCAGTTGCAGTCAGATCTGTCAGTCAATTTTGCAAATTGTGGAAATGGAGCAGCTGCCATCCCAGCGAATCCATCCTGAGCATGCTGCGCTGTGCCTCTTTTGTCATCCGTGTAAAAGTCAGCAAACGCTAAAGAGCGCACTACAACTGCGACTGTAGACGGGCGGAGCAGAAAGAGCTGGAAAATGGGAAGCTGTGGAGCAGACTGCAACAACGCGGAGTGTACTTCATGTTACAGAACATGCTGAAGAACATGTTGGGGCGGAGACGCCTTAAAACACGGTCTTTGACACATTATAAAAACAAATAAAAGACCCAATGAAATGTTAAATACCCTTTCCTAAATACTAGTCATAAAGTTGGCAATGCCATATTCTGATGGGATATATGTATATAGAAATAGATTTATAAATAATTTAATATGATTATTTATAACAAGTTTTATATCTCTATTGCTTTAGAATTTTGTATAGCTACTGCGAAAGCTTTATCTATCTTCATCTTCAACTCATTTATCTCTCTATCTCTCACTCTCATAGACTTTTAATTAAAAATATGTATTTTCAAGTGTTCGTTGTTATGATTGAGAAATGATTATCGGCACTTTTCACTAATCTTATCAATGAAAAATAATAGACAAAGACTAATCAGAAAAAAAATTAGTTAATTGGGGCGCAGACTAATCAGAAAAAATATCTTTCCATAATAATAAGAAGGTTAAGTCAAGTTTGTACTTATATAATCATATTTATATGTAAAGATGTACATAATATTAAAATTATATATGTTCATTAAGACTATATGTATATATGTGGAATTAGTAATACTACAAGAATTTAAATTACATTCATAATCATCTGTAGGCCCATTAAACAGCAGCTAAAATTAGAAAACAATTTAGCTAACATGTGCAACTAGCCTATTTCGCAAAGCTTTTAAGCTCACACAACAAGTTAGTGTAGCATGAGTAAAAGATGCACCAAATACACAAAAAGTGCTCATACGCCCGAGTGCTGTACCACTGGGAAATTTATATACTTGCATGAGCGCCACCCGCTCCTGTTCGGTCAGGGACCCTCCAAAGGGAGCTGCTGCTGCGGCTGCTGCTGCTGTTGTGTAGTCACTCAGCTGGAGCTTCAGCTGGCATACAAGGAGAGGCGGGGACGTTGGGACGTGTGGGGCGCACAGGACGATGACGTTTCGCATAGGCATAGCAAAAGTGTGCTGAGATTTTGATGCATAATGCACAATGCGAGCTGAGAGATTGAGAGAGATGGCAAATGGGCACAACGCACACTCAAACTACAGTTGCAGGCGACGTTTCGGTTGCAACAGCGCGTCATCCCCAATATGTCAATGTGTGTGCGTGTGTGTGTGTGTATGTATGAGTGTGTTTTTGGGTGCGTTGCTGCTGGCTGCGCTGTCTCTTTGTATGTGGTGGAATACTTTTACAGTTTGTTAAACTCTATTTTTAGAGCGTGTGCGACGTGGCGGCCACAAGGAAAATTTGCTTTGCCTTGATGTTGTTTTTGTTATACATGTGTATATATTTACATCTCTATTCATGTGTATGTGTGTGTATGTGTGTGTGTGTGTGAGTGTGAGTGTGTGTGGGGGCGCTTGTTGGCTTAGTTATTGAGTTTGTTAATACGACGAACACGAATCGAGACTGACTTTAAAGCTAGTCAAAAACATTTGGGAATGAAGCTTGGCGCACCAATTTGTCACGTCGAGTGGCAACAGCAGCCAACCCATCGTCATCATCATCATCCAGACCGGTGAGGGAGCAACAGCAGCAGCGCAACAGCGGGGGAGCCGTGTTAATTGGGTGGCGTAATTAAAATACATAGAAAGGTAGAGAGCAACAGAAAAGGACAGACAGTGTTAGCAACGAGCTTTGGAAGCGTTGCAGACGAGATGCTACGCAATTAAAGTTAAACTGATTTTCATGAAAGTGCCAATGAATGCTGCATGCAATAACTATAAAAGAGTCCTATACATATATACGTATATACTATATACGACATGGGTGTGGGTGATACCTGGCAAGCTGGCTGTTCGAATCGATACGAGAGTTTGTTTGCCTTCCCACGGCCACACGACGAACTCAATGATGACGTTAATGATAATAATGACGATGACGTTGATGATATTAATGACGTTGATGATTTCTAGCCACAAAACCGAGTCCACAGGTCTGTAACATAATCACAAGTCCGGCAGGCAAAGCAACTCTCTAAACAGCCACGCTGCAAAGAGTCATAATACGAGCAACTACTAAGTAGAAACAACATTTGCAACAACTGCAACAACAAAGCCAAGCCAGCAATAACAACAATAACTGAAGGAAAAACAGTAACAAGAAATCAAAACAACTAATTCCAGCTAACGAACTGTAAATGCACTTCACATTGCCGACAGACTATTGTTTTACGAAGTTCTCATTTTCATATTGAAAGTATAATTAGTGAACGTTGGACAGGGAACAGGGAATTTAATCAATTTGCATTTAAATTATTGACTTTAGTTAACAAGGGAGTGTAAGAAATATTGCAAGTAAATTTCTTGCAAAATTGTAGTCATAGATTTTATAGTATATAATGAATATAATATAAAGATCATAATCTAATAATATTTATATATACATCAACATATTTTCATATGAATGTCTTTAAACTCTCTTTAATCTCTATACATACATATATATGTATAGCTTAACTCTTATATATTACGTATTATATTACATATAGCACTTTGATTATTTTATATTAGCTTATTATATTACAGATAGCATTAGCTTTGATGCTTGCATTCTTTCCTATCTTACCAAAATATGACCTAGAATCCGTACTCAAAAAATCATTGTAATCTGTGTTGTAAGATATATTAATATACTACGAAAATAAACTACGTATATATTGAGTAAAGACAAATAACTATTAACATTTAAATATTTATTTTTTTCCATTATTATATTTATTAATTTAAGCTTTATTTACAAGTTCTTAGCTTTTACTTCGTATATAATTTGCATTTCAATTCCAAACAGAAAAGTTTCAACATTGCTTTGATCCTCTCACTCTTTATCAGCAACAATTGTCAGCATCTATTCGCTGTATCCCAACTACTTGTTAGGGTATATCAGCAACTAGTTGCCAGCGTTGGGCAGCAGCAGCGATACATGACCAGAGCGACGGACGGACAAGTGGACCGACAACTGTTGGTCAGCGGCGGTAAACGGGCTATATACCTGTACTATGACGACGTCGCTGACAATCGATTAATGGGCCACATAAATGGCTATCTTCTGGTTGGTTGGCCGATTCGTTAGCTTTATATTGTTGTTGTTGTTTCTGGTTGACCAAGTTGGCGCTCGTCTAAAAATTGAATTCGCTTTCAATTTGCATGTTTTTCGTTTTACGTTTGCGGTTGTGGTTTTCGCTTTTTAATTTTCGTATGAATGAAATAAGTATAATATATACGAATTTCAATATATATAAATTATATATGTGTTTATTTTTCTATATGTATATTCATATTTGTATTTATTGTGGGCGTTATTTGAATGCGTTCAACGGCGCCGCAGCGACGACGCTTTTTTTTTTGGAGTTGTCGCAGTCGCTGCTCGCCAATCACTTGGCGGCTGCGCGCAATCGAAATGGTAGAGGCAGAGGCGAATGAGAAGGAGAAGGGGAAGGGGAAGAGGATGGGGTCGTTGCTGGCTGCGTGCATTGACGTTGGCGAGTGGACAGCGGCAACAGCAAGTTGAGGCTGCAGCAGCTGCTGCTTTTGGCTCTGTGAGCTGGGAGCTAAGGTCAAGCCCCAGGCGCCTCGAGCGATGACTGATGAGCAGCAGCAGCGACAAGGCAAGCATTGTTGTTGTTGTTGCTGTTGTTGTCGCTAGTTGTTCGCATATGACATAAAGCCCAAATATTGAAAGTGACAAGAAAACCTAAAAATATAAATCGCAAAGCATTTGTTGTTGATGCGCCTACACACACACATCTCACACACACACACACGCACATAAGTGGACATTAAAATTTACGTGCTTTTAATTTTCGAAAAATTAAATTTGAATATGCGGGGGGATTTGGGGTGGGGGATGCTGAAAGCTGCGCCCGCCGCGATGTCGCTGCACTCTTAATACTGATAGAGTGTCGATCGGACGCGGGGAGTCACACACACACACAAAAGAGTGTGTGTGAGTGTGTGTGTGTTCGCTGTGTGTGTTCGCTGTGTGCGTGTGGAAATTAAGCAACGACGCATTTTCTTGGCACCAGCTGCAGCAATTGGGGCGTGTTGCTGAGTGTGAGGCGTGCAGAGACATAGAGATAGATAGAGAGAGTGGGAGGGGTGGGGAGGGGGAGGGGGCTTATATGGCTAGGGTCAGCAGAAGGAAGTACCAGACACTCGTCCAACAAATACGCATCAAGGGGAGGCATTGAATTTGGGTCAATGTACAATGCTCGCCTCGCAGCCCACCGAAAAAATCTTTTTCTCGTTCTGCTCTTCTTTTTTGTTAATGTTTTTATAAATTTTTATGAATATTTCAGTTTTCCATTTTTTCATTTCACATTTTCCATCGGAAAACGAAAAGCAAAGCAACAAAAAGTCAATACATCTTATTAATTGCTGTTTTGAAACAAATTTTCGCTTGGCTTCCCCTCTGGAAGCGTCGTTAATTGATTGACGGCTTGGGTGGAGCCACGCGCACCCCAACAAATGACCCCAAGAGCAAAAATAAAAAAGTGCCACAAAGTTAATGCAGCTGCCAGAGGCGAGAGTGCAACTGGAATTGCAAAAGCAACAGAACGGAAGTGCCTGTCATTTGGCCGTCCCATTCCCATTCCCGTTCCCGTTCCTGTTCCCATTCCCCAAGATCTCCAACAACTCACATAAAACATAACAACGTAGCCGAGATAAGACATAGAAGACACTAACTTCGAGCCAACAAGAATTAGTCAAACAAACAATATGTAGATTTTCACATTTCACATTATAGACTATCTTATCTTTGGATGAGTATAAAAGCTAAGAGCAGACCATAAAAGAGATGATGATGCAAATGTTGAACTATAGTTAACTTGATCTATAGACCTATAAATTCACTTTTCAATTTCAAATGAAATGATTGAAATCAAATTAAATAATGGTATATTATGATTCAATATTTTTATCAGGAAAGAAATAGAATTAAAGTAGAACTATAATAATAAACAGTAAAATATTAATCATCATTTTGAATGAAAAGAAATGTTATTAAAATAAATATATTAAGCATTTCTTTAAAATAACATTAGTTAGGAAAGATATTCCTATATGTGAATCAACTTAAGATTATGATTAAGATTAAGATAATTTTGTCTTTTATTGTATTATTGATATTTTATAACATTGCTGATTTATAACTTATTATTTTTTTGGTATTTTTTTATATTTTAAATATATTTTTTAACTAATGAAATTTTGGTATTTATTAAGAAATTTATAATTTATTAATTTGTTTTATTTGTGCTGATTTATATTTTGTTATTAACTATTATTGTTACATTGTCGTGTTTTGTTCTATTTTGTACTTGATGAAATGTCTATCAAAATTTTGAGTCGCTCTATAAAGGCAACATCGCTAGACATTTACATATCTTATAAAATTGGACTTATGTATGTCCATAACAATGGGGCGTTTGTGGAACTCACCAAATCTTCACTACCTTATAAATAAACAAAAATTTGTGTCTTCGGGCAGAACTGACTGTATAATGCTCGCTCAAGATATGAAAAGAGCTTCAGCTATTATAAGAATTATCGATTCAGCTTTTGACGTACACACAATAATCGGAATATAGAAATTATCGACCTACTCATAGCAATGATTGACAACACGTTCTGGATAAGATATATGTGTACTTATACTTTCTCTCTCTGTGCAGGATGCGTATATTCAATTACTCGCCAATCTATACAATCTATGATCAATATTAAACTTGAAGATACATTCCACCAAGCCAATATACTCTTATCACATAACGTGCACGAGCAGAAAACAAAGCAAATAAAAACAAATCCCACATTCTGTCTTCTTTTATTTGGTTTGCCTAAAATGAGGCTAGACTAGACTCTTTGCCATTTTTGGGTCATCCATAGATATCTGTGGAAAGCGGGCAACACGGGCGGGCTCTGATCGTGAAAATAAAGCTTAAAGGCTGGCATGTTATAGCCATGTTGGGTGTATAGGTTGAAGAGCTGTCACAGCCGCCCAGCCGCCCATGAATTGACAATCCAATGTGGCACGAGTCGGAAGTTGGTAACAACGATAACGAGATACTTTTGTACACTGTAACTGTAACTGTAACAGTGACAATTTCAGTTACAGTTGCAGTTCAATTTACATGGCCATCAATCATCGTCAAAGCCGCATGAGCTCAACACGCCAAAAAAATACAGAAAAAATAATACCAAATTGATTACACTTTGCGTTTTGTGTAGTCCAAAAACTAATCCGTTAAGTCTGAAGACTTAAGCTGGCGGTTGCCAAAGCGCCTTTTGCCATGTGAAATTCGCATATGAATAGCAATAATAATAACAACAACAACAACAACAACAACAATTTTAACAGCCCCAGACGCCAATGGCATTGTTTATTAAACATTTCAAAAATGATATAGCCAAGTGATTTTAATTATTATTCTTTCCTTCTTTGCTGCCGCTCGCTGCTCGCTGCTCGATGGATGATCTCATTTTTTTTTTTTTTTTCAATTGAAAACTTTGGGCAGCTCATGTGAAAAGTTTTTGTTTATCGCAAGCGTAATAAATACATATGTGTATGTGTTTTATAATCTAGTCCAAAGAGCTAAAGGGGTCCGCTCTGTCTCTGACCACGGCCCCCACAGACTCCCCTTCTGCTGCACGCTTAGATCAGCATGCCACACGCCTCCTCCTGCTCCTCCTACCCCGCCCGCTTTATGCCAGCCACGCACTGCATGTCCATTTAGCATAACTTCTAATTAAAAACAACTACAAAAAGAAGAGAAAAAAAAACATTTGCAGCACGCATGTTTCGAAATTAGGAGGGACTGTCTGTCCAGCTCGCAGCAACTACAAAGACCGCAAATGTTGCATGCAAATGAAGAGAATAGAGAAACCACTCAAACAAGCTAGAGATCTAGATATGGCGTACATTTGATACACTTTTATTTCATTTTAAATAGCCAAAAGGTTTCAAATGATAATTAAAATAAATGACAGTGCTGAATAGCACAATTCATTTCCAGAAATAAACTGTTGAGAATTATTATTATTAATTTAATATAATTATAAAAAATTAAATTAAATTAGATATATTAAAGTAATATTTGAACAGCAAGACTTGACCGTGCAATTCCGGGTATATTTAACTCATATTACATATTAAAACTCATTTAATTAACACAAGTTCTCATATGTATGCGAAAGCATTCAGTTACGTAAATATATTGTCTTTGGCACACGGTATGCATATAAATGGCCGCGTTTATAGATAAGTAAAAATGTACTGACACTATAAATGAATACCTTTTATATACTACATAAAGATATTTTATTGTCAGTATATATATATATATATATATATATATATATATGTTCAATTTGAAGTTTATTTCCCCCTTTATTATTTGCAGTGCAAAACTCTGATATACATATTTACATTTAACAGTTCATTTTATTCACAATTCCTGTTATTTGACATAGTTATTTAACCTCAAGCTAAGCTTACTTTGAGCTTTAGCTAGTTAGCAGCTGGCCGCAGTGCAAACAGCCATTAAATAATAAAAAAAAAAACCCGCTGTTTATCCCTTTATTCTGCCAACTATCGCCCATTCTCAATCTCTCCCACAATTTCGTCCCTCTGCATGCCTCTTCCCCCTCTCTGACTTATTTAAAAGGGGCGTATGAAATTAATAGACTCTCCAACTCGCTTAATTATCGCACTCAGCAGACATTTTAAAATGGGCAAATGTGTTTCTTTTCTTTTTTTTCTGTTGCTATCTCCTATTGCTCGTTGTTGTTGTTGTTGTTGGTGTTGTTGTTAATGCAGCCATTTCCCTAGCAGACATACATATGTAGCTGTGGCCCGAGTTGTCGTTGTAATTGTAATTGTGTGCGTGTGTCTCTGTTGCTGTTGCTGTTTGCTTTATTAGATGATGATAACTTGGCTAATGAGTTGTTGGACTGACAGCGGGACTGAGCGAAAAGCTAACGACATTGTGTTTTGTGTTGGCTGACCAAAAAGACCAACAGACCAACAAGCAAATACAGCAGCAGCAACAACAACAACAGCAACACGACTTCATTTGAGCTGCCCGCGCATTTTCAACGTTTTCATCTTGAGAATTTGTAATTTTTTTATTTTATAATTTTTTGTTTTGTTCAACACTTTTGTGAAGGTGAACAACGCAAAAATTTCAAAAACCACCAAAAAGAACCTTTCATGAAGATCGGCTCGAGCTTAAGGTTAAGCGGGTAGCTAGAAAAACAACAGTTAGAGAGCAGCGATAAGTGAACTGCGCTGAACCGAGCAGCAACTGAAACACTTGCGCTTATTTGAATTGCCATAAACGGGTTCACATCGAACCATTAACCTGAGCTATAATAGTTACTGGTAGCTATATATATATATATATATATATCTGTATATATATCTGTATCTATATCTGCATTTGTATCTGTTTCTGTTGCTGTTGCTGTGTCTCTATCTCAATGCCAATATGTGTCGTTTTATCGTTTGCGTGTCGTGTTTGCTATTGCGTTAAGTGCGGGCAGTTTTTGATTTAATTTGGCTGTCTTCACACACAGGTGGGCGTGTATGGGCGTGTACTTTTTCAAACTGTAAATATTTGAATATTAATTGGAGTTATAAATGACTTTAAATTGATATTGTCTGATGGCTCGATCAAACATCATCTTAAAGTCAGTTAAAGACTTTATCAGCTAAATTTAGTAATTTACTTTTAAATGTTCTATAGCTTTCTCATTTCAATTTAGTTACTATAAAGGTAACAGAAAACTTGCATAATAATTAATAATGTATTATTTTGAATTACTGTTTAAATAATTTGTTTCCTTTAAATATGTTCAAACATATTTCATATTAATAAAAGATTAATCTAAATTAATATTACAAAAATAATAAAATATATATTGAAAAATTACTTTAAAACAATCAAATGCGTTAAATTAAAACAATAATTTTTTCTTTTTAAAGAAATCCATTCTGTAGTATTAAATAAGATTATACAGTATATGTATTTGTATTCATTATCCATGTCAACCAGTTCCGTTACGCTTCTTATATAATATAATGATATACTTGTTAATTTTCTTTGCAATCATTACTTTTGTCTTGTTAAACAAATCAATTGTGTACCGTTATGTAGTATTAGATATTATATCATATATATTAATAATATTTATTGCCCTTGCCAACAATTTTTTGTTAAATTCGGTTTCCTTAGGCATGAAAACTCTTAAATATTCGTACTGCAAATCATATTTATAGCTCGCATTAATTTGGGATCTTGTAATTTTTAGGTCAAGGCAACGTAAGTTATAGCCTTATATGTAGCCAACTGTAAGCAATGTCTGCTACCCCAAACTTGATATTGAATTTCCGCAGCTGAATTCCAAGTTAGAATTTTTCTTTTTTTGGACTACTTATCGCTTATTGCTAGTTTGTCTCTAGCGGAGGCGATAAGCTTATCAGCAAGGCGAGTGCTATAGATAAGGTGGGAATTACGCACAGACACACGCACACATACGAAAGAGCAAAGCAAACAAACTGCGAGGCCGATAAGCCTAAAAGGTGAGCCAAAAACATAACGAATACAACAACAAAAAACTCAAAAACTGCGGCTGAGTCAGAGTTGCAAAAAGTTGAATAAATGTGATCGGCGAGTGCGATTGGTTCAATATTTTGGCCATGACTGTGAGGCGCATACAGGTAGCAAAGGTAGCGTATGAAGGAAAGGGCATTGCACATGAAATGGGGTTGCAAAAACCAGACCAGTAAGCAGAGCATTTTTAGCCCTGCAGCCTATTTGTGCAGCTGGGCAGGAGGAAATGACGCAGCGACGCTGACTCAGAGTCCCTTCCCCCACTATGCCCAGACTCTTAAAAGAAATACGTTAGTATGCTCTTGGCACTACTCACCCTTCGTCCAGTTCGAGTGGCAAGCGCTTTAGCTCAGCCATATCCAGCTCCAGGCGCAGATTGGCCACCAGGCAGAGCAGGCGATCGCGCTCGAGGCTCAGCTCCTTTAGTTTCGACTGCAGCACATTGTTCTCGTGCAGCAAGTCCTCGACATTGAATTTGATTTGTGTGTGCGGGTGTACAGGAGCGGGACAGAGCATGGAGCTGGCCATGAGCAGCGATTGCGTTGTCTGGTGGAGCATCAAATGCTGGCTGCTCAGTTGGTGATCCTCCACAGCGTCAGGCTCGCTGCGCTTTGGGGACAAGGTCTTGTGCTCGGCCTCCGACATTGTTTTAGTTGTATGGATGAAAACAAACGCGACTGCACTTTATGGACTGAAACAGAACATCGCGCCACGCAAACGCACTCGCGGCCAAGAGAGAGAAAGAGAGAAAAGATCGGAACACAGTAAAAAAAAGAAGAAAAACAAAAACGACTTTGAATATTAAAAGGCGAACGAAGGAATAACACGACGCAAAGCGACGCCGCCGCAGTGTGCTTTGATTTGAAATTCACTTAGTTTGCACTCGCGCTCTCCTCTTGACGCACACTCACTAAACTAATGCTTTTCAATTTATATTTAAATTATGTATCGTTGCACTTGCGGTGTCGTGTGCTGTTAAGACAACTCTTTAAATTTTTGATTTTCATAACATGCGCGAGCGACGTGTTGCTTGTTCTTCGGACATCAAAACGAATACATGAATACGGCAAGCAGCGTGACCAAAATCACATTTTTCAAATATACCGATTCTTATACGAAATATACCAACCTTAATACCAGCTATGTTATGTTCATCGGCAAGCTGTCATCTCTAATTTAAAAAATTGGCGCTACAATTTTTCATTCAAATCATTTACTATGTTGATAAAGCAGAATAAAGCGAAATGCGAATAAACTTTAAATAAAATTATTTTTGTAATATAATCAATAAATTTAATTTGAAACTAGCTCAGGCATTATCAACAGCAAATAATAAAACCAAAAATCTGTTTTACTCAAATGGCACTGTTAATATTTACTGTAAGATAAGTTCAATCTCTAACCATTCCATGGGTTAGCACGTCAATTGAACCAGCTTTCAAAGCGGATTAGATTAGTTCATGCTAACACTTTCCATAAAAAATTTTTTTTGGCTTTCTTTAATTTTATTTAGAACTGACTGCTACGCTTCTGTGGAAAGGTGTACTGCAGGAGGCGGCATTGTCATAGTGGTCTGCTGTTGGGATTCGCTCTTGCGCGTGGAACGCTTGCGCACGCGCTTCGTCTCCTTCGCCCAATCCATTTCATTGTACGACTGCTCTGTTGCGCGCCAGTGCAGCTCCTGCCGTTGAACTAGTTCCACATGCTTTTGCTCGAACTCCTTGTCCGGGGGCAGCAGTAATTCCCAGCGCTTCGTGGAATTGACGCGTGCCACAGTGCTGAGGACATCCAAGGTCTCAGCGGGAGGCAACTGAGTGGCGGTCATCACTTGATTGCGGTACAGGCACGGAGTGCGCGAGAATCTGTAGAGCTGTCCATCGAAAAATTCACATTATTCATACAAACTTTGAACATACATATATATAATCTCTTGGGTAACCTACTATGTAATCCCGAGCACGTATCATTTGCTCTGCGGGGACTCCATTGGCATGTGACAGCATCTTCTCGGGGTAGACCACCTCCGACTTGGGTACCCAGTTGCCGTGCAAGAGGATTCCCACCTGAGGTAATAGCGCCAGCACCTTGTCCGCGCTGACATGCGGATCGACGTGTTCCGTGAGGATGTGCATCACGTCGGCGAACGAGAGTATTTTGGCATCCTTGAGCAGCACGCGCAGCTGATCCAGCAGCGGCAGAGTCTTCAGCATGGCTTTGTTGTAGACGGGCAGCACATTGGCCGCATTTACCTGTTGGACGTGCTCATCGTGCGGGAGCAGCTTGCACAGATATTCGCTGGGTGCCAGCGACAGCGACTGATTGGACTGATGGTTGGTGCTATACAGCTTCTGCCTCTCGAGCTCTGCCGTGGGCGTGTTCCTGGCATGCCAATAGCTTTCGCACCAGGGCTCGTCTACGATGCGTTGCACGAATTTGTCGTAGCTGCCGCGCTGCTCCTTGGTCTTTTTTGCGGCGGCGCCAGCGCCAGTGCCGCGAGCAAACTTGACCGTCACCTGCTGTGCCACCTCGTCGTCATCCAGATCCTCCGACTGGGCCTTTTGTTCGGCCTTGCGACGCTTGTCCTCCTTGTCGAAGTAGTTGAGCGAGGGTCGCAGCTGCACAATGCTAGCCAGGGGTGACAAGTGCACCTCTTTGTCTGTGTAAATGCCCACCACGTACTTGGAGATGTCTGTCAGGGAACGCGTGCTGGTGAACGCCTGCTTGTCCATAATGCCACGCTTGAAGGTGGGTCTCTCGGCGCCTTTTGCTGTGGCATTAGAAAGGTTGCTCTTGCCATCGGCGGCTACCGCGAATTGCTCGCCCTTGAAGCGATCAAAATGCTTAGAGTCAATGTTCAGGCCGAAATCCACTTTAACTTCCTGGGTAAAGGGCTTTACGCAGCAATTGACGACGACTGCATCATCGTGATTTGGCAGCTCGGTCTTTGTGGGGTATTGAAATAGGTATAGGTTGTCTTGCAAGTTCTTTGATAGAAAGACGGGTATCTCCTCCACAATGGGATCATCCTCATCCTCCATTCCAGTTAGGATTTAATACTTCGAATTATTTTACGCTACCTGAAGCACAGGAATCATGCGGCGTTGCTGGCAGAATGACCAAGTATAAAAACCATAAAAATATTAGTTTCTATTTAATATACTAGGAATATACTGCAGCATGTATCGTGCTTGCGATTATATTTCCGATAAGTGTATCAACAATGCACACAATTCGATTGTTCGATTAACCAAAATATTTCCATTGCCCGCGCATTTGTAATACTTTAAACAGGTTCAACCAAGGCGTTCATGTGCTTGCCTCCTTTAGGCATTAAAAACCAGACGGTGTCATACTTCACATTTAATTGAATTAAATTGAAGCTGATTCCAATTTACATTGCACATGTGGCCTTGATTGGACGCTGACAAGTTGCTCCCATACAGCAGTAACGTGCTTAACCCATCAGTCGATCAACCAAATAGCATATCAAGCACATAATTCATTCACAGATATATGTACATATATGGCAACTGATGTGCAAATATTGTCCATTCCAGTGACTCGTACGTTGACAACGGTGGCGACGACTCGCTTATCAATTCAATTGAAATATTAATAACAATTGCTGGCTTTATAATATATTCTGTTGCATCAACACGGACTTGCGACCCGGAATGGAAGCACGCCCCTAGCGATGACTAATTGTGATCGCAGCTCATATTTCCAGCCGCTATCTGCTTGGAAACAGCTTTATGGCTCTATATGCTTCACACATATGCCCAGTACAGTAACCACATTTTGTACGATCATAAAAACATAAAAATAATTTATTTGCTTATTAATTTGTTTAATAAATATACAATATATAAAATTTCTGGTTAGTTTGCAAGGCATTTGCAAGGCCACTCAAAGTGTTCTCATGACAAAAGTAAAAACACGAAAAACTAGTACAAAACTCTGATTAGTTGGTAGCTGGTAGACGAATTATCTTCCGACCACTTTTAACTACGTTCACATACACTGATAACGAAGTACACTAACACACTTTCGGGTTAGTACACACTGATACAGATATAGATACACGGACTTTACTTGGACATTAAAATTGATTCGTATTTCAAGGCACAACGGGCACTTTGTTAAATAGATATTACATATTAGTCTAGGCATTAACGTTGGACAATAGCGCCCAATAGACAGGCCGATCTATTGGGCAAATAACAGTTACACATATATATACGTAAGCACACACACACTCAGATTAATTAGTTCAAATCGATTACAAAACATGCAAAATTTGTGCTTGGCACTTGTAAGACGAGGACGCCAGATGGATGCCATTGTGCCGTTATCTTATGACCAGCCGCCTGTTAGCTTGTGGAACATCTCCTCGTTAAGCGTCTGGTTGTTTTCTTTGGAGCGCATCGACATGAAGATGTAGCCGCCAATGAACTCGTGCACCACTTTGCAGTCGGCGGACAGGCAAGAGAAGATAACGTTCTCGTCGTGGAATTGAATCATCATGCACTTGACGCCCCAGTTGACGTTCCAGGCTTTCATTGTGTTGTAGCGCCAGGTCATTAGATGATCGCCCGTGTTCAGATCCATTCGCATGATGCGATTGTGCGCCACGCCCAGCAACTCCTCCTTTTTGTGGCCATCGAATTTGATGACAAAGAGCGTGACACCAAAGTCTGGCAGCGATTGCCAAGCTTGTATGTACTTCAGCTTGGACTCCATCAACTGCAGCTGGCGCACATTGGCGTGGGCCTCCAGAATCCGCTGCACCGCCTTTCCGGACAGCTTACGCAGCATTTTGGGCGACAGATAATCATTGGCGTCCACTGCGCGTGGGTTGATATTCAAAGGCGCCGCTTGTGCCTGGGGCTTCTGCATCTGGAGCAGCGAGCGTATGCTGTTCACCTCGCTCTCGTAGCTGCTGTCGGCCAGCGAACGTCCCTTGGCCGCCAGGCGACAGGCAGCCATCCATTTGGCATACTGCTCCTCGTTCTCACAGCGTATCCAGTACTCGGTGTTGGGACCTTTGGGTACCTCTGGCGACACCTCCAGCCGAATGCCGAACTTGCCCTGGGCTAAATGCACGTCGGGCGTCACCTCGCAGCCACGCAGATTGATTGTGATGCTTGGGGCACCGCGACGCGTGTCCTCTTGCGACTTATAGAGGTGCAGGTGCAGGTCACGATAGGTAAAGAAGTAGCGCTTGTAGCCCCTCAGCGTGAACACCTGTGGCTTGAGGAAGCGCAAGTAGTCGGACAGTTCGGGAATTCGGGTTATGTTGCCCGTGTCACTGCCCGAGTTGGGGCCCTCCAGAGTGATCTGCAGTTCGTTCAGAGCCGAGTCAATGTCGTCGTCGGCGACGTTCTCTTGGCTGGACGACTCAATGCCGGAGTCACTGCCGGATGGATGCAAATCTGTCTGATGATTGATCTGAAATTGCAGCGCGGCAAACATCAATGACTCCTCCTCAGTGCAGTCCAACTCCTCATTGAGTATGGACCATTTGGCCTGCTCGTACAGCTGATTGATGCGCACTTGATCGTACTTCGGGTTCAGATCGAAGAACGTGTAGTACTTGAATCGCAGACAGAGCGTATCAAACTCGCGCACTCCCTGCTCCATGATGGACAGCGAAGAGTCCAGCCATCCGACGTTCATGCGGGCTTTCTGCACCAACGTCTTTGGCCGCACGAGACGAGCGCGTACATCAGGACTAGGCGAGCGTGGAGAGACAGATAGATTCTCATGCATTTCGCCAAAGCTGGAGCTCGAGTCGTAGGTGGCGTAACCATTGTGGCTGTTATTGTGCAACCAGGTGCCACTGGGCGAGCTGATGGGTGTGCCCGGTGCAGTGGTCGCCCTCCGTGGCGTCGTCGCATATGGCGAGGCTGGAGCGCACAATAGATTTCCGTTGCCATGTGACCTGTCTAAGCTGCCGTTGCTTCCATTATACGCATTTGTGATGGGCACAAATGAGTTGGTATCCGGCGCAGGATGCAGAAAAGCTGTGCCATTCGCCTCTGCAACGGGTATCATCTTTTGCGGTAGCTTGGAGAAGTTCTTCTTTAAATGCTCCGCCTCGAGAGGCTTGCATAGGGACAGCTCTTCCGGATAGCGTATATCCAGCTCCTTGCAGAGATTTACCACAGCGCCAAATGTTTTAATTGAGAAATTAACACGATGATCCACATAACGCAAATCAGGCATCTGAACTCGCAGCGTCTTGTGCATAGGCGTGAAGTTTAGAAATGAATCGGATTGCACGCCCGCCTGGTCGAGGGTGGAGCGCGTGCGCGTTAGCCAAACATTTTTGGCTGGCCACCAGAGCGCATGATCGGACCAATCCTTTGGCATCTCTGGATCGACCAGCTGCAGCATGACACCGCCAATATGCTGGTCACCTCGCACACGCAAGGTTTTCTCCACCTGCAGATCTGTGATAAATATCCGCAGGTTCCAGGTGTTCTCGCCCACATGAATCATCGTGGCACTGATTTCCTATTTTAGGCGAATTGCCAACACACATATACGAGGCACAAGCACTAGCACTTGAACGACTGGGCCAATAGCTAGAAATGAATGGTAAGCAAATCATTTGATTTTTTTAAAAATCGCTCTATCGATGACGTAATCCACATACATACGCTCTTTCTCCAATATGCGAGCTGCTTTTGCAATATATACATAAGCGAACGCGAATGGTTTCGCTGCTGGCGCCCTTATCTCGCCCAGATGTTTGCTTTGGCTCGCACAGACAGCTCCAGCGCTTGTTCAGTTGCAGCTCCACTTCTAATATAAGCTCTCACTCAACGAGGCTCAATCGTTGCTGTTGTTGTCGTATTCCCTCGTCGCAATAAGCGTTCAAGGTTATCGTTAGCGTTCTTTCCGAGGAGGTGGAGACGTCGTTGTCGTCCCACAGCACAACAAATACTAATGAATGCTGCAAAATTCCACACACATACGAGCGACAGCAACGACAACGGCAGCAGCGATGGGCGAATCGTGAACAAAGCCAAAACGCCAGCAGCTCTAAGCGAGATAGAGAGAGAAATTAATTCATAAATAAATCAGCACGAAGCGACGACGCGACGTGTTTTTGGTTGATTTAGCTTACAACTTGTTTCTGCCAATGTGTATGTTTTTCTTTGGCTTGTTTATTTGACTATATACAAATTATATTTGGCTCTTCGTATTTGCCCAGCTTCTATAATGCGACGTTTATTAACGTAAATTTATTTTTAGAAGATTTTTCAGGTTCGTCATCAGCCTTCGTCTGTTGCAAGAGTCGAGCAAGTATTTGTTATCGATTGTGCAGTAATTGGTGATCATGACGATAGTATTGTTTAGGACAAATTAGATTGCAAATAAATCGTTAGCGTGGTTTTTATGGTGTCAGCTAAAGTCGAAATTATTTATAAAATAATCTATTTAAAAGAAGAGTAAATTACGCACTTTGAATATACGTTGTCAACTCATTCGTTCATCGATATATCGATAGCATTGAACAACCCTGCGCGGACTTCGCAGCATAAATACATTTAACGATGTAAAAGTAAGTTATTATTCGATAACGTTTGGAATATTTGAAAAGCCCAAAGTATAGTTTTGAATTTAACTTTCAAGTACTGCATTCATACAGATGTTAAAGTCCATGGCAACGACTGCCATTGACACTGCCAAGCACGCACACTAGTCAACGTAGTCTACCTTTCACACAGAATTCGTAAACAAACACAATGAAAGCTCCCGTGCAGCTCCAAAGCGCCAGTCGTTGCGGCGCTGTCTCTTCGAGCGCACGTATTTCGGAAATTGTCTCTCAGTTGGATGAACGCCGACTTTAGTACGCGCCCGTACGCCATCTCGCTCACACACACGTTGACAGTCCGTACGAATACCTGTAAACGAGCGCGCCATTGCATGGGCATGCGTGTGTGTGTGTGTGTCAGCCAGTGTATGTGAACAGCCAGCTAGGAAAATTGTGCATGAAAAATCAGAAAAATCTTTCTTAAAACAACGTGAAAACACAAGTCATGAATCAAAGATAGCGTTTACTGTCCACTCAAATTATAATTCTCAAACGTAGCACGACCAACTGAAACATTAGAATCATATAGTAAATTCTTTATTTTTCGTATTTCGACTTCGAATTGTGTGTTCATTCAACAGACGAAAAATCGATCCAAACGATGCAAAACAACACAAAATTATAAGTCTTGTCTGGAAAAAGCACTGCTAAATATCATCAAAATATTATTTACATGTAAATATATATATATATGTATCTGTGTACATGTGTATATAAAACGAAACGGCTAATTTCATTAGTAAAAGTTGGAAAATAGAGAGCGGTGAAGAAAGAGACGGAGAGATAGAAATAGAGTGAACGACTAAAGTGAATTACGTTAATAGTTAAAAAAAACGCGCAACAGCCGCTGCAATACGATAAAACAACAACAACTAGAAACAAACACAACAACAACAGTAACAGCTACAGCGCTTAGTCATCCGTGTGAGTTACGCCAGCGCAGTTCCAGCTCTATGGTAGTACACGGTACAGGCCTATAGAGGCTATAGAGTGTAGCGGCCCAGGTTAAAGCGCTTGCGACTACCTATCCGATGATAGCGATTGCATTGCACTACGCCTACGCGTACGCCGCGCTGTTGATTCCAATAACAACAGTTATCGCAGTAACCTGTTGTGCGCGTTTGTAGTTCACCTTTCGTTGTCAAACAAACTGAACGGCACAATAATAAAACAAAAACAAAACAAAAACAAGGCGAATCGGATCAAATACATGAACACACGTACAGACTGTGCACAAACAAATAGAAATATATATAATATATACATATGTATAATATAAGAGACAACTAGAAAAAGTTTACACATTAAAATAGAGACCGGGGCACACCTGTTAACTGCATCCATTGTGCCGAAATAATAGTAAAAATACATATATATCGTTTCTTGTTTAGTGACCAAATATTGAATTGAATTGTTGAAATGTCGCGCTTAACGGAGGAAATGGTGATTGCTCGTGCCAAGCAATCGGACCTGGGTCTTATTAAGAAACTCAATTGCTGGTAAGTCAAACGAACTATTTGTTAACTATTTGCTATTGGCTGCGCAGTGAAAGCCTAGCCCAGTGATCTCTGGCAAGATCTCTGCCAGATCTCTGCCCACTTACCGCTTTCACTACATCACTCGCAGTCAGTCAGCCCGACTGACCCAAATCCCCCAATTGCCAGCAGCAACCAGTTTAACCCAACTTGTCCATTCTATCTTGTCCGGCCTATCTCTACCTAGCTGCCCTGGCTGCCTGGCTGCCTATCTATGCCAGGGCATAGGGGCGAATAAAAGAGTCGTAAGAGCTCTGAAGCCTTTTTCCTGGTGCAGCCAGGAAAACACTTGAAAGCTTTGCCTGCTGTGAGCAGCAGTCATTCGAAACAGTTATTTTGCGAGTGCATCTTGGGATTTATTGGGTTGTCCGGGTGCTTAAATAACAACATTTTGCATATTTAAATGTTAAAGAGATTTACGAGTCTTGCGCAATTTAATTATTTATGACATTATTATTATTTACGACTGAAACTTAAATTCAAAATTAATTTAATTTTATTAAATTTTATATAACAATATATTTTATGGTCAGACCAACAGTTAAAATTCTTCTAGATTTGATTTTTATTCTCAGAAAATTAGAATTGAAATAATCTATTTTTTTTTGTTTAAATATAATTTAATCCAGAATCAGTATAATTTATATGATTTCTAGTATTGTTTTTTTTTTTTTTTTACTTGAACATTATTATTTGTTTGCCTAAGTATCACTGAAATAGTATTTCACAAAATGGTCTAGTCTATTTAATTTTATTACATACATGGTATATAAATAATATTATAATATATGTATTATATCTGCGAAATAGTTGTTGACATAATATGTTGTACTACACTTTTCTATGCATATAATATTATAATATACATATTAGTGCTTTAAAAACTAATTAATCAATATTAATCCTCATTTTTCATTTTAAGCCACGCAATCTATAATCTTTTTTTTTACCTTCCTTCATATACATATTTTGTTTCTTTTCTTTTTAGGGGCAGTGATCTCAGCGATGTCAATATAATCAAGCGAATGCACGGTGTTGAAGTCTTGGCGCTTAGGTGAGTCAAAAGTTTCTTGAAATTGTATCCAATCGGGCTCAGTTATAGATTAGAGGAGCGTTACGCTCGTTTCCTGTACAGCGCCTTGATAGATTTTCAAATTCAATTAGACGCTTGCCTTTTTGGACAAAAAACTTAACAGTGTGGGTGGTAGAGCAAGAGAGAGAGAGACTAAGAGAGAAAGAGAGAGCGAGATAGTGAGAGAGAAAGCTAATCTGGGCATAAGTTTGTATCTGTCAGAGACTTGTGCTCAAATGATGTCATTCGCACAGCGAGAGGCAACGGCATCATCAACAGCCGCAAGCAAGCGAGCAAAAAAACTTTGGCACGCTCAAGCGCGTAATTAATGCACAAAGCAACAGCAACAACAGCAATGCCAACAACAACAACAACATGAAACACAACAAAAGTCGTGGGAGCACCAAAATTGGCAACAGCAACTTTAAGTTTCTTGGTCCAATAAAGGCCCAACACATTCGCCCGTGTTAAGTGCGTGGGGGCAAGGGCAGCATTTGCCACTATAACAAATATATGCCAGACACGAGATACAGCGAACTGCGAGATACAATAAGCTCTCATACAGATACTGCGGCACTTAACACAGATACTTGTGCTTGCATGTAGGTGATGATTATGCCGAGTATCTTGAAGTTTTCCTCTATTGCTTGCTGCTACCTTGTGGATTGCGGCCTTTTAAGGCAAACATCACTGTTTTTTGATTGTCAAGGTCGTTTCGATCGATTTGCATGCCAAACTGCCTGTCTCTCATATGGACAACATATTGTTGCATGTATTTATTATCTCTGCTTTGCCTTATAAGAACTTGGCCAAGCGAGGCTTTGCATTCAACTTGTGTCGAGCAGATGGCGTTTCTGTCGTGTTTGTAGGCAGGACATGCAATGGGGGCGAATCACATTTGTGTCGTATATTACAGACATATTTCTGTAGCTTTCCCTTGTCCCCATCAGAGTTCATTATACAAAGACCAGACTACATTTAAGAGTCAGCATGTTCCTACATATATTACAATGCTACTCATCTATCTGCCGCCTTTATATCTCAGCGAACATGTTTCAATATTCAAGAGTCTTTAATAGGTTTTTGTAGTAACCTACTTGGCCTTATCAAAGAACAGTTAACACACTCAATGGCGCACTCGGCCATAAAGAAATGAGTCAATTGATATGGGAATTCTTGGCGCACGCCACAGCCGCGACCCTGGGGCAATAAATAACAACAAGCACAATTGTGACTGAATAGGCTTCGGCAGTTGCATTCGAGTAGAAAACCCTTTGGTCTCATGTCGCTGAGCAAAGGCTTAACATATTTTCTGTTATGCCCACTTTGTTAGCCATTTATGGAGTATAAAAGTTTGTGTTGTTGATTGTTGAGCTAGGCAAGGCGAGGGTCGTGGCTTGTTGGCAGCCCAGTCAGTTGCTGTTGTCGACTCCGAATCCATAAATCAGCTGTTTGCCCCCACATCGGGTATAGCACTACAAATGAGCATTGCTCATTCGCCTGGTTGCTTGCTTGGATTTCTTGCTATAAGAGCCAGACAGAAAGTGCACGACTATAACTGAACTTCGATAATAATTTAAATGGTATTCAAAATATAATACAAATAAAAAATGTTAAAACTAAGTAGGAAATTGGGAGAGCCTAGCTTGAAAGATATAAAATATATAAATTTATAACTGACGAATTGGTTATAACCGAAAATATTTAAACGAGAATAGTTATCGATTCTTTGAAACAGGGATCTCCAATCAAAATTACAAGCCTCTAGACCTTATAGTGTTTGAGACCAAAGACTAGATCAAATTGACATAGCTATACGCTCCAAAAGAGACATAAATGTACTTTATATGGTCTGTTTACATGTTACATGAGTTTTAACTAATCCAAGATTTCCACTCTCAATGACAACAGGGTATATTAAAGCGAACATAACATATTTGTATTGATTTGCATTGCGTGCTGTTGGCACTTGGCTGTATTCCGTTCAGAGTTCGGCGCGCTCCACTTGAAGGCGAAGTGCCAACCTTGAACAAAATTGATAACTCTCTCGCTAATGTGGCACTAACTATGCATACTAGTTCAGTATTTCGTTCCATGGTTTCCCTTTTGCCTATAGTGTGCCAGATTTAGGCTCTATTAATAGTTGATTGAAATCGCAGAGACTCCAAAATATGTCTCGCCATGGCAATGCACCCGTGTGCCATTTACGATACGCATAGGTATCGCATCTAAGTTTAGAAGTGTCTGCTGCGGTTTTATTTTTATATACATCAACATTCTATGTACTGTGGCGCCCATTGCTACCGATGGCTCTGCGAATCATCAGACAGCGAACATTCTTATCTTATCTAAGAAGAATAGAAAGAAAGATAAATCACACTTTTACCGAATCGACAATTTTATAGTAATTAACATTGAAAGAGCTACTAGCAACACTGAATACTTACAAATTGACCTAGACGCCGACTACCTATCCAAGATAGACGATGGCTGGAATGCTATCAATGACGGGGGACGATGCTGCATGCTGTGTTGTGGCTCAATCTGATATGTTCTCTGAACAGCCTACAGTTAGGTAGTATTAAGAATGTCTCGAAGAAAGTTGAATTCGTGGAGTTAATGACCTCGCGCAGACACCGCTGGGCACCAAATCTTTTGTATCTTTTGTGTAGTCGCCGTCTTTGCATAACTTTCAAATGATTCATGGCATTTAAGCGGAGCTTCTTTTGTCGCTCAATATGGTACACTGAAACAAAAGAGGTCATATAAATCTTTATGTAGATTTTAATTGAAGAAATTAAATAAAGTTATGAGACTTAAGAAGTTCAACAGTCTCAGGCTAGCTAGTATAGAATATAGTATAGAATGTATGCATATGAATGATATATATGTCTTTACTATATTTTATTTCAGTATCATCTGAAATTTGCTGTTTCACAATAGAATATATACATATATTACTTAATTGGTTTACGAGTTAGGCGCAAATAAATTGAAATCAAATTGCTTTCATTTCAGGTTAGGATTTGATTTTAGATAAATTACTTAAATTAAATTTATAATTTAATATTTAAATATATAAGTTATTTAAATATATTTTCTTATATTCATTTGATTCTATATACACAATATATATACAAATAAAATCCACAAAAATCTCAATTCACAATACTCAATTGATTTGCAGCGTCAACAAAATATCCACCTTGGCACCCTTTGAAGACTGCACAAAACTACAGGAGCTGTATTTACGTAAAAACAATATACAAAATATCAATGAAATTGGCTATCTACAAAACTTACCAGCGCTCAAATATTTGTGGCTGGAGGAGAATCCGTGCTGCGAGCGTGCGGGACCCAAGTAAGAGTTACTACTATTTATGTATATATATAAATATTATTCATCGATCTATTTAAAGTTATCGAGCGATCGTGCTACGCGCCTTACCCAACCTTAAGAAACTAGATAATGTAGAAGTGACTCCGGAGGAGCTCGAGGCAGCTGTGCGCAACAGCGGTCCTCCAGCGGCAGAGGATGATGTCTATGAGGATGCGTATGAGCCAAAGCTGCAGCAACAGCAGCATTCGCAGCAGCAGCTGCAACAGCGTTCCTCTCCACAGCAACTGCAACAACAACAGCAACAACAACCACAGCAGCAGCAGCAGCAACTGCAACAAAGCTATTCTCAGCAGTCTCCGCGACAGCAACAATCATCGCCACAGCAACAGCCGCAACTATCGCACAGGGGCAGTTCGAGTCCCTTAAAGGAGGTAACTAAGCTCTTTTCTCTCGGTCTCCCGCTGTCTCTCTATCTGCCTATCTCTTCATACGTCCACGTACCCTAATTAGGAATGTAATTGCTGCCCGTCATTTAACAAAGTATATTTTTCTATCCTAATTACTAACAAGCCGCCACAATTAGCAAGTCCACTCGCTAATAACTCCGATGGAACGAATATTGTAGCGAATAATGTCAGCGATTTATGTAGCCATCAATTGCAAAACTCAATGCCCCCAACACCCACAAAGGTAAATGAACGCAATGTGTTAGTTCGACCTGTTTATGACTCGCCTTAATTGAGTGTCGTGCTTGAAAGGGCCGGAGTTTAGTGATAGGGGTGTTTAATAAGGGAATGACCGATAATGGTATTTACATTAGAGAATTCGTATTAGTTAAATATGAGTTGTCAATATGACATCACTTGAACATGAATACGATATTCACAAATTTGTAGAACGAAAAGAATGTTTTATATAATAGTAGGCAAATTTATTGAAACACACAAAGATAGCTGAAAATATATAGACCTTTGTCAGTAATATATACGAGGGCGGTCCCATTAGTATTCGTCGCAGATGACCCAAGAAATTTCGCGTAATTTTTCTTTATTTCTCAACTTTAGTTCTATGAACATTAGTTCAGATATTCCGTCTTACTATATGTGCTACTACTAGCCATTTATTTAGATTTGGAAATAAAAAATAGATCGTTAAATATAACGAAGTGCGTGTCGAAGCGATTCGAGTTTAAATTCCATCTCAACATTTTCTTTTTCGACAAATGAGTTCGTTTTCTTAAATGAAATGCAAGCACAAATTTCCATTATATTCGCTGATTGATTGTTTTTCATTTATAAATTAAAAATCAGATGCCACCAGCTCCAGTCATACTGAGTACTTGCGGGACTGCCCTCGTATATCATTGTAAACTATACGTAAAAGTTTAACTTAAAATGGCCAAAAACTATGAAAAAATTATAGGTCTTTTTATTAGTTATTAGCCATTTTAGGTAAGACTTTTACGTGTTGCTAGATTAGACGTAATATCTATAAGCTCAACTAACCAGCGGTCTACTAACATTTATGTTTTTGGCCCATATGGAGAAGAGACTACTAATACTAACAAATATTTGGCTTTACATATTCTTTGCTATTTCCCAGGAACCCGCACACCCGCCATCGCCCAAATATAACACCATTACTAAAGAGCAACGCACCTCCTTTCATCAATATGATGTAAGATCCTCATACTACCAAGCAGCCAACCAAATCAGCCGACCGTTTTAGCATTTATTTAATGAGATATGATGAGCTTGTTGTTGCCGAGCCTAGTCAATGTAGAGTTAGTTGGATTCTCTTTCATTTCCATTTTGTATATGTATGTATATCTGGGCGTGGAGACGTCACACTTGAGGCACCACCCGATGCACGTCGCCCATCGCCCATTGCCCTATTGGGCGGCGTGTTACGCGTGAACGAGTCACGCGATGTAGCATTGGCATGGTTAAGGTTCTTCAGCTAGTCGGCTAGTGGGACTCATTGTTAGACGGGGGCTTGGGCAGAGGTTTCTGGGTTAAGTCATGGCACAACAGCAGCATTTGACTTTGAGCGAACATCGAACGTCGAGAGCAGCTGAGGGAAACTGAAACCGAGACGAACCATAATTACCGCAGAAGCAGAAGCTAGCCCAAAAGCTAACTGATAAAAATAGGTCATTATGTATTCAACAAGCAGTGTTAGGAGAGCTGGAAGTAAGAAAAGGGGTTTGGCCCCGTCCAGTACATAGACCCTCAGCACATTTGCAGAGATCCAATGTTTTTGTAGTACTCACAGCGCTTGGGAACAGCAACAAGCTCAGCATTGCGAGATGTAAAATGGTCTGGTATTGAAATGGCAGTGACAACACAACTAACGACTTCTTTGTGCTCCTCTCCCATAAAACTAAACTAAAAATAAAAACAAAACAAAAAACGCACCACGACACTAACCAACACAACAACGATTAGCATTCGCCGGGCTCTGATCAGGAGAGTCCGCATGTTGGCTACAGAGAGACGCGCCCTGCGCCCCTGCCGCCCAGCATGTCGACGCACTCGATGAAGGTAACAGTCGCTTTAAGCACAGCCGAATGATTCGCGATTGCTGTAGAGTAGAATACTAATGCAATTTCATTATGGTATTCCTTTGCTTCTGATACAGGAATATTATCAGTCGGACAGGCCCAGCTATCCAGCGCATTATCGGCACAGTCAAACGGATCTGACGGAGTGGGAGGAGCATCAACAGGCACCGCAGGTTCATCACAATCCATATGGTAGCCAAATGCAGCTGCATTATCCGCAGCGTCGCAGCGCCGGCCCAGAAGCGAGTGGAGACCGTTACACATATAGGAATGGAAGTGCACGAGAGAATGGAGGCGATTGGGAGGTCGATGAGCGATCGAGGACTAGGTAAGCATCTGAATTTCCGAGTCGTTCAATTCTAAAGTAGAATTTTTCTAATGTAGACGACCCGAGGGTCGATACAGTGATTCGGTTAGCACAGTCTCTGCCACCGTAATGAATCATTTTGGGGGCTGTCATCGACGGCCCGTCAACCGAGTGAGTAACCTTTTCCCCATATTCCGTTGTGAAAGTCACTATTTAAAAATAAACAAAACTATTCACTTTCTTTCGCAGAACTCGAATCTACTATCCGCCACATTGTGTCTGGTCAAAGAGTTGGACTACGGCAGCTTGGAAGTGTTGGAGCACGCCGTGCGCTGTCGCATCGATGAATTGGCAGCGGAATGATGAAGACGTGTGTCTAATCGCATGTCGATTAGCTAATATACTTAAGGGTCTTGAAGATCCACAAAAGTAAACCACACCAGACGGATAGCTCGTAAATTTTATTTTAAAGACCAGACAAAAAGACACTCAGTAACTCGACTCGAAATTTTTTATTTTATCAATTTAACTAATTACAAGAAATATTTAAACAATACTTGCCAATTGTAACTGTAATACTTGTTAACTTTTGTAAGCATCGATAAGCAGTAACTTTTCTAATTGAAATATATGAAACACGTGAGATAAATAACATACGTAGAATATGCATATGATAATTAATACGAATTGTGTAAACTAACCCAAGAATTTATACGCTCTCAACGTTCTATGTGTACAACTAATTTGATCGTTATTCTAGTGTATTTAAGTTAACTTGTTTTTGTTTTTGTATTTTTTACACTCGACATTGCAATTGTGTTAATTAATTAGCGAAGTAAGAAAACAAAGCACAGAAATCGGGATAACTAATGTACTAGCCACACTAGCCTTATTTTGTACTTAACAAGCAAAACATGTAACGTCTAAGGCGTCGAGCACAACACAATACTATATAATACAATACAATGCAATCTTCCTTGTTTTTATAAATTAGTTAAAATGTTTAACTCATTTATAATTATATGGGCCGGTCTTTTGAAGCTTGCCAAACCTTTGTTGTTGAATAATTGTACACGACAATTGAACATTAATTTTTAAACAAACTCGTCCACTTTAAGTTTAATTTCTTTTATAAAAATGCGTATGAAATTAATAAATAATTATATTAACAAGCAAATGAAAATTTAATTCTTCAATTTGTTTGATTGAACCGCTTGTTTATAGTTTGCGTGCGAAGCAGTGGTATACAGCAAATTAGATACATCCACTTAATACTGCTTGCTAGTTCATACAAGCAGTTCAATATCGTGAAAGGTGTGTGACTTAGCTAACCCAAGTTTTATTTTAGCCCAACGTGAAAACGGTATACATAAACAACTTGTTAGTCACCTCATTTATTTAGACAGCAACCACGAGAACTAAAAAAATATAACATCTAAATGATCTAAATTGTAAGCAACTGCAAAATGTGATTTCTTCGAAGGGAAGTCAGTCAAAAAACTGAATTGCTTTTATTTCCCACATTTGATTTATTAAATATTCAATCTATAATGATGCCAACACATTTTCCCCTTTACTATTTGCATTGCAAGTAAAACACATATTTTTAGAGGGGCTTTACAACATATAACACATAATATATTTATATTTGACTTTTATGTAGGGTTGTTCAGTAGTACTCGGTTATATATTTATGTATCGGGCTTGTAGTGTAGGTGTTTCATTACGGTTGTTTTACAGTTGCTGGAGTTTCGCCTAGCCTATATAAGCTGCTGCGTATTTTAGTTATTATTTAGTTTGCTGCTAAGTATTTGTTTTAGTTAAATCTGCTGTTGCTGATGTTACGCTCTGACAACAATTCTATGCCAATTACAATAAACAAACCTCTTGAATATTTATTAGTTTTGTAATTGATGATGATGTTGTTTGATTGTTAAGTGTATTATTATTTTTGTATTATTATTATTATCTGGAGTTAGCTTGTAACCCATTATTTTGGCCGTTGTATTCATGGCAGAAATGCAACGCCTAACACATATACATATACATAAAAGTTAAGTACAATATAATGTACTAGAATATATTGAATATTTTGTTTATGCTTGGTTTTTTTTATTTATTATATTAACTTGCTACACATCGATATAATGAAGCCGCAGTAAATCTTAAACAAATGTGCTCTGAAAAATTTTAATCTCTGATTATTATTTTTTTTTTTTTCTAATTGTGCAATTACAAACATTTAGGAGGTGCCAGATTATAAATATAGAATTTCTAACATTTATATAATATATATTTTTTGGATTCAGTGTAGCCAATGTTGTTTTTGAAAACTTTACAACACACTTAAAACATTCACTTCATTTCATATATATTTAATTATTGTCTGTCACAGCGTCGCGTTCGACACAACAACGTGTGCTAGCTTTTAAATATAAATAAATCATGAATGTTATTATTATTTCGTTTAATCTAAGCTTAAGCTCTTAAGAAACTAATTGCAAGAGATGTTGGTATCGCAATTGACGCATGTCTTCCAAAATGCTTCTTGTTGTTTGCTGAAATTTTCATCTATTTCAAACAATGCGAAAAAATGTCTTCCAAACACTTTTTAGCATATACACAAATATATATGTATATATATTGAATAGTTGCATGATATATTTATAGAAATATATGTTTATATATATGTATATGTTATGCACATCGAGATATTTGCAATAAATACACTTATTTCATTAATGTCTTCTTCCCCTTCGTCTGCATCGAAAAACGGACGCTTGGAACGCTTTCCTCAATAAATGAGCCTTTGATTTGGAATCGCAACTCATTTTGTATAGACCAATATATATATTTATATATATATAGAAATAGATATATATGTATATTTATATATGCACACATATATACACATACAAATATATATACGCATATATATACATATTTATATATATTGCATTCATATGGGTTGTTCAATAACCAACACTAAACTCTTGGTTAACATTTATAATTGTGACACATAATTGATGCTGATATTTGTTTAAATATTATTATTAGCCGAAATGATTATAATTATAGAGAGATGTAATCAACTTTTCCTTCTGCCGTTGTAAAATTGATATGCTGATTCCATAATGAAATAAAACTTGTTTTATAATAGACTTCATTTGTTATGTGTAAATAATTGGTTTACGACGATATGTTGTATATTTTTGACATTAATTGGTTGTGATTTCTACGATTTTCTTTTCTTCTCTTCTTCGCCTTCTACGCCCTGATGGCGGACAACTAATCCTTAGGTTTGTGTGTGTGCAGACATCGGCACGCATCGGCTATATCCTAGCCCTATAGACATGGATATAGCCATAGATACCGCTGCCGCACTGGAAGCCCTTTTGTGATTTGTTGCTGTTGCTCTCCTACAAGCTGAGAGCTTTGATTTTGAAGTGTTTGTTTTGCCATCTATTATTATTATTATTATTATTATTTAGTTACCTTACTATCTTTCATAGTATATTAGTTTTTTTTTAATTGAAATTAATTACAAATTAATTGATTCGCATAGGGAATTTCGTTTTTTCATTTTGTTTCTTTTGTTTTTTGCTTGTGGCGGCCTATTGTACCGCAGTTATAATTAGATTTATATAGATTTGTCTTTTGTTTTCACTTTTTTACAATTCAACTAAGAACAACAGTGAATTTATATATAGAGACAACACTAGCATAAACACAAACGGAACGACACCAAATCAAAGTGTATATTTTGTAGTGTACAACGAAAATAACAACAACGGAAATATTATATAGTTGCATATATAATTGGTTGTGATTTATGTACCTTCAGCCGAGCCGCGAGGGCTCAGATGAAAAACGGCGATAAATCACAGTTGCACAAAGACCCGCCATCGCCAGTTTTGCAGAGAGTCTTGCACACTTCGTCCCAGTCCGGTGTGCCATCATCTTCAGTGCTGGCCATGGCCGGCTTAGCTGCTGGCCCGGCTCCACGTACACTGGCACCTGCTCCGGAACCATGTGTAGTCACACTCTGCTCTGTCCTGGCCCCATCCCAAACATCCCGCAACTGGCAGGGACTGCAACCGTTGAGCGTGCGTTGTCGTTGATGGCAAAAACTCCTGCACAGGCGAGTGCCAAAAGCTTCAACGGCTTCAACTGTGTTGGATAGAAACAAATTATGCGTGTAAATACATCATTAAATATGAATCTAATTGCTAATCAAATGCATATGTAGAAATTAATATAAATAAAGCAACAGAGTTGATCCTGTTAGAGAATATATATCCTCAAAAGACTCTTTCTGTTTTCTAGAGAATTTTAAAGAAATAGAAAATTTCTCTGAATACAAGTTTACAATTTGTTTCGCTAAACATAATTGTTTTCATTTTAATCTTTTTTTCTCACTATGACAATAATATGAGTTCTTAATACCGAAATTTTACTGATGCATCTGAAGACTCCTTGAAAAGCAAGGCTAAATGGTGTAATTATATATGTATGTTAACAATTCTTTCTTGATTTATATTGTGTTAATAAAAATTCTTTGTAACAAATTTGATTACATATAAATATGATCTGATTTAGAAAAGGTATATGATAAAATTTTAAGCTATATATAAAACTCAAATTCAAAACAATATACTCTTTTACCCTTTGGGAACAGAGTATAAAAAACAATAAAAATTAAATGTTTGATTGAATTCTTAATATGATATATATTTTTCATGAATATCTACATACGAATCGTTAGATTTTCCATCAGTTTATCAGCTGTGAAACTAATTCTTTTGGAATGTAAGCTTCATGAAACTGTGTAGATTTTTCGTATTATTCTTTATAATTAGGTGCAATCGGACAACAAATATATTATCATAAATATGACATTATTCAAACTCAAATACACTTATAGTTACGAATCTAGCTTTACCTGAACGAAATACTAAAATTATTCGATTACTAATTGACTTTGAATTTAAAACAGAAAACATTTCGTTTTAATCACTATTCAAATTTTACAAATTTGAATCAGAAATATTTCAGACTTGTTTATATTATTGTAAGAAGCCATATTTAATATTTATCTTTTTTTTTACTAACTTTTTAACAATATTACTAAATGTTTATTTAAATTGCATTCACTTACATATTTTCTAATTTTTATTCATTTATTTATTTTTATTCACAGGTCTATTTATATTTCATGTGCAATTATTTTGCCAGATTTACCTGATTGTGATCCCTGCAGTTGCTTGCCTTTAGCCAAATGAAAATCTTTGCCCAGGATCGCGCTCATTTTGACGCCAGACGTCGCGCAGTGTTTCGCACATGGCGCAACGCCGAGGCCAGCTCTGAAAAGTTAATTAAAATGCGTAAAGAAAACGTAGAACGGTTAGCACTTGAAAGCTCAACTGATATAGGCCAAGAATTTGGCTTATTTCGCAGAGCTGCTACAGCATAATGGTCTTTTAGCTAGCTATCTTGAACTGATCGGCACTCAAAATGCCCATGCATATCACTAACAACACTTAGTACATATATATACACATATTTCACTCGTCAGCAAACCTCAAGTCCTATTGCAATAGATTTCACTAATTTGTCACACAGTCTGACTGCTTTTAAACTTTGCGAGGATGATTATCGAATGTGTGGAACACGGGATGTGGCGTGATATAGATAAGATTTCACTTGCACTGAACTGCTTCTGGTCTGGTCTATTCTGGTTTGCTTGTAGCCGCTGGTTTTGTGCCAACTCTTGACTTACCCGCAGAGCTCTTGACACACCAAACTCCAATCCTGAACTACGCTAGCGGACGTCAGAGCTGGCGACGGCGGCGGTTGTCCCAGAGCTTCTTCAAGGCTTTGCTGTGCTGCTTGCAGCGCTTTCGTAGCATCCCCCAATATCTGCAGCAGTTGTGGGTGTTGTGACGTCACGCCGTGCGACTGCGCACAGCACACGGCAGCAGCGACCAATAGCAGTCGAAACATGCTGAGGGCCCAGGCTGAAAAGAGACAGAGCGAGAGCGAGACACAGCCTGTGTGAGCATCAAGGCAGCATATAACGGGAAAATAGTCATGGCCGCGCTGCACGTCGTATACTTGATATAAGCCCGTGCGATGCGTGCGTATGTGTGGCCGATGGAGGTGCAGCTGGCAGAGGGATGAGTCCTGCCCGTCTGCACAATGGAAGCAATTGCGCTCGAAATGCAATTATCGCGCGCCTGAAACTGGGCAACAACGTGCCGTTGCACGGATTCCATTGTTGGCATTGGCGCCTCAATGCAATTGAAATTTAATGCGCTTGATTTTCCCGATTCAAAGAATTTTCATCAACTCCTTTGTTATGCTATCGCCCAGGCCCAGATCTAGCTGCTGAAACATCCGGATGTCTAGTTTATCGATTTGTTCCCAACAATATCACGTGAGCTGCAAGCTCTTTTCACGCATTTGCCTGTAGTCCATGTTGTTGCCCGAAACTCCGCCTGGCACTCGTCCAGGCCACAGGCCCACAGTTTGAAGTTGCCAGTGAGAGCGGGCGCGTGAATATATGGAGCAGACACACACGCACACAGACACATATTTGGAATTTACTCTGCTTCTTAATTAACTTTTGCAGTGGATGTTTTGTTGAGTCTATCGTCAGATTTTTCTTTTTGCCATCGAAACGATTCAAATATTTTGGCCTATCTGGGTTATAGAGCCTATCTGCGCTACGTGGAAACACAGCCAGGTAAATATGCGCATAAGTTATTTCAGTCGTGTTTAAAAGGGGAAACTAGCACTCAGCATGGATTATTGTATATAAAAATTGAATATTTAATATTTAGTGAAAGTAATTGATAAACCAATTGAAGTCAATTGACACGCGATACGTTGTACTTTGATATTAATTATAAAAACTTAATGTTCTTTACTTACAATCTTAAAAAATTAAAATAATATATATTAAAATATATATATAAATTATTATTTCACGATGCTCTTAGGCCACTATTAAAACTAGAAATCTTACTCTTGAACATATAGATTAACAGCAAATGAATTGCCTTGGTTGATCAATAGAAAATGGAAATATTTGTCAGCTGAAATAATCATATCTCGCGAGGCAACGAAAAATTGATAAATAGAAAATAAAAACTTTGACATAAACAATTTCAGTTGCTTTAAATGTACGAGTTAATCTAAAAGCTTAGCAGAATTAGGTAGAGTTTTGTTTTTCAATCTATGTCGATATATTTAAACTCCAGATGTTGCTTTATAGAGTGACATAACTTAACAGATTTCACTAGTGTTCCCTTCCATTCCTTCGCTTTTTCGTTATGTTTCATTCAATGTACTTACTTCTCACTCAATGAACATTCAAGATGAAATTATTATTCCCGCTTTACTTGTATTACGATTTATATTTGAACAAATTCACTTGCTGTGTTCCGTGCCTTTCAAATCCTATTTTAGGTTTGGGCTCTGTTCGAATTTCGCTCATGCTTTAAATGGCCGCATGGGCGAACTAACTGAAATGTGGGCCAGCAACAATTCGAAAGCTATTTGTTGTTAATAATTGTATACATATACATATGAGCGTTATCAGCGACATTCAGGTGAAATCGTGGGGTGGTGGCCTGGAATGTTCCGTGTGTCAATTTTTGGTACATGTTCGTGGAGTTGACACTTTGGATCCATTGGCTTTGATCACAGATAGGCTGAGGCAGGAGTACTTAATTATTATTGGCAGCATTTGCCTTTTGAGTGCGTTTCTGCCTGATAACGCTACTCGGGCATTCGCTTATTACAGTAGATAACAATTATTGGGAGAAAAATTAATAATAATAATAAGCGACGCAATACATCAAAATAAGTGCCTGGTGTTCACGCCTAATAAAAGTGTGGAAAAGAATGCCAAATTCATCGGGCCTTATCACAATTGCCAAAACAACAGGATCAGCATTGATATTAAAGCTACTGAAAATCATGATCAACTCGTTTGACAATTATTGATAATTTATTGATGGGCAGCTGTGTTTTGCACAGTAGTTGTCTAGATTCTACGATATTCCGACTTATTGACTGCATGTAGATCTACAAGATATTAAGAATCTAATTTTTAGGTGGAAGAACTTTCAAGTGAAGCGTCAACTTACATTTGTGCTTTGCAGTCGATATATTTATTGTTCTACATTTATTTGCTTCAAGTAAACTTCGGATTACCAACCGATTGTAAATGTATTGAAAAGCTTTGATAACATTGAAAGAAATTCTTGGCAAAACAGTTATCTTTAAAGAAAGAGGGTGGTATCCTTAGAGTATCTACAATATTAAATAGCATCATTAACCAAAGATATCTAGCTCTGCTAGACATAATTGTTCGTCTGTCCGTATGATAGTCAAGAAGGCATGTACACTGCTGATCTTAAGTTAGACGCATCCATATATTAGTGACCATAAAAGAGCCTTATTTGGAACAACTTTAATAAAGTGTAAAAATAAATACCTATTTTGTAAAATAATTGATATATATATATATAAATTTTTTTTTTTTTTCATTTTTAAACGTATATTTGAAAAGTCATCGAATAACACAGATTTTTATATTTCCACTTTTATTTTGATTGTTTTACAAATAAAACTCATGGATCAAATTTTAATGAAATTGTTGGTATTTCTAACCGAAGATCAGCAGAGTATTTATAACGAAGTCCGTAAAATTTAAAAGAGAATATCTAAACCAAGTATAAATAAGCTAATAAATAATTATTTCTATTTCCATATAAATTAATTAATAATTATATCGACCTTTAGCTAATTTTGTTGAAATTTAACTTATAGACTCTTGTTTTCAAAAGATGGAATTTAAAAAACTGATGTGGGTAAATAATAATGAATATGCTATTTATATTGCAAATATGTTTCGTAAAATATCTATAAAATCTATTCCAAAATGCATTATTTTAAGGTAGACAATTTTTTTTTTAAATGCTGGAAAACTATTGTATTTTTAAATGAACTAAAGAGCATAACTGATAAAAGGTATATATTTAAAAATGAAAAATAAAAGTAAAAAGAAAAAAGATTTATAGACAGAACTCGAGTCAAACTTAGGTTGGTTAGGTAACTTGAAAATTAAATTGCATAGCCTAAGAAAGTACAGAAAACTATCAATCACCAATGCGATGGCTTTATTTTATTGCCAGACCAGCCAGCTGTATCCCAATTAACAATTCGAATGTTTATATATTTCTATTTTTCATCAACATTGAACTTGAGATGAAACTGTCATTGGTAGCCTTGGTTAAGCCTGAATTTCTTGTCATTCACTCATAATTGATGCATTTGCCATTTAAGAGACTTTAAAAGCATAGAAAGAAATGTGTAAGTAGTCGAATACAAGGCAAGGCAAGGCTTTTAAGAGCTTAGCAAAGTTTTGTGGGACAAATGCTATGATTGAAATGTCGCCTGCATGCATTTAGATAAGAGAATTTAGTTGAAAAATTACTTTTTGTCGGCCTCTGTTTGCGTTGGCAACTTGGTCAACAGTGTTTGCAGTTGCTTTGAGTCCTTTTACCTTGTTTTCCACATTGTGCTGAGTTGGCATGCTCGAGTGAATGCCAAGTAACATTCAAAGTTACATAAGTTGCGCTCTTTGCCCCTCGAAGTATGCAATGGAAAATCATTGAGATGCATGTAATGCAATTGAACCGTGTGGGCGGCACCCTGTGCCACTGTAGTGAGCTCTCTGTGTATACGAAAATTCGTGTAGGTGTTGGTGTTTGCTCCTGCTGTGACCTAAATTTCAGCACGCCACAAAAAATCCATAACTCTCTAAAAGACCACACACATATGTGCATCTAGTAAATGCTTTTTCTCTCTCATATAAAGTAATTCCATAAAAATAACTGAAGGTTTTTTCTTGGCACTCATATATGTTTGCACAAATTGCGCTTTTCTTTTTTTAACAAATGGCAATAAAAAACTTTGGCATTGTAAATGTCAAAAACAGTTGGAAAATTAGTTTGTTAATTAGCTTTTCATTCTGCCACATCACATGGCAAAAACAGACAAAGTGCCAGGAGGACAAAAAATTAAATTTATCACAAACAACAACAACAACACCAGGCACTCAAAATGTTGAAAAAAATAAAAAATAAAATAAAATCGGTCTGGGGGCCAGCTGAAAAAAAGAGTTGGGGCTAAATCCTTGTACTGCGAGGCGTGCGCAGTGGCAGCAGCTGCGTTCGCTGCTCGTGTATGTATCTGTTGGATACGTAAAAAGGCTGCCGCCCATTAAAGTGGCTCCGCCCACCGAGTGCCAAGATGGTTTCCGAATGAATTCGTGACGTCATAGCCTGCCTGCGCAGTTTGGCGCCCAAAAACTAGCTAAAATACATCTGCATATATACGACGTGCCCATACATAGAAGCTGGTCAGGTCTTTGCTGTTGTGAAGGTTATGTAACACACAGCTCGACATATGCTATATAAATGCGAGTCTCTCTGTGTGTGTGTGAGTGTGTGTGGGTGTTTGTGTGTTTAGGTGGGCAGCCATTTTGTGCGTGGCATCGCAAGCTTCGTAGGCAACCCAAGCGGATGCTGCTGCTCATAGCTCCGCAGATCGTCAGCGAGTGTAGCTGCTTTTTGTAAGCATCCAAAACTTTCGAAAGTAGCTCGTCACAGTTGGTCTTGTGGCTCCGTCCCGTTCGGTTCAGTTGAATACAGTTCCCAGTTTACGCGAGTGTTGTGCAACCGAGTTTTGTAAGTTGTAGCTGTAGCACAATCCAGTAGTTGCACCTGCCACCAATTCAATCGCATTCTAGGTCATCCAGATAGCTATAGCTAGCTAAGTCAAACGCTCATTTCGCACTCGCTCGATCGCCAACGTCATTTGTTGTTTGTTATTGTTCTTGTTGTTCCCTGCATCGCACATTTTCGCTCTTCACACGTAATTGCCAGTAAAGCAGCCAAAGTGAATTACTTAAAGCAATACATCGACGATATCCGCAGGATAATCGGTAAGATATCCTATACTCCACACACACACACACACACATAAAACAGAAAAATTGTCCTTCTTTTGTAAACACTCCACACGCATTCTTTTTCCGAGTGTCTGTTACATAAGTTAAGGTCCAGGTTTAAGGTTTTCCACATTGATTACAGCTGTCGCCTTGTCTGTATCCTGTACATACGTCTCTATATACACTCCAACACCCACACTCACACACCCACACACACACACACCTACGCAGGAAATAACGTTAACAGACACTGCGCAATAGCAGATGCTGCTCAGCATTACATTGTATATGCATATCCAGTCCTGTCCCTGTCCCTGTCCCAGTCCCTTACGAAATCAGTGTATATGCACTGCTCCATTATATACCATTATGTATATGAGACTGTGCCACCCACACTCACTCGCCAATTTTGTCCTTCAGTTGTCCTTGTGCACACACACATTTGCGTACGTCCATTTTCATTTCTGTTTATTTACTTAGCCATTGCATTTTCACGCTGTTTTTCTTGGCGTTGGTTATGTAATTGGAGGTAACTACATAATCATCGTTTCGATATTATGTAACACCTCGCTCCCACTTGCCATTTGCATATGCTTTCATCTCAATTCAGGGTTATATAATGTTAAGAACATTTGTGCATTAAACAACCAGAAATTTTCATAGACTTGACTTTAACGATCTCTATATATTCTCTTCACTCTTATTGCAGAGGAGAAAATGTCGCTCAATCCGAACGGGTATAAGCTCTCCGAAAGGACGGGCAAACTAACAGCATATGGTAAGCATAGCTAGAAGATAAGATAAGCATAATATAATTGAATGAGTCAAAAATATATTTTATAGTTGAGAACCCAATCAATAAACAATAAAGTTAAAAGAAATATTGGAATATTTATTCACAATACAAGTTGTCCAAATACATATGTATATATATATAAGAATATATATACATATGCATTTCTTTTGTAAAACTTCTCAACACATTATCTTACGAATTGTAAACAAAATAATTATTATTCTATTTATTTATTTGGTCTTTATATTTTCGAGCCATTTTCATTTCGAATACGTTTAGGTATTTCACAAATGTTTATGTTTTACATTGAGTTTTCCTGAAAGAGGTGTTGAAAATTTTTTTATTTTAATAAATTAAAATTAACTTTTAAGAAATATAATGTTGAGGGAGAAAATATTATACGAATCCCAATCAAAATCATATTTATTTATTGTGTATTATAAATATTATATTTATTCTATTGGGCAGTAATGAAACAATATTAATTTTTTTTTGCTCTTATAAAATGATACTTGATATTTGAATTTTTCATAACTTAAGGCTGCGTTCGAAAACTACTATAGTTGATTTTGACTCAGTTGAATTCTGATCTGTCACTTCTCAAAATCCCTCTCATAATATAAGCCATATTCGTAATATTGTCTTAAAAATCTGAATATATACATTAAATATGTAATTTATAGCTAATTTATACTGCATATTTAAGTATTTCAATATTTGTATAATTATATGGAAATAACATTTTAGCTTCGCCAGAAATTTGAAAATAATATTCTGATATAAATATCTACGAAAGATTGTTGTCATTAGTATTAATAATTCTTGCTAGTTGTGAGAGCAATGCTGCACAGATATTTATTTGCTAAGCGAATAATAAATGAGAGGTGTTAAACTGACATGAACAAACAAAACGGACGACCACAAGGCCGTACTCGAGCAACCAACACACTCTCGACAAACACATTGGTCTGCTGTCCAGGACACTCGCTGCCAGTTACAGTCCTTGCAAGGGACCTTGATAAATCGCTACGTCGCTTGACTTTGCTGATGCGTGAAACTGGCGAATGCCTTGTAACAGATTTTGCCAACAGCAGACAAACAGAGAAACAGTCGTATAGACAGAGATAAAGAGATAGTGTGTGTGTGAGAGAGAGAGAGAGAGAGAGAGAGAGAGAGTGAGAGAGAGAGCACCAAAAGTCAAAGTCATCCAACCACCACCAAGCTGGGTGCAGAACCAGAATATGGCACAGAAAGGTGCCTGCCAGACGCGTGCCAAAAATTGAAAGCACAACAAACATAAACCGTTTAGTCACAGGATATTACGAACGCTTACATGTGAGAGCGGGACGGAGCATCAGACATACGCACGTACATAAGTACATATGCCACTACGCTAGAGAAATCGGGATCTGTCTCAGAGGTTGAGGGAGCGAGAGTCCTGGACACGGCTGTGTCTGACATTAAGCGCACGCGGACAAGTCTTCGCTGATGTGGGCAGAGCACATTAAATTTTATTTAACTTTGCCGTAAACTTGAGGAATTTCGAAATTGCTACAATTTGTCTGCTGCTGGTGTCCTGTCGGCTGTTCAGGGTTGATCTGCTGCTTATTTGAATTGAAAATTGCTAGGCTTCATGAAATGCCCTTTTAATGGCAATTATGCGCAACGTTAACTTTCCAATTGCACAAGTCTACAGAGCCCAGTTCCCCGTGCCGATATCTCAGTGGGCAACACTAATTTCATTATGAAGCCAGGCAATTAATAGCACAAACCACACTTAAGCATAGCCACATGCTATCCACGGAGTTGGCCATGCTCAAAGCCTCAACTTGGCACAGCATATGGGTGAAACCCATTTAAAATTTATGCGTTCAAAAATAAATTGATATGTTATATAATAAAAAAAAGTTTAAAAAATCGTTTTAATATAAATAGTACAGCTTGAAAATGTCCTCCATATATGAACACTGTATTTATTGAAATTAATAAATAAGTATCCCAAATAGTTCCGCATCTAAAAGTGAAAATTTTATATAGATACAACCAATGACTGTAGTTGTGGACAATGACTAAGCCCTTTCATCCATCATACTCATAGCAATTGGTGCCTCTACACTAAATACTTATATTTTATATATAAATGAGAGCTCTAGCATGTGATACATGCTACATATGTATGAATGTACATATATGATTATGCCTGTTCGGTACAGCAGCTAATATATGTTATTAGATTTAGTTCTCTTAAGTTAATCGGATTCTCTTTTACTTGTTTCTACGTGTAACATTTTTTCTTTAAACTCTACAATTCGGAAGGAGAATTGTCTTCAAACGCGCAACACCTATCTTGTCGACTTTCCGCTTACATTAAACTTTGCTTAAATAATTGTCAGAGAATTGGAATATTAAGCTAATATTAAGCTGTAGATTCGTTTCTGACTTACAAATTAGATTCAACTCTCTACTCTATGGAAAATGCATACTTTTTAGCATTGATTTCACAAAAAATTAATGAAAAGTTTACGATATATTTTGATCATTATAATTCGGTAAATATGATGTTTCCAAATTTATATTCACGCCTGCAGTACTTAAGTCTGGTGAGACTTTATCATCAATATATTTAGTTTGGCTCCACATAGAGTACTGTTAACATATTCAGATATACATTTACTATTTAGCATTATCTGTTTATCGGCTTCAGCAAATTCTATCAATCTTAATACAAAATTCGCTCTTCACTAAAAATAGATGTAGAGAGGAATTATCAACCCAAAAGTATTTATTTAATAAGCTAAGTATACAATTGGGTGAATTTGAAAATGTAGTGAAATTGATATATTTGTGCTCTGTATAGAATGAGTATCAATTTCACATACAAATTTTATATTTACTAACATTCACTTTGATTTCCAATGAATGAAAGACAGACGTTATAAACTCTTATGTCATCTTCTGCACTAGCAAAAGATAAAAATGTGAAATCTGTTTTTTATGGCTCAGCCATTTCATTTTCAAATAAAGCCCGCCCACAAATCATCATCACAATAATAATCATATATCACAAAAAAGGCTCTGCGGCTAGATAAGGCAAAAAGTCATTTTCGCTGTCAGCAGCAGCGCACGCGCCACCTTTTTTTATGCCTAGAGATAAGAGATGAAGATAGAAGATGAGAAAGAAAGAGAGACAAGGCTAGAGGTAGGGATGTGCTTTAATTCCACTGACAATACGGCTTTTTCTTCTTTTTATCCAGATCTCATGCCCACCACAGTCACCGCTGGAGCAGAGACTCGTGAATTTCTGTTGAAAGTGGTTGATGTGCTCCTGGACTTTGTGAAGGCAACGAATGATCGAAATGAGAAGGTGCTGGACTTTCATCATCCGGAGGATATGAAGCGTCTGCTCGACTTGGATGTGCCAGATCGGGCGCTGCCGCTGCAGCAGCTGATCGAGGACTGTGCCACGACGCTCAAGTATCAAGTGAAGACAGGTGAGTGGGATGGCAATACGCATGGCTGGGATTGACTTGGGCTTTCCCAGGGGTAGCTTATCAAATGTTTGCTCAGTCCGCCAGTCGGCGTTAATCAAATTTGTCTCTGCATAAATTTGCATGTGCCGCAAACACAAAGCATATGCTGCTTGTTCGGGCACTAGCATACTTTGCAGGGCGCGTGCCCGAGCAACTTGCGGTCGCATTAGGGCACAAAGTGTGCAGCCTTGTAGATAAGCACATTAGCTTCGAGGACATCGCAACAGACAATGCCATTTTATGGCCCATTGAGCTGTGCTCGTCCCAGCAACAATAACAACAAGCGCTGCTGTTGTTTACACCTTTCAAAAACACTCGTCCGACCCCATTCAAAGCGGACATAAATCTGAAAAATCAACCAACTTGCCATCAATCATAAATCAGCCAAAAGGGTTCTAAATGCGGCTTTAGCAGCCAAAAGTCATTCGCACGTTTCACTTTATGTTGGTTTTTATACAGGATACCTATTGAAAATTAAAAATGGGTATATTAACTGAAACTGACTGAGATCATAGGACTGTGAATCATGCATACATATTCCGAATTGGTTAAATATATTTAATCAATCTAGAATTGTCTACATTAATGAAAATCTTAAGAGTTATATATTGAGTCTTATTATATTTGTAAATAAATTATATGGAAAAGCACATGATGAGAATTTATAAGAAATCATTAGGATATCTGTATCAGCTACATCGATGTAGTATTTTAGACATCAACTTTCGTAAATACATCATAAATAAATCAAAATACATTCAGACTTTTATCGCACTTAGGGAAATTATTTAAGAATGAGTTACTTCTTAGAAAACGTTTTTGGATGTATAAAATAATTATTGAGTGCTTGCTATAGGGTAGCTACCAGTCTGGCTTCTTCATAAGTTTCTTTCTCTAGTTTTTCATTGAATGTGAATACTCGCCTGATTTCATTGAAAATTAATGCAAGGGGCGGCCAAGAGCGCGCACGTGACCGCAATTCTGTTTGGAGTATCGATAATAAGCGCCGCCCAACCCCGGATGCTGCGGCCTTGTCTAGGAAACTGCGTGAGCTTCCGTCCACCCCGCCCGGTATGCGATAGCAGGAAATTACACCGGCTTGTTGGAAAAGGAAGCAATGCTGCTGCAAAGACTTTTCGCTTCTACTGTTCTCAAAATTGAATTAAAACTAGACTGAAATAACAATGTAATCAGAGAGTAGCTGCATAAGCAAAGTTTTGATTAGATTCGAATACGAATTTCGAACAGATTGCGGTAAAAGGCGGAGAAGTATACATAGTAGTATATAGTAGAAATTGCCAGACATTTTTATTCTGTAATTTGTTATGACAAAATAAATACTACATTCTTAAGGTTTTATTTCATATACATTCGGCATCCCGAGCTAATTTTTATTATCATATTCAATTTAAATTCTCTATTATATTACTTTACTTATTTAGACATTTCCAGTATGGAATATGTTAAAATTTCACATATTTTCGCATTTTTCATCGACGGAATTTCCCTTTTGGCTCAACTAGCATGATATAAATCCCATTTATGATCCATAATCTCACATAATGCACAGCCTGCCGCAGGGGAAACATGATATGCCAGCACGAGGCTTTCTGTCTGTCTGTCTCTCGTTTATGGACGACTCTATAAAAAGGGGAGCTTTAATCAAAATCCGTTGTTATTTTCTGACTCGCTGCATTCCTGATCCTTTGATGCGAATGAATGACTGACTGCCTGACGCTCTGCCTGGCAGAGCTAAGCTCGTGTCTAGGTCGAGGGTGATTCAAGTCCTCTGAGTCGAAGAGTCCTTATTCCTGCCAACGACTGAGGCCACATTCGCAAATTGAAATGTTTGGATGCCGACGCTTTTATACACTGTGGGTGTGTGTGTGTGTGTGGATGGATTTAGCCTTGTGGCGAATGGGATTTTAATCACACGACTTATGGCACTCAAGATGTGAACTGACAGACGCCCAGAGCGAAGCCCACGAAGGGTTCGCAGGACATTTAGTGAGGGGGCTTTCGACAGCTTCCTGCTGCTCCTGCTCCTCCTGCTCGCTGTTTGTACTGAAAGCATTTTGTGATTTTTCGTGGGATTTCGGTGGAGTCGCAGCAAGTCGCAATTAGCTGCAATAAATGAACAATTTAAGACACACTCATACACCAACACACGTAAATGCTCTGTTAGATTAACAATGGACAGGCCTAGCGCTTTAAGATCTGGGCCCTATTGATTTTCCTGACCCCGAACAGGCCGTCAACAATGTTTGCCGGGCTCGTCTGCCCTTGAACGTATGCACATCCGGTCTTGTATTGAACGCCAGTCAGCCGTGTTTGGTTGGGTCGCCAGTCGGCTGTTGCTTTGTTTCAGCTGAAACATTTTTAATAAAACAAAAAATTGTAGCATGAAAGATGGCAACACAGCTGCCAGGCACATCTGTTGTCAGCTTAACCAGCTCCAGTTGACAGACAGCCATGGCGAAATACGATAGGGCGGTAGACTATATACGGTAAAGGGAAGATGGAAGACGGAAGACGGAAGACGGAATCATTTTCAGCTACATTAAACAAGCAACTCAAACTTGTGCTCCATAGGCCATCCCCACTTCTTCAATCAGCTGTCGAACGGCTTGGACCTGATCTCCATGGCTGGCGAATGGTTGACCGCCACTGCCAATACGAACATGTTCACATACGAGATCGCCCCGGTGTTTATACTCATGGAGAACGTGGTACTCACCAAAATGCGTGAGATAATCGGCTGGTCCGGCGGCGATTCGATTTTGGCGCCCGGTGGCTCCATTTCCAATTTGTATGCCTTCCTGGCCGCTCGCCACAAGATGTTCCCCAACTACAAGGAGCACGGTTCGGCAGGCTTGCCCGGCACCTTGGTCATGTTTACATCGGATCAATGCCATTATTCGATCAAGTCTTGCGCTGCTGTCTGCGGCCTCGGCACTGACCACTGCATCGTGGTGCCTTCCGATGAGCACGGCAAGATGATCACCTCCGAGCTGGAGCGCCTTATACTCGAGCGTAAGGCCAAGGGCGACATTCCGTTCTTTGTCAACGCTACAGCTGGCACAACAGTTCTGGGCGCATTCGATGATATCAACACCATTGCCGATATCTGCCAGAAGTACAACTGCTGGATGCACATCGATGTGAGTTGGCCATGGAACGTCGGAGGGACTTGTTAATGTAAACTATATCAATGCCATTTCATTACAGGCTGCTTGGGGCGGTGGTTTGATGATGTCGCGTAAGCATCGTCATCCCAGATTCACAGGAGTTGAACGGTAAGTGCATCTATTGAACTTACTTCAAGTTGAGAAAAACAATATTAAGAAGAGCACTAAAGTAAAGATACTTGTGTTGATATATTTTTGTTAAAATAATATATATAGAAATTTTTGTATTATGTAAGGTTAATATATTTCCAGAATATATTTAAGATATTTTGTGTTAAGAAAAGAACATTAAATTAGAAGACATTAAATTCAAATATTTAATTTGAACATATTTTAATTTGAGATAAGATATGATAGATGATAAAAATAAATGTTTAATTTAGATTTCTTATATAATCAACTCATCGGGTTTGTAAATAATCTATTAGAACTTGCAAAAAAAATCTAAGATTTTAATTGATTTTTTAGATATTTTTATTACATTAAATTTTTAAGTCTTCCAAAATCTTTGAATAAATAATCATAGCCGCATTTATTTATTTAATTAATTAGTTTATTTTTATTTACTTATTTTTTTTTTCTTTTCTTTTTTTTTTTTTTCTTATTTTCTTACAATTTATATCTATAAGTATTTATTTTCAACTATACATTTATTTTATTTAATTTTTGATTAAAATTAAAATACTATTTTATTTAAATGCAAATGTATTTTAAAATACTTCAACTTAAAGGCAAGTCTGCTTCATTGTCTTTATGAAGTCCTTATGTCGCAGACAATAACTTGGCTCATTCATCATCTGCCCTCATATTCGTGCAGTTAAAACAAGAATTGAAATCTCTTGTTGTGCAAATTTAAATCTAAATGCTCCCAAATGGCCCGCATCGTTCAAAGTCCAAAGTACTTACGGGGCGAGCCTTCGGCGACATGTGGTAAAAATCTCAATTTGCCATTTAGTGCTTCCATCAGGTGTTCAGAGCTTAACGGGATTACAAGGCCCAAAGCCGAGTGCATTTTCGTCTGCGTCAAAGACAAACAAATGAACAAAGTGGATATTCAACCCGCGCGTCCTTGCAACACTCACTCAATTGCCACCCTTCCGCCAAGCCATGGGTTGAGTTGGGTTGGGTTGGCTGGGTGCTGTGTGCTGGGTGGGTGCTGGGTGGTGGGCATTACTTACACAACAATTACGCCAAACAATGACTGGAGGGCAGATGAGGCGGCTGCTTCCCTTAGATGCTTGTTGCAAGGAATTTTTAATTTTAAAGTTAAAATCGGAGTACGTAAGTGCACTTTACGAAACTCCCGCCCCTCGCAACTGGAAATGCCGCAAGAGCTTAGGCAAATGCCACCGCTGCAGCTGTCGTATTGACAGTTTTGCGGTCAAGGGAGAAGTGTCCCATAAACACTTTCAAATTGATGGGCCCCATCCATCAAGTGGCCATTCAATTCATTTGGCACCCAAATCCTGGTTGGCATGCAAATTGCGGGCCCTAATTGAACGGCTCTCTATAAATTAATCATTAAATGCGCGTGCAGCTGACATTTTGTGAGCATTGGCAGCTAAGCCCACGTTGATTAATAGCATTCGGTTCCAGCTGCTAGGAGATGCTCTTAAATTTGCTTAGCTTGCGGGAAATGTCTAAAACAATGCAAACTACAGCTTGGCGCTGCACAAGAACAGAGTCATTGATAAAACTTGTGGCATGTGCCACATGCCGCCACTCAAACTGAAGCACGCTTACCCGGGCACTCCATAAGCATCATGTTTATAGACACTCACCCACACGGAACTGTAAATAGCCGCCCCTAGGGGATGTTTAGTGGCGTCTGTCGACCCTCAGGCTTTGGGGTTGCGCTCGCTTTGAATTCAATTAAAGGTCTGCGGCTTGAAATTGCCACAATTTATGGCACTTGCCTGCGAGGAAGCTTCTGTCCTTGCCGCTGTCCTTGTCACGGCGGGGTGGCTGCGAGCGAGGGTTGGCTCTAGATTCATACAGACCACATAGCGTGGGAGCTTAGTGTTAATTGTTTGTAATTTGTAATTGAATGTCATTTAATATATTGTTGCACGACCTGATTTGACTTTTGCAGGGCTGATTCTGTCACCTGGAATCCACACAAACTCATGGGAGCCCTGCTCCAGTGCTCGACTATTCATTTCAAGGAAGATGTAAGTAACATTGCTGAAACTACATATTTATATCTATTGAAAATTGGTTGACAAGCTATATATATAGTTGTCAATATCCTAATATCCCAAACATGATGATTATATAGACATTCGAAAATAAAAAACTCTTTTCATATTCCAGATTCCTATGAATTAGATAAGAGCTATAAATACAAGTTGTTTCTCTTACATCAGAGTTGCTCTTATATCATATAAAAAGTGAGAAAATGTCTCAAAGCTCAAATAATTAACAATTAATTACGTGTAGGCTTATAATATTAATCTGTGCTACATTATCAATGAGCAATAATCTAAGTTTCAACTCTTCATCTGAATTGATTCAGAGAATCAGAGCAGCTGAGCAGAGATTGCTGAAGCTCACTCATCTTAGTGCAGTATAGATCGCCATTCACTATAATATAATATGATAGTACTGGTCATAGACAAATACTTAACAGACTCTAAATACTTTCAGTCATAATTTAGAGAAGTTATTATCAGTTTTTCTTTATTCCTGATATAAAATTTTATGATGAAGATGTCATAAGAGCCATTCCTTGTCTGGTTCGTCTGAATCGTCATTGAATCACCTCATATATATACTCTGATTTTGATTATAGTATAATAAAAAAATCAAGAAATTTTATAAGTAAACTTTCAAAAAATGTATATTAATGCTTAAGACAAGAGCGTATTGAGTGGCATAGTTATCGAATGACATCGTAATACTATAAACTGACTCACAAATACTTTATACACTTCAAAACATAGCTCTAGAGCTCTGATTTCATTATGATAACTGTAGCTCAAGTTTAAATCTGATTTTTAATATGCTTTCCATTGACTGAAGGACTTCTATGGCCCCTTTTCACTCATACACATTTAAGTTTACACATCCTTCGTTTTGAGACTTATTTCCTCAACATTCTTTTGCATATCACAATGTTTGTTGTTTGTCTAAAGAATTCCAATTGTGTTGCGAACAATTCCTTGTTATTTTTCATGCCAAACAACAGACAGTCAGGCAGTTGGGCAGTCAGGCATTCGTAGACCGAATACTACAATGAACGAGCAAATGTTTGACAACCCTGTTGCCGCTGCTTCTGCTGCTGCTGCTCCTGCTCCTGCTCCTGTTTAGTTGGCAAGAGCCACCCCTCGATTGGGTTTGCTTTTTATATGCTGAGCAATATGTTGCCATCGGTCACAGTTGCGTCTTTTGGCAGGCGGAATTTTAATTAAAATTTGAACTTGACTTATGAGCAAAAATAAAAAATAAATAAAAGAGAGAAAACGGAAGAACGATAACGAAAATCCATCTGCTTGCAGGGCCTGCTCATCAGCTGCAATCAAATGTCTGCCGAGTATCTGTTCATGACCGACAAGCAGTACGACATCAGCTACGACACTGGCGACAAGGTGATCCAATGTGGAAGGCACAACGACATTTTCAAGCTCTGGCTGCAGTGGCGCGCCAAGGGTACCGAGGGATTCGAGCAGCAGCAGGATCGCTTGATGGAATTGGTTCAATATCAGCTGAAGCGCATTAGACAGCAGTCCGATCGCTTCCATTTGATTATGGAACCAGAATGCGTCAACGTATCCTTCTGGTATGTGCCCAAGCGTTTGCGTGGAGTGCCTCATGACAGCAAGAAGGAAGTGGAATTGGCCAAGGTAAGCTATCTCTATGCCTGTCTAGCTAGTATGGACTAGTTTTACCCATCATCATCTTCATCTGATGGCTTTATAGATCTGCCCCATCATTAAGGGGCGCATGATGCAGAAGGGCACTCTAATGGTGGGCTATCAGCCAGATGATCGACGACCCAACTTCTTCCGGTCCATCATCTCTTCCGCTGCCGTGACCGAGCAGGATGTGGACTTCATGCTTGATGAGATACACCGATTGGGCGATGACTTGTAAGCGATTCTAGCTGAGAACCTATACTGTCTCCAAAAGATAAATCTAGCTACTGTTGTGTAGTCGATGCAACCAAGAAGTATCTCTAAGGTAAAAAGCATATCATAAGAACGCGAAGAGATTAACGCTCAACTAATCAAATTTATATGTTACTGTACATTGAATTACAAAGGGTTATCGAATGTTATGTTTGAATTCGTTTTTCAGTTATTCAATTTTAGGATCAAAGCCAGTGTTGGAAAACTATTAAATATGTACTCGTATACTTATAATCAAATTGTTGCCAATTTTAATGTTATTTTATGTTTCACTTTCACTCGGAATTTTCAAGAGTTTATTGCGACTGTTGCACATATATAATATACCAAATTATTATATCGTAAAGTAATCAACAAAATATTTCTGTGTACATTTAAAACACAATCCAAACACAACACAAAAACCACCAACCACACTCACCACCAAACCAAGAAACAAATCAATTTAAAAATAAAAATCAAAGTTGGAATATTTGAAAGAATTATAAACGAAACAAAACAAATTAAAACTTAAGAACTTAAGTGTTGTAAAATGATATGATATCTTAACATATCATTGAAGAAAACAAAACATTCAAAGCTATAGTACGTTGAATTCTAATTAACTTGTTTGCAACTCTCAAATTATATAATTCTGTTGCTGCTATATAAAAGAGTATATCTAAAGTTGATCTATGGCTAATTCTATGATGCTCCAGGCAATTGTATGTACCTTTTCACCACAAATCAAAAGAGACCTGCGCTTGTTAAATTGTACACGTTTCAAACAGTTCACAAACGAAAGCAACAAGATCGACTGGGGAAGCTGAAAGAGCTTCAAGTACTACGTAAATCTGTAAGAATGGGATGTCGAGTCCAAACTAGTCCAAGTATCGAACTGTGCTATATACATACATAAATACGTATAAACGAATAATTTAGTTGAATTTTAGTTATTATTCAATCGTGCTTATCGTCAAATACGTCTGATATATATATGTATATATATTGGAAATATATTCGGTGTCAATTACATGCAATTAATAAAATGTTAAGAAAAGGTGTTGGAAAATTACTGAAAAATATTAATTAAACAAACTTGAGTTCAATTTAGTTAAATTTAGTTTGAAATGAGTTAAGAAAAATAAAAATCAAAAAGAAAATACATATTCGCGCTGTACGTACAATAATATTTACCCGCATAAATATATTCACAAAAATATATACATATACATATATAATATACATTTATGAATTGTAGTTTAATGTGCTGTTAACTAAGTTGAATTGAAGTCAAATTACATATATATTATGTGTATATCAGATAAATTGCAAATCAAAAGAAACAAATAGAAAATTCAAGAGTCAAATCATATAATTTATATTTCGTGTATAAATTGATGTATATGTCTTTGAAAATTACAATAAAAACAATTATTCCAGCATCGTAAATATTATATATATATATATATAAATTATAAATAAATGAGTAAATAAAAAACAAAAGTAACCAAAGAGCAAGAAAGAGAGTGTTTTTTAATCGGCTCTCTGCATACGACTCCGATTTGAGGGGCTTGTTTTGCTAAGAGCACCCGATAACCGGCCCAACCGGCTTAAGAGCGACCAGATGGGCCTACGTACGATATATAAAGACTAGAATTTTTGAGCAGCTATTTAGTTGTCATCGTCACTCTGGCGCTACGCACAATCTACGTTGTGGCTGTAATTTCTATCAGTTTACTAAGCACACACCTCCTGGGAAGTTGTAAATTCTTCAGTTATATAGTTGATACCAGTATAAAATTGGATAAAATGTCAGTTAGTTTTGTGCCAGTGCCAGCCGGCAGTGATTTTCCTTTGGAAAATTTGCCATATGCTGTCTTCTCCACTAAGTCGAATGTAAGTAGTTAAAATTGAACGATAATACATATTTAAAATATATATTGAAACTGAAATAATTAAATATGAATGTCACATGGAATATTTTAAAATAATTAGTAAAGAAGTTTCTCATGTGTGCGGTTCGTTAATTTATAACAAAGACCGCTTTAGTGCATATCATTTGCATGTTAAATCATATCAAAACTAGTTTGTTTACGAAAACAATCTGCGATTTCCATAGTCATAACAGCTACAGCTATGTATAACACCTGCTTATCTTAGAATATCGTATCTGAATACCGTATAATTTCATATGTTCGTATTCTTTCTTGCCTTGTTGCTTACAGCCCGTCCATCGACTGTGCGTCGCGATTGGTGAACATGTGTTGGATCTAAAAGCTGTGTCGCATTTGTTTGCATCCCCGCTGCAGGTACGAATTGCGCACTGCTTGCCGAACTGCTTGCTGAATCTACTTTGTTTTCTCTAGGCCGCCCTGCAGGCAGAGACTTTGAACTTGCTCATGAGCTTGGGTCACGAGGCGTGGGATGCAGTGAGGACTCAAACCCAAAAACTATTGTCCAAGGGTTCCGAAGTGGAGCAGAATGTGGATTTAAGAAGCGCGTAGGTTATCTAGACACCTTTGTAAGATTCGATTTGCCAACCTAGTTCTTCTCCATTGCTTTTGCTAGAGCTCTTGTACCTCAGTCGGAGATTACACTGCATTTGCCAGCACAAATCGGTGACTACACGGACTTTTACTCCTCCATTCATCATGCTACCAATGTGGGCATCATGTTCCGTGGTGCGGATAACGCTTTGATGCCCAATTGGCGGCATTTACCAGTGGGTTATCATGGACGAGCCAGTTCTGTGGTTGTGTCTGGTACGCCAATTCGACGCCCCTTAGGACAAACGCTGCCCGAGGGCGCTGAAAAACCCATCTTTGGGGCATGCAAGCTTTTGGACTTTGAGCTGGAAATGGCATTCTTCATAGGCGGTCCTGGCAATCAGCTGGGCGAATCCATCAAGGTGGACGACGCCTGGCAGAATGTCTTTGGGTTCACGTTGATGAACGATTGGAGTGCTCGTGATATACAGAAATGGGAGTACGTGCCACTGGGTCCGTTCACGGCCAAGAATCTGGGCACCACCATTTCTCCTTGGGTGGTAACGACGGCAGCGCTGAAGCCATTCTTGATCGATAACTTTCCACAGGAACCGGAAGTGCTGCCATATCTAAGGCAGAGTATTCCCTTCAACTTTGACATCAATCTGGAAGTTTCCTTAAAACGTAAGACTTGAATAAGTAAGTGCATGAGTGCTTCAGGTATGGATAAACATTTTCTCTTACATGGTAGCTGCCAATGAAAGTGAGTCACTGATTAGCAAGTCCAACTCCAAGCATTTGTATTGGACACCTCTGCAGCAGATCGCTCACCACACGGTCACCGGTTGCAATTTGCGTCCAGGTGATTTAATGGCATCTGGCACGATAAGCGGCGATACGCCCGATTCGTATGGCTCGCTATTGGAGCTGTGCTGGCGTGGCACTAAGACAGTTGAGGTTCAAGGTGGAAAAACGCGCAAATTCCTGCAGGACTATGATGAGGTCATCATTCGTGGACATTGTGAGAAAAATGGCCTGCGCATTGGCTTTGGCAGTTGCGCTGGTCAGGTGCTGCCGGCTCACCCAGTGGATCAATAAATATTCACACATATACAAATATATAAATCTATATATACAAAATAAAAGAAATCTGAATCTATGTATACAATCTACTTCTGTTAACACACGCCACTTGCAATCAACAAGTGCCTGAAACTCTTTGCCTATGTCGACAGCTCTCTTAAGTCGAGCACTCTCTGAGAGCGCCAAGCGGTGTCTGCGTCTTTCCACGCTGCTTCGTAAATATGCGCATGCTGCCGGCGTCGCCGCTGTTGTCGACGGCACTGCTGGCGCCTAAGTCGCAGTCAGTCAGTTCTCAGTGAGCGACGGCAAAGGCAAAAGTAATTTGAAAGCGTCGCGCGCAGCAAACAAATTTATAATATTCAGTGAAGAGGGGGAATTAAACAACATAAATAAAATAAAGTGAAATAAGATAATAATAAGACACACAGCCATTGGCGCCATACGCAATCTAAATGGCTGCACTTCTAGTATTGTTTTAATAAAAATAAATATTAAAATAAAATAAGAAAATCAAATTAAATTTGTGTTAACGCAGTGCGGGCATCCATTGAAAACCCGTTAAAAGTGTAAGATAAATTTGAAATTATTCAATATTTATTTGTAATATAAAAGATCACTGCGTGCCTGACAAGTAAAGCCAGTTTTTTTCTCTACTTAATGTGAATAATTTTCAAATTTCGTGTGCGGCAACCACTCGCAATGACTTGGAAAAATCAATTTTGTAGCAGGTCTGCGCACGCACTCACACACATATTGAGCTCAAGCACACGCATTCACACACACACACACACATAATGACTTTCAGACATGCGACTGTCAGAGCTTGGCGCCCACCCACCCTGGTGCACTCGAAACCAGACTCAGGACCCTTTAAAATACCGAACAATCCACTTCTATGTCGTTTGCCTGCGCTGTTGTTGTGTTTGTGCTGCTTGCATTGATTTTCTGCATACACACATTTCGTCCACCAATCTGCGGCAGATGCACAGAGAAATACAAACACACAAACAAACAGGCATACACACACACACACAAATGCATATGCACACATATCATACGCTCAGCATGCAAAAAGTTAATCAGCGACTGCACAGTCCCCCAACAGCAATGGCAACAACAACAACAGCAACAGCGAGTAAAAAGATACGCAACAGCAAATGGCTATAAAAAAAAGTTTGCAATTAACTGGCGCCGTCGGCTGTCATGCTGGAACAGACGCTCGCTCTTGCCCCTACGGCGCCCTCTACTTACCTTAGGGAACCTGTTTTGGCGCGCCAGTTGCGCTTCTCGTTTGCCTATGCCCATGCACTGTGCGCATGTGTCCGGGAGAGTGCCTGAACGAGCGCCATGTCAAGACTGTGAAGTGGTTTGCTCTCGCTCTCTCTCTCTTCCTCTCTCTTGCTTGCGTTGTGATGCTCATGCTCATTGGACGCACGCGCCGGCTTCGGCTGCGGCGTCCACTCTCATTGAAGATAACATGCGAATACAAAGCATAAAGCAAAAAGCTGCACAATTAATTTCCATGTTTATATTTACTTACTCCATAGGACATTGGGATGGGATCGTGTATGAAACTTGATGTGCATATTTTACACACATAAAATAAATGCATGATTAAAATCTAATAATAAAAATCACATTAATTATATAAATCAGCAAAAGTAGTTGTAGTAATCTATTTTGTCTTATTTACTATGTATGAGATAAAACTCAACTATTTGATAGATAATTTTGTGCCATCGTGACACGATTCGCCTCTAACTGCTCATCTCTATTTGCTGATTGGTTCTTATCAGCAGCTAGTCATAAATTGAGGGGACAATGCTTTCTGTTTCGTTCGCTAAGCTCTGACGGCGTCAATTGTAGCCCATTGCATACATACATACACACATACACACACATTTATAAAAGAGTTGAGTACATGCATGCATTGGTATGTGAATGTATTCATTATTGAATTATTTCCCATTTCATATTCCAAATTGCCGTAAAGGCTCTGGTTTAGTTTGCTAACTTCTGAAAGTCAATTAACCTATTTTCCACCACCGAGGAATATAATTTATAAACGTGATTATATAAAAATTTAAATCTGTGTGTGTTTCGATAAGGTGAGCCAAAACAGCAACATGTATCAGTTCATACAGAGTACCAAAAGATTTTAATAAAGTTCAGTCAAGCGCCTAATGAAAGCCAAAAGCAAAATTACCAATTACCGTCACAGACGCCACTCCAAAGGGGAAGATAGACCTGTGTATACATATATTCTACAGAGAGAAAAATTGGGTATTCATTTCAATAAAGTATAACCCTTGAGAGCGTCAAATTCAATTCGATGAAATTTAGATAGAACATGTAACATAAACTATTAAGTGTATGTTCTGCAATGTTAATTGACATTTCATATTTCGGTCTTAAAACTAAAAGACTGGATGAAAAGCGAATAAGCTTAAGTGGAGTCGGGTAATACGGCTCTTCCAATGGGTTGGAGATTTCATGTTTTTATGATCTTAATTATGATATATAATTATAATATTCTAAATAGAGACAAACATCTGAAATAGAGACAATTAAATTAATAGACCAATGCATTATGAAAATAAATGCAAACTCAAAGGATTGAAAAAACGTTATACAGTAGAATCCGGTTATAACGACTCAGCTTATAGCGTTCGTATGGGTATTGCGACGTATGTTTATTTCGATTCTGGTTTCCAGACAATCTTGTAGGAGCAAATTTATATGGTTTTAGCATTTATCGCGTATAACCGTCTCTTGAGAGTCGTTATAACCAGATTCTACTGTATTACACATAATCTGCACTAAATGAAGACTACACAACTATAAATATGTCAACAATAAGGCGGAATCTGTTCCGCATGGTTTTCAATGATTGATTATGTTTATAGACTCATAATAATAATATAAAACATAATCAATTTTCAGATTAAGAAAAGAATATTCAAATTACATTATTTATTTCTAGATGAATTCACTTTAAATCTTGTTAAATATATAAACTAAAATGTGTGCCAAGTATTTCTTTGAACTCAATCATATTCAGGCTAATTATTGCCAACATATCATTTTGCTGAGTGTTTTATTAATTTATTTGCTCGCGGAATGCGGCATCAAATGATTCCAAAGTACGATGATGTCGACAAAACGCCCCATTGTAGCGCCAGCTCCATTTTCAGTTCAGTGGGTGGGTGACTGTCTGACTGACAGACTGATTAAGAAGCGCCAAGCGCAACAACAACTACATACAACATTGTTGCTCTTATTACAATTGTGAGCGATCAGCAACTGCGACTGTTGCTGCTGCTGCTGCTCCAGTCAGTTGATTGAGTGTGTTTGTATTTGGGTCTCGGCGTTATCGACGTCAATAAAACTGCAGCGTTAGCTAAATTTACAGCGCGCCCATAGAATACCGAGCGAATTGGAAGCTGAAGCTACAGCCGAACCATAAACATGTTTTGGAGTCCAATGGCAACTGGCCAGACTTGTCATTTCGTTACAGATTGCTTACTTACGACTATATGTACGATTCGCAATGCATAACAAAAAAATAAATAAATAAATAAGCGTAGATTATATAAATACTAGTGTTTATATGTATGCACTGAATTGCTTATAATTAAATGCTTATTTCAGCACTATTTGTTGTTGTTGAGCCAAAATGCCATAAACAATAAGCGTCGAGGACTTGAGAGCTGATAAGATCAACAAAAGCGGCTAGCAAAAAACACTTTATACGGAAAAAAAACCTAAAGTTCCCGACATGGCTGGTCGAATATGGAGTGTGCAGTGCTGGACGCTGTTCATAATGCTCATGATTAGTTTCACTTTGGCTTGTGAGTACCCAAAATATATTAATACTAAATAAATATGTAAATATATATTGATGCGATTGCTTCGATGTCTCTAGCGCCTGCGCCTAGTCGGCAATACAGCTGCATGAGCTACAAGGAGAATGATAATTCACAGCATGATGACGACTATGATCAGGAGAGCAGCGAGGGCATCAGCGCGGAGCAGCAGCAGCAGTACTTGGAGGCAGGTGCCACGCCCAATGAGCCACACAAGCGAAGCTGCACAGAGGGCTATACGTTCTGTTTCACGTTGTGGAATCAGACCTCGAATGGAACGCGTTTCCTTAAGCAGGGTAAGTTGCAAAAGAAAGACAGTCGGGGTAGCACGACTAAGAGATACCCTGAACCTGATCGAAGAATTTTATAACTATTATACGATTTATATCATTTCTAGGTTGCTGGAAGGACAATACCGATCGCAATTCTATTTGCAGCCACTCTAAGTGCACCAGTTCGGCGCCCACATCCCGTAATAACAGCCTCTACTATTGCTGCTGCTCCGGCGAGCTATGCAATGCGCAAGTGGCTGTAGTGGAGCCAGCTCCTCAGGAGTTGGCGAACAACGTGCAGCTGGTGATCTACAATCGGGCAGCTTCACAGCAACATAACTCCTATAGAGCCACCACGCTGCTCAGCTGTGTGGGTCTGCTCACAGTGTTCATAATCATCATCCTATTGGCAGTTCAATACTGTCGCGGCGTCAAGGAGAATAGCGAGCCAGAGGAATCGCCATTGGCCCCATCAGGACCCGGCTATAGCTCCAATCTGCGGAACGTTGACAATATGAACCTGATCTGTATGCTGGGCAGCGGCAAATATGGCACTGTGATGAAGGGCATGCTGCACGACCAGGAAGTGGCCGTCAAGATCTATCCAGAGACTCATCATCAGTATTATGTGAATGAAAGAAACATTTATGCACTGCCTCTGATGGACTGTCCAGCACTGCTCAGCTACTTTGGTGAGTATGCATCAGATAAGCAATATGACATCGATTAATACTTCTTTCCCGTCTAGGCTACGATGAACGCCGCACCATGGACGGTCGCATGGAGTACCAGCTGGTATTATCCCTAGCACCACTGGGCTGTCTTCAGGATTGGCTGATTGCCAACAGCACAGACTTTGCCCAGTGCTGTGGCATGTTGCGCTCCATTACGCGTGGCCTGTCCCACTTGCACACCGAGCTGCGCTTGGGCGAGCTGCACAAGCCCTGTGTGGCCCATCGGGATCTCAATTCACGGAATATTCTGGTGCAAGCTGATCTCAGCTGTTGCATAGCGGACTTCGGATTTGCATTGAAGGTGTTTGGCTCAAAGTATGAGTACAAGGGCGAGGTGGCCATGGCCGAGACCAAGAGCATCAACGAGGTGGGCACACTGCGTTACATGGCCCCGGAGCTGCTGGAAGGTGCCGTCAACTTGAGGGACTGCGAGACATCGCTCAAGCAAATGGACGTTTACGCCCTGGGCCTGGTGCTGTGGGAGGTGGCAACTCGTTGCTCCGATTTCTATGCGCCTGGCCAGGTGACACCGCCCTATAAGGCTCCTTATGAACAGGAAGTAGGTCCGCATCCCAGTTTCGACCAGATGCAGGCCTTAGTGGTGCGTCACAAGGCGCGCCCGCTATTTCCGGCGGGCTGGGGTGGCGGTGCTGCTGCCAAGCTTGTACGAGATACTTGCGAAGATTGCTGGGATCACGATGCAGACGCCAGGCTGACATCACTGTGCGCCGAGGAGCGCATGCAGGAGATGTCGAGCTTGCGCCCGCGGCTTCAAACGCAGCCAGCTAGTCCGCTGCTCAACACCAACAACTTGGCCTCGCCCACGGCTCAGTTGCTCGTTAGCACAATTAGCAACACGACAACAACTGCAGCTGCAGTGCATCAAGCCCAATCACAGATATCGTCAGCCGATGGTGGTTTACTACAGCCGCCGCCCAATCAGCAATTTCCTACAGAGAAGAATCACTTGAGCTACGCACAGCCTCAGCTGCAGCCGCATCTGCAGGGGCGGAATCCTTGCCAGGAGCGCAATCTAGCGCCGCAGTCTATACGGACGCCGCCGGTGTTAGTTGAGCGCAGTAAGAAGCACAGCTTTCAGCCACAGCAGGAGCAGAGCCTGTCCTGCTTGGAGCACGATGTGAGTGTCGAAGAGCTAATTGCCAGCCGTCAGCAGAAGCAGAACTCAAGTCTGGGACAGGGCTTTCCGAAACAGCAAAACACAGATCAGAAGCTACGTGGATGGCATGGTGTGCGCGCCTTGATCCACAAGAAACTGTTTCGCAAGGAGCATGCCGAGGAGCTTTGCAGACAGCTGCAGTTGGGCGAGGAGAAGTCGAATCTCGTGGCAGCTCTAAAGAGCATGGACAATGCTCACCTGGCGAGTGGTCTGAGACGACCCAACAATCTGGATCTGAGTCCGCTGCAGCCATTGGACAGAGCCAATCTGCTGCAGCTTCGCAGCGCGGAGCAACGTACTGGCACACCCGCTCACATAGTGCCACGCTCGCTGTCCAGCAGCCTCATCAAGCACATTAACTGCAATGGGAACAGCAACAACAATTACAATCACAATCACAACCACAACAACAACAACGAGAACGAGCTGCACATGTTGTCCGGCTCCCGGGCTCCAAAGCGACGTCCCGGACACCTGCGCACAAATTCCCTGCTGGTGAGCAGCAACAGCGGCAGCATGCAGCCGCCGACAGAGCAGCAGATGCGCCGCCAGCACAGTCTGGAAGTCTTCCGCGAGGTGTTCAGTGGGCATGGCAGCAGTGAACGACTGCGCGACCCCAGCGAGCGGGTGAAAACGCCCGGAGATGTGCCTCCCTCCGTGCGAAAGGCGCGTGCCTCGAAGACCTTGAGTCTATACGATGATCGCATGATGGACTCGTCGCTCTTAAATATCCTCTAGCATGAGGAGGTTCTGCTGCTAGAGCTTTAAGACTATCATCGGCAGCAGAACTCAAAGGTATCTTAAGTTTCATCAAGCACACATATTCAGCGATAGCCATACCGAGAGCTAACAACTCTCGACCTGATACTTCTTAAATCGGATATTGATAAAACACACACATACATATATCAAACATATATATATTGTATTTTTCAAGAGCATGATCCACAAGTCCTCCCTCATAAGAGACAGATCCAGAGAAATCTAGAAGTATATGTATTTTTCCACCAATCATCGTAGCGTTTAGTGCAGTAAACAACCAAAGTCCTTATAGGTTAAAATAGACTGCAACAGAATAGTACAGAGTAGAGGTATATAGAAGAAGTATATAGAGCAGGTAAATCAGTATAGGCGACATATTTTTGACTTGAACTGGACGTTATGCAGTCTGATTATAGTGAAACGATAGTGGTTTAGTGGATAAGTTCTCAATAGAATTGAGCTTACAGGGCGTAACTGTACCTCGGTTAGGATCAAGCAGAATGGGGCTTTCAGTGGGCCAACACGTTAGGAACAACTTTTTTAAAAATATATACACATAATGTAATGCATATATAGCTGAAAAACGCAAATATATTTAGACTTAAAACACGATCATATATAACGACTGTCTGGGGCTGGGGCTGATACTAAAGCATACATAAAGGAAAGGAAATATCCGTATGTAGCCCAGAGTCCAGAGCAGACACACACGCCTATTTTTGCAAGTATTATATGAACCCATTCGAAAGCAACTCTGACACCACATTAAGAATTTCATGCGTATGCCTTTCTATTGTATTCAGACTTAGAGATCGGGAATTAGTTTTGTTTATCATTTATGTAGTACGTGTAGACCAAGACACCCGCAGCCTTTTAATTACAAATAATATAAATATATATAAAAATAAACACTAGTCATATGATTTACATTAACTATAAATATATTTAATAAACGTTTATTTAACTTCATTTATTAAGGAAAATAAACAATGAACTCCAAGTGTACCTCACTCACTCGCTTCACTTTGAATTGCAAATCACGCAGGTCGCCGTCTCAGCTCGATCAGCACCGGCGCATTGGGTTTGTTGATCAGCAGAGTTTCAATATCCAGCTCGACATCCGCTTGGCCCCGCCAGATGAGCTCATAGTTGCGCAGCAGCTGTGTCGAATAGAATTATAATTTTAAATTTCTTCGCCGTTGAGCAGATGATGATAGAGATTACCCTTAAGAGCAAGACGTGCATATTCTGTTCAGCCAGGCGGCGAGCAATACAGGCACGCATGCCGTGTCCAAAGGGCAGGACGAGATACGGATTGAGAGCACTGCGTTGCTGCAGCCAGCGCTCGGGCTGAAAACTTAGAGGATTTGGAAAATGTTCAGGCTGGCGGCAGGCAATCATATTCTGGGTTACAACGGTCGTCTACACAAATGAATAAGTTTAAGTTATCGATTATTATCGGCATTCTCTGTACCACTTACTCCCTTGGGCACAAAGTAGCCGCTGAGCACTGTATCCTGATTGAGCACACGGCCAAAGCCAATGGAAATGGGATTGAGGCGCAGCGACTCCTTTAACACTGCCCGTGTATATGTAATCTCCGTGCGCAACGCATCCGCGCTGAGCGACTCGCTAGGATTGGGTAGCACTTTGACTGCCTCCGCGTGGAGACGCAACTGCACTTCCGGATGCCGTGCAACATGGTAAAGCAGAAATGCGGAGGCATACGACGTAGTGTCAATGCCAGCCAATAGTAAGTCAGCCGCAGTGCCCACAACATCAAGTCGATCGAGCTGAGGATTCTGAGCGTAGCTAGCAATCAGTGAGGATCGAAAGGAGCTTCCTTGCACGTTCTGCTCCAACAGCTGCAAGGCAACGCTTTCCATATACGATTGAGCGCGCCGCAGCTTCCGATAGCTGGGAGTTTCTATAAAACGCCACAGCTGCAAGCCCTGGTCGGTGGGTAGTATGCAGCTGTTTGTGGTCTCAGCAGCATGCATCAGCTGCGTGGATCGGGAGTTGGGATGCTGTTCCTCAGGCGAAAATGATTGAATGCGCACTCCAAATGTCAACAGGCAGGTGACTAATGCATGAAATGGATTTATTGATTATGGAGATCTATTAAAGAGATGTTTTACAATTTGCTCACGTTCCAAATTCAGCCTGGTTAGCTTGGGTAGCATATCGATGACTGATCCAATTCCAGCTGATTGCTCCAGGAATCTTATGAACTCTAGGGTCACTCCGTCCACTTCGCCGACAAAGTTGCGCACACTTCTCGGCGCACTCAGCTCCTTTTGCAGCTGGGATCGAAGACGCCACCAGTCCGCTCCGTTTGTGGGCAGCAAACCCGTGGTCTTGTAAAGATGCGGTCGCTCTTTGCGGTAATGGGCCAGAGCCAGGTGACTGCGTCGCTGCGGACAGTCACGTTCGTTAAGCAGTGTCGCGATGTCTTTGGGATCATACAGCCAAACAATATCCTGACCCGGCACCATTGTCTCCCTCACAATAGAGCCGTACTTCTCATACTTATCTTGTCCAGCTTTGTGCAACTGCAGCCAGGAGTATGCACCAATCCCAGGCATGTAGTTATACAAATTACCCAGTCCAAACGGCCCGCGTGGCCCCGGCATCGCCTCAAATGGTTTGGCGAACATGCATTGCCGCGAGTTGCAGCAGATTTTCAATAGCTTCGTCAACATTCTGATCCGCTCAGCTGCGTTCGTCGCCGATTCTCGAAAAATACTGAGTCAGAATTTTACGATGGGCAAGCATTTAGGTTTTTCTTTTCTTGCGCCTTCTTTTGTTTCACTTGTCAACGAAAAGGTAACAGAATTCAACAATTTGCCCGCGTTCGTGCCTTGTTTACCTGTGATGCAGACTTAATACCATTCGTTTACCTGATCAAAGAGAGAGAGAGAGGGAGGGAGAGAGTGAATCAGCTGTGCTCTTAAGACTGTTTCTTAATCCATTTCCATTAATCGGAACTAAGCACTGTATACTTTTAGGTGCTGTCGATTCAAATATTTCGGTCTTTTCTATATCTGTTCAGTTAACTAAAGAATTCATTCGGCAACTCCACTCAAGATACGGATTTGCAACTTATCCAAGCCATATTATATAGATATAATCTGGCTGAAGACTGAAAAGATAGTATTGTCTGGACGGCTGGATAAACAGATACAAATACATTATATTACTATAGAATATAATAGAATTAGATCAGAAACTTATTATTGTAATACTTAAGATAATGAATAAATATAATAAATTACACTTAAATAAATTACAATCTTCCCTCGGAATTTGATTTAATAATAGTAAAATAGAATATTGAAATAAGTAAACAAAAAGGTATATATTAAGTAATAGGTATATAACGTATATAAATAGTAAGAGTCTTACGAGTCTTACGAACTATGATTTAAAGGCACATGCAGTTTGAGTGTGAAACAATAAAGTTAAATTGTGTCATTCTGTATAACGCATTTAGCTCCAAACTGAACGTGCCTTTAAATAAATAAATAATTTCAATAAAGTAAGGAAAATAATTATTTAGAGACTAGAGAGTTTTATTTGCAATCTTAGAATGATGGAATGACTGCAAATAATATATGTAGTCGCAACTTATATATAAGTATTTACACTTAATTACATTTAGTACTTCCCGATTTGACAAGATCATTTTGGCAACATTACGTTTTGAATTACTAACAGTTTTGTAATTTTTGTATTACTTATTTACATCTAATACTCATTTTTGCTCATCACTCGATAGTTTGTCTCGATGTAAAAACACCTCTAATTTGAATCTCTATTCCAAAACTAATCTTCTTTTTTATCCTCTTGCGGTTTGGCTTTTCCCCTTTTTTCTTTAATGCGTTTTACCTTCTTTTTGTTGTTTAAGATTTGCCAAATTAGAAGAATGAAATTGCCAAAGAAGAATAGTATGAAAAGTAGGGGAATAATTATAATTTCCATAGATTTTCTAATTAGGTAAAACTTCCCAGAAGACTTGGGCACCGACAAATGCTTGAAGAGTTTTGGCTGACTAACCAATTGCTCCGCATGCCAAACGGCTATATCCAAGGGTTTCAATTGCCGAGTGCGAAAATTTTGTTGTGCTTGCTGCATTGTTTGCAAATAAGAATCGTCACGTACCAATCGCTTGAGAGCTGCGGAGAAGCTGTTCACTTCAAACTGATTCGGTGAAACTCGAACTGCCAAATGACGTTCCTCCAAGCGTTGAGCATTCTGTAATGCAATCAGACAATTAAATATATACAAATGATTCTGTTGTGTAGCCCTTGCTTACATTGATCTGATCCATTAGCAGGGGCAACACAATGATTGGGACTGCATTGTAGACAGCTTCCTGGATACTGAAGCTATCTCCATGGGTGAGGAATACTTTTACATTGGACTGAGCTGAAATCATAAAGCAAGAGTTGAGACAAGATTCGAATCGAAAGCGGCTTTCAGCTAACCCAAAATATTTTGCTGCATATTTTCCACCACATTGATGGCCCTCAAATTGTAAAAGTTCTCCGATAACTGTAGATCCCTCATATTGTTCACATTCCAAAGAAAGCCAAACTGGCTGTACTCCCTGATCATGGTTTCAACTGCCTGTACACCCCGGCCATACATCAAATCAATATACGGCAGATTTATAAAGATGACTCCCTCGGAGAAGCGATCAATAAATTCCTGCGTGCTAAATGGCAACGGTTCCGACTCGGACCGAATATGCATGCCACCCACCTCTATCACGTTCGGTGGCATGTTCTGCACGTAGTCCAGAATCGGATGCGTGTTGAGCAGGACCACCTGCACCTCGGGCGTGTAAAACCCGCTGCCAAGCATGCCGTTTAAAACGGGCTGCACCACAGCCCATTGAATGCTATCAGGAAATAGGATTGGGTTGATTAACTTTCTTTAGTCCGAAGTCCTTTAGATTCATCACTTACAATTGCTCGGCCAGGTACATGACATGGTTCTGTAGGCGGTGCCAGTAGTTCATGTCAAAAGGCAGACGACTGGTGAAGTGCGGAATGGTTGCAGCGCTGATTGTGTTCTCAGCTTTAACCAACTGAGCTAGGTCTGTCGTCAGCTTACCACCGCTGACGGCCAGTACGGGCACAGAGCGAAGCTGGGGCAGCTTTGTCATTAGGCATTCCATAGAATAGGTGGCATCGTAAATAATCAAGTCAAAGTCCCCCTCCGGAATGTAAAAGTTTTTGAAAAATTCTGTGTCAGCCGTGAAGCGACATGTGCCAAGCAGCGCCTCATACCAAATGAGCAGCTGCTTGATATCCCAATAGCTCCGGTAGTGACCCCTGGCGTCTGCATAGTGCTTCATAACCACATCGTATTCGTTGATCAGTGGAATGCTGGTTATACCCGGTATATCTGCATCGATTTGTGAGCTAATCACTGTTAGGTCGTGGCCACGGCCAGCGAGTGTTTGGAAGAAGGGCAGCACCCAGCCAGGATTATTGTGCGCCGGAGTGCCAACAATGCCCAAAATCCGAGCAGCATTCAACTGCTGCCAATTGCAGCACGTTAGCAGCAACAGCAGCAGCAGCGGCAAATTTGCCACAAAAGATTTCATATTACCAACCGCTTGCACCGCCTCAACGCGACTGACTCACCGCAGGTTCTGCCGGCACTGATAAGATAATGATAATCAACGCAACGTAAACCAGCCGATAAAGTTTTGTTTTGTTTAGTTTGTTTTCCCCTAGAGAGAGTTGTGTGCTCTCAAAATAAATACAAAATGTTGAATAACGCACACATAAAGACTAAGCATGACTGGCTTGGTAAAGCCTTCTATATTCATAAAACTAACCAATCTGGAACTGATGGGTAATGTTTGCTCGAAAGAAATATGGTTGCAAGCTCCATACAGGAATAACCAACTCGACAAATTATATTAACAAAAAAAATACAGAGGAGTAACTGACTTTAGGATTAATTAAAGTGAGTGCTCTCGAACTCCGGGAAATTAATCGTAGAATAAGTGTTGTAAAAACAGATAAGCTCAACTCTATAGCTTTTACTATTGTAGCTTAAGAGATTACCGCAGTCATTCCAACGAGCATGATTACATCGTACCGATCATTGACAAATATATGTACTTTATGAGGTTTGTTACTTCTCTTCCGATTTCGCAATTTTAAAAACCCAATATATTCTACTTTTTATAGGTGCAATCATTCAGAAATGGAAATGAGTTTGTCTTATGCCTTTATGACTTTCTTGCTATCCTTCTGCCTGTCTGCATGAACTCAAGCTCTTTCGGCAGTGCTAAAGGTAGACACACTGAATGAAAGTCAGCAGAGAACGAGAATCTGTATTGATTAGCAAAATCGGGAAATTGAGCTGGTAGTGTTTTTATATATTCTACTTTTTATAGGTGCAATCATTCAGAAATGGAAATGAGTTTGTCTTATGCCTTTATGACTTTCTTGCTATCCTTCTGCCTGTCTGCATGAACTCAAGCTCTTTCGGCAGTGCTAAAGGTAGACACACTGAATGAAAGTCAGCAGAGAACGAGAATCTGTATTGATTAGCAAAATCGGGAAATTGAGCTGGTAGTGTTTTTAGCGTGAATGAGTATTTTGCAGTCAGTAGCGTCCGACTGCAACGTTCTTATTTTTTTTATTTATTTATAAATAATATAGAAAAACTATATTACTCTGAAAAAAGTGATCTGATCGATTTACTATTTGACACAGCATGCACGCTTATTGACAGTATATTGAAGAACAAATACAACTATAATATACGTAATTTAAAGCTGATAATTGATTGAAAATAATATACTATAGTAATAACAAAAGGATGGGCTGGGTATGTTTACTGTCTATCTCAAACATTTGCAAAGATTAAATTGTGTTCAAGTTCAAATCTTTTGTAAACAATACACGTTCTTATCAGCTCTCACATGGGATCACTATAAGAGCAGAAACCAAGCTTGGCAACCGCTTAGTAGTTGGCAAGATGAAGACTGAGATGTGTCTCGGCATTCGCATTGCTTTTGCGATACAGCTGTTGGCTGTCGGCAGCGTATCGGGCGCGAATATATTGGCATTGATGGGCATGACGTCTCACAGTCACCATATATGGCAAGTAGTTGGCATAGCAGTGGAGTCTGAACATGAGTCTCACGAAAGATTATCACTTGCAGGAATAGCGTATTGCTATATGAGTTGGCTGAAAGGGGTCACAATCTGACCATATTGTCCGTAGACTTACCTAGGACGCACGATAAGGTTCCAGCCAATGTCAGCTACATACACCTGGAACGTGCCTACGACTTCTATGATGCGGAAGGTAACGATAAAATTGATATCAACGCATTCATTGGCATTGGCGACTATGTGACCATTCCGCTTCACTATGATTTCGGCTTGAAGACGGCGAAAAGCATAGCCAGCTCAAAGGGCATGCTGCAGCTGCTAAACTATCCACAGGACTTTAAGTTTGATGTGATTATCAACGACTATACCTTGGGGCCATATTTGCTGGGCTTTGCGCACAGATTCCGCTATCCGCCTATTATTGGCATAACAGCCTTTCACAATGCGCCCATAACCCTCGACTTTATGTCGAATCATTATTTTCCCGCACTTGTTCCCTATTTCTCAACTCTGTATACTGCGAGCATGAGCTTCTTTCAGCGTTTAGATAATACGCTTATATTTGCAGCGGACACAATGTAAGCACAAAAAAAAAAACAATTCCCCAGACGATTTATCTAACTTATCAGATTTTCATAACTAGCTATCGCCGATGGTTTTACAATCCCCAACTGGACGAAATAATGCGACCCATTTTCGGGCCAGACATGCCGTCCCTTTCAGATTTGGCGAAACTTACAAAGGTTTCACTGGTTAATTCCCATCCAGCCACCGACTATGTGGAGGCCTTGCCACCCAATGTTGTCGAGGTGGGAGGCATGCAGGGTAAGCCGGGTAAGCCCCTACCCACGGAACTGGATGAATTTATGAGAAGGGGCAAGCGTGGAGCTATATTATTTTCATTGGGAACCAACATGCTGCCCCAAAATGTGGGCAGGGAGACTAAAGTACGAATCGTGGAGGCCTTCATGAAATTGCCTGATTATAATTTCATATGGAAGTTCGATGAGAAGTTTTTGAATTCCATTCCGATGCCGGCCAACGTTTTGGTCAAGGATTTTCTACCTCAGAGCGATATACTGAGTAAGTCTTAAATATTTAACGGTCATACATATGACTCAATGATTGTCTACGATAATTTCTAGGCCATAAATCTTTGGTCTTGTTCATCTCGCACTGCGGTGGATTAAGCACCCAGGAAGCGACCTGGCACGGTGTGCCTATTGTCGGTATTCCTCTATTCCTCGACCAATATCGGGTAAGTTTATTCTCTAGGGTATTTCGATAGCTACTGCAACAATTCCTCTTTTACTTAGAATCTCATTCAAACGATTTCTGCTGGCGCTGCTGTCCAGGTCAACTATTTGAATATGACCACCGCCCAGTTGGTTGCAGCCATCCGGGAGGTCGCCGAGAACAAGAGTTACGCGCAGGCCATGAAGCTACGCTCCCGACGTTTACGCGATAATCCTGTGCCACCCTTGGAGCTGGCCGTGTGGTGGGTGGAATACTTGCTACGTCATCCCGATCCGATCCACTTGCACTCGACAGCCAAGGAACTGAACTACTTTCAGTCGCATTCCTTGGATGTAATCGCTTTTCTAGCATTGATTCCCTTGTTGCTTATTTATGTTCTGCAGCGCCTATGTCCCAGTAAAAGGACACGGAGGCACAGCAGGAACCATCGCAAGAACGATTGAATAAATAGATTTGTATAATGAAATACTTTATTTACTTTTGTAAAACTAAATATTATACAAGAAATGTTCGTTATTGCTATAATTTCTAGGCAACGGGTGCTCATTATTTCTAAAAAAAAAAAAAATCAAATTACACAAACAATTAAGAAACATACATATGTATATATTTTGATACTTTTGATTCTGAGATTTGCATAATGAACAACTATTAGCAAAGAAATTACTCATTGATTCTAAATCTAGGTGTGTGTGTGTGTGTGTGGGTGTGTGGGTGTGGGTGTGGGTGTGTTTAGTTTATTTACGTGTTGTTAATATGGCAAGATTAATACATGAAACTATTTTCACTTACTGCACCGACAGTGAGTGCCCCTAATGAAGCTTTAGTCTAACTAAATCTAGGCGCGAATTGCACATTGGATTATTAATAAATTAAGTTAAATATACATATAAGTATTAAATTAATTAACACAGATATTCGTTTTGTTTGTTATGTTGTTCGTGTGTTCTTGTGAGAAGTGTTAAAGCGTGGTTATATACAGATTAACAAGCGAGTGGATTATTCACTCTGTGAAAATGCTTTTCAGTTAGTGAATGCGCCTCATGCGAAGCGCGACTTCTTGTTCCTAAACTTGAGGCTGTTCGGTTAGTCTTGGTGCTTTGTGGGGAGGGCGTGGGGACAGATTGTGGAATGGTTTTGATTAATTGCTATGACAAGGATGCTTGTGAGGCGTTTCACTCGTTCACCAGCTGCGCTGAACCGGAGTCGTCGTAGGGCGCTCCATTTGCGCCCACATACTGATTGTTATTTCGGTGCACGAAGCCACGTCCTGGCGCTGCATTGTAGTAGACGACGCGACGTATGCCGAACGGATCCACATAGCCAAAGCTGCCCGCCCGCTTGCCATCCACCTGGGCCTCCTCATGGTACTGCTTGGGCAGCACATAGCGGAATCCGTTGCGTGTCACGCTGACCCCATCATAGTCGGAGGCATCCAGGTTGTTGCTGTGCAACGGACGCAATCGGCGGCGGTACGCCCGCTCCGGCAATGGTGGCAACAAGGCCGAATCCAATGCATTCACGTCCAGTGGTAAGTTGGATGTGTATAGGCCATAAGCACTGCGCGGGGGCGTGGCTGAGGGCGCATAGTGATAACCTGCATCGCCAATGGAGGGCGGTGCAGCGAAGGGTGCGGGTGTTGAATAACCAAATTGATCCTGCACCGCAATAGGAGCAGGAGTCGTGGACACAATGCCAATGGCTGCTGGGCGAGGACGAACTTTTCTGCGATGTGAGCTCAGAGGCGGCAGCATGGACAGCTCTGGTGCCAACAGAACTGAAGAAGGAGCAGCCTCATACACCGATGGACGCGCCGTCGTTGAACCAATCACAGCAGCGAAGCGACCCGGCGCAAAGCCATGATCAGCCTCCTCATCGTACACGTTGATTGCGTTGATGTCATCGATGGGCTCCGCGTTGGGCCGAATGTGCACATTGCCGCCCAACAGCTGATTCCGAGCTCTTGGCAGCTCATCCGGATAGTGATCGAATCCTAGCTGTGTTTGTGGCTCTATCTTGGCTGCCTGCTCGGGCGGCAAATAGTTCAGCTTACCCACGCCCGAGTCCAGGTTTGCAGTGGCCAAATTGGGTGAGCTATACAATGGTGGTGCAGGCGTGGTAGTTGACGTAGTGCTGCTATAGCCATAGCCATGCTTGCGATAGCCTCCAGCTACGCTATTACCACCTGCATTGCCATCGACCAGAACGCCAGACTGAGCTGGCGCTGCCTTCGTGGACTTGATTGCCTCCTGCAAATGGCCAACATTTTTGAATAACTGGATGTGGGTATTTTATATCATTTATTAGTTACCTCAATGCCTCTGTTGTGACCCACAAAAATTGTCTTGGACTTTAGTATACGATATCCCTCCTTATCGGCGATGTAATCCTTTTGCCGCAAAAAGCCGGCAGCATCGATCCAGGCTTCTGTGCCTGAAAGTAAATTTGTTAAGACAATTTAGTGTCTACACTATACTTAAAATTTTATCCAAGCTTAAAAGTCTTCTTCATGATTTATCATTTCCTCTAAATGTGATTTATTGCAAAAATATTTGTTTAATTAAGCAGCAACTAGTCGTTAGTTAATAAGTGTCTCTCGTTTTGGACTTACCAATGACTGTGCCGTCCTGCAGCCGTTTCTCCTTGCGGAACTGTCCGTTGTCGGTCTGAAAGCGGAAGTATCTCTCAGGTCCCTCATCCGTTTGAATGTGGTACTGACTTTGACTCGCATCGCCCCACGAGGCTGCTGCCAACGCTGCCAATGCCAGCTGCAATGAAAATTGTCGACAAGAGGTCAGTAACTTGCCAGCTGTGATTTGCCAGTTGCCAGTTGCTACTTGATACTTGGCACTTGGCACTAGTTATTTGCCAGTTGAGGCTTGTATTTTGACTAATGGCATACGGCATATGGCAATAGCCGCATATCCGCTGGTAATGCATGTGGATCTGGCCAAACGTGGCCAAGTGCAGCAACTGCAGTTAGCTAAATGCCAACAGGTAGCTATTGGCGATGCTTAACTTGGCCGAAAACGTGCTGTCATCGGTGCACTTCAATTTCAGAGTCAAGGTGACATGATGAGATACAACCACAGCGCGCTGCAGCGGTTGCACAACGCAATGCAACGCAGCAACAAGTTGCGAACGGAAATGTGGCATGTGAAAGTGTTTGTTTTGCGATTGCCGCAACCACATCGAACGGCGACGTAGCTGAACCGGTTATGGCACACACGTTGCGTATTCGCCGTGTGGCTCAGAAATTATAATGCTTGTAATTCAGGGACAAGGTTGCCGTTGGCGCGATTGGCGCATTGAGATTCTTTTGCCAATTATTCTAATGCCGCCACCCGCACGTAATCACCTCAAGTGCCTCAATTAATTAAGCATGCAGTCATAAACCACTCACAACTGCCGCTCGATGGGGGCAGCGACCGGGTGCGTCGCCGCGGCGGCCATGTGGGCGTCTGCCACTGCGAATTGTGGTTTGTGCGCTTCAATTAAGCTAATGTTTTCGCAGCTGACATTTTTATTATAATTTTGTGCTTGTTACCCGATTCGCGTTCGCTTGTTGCTGTATTTATTTTGCTTTAATTAATTATTAGCTAAAATAATGTGTGTGTGTGTTTTTTTTAAGGTGTCGCCTTATGACAGGCTTCGTTTTCGCTTTGTATTTATTTGTATTGTAGGTTGTAAATATGAATAATAATAAATCTTTAGAAAAAAAATGGAGTTCAAATGAATTGCGTATTTTTTTGGAATTACTGAGCTGAACTCGAACTGAGGTTGATATTTGATTTCGCATTCTGAAACTAATTATTGGACTTTGTTCATAATTGCTTTGGCTTTGTGACTTAATTAATAAATATTTGTAATTCATTTATTTGAATTAGCGTTGTGATTAATTCGATTTATGACTAACATCTCATCTGTCAATCATGCACAATTACCTCAATGAATGAGTAATATGATATGTGCCGAAATACTCAAGCACTTTCTAATGATCGTATAAAAGTCCCCATTCCCAATCCCATTCCCATTCCCATTCAATTACAATCAATTTAAATATTTGCGCATTAGCGTCATAGTCCATCAACGGCGATTTACACAGCTAGGAATTTATTTCATTTGCTAACGCAACGTAATAAATTGTGCAAAAATTATTATAGCCATTTCCGTTATGGGGCTAAAGACGGCAGACGGACTGGTGGAGTCGCTCCAGCGATGACTGTGGCAACAACGAGAGTAAAAGTGCCCACAGCCACAAACCACTTCGAGAGCAGCGAGAGCAAAGATCTGGAAGAAATGTTAGTCCAATTTGGCGGCGCAGTTACTCAACCGGTTGGCGTTGGTGTTTGCTCCAGCCTTAGCCGCAGCAGCAGCCGAAGCCGAAGCCTGGCAACATGTGTTTATGTTGTTATTGTTGTTGTTGCTGTTGCAAGTGGCGGTGGCAATGTTGTCGGTTGCTTGCCGCATGTTGCTGGCGCTGGTTACGTGAGAATCACAAGAGTCAAGCGACTCCTTTTGGGCGCGAGCGCGCCTTAAAAAGAAAAACAAAAACAACAACCAAAACAAAAAAATCAAAAGTGGAAAATCACGTTTTTCTTGGCGCGAGATTTAAGTGCCGCTTTTTGTTTACGTTATTGTTATTGCTGCTGGTCGAAATGGTAACAAAGTCCGTTAGCTCTTGCGCAACAATCTTTTATATAAATACTTTTTTTTTTTGGCATAATTTACGCAGCTCAATTGTCTGCCTGGCCCCAAAATTCTATAAAGCGAGCAGACTGCAATTTGCGAGAGTCGCTCACAGACCAAACAGTTGAGCAACTATCTCTTTATATCTGCCCTCTTTATAGTGCCCTCGGCCATCGGCTGTTGCCTTGCCCCAAACTGACCTTCGCTGTTGTAGTTTCTTAATTAAAAATCACTTCAATTATACTTATGCGAGCGCTCTAAATTTATTAAATTAAAAAGAAAAAGAAACGCAAATAAAACTATGATAAATGATCGCAGCTTGCGATTTTGTCTGCCACAACAGACATTCTACCAGCAAACATTTTTCAATCCATTTAAACACAGCTCTAATGAATGAAGCACACCCAGAGCGATGACGGCGAGCCTTTCATATTAAGCTAAGCGGCGTGTTAGCCTTTCGCTTCATATGTGCAGAAAGCAACCTATACATCATATATAGTTATGCATGTAAACTACCCACACTGTCTGCTGGAATTGACTGATAAACATATGTATAATCATGTTAATCACAATTTGTTGCCGCTTCCGTCTTGGAATATGCCAAAACACGGGCATCAAAACTAAGCAAATGGATAAATGTAGCGCATGCAAAAAAAAAGTGAAGAAAAAAGAAAACAAAAGACTTAAGACACAAACCTGTAGCATAGCATGCAAATATACAGTTGTTGTTGCCGTTGTTGTATTTTGTGGTTTTTGTGGGTTTGTAGGCGTATGGGAATCAGTTGATTTGTCCGTTGGTTAGTCACACGCTGATTAAAGCAACCATAAGTTTTAGCTAGAAACTTGTGGGATTTTCTCTCAATTACAATGGCTTTCGACTGGCATTTGAGCATTGGCAAACATATCGGGGGGCCAATGAAGCAAATAAAAATTTTTAATTGCTCAAATTCCACAAAAACAATGCCCCGAACAACATGACAAACATGAAATTCTATATTAATATGCGGCGATTAATGAAACATTTCATTGGGCACAATCGATTCCGAGAATGTGCGCCATAGACACACAGCAAAACGGAACGACTGAGTGAGTGGCTCTGCCTGCCTATTGAGTTACACATTTCGACGAGACACCCACACCCAAGCACAGCAGAGGGTCTCTGAGTATGTGAGCTTATGAGCAGCTACTGACAGACCGCCGTCAAATTTCGAGCATAGCCCAAATTACTGTGGGAGCAGCAGCAGCAGCAGCAGCAGCAACAACAACAAATACAACAGCCGCTATAAAATTGTATTAAATTTCGTTAGTTGATTGACTTTTGGTAACTGCAAAAAACAAAAAATCAAAAAATTAAAAAAAATTGATTGCCTTTTTTGGTCAACGCTTTTGGTGCTGCGATTTCCTGTTTGTTTCTTGAGGCATTAACAACAATTTGCTAGAACTTCAATTGAAATTATGATTTGGCAAGTCAACACACACATATGAAAAATGCCCGCAATGTGTGTTGGTGTTTGATTTGTTGGCACATGTTCTCAAAACAGGCAATGCAAACCACGCGCCTCTGAGCCAGCGTCCGCCCGTCTTGTTAGTATTATTCAAAACTGACCTGCATCGCACTAGCTGCTGCATTGAAGCCCCCATTCGGGGTAACCCAGTTTTCGACATTTGCATTTGGCAGCTGTTGCTACTCGGCTACACATTTGATAATTTCTATAAATAAAATCACATCCGACGCGCTCAGCTGCGGCATGCTCTTGCCAATACTCAAATACTCTACTAAAAGCTTCGAGACTCTGTAGCTGCTTACCTTATTTATTGACAGAGGTCTTAACATCTTTTTAGAAGTGTTTAACTTTCAGCTTTGCATTAAAACTTATTGAATAATATTGCAAAGCATGACGCACAAGTAGTCTCTATCCATCCGCAACTAGTTTGAGTAACTATCACAAAGTTCGCAATGTACAATCTCTTGTAAGGGCATACAAATTTCGTCATGCCATAAGTGGCAATTTTCGCTGTAGTTGTTTGTTACTGCGCGACTGCCATAGATCATTTAACAAATTGCGAACAAAACTGCATTCAGACAGTTTGACTTGCATTTGTCGCTGTCGCTGTCGCTGTCGCCGTCGCTGGCTTCGGCTCAAGCTCTGCCTCTGGCATTGCATCATATGTGCAGCCATTTTTGTGGAACTTGCCAAATGCGTAATACTTGTGGCATGCATGAGGTGTGAAATGGCGCTTACGTGTAATGCTCGGCAAATATGGCGAGATGAGAGATGAGTGAAATGTGATTGTTCCACTCTGAATGCGAATGCTCACATCCACCCACAATGCAGCTGCGATGCGCGTGTCAGTCACGCAACAATCTGTTCGAACAGAACAGAATAGAATATGGCACTTTTTGTGGAATAATTATGCAATTGGCATGCAAACATGCCAGTCGGCTGTTAAACAATTGTACATGCATCATAAATAATAAGCCATAAACATTATTATGACTTTTATGCGTTTTCGTCACGGCGACAAGGTCAGCTACGTCTACCTAGCAAGAATCAATTGGGCAGCTCACGTAGGCGGTTAAGTTTTTCACGCGCTTCCGAAACTTTTCACTTTTTGTTGTTGTGCGCTTAATGGCTTTGCTTTTTGTTTAGATTATGAATATTGTTGAGTGGCCGTTTAATGGGATTGCATAACGCGGATAGAATTGTAGGTGGCGCGCCCAAAATGTTTCGAGCCGTGAAATGTTATGTAATCTCTCTGCTGCCTGCTGTCTGTTGTCTGTTGTCAGCTACAAGTTGCATGAAGGCCGTTTGTAATTAGGCAGCCAGCTATGAAGTGGATGGAATCTTAGCAAGCGCCCAACAGGCATGAAAATTGCTCAGCGCCGCACTGACTCATCAGAAATGCGTTTAAAACGTATAAACGGGTTGAAGGCTAGGAAAATGTGGCATTGACTGATTGGATATAAGCAAAGGAAAACCGACTATGCTATGTGTCGCCATAAATCACATACAACGTTCACCGAATGTGTAGCAAAAGCTGTCAATAGTGACACTCGCACGCACCAATACCAAATACATTGTGCACCTTGGCTTGACAAGTTCGTGTCCTCAGTCTTTTGCTTAATGTGTGCCGATTCTTTTGAGCCGCAACGCATCAGTGCTTTATCGGCTTGGCGCTTTGGGCCGGCAATTTGAGTTTTTGCATTTTGCAAAGTTTCCGCATTTTGGGCACTGCACTTGGCTGCTCCAATTTGCGAGTGTTCCAAGTGGGTTACAGTCCAAGTCCAAACGTTTTGTGGCCAAAGAAACCAAAGCGCGCTCGTGACATTCGGGCCCACAAGAGAGTGAAAGTTGCACGAAGGAAGACAACAACAACGGCTACAACGGGTACAATATATTCAGCTCAGCTTCGACATGCCCCAATGCAACTTGGCATAGCCAGTGTAGCCGTTGTTGTAGTTGTTGTTGTTATCGTTGCTGTTGTTGTTTTTGGCCATGTTCGATGTGCGATCGTGTTTTAATTTCGTGTTGTATAAAGCTTTTTTCATTGTCAGCGGCGTGCGGGCATGCAACTTGCATTGTTTGCCCAAGTTGGATGCTTCTTTTGGTGCCTGGCTAAAATGCTAAACCGTATTTCATAATTGCTGTGGGTTACTTAGTGGCGTCAATGTACATCGTAGGCTATGCAATGCTGTTTTATTTCTATTTTCTTCACTTATTTAGGTTTTTGCTTTTGCTCACAAAACATTCGAAAACAAAAACAAAAATCAAAACATTCAAAAAGAAGCAGCCAAATTAATCAAAGTAATTGGCCTGCTCAGGGCGGGGGCGGTTGTGGTGGGGGCGTGGGCCGCTTTTGCCACTTGGTGTATGAGCTGCGTGTAAATGAACTTCATATGCATGCACGTATGAGTATCTCACAGATAAGACCATGTGGGAAAAGCATTTTGGCAGCGTTTACAAGCTGTTGTCGCTATTGTTGTTGCTGTTGCTTTGGGCTGGGCGCCGAGCGCCGTGAACTGTGTCAGCAATGTTGCATTTTATGCAAAATGCCGCTGCGTCAAATACCAAAGTCACTGATTAAAACGCCAAACTATTCGCCAGCCAAATGCAGTGTGTGATAATGCAGGTTTTATTTGACTTTCCAAAGGGCCAACGACAGCGTGACTTTGGCATAGTTTTAATGGCCGTTCACTCTGATCACTTACATTGTGAGTCGCTCAGGCACCACAGAGAGACTCATTTGTGGATGCGTGGGCTACACCTTGGATATAGCATTTTGATAAACCTAACCAACAAGAGCTAACCCGCTATCTGGCGACACTGTCGTACCGTGGTTCACTGTGTGGGCACAGGGACACAGCACAGCTTCGCGTGGTTGTCTTGTTTGCACTCTAACAACTTCCAGTTGCGGCTGTCAGTTGTTCTCGCTGAAATATTTGAGACAGAAGTGCGACAAGGCGTGAGTCGCAGTCGTAGACACAGGCATACTAATGGAAAATTATGGCAGCACAAAAATGTTAAAAATCTCAAATCAAAGTACAAAGTGCATGTACTGAATTTAAAAAAAAAAAGAAAAGATTATAAGCCTAATGAGTAAATATGACAAACAGATGAAAATGTTTCAGTTGAATGTGGGAATGATAACATTTAAAGTCTTTAATTGGACATACAGAACTCGCTTTAAATTATATACCTTTTTTTATTATATATTATATATTATATATTATATATTATATATTATATATTATATATTATATATTATATATTATATATTATATATTATATATTATATATTATATATTATATATTATATATTATATATTATATATTATATATGTAATTAGTAAGCGACACTCTAGTAGAACATATTTGACATATTTATATATTATATATAATTTATTATTTCTTATTTATTATCATATGCTCAAAGCATTTAACACCTACTCAAGTCCCAAATGAGAACAGAATATTGTCTTTATGTAAACAGGTAAATTATCCATTTATTACACGTTTATTGCTTTTTTACGCTCTAAACTCATTCTAATAAATGAGTCAAGTATAATGTGTGGGGAAAATTATGCAACAGATTCTTATATATGCACATACATATATATTTATATATCTGATTAGCATAACGACTTATTAATGTCCTCATAGTATTTAGTTTTGTATTTTTATTACTCAAGACCAATACAATCGAACGTTCAAATTGACTTTATAGAAAATCAAAAGCATCTCACATACGAGGAAATTAATAAATCGTTTAATAATATTACTAAAACTGTTAATCCTCATAATCCTGAAAAATAGGATATGATAATAATACATAATAATACTATAATAATGTTAAAGATTTCTATGATGTTTTTAAATATATTATCAAAAAATAATTATACTAAATTATATGAATGATTTCAAAATGTATACATTGTAAGGCAATGATGATGATAATTTTCCTGTTGATACTAATAGAAACTATTATAATAATAATAATTATGATAACATTTACAATTATGTTCATGAATCGTTTAGTTCAAAACATCTCCCATTCTACAACCTCGACTTGAGAAACCTCACGTATTTATAATTTTGTTTATTTAATTAGCATTCAACTGAATTTATTTTATTTTATATTTGATGTCACATAATTCAGGTAGAATAAAAATAATTGAATTGCTCCACAAAAGATCCAAACATGTCGACTCCCAAACGCGTCATCTTCCCACATTACTCAGACGAACACATTGCTTTGACCCGTAACCCGTAATTCATGCATTTGAACATGGTCATAAACATTTAAACAGCAGCTGTGGCTAATTTGTTTGAAGCACCATTAAAATTTTGCAAATTGGCTACAAATATTGGGCTGTTAATTGCCTTAAGTGAGAAATTCCATTTGCAACTCAGGCGTGTGAACCAACTAATTAGAATTCAATTTTTGTTGTTATCTAGGCATTTCCCAAAAATTTCTTAGCCCCTTTTAGCTTAGCCGCACTTTGGGCAATTGGGTCAGCCAATAAAACAAAAAATTGCAGCATCATTGTTAAGAAAAAATAAGAAAATAGAAAAAAAAATAAAAATAAATACAAATAAATAAAGTTGCTGTTATTTCGGTGGGCTTTATTTTTGACTATTCACGAAATGCGATTTTAATCAAGGTTCATTATGGGGCGTTCAAAAATTTATGGCTAAATAATTTATGCGTAAAATGCAAAACAAAATGCCAAGCAAAATTTCATTGATTTCGGTGTCTCGAGCTGTGGCGGCGGCATGTTACATTTGAAATGATATTTAATAATATGTAATTGTGAAATGCAGAAATGAGAAATGAGCGAATTAAAAATAGTCTGGCATCCATGAGCTCAAGCTCAGCATTCGGAGAGTTTACATAATTGCTGGACTGAAACGGCAAATCTTTTCATATTATTGCTGTCACTCAATCTGAGAGCTTGTCTCCATCTCTCAGTCTCTCTCTCTCTCTCTCTTTCTGTGCGTCAGTCAAGGTCGGGCAAGTAATCCGCAGACATAAACAAATGCTACAGTTGTTAATTAATTCAGTTGCGCTAATTTTGCTGGCCTATTTCAAATATATATATTTACAAACAATTTTTTTATTTCTTTAACTTGCGTTGCCTTTGCTTTGGCTTTTACAGCTGCTCATTTGCATTTCAAATGCTTATCTTGGACCAGTCTTGGACTTGTCTTGAACGCGTTACCAATTTGCGCAATTGCTGCTGCAATTTGTTTGATTTGTTGCCTTTCAAGGGAGAGGTTTGCCCTGCCCACGTGCTGCTCTCTGCCCACCTGAAATCACATCTTCAAATTTACGCATGCAATACACTCATCTCAAGACAGACGACAGACAAGACAACGCATCAGCACGTACTCATCAGCAGCATCATCATCATTATCACCATTGTATCTTCGTTATCTTTTTGGTTAGACGATGCCAGTGACCTTTGCTATGCTGCTTTTCACATTATTATATTATTTCACTTTTCGACTCTCTGCCTCTACATTGTGTTGTGCATATTACAGGTCAGCCCAGCGCCGAGATCAATATCGGGGGAAGCCCGAAGCAGTTGCTGTCTCATCGTAAGAAAATCGTACTACACGATTTTTGTTGAAATTTTCATGTTTTTTTTTTTTTTTCTATTTTGAAGATTGATTAAAGTTTGATGCCCACTGGTAACTGTTAAGAAATAACGTTTTGCCTATTCACTGAATTCTTTTTATATTCAAATTTAACTAGCCAACTCTAATATGGGTCAAAAATTACAGGTTTGTCTATAGCGAAAACAAAAAAATTATGTTAATCGTTTGTTTTGTTTATATTTTCTTTTATACTTTTGCCACATGAGTAGTAATACGTTCAATATGCATAAATTATTCAAAAGGTTTTTATTAGCAAAATCAAGTAGCACTTAGATATGTAATTGCAATATATTGGCATATGTTTGACACAACTTTTAAGCATATTCTACTCTGATGACTTGACATTGGCTAACAAGATTTAATACTTGTTTCAGCCAGCACTTAATTGCTTTGCTTTGCCTGTGCACCTAGTCAGCGTGTTTGTTGCCCAAGTCTTTCGGCGAAGCTCTTATGACTAAACTCACAATTTGATCTTAATTTTAGTTTTGTTTGTAATTGCTTAATTAGGCAAGCAGAGAAACAAAAACAATGGCAGAAATTCGCTTATGTTGGCAATTCAACCATTTGTGAATTTCACAATTATCGAGATAAAAACAAATGAATAAATAAATCAACGTAAGTGCAACGTTTCTCTTAAATCTTGTCTCTAAGCGCGGCTGAAAACAAACGACTTTGAAATTGTTGCTTAGTTGTTCTTAGTTGAAGCGCTGATAGATTTAGTGCTACAGCTTAAATAGAAAATAAAATTGTGGGAACCATTTAAAAGTATCATAAAATTAGCATTTTAAGTTCCTAACCTAAAACGGCTGCTGAGTCGATATGAAAATCTCGATACTAAAAAAAAAACAACTAAGCTCCATAGATGCTTTTCGATTTCCCTCATTATCGAACTGAAAACTCAAAGAAATATAAATCATAGTTGGCTGTGAAAATTCATAATTGAAGGTAGACGAACTTATTAGGCATTCTTTTTTCATCCTTTGATGTGGACACATCTGAAATTGCCATCGAGCCGAAAACAAAACAAAATCTTAATAAAAAGCACTTTGAACATTTAAATTGCATATAGTATTTACTGGTGAGTGAACTCTGGCTTTCTCATTTGACTTTATTTATTTATTCATTTTCTACAGAAAAAACCGACAACATGTCGGAAGATATAACCGCAAAGTCCTCAATCAAGGACATGACAAACACACCTCTCAACGATTTACAAAATGCTTTGCCCATTTGCCGCAAGCCTCGGCCGGATGTCAACTCGTTGACCGTGCGCCAGTATTTGGATCAGACGGTTGCGCCCATTCTACTGCACGGCTTGCAGGCTCTGGCCCGCGATCGACCCACCGATCCCGTTAGCTATTTGGCCACTTATTTGCTGAAGAACAAGAACCGCTGCGATGAGCTCAACGCGGATGCTATGTGAATTCGTTTCGGTTATTCCCTTTAACACACATTAGGTTTTAAGTATTTTGTTTGCTGACAATCGCTGCTATTCGCTGATTTTACACACACTTAAGAGTTTCATTGCCCGTACTTACCACCAACAGTTGTACACTCTCCAGAAACATGATTCACTTCTGTTAATATCGGTTTAATATAATACCGCACACACGATGTAGGATATAATTGAATATAATATAAATATATCGGTGGGTTTCACACTGTTGCTGCACCACAAGAATTTTGTTTTTGTTGCACTTTTCATTTACTCTGGACAGATTGACAAGGCGAACACACAATATTTGGCAACTGTTGCTGCTGCTGCTGCTGCCAGCGACATCACGCCCGAGCGCGTTGAAGTCGAACGGAAAATTGCACCAAAAGATGCGCCGTTAATAGACAAATCTTTTCTTTTTTTTTGCTTTTTGCTTTTGCGAGTTTAATTAGTTCCGCCGACTGCTGATGCTCCCGCCTGCACTTCCGATGTTTGTGGATGTTAACTGAATAATGACTGATGATTATGATCGTTCGACCGATTTGTCTCTCTCGCACGTCCGTTTGCTCAGCTGGCTCGACTGCCACTAAAATCGCAGCGCTTTTAGTTGACGGTTTAAAAAACTTCAAATTCAAAACGCCAAACGGTTCGGCGCTTCGTTTCGCCGCTCGGCTGGTATCGGTTCGACGACTCGGCGGCGCGACTGCCACGAAGCATAGGCTATGGCCTATGGGAAGGGGGCAGCTGGCTGGCCGACTAGAGGTTGACTCTTGTCTGGGGCGTCACGCTGTAAAGCCGTTGGTTGTCATGGCTGTTAGAAGTAATCTACTTTATGAGCACTCTTGGAGCACTTTCGGACACCATAAGCCGATTTCATTCTGACCACCCGCAACAGTCACGCGCCAAATCGATTGTGTCTACATGTATATCTGCCTGTACTATACATATGTATATAGAGTCTATTAAGCACTGATGTAATTAAAGCTAATTGCCAATGTTTGCCGCGATCTAAAGTTCAAAATTCAGATCGCCAGCTGCTAGTAAATTTATGCAATTATTGATTGATGCTATGATTTGAAGTACAATACTCGACACATCTTGTGCTTCATATTTTAGAAAGGGTTATTTCTGGGTTTTTATGTTTGCCTTGATATTAAACTGTTTGAAAACGTTTACCTGCATTTGAGCTTACCTTTTCCGACAAGAGACGGCTAAGCTAAGGCTTCTACTTACCCTCTAGATTGACAAGCATACTAGTTCAGCTAGTCTAGCTATTATATCACATGTGGCAATGATCATTCTGTCAATCAATAACTACAAGTATGTATAAGTAATTATATTTGCATTTGCCTTTATTGCTGGTACCAAGGGAAAAAGGTGATATAAATTATAAAACTATGAAAATATATTTTAAAATTATATTAAAAATTATTTTAGCATTGAAAGAAAAATTTGATATAAATCAGATATGTTTAAAAACAAATTTTTTGAAAATATACGTTTAAAACAAAACAAAATAAAATAAAATATTTTGATTACAAATTATATTTGCAATAATTATAGCTTTAGTATTAAAAGAAAAACGTGATATAAAGTAAACTTATTAAATAACTAAATTTATTTAAAAATAGAAATTAAATTATATATTTATTTATATTATTTTAAGCTTCGTTTCAGGAAATGTGATTAAATTATAAAAAAAGAAATCTTTAAATTACACAAATTCCAAATTAATATTGAAAGTTATGTCTGCATTTATCTTAATCTAAGTATTAATTGTGTAAATATATATTTACATTAGAGAACATATATAAGTAATGAAACATTTTTAGAAAAATTATATTTGCATTATTATTAGGCTTGAAAGCAAGGAATTATGAAATTGAAAAGTAATTAATATAAAATCAATCAACAAACAAATCACATTTGAGTCAGCAACGTTTGTTTCCCATATAAATATATATGATGGTATGATACAAAAGAGCCATAGAGGAACAACGAACCCACTCAGTGTCATAAAACTAATATATATATAATATTTGTATATTGTATGCATATATGTATATTTGCTTATGCCCACAATCAGGCATTGCCTTGTGACTTAATTTAATTAAAAAATAGCAAAATCGTTGTAATCGCTTGTCTGCCAGAGATCTTGGATCATATAACAACTTGAGGTCTTAAGCTCCAAAGTGGAGTTTGCAAATTGAGCGTAGTCGATTTTGGCGCCAGTATGCTGATTGTTGTTGTGGAATTGTTATTGCCATTATAGTAGTTGTTGTTGTTGTTTTGGTTAGAGTGCGTGGGTGAGTGACAGGCGAAGCCGCTGTCTGTTGGAGCGACGCATTTCAAGGCTGTCGATTGATTCAACTTGTTGCCGCCGGCTGGCGCTTGAGTCGCCACCAATCTGCAAAACCAATAGCAACAGCAACAGCAACAACAGCAATAGCAAGAGCACAAGCAAATCATTTCGCAGCTAGCTGCGCCCATTTCACGCTTGCAATGATTGTGGGCGCTGTTGTGACGTCACAACTTACCAGACTTGCCATGATATCATTTTCCACACACTAAATCACACACGAAAAACTAAACATTTCATAAATCTAAGGCTGAGCACAGTCCAATATATATGTATTTGCAATGCGCTTCAATAAACAAACTATGAGTCGAGTCTCGGCAATTAGTATGCGGCTCACAGAGGCGCGACCCACTGTGCGTATGAGCAACCGAAATAATAGGCAACACGGAACAGATTCGACTACTTGGATTGTTTATGCGTTACAAGCTAAGCAGAATTTAAATATTTAACATGACGCATGCGACATGGCTGTCCAAAAGTGTCACTCAGCTGGTTACGCCCCCTCAACCCCAACAATTGCCCCCGCCCACAACCCACACACATAACATTGTTGTGCGTTTGACAATTGAAATGAAATTGATCGAAACGCGATTAGCAAAATTAATACCAAGCAACTACAACAACAACAACAACAACGACTGACCAACTATAAAGTATTATAAATGTTATCGTATTTGCACATTGTATAATCCAAGTGCGTGCACTTATGGCGCGCACTGTAAAACGCCAGCGACCAAATTGTTCATTGTAAATGAATTGGAATGACAACGTTTCCATGCGATTGGCGATGATGATGGGCAGCAGGAGGAGCTGAATTTCGCATATCGATTCGGCAAATCGTTCAGTGTCAATTTGTAATCTATTTATAAAAAAGCAATCAATACACTGGCCGACTGAATATGGTCGATTTGTAACGGAGTTTGGGTCTTAATTAATTCAAAGTGTTTAGATATAATCGAAATATCATAGAAATGGCGAACCGCCATGAAATTATTAATCAAGGCCAGCGATCTTAGCCAGTCTCAGAACTAGTCGAACTATGTTCACAGAACTATATTTTATCTATCGTTAACCGTTATTGATGAACTGAAGATCATATCTTGGACTAATTTGTATAAAATAAACTTAAAAATATTTTATTTCGAAAATGAATAAAATGAAAAATGATTGGCGGGGACACTTTCGATCCTAAGATTATTGGTTGTTCTTGTTGGAGCAATTAATTTGGATATCTTTAGAATTTATTGATAATATCTCAATAAAGATAATATATAATACATTGGAAACTTAATACATCGATAGGGTCTTTGTAGAATATATTACGAAGAAATGCAAATAATTATTAATATGAAGTTTTTTCTTCATTGAATGAAATTATTATTTTTATTGGAATACTGAAAAAAAGTAAAAAATTATTTAAAAATTATTTAAAATATTTTAAAAAGCATGCATTTTTATTTTCCTAATAATTTTATATTCCAAATATCAACTTCCTAGTCCTGCACCTTGTTTATCAGATAATAAGTAAGTTGAATAAATTAATTTATGATTATGTAGATCCCATCGTTCGTTAACTCATTGTTCTAGAAACATAAAGACTAATATTAATTTTGAGAGGGCATTTGAAATTCAGTATGACTTTCAAGCTAGCTTTCCATTGTATTTTTATCCCTATTTTTATTTTTTTATATATATTATTCACATATACATTTTTTGCTATTATTACTGCAGAGTCACGAACTGTTCACGCGATCTGACTTTGACAGTTTTGTTTTCTTTTTTATATAAGCTGCGTGGTTGGGTGCATGAGATATTCATCAAGTTATATCGACTGAAAGGGGCAGACGGACTAAATCAAATCCAGGGCAGTCATATGACCTCATGCAGCTAATCCAACGAGCTGGGCTTGTGAAAGCTGTGGCCCAAAAGAATTGAAGACAAAGAGCCAAAAACTCCAGCACCCACACATAAAAAGGAATAGCAGTCATAACGAGCATTATAAAATCGCCATCGCTCCACATTTGGATGCAAAACTAATCTGGCCTAGCACACTGACAGTTAAAAGAAATTTGCAAGAAAATACAAAAAATAAATAAATAAATAAAAAATAGAAAGAAAAAAAAACAGCATGACCTACGCTAATAGATAAAACATAAAAGAAAAATAATTTTGAGAATTCAGACTAATTTTAGCAGTTGCGACATCAGCGAAACATCGCAGCATTTCGAACAACAAACAACAACAAAAGTTCGCTGAACTGCACAAAGGCCGGCGAGAAGATATAATATGTAATAACAACAGAAATAGCAACAACAGTGCGAGAACGAAGACAAAGCCAAACTTCATTAGTTGGCTCTCGCATCATCAGCTAAGTTGGCCAAAAAGAAAGCAGCAGATGATTCTGGCCACAAAAAATGCACACAAATCAACGTTCGAATTGTTGTCGAACCAAGGCAGAATACATATGTATGTATGTATGTATGTATGTATGTATGTATCTGCAAAGCAAAGCAGATGAAGAAGAAGCGTAGCGAAATTCCATAGCTAAAAGTTCGATCTATCGAAAACAAATTGACTTTTTATAGACAGTGACAACAATTAATTATATTTTAATATGCTTGCAATGTGCCTAGCGACGTGTGGCCCACAGATTAAAGCCCCAGACCAGACCAGACCAGGCCCTCCACTCTAGCTAACGTCTGCGACTGCGTCTCCAATGCCGCTTAGCATGGTCGACAGCTTATTAGTTTATAGTGTCAACAACGCGGATTAAAAGAACGCTGAAGAGGCGACGGCGGAGGCAACGACGAAGAAAGGTCGTCGCAGCTGCCGTAAGTCATCGAACTTTCTCCAAAGGTTCCCTTTGTTTCAGCTAATTTCTATATTATGTTACAGGTGTTGTCAGCCACGCATTAATTAATTATGTTTTGGCAGGCGCCTCAAACGGGCCAGCTCATGTCTGTTGCAGTTGCCGAGCGTCAACAGCGAGACACACAAATTTGTATCCATTAGCAGCACAGCTTGACTGTATAGCGAGTGCTCTTAAACGGGGGAATTTTATCGGGAAATGTACAACACAATGTGGATTGCATAAGCATATATGTACATACATATGTTCTTGATCAGTAATTCAGGCAATTCACCTGACTCTTACTACATACATACATATATTAGTAAGTTCAATTTGAAAACTAAATTAAAAATTGAGCTTGAGTTCTATATTATATAGTTCATATTGCAACTATCTGTCAAAGATCGAATTGGAACACATTTCCAATTCCAGTAGCTACCAGTAAGAGATAAGTCCAATAGCTCAGGCTTTCCTTATATTTGATTTACATTAATCTTTACATATGTACATATGTACATATGTACATATATATATGTAAATCAAATCTTACCAACAGCTGATTACTAAGATATCTGAGCGCCGTACAGGACGTATCGATACTAGTTTTCTTATAGAACTGAAATCAGGAATCAAGTATAGTATATTCCTCATAGATGTATTATAATCTTGCTCAGAATTTATAGCCAAAATCAATTCTGCTCGTCTATCCCGGGTACCGCTCGTTGTTCCTTCTATAGTCAGCTCATCTAATCGATAATCAATTTTCATGAATCAGCGAGTCTAGCATTCTTATAGGGACTGTAGGCATTGACAATAGGAATTAAGTATTGTTTATTCTTATTATTATAGTTTTGTTTAGAATTCATAACCAACATCAATTCACTAACCATACAACATTGTATGGTTAGTGATCAATTTCAGCTACAGCCAGTTAAACTAATCGATAATTAATTTCATGAAATCGTGTAGCGACAGCTCCAAATCGGATGCTACCAACTAGGTTATGTTTACTAAATTATTAAAATTAGATCTGTTTTTCATATTGAGACTTAACTAAATGGTATAAAATGTCTACAAGGTTATCTCTAAAATATATTTCTTCGTGCTTAGATTATTATTATTTTTTTTTTTTTTTTCGAAATTTAGAACAATGCGAATCACTTGGAGAACATTAAAATACATATTTTAGCAAGTACAATTGTGTAATTTGACAAAAGACTTTATTCAAATCTGTCTATCTAATTACATATGGGAAATAATTTAAACAATCGCGTGTCTCAGTTTTAATCAGAAATTCCCAAAAGCGCAGATTTGTTTCTTTTTGTTTTTCGTTGTTTTTGTTTTTATATATTTTTTGTCTACGCCTGCCGATTCGAATAGAATGGTTTTCGGTAGATACTTTCAAAAGCTATGCTGTAATTAATAGCTTGCTTACGACTCGCTCGCAAATTAGCCACATGACATAGCGCCTCAAGAACTCAATTTGTCGCTGTTTCTGGCCCCCGACTTGCGTAGGAGGTTTGAACTCAAATCCGGTCAATAGCGTGGGCTCCAAAGAACTGACAGATCCAAGAACTAGATCCTGCTACAATTTATGTCAAAGCGGTAAGCGGTAAGCAACCATGAAGTAAGCTCTAGTGAGAGGTGCATTATTTGAAGATACCCTATGATGTCATAACCTCTACTTGAAAATAGTAGAACTTTAGCATAATCTGCATCCATATAAATGTATCTACAATATAAAAATAATTATCATCTGGCTTTTCCAATCACTTCATCCAATGCCTATGTACACAGGGTATGATGAGCTCTAAGACAGCCTGCTGTCAACTTTTCTAATATACATTTGATACAAACTCGATCGAAGAGTTAGTGCTCATTGCTATTGCATACATACATACGCCTACTCTTAGGTCTGCAAAAAAATCTGTACATATATATCTGATATAGTAAATTCATACAATAATTCTTTCGTGTTTCGCTCTCCAACTCGTAGCTCGCTTCCGTTCGATTGAAGGCGTAAGCTCATTGACTTTGCAAGCCAAGTGGGCGTACTCGTACTCGTTAATGTTATTGTTGATGTCGTTTATTTCATAACTTGTTTCTTATCGACGGCTAAGAAATAGAAATTCATTACAGCGACCTTCACGGGGATAGCTGCGACAGTTAAGAGTATATACTAGCCTAGACTTAATTTAAAGGATTCGATGTTTTGGCGCTCTCCTGTCGTATGGCATTGATGAGCTCATAGTTAACCAGAAATGTGAAGCGCAGTCCCGAGATTTCCACAGTACAATTGTGGGCCAATCGCGTCTTGTTGCCATTCAGCAAAGGTGTGCCATCGATGAAGATGGCGCGCTTGCCCTCGTTGGCTATGAAGAAGTCGCCGTTGCTGCGCATTTTGATGGTGCCCTGGCGACGCGAAATCTTTGCGGCGGGTCCCTCTAGGGAAAGATCCACATCTACGCCACATTCTTTCGCCTCACGGCCGAATGTTATCTCCTTGGAGCGCATCAGATAACGAACAAGACGTCCGCACAAGCAGGCAAGCGTTTGATTATCGAATTCACTGGCTGCCGTGGGTCCGAGCACTGAGTCAACCAGCACGCCCCAGCGTGAGAGCTCGTTCTCAAGCAGACGGATGTCGCGTTTGTTGCGCCGATCGGCTAGAGTTAGTTCAATTTCCAAAGCCTCATCGCGTGGCTCCTGCAAGTCTTGATCGAACAACTGATCCTCAGCATCTGAAAAGCTGAGCGGTTGATCGACGCCCTGCAGGGGCTTCACCGATTGATCCGGCAGCAAACAGTATTGCTTGAGCAGCAACCAGTGATTGTGCAGGGACTTAGCAGTGCGTGCGCAATAGAACGTGGCGGCATTCTTGTCTAGCAGCTCCTGAAACTGCTCCAGCTTGGGCGTCTCCGTCTAATTGAGAAATAATATTGTATTAGTTGATGTTAAAGCCAAATGATAGCTAACTGCCTACGCTCTTAATAGTGCCAAGCAGGTCCTCCTCCTGCACGCTGTACAGTGCCTTCCGCTGTACAGACTCCACCATCTCGGGATGCAGATTACGCATAGCAGACACTGCAATCCGTGATACGGATGGCTCATACAGCAAAGCATACCACCGCTGCTGTAGCTCCTGCAGGGTAAATTTACAGGAGAACTTGACGCCCCGATGTATCATGCGTAGATCGTTGGTTTGCTGTATCCCGATAACAAGTGCCAGGTCATCAATGGGCTTCCAACGACCCAAATCCTTGGTAGCCATCTGTGCGAGAGGGCGGCCATTGCGTCGGGGCTTCTTGTTGCTCGCCGGACGCGATGGACGTGGACGACGTTCAGAGACTACCGCGCGATCCATTACTGGCTTCGCCTTTGGCTGCGACTGCTGCACAGGAGTATGTACTGTTGGTAACGGCAATGTGGGCGTGGCTGGAGTTGAAGTCGTCGCAGGCGTTGAAGCAGTAACTATGCTTGGTGTACCGGGTAGCGTGTCCAGTGCAACTCCAGGCGTGTGAGGCGTTTCAGGTGCTACAGCAGCAGCAACTGCAGATGGACCGGGCGATTGTTGCAACGGTGTTGGTGTTGTAACAATTCCAGAATAATTCTGAGATGTAGTCCGCGGTCTATTTGAGCGGTTCACATCGGTACCGCTACGGTTCGTTGGTATTGTAAGATTGTATTCTACAATTTCGTCGTCAAAACGTTTACGTTTTATAGTGCGAGAGGAGCTAATAACAAGCAATTGAAATTACTGACAGTTTACAGTTAGCTTAAAATGTCAAACTCACCTTCGACGCTTCGATGCGTCGTTTTGTAGCAACTCTATCGGCAAATTGTGAATTTGAGTTTTACTCAAAATAGTTGCTGTTGTAGTTGTTGTTGTTACCGATACTGTTGGTGTTGGTGCTGGGGCTGCGCAAGTGTTGACAGATGTCGATGACACACTGACAGTGGCAGGGACGTCTATTGCATGCGAAGCAGCAGCAGGCGCCATTGTGGTATTTACACTTGTAGACGGTGCAGTATTGGATATTGTTATGGGTAATTGCGTATTTTCCATGGCTATTTTGAGCAATATTTATTGTTTTTCTTTTGCGACGCACAAAGTACTGGTAACGCTGTGACAAATCGATATATACCAACTATTCGATAAGTCACTGCCATCGTATCATAATACTCTGCCTAGTGGCAACACCGCATAACATTATTAAATTAAATTTAACATAGGTACTCCTCGAATGAAGGAATTTGTTACTATTGATGTTAAATAAAATATCATATATGTAGAATATATTATAGTTTCGGATAATGTAATGTTTCATTCTTTAATATTTTTATATTTTATTCAAATTAAAGAATTTTATTAATATATGCAATATTATTGCAGCTCTATTAATTGCCGTAATACTATCGATAACTATCAGAACGAAAATAAAAAGTGTGCCCGATATATTTAATGTCTGTGCTGTAGCCCTAAGTTTGCTAACAAAGTAGTGATGTGAAACTTGATAATAAGATAATAATGTGATGTATATTATTAAGAATGCGCTGCATTAATAAGTGCATTAGAGCATTTCAGTATTGCTAACAATTCGCAAAAGCTTTACCAAGCGCTACAAAACAATGAGGTAAGCGCGCAATACAATTAGAATGACGAATGTGATGACTAATCGATTGTGCCTGTAGTTGTCACTACGCGGAGTCGGAATCATCACAATCCGAGAGCAAAATGGACATCTCGGAGACACCTACGGACTCCACGGGAGTTTCGCCGCTGGCTGATGAGCGTGCCAATGCCACGATGCCAAACAAATCGAATATCGAGGACGAGCGGGAGAATAACGAAAACAAAAACACGTCAATGCTAGACAACCGAATAATACGGCCCGAGTTGCTGCTGCCAGTCGAGACGATGCCACAACGACAAATAACAGAACGCACCCTGACATTGGCGAACAGCCACCCGCTTATGTCGCCTACTAACACCGACTCTGACTCGGAGCCCTTTCAAGGCAAGTGCAAGAATTTCCCCGATGTAGTTCCGCGCACAGAGCAGACCACAACGGAAGCTGTACGAAATACGTTGAATCAACAAAACAACATGCGGGTTAAGCCTCAAGACGCGAAAATCAGTCTGCTGCGGGCAAATAGCCCAGACCTGCTTAGCAGTGAGTCAGATGTAGATGCCTCGCAGTATTTGGCTGCTGTTGAGTCGAATTTTCAGTCGGTTTCGTTGTTGCCCAATTCTAACAACAAAGCATCACGACGAGCAAAACGCTTGGCCGCAGCTGGCGGTGAAGATATTTCCAGTCTGGACTCCATATCAAATCACAGTTTTGACGATGACGAAGACATCGAGCACAATTTAGCCTCGCTGAGCCCATCCAGCTCGCTGATCGATGGCCTGGATGGTGAAGATGACGATGACGACGAATGCGAGGGCCCCGAGTTGCTACCCGACAACGATGATGACTTGGATGACTTTGGCATGGCTATCACGCCCACGCCCCATGCATCCGCAGGAGTAGCAGCATCAGCAGATACAGGTGCAACTGTCTCGGAGTTACCTCAATATACAGCTGATGAGGAGCGACGCGACTCACGCAATTGGCAGAAGATTACGCTGCCAGATGGACGTACCCGCGAGATCGACATGCGTGTCATTGAGCCTTACAAGCGCGTGCTATCCCATGGTGGTTACTTGAAGGCTGGCGGGCAGAATGCCATTGTTATATTCTGCGCCTGCCATTTGCCAGACAGATCCCGCGCCGATTATAGCTATGTCATGGACAATCTTTTTTTGTATGTAGTGAAGACTCTGGAACAGCTAGTCACGGATGACTATGTGCTCATCTACCTGCACGGCGGATCCAGTAGACGTAATGTACCGCCGTTTCCATGGCTCAAGCGGTAAGTACTCTAATTTGAATTCCTGTGAGTAATTTTTGATTATATCTTAATTTGCAGTTGCTATCAACTGCTCGATCGCCGCCTGCGCAAGAGTCTGAAGCACATGTACTTGGTGCACCCCACTTTTTGGATCAAATCTTTGGTATGGATGGCGCGCCCGTTTGTCAGGTATGTGAACTTGTCAGCTAAATAATTAATCTCTTACTACTAATTGTTCTTTTTTTTCTTTTCTTTTTTTGCTGCAGCACAAAATTTTGGCGCAAGCTCATTTATGTTAAGTCATTGGAGGAACTGGGCCTGCACGTGGTTGTGGAAAAGGCAGCCATTCCGGAGAAAGTTAAGCAATACGATGCCAAGCGACATTGAGCTGCACTCTCGAAGCACTCAAATTATTGAATAGTTGCTAGCTCAGGCTTAATTCACTCGCAACGCAACATTTAGACACGCTCGCATTTGTGTTTTCGCATTCCTCGATTGACCTATCTTATATAATATTTGCTCTCTCAGACTCGTATTTATTTAAACTCTTGCTATGCTTTAATTTAAGATCTCAATCTATGTGATACTTTTGATTTTGCTTTCTCAACCCATGTACTCTAACTCGCTATGTGCTATGTAATTTAATACGCGGCGTTCAACAAACATCGAACAAGTTTTTGATTGCTTTTACCAGCAGCAGTATAACTCACATATGTAGGTACTAGGACTAACCCCACACCAATACACACACACAACATACACCCACAAAAGGGCAACATTTAATGCATATTTATAATTAATCATGTAGCTTCCGTTTTAGTTCCATATATATTCATACATATAAACATACTCAATCGTATAATCTACAATGCATATGCATACATATTCAAAGCCTGGTTTTTAAAATAATGTTAACAAGGAATCAAGCAACTTTAAACCACCAGACTTCCGTACATGTTACCTTCTTTATCGTATCAAAATACTATTATAAATTATTACGAATGTAATGAATTCGAACTCAACGGAAAATAATATTAAGCGAGTTTCTAATTGAAAATGTTTAGCTGAATTTTTTGTGTGAGAAGCTTTTGCATCGATTGCATTGTATACCTAAATCGTTATCAAACAAAAGCACCAAAATCACCGATCCTGAAAGCAGATCCCATACCAGTCACTTATCGCCCCCCATCACCCCCACAGTAGATGATTTATTAGAGCGTAAGTGAACTAGTGACCATTGTATTTAAAAGAAAACATGAAGAAACGTAATATTTGATATTTAACAATCTACAATCTCACATACACATACATGAGCATAAGAACGTAGTTGTGTAACTAGTTAAGCATGTAACCGATTGATATTAAGGAGCGATCTTTTATTGGTTTCCTTATTGCTTCAACGATAATAAAAATGCAAAACACAATTTTCCAATGGATTTACTATGCGAGTTTCTATTATTTCCTTAAGAATAGCTGCTCTGGTTGCAGTCCCACAAATCCTGATCCTCGTGGAATTGAATCAGCACCAGCTCATATGTGACGATGGTGCCAGCCACCTGATGAAGAACGTTTAAGCATACATGAAATATGCTTAATATGAAATATAATATTCAAAACATGTATCAAATAAAATGTGTACTAACGCTGAGCACCAGTTTCCGTGTCAAATTGAAGAACTTCATGCCACTCAAGGCCACCATATCGCTGGTGATCTCTTCGGCAAACCGCATGGCATCCGGACACCAGGAATCCTTTGGCACGCAGCGCAAATAGCGCAGCGGACGACGCGACTCGTCATGCACGCTGGCCGCATATAAGGACACAGCCAAAGTGCGTCCGATCAGAAAGAAGAGCGAGAAGTAAAAGTAAATCGAGTGAGCTACCGAGGGCATGGTGCTGTGGATTAACAAGAGAACAAGTTGAGAAGCTTGTGAGTATGGAAGGAGAAGAATGGATAAAATATCTCCAACTCTTCTTTGAAAATTTCCAAGGTTTTATAAAGAAAATTGTATTCACGAAATGAAATGAGTTTATCCGTTTCACGTACTTGAGGCTGCGCAGGAGTTGGACACATATAAAGTACAGGTTGTTGGAGAAGGATATTATTGTTATAAAGGATATGGCGTCATCCATGGTGCTGCATAACGTGCATATATTTCGATACTGTATACGCCGCTCAGACCAATAAGCTGCAGCCATATGCTAAGAGAATATATATATATATATATGAATATGATGTGAATGTGGAAATAAATTTGTCAGACTGACTTACCAAGCCCTTGAACTTAAGTAAATTGTCATTGAGTTGGCGAAATTTTGATGCCAAGCCGATGCTCACAATCATAACCAATATATCCATATAGTTCCATATAAAGGTCGAGTAAACATTTTGCAATTTGCCCCACAGGGCGAGCGGCGAGGAGTAGTTCAGGACATAGAAGATCTCATCGTTGGTCAGCTCGAAGAAGTTTCGTATGGGATCATCGGTGCGATTGCAAAACGAAGCGTAATTAATGGCTGAGATAATGCTCAACAAATGCTCCGCTGATGAAGTGAATGATATTAATTTTAAGGTGATTTCTATCTAGATTAGAATCTTACCGAAGGACAACATCATGCCCACGAGCATGACCATTCTGATAGTCTGAGCCATTCGCCTCTTCTCGAACTGTGTCTGATATTGTGGCAGATTCTGTTCGATCCCGTACCACTTCATCATCAGGTCGGGCCACTGGCGAGCCAAGCTGAGCCCCTTGCCACACACCAAGAAGATGCAGCTCTTGAAGATCAAGGGGCGGATATTGTTGAACGTTATCGCGCCATTGAGCACTTTGTAGATTGTCAAGCCCAGATTGAGCAGCATCGATGCCATGAACAGCAGGCAGCAGCAGGTTCGCACATAGCGCCACGAGAACCTCAAGCTGCTGGGATGCTTGGCCGTAACACCTCGTACTGGCATCAAGGCGAAGCACTGAGCAGTCAGCAGGACCGAACCAACTGCCTCATGGAAACTTCCGTTGTACATGAACTGTTCACGTGATCTGTAGCTAAGCTCTAAATATTAATGCAAATTATTATGGATTTATAGTACACAGAGAAATCCATAAACGGACAGCAATAAAACCGATTTATCATATACATATATATAGTATACCATTTTTGAAATCGCTGCCAAGTTCGTCTTGTGCACGCTGCACAGTGTCCTCTTGAGAATGTCCTTTGGCCGTGCTAAATAATATTCAGAGCTTATTCAATGTTTATCTATTTCGCCTGGAATCGTCTACCTTTTGAAGAGTATATCTAATTTACGTAACAGCGGCGACTTCTTTAGCTTTTTCCAGCGTCGCAGCTTGCGCTCGAGCTTGGGCAGAAACCTCATGTTGTGGCCACAGCCAGAGGGCAAATGTTCGTTGCAGTGGCAGGTCAATTTATGCGCATGTCCTGTCATTAAAAACACCTGTTGTTTTGCACTAATCTATAATTGATAGTTCAGCCTGGCATATACAAATTAAATGAAAGTGTGCAAGGGGTGCGGAGCTCGGCCAAGCTTAGTGCTCATAGCAGTCATTAACTTTGTCCTCCTTGTTGAATTGCAGCAATATCAATTCGTAGGTTACAATCGTGCCAGCCACCTACGTCATGGGGAAATTATAAATATGTTGATTTCGCAGCATTATAGATGGATTGGAGCTCATACCGCTATCACAACGCCTCGTGTCAGTCGAAAGAGTTTCATACCCGTCAAGGCCACCTGGTCCATGTGAACCTCCTCCGAGAAGCGCTTGAGCTGTAAAGCTAGTATTATAAGAGAGCTCTTGCAGTAGTATAGCATCTACCTCTATGGACCAGTAGGGCCTTGGCACCAGCTGAAAGATAGCCAAGGGTCGCTTGGACTCATCGTTGACGCTGGCGCTGTAAAGCGAAAGGATCAGAGTGCGACTCAGCAAATAGCCCAGCGAGAACCAAAAGTACGCTGTGTGCGATGCAGAAGGTTTCTTCCTGCACTAAGTATATAGATGAAAAGGAAGTATGCAATTGCGGACCTTTCGGCTTGAGGATAACCTACTGCAGACTCTTTAAAATTTTGCCACATATGAAGTAGAGATTGTTGCTGAAGCAGAGCAGCGTTATAACTGATATAGCATCATCCACGACGGTGCACAGTTTGCAGAGGTTGCGAAAGCTGATCCGATTTTGTATCCAGAAGTCAACACTAGTGGGCTGAAAAGGTGAAAAACAAGAAATAGTTAAATATTAAATATACATTATGGCAACCCTCCTTAGGCCCCCCACCAAACGCGCTTCTCGGAGCATATGATCGTTCAGCTGTCGAAAGCGAGCAGCTAGAGAAACGCTAACGGCCATCACGAATATGTCGTTGAAACTCCAGGCGAAGGTTGCCAGCACATTGATCACTTTTCCAAGTAATCCCAGAAACGGAGTGTAGTCGACAAAGTGGAAAACCATGGAAAAGTTGATGAGCAAGTAGCTGTTGATGGGCTGATTCGGCAGGACGGGACACGCGTTCACATAGTACAAGCTGGACAGCATACTCAGCAGATGCTCCACTGTAACAGGCAAGGACGATCGCATCACTTCTCGAGCATATAACTGAGCATATAGCAACTACGTACCCAATGAGCAGCCTATGGCTATCATTATAATCATTCGGATGTGCGATGCCAATGCGGCACGTTCGCGCTCTGTGCGCAGCATTGGCAACTGGGACTCGACCATCTGCCATTCCAAGACGACCGCTGGCCACCTCATGGCCAGCTGAAAGAAGGACACCGAAATGGCAAAAATGGAGCCGTAAAAGATGAGCGTCTCCACCGAATCGAAGTCGAAGTCAACGCTTATGACGAACATTGCCATAAACCCAGACGTAATGCCAAAGCACACAATTACAATCAGTGAATAACAGGAGCGAAAGCTCAGCCAGCGAAAGCTCAAGTCCTCTGCATACTTTGACGAAATACCTCTCACAGGCATGAGGGCAAAGACCTGTGCGATGATCAGCACTGTAAGGCAGAGTTTTAAAAACAAATTTTATGGGTTATAAAAGTAAATAAAATTAATTCTTATCCTATGGTATTTCATAGGATAGCTAACCTGGACCTTAGTTTATAACACTAAGTTTAGGGAATACATTTCCTCCAGCATTTCTTCAATCATATCATCATTATAGGATTGAATAGCTTAAACCCCGGTTAATACCTATGACTGTATAAATCATTTAAATTACAATTTAATTGTAAATTATACAGATAATAAAAATACTCTAGTCATAGTTTAGAATGGGATAATACTATACTTCGAATTTCTGGCACATGTTATTCATTTATCGAAATTATGCTCTTTAAGTTACATTTTTCTAGTAATCTCCGACACGATTGATTTTTTTGTTGGTATTCAATTAATGATTTTTATTATCATAAATCATTAGATCAACACCAAATCATATAACAGTATAGAAAATGTCATTAAAAAGACAAGTTATAGAATTGTATTATCTATTATATTATCTTATAAACTCGACTTTATATTAGCTTGGATTGTCTGCATAAAAGTTATTTTATGCAATTGTTTCTTATATTATGAAACCATTTCAGTTTGAATTATCCCGACTGAAATGATTTATTATTATCGATAGTAGCCACAGACACCAAATTTACTATGTGCAATTAAATATTGATCGAAATTGAGGGTATTTTTAAAACTGTAATTCATTTACTTTTTTTCTAATTTCGACCCACCTAATATTATGTCAGTTTATATTATCTCTGTTTATATTATTTCTGTTTCTAATTCCTGCCTACCAAATATTACATCTATTTAATATTTGCTTCCCTTCGACTTGTCTGCTCTTAACTAATTTAGTACTTACCTGGCTTAATGGCCTCAAGGAATGAGCCACTGTGCACATAGCTTTCCCTATCGGTACGTTGTAAAATCCGTTTGATCTTGTGGGGAACAAATTTATGTCTAGGCCGAACATATGATTTTTGATTAATGGCCCCATTAGATTGTTTGCTATACGCATTGGAACTAAGACAATTCTTGAGCCAAATGATTTAATTAGACTTCAGACTTACTCGCAGTCAATGCGTGCCCCACGCCAGAAATTGATGAGGCTCAAGCTTCTGCGGCGCCTTGCCGCATCACCCACGGTCCTAGCCATGTCTGTGCCCGAATAGTCAAAGTCGACAACTGAAAGGTGGGTTTCTCTTTACTGCCAGCTCGGCCAATGAATATATGTTTTGCCTATCTGTTTACAATCTTTGTGCAAATTGTGAGTTGCAAATTGCTGTCGGCGACAGCTATATAATTTATGTATTGCGATTTGGTGCACAATTATGAATAGAATATGCTCTTGGAGCCGCCAGCGCCGCGGTTGCAAATGCTCGTCTGCACCTCGGAGCCGTTCATTTGATTGATTAGCACTAGCTCGTAGACCATCAGAGTGGCGGCCATCTGCAGGAGGACAAGGATAAATGAAAGCCAAACACCTCAGCATAGCTCACCGAAAATATGAGACGTCTGGTTAAGAAGAAATAGCCTTTTCCACTCAGGGCAAAGCGGTTTGACAAGATGATATCCTGAATCCGCCACAGCTCCAGGCACCAATATTCAGTTGGTATTTCAAAGAGGGTGTACGATATTTGCCGAGCTTCTTGTGGAATCGAAGAGGCAGCGAACATCATGTTGGAAAGTCGAGCTATCACGTAAATCAGGCAGAACCAGAAGTATAACTCATCCATGAAGCTGCCCCTAGCCCTGCACAGAGTTAGGATTATGAAATTTGTATGTGAAAGCCAAAGACTACACTTAGTAATTACTTAAAGCTATGATAAATCTGCACGCAGACAAAGTACATGTTGTGTGAACAGGCCAAAATCACCATGCCGGAGAGCTCCTTGTCGTACAGCTTTAGCAAGTCGCAGAGGTCCAACAGATCGTAGCGAAGCTGCTCCCAGAACTCGCTGGGCATCTGATGCCCGGAGTGGCGCCGTATGCGCCAGTGCATCTGCTGGAAGCGGAACTGCAGACCGCGACAGATCAGTGTCAGAAATATGTCTAAGAAATTCCAAACGAACGTCATGGCTAGAGTGGTCCACTCAATGAAAAGCGCCTGTGGCACATTGAAGTGAAACACCGAGAAGAGCTCCTGGCGCTCCCGCTGAAAGTAGTTAAGCCAGAAGTCCACGTCGAGGTTGCACTCGTGTATCTGTTGATAGTTCCCATACAGGGCACTCCCCACGTAGGTGAAGTGCTCACAGAGTGCTGCCAATAACATGCCCACGCCCCAAAGACGGATACGGCGTCCGAATTGCCTGCCCAAACTGCAATCGTAATCGGGCTGCATGAAGACCAGCTCACATTCCGCTGTCCGCCGGATGAGGTGTGGCCATCGGTGCGAAAGACACAGAAACATATACAAGCAGGCAATGCAAATGACGCTAAAGCTTAGTGAACCTATGAAGATGAAAAGTGGTAAGCTGGAAGGACTTATAGGAATAGAGCTAATCTTACCTATAGTGTAAATCTTGAGCCCATGATCGATCACCACTTTAGAAGAGAGTCCCAGGTCTAAGACTGCAAAGACCAATATGATCACACTCAGCACCAGAGACGGCGAAAGCAAGCGAAAACGCACATTCTCCACTGGAGAGCCTGGCCAGATACCCGACACGGGAAACACGCCAAGAAATTGGGAGAGAACCAGAACTGGAAAAGACGATATGAGATACGATAAACTCATTCACGAAGGCGTGGCAGACCCCATAAAGTATATATACTTTTAATCGGCCCGTCTGTCCGTCCGTATTTATGAACGCTTTGATCTTGGAAATTATAAGAGCTAGAGACTTCATTCTTTTTTGTAAGGTCGGTTTTTGAGTTTGTTTCAGAAAATCGATAACTATTTCCGTTTCAGAGTTATCGATTTTAACATTTGTCGAGAATCAGTTATACAATTATATCTCGTTCATCTTTAGAGTTAAGTCTCCAAGTCATCTGTAGAGAGATACTAATACTGGCCCCAAATTTGCCCCCATCCACCAAATTTGGTAAAAAATTAATTCAAATACTAAAGACTAAATTTGGCAAATAGACACAGTGCTATTATTATTATATTCAGTAAATCTCGTAAGGATCGTCCATCTAGAAATGGAGTTATAACTGTCCAAAGTATAGCCCAATCCATCCCCAAGTCTGCTGCATCAACTGCGCGGTTAGCAGAGCGCGCGCTAATACGTGCGTAAAGAAGAAGAGTATCACTTTTTTTTGCACGGTTCAGGGTATCTCGTAGCGAGCAGTCTCGACTAGAGTTTTCTTACTTGTTTTCAATGTAAATAACATATTAATAAATTCACTGCTATAAATTTACAAATAAAATTTTATTTTATACAAAAGCTAGAGAGTTCATTCTTTTTGTGTTAGGTCCGTATATTGCACGCGCAGTACGAGTTTGTTTTATAAATTCGATGACTTGTATATTTGCAAAGTTATCGATAAACGAAATTATCGGGAACCAGTTATAAAATTCTAGCTTTAGAGTTAGAGTCTCCAACTCTTCTGCATATATACATATGTATATAGATACTAATTTAATACAATATCGGTTTTTGTCAGATTTTGGATTCCGGTCCCCACTTCGCCCCACCACCCCCTAATGTGTAAAAAATGCATTTCAAATACTAGAGACATGCAGTTTGGTTTAGCATATAGACATGAATATCATATTCATAATCTGAAAAGATCAATACGATTGTCCATCTAGAAACAGAATTATTAATCAATGAAATTTTCGCAGCAAAACCCATGTGGCGCAGCAACAAAGGCAGCGAGACAGCAAGCCGCCTGCAATGCTTACACACATACAGGCGTACAAGCATAGATCAGCGTATGTGTGTGCTCGTGTTTTTGCATGTATAGTTTCTTACGCGTGGAGAATCGAAACGAAGCATTCTTGGAATATGAATCGTTCGAAGAAGGGCTCAGGGGATTTCGTAGTCGAGCAGTCTCGACTACAGCTTTCTTACTTGTTAGCTTTGGTTTTATTCTAAAATGGACTAAAAAACTATTTTTTAAACATCATTGACGGCGTTTTTGAGTTGGCAAATTATAAGATTAAATTTGAGATTTGTCGGAAAATTCAAACTTTACTTTGCATGAATTCAGATTTTATAACGTAATATTAGAGTATTTAAAGTTTGTTCGATGTCCATTGATAAAACTAAAGCATCAATTAAGCACTTAGTATAAGAGTAATATTATTTGGAAATGGATTTTCCACAGAGTGCTACTTACAGGGCCCAATGGCGTGATGGAGCGTATTTTTATTGCACCTCTGTCGGCTTTGCTCCATTTCTTGACTGTTTACTGGCAAATGGACATGCAAAAAAAGATTCGTTCGGCTCTAGCGATTGCAATCGTCAAGCGAATGTGTGCAACGGGGCGTATGACGGATGTTTATTAATGTATTTGCAGTTAAGATCTGAATGGACAGGCATGACATTGCTAACTGCTTCTCAGTGTTTGCTAGCTTATCAATAATAAAAATCTCAACCTACATTTTCTCAGTGGGCAATAGAAATGGGGTTTGGGAATATTATGGACTTTTGTTATACTTCAGCAGTAGACGGTCTTCTGCCTTATAGTTGCCTGGTTAATAACATCCGATATCATGAGCTCATAAGTGATAATTGTTGTGGCCATCTGCAAAGCAAAGATGCAATTATTGCAATTGCCATCTGCAATTGCAAATTGCAATTGTAAGAGCTACTGCCCTACTTACAGACAGAATGAGCTGTCTGGTGATATAGAAGAATCCATTGCCAGATAAAGCGGTCATATCGTTGCCTAGCTGTTCGCTGAAGCGTTGGACCTGTTCGGCAAAAAAAATCTATAAAAAGAAACCCTTATCAATTGGATACTCAGATTACCTCTGTGGTCCACCCCTTAGCGGGCACATCGCGCAGGGCTGTAATAATTTTGCGCTCGAATTCGTTTATTGATGAGGTAATAAATATGGTTAGAGTCGTGCGTATAATAGCAAAGATCAGAGAGTACCAGAAGGCTATCATGACAATAAGATCCACGCCAATATTTCTGTGTACAAGAGAGAGAGTCTATAAGGAGCTGTAAAGAGATTTGGAGCAGAGGTTCAACTCACTTGAAAGTATTGAAAAGCTGAAAGCATATGAATGACATATTATTTCCAAAGGCCAAGAGTATGAGCGGGGCTACAGCTGAGTCCATCAGACGCACTAGACGCTTCAAGGCCAAATAATGCTGTCGCACCTCTGTCCAGAAAATCGCTGGCATCACCTTGCGGTGCACGGCTGCAATGCGGCGATGCAGCTGATGGAAGCGTGCAGCCAGCCCGATGCCAATGCACATGAGGAAGCAGTCGGTGAAGGAGCGCGGATAGGCTATGGTCTCGTTAATCCACTGCAAGCAAATCACAAGTAAGTCAGAATCACGTGCTGCCACTCGAGAGAGTCACCTCAAGCAGCGGCAGCAGCCAGACATGATAGGGTAGTATATTGTAGAGGTGAGGCCGTTCCCATTTGTAGATGCTCTCCAGGTAGCTGACATTGATATTGCATTGTGTACGTTCCAGATTGCTCAAGTGGCAAGAGTTGGCCAGCAGCAGGCAATGCTCCACTATAACAGTAAATACCTTTATATATCTGCATACCGATCTACTCTATCCAACTATCCATCTCACCCAGAGCAGACGACATGACGAGACCCACAACAATATTGATGCGCCGCTTCATATTGTACTCGTCGTAGAAGCGATAGGGTACGCTAAGAAAGAGCTGCTCCACGCGGTGCCAGTGGCACATGATGCTCTGCCAATTGTATGCCAATCGCCAGAAGAACAGATGCTCCAGCAAGCAGACAATGTAGAGTGCCAGCGAGCTAGACGTGTGGAAGGTGACGCCAACGCCGCTGACATGATTCAGAACTGCAACGAACTCACACAGGTTGAGTATGAAAATGATGGCCGAATAAAATACGCGTGGGCTAAGCCATTTGAAGCGAATCTGGTCTACGTCCACGGAGCGTATATTGCTCACGGGCAGCAGTGCGTAAGCCTGAGATATGAAGAGCACTGCAAGCGGGAATACGATGGAAAATCAAACACTATTAAACCTTGGCCAATTGGAGAAGGTGTCGTGTACCTTGTGAGACAGCGCGATGGAATGTTTCACCCTGCGGCATGGCCTTTTACTGACTGTACAAGTTTTTCGCGACAGCTTTACGTGCAGGCAATGAGTGGAGGCGTGTCTGGTTTTTTTTTACAACTCAACAATTTAGCAGCTAGTATTAACAATAATTGAAAGATAAATGTGCCCGACTGTCAGCCGGCATGACAAATTATGATTGTTGCTGCCATTTCCACTTGCATTCAGGCGCACAAGGGCAGCAAGCCTTTGCGGCGGTTGGGCTCGTCGAATTGCAACAACACCAGCTCGTAGGTAACTATGGTGCCAGCCATCTATATGAAAGGGCAGCTATTATTAAAGAGAACAGCTTTCAAATTCAAAACACTCACTCCAAAGAGCAGTCTGCGTGTGAGGAAATAGAATTTCTTGCCGGACAAGGCCACGGTTTGCGTGGACATCTGGAAAATAAGTCGCTCGACCTCCACGCACCAATTCTTGCTGGAGACGCGACGCAGTACGCTCAGAGCGCTTTTGGACTCATCGTTGATGGTGGCTGCCGTGAGGAACACACAAGCTGTGCGACCCACCAGGTAGAGCATGGAATACCAGAAGTACACATAGTTGATGGGCCAGCGCAATTTACTATATGAAGAAGAGGAAACCCTCGCATTACTTCTGTTAATAGTATTTATGATCGATCATATTCACTTGAATATGTTGAGGAGCTGACAGCACACGAAATATAAATTGTTGGCGCAGGACAACAAAATTATGCTGGATAGAACATTATCCACACGCTCCAGCAGCTCGCACATGCGCACGTAGTGCTCACGGATCTCCATGAATGTGGTCTCCGGAACCCGATCCTCATGCTCCAGCCGGCGAATGCGCTTCGAAATCTGCTCAAAGCGATAGGCCAAGCCCTTGCTGATCATCATGATGAATAGATCCATATAGTTCCAGATGAAAGTGCAGGTGCCATTTACCAGCTAAAGGAAGTTCGGACAAAAAAAAAAAAAAAAACAAATATATACTATAATACATACATATATGCAAATAGCGACCCGACCAGACTAATGGTCTACAAATACTATCTAAAAATCATCTTTTGTCACTCAATTTTGCCTATGCCTATGATGATAATGATAATGAAAAATGGTAAAAATAACTTTACCAACTTTCGCAACACAAAGATGCAAATTTTTCTTCATTATATAATTTGTAATTAATAATAGTAATAATGAAATATACACATGTTATATATATATATAATATAGAGTCATATATATAATATAATTTTGTTAAAATCTTACCAAGACATAGACGCCTACAAAGCGGGTGTATGGCAGTATTAGAAACACATAGTCATAGTTCAATTTAACGTAATTATCAAAGGACACGCCCATGGTTAAATTGTAGTTTTGGGTGCAGTACTTCACGCGCTGTTTATAGCTGACAATGGCAGAGGCGAGATACAAGCTATGCTCAACTGAAATGGGACAAACAACACATTGTGAATAAATTTGTGGGAACTGCTTTCATCAATAGCTCACCCAACGACAAGGCTATTATAATAAGCGCAGGTTGTCGCACGCGCTGTGACAGGTTTCGTTTGAGCACCTCATAGGGGGGCTTGGTGAAGACCAGCTCCAGGCGCGTCCAGTAGCGAATCAGAGGCGGCCAGCGGCGCGCCAAGTCAATGAATAAAATGCAGGCGCACTGCACACAAGTGAAGAACACCTGACCCACTAAAGAACAGTGAAATGGCTTGAGTCTCTCATCTAGTGCTCTCCTCCTTGGCTAATACCAACCGAAATTCTTAGCTGTTACGCCTATGTTGAGTAAGTACTTCAGCATACTTAGGGTGAGCACCGAGCTGGCCATCATGAAAATCACCGTCACAATCATCGGCACAGATTTGAATCGGAAATGCACATGTCGTGGACTTGCACGTCTGATGCCAGTCAGTGGCATTATGGCAAAACACTGACCCAGCAACATTACTATAAAATCGAGAAAAATACAAGTAAGAAATTTTTGATATATTAATGATTCGAGGAAATCTTAAGACGAGGGTACCCATGAGAATATATTAACAATTTCAATTTCTCTAGCTTTAATAGTGGCTAAATAGTTTCTGCTTATACGGACAGACAATAGACAATAGACTCCTTCATTTCCTGATTGAGTATAAATATCTAATATATTGAAGTGGGAGTTACCCTTCTGGGTATGGTCCAATAACAGCTAAACCAATTCTCTGATATTATTTAAGAGTTGAAAATTTGTACTCAGTTAACAAATACAAGACCTTAAAATTGTCAGCTTAAATACAGATTTACTATTTTATTATATATTTGTAACAAACCAACCAACCTTCCTTTAATATATGAATGAGTATTCATATAGCTTTAATGCATATGTAAAAACTTTAAAATAATTTCACTTACTGGGAGAAACGGCTCGATGAAATAAATCCAATTGAGAATAATCCGTAGTTGTCTCATTTTTTATGACGCGAAAGTCGAAATTCGTCCCATCTGTTAGCTTCTTTTGGGTCTCTTTATCCAAAGTTTTTGGGCTTTGCCGTAATTTCCAAGTAGCCTGTCCGTCCATGCCGCTGGTCAATTGAGCACTGACCCGGAGCGCCTGCGTCTGTGCCAGCCACTATCGGACAATGTATTTTTAGAATTGCTGGTCACACTGCCCAGAGGAAATTACAGTTTTAAAGCACAGTTAACACGCGCTGTGTGGGAGATAGTTGTTGTAAACAATAATTAGGAGCTAATGAGAAAAGCTCCTGGCGACGTTTGTTCCGGTGTTATTGCAAGAACTTAGTCAACATGCGACTGTTAAAGGCGAAGCAGCGACAGCAAAGGGCTACAGTGAAGAAAAGGCTGCGCTGTGCTGGGAATGACGAAAACTTGGAGCAATTGGATACTTTTCATCGTGCGATACGCCCATGTGGGTGTTGACTTTATGTCTTCATAGAACTTCACGTCTTACTCTGCTGGCTTTACAGATTTATGCTTGGCCCAGGTGTTCGGCATGATGCCACTGGCAAATGTGCTGAGCCGAAATCCTCATCACGTTAAATTTCAGCTACGTTCTTGTGGTACCTGCTTTTCAGCGGTATTTCTTCTGCTAGGAGGTGTGAAAACGATGCGTTTGGCAACGAAACTCTTCCAGGGAGGCCTGAATGCCAAGAGCATGGGTGAGTTGAGACTTTAAAAATGAATAACATAAAGGATTTAAAGTGTGAGTCGATGAGAAGGAAATGAAAGAAAAGAACTTAAAATAAATATTATCTTGGTTATTCAATTGTTTAGAAGCGCTGAGTGATCTCACTTCTAATACTAAACTCAGGAATCTATGATAATAAATGAATTTGTTTTCTTCAACAGTGAGCGTGGTGTTCTTTACGAGTGGAATGGTAATTTGTGTGAATTTTATTTCTTTGGCGCGCGGCTGGTCTCGGCTGATTGTGCCCTGGAGCGGCATAGATATTATAATGCTGTTTCCCCCATATGCAACGATGAAATATAGTCTGCGACAGAAACTGCTTATCACTGGTTGCTCTTTGGGTTGTTTGGCACTGCGTAAGCTTAACGTAGCGTGAAATTCAAAGAATTTCTTAAAGATTCAGATATTTTTATAGTTGAGCATTGGCTGTATTATGCATCGAGCTATTCTAATTATCGAATACAAATCATGGGATGTGAGCCGAACACAACACTCATACCCTTTAAAGGCTACATGATGAAGGAATTTGCGGATATCTTTGAAACGGTGCCTTACAATTCCATCTTTATATGCTATGCCTTCGTAAGTCGGATACTCAAGTTGGGTGGCTCAAATGAGATTAATGAAAAGCTTATGGCATTATGTTCAAAGATTTTGAATGGCAGCTTCACTTTCATTTGCAACTTCATGGATATGTTTATAATTTTAATAAGCATAGGCTTATCCCAACGGTTTCAACAGATGGCCACGCGTGTGTTTGATGCCGTCAAGCGGGTAAGATACTCTACAATTTATATTTGTATACATCACAAACAAAAGCTATTCAAAAATTCATTTTCCATAGTAAAACCCATATCCTCGGGCATGTAGTGTAGATTGTCGGATAGTCTTACTTTTTATATATTTAGCTTTTCAAACTCCTGTTTTCAGTATGTACCTGATGCTGAGTGGCATGAAATCCGCATGCACCACACACTCTTATGTGAGCTCATGGATTTGGTCGAGGCCAACATGTCGAATATTGTGTTGATCTCCTGCCTGAGCAACATTTACTTTATTTGCAATAAGCTGTTGACCATTTTTACGTAAGTGCCTCAGGTACTTGAAATATAAGAACTATTAATCTCTATATGTCGTTTTTATAGCAAGCTTCATTATCCTATCAACTACGCGTATTACTGGTATAGTCTGCTCTATTTGCTGAGCCGCACCTGCGCAGTTTTCATTTGCGCCTCGAAAATTCACGAGGCCTCGTTATTACCTCTGAGGGCACTGTCCATGGTGCCTAGCGACAACTGGACCGAGGAGGTGCAGCGCTTCAATCATCAACTAGGCAGTCAGTACATAGGACTCTCCGGCTTGGGTCTGTTTCACCTGACCCGCAGGAGTTTCTTTGGAGTGAGCCTGGCCCACGGTTAAATTGAAAAATGTTAAAACAATAAATATTCTCTATTTCAGATGATTACGACCTTGATTTACTATGAATTTATGCTATTGCAATTGGATGCCAAGAGCAACAAGGATGATCTTGCCAATCTATGTGGGTGAAATCGATGATACAATTTTTACTTCATAAAAAAACTTTTCTAAGCCTCTATATATTGTATTTTTATAAAAATAAATTGATTCATATTAATATGCTTATCCAAAATACATATTATCATCAGCTCATACATATATAGAGACCAGATATAGAGTAAGACCGATTTCCAATAAGCCAAACTTAAGTAACTTTTTTAAATATTCTATTTTCTGCTATTAGAACTGCCAAAGTTTCTCAACAGAATAACGTGTATTTCAAGGGATAAAGAGAATATTACAGCTGAGAGCAATTAATACCATTTAACTTTTGAAGAGACGCATGTAATATAAATATAGCTGTCTGTAAAAGTTCAATCTCAGTTAAGGTTGCATGACGGAGGCGGTAAAGATCGAAGTATACAGAAAAAGTGTTCGAATGTGTTTCTATGAATAGAGCAATATATGTAAAATATCTTATATACTTGTGAGCTGATTGTGAGCGTGAGTTGGCAAAAAAACATATATACAATATACTCTTCGATTTAAGCTGAAGCACGGTTAAGTTAAACAATTGAAATTGTGCAAGTGCATGCAGATATGTGCATATGTGAGTGCGCATGCTAACAATTAAAAACTTTATAATGATGTACACAAGATAGTAAAATAGGAGTAAGATAAATGTAAGTAAGAGGTGAGAGGTAAGAGGCATGGGCAGCATGAGGAAATCTAACGATTATAGCACCAGATTTGTTTACGTAAATAATATCACAGCAATTCATTATGCAAATTGCAAGTTTTACTCTTCATTTAAATGTTCACGTTCACAGTGGTTCCAAGTTGATGAGAAAAGAATTTATGGAGTTTTGCAGTTATAATTGTGGGACAAACCATTTTTTAGCTTTCTGATTTGTCACTTTTTCAAAGAGGTAATATTATTTTACGACCATCTGAAGAAAGGTCAATATTAGTTCTCTTGTTAGGTATTGAAACTCAAGCTGTCGAATCCTCTTCGAAAACCAATATCATCAGTTTTGAGAGAGTTCAACACTTTGGGATCTACAATCCAAGAAATTCGTGCTAATTGGCATGTAAAATAATATTTCATTTTTGGGCTTTGCGGGCAAGTGCGACTGTTCACATAGGGCGGGAATCCACAAATTGGGGGTAACCGAAGTCGTTTGCCATTAGTTTCAATTATATGAATGGACAAATGTAAATCTGACAACTGTACAGCTATTGTTACGCCAACTCAACGACCTGTCATAGAGAAAGATAGGGAGAGAGAGAGAGAGAGAGGGGGGAGAGAGAGAGATGGAGAGAGAGCTTAGACGTCGAAGAACAAAGGAAATGTCAGGACTATAAGTTTTCAGTTGGAAATGGTTTTTCAATTCGCGATTTGCCTTGACACTGACACTGACACTGACGCTTTGCCAATTAACACTTTCCTGGTTACCTGCAATTGTTTATAGCCACGACGCGGACCCAAGCGGGGCAATGCCCATTCGAAGGGACAATTATCCTGTCAAAAACTTTATGCACTCACATGAACATCCATTTGGATGTGTGTGTAAAGCAACCGAAGCTGGTAGCAAAACAAAATGCCAACAAAAACAAATGCGGCGGCACTGGCGTTTCCGTTTCACCACGTGAGTCAGTTAACAACCCTCGAGACTCCGAGCCAAACCCGAAGCTAGAGCAAGAGCCAGAGCCTGAGCTAGAGCCAGAGCTGGTGTGTTTTGACCGAGCTGTCATGGCAACGACTGAGCCCAAGCAAATATAACTTTGAAAATGAAAAGCGAGCACTCTGAGCACTTTGAGACAAATCGAAAAATTTTCATTCGCTCAGAACGCAACGAACCGCCAAATCGCACGCAAGCTGTACGGAACGCGATTTGGAGCCAGGCATGAGCCAGAATGGATATACCGGAGAATGTATCTGTGCGAAGATTTCGCGAGTTTAGCCCGCGGCAAAAGCATGAGCTATATGAAACGCTCCTGGAGCTGGCAGACTCGATAGAGGAGCTGCCCAAGAAGTCGCTGCGCAAAACGTTGGAGCTGACGCTGGCCGTACTGGAGTACAAGGGACAGTTGGCGCAGAAGTTTGAACAGAGCGGAGAGCGACGCTTGCAGGATGAGAACGAGAAGCTGAAGCACATGGTGCAGAAGCTGGAGAATGAACGCGATGGACTGAAGAGCAAGAACAAGGAGGTAAGTGGTTATTCACGCCCATTCTGGTGACCCAACTGAAAATAAATCTTTCCAATTGTAAGTTGGGTGCGGAAATCAAGCAGCTGCAGGAGCAACTGCACCAGGCTGCACAGCAGGCCGACGCCAGCGACAAGGACTCCTCGGATCCACTTTCTGAACTCGATAAGCAGGAGCACCTGCTGCATAACATAGAGACGAAGAACAAACACATCAAACGGCTTCTTCGGGAAATCGACGTAAGAGACTTTCCCCTCTAACTGTCCATTTCCTGTCCATTTAATAAGTTTCATTTTGTTGCAGACGCTGCAAAATCAAAACATTGCCCAGTCGAAGACCATTGTGCTGCACGAGCAAGAGCTGCAGCAGATTAGTTCCAATCTTCAGCAACTCTCGCAGGATATTACGAAAGTGGAGCAGGAGCGGAAATCACTCGTGCAGCGGGAGCAGCAGCAGAGTCTAGAAATCGCACGTCTCGAGGGCAACGTCACTTTCCTTGAGGAGGAGCGCGAAAAGCAGGATCTGGAAATGCGTCAATTTCTGGAAAAATATGAAAGTCAAGTGCTAAACTGGAGGCAGCAGCTGGACAAAAAGGACAAGGAACTGGAGCAATTGCGTAAACGGCTAGAGCAGATCGGGTCATCGGGTCAAAGCACATTGGATTCCACGTCCAGCAGTAAGCAGAGCCCTCGGGAGGATGAGGAAACCCATCTACGACATGTGAGTGTCTAAGCTTTATAAGTTTGATTCTTAGCTCTAGCTAAGATTTTAAAATCTTTCCATTGTCGATGTACATCATCGAACTTAAACTTAAAGTTCTAACTTTCAATTAATTTTCAGCTGCTTGAATTACGTGAAAAACGGATTGAGTCTCTAGAAGAGAAGCTGAAATCGATGTCGGATGAGATGGTCAGCTCTACGAAGGTAATGAATCAACTGCGTGTGCAACACGAGAACAAGAATAATCCCCAGCAGCCGAATGCCTGCTGCAAGCTGATCGAGGAACGTCTACGCGCTGCCAATGCTCGGTCGAAGCAGCTCTCTGAGCTGCTCGATAGCACAGAGCAGGACAATGTGCTCAAGGCCAAGCAAGCGTTGCACGCTTTGAATGCTCTGGAGACATATAAACGTGGCGAGGATGGCCTCGTGCCGGCACTGCGCCGTTGCTCGGAGCTCGAGCAAAAGCTCGCAGAGCGAGAGAAGAAGCTGCGCAACTACACGCAGGAGCTGAATGCCATGCACGAACTGGAGCAGGAGAACTCCGTGCTGCGTCGACGGCTCAACATACCCGATGATGTGGTGGTCCTCTCCAAGCAAGTGCGTGCCAAGCAGCGCAACAAGGACAAGCAAATTGAGCGGCTAACTCTGAAGCTGCGTACCTCTGAGGAGCTACGACTGCAGCTGAAGCTGGATAAGTGTGACCTGAGGTGAGTATGCCGGGACTAGCAGCTCCTAATCCAATTGCTCATTTCAACAATTTACAGGCGCAAGCTGCTGGAACTGCAAAACGCAGAGCCACAGAGATTGGATGACTCTTTGCATCAACCTAGTGAGGTTGGTGAGCTGCCTCCGAGTGCACCGCTGGAAAGCTCACCCCGGCGTGGACAAGGCGACGGCGCTGCCAGCTCCGAGCTGCAGACCAAATACGAGGATGTGCTCGCAGAGAACGAAACGCTGCGCATGGGCATGTACGAGATTCTGGAGAAGCTGCGGGAATACGATGGTAAGTCAAGTATATAAAGTTATACAAAATCCTTTAAATAATAGTTTTTCTCTTGAAGCTACCTCGGAACACATCACCATCGACTCGGAGCTGCTGCGACGCCTCATCGAGGCGCTGCCTAGCGGTGCCGGCGTTCCGCATCTGCACGGCCAGCTGCAGGAACTGAAGGCGCGTGAGGAGGCGCTATGTCAGCTTCTGCATAACAATGTCAGTGACTCGGAGACGGGCGAGTTGTCCTCGGTACAGAGCATGCGGGATATGTCGGAAATGAACGAGGAGCAGGCAAGTATCTTGGTCATCGATTCAGCCACGCGACCAACCACGCCTACTGACATAACCGACGGACTGCAGTTGCCCGTCATCACGGAGCTCGGGCCGGAGCCGGAGCCTGGGTCGCAGCCAGAGACGGAGCCTGAACAGCCCCGGCCCAGTACAGCAGAGCTGACGGAGCTGACTATCCTTCGCAAGCATTATGATGAGTTGCGCCTGCACATGTCCTCAGATGCCAACGAGCTGATGCGATACACCCAGGAGCTCCACGAACAGCAGATTGCGCTAGAGAAGCAGCTACATGAACAGAAGAACTCATATGCCTACATGCGCGAGGAGTACGATCAACTGCTGACAACGCAGAAGCAGCAGGAGCTGCGGCACATTGAGAACACGGCAAGCTTACAAAATCAAGTGGAACAGCTCAAATCGGAGCTGGCTGCAAAGTGCGATCAGATTGCAACAGCGCAACGCACGCAACTCTGCACGGCGGAAGAACGACTCCAATTGGAGCAGCGGAATGCCACACTCAGCATGCAGCTGGCACAGGCTACGGATCAGTTGATGGGAGAGCTGAAGATACAAGAAGTCTCTGCAGATTACGGCATCGTTGCTGACAACTACCAACTGGACTATATCACGACTGAGGAATTCGAGAAGCAGCGACAGACGCTAGAATCTTGGGCGACTCAGCAGGCAGAATTGCAGCGCGAGAACAAGCAGCTCGAGGGTCTGCTACAGGTGGCCAACGGACAAATACAATCGCAACAAAAGCTGCTCAACGAGATTACCGATAATCACATCAGCCTGCGTCATCTGGTGGCGGATCTACAGAGCAGTTCCACAGACAAGCTGTTGCTGGCGAAGATGCAGCGCGATTTGGACATAGGTGGGTAATGCCAAGCATAAGTTGACACAGTTAAAGTTAATCTTTTTCCACATTACTTTAGCCAAAGCGGACATTGCCAGCTTAGATTTGGAGCGCAAGCGATTACAGCAGGTCGTGGATAATCTGAGTACGCAACTGCAGGCAGCGGAACGGCTGGCAAATCAGATGAAACAGGACTTCCAACTGGAACGAAAAAACAGCGACTTCAAGCAGAAGTAAGCTTAATAGTTGGGCACAAACCTGGGGGAATCGTTTAAAATCCAATGAATAATTTACTTATTGCTTCCAGATTTTTACAGCGTTCGCTGTTTATGCTTAAGGAGAAATATGCCAAATTTACACCTCTGATCTTCCTTAACAATTTTGTGTTCTCCTATCAACAACTGAATCAACGTCTGATGGAGCAACAACGGGTGGAACAGTCTGGGGACAGTGCTGCGCTGGTAGAGCAAGTGATGCAAATGGTTCAGGCAAAGATGTCGCCCAATGGGGAAAACTCGCAGCAGTTAATCAAGCTTATCAAATCTGAGACGCAGTCCCGACTGCTGGAGCAGCGCTGCGAGAGTCTGCAGGCCAGGCAATCGGAGCTGCAGCAGCAGTTGAGTGAGCTTCGTTTGCAACACGCTGCAGAGTCGGAGCATTGGCATACGATTGAGGCACTCTTTGCTGAGCCAAACAGCGAGCGTAGGACACCCGCTCTCGTGGATGTGGCCACCAATACGGAGGCGGCCGCGCCAGTGCCTGCTATGCGCCGTACGGCTCAGCTTATTGACAAGCAATCGTCGCCCATTGGGTCGCCGAAGAGGCGGCTACCGAACCACGACACCACTACTCAGACCGATAGCAGCACAAAGCAGCTGCTGGAGACGGCTGTTCAAACCAATGGCTGCAGATTGCGACAGAAGCAACAGCATCAGCATCAAGGCGTTCAAACGGCGCAGGATGAGGAGCTGCAACAAGTGCGGGCAGAGTAAGTAATATGGAGAATAAGAGTAATGTACTGCATATTCTAATTCGAATTGATACTCACCCATTTCCACAGCCTGCTAGCAGCAAATAAGCGGGTTGAGCAGCTGGGCCAACAGTTAGAGACTATCAATGCCCGGAGGGAATCGGATAGTCAGCATAGCGGTGTCGTTGAGAAGACCATATTATCATTCCACACACTGTTGCTGGAGAAAGATCAGTCCATTCAAAAGTATCAAGATCTACTGCAAACGGAAAGGGAACAAGGCCAGCAGCTGGTCACGAAGCTAACAGCCGAGAATGAGACGCTCAAGGCCACGGTTAACAATTTGAATTTCAATATTAAAACCAAAGATCAGGAAGTCCTAGAGCTAAAGGCCAAATTGGAGCAGCACAAGTTACCCGTCGGTGTCCAGCCAAATGAAGCTTCCGTCGATCTGACAGATGAGCGGATTGAGGAAATGTTTGAGCATAGCTCCGTAGAAAGAGACACACGACCCCAAGAACAATCGGAAGACGATGTCGATGTGGGTATTGTCGACGAAGTAGCCGGCGAGCAGGAGAAACAAGATACCGAAGAGCTGAAGGAACTGCCCACTCTACACAAGCAAATCAAGGAACTCAAGGACAAACTGAGCTACTACGAGCACAATCTGGTGACGCGAGAGGAAGAAGTGGAGATTCTGAGGGAGAAGTAAGTTTATTAAAGGGAAAGTATTCAAATATTTAAAAATAATAATAAATTACTCGATAGACTGAAGCTCTGCCAGGATCGCGAGAAGTGCATGGATAGCAGCAGCAGTCCCGAGCTGGAGCAACTGCGCGTCTTCCTAGAGGAAAAGGATAAGCACATTCGTGACCTCATGGACACCCTGAAAAACTTCCACGTCTGTATTATTGTTCATATTTCACGTTGGGCGATCCACTTAACACTTTTAATCCTCTCCAACAGGACGATCAACAGCGCTACATTAACGACACTTCCAACTACTCTGCTGACCAGATAGCCAAGTTAGCTGCTGATCTAAATCGCACCGAGGCCACTAACAAGATTTATCATACCCAAATGGAGGCACTGCGTCGCCAGCTGGCCAATGTTACGCAGCGCGAGAAGCAGGCGCGCGACTTGAGCCAGTCGCTGCGCCAGCAGCTGCTCAAGCGGCCGGTGGTATCCATTAAGACTGAACTGAATGCTCGCGTGAAGAACGAGAATCTGCAGAAGCGCATCCAGCAGCTGGAGCTGGACCTGGATGAGTCGCGGGCGCAGCTGCAGCGCCAACAGACGCTGCTGGAGGCCAAGCGCACGCGCAGCGCCAACGAGGTGGGTCTCTGGGAGAAGCAAAAGCGATGGCAGCAACAGGCCGACAAATTCAAAAGCAAGCTGGAGGAAACGGAGCTGGCGCTGGAAAAGACGCGCACGCTGCTTCAGGCGGCACGTACAACGATAGCTCGACTCGAGAAGGACAAGCATCTGCTCGAGGCGAAGGTGGGCAAGGCAGGAGCAGGCGGAGCCTCAGCGGCCACCGCAGCAGGTGGTGGAGGTGCCCACAACACCTTAAAGTGTTGTCGCGCTCCGTCCTGCCCGAATCTGCATCATGTGGGCGCCGCAAAGTTCACGACCTCTCCGTCGGAGAGTCCGGAAACGTATACGGGGCCAAGCAGTGAGTGCAGCTCGCCGGCTCACAATCAATCCCAGCCGAACTCCACTCACCACAGTTTCTACGAACAAGGACAATCGGAACTGATAGAGGCACTCAAGGCGCGCATCGAGATGCAGCAGCGCAAGATCATTGCCATGGAGCTGGAGGGGCGTGGCACCAATGCGTTGACCACCGAGCTGGAGAAGCTGCAGGAACGCGTCCAAGCAGTGGAGGCGCAGAATATACGCCTTGAAGCGCGCAATTTGCAGTTGCAGCTAGATTCGGATCTATTGCGGCAGGGCGACAGAAGCGATCGCCTACAAAAACGCATCAAGCATCTAGAGGAGTAAGTGACACCATGCAATCCTCCTGCTGAAATCTCTTAGCTAACCTATATCGTCTTACAGCTACATTCTTGCACTCAAGGAGGAAATGGCGCGCACCGAGTCACGGCGTGATTTATGTAAGTGCAGCGGGCTGAAGGTTAACACGAACCACGGTCAGTCCGCGGAGCACACAATTCTTTCGCTGCGTAACTTGGTGGAGAAACTGCGTTCAGAGAACAAGTTTCTCAAAGATGGCCGCAACTCTACGGAGTCGCGTGGTTCCACTGACTCACTGTCTACATCCACGGAACTGGCTCGGCTCCAGCAGATGCATGCGGATGCTTTGGAGAAAATCACTGCTCTACAGCAGGAGGTTGGGCAGCGCAGCAGTGATGGAAAGGTTAGTAAATAAAAAAAAAAGCTCTTCATTATAATGCAATATATCCACATACTTAGGATGAGGAACTGAAGTACATAAAGGAACAGCTCTTGAAGAAGACGCAGCTCTTGCAAAAGGCAAAAGTTCTGCTGACCCGCGCTGCTGCTAAGGAGAAGGTACTGAGGGAGCAAATCGCTGTTTGGAAGCGCAAATGCTCTGAGCTGCAGAATGTGCCGGTTATCGATGAAATTAGCGAGTAGATTTAGTTTTATGTAAAATTTTGTACAAAACTGAGAACATAAGCGCGGTAAAGACTAGTAAAAAATATTTCAAATTCGAACAATTCCTCTATCGTGGCGTTGCCGTACTGAGAAATTTCAATTCATTGAGTCTAAGCCGTGACGTCAGAGACCCTCATTGATTACTTTAGCTAATCGATTACCTAAAGCCGGTACACGTTATGAAATTCATACTGCTCTGGCGTTGCCGGACCTAAAAATTGTAACAATTTGACGTCAGTCGACGCAATTCTGCTCTTAGTGTGCATCATTCAGCTAATCTTACCTAATTTACCTTGTATTCTTTTCTAATTGGACGCGGCACAAAAGAACGAAGATTAAATTCACATATGTATGTGGACTTCGCTCTACGCTGTGATTTAAGAACTTTTGAGCTCTGAGGGAAAGAACTGAAATGCAGAAGGCATTTGAATGAAACGGTCATACAAATTTACAAGAATTTTATTAAAATTCCTTAACAATCGTGATAATTCCCATTTTAGAGTTGATCTATACGCAACGAACTATATGAACATAAACTAATATGTCTTATGAAGATTTTAAGCAGCTACTTGTCCAGAAAGAGGACAAGATTTTGGTCATCAAATTCAATAATCCTCGCAAGAAGAATTGCATCAATTACAATGGATACAAGGAGCTGAGCCGTGCTCTTGGAGCTGTCAGTCAGGACGAATCCGTTTCAATCGTGGTCATCACTGGAGTGGGAAATTTTTTTACGGCAGGCAATGATTTGTCCCAGAAGTCCGATGTAGATGACATGGACGCTTACCTTAAGGAGACCAATGATACATTCAAAGCCATGGTCAGCAGCTTCCTCAATTGCACCAAGCTCATTATTAGCCTGGTCAATGGTCCGGCCATTGGAATCGGCTGCACTATTGTGGGACTCAGTGATGTGGCTTGGTGCGCCGAAGAGGTAAGCAACAAGTGCTTTATTTTCGATCATATAGAAGTGCTCTCTCTTGCAGGCTTATTTCACGACACCCTTCAGCAAACTAGGCCTGGTGCCAGAGGCCTGCTCCAGCTTTACCTTTCCATTGATCATGGGTCGCTCGAAAGCCACGGAGATGCTGGTGTTTAACGAGAAACTGAGTGCACAGGAGGCATACCACTTTAATTTCGTATCGCGCATCTTCAAGTTGAATGAATTGAACACTGTGGTGTGGCCAAAGATTCGCGAATATGCCAAACTGCCGCCCAACTCGATGCGGGAATGTAAGCGCTTGATTCAGCTCTCCTTGAAGGAAAGTCTCTTTCGAGCCAATGATGCTGAGTGCGAAGCACTCTTGAAACGGTTCTACGACAATGAATGCATACAGGCTATCGTTGACTTTGCTATGCGCAAGTCAAAGCTTTAACTTAAGAGTTCCATTTTAATAATTCTCTTTTGTATTTTAACCAACAACAATATTTGTTAATATTAAAAGCTAATTATTTTTAGAATGAAGTCGGTTTATATTCAGGTTGTAGTCAAATTGTCAAATTTGCCATTGATGTATACGGTCACACTGTGTATGGTTTTTAAAAACAGTTCTGAAATGTCAAACTTATAAGAAAAGCGTTGCTTAACTACATGAACTGTATATAAAACAATTAAAAAGTATATACAACATACTACGATGAAAATATTTGCTTCATCATTTAAGTTCTTCATTATAATACTTGAAACTTGTGTTATCGATAGATTCTATATTTTAAATCGAATAATCGTATACTTCGTGCTTCTGTTATGTGATGGTTATTAACGTACCATTTCAGTGTAGCTGTTTAAAGCCAACTGACAGATATATATTTACAATTTATTAAGAACAGGAAAGTTGAAGATATTTACAATGCTGTGAACATGTCCAATTATTAGTGCTGGTAATGTTAGTAATTCCAGAGCGTGTTTTTCCCTGTTAGCTAACAGCATAGGAAAATGTTAATGTTTCTGTCCTGTAAAGATTGCTGTTGCTAACAGGCCACACTGTCACCACGAGTAAAAGAAACGAAATAAAAGAATTTTTTTTGTTGCACATGCAAATAAAATAATTAAGACTTTGTGCAAGCAGTAACAAATTGTATACTCCATATTTTCATAATTGTGCGTGTGCGGGTGGCGCATGCAGAGAGTAACCGTGTTAATTAACGCAGCAGCCGACGCGACAGTAAAGCCTAGTGGAAGAGTTGCTTGCAGAATTCGTCGTGTCATTTGGAAGAAAAAAAAAAAAAAAGTGCCGCGGCAAGTGAATCTGAATCTGAAGCACGAATCATTCATTGGCAGCAGCCACCCGCCGCACTGTCGAGGGGCCGCCCGCACGCAAAAAACATGAAAGATTTGCCACACATTGAATTACCATTGGCGAACCATTAAAGGTAAGTCACCGCAACGCACTTTTCCTGAACGAACGACCGTCCGCCCGCCCGGTTTTCCCCACTCTCCGCCCGTCTCCGCGGCGCATTCCGCCGCGCTCTCTTTCACCATCAACGTGGTGTTCTCTTTGCTGGGTCGGTCGGTCGCTGACGCCGCCATTGGACATTGGAATGCGTGCATTTACATGCTTAAGTTACGCAGGCAATTCGAATTAGTTGGAATTTCGACACTTATTGTAACAATTAGCTGCATATTGCAGTTAAATTATATATATATATTTTTTTCGTCCAGTTGAGTGACGTAGTGTTTTACAGGTGTGTATGTGTGTGTGTGCGTGTGTTTACGTGAATGTGTCACTCGTTCCTGTTTGTTTCCGTGTGTGCGTGTCAAACGATAGCAATAATTTTTTTTGCCAGCCGGCATTAAGCGTGGAGATGCAAATTCATATTGTTTTGAATTATATATTTTTGACACCTGAAAGCCACTTGTGGACGTAAGGGAGGGGCTAGTGGGGCTGTCACCCCACCCGGTACAGTATGGCCACACTCTCTTTCTCGCTCTCTCTAGCACTTGCTCTCTCTGTTTATTTGTCTTTTTGTATTTTTTGCTTCTTACTTCTGTGGCTCACAGCTGTGCGGCGTTGCCAGATGTTTGGCAGCAATCTCAATTTAACCTCAAATTTGGCGCTTCGTTTGTGTTAACTCTTCCTCTCATATTGGTCGTTTCACAGTAAAAACTTCAATGTTTGGCGTTTGTCGTGTTCATGTGCTGTGCATATCCTGAGATACGGTCAGAAACGCCAACACCAATCCGATTGCACTGACAGTCGTCATCATTGCCAACTGCGTTGCCAGTGTAGTGCAGTCATTCCAATTATGGCGCAGCAAACGCAGCAGCCGGTTGCACAGCAGCAGCAACAGCAGCAGCAGCAGCAGCAGCAGCAGCAACCACCAGCAGCGGCAACGCCAGTGTCTACATCAACGACACCACAGCCGCCGCCCATTAACAACAACAACGGCATTGTGTCGTCATCTAATGGCAGCAACAACAACAACAGCAATGTCAACGCACTGAATGCTGTGCCCACAATCTACAATCAGCAACCCCTGTATATGTCCACTGCCCATGGAGCAGCACATCATCCGCACATGGCTCAGGGTGCTCACGGTCCCGTGTTTCATCCCCCTGCGATGCTGCCGGCACCCATGTCCAGCAATGTTTTCGTGAACAATGCAACCGCCAATGTGAATCTCCATAACTGGCCGCAGGCCGCCTACATGGCAGGCGGCGGTGCTCCGACCCACTATGTGAGTACGCACGGCGAATTGCCTCAGGAGCAGGTAAGTTGGAATTGAATAATTAATTAAATATCAAATGTATTAATATCAATGCGACTGTTTTTCAGGGCAATCCGCTAATGCAGCAGTTGCCGCCAATGGCGCACCATCAAGGTAATCCGAATGGCCACATATCTGGTATGGGCGGACGCAGTCGTGGGCGTGGACGCGGACGCGGCGGTGGCAGCCAACGTCGCGGCGACTATCATGGACAGCGGCACATGCAACAGCAAATGCAGTTGCAGCCGCAGCAGCAACAGCAAATGCAACCGGATGGCGCCAGCCCGGCGCCAAACGCCATGCAATTGCAACCGGAGCAAATGGTGCCGCAGCAGCCGCCAGAGGCTCAATTGCAGCCTGTGTCCTACTACGCGCCACATCCGTACGCTGCATATGGCGGTTATCAGGGCACCTACTTTGCGCCGCATCACGGCCCCATACAAGCGCCGCCAAATGCGGCAGGCACTCCACATCCGGCCACTGGCACGCCCTTGTATATATCTTCAATACCAGTCTACAATGGCGCACCCATGTACAACTGCATGGGCGGCTATTTCTACCAGTCAGTGATGCCGCCGTCTGAATATCAATACTTGCCCGATGATGGTGGTCAGTCGCAGGGCGGTGTAGTCGATGAGCGACAGCTGCCAATGTGGCAACCAACGCATATGTATGCCGAGGATTACCAAGAGATGGCACACGCGAATGGTGATGACCTCAATCACAACAGTTCTACGTTGACCTCTCCCGAAACGTCGAGCATGTTGAGTCCTGGCTATCCCATATACGATACTCAGCAAATCCATGAGATGCAACAGCAAATGGGCGTTATGCAGATCTATGAAGATGGACAGCTGGCGCCCCTTCAGCCCATGCATCCCATAGCCGCCCCAGTGCCACAGGTGAGCAATTCTGAAGCTGAAGCATATTGTTGTTATTTTCATGCACTCTTCCCTACTGCACCAGTATGATGATGAACTATCTGAATGTGGAGCTGCACCAATTGCCGGCATGCCAGCTGCTTGGACATTGCCCGTGGATGCCCCGCCCCAGCCCATACTGGTTCAGGCCGTTCCCGCACATCATATCATTCAGCCACAGCCGCAACCTCAGCCAACAATTTGCATCGAACAGCAGCCGCAACAGCAACTGTCTGTCCAACCTCCTCAAGCGGAGACGCCCACCCCACCGGCTACACAGGAAACGCCGGGTAAGTACCACAAATTGATGATTCAAATTGATAAGCAGCGCTTTCTACTTGGTATTGTTCCGATAGTGTCGGATAACCGATAAGCCTTTTTCTATTTGTTTTCTGATATTTTCATCAATGATGAACGATGTGCGATAGCGTCTGTTGGGCACTTTTTGTTTATTAACTGCAATTTATTCAGCTATGACTGCGCTAAAATATAGGGAATTTGATTCCGGTAAAATACATATTAATTCAAATGATAAAAGTACATGTCAATTGGAGCTTCTGTTCGAGTGATAAAAGTCAGGTCGATATATTTTTTGTTGATAAACATTCTTCTCGAGTAAATAATGAACTTTCATTGTTTTCCTGGTTAATTTTCAATTTACTGAGGCATGAAAACAAATATTTGATTAATTATGTACCATTTTCTTTTTAATATCTGACTATCAAAAGGTCAATAAAGAACTTGATTTAAAAAATGTAAAGTTTTCTATTTCCAAAGAAAAGATCATTTGGAATAAAATCAAATTTTATAAATTTCATTCACTTGAATCGAATTTTTGATTCATTGAGCATGAATGAATTTTAATTGATTTAATTTATTTATATTCAACTTGTTATGTATCTACAATCATTTTGTGTGAGAATTCTTCATTTGAGAACCAATTTAAATTTAGGTTTTTCATGAACTCGATCTTTTGTGTGTTTATTTTATGTAATTTGTGCTGACTCTTTGGGCTTTAGTGCTCAGCGTGCTCGGTGTGCTCAGAGTTGAAGTCGTTTGGGGTTTCAGTTGCGTTCGTGTCAGGTGTACCCAAAATATCACATGATATGGGACGTCGTTGTGACGCCTTCCAAAAATGTTTTTTCATATTTTTGTGATACGCTTATAGAGGGCACTACAATTTGGACACGCAACATGTAACATGCAGAATTAACATGATTATATATATGCAGCTGTGTCAAGTTAACAACTTTTTAACTTGAAAACATTTGTAATTTTCTTGTGGACTGTTGATCAATTTAATATGTGATCTATCCATCAAATAGTAAGGGTATATCAGCTTCGTCATGCGTCAGCTAACAGTACTCTCTTCTGTTATTGCCTTCATAGTTTTGCTTAATTGCTGGGCAGTTCTTTTCGAGTGATATATTTGCTTTGTTGCTAGGCGCTCGGTCTGCTTCGATCCGAATAAATTGTTTCTGAGTAATTGCAATGCCTGCTCGAGTTGGTTATGAGGGCTAGCTATTGGGCTTTGCTTCCATATTATACTTGGCTTTCCTTAGTCTGTTTAACTTGGTTACTACTCATTTTTACCACTAATCAGCTGTGGAAGAGGACAATATCTCTCGCTTTGTTTTTTGTTGTTGCTTTTCATTCTTTACGCTTATCAATCGTGAGTCTATATATATATATATATATATATATATATATATATATATATATATATATATATATATATATGCAGTTTATAGTACGTCAACGTCATGATCCACTTACTGTTGCATTTGTTCAGTACTTGCATTGTTATTGATATAGTCTACAGACTTGAATCGGGTATACCGGTTATTTGAGGGATTCAGATTCTTTTGTTTTGCATTAGTAAATCATTAATAAATTATGTCTTTAGTGTAAAGAAAATGATTCATTGTTGATACACATAAATATTAATATTTCTATATATATTTATTATATATTAATAAATTATATATTCATTATAAATATTTGTATGCATTGGTATGTGAATTATGAAATATAATATGCTTATAGCTTTTAGCTTTAGATTTCATAGTTCTAACGAACATTTCTTTGGCTCTCATTTTCTTTGAGCTTCTTTTGGCTCTATCTTTGCCTTTGTTTTGCCCACGGGCTCAGTTGTATGATGCATGGCGTCCGGTTTAGTGTTGCCTTCCGCCTTATCAAATACACAGTCAATGACATTTTTGTTGGCCACTGGCCATTACGGCCAAGCAAAGTAAAGCAACGCGAAACGATATGGATCACTTCACGCGTACATGGCTCACATGTATATTATGCACCCGGCCCAAAGCAAAATTGATAGCTGTCCAGCTCTGTATGAGTGTGTGAGAGAGTGTTTACCCTGTTAAATTGCTGAAATGTCTCAGTGGGCATTTTATTGTTATTTTCGCAGCACTTTGCTGGGCGACTTTGTCAATACGTTGATATCACGAGGAGTGGCATATACACAGCTAGATTGCTATGTGACATAAAGTGTTTATAACTTTTTTTTCGCAATCTAGCAATTCGTATATCTCATTTAAAGGCCATTTATTGATTAAGCTAATCTAGTGGGTCAGTTTATAATCGTTTATAATCGGTCTGCGATTTGTGGGTCTTGATCAAGTGGCGCACGTCCACTCCACACTTATAATTGCCATTTATGTAGAGTTCTCGTCGTTTGAGTACAAGGTAATTCGATAAGGTGCCAACTGAATTATTGTTATCTGAACTTTGATCGATGATTATTAGAGCCTGAAAGCAATAGTTATACATATGTTATGTTACCATCTAACTGCCAAGCCATTAAATCAAAATGTATATAAATATTTGGAAAAATGTTTTTATTTTTTTCTTTCTTTTGATTGATTTTCTTCTAACATTTTGTATTGTTCAGCTTTGCTTAAAGCTGCGAATTTAGTTTTGTTTCTTTACTAGCATAGCTTAGCGATATATTTTTTTAGGCTTTCTATATTTGTTGCGTATAACAGTTGAAATTGGTTTTCGTTTTTAGTTAGGAGCATGTGTGAGTATAAGTGTGAGTGTGTGTTTGTGTAAATGGCATAAAACTGCATTTTTTGCTCTTTATGTTTAGGTTTGTGTGTGGGTGGCACACACTCTGTACATTTGGTTAGTTTTAAAATATAGGTATATATATTTATGCATGTAAATGTATAACACAATCTATATGTATATATATGTATATTTTGTTAATAGTTTCTCTTGTGTATTACAAAACGCACAAGCCTTTAAAAATTTGTTTTTGTCATGGACTTGTCAGAAATATTTGCACGATTCTTGCATTTCACTGATTTACAAAATGTGAGCCATAAAGTTGCCATTTTGTTATTGTACAAATACATTAAAAGTTAAAAAATTGAAAACAATTTCAGTTGTTTGTTGCTTAAGGTTTCATTTATATAATATTTTAATATAAAATTTATTAGTTTAGCGTTGTTGTTTTTTCTAAATAGTTGTTGTTCTTCTCTTCTCTCAATTGGCTTACACGCTTTACAAGCTAATCGCCTCGCCATCTTTATACATAAACAAAACGTAACTAACTATTAGCATAGTAAGTTTTACACTCGTTTGCTTTTTCATTTTGCGAATCGCTATTCGCTATTCGCTATTGGATGTTTTTTCCTTCTTTCTACTATAACTAGACCGTATGACACATTTAAACAATTGCCGTATAACAACGAATGCACAACAACAGTTATAATATAGATCGAGAGTTACTATAATACATGTACAGATACAAATACAATAGCAATAATGGTAATAGTAGTAGTAATAATAATAATAATCGTACATAAAGGTATATTAAAAATCGTAAAATTTAACAAACAAATAATAAAAATATTTTACAATCTAGATTTTGTTGCTTTCGCCATTGTTGTATAACATTTGAAACTATAATCAATCAGAATTTATCAGAGTTTCTAGTTGCTGTTGTTGCTGTTTGATGAGCGTGTTATACATTAATATATTTATATAGCTAATTATATATGGCAGCAGAGCTCTGCTACAATCCTATCGAAGCTAAGCCAAGTTTTCTTGAATTCCTTAAGTCGCCATCAAGCAAATCTATAATTTGTTGTAATTTATTTTGAATAGTTGCTTAGGCATAGTTTCGGGTTTTGTATCGTTATATATATATGTATATATATTATTTCTTTTTGTGTGCTCTCTTTACAATACTTTCGCTTTGCCTGGACCTGGGCCTGCCCCTGCCTAAACTGCGCGTTTTTTGTTTATTTCTACCATCTACGATCTCTGATCTCCGATGTCAGCTTCGATCTTTGCTCCTCCGTCTTCAGGGGCTCTTTCTCTTTGTATAAGTTGCTAAAAAAATATCGCACTCTACTCTTAATTCATACACTTTATCATTTTTACATTCCTGTTCGCTCTTTTCGTTTTATTTATATTATTTGTTTGTGTGTTAAATTCTTGATGCTTAGAGCTTTGATTCCGTTGTTGTTGCTGCTGGTTTCTGTTGCGTGGTGGGGAATGGCTGCAGTGGCTCCTCCTGCTGTGGACTGGGCAGAGTTTTAATAATCTTGGGCACTATGGTGATTGGCTGATCCTCGTCCTCATCCTCGGCATCTTCACCCTGCTCCTCATCGATTGGCGTCAGTGTCTCAGCGTGGACTGGCGTATCATCTGAGCTACTGAAGCGTTTCATGCAGGGCGCCAGGAAGCTGGTGATGGTGGACACAGCAAACAGTGCACCCGCCATGTAGAAGGGCAGATCGTAGGTGTGAGTTAAGTCGTAGATAAAGCCCGCCAGTGGTGTTCCAAGCAGTGCAGCGAAACCCCTGAACAATATGAGCAGACCGAAGGCGTTTGTGAGCTTGTCCAGGCCCAACAGATCGACCAGAATAATTGACGTTAGCGAAATGTAGCCTGAAATGGCAATTCCAAAGGCGACTGACATGGCTATGTAGGCGCTATAGCTGTAGCAGAGTGGAGTCAGTGTGACCGCCACTGTGGAGATCAGCAAGCAGATGTTGTTCAGCAGCAGCGAATTGACTTGGGGCAGATCCGCCACCCAGCCACAGGCGACACGTCCCACGGTGTTGGTGATGCCAATGATGGAGAGCAGCATTGCAGCGTCGTTCTTGGCAATGCCGTGCTCCTTGGCGGCATCCACCAGGTAGACGAACGGCACGTACAAACCGGCCATGCCGAATATGTTGGATACGCCCATCAGCATGAAGACGGGATCCTTGAGCAGACTCACATCCAGCATGGTGTTCACCACAGACTTAACCGAATCGGGAATGCCCAGACAGGGGCACAAGTCATACTCCTCTCGATGCTTGTCCGCCTCGGCGAGGGGATCCAGACGCATGCTCTGCATGCTCTTCTCGTACTTGGTGAGGGAAAGCACCGAGTTGCGGTAGTTTGTGAGCGACTTTTGGGACTGATATTGGGGCAGATTCGTGACGGAGCCGGAGTAGAAGATATCCTTGCGTGACATCGGACGAACCATGCGTCCACCGCTGCCGCTGGCGCTGCCTTGACGCTGGGACAGCGACAACTTTGAAGTATTGAAGTCACCGCCAGCGCCACCCACCTCTATGTCGCCTCGAGAGGAGGCGCGTATGGCCGCTAAGGACGGCTGATAACGCTCACTGCCTGATGTTTTGCGCACGCGGCTGAAGGAGGGCACCGACCCGTTCTTGGGAAGACTCTGATGATCGCCAGCAAGGAAGGCGGGCTGCGAGGCATTCCGGATCATCGCATCCTGTGACTGATATGGACTGTGCTCACTCTCTGAGTTGCGCTGCGAGCGGCGACCCGAGCGCGTGGACAGTTGACCATTGCTATCAGCATTGCCATTGTTTGGAGGGGATTGAGCATTTATTTCGACTACCTTGGACTCGGTGATGGTGGGCAACGTTGAGACTGGATGCAGCCCGCCGGATTGCTGGGCCAGCAGCTCGAGATTTAGGCTGGAATGCACGCCTGGGTCTGCATTCAAAGGCATCTTCAACTTGCGCTCCATGGTGCCATCCGGCAGCTGTACCATGAAATGTGAGCCAGCAAATGATCCGCGTTCCAGTTGCATCTGCTTCTCCTCGTACATGCGCTGCATTAGGGGCTTGACCTTCTTCTTCTTGGGATAGGTTAGTGGACGCATCATGGCGCCGAAAATGGCACAGTTTAGGATCAGACCAGCGAAAATGAGCAGAGCATTCTTCCAGCCGTATTCCTCCAGCAAATAGGTGGCTAGCGGCGCAAAGGCGAACGTGCCAAAGCCGGAGCCGCACACAGCTATGCCCGTGGCCAGGGAACGCTTCGTCTCGAAATAGTAGCCCACGGCCACGACAGCGGGCAAATAGATCATGCCAAAGCCGAAGCCACCCATGAAGCCATACGTGGCCATGAGCATGCCCACAGATCCACTGAACGTGCTCAGGACGAAGGCAATGCAGGCAACGATGCTGCCCGCAATGCACACGGCGCGGCAGCCGTATTTATTAGCCAGGGCAGAGACGATGGGCCCGGCGCTGAGATAGACGCCTGACAGCAAACTGCCCACCCAGGCGACGGTGCCTTTGCCCTCGTGGAAATAGTCGACAAACTGCTCCAGGAATATGCCGAAAGTGTAGGCAATGCCGTCAACGATCATGTTGCACATGAAGCTGGCGAAGCATATAACCCAGCCATAGCCACCGTCAGGAGGTGGCGGTAATTCGCCGTAAACGCTGACCTCGTCATCGTCGCCGTCGTCGTCGTCCTCCTCGTCATTGTCATCCTCGGGACTGTTGTCGTTCTGTTCAGCGGTTAGCCTTGCCGCCTCCTCGCAGGCTAGTTCACTGTCCGTGCGCTCGAATTTGCGCAGGCGTGCCGCCGAGTTGCCGACGCCAGCTGCCGCCGACCCCGTATTGGTATTACTATTGGTGTCAACCATAATTGTATTTTACTGTGGATTTGTAGTAGTTGCTTGCGTTAAGCCGTTAGTTCGTCTTCCTAAGCGCACACACTTTGCTTTTGCTTCAGACTTGACAGAAAATGTTATTTTCTTTTTGTTTTATTTCAACTAAAATTTCGTTTTGTTTTTTTTTTTTTTCACTTGCACGCACTCTCGCTCGCTCGCTGTACTCCGATAACCGTCGTAGGCGGGAGGGAGTCAGAATCGTCGATTTGTCTGTTATGCGTTGCCGAAGTGTCGCGCTCGGCGCCGTTGCGAGTTATGTGAGCCTTAGAGCAGTCGCTGTCGCTGTCGACGTCGCTGTTGCTGTTGCTGCTACTGTTTTTATCTTTGCGCGCGCTCAGCATTTGGCGTGCTCTCTGCCATTCCCTAAGCTCTGCAATGCTTATGGCGTTGCCACTCTTAAGTTCTGCTCTCACGGAGTTAACAGCGAAGCTTTATATGCCGTTATATTGGATGTGTGCGTGCGTTGTTATTGTTAAATTGTAACTACTTAAAGTTATTCTGCATTATCGACAGCAAAAGAGAGTGGGAGAAGAGAGAGCAACTATACATATATGTATATGAATTTATTAAATAACGGTTTAAGGGTTTTTGCTGTTTGTCACGTTGTGCTGTGGTTGTGCTTGAATTTATTTTGTTTTTATTAATTTTGTTTATTCGTAAAATGTTTGTATCAGTTGCAGTTGTCTGGCCAAACTACAAATTGTATTTTTGCTATTGTTTTGGCGTTGCGAATTTTGGCTGAACTCTGCGTTTGATTTTGTCTTTGACTTTGCACTTTGCGTTTGCTTTACTTTTAATTTTGCTTTGGCTTCGGTTTTTGCTTATCTATTTGCATTTGTGTTTGCATTTGTATTTGTTGCCTTTGGGGCTAGTAGAACATGCTGCTGCTTTTATGTATGGCACATTTTTGCATTGCTGCCCGCCGACGTCGCCGTCGCCGCCGCTGTCGCCAATTCTGCTTTTTGGGGGTGCTGTACGTATTCGGCGTTGCTCTTGCTGTCGCTGTTGTTGCTGTTGCTGTCGATAATGGCAATGCAATTGTATAATTTGTTGAGCATTGAAATTAAATTGTCAAATGTGTATTAAATACAAATTCCTGGCGTCAGCAGAACACAGTAAAACTCTGTCGACGGACGGCCCCGCAACGTGTGATCGATAAAATGTGAATTGAACGAAACAAACAGGCCGTGAGCAGTAGCAGCGACTACAACAACTACTATGAAAACAAATTCAAATCCAACAACAATGACAACAACACAAGCGCACACGGAACTTGGCTTACGTGTTTCACACTTTACCACACGTAGTACAATTGACGCTTACAGCGAATTGGGCTGCAGTTTGAACTAAAGGCTTCAACTCAAGTCTGATGACTAGCTTTGGCTGATTAATTCATATATATGCATAGATTTTATTAAATATATGCTTTGGGTGTATACAACTTTTATTTTTTCTTTGTGCGCCGCGAGAGATACCAACAAAAAGCACCGCACACAGACTGTTTCGTCGTCACTGCTGCGCTGTTCGATATAAAATGAAAATGAAAATTCGTCGTAACGAGCGGTCGACTGAAACCGACTGACGGGGCTGCTAGAACTGTTATACTGCGATACACAAAACAGCCAGCTACAAAGACACCAAATGCGAACGCAAATGCAAAGGCAACAACTGTATTACAACCTTATACAACAAACACAATTTCAATTACAAACAACAACAAATGTGCAAAGGAAATACAAAAGTAAAAAATATCGAGAATCAACAACAACAGCCAACGACGGCAACAACAAAATATATTCTCGCCATGCGGTTGCTGACATTGCGATTGCCTCGTCGATGTCGATGTCTATTTTTCATGCAACGCATTTGAAGTTCAAGCGCGCAAGCTCTCTCTTTATCTCTCTCTCTCTCTGTCTCTCGCTTAAGGCCGCAGCGCTCTCTTTGACTTTGCTCGCTCTTTGATGTGTGATGTGTGTGAAGCTCTCTCGCATTGGTTTACAGGTATGCGGCGCAAGGGTTGCGCTTGGCAGAAACAGCTGATGTGCACATTGCCAAAGGCAGCCACAGCGGCGGCAAAAACAATAACAACAGCCACGCTGCCAAAGCGAAAAGGAATGTTGGCCGTTGTTACGTTTCACACAGATTTCAGACAATCAACTTCACATAGTTCCCATCCATCCGCATAGCAACCCAACCCCCCTGGTGAACTACCCCCATCTATGACGCATTTTCTTAGGGGTTGTCTTCCTTTTCCGAAATGTCTGTTACTTTTTGTTGTTGCTTAGCTTTGGCAGGCCAGGCCAAGCAAGGCAAAACCGGCACACGTATAACAGTTTTAGCCGTGTGCGAGTATAAAAGACGCAGCAAAAGAGCGTAAACTGTTGCTCTTAGATTTGATTTAGGTTAAAGGTTAACTTGTGACTTTCAAACTTTTACTTTTTCGCCATGCGTCTGTATTAGTTTGTGCGTGGTTCTGTGTGCTAAAAATTGTTTAGCGTGCCGCCTTTTGGGCGCCGCCAATACGAGACCTTCAGAGCTGTCCCTAACTGAAGCGAACAGTGGGCATTGTCTTAACAGGTTTTTATTTTTACCTACAATACATAGCTCAATATATATATATATATATTTTAGATAAGCAGAGCGTGCTAATTTCACAGTTTTTATAGGCCAATAAACGGATTATTTTTAGTCTTGAAGTAATACGAACGTGTGTATTATAACAGTGTTGTTTTCGGTTTGAGATAATTTGCGCTGAGCTTGAGCTTAAGGGAATTTCGATCGGGGTCTCTCTTAGGGGTTTCTCTTAACAGGATTTGCTTTGCTGTCAAACTGTTTAATCACTGTGTGAGCTTGTTCAATGTCATTCATAAAAATTGTAACACACACGCACACACACACACACACACACACACACAGAGTACAACACACCCACACACACACACAGAGACAGACACACTTATAGCCATGTGACTTGTGGGTCAATGCTAGAGGACAGCAGCTCTTGACGTTTTGCTTTTCTGTCTTCGCAATTTGATTTGCTATGATATTAGCGTAATAGGCGACTTCTGGCTAGCCCATCTCCATTTCATGTGAAAGTCGTTGTTAGGGCAAGGAAATTGCACAATTAATCTGGACACATCGTGTAATTCTCCAAAGCGAAATATAATATGCACACAAGACTAAACTGTTATACCACAAGTGAAGCACACACGCATACACAATAAGTGTGTGAGAAGTGTGAGAACATACACTCATTAGAAATGCATAAAGCTCTCGACTTGATATGCAAACCAGGCTACTGGTTTCGACACGTGGCAATAGGCCAAGAGTGGGCGGTGCGAGAATTGAGTGGGTTGCAGTGCCACGCCCGCCTAACCACGAAACGCTTTGTACATGCAGCAGGTGTTTGAATTACCTGCACCATTTCATCTGCTTGTACCAAATGAGGAAGGCAGCTGCCGCCACAAAGCGAGCAAATGGGATGGGTACATTTTCTGGGCCCAAGCCAGAAAATCGCTAGGGGCACAAGCCAAGCAAAACTGAAAAGGATAATAGAGAAGAGTATATAATAATATGGAATATAATATATAAAAGAGAGTTTGCAAAATTGAATAGAACAAATTAAATAAAAATTTAAAAGAAAATAATAAAAATACAAAAATTTAATAATACAAATAACTTACTAATGCTTAAGCTTAATCTATGTATTTAGAGAAATGCATTTAAACAAAGTAAACTTATTTATTATTTTAAAAATCTTTATATGAGAGAAAAATTGCTTTCTGCAGTCGATTTACTCTCTCATTTCCATTTTCTTTTATTTTGCGAAAGAGTTGAATGCGCTTTTCTAGAAACGTTTGTGTATTGAAGACACCAATGTCATCGCCTCTTGGCCGGTTCAAGAATTTCTTAACAACCTTCTTCTCATTTATTGTTGTTTTTATTTCTTTGTTATTCTTTTTGCAGGGGTCTGTGTACGGGGGAAATGAAATTGAAATTGCGCATACGCCACATTGCGCCGCTGCCAGGCAGCTTGTGCGCTTTTGTTTAAAGGTGTATTTTATATTTTTTACGCTGTGAGAAACAGTTTTCCCTGTTGTCACAGTATATACTATAGCTATACGTACATACATGTATGTATGCATCAATATGCTATATGCACAATGCACATATACATATGCATATACTTAAATATCGATGCATATATGTACATAGATATCTACAATGCATATATATCTACAAAATGACGCAGTGCTATAGCTGGCTACTTTTATCTTTTTCTTCGTTTATATTTTGTTCGTATTTTACTTGTTGCTTTTCAAGCGCATCGTTTGTTGTCTATTTCCGATTTGTCGTGTTGCTATACCTGCTAGATACAGTGGTACCTCAATGAGTAACTGATAGCCACGCGCCAACTGTTATACACATTTATATGTTAATGCCACTGGCACGCACACATATATTAGCACATTTCGATTTCCATTTCCATTTACATTTACATTACAAGCTAGGCAGGTGAAGCGTGTGTCCTTGCCATGCTCCTGCAACTGTTGTTGCCACTTTACCATGTATCCTGTCGTCGCGCTGTCGGCGTCCTTCCCATCCTGTTGGCCAACTGCCAGTCCCAGCCCAAACCATCAATTTGCTGCTGTCGCCTGCCTATCGATACCTATCAGCGACAATTCCTTCGAATGACAAGAAAGTTTGCTCTATCTCGCTTGGAAATACCCTGTGCTCATCATTGAGTCAAATCAATATATATATGAAGATATTTTCATTTCGTATTAGTACGTCGAGGTAGATAGAGGATAGATTGAGTAGGATAAGATAAAAAGATATATCTAGATCGACTAGTCTTTCCTTTCTGTGTTGTTTTATACCTTCTTACTATTATCGTTTAGATTGACTAGAATCAGATAAGAGGATATATCTAGATCGACTCGTCTTTCCTTTCTGTGGTGTTCTATACTTTCTTACTATTATCGTTTACTCAAATGGCCTGTAGTTCTACACAAACATCGTATCGATAGAAGAGAATCAAATGACTTAATGTAATCGCCGCCCACTTAATAGCAACGAGTTAGATTGTCGTCGTCGTTGTCGTCGTCGCCGCCGCCGCCAATGGACTCGTAAATAATTTGTGGGCTAGTGGTTTCATTGATAAGAAAACGTTTTACAGTTCTTAGCCGCTTGTTTGCCGTTTGTGTGTGCCGCTGACAGGTGGTGCGTTGGCGGCAAGGGTGGTGCAGTGGGGCAGGTAATTCGTTTTGTTATAGACGAAGGTCGCGTGCCGCCGTTTGTCGTCTTAGGGAATTATGCAATTTGTTTGGCTTATTGTCTACTGCTGGCTGCCACAGCTCTTGGGCTATTATTTATTGTAAATTGACACAAATGAATTCAATTGAATTGCAACAGCAACAGCAATAGCAAAGCAATAGCAGGGTGCCCTACACACACACACACACACACACACACACACACAGAGAGAGAGGCACAGGGTGTACTCAGTTGTTGCCAGGCAATCGAAAGTGTACGCATTCCTGTATTTAACTGTTGCTGTTTCTCATCGATTCCATTGGCCAGATTCGTTATCAATTTAACAGCAACGAGAACAACAATAATAATAATAATAGTAATAATAATATCAACAACAACAATGAGTACCACGTGTGGCAATATAGTTATATCACGCTTTATTTGTTTATTGCATTATGCTTTCGAGTTTCTTTTTTTTCCCCTCCACTTGCTGATAAACAACAATTTATTTGTGATTGAAAATGCATACGAGCAAATATATTTGCTTGCTTTAATCAATTTATTTAATAATAAGCAGAGCTGTGTCATTTTTTGTTTTGTTTCGTATATACATATATATAATACTAAGTTATGAGTACATAAATACATATACATATGCATTTGTGGCTTGACTTTGCTCTTTGATTTGTATTGTTGTCGATTCTTGTTGTAGTTTGTTGCTTTGACATAATTTACTGTGAGTCAAATCATAAATGACTAAGCTTGGTTTATTTTCATAGTAGTGATAAGCGACATACCATAGCAGATGTATAATTGTACATAAAATAAAATAGAAATAAATTATTTCACTATTAATTTAATGACATAGTAATTATTCATCAACATCAAAAAGAGTTTTTTTTATGTATATTATGTAGGATATCAATTTATTTCAAATAATGAATGAAGTGAGCTTTATTGTTCTCAATTGTAGATTTATTTTTTTATTTTTTACGACTCATTATTTGTCTTCGACTTTTATTTGACGCGAACTTTGAGTGTTTGAGTCATTCGAAGTAATTCAGAGAATTTCTTTTATTTTAACTCTCTCTCTCTCTTCGGCACTCAGTTCGTTATCAATTAAATGGGTTTATAAATTGTAAGTCGAATGCAAATTACTTAAATGTGGCAATTGTTATTTTTATTTTCCCTTGCTGCTGTTATTTATAAAAATTGAATAAAATCGCGCGTTCAATAACAACAGTCGCGCATGGCCTACGAGAGGGATGGAGTATGAGGAGGGGGTGGGGCAAACGAGCTACAGCAGAGGGAAGCCGATAGAACCAGACAGCGGCAGCCCCGCTTTTGGGGGCTGCTCTCCGACTGATGATGACCCCGTTTCGAGTCGCATCGCTTGGAAAGAAAAATCAATTAAATATCAAATGGAAAAGCAACTACAAAGCGAACTGACAACAAAATCTCGATTGTTCATATATAGCACGATTCAGTGTAACGAGAGAAACGCGAATTCATTTGCGTAATGTATAACTGTCATACGATATATGCATGACATATAAATATATTTATATGTGTCTGCATGTGTTTCTGTAGTACAGTTTTTATAGTGAAATCGAAAGCGAAATTGTCCAGTCAAGTGAAGTAGACGTCACAACTGTTCTAATGCTATTCACTCTTCCACTTCCATTTCCATTTCCACCTCTACATCTACCTCTCTCTCTCTCTCTCTCTCTCTCTGCCTCTGCCTCCACCTGCAATTCCAATTGCTGAACACTCCGCCCCATCGGCTCCCTCCCAACTGGCGCCTTGATGTGTAAAAGTGAAGTACAGTCGCGTTTGTTGTCGCTTTTGTTAGTGTCGTTTGTGATTTCCTTGTTTGCATTGTTGCATTCAACTTGTTGTTGCTGTCTTCTATTATTAGCCGAACATGTTTAACTCTTATTGTTGTTGTTGTTATTGTTACCGATTTCTAAAGCTCTTGTTGTTGTTGTTGCTATTTGTTATTTGAAATTTGTAATTTACCTGTGCGCTCAGGTCTGTAATTATCCAGCTAACCTTGTCACACTGCAGCGCTCTCAGCTCATCGTCGCACCCAAATGTGACACAGTTATTTTAGTATTATTATAGTCTCTAGGTTCTTTATATAATTTGCATGCGACTCGCATTTGATTATTTACTCAATACTCAATTTGTTTTTTCCAATTGCTGTAAATTTTCATTTAATTTTTGAGAGTTCCAGTTCCAGTTTCAATTCCATTTCTGTTTTTTTAGTTTTATCTATCATTTGGCATATTTATTGAGTGGCTCGCTCGTTAGACGTTAATTGAAATTAATTAACACATTCAACTCGAAATTCTGGTGCTCTACTATTGTTGGAAATCCGAGTCCAACTGGTCGCCCTGCTGCTACTTTTGCTGTTTGTCATATGACGTTATGGGGCAAATAATATTTAGCACCGCCTTTTAATTATGCAAACTGAAAGCATTCGTTATGATATAGGCGCTAATAAAATTTTAAATAGCTTTCCTCATAGATACTCCAAATAGTATATTTAATATTATAATTGTTATCGTTTGTCTGCTTCACACGGCACATGGGGATTTGCTGACCCATGTACATCTGATGGGGAAGGAGGCCTTTTTCTGCTAGACCAGATATCTCTGAAATATTGCACAAAAAAATTCTATAGAGATCTGTGTGGAGTTGAAACTGTTGTCAATTTTCCAGTGTGTTGAATATTTTCCTTTAATATTTTAAGAAATTTTATTTGTTAATAAAAATTTTGTGTCCTCAAATGTATTAAACTGGATTCGTATGATTGCCTATGTGTATGTATTATATATATTCATTAAGACTTAATTCAAATTTCAATTTGAGTTGAATTCCTACACACATATACATTAAATACGGCGAACCTGATAATCCCAGTACTTCATCTGGATAAGTATAATTGATTTATTTTTTCATTGGATTGTGAAAATATTGCGAGGCTTTTCAGGTGTTCAAACTTTAATTTCTCACAGTCTCAATCGCGCCTCAATGCCCCAACGGCCGTGAGGTATTGCCCCCTTTAGCGTCGCCTGGGGTCGGTCTTATCAGGTGTTAATATTTACAACGCGTAATTGTTAGTACTTGGGGCGAGACCCGTCGCCGTTCTCACAGTGCCTATCAGTGGGAATTATTAATTAGGCATTTATTAATGGCAAATGGGTGAGAGGAGCATCGCATCGTTGCCTTCTCCGCATCACGTGCGCATTGTTTTTGCTCTCTTTGTTTCAGAACTGTTTCAGCTGAGTGTCGCGTCGCCTTATCGGCCAACATATTTCGAGTCGGTTTATCGTGGGGCCCATATCAGAGTACGGCCCAAAGTTCAACTACATAAATAGGTTCACAGTGTGAGGCGGCAATTGTGATTTACTCATAATCATGTTGTTTGTCCACGCGAAATTAATGTGTAGCTGCTGTCTCTATCTCTGTTTTGGGGGAGGCACATATCACGAAACTCGAAATGGACTGGGATTAAGTGCTTTGCCATACTTTTCGCAGCGGGCAACAATGTGTGTGGCATGCCTTATCTATCGGCCAGTTGCCGGGCCGACTTGTACAGCATTATCTGTGTAGTCGTGCTGCTTTTGTTATTTATTTGTTGTCACTATTAGATGGAAGACGACGTGCTCGATTAAAGTGCACTAGAGACAACTAATTGCTGATCAGTCGAGTCTCTGTTGTCTTTGTTGATTAGCGTCGTGTGAACTGATTCGATATTGACTTTTTGATATTCTAATCTATTTTAAGTGCCGCTCAAATGTCTTATATGTATGTCATATGCTCGGCGATTGCTGCCCTCCCTCTATAGAGACAAACAACAAATCAATTAAAAGACGTCCAAATTTGGGAACATCAACAACATCCGATCCACATATAAATATCTCATTTGACATCAATTGGTATCAATTATCCAGGCACTCTAAATTATTTTGTATACTCACAGCAAATTGGCATAATATGTGCCCCAAGAGGTCTTTTGCTTACTTGAACAGTTGCTCATTAATTGAAATTCGTTTCTTTTTTTTTCAGTTAATAAAACGCTGCTCACTAACAATAACAACAACAACAATAACAATATCAATAACAATAACAATAATAACAAGAGCAACGAGTTGGCTCTAGAGGAAACAGTGAGTGGCAGCAACGAGAAGCAGCAAAAACTTGAGCCAGACTATCAACAGAAGAAAGTGGATAAACATCAACAGGCATCTAACCTGGTTGTATCTATTGCCTCCGTAGCGTCGCAACAAAACCAACAGCAGCAGCAGCAACAACAACAGCAGCAGACTGCCGTGCCACCGCAGCAACATCAACAGCAACAAACTTCGCCAGTTGTGCCTCAGCAACATCAGCAGCAACAACAAACTCCAGTTTACAATGAGCCACATGGACAGCAGCAACAGCAGCAGCAGCAGCAGCAGCAGCAGCAGCAACAGCAGCAACAGCAGCAACAGCATGTCACTCATCAGCAACATCAACAGCAGCAACAGCAGCAGCAGCGTAAGCCACCTCAGCAGCAATACAACAGCTCGCAGCAGCAGGTTCGTCGCAAATACTCCTCCGAGTACAGCCATCAGCAGCAGCAAAATCATCACCATCATCAGGGCAGCAGCGACACTGCCATACAGACCACCAAGACAATGTCATGGACAAACTCCGCCCAGCACAAGAAGTCCACGCAGTCGGTGGCGGTTACAGCTTCGCCCAACACTGTAAACAATGGGGCAAGTGTTGCTGCAGCTGCTGCAGCTACAAGTGGAGCAACTGCAGCGTCAAGTGGCGGTGGCTTCAATAAGCAGTCTAATGCTGTTAGCGGCGGCATCTACAGTCATCCCACCAAGACCTACACTAACCAGCAGCATTACCAGCAACAGCAGCAGCACTATCAGGCCAACAACATTGGCAATAGCAACAACAACAGCAACAGCAGCAGCAGCAGCAACACTAACAACAACAGCAATCAGCCACAAGTGCGTACATATGGCACGATGAAGGTGCCCTCATCACCTGTTGCAAGCTCTGCGCCGCCGCTGGAACGCAAGATCAGTGGGCAGCAACAACACCAGCAGCAACAGCAACAGCTGAGCAACAACAATGCAACAACACCAACAACAGCAACTACCTCAACGGCTAGCATAACTGCAACGCCGCAACAGTTTCAACAACAGACGTCCACTGAAAGTCAGTCCAATAGCACAAACAACGCAACATTGCTGCCCCAGCAACAGCAGCAACAACAGCAACAGCAACAATACGCTCCTGCTGCCAAAGCCCATGCAACCTATGGAGCCAAAACTAGAAACAGTGCCCCGAACTCGAGCACAGATGCTGGCTTCAGTGCAGCTGCAGCTCCTGTAGCTGTGCAGCCGGCGCTGAATCTGGCGCCACCAGCACCGCCTGCCTCGCAGAGCGCTAGCAGCGCGGACAGTGGTCAGCCTTCTTGGGCTAGTCTGTTCTCCAGCAAAAAGCCTGTGGCTAAAGTAGCGCCCTTCGATGGCAACAAGTCCCAGCAGCAAGCGCAGCAACAACAGGTGCAAGGGGTGCCACCACAGTCACAACAGCCACAGCAATTGCCAACTCCGCAACAGCAACTAGCATTTGCGTCGCCAACACAGAACCTGCCAAACGTTCATAATCAGCTGCAATCGCCTACGCCGGTGCCGGCGCCAACTGGCCCGCTCATCACACCTGGCGCACTCTCCTACTCGGCGGCCTCGGCCCAGGCTGTACCGGCCTCTGTAGCACCGCCCGCCTCAGCAGCTGTGAAACCGCTGAAAGCTGAGCCATCACGCGCCTCCCAGCTCGACGAATGGACCAACAAATATGCTGACTTTTTGATACGTTACAAAACCAATCTGACGCCCATCAGCTTGCGGCCGCGCGGTCTGACTAATCGGTCTAATTACTGCTACATCAACTCGATATTGCAGGCGCTGCTTGGCTGCTCGCCCTTCTACAATCTACTGCGCTCCATACCCAAGCAGGCGGCGGTGATGAGCGAGGTCAAGACTCCCACTGTGAACGCGATGTAAGTAATGAATGCCTGAAACCCAACTGCCACCCAATCCTATCCGCCACAGACAAGTCAACAGACGCCTTGGCGCCAACAACAGCTGGCGTCTGTGTTACGTCTGTGGCATATCAATTGTCGTTGGTCCTTGTGGCATGCGCTGGTTGCCTCCGTTTTGGATGTAATCTTCGCTTAATGTCGAGGGCGACGCAAGTGCATTGTGTATACGCATGATTTGCCCATTGATGGCATCATGAGCACTGCTTGCACGCACATCAATATCTATTATTCCTAAAACAGAATCTTTTCTAAATTACATTCTTTTTCGTTCACTACAGGATGTCGTACATGAGCAACTTTTCGTCACTGCCGAGCGGCACTCGCTTACGTGTGAACAACAAAGCTGCCCAGATCAAGGGCAAGGATGAATTTGCTGGCGTTGATCTGCAGTGCGATTTGGCATTTGAGCCCACTGAAATATACAAACTGTGGAACGACAGTCGCGAGGAGCACGTGGAAGGTCGACAGGAGGACGCTGAGGAGTTCTTGGGCTATGTTCTTAACAAGCTGAACGATGAGATGCTCGAGGTAAGCTTTCAATATTTGTAAACGTTTAAATGTAAGTAAACTAAAATTGCTTTTATTTATGCAGATTATCAAATTGATTGCCAAACCAAATGCCCAACAAAATGGTGTGGAGCAAGAACAGGAGATCGAGGATGGCGGCGACGACTGGCAGGTAAATATTTTCAAATTCAAAATAAAAAGGCCTTTAAATAATATGTCATAGATATACACTGCGCATCATCCTTAGTGTTGTGCATTATTGTTAATCCTTTGCTGTTTTTAAAGTTGTTTCAATAGAATTTATACTTTCACACAAAATAAGTTATTTTTTTCCTTTGTCTTTCACTTTTATATTGCTCTTTGGTTCAGATAGTTGTGAAGTGGTCTTCCTCTAAAGATATAACTACAATATGCTGCCGCTCCCCATAATTTTCTTCTGTATTACCTTTTTATAAATGCATACAATTTCCTTATGTTTTCTTAGATGATCTGTAACAATCGCAATAAGGGCAGCATTACGCGTCAAACAGATTTCGGACGCACTCCGCTCAGCGACATTTTCCGTGGAGAATTACGTTCGCGACTTCAGCGTGAAGGTGAACACTCCACTGATGTTATACAGCCCTTCTTTACGCTGCAATTAAACATTGAGGTAAGTGAAACGATACAATATAATATTGTATAAATTTGTATTAAATTAATGATCATTGCAGAAAGCTGCATCGGTGAAGGAGGCTCTGGAGATACTTGTGGGTCGTGATCAGCTTGAAGGCGTCACTGGCAGCAAGAGTAAACAAGAAGTGGTAGCCTGGCAGCAAATGACGGTGGAAAAGTTGCCTATAGTTTTGATATTGCATTTAAAATACTTTGACTATAGATCCGATGGCTGCACAAAAATATTGAAGAAAGTAGAGTTTCCTGTGGAGCTCAAAATCGATGCCAGTAAGTTTATATTTGAAACCTCAAAGAGATAGACTCAGTTGTTATATTTTCGCAGAGATACTTGGCTCAAAGAAGACCTCACAGAAGCAGCGCACCTATCGTCTATTCGCTGTGGTCTATCACGATGGCAAAGAGGCCTCAAAGGGTCATTATATAACAGATGTGTTTCATACTGGCTATAACAACTGGCTGCGCTACGATGATAGCTCAGTGAAGCCGATCGGCGAGAAGCAAGTGCTGCAGCCGCACACGCCGCGTGTGCCTTATCTACTCTACTATCGTCGCTTCGATACTCTGCCACAGATGCAGGCTAGCAATGGTGGTGCTGGGAATACAGCAGGCGCCACCAATTCCCATGCTCATGGCCATGCCTCGGCCGGTCCCGCGTCCACCACAACAGCTGCAAACTCAGCGAATAATAAATGAAACTAAGTTTTCAAAATAAGCGCATACTCTGTCAAAGGGCTTGTCAGAGTTTGGTTTTTTTTTTATGCATATACAAAGAATTGAACGGTTATATTATATTTAAATCCTATGTTTAAGCCCAAAGTCCAAAGCGCATGTATGTGTGAATGGTAGTTGTATTTGTGCGGTGAATGTGTGTGTGTGTGTGTCGTCTAAGTTTAATAAATAAACAAAACTTAGTTGGTAAGCTTAAGCCGTAATCCTAAGTTGAGAATAGATTAGTTGTGCAACAAAGCAAAACAAACCAACAAAAGGTCGTTGGAACGAAATCTTTGTACAAAACATACCGCTTGGGATGGCTAAACTAAACAGCGAGCAAATTATATACATATAAACTATATAGTAAGTTTCTTATATTCGAACCAGCCAATATCTGTAAATCCAGTGTGCCCCTCAATCCTATCGAAATGGCACAAAAAAGCAGATGCGTGCATAATACATAGTTGTAGACCTCTTCAATATGACAAACACTTAGAGCTCTATATGTACATAGATACGTAGTATACATATATGATATGATATATTATATACAAAATAAATTGTAGAATTTACTTGCAGTAATTGTTTATAGCATGCAGCATGCATTTAGGCGACAGAGAATACAATCAGCCGTGCATCAAGTTAAAAACAATAATCTATATTAAATGCTTTGAATATGCTTTAAAACAACCACAAAAACAAAAAAAAAAAAAAAAAAAAACTTCTGTTGTATACAATACAAAATATGAAAATACATGAATACATAGCATTATTTTGTGTGTAAGTTCAAATAAGTGAATACAAAAAGAAAAAAAAAAAAAAAAAAAAATACAAAAAAAATTAAATTAGAGCCATTAATTTTACAATTAATATAGTTTGTTGCTTAGTTAGATACCATATTCATTTTTTTAAACTATATACATATTTTTTATGGAATTTGTTTGCACCCATTATGATATTTTATTATCTGTTGCGAAAAATCGTGGAATTGGCTCATACATTATATATATATCATTATAAATTATATATATATATATATATATATTTAATTTTTTTTTTTGTAAGAAATTGTTTAATGTTTCGTTCACAATTACGATCAATCATGATTTCTAGTTGCACGCTAGGCATATACATACATAAATATTCATATTTTATTTCCTAATTCACATACTGTATTTACACTTACTATAAATAACGTGCCAATGTTAAATTTCGATAAAATTGTAAAAAAAAAAAAAAAAAAAAAAAAACAACTTATTGAAAACTTAATATCCAAAACAATAACTATTTGATACTTGTGTAGTCAGTGACTTATCAAAGGAATATTGTTAAAATTATTTACAATTAGTTACATACTTTTGTTGAAATAGGTTTTATATTTAATAATCGATGTACACATAAATGAACGTAAAGATCTATATGAAACCTATGCAAATGCGCCGACTTAGAATTGTTAGAACCTTCATCTTCAAATTATAAAGATTATACTTGCAAGTTACAAACTCTTTTCTTTATATACAAATTATTTAAAAAATAATACATATATTTTTAAAATTATAAAATGAATAAAATTACAGTTCTGCATATGGCGCGAAAACGTTTTCTTTAGAACATCTCGAAAATTGAGTAAATATCAGCGCAACGCCATTGTAAAGAAAAAAAAAAATTCTTGACATATATAAGAAAACATGTAATGCAATGCATATATAAATTTATATATATACATATATTGTATGTACACGAATAAATATATAAATTGTACAATATATATTTTGATGTTACACATATATTAATTAATTGTAAGCCAAATTATAGTAACATTTTTTTCTATAGAAATTTTACAGCATCTGTGCTTTGCTAGTTACAAATAGGTTCCTAAAACTATGTGGAAATTATTAAAGAAAAGATGGAATGAATGCAACAACAAACTAAAATCGATTGAAACACAAAAACAAAACTAAGAAGCATAGCGAAGTAACTGTAAACTGTAAAAGAAGCAAAAACAATAACATTAGGACTTGTAGTTTAAAGCCAAGCTAACAACATATGAAACGTAAACAAAATTATACATAACATTTACTCATAAATATATATAAATTAAATTTATACTGAAAGGGAAAGAAAAACTAAAAAGCTAAGGGAAATCATGATGAATTTTCACTTTTGTATAAGTACATAAACATATTATATTTTTTCAAGCGTAATCAATATGTTCAACATACATCGCATATATATTATTAAAAAAAAAAAAGCTACCGAAACTAAAGACGTAATAGATATAAATTTGTGTGAAAAAATGTTTCATCTTTTGTTTAATATTAATTAATACTCCGGAAGCCAGGCCCCACATTTTAGACCCTTAAAAAATGAGACATTTCTTACATTTTTTTTTAAATTGTATATTTTTGTTTAAAATTTGTGTTTCTCTTTTAATATTGATTTGGCGCTACATCAGATTTGATAGCCTTCGTATATGTTTTATGTTAAGTAGTTTCTAAGGCTGTGTAACTAACTAAATACAAATTACAATTGTTTAAGTCGAAAAATCATGCAAATCGTAAAAATCAGAAATGTTAAACCATTGCCAGACAATTTTTGTTTACCTTTGTTTTCCAGTTTTTTGAGATAATTGTTGTGACCCTAGAAGGAATGAAAATAAAATAAACGAAAATTGGCAAGTGCACTTACTAAACGTATACTCGAGAATACGATAAACAGATAAGATATACAAGAAATAATTAATAACAACTATAAGTAAAAGCTAAACAATTATAAGAGTATACAAGCAAACGACAAACAAACCTAAAGTTAAAGTTAAGGTTAAATGTTTTGTAATAATTTTCTAATAAGAAAGAGAAAGTCGGAACGGGAGATGCAGAAAGAGAAGCAATTTTGAATATACATATTGCGAATGGAAGCGAAATGCGATACCGGATGAATATTGTTACATTCAAAGACGTTTTGCAAAACAAAATTAATGAACATTGAACGAAAATGCAAAGAACTCGTAATAATATTAGCCCACATTTAGTGTAAACTGAAACAAATGAATTGAAAAAGTTGTACTAACTAAATTAATTAAACATACCTATACAAATTGTAATATGATGCATCAATCGAAACTGAAATGAAAATTAAACTAGCAATAAAATAAATAATACCATTACCAAAATCATCTCTCTTTTATATACATATGTATAATACAAATATATGCCAGAGTACCAAAGGGCGAAGGCGGACGAAAAGTGAAAGGAGACACACTAAGAGAGTCGCCAATAGATTCAGGTGTGTAGGTCAAAAACAACACGACACGAAGACGCTCAAAACCGGTTCTCGAAATAAGCAAGCGATTTGTGGTGATTTTCACGTTGTGTAGCCGAAACTTGAATACTCTTTCGAAATCGAAATACCTAATGTGTGAGGCGTCAAATGAATGGAATACACTACGGAAAGTTGATTATGTAAATCAGAGTTATATAGAGTGTTAATTAGGTAACTCGGAGTTATATAAAATGCAGCTGAACTGTTTTAGTTTCCAGAAATAATTAGAGGTTTAGACAATATTGCACAATATTAATATATTACAATATTTTTTCCTAATTCAACTTTTCATACTCAGGTTGTTATATTAAAGAGTATACTCGTTAAAAGAGCATTCAATGCTTAACATGCTTGAAAGAGAAGTTCACTCCGGTAATTGAAGACTCTACTAACTATTTGTTAGACTTATATTCTATGCATGTTTCGTCATTCGAACTTTATGAGACTTCCTCTATTCTTGGAGTTGGAAAGGGAATTGAGCAAAGAATAATTTGTTAAACTCTTTCGGAGAACGTCTTTAGAGCGTTGTAATTCATTTGTTATGCGATTCACAAGCCAAAACAAATCAAAACTCGTTTTTAGCCCACGGCTGTGCAAGAGTCACTCATTTGGAGACCGTTTTCGAGCTGAGCAGACAGTCGCGAGGCAGCTGAATGCAGAGGCACTTCGCTCGGTGCTGAAGGTTGAAAGTTTTGGCAAATGTGCGGGCTGGTCGAACGGCATGTTTCGGAATGTGCTGTGTCTGGCGCTGGGCCTGATTGTGGGCATGCAGCTGACCGAGCTGTGGGACTACATGACGCTTACGGGTGAGGAATATGGGAGCACAGCTATTGCGGCCGACACAGCTGCACCCCTCACCAGGGGCTCACTGGCGGATTGGCTGTTCCACGAGACCCGTGTGCTCTGCCTGGTGCTGACCATGCCAGCTTCCCACAAGACTAAGGCGGCAAAGGTACTGTCCACCTGGGGCGCTCGCTGCAACAAGCTGATCTTTATGAGCAGCGAAGACGACGACGCGCTGGGCGCTGTGAATATGAATGTCTCAGAGAGCCGTGACAACCTGTACAGAAAGGTGCGCGCGGGGTTCGCATATGCTTACGAGCATTACGTGGAGGATTATGACTGGTTTCTCAAGGCGGACGACGACACGTAAGCGCCACATAACCTGCGGCATTTTTATTGCTCTCATCTGACTGCATTTCTCTGTTAGCTATGTGATAATGGAGAATCTGAGAATGTTTCTCTACCCCTTCGACCCGGAGGCAGCTGTCTTCTTTGGCCATCGATTTCACACTTCATATCCGCATGGCTACATGTCGGGTGGAGCTGGCTATGTGCTCAGTCGCGATGCACTGCGTCGCTTGAACCTCTTCTCCCTGAACAACACAAAATTCTGTCCACTCAATACCTTATCAGAAGATAGACAAATTGGTTACTGCTTGCTAAATGTGGGCGTTGTCGCTGGAGACTCCAGAGATGAGTATGGCCGTCAGAGGTTTCTGCCCCTTCATCCCAGACACTTGATGCCCAGTATAGAAAATGACACTTGGCTGGCTACGTACTCTTACTTCAAGCTGAATGTAAGTTCTGCTCTCACTATAGATTGAATTAATATGAATAACCGCAATTTCATTTGATATTCACAGCTGAGCGATTGCTGTTCCGAGTCGGCCATTAGTTTCCATTACACCAAAATGCATGATTATGATAGGTATGAGTTCTTCTTATACCATCTGCGAGCATTTGGTCTGCCAGAAAAACCGAGTGTGCTACCAGTGCGCCTAACCCCTCAGCAGATGGAGGAAAAGATCGACTTCTGGAATCAGCAGGCCTCGGATCAAACTGTGCCACTTACATAGTTGATAGCTAAGCTTTAATATTTCCCAGCATCGATAGCAAGCAGACAGTTTGCTTGTTGAGCTAGGAATTAGTTGTAAATGAAATCAAAACACTTAGGAATAATTCAATAAATACACATACATATTATACTCTATGTTGGCCGTTAGTAGTGCACAAATTACAATGAACGACTGCATAATACTCATTCATGGCCCAAAAACGGCTAAATTTCAATGTCTGAGGATTTAATATTTCTTATTTTCCCAGCCATGTCATTTATGGTTCTATTTATCGTGTCAGAAACTTAGAAATATATATTTAGAACATAGTGTAATAAAATACTTGGTTAATACCACAAGTGCAGTAGGAAACACTAAACAGTTATTTCTTCTGGCAGTTAACACTTTTGCTCTTACTTCTGCTCTGGAATGCAGGCAGTGCTCAAACCAATATACTCTTTTCACCTCATGGACAAGTATAAAAATGTAGTTTGGCCAAGATCGGGTTAACATATATATGTATATTTAATATAATCACAGATCAGAATTACTTAGCATTCCGCAAAGAAATGCATAGAATGCAACGTGTATTTATGCATGCAGATATATGTGTTTATATACATATATATACATATGTGTGTATGTATATTAATATCAGGTAATTTATAAATACATTTATATATACTAGAGAAAAAGCTCAATGAAATAAATGAAAGCCCTTGTCCGATTTGACGTTGGGTATATATAAATCCATTAACATACATATTTGTGTATTTATGTATTTATATATTTAAGTCTATATAAATATTATCGAGTGCATACACTATTTTATATCCATGGATGTAGCTACGTAAGCTCCTATATATGTATATGTGTGCGAATGTACATATGTAGCTATTAAATATGTAGGTATGCAAGTATGTATGTATGTATGTATGTATAGTCGAATGACAATAATTTGTGTCCCGTTAAATCGAAAATCTCAATAATCAGTCAACTTGGCTGTGGCCTTAAAAAATTAATTAATATATAACTATTCCACACATTTTAAGCCCCTTGTTAAATTGTAATATAAATTTTCAGTAAAAATATTATTTTAACTATCATTAGCTGTAATTTCTGTAGCGAAACCTCGTTCAATTCGAAACTCATTGTCAATTAAACTATCGTCGCAGAAAAGTTAATGCCTTCATGTTTTTATGAATGGAGAATGTACATAAGACTGTACATGTGTATTTGCACATGTATAGAAGTATAATCCGGCTATAACGACGGTCATATGAGGGTATATAACCTATAACCATTTAAATTTCCTCATATAAGTTTGTATGGGGAGAAGAATAACCGGACGAACGATATATCCGGAATCGTTATAAACGTATGAAACACAGCTGTGTTTAATACAGATAGATCTGTGAAATTTAATTTATATAAATATACATATAAAAGTAAATATATAAATATAAATGTAGGGTGGATTGTAATATATATACAAATATTTATAGATTGTCAAGTTCAATAAGTAATATCAAACAATAAACACTGTGTATCTGCAGACTTTGATAAATGATATAGGCGTATCAGTGAACTTAATGTAATTGGCCGACTTTGTAAATAAAACAAGAGACTCGCAGTCGGAACTAAGATTTATTTGACAATGTAGCAAACAATTGCATGTTGCCGTGTGGAGACAGTAGAGACGAGGCACAGGAGGCGGTAGGTGGGGAGCATGGGAGAGAGAAACCTAAAGTTTAGCTGTCCATTGGCACAGCTTTGGCCATTTGTCAATGAAGTCGAGTCGGGTGGATTCGACTGTAGACCCCTGCTTTAAAGCCCAATTTATCACAAAGAGGACGGGCGCGTGCCGCGTGCGCCGTTCTCCGTCTGTCGACCGACTGTAAGGATTAGAGGGCAGAGGAACAAATGTCGAATGGGAATCGAGAACCGGAAAATCGAGTGAAACGTGCCAAACACGTGAAAAATACCTGGGGATCTCGGTTGCTTTTATTATTCGAGTTTTTGTTGCATCCGCGCCGCCATTCTCGTTATTTATGAGCATCGAAATGAGCTGAAACTGCAGTACAAATGCCTCGATATGTCGCAATGGGTTGGGGTGGTAAGGGTCTGCTGGCACGCGAACCTCTGCTCGCCTGGGCTCGCTCTAGCTCTACCTCTACCATGGACCGCGCCTTGGATAAGGATAAACTCGTTTTTGGCAAAGCCAGCGCCGGCAGCTGTGCCACACAGACAAAACCGAAATGCAGTCGAACCGTAAATGTTATGTAAAATGTGTAACACATTTACGAACGAACTGTATCTGTGTGTGTGTGTGTGTGTGTGCCGTTATCTAACTGAGGGTTGCCTTTGGAACGTGTCCTGGATCGTGCCGTGCGCCCCTAACTACTCCATTGCATATGTCCCCTGCTTCTGGCTCTGGTTCGGTCTGTTGTACGGCTTGCGCTTGCGCAGCGCCCGCCACGCAGTTTGTTAGCTTAATTTCCATATTTGCATAAATAAATAAATACATAACATGTTTTTACCCAGAGCTCCGTTGATTGGAACAGTTGGTGCCGAGCTTTATCTGCTCGCTTCCCTGCCCCGCCATGCAAATAAGTCCAACTCCGTGTAGAACCGAACACGTGTGTTGGCCAACAAGCCGTGAACATGCAAATGACTCTGTACCTGGAATTGGTCCTAGACATGAACTCAACAGCATGACAGATTTCCATGTTGGATTGTTATCAGCTGCATGCCACGCGGCACCCATTGAAATGCCGCTTCAGCAGCTTATGCGATTAAGCTTTGAGCAATCGCTGCGGAGAGATAGCGATGCGACGTCTAACAACTGTTTGAACATGAATTCAATAAATTGATTAGATTGAATTGTTCGATAAATTATGAATTGATGAATTCATCAGTGCAATAGAATCAAATTAATCTTATCGTTATTTACTGCCGTTGTCCGCACTTAACCAGATTATAGACCTACAAAACCTAAATATCTATAATAAATCTCTTAAATTATCAGCTCAATAATTGCCCACATTTAGTGAGTAGTTATCAATTTCGAACAAGGATCTCCCTCTCCAATAGTCAAATGTCGTCCTTCTTCAAGCATGTAGGCACGCCCTCCACTTTAGCTCTTGCCATTTCCATTATTGCCATTGATAAACCCTTAAGTTGTCGCTTACTGCGCACAATGTTCGAATCATTCGCTGCTTAAAACCCAAGTCACAATCCTTAAGCGAGTCCCTCCTCGGCAGGCTCCGCAACGCCCATGTAATTAGTAACATTCCTTAGCTGACAAAAAAAAGAGAGAGAGAGAGTGAGAGAGAGAGAGAGAGAGAGAGAGGAGAGAGAGAGAGAGAGAGAGAGAGAGAGAGAGAGAGAGAGAGAGAAAGAGAAAGTGAGTCCATGCTCAAGGCTCTGACTCTGACTCTGACTCCGGCGACAAGCTGTCTGACATTGTGTTTACACATTTAAAGACTTTTTATAATCAATTTAATGGCTTCCCTGGTGCAGAGCAAGCATAAAAGGAACTACACTCAAGGTGAAGACGCCGAAGACAATGGCTGAGCAAAAGGCACGTGAATAAAAAGCCAACGCCAGGGACTCTCTGCGGGCATTTCAATTTGTAGCTGCCTAAAGTGAAACCTACAATTGGCACTTTCCAGCCAAAGGAATTGCCCCTTTTTCGTTTGCCCTATTCCTTCCTTTTTTATTATTTCATTCTCTTCCTTTTTTTTTTTCTTGCGGCGCCGCAACTCAATTAAGTGACGAAAGTTGAATGAAAACCCAAAAGGGCAAGCCGAGCGAGCACCTCACAAAGGCGGGCGGGCACCTTGCAGTTCCGATAAGAAAGGCGGCTCCGAAACCGAAGCTGAAACTGAAACCGAAACTGAAGCTGAAACTGAAACTGAGAAGGGTCGGCAGCGAAGCACATAAATGCCGCCGCAAAAGGGGCTGCGGTGACTCAACAATGTCTTGAACGTGTTGCTTCGCTTCCTTCGGAATGTTTCTTATAAGGATTTCCACTGCTCTGCCACTAGCAACCCAGCAACCCAGCAACCCCTAAACAAAAGCAAAAAGCAGCCAAGACAGTCGAGGGTTTCTTTCAGCTACGTCGTGACGTGTGCCAAGGCAGCTACTCCAACTGGGAATGAGACGGAGACAGAGACTGAGTGTATGTGTGTAGTACCTGTAGCAGGATCGGGACTTGTGCTGACAAGGCGAAGCGCTGACGTTCATTGCGACGTCGTCTGTCTGCCGTCAACGTCGTCGCCTCGTAGTTCCGTCGTTTAAGTTTCTGTAAAGGCCATCAGGAGTTCCGAGTGCTGTGAGTCATTGGCGTGTCGTAAAGCGGAAGCGATTGTCAAAGCGGGGACTGCATTTTCCTTTTCCTCGTTTTTATACACAACAAAATATTGAAAATTACAATAAACTAAAAACGGGCAATTACAGGACACGTGCATATATGCAAAAAGGACTCGCGCTGCAAAGGAAGTGGCAGCCAAGCGTTAAATTGAAGCATGCCAAATCAATTAAAAATTTGTAGTCGCTTGTTTTCCTTCTAACGTAGTTCGCATGGCAACAGATATACAAATTTCCTCTCTCTTAATTTACTTTTTTATTATTTAGATTTTGAAAATGTTTGCTGTGGATTTTCCATCTAAACTTCTACTGCCGCTGACGCTGCCGCTGCCCGCATTGGCAGCTGCTGCAATTTACTTATCGCATCGGGGTAAAAAATCAAAATACCTTTACACATGATTTATCCAAGCACTGCATGCGTGTGAGCCCGTGTGTGAGTGTGTATGTGTGAGTGTTGCAGCTGCCGTTGGTTTTTGCTGCCCCCTTTGGCATTTTAGGGCTGCGATCGCCCTTGGCCGAAAAATGCTTATGCTATCGTCCGGGAGTCCCAAAATCAACCCCCTAATGCTCGGCCAAAAACAACGCTTGGGGTGGCTTCTCATCAATGCATACCAGTACGCGAGAGTGTCCGTGTGTGTATTTGCTATACAATTTAGAACAGCTCTCAGTTATTTAGTTGTTGCTATTTTGTGCACATCAATTGCATGAAATCCAATATTCCACGTCCAATTTCAAGCGCCGACTATACCAAAAATCTGACCATTCGAGCTGCAACTGTTGCAATTGCAGCTCCCATTGAAACAGTCCGATTTCGGTTCTCTAATTATCCATCCATCTGCTTGTGGAAGGGGACCAGGGCGCTGTGGTTACTAGCCACATGCATTGGGCTCACCTAGAGCCGGGCGCTGCTCACTAGATTTGGAATGGGTGAGCGCAATAAACTGTTTACCGACAAGTCCTTTCGACTGGAACTAATAAGTAATGCTATAGCAGCATGACTGAATTGAATAGAACTTGCATATCTTAAAAGTTGGGCTTCGAATTTCTAAATTGAGATCTGATAATCTATATGAAGTTTTTGTTTGAGTAAATTACAAAAGCATTGTCAATAGATTAGATGCACCTGAACTTGAATTGAGATTTGTTTTATAACTTTTAAAAATAGTTGAAAAACAAATTATGTACTTAAACCTTGGTTTCTCAATGATTTTTATACCCTGGACCCAATGAACATGGGAAATCAGGGTATAATGGTTTTGTTAAAAGTAGCAGACAGAAGGAGGCATGGCAGACCCCATAAAGTATAAATATTCTTGATCAGGGTGATGAGAAAATTTGATATAGCCCTGTCCGATTTCAGAAACTTTAAGAGCTAGAGACTTCATTCTTTTTGTGTTAGGTCCGTGTACTGCACGCGCTCTACGAGATTATTTCATAAAATCGATAATTCTTTCCGTTTCAAAGTTATCGATTAAAACATTTATCGAGAATTAGTTAAAAAATTATATTTCGTTCATTTTTGGAGCCAGACTTTCAATTCGGGTTTTGTCAGATATTGGATTCCGGTCCCTAATGTGCAAAAAATGTATTTCTAGTACTACAAACAAACAGTTTGGTTTGAATATCATGATCATAATCTGAAAGTTTGATAACTATTGTCAGTCTAGAAACAGAATTATTAATCAAATAAGTTCTCGCAACATAGCCCAAGTGGCAGAGCAAGCGAGACAGCGAGACAGCAAGCCGCCTGCAATGCGTACATATGTATGTACATACAGGCGTATACGCGTATATCAGCGTATGGCTTCGTGCGTGTGTGTGCATGTATATTTAGTTATACGTGCTGAAACGAATCGAATTATTTTTGGAATATTATTCGTTCGAAGAAGGGTTCAGGGGATCTCGTAGTCGAGCAGTCTCGTTTGAACCTTCTTACTTGTTTCAGTATACAATTCTTAATAAATTTAAACTTCATATTTCTCGAAAATTACTTGCTATTTTAATGACTAGCTAAAAATCCTCGTAATTTTATAGAACTCTTTCTAAAGTATTCGAAATCACAATTAGATAATTGTTTCGAAAATCATCAACCTATAAGTACATTTCCTTAACAATATTTGAAATTTGATCACAAAAGTTAGTAAATAACCAAAGACAAAATAGAAAAGTTTTTTTTTTTTTAATAAGAAGAAGTTTGAAGAAGTCCTAATCAGGGATCCCGACTAAATGATACCCTTTACACAGAAATATACAATTTTAACTAAATACAAAGTTTGCAATACTAGAGACGTATGCGATATACTTTTAAAAATACATTTATAAAATAAAATTATATGATCAAAATTATTCATTTCCTTTAAGCGAGTTCCATCGACTGGGTAATACTCCTTGGAAAAATGAAGGAGTCTGTATTACTGTCTAAATTTGTTAGCCCATTTGATCTACCATATTCATATCATTGTCAGTTCGTAGAAGAAGTCTAGAAAAACGTAACTATAGCTGTGGAAAATACAGGGCATTTTGAATATAAAACGCCTTTCACTTTGTGAAGAAGTATCAAAGTATGTCAACATTCCTTCATAACAAATTCAACGTAATTCCACGTAAGGTAATTATTTATGACTATTATTATAATTAACTCTTTAAGCAGACAGACCATTGTGTACATATTTGCTGTCGACGTGTTAGACAGTTCCTGACAAAATAATGCAAACTTCTAGATATGTGGAAAGAAGTTATGAATGGAACATCTAGCTGCAAAACAATTCACACTTTTCACTTTGCTTGAGTCTGGTTTGTTTCCTTCTTTTTGGTTGGCAACATGAGTAGCGGACAGCTGTTTATAGCAGATGACTAAGACTGTAAATTCGTTTATCTTGGCATCGGGTGACATGCAAATAGACTTTGTCTATTCTAACTACATTCATGTATTTCGAAGCTTTGGCAACACAAACTCTTGATGCTGATAAAGTCTGATAAGGGAGTCATGTAAATCAAGTTTCTTAAAACAAATATGCACAATCAGCGAAATCAAAACAAGACAAGTTCAGCTGATAAGCGCCTACCTATATAAAGCCCTTAAGTCAGCTCCAGACATCATACAGTACTAGCGCATTTAATAAGATGTATTGGACTACAATAGCTGTCATTACGATCTGTTGCCTCAGCACAGGACTTTCGGCAATCGGCCCAGCTCCAGCTGCTCGAGCAGTTGCAGTAGGCCCGGCAGCCCCTCGAACGCTTCCCGCAGCACCCGTGAGCAATTTCTATTTAGAGCTAAGGACCGTACTGCGAAATGTGCCCCATAAGCAGATTGAGCACCTAGTTCAAGCCTACCTGCTGAACGATGCAGAGTTTCAAGCAGTCATCCGGGAGATCAATTCCCTGCAATCATATCGCCTGCGAATGCAGCTCCTGAATCAGCCGGAGTTGCGTCAATTACTGCAATGGGTGTCTCAGCAGCTGATCCTCTCGGGCGGCTCTCTCAAAGTATTCGAGGAACTGGAGCTGGAGATCAAGGTGCTCAACAAGTACCCCCATTGGGCACAGTCGGTGAATGGCGTAGCTGGCTTCCAGCAGGAGCTCGCTTATGTGTATCCACTGGCATTGATTCGCAATCTGTTCGAGACAAGTGCCCAGCAGAGTGCCGTCTTCGGTGAGTTCTGGCAGCGCGTGGTGGCCCTTAAGCCTGTCTACGAACGCATCCTGGCCACCCCGCAGGCAACGGCATTTGCCAACCGACTGCGCAATTTGGGCGTTGATGTTAACGGCTTGGACACATTCGTACGCTACCAGTTGGGGTGGAGCAATGACACACTCACCAATGGCTTCGACTACGACTACAATTATGGATTCTACTAAAGCATATTCCGATTGAGGAGTAGCAGCTAACGGGCCAGCAATTACATACACTTCCGTATCAGTATTCCAGCTTGATCTATGCGATATTACACACTACTACTTACTACTATTACATACTACTACTTTATTGATATTAATAAGTGTTGAAATACATTTTAAATATATATGAGCATACTAAGTTGTACGTCTTGATTGCATGGGATACACGCAAATTTGGGATTTGTTTAAAGTAGATATATTTAAAGATGTCAGTGTAACATCGGATAATATTAATTGAACTAAGTGGGAGAGGTATTTATTCTGCTAGACGTCTACTCTAAGCAGACCTATTCAATGCTGCTTCTCATCTCAAATTACACTTTACAAATCAATCATAAATACATTTGATGATATCGATGCTCCATTATCGAATAGCAGCTCCCAAATTGATTAAATCTAATGAATGCCTTTGTAAAAAATTTAGATAAATTTAGGGGAATATGGATTCATGGGCAATGTTATAAGCATTAAACAGGAGTTTCCCCTCATTCCAAACGCTTTAGCTGTCTGTTTTGAGATTAACCACCAATCCATAAGAAGATGAAAAGACATTATCTAGATCGTATACACAATCGCACTCTACTCAGTAGAAGACTCCGCTTATCTGATTTATTAATTTCATTATTCATAACTTGTATACGTCATTTAACTTTTTCATCTTTCATTCACTGGAGCTTCTTTTTATACTAGCTTTATATGATACTAATCTTTTCATCCATTCCATTAGTCATCCTCGTTGTTCTACATTATTGACTCTCACATGAACTTTTTACAGTGCTTAAGTTCTACACGAATGCAAAGCTATTTATCTGGCATATAAAATAAATTTCTCAGATCAGTCAATACGAAATAAGAATTGTGTAGATATTTGATGTCTTTAAAATGGTATTCAATGGAACAATCGCTTCAATAGTACGCTGAAGTGAGGGGTCATCAGTTGCTGGCATATCCTTGGAGCTGCATAAATAGACTGCGGAATTAGCGTGTGAGTGCATGCACACACCCTCAATGGCAGCGACGAGGTATCTATGGAAATGCCATGATTAAGTAACAGATGAGCCATGTGCCGAGCAATGTCCTGCCTACACTGCCTGGCCTGGCACTGCTTGTGGGTCGCACATGCGATTTAATTGAAACAAACCAAACAGGAAACGGCACAGCAGCACAGGCCAACGCAAATGGGGTGCTTTTGTAATGAAGTTTACTGTTGGCCGTTGTCACTTCCCAGTTGCCAGTTCCCAGTTCACAGTTCACAGTTACCAGTTGCCCATTCCCAGCTCCTGTATACAGTTACTCATTAAAAGTGGCGGCCGTGCCGTGATGAGGCGGCGGCGGCGGTTACAGAGTTGGAATTGCAGCGGAAACTAGTTTATGTGAGGCTATTGTCAAAAGCAGAAGCGCAACTTGTGCAATTTTCACACAGCAGCAACGTCGACGTCGACGTTGACGTTGACGACGACGCTTCGGTTTACTCAATGCCGATGCTTCTGTCAACGTCGAAAGCAAATCTTGCACAGGATCTTTGCTTGCTAGGCAGTGGCGGCTCAACCATAATATTTAAACAAAACAAGCGAAGAATCATTTACCATGACGAATATTCTACACTCTTCATGTTGTAGTGTTTTTATATTAATCAGATATATCTAAGACATTGATTTTGTTATGTAAATCGTTTTGGTCTTTAAAATACATTTTTGCAGTGGGTCTACCTTTCGTACTGAATATTATTACACTTTTGTATAGAACTAAAAAAATAAAAAAAAATTACACAGTTTTTGGTTTTTGACAGATTTCTATACAAAAACTTGTATATAATTGGTTGTGTTATAAGAACTATACAGCTACTGAGCTGATATTTGATATTGATACTGATATTTCATTGCACTACGCTATACCATACAATTATTTAATGCTGCATATACTCTGCTTTACTATAAAATGTACTACAATGTACGTAGCTATAAGATACTGTACTCTAATATAACATAGTATTGAGAAGAATATTAAAGGTGAAAGTGAAAATGCTATTATACGATGCTACATTTAAATACTTTATCATGTCAGCAAGCATCAGCATCTTTACGAGAAAACTCACCAGGAATACATGAACCCGCCTCACGAACTTCTACCAAGGCTGAAGAAAAACGACATAAAACAGGCCGTGTGGAAAGCACTTGGTTGATAACATTTTTTCGACTTGATATAATAAATGAATAATTTTCAGAATTTCAAAACTAAAGTTGATTGTTATTTCTAGTCGATTTCTATTTCTATCATTTAAAACGGAGACTCACAACTGATCTTAACTGATCCAGAATATATTAACTTTATGGAATCTGAGCTGGCATTCTCTGTGTGTCACACATTTCGTAAGAAATTAATCATACCTTATGCAAGTGCATAACAATGCAATAAAAATGAAAAGGTTCGCCCCTTTTTTGCGGTGTACGCGTCCAATTGGAATTTTATATTGTAGACATTAAGTGCGGGGTAAAAATGAAATATATTTTTTTTATATATATACATATTCGTATATATTCATATATATGATCCCTGCAATACCTCAACCCCAGTTCGAACCCTCCAGCCCAGTGTGCACTGTGACTGACATTCGGATATACGAGTCTGAAATATACGTGGCTGCAGTTTGAGCCACCCCTAAAGAGCGAAAGGCGCCCTAAAACATTTTTAAAGCGTTTTCGAAATCAGCAACAGCCTCAGAATCGAGCTCTGCCGCGGAATCGGAATCGCGCTACGCTAGAGCTCTGGTTTATATTCAGCTCTACAGCAGGGGCTCGTTGTGCGCCGTTGTTTCACCCCATCCCCCTCGGTTAATGTCCTCCGTTGGCTTGCGTTTGGTTTTGGCTCGTGTGCACCCTACGACATTTTGGTTAGTGTTTGCAAATGCACCTGGCTACATTTTTTTGGGCTTCGATTCCGTTCGACTTTTATGCGTGTGTTTTTCTCTCTCTCTCTGTGTGTGTGCGCTCGGGTGGTTGTAGCTCTGCTTGCAATGCCTTGCATTGTGATTTCCATGGCGCACATGCCAATGTGTGTGCCTATGTGGAAAATGACCCTTTGTAGCATTGACGCTATGCACCAGCAACTATGCGATAGCGACTGTGCGCAGCAAGGACATTAGCAATAACAACAACAACAATAAAGCAGCGTTGGGTTCTGGTCGCGTGCCCGAAGCACTTCGACACCCAACTGAATTGTGATTGTTTTCCTTTTTCTTTGCGCCGCTTTTCCTTTTCGCATTTTGCGCGCTCATGCAAAACGCTTTGACGAGTTATGAACGTGAACGTTATATCAGTGTGTGTGTGTGTGTGTGTGCGAGTGTCCTGCGGCGCATAAATAAATGAATACATGCATTTCGCCTTGACTCACACACAATTCAATGTATAAATAGGAATAGAGCACGTCTAGTATACAATTATTATTGCTCATGGGCTGTTCCTGCTTTGCTCTATTCAGTTGGCCAATTTGCTGTGCGCCGTCCAAATGGGGGTTAGTCATGCGGCCTTTGTTTGTATTCGCCATGGATTAGAGTGCAAATTCCTTAATCCTATCCCGACTTATATTTTGGCATGCCAATGCTGCCCCATCCATAATTAAATACTCGCTGTCCAAATGGAACTCTGATTTAATTGAATGTTAAGGGGACTATTGGCAAATGGATCAGAAAACTTTTATGCAAATTGACTTTTCGCTAGCAGGGCTCCAATTTGTTATGTCTTCTTTTGTTTATTTGTTTTGTTGAATCTCATGTAACACACAAATTCCACAAATTGTTGTGACTGAATTTACTAAAGTTGTAAATCCATTTAATACTAGTCAAAAGCTAAAAAAATTAATAAACAAAACAAAAAATTGCTTTGAAATATATATATTTGCAGCAGGCAGCTAGGTAGCTGGTAAAACCTCTAACAACACAATCCTCCATAACAATCGCAAGCTCCAACCAAATCGCTGTTAATTGGTGCGACGCGTAGCGAATAGCGGACCAGTTGTGATTCTGTTCTAATTGTTGCCATATGCCACTCAAAAAAACAAAAAAAAAAAGTTGAATCAACTGAAAAACAATTAAGAACAATTCACACTGAAATTAAAAAGAAAGTACAAATTGCGAGGCACTGCCTGACTATTAAATACCTCTTTTCTGGATTGTGATGTCGACGGAGTGTAAAGAGTTTGGATTTACAATATACATATGTAATTGTACATATATGTACGAACTTATATCATTACTTTAGTATGTGTCAACAATCAGCTGTCCTTCAGACAATTTTAAGGTCGAGATTTCGAAATAGGTTTATTGATTCACTATGATTTGAAAAAGTGAAATGCCGTTATCTGTGAGAATGGATATATTTTGTGGTCTGTATAAGAAAGTATTCAAATTAAAAACTGAATTGAGCGTAGATAAGACTACGCCCAAAGCCGAAATATCAATATGCTGCTAAATGAACAAATGCAGAATTGAAGATCTTCATTCACAGTCTTTACTACTTCAGACCCTGATGAGCCATAATTTTTAATATTTTTGTGTAGATCAGATACCAATATACAAAAATTTAAATTGTGTGTTTTTTTTTTATAATTTTTTATTTTTACGCGACACTTTTAATGAAAAGTGTGACATTCCGACTTACGATGGGATAACTAGTTAATATTCCAATTTTAATAATATATTGTTTATAATAAATTCCTCAAAATGGACCTATTATTATTAAATTATAAAAAATATATATAAAATACGTTATACGCGAGAATAAAATTCAGCGCCTCTAATCAGTACTCTTGTAAAGTTATTGTAGTATTGTAATAATAGAACTAATAGAACTAGTAACTGTAAGAATAGTAGTCATAGCATTTAAAGAAGCAAAGGTAGCAGTAATCTTAGTAAAAGTAGAGAGTAACTCAAAGAGCAACAAGGATTACATTTGCTTAGCTGTTATTTTGATCACGCTGCCTTGTACTTCCTCCTATATACCCTTTTATTACCCATTTTGGTTAGATTCAGGGTATATAACCAAATCCCAGCCAGTTTCCGTTCATTTTTTGTGTACCGCACACAAAAATTGCATCAAATTATGAAAGCAAAAATTTAATTACATCTCAACCGAGTTGTTCCCCCTCGAAAAAAGGTAGCGTACAGCGTACTCGGAGCAGTTTGGGTTTGTGCCTGCGGCAATGGCAACATGTGCTACAGTGGAGCATCCTTGAGGAGCTGCCCAAGCAAGAGTACATGGCGGCTGAAAAGCCTTTTGAGACACACAGATGCAAATGCATTATGCCACATAAACGATGCATTTTCGAACATTAATTATTGCCAAGCAGGCAGGATAACAGACGCATCAGCCTTGGGGCTGGGGCTGCACTTGAAATTACCATAAAAAGATGCACTTAAGGGTTAGCAATGGGCAAGTAACACACAACAAACAACAAACAACAAGCAAAATGCGTAGCTAAGTCAACCCAAATGCAGGGGGAGCACTGTCATCTCGGGTCGTCCGGGGTGTTGTTGAGTGCAAATTTGAGCTAAGCGCGCCTTGGAGCGCAGAAATCCGAGCAGTCAAAGGAATATGCCGCAGCGAGGTGCGAGTGCGAGTCTAGCTGGAAATAACGCAGCATTTGTAGCTGACAGCCTGACTGACTGATGAGCGATTTGGGTTTGGGATTGCAAACAGGGTTGGAATTTTGGTCCTTGCGACGCTGGGCGGCTGCTGCTCGCGTGGCCGGCGCACTTCTGTCCGAATTGTTTTTCGCTCAGCTTTCAGCTTTCAGTTTTCAGCTCTGCGCACTCAGCAGTCAGCTCTTAGTTATCTGGTTTGTTCGGTGCGTGTGCTATTAATTCTAAGCTGCATGGCAAACACAGATTCCAGCTACGAAGGGGTCACCACCCCGAAACGATCGACAAAAGCAAATGCTGCAGTGGCCACGCTGTCGCTCTGGGAATACTCTAAACCCAATTGGGGTGGTGACAGCGTCGTTGCTATTGCTACGCACGTGCCTACCGTAATACAACAACAGCAGCAGCAGCAGCAGCAGCAGTCGAAGCGGCAGCTACAGCTACAGCAACAATGGCGTCATATTGAACATAATATACCATATTTGTGTTTGGTGCGAGCGGTACGACCAAAAGCCCTTCACTGGGAATCGAAAGTGCATTCCCTTTCATGGCAACCATGAGGACAGCGCCGGCAACGGCGTCGCATTTCGATTATATTAATGCAAAGCACACACACACACACACACACACATACACACAAACACACTCCAAGCACTCTGACAATCGCTTTGTGGTGGCTGAGCATACCAAGCTGAGCCTGTGTGTGTGCGAGAGTGTGCGAGAGCGTGCTACGTGCCTACCCCACCAAAAGCAAACTTGACAAGCTTACAGCAGGGCTCATTTTGTGTCTGTGTCTGTGTCTGTGAGCGGCGTCTGTGCGTAGTGAGCATGAAGCAGGAGCGGGAGCTGAAGTCGTCGACACTGCCACAGTCAGAGCCAGAGCCACATGAAAACCTGAAAATGCAACAAAGCCCAAAAAATACACTCAGAGAAATTTCACATGTAGTATTTAATAAACAAAAAAATATGTCAATGGGAATTATAACATCAGGTTTATAATTAATTTCTTCATAAAATTCATATACAAAATGAGTCATTTGCATTTATTTTGCTGTTGTTTTTGAAATATTTCTGCTTTAAGGTTTCATAAATTTAAATGATATAATTGATATGATGGAAATAGAATTATATTTTTTTTTTGGTTAAACATTGAAGCATAATATTCTTCTAACAAAATTTAAGTTCTAGAAAAAGAGTACAGATATTTTTTTAAAATTTTATTTATTTATTCATTTTTAAATAATAATTTAACTCAACTTCATAATAATATTATCAAATAAATAAATAAAAAAAAAAATAAATATAATCATAAAATAAAATTTAATTAAATACTTTTGACAAACATTAAACCATACAAAGCTATATTAACTAGAAAATATTATATGAAATATTTCGTTTCATAATAGAAAACTTTTTTTTGTGAGTTTTTTTTTCAACAAATATGTTAAGCAATTTCTAACAAATTATAACTAAAATAATGATTTAAAATGATTTTAAAAATATTTGTATATGATTGACTAGAAAATATGATTGACTTGTATATGATTGACTAGAAAATATTATATGAAATATTTCGTTTCATAATAGAAAACTTTTTTTTTGTGAGTTTTTTTTCAACAAATATGTTAAGCAATTTCTAACAAATTATAACAAAAATAATGATTTAAAATGATTTTAAAAATATTTGTATATGATTGACTCATTAACATTTATTTTTAAATGTTTATTTAACAATTTTGTATCTATTACGATATCTATATCATATAATAGTTATTTAAATGCTACAAATATTATTTGAGTTCCGTTGAGCTTAGCAAGCAACTCAACTTTTGACATTGTAAGATTCTTGAGCGGAAATTTGCCCAGCAGATAAGCTTTTTAAGAGATTTTTGTATTTGTGAAGATATTACGGTTATTCGCTCCGTTCTCTCCACATTCTTTCGTTCACAGAGTACATTGCTCTAATCAGCCAGCGTTTCGACATACTTCGAGCACAAAGGAAACCTATCTATCGATCCATTAGTGTAAATACTTATGCATCGAGAGCTACACTAAATTATTTAAATTGGCAATAGTAGCGAAGGACAATGCTTGCTGAATATTCGTAGCTATAAAGTCTACAAAACAGAGCAAACGATGAGGTCAATATGATATATGATATGAAAATTATAGTAAAGATCTAAAATCGATTCATAAATCTGTCTGAGTCAACTTAAGTCTCGGTAGCATCATATAAAATAAATTAAATTGTCTTACTCTATGTTATTTCGATGATCATAGTGTTTCAACACATTCTTTTTATGTGCTAGTTAGTGCCTGCTGAGCATGAAAATGCTTCGAATTGGCGCAGATGTTTACGAGTCCTGCACAACTAGGCTATACAATGTGGCATCTACTTCAGGTCATTCTGGCCCATTGAGTTTCTGGTTGTGCGCATTTAGCTCTGGTTATACGCACAATTTACGGTTTCATGGCTATCAGCTGTTTGCTGGGATCTTCCAAGAGGAGATCTTTTGTGCATTGCCAAATTTCCATGAATCAAAGAATTTTTGAATTTGCAAGCCAGACCCGAACATGTGTTCCAGTTCCTGTCGCGTGTCCTTTTTAGGTGCGTGGAAACAGGGAACCTGAGTCACAGCTGCAACACAGAATAGCTACACAATGATTTCTCCAAGTGCAGGCAGGGCATAGTGCAAAGGACTTTCACTGCCAACTGCTGCTGCTCCCCCCGCCTCATTGTATGTGTGTGTGTGTGTGTTTGAGTCTGGCTGGCTGACTGTATGGAAAAAAGGGTGACTAATGTGTGTGATTGCTAACAAAAGATTCCGGCTTTGCGGCGACGTCGCTGCCAGCGCCAACGCTATGCGCCGACAGCACAGCGGCGGCAGCAGCAGCAGCAGCCATAGCGGCGAGGGCTAAAAGGACAACGACTCGATTTGGGGGATGAAATTTCCAAGAGCGACGCCGTCACAACACACAAACAATGATTTTAATTTCGCTTTCCTTTGGCACACATAAATAGAGGCGGCAGGATATGCTGTTAGTCATTCGCAGCAAATACGTCGAGCCGACAGGAAGCAGCCAAAGGAGCGCTCAACGTTGCCAACGTTTCAATTTGTTGTTAAGTTTTGCTTAGTTCTTCAACTCTTTGTTCCTCCCGTTCATCGTTCACCGTTCACCATTCACCATTCACCGTTCATCGTTCACCATTCACCGTTTACCGATCCTCGTTTCCGTTTATCGTTTCAACCCAGTTCTTAAAGCGCGTTCAAGTTTCAGTTTATCATCATTTCGTTGATACGCGGAACAGTGCAATGGCCAGTGTTGCCAACCATCAACCGGCAGGATCCAGCCACAGCCACAGGCTCCATTCACTCCCACACCCACACACACACAGCATACAGCTGCTGCACAATGCAACGGCTGGCGGACTGCCTCATGGCCTCGGGCTGCTGACCACAGTGGCCTCGCTGCCGCCCAAGTATCGCAGCCGTTATCTGAACATTAAAACCAAGTGTGAAATTCCACTGGATCTGTCTGTGAAACCGCCATCGCCAGTGCCCAGCGGCGATGTGCCAATGGCGACCGCATTTACTGAGGTTTCCAGCGAGCCAACAGCAACAGCAACACCAGCAGCAATTGCAACCGAGGAGCTGCAACATGAGGTGGAGCTCTCGCAGGAGGTGGCGCACGAGGAGGTCGTCATTACAGAGAAGACCATGACACCGCCACAAAGTCCAGTTACAGTTCCAGCTGAAATGCCAGTAGCTTCACTCAAGCGCAAGCTGAGCGAACAAAGCGAATGCCTGCCCGCTGCCAAATTGGCCAAATCAGACGCTGCTCCCGTTGCACCCGTAGATGCCACCCCCGCCAAGCCCATCAAGGCATCGGACACGGCGCCGCGAACCAGCAAAGCATCAACCTCAAGTGGCAAATCAGTGCGCAATAAGGCAACGCGGAAATTGAAGTTCGACGAGGAGACAAGCTCGCCCGTCTCGGGCACCGTAATCAGGCCACTTGAAGACATCACCGATGGCACAATGCAGTACAGCAACGGCGACATTGATCCCAAGTACAATATTGTCGAGATTACCGAGGAGACCAAGGCGGAGCTGGCAGCCATTAAGAATGTAATTGGGGACTATGTGTGCCGGCTGTGCCGCATCAAGTTTGACGATGCCTTCGGTCTGGCACGCCATCGGTGCGCCTGCATCGTGCTGCTTGAGTATCGTTGCCCCGAGTGCGGCAAGCAGTTCAATTGCCCCGCCAATCTGGCTTCGCATCGGCGCTGGCATAAGCCCAAGAAGGAGGCGGCCGCTTCTAAAAAGGAGAATCGAAACACCAGCAACCAGGAGCAGCAGCAACAACCCACCGCCGTCAAGAAGCCAGCCGAGGAGCTTGCCTTTGACTGCGTCGAGTGCGGCAAGAAGTTTAAGCGGGCAGCCTACTTGCGCAAGCATCAGCTGATGCATGCCAAGAAGGCACAGATTCAGGCGGCTGAGCAGGACTCCGAGCCGGAGAGACAACTGGAGGCAGCCACCACGATAACGGGCAGCTTCCAGACAACGGTCTACAAGTCGAATAGCTCCAGCTCGGCGAGCAGCAGCTCGCATTCCTACACGGGCACACATGAGGACGAGGGCGTCTACGTGGCCGGCGCGGCGAGCAGCAGCCATTATGACTACGAGGGCGATTACATGTCTGACTGCAGCTCCTCGACTTCCTCCGCAGGCTACGGTCGACTCCAGATTGTGGAGCACGGTCTGACCGAGGAGGAGAGCATTGCGGCTGCTGCGCTGACAAACCTTCGCAATTGCGCCTCTGTCATCCAGCATACGACGATGGCGCACTGAGTAAGTGTGGGCAGTGAGAGTGAGAAGCGCCAACTGTTTAATTTGTTCATATTCTCCTATTGTTAAGTTTAGTATTTAATTCGTCTCTTGTTTTAAGTAAGAGAACTGCAGCTGAAACAGACCAAAGAAATTAGTTTTTATATTGCAAATTCGACTTTGATTGAGTTTAAGTTAGTTTAGTTACTAAAAGTTGTATCTCTCAGTTTCTAGTCACTTAGTTCTTATCGATGGGTTCAATTCTAGTCAACTCCATACTTCATTCAGCATTCCGCTCATGTATTTAGTCATTCGAACCAAAGACGGCAATCTGTCTAGTCAGCTTAGTTTTTAGTTTACGTCTCTTTTAAGTAGGTATAGTATTTATTTAGTCAGTCCCGCAATTCAAGTGGCACTAGTCAGTCAGCTTCGATAAGATCTCATTGGAAATGCTTGAGGCAAATGGTTTTTAAACTAAGCCCAAGCAGCTTTCAACTAGTCATTAAATTCTAGTCATTTAGTTAAAATCTAGTCGTATTTTAGTTACCAAACGGCAATATACCAAAGCAAAGAAATTCAAATATGAGTGCCCAGCTATACTATTATACTATATCCTATCTTTCTATCTATCTACTATCTCTCTATCTTCACATTCTATCATGTCTCACTTAATGCAAAACAGTTTCACTCATCATCTTGACATCATGTTACCTTCCCAACTTTATACTCAGCTTTCCACCTCATTATCATCCATTCCTTTGTCTTTTCTATTCATATTTCCAATTGGATTACCCGCAATTTCTAGTCACTAGTTTAGACAGTTCTCTAGTCAACTTAAAAGCTAATTTGGCATCTCATTAATATATTCGATTTCGTATGCAGTTTTAGTTTAACTTTAGGAAAAACTCATTTATTTCAATTTATTTTTCAATAATTTTCTATTTCAAAATTTCAAAAACCAAAAATCGAAATTTAGGCGAAATTGTGCAGTACTAGTCGTAAGTCCAATCAAACCAAAACCAAACAAAAAACCAAAAATCTATACTAAGCAATGAAATCCAGTCTCCGAGCTGGTATCCAAAGTCGAGTGTGAACTCTAGTCATTTTGTAGAACACTAAGTCTTGAGGCAATAGCTCAACATCAGTTTAGTTTAGTTTAGTTTTTAGTTTAGTTTAGTTCACCCAACTTAGCTAGTTAGTTCTTTTGGTTAGGTTAGTTTACAAAGGAAGAGAGAGAGAGAGAGGAAGAAAAGAAAACAAACGGACATTGAACCAGCGTTTCACTACCAGTAAAAGTATTTAAAGAGTACAACTTAAGCTATAGACACGAAAAACCTGTACATATAACACGTCTACTTGGCCAGAGGCAACAACAGAACCCGCGGTTGTGTACTTAAAAGTCGACTCTTAATTCATAAGCAATATCGAATCAATATCGAAATCCGAGCAATATCACAGCGCTATTGTTCCTTAGTCTGTAGAATGCAATGCAATGCAATTGGTTGTAACCGCAGAGTACAACGAAAATGGGAAAAAATCGCTCAATCTACAATATAGATCACATACATTTATATATAGTATTTATATATACTAGAGATACGTACTATATCACTGATAAGCATATCTAACTATTAAGTGAGATCTTGTGATACTAAGTGTTAAGCCTAAAGTTTACAACGACTCGTGCTCGACGTTTTTGTCTGCGCACAGTGCATTTACAATAACAAAACGAACTCGATTTGTACCATAAATCTGAAGATTAATATTATATATACATATATATACATATATCTATTTTTATACGTAATATTTTTATAAACTATTTTGAGAAATTGTACATTTTTTAATAAAAAACAATTAAAATAAAATTAAAAAAAAGAAAAACTCGAGAAAATTCTGGACTTAATGCGCAGCTAATATGGCTATAAAATTGAATATGGGTTGCTAAGGAGACCTGCCCTTCTCGAGGGCAACAATAACTCGTGGGTAATCACTTTATAATTGTGGCGCTAGTAAACACTTCCTATATGAAGTCCTCACAAGCTCGTAAATCCATCCAGCTCGTGCACATGCCAGCCTGCCTGACAATGGGCTTCCCTTTTGATGGAGGGTTGAATTGAGACCCCATAGCAACTGAAATGGGAATTGGTTTTCTGTCTATTCACGATGATGAAGAAGGCGTTTCACTATCTTTGTGTCTTGGCAATTTTCTCATCATGTTCAATGACTATTTTTGATGGCTCGTATACTAACTGAAACTGATGGGTAAACAAAACCGCAGCAGCAGCGGCCGCAGCTACAGCACTGCAGATGTAATGAAATGCCACTAAAGGACATTGACATGGGCCATCGATCTCTACCAGGCAGCACTTAAAAGCAACTAAAACAAATATCCAAACAAACACACACACACACACACACGCACACGTAGATATACACTTTCATGCATGAAACTTCAATAGCGGAAGTGGACAGATGCAACTTGCGCCTAAGCACACAACAACGGCAACTGCGAGAAGGAAATGCCACAGCAAGGGGTGCGTACTGAGCGGGCAGGGTTGGGCAGGAGTTGGGCTGGGCTGCGCTGCGCTGTGGGGGCGGGGGTGGTGCGCTGCTGGACCAAAACGCGTTGAACACGCCAACTAATGATGCCCCGAACGGAAGTGCGTAAAAAATGTTTAATCAAATACAAATGCATGACAGCACGGAAAACTGACACGAATAATGCAGTTCAGAGTTCCTGACTGGTGAATATCCTTTCAGAGGGCTATTAAATAATATAATATTACTTATTCGAAAAATAAATAAATAAAAATAAAAAATAGTAAAACTTTAAGCAGGCAATAGAGAAAATCAAGCATTTTATATATATTTACTTTAAAGATTATTAAAAGAATTCTGATCAATTTGATCAGAATATTTTGTTTTGTAATTTCAAATACATTAATTACTTGTTTATGATTGGTATCTTTCTCATTTATAGAACAAATCTCAAAAGTAATCATATTAATAAGAATAAAATGTAGTTAAAATTATAAAGAAGTTGGCCTACACCAATTAAAGTTTTTGTGTATATTTAATGCAATAATACTCCCTAGCGTCTGATAATAAATTATAGGGTATTATTGAAAAAAGCCCAACAGCCGGCGTAGTACTGAGGGTGGGGCAGCAGCACATCATATGCGTGCTCGGTGTGAATCAATTTAAAGCGTCAAAAGAGCCATATACTATTTAGTAGATGTCCTGCACAGAGCGAAAGTTCAGTGCGCACAGCCAGTGAAGGGCGTTGGAATTATGTAAAATCATGTCGAAAAAAGAAAAAAAAAAACCTACCCTTACCCTACATCAACGGACCGACAGGGGGTGCAGCATCATCCATCGCTTGGTTATCGAATACTGCAACGCGGGTGTGTCCACAAAAAGTCAGCTAGGCCAGGAGGAGTCATAAAAATGTGTGGCGATTGGGTTTCAGGAATAATAAAACGCGGCATGTAAACTGATATCTGTATTCGTGAAACTTGCATTTGCACCTTGGCACGAGACACAGCATGAATATGGACATAGCCATGGCCATGGGCATGGGCATGGGCATGGACATACCTTTGCTGGCAAGCCCGCATTTAGTGCAGGATCAGCCACATAGCAGCACAGCGAAATGCAGCATTTTCTGCGGGCTGTGCCCGCGGCAGCTGCTATTGATGGCTAACCGGTGATGATATCTAATTATGAGTTTGGGACTCACGACCTGCGGCGGTAATTTGGCCACCTTGAGAGGCTGCTTGAGCATTTGTCGCACTTGAGGTCCCTGCGACATGCAGGCGCTTTGTTCGGCCTCAAGTGGCAGTATGTTTGCTTCGAATGCAAAGAGTTGACAACAGATTGATGAGGCTGATTGGCTCGCACGATGAGTGGACACTTGAGCAGCCTGTGTGATTACCATCATCGTTATCCTTATGCCGGCTGAGCCGTTACAGTTGTTAGCGGACTAGCGAAAGCCCGTTCGGCTTTTGCGCAGTGTAAACTCAAGCGTTTGCAACTCTGCATGGCTTCGGGCAGCTGCCGTCGAGCAACTCTGCGGCTAACAAGTTGGCAGTGCTGTTCCTCCAAATAATAACGGTTAAAGGGACTTTTTCTCCCACAAGCACTCTCTCTCGCTCGCTCGCTCGCCGAGCTCTTACACTCGGGCTGCCTGTCGGATTTCGCCAGCCAAGGAGCAGACAAAATGGAGCCGGAATCAACGCACACCTGACATTCGTGTTGTGGCGACGCTGAAAGTCAGACGTGTTGAGCGCAAGGCAGCAAAATAAAAATCAAACCGAGTGCAAAGTTGAGAACAGTTTTAAAAGTTGCCCGCTGGCTAAGTCGCGTTGAAACGGTAAAATGATATGTGAAGCTTCGCTCAGTCAAACCACAATTTCACAATAGTAAATTCGACGTTGTTTACATTTCGATTCGCTGCTGCTAACTCGATAATTGGCTAAAAAAAGCAAAGTCCAAAAACATGACGCGCTGGCAGCATGTGCTGCCTGTGGCGACGACGCTGGCATGGCGATGAGAATGGGGGAGGTGGAGAGTGGAGAGTGGGAGCAGGAGAGCGGCGGGGGGAGTGAGGAGGACGACGCTGTCGATGACGCCTGGCGGGGGGTGGGCTACTGTGCGCGCTTTCGCTCTCTTGCTGCACTCTCTCTCACACACACTCTCTCTCTCTCTCTCTCTCACTCGCTCGCTGGCCGTCGGCAGTCAGAAAGCTTTGAAAGTCTGCGTACTTATTGATTGCGTGTCCTTTGATGCTCTCAGTCGCTCTCTGGCTGTATGTTTGTGTGCGTGCGACTCTCACTTGTTGTTGGCTGTAAAGAAATTTAATAACGGTACATTTTCTGAGATTTGCAAAGCTTCTGCCTTTGCGCTTTGCTTTTGACTTTCGCCTGGCATGCGTTTGCGTGCTTTGGATAAATTTTTCACAAATTTTCATTTTCAGTTTTTCTCCCGACTGTTTTAGGGCGGTTCCGCAAGGCAGAGGCTAGCTACTCAGCCAGCATAGAACACAGCTTGGACGCGTCTCCCAACACACACTCTCCACGTATGTGTCTCTATGAGTGTGTGTGTGTGTGTCCGCATGTCCGTATGCCCGTATGTGTGTGTGTGTGTGTGTGTGTGCGCGTGCTTGTGGCATTGTGTTTGTGCGCGTTTGTGGGTCTGTGTATGAAAATTTGTTGCAAATCAAAAACAAATTCACAAAATACTTAACAACAATAAGAACAACACGACAACAAATTCCGAGACTGATTGCAAACGAAGGAAATAAGCCAAAAAGACAACAGTAAACTTAGACGTGAGCGCGTGTAAATCGAATGGCGAGCACATGAAAATATTATGACAAAAAAATGTTGTTATTGTGTCGGAGCACATGTGTGTGTGTGTGTTTGTGTTAGTGTGTGCGCATCTGTTAGACAAGCTTTCGTGTGTTTGTGTCTGTGTGTAAAATTCAATAAAATGCGAAAATTGCAATTGCCAAAAGGCAATTACAACAAAAAGAAAAGGCAAAGCCATACAGCAAACACAGGCGCGCACACAATGAGACACCGAAAGCACACACACATACACATACACATGCAAATGACAGGACACACTGACACAGAAACACCGTAGAAGGCAGCGCCTTTTTGGTGTGCGCGTAGTTTTGATTTTCTCTGTGGCTCTGTGGCTCTGTGGCTCATTTTACCCACTGATTTTCGCAGCGCCTTTAACTTGCCTCTGTATTGGTGCTCTGTCTGTGTGTGAGTGTGTGCGTGCGTGAGTGTGTGTCCTTCTGCTGCTTACGTACGCAGACTGACTGACTCGATGCGGCTGCCCCGAATGCCAGTCAGATCCTTTGCACAGCTCTGTGCCTTTCACTGTCCTGGGCCCATGAAATGAATGCGTATTCAATGAGCAATGAAATCCGTGACACATTCGCGCTTCAGTCTCTTGTTCTGTCCGTCTGTCTCGGTGCTTGTCGCCTCGCGTTGCCTTTCCCTTCCCTTTCCCTTTCGCATTTTCCATTTAATTTATTTTTTATTACTTTGCTCGCCTTTGTTCTCGGTGCTTTGGTCCGATATCCGCTTTGAATAAAGGCGACATTAACACCATAACCTTTGGCATTTATCTCGGATCGTTTTGTCTTCTCGCAACGTTAAATGCTTTTCAAGTGCACACACACACACACACACACACACATACATTAATACAGGCAGGCATGCCACATGTGCGGTCGTACTCTCAGCCTGTGCCTGTGCGTGTGTGTGTGTGTGTGTGTGTGTGTGTGTGTGTGTGTGTTTGCATATATCCCTGTATTTTATGAAAGTATTTCATACATTTTGATTTGGTCGCTCGGCTTTGTTTCTGTTCTTGGCATTCGCATTGGCATTTCTGCCATGCACTTTAGCAGTTTTGCACTGAGTTCTGCAGCCGGAAGACGACAAATGCCAGCACAGCGCCCTTCTGCCCGCCTAATGTGCTACAAATTGTTTGCGTTTCGCTTTAATTTTTTAGCAGGTTTTCAATAATTGGCAGCCGTGTGCTAAATTCCATTGTTCAAACGTGCAAAGTGCTCGCGTGCGCGACTCTGACAACGAATATCGCAATATTATCATAACATTACCAAGCAGAAACAGTCGAAAGTAAAGAAGGACCTATCATAACACTAATAACTTTGCCAAGTACTAAGCAGCAGTAGCATGCAAGTGTGCCTTTTTACAAGTTGAAATAATAAAAATAATAAAAACAAAAGAAAAGCTAAAATATCAAATAAGAAATAAAGAGACTAATAACAAATTAAATAACTTGTTGACTTGTAAAATTCATCATTGAGGAGCAGTCGATCGAATATCCAACGTGATTCATGAAAGGTAAGCAAAGATTCTCAATTCTAGATTCTAATGTATGTGTTACCCATTAATACTATATTAAGCCTGAACCTGAACCTAGCCAAGATATCAGTTAAGTCGTTCGATTTTTGGCTAAATTGAACATTTTTGTCTATACTTATATTATTTGGTAATTTGAGGCTTAAGAGAATTTTGGGATTTACTATTCATTGGAATTGCAATTCATGAAAATGTTGAGGTATTTCCAAGCAGAGTTATCTGAATATCTTTAACTATGCCAATTGTGTTAATAAATAATGTATATGAATTGTATTTCATATATAATTTAATTTAACAATTTAGAACAATTAATTGATTTCAATTTCTTTGTATCATATTATTAAGTAATGAACATTATCGACGAGTTCAATGTGAACAGCTTTCAGAACTTTTCATGGAAGAAATGTTCCTCAGGCATGGGTAGCAATATTTTAATTATGAAAGTAATCAAAGTACTTGACTCGCTCTCTGATGCATACGCAAATTTGTAAACTTTGAGTTAAAGGTTCAATTATAAAAAATATATAGATATAATGGGCAGTGTTATTTTATAACAATGCATTGGCCATAAGAATGTTTTGCTATTGAAAGCACAAAGATAAACGAAACTCGAGTTTTTTCTTTCGATTTATTTCTAATGTTGTTGCGTAGGCGTCATAACAACATATCCATTTACGGATTAAACATACACGAAATTTCATAGCAACTTATCCTTTCTAAACAGCCGCTGGACTCACACACACACACACACACACACAGTCATAGATGGGCACGAACCCTTTTGATTGAGAAGTGTAACATAATTTGAGGTGCACACTCGCCGTCGGATGGCTGTAGAGTGAAATATGGTTTGGCATTTTACAAAAAGTCTATTAATAAAAATAAGCAAAAAAAAAAAAAAATCAGTGCCCAACCCAAAAGAATTAACCCAGCTCAGCATTGAAAGTGCCGAATGCCGAAAAATAAAGAAGCAAAACAGAAGAAGCAAAACCAGAGAGCGAGAAAAAAAAATACAAAATACAAAATAAAAAGAACGATATAAAAAGAAAAATATGAAGCCAAAAATGTTAAGCAACTAAAGTTCAAGGCATTGGCTCGTCGCGGCTTGCCCCGAGTGCGTTTACTTTAGCAATCAACCCGACCTCAAATTCACATAGCCACACATACACACTCACACACAGGCACACGCATACGCCCAGAAGGAGACATATATATATGTATATATATATATTGAGGGATTCTCGTTATTTGTATTATAAAAACAACAACTAAAGAGGCCGCAAAGTAAAATAAAGAAAAACCCTTTTCATTTTTTTTCTCTGTTTGCCGTCAAAACGAATTTGGCACAGAGAAAGCAGTGCATTGGGTGCTCACTGTATAACATAACAAACGTATCTATGGCTCCATTTTAAGATATACATGTATTTGTTTATAAATATTTGTGTGTGTCTGTGTCTGTGTCTAGATATATAGAATATATATATATATGTACATTTTTGTATGTTTTGCATGCTCTGCGGCGCCTAACGAACTGTGTCACTTACACTTTTGACTTTATTGTCAAGTCGCGTCGGCTTTCAATCTCGACTCAATTCGACTCAGCTCGACTCGACGTCCTCTCGCCTGCTGCTGATCCTTCTGTGTCAATGTGAAAATATTTGCCTCAATCCGCTTGACTGCATGCACGTTTTGACGTCGACTGCAGGGCAGCCTCAGTTCCATTGCCCCATTCCCTTACTGCTTTCCCCAGCTCTGGGTCGTCGCCGCGTCGCTTTGTTGACTTTTGCCCGGGACGCTTTGACGTCGATTACGCAAAGCCAATAATGAAATGACTTTGGGGTTTGATTGGCAAAACATTGCGGGCTACAAATGCGAACACCACATTGCCACCGCCACGCCCACTGCCCACACTGTCGCGCCTCCCGGTGTGCTTGCGCTAAAATTCACGCTCTATTAATGGTGCTCCACATCTATATACATATACATATATGGGTGTGTGTGTGTGAGTGTATCTTTGGGAGAGAGTATAGGCACATTGTCTCTATTGTATACTGTCAACATTGGCGCTTGGAGCCACCGCTTTGATTTGCCATTTTAATTAGCAATCAAACAACTAAAAATGCGCGTGCTCTATAAGCCCCTTTTGCTCTTTATTTTTGTGTTTTTCGGCTTATATATACAAATATATATATATATATATATATATATTGATACGTATACATATTTCGTTTGTCGTTTCGTTCTTTTTTTGTGTTTGACTATTACTTCAGGCCCCGCAGATCGAGAACGAGAACGAGGCCCATAAATAAACATTCGAGCACATCGCGTTTTTCTGACAATGTCTTTTTTATTTATGTGCGCGTTTATTTTGCCATAGGTATTGCTGTGTGTTTGTATTTGCTTACATATGCCACATACACACACACACACACACACACACACACACACACAGTCACATGTACACAGAACTCGGTACGCAGAGCACATATCGAGCAGCATATTTGGTATTGTCTTGCCGGGGGGCATTTCACTCGCAGCTTTACTATGAACAACGATTGATTCCATTTTCCTATGAGATATACCTTTTTTTTTTATTTTTTACTGTTCTTTCATTTCAATTTATTTTAAAGGCAAACTCTGTAGCGGGCTTAAAGGTGAACACTTTCCATCGACATTTTCGAATTTTGCCAACAATTACTTAATGCACTTGTCGCAGATTTCATCTCATTTTCAAATAAAATAAATATTTTTTGCTTCACTCCTGCAGAACATTTGGACTTTAATTAAAAACTCTGAAATTTTTTTTGCGGAGTACGGATTTTTTTCTTTCGATTTACTTTGTGTGGCTTTACGATAAGAGATAAATAAGCCACAATTTTTTGTATATAATTCAAGCATTGGCAATAGATTAACATTCGAATTGACATCAAAATAAATTGAAAATCAAATGATATGATTTTTGAATGATCGATTTTTGGCATTTAGAACGCAAATTGAAGTCGTCTGCAAATTAATTTATTTTTATTATCTAACATGGCACAGTCCATTTGATTGAAAAGAGCAGAAGATGCTAAATTTTAACTTTTAAATTAATGTTGTTATCATTATTTTATTATTTTTATTTAACAAAATACTTTTGATCCTTTTAAATTGATAAGAGCTTGCGACGGCATCGATTACTGATGCTCATGATGTGCTTCAGCAACCGAGTTGTTAGGGCTTAGCCTCTATCTGGTGGTATGCAAGCTGTTTCATTAGTTTCAGTTTTAAGTACAAAAATTTTACTTTAAAAAATAAGTTTAATTTATGTGATATTCTCAATATAAACGATTATGTTATAAGATCAACAACTAATGCAATTTTCAGAACTTCAACGATTTCGTTTAAATTTGCGACTTCAACTGTAGAAAAGAGCAAACGAGGCAGCTAAATACTAAGTCAATTTCGCCTAGCTAACCGCGTTCTTGATATTTTCTGTCAGTTAACAGATATCTCAGTAGCTCGTACGCAATAATGGCGCCTGTCTGCGTCTACGACACGTTAGCCATTTGTGGGTCTTGGTGCTGCTTTAGTTGGCACTGTGATGCGATTTCGATATCGAATGTTTACATAACGCCCTGGCACAAAATCCAATTGCTAAATGGCTGACTATATTTCTCTCTCTCTCTCTCTCTCTGTGTGTGTGTGTGTCTTTCTTTTGTCCGTCTGCCAGTCAGTCTGTCTGTCTGTATGTATGTGTCTATATGTTTATCGGTGTGTGCCATATTTAGTTACCTATATGATTTCATATCGTATGAATTTTATATGAATAAATCGCAATTGGCTTGCACACAACTCGCTACGAGTCGCAAAAAAGAGCAAAAAGCTCACTCACTTGCAATTCTTGCCGTCTGCTCTATATGTACTTATTCTATATAAATAACATTTATTTGGCTCATTTGGCGGTTTATGGCCAACAAGGCGTCGTTCGCGCTAGCGCCCTTCGCCCAGCTCACTCCTCGTGCTATTCGAACTCGCTCAACCCATAGATTCATGTTTATTTTTAAAGGCTTTGGCGCTTGTCCGTTTATCGTAATTACAATCTCATGTGAAGCGATGTTTCGCGATGCTGTTGCACAACTTTGAGGCCATATAAATTTACAAGGCGAGCCAGGCGGGCCACATGGAATATATATTCACAATATCTAAAATGTACAATGCTCATTGTGGGGTGGGGCCTCATATAACTATGGCTATTCATTCCACAATGCAGGCAGCCAAATAAGACATCATTTGAATGCGGTCCACCATTCAGTTTTTTGGGGTAAGTCATTGGTCAAACGCTTGGGGAATAATAAATAAGTGTGCTCCATTGGCTCCATTGAGTGTGTGTGTATGTGTGCGTGTGTGTGCTGGCAAAAATATGCATGTTGTCCCGGCCATTTCATAGTTCATTTGTATAGATAGCTCTATGGCCAGCCAGTGACCAGAGACCAGAGACGGCAACCAGTCAACCAAGCGTGGCACAGTTTCAGTTACGGTTTCAGGTTTTTGGGGTCCAGCTTGTTAGGCCTTAGTGCTTTTGTCGATGAAGTGTGACGTTTATTAAACTCAATTTAAAAGAATGGCGACTCATTTATTTTATTACTGGCTGTCAGTTTTGCTGGGCCGGCTAAAGTTACCAAGAGACGAACCAATCACAATCCCTCCCAAAAAACAAAAAAAAAAGCGAAAGAGAAAACACAAATGTTAATAGTGTGGCACACTTTCCCGGCCTGCGTGTCTGTGTGTTTGTGTTTGTGTGAGGCATAACAACAACCAATTTGTTATCGATATTGACAGTTGCAAATAAATGAGCAATTTGCTGGGCCTGTTCTTTTCCATGGTCTTTGTGCTAAATTTAGCCGCCGCCCGCGCGGGCCAAGTGAATGAATACTTTAGTTCATATGTCTGGATATGAGAATTGCGGGCTACAAGTGCACTACAAACTGAGTTGCCGACCAAAATTAGTCCACTAAGGTCGGCAATGGCTAGTGCAATTGCGGGCCAAAGTTAATTTTGCGGCCAGTTTATATGGGCCACAAGTCTTCCAAGAAGTTGAGCAAGGGCAAAGGACATTATAAATTCCATCGGAGTTTTCTTATTGATTTTGAATATGTTTATGACCGTAGTGAGTACACTGTTTATACCTGCTCGAACTCAAATCAATTTAGTATACTTTTTACTTATTTTATAATTTTTTAAAAATAATTTAATAATATATTTACTGTATTTGCTTCTGCTACTCTTTATTCAATTTAATGTAGATAGAAATAAAAAAAAAAACATATTTTAAGTTTGAAATTATAGGCCTACCAAATTTTCATAAACATTTGATATATAGAATGAGTTTTAATGGAAACAGGAATTTGAATATATTAATATTATTATTATTATTTGAAGGTATCTATGATCTGGGTCTTGTATCAGCAGATATTTCAATTCAGTTTTTGATTTTCATTTGAAATATGTATTTCAATATTGCAAGAGGAAATCGGCATATCAAATATTTCAATACACAAACAGTGAATTCAGTAAGAGCTTTTTGATTTCTGCTTCTCATATCTTAAGAAAAACTTATTTTTTTTTTTGTTACATTATGTAAACTATATAACTAATGTGAAATGCTTTGTGATTAATGGTCTTCTTTTATTAAGTATAATGCAAAATATATTTGTTTAATGTTATGGAAGGCGAGCACAGAATAAAGTCATATATAAATAGTTTCACCATCAGATGAAGTTTTAGGGCATATTTGATATACCTTAAGAATAGTAGATCTTAATAGTGGCAATGTCTGAATCTTTACTTAGTTTTAGTTTTGTCATCTTTGAGCTGTAGCTAATAGACACCTGTCAGGCTTTTTCAATCAGACTTTAATCTCTTGAGTTATTTTTTTTTCGGTCATCTCGTAGATGCTGTCAGCAATATTTGTCACCTCAAAGTCTTCATCAGTGGGAAGCATTGCGAATATATTTTATTCGCTTTAATAATTCGCTTACTGAAGCAGCTTTACTTTTAGCTCCCTAATTCTGGGTGACGCTAAGCGGCATAGCTTTCAATTTGAGCTACTAATATTAATGGTTCTTAAGTTGTCAAGCAACCGCTATACACACATTCGCTCCATTTGTTTGGGCTGCTAAACGAGCTGCCCGCATAAGCGAGATATAATATTTTTTCTTTTTCCTATTTTTGTATTTCGTTTTTCTTTCTCGTTTGACTTGTTTTTTTGGACAACATCTCGAATTGACAAATGCGCATAAGTAAGCAACACTTTTTTCCGCTGCTCAGTTAAGCAGCCAACACTTTTTCTTCCGTCGTCATTACAGCCCGGCAAAGTATGCTGCACTTTTTTTGCTGCTCGCGTAATTTGATAGATGAGCCATGGCGGCCATTATGCAACTGTGTAGCTAAAAGCGTGTATGTGTGTCTCCATGTGGGTGTGTGTGTGTTCTTGGTGCTTGACATAACTCACATTGCAGTTTATTTACCAAATGTAAAAAACAGTGCAGCAGCAAAAGCAAACACACAGCAAAGCATCAACAAACAGCAAGCGTAGAAGGCGACGCTGGAGTACGCCTGGCAGTGACAGCATCAGCGTGTGTAACAATTTTTCAACAGTGCTACACATAAGTCTGTCTACCAGCTGCTATAATGTGTTTCCTGTTTGTGCTCAACGCTTAAAAAGCGGATATGAGCTCCCCTTTCCCCATCGGAAATGTGTTTCAATGCGCGTTCACTTGCTTTCTATTCTTTCTTCCTCACCTCGCCCACTCGCCCACTCGCTTGCCTTCTGCCCCACCCACTCTCTTTACTCATATTCTGCCAGCTTTCTTTTTTAGTAACTATTTGAAGAGGTTGCACCGCTGGTCACACACACACACACACACACACACGCTCGACTAGCATATGGACCTGACCAGCCTGTGCACTCCCGTTTCTCGTTATCTTTGCGGCCAGCCAAGAAATTTATTTCCAGGCACACCACATGATCGAGCATTAGGAGAAAAAGGGACTGCCAGAGAGCGCTGGGCGCTTTTTAATTTTTGCTGCCAAGCATATTGCTATGGTATGGCCGTGTGCCGTGTCATTGCCAGTGAAAGAGACCCCCGCTACCCCACGCATGCTCCTCTCCAGTGCAGCGGCGCCCATTGCACAAAAATTGAAAAATACGCGCGATAAAACGCTTGACATGCCACGTAATGCGTTGCAAATATATTGCCAAAGTTTTTGCTGCCCCATTGTTGCTGTTGTTGTTATTGTTGTGGCTGTTGCTGTTGTTGTTTTTATTGCCGTTGCTGCTGTTGTGACAGCACAGCGTGCAGCGCGGAAGACAGCAAGTGAGTTTTTGTTGTTGGCGGGAGGAGCAAAGTTTTTAACTCGGCCCCGTTATTATTCATTATTGAACTGCCAGTTGGGGCTGACATACGCCAAATGCCATCGAAAACCGGTCGAACAACAACAGCCGCAGCCACGACAACAAAAACAATAACAAATGGCTAAAACGGCACTGCATTGCTTTTGAGCTCATTTAATTTTTAAACGCAAGGCTAAAACTAATTTCATATCATTTGGCATTGAACGGGGGCCATCGAGTGGTCAGGAACTTTTCTGCGCTGTGGCTTCTGCAACTTGGCTGTTAGATAAATGAATGTCCTTAACGGAACGACTGAGTCGGGTTGTTCAGAGTGCATGAAAGAACAACTCGACGATTAGTCACAAATCGATAAGTATATTTTATAAACTCTTAGCATGTACACACATATATCAATGGCGGCAGGATATCAATCTAATGCTCATCAATTTGTCACTATTAAAAATAATTTCCATCAATTTCTTTCCAACAAGAAAATAATAGCTCAAATAAAACAAATGAATTGCGTAACGTTGCAAGCAACAGCTCAGCCAACACCTTATAAAGAATATTGTTAAACTGAAACAAAAAGTTTCGTTCTTAAAAATGATTGGCTTGCATAACTTATCAATACCTACATTAGAGTATTTACCCTTATTGGGCTTTGCTCAATCTCGACTATTTGAAATGCTTTTACAATATTTTGATCAATATTTGATCTTTTATTTATACATAAATAGTTTACATATTATTGATACTTTTTTTACTTTTGTTAGGGAAATATATTAAATTGTAATTATTTACATTCAGATGAGGGAGAGAGAGAGAGAGAGAGAGATTGCCTTTATGTGTAGATATTCAATAATATTTCAATAAGGACTTTGCTTGAATATTGCAAAGTTGTTTTTAATTAATTGAAATATCAGTCAAAGCAACTTTATATTCATCAGATATATATTCATTGAAAAGCTTCTACTTTTCACACATTTTGTTTGCAGCACAACTTTGAGTAGAGTTCTCTTACTTTTAATTTATTAAATCAATTTATTTGATGGCTCAACCTAAAGCAGCTTTTAAAACTCGTTAAGCATTTGGCTTTGTTGTTATTTAGCAAGGCTTGAGATAATTTTTCAAATATTTAATTGTGGATTTATAAGAGCTTACAAATTTGTCGACTTAAATAGATTAAAATTGTGGATTAGTATCAATGTCACAGATAGCAGAGAGGGTGAGCGAGAGAGAGAGGAGGGTAACATATGGCTGTGAAAGGCTTCATTACCAGTTGATTGGTTAACTGATTCGCAGCATTCCTTGCAGTTGTGCAGTTGTGCAGTTGTGCAGTGTAGGGATGTGGCCATAAATATGCGAGTTGTGGCATTTGAAATTTTTGTGTGGCCTTCTCTCGATGAGCTTGCTTCGGGCTTAGCCCACATACAGTGGGGCTTTTGGCTTTGGTTGCTTTATCGTTTTATGGTTTTATCGCTTTTGGCGTTGGCTTTGACGTCACCTTAATTAATGGGTTAATGCGACGCTGGCAGCGAAGCTGGCAGCGTTGGTAATTAAGCGACTTTGTCGTTGGCCTTCTGCGGCAAATGAATTATGCGTCTGCTGGGTGCGACAACAACTAACAACAACTATTATAGAGAAACTAATTTGGATGCGGCATTGATTTAATATTTGCTTTTTAATTAAAATTTTATAATGTCTGTAGCTGAAGCGTGCTGGAAGTGTGCATTACAATGAGAAACTGTCGCATATTAATTATATATTGAAAAACAGTGTGCGTGCGCGAAATCTATGCTCAATTAGACACAATCGCTTGAAAAGCGTCAAACGTTGCGTATACGCAATGTGGCAGCGCCCTGATGACGGCGTGAGATACGACAGCAACAACAGCAGCAACGGCGACAAGCGACAGCAATGGCAACAAACGACAGCGAACAAGGACAGCAGCAGCAGTGTCCGCATCATAAGCGGAACGATGACAATGGAGATAGCAATGAAGATGGATATGGAGGATGGGGAATGGGGATGGGGATGGGGATGGGGGATGCAGATGGGAAGAGTGAGCGGGATGGTGGCTTGTGTCTCTTCATTTACGTAATGTAAGCAATTTGTGAAAATTGCTGGCTTGGCCGGCAATTTTACAGATTAAACTGCACCAAAGTGCAATTGGGCGCAAATTTGTGTGCGGTTCTGCAGCAAAGTTTGCGCTTAAAAAGGAGTAGATTAAGATAATGAAGCTGCAGTTTAGAGCCGCCTGAATGCTTGAGTGCGAAACTGAATGGCTGACTGGCTGACTGGTTGGCTTGGCTTGGCTGACTGGCTGGCATCCACTCCATCACTTGCAAATTAAAATTAAGATGAATTATGAAACGTCTCAAGATGCTGTCACAGGCCAGGAGACAGACTATCAACTCCCAGTTGAGCTGCGAATTGCTGCGAGCGTAAATTCAAAATTGATGTGAATTCCATAAATCAGTATCAGGCAGCGCAATGATCAATGACTTTGGCTGGATTGAAGGCACGTATCGACTCGCATTCTGATGCCTTATGACGTCAACGTGCAAGAGTCACAGACACAAAGTGTTAAGCCAACAGCCAACAGCCAACAGGCAACAGCTTCATCATTGTGCCAATCCAAGGGCGGAGGTGGTGTCAGGGCTTTTGAATGGGTTACGTTGTGCCGTTGCCGGAATGAAGCTATGAGCTGCCTCGTCGTGGCAGTTGCGGCATGGCAAGCATTACAAACAATGTGAAAAGACAGAAGAAAAAATTATGCCATGCCTCGCCAAGGAGGGTCGTCAATGCTCCAAAGTAGCCGCTTTAAGCTTTAAGCATTGATTTATAAGACTCTGCGCGCAGACAATCCGTAATCCGTTCTTGGCAAGCCAACTCGTGCAACTTGGCACAAACTATTCCCAGCTAAGAAGTGCAATAAAAATGTGAGCCCATGACAAAAAAGGGAAAAGAAAGCAGATAGGAGAGAGAGAGAGAGAGAGAGAGAAAATAGTGAACCAAAAGGGGCAGATACAGTCAATGTTGCCGCTGCACAGTGGTCCTTAGGCAGTCGGTCGGGCGGTCGGGCGGTCGTTGGGGCGCTTGGCCGGCACGCGGAATGTCGACTAAACGGGGCCGACCATTTGCCCGACATTGCACACTATTAGTTGCAGCTGCCAAAAGTGATGAATGTGTGAAATGTAAACTTTGTTACGGAGAAATAACAGCGCCAAAAGCTGAGCGCCAATTGCAAAGAAAAGCCAGAAAAAAGAAGAACTGGACAAAAAAGGCAGCTAAAGCTCGGCCAAAGACGGGTAAAGTAACGTAAAATGAAACCAAGCGACAGCCGCCTGTCGAAAATTGCAATTCTCATTTTTTTCTCTCTTCTTCTTCTTTTTTTTTTTTTTTATATTTCTGTTGCGGCCGCAGCAGCGAAAATCCAATTAAAGCTGCTGTCATTGTGTGGGCGGGGCAGCGCGGCAGATGGGCCAAAGGCAAGGCAAAGGCAATGCCATGGGCGGCCGGGCAGCCACAGTCACAGTGGGTGTAAGTTGGCGCTGATTGAATGTCAGACAAGGCGACGTACACATGTGTCATAATGCGGAGATTGTTTAGCGAACCACTTCGGCAATCTCCTCTCTTCAGCTCGCTGAATCCGCAGTGAGACTCTGAACTTTTGCTTTAAGCCATTTGAATTTCCTTGTATATATATTATGAAATCAGTTGATTCTGATTGAAACTATATGTGAACAGAATCGGGAACATAAATATGCCAGCCCAACTCTAATGGAGATGGACATACAGGGCTATAAAGGGACCTTCATTAATGAACGGCAATAAAATATACATATACATTTGGCTAATAAAACAAAGTTTTTAATAGTTTGAAACTTCTGTTTGATTTATGCCAGATAGTTTTTACGCTGAAACAAACATCATACTGGCCTAATTAGTTGTTGGGTCTTGGGGGCACATCGATTGGTGGAGCACATGCACAGCCGATTGGCCCAGTTAGTTTTCGGCTCATTAACTTTTTCATTAAAAATTAATTAAAGTCGCAAGTTAATTAGGTCTAAGCGTATTTATCATTTTTAGCGCAAGTTTTACATTTCTTGCTCTGACAGGCAACCCACCAGCCCATCAGACCAACGAACGAACCACCAACCCGCCGAGCAGGCAACCATTGAACAGCGAACCAACAAACTAACGGTATGCCAAAAAGTTTTGCGTGCCATAGCCGTGAAGCCGCCACCAAGCCCGGCTCCACCCGTTCCATCCGCTCGGCCTGCCCCAGTGCAGTGCCCCGGCCGCTTCGCTGTCGTCTTGCGCAGCAAAGTGTCATTAGTCTGGCAAGCATTTTGGCATAAATTAGTTGAGTGCGCGGAAGGATAGAGAGAGAGAGGGGAGGGGAGCTTGAACATTTTTGTGGCATCGCCTTTAGCCTTTCAGCATGTAATTATTGATGAATGATCTGCCTGCTGTTTAATGCTGGCGCGTGCCTTCAACTGCAGCGCCTCGCACCCAGCGAGGAGCCGCAGCCTTTGATGTTTGGCCACCCAGCAGTGCAAACAATGGCGGCAAAGCCAAGCATAGCCAAACAGCCATCAAGTCAAGTTGATAGAGCGCCAACTGAGGCCTCTGAGCTAACAACAAAAGCTCAGCTAATATTGTAATAATAAACAATGGGCCAAGTGCTTTAATCGCTTTTGCTGATTATATTGCAGGCTAAGTGCTTGAAGAGCTCTGCTCAAAGAGCAAGCCACACGATAGCCACACTGAAAGCAACAGCAGCAGCAGCAGCAGCAGCAGCAACAGCACTAGCTGAAGGGAATCAGAACAGAAGGCTTAATCTGATAAGCAATACTTACATATAGCCCGTGACTAAGCAGAAAGGTGCACTGCTGTGTGTGTGGAGCACTTGAACTATCGTGATGGGACAAACTGTTCGCTGAGTAAAATGAGGTGAAAAATGTTTTATTTAGCTTATAGCAAAGCTGTAAAGCCAAAGGCATTCTGTGAGATGTGCGATATTGATAGGTTGGCTGAGCAGGAGATTGAAAGCGTGAGATACAAGATTTTCCCGTATGTAAATAATCAATAAATGACTGATGATGGGAGTAATATGCTAGAACATGATGCGGATAATATTATCAGACTGAAAACTCATCTGAAGCTGCATATAAAAGAACATAACTTACCAACTATCTAGGGTGACAATATATGCATGTAACTGAAGTAAATTCTTATTATAGGAATTATGATTGCTGACTTGACTTTTTATATATACCTGGTAAATGTTTACGTGGTACAATAATTATAATTTGTTTTCCTTAAAATAAATTAATTGATATGCTTAATATGGTAGATTTTGCCTTTTTGATTCAAATCTGAGTAAATTGAATAGAAGCCGATGCTGTGCAGATACAGATGTACCTGAACATGCTCAAGTATAAACTTGAAATATTTTTTTTTCCATTAAAAATTTGTTAAATTAAATTCGAAAGATAGAAATTTGTATCATATTAGTCATATATGAGTTTCTACTAAAATGAAAATTGAGTTGAAACAGTCTTTAGAATCTTATAATTCCCACTCAGAGTCTTTATCATCCTCGCCAATCCAACCAATCTTAATATAACAAAGTCAAGATTAGAATTTTAAGTATTCTATCTCACGTCAACCGAAAACTGCCCAATTCCAGATGCCCTATAAAATTAAGAAGATGTCAATTTAATAACCTTCGCACTCGCTAATCCTTAATAAACCTTCTCAAAATATATGATGAAATTCTGATTTGGTCCTTTCTAATAACTAAGTATAGATTTATATATATTTAAAATAAAATTTCGAGCTCAACAATATTTAGCTTACAACGAATTGAAGAATTGAAGATATTATTAGAACTTATGTGAATGTGTGCACCATATAATAATAATTTTAACTCAAAGTCTTTGTCAAGAATCTAAACAATTTTACCCGCAACAGTATGATCCTTTAAATGTATTTAAACTTGGACGTCAGTGAGGCGATATAATCCTGCTCAGCCCTGAGATTTAACTCAACTCAACTGTTCACATCCAATAATAGTTGGTGCAGCAACGCCTGATGCTTTTTTCATGCTCGGTCCGGCTTTAAAGCTTTCAATTCATAAATGTGAAATCGCACAAAAAAGAAATTGCCTGCTTATGAGCGTCATAAAATGACACTCGCAGAGCAACAGCAACAGCAGGAGCACCAGCATGAGCAGGAGCAGTAGCAGCAGCAGCAAGAGCAGCAGCAACAGCAAAAGCAACAACGATAGCAGCTGCTGTTGTCGCTTTCTACAAGCAACGATGACGCCATTGAAAAGCTTAAACGCTCATTACACTGGCAGGCATTAAATTAATTGGAAGCTGCGCAGTTCTAACTGCAAACTATGTACCCAAAAGAGGCAGCGAGCTGCACAGTTGGCCATAACAAGCGGTTGGGGAGAGCACTAGCGGGGGATAGTTGCTGTGAGGGTTGCTTTCGTTGAGGCAGCTAAAGCAAAAACGTTACAAAAGGCCAAAAGTTTGATGGCAACTTTTGTAACTCGGGCCAAAAGCACTCGAGTTGCATTCATTGCTAATTTGGCTTTAATTGCATAAATGTTGCGCTTTTTGTACACGAATTTTGTATGAAAAGGGCGAGTGTAAGAAGGCCAACAGCAACAGTAATAGCAACAACTACAACAACAACAGCAATACCAACGGCAACAAAATGCATAGCAACAACAATGAGAACAAAAACAAACGCTGGCCCCAAAATAACCATAAATTTAGTTGGCCAAATTCATAAAACTTACTGAGCAATACACAAAGATAGGCTGGATGTTTTGCAAAATTGTTAGCCAAGTGCACTTTAAATTGCAATTTTGCCGTCAGGTGCAATTGTAGTTACAGGCAGAGGAGCATACCGGTCAGATAAAAGACTGGCCGAGCAGGCAGCAAAACAGATGCAAATTTTTGGGCCAACAAACAAGCTCGTTTGCTTCTTATCAAGCTGCCCACCTGAATGACGCAGACAAACTGCTGGGCAAACTGATGTACTGAATCATGGACTGACTGACTGGCTGGCGAACTGTTCAAAAGAGCCGGGGAGCAGCCAATGGGCTAGTTGAAGTATTGCACAAATATTTGAAAATGCACAAAAATTTCCTACTTAAATAAGTGAAAAAGTTGATCCATCATGAAAGCAGCTGGCAAACTGAATTTAATGAATGTTGGCTACAAAATTTGCATATTTAAAAAATAATAAAAAAAAAGTCCGTTTTGGTAAAAGATGAAAAAAATTGCCACTTTTCAGTTCGCCTTTCATGTGTCCCTTATTGCCGCTGCTGCTGCTCCTGCTGCTGGCGCTGCTCCTGCTGCTGCTCCCACAGCTAAAAATTTATGAATTGCGCAGGGTTGCCAGCCAACTACATACATAAATGGATTGCCTGCATGCTGTGCAAGTTTACAAAGCTCCAAGCCCTCTTTTCATATAATTTATATGCTCTCGTATATAGAAATTAAATTGTTTTATTCTACATATTTCTTCTCTTTCTTGTACTTTTTTATTTATATATATTTTTTTTGCTAGTTTTATGCTTAAATCATGAAAGTTTTTATTTGCTGGGGTAGCTCTTAAGTATGAACTCCAACAACTTTTAATACTCTATAAGGATAAAGGAGCATAAGTGCTATGGGGAGGATTGTATATACAAATCTTGGAGAAATATAAGTTAAGAGACGTTGGTTTTTGAGAATATAATTGAATATGAGAGTCAAATTACTTTTTTTGGAAATGCAAGAGTTATACTTTAAGGTAAAGCCTTAATAAAAAAAAAAGTCCTGTTAGCAATCTCAAATTTAAATAAAAATAAATTTTATCAATCAGCTGAAAAGCACGGGAACTTTCATAACGATTCCAATCGATTATACACATACATATACATATATATACATATATATTTAATGCATAAAAACTTCTCGTTCTGACTTTGATTTAGACTATAACACAATAGAAATCTGTTCGATTTCATTACGTGTTATTCATAGACAATGTTCGCATTAAATATTAAAAAATAAAACAAATTAAAGAGTGGAGTCGAGTTTATTATTTTGTTTTCGTAGTTATCCCTAGGATATATTTGCGTCGAATATACAGTTGATGTTTTCCATTATTTTTATTTACTTTCCACTTTTTTGTTCTTTCGAAACTGCTTAAGGTGCGTTGAAAAACTTATTGACATAACTGTCATTACCTGTCCAAGAACAACAAAAATAACAACGACAGTGTTGCCAAAGGTAGAATCCGCACTTAAACTTGCATTGGACCAGGCAAAGGAAGGGTGCACATCGGCGTGGAGATTTAAGTTAAGCGGCCAACGAAAAGTGTATTCAAATATGCACAGCAGCGACAACAGCAGCAACAGCAGCAACAGCAGCATCAGCAGCAGCAGCAGCAGCAGCGGCAGCAACAGCAACAAAAATAGCAATAAAAACAACTTGAAACAGGTGTACATGAAACGACATCATTGTCTCTGTCCCAATCCATGCGCCCCGCCAATCTCTGGCCCAATCTCTAGTGCCTGGCTGGCTGAGTTTTTGGCACGCTTTTTGTTGCTGTTTTTGCACGAAAAATGTTTGCAAGTGGCAAAGAAATTTTTAATGCGATAAAACTTTAATAAAGGCTCACTCTATATGTTGGAATGTGCCACCTTCAGTATCTCAGTGTGTGTGTGTGTGGGGTGTGGCCTAAAGTAGTTATGAATACAACAACAGTTAGCCCAGGCAGAGTCGCAGGCACGAACGCACTTAAAAATGTATGTAATTGTGCAAAAGTGTTGCAGAGAAAGGCTCGAATGGGGGAGGTTGGAAATGGGCGGGGGATGAAGCATAGGGTGTGCAAATGTAAATGGTAGCAAAAGTTGCGTATATTGTAGCTGTGGAGAGGCGTGATGAGGCGGTGCTGGTACGCAGTTAACTCGTAAGTAACAGAAGTAGTTATAGAAATGACAGACATGCACGCTGCAGCAACTGCAACAACTGCAACAACTGCAGCTGCTCCAGGAGCAGCCAGAAACAACATCAAGGAGCGCACAGAACACAGCAGATACACAACAACACCAACAGCCGTACAAACACACTTACACTTACACACAGAGCCAACGACGTAGATAAAGACGTAGACAACGATGTGTCTCTGCGTTGACAAGCTGTGGATGAAGATGCTTGGCTGGGCTTGGCTCACTGCGGTGACCAAGACGAAGGTTTTGTAATGAAGCTGGAGACGGACGCGAAGGTGTGCTAACGAGCAGGCGACGCCACTTAAATGACAGCTGGGAGAATACAGATTTCGCTTTGGAAACAGAGCCCAACTCGGAGTCGGAGTCGGAGTTGGAGTCTGAGACTGACTGACTGACTGACTGACTGACTGTTTGACAGACAGATACGCAGCTGCCTGGCCACGTAAATCGTTTTGAAATGCAAGGTGAGGATTAGAGAAATGTGCTGAAGAAATTACAGCGAAATGAAAGTTTGCGAATAATGTGTACGGTGTATATGGCGAGGAGAAGGGGGCGGGAAAAGGAAATTGCTGCATCTGATTATAGAATGCGAGTTGAGCTCTTAGAAAACCCATTTGGGGACAACAAAAGCTAAAGATAATACACATTGAGCAGAAGGCGGACTGCAGGAGTGAGAGATTACATAATTTAATAAATACATATATTCATCAGGGTCGAATATAATAAATATAAACATATTATTAAATCAGACTTTAAACTGAATAGACGAGTGGAAGACATACAAGAGAATTTATGACTGCTAATATATGTGGTTGTTGAGTTAGATATACATATATATATATATATATTTCTTTAGAAATGGAATAAAAGTTTTTATATTAATTATAAAATGTATAAAAATAAGTTAACAGAGCAGACACTATCTACAAAGAGGATTATCAGTAAGTCAATGAGAACGACTTCAACTTCAGCAGATAGAAGGATATATGTATATGTAGATCGTCTGAACTATTGATAAAGCAAATGTAAAACTCCATTAATCGCCTACAAAAGTCATTTGCAATATTTATGCATTATACAAGCTCTCAACACTCTTTAAATCTCTCCTTTTCTTGGAATATATTTAAATAACTGTAAAACAAATTATGATATTTCAAACGGGCATCTGTCATTGTTTCACTTTTTCACTTAACTTAACGGTTTATCCATAAATATATATTGATTCAACTTCTCTTTTTTTCTTTTTTGTTTTCACTGTATGTCTAATTAATTTTGCCACATTAACATTTACTGGGCTCGCTGCAAATTTATGTCCGTGGGCTAATTATGCCAAGGGCTGTACCGCTGAACGCACACGAACACGCACACGAGCACCCACACACACACACACACACACACACACACTGAGTCATGCACACCAACACCAACACACACATGCATTGTTGCCTTCAGCATTTCCGTTTCATTTAAATTAAAAGCCTATTTAAATGTTAAATGCAAAAAAAGTGGCTTTTAATTTCATATTAAATTGTATAAGCAATTACCCAACGTAAATGCAATAAACATGGCGAATTTATTTTAATTTTCATACAAGCGGGCAGCTTGGCCAGCCAAAAGGCGCCATCGGGCCCAGTCAGCAGCGACAACGGCAACAGCAACAGCAACAGCAACGACAACAGCAATAACAAGAACAGGGCAGCTGTCAGCATGCTTGGTGCCGCTATAGTTAATGCTCAAAGCCTTTTACAAAATTAAAGTCTGAACTGGATGGGCAGCTAACTAGGTGGCCGGGTGTCAGTTGCAAGTGCAACGCAGCCTGCAATTGGCAATGGACTGCAAGTGTTTGCTATCAAATTAATTGGCACTAAAATTAGCGCGAACTTCTGGTGCTGTTAGTGTTACTGCTTCTGGTGCTGTTGGCAACGGTTGCTGCTTTGGCTGATTTAGTTGCCAGTTTTCTGCCCACTTTTATCCACTTGGATCCAAGTGTCGGCCGCCTGCTGCGTTTTTCCATTTGCACTAAGTACACGGATTTTGCATTAATGCAAAAGCAGCACCAGCAGGAGGAGCAGCAGCAACAGCAGGAGCTCTAGCAAAAGGAGACAGTGCGCACTCACATGAATCATTCATTGATTTAATTACAATGATTGCCGAGTGCAGCGAATCGGGCAGGTGCTCGGTGCTGCAGTCGCTGCTGCCAGTTGCCACCTCTATCAAGTGTTTAATTAAAAGTGCTAATGCAAAATAAATAAGCGGAATAGCTGACAGGAAAAATCAATTTGTGCTAATAAGCACAGTCCTTCCTCTACACAGAGCACTTTCCAATTTATGCTGAACTCAGCAAAAGCGAAACAACGTTTTATCATTGCATTTTTACTCAAAATTAATGAAGTTTTGCTGTATACCAAATAGAAGTATTTTCGATAGGAAATACCTTTTTTGAATTTATTATCTATTTACTAGATGAATATTATTTAATTTTAGTAAAGATTGACAATCTTGTAGAAGAGTGCAGTCCAGTGCAAATTGATTAGATACAATATTTTAATTTGTATCTCGTACTTCTTTGAAGCTAGACTTAATAAATTATACCACTACTTTAATATATGCAAAATAGTTTAAATTGAAGCTCAGTTGTATAAATTAAAACTATACGAAAGTGCTTTCCTTTGTATTAAATTAACAGATATACAATTGTAAATCTATAGATAAAAAATTCATAAGAACATACATTAAGTAACACATTAAACATTATTAAACAAAACGTTTACAAGCAAATGCATGTGGCTTGAAGCACTTAGCGTGCGCATTATCCCAATGTTCTATTATAAGAATCGCAAGTATGATGAAATGAACTCCCTCGACTTTAACTTAGAATAGTTCCCTCTATAGTTCATATTCGATTAATTTGATTTATTTTTGTTGGTAATAATAATTAAATAGATAGATGGATGTATATATTGATTATGTTCATAGCAATTAAAACTTAGTGTATCCTATTAGTTAAAAAGGGCTTTCTACTTTTTATTGATATTGAGTTTATATAGTAAATAAAAATATAGTATATATTCGACTTCTATTGTTAATAATACTCTTAAAAATTATAAAATGAATAAAACAAATCTCAAGGTTTCGTCGCATATTTCTGTTTTTCTTTTATGATTTTTATTATTATATTATATTAACATACAAGTATTTGGAAACCTTTTCAAATAATTCGTTAATGGCATCGTACGCTCATATCGCACATCTTAATACTCTTAGCCCATTGAATTCAATTCTATTCACAAATGGCCATCATTGAGTTCACATTCTCGGCAGCCAAAATGCTTGCTGATCATCCAAGTGCTTAAAAGTCCATGCATATCTGCACAGGTGCAACAGCAGCCTGCTATACAAACAGAAATTGAATCTCAATCCTATTCTATCCTACAGCTCGGTAGCCTGGCAATCCGGCAATGGCATTTGCTCTTCACACACTGTGCCGACACCTTTGCGAATCGTAACCACTCAATGCAATGCATACAATAATATTTTTTTCTAATTTCGTGCAGTTCAACTTTGTGTGTCTGGCCCTTTCGTTGTCCGTCTACGTGTGTGTGTTGTGTGTGTGTGAGTGTGAGTGTGTTTGTCTAGCTGTGTGTAATGCTCTTTAATAGCATTAGTCGTGTTGCAAAAGGTTTAAGCCATTGCCCATGCGCTTCTTTTTGCGCATTTGCTTGTTTTTCAGTGTCTTCGTTGCGCTTTCATGCCACTTTGATTTTACTTTGTGCATTTACCACGGACGTTTAATAGCTGAAAGGTAAATTGCACACAGTTTTCCTTCTTGCCATAGCAACAGCAACAGCAATTGCAGCAACAGCAACAACAGCTGCAACAGCAGCAACCATTGCCATAAGGAAAGCAGCAACACTTCCGCTGCTATATCGTTGCTCGTTGCTTTGCTTTCGACAATGTTGTTGTTAAAGTTATTGTTACTGTTGCTGTTGTTGTTGTTGTTGTTGTTGTTGTTGTTGATGTTGATGTCGGGCAGCACGGAAATCATTTGATTTGCAATGTTCGTGCGCTGTAAGGCGATCAAAGCATTTTGCCAAAGCTGCGACCCAGACAGCCAACGAGGCTTTTGACAGGGGCCAACGAGCAAAATGCAGCCAAAATATCAAAAATACATTTGCTAACATTTAAATGCTTTGTCAACTGCAAAGAGTGCAGAATTTGACAAAGATATTTTTCTACTTTTCTTTTGAAACGCTTTAAGTGATTGAGCTGCAAATATTTAACAATTTATGAATTTATATTAATTGAATGTTTCATAATGAAATGAAAACTTAGTTCTCTGTATATTATGCCTCTTTGAAACAAAAATGTCAAAAATACCTCTAAAAGTTATTTGAAAAAGTTAAAAGTTATAAATGCATTCACTCTTGGCTCCGAGGGTTAGATCATTAAAAATGAATTTGCGTTCAATTAGTGCAGGATAAAATTATTGAAGCTCTGTACATAAGCAGGAGATTGATAGCTTTTGCACCTTTGCTTTTGACCCCTTTACTAACTTTACAAATTAACATTTCATGATATTCATATTAATTATTTACCATCTCCCATTTTATATGAGTTAAACGAAATATACATCACATCTAAAGATAAAATCGTTTCTTGATATTTATTTAAAATTTTTGATGATTCAGCTTTTATTCGCTTTCAATATATACATATATATTTATATATTTGAAATTGGCAGCTTAAGTTTGCGGTCTCACAGCACAAATCTGTCGATTTTCGAGGGCCAATTTGCCGGCAAAATCGTTTATCAGCATTATCGGTGCGTGCATTTGGCTATCGGAGAACTTTTTGCAGAATAAACGCGTATATAAATTAAACTGCAATGACAGTTGAATGGCAAAGCTAAAATGATTGGCTTGGCTATAATTCAAATTAATGGCAGATTATGCCACTCAAACTCTTTTAAATGGCCAAAAAGTCAGCCGAGCCGCAGTAGCAGCAGCCAGAGAGATGCCAAGTGCCTGACTGCTCATCGTCCCACAGGCCACATGCTGTGCGCAGCAAATTGCAGCTAAAAAAAAATTCCAAAGTTCTCTGGAGATTGTGCTTGGTTATAAGACTTGCTTAAACTGGGATAAGCCTTTATTGCAAGCTGCATTGAGACAAACTTATGTTTCGAAATACTATTGATATATATTCGAAGAAGCAAAAATAGGAGGTTTAGTTTACTTCATTTTTTTGCAGGGTATTAAAAAAAACTGCACTATCTATTCAAGAGCAGGCAGAAGAATAAAGCGTATGATTTTATAAATTTCCGACCAGCTGCAGGATTAAGGGATGGACTGTGATTGTGTGTGTAAATATATGAGAGTGTGTTAGGGTGTGTGTGTGTGTGTGTGTATGTGTGGTGCGTGTGATGTTTACTACTGGCTGCGTTGAACACGACGTATGCGTAATCTGCGCTTAGCATGCGAAAAGTCAGTCATAAAAAAGCCATCAGCTTAAACTGTTGCGGCCATAAAGGTTAACACTGGCAACAAAGCAAATCGCAAACAGAAAACAAAAAGAAAAACAAGCAACTACAACATCAAATGGCTAAACTGCTTAAATTTTAACGAAACAATGAGCTGAAATGGTTTGTTCTGAAAAAGAGAGAGAGATCGAGCGGGAGCGAGAGCGAGGGTGATGCCGAGGGCGAGGACGAGAGCAGCGAGACGAACACATTCCGATGCGGGGCACACGCAAGTGACGGCCATGAAAGCGTAAAAATGTAAAATTAACACGCAGCTTCTGGTTTTAGTTTTGTGGCAAACGGCAACTGCAGCTACGACAACAACAACAACAACGACAACAACTATTTTTCACAAAACAACAACTGCAGCTGGCAAACCGCAGCCATAAAAACCACACAAAAGCAAGAATGAAGTTGTTGCCGCTGCTCACTGCTAGCCGCAAAAGCGCTTGAAAAATATGTTAACCACAGTTAAAACAGCGCCAGGTCAAGCGTGCAGCGTGCACAATCACACTCAAACACACACACACACACACACACACACAGAGTGAGTGCGAGCAAGGAAGAGACACGTGCGGCTGCCTTAAACGCTTGGCATGTTGACAAATGTTGCAGTCGACGCCAAATGAGCAGCACCAGCCTGACGCTGACCTCGACGTCGCAGTCGCCGTAGCAGTCGCAGTCACAGTCACCGTAGCAGTTGCAGTCGCAGTCGACGTTGACGTCTCTGTCGCTGTCGCTATTGCTGGTAGTTTTAGTTGCGCCTGAAAGCATGCTGCACTTTTTAATGCCCCTTCTCTGGACTGGTGAGTGATAAGCTCCGCCAACGCCAGCGACTGACATTTGTTTTAATGCAAACGTCATCGTGTGGCAGCTCTTGGCTTGCTTTCTCACTGCTCAGCTCCGCTTTTTGGCAAGTGTTAAAATTTTAACACACCCATGACATTATCAAACTGAAGGTTTGACGAGCCGTCTCTTTCTTCTTGACTGCTTGACTGCGGTATTTGAATGTATAATTTGCCGCTGCTGATTAGGCTACATTAAATCTACTTAAAGAGGGTAAAATATATCGTAAATAATGTAAAGCATTTATTCTTCGAAAATACTATTGAGCAGGAACTAAATTAATTATTATACACATATTCATTTGCTTATTCAACTGCATAATATATTCATATTGTACTTGGTTGATGTAACAAATAGAAAATCCATAGCTATTATGTCTTTTCGAGTTTCTTAGAAATAATAAGCTTGTGGCTTTAATTAAAATTGAACTGCAATTATCCATTCATGACAAACATATGTGTTCACAAAATTTAATTACTTATACGCTGCGTGAGCAAATATTATTTGATATGTAAGTTATAAGACTTTAGTCATTGCCTCTTTGCAGCTTTAATGACATGCACGTATCTGTGGTCATTTCATAGTTGTCAAAGTCCAATGCAATCTCCTATAACTTACTTATGTGATTATCCTATTGAAAGCAGCATTAAGAAGGATTCATTTGAGCTCTTCGCTTTGAGGTGTTCCAGTCGGGTTTCTCTTCCCATACTATAAATTGCAACTAACTGAGAATGACCTGAGCACAGTTGGTCGGGATACGTATCCTTGTCGCGTCGTTTGTTGATCCGTGAGCAGGATTATGCTGCTGTCATGCCACGACGCCACAATAGCGCATGGAGTATGTGCTTGAGACTGAGGAGCACAAAGCGCATAGGAAATTTGCCAACGTTGATTATTTGTGTGATGCGTACGCATTTAGTTACTCGGCCAGCTGTTCCACCTGTGCGCCTCACGTGACTCACGTTTCGTACCTTCACAATTCATTAGATAACGTATTGCATTTCAATTCGCATTAGATGCACTCATTCGGCATTCAACAAACGTTTGCATTCAACTTCAATTGTGCTGTGCAGTCGATTTTTATTGATGTTTTTAATCAGCAGCAGTTGCAGTTCTCAGTTCTCAGATATCAGCCAGAAAGCAATTTTACTTGAGTTGAGCTCATTCAAGTTTTATTGCATTGCTCCCACATCCCACAGATACAGCGACCGACCCACACACACACACACACATTCGCATATACACGTACTCACACCTATTAACAAAGTTTCATTTGTGATGATATATGCCTTTTGCTGCCTTTGAGATGCCTGTGCTCTGCTCCTTTCGGCTTGGCGTGCGTGCTGATGCCACGCCCATACACCATAAACCCAACGCCCTACACTCTGCATGTGTAGAGCATCTAGCGGCGTCTGTGTGAATCCAATTTGATTGACGTTACGAGTTTCTGCTACTGATTCCAATTGCAATCAATTTACTTTTGTGCTCTTCGTATCCGAGTTGAAAACTTCATTAGAAATTTTCCTTTTTTGCCAGCCTCGACTGCCATTTTATTTTGCCTTTTCTCTCTGTATGCGTGAGTATGTGTGTGTGTGGGTGTGTTTGTGTGTGTATCAGAATGTGTGCATGTGTGTATTTTTCTTCTTTCTATTTTTTTTATTTCCATTTCATCATTTGGCTTTTTCTGCACTCGTCACGTTTGTTTGTTGCTTGGCAGTTTTCAGTTGCAGCTGCAGCTGCAGTTAAGTAGCCAAACTCACAGACCAAGGAAAATGTGAGAGAAAAGGAAAAACCAAAAAGAAAACTTAGCGTCATATGTGAAAAGTTTGTCTGCGGTTTGAGGTTTTTCTCTTTTTCTTTCGATACGGGTAATGATTATAGCCGAAAGTTTGCCTAATATACAGCAGCATATTTTGGCTTCGACTATCTTGAATAACGTGCGATCTTTTAAATTTTCCAAGCAACAAAAAAGTCCGATTGCTCCAGCAATAAGTGCCAGACTTCTCTACAGATAACATACTCCTAATAATAAAGATTCATTATCAATTTAACAACTAAACTGAGCAGAAGCTCTATGTGTAATAATTGAAATATCACACTATACCAGTTAAGTCATATATGTATAGCTGTAAGTTATGCTGTGCAGAGTATATCCTCACAGTTGTGGTATAGTCATAATTTATTTATTGCTGACCCAACTGGAGCCAACTACTCAATCATGTCGAGATAACTTGACACTTGAGATAGCTTGATCGTTACTTTTAATGCTGTTACTAAATATAATATATTTAATGATATGCTTAGTTCGAGACATAATATGTGTGATTATCCATCAAATTATCCATGGAATCTGCATAAACCTTTGATAAGTTAATGGACTTTATCTATGTCATCAACCGACATTTTCCCCTCGTCTGTCAAAGCGGCTAATAAGAAAGAAATGCATGGAATCGGAAGGGTTAGGAAGGTCTTTCTGTCTAACTCATTATCTTTCTTGAGCGAAAGTCTGAGAGACTTTTACAGACAATTAGAGCTCGTTAACGCTCCACTACATATCGAAAATCGACGGCTGGGGACTGTAAAACCTGAATATTCACTATTGGTCTTAGGCTTTCAGCTTTATTTGGCAAGTTTAAGCTGTGAGGTTTAAAGTTATTGGCGTTTATTTATAAGTAAATCGTATTAACCAGCTTTCAAGTTATTTCATGAAATGGGCTTCATCTAAAATATTCTAAATTTCAATTTCAATTTAAGCAAATATATTTTTTTTTGTACACCAATTAAACAAATTTATTCCATTATTTATATATTATATTTTTAAAATAAATTAACCAACATTTTTTTTTGTAATTAATAATTTAATTTATATATTTATTTAAAAAATGACATTCTACATTCTACAATTCGCAACTTTTTTTTATATAAAAATTGAAAATAATTGACCTATTTTATTAAAATAAATAAAGATATATTAATTAAAATATAATAAAATATTTTAAGACTTTATTTAATATGTCTTGAATAATTGAAATAAAGTAGGTCAAAATATATTAAAATATTATAATTAATATAATTTGAATAAATTAAAGTAAAACTGGGTCAATTATTTTGCATATTCACATTTGCTAGAAAATTTAACAATTAAGTGCTCTTAAATTTAAATAGCTGAATGCATTTTTATCGCAAAAAATGGAATTTCTGCTTCTCTCATGAAATATGACGAAATATTTTGCATTGCCTGCTCACAAATATTTTGCAATCTGCTGTCGCATGATTTTTCATGCTGGTTAACTTCATAACATTGTCATGTGAGGCGAGCCACGATCCAGTTAAGTTTTTCGAGCCGTATTTACAACGGCAAATGAAATACTCCAGTGCATATATTTTTATTATTTCAAATTAAACAACATGTGTTGGATTTTAATTTGCAACGCAAATAAACAGAATGCAGCATGTAAAACATTTTCCAGTTTCCAGTTGCTTTTGCTCCTGTTGTTTTCAGGTTGTTGTTGCTATTGTTTAAGTTGTCGCAGTTGTAGTTGTTGTTGTAATTGTTGTTATTGCTGCCGCTTGGTCAGGTGTCGCATCAAATTGGACATCGTGCGCGAGCGCTTTATTTTAGTTTTCTTTTTTTTTTTAGCCGTTTCGCAGCAAAATGGCTGCACAAAAGTGGCTCTAATATGTATAAACTGCAATAACAGCATGAACTGCAAGAGCGTGGCGGGTATGTGTCGGTTAAGCTGGCCAAGAGTGGATACAACAAACGGTCAAGCAATTGACATGCCTATGAACCATCAATCACTTCAAACCGACCCACCCGCCGCCGCGCGCGTCGCCTGCCACGTCCTTGCAGTTGTCAGTGCAATCAGCGGACATGGACAGTGGGAAAGTAGCATTCACTGCCAGTTGATTTACGGCCATACTGTGTCTATGTCAAAGAGCATATACATTTTGTCATTTAGATTGCAGTGAAGACTATAATCGATGTCCTTAATGGATCGTTTAACAGATAGTTGTATCTATGCTTTCATAGATAAACTATTACACATCAGGCTTATCTTTATAAACAATAAAAATAAAATAATAATAAAGTATTTTTATACAGAATAACTTTTAGAAATTCCACACACTATTCCAATAAATAAGTTCATAAATACATAAGATTTTATTGAACTATATAAAATACTTAGACTTTTCGACTTTAGATAAGGCAGATATGGGATATATAAATTAGCTGAGGTATTCTAAAAGCCACACATGAATATTGTTGTAGTGAGAAGAATTTCAACAGACTTTCATACTTGATTAGGCAGTTAGTCTTATGAAACAGTTTTGGACACATTCATAGTTGCTTTTTGCCTGCTCATGCGTGTGAAGCTCTCGACCAATAACTGGCATTTCGAGTGTAAACCAGCCTCGACTTTTCAAATATTGTTACTCTTTCCACTTGACTGGATAGCTGGCGGCGCTGCCACCGCAAACAATGTAAATTATAAAAGCAAAACGAAGGCAGTTGACCAACGTTTATTGTTTTTTCTTTCTATTTTCTTTTTTTTTTTGTGAGTTTTGTTGAATTTGAAGTGCCGACAGGCAGCCTCGTTACCCTTTTCGCACTGCTTTTTTTTTATCAGCTATCTGTGTATTTTCTTTTTTTTTTCGGGTCAGCAGCAATCATGCCATTCTGCTGTCAATAAATGCTTGCCCACTGCTGCCACGTCGACTGTCAACATTTTGCAGTTATTTTATCTCAGTGCCCAGTGACAATGTCATAAAAGTGCAGCTCAGGTGCAGGACAAACATTTTCGATTGTCTCTCTTTCTCTCTCTCTCTCGCTCTCTTTCTCTATCTCTTACTTTTTTTTTTTTATTTCTTTTAATGCCCCCTCTTTGTGTTTGCTTGTGTGGATGTGCTCAGTGACTTTTTGTTACATTGCATATACGCACAGTTGCATTTTAATTAAGGCCAATAGATTCTGCGCTAAAAACACACAAAAACCAATTAAACCAAAATAACGACAACAGCTACAATAACAGCTACAGTGACAGCAGCAGCAACAGCAACAATTACAAAAACAATTGCGACTGCCAAATAAAATGCAATTAGAGGTCCGAATCAAGGGACTAAATTAATAGCTAGCTGCACTAGTCCATGCTGAGCTTAGTGTCAATGCGGCGTATGCGTAACGTGAAACATTATGGAAGCAGCTGAGTTGTGCTCGACGCGTCGGTTGGCAGCCGCAACAAAGCGGACAATTTGCAACGTTAATGTGCGTGCTCGTGTCTGGCAAATGAATGCTGGGACATGCTCGGAAGGCCAAATGCAGCCACACTCACAGTCAGACTGCGAGTACTTCCAAGTAATTACAATTGACGATGGGCGAGTATCGCAGGCCATTCATAAATGCATTTAACGTGTCGCTGCGGCTGTGGCTGTGGCTGCGGCTGCAACTGCGGCACTGTGGCACTGTGGCAGGTCAGGTGAACGTGCCACAAATGCAACTAACAAGGAAACAATTACGCGTTGCAGCTGTCGCTCTCTGCCCGCTGATGGAGCTGGTGGAGGTGGAGGCGATGTCACTACGGAAAATCCTATTAGAAATGTTGTTATGCAGCATCGCCGCAAGGACGACAAAGCGACACACGCGGGACTATCTAACTAATGAGCAAATGAAGTCGATTTAAGGGCTATGCGAGCTACATGTGACTGCGTGCATATGCCTGCGTCTCTCTCTCCCTCTCTCTCTCTCTCTCTCTGTGTGTGTGTGGCTTTTGCAGTTTTAAATATGAGAAATGTTGATTGCTGCGTGAGATAGCGAGCATCTGGCAGAAGGCAGGGCGTATACGTAATATGCACAGCGCTGCACTAAACTGTCTTTTGTGCAGTTCCCCCTGCCAAGAGACAGGCAAACTTGCCACGGAATGAGGGTAACTGCTTTCTATGCTAATGGAAACGACCCAGCCGGGGCCAGTGACAAGTTTCTGTTGGAATGCAATTTGATAGGAAAACAGAAAATTCGCAATATGGATTAGGTTCATACTTAGGAAATACCTCTCATTATTGGCTTTAATGCTGAAAATGTCACAGAGTGCAGCAGCCATACAAAATAATTAATTTACACTCAGTTGGTCTGCTCTTATCTTCGCCTGGCAGAATGTGTTGTCAAGCATTAATTGCAACATTTTGCTGCGTGTAGTCGACACACGCACACGCACACACACACACACACACACGCACTTTATCAAATCGCTGTAATTATTAAAGTAAGTGCAATTTAAGTTTAGTGCAGACGGACGCTTATACTGTGATTGCTATGTAGCCTAAAGCCTACTTATTTGATTAAATGCGCTTAAATCAAGCTACAGCTGCAAGCCACAACTCATTTAACTGTCATGCACTAAATAACGTTGCTGTAAATCTACATGGCATAATCGCACATACACACAGGCTATATAAATATATACATGTGAGTGTGTGTATATATGTATGCTTGTAGCAGCCATGCACATATAAAGGTTATGGCTGTACATAATACATATATTTAGGTATTTGCCAGCCGGCCATGCCTGGCTCTGCTGGATATAATGAGATCACATGACATATAATGAGGTACGCTGTTAGCGACGCTGCTTATTATAGCCTACATGTGTGCATGTGTGTGTGCACGAGTGTGTGTCTGTGTGTGTGAGTGAACGTGTGTGCATTTTGATAGCAGCGACTAATTGCACAGATGCCAACGATTCAAATTCAATTATTCAAGGAATTTCATTAATTTCAAATTAGTTGAGCGAGCCAATGGCAACACTTAAGCTAACATACATACACATAGGCACGCACACACACACACACAGAGAAATTTCTCACGCCCATGGCCACGAAATGAGGCGAGAGCAATGCCGCAGCGTCGTGGCCAGCGCCGAAAAGCGGGCAACACTTTTCATAAATATTAAAGGCAAACGCCATATAAAATATAACGCATACCACATGTTGTCCGCAAGTGCAGCCAGGTATAGTAGTAGGAGCAGCAGGAGTAGCAGCAGGAGCAGCAGCAGGAGCAGCAGGAGCAGTAGGAGCCCTGTCACCGCAGCACTTGTTGGTTTTGTAGCTGTGGCCAGGCAATCTGCCACGACACTGAACACTGGACCCAACACGGGCATCGGCCTGGGCAGAAAGTTTGTTTTATGCAGCATTTTATTGTTTTAATAGTCCAGAGACGGCACTCAAGGGCAGCTGGAGTTTACGAAATCGAAGATGTGTTTGCGCAAGTGCGCGCACAAGGCGGCTAACCACCAAATGACCGTAGCTACAGCAGCAGGAGCACCAACAGCTGCAGCAGCAGGTACAATAGCAGCAGCAGCAGCAGAGCAGCGACAACTGCAAATTGCAATGTGTGTAAATTCACACAGCTGTGCCCCGCCCGGATATAAAGTCAGACCTGACAGACGACAGCCGACAGACGACAGCCGACAGACGACACACGACAGACGGCGGCCATGGTGGTCATATTTAATGTGTGCCTGGTCAACGCCTGGTCAGCTGCGCCGTTGTTCGGTGAACTGGGGGTAAGCTGCTGCTAGGCAGCTGGGTTGGTGCAGTTTGCATTTTTTATACGCCCACAGCTGACAGCCCTGGCCCAATTTACATATGTGTGTGTATGTGTGAGTGTGTCTGTGTGTGCTGCAGGTGTCAAGCCATGCACAATTTTTGTGGCTTTGATTGCCTTTTCTGCACCAGAGTTATGAATGAAGTTTAGTTGCAGTTGAGTTGTGGCCACATCATAAATATGTCAGGACTTCCACACACAATCAGGCTCTCAAGTAAGTTTCACGTGCTAAGCAGATTGGGCGCATGTGTGTCTGTATGTGCGGGTGTGTTTGTGTGTGTGTGTCTGCGTATGTTTATGTTTGTAATATTTGCGTTCAAACTGCGGCAATGCAATGAAAACATACGAAAAATGTAAATAAATCGCATGATGTGCCACGTGTGTATTCGTGTTATATTTCCGTGTATCGGAGTGTGAGTGTATGCATGTGTGTGTATATAGCAGGCCACCAAGATATACACTGGAGCCGTAAAAACCAACAGCGGCAGCTACAAATAAAAGCGTACAAGCATAAAACTAAAGCAAGTAAAAGCAACTGCGCTATTTACTAAATTTTGCATATAAAACAACAACAAATAATAAAAAACAAAATATACAAACCCGAAAAATGTAAATAAAAACAAAGAGGCTAGCGCTATAAAAATATTTTTAAGTGTGCGAGCAACAACAAAAGCTCTAATGAAATTGAATAGATACAATGCGAGCCTTCCCCCCGACAAGTAATTTTTGCTGAAACTTTATAAACTATGAAATGAAAGTATTTCAATTGCCAAAGAAAATATTAAATAAAAAAATTAATTAATTGTTGATTGTGGTTTTTGAAGAACAATCTTTTTTTGACATCTTAAAAGTAGTCACTGAATTAAAATTGAACCCAATTTAGTTTATATTAAAATGAATACAACTGAACCCAATAAAAAGAAAATTATTGGACCTACTTTTCAATTAAAAATATGTGGCACGAAATAAGAAAATGGGACACTACGATTACTATTATAAAAACCGAACCGATCAAGATATTTCAAATAAAACAAGTAAGAAAGCTGTAGTCGAGATTGCTCGACTACGAAATCCCCTGAGCCCTTCTTCGAACGAGTCATCTTCCAAGAATTATTCGATTCGTTTCTGCACGCATAAGAAACTATGCAAAAACACGAGCACACACACGCTTGTAAGCATGTATGTGTGTATGCATGTGTGTGAGCAATGCAGGCGACTTGCTGTCTCGCTGCCTTTGTTGCTGCGGCACATGGGTTTTGATGAGAAAACTTTGATGATTAATAATTCTGTTTCTAGATGGACAATCGTATTGATATCTTCAGATTATGATTATGATATTCATATCAATATGCTAAACCAAACTGCATGTCTCTAGTATTTGAAATGCATTTTTTACACATTTGGGGGTGGTGGGGCGAAGTGGGGACCAGAATCCAAAATCTGACAAAATTGTATTAAATTAGTATCTATATATATGCTGAAGACTTGGAGACTCTAGCTCTAAAGATGAATTATCTAGAATTTTATAACTGGTTCCCGATAAATTCATTTATCGATAACTTTGCAAATATACGAGTTATCGAATTTCTGAAACAAACTCGTACTGCGCGTGCAATATACGGACCTAAAACAAAAAGAATGAACTCTCTAGCTTTTGTATCTTCGGAATACAAAATCGACGCGTTCATACATACGGACGGACGGACGGACAGACGGACATGGCTATATCAACTTTTCTCGTCACCCTGATCAAGAATATATATACTTTATGGGGTCTGCCACGCCTCCTTTTGCCTGTTACATACTTTTAACAAGGAGGGTCTAGGCATATTTGTGAAAAATTCTAATAGAAGACTTGCCGGAGATTTATTGACTTTTGTGCTGTTTACAAATATGTCTCCTTTTACTAAACTTCTTGAAAGTATTGTGCTTTTACTACTTACAACTGGTTGTTGCTCAGGTAATCGCAGCATATTTAAGCAGATTACGAACTGTCTTTCAGTGATTCTTTTCTATCTATTAAAGCTCTTGAGATACACATGAGTTCTCAAAGGCATCGCATCTTCAGGTTGCGTTGCTGCAAGAAAAAGAATCTCGAATCCTTGATAATGAATCAATAATAATTAATAATATTCTAACAATAATTAAAAAGTATTCTGAAGTCAAATTCGAAGGTTCATACAAAGTTAACAGTGAACAATCATTAAATGGAAAGCTTGATAACAAAAACATTTGTTTTCGTAAAGTCTCTCAAGTCGTTAACTATTTGTGAGATGAGCCATAAAGATCCCAACTGTTTGTATTTGGTTAACACAATCACTTTATGCCATTCATATTGTACAAAGTATTTAATGAAACGAGTTGGACCAAACAGGTGATTGCCATAAAAAGAAAGCTGAGCTGCTTCATTGGGTTTTAAACGAATTTTCGCTTGTTAGAGTCAACTTTGTATGAGTTTTCTCAAGCTAACTGCTCGACAGGGGCAACTCCGGCGCTAATGAACCAACTGCTACCAGATCCCTATGCATGGCAAATAAAATACATACTATCTACTGGTGAAAACAAGAAGTCCTGCAGCATTTTTACCATAGCGCAAGGCGAACAATAAACATTTACAACCAGCAAAACGAACCTACGAACAAAAGCAGGAAGAACTTCTCCCATCCGATTCGCCCTTCCATAAACCAGAACCAAAAACCACACGGAGCGGCAAATGAGAGAGAGCGAGAGAGAGAGAGAGAGAGAGATGTGAAGGGTAGGAGACATCCAAAAAAGGAACTCAATAAATTGTCATGCAGTAAAATGTAGTTTTGTGTAGTGTTGTGCAAAAAAAGCTAAAAGAACGAAACCAACGGCGGTAGGAGGTAAAGCCAAAGCCAAAGCCAAAGCGGGAAGCACGACATTGTTTCAGCGGAACAACGCGACAACAAAAACAATGAGCTGCAACAAGAGTGCAACTGTGGCAAACATAAAGGGGCACACGTAAAATGCCAAGACAGTGCCAAAGTGCAGGAGGCTAACCAATGCATATGCATACATATATATTTATATATACATATATATAAGAGAAATACATGCACAGATGTGCGCCTGTGTGCCGCCTGACCGAAAATCACATGTTTGGTTGTAAGGGAAGGATGTGATTCAAGCTGCAACAGCAACAGCAACAGCAACGACGACACAAGCACCGCCTGTGACATTTTGGCATTTGTACTGAGCAGCGCCAACTCCTGCTACGGCGCGACGTAGCTATTCAGCCCGTAACTCCCAAACCCAAACCCAAGCCCCAAACCGCCTTCCAGGATGGGGTTTGTCAGCGTTGTCAGCGTTGCTGCTGTTGAATTTTTCATGCCCATTGCGCGACATAAACTTGGCCTGCCTCTAAATTAAGGCGGTTTCGCTTTATTGGCCAGCCAGCCTGCTGCCTGCTGCCGCTGCTGCTGCTGGTGCTGCTGCCTCTTCAGTTCTTCTTGTTATTGTTGTAGTTTTGCTTGTTTTGCCGTTGCTGCTGGTGCGGATTCATTTGGCTTTCACGTAAATGTGCGCTTAGCGTGGCCATGTAATTGAGAACTCTCCGTTCGCCCGTCTGTGCCTGTGCCAGTGCCTTTGCCTCTGCCTTTTAAGTGTATTAATCCTTTTTATATGCGCACAAAACCACAGACACAGTCGAACTTGAGATGCCGAATACACACAAGCACACACACACAGACACACCCAAATACAGGAATAAAATACACAAAAATTAAGTATACGTGGTGTATGCTCGCGTAATTCTCTTATTTGATGTTGGCTAAAATGGTGGCTCGTTTATTTGGCTAAAATTGCATTAAAGTTGCATAAGTGCACATGGTTTTAATATTTAATTTGGCAAAGAGCTTTCCAAACAGCGCCAGAATTCTTCACGCCGTTCACACTTTGCTCTCTCTCTGTCTCTCTCTCTCTCTCTCTCTCTCTCTCTGTCTGTCTCTCTCTCTCTCTCTCTCTCTATCACTCTTAGTCTGATTTGGTGTCCTGCCGCTATGCACTTAGCGCTTGCTTTTGTCCAACTCTGGGGCGATAACGTTGACATCCACGCTTAATAATATCCTTTTTGCCGTTTCCTAACGCCGAAAAACAAAAGCGCAGCAGCCAGCACAGCAGTACAGCGTCCGTCCTGCTTTCGTCCTGTTTTTCCAGGTCGTGATTTTCCCCAGTTAAGCTCCGAAAAAAGCGCAACGCGCAAATGGAGATAAAAATTTGCCATGCCAAGCTAAAGGAAACGACAAAAAATACAAAAACTAAAAACCAACAACAGCCAAAGTGCAGCAAAAGTATTTACAAAGCGTTATCGTGATGCGACCCAAACAGCCTGAACTCTGAACTATCCCAACCAACCTGCCCCCGCCGCACCTGCCCCACGACCTACCTGCTCCGGCTCACTACCAACACGTTTGCCTGTTTATTTATTTTTTTTTGCTGCTGGCATCTGCTTCTCTAATTTCTGTTGCTCTGCACTTTATAAAAGAGTTAAATAAAAACGCGATACACTCGGAGCAAGCGGTGCGAAAAGCTAAATGGAAATATTGAAAGGATTTGTTATTTTATTAAACTACCTAAACGAAGAAGCAAAATTTCCGAGGCAGACTTAACTTAAATGTAGCAAACACTTCAAGTGTAAAGAATTCCATAAAGTAACAACATAATTTATATAAATAATGCTGTTATTTGAATGAAATATTCGAGATTACTTGCCCTTTATTATGAAACTTAACTAGTTGAAGAAAGTTTTTGATAATATAGTTGAATCGGATATTAATTATATTTTGAATCAAGATCAGGTCCAGATATGGCTTATAGTAGTTGGACGCCCAGCTAGGCTCTCTGACATAGAATCTATACTTTCAACTTATTAGAAATAAAGCAAGTAAGAATGCTCTACTCAAGACGGCTCGACTACGAGATACCCTGAACCCTGCAAAAAAAAACTAATACTCTTCTTCTTTACGAACGTATGAGCCCGCGCTCTGCTAATCGTACAGTTGCTGTTGTGGCTTGGCAGTGGGTCGGGCTATATTTTGGATGCTTTAAAATCCATGTCTAGATGGACGATCTTCATGAAACTTTCGGAATATATGAATAGCATCCAAATGTGTCTGTGCCTACTAAATAAAATAAATATGTTTGTTGAAGCAAATTGTATTTAACATTAAATAGAGCTCATAATCTCAATTTTCTAATGCAATCAAATCAAGCAGCTTTTCCAAATGCATTTTGAGCTTGCTTCAGCGTCATGCGAGCTGCCTTTGAATGCTCTACTCAGTGCTCTTTGTAGTGCTCAGCAGATGGGGTTTTGCCACCCACTTGACATGGCACGACTCATTTTCTATTCTATTTTACAATTTACGAGGTGGCAGCTCTTAAGTTTAAAGCTCGTCAAGTGCACGGGCATTAAATTTCGATGTTCGCAAAATAGTTTCGCATTTTTACAACTCAATTAAGGCGCCAGCTCAGAGCCAATTAAAATGAGCAGACAGCCAGCTGATTAACCTTGTTACGGGCATGCACACAGATATTCTGCAAATAGAGGCGTCTATTTGTCAGCCATAGGCAGCGCATGAAAGTATGCAATGGCCGGGCCTTAAACCTTAGAGCTAGTGACCGTCGTCAGGTCACGTTGTTGTTGTCCTCGTCCTCGTCGTCGTCGTCGTTGTCGTCGTCGTGGTCGTAATGGTAGTTGTGCATGTGCGAGTGCAAAGATGACGTCATTCGCACAATGCCACGCCCACGCCATTCGCTATCGCCCAGCAAATGTTGGCACGGTAATTGTGTGCACTGCACCACGCTTCGGTTGGCAATATTGTTATGACCAAAAACCAGGTCACAAAGGACTTTAAACTACGCTCCGCCTACTCCTAACCACGCTCTTTTCTTCCGACTGTTGTTATTCGTTTTTCTTGGCCTCAGCTTTCAGCGCGAACGCGCGCGCATATTTTATTTGATTTATATATAAAAATAAGAATAAAGAAGAGGAACAGTGCATAATTTTTGTGAATTTACTTACTTTAAGAATTCGCGCTCAAGAATCCTTTGTATCCCAGCATTTTCCCTCTCTCTCTCTCTCTCTCTCTCTCTCACACACACTTTTGTTTTGGGAAGCTAAAGCCGCAACTGCAGCAACTGCAGCAATTGCTGCAACTGCTGGCTGCAGATTTCTCAGCTTTTCGCTATTTTGCATTTAATATTTATGCCGCATATCTCCACCCTGTTAACCCCCATCTTCTGGCTTTTGTGTACTTTGCAGGCATGCATCAAGCTCGAAGCGCTCAACTGCTCAACTCGTTGCGACTTGGCGACTTGGCTCAATCCCTGACCAGGCCAGGCCCGGCCATGGGCTGTTGAATAATTGATGCAGTTTTGGTAAGTGCATTTTGAAAGAGTTCTGTTCTGTAGCTCTTTAGTTCTTTAGTTTCGTGGATGTAGCCTCAAATCGCTTGGCATTTCATTTAAATGCAAGCCGGGATCTCTCCCGTTAAGTCACAGCGTCTGACAAATGAAGTGTTCGAGGCGTATAAGGCGTGGCGCAATCCTCATGCATAAACCAATACGCGCTGCCGTCGTTGCTGCTGCTGTTACTGGTTGGGCTAACGGTAGCATTTACGCGCCGGATGCGGAAATTGTACTACAGCAACAACAACAACAACAGCAACAGAAACAACAACAACAATGAACAGCAAAATAGCATCGAGGCCAACGAAAAAATGGCGTTAACAGCACCTTCACAAAGCCACCCATACAGCACATACTCACGCACACTTGCGGCCATACAAATGTGAGACAAGAACGCGCATTGCCACACATATTGTCCACTATTTTCACACATTTGAACGGCCATTTGAGGGCAGGGCGAGTGGCGAGTGGCGAGTGGAGAGTGGCGAGTGGCTGGGGCTGTAAAGCGAAGATTGGTGTCCACTATTTTGGGTCAACCTACGGCCATCTCTTTCTCGAGCGTCTCGTGGCTGTTGGCGTTGTTACGAGCTCAGCACTGGCTTCCGATGGCATCATCAGCTTTGCCATTGAGTTTGCCAGCGCAAAGTGTTCATGATTATGCAAATGGTTCTGCGAGTATATTAAATATTGAATACTTCAGCCTGTCATATGGCAGTGCATGCAGCATCGAGTGGTGTAGTGGGCGTGAACCTATCTTTGGCCAGCTATACTGCGAATAAGGATTGGAAGGGAAATTTAAATTTATATTTATATATCTATCTTATATTTATATTTCATAACATCAAAGTCTATAAGAGTTGGCAATTTCTTCTGGCATATTTATAAGAGAACAGATACTGTGATCTACGCTCAGAGTCTCTGTAGCAAGAGCTTAACAATCAAAACTCGATTTGTTTTAAGCGCAACGTGAAACTAGAGGAACTGAGGCTATCTGTCGAGCAGGTCGCGCAAGTTTGTGAGTGTATTGGCAGTTCGTGTTAAGTAAAGCTTCAAAGTACGTTGTTTATGTATGCATTTGCTGGCTTTATCTTAATGCTGTCTAGATACAAAATTTTCGTCTCTATTGCTGTTCCGCATTGGCCAGGGTCCTCAGCTTGTTGTTGTACAAGGCTTTTGCTGTTGTTGGCGCACTGCTTATCCTTATCCACAACATTGTCGTCTTTCGTTATTGTTGCTGTTGTCGTTGTCATCGTCTTTGCCTTTCGCCTTTCGCCTTTGCCATTGCCATGCCTTTCCGCTCGTCGTTTGTTTTGTCATTCAATTCAATGAGGCTAATGTCCGTTGAGTTTTGCACCGCACCTACAGTTGAAGATATAGCCAGCTCAGCTCAGCGTGTTGTTGTTATTGCCCTGTCTGGTTTGCTCCGGTCTGGCTGTGCTCTTGTGCGTCCATTGCTTCCCATGTTGCTGTTGAAGTGCCATTAAGTTTAGTTGTCACTTAGCCTCTTTGCTTTTATATGGCCGTTGCCGTCTGTCGTCCACCGTCCACCGTCCGTCGTCCGTCGTCCGCTGTCTGCCGTCTGCTGTCCTAGTGCCCGTGCGGCGCGTTGTTGTTATCCTTTTGGCTTCAACGTCTTAAGCGACTAATACCATGGCCATAAAAATGTCCAACTAATGCTTTAAAGTGTGCCAGCCAATGACAAAACCCAAGTCAAGTCAATTCGCCACAGCCAAGGCAAGACAAGCCAAGCCACGACAAGACAACCCAAGACAACTAGAGACGAGACGAGATGAGATGAGTCCAGTTTGGCTAACACTAAGGCTCATTCCAATTCTGATTCTAAACAGCTGCTGGTTTCCGTTATCGCAACGATTCGGCTTTTCATCGATCGTTTTGCGTGTTTCTGTCTGTTTGGTTTACAGCTTAAAGCTTTTGGCAACTTAACTCGTTTTCCTCTTTTTATTTCGATTTTTCTCCTCTCACTTTTGTCCAGCCTACAATTGCGTGTTAATTTTCACACAAGCTACACTGACACAGTCGCATTTATAGCGTATACTGTTTGTGTTTTGTGGTTTTTATTTAAGCCTCTGCCTCAGCCACTGCTGCTCCTGCTGCTGCTGCTGCTGGTGGTGCTATTGCTTTTGTGAATCTCTTTTTGTCGTGTTTGACTTGGCACTTGTTTAAATATTTGCATTTTTATTGCGGAGCAGGACACATTGAGCCTTTTGGTTCATTAGCAGATAGTCGTGCTGCTGCCCTGGTTAACCAACATCCGATGGGGTCATGCTGCATGCACATGCATACAGATCGACCCGCTCATGCGCCAGCTGCGCTAATTGTGCCAAAGTTTCGTTCAAATGAAGTACACGCCATTCAATTAACTTTGCTGCCGGAACTTGCAGCGAATATGCAAAAGCATTCGCCAAATTTTCGATCAACTTGCCGAGCCACGATTCTCGATAAATTTACTTATGCTGCATATATTTTGGCAATCATGTAAACAAGCCGCGTCAAATTGTGTTTTTCTTTATTGCTGCAACTACAAACAGTCAGCAGAACCCGCCAGCAGTAAACAACAAAAACATCCTTACTTAAAAACATGTCAAAATTTGCAAACAGCAGCAGCTGAAACACTTTACACTTTAATGGGCAACTCGTAAGGCTGCCTCCCATACTGGCTGACTGGCTGACTGGCTGAATGGCTGACTGCCTGACGGGAAATGCATTAAAAATGCAGATACAGCTGCTGGTTGAAGGCAGCGTGCAACAGTCATGTGCAAATTTCAACTTGTCAATTTATGATTATGGCACCTCATGAACCGATGCAAAATGTAAATTATACGCCACTGACGAAATAAAACTCAAGCGAATAACAAGTGAAATTGCTGCCAAGTCAGCTTATGCGACTGTGTGAGGGTGTGTGCTGGTGTGTTGGTGTGTTGGTGTGTGTGTATGGGTGTTAGTGTGTGTGCTGTTGGGTGCGGGCTGCTAATTTAGTTTTTATTGTAGTTGCTTGTGGTAGTCGGCTGAGTGACTTCCTACCAGCCCTGTCTGCCTGGCTGCCTTCCCGACTGGCTTGTTACATTTAAAGGTTCTTAACGCTGAGTTGACTAAACATACACACACACACTCACACACACACACACATCCACACTCGCTTGTTTGGCTGTTATGTAAATTAGAACGAGTCGCCTGCCGCTCATCGCCGCTTCATAATGGCGCTCAATCGACAGCTGCCGCAGCACAGGTGCACTGAAATAGTTGCTTAGTATGCTACGAGGTCGACATTGTCTATACAACAAAAATAATAAAAATGAGCCTCGGCTGTTCAAGCAATTCAATGTCAGGAGCGGTTAGCAAACTGTCAATTCATTTCCATGTTAAATCTCTTCTTACAGACAAAACGTAATCATTTCCGGCAACGTTTATGAATCTGAATTTAATGCGAAATTCGTATATGAGGTTTTATAATAAAAATTCTTTTATAGCCCTCTCTTGCCAGAATTTGCTCAAATATATACAATATATATATATTTCTATTGCCATGATAAAATAAGAATATTATAACAAGAAATTGTCATATCCAGTATTTGAATACATAAACAGTTAATTCAGTAAAGGCTTTTTGGTTCCTGTTTGCAGTTTCGACCTTTATTAATATTATATGTTGTACATTATGTAATATTTGCATTTTATTATTATTATTATTATTATTAATTTTTATTATTAATTTTCCTTGCCATTAGAATTTTGTATCCTTACAACATAATTGATGAGGTGGGATGGATTAAACCTCTTGCAATATGCTGGAGAACTTAATATATAATGAGATATAACATTAAATAAAAGCTAAACAACTTTATCAAAACAGACATAAATTATATACATTTTTGTAAGACTGAAAATTCGACGTAAAATACATAGTTTAGACGATAGGGGTTAACTATCACCGATATTGTTTTATTAGATATATGATATACTTTAAGTTAAAATCCGGTAGAGTAGCTCATGAGGCTGCAGAGAAAGTTGTCTGCTTGGTAGTATAGTTTTCTTTTTCCTTTTTATACCCTGAACCCATTGAAAATGGGAAATCAGGGTATAATGGTTTTGTTAAAAGTATGTAACAGGCAGAAGGAGGCGTGGCATACCCCATAAAGTATATATATTCTTGATCAGGGTGACGAGAAAAGTTGATATAGCCATGTCCGTCTGTCCGTCTGTCCGTCTGTCCGTCTGTCCGTCTGTCCGTCTGTCTGTCTGTCCGTATGTTTGAACGCGTCGATTTCCGAAGATACAAAAGCTAGAGAGTTCATTCTTTTTGTGCTAGGTTCGTATATTGAGCGCGCAGTACGAGTTTGTTTCAGAAATTCGATAACTTGTATATTTGCTTAGTTATCGATAACTGAAATTATCGGGGACCAGTTATAAAATTCTAGCTAATTCATCTTTAGAGTTAGAGTCTCCAAGTCTTCTGCATATATATAGATACTAATTTAATACAATTTCGGGTTTTGTCAGATTTTGGATTCCGGTCCCCAATTCGCCCCCACACCCCCAAATGTGTAAAAAATGCATTTCAAATACTAGAGACATACAGTTTGGTTTGGCATATAGATATGAATATCATAATCTTAATCTGAACATATCAATACGATTGTCCATCTAGAAACAGAATTATTAATCATCAAAGTTTTCTCATCAAAACCCATGTGACGCAGCAACAAAGGCAGCGGCGACACAGCAACACGCATTGCGGGCACACATATGTACATACATATGTATGTACATACATATGTATGTACATACATATGTATGTATGTATGTATGTTTATGTGTGCAAGCGTAGATCAGCGTGTGGCTGCAATCGTACATACATACATCCATATGTATTTGTGCATATAAAGCTAATTGTAAAAGAGTTATGATTTCTAAAAAAAACCTAAAATGTCAAATAGAATATGTAGATCATGCTGAAACTCTCATTACATTCCATTATATATTTTAAAAATTTTAAAACAATTAAAATAACAATGGAAATAAATGCAAGCAACGTTGAGCAATGCAAATCAATTTTCGTATGCGTGTGCACATATACACACAAAAAATCTTGGGCCGTTTTCTATGTTGCTATGCGTGCAAATTCTAAGAATCACAATTGTTTTTGAATTGCGTTAGAATTGTCTTTGAATTGTATTTGTATTTTCAGCCACTGCTTTAGTGTTTCTTTCGTATATGGCGAATTTGATTCGTTTTCGCTACTCTGAGGTTCGAGTGAGCCGTGGTGTAGGTGGCTAGGTAGATGCACCGAATGTTAGGCTGTCGAAGGTTCTAGCCTCGCCTAAGCCCTAAGCCCTTCATAATTTCTTATTTTTAATTTTTTTTTTTTATATTTCTTTCTTTTTTATTATTATTTATTCTTTTGTATTTGATACCTTTGAAAGTCAGTTGGTAGTTTAACTAATTGTGAATAAGTGGGTTTTTCTTTTTAATTTCAAATATTTAATAGCATCATTTCTGAAAGTGTTTTTGTTTCAATTATATTTTATTCCGTTAAGTCAACAGAAAATATTGAACAAAAAAAAAAGTCTGCCCAAATAACAAAAGCACGTGACATCTGGGGTTTTCCTATATGTATGCCCACATGTACATTCAAAACTAGTCTAGCATGGTCTAAAAATTTTAACTTGATAGATGGCGCTTTAGCAGTGAACTTATTTACTATGGCTATTACAGCTTCGAGTGGCATTGATATATTTCTTTTACAATTATGAAGTGTCTGTGTTAATTAAGGTAATGCCTGTTAATCGAGGAACGTCTATTTGTTGGGTCTATTTTTAATGATATTTAATAATATAACATTTTTCGAATTTCAACTAATATAAGCGCCATCTATTATTATTTTTTTTGGCAATGCATACACACATATGTATATACAGATGTACATATGTATGTACATATCTTTCTGCATATTCTTTCTGATTTATCCATATGGGTAATTATCCAGAAAAGTCAACTTTTTGTCACGTTCGACACTGGTTTTTTGTAATTATCTTGAAAACGGATTAATTTTAATACTAATCAAGAGCAATATATTTAACTATTTGTCAAAATTAAGAAGTTTTTTTTTCCATTTTCAGCACTAAAATTGATGCATTTTCAAGATAATTACAAAAAAACCAAGCCGCAGTACAGATTATTATTTTATTTTATTAAAATTGGGTTCAGGGTATTATCTAGTCGAGCACTCTCGACTAGAGTTTTCTTACTTGTTTTTTTTTAATTATATAAAATATAAAATTAACAAATAAGAAAGCTGTAGTCGAGACTGCTCGAGTACGAAATCCCCTGAGCCCTTCTTCGAACGAATCATCTTCCAAGAATTATTCGATTCGTTTCTTCACGCATAAGAAACTATGCAAAAACACGAGCACACACACGCTTGTAAGCATGTATGTGTGTGAGCAATGCAGGCGGCTTGCTGTCTCGCTGCTTTGTTGCTGCGGCACATGGGTTTTGATGAGAAAACTTTGATGATTAATAATTCTGTTTCTAGATGGACAAACGTATTGATATCTTCAGATTATGAATATGATATTCATATCTATATGCTAAACCAAACTGCATGTCTCTAGTATTTGAAATGCATTTTTTACACATTTGGGGGTGGTGGGGCGAAGTGGGGACCAGAATCCAAAATCTGACAAAATTGTATTAAATTAGTATCTATATATATGCTGAAAACTTGGAGACTCTAGCTCTACAGATGAATTAGCTAGAATTTTATAACTGGTTCCCGATAAATTCATTTATCGATAACTTTGCAAATATACGAGTAATCGAATTTCTTAAACAAACTCGTACTGCGCGTGCAATATACTGATCTAACACGAAAAGAATGAACTTTCTAGCTTTTGTATCTTCGGAAATCGACGCGTTCATACATACGGACGGACGGACAGACGGACATGGCTATATCAACTTTTCTCGTCACCCTGATCAAGAATATATATACTTTATGGGGTCTGCCACGCCTCCTTCTGGCTGTTACATACTTTTAACAAATCCATTATACCCTGATTTCCCATTTTCAATGGACTCAGGGTATAAAAATTGCATAATAATGTTTTGTCCAAATTTATTTTCGGTTTTTTGTAAGCGCGTTTAAATTGAAAACTGTTTTTCAGCACTAGAACTTTATTTCAGTTTAAGGCGATTACAAAAAATGTATTTATAAATAATGCTATGCTTGTATTTGCATAAAATTGTGTACAGTAGTTTGCAAGAAGCTTTAGTCTCATTATGATGAGCGTTAAAGCAGTTTCGTTCGTGTTCGCGCTCGTATTTTACAATGTTGCGGCTTTCAATTTTATAGTAAAGCCATCTAAAATTCCATTTCGGAATACACTTACTGCCAGCTAAACCTTCAAAACAATGAAAATGAAGTTGCGAGTTGTTATTGCTGCTGTTGTTGGGCGGCGGAAATGTAAATGAATCTGATTGTGAGCTTCTACGGGCGAATCGCATATAGTGCATGGTCTCACACACACACACACACACACACAGATACTCCTGCATGTGAAGCATAAAATTTGATTGTGATTGAAAAGTGTAGCCTACTTTCGGGCCGGCGCATATAAAATGCATGTAATCAAGCGAAATGGCAATGTACTGCCATCGAGGGGCAATCGTGACGGCTCTACGGCTGACGGTGGGGACAATCGGGGCACAATGCATTTGGGCACGTTAGCTACCGCACGGGCTGTTGGTTGCCAGCTAGCCGCGCCCGCGCCACTTGGCCAGCACAATAATTGAAATTTGATTTGATTAGTTTGCATTTCGATTTTATGCAGGCCTCAATTTCATTTCGCAACAAGCTGTGTGTGTGTGTGTTTGTGTGTCGGTATTACAGATATATTAAAATGATATATAAATTTCATTTTTGCGTGCTTAATTACAACGCCTTCGTCAAATCCCTTTGTAATAAAGTTCCTTACGAATCGACCTGTATGGTCTGTCCCTCTTTTTATTATTTAACAATTAATGAAAATCGCAAGGACGCCAATATAATTGAACTATTTGGTTTGCATAATTGAAATTATACGCAGACAATTCAATAATAATTACCTCGAGACAAAGCGTGACAGAAAGAGTGCCAGAAGTAGAGAAAGATAGAGAGGGAGAGGGAGAGGGAGAGGGAGAGGGAGATATTCAAAGGGCGAGAAGCCGCAGCTGACGTGTCCTGCGCCTTCTGTGGCAGCACTCAGTGGTATGTAAAAAATTTAATTAAGTAACTTATTGTTATTATTTGCATTCCCCTTTGTCGCAGCCTCTGTGGCCTTCGGCTGGCCGGCCAGGGGTAAGATATTTCACTGCATATTTCTGTCGATTTTCTTTTGTGTAACGCAATAATTAAACAAATATTTGCACACAGCAAAAACAATGCAACAACAAATAAATGAAAATAATAATGCATAATATAAAAAATAACATTTATGATATTGTCAATATTGAAAAAGAGCAGAAACTCAGCTCTTAATGGATTCGTTGCGGTGGGAGCGATGTGAATTGATGATGCCCACCATATTGATAAACAGTAAATGGAAGATTGGAAAATGATGAAAAATGCGCTGCACTTTCCGCACCTTTTTGTGTGGCCAAGTGGAAACAGGAAAAGCGAGGGACGAAGAGGGAAAATGAAAGAAATGAAAGAAGAAAACGCACAAAGATTGTCGAAGAATTTTCTTTTATATGAATTATGACATCGGTTCGTGGACACAGCTGGGGGCGCGAACAGGAACTGGAACAGGACGGAAAAGTCAAAGCTGTGAATTAAAATAAAGAAAAAAGAGGATTGACTGAAAGAATGAAAGCCGTGCGGGCTAAGTAATAAATAGTTCTTCTGATAGTTCAAGCTTCTTACGAAATGCAAGTTGAGCAATTTTAAATCAAATAACAAAAAAAGAGAAAGAGAAACTTTAAATGAAAGCTGCGGTTTGTCTTTGAGTAGTTCTTTCAATACAACTGCAAGTTATTAATCTACAAATTTCCTTCTGTAAAGATAATAATAGAAACTTCTTAATACATTCAATCATTTTTAACTTGATGCACTTGGAGATAAATACGTCTTATGTAAATATAGGAGAGTGACATGCTTGGGCACAAAGTTCTGAATAAGTTTGGATTACCATCTCCTATTGTTTTTTTGTTTTGTTTTTTAAGTTATTCCAATTTCAGTTTCTTTGCTTTGCAACAATTTTCACTTTCTCTGGCATTTTACTTTGTGCTAGATATGCAAATTCCTAAGATACCCAGATACGCACATCTCTCTACTTTCCGTCCAGTAAGATATTCAAGAATGTTTTCTTTTTTTTCTCGGCATTTGTGTGTTTAGATACTCTATTAAATACTATTATAGATATATTAGGGAAGCAAAAAAATAAAATTAAAAAAAAATAATACAGATAGATAAGTAAAAATCAAGCTAAAATCTTTGATCTATGTTTTTAAATAAATTATATGTTTATATCTTGAATTCATTATATTTTGTTACATTATTTTTAATGAAAAGTTATTTATAGTTATCATGTATTAAATGAAGAAATTCTCACAAAAATATATATTTTTTAAAACGAATTTTATATTGATCATATAATTTTGCTTGCTAAGGGACATTGATGCTTCGGTGCAGCTGTGGAATATCCTTTCTTGGCTGCTTTCTTTACCGACAACATAATAATAAGTTTTGCCTTTTTCTCCTGCTGGCGCTTCGTTCTTGTTATTGTTGTTGTTCTTTGCATTGCGGGAAACACTTTCAAAGGGCAACCTGCATCTGGCATTTGTTGTTGTTGTTGTTGTTGCTGTTGTTGTTACTGGTGCTGGTGTTGCTGCTGCTGCGGTATTGAGCGCAAAAGTTTACTGAACGCAGAAAAAAAAAAATGAAAAACATATTACGCACTCACACATACACACTCTGGCAATGGCCATATGAACTTTCCTGCATGTCTGTGCGTGTGTGTGAATGCGAGTTGTACTATTTACGCCGCCTTCGCTGTCGACTCCTTTGGCGCTTTATGGCGGCGACTGCGACCGTTTGCAGCGTGTCCTTACACACACTTTAAATTATTTATTTTTACACTTTGCTGTTACACATTTAAAGCTGTGTGCGTGCGCATACGATTGCGCTTATATGTGTGTGAGTGTATGTCTCTGTGTGTGTGTGCGTGTATGTGTGTGTAGCTGTGCGTGTTTGCGATGTTTTTTAATACACTTGGCAGGCTATGGCGCTATGCAGGCTTCGCTTGGCCTGCTCCAGCAACGACCGAAGAAGACAAAGAACAGGGACCGCTCTTTATATTTGCACAATTTCCCTCTCGCTCTTTCACGCTCTGTTTTATTCAGTTTTGGGCTCTCTCTCTCTCTCTCTCTCTCTCGCTCTTTCTCTCTCTAGCGCGCTCACTCTCTCAGTGGTCCTCTGCTTCGCTCGCGATGACTGGCTTTTCTTTTCAAAACTTGTAAATTATTTGCCTTTTGGCTTATTCCTTACACATACGCGCACAAATTGTCTTGAGTTTATGTGTTAAACTTTACATCTCATGTTTGGCCGTGGACGGACTCGCTCTGGGTGCGGGTGGCGAGCCTTGTGTCCTGTTGGCCATTGTAGCATGCGGCCATGTGGGCGTCATTGTATCTGTGGCCTGTGCGCCTGCATGGCATGTAAATGATATCGTTCCTTCTGGCCACGTCCATATCCACATCCACACATCCACATCCACATCCACATCTACATCTACATCTACGTCCACGTCCTTGTCGTCCTTGCTCACGTCACCAACGGCGACGTCGCTTTTATTGCTCGCTTTTGTTGAAGCTGCCTGCCTGCTGCCGTTAAACAAATGAACAACATAAATAATTGCAAAGGCTCACACTTACATACAGGCACACACACAGACACATGTGTATATGTAATCGGCCACGTATGCAAAGTGGGGTAAATCGCAGCATTTGCTGCATACTTAAAGGCGCTGCACGCGCCAGCAAATCTGTTGAGCTTCAGCTTTGTCCTGCCTCCATTTCGAAGCAAGATTAATGAGCGATAGACTAAAAGCTATTCCAAGTCAGCTGCCAATGCAAATTCCCATCTGCGGCATTCAAGCAGCAGCCGCAGCAGCCGCAGCAGCAGCAAGAATTACAACAATTCGTTGCCACACCTAATTACTTATTTGATGCAATCCATAAGCGTCGCTTATCAATGAGCCACCTCCATCACTGTGCCGGCCACTCGAATCACTCAACTAATTGCTGTAACACGCTCAACAGGCACTAAGCCACCTCAACAATCCGCTCATCCAGCTCGAGCGGGAGCAGTTGCTCCTCTTAATTGTTGTTGCAGCTGTCGTGCAGTCGTGTTGTCGAATAACAAGTTGCACGCCCATCCCATTGCCATTGCGGCCCACTAATTGTGGCTTTATGTCGATATACAAATGCGATTACATTAAGCAGCTTGTCTATCAGCCTGCTCGTCCGCTTCAAATATGAGCTAAGTGTGCATCGAAACTATCCAACACCTCAGTTTTCGACTATCCAATTACTTTGGCACTCGAACGTTCAGCTGCAAAAGGCAAGAGCCCACAGCTCGTTTCGTATGCTCTCTGTAGCTTTAGAGATATAGTAGATTACTTAAGTAAATTACTTTATACACTTGATCTACCTGGTGACAAAGCAGCACAAAATGTGAACAGACAGAAGCATAAACAATTCAGTATGAGAAAACAAACTGTTTAGATAGCTCGAACGATAACCTTAATTTAAATCTATTTATACATAGAAATTTCTTGGAAATGCTGTTCGAAACAGGTTTTGTCAATAAAATATATACATAGCTTTGAAGTCGTTTAAAGTTGTTGCCCTTACAGCAAAAAAAAAAAAAACTTTTATTAAACAGATATTTTGTATTATATATTTGCATTACTTTTCATTGTTGCTTTTGTATTATTTGTAACAGGTTTAATATTTGGCGCTATGCCGGATACATATTATATTAAATTGCTGTGAATTCCATTTGCCATTCGGCTTTAGCTTTATCGTTTCTGTTTTGCTTCTTCAATTTCGTACCTATTCCCGCAACAACAATCACACCGGTCCAGCAGGTTTTTTGTTGTTGCTTTGTTTTCTACAGCAATGCATTCATTATCGTGTGCCCAACATTCACTTTTGCTTTTGTCGCTCTTTCTCTCATCGTCTCTCTCACTGTGCACAGCTGCTTGCGCGCACTCTCTCTCATTCTCCCTCTCTTTGCGGCTGATCTGCCACGCTGACGTTCAGCGTCTGTCGCTTCGATAAGGCCGCCCGCCGCAGTCTGATCGTGAACTTCACTGTAGCCAGTTAGCCGTTCCGTGGCGAGTCTCGTTGCGAATAGTAGTGAAACCTAAGTGTGAGTTGGCTCTGTAATATCTCGCTGATTGTGGATCGTTTTATGTTTTGCGTTGTGTTATCAACGTGTCTAAGAACCTTAACAGCCCCAATTTCGGGTCTCGAGTTTGCTGTAAACTATAATTAAGTACGTACGTTTGCTTTAACTCGCACTCGCGTTCAGCTCTGCCCATTTAAATCAATACAAAATTACCGCACTGGTTTCTTTATCGCCATCGTTTCATTTGCCTTTGTTTTAAAAACATAAATTAATATAAATTCACGCACGGTTAGACTTAAAATTTCGATAGCATTAATCTTGTTTCATACTCCCATTCATTCGCGCTTGCCGTTGCTCTCCTGCTCTTGCTGCACCTTTCCCCTTGTACTCGCCCCTACCTACATGCCAAGGTACATGTCCCAAGACCGGGAGAGCAACAACAGAATACATGACATGATAAAGCAATAAAGCGAGAATTGCAACAAGTTCTCGCCGTTCCGTTACGTTTGACGGCTTTCGGGGCAGTTTGCACAGCTTGTTGTTAAAACACAATTCGATTGAAAATTAATTTTAAACAAAATAAAATAAATATGCAGCGCATGCAAGTGTGACAAGCAACAGCAGCAACAACCTCAACTCAATTAAAACATTCGCCGAATCGCCAATGCAAAAACAAGATGCAAAAAATATATTTACTATATATATATATATATATATATATATATATATATATATGTCTGAAATCAAGCAGCAATAACAATACAAATGATGCTGCTTACCTCTCAATAAACATTTTCCAGTTTTTTATACGTGCATACATATATATTTATCCACGACTCTCAATTTATTTATTGTGATTATATTGTTATTTATTAACATGTGTTGTAGTTGTTCTTGTTGCTGTTGTTGCTGGCGGCATTTTTTCCCTTTTACTTATTTTTCTTGTATTTATGGAATGTTTTTCATCTTTGTGCAATATTTGCTGCATTTATTGTTACTGCCAATTTGCTGTTTATGATTTTTATAGCACTTCCACGCGACTAAACAAATTCCATAAAATTTATACGTAAATCTATTATGAAGCAATCGCAATACGTTCAACTTTACCATTGCTCACTTGGCTCTATTAAATGGTTTTTTATGACGAGCTCTAAAAATTTGGCAGACGGAGACGGAGAGCACGTGTAAATGAACACGACGAAAACATAGCTTTATATGTACATATTCAGATAGAATTGATATCAGAATTGGGTTTAATTTACCTTGTTTATATAAATAGAGCAGGTATTACTTTGAACACCTGATTGCGATAATTGAATTGTCACATGTGCTGTAAAAAGAACTGATGAATTCCAGAAGAACTCAATGTAAATAATATTCTACATTCAACATTGAATTTAATTTCTGAATTTAGTAGGACTTACTGCTAAAAGTAACTGGATTCCATTTAGATAAATGTAAATCACAACAATTAAAAATGTTCAGTTTGGCGCTATAGACTGCATTCATTCATTCACTTTCTTGGATAAATTCAGTAAATGAAGTTGCCAAATTTGTTAAGTTTTTTCAAATTGCTAATAAATCAATGAAGGAAATCGACAATCGAGCGTAGCTTACTCGTTAAATTTGTAGTTTATAGCTCTAAAACTTGGCAAGCTAACTATGTAAATGAATTGCCACGCCTCCAATAGGAAGCAGTCGTAATGTCAGCTCGCCAAATGACGACATTTGCATACTTTAGTAAAGTTCGTTTTTGTTGAGTAGTTCCATTCAGTAGATTCTTAATGATTGTATATTACAAATTATATCTAAGGCTAACCTCTTAATAAGTAGATCCAAATTCTTGTTCCTTGATTATTAATGTCAAAACGAAACAGAACAAAGCCAAGAGGTTTCATTACTTTTATTTTTATTTGTTTATTTTTGATTGGTATTTATAAATATTGAAACCACATTCAAACTTTAAGTAAACTTACAAGTATGAAAGCTCTAGTCGACTATTGGAATATGAGATCCCCTGAACCCTTAGAAGAACTAATATTCCAAGAGTTTTACGCTTCGTTTCGGTAATATGATATCAACTCGTCGTCGTAATCAAGAATATATACTTTATTAGGGTCTGCCAAGTACATTTTCTCATAAACATTACACAAACATTATACCCTGATTTCTCCTTTTCAGTGGGTTCTGGGTATAATGAGAAAAAATGAATGAAATGTTCGTTCGACTGAAACAAGAAAAATTACAATCTAATTACAAGCGCAAATACAAGTGAGACGAACTCAAGTTGAGTAAAACATTTCATAGATAGTAGCTTCTAGATAAAAAGTTAACTTTATCTATTCATCAGTTGTGTATTCAAGTCTTTGAATTTGAATGAAATAAAATCTTCACTGAATTAATGGCGTTCAAGTACATTGGTTTTTATTTGTTGAATTGTTAGATTTTATAACCATTATACTATCTAAATAAAATATTATTTAAAATATTTCGAGTGTGGATTAATATTGCAGCAGGTACTTGAAAGGAAATTAATTTAAATGATTCCCAACTCAGCGAAAATGTTTGTGAATTGTGGTTAGCTGTGGCACATTTCGGAAATTTCTGTTTGAATACTTTCCACTTGTCACGCAATTCGAGACTCATCAGCAACCATTGCCGTCAATCAACGTAAGCGGGCTCGAAAACCCGTACATTACCAAAAACCAGCACCACATTAACCAGACTTCTAATTTATAGCTAATCATCATATACATTTACCTGCAGAGCCTACAGAGCCTGCCCAGGATGAAAAGTTTAAGCCGCAGTGTAACTAAATCCCTCGAGCAGGAGGCGAGAGCAAGGCAGCACGCGTCATTCGCTAAAAGTCAAATTAAATATCTATTTTTGGGCCACATGTATAAAAATGTAAATTACTGTTGGATGGGTAGCAGGGCAGGCGCAGGAGGTGCAGGGATCCTCGTTGAAGGATGTTTCGGGTTGGCGTTGTTAATTATACCCATGAACTTGATAGTTTCCCATCAAAAGGTAGCAGAAGCGACTAATGAAAATTCAAATTAATACGAATATGCAAATGTGAAAATGAGAAAATTTACCCAAAAATACGAATGTGTATATGTATATGTGTGTATGTGTGTGTGTGTGTGTGTGTGTGTGCGTGCGTATTTCAGTGCTTTTAATTATTGTTGTTTGCATTTCAGTCGAAATGCCGCAAATTAGTAATGTTACCGAGTCGTTTCAGCTTAGGCGCTGCACCGTGCCTCTAAATTTATTTGCCTCTGCTCTGGCTTACAATTTGTAGTTTCCAATTAGCATCCGGAACTTCTAGCTGTGCAAATTAAAACTAGCTGTGGAAAGGGAAATGAAATGGAAATAGAACTGGAAATGGCAATGGCAATGGATTGTGTGATAACATACATAACCAAGTGTCAATGCGATTGCTGTCGCAGCTGCGCGAATGAGGCGCGAAATTGAATCTGTGACTGAAATTGTTGCAGCATTAGCGATGAGGCAACATTCATCATGAGGCAGGCAGCACTCAGCCAAGCGTTATTGTTAGAATATGAATGACGCCTGTGCACCCGCCAACTGCCAACTGCAGCATGGTAAGCGACCTGATGCCTCGAACTTGGCTCCGGCGTTGGCGTTGGCGCTGGAGCTGGCTAATGATGCGCATGATGTGCGCCATTGTCATTGTCATCATCTTGGCTGCTGGTGCATGTGGCAGTGGCAGCAACAGCAACAGCAGCAGCAACGGCAACAGCAGGAGCAGCTATAGCCAGACTGTCAACTTCGTCTTCATCAGTGGCATCTGCGGCTTCTGAGGCATTTGAGGCATCTGAGGCGGGTGCTGGCTTGACGACTTTGTTGCACATGCAGCATGGCGTTGTTGGACGGCCTCCAACAGTGCGCTGCACTGCATGAAATTAATATTAATCGCAGCAATGCATTTAAGCCGCATTTAGACGATTTGCCAGCCTTATCCCGGCGCTTTTTCATTTCACAGCCTTTGTGCGCGCTTGTTTATTGTGTGATTTTTATTTATTGTTTTGCGGTCGCGCGGTTATTAAAATGCCGCTGGCAATTTGTAATCATTAGAGCCGCCCGTGGTGGATTATAGTGGCTCGGTGGTTACACAAAACCACTCTGCGCGTTCTCCAGGAAATTTGGCGTTGCTTTGTTGCTTTGACTTTGTTACTTTGACTGCGACTGCCACCGTGATTGCCATTATAGTCTTGACTGTGACTGTGACTGTGCTTGTGGCTGTCAAAAGTCGCTGACATTTTAGCCAGCTAATATCCATGCAGTTATGCAAATCACACAGGCGACTGCCATTTTCACGTCTACCGGCTGCAGCTACTTCAGCCATCAACGTCATCATCGCTTTTGTTTCTGCTCGTCGTGTTGTAGTTGCCGTGGTCAAATTTAAGTGGCCACTTGACTAAATTAATATGACACTGCTGGAAGTGGCCTGCACTTGTCAATGCTTGCCCCTCGCCATCGCCTGCTGTGCTCTTCGGCTTAGCCTGCTGCAAGCTCTCCTTATCGTCTTTTGGCCAACAATATGAATAATTATGACGTCAAACTGTCAGTTAATTTGCATGCTCCACTCTGCTGACTGGCTTCCAGCTGCCAAAGACATCCAAGCACTGCCTGCCAATGGCCTAAACGGAGCACCTTTCAGCCACACAATTTCGTCCAATGCAACAAAAGTGACAATCGACAAGAAGTGATGCAAAATATTTCAGCAGAATGTGTAATTTGTGGGCGTGTGTATGTTCAACACAGAGTTGGCTTCATAAGCCACAATGCAAAATATTTTATTTTGCAGATTTCCGAAAAATTTGCATACTCTTTCGAATTGTAAAATGCTTTTTCCTTCCAATTGATTTCATATTGTAATTATGCGACAGTCCTTGGTTGAAGAGCTCTAGAGAAAGGACACTCAAAGCCGATTTGTTCGAGTTGTTTTCTTTCAGCAGCAGTTTATAGTTTACATATATATATATATAAAGAAATGGTTTTACATGTATTTCAATCCATTTCACATAATTATTATGTAAAAAAGTAAAATATAAGCGCGTTGATAATCGTGCTAAATATAATTTATATATCACTTCAAATTGTTACAAATTCACACCTTCAAAAATATTTCTCACCTATATACATAAGTCTCTGAAATTGATGCAAATGAGTAGATAGAAATTTTTCTTTGACTTTATACACTGAGATAATAGAATATAAATAAATAATATTTGACTGCTCATATTTGCATTAGATACTAGTCTAGTTTAAAGATATTTATACATTTTATAGAGTGTCAATCGAAAATATCATAGTTCCTCATGCTGAGGAGCTGACTAGAAAATATCTGTGTGTCTCGTGTATCGAGTTCAACACTCTATTTTCCTCTCGAATACCTTGCTTTGTTTCATCTAATATGCTTTAGTAATATATTTCTACTAAACCATCTACTTGCCTGTGTGTGCGCGCATCGAGTGCGCAAGTAACCATATTTAATTTCCCAATGGCTGAGCTGACTAACGCACACGTTGGCATCTCTGATGTTGGCCTACAAGCGGGCATATCACTATGCGAGTCAAAATCCAAACTGTTTGCAGGTTGTCGCCTGTTGGTTTTTTTTCTCGTTTGTATACATTTTTATTTTTTTAGTTTTGCTCGGTTTTTGCTGCAGCATATGTCACACTTGGCTCGCAGTTTGTGGCCAGGCCAGGGCTATGAAAATAACCATAAGGCAATTGCCCAGGCTGCTTGCAGCCTTCATGTCAGAGCCTCCTGCCCGCTTGCGCTGCTCTCTGCTCAGATCCCCAGACTCCACGCCCAGTGTTTGAGGCACTCATAAGCCTTGAATGCTAAATGTCAAAGTTACTCCTTGGCGTAACATTCGACACATTGGGGCGTTGAGGTGTTCATACGTGTGTGTGCGTGTGTGTGAGTATGTGTATGCGTGAGAGTGTTCGTAATGGCTGCCTGACTGACTACAAACTGCCTCCTGCACCCTACCTTCAGTCCACAGATTTCTGCCTCATCATCCAGCCTGCTTTACCAGCCTGCCTGGTTGCTCTTGGATTACATTACACTAAGTTCTGTGCAAACACAGTTGGCGCAGTTCATTAACATGTTACATGGACATGAAGACCCTGAGCAATAGCACTGCCTGGATTCGGAGTCGCATTTGGAGTAGGAGATGGAGTTGGAGTTGAGTTTAGTTCGCTCTACTTTGAACGAGACTCTTTGGGGCTTGTTTGTTTGTGCATATGTAGGCGTAAGCACAATATGCATGTAAGTCTCTCCAGCCTGCTTGTATCTGTGCGTGTGTGTGTATGTGTGTTTGAGTGTTTGTATGTGCTCGGGATGTATGCTTTATGCCATTTTCTACACACGTTCAACGCCCAAATCGCTCAACGCTGATGCGGAAGTGTTGCCTGGGCGCCCACTTCAAACAACTAGAGCGACTCAAAGCTCAAAGCTTCAAATATGGCCACCATATGAATATAAAAACGAATGTATATGAATACTTGGCTGTTTAAGAGTCAATGTGTGTGTGTGTGTGTGTGTGTGTAAGTGCTCCTGCTTATGTGTGGTTGAGGTTTCTGCCTAAGCTGCGTATTAAATGTAAAATATAAATAATTAACAGCACACTGAGAGGCCGGAACGAGGCTGTCGAACAAAAGAAAAGTCTGCGGTTAGCAGTCCTCGTTGCAATTGACGCCCGACCTGGGACAGTCTTCTCTAATTAGGCGCACTCTGAGTGCAGTCGTGCGACTAATCAATGAGGACACTGGGAATGGATTGGGGTTGCTGGCTGCGTTGGATTGGGTTGAGTTGGGTTGGGTTGAGGTGGACTGAAACCAATCTGCACAATGCTCCACTTAATTTTCAGTTTTAATGCGTTTTGCGACTAGCTGTTGTTGTTGTTGGCGCAGCAAAGTAGATTTAGCCGAATTCAAGCCGGGCATACACAAGCCCTAACAGCTAGCAAACAAACAAGCAAATAAGCAAAGCATAAAGAGACAGAGAGACAGAGAGAGAGAGAGAGAGCAGAGATAGGCAGTGGTAACAAGCGGAGGCTAATTCATTTGTTGGCTTCCGTGCACAAAACCAGCAGCCGTTGCATACTTTGCGGCGCAAACAAAACCAAGGCACCAGAGGCAACCACAGCCATTGCCACAATCGTAGTTGCAGTCGCAGTCGCCGTCGCCGTCGCAGTCGCCATTGCAAGCAGCATCCATTCTGTGGTAAATGCAGCACTCGTATGTGGAGCCGCACGTCAATGAGTCCCCAAAACAAAAGCCAAAAAACTGCATATATAGACACATATAGTAGTCGCAGCAATACCCTGGTGAGCTCTGCTCGGACTATTTGGCCTGGCTGGGCCTGGCCAGAGGCAGGCCGGAGTCTGGCCGTAAAACTCAGAGCAATTCGTTTTAATGAATCCATCCACATGCAGTCATGGGCGGTCGGCCAGGCCAGTCAGCTCGTCAGAGCAGCTGATTGTATCAACTTCCTAAGTGGATTTTGCAGTCCAACTGGCATTATGCCTCTTGGCCGCAGGTAATTTCGTATGAATGAAAAGCAAAAGTCTGCATGGGCCACATCACAGCCATTCGCTAGCTTTCTCTCAGTCTTTCCTCTTGCTCTCCCCATCCTTCAATCTCCCACCCCCAATTTATTTGTCGCTTGCACTCTGCATTGTTGCAGCTGAGGCAGGTTTGAGGTTACTTATTCATGCCATAGCCTATGCATATGAGCAGCTCTCAGCTCTGATTCTGCGACATTTTATGTATATGCTTTTTGGTCGGGAGCTGCTCTGGGCCAGCTCCTGACGTTCTGCCGTTCTGTTTCAATACACACATTCGCCAGTTCGCTGCTGTCACATACTGGCTTGGATCCACCAGCTTCGATTCCCAGGACCCGCCAGTTATGATTTTTGTTTTGCAGCCGAATGTTGCAGAAACTTTTCCGACTTTCTTCATGACAGCAATGCCCCAACCACATGCAACCCCAATCCTTTTGCACAGCTCAGCAGTGCACTCGTTGCCGCTTTTCACACTCATAAATTTTTAAGCGCTATTTGGCCGTTTTCAGTCGCTAACACCAACTTCTGGCCAAAGACTGCGACGTTCCATTCTCAGTTATTTTCAGCAAGTCGAAATAGTTTCTCATGCTAGTTTTTATGATTTGACTTGGGAGTTGAATTGCCAAATTGCATTAGATGCAAAATTCTAGCTGCATTTCAAATGAGCGCAGCTCTAAGAATATTGATAAAACAGCGAACTCAGATGTAAATTATCAATATAATATAATATATATTAATATTGAGTTAACATTTTATAATGCTCTACAATTTAGGAGTTTATTTTATTGATTTTTATATTATTTATTTTATTATTAAATTAAATTTTCTCAATATTAACATTGAGTTATTAAATTGAGCATCTCTACAATTACAGGGTATTTGATAGTGTTGGCCCGAGTAGAGCTGATATTTCAATGCAGCTGGGCGTAAATCTCATTCTTTGGAGCCAACAAACCATGGCAGCTTAGCAAACCCAGCAGCCAACTCTAAATTAGGGATTTCAGCAAAAACTGAATTTCAATTAGTTATCACGAAATGCCGCATATGAAATTAGTTGTAATGAATATAACTCGCTGTGCCGCACACCTACAGCCAGCTGCTGCTGCTGCTGCTGCTGTTGTCTGGCTAATGGAAGCTGGCTATTAGTTTATGAATTACGTAAGCCTTTAGCTGCAGGGACTCTCTTTTTTTTTTTTTTTGTATTGTAATTTAAAAACGCATTTATAGTGAGCGCATTTCACTTAGTTTTTATGTATTACGTTAAACAGCTTTAGACACTCAACTGGGCTTGGGTTCTTTTACGAGCACTCATGCCGACTCTCTCTAACCACTTTCATATTTCTCTTTTACTCTCGTTGCAGCTCTCTGGTGCACAGCAACGACAAACGGCAAAACTAATTTATGGCATTAAAAATGCATATTTTCTAGCAGTGCGTTGCCAGTTTTTATCATTTGCCAAGTGCGAAAGGCGTGTGCCAAGGCAGCAGCCGCTTTCTGTTGCGGCGCCCAAAGTGTGCAGCGCTCTCTGACTCGTGTGTGTGTGTGTGTGTGCGTGAGTGTGACTGCGAGAGTGTGTGACTGTGTGCGTGCCTGCGTCAGCGAGTGTTTGTGTGCAGTTTATGCGATCTACGAGCAGCTCATGCAGCTGAAATTGGATTCGACTGGCACAAAGGCGCATTAGAGCAACTGAGCCTGAAAATTTCCCAAACCTTTACAGTCCACGCCCCACTGCTTTAGCCACTTTATCGGAATCGTCTTCATCAGCATCATTATCATCATCTGCAGCAGCAGCAGCAGCAGCATTGCATGATAATTCACTGCTCTGGCCCTGGACTGGCAACGAAATGGCTTTCCTATGTGCAACGGTAAGTACAGTTGACTCCAGCTAAATCAAATAAATATAAAGTTGAAAAACTAAAGTTTTTTAACAAAAATCAAAAGTTTCTCTCTCTCTAAAATATTAGTCTTAAGAATAAGAATCAGCAATGTCTGGATTCCAATGTGGACTTTAAATTTCCAGTCGAGATTATTTTAGTTTTGATGTGTGGAATATTCTTATTATTATTATCTTAATTTTGGTTATATACGAGATTTTATTTCAGATAGTGTTACATTCTGCATAACTTTAAGTGCTCGCGTGTTTATTATTTATATACTTGTTTCATATTTACACCTTATACGATGTGGTTATGGCAATAACCAAGCTCTGTTGCTGCTGCTGCTTTTTTATTTTTTTTGATCGTTAAACGTGCCGTTTGGATGATATACATATTTCGCATTAAGCGCTCTGTCAATATTGCTAGCACTCGTTGACGGGTACTCAAGTAATTTTAATAATGTGCAAAATGTCCGCTCGTTCTGGCTAAAGTGTCAGATGAAGCGTTAAAGCGATATTTTCAGCATATCTTTTTAATATGAGTGTACGACTGGCGGCAGCGATTGCAGCTGCAGCAGCAGTAGCAGGAGCAGCAGCAGCAGCAGCAGTAGTAGCAGCAGCAGCCGCGTTAACCACGTCCTGGCGAAAGCATAACATTAATCATACGCCGAGTGTGCCGCAACTTAATGAATGTGATTTTTAAAATTCGTATACATATATAGAGACGTATGTGGACAAATAAACAGCGCTGATAATACGTGTAAACTTTGCCCAAACGAAACAAAAACAAGAAAAAACAACCAAGCGGACTGCAGTGCCAAATCCATTACAGTGTGTGTGTGTGCGTGTGCTTGCGTATGTATTAACAGCTGTCCGCACTTCCAATACGTGAAGCGAGAGGCAGAGAGCGAGAGAGGACAGAATAACAACAAGAAATTGCCTGCTCGACCAGATCTAGATCCAGCGCCATCTGCAGACCCTATACGATGACAATGACGGCGTCGATGTCGAAAACCAATTCACTTTCGCCAGGACCAAGCAAGCAGCCAAGCCATCTTCTGTGCTTTGCTGTGCTGTCTGGCTAGTCCCTGACTCCATGTGTGTGTGTGTGTTTCCATCTGTTTTGATGCTGATTGTCAAGTGTCAGCCACAGACACGTGCTTACACTGCACGACTCCGCTTGAATCGTTTTTCTGGCACCCACTTGCAATTGATGTTTGCGCTGGCCAACGAGTCGAACTGCAAAAGCAAACGCAATCTGTATTAAATTTATACGCCATGCGTTTGCCGGCTTAAGCCAACGCAATAATATAGGATCTTGCGGTTTTGCTGACAATACGGCCGTAACAGCAGTGGCGCATTCAAGTGCATTTGAGCGGCAATCATTTTTGTGGTTAACAAATACAAAAGCCTATTAATGAACACACCGACAACAACAATAACTAATAGACCTGCGGTTGCAGTCTGTGCAGGCGCACTGATGCACAAGTGTGCAGCTGTGCAGGTGAGCAGGTGATGTGAGGATGCATCTGTTGTCTATGTGCGGCTTTTGTTTCAGTTAATCAACCATATTTACTTGACAAGCGCTCAAGGCAAGAGCTACATGAGCTCTACGATTCCTTGCAATTGATTACCCAAAAACAACATTCACAAGTGAGCACTCAACACAGCGAATACAAATGCAAATTCAGTCCCAGGACAATACAAACTATAAACTATAACCAACTTCGAAACCCCAGAAGCACAACTTTCCATTGTAACTGACTATTGAAGTGTGAGTGTGGTCTGTGTGGGTGTGGGTGTGGGTGTGGGTGTGTGAAGAACGCGAACTAGAGCAGTGGAGTTAGTTAATTGAATTTTAAATTATTCTTATCTCAAAAAATGGTTAGTTGCGCTCATGAATAAATCAGTTTTCAATTTTACTTGCTAATTTGATTGGAGACTGCCAACGAGAGAAATATCACCCTAGCCGCAAGAGCTAAAGGTAGAGAGATAGAGAGAGTGAGAGAGGGAGGGAGGGGGTTAGATAACAAGCGCGAACTAGAGAATTGTGTGAGTGCATTGCTCAAGTTTTTAGACAAATCAAAAATTAAGCTAATAAAATGAACTGTCAGAAACTGCAGAAGTTAAGGAATGGCTTGTGAGAAAGTTAAAAACTTATTCATGTTAATTTGTAGAAAGGGTTGGCATTCATTCTACTTGCGACAGCGTGATGAAAGCTTGAATATGAAATTTGAATTCAAAAAAGTTAAAGTTTTGTATAAATGCCCAGGGCGAATACATTTTACTGGGAGATAACGAGCGCTTGCCTGGAAGTTGAAAAGTCAAGGGGTTACTTTATTAAGACCTCACTCAGTTACTTTCCCAATACGTAAATAATGAGAGCATGGAATCGAATTGAGTCATGCACTGTGGCACGCGATCTAATATAAATAATACAAATAAGCAGAATGCACTGCCTAAAAGTATGCTATAAAGTATGCGCCAAAGTCAACACAGGCACTCGGACACATTGATTGCATAATATTCAATTATTAAATGTTAACAGAGCGTCCACGAAGGGCGCAGCCGTTGGCCCCTTTCATAACTGTCTGGGCCAGGCCGGCCAAAGGGCGCAAGCAGAGCACTTTTGTCAATGGCCAAGCCTCTAAGTCAGATACACACACTCGCACATAAATGACTTACTGCTTGATGCAGACACAGAGGGACACAGAGAGAGATAGAGAGAGAGAGAGAGCGCTGGGGCGTGCCACTTGCGTCATCAGCATCGTCAGATTTGAAGCTGCTTCCTCAGTGGGGAGGCCTTGGCATGCAGTCAAAACGCTGGCTCCCATTTTGCACAACTATTTTTCTATGTCAGCTAGCCAGTGTGTAAGATGACATATATTTGAGGGTGGCGGATGGCTTGGATAGTGATTAGAAACAGGGAGTCTAGTCAGGCATGCGAGTGGCGTAACCCAGACCATTGAGTGCCTGCCATCAAGTTGCTGCACTTGCAGCAGAGCCAGCTGCGCTGCTGCAAAAGCAAAATAAACAAAAAACTTAACCTCAGCACAAATTTAAGCAAATATTTGCATACCACATGTGGAGATTGAGGCAACTCTTCACATCCGAGATGACAGTCCTTCGGTCGTAGAGTTGACTTCTATTTGGCCTACATGGGCTGGTCAAGTCTTCTCTGGTCTGGCTCCATTCATGCAATTGAAGCCGGAAGCAGTTGCATGGTCAGCAAAGAACTTAACCAGGTGGCTGCATCCTGCCACAAGTCAGCTTCCAACTATAACCACGCACAATGCCCGAGCATGCAGCAATGGCTGAGTGGCTGTGGCTATGGCTATGGCTATGGCTCTAGCTGTGCCATTGAAGAAATGTTGATGCATGCATGATTTTAATCTGTTAAATGCGAAAATGCTTAAATGCCATTGCGGACTTTTCAACCGTTCGTTGGCAATGACTGCAGCTAATGACGCGCAAAATGTTTACAAATCATTTTGTCAATAACGACAACTGGCAAGGGATATACACGCCTGATCCTTCCATAATTTGCCCACATTTCTTACATTCATCGACAGGCGGCCATGAAAAGGTCATTAGTGTGCGACTCTGTGCTCATGTGTGCCTGTGTGTGTGTGAGTGTGAGTGTGTGTGACTGTGGCACAAATGGCCATTCAATATGCCATAGAAAAACATATACACACACAGACATATGATGCTTATAGCTAAAGCCAGCAGCCATTACAGCCACATGCTTTTTTCCACAACATTAACGCAAATTGCAAATAATAAAAATTCAAAATACCGTACGGATAGCTGCACGTGTTGCTGCTGTTGTTGTTGTTGTTGTTGTCCTCCTTGTCGTGTGTATGTGTGTGTGTGTGTGTGTGTGCAGGCTCAAGTGTTGGCCTACGGATTCCATAGCAAACCACAAAGTGAAGCTGACTATGGGCACATTTATCGCAGCTAGCGAGGCGTTTTTAAGCCCACCTACAACTCATGTAGTGTTGTTCCCGAAAAAAATAAAGAAAAAGAAAACCAAATGCAAATTATACTCTACATGGAGAAAGAGTATGCGTGAGCTGAGTCGCATTTTGACATCTTGCTAACAAATCTTAATTATAATTGTTTCACATTTTTAAGGGTCTATAAAATCGGATCACTCTCAAGGCCCAGGCAAGCTTCACCTTGTAGGTCGGACTTTGAAACTGAATGAATGTCTGTGTGCATAATAAATAAATATTTAATTTAAAAATATTTATTTTAAAATACTTATTATTATTTTATTTTTATTTATATAAACTGTGATATTTATATGTGAATTAAGTAAATTTATATATTTAATTCTTACATTTTTATTTCCAAAGCTTATTAAGAAATTTATTTTAATTTTACAATATTTCGTGTCAAATTTTAAATATTATTTTATCACAATTTGATAATTTATACTTCTAAATTATTTTCATATTTATTTTAAAATATATACATAGCTCATATGAATATATATTTCTGGGCTTAGCAATTTAGTATGCAAAACTCTAATTGTTAAATGAAAAGTATTTTCCTGTTAAACTGATATTTTGCTGGGAAATGTTGAGTTGCTAGAGCATTGCAGTTGAGACATGGACTATTTCTTTTGAATTTTCAACAGTTTTTCTTCTGTTGCTGCTCAAGAGAATCAAAATGAAATCTATTTTATGCAAAGGCACGCAACGTGCCCGAGACTCTGACCCAGGCCGAGATGCAGATCCCAAACCTGCGCTGGAAGTAAGCCAAATCTAAGATGGAGCCACATATATGGTTGCCTACTTTACGGCTCCCGTGCCGCTGCCGCATGTGTGTGTGTGTGCGTGAGTGTATAGGTGTGTTTGCTCACCCAGGCGTTCTCTGGCTAAAAGCTTTACCTATGCATTCATGCATGCGTGCCGTGCAGCTGCCACTGCCTCTTGGACTTGCCGCACAATTTATGTATGTGCGAAATATGGCGCCGCATCTTAATTTTACCTTTGGCGCTTGGCAAAGCCTTTTGTTGTGCGTGTGTGGATGTGGGCGTGCGTTTGAGTGTGGGTCTGGGTGGGTTTATTTCTGATTTCGTTTTCGTGGCCTCGTATATTGAAATGCATGTCGTGTAAGGCTTTTAACATCTTTGAAATCTCTTGCAGCTGGCCACAGTAATGAAATGGCGACCTGTGGTGACATATCGATGATCTCGCCGCCAACGTCTTCCATTTCGAACGATCAAGATCCGTTTGGACAGCTGCCACCGTTACCACCGCCGTTGCGTTCCACTCAAGTGCTTCAGCCATTGAGCGTATTTCCAGGTGCACAAAGAACTAACTAAATACATAAATCTACTTTCATTTATCTGCTCTCTTTGATTGTCTGTTGTTGTTCGTTGTTGTTATTTGCTCGCATTTTGCGTTGATATTTATTTCGATTTACATTTACATTTGGCCTATAGTTTTTATTTCTCTGCATATTTGTGAAAGCACAAAAATATATTTGATTTGATCAACTATTTTATTGCCACTTGAATTGATGTGTAGATTGAGCTTTTGATTTTGTTGCCAGCTTAATTGGCGTTGCTGTATTTTAGAGTCCTTTTATTTTGATTTCGACTCCATCACTGAAATACCTGCCATAGCATACGAGACTATACGTTCTACCACACACGCACACACACACACACACACACATTCCTGAATACCTATAAACATACCTACACACAAACACAGTCACAGGTATAGCAAACATGCCTAGTTGTGGCGTTACAGTTACACACATTTTTGTTAACTTTGTTTAGCATTTTTCAGCTGCGCCAGCCGCATCCATTCAGGCTATCAATCAATCAACAAAATTCCATAAAAAAAAACTACCAACAGTCGTCCATTAATTAAATGTCGCTCTTTCTATGCCCTCTATCTGTGCTTGCTCTTTGTATTTTCAACTTTTTGACTAAAAACATAAAAGAAAAAAATTTGTAACATTCCATAGAAAAAAAAACTAAAAACTTTTTCAAGTAGCTGTGCTCTGTATTGATGCTGCTCTGTGTTTTTTCTTTAAGTTGTTGTTTTGGAAAATGTCTATTAGAAAACAAATAAAAAACATACATATATCAAATGTAATTTGCAGCTGCTTTGTAAACATTTTTTGAACGTTTGCCAGCCGTTACTCTTTCCACTTCACTTACCTTAGTGCTGTCCCACAACTGTCAAATAAATTTTTAAGAACAAAAAAAAATAATAATAAAAAAAAAATAACAAGAAAAAAACAGAAATGCTAACAAATTCTAACAATTTTGTGCTCTCTTCTTCTATTTTTATAACCCGGACAAAACAACAAATCTTGACAAACAATTTACTATTTATATTCGAATAATATGCTTTTATGCGTTCATTTGTAGAGTGAGTATAAAAGTGCAACTGCAACAGCAACTGCAACTGCAATAAGAACCAAGTAGGATCAGCCTACTTCTATCTATAATCTATATTATATATACATATATATATATATCTGTATATTTTATGGTATTTACTTTTGGTTCTTTTAAACGCTTTTAATATATTTGTGCAAGCTCTTTGCTCACTGCTGTTGCTCTATGTTCTATTTATAATTTGAGTGATTTTGATTTGATATTTTTGCTGGTTTTGAGAATCCGTGTTAAACGTAATAATTAAGTGGTTTGTTTCAACATGAATCCTTATGAGCCTGCTCGTATTCTTCTTGTCGTGTATGCCTTGTTCAGTGTCCAATTTGAGCGAAGATTCTTACGATTATGTTTTTGGTGGTCGACGTAAGACTCCGCCCTCAACAACGTCAACACAACTTAAGCTGACCTCGCCGCCAGTGCGCCTGCGACCCGAAGGTGCGTATAACAATCCCATCCATGCAATGTGTCCTTAACACTGTCACTCATTCTGAATGTTGCCCACAGACGCCTATCGAGGTGATAATATAAACAACGGCCGTTTCTATCGTCATTCCTTCAGCTACGCCCCCAAGCGCCAGCGCCACTCGAACCGTGATGATCGTGACCGCGAGTCAAGATTGAGATGTCATGGCGAGGATGAGGCAACACTGCGCCAATTGCTGCTCGAGTATGTAGAACGCCAGCCAAACGAGGCAACCAACCAGGCAACATTTGACCGTTCATGCAAATGAAATGAACCCAGAATGAACAAGGCGTGGCATTTGCATTGCAACCGCCGCGGCTACAATTTTTTAGCGTGTCGCTTCATTATGCGTCATTTAATTTGCATGCCGCAAATTGTTCGCCGCAGAGTATTAGCATTTAGCTAGACAAATAAACAGCAATTATTTAGCAATATGCATATTTAGTTTGTTGCCCATAAAGAATATTCCAAGTTTTTAATTTATACATTTTATTATGGCACGAACAAATAATCATTTCCACTTAATTTACGTATTTGGCTACTCGTGTATTGGAGCCAATGTTTTATTTACAAATCAGCAAACACGCCGAATTATTGTCAGTTTGTGTTGTCCTTTAATTGAATGCACAAACAAAGTAATTTTCACAGATTTCGAATACCAATTATTTTCCGCTATTTTTTTTCTTCTTATTATTTTGATATTTAATGCAAACAATATTTATTAGATGTTTGGACTTTTGGTCATATTTATGTGCAAATATTTAACTATTCTAACTACTTTTCCCTCCCCTCACACAGATTAGCGCAAATTATGTTCGCGTGTCCTTAAAATGTCAATTATTTATTGAGGGCATTTGTGTTGTGTTGTTTTTGTTGCACAACCTCCTGTAAAAAAAAAAAAAAAAAAAAAAAGAGCATAACAAACAACAAAAAAGCCCCAAATATCAAACAATATTAATAACAACTGCAAGCACATGCGACATTCACCAAAGCTCGGGTTAACAAAAAGTTCTCAACAAAGCAAACAAAAGAAAATATGAAAAAATATGAAAAAATATTAATTAAGCCAAACGTTTTTTGATGCATAACTAACTAAATAAAACAATAATAAAGAGAGAAAGAACGAGGAAGATTTATATAAATTGTTAAATAAACGCCGGAGTGTGAACACAAAATAAAAGCCAACAAAATGATGGGCACAATGCCACCCAGGTACATATACAAAGCATTCCAAACTATTCAAATTAATTTTCATAATAATAATAATAATAACGAAGCATAGTCATAATTAACAACGCGAACATTACGCATACGCCATGTATTTCCATTTTCCTTTTGTTTTCCATTTTGCATTTTCAGTTATTATTTTTCTTGTTGTTGGTTAATATGTTTATTTTTCACAGTGCAAATATTTTAAATTAATGCAAATTTATTACATAAACGCTCTTATTTTGTCTTGTTTTGCCTGTGTGTGCCTCTGTGTGTGTGTGTGTGTGCGTGTGTGTGTGTGTATGCTGTAAATGGCTAGGCATTTAATTTTGTACATGTTTAATTAAAACTGTTTAATTCGCTTCAATCGTTTTGCTGCTTTGTTGTTTTGCTGTGCGCTGTGTAACAGATTGATATTGTTTTCATAATGCAAACTTATTGCATTCATTAAATTCATTAAATTCATTCAATTCACTCATATGATATCAGTGTAAAGAGAGTTTTAGTTTCTGTACATATGTTAACTATTTAAATGCAATCGACTCTTATTTTATGCAAGCACCGTGCAGTATATTATACGAAATTTGCGAGTCAAAATTTTAATTTAATATCGATAGCTGTCATTGCGTAACTTGTAACATGATGGTACATAACTGATTAACCAAACATTTCCATTTCAATACATTTCAATTGTGTTCCTGTCATCTACTTACCCCCACAACAACATCAACAACTGCAACTATTACAACAACAACAACTACTACAACAATAACAACAACAACTACAAATCACAGAAGCCACACCCAAAGTGGTCTGGTATTTACGCCACTCAATGAGTATGCAACTTCCTTTACCCTACTACTGCAATCACAGCAATTACATATATGAATTTGTATATGAATAAATATCTATCTATAACTATACTACTACTATCTATACATTATATACTACTAACTACATTTCTACCCTTCCAAGTACCAGTTATTTATTTTCTGCTCGACCCTTTTGTAATGTTAACCAATGCACTCCCATATGGCACTTCATAGACCATTCAATTGATTTGTTAATTATTTCAAATATTTAGAGAGAAATCCAAACACTCCTGCTCAACTCCTGCTCACGAAATTTTGCATGTCGGACAATTAAAATTCAATTAGTATGCCTAAATTTAATTTAGTTGTTATAATGTAATTATCGCCGCTGCAGCCAAACGCATTTTTCAATTGTCAAATATATGTGATGCGGTTGACACTGTGGCTACGGACCACACTGGCGGCCCTGGCCCTAGACACTTGATGCGCATTGTAGGGCACTTGAGGGCAGCCACAACAATCTGTGAGCTGAAGCCTCTGTTGCTCTTATTGTGTGATTCTGTGTATGTGTGTGTGTTATGTTCTTTATGACATGCCGAAAAGTGTTCGAGTGCCATTAAGTCACTGTACACACTTAAATGCACACACACATACACACACACACACACACGCATACACTCGCACACTTCAATCGCCAATAGCAACAACATTCTTGTCCAGGCAGTCAGGCAGTTAATCAATATTGGACACTCAGCCCTACTCATTCAGCAATCAACCCATACTTTGCATGCCAACAAAGTCGTAATTATCATTCAACTGTCCTAACCTCTTCAAGCTCCCCACTCATTCGATTTAGCTGCATAAACAAAACAGCTCATCCTCGCTCTTTAAAGTCACTCAATATTTCAGTCATGTTTGATTTAGCTTGATAATCATCCCTTTAGCAAAGTTTTGTTAATTTAATTATATTATTACATGAATTAATTTTATTTTTTCAAAACTGTTTAACTAATTGGCGGATTGGTCCTCTCACCAAAAAAAAAGAAAATAAAATATATGTGTAAACGATATATTTACAATGAAAGCTGCAACAAATCGAAAAACTCGTGCAATCAACTATGAATCAGTTTCAATTTGTTGATTTATCCACATCATTCCATTGCAAATGCCATACAAATTGGTGCATTATGTTTTCCATATCATGTGTTGTCTCATTTTATTAATTCATGCAAATTATACAAAACAGAAAACGACAAAGAAAAAATTCCAAATGTAAAAGAAATTAATTAAATCTAAAATGCAACAAATTCAACGTGAACTCGAATCAAATAAAACTAAATATTATCGTAATTGTAATTGCAATTGTGTTTGCCGCAAAAAGAAAACAGTAAAAAATAATAATTAATGATATAATATCGAATTGCGTACATTTGGTGAATGTCCCATATGCCAATTGGTTTTAACAACTTTAATGTGTATGTGTTATAAATATCTATTATGTTTCCTGATATTTTATTACTGGTATTTTGTTTCTTTCTTTAAGCTTGAATATAACTTTGATTAGCTGAGCTATGAGCAGACAAAGAGCCACTTGAGCTTAACTGCCAATGGAGCAGGCTGCCTTATTAGTGCTCTATTCAACCGTATAACGTTGCCTAGGCAGCCAATATTAAGTGGCACTCTATTCGCTCGAATGGCGTAATACTATTTCATATACATACACTTAGATGCATTCGCCACAAAGGACAACATTGTGAAAAGCGTCAGGCTCACGTATAAATTCGCGAGAACCTTAAATGAATACAAAAGGTAACTGCAGCAACAGCAGCAGCAGCAGGAGCAGCAGGAGCAGCAGCAGGAAGTGGAACAGCTGAAATTGGCACAAATTTTATTAAATGCTCACGTATACAAATCCGTTATACAAAACCGAAAATGCTTGCATCTGACAGACACACAAACACACTCACAAATACATGCATACAAATATACGTACATATGCGTGATACGCATACAGATTCCTATAGAGATTCGGCTATAGCCATAGTGATATAGGATAAAGATATGCATGCCAATACATTTGCACAAGCCACAATTGTTTTCATGGAGAACAATAACTTACACAGGATGCTGCTCGTTCTGGTTCTGGCTCTGGCTCTGGCTCTGGCTCTGGCTGTGGCTCTGGCTGTCGCTGTGCTGTGCTGTGCTGTGGTGCTCGTTGTGTTGCAGCTCGTTTGCTGATGTATGCATAAAATAATCCTTTTATGCTCGGCACAACAATGTCCGTGAAATGCAAAACAATAACAATAATAACAAACGCCGCAACAACAACAACAACAACAATAGCTATGACAAGAGTAGCAACAACTATAACAACAACAACAACAACGAAATGACAACATGTTGCGAATAACTCTCTCCTTCTGCCTCCCGCGTTCTGCCTCAGCCTCCTGCCAGCCGCATAGGCGCATTAACATAATGCGCAGCCAACTCAAGTGCATGGCTTTGCAGAAGACTGGCCGGAGGATGGGAAATGGCTGTTGCTGGTCGTGCAGCCTATGTGTTGTATGCGCATTGTGTGCGTCAGTTATCAACGCCCTGTCCCCTGTCCCCTGCCTCTGCCGCTGCCCCGCTCTAACGTCTATCCATAGAGCATGTGCAACTGTCGCCTATAACTTTTGCCACACCATGTCCTGTTTTGTTTGTTGTTGCTGTTTGATTTTGGGCGCCACTCGCGCGTTCTGTTTGCACAACCAACAAAAATCACTTCTCACTTTCAGTCATAGATACGTACTATGTACACATAATGCTTTTTGGCTAGCCCCAGCTCTGGCAAGGCAAATGCAAACACACACACACATGCCCACACACACACACTGAGATAGTGTGGGCGTTTATTTGTTTGGATGTCGCTGCATGTTGATGAAAATGTAAATTTTATGCATTCTGTAAAGACTAAAAGTCGAATCTAAGCTGGAAAACAGAAGTGATTACTTCACTTGGTATACACTAACCCCAGCAGTGGTTGGCACAACAAAGGCTGTATTTATAGGTTTCTTTTGAAGCTTCGATTGGGTATAAATTGCAAAGGTGCCAATTGAAATGTTCAATAAAAATAAAATTAAAATAGTAGCTGAGTAGAAAAGCATTATATTCCTGAATGGAGAATACAGGTCTCAAAGCTCTTTTAGTTTGCCTTATTGCTCAACTGAATTTATAGTCAGCTCAGCTCTATGTAATCAAGTGTATATTGCACTTGGCTGTGCCACGCCGATCATTTATCCTTTTAATTTTGAGACTTTTACTGCATAATTCTTGCCTTAACCTAAACGAATAATGCCAACAATTTACTTTAACTTACTTTTTATGTACTTGGTGGCTTGGCTTTTATATTGTTGTTGTTGTTGTTGCCGCTCAGTCGTTGCCGCTGGCTCTAGCTCTGGCTCTGGCTCTGGCTCTGGCTCTGGCTATGGCTATGGCTCTGGCACTGTCTTTGTCCCTCTGGAACCGCAACAACACAACAAATCCTTTCGTTTACTTAGAGCTCTCTCCCTCTCGCTGCCTGGTTTTGTTGCCTGCATTTTGCTTCTGCTTTCTGTGTTTCTGTTTCAGTTTCAGTTTCTGTTTCGTATTTTGTATTTTAAGTTTTAGTTGCAGCTCAAAGCCATAAAATTTATGTTGCTTCATTCCTCAATAATTGCATAGCTCGGTAAATTTTAATGCAAGCGGTCATAAATAATTTCGTTCTGTGCCTTCGTTTGCTTGACTTGCGCCACAAAATAAATTACGTTGATACACTAAATAACTACGTAGTCTGTAGCATAATAAAAGCCAGAAAGGCATTCGCCACAGCTATCGTACAACTAAAGTGCATTTTTGCTTGATATTTTCTTTAACTGTAACAAACACAACTTCTACAACTACAACAACAACAACAACAATTGCGACAAATCTACAAATGAACAACAACAACAACAACAACGACGACTTTACGTCTTGGGGGCACTTTGCGTGACTTGGCGTCGGCACGTGACGTCACGCAACGCCGTCAATTGAATTGTATGCATTGCACGCATATGGCCCGCACTTGCCCACGGCCACGCCCACCTCACCATGCACCCATGCGCCCACGGACCCACACACACACTCACGTGTGGAACGGCCATTTTTGATGGGGCGAACGTAATTGCATCTGCAATGGGGCCTGCATCGCCGTGGCGCAGTTTGCAAAAGCAAGTTAGCGTGATGAGCATGAATCTATCAGCGAAACTCGATGAGCTGCAGCGAGGCGATCGACACCTGGAGACGACAGTCGCCTTGTGCGAAATCCGGACACAGCTGCAAGAGCTGACCAAGTCCGTGGAGAGCTGCCAGAGTGAGGTATCAGAGGTAAGTAAGAAGCACCAGCAGATTAACACCAAATGCAATTGCCTTTCAATTGTTTTTCGACTTGCCATTGTGTGTGCGTGTGTGTGTGTGTGTGTGTGAGTGTAGGTCAAACGAGACATGGTAGCTATCAAGCACGAACTGGACACCGTGCAGCAGGTGAAGGAGGAGATTGAGGAGCTGCGCGAATATGTGGACAGACTGGAGGAGCACACGCACAGACGGAAGCTAAGACTTTTAGAACAAGTTTGTAGCTTAAATTATTTGCCATGTTGTGTAATTAAATACTTGAATTTCATTTCTATTCATGTACACCAAACCAAACCAAACCAAACCAAGCCACAACCGAACCAAAACCAAACACCTAAACAGTACAAAGCAAAACAAAAGAAAACAAACACAAACATCGAACAATACGACACTGAAAAGTTGTGCTCATGATAAATAAATTGTTGGAATTCCACTTGCTTATATATATACACATATGTGTATATAGAAATACTATTTATATATATATCTATGGGCGCAACTTTCAAATACCCACATACACAGACGGCTTTCAAGTTCACACATTTAACATGGTTATTTTTAATTTTATATTTTATGCATTCAGTTTTTTATTAATAAATTTTCAAACCAAAATATATATACAAAAAACGTTTTTTACTTTAAGTTTATTTTCTACATAGTTTTTTGCTCAGTGATAATCCAATTTCTTGGATGAGCCTACAGAATTTGTTGTACCTAGTTTTAATACTATTTTGATTTACATTGAAAACAAGTAGCAATTGGCCTCATCTCAATGAATATGATGTAACATTTGATTTCTAATGCACACTTGTTTGCAAAGCGTTTGAGAAAACCCGCACAAACCCAACCAATCATCCCGGATCCCATCCCGCAGCCTGTGAAATCGTCCTTTTGATAATTGTGATCTCTTTTTGGGCAACCTGTTGCAGGGTCTGACCTTCTTCCTCACCTACTCCATATTCTCGGCGGTGCTGGGCATGTTGCAGTTCGGCTACAACACTGGAGTCATCAATGCGCCCGAAAAGAACATTGAGAACTTTATGAAGGATGTGTACAAGGATCGCTATGGCGAGGACATTAGCGAGGAGTTCATACAGCAGCTATACTCGGTGGCTGTCTCCATATTTGCCATTGGCGGCATGCTCGGTGGTTTCAGTGGCGGCTGGATGGCCAACCGCTTCGGCAGGTTTGTAGCCAACAACAATCACAACGACAGAGAGCTTCTATTAATATTTTACTACTTACAGAAAGGGCGGTCTATTGCTGAACAATGTGCTTGGCATATCGGGCGCATGCTTGATGGGTTTTACCAAAGTTAGTCATTCCTATGAAATGTTATTCCTTGGCCGATTTATAATAGGTGTTAATTGCGGTAAGTATACGCCTTTGCACACATTGTATTTATATTCATCATGTGTGTATGTGTTTCAGGTCTCAATACGTCATTGGTGCCAATGTACATCTCTGAGATAGCACCACTGAATCTGCGCGGTGGTTTAGGTACTGTTAATCAATTGGCTGTGACTGTAGGTTTACTATTATCCCAGGTGCTGGGCATTGAACAGATCTTAGGCACTAATGAGGGCTGGCCTATTCTGCTGGGGCTGGCCATATGTCCAGCAATATTGCAATTAATATTACTGCCAGTTTGCCCCGAATCCCCAAGATATTTGCTCATAACCAAACAGTGGGAGGAGGAGGCGCGTAAAGGTATTATCAGCCAAGCGGCAACAGCTGGGCGTAAACGGTAATCCAATTAATCGATTTATTGACTTCAGCTCTGCGACGCCTTCGCGCCTCCGGCTCTGTGGATGAGGACATAGAGGAGATGCGTGCCGAGGAGCGCGCCCAGCAGGCCGAGAGCCATATTTCGACCATGGAGCTAATCTGCTCGTCTACGCTGCGTCCGCCTCTGATCATTGGCATCGTGATGCAGCTGAGCCAACAGTTTAGCGGCATCAACGCCGTCTTCTACTACTCCACATCGCTCTTCATGAGCTCTGGACTGACCGAGGAGATCGCCAAGTTTGCCACGATAGGCATTGGCGCCATTATGGTAACCAAGCAGCCATTCACGAATCTAAGCAGTTCACAGATTAATATGACTCCCTAACTCCAATGCAGGTTGTAATGACTTTGGTCTCCATACCGCTAATGGATCGCACTGGACGCCGTACCTTGCACTTGTATGGACTGGGCGGCATGTTCATCTTCTCCATATTCATAACGATTTCCTTTTTGATCAAGGCAAGTACAAGGGTTACCAATATTCTGCATAACTACTTTTTAGAACTTGGTACTCTCAAGTACGGCAAGTATTTGCCTGAAGCTTTATTTTTAGCATTTACATATATTGCATATTGCGTTTGATTTTGATAATAATTTGAAGACGCAGTCGAAATATTTTACAACTAATGCTACACATGCTATAATATACTTGTGCGTGCGTTTTGATAAATATTTGAATATTGACATAGATATTTTATGCATGAAGTTGTGTAGAACCCCTTTTCCAACAAGCCCCAGAGTAAAACAAAAAAAAAAAAAAAAAAGCGAAAAAAAAGCAAAAAAGGCGGGCATGACAGTTGTCCCGCGCGTATATCTATAAATTATTGATGTGAGATATGTATATTTGAATTTATAACAAGTTGAATTTATAGCTGCGCCTCTGCCAGCAATCAATTTGCCATATCCCTCCATCGCATTGCATTTACTACAATGTACTTTGTAGAAATATGTTTAAATTAATAAATATATGTATATGTGAATGTATGTGTTATGTTATTTATGGGCTACCGCTAAGCCACTGCAATTATTAATTTTGTACAAAATATATATTTTAAAATATGTTCTCTATGTAGCACATATATCAAGCATGCATAAAGACACCTTTAAAGCGGTTTAAATTTTTTATTTTATTTATTTTTTTTTTCTGCACTTTTCTGCAGTATTTAGGATAAGTTTTAAGACTTCCTGTACATATAGTATTTATAATAGATTTTTTAATATTAATATTTTAAAATAATTTAATATATAATCCAAAGTCCGTTGCGTGTTGCCTGTTTTGCACCTAAACTGAACTTAGCTGCTTGCCTTATAGCATATAGTTTTTCTTTGCAAAGTTTCTCTATTGTGTTGTGCCTAGGTTAAGTTGTTGCCTAAGTGAGCTGCCAATATATTCTAGCATGTGTAAGGAAATGTAACCAGCAATTAGAGCTATTAGCCCATGGCAGGCTTAGCTCTAACTGAACGTGTTCAGTTGGGCAGCTCATTTAGGCAATTGTCTCGCCCCTTATTTAAAAGCTATTCTCGACTTGGCAGGCTTTTGCCCCACTCACACAGACACACACACACAAAATTTTACTTTTAATTTGTTTTCTTATTTTGAAATTGACAAAGAAAAGCAGACACAGTTTCAACAGCAAAGACAATTCACACGATTTGCAAAACAGTTTTTCCGGGCACCAAAATGCAAAAACAGTTCACAACACAGCCAACCGCAAGCCAGTGTTGGAAAATGTACAAAGCTGTCGCTAAATTGATTCTAGAGCAGAAAACACGCGCTAAGAAAACGCTTCAAAGGCCACTTTCAACACTGACACACAAACCTCACACTGTCACAGCGTCAAATGTGTCAACACGCCGCTTGATTTATTTAAATAGACTTGAACTAAATCTTAATCTATATAATACTACTTATTTAAGATATACATACATACTAGAATTTTCCACTACTTGTACTTTAAGCGTTCTCCAAAGGTGTTACAGCAAAAGTGTAAAAGCTCAAGTGACAGTTTGTGACGCGATGAGAACGATTCAACTCTTTGAGAACCAAGATAGCAACTACTTTTAAAGTATCCTAACTAAGTATATATTCGAATGAACTCTAAGTCCAACTCATGCAGACTCATAAAGTGGTAGAGGGTTTAGCTTAACTTTACATTATTATTCCAATGGATGACAATATTGATCCTTGATTTGTTTTGGTTTGTTATCAACGAACATGAATGAATATATATAAATATACATGTATATTTATATATACGAGAACGAAAAGAAAAAGCCTACAAATCATCGAGAAAGCGAGTACTACGCATTTTGTATAGGAGTTTTTTGGTTATGTGCAGGAAATGATCGACTGGATGTCATATCTATCTGTGGTGGCTACGTTGGGCTTTGTGGTGTTCTTTGCCGTGGGACCCGGCTCCATACCCTGGATGATAACAGCGGAGCTCTTCTCCCAGGGCCCACGGCCCAGCGCCATGGCCATTGCCGTGCTGGTCAATTGGATGGCCAACTTTGTGGTTGGCATTGGATTCCCCAGAATGAAGGTGAGTGACTCCATTGATATAAATAATGCATACTATTGCTAATATATCTCCATTTAAACAGAACTCACTGGAGAACTACACCTTCTTGCCATTTAGCGTTTTCTTAGCCATATTTTGGATATTCACCTACAAAAAGGTTCCTGAGACCAAAAACAAAACCTTCGAGGAAATCTTGGCGCTCTTCCGTCATAACAACGGCAGGTACGTAGCGGCAGCTTCCATCCATTCATAGGCTTTGCACACAGCTCACTACGATTCCATAACTATATAGTTCTGACAATAATCATATAACATAAAGAGATTAGATGCCTATTATCCTCCCTCAGAGCAGTTCAACCAAACATTTCCACAAATCTAACCAAAAACTTTCCCAAAGTGAAACGAATATATTCCTTTAATTATTTGAACTTGGAAGTTTATTATGCGGTGTGCAATTGATATAATCAACAATTTATATGATTTCATCTCATTGCGATGTTTCTTTGGATTGCGTAACCCGCCGGCTATGCGCCTAAGTTGTTCAATTTTGAAATTTATATCTTGTTTATTTTGTAACACATTCTGTTTAACGACTGTATTGAAAATAATACCAACCATGTCCATTCTATGTATGCCCGAAACTGAAGGACATTTCGAGATAGTAGACTGTACGGGTAAGTTGCATGAATTTAAGAGAAACTGACAAAACAAAAACAAAAACAAAACCAAAAAGAAAAAAGAAAAATGAAAAACAAAAACAAACTTAATAAACTCCAGATCAAAGCTTAAACAAAACTACAATCTGAAGCGTTTCGCTCTATTTAAACGTAGCTCGTTTGCTGTACTTTATTAGTTCACTCTAAAAGCAACTTTATTGTACATTTTAACTAATTAAAACAAAATACAATTCAATGAAATTCTATGAAAACTTGCGCTCAAAGTTTCATACTTTTTCGGCATGTCTGCTTAACTTTGCCTGTTCTACTCGTTACTTTCGTTACAAATTACAAATTACAAATTACAAATTACAAACAACAAATTACAATAAGATTAAAAAAAAAAAAACATAAACTATTACAATCAATTAACAGCTGGCTACAGCTGACAAACTAATTAATCAATACAAGTTCATATTTAGCAATTTAAATATAAAACCTACTCAAATATTTAATATGAATTTACATACTCTGTATACCCTTCTATTTAAATGCCATGTTTCATTATCAACCGTTTTGTAACTCTCTATCTATTTCTCTCATGTCACCACCACCACCCTAAAACGAACTACATATATGCATATATAAATATACTATATATTTATATTTAGTATATTCATATATTTGAATCAATTCAATTTCAATTTCTAATTCATGCAGCGCCCTTACATCTAAACAATCCCACTCCGAGTCTTTGTCCTGATTGCTCATTGTTCATTCTTAATAAATTGGTTAGTTTAAAGCACCACAAATTTTCAGTGTTAATAACAGAGCACGACAACAAATGACAAAACAGAAAACACACACACATACACACACACACACACACACACACTCTTATAAGTTAACAATACATTTTGATTATGTTGCTTGTCCATTTAGTGGGGAGAGTGTCAACGGCAATGGCAACAGTAGCTCCACAGCGGACATTGAGATATCGCAACGTGACTCCAATGCAGCGCGAGCCAAAGTGCAGTAATGTAGGGCAGCTGTTGTCTCCCGCACACGTCCACGCCCACACCCGCGCCCGTGGCCAAACCCAAGTCCACATCGACGCCCACACACACGCCCATGCCCACGCCCATACCCACGCCCACGCCCATGCCCATGCCCAGTTGCAATGTCCTTGCACATTTAATTGGCATTTCAATGTGTGCACAAGGAAACAGTCGCAATCTCAATAGTCGGAAATCACTTTTTTCTCGATTTCGCTCGAGTTTCGAAGTGGAACCGAAAGGAAAAGTTTTGTTTGCGACAGCTCTTGCGATTAGTATTGTCTACTTTTAATTTATTTGATATGTTCTAATATTAAGTTTTTAGTTTCTTTATTTTTGTACTGTTTATCCAAATAAATATTATTTAGTTATTATAAGTGAATTGATTTGTTTTATTTGATTCTTCTTTGGTTTTCATGTAGTAACCGCGCCTAATAACTTCCAAGCCAGCTCAAACATATGCTCTAAGTTCTTTCAGCTGAGTCTAACTCACATACATGCATATATACATATGTACATATATGTACATACAAACAGGTGTAGACAACACAAGGTCCCCACCTGCTCCTCTCTGTAGGCGAACGCGTCTTATGCCCAATGTCTCGTAATTGCTGTCATTAGTTTGCAAAAATTAAATTTTAAATACGTTTACACTTAAAACATAATCGTAGAGTGTGCGAATTTCAGGAGTATGCTAAACTGCACAAATAGCTTGGAGCCACAAAGTATGAATTCTGGCATCGAGCATGCCGCATTGATGGTATCTGAGGAGAAGACCCAACATGACTCACGTAAGAATTTTAAAAACGAATTACAAACTGCAAGCAAAATTCCAACTTACGTTCTTAATTTCAAACTATTATTTGTTGTGCAAATTGCTCGTTCCATGAAAATAACAAAAACAAAATCAAAATAAAATACAAGAACCAACCTTAAAAACAAACACCAATGAAAGTAATACACAATGTTTACGTATCCATGTTGTACAACAAACACAATTTACACACATCCAACATAATGACCTTTAGGTAAACAGAATATAGATGTTTAGCGAAGCGAAACTAAACATGTAACATGCACATTAATACATTCATACATACATTTATATATACACGAATACAATACATAAACATAAACGCAATATGAAATTTTTATATTGCGTATACGTAATGTTTGTATCACAGCGAAGCAGCAACATGGAGAAACTCTCAAAAATATTACACTAAATTGCGCATAAACACATAATTTTACTAATTAGCAAACATTTCTCTTCAAATCCAAATCTTTATTTTCATTAAAAAAAACTTCTTTTTTTAATCACACATTTCAAGCCATTTTTATGTGTCTAACTCGTGAAGTATGCAACATGGCATGACTTACATACATCACATACGTATATCTTAATAAAATGTATTCCTACAAAATTCAAATATTCATAATGCATTTAAAAATAGTTTCTATTGTAGTTTATTTAGTTCTTGTAGTTGTAGTAAAATATATAAATAAATAAATTACCTGACTGACTAACTGATACTGATTAGAGCCGAGTCGAAGTGTAAACATTTCAAATTACATACAAATCTCTTGAATATAAAATAATATAAATATTCCATTAACAAATATGGAAGGGTAAAAGTTGTTTAAGAATATATTTAGTAGTTATATTTAGACCTGAATATCGAAAAAAAATGGGATAAAAAAATGAATAAATAAATGAGCCTTAACCAACTAACAAAGTAATCGAAATCACGTCCTCTGAAAATTAGGAATCCTACTCTCAAGGTGTAAAGAGGGATAAAATGTCTTCACTATGAATTTAGAGTATTCTATTTTATTTGTAGATTTTTTTTCCACATAAACAAATCTATTGTGATAAGCAGATGTCACAATGTGGGGCTTAGAAGCAGGCATAAAGACTTAATTGTGCCCTAACTACTCTTTGTTTAAGTCGAGCAATTACAGATAATCCAATTAGGAGAAATGCAGCATATTCATAGTTTTTATACATAAATATTAGTTGCTTTTAGCTCTTCTGTTGTGCATGCTTGCTTTAATATATTCTCTCTCTATTATTTTTTTTTCTGCACATTTAATATTAGCTTTTAAATGTTCAACTATTAGAATAAGTATTAAATTAATTTGAAATAATTTTAACTATGCCATGTTTTTCGTTTTTAACACATTCATAATTATCTGGGAATATTTGAATTGTGCTGCTAAAATTATAATAAAACAAATTCAAAATCAACGATGCAATTGACATATTGGAAACCAATTAATAAACAACTGGATTTATACACAACTACAACAACATCAATAACAACAACAAACAAAACTACCATCATTCACAATATTTAATAATAATAATTATATGAACCTACTAAATGTTACCGATTGGGAAACGTCACTGATATATTGGCGACTATCTGAATAATGCATGAAAAAAAAATTCCAAAATCAATTTCTTGCAAAATATATACTAAAGTCTTTGGTACGACTTCGTTCTCGTTGACGGTTGAAGGCATGGGTCCATATCCGTTAAGTGATAGCACCAATCTCTTGGGTCCAACGTCGACGAGTTATGCGAGCGGCGGTGTCGGTGGAGCCGGCTCCACGGCTTGCTATACAAACTACGGTACAAATATACAAACGCCAGTTCCTAATCGCAAATGCTACTACAATGAGTCTGACTATGGGCGAGATGATGGCTTTCGCAGGCACTCGGCGCATGGAAGAATGTCATGTAGGTTAACAGCAACTAAGCAGCACTAAGAGCCTCTAAGCCACCTTCACAGAGTCCCCAATCAAGCAATCTATAAGACACCAGCTATTGGGCCACCAGCCACAAAGCATTTACATGAAAATGCCGCGCGTGCCGCTTGGACAAGACCTAAACACACAATCGCACACAGCTCGTCAGTTATCCAAACAATATCTGCTCGAATCACTAACTATCTAGGCTAAGCTGCAACATCTGCAACTGCAGATGGTTCGATCTGCTGTTGCGAACCATAGTTGATCAACTGCTTTGAATATGTATAATTTGTATTTATTTGTTTTTTATTTTGTTTTCCTATTATAGTGCGCAAGTGAACGTGAACTCGGGACCTACCTAAACCTTGAGCAATAAGATTGAATTGGCTAAGTAAACAATTTCTAAAAGAGAACAGCACCTAAAAAGAATCCACTCTACTACATAAAGGGTGCCAATAATGCGTCTGAAAGTATTTGAAAAATAAAACTGAGATTATATCTCAGATTCTTTTGATCGAAATTTCCCGGAAGATATAATTGAGAATTGCTTTCACAAATCACAATTCATTTCATTACCATAAGTCATTCAGTTGCTAAATAAGTTTTTAGGCTGCATGACATATCATATCGCGATATCACTTGTAAATTATAAATAAAAAAAAATAAAATGAAAATACTTTAGCGCATGTATATTATTGGCATGTACTTTCTGCATGCACTGTTATATTTAACCTCTACTATAACTAAATCCAGACAGAAAACTAATAAACTAGTTGAAATAAATAAGAGAAATAAATCGAAATGAAATCAAGTTTTATTGGTAGCTCTATTAATTGGAAAACTGTTTCGATTTTTGTTTTATTTTCTTTTTTTGGCACCTTTGCGCTTCTTGTAGCTGCATCCGAGCGATTTTTAGACGGCGGCCGAAGTACACACCAGGGCCGGAGCGCTGCCTCTGCGCCCCATCACCTTCGTCAGCAAGCACCTGCCTGCCAGAACAGCGGGCCTTGACTGAGGAACGGCTCACCTCCTGAAACTGCCAGTGTACATTCAACGAGTCGCGCTGAGGAGGGGCAACAGCAGCAGCAGCAGCAGCACCAGTCCTCCTCCTCTGCCCTCAACTCTGCCGCTGCAGTCGCAACACAGCCCCAGCATCAGCATCAACATCAGCATCAGCATCAGCATCAGTCCTGTTACACTTCACACGATTACGTGCATTGTAGCTATGAGAAAGATAAAGTATGTGATCAAGCGCCGCCGCCACTCTCCAGCAGCACCCAACACAAACATGAGCTGCCCCAGCAGGAGGCGGCTGCCGTGACCTCACATTGCCATCAAGCACAACAGCCATCGCAGCGCAAGCACAGCCACAGTCACAGTCCGCATCACAGTCGCCACACATCCCCACACAGCCATCACTCCCACCTGGGTCAAACGCAGACCCAGGGCCAGGGCCAGAGGCAGTCACAGTCGCACTCGCACCATCATCATCGCCGCCGACGTCGACAGCACAGCGTCGCTGCCGTTGGAGGCAGCGGCAGCTTGCCAGGCGCCCACACGCATCACTCGTCCTCTGGGGGCGGGCAGAGCTCTTCGCGGCATGTGTGCAGCGGTCGACGGCATCGCTCCGTCACGGATGTGTCCAGCAACTCGATTAACGCCTGCCAGGATGCGGCATGTGCCGACCGCGAGGTGCAGGAGATAATGGTGCGCAAATCCTGCTGCAGCTCATCCCGCACAGAGCTGGCCCAATACTTTGCAGAGGACCTATACGGCACATCGTCGCGTCGGCCCAGCTCCTGCTGCACCAGCTCCGACTACTGCTATCAAACGGACTCCACTAGCCTCTATGGCTCACGCTCCTCCCTGAGCCGCAACAACTCCATCAAGTCCGCATCTGCCGCCATGCGCAAGCAGCAGCGACTGCAGGCACGCCAGCCCAGCTACACGTCGATATCCCTGCGGGGCTTGAATGCCAGTCGGCCCAACAGTCAACTCGGCTCGCTGACCTCCATTTTCGATCGAGCCAAGCAAATTGCCGACGAGAGCAACCAGGGCGACCAGCATGAGCAGCGCCTGGGCACGGTGACCCCCTCCCGCAGCTCCACACTGGAGCGACACAGCTCGAAGGGTGCGCTTAGCAACGATCTGCCCGAGTATGCGTGCTCGCCATCACCCATTCGCTGGAGCTTTCTGGCTGACGGTAAGTCGCCTACTGAACTCGAGCTGGAGGGCGCCGTGGGGGGCACGTCTGAGGTAGCAGAGCCGGTAACAGCGGAGGATAAGATGGAGGCCTGGCACATGCCTGAAATGAAGCCGTGTCGCAAGTTGACTACCAACACGGAGACTAGCAGCTGGAAGAGCTCTCTACACGATGATAAGCCCAGTACCTCAGCAGCGGCACGCAAGCGACGCGGCAGCAGCTATCACTGCGAGTTCGAGGAGTCGACAACCATACTGTTTCATCAGGATCAGGAGGGCGAGCCGTACAACAACTGTTGTAACAACTACATACAGTGCAACACCTATCTGGATCAGGACCTGCAAATAACCAGCGAGGACATCCACCAGTACCTGTCCAAGGGCAATCCGATGGTGGGCGATGTGCTCAACAATTCCAAGAACTATCCGTTTCAGCCCAGCAATGCGCTTGAGTTCCAGTACAAGAACAACTTCCAGCAGGGCAACAACAATGCGAACAACAACACCAACACCACGAACACTGCCTCCAGCGATGCTGGAGAATGTTTCCGGAGCTATGAGCGCAGCTATCACACCAGCTCCAGCAAGGAAACGAATCTGAATCCGAACACGAGTGGAGCCCAAGCCCAAGCGGAACCGCTGTCCCCCAGCAACATCAACCTGTCGAGCAGCAGCAACAACATCAACATTGTCTTTGGCAGCGGAGGTCAGGAGCGCAACGCCAACGAGGTGAAGTTCATCAATAATCGAGCGGGTGAACGGGATGCTGAGGCTTCCGTTAGCTCCGAGGCGCATCACGCCGGATACCTGCCTTATACGTATCCCAGCTACGATTATTCAAACATGTCCGGCAATTCGCACTTTGAGAAGCCGCTGGCCATCGACGAGCTGCCCAAGGAGTTTGCTGGCATGCACTTGGACGGCGGCGGCTCCACGACCAGCGAGCACTCGTCGTCTCTGCACTTTGACTCCTTTGACGCCGCCTCGGAGCAAAACTTGCTGTCGCAGCCCATGTCGCCTGGGTCGCCGGCTTCGGTTTCAGTCAATCCTGCCGCCGATGGCTACATGCACCACGCCCACTTTGATCAGCATCAGCCGCATTACCATGGCCAGTACACGCATGCGCATCACTTGCACCCTCATATGCACAGCCACGCCCATGCCCATGCCCATGCCCATGCACATCACAGCACCAGCACCAGCACCAGCACCATCACCAACACCAACACCCACAGCAACAACAGCAGCTCGCACCACTATGGCACCCACGACACCCTGGCCGAGGACCAATTCCGGCTGGGCAACGCCCTCAAGAAGGTGCGCAAGCGTGCACGCAAATACACAGACTTCCTGCGCAAGAAGTGAGCCTAGACCTCGAGCCAGACCTCTGCTGATCAGCCTTACTATTCCCATCTCTAGATTCGCCCTACTTTGGCCGCAAGTATGTGGTCGTCTCGAAGTCGCAGGCTATGCAGCCGCGGCGCTCGCAGAGCCTGGACGAGGATTAGCTGTGGACGGACCATTCAATTGCATTTTCAGCGCACACCCTTCAAAAAGCAATAATTAAACATTTTTCGTAGACACACACACAGATCGCGAAATTAATAAATAACTTAAATTTGTACACTGCCAAATGATAAAGAAGATTTAAATAATGTTTATTTGTGGTAAGCTAAATTGTATTGTGCGACACACACACACACACACAGATACAAACACATGCGCACTCACACACACACTAATGCATATTAAGTCATTCAAAAAAACAAACAAACAAACATGAAGAACAACCACAACAACGACTATTTTAAAAAAATACCTAAGCTAACAGTGCGTATACATGATAAGTATGAAAATTTGTATATTCAACTTAGGATAAGAACAGGTTTTGAATTTGCATATTTAACTTAAAGAAAACTAAATGAAAACAAACAAAAAATCAGAAGCAAATGGAAATAATAATGCACAACTACCAAAGTATAGTTTTAACAGAAAGAATTAAACATCTTTAAATAATTATTTATTAGAGTTAAGTGACCGAAGGAAGGAGCGCTACAAGATTTAGAGTTTCAGCAAATGCAGTAAGAATAACAACAACAAAAATATTAACTATTAAACTACTACGAAATTATTAACATATGCAAGCAAACAACTGTAGCCGACACATACAAATGCAAAGCTATTGAGCATTCCACTAAATCAGTAAGTTAATCTTAAATATTGCATATAGGAAAGTGATTTTGTTGTTGTTCTTTTTTTGGAATTATTTACAATTTGATATGCGAGTTTTTATGGTTGGAATCAAACAAGTTTCTTCAGGGAATGCTTGCAATTTATGTATAAGCAATATGCCGTTTTGCTCAAAGGAAAATGTAATACTTTAATTTCAAATTAAACAAAAATTCATTTTTTTAATTAAATTAAGATAAATTTAGGTTTTCCCTCAGATTTTCTTTTATTTTGTTGCAAATTTATTGATTGATTGCATGGATCCCAACAACTGTCTTCCAATTGTATTTGATAGAAATATTATAGTTTGAATTTCTTTAAATATAAACAATTAACAATTAATATATTGAGTACACACATACATACATATATAATTTACAAGAATTATTAAATCGAACGTACCTTGCGTGACAAAAATAAATAAAAACAAAATGAATGGTAAACAAATGACGATGAATTGTAAATATTTGCTGTTAGTTAATCATTAAACTAATTTACAGATAACTTACATAAACAAATATATAATTAATATAATTTGTAGTCATTAGCTGTAATCATTACAAATAGGTAAACCGGAATAATAAATATAAATGCACTGCCAAAAAGGTTTTATAAAAGTAAAAACAAACAAACAACCACAAAATAGATCAAAGATGAGAATGATCATGGCGATCACAATGATGATGACGATGATGATGATGATGATAAAACAATAACTGTTGTAAATATAAGAATGAATACATATAGAGAAAATCATAGACATTTTTTAATGGCACATTAAATAACGAGAAGCATGCGACTTGCAGATTTTTTACATTATTTTAAAGAACTAAGCAAAAACAACAATAAATGAGTTAAAAACAAATTCTAAAACGAAAACAAAAACAACAAATGACAAAAGTAAAACAAAAAAATGCCACGCGGCAGCGATTTTGTAGCAAAATCAAAAGAGAAAATGTTAACATTGCATACAATTTAAAAATTAAAAATAGATAATTAATTAAATTAAAGCCAAAAGAGAGAAAAAAAAGAAAAAACATTCGCTAGCACGATTACGAAACGATGTTAACTGGTTGTGAGTTTGAATGGATAAACAGCTGAGATAGTCCCGATCGGGGGAGTATCTTGGATGCATATCACTTGAGCCGAACTAGTCTAATGTTGTGCGCATTACTCCAATGCAGATGTAAATAATACAATTGGAAACCCAACTTAGTTAATTGACGCCCATGCAACTAATATACACACGCAATGAATTAACTATGCAATTTAACGAGAAATTAGTTCATAACAACAATAACAGAATCCAACAATTAATGACGCATACAATTTTAATGTTCACTGAATACAAAAATTAAACACCGTGAAGTTTCGCGTAAACAAAAACAAAATTAATTTAAAACAGAAAACAAAACAATTTATGATAATCATACACAAAGTTGAATGCAAAACAGAACACAAAAAAATATTTAAACAAAAAAACAAAAAATACAAAGGACTAAACCAAACTAACAGAAACAATTAGACAAAAGCGTAAACAAAAAAATAAAAGAAAATAAAATGTGAGAGCCATTTGCAGAAAAGTTATACATTTACGATCGATGCAAAAGGATTCCCAGTTCAAGGTGGTTTAATTTGTATTCTTTTTAGGAGTGTTTTTTTATATTTGTAATATGATTTGAAGGCGGAGCATGGACGATAGATACAGTTAATGGAATACGTTCTAGCATTTGTCATAACAATATATAGTTGTGTACATAACTATTTAAAATTATGTATTACCATACCAGGACAGTTATCTTAAGTATATAAATATATAATAAATACTTATAAAGGTGAATAATTAGGCGCAACTATACATAGCCACACCCACACACACCCACACTCACACACACACACAGACACAAACACACACACATATGAGCACACAGAATATTAGACAAATATGAGTTTGCGTTAGTTAAAGCAAAATGGGCAATGGAAAATAATAATTAATAATATAATGATATACAATAATAAACTTGAACTAGGTATGTAATTATGAATTTACATTATTTTTAGCAAAACCAAAAATTACAAATTTAACAAACAAAAGAAAAAAACACACAAAAAAAAAACAAACAAACAAAATAAATAAATAAATAATGAAAACTCTAATACCATTTAAATGCAAGAAAAAAAAAACTTATTGAAATTAAATTGATGAATTAAGTAAATAATTGCTCAATTTAGCAAAGAGTATAAATAAAGAATTATACGTTAAGTAATAATTTCAAATAACTCGTCTTTTTTCTCAAGGGTACATAAAGGGAATAGACTAGCTGAATAGCTAACTATTAATGATGCGGAACCTTAATTCAAATGATATCGAGTGCCAAAAAAACAATTTATTAGAGATGTCTGCATTAAATGATGAGCTGCATTTGAATAATCGGTTCATGGGTCATTCAGTGTAGCTGGGTCTTGTAATGTTTGATTGAAAACACATAGAGCTTCTGCTCAGTTTAGTTGTTAAATTCATAATGTTTCTTTATTTTGAAAAATATATCGTCTTAGGGTAAGTACAATATTTGTATATAGGAAGTTCTGCCGCTGAGCGCAGCGACAGAGCGGGAGAGCGTAGTATGCTTATATATGTATATATGTATGTATATGCATAGGGCATATACATACGGCATGTACTTTAGGCATGCGGCAAAATGCAGACGCGGCATATCTCGCGCTGCCGGTCAGTCACATATAAGTGGCTGATCATATTTCAATTATTATGCTCGATATGTATATTTATGTATAGCGACAAAGTGTCTCTATGTGTGCATGTAGTATACACTATCATGCACTGAGCATATGACGCATTTATATGTAGTATACTCTACATTGCGTCGTGGTATTATTATTATGTTATTAAACATACTACACCTCCCCTTTTTAAAGAAATAATATATGTAGTCATTTTTTATTTTAGTATTAGTTTTAAAGAAATTAATATTCATTTTTGTTTCTTATTGTAAGTTAATGTGTTAATATTATATTTTTTATTTTTTTTTAAATTAAATTTACGTTATATTTAAATCTTAACTTTATTTGTAGAATGAATTATTAAAAAAAATTATTTTGAGTGTTTTTCTTTTATTATTAATTGTATTGTTTTGTGTTAGTTAAGAAAAGAAATTAAAAGGAATATTTTGCATTGTTATTGGTAATTTTCTTTTTTTGTTTTGAATCGGCCTGTTAATGAATCATTCAAAATATCAGATTTTTCTTTAATTTTGTATTTAGGTTATATGAGAAAGAGAGAAGAAAAATGTTGTTTTTACTTGAAAAGGGTGATCAGTCCTATTTCAAGTTTTCTGTTGGGCTATGGGGTTTTTTCAACCTATTTTTATGAACTGTCTGTTTCTTAGTTTTATTATTCTTAATTATTATATTATCTCTGTCTTCTATCTTTACTACAGTATATGGGCCCACATATACTGGATCTAACTTATGACCTGTTTCGTTATTTAATAAAACTTTATCTCCTATTTTAAAATCTATATTATTTGTTTTTTATCATATTCTAGTTTTCTCCTAGCTTTAGCTTTTTCTAACATAACTCTAGTTCTTTTATATGCTATTTCTAGTCTAAATTTTATTTCCTTAGCATAGTCGTCTATATTATATAAGGGATCTACCTTATCTATTTTGTTAAAATCTATGAACTGTCTCGGTAGTCTACCAAAGACTAGTTCGTATGGACAATATTCATGCGTTGCTGATGGTGTAGTGTTGAAACAATAAGTGAAATATTGTATCCAAACATCCCAATCAGTTTTGTCCGCTGAAATGTATGAACGAACGTATTCATTGAATGTTCGATGACTTCGTTCTATTGTCCCTAAAGTTTGGTGATGATGTGCTGTAGACGTTATGTTGTCTATTTTCAGATATTTGCACAAATCACTTATAATTGAGTTTTTATATTCTGTTCCCATGTCCGTAATGAACGTCTTCATCGGACCGTACTTCAGAATACAATTTTCAAATATTGCCTTGGCAACAGTTGTTGCACTTTTATTCGGAATTGGAATGGATACTAAGTATTTTGTTAAATCACATATTAACGTACCTGCGTATTCATTTCCATTTTCCGATCGAGGTAGTGGACCTATAGTGTTAGAAGCTTTTTCAAGACTTTCCCTTGGCAATAGTTCTTGTTTATTTTCTGCGCAGAAATTGTTTTGTCTACTTTGTTGCCTGGTAGTGACTTTCAGGACTTTTTTGTTCATGTCTATTAAGTCGGATATTGTTATCCTTGATAAGGCGTCTGCCACAAAATTATCCTTTCCTTTCAGATGCTCAACAGTGAAGTCGTATTCTTCTAATTCAAGCCTCATTCTTGTTAGTTTAGAACTAGGATTTGTAATTATGCAAAATTCTTTATTGAAATCAGGGTATTTCAATAAAGTGGGCTCAATTAAAGATTTCTTTAAATATTCGAATGCATTTTGGCATTCCTCAGACCATTGAAAGTTGACATTCTTTTTACATAATCTTGTTATGTGCCGTGAATATTCGGCGAAGTTTTTAATGAAACGTCTATAATAATTGCAGAATGCAATGAATCTTCTTGCGCTATCGGCGTCCGTTGGGACTGGGTATTTCTCTATGACATCATATTTTTTGTCATCTGGTAAAATACCATTATCAGTACACTTGTGACCTAGGAATGTCACTTCATGCATGAAGAAAGAGCATTTTTCTGGATGTAATTTAAGGTTGTGTTTTCTACACAGGTCAAAAACATCTTTTAAGTTTTTGATCATGTGTTTTTCAGAACAACCGATGACAATTAAGTCATCCATGTACAAGAAAGCTTGTGAAGGATTTAATCCAGAGAAAGCTATTGTCATCATTCTTTGAAAAGAATTTGGCGCTATTTTTAAACCGTAAGGTAGTCGTGTAAAACGATATGAACCATTGCTGGTTGAAAAAGATGTTATATTTCTAGAGTGTTTTTCTAACTCTATTTGATGAAATCCAGACATTAAGTCTAGGCATGAAAAATATTTTGCTCTTCCAAGCTGATCTAGAATATCATCGATTCTTAAGAGCGGGAATTTATCAGATAATAGCTTTTTATTAATTTGACGATAGTCTATTACTAATCGCCATCGTTTTTTATCTGAGCCTGGTAAACTTTTCTTAGGTACCAGTAATATCGGACTATTGTATTCGGAATGAGAATGAGCTTATCGACTTGCCTGTTTACCTCTTCCTTGTGGGCATGAGGTATTCTATAATTTTTTATATACACTGGTTCATTATCTTTTAATCTCAGCTTTTGTTTATAAAAATTATTTGTAGATATCGATTCGGTTTCTAGTCCGAATATATCTGTATATTTGGTGCATAAATTTGTTAGTATTGGTTTGTATAAAGGTGGGAAATTCTGTATTAGTTTTTTCATGACAGTATGTTGTCTGTCTTCGCTAATTTCTTGGACCATCTCGTAGTCACTTAGCGTTTCTGTTTTTATCTTATTAAGATTTATTATTTTGATGGAGTCAGTTGTGTTTAGTATTCGGACAAATGTATTGTTTTTATTGGAGATAGAGTTTCCAATAAAAATTCCTTTTTCAATTTCCTGGTTTGGAATTAGAACGGAATGGAATTGACGGACTACTTCAGCACGAGCTGGAAGTATTGTGGCATTATTATCGCATGTGTGGATAATTGGTATATGTATCGCATAATTTAAATTGTTTGGCCGAAGTATTAGAGAATCACTTGATTGTGTGAAATCTAATTGGCAGTTATATTTTTTAATGAAGTCTATACCAATAATGCCATCGCTTGGGATTGGGAAGTCTTTATCGAGTAAATAAAAATCATGTGGGATTACATATCTGCCTGTAGATAATTCTACGAATGCCAAACCTTTTGAAAAAACTGAACCTTTACCAATACCTGATATTTGGGTTGAAATGTTATTGTTCACATTATTAAATATATCAATGTTTTCTTTTAAAATTGATATATCTGCACCAGTATCTACTAACAGGGTGTATATTCTACCTGTACTTTCATTATTAATTTTTATAAAGATACTAAAACTGAGATTTAGTGTATATATTTTATTGTTTAGTTGTTCTGAGTATCTGAAGGGGCTTGTCCGTTTCCCGAATTGCTTTGGGTTACTCGGATATTGCCATTATTATTATAGTTCTGGTTTCGGCTGTTGCCTCGGTTGGAATTATTCCTTCCTCGGTTGTAACCTCTACCTCTACTATTGTTTTCATTGGTGTTGTTGTTTCCTCGGTTATTATTGTTGTAGTAGTTATTTCTACCACGATTATAACCTCGGCCTCTATTGTTATTTCCACCTCTTCGGTAATACAGGACAGTATTGTCCTGACCTGTTACCTCAGTGCAGCTGTTTACAAACTTTGACACAGCATCATTCATGGTTGTGAATGTGCCTGCTTGCATGATTAGTTTAACTCTATCAAGTGTGCAGTTTTGTGTCATCGCTTTTACAGCAGTATTTGTTGTGTATTTATTTGCGAGTGCATGATTAAGCCCCTCGCTTATATAGGCTCCTTCAAGGGCCTTTGCCAGTTTTTCCACCTCCTGGGTGTACTGGTTAGCTGTCTTATTTTTTTGTTGGAGGTTAAGGAGCTTGGCAGATATTACTTCTACCGACTCTCCTTTTACTTCTCTAGACAATTGAGCGATTATTTCGTCAACTGTGTTTTTTAATTTTGTCTTTATTAGGCTCACTGCAATTTGCTCGTGTTGGCCTTTAAAGTTTTTTAGTAGATTCAATGAATCTAGAAAACTTTGTAGATTTTCAGACTTTCCATCAAACTCCGGTACCAGAGATGTGGCTAGTCTGATAAATTCTACTTCCGTTTGGGCCATGTTTTTTTAGTTTAGAAGATTTCTTGTTTTCGCTATCTGATTCTTTATCTGAGTCAGTTTGCTTTAAAACTGACTCATCAAAACTAACCGGCGTGTTAAGTGCACTCGGGAGGAATAATTCTAGGTTATGCCTCTCCGATATGTATTTAAGGTTTTCTCTGAACCTACGTAACACGTCAGTTGATTGGATCCGATGCAATTCGGTTAATCGTTCTTTATTTTTGTTGATTAAATCGCGTATGATATTATACGATCTAATCACATATTGAACGTGTTTTGACTTTGTTGCGTTTGAAATCGTAGCAGATTTATTTAAGCATTTAAACGATTTATCAAATTCGTTACGCTCATGTCTAATAATGGACGCTATTTCGTTCCATTCCATTAAGCATATTTAATGGATCTTATATGGCGTAAGTAGATTAATACTTACTTACATATATTATCTCTATTGGACCCAAACTGGTATCTCTTTTTACTGTAGTTACTTCTACATTAGGTATCCAACTTAGATTAATTGTTTTCTCTTTATTAGAGTAGCCAATTAAGGGTGAGCATGCTCAACTGTATGTTGACATGTACACACCTTCTAAGTGATACAGGTCTATTGGTTGCGTACTAAGAAGAAAAGAGACCTTGCTAATGAAAAGTGGGTCGTTTTTTATTATATGTTTATTAATCTTTTCCCTTTCATATTATTTTCTTATCTTATGTAATAATTTAATTTTAATTTTAATGTGTATATATATATAAAAGGGAAGAATAGGTTTTTTTTTTAATTTTTATTTAGACTTTATCTAAATCGTTTGCTCTGCTCATATATTTCTTTTTATGCATTTATTATGCAATTTGTAAAGTTTTGAGCAGGCATTGGCTAAGAGTAGAACGACTATTATGAAAAGTAAAATAGTTATTAATCTAAGTTCTGATGCTGATATTTCAACGTTATTAATCACGTTGGCGGTTGAATCCGCTACCTTTGAATTGTGGTCCAGCATACTTCCTAATGATTCAAAATCTCCTAATGGACCAAATTTTGATATTGAGTTTGTATTCATTTACTTGAAAAACTATATATTTTTTTATTTTCTCTCAATATCATATATGTAATTAAAAAAAAGTTTTTTTTTTTATATATATATACTTTTTTCTGATTCATTAAACAGTCATTTAATATTTTAATTAATTAATTTTAATTTATTGTTAATGCATTTTTCTCCTTTTAATTTTTTTGTTATATATGGTGTTCTTAATTTTAATTATTAGTTAATTAATTTTAATTTAGTATAAATGCATTTTTTTCTTAAATTTGTTTTTTTTTATGTTCTTATTTTTAATTTTTTGTTTTTAGTTTTAATACCCTATTCGATCAACGCAGTGATCTCCTGGCTAATTTTTGTATGGCTTTACGGGCCATACGCTAGACCGGGCAATGTAATTATCGCTCAGTTTAACAATTTTTGACTTATTAATAATTTATTTTAAAACTAATGAAATTAATTAATGTTGTGTTGTGCATTCTTGGAAACGCTGCCGGATCCACGTTGTGTGCTCAATGTAGCACTGTCGGGTCCTTGGCACAGCTTGTTGCGCTGGCGGGGCCGGTGCTGGTCGCACAGGCTGTTGGGGCGCCGGTGCTGGTCCTTTCCGTACAGGTGTACTCACAGTGAGGTGAGTCTAGTGGCCCCAGGCAGTCCGCTGGGCACTGTTTCTTTGCTGTTGGAACATGGGAGACATATGAGTTAATTACTGTAATTTGTTTTTGTACTTTAGTAGTAGAGGCTGAGCTCTTTTGCCTACGTTTCTGCTGAATCGACTCGATGTTGTCGAGTTCAGCTTGTAACTTATTGCCTTTCTCCCAACTTATATTTGTGTTGGGGGCAAATAGCAGCTTAAGGAGTTCGGCTTTTCTTTCTTTTAGCCTCTTATTTACTCCGCTGCGCTTATTTTTTGGCATTGCTCTACACCTCTACTTACTCAGTATGCTCCAAGTTCCTTGTGCTGATTTGATGATGTTACAGCTATAATAATGTTCTTGTCGCTTTTGCTTTGTGGTACAGATCCTCGGTGATGTCGGGCTTAAGACCCACTGATTTCGTGATGCGGAGGATTTTGTTGCCATTCACAAAGCGAACCTGGGTTACACGAGCTTCTTGATATGCTCCTTAACATCCTCGGCGTTCAGCTTCAGCCATGATGGCACTGTGTAACATTATGGTGTACGCGCTGCTTGCGTACAGTGGGTCCATCTCTCGGACACGAGGAAAAACCGTTGTTTCACTTTAGTTTTTGATTACTTTTTTCACTCTACATGTTCGTGACACTTGTCACGGTCGCCATGTAATGTTTGATTGAAAACACATAGAGCTTCTGCTCAGTTTAGTTGTTGAATTCATAATGTTTCTTTATTTTGAAAAATATATCGTCTTAGGCTAAGTACAATATTTGTATATAAGAAGTTCTGCCGCTGAGCGCAGCGACAGAGCGGGAGAGCGTAGTATGCTTATATATGTATATATGTATGTATATGCATAGGGCATATACATACGGCATGTACTTTAGGCATGCGGCAAAATGCAGTCGCGGCATATATCACGCTGCCGGCCAGTCACATATAAGTGGCTGATCATATTTCATTTATTATGCTCGATATGTATATTTATGTATAGCGACAAAGTGTCACTATGTGTGCATGTAGTATACACTATCAGCACTGAGCATATGACGCATTTATATGTAGTATACTCTACATTGCGTCGGGTATTATTATTATGTTATTAAACATACTACAGTCTTCTGAAATATATTGGCATTCAGAGCTTATAAGCCTTCTAAAAGGCATGGTCCAAGGTGAATGGAGATATATTTCTGAAACACACATGTAAACAAATATTAAACAAAAATTCAGAATCATTTCAGTAAGTACTTATGTAGTTTAAATAAATAAAAACAAACCTTAACTAATTTTACAAAAATAGATCATTAGAAGAGCTTAAGAATTGAAAGTATCTCGATCAATTTTAAGACAAGGATTGCGTTCTCACATCGATCTTCTTAGAGAAGAGATTTATCTGTCAAGGAAAACATGAAAAATTGAACTTTAATTTGATTTTCAATTGCCTGGACCTGTTTTGAAATAAAATAAAAAAAAAACATAATTGGCGGAAATAGTAAAGTAATTAATAGTAAAGCAGCTATTCGATTCACAAAGATCATAAAATCTAATCCGCACCATTTGCCTTCAGATATTCACCAAATAATAAAATCGTAAGACAAGTTATTTAAACATTTTATATATATTCTTTTTATTATTATTATTGTTTATCTTGAGTGCAAGAGAAAATCCAAATATTCAACAGTTAATGAGAATGTCAAGGGTAAGCTATCCTGTTGATGTGAGTGTATATAAATATCTTGTTTAAAGTAAATCAGAGAATAAGGATGCTCTGTAAATGGCAAATAAATACTTGTATAGTTATCGATATAAATACTCTGAACTTATCGCCACTCCCATAGCAATGTACTCGAATATTTTAGCCACTAGGGTATCATTGGCATCGCGCATGTGCAAAACACATCAAACTGCTCGCAGATGACAGTTCCTGTATGCACTTGGTGTAGACATACATATACCCCGGGTGGGCATGTTGAGGCAAAGCTGAAGCGAAGATGAAAATTTAATCCAGAAGAAAACATGTTGACTGCCTTGCGTCGCAAAATTCGGCTAGGAATGCAGCGAACGGTTCTAATTGCGGTCCTGTTGGCGGTTGGCGTCTTCAGTTATGCGTTCCTCAACTTATCCTTCTGCTTTAAGCTGATGTCGCACAGGAGTCTCACGCACATGGTAAGAAAAAATGGCAAATTATGCGTATGCCGAACCCTTACCATATGCTTTATGCTTTTTGTATTACAGTGCCAGAAGTACGAGCATCACGAGTACAGTGGATCACTCTGCGAGGAGCTGTGCAGCAGCCAGACGGCCTTCGACAACTTCCAATGCCCGCTGAATGATATGAAAACGATTTTGTTTACTGCGGAAAAAAATGGCGATATGCTCGCCGTAAAGGTAGGTCAGTTTAACATTAGCCATTCAGTTGCCATGGCTACAACACTCCCAATTCCCTTTTCGCACTCCTGCCGTCACGTAGCTGGCGAAGCACAACGACGACGACTTGAGCTGGACGAACAGCAAGGGTGAGGAAATTTATCCCAAAATCGAGGAGTTCCACGAGATAGTCAAGCTGCACATCATCCTGGCCTACAACGTGACATTGGATGATAATATGGTAAGCATCCAGAGTTCACATACGACTGGAAAGTTCACATGGTTCATTTATATGCCAGATACGTGCCCTGGTCAACCAGGAGATTGCGGATAACAACTCGCAGCAGATGGTTAGCTTCTGGCGTTTGTTCAAGGACAACAATTACATGATGGGCAAACTTTTCGACGAGGACTCCGTATTTCCCGCGGTGTTGGGCTCCTGTGGTCCCTACTATGCCACAGAGGGCTTGGAGATCGTGCAGGCTAATCCCAGCATCATACAGTATCTGTAAGTGAATGTGGAACTTAATTGATTCACATCTATTACTATTTTGTGTACCTGACAGCTCATCCAATCGACAGCAGCGCCTTAAGCACGCTCTCAGCATCATGGAGTACATATTTCGTCTGGAGGAGATGAAGCCGGAGCCGCTGCGAATGTGCAAGATGCAGGTGAATCGCTTCGGACTCACGCCCGATAGGCGCCTAAAGTACCAGAGCGCGGAGCACGTCTACGTCGAGAGTTATTTGGACAAACGTATATCAGATGGCGCCAAGTGCCGAAGCAATCAGGACTGCAGTTTCCACTCCTGTCGCGGATTGTGCGACGCGGAGCGCCAGGCCTGTACACATATCCAGCAGAACAACAACTTTCAGATATTCTGCGAACACGTCCTCGTGGGCAGCGGAACCTTCCAGCCTGGTCTCCTGAGTGGCATACGCTTGCCGCGTTCGCTGCAGAAGCTTGTAAAGATGTGCGTGCAGCCGCCGAAGGAGCACCAGGTGCCAGAGCGTCGCCAGGCGCCCAGCCTCCAGCTGGCCCTCAGGCTCTACAATGAGCTGAAGCAGCTGTTGCAGGCGGTAATCACGGCTTCCGGCTCAGACTCCGAGGTGGAGAATCAGAGCTCAGGGCTCAGGCAGCAAGGGAGCACTTAGCTGGCCAGGATGCACATGTAGTAGTATTGGTAACTCCGCCTGACGGCTTGCTCAACAATTGGTAGCATTTTTACAGTAAATAGATTTAATTAACTAACACGCATAGAATTAACAACAAAAGAATAAAAGTTTTTTAACATATGATAATGCAGTTAATTTTTGGTTTTGTGTTTTTATTTTCGTTTTAAATTGTCATAAATTATTGTTCAACTGAAACAAGTCGTTTCTCTATTGTTAAGCTTGCCGATAAATATTGTTTTTCTGTAACTTATATCGAGTTCACATTGAAAATCAATTGGCCTCGCGGGCGCTTCAAACTTGAATTAAAATTTCGTCTTTGAAAGTGCTCAAAAGTGTATTCCAAAAAGAGCTACATAAAAGTGTTGATTAGTTTTTATCACAATGACATTTTAAGTTTTAAATTTTTATATGTATCATTTATTTATTTTGCCTTGTATTTTTCAAAAGTACAGCGTGCATATGCCTTATTGTTAAAATGTAGTTCGATTAGTAATCCTTTTAAAGTTTAACTGAATTTACCAACATTTTCTGTTTTTGTTGTTTTTTTTTTACAATAAGTAAACTTTTTTTTTTATTTAAATTTTCCGGCATAGCTTTGTTTTATATTTTTGTTTGTTGTTTGTTTTTATACTTTTTTGCATAGGCATCGTTAGTCAATTTTTTTAGTTTTCTAAGGATTCTACCTGTAACAGAAGTTTATACAGAGTTTGTTCAATTGTTAAATTGTGGCAGATATCGAACGAAATAGTTTCGTGTTTTCCTTTCTCTTTTGTTTTCATTTTATAATTTATAATTTATATTTGTTATATGATTTAGGGCGCTTAGCATAATTAATAATTTTAGCGCTTCTTTAAAGCCATTTCCAATGGTTCATTACAATAATCAAGATGCTTTTAGTAAATTATAAAAGAGTAGAAAAATCTAATAGATATCGTATTTGTTGTTAGTTTGTTTTAGTGTTTTCGTTTTGCAAAAAGTGCCCTATGCGCTCAAAAATTATTACATTTTTGCTGTAGATTTAATTCTCGTTTGTTAATTTAGTTTTCTTTGTTTTGTTTCTCATGCATTCTCTTATAAAAAGTACATACATTTTTTTTTCTCAATACAATTTCTAAAAACATAAATGTAGCGTTCGACTTAAACTAAACTCGAAAAGGATGCGGACTGCTTAGTCAATTGTAATGGGAGCGGCTGTTGGGTTAATGATTTAAACGTACTGAAAATATGAACTGCCTGTCTAATTGTAAATTTTCAAATGTCAAAATGTGGAAGTGCAAATAATGTTTGTGTTGGTCGTGTGTTAATGGTGTGTGTGTGTGTGTGTGGGTCTGGTGTTGTGTGTATGCGTATGTTGGTGCCTATGCATTTGTCTTTATGCCGTTGTTGGCGACGCTGCTGCGGATGCAGAGTTCGCCAATATCGGCGGATGGGTAGCATTCACTACACGACCCGGCGTGTGGGCGTTCTCCAGCGACTTCGAGAGCTGCAGCTGCATCAAGTAGTGCTGCTGGGTGGGCTTGTGCAGTGCCAGCTGGGACAGTGCATCGTCAATGGTAAACCACTGGCGCTTGCGTCCAATGCTACGCGAGTCCTCCCACTCATCGAGCTCTTGGGTGACGTTCATTACGAACACCTCGGTGCGATGCATGTGATCGTTGTTCTATAAAATATTAGAAATATATATATTTCCAAAGTTGCATTACCGATTTCATTTAGCGATACCTCAAAGACACCCAAACAACGTCCCAGACTGCCAACAACGCCTGCCTCCTCCAGAACCTCCCGCACGGCGGTGACCGAGGGCTCCTCCTCTGGCTCAACCCCGCCGCCTGGCACAATCCACAGTTCTGGACGGCGTGAAGAGGTCACCAGCAGCACCTTCATTGCAATTAGAGCTTTTATTATGCTATTCACTATTTTATTTTTTATTTTCAATCAACTTTAATCTCATGATTATTATTGAGCAATAGATCAAATAAAATCATCAAAACTTACCTCTTCTTCGTTCTCGGCGCGCACACAAATACAGGCAGCTCGCCGTCTAAAGCCATCCTTATCATAGATACGTGTCGAATTGGGTTTCTCCTTGACCATCTGCAAGTGTATTAGATATAGTTAGTGGACAAATTGGCAAATACTCGTAGCGAATCGGGTAATATTTCATTCAAGTTTATCATTTTATTTGAGTCGCGTTTAATTTGAATGTGCGCGCACATGAGAATCATGATTCCGTCTTATCAGACATTCGATTGAGAGGCCGGTAACTGCAGCGTCGCCGGCTTATCAACGATTTATTTATGTGTGCCGTCAATGTGTGTGTGTGTGTGTGTGTGTGTGTGCGTGTGCTGGGTACCGTTTGCCGTTGGCCGTTTGTCGTTTGTGAATTAGCCGTGTCATGAATGATGATTGAAACACATTCGCAAACATCTGGGTGCTTACCTTTGCGTTTTATATGTGCGGTGGCTGATAGCTGACTGTTTAGGCACTTAATGGAAGAGACGGCCGCCTTGACGTCCCTTTTCTATCTTCCTTTCTCTCTTTCTCACTCTTACTCGCTCCCTCTATAGGCAGGCGCTCGCTCGCTCGCTCGCTTGCTCACTCACTCTCCACCTCTTCCTTTTGCTGCGTTTGCAACAAGTGTGTTTGTGTATGCGTGTGTGTGTTTATGTTGTTGCTTTTTTCGCTATGACAGCTGCACCGGGAGCCGGTCGCTGGTCTCGTGCCGTTTTCGCAGGTGCTTTTTGTTGGCTGCTGCGTCACAGCAAATAAACTGTTGTATGTCGGATTGTTCGTGTGAGAGCCGTACGTGTCACTGTATATGTGTTTGTATGTATGTGTGTGTGTGTGTGTGTTTGTGTGTGTGAGTGTGTCTCTGTGTGAGTTTTATATGTTGCTGTAGTTGTTGTTTTTGTTGTGTAGTAACGAAAAAAGAACTGCGCGTCGGATGGATTGAAAGAGACGTGGGGAAAGCAAGAACAGAAAACTTGTTGAAATTAAAACGAGTACAAGAATGAAGAGGAAATAAAGCGCAGACAGGGCAGAATTATTTAACTACTTTGCAGTGGGTGCATGTTGTTTTTGTTGTTTGTTTTTTTTTTTTTTTTTTGTCTATGTGTGCTTGCGTTTGAATTGTAGAATTGTTGTAGATGAGTTTGGGTTATGTTGTAGTTGTTGCTTTTGTTGTTGTTTTTGTCACTGCCTTTGTCCTGCTTTCAGCTGATGTTTGGATAGTAGCAGTTGCAGTGCTGTTCGATTGTAAGCCTGGCCGGAAAATTTTCGCAATTTGTTGAATTTGAGCGAGACCGACGCACAGCTGGGCCTTATCTGAGCACGAAACATGCGTTTTCCATTTTCTCGCTCCAAACACGTCCCGAAATTGTGATGAATAGCCGCGTTCGGCAGACAAACACACCTGTCACGCCTTGAGCACCGTTTTTTATTTGCACGGTTACGATTTGTAGCTGCGAGCCACTGTCGAAAGTTAACAATTTTAACAATTTCACGAATGTTGCATCGGCGAACAGCTCGACAAAGAGGAGGATGCAAAAAACAGTGTTACCTCTCTTCTGAAAAAGAAACTACCAGAAGTGACACCAGTTGGCAGCCTCATGCAACAGTTGGCAACGCTATATAAAATGGTTGGCAGCATTGATTCGTTTACATAGCAAAAACGACAGATGGCGCTAACTCAACTCAACCGCTAGATGGGGCTATAAATTTTAATATATGAAATGTTTATTTTAGATTTTATGAAATATTATATATTTTAAATTATTAAACCAGTTGCCAAAAGAAGATTAAGAAGATTGATAGATTAAGTATCATTTTTATTGATGATATATTAATTATTGAAAATCAAGTTGCTAAATTAGTTAATTGTAGTCAAATTCATTGATGATATCATTAGATAGATCAGGCATATCAAGGGGATACCTTGCTAATTAAATTTAAAAATGAATTACCACAATTAATAGTTCAAATATCCTGAAGATGGAACAGTTATATATTAAATAACCAGACATCCGATACTTTTAACTATCGACCGACACTCATTGATCGATACTAATCGATGCACCACTAATTTTAATTAATTATGAATGTGGAAAGTGACTTTAAATATATATAAATATATACATATATTATATATATGTCAGGGTTAATTGCGTATGACGAATAAACTTGAGTGCACCGTTCACTTTCGCTGTCTAATCATTAATGCCTCCAGCATTAATACTACATCGCTCACACACATTCTATTGTCATAGGATATACAACGATCTCTTTCTCTCTCAGTGACTCAATATTGCACGCACAACAATTATCTCCTGTGTAACTCTTTCCTCAAACCTCCTTCAAACCTTATTTGGTCACGTACGCCACTTAGAACCTTTCGCAACATTTCTGCATATTTGCATCGAACTATTCTGATCATCTGGCCAATTGTCAAATATGTTCTACTGAGTGTCGTTTACTAATTACGCCTCGACATATATATATATATATATATATATATATATATATATATATATATATATATATATATATATATTATATATATAAATATATATATGAATATACATATATTTGGATTTGATTGAATGGTAGCGATATCTATCAGAATATTATTCGATATTATTGAAATCGAAATCGAAATTCACTCAATAGTAAACGGGACTTTTACCTTTTTCACCTTTTAAATATTAAAATAATACGTTCAACAAATTTTAATAATCTGCATTTAACTAGATGAAAGACTACAACTAAGTATCGATTATAATCGATTGCATATATGACTGGGATAAAGTGGATTTATATGAATATTATAATATAATCAATCATATACCTAATTTATAATAATCAAACTTAACCATTTAATATTGATAGAGGACTACAGTCAAACATTGATATTAATCGATAACAGCTATAAACTGAAGGTGAATCATTTATTGAGAATATAAATATTTCTTTATTCTTCTTCTAATAAGTAGTTTTCCAACAAACACTTTTAGTTAATATCGATAATTATATATAACAAAACAAAAACATAAATCGAACTTTTATCAACTTTTAAGGAATATATATATATACATATATATGCCAATTAGAATAAATGAACTTTTTCCACATCTTACCCCAGTCAAACGCATATCGATAATTATCGAATCGCTTACATCCGATTATTCATATCGAATTAGTAATTCAGCTTTAAGGTCGTCAGCTGGCTGAGGAGGCAGCGAAAAATGATTTACTGCCGCAATGGAAGACGTTACTTGAGCGCCTGCCAAAATCCCAAACGCCAGCAGGAGCGCCAAAGGCGGCAGAGGCGCACAAAAAAAAGGGCGTGGCCAAGTTTATGGGCTGGGCGCCTGGAAAATTTGCTTTGCATTTGTTGCAGTCGCTGAGCTCTGGGTTTTGGATTTTCGTTTGTAAGCTTTTAATGCAACTACTTAGCGTAGGATAACCGAAGGCCGAATCTGATAGAGCGTGAGGAAGGAGGAGGAAGGAGGCTGGGCGGGGCGGGTTCCCTGTGTCCTTGGCTGCCCTTTAACATTTACTGCCAGCTTTTGCGTTTGCATTACAGTCGCGACACATTGGCTGGCTTGGCCCGTAGCCCGTAGCCCGTGTCCTGCGTCCTGCCTTCTGGTCTAGTGCCATTCGTGCCGTCCTGCGTCCTGCTGCCCGCCTCCTGTATGACGCCTCCTGCATGCCGCCTCCTGTGTCTGTTGCTCTGCCGCCTTTTTGCTGCTCTGGCAAAGCAAATTGCTTATTTCTTAATGCATTGCCATTTCCTTTTGGCTTTCTTAGACATTCTCAGATCTTCCATACCCTCTCTCTCTCTCGCACTCCATCTCGCTCTCTCTCTCAGTCTTCCTCTCTATGATTCCAATGAATTATGAGCTTTATTTCTTTCTTGGGTGTTTGGCTCGACGTGGCCATGCAGAAGTGTTAAACTGTTTAACACGCGTTTTTCTCGCTCTTTGACTTTTGATTGCGTTTAAATTTAGACACCAAAGTCTTGATTGTATTTTTTCTCTCTCTCTCAGCATATGAATTAATTCAGCTGCCAATAAATGAATTTTGTGCTGTGATAATAACATTTTTTGTTCTGCTTTCCTTTGGTCTGCCTGGAGTGTGGCACGCTTAGCTGCACATCGACTCAGAGTCATAAATTTGCAATAGGCGTCCTTCTGGCTCGAAAACTTTTTCTGATTTGATGCGTGTCCTGGCGACCACAATCAAATCAAGTGCAAAAATTTGGAATTTGCCAGGGCTGCCGTGTGGCATTGGGCAATCAGGGCTGCAGCAGCTTTCATTCATTTATAAATATTCAGATTTCAAATATTGTTTTACAAATCGCTCTCAAAACTCTGCATGATTGATTTACTGATTGGCGATTAAAGAGTGATTTAATTATTTCACAACTTCTCTACCTCAACCTCTCTGGCTAGATTATCTCGAATATCTAGTTGACCTATGCTTGATTAAGATTGCGATTCCACACTTGACAAAATCAATTGGAAACGTATATTATAATTCTATGTAACAAATGTTAATCAAATGTAATTCTTAATTCTAAACATTATTCCAAATACTGCATTTTGAGATCAATTGAAAAGCCTCAGAAAAACGAATTGATAATAATGAATGTTTTATTATATTATTATTTCATTTTGCATAAGGAACTATAATGCCAAAAAGATGTGACTATAAAGCAAATGGAAAAATGCATACGAATTATATGAAATATTTAATATACATATGTAAGTATGTGATACATACATGTATTTGCTTGAAGTAATATATAAGATTATATATAATTTATTTTTTGTTTATTTTTTCTGGTTTTCTGTTTTATTTATTTATTTATTTCAGAGCTGTGACTCGAAGTGTTACCTATTGAATAGACCATTAACTCGATTAAAAAATGTATTTAAATTTCATTCAAATTATAGCATGTGTGAAAATAAAATACGGAGTTAATTTACTTCGGCTCGATCCTCTTTTGCATTGACTATGCATTTCAGAGAACCAGAAAATTGACAGATTGTGCCTCTTTTTCGATATTTTCGACTACTCTTGGGCACTATCTTTCTTCAACTCCTCGTGACTCGTATATTTCTTATTTCAATCCTTCTTCAGCAAAATAATGAAGTCGGATTGAAATTTAAGATCCAAATTAACAATATGTCAAAGCTTTGAAAGAAGTTTTCAATTTCGGTTATATATTTTCTATTATTCATTTATTTTTATTTATTTATTTTTATCTCATACAATTGCTTTATTGTCGTTGTACAAATTTATTTATTTATTTATTTTTTCAGCATAAATACCATAACAGCGAATATACTGCGCTGATCCCTGTAATAAATAGAAAGATTTCGACTTTTGGATAACTAAATTTCTGCTCTTAAATTTAATATATGAAACACTTCAAGTTTCTGTTTTCTCATATTCAAGCACTGTTTCTATCACACTCTTAATATTTAATTAAGAAACTTTAACGGTTCTCCTGTTTATCAGTTCCCTTAGCATATCTACATATATCTAAAAGAATCTCAGCATTCAAGTAAAATAGGATCTTCGAAGGGTCTGGGGTATCTTCAAGTAGGCAAGTCCCTGCACTGTTAATTGTCAGACTATCAGAGATTTGTTTAGAGTTTAAGTACTTGAATTCGTCTATAATCTTATACATTTGAATGCATATTAATGCTTGACGATAAGGAGCATCTTCTGGCATATATTCTCTGGCGTTACGTATACGACATGTGGTGTTGTGGTGCTTCAGTGGAGTCGAGGTCGAGGGGGGCAATGCGACACTTACTGCTAATTGACTGGCAGTCGAAATTCAATCAGTCTGGTCTCATTCAAAGCCAATTCAAAGCTGCTGACTGCAGTCCTGTCGCAGGTGTTGATCCTGTCATTAATTTGCTATCGCTGTCATCAGCAGCCGCAGCAGTTGTTGCGCACGTGCTCACAATGCTCAATAGAACGCGGAACACGAAGAGTTGGCGGTTCGCATGCCAAGCTGGCTGTTGGGCTGACTGGATGGCTGACTGGATGCGGCTGGGCAACATATTGTTTCATTTTGGCTTTCTCTTTCTGCTTGCCCGCAGAACAAAGGTTCACCTACGAACGCAATTTGGCAACAAATTCGCAAAACAGACAACAGCAACAAGCAACAAGCAACAGCAACAACAATGAACAGAATTATACAATTTATGCGATTTACGAGCTCCGGCAGTTCCTTCAGTCCAGCTTCAGCTTCAGCTCCTGGTGCTGCTCCCTGCTCCTACTCCGACCGACTCTCTCCTCCTTTGCACTTTTTGCCTCGACAGCCGCAAAACTATTTCTATTGCTGCGGCGCCGTCGACGTCGCCTTTGCCTTTGCCTTTGCTGTAGCCATTGCCCCTGCCCCTGTCTTTGCCACTGGGCAAGGATATGCCGTATTTCCGTTTACATAATAAATTTGCTAACCACGTTCTGTCGACGTCGGGACCTGGGCCTGGCTCGCTGCTCCAGCAGCTCCACCAGCGCCGCCAGCGTCGCTTGGCATCAAGTGCTTGCGGTTGGCATTGTTGTTGCATGTTTGTTTCCTTTTTTTTTTTTTTTTCTCTCAGTGTATTTGGTTGTTGTTTTTGTGTGTCGCCATCGCCATCGCCATCGTCCGGGGCACCTTGTGCAGTGCCAGTTGACAAAAGGCGGCACAAAAAAATTGGACAGCAGCCGCAGCCGCAGTCGCTGTCGCAGTCGCAGTCGCAGCAGGCGTTTGAGTTGAGTTCTGCGTTTGCTTTTGCTCGGTTTATAAACTTTAACTTGGACGTCAAGGCAAAGCAAAACAAAACCAAGTCAAGCCAAGCACAGCACATATTGTGTCGCTCTGGCAAGTGTCGCCTCCACCTGCTGTCACCTCCTGTCACCGCCTTCCCCTGCCCCGCTGCACCATTTCCTTGCCAGTTGATTGACGGAAGTCAGCGGCGGCAACAACTTTTGCTTAATCACTGGGCGGCGTTCGGCTCGCCTCTAATTAATCTATTAAATGCAAACCAGAGACAGCGCCTACAAAAAATGCGTCGTCGAGGAAGTCATCTCGCAGTCGCTCGTTGGCCAGGCCTCGCTGCAGCCAGTCAAACTAGCTGCTTCCGTTTTCCGCTGGAAGTGAAATCTCTCAGCGGACGTCATAAAAATGCCAAAAGGCGAGCTTTGCTAGCTAAACCCTAAGGCTGTCTCTACCAACCACTGCCTGCTGCAAATTGTTCTGCCAGCGAGCGCATATCGATAATAGTTTCGAATCAGCTTACTGAATTAAATACTTTGAAGTAATCTATGCGATTATTACACCTGAGAGTGTGCAAGCTTTACTTAACTTCAATTTCATTCACTCCTCTTTTATGCAAATTTCATCCAGATAATCCTTCACCTTAATGGAAACTTTTAAAGTCTATTTGAATCGATAGCAATGCTTCATTACGAAAATAAACATATATAAGTTGGAGATTGGATTTGAATGTACATAAATTTATCTTATAAAGTTGGGGCAACTCAAAGAGATCAATATCAATCAGGAACAGTAAGAATTATAATTTTTATAGAACAAATATTAAGATGTAAGATGTAAGATGTAAGATGTAATTTGTTTGAGTTATTAAAAAAAAAAAATGGTTTTTGAATTATAGAAATTTTTTTTATATGAATAAAATAATAAAAAATAAATTTAGTACACATCAATTTGTATATAGAATATGGAAATCAAATAACCATTTTTTTTTTAATTTACAATTTTTTTTTTCATAAAAATTTATAATAATATATAACCCTTGCGATTTCATTACTCTTCCTGGAAACCTCAAAACATATACAGTGGCTCACAGCTTATTTCGTGCAGTGGTATAGTAAAGCTTTAAAGACGTATTCCCGCTAAACCAGTAAAAATATCCAAAAATTTAAGTAAGGTCTTATTTATTAGTCATTCATTATTTATTAAGGCACTTCATTATTTTTCTATTCAAACAAATAATATTTAAAACTAAAGCAAACTAAAATAACTGCCCTTTTCTATGTCACAGGTTATTTCTGGAATATGTCTTTAAAGTTTTACTATACCACTGCACGAAATAAGCTGTGAGCCACTGTATATGACCTACGTATGATGAAAGATATTAATCTTTCAGTTGATAAAATATATATTGCCAAGTCTCCTAGCAAGTAATGTGTAGGCGCAAAAGAGTGAAAGAGATAGAATCACTATATCTAATCACTAAATATATTCATATATACATCATAATAGATATTTTATTTTTTCATATTTCATAATTTTTTCTGTATTTATTTATAATTTACTAATTTATTTTATTTATTTATTATATTATTATTATATTTTAATAAATAAACTTTTCCCATATACTTTTTTTAGCCTACCAATTAGTAAGTTTTCTTTAAACTTTTCATAGCTTTTTCATTCTACAGTTTACGATTCCAAGTTCATTCAATATAATCATATATAAATCAGCCAGGGTAACATTCTTGCCAGCTAAAGTTGAGTTAGCTAATGTAATTCTTATAAGAATATAACTCAGTTCAAGACTTATTTCCGACTCTACTCTCTAATAATCAACAGCTGCAACTACTGATTATTCAGTTAAACGAATTTCTATGTGTATGCATTGCCATATCAAAAGAAAGAAACTATAAAAAAAACATTTTGAAAATAAAAATGCAAACTGAAAAAAAAAAGAAAATCAAACTGACCATATATTTATAGCTTTATCGCTAGCGATTTATTGTAGCTAAATCAAGGCGGCAGCTAGTTGAGCTCTTGCTTGTGATGAGGCGCCCTTCCACAGAGGCTGCGCCCACTCGAGGTAGGTGCCACAGGTTCCTCGTCAGCTGTCGCCGTGGGGTAGGTTCAATAACCCGCGGCTGCAGACTTTGCAACGCGCTGCCTGCCACCTCTGCCAGCTCGGTCGAGTCTGGTCTGCTCTTCCCGCTGCTAATGGCTTGCCACACTTTACATTAGCGTCACAATTTATTGGCCGGCTGTTGATGCCAATGCTGCTGCTGCTGGTGCTGGATTCGCTGCGGCGGCTAGTCGTGACGTGGTTCGTGGGTTGACTGCCTCCCGGCCCACTTGGCCGTATGCTTTACGCATGCTTGGTAGCTAAAATGGTCATAATAATAATAAAAATTTTCTGCCTGGCCGGAGTGGGGGCTGCGGCGAGGCGTCTGAGCGCATGTTTGACGCATCAGATGACGGCAACAGGTTACGCAGTATCTGAGCAGCATCCCATGCTGATCTCGTTGCAAGTGCGTAAGCAGCAGCAGCAGCAGCAGCAGCAGCAGCAGCAGCAGCAGCAGCAGCAGCAGCAGTCGGAGTTGGAGTTGGAGTCGACTACGACCGGTTTATGGTTTATGTCAATGCATTGGCAGGTGTATGCTGCTCCATTTATGCCAGCTCTAGCTGCTGCTCCACCTCCAGTTCCAACTCCAGCTGCCCCGAAACTGGCTTGGATGCATGTATTTGAATTGATTTTGGGAGGCAAGCGCGCAATGTCAATATGGCCATGAATTTATGTTTAATAAATGCAGTCAACTGGCAACTCTTTAGGCTTTCCGCATTCCTCGCCCAGTAGTGACTGTTAACACCCACAAGAAGACGACGGCAACGGCAGCGGCTGCCATTGTGCAGCCAAAGCCGAGGCTGAAGCTGCAGCTGAAGCTGAAGCTGAAGCCAACAAATTCTCCAAGAGGCGGCGGTGGCGGCTCCTTTGTGCCTTTGGTCAGCGCGCTGCAGTTTTAGATTATTTGTTGCTGACAGCTTCATGAAATATTTATTATTATGGTATGAGTATGGGTACGGGTCGGGGCAAAGGCTTGAGCTTGAGCTTGAACTGGGGCTTGGGCTTGGGCTTGGGCTACGCTCTCAGCCCGCTATTCCAGCTCTTTGTTTGCAGGTGTTGGGGGTGCAGCAGCAGCTGCTGCTCCAGACAATTGCCTCGGCATAGGCAAAGCAGTTCGCGCTGGCTACCAAAATTGAGAATTGAGGTGTTTGCCGCTGCGCACCAAACTTGAAAGTCAAAACGCCGAACACGAACCCGAACTGCGAACAGCGAACACTCGAACATCGAACGCCGAACGCCGAACGCCGAGGATCAAAGAGAGCTCCAGAGCCGGAACAATGCTGCGTTAAAGGTAATTGTTTGTCAATTACTTGACTCCCGGCCAAGCGCGTGGCCATTTTTGCATTGGCCGGAGAGAATGTAGCTCACAGACTCTGACTGCTTCGAGCCGCCTCTGTCTGCCAATGTATTTGTATCTGTATCTGCATCTGTATCTGTGCCTGGGCCCGGCCTGGCCTGGGCCAATTATAGCTGCTTGCTCGTTAGCATACACGAGCTGTATCCGTATTGCCATCGCAATCGCTGCCGATAATCGCGCAGAGTGTAAAATTATTTAATTCCTGCTTATCGCTGCCGACTGCTGCCTGCCCCCGTGAAGAGTGTGTGAAAATGTTCAAGACTTTGTTATCTGCTGCGGACTACGATATATATCACAGGTATGGCTATGCCTGATTTGTTATACTCTTTTTCAGTTACTTGCTGCTGGGGCACCCTCAGCCCAGCATGCAATTATGATTCTTCCATCATCGTGGATTAGAAAAGTCTGTTAATCTCTGCAACAGTTGTACACCTTACAGTAAAACGTGAGATCTGTCAGCAATCGAACAACTTTCTTGCAAGTCTCTTCAGCTAAACTTCAATTTGACAAAAAGAGTCAGCGATAGTGAGGAAAGTTATTCAGGAATAAGATACTTAGTTAATAGTGATGAAAGGTTTAGGGTTTGAGAATAAGATACTTAGTTTATTGTAATGAAATATGTTTAAGAATAAGATAGCCACTTAATATTGAGGAAAGTTACTTAAGAATAATATAGCTAATTAATCAAAGTTATTTGCAACGACGCGTCGCGACGCCAGTGAGACGATGAGTAGAAGAGAGTCTCAAGAGCAGAGAAGATATTAAAAAAATATTATAATAATAATATTTCTATCACAAACATTTACATGATTTATGCTAAATATTTTTATTAAAAATAAAAATAAGTATATTTAGCTTGACTGCTAACATTATTGAATTTAATTAACATTACAATAGTAGTAATACTATTGAGCAAAAAAAGTAAATCTTGTGTTAAACAGAATAATTTTCCAAAAATTTGAAACAAATATTAAGTTTATTATTTAGAAGAATAATATAATAGGCAAAGAAATGAAAAGATTTCTTGATTTGCTTATATAGATTTTATTTTTATGCGTCGTCAAAGTCGAAGCTGCGAGCACTCAATCAATTTTGCTGACCACTGCATATACACTATAGATTATATATGTATATATATTATATTTTATTATTAGTTATTCATATTAGATGTAGATATATAGTTACTAAACTGCATTGCTTTGTTCAATATTTTATTGTTCGGATACAGTACTATTTGTATGACCGCGGCTGTACTACATGTATCAGTATTTGGAAAATCTCTCTCTCGCTCTCTCTCTCTCTCTGTCTCTCTCTTTCTTCCTCTCTCTCTCTCTTTCTCACACTTTTAATATACTCTAAGAAGAGTGTTATAAATTCGAACTGTTAACTGCATCTAACTCCTTTGTGTTGATATTGTTGTTCATTTTGTTTCGTTTTGTGTGTGTTTGTGTGTATTCGTGTGTGTGTTAGTGTGTGTGTGCCACAGTTACACAGAAAAGTAATTTCGAGCATGTTGCTGCAATCAGACGATTCTGCCGCCGTTGCCGCTGACTGAGAGATGCTTTGATATGGCCTCGTTCTGCTGGCTGTGCCACATAAAGTTGCAGTTGAAGTTGAAGGTGTTGTCTGTGGCTTGGTCAGTGGCTGCCACGGCTTCTGCTATAGCTGCCGCTGCTGCCGGTGCTGCCGGTGCTGCTGTTGCTGCTGCTCTTAATTGCTTGCTATTTTCAAATGCTGGGCGCTTTCAATTTATCACATGTCTGTGACATCTGCAGTGACATTTTATTAGGCGATAACGATAAATTTACAAAGATTTATTAAGTGGCAGCGGGCAGTGGGAAAACTGCGTCAGCCTCGTCTGCGCTAATTCAAACAAATTAAATGAAAATCTCGAAAATTATTGATCGCATGCGGCATGCGGCAAGTGGCAAGAGGCAGGAGGCAACTGTGGTCGGGTTTAACGAACGCGCTAATGAGCTGCTCAACTGCTCAACTGCTCAACTGCTCAGTTGCAACGATCAATTTGTTGTCATTGTTTATGCAACAAAAGCATCGCAATCATAAAGGGGTTTGCCCGGGGCTGTTTATAAGCACAGATTGCTCTATTGCCAGCATGTGGGCAGCGGCGGCTGGCAATGCCATGCGGGTGTTGGTAATTGACTTGGATGCACTCATAACAGACTCCGCTCAGCGAGTTTATTCAACGGGCGTTTGGCAACTTGCAACTGGCAACTGGCAACTGGCAACTGCCAGTCACCATTGAAGCGGGCGTGGGTGATCCTAGACGGGCGGAGGAGAAACAATCCTTAACAGCAAATTATGCAAATTTAGCGACTGCCATGAGATCAGAGACCAGAGCAACTGCTGGCTGGCTGTCTGGATGTCTGGCCAAGTCTGGCCTCCGGTCTGGTCTAGTCAGCTCTGTCGTCTGCTCTTGTGGGTGGACAATGTGACAAGCGTCGTCGTGAAAAACAACAGTTTACTTGCCACAGAGTCTGCCACAGCCACAGACCCTGACAAGCTCAGTGTTCGCTGCTCGCTGTTGGCTGCTTGATGCTTGAAGCGCTGCCGCACTCGAGGCCTCTAGCCAGACAGTTTTACTGTCTTAACTGAAAATTTATATTATTTCATGCAATTTGTCATCGTTTTGCCAGCAGAAGAAAGATGGCTTTGTATGGGTTTCGGTTTTCTGTTTTCTGTTTTCAGTTTTCAGTTTCTTTCCTTATGCCTTGCATCATTTACTTTGTTGCACGATATGCGGTTTGTTAGCTAAACACGGCTTACGACTCAGCCACACACACGGATGAAGTGGGAATCGCTGTAGCTTATGACAATGCTGAAATGTGATCACGTTTTAGAATGTTTGCTAAATGACAAAACAATTAAAACGATATCAAGCTCGAATCATTAACGAGACTCTGACTCACTGCGGAGTTGTTTGCTTTACTGACCCAGCGAAGTTACAATTGAATGCAACAGGCAACCTTCTACAAAATTAATTTACAACATGTTTTATGTATCACTATAGAGTAGACCAATAATGTCTTTAGACAGGAGTATCAATATCATAATACAAACAAGTTGTATAATAATATTATTCCATTATTTATACATATTTTTAATGCAAAATTATAGCTATATAAATCATAATGAGACATTTTATTACATTTACTTAGAAAATTACCAAAACTCGAGTCAACTTAAAGATAAACAATTTAATATATAGCCTTAAAAAAACACCGACCCAGAGGGGTTATTCATTTGCATTTTCGCTATCTATACCAGAATTCACAGTCATGTGTGGTCGGTGATATTATTGAAAGGAAGCTTGAAAATGGTTAATAAGAAAAAATTGTTGATAGCTGCTTGTAACATGTTCAGCTCCAATAAAGTCAGCCTACAGTAAACTATATGCCTTAAACATAGTTTACAAACTCCAATCCTATTTAATTTTATTCTATTTTGCATTTATGAATTTATTCATATATTTATTTATTAATATTATTTTTATTTATTTATTTATTTTATTTATTTATTTATTTTATTTTTGGTTTAGTTTTGAAAGCTTGTTATTATAGCTCAGGATTGCATCTAAAATAATAATTTTCATACAGAATTAACTTATTTTTGCCAATTCCTCTTTAAAACTTGAGATTTTCTGCTTATATGATAGTTCCTGATATTTTTTCCATGCATGCTTACAATGTGCAACTGGGTTTCGATAAGAAATCCCCTTTAGTGTCAGGATCAAGAGTTTAATGTAATGCGCCGTAATATATATACCGGCTATTTATTAGAGTTGAGTTTGATCTTCATTGTCTTGTTGAAAATCACATATTGATTAAGGGAACCAAACCGAGCAAGTCAATTTCCCTTTTCAATATCAATGCAATGAAGATGTTCGTTAATAATTTTCTAACTTCCAACTCCTCCAGCAGTCATACGACCTCACCATGTACATATACCTTATTTTAGCCCAATTTAACTACTTATAAAGTCCATATGGAACTTTAAAAAAATTCTAAATTTTTCTTCATTCCTCTGCCAAATGCACATGATATTTACAACATGTCTCGCTCAATCATTTTTTTTTTTTTACCAATTTTCCAGTTAATTTTCTTTTTTTGTGGAGGAGCTGGCAAAATGCGGCGTGCGACATTCAGAAAATATGTGGCACATAATTGTGTTTGCATATTTACATGCATTTAGAGAGTTATTAAATTGGAAGATTTATGAAGCTCGTGTGGGCGTTGCGACGACACGCGTCGTTAGTTGTCTTAGCGGGTTTTGGGCGTGGGCGTGGGTGTGGGTGTGGGCGTGTCACTAGCTAAGAATTAGAAGATTGGAATATGGTGCGACCTTTAGCTCTGTTGTTGTTAAAGTAAATTTTATAACCTGGAAACTCCTACGAAGCGTGGCACGTCCGTTCTCTCCCTTTCTCTCTCTCTCTCTCTGTCTCTCTTTCCCATTCTCTGCCTTTCTTTTGCCCTACAATGTTATTCGGCTTTATAAAGAGAGCTTCGTTGCAGGCTTGAAACCAAATTGATATTACACTAATTAAAATGCAATAAAATATCGCTGAAATTGCCATTCATAAATCATTACGACTGCCGCAGTTGAGGCACAAAGCAACACATGGAGCTTGAGCTGGGAGCTGGCAGCTGGGAACTGGTAGGTGGAGTGGGACTTGCAGCTATATACAATTGAAGATTGAGGTGTGAGCCGACAAAGGAAATAACGCTCCTGCAATTTGCTTGCAAAAAGCGATGCGCTCATCATCATTAGAGCTTGGGCCGGAGCTTTCGAGTGAGCTATCGTATGCGCTGCTCATATACTATTTGCTTTATGATTTTGTTAATTCAGCATAGATAGCCGCCAAGTGGTCGGGCTGTTGTGGGAAAGTTGGAATTGGCATTGGCGAGCGCGATCCCGAGGGAGAGCTTATTAAAATCGCGAGTTTGGCTCAAATATTCAACAAAAGCTGGCACATCTGGAAATTATATGCGTAATTTGCGAACAATGGCGTCGTCTTCATGTACTCGGCTACCTGGTACGTTAATCGGCAATCAATATACGATACGGCTCCGACTGCTGGTACAATCGGAGCCACGGGCAGCTGCCACAGGCGCGCCCATTAAACATAAACAAAATTAAGTGACCATTAAAATGCCATAAACTGGCGACGGCAACGGCGACGGCGTTCATGGCCATGTCTCTGGATGGGCCTGGATTAACTTTGGCCAGCATTGAACAGGCGGCATTTGAAAATCTGCACCAAGCATCAGCATCCAGCATCCAGCATCCAGCATCCAGTATATATTGCTTCCCCAGCGACAGCTTCCACAGCCGATGCCTTTGCCCTGGATGAGCATGAAGGGGCACTTTCGTTTAATGCTGTTGCTCGTCGGCCCACATAAATCGTGTACTTGCCGCTTGTAGCTTTCAATTTGTGACTAGCCGCAGTCCGACTGGAGCTCACCAAAGCGAACCGATCCGAAGATGCAGCCCTGGCTGCGCTTTGCCAATGCTGAGTGCTGAGTGAGTCCAGCAAAGTGCTGCGTGGGCGCATCGCGCCACTTGAGTCAAGCGAAGTAAAGCGCTGTCGCATCAGAGCAGCGTCCTCCCACCTCGTCTGACCGCTTACGCAAAATGTTTCAATTAAGCCAAACAGAGCGCTCCAGACATGGCAGCCGTTGGAGCTGGAGGGCGACACGTTGCGCCGGAAGTTGCCTGCGTTGGTCGAAGCGCTGAGAAATGGCAGCGCGGCACGCAAATCATCAACCAAAACTTGCTTCGGGTCCCATTGGAGTCCCAGCAGAGTCGAGGCCGGGATCCCACTCAGCCAGGTGCCAGGTGCCAAGCCGCGGGTTGCCTGATATCTTAGCAGTGTTTGGCTAGCTGCTCTGATTATGGGCGCTGTTCTCGTGATTGATTTATCGGCTCGGCTGCCCAGCTAATTGAGTTACATTAAGTCGCTGCACTCTCTTTTTTAGCCGCTCTCACACACTGTCAGGCGGTCTCCGTTTGACGTTGAGCCAGGCTTGAGCTAAGCTGCCGATGACGAGCCTCGACGAGGCCCGACTTATATGGCTAAAACGCGCCATTAATTGCAGCGCCACTTTAATATTTATTGTCAATTATTGCTACTTTAATTGTCAATTATTAAAAATTGCAGCAGTCGCTGACGTCGCGACGTCGTTCACGTCTGTCGATGTCTATGGAAAATGGATGCACGCGGCGTATGCGCAACGCACTCCGCACTGCTAGGCTGCCACGCTGCAGTTTCCGCCAGGTCTCAATCAATGCGTAGCTCAGGTGCCACATTGGATTCCCAGGCATCGGTCAGCTGTCAAGGCTTCGCGCCGGCTTCACACGCTTTTTGGGCTGCACTGAACTGAACCGAACCGAACCGCGCCGAGCTGAGCTGAGCCGGGTCGTGTCGGGTCGAGTCGAGTCTGGTTGGTATTGCAGCTGGGAATTATCTGCATTGCAGCTGGGGCCAAATGTGAGATCTCTGCTTTCCGCTTTTTCGGTAGCTAAGGGAGCGCGTAATCAATTATCTCTGACAGGGGCGCAATCACAGGCTCCATTAAAGCTGATCTGTGATGGAAGCCTGAATCTTGTTACCTTAACCATCAGCACCAGAAGCAATTCAATTGTGAGCCAAAGTTAATTGAAAATTGTTTTGCGAACTGCCCTAAATATATTTATTATAATGCTAATAAGCTGCTTAGCATGAGCAGCCAGGGAGGAGAGAAAGAACAAGTTTACGCTTAGCTCGCGCCTTGGCAAAGCAAACTAAAATTCAACTTAATACACAAATTGTGCTTAAGTTACTTTAATAAACTTTAAAATTGAACAAAAGTTTTTAGAATAAATTTGTTTTTTACAGTCCCAGGTCATTGCTATTCAACTGAGATATTAATTAGTTTAATTTGTTAAAGATTTATTTTATGCTTTTGCACAATTTGGATTAATAAGGAAAAGTGTTGAATTGCTAAATTACTATAAAAGTTGATTGAATAAATATAAATAAATGGCTTAGAATATTAATATAGATTATAAATACAAATAAATAATTTATATATACACAACTTTATTACTTTAAATTTGTTCATTCAGCTTTCAAAGTTCTTAAAGCTTAAAAACGAAAATTAAAATTCATTAATTTATTTTCGCATGCAACAACAACTCAACCTTTTGCTTCATTCATAAGAAAACAAAATTTTGCTGCTGCCCGTATCTCATTTTTTATTGAGGGTATTTAAAGAGTATTTCAGTTTCGATGCGCCACACATTTGCATCGTTACGCATTTTACTGCTTCATACAGATGATGATGAGAGGACGATTCTCTTCGATTGCAGGTGCTAACAGCTGAAGTAGCCGCTGAGTCGATTTTTACAACCTGGCACCATTTCATATTGATATATATCAGGTGCAATCAACGTCTGTGGATTGCAATCGCTACTCTTTCTCTCTCTCTCTCTCTCTCTCTCTCTCTCTCTCTCTCTCTCTCTCCCTCCCTCTCTCTCTCTCTCTCTCTTGTACACTGAGAAAAAGCTGAGCTGCACGATCAAGGCTGAACGGCGGGGACAGCTGCATCTGATGATGGGCGCTGATGCATCGGGCTGCGTCTCGCCTCTCCGACTGTTACGTGGCGCTGATTCGGCTCATTATTTATTGTTTAGCTGCCCCCTTCGGGCTGCCTCTGCAACGAGCGGGCATTGATTTTGTGGACAGCTGGCGGGCTTCTTGCGTAATTGCCCATGTGGCAAACAAATTGGAATCCGCCAGCCAGCCAGCCAGCCAGCCAGCGATGCAGCAGGCCGCAGTCAACGTCTTGCTACAAGTGCGCCGGCGTTGCCAATTGTTGATTTAGTGGTATCTGGCAGCGTCTAATGCAGCGATTGATCGCACAATTAACGGGTTAAACATTTTGACAAACTACAAAATGCCGGACGATTTGTCTCAGCCAGGTGCTGCTCCACTGTGGTCCGCCTGTGGTGGGAGTTGGGCGTGCACATGGAGCAAAAATGCAATATGCACGCGCGTAAATCAACAGGACATGCCGCAAAAAGATGGGCGAGGCAAGCATCACTTGCCACCTGGTCGTTGCTTCTAATCAAGTCTACGAGACGAACGACCACGTGGACGACGCGTCGGTTTGCTGCTGTGTTTGCATCCTGGCTGCCCGCCTCATAAAACCCAAATGAATGTCTGCCGTTGCAGGAGCTGCTGCCTCGCAAAAACTTTACGACAAGCCACACAAATTGGATGCTCTCGTTTTGGGGAAGAGACTCTCGATTCGTCCTCTGCCATTGAGGGTATATTGACTTGGCTGAAATGTTAAAAGTTAAATTTTTTTTTTCATAATTTATAAAATAAAGTACGTTAAGCATTTTTATTGAGACTCTACTCTAACCTTCTTGTAATAATAATATTCACTCGAAAGTGTAGCTTAATCGCTGTTCATGATTTTTCTTTCCTCAGCTTAGACTTATTCAAGTAGTTCGATTGGTTATTTGAAGAGCATCAAAAGTTCGTTGTTTGCTCTGCAGTTTGGTTTCTTGTTTTATGGGTCACACGGCAGCCACTTGCACTCGCATCATGTTGACGCTGATCACCGGGGCAGGTGGCAAAGCGCTTGAAGAATGTCCGCAGCTCGTCACTGGCCGTTGGCCATTTGCATGCTCTCGGGCAGCCTATGTACGTATTCGGGGCAGAAATGAAATGCAATTTTAGCTAAGCACAGGGCTCTTATCATTTGTGTAGCATCAGTGCAGAAATTAAATAAAATTGCTGTCAAAGAGCCAAACGGCGAAACTTGTAGGAGGAAGCCACCAACGCTGTCATCTGCCGATTCCAATCGTCTGTGCGGCTGCTGTGCTCCGTTTGGCAGCGCCAAGCGGGCGCTTCTGATTGGTATCAGCACCATGGTGCAGCACCCGTTGCACCACCCGCCTCCTGCTAATGGCTACAGGGCAGCAGTTCTTAGTTTCCCACACTCACGCAGCCAATGCGACATTTTCTAAATCGAATAGATGCCAAAAAATAAAGAAAAAAAAAAAAAAAACACTCAAAGACAAACCGCAAAAGACTATAAAGATTTTTAATATGCGAGCGTCAGATAACCGAGGTGCACCGAGAGACGCCCGACGTTGGCGCAGGGGCCGAGCAAAGCGCAGCTGCTGTTGCATTAATTACACCGCACTGCGCCTTGGGGCAGGTCGGCAACGGAGACATCAGACGGAAACCAGCTTGGCCGGCTCTGGTCTCAGCTCTTAGCTGTTCCCTGCTGCCTGCTGCCTGTTGGCTTTTGGCTGTTAACTGGCCTAGCGAAAAGCACCCGCATATTGCCGTTCAAGCTGCGATAGACCGCGCATAAAATTCATAGCTTTTTGAATGTCATTTGTCGTTAATGGACCACAAGTTTGTTTCAAATTGACTTGAGAATGGCCCAACTGAAAGCCAACTCAAATAAATTGCAGCAACAAAATTGTGAACCGATAACGTTGCTTCACTTCTCTCACAGATCAAATATGAAATATGATAAATTCTGGATTTGTGAAATATGCAGTAGAAGAGCTGTTAACAACGATAGTATCGAAGGAACTAAACTTTTGCGATAGTTCGGGAGATTTTGTTCGATGTTAATACACATTTTTATTTTATTGCTAAAGTTCCTTACAGATTCATAATAAATTAATTAATAAATATTAAGATCAAAATAAAATTTATTTAAATTATTTCAAGTATTAATAACTATTTTAAAAAATTAATAAAATGAAAAGTGGGTTTTATTAGTATTAACTCAAAATATTTTAGAAATTAAATTTTCGTTTGAGTTTTCAATGGAACCATCGATAGTATCGATGAGAGAAACCATTGGATGATGGTTTTTCAGCTTAGCTAAGCATCATATCTCATTTCATATGTATATATGTATGTACATCTGTATGTATGTATATTCAAATACATTTCACCAACATCTCACGTTTTTTAAATATTTACATAACCCGAAGTATATCTGATAAGGGAACACATATTCAAAGAATCCTCATATTTGGAATCCATATAATAAGCTTGTTTCTTTGGTAATAATATTCCGCATCCATGGCTAAAATTGCTTTACTTTTTATGTATTTATTTTCATTGCCAATCAATTCTTGCTGCAGATCATTAGTAAGGAATTGCAAGGAGCAGATTACATCTGTTGTAAACAACATTTGTTTCAGATATTCCATGTACGATCAGCTCCAAAACAAACCAAACCAATTGTTAGCCAAGAGCCGCCTGCTTACCGTAATGGTTTATACATCTGACGGACCATATTCACTGCAACTTTCTGAGGAAAACTGTCACAGTTATGTGGAGGAGCTTAAGGGAGACGAGCTGTGTATAAATTATGCCTTGTAGAATGTATCTCATCGGCACCCGGTCCTATTACGTCCTCCCGTCCGAGGAATGGCATCACAGTCCATTTTCATTGCCCTCGGTGCTGGCAATCGGCGATTACGCCGCCACGATAAGCATATTGGTCGCATGTAGCTGGCCTAAGATTCAGTCGCTGGCGCACTAAAGTGGCAACAGCAATTTGTAGTAGAGTGAACGTGTAGTGACCAAAACGGCAGCAAAGTTTTTGCTGCTGCTGCTGCTGTTTAATTAATAGAGAGTTGTTCCATGGACTCTCGGGTCTGGCGACTGCTGACCACTTGCATATGATCAATACGTGTTGATTAGTGTCTCGTATCGGGCTCGTATCTCGGCGCACGGCTTTTATGGCTCGCTCTGCTGACAATTTTTTACCATATGAGCTACGCTACGGCCTTCATTGCAGCTTTTGTCACATAAATCAAGCTGCTGTGTATTGCAGCTGCAAGTCAAAGCAAAATCACCCAAAAAATTACAGAAAAAAGAACAAATTCAATAGCGGGTGTTGCCCGTTCCCAGCCTTTGACGCAGCGACAACGGGTTTACCTCCCCCTCTCACTCGCCCTCTCTTTCTGTCTTGCTCACTCCTTTGAACGACCTTAGAAAATATGCAATTGTCTGGCATTAATTTATCGCTAGCTATGCATTTAAATTGCAGGCATAAGGCCATTGAAATCAATGAGCTGCTAAGGTCGTGTCTCGTGTGTGGGTGTAGCAAGAATTCTCAATGCCCAGACAAACTCTGCCACGACTGCAACGGCTGCACCTGTTGCAGCTGCAACTCCGACTTTAGCTCTAACTGCATTTCCGTCTGTCTGTCTGTCTATCTGTCTGTCGACTCGAGGCCCCAATGCGCATGCAAATTTGTGATTAAGGTCAGCTGGCATCATCAACTATGGTCGCAGCGACCGCCTCGGGTTCATCTCCAGTTCGTCTGCAATTGCTCGTGGGTGCTCAGGGCAACAGCAAGCGCTGTTGCCAGCCAGACGCACAGCCAGCGGCGATGCGTGCACGGCTCGACAGTTAATCTGTAGATGTGAATGGTAAAGGGGTCTGTCTAAGTATTCAAGCGGACTTTGCTGGAGCTTCGAGTTGCTTAGGCATGTCTGCAAGCCAGAAGTGAACATTTGGAAATGAGAGGAATTTTCGATCTTGGACAATCTGAACAGCAACGATGCATAAGCACACCTGTTCGACAATTACATATACTTCAAATTGTTCGAATATCAGATTTAGAAATTTGTTTTGTTATTTCCAACTTAATTAAAATCAATGAATTCTCACATATTGCTTAAGAGAAACTCTTTGAAATCTCTAAAAAATGAGAAAACGAAATGTTTCTTGGATTAGGAATAGTTGGAAAATGCTTTCCTTTGGAATATATACAAATATAATATAGTCTTAAACAAGCAAATATTCTGAATTCAAAAGTATGAAATATATACAAATATGTAGGTAGATAATTCTGCTTCTAATGGTCAACTTGATAATGTCCACCCGGAAATCAAGTGCTATTAAAAACCAATACAATATGAGACTGTCAGTATATCATGTGCGAAATATTTATGTGATTATATTAACGTAAAACTTTTGTGTGAATGGATTTGAAAGGCAGACGAACTTAGCCTGCGATGCAAATTTTTTGTTTTCAATCAAAGATGCTCAATGGCCTCGAAACTAGATATCAATACGTACCAATATAATCTGAAAGCAGATAAAGTCAAATCAATACTAAAATTCATAGCTTATGAGATTTTATATCATAGATATGCATAATGATTTTATAAATTAATTGGAATACTGCTTAAGAACGAGGTAGATAATGCCGAATGAGCCATCTATGGCCATTCTATTTCTTATGTTGATTTGACTGTCTTCCACAATATTTACTTTTATATGCTAAGCATCAGTGGAAGCTAAACTATTTCAAATTGAAGGATTAAGCGTATTAGCTATAACTCTTTTTTCCAATACTTGTTCCAACATGCTTAACAAGCCACTTAAGATGAGCTGTGAACGACCCCGGTCTGTATTATTGAGACTTATTATACTTGCCTAGGAAACCAATAATTGTGTGTTGAATCGACGCCTTCTATCTGAATGTTTGCGCTAAGCCTATAAAACGGCCATCAGGCTTAAATTTAGCAGTGTTGAGTAATAAATATGAATTGGTCTACAAATTTGTTAAGTTCCTTTATTAACTGATTTTGAATACATACTTCAATTTATTAATGAATTAATGAATGTCAAATTAAAATATTCTTGGTAACCAGAAAACAGATAATATTTTACAGATTGTGTTGTTTTACTTATTGATTGTCAAGGATTAAACTTGATTATGAATGAAGTGAAAGAATGGGATGTAGTTTGTAGCAACAAATGAGCCTGAAAGTGCAGATCGTGGTTAATTGAGTCAAGAACTATGGGTCTTGGTATTTACATGATTAAGTAGAGCCAGCTCTACGACGAGGGCAGACGAAAATCAATAATTACTTTTATGATTTTTATTTTCAAATTCAGATCGAAAGCAATACATTTGATTAACAGCATTATCCTGTATGTTAGCCCGATTGTTTAAGGACTCTAGTTAGGGACATGAGGCTAACTTAATAAAAGTAAAAGTAAACAGCATATTTAATGAGCAATATCTTAGTTAGGAGTTACATGTCGGTAATGGCCAGTTTTATATGCTCGCCTAACTCCAAGAAACAGACAGTTTCCGTTCCCAGAGCGGTCTACAATCTTCCAGTTGGTAGTTAACTAACACCGCGGGGTACACTTCCGGCCTTAAAATGTGTGCCATAAAAGCGTTCACTCGGAAGCCTGTTTATTAAATACGTTTTGGTCTTTGCTCATTTAATGGACTGCAAAATAGCTTTACCTTTTACCCACAAGCGTATGCAGCTCGTGCTCTATAGTTTTATCCGACTTTTGAATTAATTTAATTTTTATTTTTACTAGTAAGCTGCTAAACATTAAATAGTCTGCTAAAGCTTTCAAATGATATACATAAATAATCTATAGATAGTTATAGTTGGTATAGATAGTTGATGATTTTACTATGTTCCTGACTTATAAATTAACATTTAATGGAGATATTTATGTATGAAATTAATAGATTCTTTTTGCTGTTCTTAATGCTGTTTTATAACAGCCGCTAAGAGGTAAAACTAGTTTAAGTCTTATATAATTTGGGCGTGGCGACTACGTGCTCGGACTTAAAGATGAGTTGCTATCAGGGGCTTATCTAGTTGCTTGCCAGATTCAGACGCAAAAAGTTCGACGATATGTCTGCTAATTTGTTTGCATTGGTATGTCTTTATTTTCTCTACATATTTTCAATAATTTATTTTGTTTTCTATACAGTGTTTAATTGTCTTAAATGCCTATTTGGCAATAGCGACATTAGCACCGCGACGTCAAGACAACTACGTTCAGCTGGAGCCCATTGGAGACAACAAATATACGCTCAGGTAGATGGAGTTGTATTAAAATTTGTTTCTATATACATATATCTTTAAATACTCGTTCGCACTGTAGTCAGTTATAAATAGCAGTTTCCGCATTGTGAGCGTAAGTGTAAGGTGTAAGCGAAAATCTCTTAGCTGTTTTTACTCGTATGAAAAGCTCTCAGCTAAAAATTAAACATATGAAACATTGAAACTATTTATCACAGTTCTTCGGATAGAAGATGCAATGTAGCCAAAAAATATAGATATGTGCTTTTGTATATAATACTCATACTAAAACAAATGAGGAAGCTCTAGTTTAGACTGCTCGGCTTTGAGATCCCGTAAACCCTTCTTCGAACGAATAATATTCCAAGAATTATTCCATTCATTTCTGCACGCGTAGCAAACTATACATGTACAAGCACGCACACACACACACACGCTGATCAACGCGGGTATGTTCTGCCACGTGGGCTTTGCTTTGGGAATTTATATGATTAATAATTTTGTTTCTAGACGGGCAATCATAATCAAACTTTCAGATTATGATCATGACATTCACAACTACATATGTACTTTGACTAGCAAAACTGTAACACGAAGTCAATGTCGTAACTTCAAAGGACTGTATTTTCGCTTCTACTTTATGGATTATTACGATCTTAGATCTTTTGTGAGTACAGTATTTTAGCTCAATTTTCAAACAATTTTAACTCATTCGGTTGGCTGGAAGAAAAATGCGAACAAAAAATGTGAAAATAGTCATGTTACAGTTTTGCACTCCGACTAAGTTTTCAACATATAATATATATATATATATATATATTATTTTTTAATAATAGATATACACCTTTTTTGATTTTTTTTTTATTCAAAAATACGATTTAACATACTTTTTGTGTATCGTCCCGTCATTTCAGCAGGAATCCTGTAACAGACTCCTCAGTCCTCTCCTGCAACTCCATTATTCACATGACCTAATAGGTTTTCAATGGGGTTTATATCTAGATATTACGAAATCTACTTAATATTTGCTTTGATATCCATTGTTGATGATGCCTTCAGGCAAGCATTCAATTCATCTGCAGGTGTTCCACGGGGAATTACTGGCAACGTCTGCCTGAAATTGCCTGCCAACAATATCATCAAATTGCCAAAGATGTTATTTCGTCGAAGATCAGTACGGCATATTATTTTGAACGCCTTCCTGCAATGTATCAACATTGTATTCCAGCTCTCGATTTAATTCTTGGTTAAATGCATCATGCATCGATCAATTTGGCGTAATCATTCCTACTTCAATCAGTAGCTTATTTGCTAGAGTCAAGCATTGATTCTCAATCAGAATCAATCCTTCGTTGTAGATTTCATCGGTTATTTGCTTGCAACTTTTCAATAATTCGACTTTAAAACCTTGCAAGTTGGCATGAAGCCGGTTTCTCGAATGATATTGGCTCCAAAAGAAGTCATGCGGAAGAAGTTATTGTATTCAAGGATGCGTTATTGTATTCAAGGATGCGTTGAAGAAAATGGTTGGAATCGAGATCAGTTCCTTCGATTAATGGTTTTAGTGACTATGGTGGTGTAAGTCCTGGGATCCAGTTTGACTTTTAATCTGGCGCAGCACATTCCAGCCGTTTCTCTTTTGAACTTTAAGGCATTACAATATCGGCATACAGTTGTCATTGGTCCAATTTCTACCTTGTCATCACCACTGTAGTTCGCAGTGGGATCACATTGGAATGCCAAGCGATTGTATGATGCCAATGATCTTCGTGTGCTCACGCGTTGTCTCAATCGGTCATTTTCTCTTATTACATTTAGTCTTTCTTCGCTTAAGTTCTGTGAATACAATTGTTGCTGGCTTGCTGTCTAGTGCGGCGGCCGATGTTTGCACGTCGTGCTATCGGCATTTTGGACTATGGACAGATTGTTGAATTTAACCTCAAATGCACGATCCACATAATTTACACAGTTAAGAACAAATGCCTGCTGTTGAAGTTGTATAAAAATTTGTCCAATACATGTGCAATTTTATTTTTATTCGTCGTATAAATTTAATTTAGAAGAATTTTGTTTTCTTTCTTTTGGATTGTGTTTTTATTTTTATTTGTAGAAATTTAAATTAGAAGAAAAGATTTTTTTTATGCTTTAGTTAATTTGTACAAAGGCGAACTGAACAAACCAAATTTTTAACAGCCAGATATCGTGCGATTCGATGTGAAAGCCTACTTAATTCAGAGTATAAAAAGCATACAATTTACTGTTTAATATAGTTTGGTTTTCTTATATTTTATTAAATTTTTTCTTTGATATAAACCTCACGGAGCCCGAGACCTTTCCAACAAATGCAAAACCGTGGATATCGGTTCATGCGTTCTGCAGTTATAGCGTCAGAGAGAAAAACCCGACCCCTGAACCCATTGAAAATGGAAAATAAGGGTATAATGGTTTTGTTAAATGTATGTAACAGGCAGAAGGAGGCGTGGCAGACCCCAAAGAGTATATATATTCTTGATCAGCATAAAAAAAAAGTTGATCTAGCCCAGTCCCTCTGTCCGTCGGTCCGTTCGTATGAACGTCGAGATTTCGGAAACTAGAGAGCTGAAACTTTACATGAATACTCATATGTTAGTTACGGAGTACGAGCTTGTTTTGTTTTTAACTCATCCCATTTACATAGAATCACTAACCATACAACACATGTGTTGTATGGTTAGTGATATCAAATATCATTTTGATATTTTTTCAAACCTTTAAATATCATCGATACGATATTTTAAAAATATTCAACAACCCTAATAGAATCGGTGTAATTGGTGCTGTGCGTCAGGAGTCTGTGGAACTGATCGAGCCTGGAGATCTGATAGTGAAGGGTCAGCTCATAGAGAAATTCAGATCGCCGTCCGGAACTCTGACCGTTACCTACGAAGCTGGTCCCAATGGCTATGTAGCTAAATACAGTTTCGTATTCTCAAAAGATCGAGAATTACCACCAACGGTACCACCATCGACTACCCTCCGTCAAAGCTCTTTAAAGTCTGCAACTGGCTAACAGACCTAACAGATTTAATTTTTTCAGTAAGCAAAAGTAATTAAGCCAACTGGAAATGAATAATAAATTGTCGCTTTCAAAATAAATATGATATATAATTGAACTGCTCAATTTAACTTCTCAGGGTATTTCCTAGTCAAGCCGTCTCGACTAGAGTTTTCTAACTTGTTTATATATAATATGCTTTATGGGGTCTGCCGCGCCTCCTTTTGCCTGATAGATACTTTTAACAAAACCATTATACCCTGATTTCCCATTTTCAATGGGCTCATCCATTTTCAATGGATTGTGCGCGATTATTAAGTATCCATTTGTTCATACTGGTAATTAAAAACTTCCCACATAGAATCAATGAAGATGGCACTGTGCGTGAGGAGTCTGTGGAACTGATCGAGCCTGAAGAGCTGATAGTGAAGGGTCAGCTCACACAGCAATTGACAACGCCGTCCGGAACTCTGACCATTACCTACGAAGCTGGTCCCAATGGCTATGTACCCAAATATAGTTTCGAAACACGACAACCTTTTAGGGGACCTCTAAGAACACAAGCAGGAGAATGCCTCTCTGGAAAATGTTTGAAGTCCGCAACAAATGGCTAACAGACCTAATACACTTAATTTCTTCGATAATCAACTGAAAATCAATAAGAAATTGTCACTTTCAAAATAAATATAATATATATGGGAACTGCTCAATTTAACTTCTCAATTTAATTTATTTAAATATTTACTTCTTTATAGCTGCACGCTTCCATGGCTGTGAAAGCAAATTTCAAAGTTAGGCTGTAATTATTTTGGCCGCACAATTTAATGCGCCATTTGTGGGTGATGCAGCCTTCACACAATTTCAAGCTTAAGGCCACGATATATTAATGTTTTTTTTTTTTTTTAACAGCCGTCAAGAGGTAAAACTCGTTTTAGTCTTACATATATAATTTGAGCGTAGTGACACGTGCTTGGACTTGGAGATGAGTTGCTCTCAGAGGCTTATCTAGTTGCTTGCCAGATTCAGACGCAAAGAGTTCGACGATATGTCTGCTAATTTGTTTGCATTGGTATGTCTTTATTTTCTCTAAATATTTTCAATAATTTGTTTTGTTTCTATACAGTGTTTAATTGTTATGATTGCCGATTCGGCAATAGCTACATTAGCACCGCGACGTCAAGACAACTACGTTCAGCTGGAGCCCATAAGAGACAACAAATATATGCTCAGGTAGAGTTGTATTAAAATTTGCAGTAGTAAGTTGCAGTAGTTAGTTGTGAATAGCAGTTTCCGCATTGCTGTCCGCTCGTCTGTCTGTATAAGCGAAAGGCATTTAGCTGTTTTTAAATACAAATACTCTTGTGAAAATATAATAAATATACAGTTCTCACATACTTTGAAACTATTTATCACAGTTACAAATAAAAATATGCTCACTTGAGAAGTAGAAAATTGAAAAATAATCGAATGGACGCTCTACTGAGGACTATTAGAAGCTGAAACATAACTGAAAAATATAAACATATGCTTCTGTATATAACACTCATATAAAAATTAATATAATATTTATTTATGGATTTATTTATACTGGTTTTATGATTGATATTAAAAACTTCCCACATAGAATCAATGAAGATGGTGCTGTGCGTGAAGAGTCTGTGGAACTGATCGAGCCTGGAGATCTAATAGTGAAGGGTCAGTTCACACAGAAATTCACATCGCCGTCCGGAACTCTAACCGTTACCTACGAAGCTGGTCCCAATGGCTATGTAGCCAAATACAGTTTCGTATCCTCAAAAGATCAAGCAATACCACCAGTGCTTGGTCTCAGTCCAAGCGCTTTAAAGTCTGCATCTGGCTAACAGACCTAACAGATTTGATTTCTTCAATAAGCAAAAGTAATTAAGCCAACTGGAAGTGAATAAGAAATTGTCGCTTTCAAAATAAATATGATATATAATTTCGTATTCCTGCGCTTTATTGGATTCAAATTTAATATAATTTCTTTTCTTTGCCAAACTTGTTCATTTGACCAACACGTTCGTTGCCATTTGCCGATGCTTGTCGGTGTGTGGTGGACTTTGCACTTCACAATGCATCTATAAAGAGTTGATGGCTTCCCTCTGCAGCGTGGCTGCTTTTTGAGCACCCCAACTGTACTCTGTGCACGCAATCAAGCGGCAAATCAACAATTTTCCATGGCAGTGAAGCGAACGCTTTGACTTTGTGCGGGTGATTGACGCTTGTTGCATGCAACTGCAACTGCTGTGGCAACAACTGCAGGCACTCGATTTTAAGTGGTCGCAACCACAACGTGAAAATACTTAGCGAATAGCCCCTCGGGTCGAACTTTCAACAGCCGGCGGCCCAAACGGAAAAACGGCCAAACGGCCAAGCAGGTGAAATGTTTGCTAAAAATCAACAGCTTGGCTAGGACTTTCTATCGCCACTTCCCTGACCCCGTCGCAGCTACTCTCGATTCCTCGGCACTCCACACCTGGTCGTGCTGCTGCTTCTGTGCGTGTGTCAATATGCGTGCAACAAGTTTGCCTTGGCGTATTTTTGTGGGTGCTCCACACTTTAAATTTATTACAACTCGATTACTTGTACTTACCACTTTTTTTCCAGATGCCAGATATCGATCAGGGTGCACCGTAGGCCGTGCCGCAGGCCTCTGAGCTGGAGGCCTCGCTGACGCTGCTGGTGCTGGTGAGTGGCTCGCATGGCCATCGATCGCCCACAACAAGACTTCTCTTGGACTCTGGCACCGCATGTAAATTAGCATATCGTGCGCGTAATCTGGCCAACGGGAGGCTCCACTTCGAATCCTGCTGTTGCGGCATGTGAAGGCGTCATCGAAATCGGAATCGCACTCGCCGTCACAGTCACGCAATGGGCCGAAGCCGAAGCATTGACTCAGGCTAAACCCAAACACTGACCACTGTGTGGGCAGCTGAACAGCCTGGCCTCCAGCTTCAGTTCCAGCTCCAGATCTGAACTGGAGTGGACTGGACTGTTTGTGCGTGCTGCATTCTGCCTTAATGACATTTTATCTCTGACGATGGTTGCCAAAATTATACATACGCCGCGTTGCCTGTGCAAAGTGTTTGTTATGCAAGCATAAAGCAGCTGCAAATGCTTGTTGTTTTGTTTCCAGTTCAGAATTTTTATGCAATTGGCAGCGGAAATTGCTTTGCACATTGCTTTTTATGACATTTTAATATGCAAAAGTTTTAGGACAAAGCCAAATACCTTTCGTCCTGCAACTGGCTGCGCCGGCCGCTCACTTGTCTATGCATGCTGCCTGCCAACTTTTATTTTATTTTTTTTTTTTTTGTGAGCTCGTGGCCAATGACTGGCGACTGGTGACTGGTGGCTGGGTGCTGGTCAAGGAACCCAGAGCGAGCATTAAGTCACACCATCAAAACGCATTTAATTCAGTTTTTATTGAGTTGGCAAATCCAATTAGCAGCAAGTTTTGGCCATTTTAAAGACAAACTCAAAGAGCAGCCAAGCCAAACTCTGCGCCCAGAAACACTTGAAGACACACTCACACATTGGTTATATTCCCGGAGCGTCGTCGGCTCGCTTTAGCACTTGCCCGCAATATGCCATTAGAGCGCACGAACTTTAGTCCTGCTGCGGCTGATGCTGCTGCTGCTGCTGCTGCTGTGGTTTCATCCGCATCCTCATCCTCATCCGCATTCGCATCCGCACGGGCGACACGTTGAAGCCGCATTGTTAACTGTTGACTTTTCTTAAACTTTTGCCACTGTCTCCGGCACTTGCAAGCGGGCGGGCAGCGCATAAAAAATGTATACCAAATCCCTGCACTGCAGCTGCAGCATTACGTGGTTAGCGAATTTATTATGCAGTGGCAGTGGCATTGCCTCAGCCAGAGCCAGAGCCAGAGCCAGTGGCTGTGGCAGTGGCAGAAGCAGAAACAGAGGCAAAGGCAGACAGCAACCACCGCCACAACCGCCAACGCTACATTTATGTGTGGGCCATTCTGAGCAACCAAATGGAGCAACTGCCTAGGAAGCAACTGCTGCTCATAGCTGCTTTTAGCTGTTTTATCAACTAATTGACTTTTAACAAACAAATCGTGCAAGAAATCATATTGAACCGGGCGCAATTCATTAGCTGTAAAGCTGTGAAACGCTCAAGTGCACATGGAAATGTTTTTAAGGAAAAGTTTAGCTGACTATCCGATACTCTATCTTTGCTATAAAAGATTAAGTTTAATCTTTTTAGATCTATGATTGTTGGGCTTGTGAGCCAACTCGCATGTTTGTGTTTTAGTGTAATATTGAATTTAAATAAAAAATAGGAAATAAAATCAATCAATAATTAAAACAAACTGTGTTGCCGATGAGAAGCAAATTTTCATAATCATAAAAATTAAATGCTTTAAAAAAGTTTGAAATGTTTTCATGATAGACCATACGATAGTATGTAATTGAAACTATCATATCATCATCATCATATCATCATATATGAAAGCAAATTTTAATCTAGATTATTAAAATACAGAGTAGTTACCGATGAATAATATTTAAAAAAATTCTTTACGAAAATAAAAAATAAATCAAACTCTAACTTAATCTTACGAGACTGAACCAAAAAGAAAAATGCATTGCAATTATTTATCTTGCTGGGCTATTACATGAATCATAAGTCAACGAGCTGCAAACTGACTGAATTAGCTTACGTGATCCCATCGAGTAGAGAATGCAAAGGAAACAAAGGATAAAGAAAGCTTAAAGAATGCGCATACATGGAATACGGACTCGGACCCAAGTCCTGCACTGACTCGAACGCACTTGCTTAAAAATTCTATTTCTTAAACGTGCTCGCTGCCTCGTTGGCATCCTAGTGCCTCTGGGTATGGCTGCGGCTCCCGGCCGGCTGCGGACTACATCTATACATATGTAGCAATATCTGCTCCATATATACATACATGTGTATGTATGTCTGTGTGTCGGTACGTACGTATGCAGTTGGCCCGGGTCTGACTGTGTCTTGGCTGCCGCTGTGCAAATTTAAGTGTTTTGTACGTGCGCCAACAGCAATTGGCAAATTCAAAGGCGTGTTAGCATGCCATCAGCAGTCGAAGGGCGTAGGGCGAGTAGCCGAGAGCCATGAGGCGTGAGTCGTGAGGCGGTCGCGCTGAGTCTCAGGGCGAACTGCATGCCCAGGAGGGTGTTTGCGGGCGAATTATCCTTTCAATTTGACTTGGCATATGTATGTGGCTCCAGTTGCTTATATGCCACTGAGTGTGTGTATGTGCTCGGCGAAATCACATTTTAAATTTGAAATGTCTTGAGATTCTCTTTTGCCAATTCGCATGTCCTTTGCCATATTGACGTATGCCTTGCTCCCAGTTCCGTTTGCTGCTACTTTCGTATGCGCTGGGGCAAATATCGCAATTGATTTATATTGAAAAGTCTTGGTCCGTCTGTGTCCGGGGCAGTGTCTTGGCCACTTCCTGAACTGTGGATTCTGAACTCTGTGTGCTGGGCTGTGTCTTGTGTCGTGTGTGTTATGTGTTATAGCTTTGTGGCTTTTAACTTTGAGGCCTTCGAGCTTAGACAGAGCGGAAGTCACATCAATTGGCCTGGCTGCGGCTGATATGGGTCGTCTACTGTGTAGGAGCTAACATGTCTGCAGCATCTGCTAATGCCACAAATTGCGGCAAACAAGTTCTGCGGCGAGGCAACCACAGCCCCACAGCACCACAACACTGGCTGCAACATTTAATGATGATTTCATGTAGGTGCCGCCAATAAACTCAATGCTTAAATATTGCATTATTAATGCTACATCGGCGACAATTCTGCAGACACTCGCCTATTTGATTCATAATTAGTTGGATGTGCCACAGCCTGTCTGCGGCCGACAACAGGTTGCAGCTGCATTCGGTGCAGCGTTGACACATCAGCCGGAGCCAGATTGACGACTGGCTAAACGTTTTATAGCCGCAAAGTACCGTTGAAAATGCAACTCCAACTCCAACTCCGATTCCGATTCCGACCCCGACTACGAACAAGCCCTGCAGTCTGCAACGCAATGTTACAACTTGGCAACTTTATGCAAAATACTATTTGGCTTTGATGGATGGCAATTGCAAGCGACTCAACTGACATTGGTTCACAGCTTGCCAACTGCGAGGGTCTCAACTATGAAATGCCACTTACTGTGAGTTTGTTAGAGAGATGTAGTGTAATAAATTAAATCCATTACATTTCAAACATATTCATATGAGTAATAGACTCTGATAAGCAAGTAAAATTAAATTTGTAGTCAATTCATGGATATGTTAAGGAAAATCTGCAAAGGCCAATGTATGTGATTGTTGGATGACTTAAAAACTTTATATAGGTAGAGACATTTGACGAGTAGTGCTAAAACGATTTTATTTGTTTGGTCATGGGCTATGGGGAAAGCATCTGCGATCGCATTATGTATCTCCGCAATCTTATCGATATCCTGACCAGCTTCATCTTCAATATATTCTTGAGATTAACTTTATTTTAATCGTACATTTGAATTTGTCATTCAATAATTAAAGTCAATTCTGACAATATGAGAGTGACACAGTCTTAGATATAAAGAAATGAGCCTGGCCCAGTCGCCAGCATACAATATGGAAATCTATCAATCATAGTATTAGCAGTTAAATTCATGATTCTAGTGATGATGAATCATACTTGAGCCATATCCAAGCTTTAAATTTTAGCTATCAATTTCTAATTGAGTAAAAGCTAAAAAATATTATGAATATTGAATTTGAATGGAAAACTATAAAGAATTAAGTTTTATATATATTAAATAGAATTCTTACTTTAATTAATAATATAATAGTATAATAATAAATAAATAAAATAATTATAATAGTAATAATAACCAAGTTAAGTTTCATTCAGCTGTAACATAATCGAAATCGATATAAGGAAATAGTGGATTAGCAATCACGACAACATTTTTGTCATATGCAGACAGGCCTTGGTGTAGTTTGTGTGCTTCGCTGTAGTGGTGCTGACCTGTGCATTACACCATCGAGTTCTGATCACAGTGATTATGAAGTAAAGTGCTTACCCAGCCAATTTGGCAACGTTGCAAATTAATATCCAAAACAAATGGACACGCAATAGCCAAAGTCGCAGAGGCGCAGAGGGAAGCAAGCTGGAGGGAAGGGAAATTGGGGCACCTGGAGAAATTGCTGTTCATAAGAGTTATGGCTGTGGTGGAGTGGTAGTGCAAATGCACCGCTAGTATAATAGTTATAGTGACTCCATGTTGCATGCAATTATCCAGTGAAACACCTTCACTTGCGGGCACATTGGCTGCCACCACACGATGCCGTAAAAGGCGCGCTGTGAGTCGAGTAGACGACAGCAATGTATCGATGCGGTAAATATATTTATTTTTATTTAATTGAAACATTTTTAGCTGCACTAAGGCGACAACGACGATTGAAGTGCCCGCTGTCGATGCGATCGATTTGCATGCCACTGGCTGGGATCAGTGCTCTGGCCACAGCTTCGGATGCGACTGTGGCTCCGGGTTCCGTTGCTGACTCCATGTTGCGATGCTTGTCGCCTGTCACATTGACAGACGCTGAGTACCCCTCGCCACCCCTTGCCACATCACCATCCCCATCTCCTTCTCCTTCTCCATTTGCAACTCCATCTGCAACTGACTGACAAACTACAACGCAGACGCGTCTGCATCTTTGTTTTTCTTTAATTTTTTACTTAATTAAATTTGAATTTGTAATTTGCGCTGCGCTCAACTATTTTGCGCCGACGTCGAAGTCGACGCCTGCAAAATAAATCTGCAAGCCATATGAGCAATGCTGTGTCTGTTGTTGCTCTTGTTGTTGTTGTTGTTGTTGCTGTTGTTGTTGCTGTTGTCGTTGCAGGCCATTGCCATGCTCTTGCCATGTTGTTTAGCATTGAAAATGATGTACAAGTTGCTGTTGCTGTTGCTGTTGTTGATGCGTTGGTGTGGCGACCAGACCAACGCCTGACCGAGCCTCGAGCCTCGCGGGCCCGTCTTCGCCTTTCCAGGCCATCCTCTGTCAGACTATCTGCCCGCCAGCCAGACTCTAACTGACTCTGCCTATCTGACTCTGCGCACTTGCACCAAACACTCCCACCCAGAGGGGCATGCCGCAGTTGTAGTCAGCGCGCTATAAGATTTATCACATTGTTCCACAGATTGTCTGCAGATCTTATATGTATATGCACACACAAACTATATGCTGAAGGATGCGGCTGCACTGCACCCGCGCCTACCACAACATATTTCGCAATACCAAAAGTGACGAGGGTAGCTCGGCATATATGGCAAAGTGTCAACTGAATTTGAAGTGCATTGTAACGAGTTGAGAAGCAAGGCAAAGCAAATATGTCTAAAGAAATCAATGATTCGGCCTTTGGCTTTGTTGTTTGTCCAATCCGGGATTCAGATTCAGATTTAGCTTTAGTCTTAGCTTGTCAGCAAATATAAATTCAATTGGTAAATTCTCTTTTTGCTTGAAGAGTTTTTGACGTTGAGTTATATTACTTACAAAAATAAAATAAAATAAAATAAATAAACAAATAATTAAAATAAAAATAAAAATACAAAATATAAAATATATTTTCCAGTTAAAAATAAAAATAACATGTAAGAAAGATCTAGTCGAGGCTGTTCGACTACGAGATCCCCTGAACCCTTCTTCGAATGAATAATGTTTCAAGTAAATATAACAAACTATACATATAAAAACACGCACACACACGCTGCTATACGCTTTGAGGCATGTATGTATGTACGCATTGCAGGCGTCTTGGGTTTGCTGCGAGAACTTATTTGATTAATAATTCTGTTTCTAGATGGACAATCGTAATCAAACTTTAAGATTATGATCATGACATTAATATTTATTTATTTATTTATTATTTAAACCGAACTGTATGTGTCTAGTACTTGAAATACATTTTTTATACACTTCTGGGTGTGGGGGAGAATTGGGGACCGGAATCCTAAATCTGACAAAAACCGAAATTGTATTAAATACATATCTATATATATGCAGAAGACTTGGAGACTCTAGCTCTAAAGATGAGCGAGCTATAACTTTTTAAACTAATTCTCGATCAATGTTTTTATCGATAACTCTACTGCACGTGCAATATACAAACCTAACACAAAAAGAATGAGTCTCTAGCTCTTATATCTTTGAAATTCGACGCGTTCAAGCATACGGACAGACGGACATAGCTATATCGACTCAGCTGATCAAGAATAAATACTTTATGGAGTCTGCCACGCCTTCATCTGCCTGTTACATACTTTTAACATTCTCATTTTCAATGGGTATATATAAACATAAATACCTTGAATCAAGCTAATAAAACTGATTTTGACTCCGCCTTAAGGTTGTCTTCTTTCTCAACAAGAATTAAACTTTTATTTAAACTTTTGTTAATGAAACACTTTGCGTACATCAAGAGTTTTAAAGCTGAGTTTATTATATTTTCTAAATATTTTTTATAAATATTCTCTTCTAACTTTAGTAGCAACTTAATTTAGTTTAATAGATCTATGAAAATTTCAATCTAATCATAAATTTTGTGGAAATATAATTCTTAAAATTATTTGAGCATTTTCTTCAATTAATTTCATAAACTCTTTGAGCTTCCTTCTCTTCGAGCTATAAGTGTAGATAAGATCAGTGATCTGTAAGTCTGTTGAACTTCAGGCAAATCGCATATTCGTGAACGGGTGAAACTATTTGGTTTGCTTTTCAGCCTGTCTACCAGAGAGAATCTGAGAATCTGAATTCCCGCATACGCGCCTGCAATTGCCAATGTAATGGGCATGATATGCATTTTCCCAAATCACACTAAACAGATGTCGCATAAAAGGAGCAGACGATGTGGCTGTGTCGCTAGTTTGTCGCCCTCGTCGCCGCATTGGTCCAAGTCCAATTTTTGCAGATGTCGCTTGTGTTTGTGGGGGAGTTTTGCATTGACTCTGTCTCACTCTCTCTCTCTCTCCCTCCCTCACTCCCGCACTCCCTCTTTATATCGCGGGCAGCTGGCCGCGACTGTGTCTGGGCGGCGACTTCCCTGTAGCCTGTCACATTGCATGATATTGGGTAGATTTCCAAGTAAAAACTTTTGCTCTATGTATAAATAGACGCGACTGCTCATTCCAATCTGACTGTTGGAGTCGTTCGCTAACCAAGCATAAAGTGTAACAAATTTTTATGTTTCAATCTGACAAATTGCTAGATTTTGTTCCTGGTAGTAGCTCGATCGGCTCAGGTAGCTGGTGGGCTCGCCTGGTGGTCGCTCGATTGCGATGCCACATCAAATCAAATATTTTAATGTGCTGCCAATCGAATTGATTTGGTTTCAAACTCGATTCCCAGCCACACGCATGCAGCACAGTCACAAGCTGTAATAATAAAAATCATTTAATTTCAATAATTCGAAAGTTGCTTTCGAACTGTTGTCTTAATGAAAGGTTTTAGGTTAAGCTGCGTGGTTTATCGCTTGGCGGCGGCAGCGGCAGCGGCGGCGGCAGTGGCTGTGGGCCTATGTGGTGCCAAACAACTGGCACCCACTGTGCGCACACAGTTCTCTATGCAGCTCTCTGTCGGACTCACCAATTCAAGTTAATTACTTTTCACTGCACTTGACTTTGGTCACACGCTCAATCTGCCACGGCCACGACGACGACGACGACGACGACGACATCGCTAGCTGCCCGTGGCTTTTCTCACCAGGGAAATCTGCCAACCAGGAAACACACAAAGACACTGAGATATACACAAATCCGAGCTTGCTGAGTGGCAGCAGCAGCCGCTGCAGCCGCATGTTAATTTTCCGCATGCTAAACTTTTAGCACAGTAGCAAATGCAATGGCAGCGACGCGGGTGCCGCTCATGTGGCTGTGGATGTGGATGTGGATGTGGATGTAGATACTGATGCTGTATGCTGGTCAGTGGTCAGTGGTTTGTTGGTTTGCTGGCTGGTTAGCTGGCTAGCTGGCTGGCTGGCTGGCTGGCTGGCTGGGCATTGGACGTGCCTAAATTGCCGCTAAATTGTTATCTATGAGTGCGGCGTGTGCGCTGGCATTCGGCAATGCCTCCGCTTTGGCATCCAGTCAGTCTCGTAATTAAAAACACATTCAATGTGCGCAAAATCACAGGCCAACGAGGCCATTCAGCTCGGCAGCAGATGCCAGCAATTTCCATTAGGGCTCTGGACCAGACTCTAACACCCTGCACCGCTCTGGTCCGCTCTGCTGTCTGCCCACCGAAGCACCGACCGCGCCATTAACTCTCGTTGTTTGACACATAATTCCATAACTCGCTGCCAGATCGCGGCCAGCGGGCTGCTCGGTTTATCTGCTCAGCCCACCTCGTGCAATTATTCGCTTTTTGGCAGTGCAAACAATTTCGATTTATCGACGGAGCTCACGCGGCGCATGCGTACAGACCGTACCGCGTCACAGCACACAGCACACAGCCTCAGCTCGAATCCCAGACCTGACCACGACCACAACCATAGCTGCCATGGTGGCCACAGTCGCAGTCGCAGTCGCAGTCGCAGTCTCATTCGTAGTCTGGGCAATGCTGTGTGTGGGTCGTGCGGTTTTGATTGTAATTGCATTGCATTACATATTTTTATTATGCCTCAAGGTCGTGTCACTGTAACGGCATGCCGATCTATATGGAATATTGGACAATTTTTATGTAAAAATAATCAATTGCAGATTTGTTTTATTGACTTTATTGGCAGACCCAGGCCCTGGGCACCACTCAACAGATGCATGCCACACGATAGCCGCATAGAACCGACAACTCTGAGCGATAGATAGTTTCTTATTCACTGGCTCTGCTTGGCAGGTTGGGTTAATGTGATGCAAATAAGTTATTCTCAGGCAATGCTAAATACAAAACTTATTTGAAGTCTTTATTGATTGCATCGTAGAGCTGAAATTTTCAAAATATTATAATTATAATCTAGTAACTATTTGGCATTTAAAGATGCGACCGACTACAGGACACTTGTTCAGTGATATAATATCCATATAATTCATTGTGATTATAAGGGCATCTATGGGGCAATTGATTAAAGTTTGAGCACTTCAAAAGTTCAAACGACTCTCAATTCTTGACAGGATATTCAAGACTAGGTAATAAATTGCCTGTTAATCAATAGAGTATGTGATCGGTAAGTGACTTATATATGACTATATCTATTTATCTATCTACCTATCTATCTATCTAACTATCTATCTATCTAACTGTTAAATGAAATATTCGAATCTCTTCTGAGATTAGATAGACGAAATTAACTATGAAGAAAATTAATTTAGTCTTCTTTCAATGTGAAAACAATCAATATGCAATACACTGTACATAATACAATTCAGATACTGAAGTTGTGTCTGAAATAGTCCAACAATTGATAGAAATATTTAGCTATTTGATAAAAATGAAAGAGTTAGTTTGCTAAATCATAAATATCACACAATTTAAGCTTTAACCAACATATCAGCTAAACAGTTATAGCTATAATGATTTTCAACAGTTGCTATTATTTCATACCTTCTACGAGCTGCCTGAAATCAGACAGCCATCGCATGACTATTTAAGAAAAAATGTCAGTTTCTAATGAAATGCAGCGCACCCATCCCACAGTTCAGCACAAGCCCATAATTGCCATAGCATTCTGCCAGACACTGTCACTCAGTAACTGACAGTGTTCGTATTCGTATTCGTATTCGTTTTCGTTTTGGCAAACAACGGTCAGGAGTCAACAGCTTTCAGCAGAGCCGTCGGGTCGGAGAGCTGGAGTATGAAGTGTTTTATGACATATTTAACTACCATAATGCACATTATCCACTTTGCGCAAATTGCCGCCCCTGCGACTAGCGCCAAATATATTAGCACACGCGGCGAGCAAGACAAAAATAAAAGAAATTGAAAAAAAAAAGTTTTACAAAAATTAGTCTAGTTGAGTACAAAGAACGACAGCGGCATAAAAAATGTGGCAGCACATAAATAAAAATTTAATTTTCCGCCTTTTTTTTTTATTTATTTTATTTTTATTTTTTATTTTTATTTCTTACTTTTTTATGTTTTTTGTTCAGCGCAACACGCGATGACGCGGCGGCTACGCCAAAACTCTCCAACTCATTTTGTGCCGGCCGCAATTATGTAGAGTAGGGAGTAGAAACAAGGATGAAAAAATTACCGAAATATATTTAAGAGCGTCGCATGGCATTTTATTTTATTTATATGACCAGCTTGACTGTGCTGAGCCCTGCGATTTGCATGCGGATTAGTGTAAATATTATGACACGCTGACGGCCCGAAAACTCTCAGTGCGCAATTTGCTGGGACCTCGCGACGTATGTGTAATCTGTGCTGCCCTCTTGACAGCCACCAATAGCCAACTTCATTAGGCACACAAATTAAGCGATAAAGCCAAAGAAATTCATTAAGCAAATTCTCACACCGACAACAACAACAGCAGCAGCAGCAGCAGCGGCAACAACGGCAACAGCAGAAGCCCCCCAACTTGGCGAAAGGTGTTTACTAAAATGGCTACAGAAAATGTTGGCGTGGGCAAGTCGACTCTCAAATGCGCACTCTAGGAGGCAGACTAAGTAAAGCTTGGGCTTGAATATGTATTGGGTATGTATTCCAATCGATTCTTTTTGATTTACTAGAGTTATCATATATGTAGTTATGTCATTGGATCAGTTCTTTTCAAAGAAATATCTTAGAGCAACAAAGATCTGAAAATGTGAAGTAGATTTTTATATTTTTTTATTTTATTTGATTATATTTATTTTAACTATAAATTTTAATTAATTTTTCCCATCAATTTTGACCACTTGCGAATCAAAGGCATTATTACTTGTATTACCTTTTACTAGTATTATATTAGAGTTATTTCATACAAGAAATTAAAGACCATAACCAATACTAGTAGCAGCTATTACTTTAATTAACCTCTCATCTTGTAATCAAACGATTGACTCCCTTCTGCAGCTGACGACTCAAAGTCAGACCTGCGCGTCAAAGGGAAGTCTCCAACTTTAGATGAAAGTCGGTGTGGACACGCGTCTGAAAAGGGTATACAAAAAATGGAAAGGCATTGGTACAACCAATTGCCAAAAAGTTGCGCATGTGCAGGCGAGATTGAGATTCGATTCGATTGGAATTGGGGATTGTTGGACCATTCAACTGGTTGCTTGACTGCCTGGCTGCTTGGCCGTGTGAACGGTCGCTTTGTATGTTAACTACACGCATGTAAAATGTACTTTCGATACCGATCTCTTAGCCTCAGTCGCAGTCGCGGTCGCAGTCGCCGTTGCAGTCGCCGTCGCCGTCGCAGTCGACTTCTCACTCAGAGTCCCTGTTGTTGTTGCTCTTGCCGTCTGAGCGGCATAGGCAAAGTCTTTTCGGGCTCTTTCATGGTTACCATTAATTAATTGAGCGTGCACTCACCTGGTTCGCTTCCTTGCCGCCTTCCCGCCTTCCCGCCTTGTCGCCGTGCCGCCTTCGATCGCCATCTGTGTTCTAAGTGTTGGCTTGCGTTTGGCTTTTGTTTGCTTAGGCCAATCTGCAGCGCTGATCTCTAGAGGCGTTACGGCTGCAGTGTCAGCTACTGAGCGCGAGGTGTTGCGGCATCAGCATCTAATGCATAGTCGATTGGCCGTTAATCCATTTAATTATTGTTTATATCAAGATTATGGCACAGAGCGGCGACCAAGAGTAGCTTTGCCGCCTCTCCGCCCTGTCGCCTCGTCACTAATTTTAGTTAATGTTGCAACGCCGCCGCATTGTCTGTTCTTGCTAACTGCGACGGCGACAGAAGTTGGGGCTGCGGCTTTGCTTGTGAGGCAAAAAGTGCGCCGAGAAATGCAATTAAAGTCATTTGCTGTTGTCGCTGGCGACATAAAATGCCGCTGCTGCGCTCCCCTGCCTTTAGCTGCTGCTGCGGCGTTGGCGGCGTCGCCACTTTTTGCATGCCGCAAAGTTTTGTGCGCCTTTTTATGCCCATGGTGGCAGTGCCGCCGCCAAGAGAATGAACGGTGCGAATGCGATTGGAACAGGATGCCAACTTGCCAGAGACAAAAAAAGCGTCGCTCTCTCAGTCGGTCGGTGGTCTTTGCTGACTGCTGACTGCTGGCTGGTCGTTCGGTGGCTGTTAAAAACCTCCTACTTTTCCTGCATTTCCGCTCATAATGATCATGATGATTGCATGCGTGGCTGATGGGATTTGAATGTTGCCCGTTGCAATTTGCCGCTGCCTCTCACAAGTCTTGTGTAAGCAAACATATACATCCAGCATATGTATGTATATATTGAGATACATGTGTGTAATTTGCACCAGCATCGTGGGAGCGCGCCTTTCCTTCGTGATTTGAACTTAAAAAGTTTGTTTGACCGCAGGCTGCGGCTACCGAGCTGAACGAGCTGACCGAGCCCAAACCGAACTCAAGTCCAAAGAGTGGTCGGAGGCTGCACCTGTTACCCAACTGGGGCCATAAGTTAGCCAGTTGATGCGGCTTGATAAGCGTGCAGCAACAGCTCGTAAACAGCAAAGTTTTGTCTAATAAATTCACCGCTTGCACTTAGTAAATTTTCGTGGCTCGCATTATTTTGAGCACTTCATCATCAAATGCAGCGCAAAGTTGGGTCTTTTTTATGCTCAATTTACTTTGGCCAAAGTCGCATAAATCGTGGCCAGCAACTGGCCAGGCGAAGGGGCCTGCACCAGCTCCAGCTGCTTCAATTCCAGCATCCAACATCCAACATCCAACATCCCGTATCCAGCATCCAAGGCAAAATGCTACCCACAATCCGCACACAAAACACTTAAGTGCCATAAAAGAGATTTTTATTATGTCTTGTGCGCTGAGCTGAACCCCCAAAGCACAGGTAATTCCTTTTAGTTTACACAATTTTCCATTTTCCCTTTGTTTTCTGATTATTCTACATATGGTCAGATCATAATGCATTTTCCAAGAAGCTTGCCATGAATAGACGATCTTTACAAAGAACCTCATCTCCACACTTTCAATTTATTTTTCTTTGAGCAAATTTATAATTAGCCCAAGTTGAACTTTTACGCTTACTTTAGCATTTGACTTGATTGTTTTATACGTTCAAGCTTCAGACCTGGCTTGGGTAATTCAGCAAACCAGCCATATATACTTTCGTATATTGAGAAGATATACGAGATAGATTATATATTCTAAAATTATATGTGAACGAATATATAAAAAGAGAGAAAGGTTTATCAACCAGTATTTGTTTTTCAATAATTAAATTAAATAAAATTATAAATATTGAAATAAAAGAACGCCTTAGTTTTACGCATAAAAAAATAGAAATGAATTTTAATTGAACATGCCTAAATTTTTGTTTCAAAATAAAGAAAGTAAATGCTATAAAACTCAGTAAACTCATAGTAAATAATAAATAATTAATAACCAACTAAGAATACATAATCGTAAGGGTATTGCAATATCGACTTCTCAAGCAGCGCGTTTCACTCATCCGATCTTCCTCCGCCTCCATCTCCGACTCCGCCTCCTCTATGTTTGTCCGTGCAATACAACTGCAAAAGTGTGGCAGACTGAAGATGTTGCCTGACTCTGACTCCCGCAACCACTGCGGGCTGCCATGACCTGGCTTACTTGTTGCTTGCTGTTGGCTCTTGGCTGTTGGCTCTTGGCTGGTTGCTGTCGGCCGTCTGCTGTCTGCTGTCTGATGTCTGCTTGAGCAGCTTATGCAAATTGTGTGCTTATTGCCCAGCCATGTGGGTGTCAGCCAGTCATCCAGCCAGTCAGTCGCCAGCTATCTGGGACGAGATAGACTTGTTGCCTTTGTTGACATTTCGTCAGACTGAAAGCGACTGGGTTTGCCTGGCAGTCAGAGTCCGAGTAGACTTGGCAGCCGTGATCAAGGCTATACACATTGTGAGCCATCTATAGATTGTGCTCATCCGCTTACTTATAGCATTTGGTGTATCCACACACTACTTGCGGTATGAAGAACGTGAGAATAGATTGGAGTCCAGCAGTCAGACGAATCTGTCCACATCGCGATTCTATGTTCCAACTATCTCACATTTAACTTATCTCAAATAGAAAATCCTTTTAATATTGCGATAACTTAAATAAGTCAGCTTTGACAGCAGACGCATCATGCTTCCCAACGAACTGTCAATAGAGCATTCTCGGCTCTTGCATGTCCACTCGGTGTAACCGAGGTCACGCTCAGGCATCATATATATTTGGCATTGTTCCGGTTTCGAGACCAGAACACCCTCGAACTGAATCTCATAGTCAACACAGGCAATGCGAGACTAGCTAACTCGTCCTGTAGCTATGCCAAGATGACGAATCATTTGCAAAGATCTTGACCTATTGACTGAGCTGCTACATTCCCAAAAGTTTTCCTGCTGCCAATACGCGGGCTTCTATGGTAAACAATTGCTTTGCGCCACAGCCTTGCACGGCTTCTCGCACGGTGTTTGTGGGTGCGTTTCAGGTGGGGTTCTCTTCTGCAGCAGCCACCTGACGGGCATTTATATGAGGAATGCCAAGAGCAGCAACCGATTTAGAACGCATTTTTGGAATCCGAAGAAGCTTTGCCATTCATTGAATGGCCTAGCTTAAAAATAATAAAAATTGTTTTTAAGGATTTAGTTTAGTTCTCTTAAAAACATTTTCATATTAAGCCCTGTTATTAACCCATTCACAGATTCTATTGCTATTGCGACTGCTGACTATTCATTAGGGTTCATTAGTTGCAATCAAAATAGCCAAATGGACAAGAAACAATTATCGCGGCTACGCCCGCCCGGCAAAATGTTCGCCCGCTCAGCCACTGCAACCACTGCAACCACTGCAACTACAGCAACCATTGCAACAACTGCAACCACCGTAAGCATTGTAAGCATTGCAAGCAATTTAAGCAGCGGCTGCCATCGAGAGACACCAATAGACACCAGGCCGACAATCTGTTGACCTTCGACGGCTCTTGTGACGCCCGCCCATAGACAGCAGCCGAGCCGAGCCCCAGCTCCAAGTCGCGATCGCGGCGAAGTCTCTTGGCCAACAAAGTAACAAGTAACAAGCTGGCCTGGTCGGGCCGGACTAGTCCCCCTTCTCTCTATGTCCACGTCTCACTCGGCCCCTCCAAGTCCACTGCAATCTTAGACTCAGTCTTGGACTGATCTCAGCTGCGCCTGCGTCGCTTTCAATGGCGTTATTTATGTTTATTACCTCTAAGGTCGTTCGTTTCTCGATGCTGGCCAACTTGTTGTTGTTGTTGCTGTTGCTGTTGTTGTCTGTGGCTTGTAGCAGTTGTTGTTAATGCTGTTGTTGTTGCTGTCGCCGCTGTTGATACTATTTTGTACGCAGATATCAGTAAATTTAGATTTAAAGTGAATGCGCGCGTTGAGTGTCAAATGCGCCAAGTGTCAAGCGACAAGTTGTTGCTGTAGTAATTGTTGTTGTAGCTTGTTACAGGACATGTTGCTTGAGTGACGGTCCAAGCAGCCTGCACCTGTTCCCATTGCTCACCATCGCTCGCTCGGGCTGCACCAGTTACAGTTACAGTTATGAACGGACGTCCGTCCGTCCGTCTCTGGCTCCGTGTCCAGCCCGTTGCCCATATAAGTCGCGAGCATAAATTTCCAATTGTTGCCCGCCCGCTTATGAAGACATTCAATAAGCTCACACGCATATACATTATTTACGAGTCTGTCCCGAATAGCCGAAACGCCAAGCGCTGCGAAACGCACAGATTTTTGTGCTAATTTTATCACTTTGTGTGTCGCTCTGCCGTCACGACTTCTGACAGCACATAAATACTCATAATTTATTAATACGGTAAATGTTGCATGCAATAAGTTCATGGCGACAAAGGCAGCCACGGCAACAAGTGGCTGCCACAGGTCGCAATTGAAGTTCGGCCGTAGGAAACAATTTGCCTCAGTCAAGCAGCTGCTAAATACTCTTTACTACATACAGATTGCTTACATGCGGAAAAAGTAGTCTGATATATCTCATATTAAATTTAAAAACGAACAAATTATTAATTATCTTTTTAAAGCTATACAAATATGATTAGTAACTCTAAATAATAGTACATTAACTATATATGAATTTATTTTTTATTAATTTATTTCTTATCTCTTTTATAACCTAATGAACCTCAATGATATTACTGAATCATGATAATATTGAAAGTGTTAATGGAAACTTGAAAACTAATTATGAAAGAATCTTATGAAAAAATAAATAAGAAACTGAAAAATATAAAAGTAAGTATTGAGAAATAACTTCACAATATGCAAGTACTGACGGTTCATCAAATTCATGTCCTAACACTGTGAGTACTTTAAGATGACCTGAATGCATCAAATGGGAAGCAGAATGCATATTAATCTACGTGTATGTGATGAAAGTGTTTGGTTCGGGTTGGAACAGCAAAAATAAGTCGCCTTCATAGACAGGATGAGCCAATATGATAATCGCATTATGTAAGAAAGCAATCAATATGAAGAAGACTCCCTACGATCCCAGTTTATTGTTTGAAAATATATAACAAAAGTAAATAATGAAATTTTCATGTAAAATACAGAGAGTTATCATCAAGTTAGTCAACCATTTATAAATAAGTAAAGTTACAATATGTATACAAGTGCTCTTCGATATTCAGTAAGCTCTACTCAGGTAGTGTAAGAAAAAGTGAATTTAACTTTAACTGGAGCACACGCAGTCCCAACGACTCTGCATAAATAATAATTTCATCATTGTGCGGCTGCGATGATTTATTTTGCTGACTCTATAAGGATTGGCTTACGGCTTTGACCAACTCCTGGTTCGAGCACAGTTGCTGCTCTCTGGCTATCTCTCTATCTTTCTATATCTGCTTGTTGTCATAAGTGTGAGCGATTTATTGGCATTGTCCCTGGAACACTATGAACTGGCAACAATTGCACTTTACTTTTTCTCAATTCCTAATTCAATTTTGGTCCTGCCTGGCAGTCTCTGTCACTTTGGGCTGTCACTTGTCGAAACTGAATAAAGCAGAAGAAGAAGAGGAAGAAGAAGAAGGAGCTGGTTGGTTGCCTTTTCGGATGCTGGCAGCAGCAACGCCTTCAAACTTTGGCCTCAGATTAAGGGGAAAAAACCTTTGGCGAAATATTTATAGCAATAATTTATTGTAGTTTGGAATTTATTGTCTACGACACGTTTCAATTGCTCGTCTGCTGTTAGAGAATTGAGAATTGTTGCGGCACTTAGCGAGCATGTTGCTGGCGGCGACGGCGGCAACGACGGCAACGAAGGCAACGAAGGCAACGGCGGCGACTGTTGCAGCATTTGACACTTGCGAGATTTATCGCTGCCTCTCAGATACATTTCTAAGATGCCTGAGTTGGCAGCTAATGGAATCTTAATTTAGCAGTGCCAAAATAAAGCCAGCCGCATCAGCACCAACACCAACACCAACACTAACAGCAACTGCAACCACATCCTTAGTTCCAATAACAGCAACAGCAACAGCAACAGCAACACATTCACAAATTCCATGCCAGTTGGCACCCTCAAAGCAATTGAAGCTGGCCGAAGAGTTCAGTCGACTTGTAAATTGAATTAAAACGATTCGCGACAGACTAAAGGGTTGTCGGGTCGGGAGCAGTTGCTGGCGAGGCAGGCAGCAGGAGCATGCGGCCCGGTCCGGCAACTTTTGGCAGCTACTGTTTGCAGGTGCGTGCGCGGCAATGAAATTAACGCCGACTGCAGCATAATTACAATATAAATGGTCAGCTTTTGCCATATATGGCCCAGCCTCAATGTCAAGTTGCGAGCACGTAATTGGCGATCGCCTCTGCAATTTGTGGCCATTTGCTGGAAGCAATGTCCGCAACTGCTGGAGCCACCCTCGTTGCTGTCCAGTGGCCAGTATCAGCTGCATAATACATGCTGATTGAGCAACATTTTTGCGCAACCCACTGACAAAACAACGCGCCTATCGACAGACAATCAACAACGGCAGCAACTGCAACCACATCCTTTCCACCTCCGCGTCCGTTATGCAGCTCACTTCCTGTCCAGCAGCCGCACAATCTTTCATTCATGAAATTTGTTGCCGTTGTCATTGTTTGTGTTGCAAATCAAATGCCCGACGGCAGCAGCAGCAGCAACAGCAGCAACAGTTACTGTCTTGGTCGCATAAATTGTTGCTGCTGCTGCTGCTGCTGGCGGGGATTGTTACCTCCGTTCACTGTTCCACTTTGGCTGCAGCAAATCTGTGACTCTGCGACTCTGCAGCTCTGCGACTGTGAGGCTGCGTTTTTGACGCAGTTATTTTAACGAATTTATTTGCAGCGCTTTCATGGTCAGCGCAACAATTTAATGTAATTTAAATGACGTGCCCAGTACACAAGCGCAAAGGACAGGTGCAGATTCTGAAGAGTTTGCTCCGTCTGCTCGCTCTGTTTAGACTTCAGTCTGCAGTCTTCAGTCCTCAGTCTGCGTCTGCCTGCAACTGTGGGAGTATGCAGCCTGTTCGCATTTTTCTGTGCGGCGGCGGCTCCTTTGTGGCGACATTGACGACAACGTCGACGCACGCAGCGGCGGACGAAGCAACGACAGGCAATGTCGCTATCAAGTTTTTGGGCGAGCGGACACATTTTAATGATGAGTCGGACGACTCTGGAATTGGGCCTGTTTCTCTCGCTGTTGCCGTCGATGCCATTGCAGTTGCTGGTGCTGTCTCTGTCGGCGACTGTTGCTGCTGATACAAGGGAAATGCTAATTTGCGTATGTCGCTTTTTGCAAGTGCCGATCGAGTTGTGGCTCTTAACGAGCTAACAAGAGTATTACACGTGCCTCATTGAGCACACTTTAATGCATTTGCAATCAATCGATTATTTACATTCAATATGGATATTTCTTACAAGGAAGACACTAGAATTATAATACTTTTATAATTTACAAATTTAATTTATGGTTTATTCAAAGGTTTCAAAAAACAAGCATTTGAATACTTGAATAATTCGTATTATTTTCATTATTTTATAATTTTAAAAATTGTTGAAAAACTGTGACTAAAGAGTATTGAAACTTCGTTGTTACGCATCGAACGCAATTCTTCGCCCTTGTCTTTCTCTTGGCTTTTAATCAGTCATTCAGTTGGCTAAATTGAGTCGCCAGCCTCAACGTTGTCTTCGCTATGGCCACTCTTTCGCTTTCGTCGGCTATTCACTCTGCATCCCATTCGGAGTTTCGCTGTGGCTCATTTGCGTGGGTCGATTGTTCGACTGTCGGATTCGATATTTAATTGCTTATTAATAAGGCTTATTAGTCGGCTGGCCGAGCAGGTGCAAAGACAGTAAATTAGTTACGGACATAGCTGGCAATCAGTGAAACAAACCAATCGCCGTGTGAGACTCGACTGAAGCCACCAACAGGTCACGATAGAGATTCAGTTAAAAATTCAGAAAACAGCTTGAGTTTCGATTTCATTTTGAATTTGTGTGCTTGAGCAATGAAATCAGGCCGAAATCAACGACTGTCACAAATTATGCGCAATCAATATACAATCAATTAAAGCAACCAAATTCAAACTCAAAACAAAAGCAAAAGGGTAGCGACAATGACAATTGATTTCAATTTGCAATCAAATTGAAATGAAATCAATGACAAAACAAAAACGATAAAGGCGACAACTTACACCCGCATAGAATAGGAGGCGGCTTTCGTTTCGCTGCTCGTTTAATTGATGTTGCTGTCGTTATCGTTGCTGCTGCTGCTGCTGCTGCTGCTGCTGCTGCTGTTGATGTTGCTGTTGTCGGTGGGTGTGCGAGGGGTGAGAGCGAGGAGCAGCGTTTGCCTATTGCGTGACGCTGGTTGTTAGAACTGTTGCTGCCAGTTGGCGATTTATTTCACTTGCGAGTCGGGCTGCTGCTGTTCTCTGTGCTGTTGCTGCATTGCCTTTGGGGAAACAATAAAATAAAGTGGCAAACAGTCAACAGCTACAGCTACAACTACAGCTACAGCCACAGCAACGTCATCATCAGCGGCATGATGATGGTGTGAAACTTTTTCAATTGACTCATGCGGCAATTGTGTCAATTTGTCAGGCATTGATTTCGATATCGGCTTTGGTTTCTGCGTCTCATATTGCAGAGTGTGTGGGCAGCGGTCATTAGAGTTTATGATGATATGCGGGCGGCCATCCCTCGCTCCAATCACTCAACAGCGTCAGCAACAACAAGAGGTACAACAGCAACAAGAGCAACCCCTTGTCATGTCTTGACCACGCTCAATTTCCATTTTATGCGCTCGGTGTGCAATTAAGTGATTTATCATTTGGAGTTGGTGGTGGAGCGCGAGCGGGAACTGGAGTTGAACTGCGACCAATAGCCAACTTAATTTTAGCGGCAATCAAGCAATAACAAGCTGCAACATGCCGTGTTGCACGATTGCCTTTAACTCGACTCTGTCCGTGCCTCGTTGCACCAGCAACGGCAACAGCAACAGCAACGGCAACAGCAACAGCAACATCAACTGATATCGATAGCTTTGCCTTTGACTCAACTGCTGATTGCATCTGTTGCAGCAACAAAATTACAAGCAACAACAACACTATCTAAATTGAATTTGAGAAAAGCCTCGCAACGGCGCATCTGCTGCAGCTTCAGCTGCCTCAACTTCAGCTTCAAGTGCGGACATTGAGGCAGTGCAGCGGCAGCGGCAGCAGCTACGTGCAGCAATCAGCAACACCTACAAAAATGCCAAATGATATCGCTGTGCGCACATCAATTGCCCAGTCAGGAGCAGCAGCAGCGGCGGCAGCAGAAGTCCACCTACTCGAGCAGCCCCTCAGCTCGCTCAGTCCTATGTTGGATCTCCACCTTTCGACAAGCTTTAGCACATGCATTAAATAATTTTACACTTTGTTTGCCATCTCGGCGAATGCAAATGCGATAATGGCCAAACGTTTGGCAGTTAACGAGACGCGACCGACGCGACGTGGCACCAGTTGAGTGTGGAAAAAGGTTGACCGGCAGGTGGCGGACGGACGGGCGGACGGGCGGACGGGCGAAGCAGCGTTCCAGTGGCGGTGATAAGGCTCCTTTTAGGGCATTGAGCGGGTAGCCTCGACATCGGCCTTTGTCACTAGCCTGCACCGCCGCAAATCTGAGATCTAAGCCACCTAAGGCACCACAGCTGCTGTTGCACTCGCGGCACGAGCAACAAATTGCCCATTTTGCTGGCCGCGTACGTGCCGCAATTTCAAATGACATTTTCATTAGCAATTCGTTTTGAAAATTGCATCAAGTCCACAAGTCATCGCGATTCATGTGCATTGCCAACGACTCCGCGCGGAGTCAATCGTTTTCAAAATTTGTTCATAATTTATGTGGGCATGCGAGCAGAGAAAATTCAGCAACAAATCATTGCGATGTCTAGATTGAGCAATGCAACAATTTTTTAGCAGCACCAGAGATATTCCAACAAATATCGAATGTGAAAAGCATTTAATATTCAACTGCATTTAGATTATTAAATGTTATTTCTTCAGTTGAATCACTTATTAATTTGTATATAGAATCGTCAAGCATTGTGCCGAATTGTGAACAAAGCCGATTCAACCGCAGACGTTGCCAAAGTATTCTCAGCGCATTTATGCAGATTTGCAGAATTTGTATCACACAAGGCGATAAAAAATTGGCAGTCTGGGCATCCCAACTACGCCTCGACATTGGACATCGGACATCAGACTGCGGACATCGGACTGTGGACAGCGACAACTGTTGGGGGCCGACGCCGACGCCGCCCGGTTTGCGGCTGTCTAGTGGCAACTGCAAGAGTTGCATGTGAACAAAGATTAATATGTCCAATTACTGTGACAAAATCGCAAAATGCCGTCTGCTTTCGCCTTGCCAAATGCATACGCCACAAAAATGATATAATAAGTGGCGAAAAATCCGACGGCCGGCGATTCTGGCGACGGTAGCGATGGTGGCGACGGTGGCGCGTTCTAATTAGCGTCAGTTGGTAGCACAAAAAGTAAACTAATTTGTGGAAAAGTCGACAATACTCGCTGAAACCCCAATGCCTGTGGAGCAACCCCCACTAAAAACAAAAGATATTGCAAAATTAAGTGAGACAAGCTGACTGACTAGCTGATATCCTATAGTTCCAAGTGATTTGATAGTTATATTTATAGTTATAGTTATAGTTCCAAGTGATTTGACTATATTACAGTGATCACAAATATAACAAAATAACATCTTTAAAATTGAAAAAAAAAAAAAAATGCTAAGGCAAGAGAAATTTTCTTTTCATTCAGTTTAAGTAAGTTATGTTAAATCCACTAAATAGGTTACAAATGCTGTGACAAAATTATAATACCCTGAGGAAAGGTATTCAAATTTAAAGAAATGCGCAAATATTTTCCATGTCACGTTGAATTGTGATTTTTTGTTGTTGTTGCTATCGTTTTTGTTTTTGTTTTTGTGCATGAAATTAATTTCTTGTCGCCTTTTGTTGCTCATGTGGGGCAACATGGTGACAACAACAACAGCAGCAGCAGCAGCAGCAACAACATCTCACCTAAATGGCAATAGAAAATGGCTGCCACCAGCGGCAAAGATTTTGTAACAGCTGCACGGCCCAAAAGCCAAAAAGCCAAAAAGCGTGCTCTCATTTTTATTATTTCTTGTCATTTGTTGCCGTTGCTGCTGTTGCTGTTGCTGTTTGCTGCTGTTGCTGCTGTCGCGCAAAATGTTTTGTTTGGCTTTCCTCGTTTCTGAGTTTTTATTAGCTGTTGTTGTTGCTGCTGCTGCACTGGTTGTTGCTAATTTGAGCAAATTTCCCGAGCAGTGAATTCGTCGCCAATGCAATGGCGAAAGTAAACAAGAAACAACAGGCACAGACAGCAGACAACAGACAAGCGGCAACAGGCAACAGGCAAGCGACAAGACACACGAGTCACATGTTTGCTAGTGTTTTTCGTTTTGAATAAATATTTTTAATTAAAATTTGCTCAAAGCCAAAGGAAAAACGTGACTTGAGCTAAATGACGAGGCACAGGTAGACCTGTCCAAAATTAACTCTTTAAGTTCTAGAAAAACAAAGGACATAAAATGTGAAACTATTAAGAGATGTGATTCAAAGTGAAATAATACTAAAAGAAAAGCTTTTAGCTGTGTATCACTAAAAATAAAATGTTTAATAATAATCATACATTAAATACATTAAAATATATCCAAGGGAATTCAACTGAAATGTAATTCACAATCATTTTTGATTTCAATATGTTTCTAAGACTTTGTTAAGTTATATTTTATGTGATTTATGCTTCTTTCTACTCAATCTATCTTCGTCTCTATCTCTCTTTCTTATTCTTTTGCTTTCTGACAGAAGTGGTCATTTGCATTGCAATTTTCCCCATTTTCCCACGCCTCAAACGGCCATCGGAGAGTTGTGCTGGGTCCAGTAATTAGCGAATGCAGACAGCGCCAACCTAACGATGTCGCTTTATCAGCGGGTTTGTTTTTTGTGCAAGTTGTACCGCTAATATGGCCTACGCCTACTCCAAAGATCCAAAGCCAGTCGCAGTCCAAGACGACGACGACGACTTCAACACGGCAAATGCCAACCAATAAGCGAGATAAAAGCCAAACGCATTGCGTCTGGATCGTCTTCCTCATCCTCCGCTGTCGTCGCAGCTTACCTAGCCTGCCTGACTGCCTGACTGGCTGCCTGGCTGCCTGCATAAAGCGGAGCACTTTGCATTAGCGACATAATTTATCTCGCCAACGAGCAGGCAGCGGTGGCGGTGGCGGCGGCGGTGGAGGAGCGGCTGACGGAGCAGCCACAGAGGCGTTCACTGGGCTCAAGACAGGGTGAACGCGGGCATTTGAGCCGAGCAGGAGGAAATGGATGCATGACCACGCAGACGCATCGGCTGCCCATCTCAGTTGCCGTTGCTCGTTGCTCGCAGTTGCCCCATGCGTTCGTTGCACCTGCAGCCTTGCCGCGTCATCTTCGCTGCGTCGACATTGTCGTTGTCGTCTTCATCGTCGCCTTGCTGGACTTGCACTTGGATTGGTACAGGCACTAGGGGACGCTTCTTCGACTACAGCCGGCTTCTACAGTTCGTTTGGTGTTGTTTTCTTACGACTTCTTTTTGTTTTTGTTTTTTTCTTTTTTACTAATTTATTTATTTTTTTTGGCGCAACAAGTGCAATTATTAAAAATTCCGGAATTCGCCCGAGAGATCAGCCGGGTAGCAGGGGCAGACAGTTGCGTGGGGAGCTGTTTCCAGTTGCTGCTTCTGGCTGATGTTGCTGCTGCCGCTGCTGCAGCGGCTGCACCTCTTCGTTCGCCTTACGCATGCGCCACAGCCGCTCAAGTGCGTTGGCTTTCGCATTAATTATGCGTTTCGACCCGGGCCAAAGAGATCCAAGCGATGCGAGCGATTCGAGCGATCCGTGAGTCGATGCTAACCAGAAATTGATGTGCTTGCTACTTCAGGTTGGCGATGTTCTCCTGCGCAAAAGCATTTAATAACAGCGCACAAATCGATATATCATTCGGCTCTGGGTTACTTTCTTTCGCTGACTCCTTGCCATGGGCTGGGCGGGGGGCCGCTGTCTTCCCACACTTTTGCTGAAAAATCAATTAAAATATCTTTCTCGTGTCTCTCGCTCTCTGTGTGCGCCGCGCAAATAAATTTGCCATAAAAATTCCACTAAATCATTATCATGGACATGGCAGAAGTAACTTTGTCGCATGGACATTAACATTAACATACCTCAGCGAATGCATCCAGACTCAGATGTACAGAGACATTCGTAACCGTTATTTGATGACCACAAAAAAGAAATGTTTAAAAGCTGATAGAGAATATCGCTTGTTTTTTGCCTACCTCAACATATTTTATGTGATCTGAGCAACCCAAAATAATGTATACTAAAAACGTTAAATGCATTTTTTAAATAAAAAAAATGTTTTAAAAATATATAAATTAATCGATTTATCAACTAAATGTGATAAATGGCAGCCCCATAAATTAATAGCTCGCAATAACAAGTACATAAGTATTACAGCAACAACTACAACAACATTAATAACTAGACGTATGCCTAGCCAAGCTGCTACTGAAGTTTCTGCAGCCAACTATCGGCAACGCCCCAGACAGTCCAGACAAGCGTAACAACAACTGCCCACAGCAACTCAAGTCAAGTTCAAGTGCAATCTGGGGGACAGCCAATAATGCAGCTTGATAAGCTGGCAAAGAACGCAAAATCATAACAGGCAAGCATGATGAAACAAGGAGTGCACGACTATGAGTTACCCTATACATTTTTATGTATTTATATAAAGTCTGATGTATTGAGAGATAAGAGAAATTTAGAAAATTAAATATCGTGCATTATAAAGTAAGTATGACAAAATTTGGCAAAATGCAGATGTCTAGGAGAATACGATGATCTTTATTCTATGTCGATAGTAACTCAGTCGATACTAGCTGAACATTTAATTTTAACTAAATTTCTTATGATGCCTGTATTATAATTTTAAATTTCATCTGGACTATCAACATTTAGTTTAATTGGCTCTTTGTGTAGAATCGTAAGAATTGTTTAGCAAAATTATTAAATTTAATTTGAAAATACAATAAAAATATGTGAACAAAAAAAGAAAATTTGGTGGGTTAAACAATCGAGTGAAGCCAATATCGATGGTATTGCTGCTAAAAAAAAAATAAAAATAAAAATAAATGAGGAAATTAATGGATTATATGTAGATATATGCATATATACACAATTTGTGGTCGAGTTAACTTCTCGTAAAGCTAATATACTCGCATTTTTTTATAGCTAATGGGTATATTAAAGATTCGAGACAAGTAGGAGCTGCAGTAGGAGAAGCTGTTGGAGCAAGAGCAACAGCAACAGCAACAGCAACAGCGTAGGCAATGTCGCCTACTGTCTAGCGGCTGTCCCATTCTGACATGCTGTTGACACAAGCACCGAGCCAAGCAAGCGCCTTGGACTGCCAGCGGGCAAGCAAGTGGCCAACATGTGCATCCTGCTGCCCACATCTTTTGGTCAGCCTCGGTCCATGTTGTGTGCAGCCAAGGCACAATCAAATTGCAATCACCCACAATATTAAGGCAAATTTAAGGCACATCAATTCTTTCGGCTGGGCAGGCAAGCAAGCAGCAGCTACAGCCAGGGAATCACACAAATGAAATGAAATCCTTGCCGCACACACATTAACAGCTCATTGGCACTACTGTAGGGGGTCTCTCGATATGGCACAGTCAGAATTACAGTCACAATCCCATTCGTTGGAATGATCCCAAAGTGGCGCCGCCGACGCTTCACTTGCGTTTAACTCTGCCCTTCTCTCTGTCACTCTCTTGGCAACACTCTCGTTGTCTCGTTCTCTCGCTGCTTGGGCCACGAAATAAGTTATAAATTTTGCAACCGTTGATGGCGCATATTATGATATCATTTTACAACTTGGGCAGAACCCAAAGCCATGTGACGACCAACCTGAGCCATACCCCTGGAGATGGCCACGTGAGTAATGTATTATTCTTAAGCACTAGATAAATTAAAGCAGTCCAAGAATGTTATGCAACGAGTATGAATTTAATTATTTCGCGGAAAAACTTTCAGTAAATGTTAGTCCAAAAGAAAAGGAATACAATGAAAGATTGTACAGCTAAATACACGAGTAATGAACGAATAAAATTATGACAAAAAAAAAAGAAGTATAATATTGTATTTAATTGATTTACTTATATCTGTAACTCATTACAATACTGATCTTATCAGAATGAATTATTTTCAAATTTAATTTCATCTGTTTCAATTCAGCATTCGCGTGAATCTCGTGATTCTCGTGCGTCACGTTGCGTTAGCATGGTGCCATCGCAAGGCCCTTATGCAAATTGTGCTGATTCTGCCGTAGCTGCAAATTAATGTTGCTGTTGAGTTTAAGCGCTCGATTCCTTGCCGCAGTCTGGCTGCCTCTGGCCACTTCTGGCTTGGCTGCAGGCGCTGCCAGTGACCGGGTCTCTGCCTCCCTGGAGTCTCAGCTGCTGTTCTTGTGTTCTTTGCATGTTGACATTGTGCGCTGACCTTCCCCCACTTTAAGAATTATTGTTATTATATGCGCTGCAGCGATAAAAATCACAGATGCCACACAATCGTCGTCGACATCGTTGGAGGACAAGCCATAATATACGACTCACGCACCCAAAGACTTTCTGCTGGAGCTGGGCAGCAGGATCAGCAGCAGGTCATGCCATATGCCATATGTGTCTCAGTGTTTATATACGAGTATGTGTATTAAAAATAATTATAATTGCTCCCACGATTTTGTGTTCCAAGAATGCTGTTGCCGACGTTGCTGCTGCTCCTGCTGCTGCTGGTGCTGCTCCTGTGGTCAGCAATTGCTGTTGCTGCTCCTCATGTTGTTGCTGCTACGGCTCTGTTGGCTGCTGTTGTTGCTGTTGAGGCCATTTCATTTTAACGCATATTAATTTCAGGATTTTATACTCTGTTATTTTTATTGTGACATTTGATTAATTGACGACATTTAATTACAGCGCTCAGGCAGCTTTCAAGCGCAGGCTGCGTGCGACTCCATTCGCCCCGATCCGTGCATCCCCACTACCCCCTCTACTTACCCAGTTCGAGCACTCATTTCTCTCTCAGTCTCTATCTGTCTCTTCACTCGTTGCTTATCGCAACTCATTTATCGCTGGAAAAATTATGACGCTGCTGATTGCCGACGCTTTTATCTGATCAGCAATGCACTCTCGTCGTCCAGTCGGTTCCAGCTGCACACCCTCTGCTGCCCGACCCAAACCCACTTACACTGCCCGGCCTCCCACTTGTGGGTGACTCTGCTCTGTCTGCCCAAAGTGGGTGCCAAAAATTGATGACTCATTTGTGCAACAAGTGCACAATTTGCAATTTGCTATTGAATCGAGTGGCGATTTGTGGCTGGCTGGCATCAATGATTAAATGTTACAAGACAATAAACGCTTTATCTTTATTGCGGGTGCTAAGCAAATTGCCAGCTGCCAAAAGGCAGATTATGGCCTGCCAGTGCGCCGAGACCGACCACACCGGCCTCATGACTAATTTGCATGTGCATGGTGCACATGGCGTATGCGCATTGCCCAAGTCTGCGTCTTTGGAAAGTGCAACAGCAGCAATAATTGCATGTGCCCCAGCAACATTCATTCATTCATTTGCAGTCACATTAAGATAATGTGGTGCATGTAAGCTCATTTTGAGAGCCGCCATCAAATGGAGCGCGATGCGAGGTGATCAACACTCGTTGATAAACGACAACAACGAATGTTGTTGCCAGTCATTGCAGCAGCAACATCAGCAGCAGCAACATCAGCAGCAGCAGCAACAGCTGCAACTTGACAGCCAAAATATTGTGCTTGTAGTATGGCTAAATGTCCACTACGCGCTTTAGAACATATCATATGATAATCTTCATGCATCACTTTAACGTCAGCAGCCAGCAACAGAGTGCTTGCTGTTGTTGTTGTTGCTGTTACTGTGATTGTTGCTGCCGGTGCTCCGGAAGCATTTTATTACCACAGTTGTTGGCCTGTCTGCGATTCGCTTGCGCTGATTATTCCAGCCATCGTAAATCCCCACTTTTGTGGGGGCACGCGCGTGCCTTAGGCTGATACCAGCTGCTGTTGCTGCTGTTGCTGTACCACCAGCACCAGCCACATCAGAAATACCAACAACAACATCAAGTGTTTGGCTTATAGGTAGCTGCAAGTCAAAGAGGTGCGAAATGGCAAAGCGCCCGCTGGCATTGAATTTCAGACAAAGTGTTTTCGCCTGGCATTAGATGATGTTGCCATCGCGTGGGTCAATGTTGCTGCTGCTGCTGGTGCTGCAGCTACAGCAGCAGCCTAAACGTGTTGCTGATACAATTTGCTTGATAGGCGCACATTTTACGCTTCAGCGCTCTGCGCTATCTGTGCGAAATCTAATACATTTTGTTACCGCGCACACTTTAGCCAATTTCAGAGCAATTGTTGCTGCTTCAACAGCAACTACAGCCATAGCTGCTTGATTACCGAGCCGCGCACCGACGATCAAACAATGAGTAGACCCCAAACTTCTGACACAAGCAACAAAAGCACCGCATTGCAGCTCGAGTCATGTACGTGGCTAGCAAATTTGTGCTGCCAAAAATGAGGCAGGCAGCAACAACACCAACAACAGCAACAGCAGCAGGCAGCAGGCGAAAGAGCTGGCGCCAAGTGTGTTTTTTGGTTAACCCTGTGTCCCTATGCTTGCCAAGAAGCATTGCTACTTCACCACGTAAAGCGCATAAATTGCATAATTTTGACTGACTTTAGTTGCCGGCATTGCTGGCACTGCTTTTTCTTGGCAGTCAGCAGCATGCCTAGACACCTCCCAATACTTTCCGTACATTGCCTTCTGCTGAGACTCGAGCTGTGTTTGCATCAACTTTAATTTAAGAATTGAAAACTCGTAGAAAAAATGGAAAACAATTCAAGATATGATTCTATTGCGACTGGTGTTACTTTCTATTGAAATGAAAATATTTTATATTTGCCTATCAGAACTATGAAATAATTAGTTCATTTAAGTTTTTTTTATCCTAAGTCTTGGAGGCATCGTAAAAAATCAATGTTGTTCGCATCGAAATCTTTACATGGCTTGCAACATTTCCGTCCATCTTTCAATTGGTTTTCCCTCATTGCCAGTCAGTTACTTGTTGTGTCCGTTGCACTTCCTGCATAGAAATTCTAAGCACGAGCAAACTGACTTTGACAGTTTTATGTGCTTTCAAACTGTTTTATGACACGCCACAACAGCAACAGCAATAGCGACAACAACAACAACAACAACTACTACAACCAGAGCAACAGTAACGCGAGCCGAGTGAGCGAGTTGAGGCGCGAAACATGCCTATAATGAGACCGAGATGCTGTACACACTTTGACTCAGACTGAGACAGAGACTGAGACAGAGACTGAGACTGAGACTGACAGGGGAACTCGCGCGTTGCTCATACGCCATGTGGCCCTGCGCCAATCAGACAGTTGTCCGCCCACACATTTCTCAGTTGGCTCTGGCGATATTTAGTTGCAAGAATAATGCGCCAAAATTGAAATGAAAATGATAAATGTGCCTCAGATACAGCGCACAACAACAACAACAACAACAGCAGCAGCAGCAGCATGGAGCGAGTCCAGCACGCACAGCCGCTCTGCCTGCCTGCCTGAGTCTCCGTCTGAGTCTCAGTCTCAGTCTCAGTCTCAGCCTCTGTCTCAGTTTGCATCTCGGCGCCTTCGCGCAGGCGTTTTTGACAGTTTTTTAATAATATCAGCACAGGCAACGGAGCCTGTTGCTGTTGCTGTTGCTGAGTAGACAGACCAGCCTACCTCAAATCCAATACGCTCATTCTGCTTCAATGCATATAACTCTTTTATTTTTGATAAGTTTAATTTTGTTTTATTTTTTTATTTTGTTTTATTACATATCTCATTGCTTTTTCGCATAAACGATGCAGACACGGGCGTAACAGCTCCCTCTCTATCACCGCGTTCGGCTCCTTCTCTTTCAATGGCTTTGCATTGCATGCCGCACGACATTTTTCGCGCAGTTTCTGTGTATGCGTGTGTGTGTGTGCGATAATGAAAATTTCTGACACTTTAACCAACACTTTTGGCTCGCCAGCAGGCGTTACTGTCAGGTAGGCAGGAGCCCCAGCACCTACCATCTACCACCTACCAGCTCGGTGTCCAGCGCCAGTTGATAAGTCAAAAAGTTGTTTCCTCATTATGTTTGATAAACGCCCAATGCACGCCCGTAAATTGATTCATAGTTTGTGCGCTAAGTGTGACAGGAGCAGTGGCAAGAGGCCAGAGTGCGCAGGCGATTCTCCGACTTGTAAAAAGTCGGAATCGGATGCCAATTCCGGTCTGCGGTTGCATGCCGTGCTTTATTACTTATGAGGTTGTTATTGCTATTGTTGTTGCCAGTGCCTCGTTGCCGTTGCCGTTGCATTGCATTGTTCTGTGTAATGACATGTAATTAAGCGCATATTTACAGACAGCTGGCGATGGGCGTGGCAGTTAAGCAGGCATTTAACAGACGCAGAGTGCCCGAAAATTGACAGCTTAAAAGCGTTGCTGCTGCTGTTGCTGCTGCTGCCTGAAGTGCAAATGGCAACAAATTTGAGCTGCAGGTAAATTATTCCACTCGATTACCAATCAGAGTAATTGTAACTTAAAGGAATTCATTCCTTCTGTTTAAAATTGTTAAGCGGAATGTGATCTCATCTTAAAGTTCTACATTAGTTCATTAACTGATTCTAATAGGTAAATCGTTTCTCTTTGAGTGTTTAAAGCCTGAAATTATATTTGAATCATGTTAATTACATGGGTTCTCATAACTGACCTTTGTTTAAGTACTTGAGGAATTGCTAGCTAAAAAGTTTAGCTGGGACACACCAATATATATTTAAATATATAAGTAAGGAAAACGTTTCAATATTAAGACATACCCTTGAAAAAAGAGTATATTGACTTACCTTCTATTACGCTAGCGAATCTGTTAACTGTTATTTGAGTTATCCGTTAATTAAGCCAATATATCAAAACCGAACAAAAATTCATCGATCTGTCGCAAATTTTCTTGTTCCTCGTTTGTATTGATGGCGACATCAAGGGTTTTATATGTATTTTGTTTCTGCATTTCAATATGCTAATCATTAGGTGTTTTAACACGGTTCTTATCCATAAAATAAAAGGAGCTGCCTGTGCGTAGGCGATTCGACTTGAAATTGAAACCAAGCACAAGCCACAATCCACAAGCGAGCAACCAGTCGACGACTTATTTGTTATTAGGTTTTAATTTATTTCGGAGTGTGTCTGGTGCGACCGCAATGAATTATTTGTAGCGGCATTGGGCGGACAGGCACCGCGACCTATGGGGCGTCCGGGCGGACCGAACCGGAGCAACGCTCGCCTAGGATCCACACGGCGTCTACCCAGCTCCAACTCCAGCGCCAGCGCCAGCGCCAGCACCTTAACTGGTGTCGGGTGTCGAGTGTTGCAGCTCGAGCGTTAGTATCGGTGTCGTTGTAGTCGTCGAGGCTTGCGTCGGCCTGGCTGGGTTGGTAGTAGACAGCTGGCAGTCAGGCGACAGGCGGCAATAAATCAAACGGCAAACGGCAAACAGCTTCAAGTGTAAACTAATTTCCATGTCGATTTATAATAACAACTTGTTAGCATTTTGTAACATTTCGAAAAGTGAGCTGCACTTCATTTACGGGCGCCACAGCCACAGCCACACTCCGAGTCACAGTCCCAGTCACAACCACAGCTGAACATTTTGATAATGTTTGCCAAGTTCGGCAAACAACTTGAGTTTCATTTGACGTGCAACTGGAAAACGTGCAATGTGCACCACGCATCACGCACCACGCACTGGTCACCGTGCACCGTGCAACTTGGCTAAGATAAATACCCTTCAATCTAAATGTAAATGGCTCCGCATGTAATTGCCACAAATTGCCACTGCAGTGACCAGTTTTTGCCACAGCCATTGGCCATGTCATGTCTATGGCTTCGTAGTTGATCTTGCTGCTCCTGCTGCTGCTGCTGCTGTTGCTGCTGTTGCTGCTGTTGCTGCTGTTGCGTTGCTGTTGCTGTTCTTGCGCCTTTTTTAATTACCCGCAGGATGCGCGACAACAGCAAACAAATTGCCTCAATTTCAATGTTGTTGGCTGCCAGGCGAGTGCGTCGTGATTCATGTGATGGAGAACAGCGACAACATGCAACTGCGGCAGCAGCAGCAGCAGCTAGAGCAATAGACATCTAACGGCTGCAACTCCCTCGCACACCCGACCAACTGTAAATAACGCGTGAAGTGGCCAACATGCGTGGCGGCGGTGGCAAAACTAACGGTTTGCAGTCTAACAAAGTGGGCGGCGGCTCTGCAACAGCAACAGCAACAGCAACAGCAACAGCAGCGTTAGCAACAGCGCCTGGCAACAACATTTCGTGCTGGTGCGATAAACAAACGCTAAGTGTTGCTGCCAGACACCAAAGACGGCGACGGCAGCAACATGTTGCCAGCTGACTGACAGCATGATGTTGCGTAGACCATCCTAAAGAGTGGGTCATGTTTTAATGATAATGGCGACGATGATGATAATAATGATGATGCTGATGTAATGATGATGAGGCTGCAACATGTTCGGGTTGCTCTAAATAATACGTATATATATTCATTCAACCCGTTGATAATTAATGGACTTCTTATGCGACTCCTAAATCCTACAAGACCTCGCCACACAGGCAACAACCCAAGTGGTTTGGGCGTTGAGCAAATTGTAGCCGGCACCTTTGAGCCCCAATTGCAATTGGCCAACCAACCAACCACCTTCCTGGCAGCCCAGAGCAGCCAAAGCGACCAAAACAGCACTTGCTGCTTGGCAATTTGATTTATAGCGCGAATGGATTAAGTTAGCGTATCTGCCGCATGCTGCTTAATTAATTCGTATCTTTTGGCTAAATCGAATGCTTTCGATTTGCAATACTTCCTTCTCTTTCTCGTTCTGCCCTACTCTCTGTCACACTCACCCGCTCTGCTGGTCTCCCTCCCTCTCTGTCCCTCTCTCTCTCTCTCTCTTTCCGTTTAGCCACAGTCGTTTAACATGTCAGCAATGCTTTTTTCCTCATCCTCTTGGCTGGCTAGCTGGCTGGCTGGCTGGCTGGCTGGCTGGTTCTTCCGCTGTGTGACGTCTGTGTCCTTGTGCCGCCATAAATTTAGTGCCCCGCCTGTCAGGCGCTACACATTTTGCGTATTTATTTATTTATTTATGTGTGTGCGGCGGCAATGCAAAACTGTCAAACGAATTTGCTGCTTTTGCTGCCGCTGCTGCTGCTCCTGCTCCTGCTCCTGCTGCTACTGCTGCTGCTTCTGCTACTGCTGGCAGGAAATTGTTGCATTTAGCGGTGCAAATCTGTCCAGCATTGATTAGCCGAAAACATATGGCTTTGGTTTTCATTTTAAATCTTTTTCTCTTACTTTTTATCAATGGACTTGACCATGTCTCAAAGACATGCGAAGCCTTTGTTAGACAGCACAGCGTACATCACGCAAGGCACAAATATTCAATTGGCAATCAATCAAACAGCTGCGCAGCGGTAACAGCAACAGCAACAGCAACAACTACAGTAACATCAACAGCTACAGCAATGGAAACAGCAACAATAACATCAACAATAGCAACAACACAACTTTGACATGCAGCAACTTCCAGGCGGCAGCAGCAACAGTTGCTGCCACCGCAAGCTGTGGCGTCTCGAACTAACAACAACACAATGCCGACAACAACACATGCATCCATTGTTGTTGCTTTTGCTGCTGTTGTTGTTGTTATTGTGTATTCTTTGCCGTTGCATTTTTCATTGCCAGGCGGGAGACTAAGCACTCTCAGTGGCTCAGTGGATCGCTGAGTTGGTGGCTCGCTGGCTCGGTGGCTCTGGGCCACTTCAGAGCCTGTGGCTGCAAGGTGTTTTGTCCAGCGCGCTCAATCAATCAAGCCGCCTATAATTAATCAAATATTTCAAACATAATTAGATATGGAAAATCTAATGAGTCTGCTCTACACGCTCAATACTCTTTATGTTTAACCCTTTGTTGCCCCAGCCTTGCGGGGGCAGCGTGTTAAATTATGAAAAATGAACGCGTAGAACGCGCTTTTAATTGTGCCAATGCTGAAAGCCGTCGGCTCCAAGGTCCCCAACAGGGTCTCATGTACCATCCGCGACGCAGTTGGCGTCGGAGTGGGAATCGGAGTGGGAATCATCTGCTGCTACCTTGGTGTCCCGCTAATCCCAATTTGTAAGTTAATCGCAGACGCTGCATGACTCAGACAAAGAAGACCTCATCCCCTGTAATCTATAGACTGTGTGGAGTATATGAAATGTTAATTACATTTGTGCCATAAATAGAGTAATCTTAAGGCTTTTGTTTCTGTTATGCTAAAAATATCCTCAATAATATCTGCACTCTAAATCTGTAAGCTAAGAAAATACTTTTATATAGTTTTTCTATACTTATAATCTTTGGCATTTGTTATCACCGAGAATACATTTATTATACATCATATAAATATTTAAAATATCAGAAAAAATATTAGTAATTATTACAAACTAATTAATATATAATATTATTATAGGATTTCAGAGTTGGGCTCGTTTTATACCTAACAAAAATCTTAGGTTTGGTACAGGGCATCTCTTAGCCTATCACATATTCTACCTGTCATATTTGTCGCTGACAACAAAATGAAAAGTCCATTGTGCGTTGCTTGATTGGGTTCGATCTATCTGGTGCTCGCCCTTCGCTCCCAGCCGTGTGGCGTTTATAGTGGGCGCAACTTGTAATTAACTTGGCTGGCACACACAGCCCCCAACCAGGCCACCGTTCGTACATAATTTTTCATAATTAATGTGGCAGCTCGAATATGTTTCGCGTCCACGTAAACAGTGAAATCGACTGCGAAAGTTGTTGCACCTTCAGCTTGCATATATTGCCTCTATCTCTCTCTCTCTCTTTCTCTATCTGCAATTGCCAAATAATAAGAGAACGATCCGATCCGTAAGAACAAGTTGAATTGAATTGTAATCCGAGTAGGCTTATTATTTTAATTAGGCGTCGATATCAAGGCCATCAGATTGGCATATTGCGATTGCGATTGCAATTGGGATTGGAACTGGAATGGGGACTGGGAACTGGGTGCGGGACTGGACTATTGGAAGATTGAGAGATCGTCACACACACAAGCACAAATGCCTATTTGGGCATTTGCATGCCAAAGCGACGTAGCATCGTCGATGAAATCGTCGCATTGTGGCTGACACCTGACAACGTCAAACCAACGTGGTCCAGTGTCGCCTATAGAATTGCGTGGCAAGTGCAACGCCAACAGCAGCATCACAAGCAGCGGCGGCAGCAGAGGCAGCGGCTTGATCGACTGACAGTGAATTTCCGCCGGCTTTTGCCTTTGGCCAACTTAAAGCGCTTCCTTCAGAGTGAGAGCTGTGCTAAAAATATCTCTGGAATTGGATGCGGATCGTGTGTACGTGAGCCAGCTCGCCAGCTCGCCAGCTCGGCAGCTTGTTGCCAAAATGTCTGGCGAGCTGAGCCGCTTGCGGCTGTTAGCGACAGCTTATATAAACTTTAAGTATTTTATTGTGGCGCGTTTTATTAAAAGCTCATAAACATTTATTTTATTTAATAAATTACAATTTCTAAAGACGAAGCGGGCTCACAGCTATACACACATGCCTAAACTATATGGGCGTATTTGCATAAAAGCATATAAATTGTTCATCACGGTTTGATTGGCTTTTGCCCAGTCGCCGTATCTTTGTTTTCGATGTGTCTGAAAATTCATTTAGCCCTAACGGTAGTCACAAGGCTGAGCACAACAGAAATATATATGTATATATACATATTTTAATTTAATTTAATATTATTAACAAAAGCCTCTGAAAACAAGCCTGGGAACACAGCCATAAACTCGCAGCTTACCTGCTGCCGTAAATACCAAATGAAAAGAAACACTCGATTTAAATATGTGTATATTGCTTTGAGCCTCTATCTGTATGTATGTCTGTATGTATATAAGCCTATCTAAGATGTAGCCGTATTTGGGGCTCATTATGCGGGAGGAGTGTCAGCATCTCTCCGATCATTAATTAATTTCGATTTAAATAGTCGCGACTTCCCAGGCGCGCATTTCTCGATCGCTATACATAAGCAGCCCGAAATTCGGCTAACGGGTCGAAATGAATGAAATTTGATATGCACAACGAGATAGCCCCAAAAGAGCGTAATATACAATATACAATACTATATATACCAATAATCGTTGCAGAGGCGTGACTAGAAGGGCTCCTAAAAAATTACAAACAACAAAATCATAAACAAGAACACAACAAGTAAGAAGGCTCTAGTCGAGACAGCTCGACTACGAGATACCCTGAACCCTGCAAAAAAACGAATACCCTTCTTCTTTATGCACTCATTGGCGCAGTTGCAGACTTGGCTTGGGGGTGGGTCGGGCTATACTTTTGACGCTTATAACTCCATTTCTAGATGGACGATCTTCATGGAACTTTATATATTAATAGCATCTATATGTGTCTATTTGCCAAAGCCTCTAGTATTTGAAATGGGTTTTTTATTTTTAATCTGAAAATTACAAAATCTGCGTAGCCATAATATCTATTCTAAAAAGACAAATCTGAAGTCTCTAAAACGGTGTAGAAGTTACACTCGAATTCTTATCGATAATTAGGAAATGGGATGAGTTAACGAAAAAAAAAACAAAATAAACTCTTACTGAGTAACCAACATACGAGTATTCATGTAAAATTTCAACTCTCTGGCTTTTGTAGTTTCCGAAATCTCGACGTTCCTTTTGCCTGTTACATACATTTTCACAAAACCATTATACCCTGAATTCCCATTTTCAATGGGTTCAGGGTATAAAAAGTAGAAAGTAATTTTAATATGAGCAGCAGCACAAGTGAAAGGTTCAGCCAAAGACTACGTGTAAGTGAATGTTCGATAGAACAAAAAAAAAAAAAATCTAAAGTTGTAGAAGAGAATAATATCGGGGAAGAGCAGCTGCAGCTGAAGAGCAGCACCCCTTCTGAGGCGACGCCGCTGCACGCTAACAATGCAAATTTATTTACTGAGAAACTTAGCAACCGCCAATGGGCTCTTTCAAGATAGACTTATTTTTTCGTTTTGTCACTTGCTTATCAGCAGGTGTCGTCCATTGAGCCGTAGACCGCCAGCCGCCTAATTGATTTTCAAATGTTTTGGCGCTATAAATCTGAAGACAGTCGAAAACACAAGCCGTCAAAACAATACCAAATAAAACATAGCGAACAACACACGAGCCAAAGTGCCAAGCATTTTTCAGCTTGTTTTACATAAATAGATGCGAACTGCAGATATCTATACAAAACGGGCAGCCCCCAGCCGACGCCATTGTGTTCGAGCTGGAGCTGGAACTGTATCGGGCTCGTAGCGGGTCTTGAATAGCTTCGGCTGATTGTGGGTGCATTTGCGTGCTGCGCGCCGAGCCAAGTCCCGGCCGAGCCAAGTGCTGGGCCTTCACATAATTATGGGCATGTGTGCATAAAAATTTGTGGCATCATTAGGCTGCACCCCCGGCCAAATACAAAAGCACGTAACATACATACATACATACAAATGTGTGCATACCATAAGAGAACGGACCCAAGAACAGACAAAACGGAATATGTTTTGGCTTAAAGGCTTTTCAAATGAATCCCTCGACTGGAGCTGAGACTCAGACCGAGTCTGACCCAACTAATGACCGGCTAATCATTATGGCCAGGCAAAGCTAAGCTCAGCTCAGCTAAGCTAGATAACGACGGTCTTCTGGAGGGTGCAGGGAAATATTTTGACAGTTTCATGCGCAGCCCGCGAGTGCTATATGATACTTTAATTATAGGCTATGCTTTGATTTTTTAACAGAACAACGAAAGCTGCCCCTGACAACGAGAGAAAAAAAATAACAAAACAACAACAGTATAATATATAATAAATAAGCCAAACAACGGATCGCAGCAACATTAACCAAAAAAAAAAAAAAAAAACAACAACAACAAAACTCTGAAAAATTCTTTGTACAAGTTCAAGACGTTGACTGCGACGCCGACGTCAAAGCGTCGGCGGCAACGGTAACAAAAATCTTTCAATTAAAATTAGCATAATTGTGGCAGAGAGTTTTGCATGAATTATGTGACTACTTGGGCATTATTTAAACAAAAAAGTTGCTGCTCATAAAATAAATTTCAAAAATGACAAAATTATAGTTTGGCTTTTACAACGAGTTTCCAGCCATCAACATGACTGAAATTCAATGGAAAAAGAACTGGTTGTATATGGTACTCTCTATATACATACACACATAACTTGAAATCGATTTAAAACATAAATATATGACTATGTCTTTATTATTGAAACCGAGCCAGCGCACGAGACATGGGACACCTAACACAACTCGCCAGCCATAGTGAGAGGCCGAGAGAAGCGTGTGTCTCGAATAAACACACAACTCAAAATAAAAAGTAAGCTCATCAGAATTTGGATTAGATGTATATTTATTAGATGTATATTTGTGTGGATCTAGTTAAGTGGCGTGTATTTAAGCCGCGCTTATCTGTCTAATTAGCAGCTGAATGGGCGCGTTTTGAGCTGAAACATTGCGCACGGCTATGAATATGCGATATGGATGAGAGGGGGCATCAAATAAAATACGATACCTTTTTGTGTGCCGCGTGTGTGTGTTTGCTTTCTAAAACTAATTTTGAAATAAATGTCAAAATTGTTGAGCTCTGCCATCATCGATGGGGGTACATTTTACGACAGCAAATGGAAATTTATGCTCATCAATCGCATATATCATTCGCTAGTTGGAGAGTGTCCAGCATATCATGTTACCCGAAACATACTTATAAGCCCAAAACAAAGCTAAAGATTCAAGACTTGACAATAAAATAAAAACAAATAAAAGACTGGCCATCAAATTATGATTTCCCTCGCTAATTTCCTAGCTTGTTAATAAAAAAAAAAAAACATATATATATATATATATATATATTGGAATTCTCACTATCGATACTGTAAACCAAGACGAAAACGACAACAACTGAAAGTTAATTTGTCTGTGGTTCAGCGGTGCGGCGGGTGCTGCTGGTGCTGGTGCTGCTGCTGCTGCCGCTGCCGCTGCTGCTGCTGTCGCTGCTGTTGGTGGTCCACTTTATGGCTGGCTGCCAGATGCTGGTTGGTTGGTTGGCTGGCTGCTTGTTTAGCTGGTTGTCATTTAGGCAACCACACCCCGCCGCAGTATGCTAATTGTGAGGGAGAGAGCGGCAGGTGTATGCCAAAGAGCGAGCGAGAGGGCTAAAGAGGGCGAGGGTTAGAGCATGTCGACGAGGGACCAGGCGATGGATGATGCATAAACAGCACATCAACAGCTTTTGGCTCGTTGTTGCTGTTGATAAAGTAATTTGTTTGATGTCCACACAAATGAGTCGTCCATGCAGCATCTATAGAGCAAAAGCACACACATACTTACACTCTGTGCTAAAGAGACTGGCCAACTGACCATTAAAATATTGTATGAAATTGACCAAAAATGACAGACAAATTGGTGTTTTATCGTTAGCCGTTGTTGTTGCTATCATTGTTGTTGCTCTTGTGTGGCTGGCTGTGTGTTATTTTTGCACCATATTAGTGTTTGAATAATTTAACAATTTAAAGTGGAGCTAATGGTGTTAGTTGTCGTGTTCATGTCCATTTATTAAGACTGCCTTTGTTTCAATAAACGAACCCAGTCAGTGTATGTAACTGTATGTGTGAGTGCGTATGCGTGTGTGCCTATTATGATGTGGCATCGGCATATAACATAATGCGCCGAATCTCTGAATAGCCAAATGAGTTCAATCAGCATCCATTTCAGCGCACAGCGTTGATAAATTTCATATTTATGCAAATGCATTCATATCAAATATCCCAACCGAACTGAGCCGAACGGAAAGCCACCCAACGCTCTCTGCATATGCCTAAAATTCGAAAACCCCATCTACGTTTAGCAATACGATTTTTTGTTACCTGCGGCGTGCGACGATTTGGCTGTCAATAAAGTGTTTAACTTATATATCCGGCGGTTTTTAGTCTTTCGTTTTTCGGATTTCGGTTTTTTGGTTTTGGAGTAATGTCACGACGCATGACCCGCTATCTATGGAGCATTAGGGAAGTTTAATGGCTGGCAGGTGTTATAAGTGAGATCTATAATAGATCGAACCGATAAGCCTAGGCAAACAAAAGGCTTCGATTATAATCGGAAATTGTCTTTATTTTCATTTAAATATTTATGATAAACATATTTGATTACGCTTGTCTGCTTATCTCGTGGATCTCATCTGCGTCGTTTTCGTATTCAGTTTTATATTTGCTGAGAAAATAAATAAAATAAAAGATGATACATGTGTTAATCAGTTCCCAAACATAGTCGCAGTCCCAGCCAAGTCAATTGGCACTCCTAGTTTTTACAAATGTAACGATTACACGATCCGCCCTAAGACTCGATCTTCAGAGTCAGCATTGATATCTCAATCTAAGTAGATTAATCGTCAGCAGCATTCGCTGTTATCGTTATCTGGAGATTACCATATTTAATGGATTACAACCTTGGCCAGGTTCGGTGCTTCGATTGCGCAGCTCGCATTCTATCTAAATGGCCCCAACATGTGTTTTTTCCCGGTGCTTTAAGCATGTTTTTTGCAGTTGTATTTTGGTTTGTGTATTTGGATTCGGTTCATAAAACCTCATTAATAAAATGTTTATCACGCAGCAAGCAGAGCGCTCCTTTGGCATATGCAACTTAATTATCTCTTCTGATAAAAATCAGGGCTAAAAACATTTAATTAACGAATCTATGCAAATGCTGGCCCCCTTAAACCAACGAAACCCCTCAATAAACGGATTCGGGTTGGGCTCTTTTATTATGAGTATTTTCTTGTTTTTTTTATATATTTATTTTTTTTTTTCATAAATTGTCATTTTTGTTATATTTTGTTTATGGTTTTTTTCTTTTTTTGTAGTTGTAGTTGTCGCAGCGGCTTTCGTACTACTACCAAATTGAGCAATAAAAACGAAAACTAAGACGCTTAATTAATCGTATTAGTATTCTATTTTCGATCCACGGCCGACCAACACCCAATTAGCCACAGTTTATTTATAATAAAAAAAAATTCTGTTATGTTTTCTAGTTTTAATGATAGTTTTTTGAAATGAGAACTGCTGTCGCAGGAAACCGTCTTCTCGATATCCATCGTTATATTTGCATCGAAAAAATTAATTAATTAATGTTTATAATGCTCATTTTATGACATGTTTCGACAACAGAGTGTGGGAAATTGTGGCACCCGGCGAACAGTTAATAAATATTCATTATCATCGATCATCAAAAGGTTAATCAAATCAATTTCAAAAGGATATTAGAGTCCAAATGTGAAGTGGCCCAAAACACAGCACACAGTCACACGCACAAAAAGAGGGAGAGGGAAATAGAGAGAGAGAGAGAGAGAGAGAGAGAGAGAGAGAGAGGGAGAGGAAGCTATGAGCGAGTGTGTGTGAGGGAGGGTCGAAGGGCAGATACTTGAACCGACAGCGAGCCAACTTCAAAAACAGTTCCCACAATGAAGCGCGCTTGGCACTTGTGATTTCTACGAATGTTACAACAACAACAACAACAACAACAACAACAACAACAACAACATCAAGACTGAGCCACGATATGTTGCTGCTGTTATTGTTGTTGTGACATTGAGGGCGAATGCGTTTGGTAACTTTTTGTTCCGTCGCCGTCGACGACGCCGAAATCAGGTAAAAACAAAAGGTTAACATACAAGAACAAACAACGAATACAACAACTACAATAACTGCCAGGCTGAGCTGGCCGCAACTACCGAAAAGACTACAACTCCAACAACTCAGCAGAAGACCAGGGCCAGGCCCAAGCCCAAGCCCAGGCCCAGGCCTGGGGATAGAGTTAAACTGAAACTCCTCCACCGCCACCGCCACTACCATCACCAGCGCCGTTGACGCGAGAATCGCTTCAAGTGCGTGGAGGAGCCATCGCCATCGCCATCGTCGTCGTCGTCGCCATAGCCATAGCCATTGCCATCGCATTTGTAGCTCATGTGCGACATTAAGTGCTTTGGTTTGACGACGACTGAAAAACAAAAGGAAAACTGACCCGTAAGTCATCATAAATGCAAGTTTATGGCAACAATGAAATGATGACGGGCTCGATTCGAGACTCAACTCCAACTACGACTTGGACTTGGCTTGACTGTAGGTCGTTTAGACCGCCACCGTAGCATGTTGGCCAATGGTATTGCCGTTGCCGTTGCTGTTGCTGTTGTACCTACCGCGCAACAGCAATACGCAATAGTCCATCAGCGGTCACTTCTACGAAATCACATCAAGAGCCGCGACGTCGACGTCGGCGTCGACGCTGGTGTCGGAGTCAGAGTTGGAGTCCGTCGCTCTGACCAAAGCAGGCGGGCGGGCGTAACTCTTTATAGACGCGCTTCATAGATGTATCTATTCCGCGGAAATCACAAAATGCTACAAATTTTCGTGTAATAAAAACGAATCCCAGTTAAGAACTGCGTTCTCAAGTGCCCACGCAGCAACGCCAGCATACGAATGTACGTACACACAATTACAGACCTAAGTGAGCTGCATTTCGCCATGTAACTCATATTGATATTGCATAGATTACCTTCCGATATACCCATTCTGATTGCTTGTCAATCACCTTGCACATTTGCCATAAAAAGGCGCCTTAGTTTCAACTGGAGTCGCTGCGTTTTGAACGCTCGTTAAACAATTATAGCGCTTAAGTAAGTAGATACATCAGTCAGCCTTCGTGCACAGTGGTTCCATGATCAGAGATAAAAAGTTTCCATAACTGAAATCGTTTAGAAAATATTATTCAGAAATAGAACTTATAGAACTTTCAGTTATGAGATCCAATGAATAATGAATATATATTTAATAAATAAATATCTAGAAAAGAGAGAGAGAGAGAGAGAAAAGATAGAATATGTAAATCTCTTAATTGAACTTTTGTTTTCCAATAAAAGAAACAATATTGAACAATATGAAAAGAAAAAACATAAGAAAAAATAATATTACCCTCTTAAACACACGTTTTAATGGCGATATATGCATTTTAAGACTAAATAATATTTAAGTTTAAAATATTTATAATTTATCGAATATAGCATCCACGAACCAATCCTTTGCCTTTTTTTCTCACATTAAATAATATTTAATAATTTTATTATTAGTTTGAAAAATGTTTCTTTTTTGACGCACCAGATCAGAGGTTATGGAATATATTTAAGAGTAGCCAAGCTGCAATGCTTGTAACCACTGTAAACGCTAGCGGTAAAAATGATTTGGGCTTGTTAGTGTCCAAGCTGTAGCATGATGATGAATTGTGTGAATTTTGCGCATTAGTCGCGTCATGCAACAGGAGCGACCACAAGATGAAAACAACGAGGCCAGTAGCTTGCTTGTTGGCCTGCCTGTCTTTGCCTCTGTCTCTGTCTCCATCTGGGCAGCAAGATGTAGCAGCAAATCATATCAAACATAGTGTACGTCCAGATGTCTGATCCATGTCTAGCCAGGGACGCACGGACACACGGCTCACTTCCTGCGAGCAAGCATTGGCAAAAGTGGGCAACGTCGCCTGCCTGGTAGATCGATAGGCACTGCCCGTCCAAGTCCATATCCAATTGAAAGTCATAGCCAGAGAGTCAAGTTGAAGGCAATGCATTCATTGTGCTTGTAATTGCAATTGATCTTGATTATTATTGTCTTGTAGCCTTGTGGCTCGGCCCGTCCCGGCTCGGCTTGTAGCAGTGATAATGTTCTTATTCAATTTGCAATGGGATTGGCCAGTTGGCACAGGGTATTATGGCGGCTCAGATATTGCTGCTGCGACTGCCGGACACACGATCGTTCAATTGTGGTAATTGTTGCACTTGACATGGACATAAAGCTCGCATATTTCTACGTGCCTCAATGTGACCGGCTAGCTACAGCTGGTATTAGTAATGGCACAGGCACAACCTCAACTCTAGCTACAGTTCCAGCTCATTGATCATCGTGTTGCCCACAAGTGGGCGTCACAAAAAGCCATTGCCGCAGCCACGATCCACGATCAGGTAGCTGCAACAAATGTCTGCCAGTTTAATTGATATACAGCGCTTGGCTTATTGACTTCAGCTAAATTCACACAAGAGTTCATTAGAGTTGACGCTTGCCTTAAAACTGACACACGTTACATTTTGTTCGACTCTGACTCCAGCTTCGTTTTTAACTGCGACTGCGACTACGACTCTAACTCTGAGTCTGACTCTGACTCTGACTCTGACGTTGTCGTGGCTTTTGCAAAATTGGGTCCCTAGTGCAATTTAGCGCGGCTAATAAGCGGCCAAGACGTCGCCAACTTCAACGACTGCGACATTTAAAAGTCAGGCTCAATCTGCCGATCGCTCGCGAATCAAACTAATCATTCAAAATTCAATACAGGCCAGGGACTGCCGTTGCCAGTGACTGCACTCGCCCCACACACCCCTCGCACCCCTTGCCAGTGTCGAGCTCTACGTGTTCTGCTACAGCTACAGCTCAAATTGTCATCATTAGGAATAGGCAATCGCTACCGCTCTCTGCACTAGCCCTGCTCACCCCGCTTCAACCCCGTCGGCTGCTCTGTTCGGCCAGTCTCCCTGTACCGCTCGGCTAAATTTGATTTCTTCCTGCTCGCTGGCCGCCTTTGTGCGCTTTATGCGCCGTCAAACGCCAGCGACAGTTTGTCAGATTATTATCAGATTGCACTGGCTCACTTTTGACTTTTTGAACGGTCGGGCAACATTAGCAGCGCGCATCTAGGAGCAGCTACTGTCCCCGACAGTGGCGTGGCCGCCAAGGGATATGCCTAAACAGCGCCTGGCGACCCAATTTGAGCTCCGACGCCACTGTGATGTCGTCGACGTCGACGTCGACGTCAGCGGCAACGGCAACGTTGGCTCTGTCAAGCGATTGTTTTGCTCCCGCGCATGTGCGCGGCGCTTCAAACGAAATCACATTGAATGTCGTCGCATGCGCGTGATCAACGTTGTTGATCTGTGCCTCTGTGGCTCTGCTTCCTCTGCTCTTTCTTCTTCATCAGTAACTGGGCCCATGTCGTTTTGGGTGCTCAGCGAACAGTCGAAGCGCAGGCCGCTTTCGTTTTAGGGCTTTTCAATACCGTTTTATGTATTCGAATGTAGCTTTTCAGTTAATGCTCTACACTTGAAGCATATTCGCTAAGTTATGATGCGGGAGCCTTACAACTGAACAAATTGGAGAAGCTAGTTTGCATACGCCCAGCCCAGCCAGCATTTCTAACACCATCTCATCGACTCTTTGTAGTTCATTCTATTCTGGTCTAGATTTATGTTGACTTTTCACTTTCTTGTTGAAAGCGCATTTCGAAGTCGTTCATTTATCTGCGAGGCACTCTTATTTGTTCTGCCTTATTTTTTTGTTTTTTGCTTTTTGGGGTTTTATGAGATTTTTTCAAGTGAATTTCAGCGCCTGAGACAATGGCGCAGCATTTGTTGTTTTATGTGGGTGGCTTCCTCCATGACCATGGCTCACTGGCAGTTCCAGTTAACTCATCGGAAAGTCGACCAAAAACATTCAAGCGTTGTTTCTGCTGTTGGTCTCTTACCCTTTCGCTTTAAGTATGAGTATGACAATCGTTAAATTAAATCGCCAGCGTTTATGAGGCTGCTTTTCCTTTTGGGCGCCTACCAAGCGACCTGGCCGACCTCTTTCGGGCCTTCAAATTTGTCAACGTGCAGCGTTTTTCGTATTTTCTTGCTGCTTGCTGCCTGTTGTTGCTGCTCATAAAATATGTTTTAAGAATTTAACGATGCCGCCACTCTTCATCCGTCCATCCGTCCGACGGTCCGCGTGGCCGTACTTTGCCTTTTAGCGGCATTAAAATTATTGCCACCGGTTTTTCTTGTCCGTCTCACTTTTATGCCTACATGTAACCAAGGCTGCTATTGCCGCTATTGCTGTTGTTGTTGTTGCTGCTGCTGCTGCTATTGTAGGTCAGCTTCCGCTCGATTTTCCCTTTTTAATTAAAATTGAATAAAATGCCGCATTTAGCACTTGTCTAATAACAAGCCACATCTACTCTCCAAGTGTTCGAGCAGACTCCTTTGCAGACATTTTTATTTGCTTGCCCGATCGGCGGCTGATTCGCCTTCGCTGGCTCGGCTCCATCCAGCAAACAATGGCGGCAATTGGACTTTGATCTTGGCCGATCGGTAGCCAGGCCAACGCCACCGCCATCAAGACCAAAATCCACAAAAGGTTTATTATTTATTGTTGCCAGGAGTAGTGTTCGGCTATGGTGCGGCTCGCCATGGAGGCATGAAGCCATGGAGCTCGGGACAAGTGCAGCTGCAGTTGCACGCGACATGCCAATGGGCCAATGGCTACTGCAAATCTCGGCGTGCACTCGTACGTAACAGGCAGCAGGCAGCAGGCAACAGGCTACTGGCAACTGGCAACAGGCAACTGGGGGAACCTGCAACATACATACGGGAGCAGACAAAACGTTTTACAAAACGTTCGGCTTAGGACGTTAAAATAAATGCACTCAAAAATGCCAAAATGCCCGCAAACAAAATAAATAAAAATGTTATTGATATTTAGCGAGTGGCTGGCCCGGCGCAGTCCCCTTTCCACTTGCTTTCTGGCTTTGGGGCCCACTGCAGCCCCAACTCCCCATCGTCCACCGTAGCGCGTGCTGCATCCTGTCCACGACACTTGCGGCCATTCAAGCGGCAAGCGGCAAGCAGCATGCGGCACACAGATCTTAGCATCTCTTTTATGGCGCCCGTTAAGCTAGCTTGCTTTTGTCTATGATTTGCTTTATAAACACGATGCCATCCGAACTCAGTTACAGTTTGCTTACTGCTCCGCTGGCCGCTTTGTCGCTGGCTTTTTATATGCACTTGCGGAATTCAGGTAGTAATTTCTGCTTTAATGCCCATGTGCTGGGGCATATTTTGCTTATATCAATTCCTGGCGCCCTAAAGGGTCTCAGCATCTTGGCCAACTAAGCCAACTAGCCGCAACTCTCTAAAGAAGATTTATGCCCGGTATTTAATTGTAATTTGGCAGCAATCATTGAAAAATTTACAGCTTCATTAAGATCTCAATGATAAATGCCCAAATAACAGTCCACTGAAATGGTAATCAAAATGCAATTGTGCTGCTTACAAGACTTTCCTCACGATGTCAAATTGCTCTTTAAAATTCCACCTCATTAGCCTGCCGATACACATAACTAAATCTAAAGTGCAGTAAGCTTTTTGCAGACAATATACTATGTATCTTACAAGTTGTCCAAATATAGAAGTTATTAATAAATAATGAGGATAATCGCTTGAGCATATGTCAGCCTTTTGAAATAAATTTTGGTTATACACAATCTGATTGACGTCAATTGCCAAATAGAGATTCGCTATATCAATTATTAATTACAATTATTAATTGTAATAAAGGACGACTTCCAGGACACATTGTAGGCAATTTATTTGATTATTTTAAAGATCTATTGTATGTTAAGCAGTAGTAGTAGTAGTAGTAGGCATTCATTGGTTGTGGTATAATTAAAATGAGTATAATTCAAATATATATCAACAGTCTTGTATATCCTCAGGCCATGAAGCAAGAATTATTTCTTCTTCCCTATGAAAGGTTCAGCTTATCAACAAGTAAAACGTTTCTTGCACTTCTTATTCCAAGATTTTATGATGTGGCAGCCAATTATGATTACGCACAATTTTATTATTCATAGAGCGTTGATATTCCATGTCCGTTAAAAATATATTATAATTATTATTATGCACCATTTTATTATTCATCGATCGATTGCTGTAGATATTCATTTCATAGGCAAGAGCTTTGACGTCTCCAACTGAGAATAGCCTCTAAAGGTCTTACACTTTGCATTCTCGTTGGTAATAATAAATATACTACTCAATGCTTGCCATTTACTCTCAGAGACGACAGTGGAAGTGTGTGTAGCTGCTGCAGCTGTTTGTCCTCTTCAGTTTCTATCGAGGACTTTTTTAAAATGCACAACATGCGCCGTCGACAAATTTACACTGGCCACATCAGCGCCATCTGCAAGTTCCATCTACGGTGGGTGTTGCCGCCTCGTAAACATCTATCATCTCACAAAAGAGCACAGCGATCTATAGTAGCAGCAGCAGCAGCAGCAGCAGCAACAACAATGATTCAAAGTTGCTGATGTTGCTGGCAATGTTGCTGCTGATGCTCTCAGTGCCGATGCTGGGGCTGATGATGCGCCTTTTGTGTTCTTTAGCGCCCGCCTTAACTGTCAACGTCGATTAAATATACATTTGCATAAATTAGTTAAAGCCTTCAGCCAGCTCCGGCCAGCTCCGGCCAGAGCGGGCAAAAGGTGAAAATTAAAGAGCAGCAGCTTCTCTTTGAGGCCCCCAAAGGCAACTAAAGAAAAGAAATCAAATCGAATGGGCTGAAATGAAATGCGTTGAAATGAAATGCCGTAAGAAACGCCTGAAACCAGAGACAAGTAACTGAAACAGCGACTGAAACGTTGACGGAGACGGAGATAGAGATGGAGGTGACTATGGAGTTGGTGACGGGTTCTGGGACTCGGAGCTTGACTATCGACTAACGCATTGTTATTGTTATTGTTATTGTTGAACACCCGCTAGCCGGCAACAACAACAACAACGAGAAAACAATAACAATGACAGCCGCAACGACGACGACGACGACGGCGACGGCGACGGCGACGGCAGCAGCTGTCACATAATTCCGCTATAAATTCTTATAGAGTTTGGACTAGCTGTTGATTTCAACACCTTCCATGGGGCCCACGGCTCGGCTTGATAAAGCCAAGATAGAAGAGCAGCTGCTGGGGCACGGGTACGGTGGGGAAGGGCCTCCGCCTCCTACGCCTGTGCATATAAACTGCTTGTAATACGCGCCTATTAATTTAAAATTACAGTTTTACAAGATTTTGTGGCTTTTGCTGTTGCTGTTGTTGGACTGGAGTGAAAGAGTCGAAATATCCCAAAGAAAAAAAAATTAATGGCATACGCACAGATTTACAAGTCTCTCGGCATCGATATGCATAAATGCATGCAGTCGCAGTCGCAGTCGCAGCCGGGGCAGTCGGAGACCATAAAAGAGCCTCAGCCCACACTCTCCGCTAGCCTATGTGGCCCTGCTGCCATACAAACGAACTACAAAGCCACTTAGATATTTTGGCTTTGATAAGAAGCGGCGGCGGCATCGTCGTCGTCGTCGTCATCGTCGTCGTTGTCGTCGTTGTATCTTGAACAAAACACAGCAAAACACACGCTTAAAAATGCATTTACAGTTAAACTCATTCAGCTTCAATCGATTTCATTCACGACCTGCCCTCAGAGTGCAACTAATTTATGTGCCGACATAAAATGGTCATTTGGTGTCGGGCTGTGGCATTCGCACTGCGCAGCAGCAGCCCCTGTGCGCATCCTTATCACCGCCATTAAGAATCCTTTTGCTAAAGGTCACATCTCATGAGTTTCATGAGTTTTCATGGTGGCAATCGACCTCTATCCTGCCAGCCGGCCGGCCGGACGGCTACCTGTCACCACCTGTGCGTGGGAATCTCGATAAGCGGCGCCTGCCCAGTTCGGGTACTCGAAAATCGAACTTGACTTCGATCCAGGCAATTAAACGTCGCTTTGTCAATGCGGATGCCGAAACGAGCCGCTATCCGTGCCCAAAGATACTGACCAATTGGCTTAATCGACTTGCCAATTACTCGCAAGCTTACACTCTCTAACATAGTTGCATTTGGCACTAATGCGACATCAATTTCAATTAGTTTGAGTATTTATGATAATGTTAACCAACTATGCTTAAGTGTTTGTTATACACATTTTGAGAAACTTTGCCAACTAGTAAAGCTGTTGAAATCATTGTTTGATATTTTGATAGTATATCTGGCTTTATTTTTGAGATAGATCTATCGGTTTTATTCGATAGAATTACTATTCATGTTCTATATCATGTCTCGCTTAGGGTATATTCTTAAGCAGGACTTGCAATGTAAATGGTATTTTAGCATAATAGAATACAATATATAAACACTTTTTCATAATACTTGACATATTACTTATTTTATTATTTTAAAAGGAAATTAATTTCATAAGGCTGCTGCAATAAATAACAACTTTATCTAATTTTACATAGTTAATGTTTAATGGTTTTATTTATATTTTATAAATTAAATTATTTATCTTATATATAAATATAAATTTAAAAATGAAGTTAAATTAGTATAGAGTTATTGTATGTATTTTTTATTGAATAGTCAAGTCAAGGGGGAGCCATCAATTGTATCGATGATTGAAATTATCGAGTAGATAACTGTATCGAAGGTCTTGCAGCTCTACCGTTTAGTAAAGACAATCGTATACAATTCGTGGTATCTAATAACAAATTTCTAAAGATTAATTTTCAATTGGGATTCCTGCACTTTGTGGATGCGATGCCGACGTAAATGTGTTTATTAAGAATTATATATAATGTGCTTGTGTAAAATTAGATCACAATCAGCTGCAAAGTGCTTTCTGGTTGTTCAGTGTAATTTAAAGTCAGTTTAAGCCACGCACTTGTCGATGGCATTGTCGGCGGCCTCTGATGATATTGGCCAGGCATTTCAATTGGCTGTTCTATGAAATTAGCACCTGTCCTATGGTCCATTTGAAATTCCGCAAAATCATTATGCCACATCATACGATCCGTTGCCCAAACACTAATAGAGCAATAGCTGCCATGGACTCCAATGGTCAATGATTCTCCTCCTCAAGATGATGCTGCTGCTGCTGCTGCAGTGGCTTTGTTCGTGTGTAATAACTCCTTCAATCGATCCGCTGATCGGCAGATCAATTGCTGCCGCTATCGACGCCGCAGCGTGGCATGAAAATTGCATGCTTTCTATTTCAGATGAAATCAACTAACAATGGCCACAAGAACATCCAGCAACAACAACAGCAGCAGCGGCGGCAGCAGCAGCAGCAATTGAGTTTGAGCCATTGTTCTTTTGCTGCTGCTTCTGCTGCTGCTGCTGCTGACGAACTTTCGCAAAGTTGCCTTTGTGCAATATTATTAACAACAGCAGCAACAACGGCACAAACAACTACAACAACAACAACAACAACAACTGCAACTGCAACTTTGAGCTCTCAATCGAGCGTTACAATTTTCACAATCTTACAGCGATTGGTCATGCAGCAACAGCAGCGGCAGCAGCAGGGGCTTATGCAACACCAGGCCCACAGCTATAGATGCAGATATACTTGCGGAGGGTAGACAGACGCAGATACACAACACGCGCCTCGCCATATGCATGATCGTATATGAAGATCTGAATGCCAAACCTGGACTCGAACTGCTGCCAGAGTTTGCAAAATCACACGACGAGTCGATGCGGCGTCGTACTCTCAGCCTCTGGGTCTGATCTTTGCCGCCGTTCAAGGTGTCTGCATGGCCCCGATCAGACTGCACTCAATCCATGTGTGTATGTGTGTGTGTGTGTGTGTGCATTAAGACAATTTATAGCCGCTAATGTGCAAGCAAAACCCACCGCACAATTGGCCAACTGCTTGGCAGCTTCCGTTCCGTATCATTTGTCTATTTAGTTGCGGGGCCTTGCTTTTCCGATTAACTTTTTGCTGAACTTCATTACCTGGCGAAAATGCAATAAGACCAGAGCCGACTGGATCTACTGCTACTGCTAAGCAATTTGTTTTCTGTTGGGGGAAGAGCCCCCAATCGCATGTGCGATTCTCTCTGATCATCCTGCTCGAGCCCCGACCCGAACTTCCGAACTCCTGCGCGCTGGACGTAATGATTAAAAATCGTATGATGAGAAATCGAAAGCAATCTGAACTGCAAATTGGAACAGTGGCCAAAAACACCTGTGCCCCGAGCAGCTGAAGCTACCGTTGATAACATCCTCAGATCGATTGCTGGCCGGTGGCCAATGAGTTGATCAATCCCGCAGACAGTATAATGATTGTGAAATTAATATTGTGATTGCGAGCTAATGATATTGCGAGTGAGTTGATCAAATATTCTGCAATTCAGCGTTGTTACCTGATTAAGTATTATCCGAAAATAAACCTTTGATTCGATTTATTGAAGCAGTCGACAACTTTGATAATAATATAAAATAATAATTTTCAATTAATATACTACAATTGTTAGCGGAACTCAGCCATAATGAGATCGAGCTTAGGGCATGTGCCTATGTGGTTGTCGTTGATGCCAACAAATATCATCTATATAGGTTATTGAAAGTTCTTAAAAGTCATTAACGCTACTGTAAACTAATGACAGTTCATATTTACAGACAGACGCCTCTCCTCGACTGTTGCTCTTATTTATGAATAAATATTTAAATCAAGAGCTCAATCAGTCGAATCATTATGCACAGAATTCTCATTATCAATGAGTTCAGGCTGTAAAAATAATTCTTGAGATCCAAGATATTATATTCCTAAAAACTTAGTCATTACCACAAGTTTCCATGCCTATTCGCCATTTGCTTCTAACATATTTGCCTCTGCAGCCATGAGCTATTAAGTGCAGCAGAGCCATTTATTCAAAAGCGTAATACGTTTTACTTACAATATTAATTACCATCAAATATCTCATGCCGTTGATTTGTGGTCGACAAAATATGTGATGCAAAATTATTTCAGCCTCATGTGCAGAGCTGCCCACAATGGACACCGCAGCACGAGAGCCGCAGGCATAAACTATGCACAAAGTGCTGCCAACCCGCCCGCCTCGCCTGTCAGGCCTCCCCATCAATGGGATCATCCTCGTTGCTCCGTGCAGCAGTCCGCAGGCGGCAGGCGTTGCCGTTGACATGTTGCCGTCTCTGTTGTTGCTGCTGTTGCTGCTGGCATTAAATTAGTTGTTGGCAGCGTCGCTAATACAGCTCACTCTCACCTTCTACCCACTGCCCCGCTTTAGCTGCCCCGCAAACGATGCACTCAATTACAAGCATGCAGCACAGCCACCGCCAGCACCCGCACCACCAACGACTTTGCCGTCATTTTTGTGCAAATAAATTATAGATTTTTTTATTATTTTTATATCTTTTTTTTCCTTTGCCATGCAGCTTTTTGTCTGGCTGTATGGCTGTCTCCCTCTGCTGCTCTGCGCAGCGCTGCTTTATGTAAATTTTTTTCTATGCTAGTCTAACAATAATTTGCATATTGAAATAAGTTGCCGTCAACGTTGTTGCTGCCCCGTCTAATTACAAATGCTGCACTGCCCGCCCCATGAGATGTGAGCTCCGAGCTGCGAGCTGCGAGCTGCGAGCTGCAAACTGCGATCGCAGCCCGCTGCATGCGACGAGATACTTTTGCGGCTAATTGGCTGTTGGGGCAGGTGTAAGACACACGGAGCGACAGAGCAACTTACATACAGGCAGGCAGACAGACAGGAACTGGCAATTCCAAAAGACCCAAAGACCGCGAATATAAAAGACAGCGCCAAGAATTGTCAAATTCGTACGCAAAATTCATTGGAAATGTTCGAGTATTTGTCAGGCGTACAAATTGCGTTTGCGCTTCTATCGAAACCAAAACAAATTCGCACTCAAATCTGTGGACAGGTCGACGACAAGCGCGTCGCGTGGGCACCTGGTAGGCATTTTAAGTCGATCGCCGCTTTTCAAGTTCCACTTTGGGCCCCATTGCACATGTGCCGCACGTACGTCTCTATGTAGTTTTCGGGGTGTTGACGCCGCCGCCCAAAACGATAGTTGCGATAGTTGCGCCCCTTCGCCCCTACGCCAACCGACTCCACAGGCTTACCACCTTGCATACAACGCTGCTCATTAGCAACGTGATCAAATTGACCAAATTATTATGTAATTAGCCATTGGCTGACCCACTTTGGACTCGACTTATCTTGGCCTGGCTTTGACTCTGCAGCTCCGCCTGCTAACTGTTTTAAGTTTTTCATAACTTATGGAACGTGTCTGTCGTCTAGACAGGAAATGCAATTGCCTTGATGAATGTACACATGCTAAGAGACGTATACAACATTTTACAAACTATGCGAATTTTAATAATTAAAGATCATACAGTCGAGAAAAATTAAAGATTTTTATTAGAATCTCTATTATTGACATTATTCTTGACACTAGCAATCATGCTAACCATATATGTATACTAAAGAATTATTTTTAAAGAACAAAATAGCATTAATCGAACTATATTAAATTTGTCTTAAGGATACATTTAATTATAAATTTTATGATTTTGCTAAAAACAGAATAAAATTCTATATTCACTTATATGAAATTATTAACACTTTTTTCCACATTAAATTATTTTTTTTTCCAGAATTTTTATTATTTTAAAGCTCAGAATGTATTACGATTTCTGATAAAAGAAAAAAATTTAGTTCCGAAAAAAATATTCTTAAACATTATTCTTTTATGTCTTCTAAACTAATTCCTTGAGGTAATTTATTGTATTGACCCTACTTGTAACTGAACAATATATTTGCGTTTTGATGTAGATTTAATGTGGAATTCAGTAAAATTTATATAATCCTAGTAATTGGATTTGACTTGTAATTTATATTACAAAATATTTAAAAATTTATATTTTATGATACATATTGAGTCTAAATCTCATATTAATAACCTCCTATTTGCATGTTTTATATTTGAAAAGCAAGTTTTGGGTGGAAATTGAAATATTAAACATGTTCATTTCATGAATTCAGTGGCCAAGTAATCAAATTCTGCAACAGATCCACCAGGCCGACTGACCCATTGACATTAGGATTTCCATTTATGCGAACAAATTCTCTTCGATGGCAGCAATTGAATTGTATTCAAACAGAGACCTATCCATGCCTATTGGCACACTGTAAAATACAATAGAACTTCTATCCCTTGGTATAGCATTTACATGCTCTATAGTAGTTTCACTGTAGATTTTATTTGAAACTTGTTTATAATATTTTGATCTAGCTCAAAAGATAAAGAGCAATCATGACTCCCACAAAAACCCATAAATTTCAAAAGTGTTTAGCTCGTAGTGAACCAATTAAATATCATTTATAAATAAAACACGTTTCAATCGACTTGTCTACAAGCGTATTTACTATTCGGTGCGTCGTAAATTGCCGTCCCTTTATTTCGTATATCTAAACTAGGTTTTGCTTCCTCTATTGACAACTGACAATTCACAGCAGGGGCTGGGCGCGAATATCGTGGAAGTCACGACAGATAACACCCACTAGCTAGCATTATTTTTAGCACTATTGTGCCAATATAAACATCGAGATATTGGCAACGAATTGGCTGACGAATTCCGCACGTAGGCGCTATGAATTTTGTATGCCCAATGCAAATCGTGTGAATGGATTATTTTTGGACATTATTAAAATGTTTCATGACAATGTTGGTCAGCTGAAGCTAACGCTTTCACTGACAGCAGATTGCCAAATTGGTTGCAAAATGCACTGCGAGTGCAAGTGGAAGCGAAGCTATCGATGGCCTTGCCAACAGTTGCCCAGAATGGTGTAACCCCTGGCAAGGTGAGGTAGGCCTGTTGGGCCATCAAATTATGACATGACCGACGCGGCGACGGGTGTGTGCCAGCTGGAAATGGTTTATTGAGCCCATTGCGCTCTTTACATAATGAGCGGGACCATTTTGGAAATGTGACGATAAAGCTCATTGAGCATTCCAGGCACGCCGGCCACTTGGCTGGCCCGGCACACATCACATCGCATCACATCACTTTCATTGCTTGGCCATTTTGATAACGTTGAATGGCTCGGACGACCGGCCATGCCAGCTGTTCGACCTGCCGGGCTGCACGTGATATTGACCAACGATTGCAGCTGGCCATCGGTGCTATAAAATGCGTGGGCTGCAGCGGATTAGAGCACAGTTCAACGACAACAGCAGAGCAGCACAAGTCTCTCAGGCGCACCGTCAATCTTAACTTTTGGATAACTCAAATTAAGTGTGAAATCTCTACAATGAAGGTGGGTGCCAGTCGGGGGATTGGGGTGATTGAAGTTTCTTCTAATGTTGAAGTCTTCCTTAGTTCTTCATCTGCACTTTGGCTTTGCTGGGCGTAGCTCAGGCTGGTTTACTGCCACATCTGGAGCACGATGTGCATCACGAAGAGCTGCCGCACTACGTCGACGGCGACATTCATCATTCGGATGGCATTCATCTGGGCCATAGCTCCGCTATCGTGATCGATGGCAACGACCACCATGTTGACGCCGTGCCACATCCAGTTTACCATCACGACGGCTACTCCGCTCACCTGGATCATGATGTGCACCACGCTCATTTGGAGCATGTGCATGCTCCGGCCAAGATTGTCAGCCACGAGCCCATCCATGAGGTGGAGCCAGTGCATCATGTGCACAAGGTGGTGCATGATGAGCCACACCACTTCCTGCACTACAGGAATCCCGTGGTCGACCACCACATCATCCACAACGACCATGCCCACATCGATGCGCATGCCCATGCTCACGCCGACCTGCACCACTATGCCCACCACTCTGCTCCGCTGGTGCACCACCATCATGCGGCTCCACTGGTGCACCACCACAGCCACGCCGCTGTGGTGCACAAGAGCATCTATCCGGCCCACTTGGATGTTCACAGCCACGCCAATCTGCTGGCCTTTGCCAAGCACCATTTGCACGGCAAATACGGCAAAGTGAGGATCACCGAGACGCATTACTGAGAGATTTCCCCCGCCACTCCGATATCCACCCTATCACCCACTCACACACATATAAACACTTATCCAACTGCATGACGACGCTTTCATAGCTAATTTATTACGCACAACGTTTAGTTTGTAGTGCTCGAATAAACGGGTTGTTTTTTAAAGATCTTTGTGTGCACAATTCCCTCTCTCCCTCTTTCTCTCTATCTCTCTCTCTCTCTCTCTCGTTGACTCTTCGAGCAGTTCGGCCATCTGCCATATTCCCACCACAAGCATTGCTCAGCTCATCAAATCACTCAGTGGCCACTCAACAAGCCAGCATAATACATCAAGCTGCGCGAGCCAACGTAATTTACTTGCAATTTAAAGATAAACAGGCGCGATAATGTCTACAAAGCATAAACGTGAGTTGACGCCTACAATAGTAGGCAGCAGTCGAGCTTGGGGCAGTGGCATGAGCAGGGGCTGCAACTGTGGCTGTGGCTGTGGCTGCGACTGTGGCAGTGGCTGTGGCCGTGGCTGTTCCCGAAGTAGAGGCATAAACAGCTCAAGTTCAGGCCATACATCATCGCACTATCGCCTCAACCGCAGAGAGTGAAGGTGTTGCAGTTGCTGCTGCGGCTGCTGCGGCTGCTGTTGCTGCTGTTGCTGCTGTTGCTGTTGCTGCTTCTGCCTCACGCCAAAGCGTCGCTTCGTGCAACGTACTACTCGCAACGGCACAACTGAACGAGCTTCTGAACAATTGCAAAGTGCCAAGCACGAAGCGAACGCGCGATGCAGTCGACCCTGACAAACGCAAATGCTGTGGTTCAGGCTCTGGCTCAGGCTCAGGGCGTCGCGTCGTGTCCAACTGCATGTCTAGGGGCCAAAAGCGCATGCGCAACACGTGGCTGCAACACTCGCACTCCTATTTCATTCCCGTTCCCGTTCCCATTCCCTTTCCCCTTCCTCTTTCCGTTACTATTCCCCTGCCGACGCGACGGTGCGAGTTCAGCCAAGCGCGGAGCTCTTCACCACTGCAATTTTCTAGTCGTGCGGCAGCTAAGCGCGTGCCGCGCTCATTTTCATTTTCATTGGTCCACTACAATAGGAAAGGAAACTCGGATTAGTCCCAGACAGCATCGATATTGTCATAGCAAAGGATAACCAGATACTTAAATTCCCTAAATGAGATATTTTAATTGATGGAATATTAATTTAAAGGGCGTGCTTGAAAACTTAAATACATTTTAGATTAGGCATTGATTTTCTCTTGTAATTCCAGCAATCGCTCTCTTACTAAGTGCAATCATATGCTCCAAATAAAACAGGTTGACTAATTCATTTTCCAGGCGATTGTCAACTTTGAAGTTAGTCTAAATTTATTTTATTCTTGTATAGGTAGTTTGGCACACAATATCATACTTGTGTTGGTAGAATATCAACACAGCTTTCTGTGGACTCACCGCATATTAAATAAAAAAGATTAAATTATTATTGCATAAAAGTTGTGATATCATCATCATAACATATCAGATCATAGTTTTCAATTTGAATTTATACTTATTTAACTCTGAAATGGAAATACGAGGTATATATATATATTTATTAAGATTTAATTTAATTGGGCTAAAAGCCACGAATATGAAGTCCGTTTCGCATATAGGCTGTAATTGAAAAAGGTGAAAGACCGTCATAGTAGTTGAGCTGAAAATAAAACTGATTCTTTGGATATTGAGTTAAACATATGCGTATTTTTTGCAAAATTTGCTTAATTTTTTGTATCCCCATTCAGGGAAGAGATCAGTTGGTCGAATCTTACATTCGCAACCGGATGATGCGGTTAAGTGATAAAGGGTTAACAATTTAATAAAATATCGTAAACCGTGATTTCGAAAACTTTATAAAAATATATTATAATATTTTCATTATTATTTAAATCTATGTCACACAGTTTTAGAATGATTTGATAAGTCCGAAGACTAGCATCAGACACCCTAACAATAGTAATAGTTCTTGCTTATCGATTTCATTCAGTTTTGTTAGATATTCAAGCGTCAGTAATCCATATTAGGAAATTTATTTCTTCACATAAATGAAATAAATCTTAATGAAAATGTCAAATATTTATTTCAAATTTATAAATGCATATGATTAATCATTATATCCAAATTTTATTAAATGTTCCTGCTATTCTAAATTTATATTTGGAAGTACTGAACTTTACTTTGCCAACTCCCACAAGTCAAACGCAAATATTAAGTCATTGCACCCGATGCTAGTGTATATTTATATTATTAGCAAATGGCCAACAAATTCGCAAATCGCGAACTCTGCTCTTTGTCAACAGCTCGCAGCAACGTCTCGACGTTGTTTGTGGCAACATTGTTAATGTGGCTAACGCCGGCAAAAATCGTGCCGTTCGAATCTAAACCAAACGCATCACGACTTTTGCTTTTGCTTTAGCTTCTGCTGCTGCTAATGCTGATGGTGCGTTATATGTTTTTGTTGCCTTGTCGTGCGTTATGCTTCGAATGGGGTAGCCACTGAGCATTGAATGGGCCACACGTTGCAATCGCTTTTGCAGTCATGCCACAAGCAAGCAACTGCTGATGAGCGTCACTGCTCAACACCTGCCGAAAATCGCATATACAATAAATCACAACAAAACGTTAACTTTTTTATAACGCTGCGCCGAGAAGAAGCTGTCAAAAAACACTGATGCGTAAAACACCCGCAACCTTCCGCTTGCCGTCTGCCACCTTCCACCTACCGCCTGCCTCCTGCCTTCAGCCTCCTGCCGCCGCTGCGCTACGATTAAAGTCAGCGTAGTGTGGAAACGCTAATGGCCAAGGTATACAAAAGTTCGGGGGTCCGCGTGATGCTGTTGCTGCTGCCGACGGCACTTGCTCCGAGCTGTGCTGGCTGTTGCTGAAGCTCTGGCTGAGGCTGGGGCTGGAGTCGGCTAGTCAGACAATGCCACAGTTTATATTGCAAGTGGCTGCGTTGTTGGCTCGGCCTGGTCATTAGCAGCAATGCAGCTGCAACTGACGCCGAGCCAGTGTAACTACAGTAGCTATTCAACGAAGCAGGCAGCAGGCAGTAGGCAGCAGCAGCAGTTCACAATTGCAGGCCCGGGACTGCTGACTGCTGACTGCCGACTGACTGCTGACTGCTGACTACTGAGTACCGTCGTCTGCTTGGCAGCGTAATTGTGTTAAAAATTACTCAGGCATCTTAATCACTTTGGTAAATATTTTGCTTGTGAGGCAGCAGCAGAGTGAACGAGGTTAATGCGCTACAGCTGCAACCAGCGTCGCCAAGACTCATAATGTTGCCCGAAACAGCAACAGCAACAGCAACATGCAGCAGCAACAGCTCGCTCCTTACACACTTCAATTGCCTGTGTGGGTGTGCGTGTTGTTGCTACATGCAAAAGGCCAAGACGGTCTGAGCCAAGTTTTCATTCATGAAATTGGCCATATTGATGGCCAGGGCGCACAGGTGGGGCGAGTGGGGCTGCCACTTGATTGCATGTTCGAGCTCAGTTCATTTTCAACAGCATCAAGGATCAAATGCATTTAATACGCGACGTTGCCATCGCATCGGATGTTGCTCCAGCAGCAGCTCCAGCAGCAAAAACCTACCTTGTTGTTGCTGCTTTATCGGGCGTGCTCATCTCTGTGAGGCAGCCGGTTAAGTTACAGGGACGGGTACGGGTCCTCGACAAAGGCGGGTGGCACACCTGCGGCAAACTGCTTTGCAATTATTACATTTTGCTAATCTTGTTGTTGTTGTTGTTGCTGCTGCTAAAGTTGTTGCTCCTGCTGCTGCTGCTGCTGTTGCGGCCCCAATGGCGATGCGAGTTATGCTAAATAAAGCCGCTAAGTCCCTTCGATGGCCATGGCCTGATGATGTTGCAGTCAGCTTCTGTGTGAACGTCTGTGTGTTGCTGTATGTATGTGTGTATGTGCTACACTTTCTCTGCTGAGCTCTGCACTCGCATCGGGGCATCATAATTTAGCTGCAATCATCATTATCGTTGCCGGCTGGTCTCCGGTCCGAGATTCTTGTGCAAAACGCCCGCACGTAGCAATTTTGGCATATTTTTTCTTACAGGCAACAGGGCAGCAACAAATTGCAATTGGAGCGAAACTGCACCACCATCTACAGCAGCAGCAGCAGCAGGAGGAGCAGCAGCAACTGTCAGACAGTCAGTCATTTAGTCAACCTGAAAGTCTGAAAGTCAAGCAGTCAGTGAGTCTATCATTCAGTCAGTCACAGTCCGCAAAGTTTCCAGCAATTTGCTCAAATAAAAACGTAAAAACAAAATGCAGCCAGGAAGTTGTTGCTGCTGCTTCTGCTTCTGCTGCTGCTGCTGCTGCTTCTGCTGCGCATGCGTCTTTGGCAGCATATAATTGTCTTGGGCGAGCGAGGATGCTTCAAGATCTGTTGCGTTGATGCAACACGGACACAGCTGTGCCACTGCCACTGCCACTGCCATTTCCATTGCTGCTCTGGCTACTGCTGTCCATGTCCGGCGGCAATTGTAATTACCGCAGTTGCGCCTCCCGTCGTCCGTCTTGGCCAACGCCTTCGCCTTGGCCATCGCCATCGCCCATCGGCTGGACAAATGCGCAGTAGCCTGCCATTTCAGTTACGCCTGTAGTTTGTTATTACGCGCATTATTTCTTCAACCCTTCGTCCCTCTCTCTCCCCATCCATCGACCCCTGCCGCACAGCCAGCACATAATCTGCACTGATTGCATTCAGGCAAACACCGGCGGCTAAAGGCATTTGCATTATTTTCGCATTCCACAAACTTCAGCTGCATAATTTTATTTATTTTTATTTTTATTATTTTCATTTTTCTCATTATTTATTTAAGAAGTTGCGAGTTGAAAGTCCTTGAAAAGTATCCTAGTTTCATTTAATTGTTGATTGTTAAAGAAAACTAATTTTTACAATAGTTATTCATAATTTAAACCTTACGAAATGGCATGCATTTAAATAATGTAAATGTATCTAGTTTCAAAGAGAGTTTACTTTCCTATAAGTACTTGACTGATTTCTAGTTAGTGTTAAGTAGTTTCATTTGTATGGCTGCTAAGGATTGTCGATTTAAGCCGCAACTACAGGTCGGCGAATTAACTTAATCTAGCTAAGCATTAGTTTACATAGCACCATAAAACATTCCTCAAAATGCAGCACATCATAGAACAAGCTAGCTCTTCAAATAATAAGGTTCAGACCTGATCGGCAAATGATATAGAAACAGCATGGAAGTAATTTGATTTTGTTGTCAACTAATATCACAATGTTGTTCACTGATTCATTTTGTTTTGATGTATTGTTGCGTTGCTTAAAATAAACTAAATGTTCTTAAGTTTATTACAATAATTTCGATTAATATTATTTTTTTATTTTGGTTGCTTAAATCTTTGATTTGCATACTTAAGTCTAGAAGGCAAATGTAAGCTAAGAGTTGAAAAAGTCTTTTGATTTAATTATCAATTAATTAATTTACAAACTCTTTTCTATATTTTAATTTTAATTTTAATTCGTTGAGGGTAAAATTCGAAAAGCACTATAAAAATATGTGTGGAAGCGATTCGAGTAAAATTTTAATTTCATATACTATTAATCCCTTTCTTCATATTATTTATTTATATATTTTACATTTAAAGAGTATTTTTTTAATCTCGGAAATTGAGTTTTTCACTTGTAGTAAATGGATTTTGATAAAAAATATTTTACTTGTTTTTTTTTTATTTTTTTTTTTTTATGCTTATAAAGCAGCATTGAATGCTTAAATCTTAAACTTCTTAGAAGCAGTTGAAAAATGTTTAGGCTTATATTTATTTAAAACATGGTACGTATGCTTGGTAAATAGTTATCTATGTAATTAGTATTAGTCAAAAAGTTGATTTCTTTGCAAAAAACCGCATAATTTACAATGCTTGATATATACTTTATTGTATATATATATATGTATATCTATTTGTATATGTACATTATCAATAACTCATTCGAGATTAATGCGTATCAAAAATTGGGTTTTTAAGGCACTTCCGTGTGACGGAAATATATACTAAATTTACATACATATCTATATATAATATCTGTCTGCAACATTTATTTATGGCCTGGCATTTGCGAAACTATGTTAGGAGCTGGAAATACCCAGCTTAGTGCCACCTTTTTCGAGCACTAAATCTTTGGCTAACAATCATTTGGACTGGCTCCAAAGCGCAGTGCCAAAGAATTATGTTGATGAAAACAATAAACTTGGGCCACAGAATGAACAGAATGAACCGAACCGCACCGAACCCCCCTAAGCTGAACCAACACACAGCACACAACACACGCAACACACAAACTTCAAACTCAATTTTCGCGCTACAATTACAAATGACGGCGATAAATTTCGCGATGCCCAAAAAGACAAAGGAGTTGCTTTAACAGCTAGTTGGGATGCCCTGTCCTGTCGGCCAGACGGAAGTGATAATAAACGCACGACACGCGCGCTTGCTTAGAGATTTATGCGTGCAAAAATCCAGGCCGAGCTGCAAATAATGTCAACCGGGCGGCAGCATCCAAAATGATGCACGGCGCACAGAATAGAGAATGAGAAATGGGGAATGGGATGTGGGAAATGGGGTACGCAATGGATTATGCAATGCGGCATCCGCCATGTGCGCCTGATAATTCAGTGGCCCCCGGATCGAATCTCTGGCTAACCATAAGTCACAACAGACTCCCTCGAGCCCCTGTCCCTGCCCCTGCACAGAGTGCAACGTGCAACAACATGACTAGAGCTAGGCTACTTAGTCGACGGTTGTGATTTATGGGTCGCTGCAGTTGCGGCTTTTGCCCGATCCCGCTATGTCTTTCAATTACGTCGCTTTAAAGCTGCCACCAAAAACTTTTGCCTTTGCTTAATTGCAAACAAGGCAAGGCAAGGCAGAGCAAGGCCGGGCAAGGAAATCCGGAGGGTGGGCGGTTGGTGTGGCAGACAGGGGTGCTGCCACAATTAACCCAAAAGTTAAACTGTGCCATGACTGCAGTTCGTGTTTGTTTTGCGTGGCGACTCGTCTGCACCCCTGCACTTATTAAGAAATTAATTTAGTCATTGGAAAACAAGGTCAGACATTAGCCGCAAACTGCATTGCAGCAGTCGCAGGTGGACCCACCCGGCTCCAGACCAGCGCCCACTCCCGCCCACGCCCACTTGGTCATGGGCTTCGTGTCGTTTGGCCATTAAGCCTAAAGAAATTTGCGCGTTGCCAAAGGCGCGGGGAAATTGGCCACCCCCGCAGGTGGCAAAGCGTGGGAAAACTTGGCCAAAAAGTCTTGCGACGGACCATTTGGGGGCCATTCGTCTGCTGCGTGCCAGACTGCAATTTCGTGACCAGCTGCGACTTCGCCATTTGCCATGTAAGCGGTTTCGATTGCCTAAAAGCTTGTAAGCCAGTTTCCGGGGCAAAAGGACTTTGGCAGACCCACCCCACTAGGCAATGAAGCAATAAGCGGGAATTGGGGGAGCAAGATGACGCTGTGATCGAGTGCTTAAGCAGATTTTTGATTTGGCCAAGGTAACCCAGATTTACCCATGATCTGTCTTTGGGCAATCTTGATCCAATAATTTATGTTGTGTCTGCGGTTCCACCTTAAATTCGAGTTGCTATAAACAAAATAAGAATTATAGCAGTGTGCCATAAAAAGAAAATAAATAAAGATTTATGTGTATTGTTTTTTGTTTGTCTGTATTTGATAGTATTTTTTGTTTGTTTTTTTTATGTTTTTTTTTTTGTCTTGTTTGTTTTATTTTTCAAAAACTTTTGAACTTTTGAAACTAATCATAACGAACTATAACATAAATTAATAATTTATTTAAACGGATAATTAAAATTAATAATCAATATTTCATGCGCTCAGAAAAATGGTAATAAATAACAAAAACTTCAACTTGAAACAGTTATAAAAAGAATTTATAATATTGGCAAAACAGAAACTTGCCATAATTTATAATTTATAATTTGTTTTTAATTTAAAATTGATTAATATTTTTCCTTTTTTGCATTGCTTCGGATTAGCCAAAAATCGTTTCTTGGAATATAAAATTGAACTAAAAAACAGCAAGCTTTTATTTCATTTTATGAAAATCAAAAATATAAAATGATACATTTATTTTAATTTTTATTTTTAAATTAAAAAGGAGAGATTTTTGTTAAACAAAAATAAATAATAATATTGAAATAATCATTGATTTAGCTTTGCAATCGCCTCACGTACGAAATCGAAATGTTTTAGTTTTTGTGCCCTAGGGAGAATTCTTTGTCTTTTTCTGTGTGTAAAATTGTAAAAGTAAAATTAAATTAATACAAATTGTTGTCTTTTAGGCGCCAAGACGTTAATAACTAAATGCGCAATGCTGCCGAGTAGAATAGCCTAAAATAAATTAGCGTACAGTAATGTTAATCGTAATTAAATATAAATTATAAATAATAATCATAATAGCTAACATCTTGTCTATGTTTATGGTTTGTCCGCTTTGCTTTCAATTACTAAATACAAATACGTTAAAATCTATGGCGAATGTAGCCTAGATGGGTTGCATGCCTAGCTTAATAATTTCATCATGTTGTTCAAAAATGCCCAGAGGCCAAGCTCCGACCTGACCTCTCTACCTAACTAAGTAACTAACTAACTAACTAACATAATTAACGAACTAGCTAACAAACTACGTCTCGCATATGGACTATGCGTAAAGTGTTCAATATGACGTTAACTAACTGCTAAATTGTGGAACATGGAATTGCTAGCTGTATCTGAACGTTGTAAACAACATTATCCAAAAATACAATACTACGAAATACCAACTGAGCCCGTTCCCTTCTCTCCGCTCTAGTTGCTCTACAACTAATTAAAACGCTAATACGTTGGGAGGTGGTCTGAGTTTACTCCGTTTGTATTTGTCTCTTGCGTCTGTGTGTGTCGTATGATTGAGTAAAAATTAAAATAGATCTTTATGTTTAATTCACGTATATATATAAATATATATAAGTTTATGTGTGTGTGTGTGTGTAAACCTAAGCCTTTAACAGTAGGTAGTAATTAGGTTCTCAGTCTTCGCAGAGAGATTTTCAGAGTTGTGCGTAGCATGAAGCTACAACTGATCTATGGGCTCGACTGGCACTAAGCTGGACAACTCTAGTGACTCTTCTAGAAGGTCATGAACTGTCTTGCCGCGGCCGCGTAGAGGTACCGTTAGGCACTCTCTGTCTTTACCACAATGGGCATGGGTCCGCCCAGACCGAGAGGAGACTTTTGCAGCAGCTCCTCCTGCTGCAGCAACAGTGGCAGATTCATGTTCATCTTCATGTCCAGCAGCGGCATCGGTGATTTCGGCTGTTCGCCTCTGTTGCCACCACCACCACCATTACCACCACTACCACCACCACCAGCACCACCGCCACCTCCACCTCCGCCTCCAGAGCCACGCGACTCATAGCGTGTATGGGTACGCATGTGGCGAGTGATCATGTCACGACGACAGGCGGCATACGGACACTGCGGGCACTTGTAGGGCTTCTCGCCGGTGTGGGTGCGCTGATGCGTGGACAGGTGGTCGGAGCGCGAGAAAACCTGGCCACACACCTTGCAGGTGTACGGCTTGACGCCGGTGTGCAGACGCATGTGACGGGTCAGCATGTCGGAGCGGGCAAACGAGCGATGGCAAACGTCGCAGGAGTAGGCTTTGGTTATGTCGTTGGCGGGATTGCGCGACTTGTGGCGTGAGGCCATGTGCTTGGCCAGCCGATCGTGCAGCGAGAACATCTGCCCGCAAGTCGGGCACACATAGGCCACATCCGAGCCGGGCGGCATCTCCTCCACCACAGGCGACACGTCCAGGTTGTAGCGCCAGGCCACCGTCTCCTTGGTGGTGGGTGAGGCCACGTCACCCTTGATCACCGGCACACCCACTGTAGTGGTGGGCACGTGCGAGTGCAGCGGATGCATGGGCATCTCCATCTTGATCATGGCGGCTGCCGCCGCAGCTGCTGCTGCGTGAGCCGCTGCTGCAGTCATGGCGTACGGCGACATTGCAGCAGGAGGTGCCAGGGTCGATGTGGGCGTGGTGCTGGTCAGCGAGGTGCTCGAGTGCGTGCTCGACGCCGGAGAGAGCGCATTCATGCTCTCCAGACTGCTGGCAGCGCTCATTGATGCTTGCGGAGGTGGCATCATGGACGCAGTGCTGGCATGCAAAGGCGGCGAGCCCGACTTGTATTTCTTCGGATCACCAAAGAAATCGCTGCGCATGCACAAGTCTAATGGGCGCTCCTGCGGGGGCGGCATGGGCTTCTCGCCGGACGAACCGGAGCTCTTCTTCTTGGCCGGCTTCGGGCTGAGCCGTGTAGGCTGCGCTGCTGTCACCGAGGAGTCGCTGCGCGGCGGCGAGGGCAACGAGGGTGGCGGTGAAGCATTAATCAGCACGCCCGGCAGCAACTGTTGCTGCTGGGTGCCATTGATGTTGGTGCTGCTGTTGCTGTTGCAATTGCTGTTGCTGTTGCCGGTTGGGGTTTTGCCCTGGCTGGTGGGCGAGGTCTCCGTCTCGGAGGCTATGGAGGAGGGTGTGTGCTGCAGCGGCGAGGGGTATAAATCGTGACGGCGCCGGAACACCTCATTCAAATACTTGGTGTGCAGATAGTAGCCAAACAGCGGCGATGGTATGGGAAAGTAGCGATCGTACGGGCTTGGCATGTGCTCAGTCTTGATGTCCACGTGCAGCGGATTCTCCTTGGCATCTGTGGCAATGTCGGGCGCTGGCTTCGAGGAGGGCGTTGCAGCCACCTGCAGGGGACTCATGCTTATCCGCGGACTCTCCTGCTCATCCTGATCCGAGTGCGACAACTCCTCTGCGGAGAGATCAGCCTCGGCTTCGATCTGCTCCTCGTCGCTGGCTGCTGTCAATGCATCTCGCTGCTCCCGCTTAATGTAGTTAGCCTCGTGTTTCTGCATGGAATCATGCTGTGCATCTCCGTTGTCCTCATTCTCCGCGTCTGCCTCCATCTCTTCCATGTCACGCTCATCCATATCCATGGGCTCCGTTTTGCAGGCAACGCCATTATTATTATTGTTTGCGTTGTTGTTGTTGTTGTTATTGTTGTTATTATTATTATTGTTGTTGTTGTTATTGTTGTTGTTATGGAGCTTGTCGAGCACAGCCGAGAGACGCTTGCGCTTGCGCTGCTTCCACGGCATGATGTTGTTGTTGGCCACGAAGGGCTGATTGTTGTTGTTGTGCTGCTCGGCGCTGGCAACAGCAGCTGCGACCGCGGCCGAGGCGGCTGCTGCCGCCGCCTGCTGATGCAGGCTGAGGGCCAGTGGCAGGTGCTGGTGGGGCATGGGATGCCGATACTGCAGCTGGGCGTAGGGCGCATAGTGGGAGGCAGCAGCTGCTGTCGGCGGCTGCTGAGCGGGCGCATAGTGCTGGCTGGGATGGTGGTACTGCGCCGGATGGTGATGCTGGTGTGAGTGTGGGTGTGGATGTGGATGATGGTGATAGTGGTGGGGATTGTGCGAGCCGGCGGCGTGATGATGATGCCCCATGGGGTCGGTGCCTTCTGCCATCGTCATTAGGTCAACTTTTTGTGGCTTGGGCTTCGTGCTAGCAACCTTCTGGCGATTATTCCGTTTCCTAACCTTGCGCGGCCAGGGATTCTTGCGTGGAACCTGACGCGAGCGATACGGCTGCAAATTAAAAGAGAATACGCAATTGTATTAAATATTGTAAATTAATAGCGAATTAATTGAAATATTCAGCTAACTCAATTGCCATACCGGCATAATTACGACAAGTCTTTGCTTTGATTTAAATTTAATTGAAGCCTTTCAAATTAATAACTTTTGATAATTAATTGAATTGAATTTTATATTTTCTTTCAAATTAATAGCTTTTGATAATTAATTGAATTGAATTTTTAGATTTTCTTGTGACTCAGCAAGGATCTGTGCACTCAAAATGTGAAACTTCAAATAGCGAAAAATTGTGACGACAGTTAAGAAAGAGAAACTCTTGCTATCTCGTTCTTCGCTGCGTCAAGACAAAGCTGTCAAAACGCAGTGGACGACGATTGCTCTCTTTCTCGCACAACGACATCTGAAGTTGTCTGGCAGCATGGCGCTCTGAAACTCCTAACTGTTTTTAGAAGGCAAAAGCAAAAAGATAGCTAACAAGCTAAAAGTTAATTGATATTAATTAATCCACCATATAAATTATTGCAATTGCAAAGTATGCAATGAATAAACGTAAATGTAATAAGTAAAACATTCAAATACATTTTGATAAACTGAAACAGTTTCGCCTCTCAATTTTGATTAGATTATTAAATTTCTTAAGAAACGCCGACTGTCTGGCAACGCCGTGCAGCCTGCAAGCTGCAAGTTGCAATTGGCACAGCCGTGGCGCCCCATAAACTGAGTCCAATCAGTCAAGCATCAAAATGCTGCACTTGCTCTTGGCTTTCGCTCAACAAATAAATAAGATAAATTTTTGCTGGCGCTGCCAAAACAGACAACGACGCCGCCGTCGTTTACGCTGCGTTAGTTTTATGCGTTTGGCGTTTGGCGTTTGTCGCTAAATCTGCTGCTCCCTGGTCACGCCCTGGACTTGGACTTAAACCTGGCACAACTGGCGCTGGCGCTGGCGATGGCGATGGCGATGGCGACGCCAACAAATACATCTCCATCTCCCGCTGTGGCTTTTTTTTATTGCGCTGCCAGCAAATTTTATGGTGCTCAAGTTTATGACATTGCCTTGACCGCCGCCTGTCGTCGCATTCGTCGCGTTCGCCGCTCTCCACTAGCCACTCTTCAGTGCCTCTTCGGCATTCGCCACTCGCCGCCGCTCGTTGGTCATTCAAAGGCAAGTGGAAATCAATGAATGGCCGCTTGGTAACAGGGGCACACAGCATCCTAAGCCGACGTCTGGCGCCAACATTCGCAAATAATTAAAAGTTACACACATGAAGTTTAGTGGAGCTCCCGTGCCCGTCCAGTGGTCGATGGTCAGTGCCAACTGACTGCCGCCTGGACTGGATGGCACAGGACAGTGGCAGTGCAGGCTGGCAGCGACGGCACGTCTGGAAGGACGTTTGCTGCATTGCGCTTATCCTTGTGATATATGAATATTGTGCACACACGCACCCAGCCGGCAGAGGCAATGGAGGCGCTGGCTACGAGTGAACTACGAGTTCTTGTACGCTGCACGCTTCACTTGCCTTTTGGCTAGCTCCACACGGGGTGGCACAGAGGTTGGCTGAGTTGGCTTTGTATCTGACATAAGCTGGCAGTTTATGGTGGGTCGTCGTCGTTGCTGTTGTCCTTCTGTTTGCAATTTGCGCCTACAACAGGAGCCGGAGCCATAGTTGCCGGAGTTGGGCCCGTGTCCGTGTCCGTGTCCGTGTCCTTAACGGTCACGTGTTTGTGTTACGTGTTGAGAAAATGAAAAGAGTCCAACGAACGAGCGCGTCGCACGAGTTGTGGCAGCCAGTTGCTCGGGTGTTGAAGTGCCAGCGACATGGACACCTGTGTCAGCCTCCTCCCCTCCTGCCATGGCCACTGCCTCCTGCTACGTACACTGCACCAGTTAGTGGCTTGTTATTGTTGCTGTTGTCGCATATGTATGAATGTCTGGCGCACTCGTTTAATGGAGTGCGTGTGCCGGCCTTTGTCTGCTTAAAGTTGTTATTAACTTTTTCGATTTTACAACTTAAATGGAAATGCTAAAAACTTTGCTCGTTATGTGCCATATAATCATAACCATGTTCTATTTTCTGTTGCACAGCAATAAGAAAAAAAAACCTTCCCCAAACGAATGGGGAACGGCGAACGGCGAATGGCGAATGGCGAATGGCAAATGGCGAAGGGCAATTAATATTCTTAATTAGCGTAATTAAACAAAGCAGCGCTGACAACTATGCGAAAAACTTTTGCTTCACCACAAATGCTCCATGGCAATGCTACCCTTTTTTTTTTGTGTTGTGCCAGCAAACATTGGGTTTTAGGTTTTGCATAAATTAAAAAAAAAAAAAAGTAAACAGAAAAAATAACATAAATTTTGACGCCCGCTCAAGGCTCCAAGTGGGGTCGCCTTGTTAGCACGCGAAAAGGAACTGCGCAGAAAATGCCGAGAACGAGCCAAGTTGCTGCAGCGGAGATTTATGATTTATGGCAAGAGATTTTCATATTTTTATAAATGTATATGGAAAAGGAAAAGGCGCATAAGGAACAGCTCAGCCTTGCAGTTGGTGTGAATTTATATAAAATGAAGTGTTCATTCGACTTTTAAGTATGTGAGAACTTTGAGCTGTTGCTGATGTGAGGATTATAATGTCTCTCTCACTGCTGAAATAACCCAGAATCAATTAAATAAATTCAAATTTAATGGCCAACTATACACTATTCATACTATATATTTAAACAACTTTATTAGCATTTATGGCACTCAGTTTCGAAAATAAAATTCACCTAAAGAATGGCGCGCCTTTTGACACTCACGAAACAAGCGTCGAGAAAATGAATTTGGCAACCCTGTCGAATTAGCCAGTGCTAATAGCTGCTTGTTTATGTCTTGTGCAATTACCAAAAACAAAAAGGAAACAGGAAAAAAAATCAAACATTTTATGATCATCTTTGCCGCAAAACATTTTATGGCCATTCATTTGCTAGCTCAGCAGCATGAAGCGAGTTTCATTAATGAAGCTAGACGTCAAATTAAAAATCTGGCTAGCCAAACTTATTGTTGAGCACTTGGGGCCCAAGCAGCGCCCAAAAAACTTAAACATGGCGCTACGCGCTGCGAAACAGCGAAACATGCTTGTAAGCAAATGTTTGGAAAAACTGGAACAGCGCCGTGTCATTTACGAGAAACAGATCCAGATACAGATACAGCAAAAGTATCTATGAGATACGAGCAAAGCATTAAGTGCAAGGTAAGCGAAAAAGGGTGAGAGCGAGACGGCAGACACACTCTATGTGTGTGTGTGTGTGTGTGTGTGTGTGTGAGTTATGCTTAATTACATTATTAAACAATAAACGAGACGAGGAAGCATTATTAAATGGCGCTCAATTGTTGTAGTTGGATACTTTTTGCTGGCGCTGCGCTGAGCGCTGTTCATTGTGAGCTTAAAATGCAAAATGCAAATAGCTGTAAAATAAGAAAACTGTGAAAACTGAAAATGTGCAATGCCAGTGGAAATATGATTCATTGACACTTTTGTGCTTTTTCACTTTTTTTGTTTCCAGCTGCATAATTATGACAACCGTTTTAACACCAAATAAAACAATGCAAATAACAAAAGCGTGAACTACAAAAACCAAAAGAGCAAGCAACAACAACAATAACAATTGCTATATTGTATTAAATGCAACGTAGCTGCTTGGCAGAGCGAGTGAGAAAGATAGAGAGAGAGGGAGAGGTTGAGGTTGAGGGCGAGGAACATCAAGCTGCAGCGTGTGAGTGTGAGGGGGAGTTGTTGCAATGGCGGTCACAATGGGCGCCAGTTTTGCTGTGTGTGTGTGTGTGTTTGAATGTTTATTTAACTTTAGTCACGCTTATTACATACACACACACACAGACACACATACACAAGTTTTAAAGTGGTGCAGCCCTCCCCCTTGGACAGCTATATCAACTCAGTTGTCACCGCAGCGATAAGACCTTGTGTGTGCCTATGGGCGTCCCTACGGCGAGCGCTCGCAAAGTTAACTAAACAAAATTGCAGAAATTAAAATGTAAACAAATTGTGTTCACAGTCACGCCCTGCACTGCGCCCACACACACAGACACACAGACAGACAGACAGACGCGGTGGCAGAGCGACCTGAAGTGGACTTCTTTATTAGCCATCTGTTTGTTATTTGCACAAAATGTTGGCTTTCATTTTGGTTGCTGCGCCTGTGTGTGTGTGTTGGATTGGAGCCCAACACATGAAACTAGCAAATGTCTTGCTGACGCCATTTAAGCACACTTCAACGACTTCAGCAGCAACAACGAACAACAACAACGTGATACGCATTGATAATGGACAGCTTAGTGCTGCTGCAGCAGCAGCAGCAGCAACAATAACAACAGCATTAACAGCTATAGGTAAAGAGGAGCTAAAGCCAGTTATATAGAGTTGTTCAGCCAGAGGTAAACAATGCATGACAGAGCACAAATATGGCCAATAAAATAAAACGCCATTTACACAGCGCAGCGACAAGCACTCTAAAGTAAATACAAAATAAAAATGAAAATGAAAATGAAAATGAAGTGCGCATCAAGTGAAAACATAAGAAAAAAGAAAATAAAAAGCTATTCATACGCCCACGCCCAAGCACGAACCACCAATGAGCAGAGCTCACCAACAACAGCCAGCAACATCAGTAGTTGAGCTAGCAACATGCGCCTAGCAACATGTTGCAATGCTCACAAAACACGCCCCATTCCAGCGCAAGCTCAAACATACTTAACGCGCGGGCAAAGCTTGTTAGAAAGCTCTTTTTAATTGATTTAAAATGCACGCATACACACACACACACATATATGTATGTGTGTCTCTCTCGGTCTCTCTGTCTTTGTCTCTCTGTTGAACTCGGTCATTTGTAATTGAGAATTGAGCTGTTGGCTTCCAGTTCGACAAGAGGCAGCGTTCGTCTGGCGCACTGCAATTAAAATGATCACCGTAATTTGGAGTACGACTACGAATTGATTTTGCTGATCATTAAATGCCAGACCAAATTTGACGTCAATATGCGAGCTAACGATATGCTAATTGTTGTCGTTGCCGTTGCTGTTGCCGTTGTTATTGTTTGGTGTCATTAATTAGGGGAGGATCATTGAAACCTCTGATCTCGGCCAGAGATTGACGTGCGGCCTACGCCGCCTGCTTCGACTACGGCTGCTGCTGCTGCTGCTGCTGCTGCTGCTACTGTTGCACAAGTGGATAATGCCAGATAATGGCAATTTCCTGCCACTTGGCCAACAGCAGCACCAGCAACGCACACACATACACACACAGGCATGCATGTGCCCCTGGCTGACCGCAGCTTAAATAAAATTACATTCAAATTCAATTGTAAATGCATTTTATCTGTTGGTTTTCAGTTGTTGCTGCCGGTGTTGCTTAGACTCTCCATCGCTGTAAACTGCAATCATGTTGCACATTTTTCTTTCGCAGAGCCACGGCAACGCCGGGATCTGTGCCTGTGCCTGTGTCTGTGTCCGTGTCCAAGTCCGAGTCGCCGGCCTAGATGCTGGCCTTTTACAATCAAATGTAATTATTTTTGCAATATACACCTTCAGCTGCTGCTGCTGTTGCTGCTGTTGCTGCTGTTTCTGGTGGTGGTGGTGCTGCTTCTGCTAGAAGTTGCCGGCGTGGCAGCAACAAGTTGCTTAGCATACTTCCGTTTGCCACAAAGGCCGGGCGATCGCGTGATCAAAGTCAATTTAGTTACGATATACAGACACATTTGTTTTTGCTGCTGCTGCTGCTGCTGCTGGTGCTGCAGTTGCAGTTGCACGTGGGCTGGGCCCAATGATCCTGTCGTCATCTGCTGCCGTTGCATTTTACTTTTTAGCTGCCTTTTGATCGGCTGTTCAGCTAAATTAAACCATTGCCGCCTTATCGACGACGAGCCAGGTCCAGGGTAGACAGAGCCAAAGCAACTGCGGCGCCTGCGGTCGTCCAAATGAGAATAAAATGGGCCAAAGGAACTGCAAGTGCTGCCTGGCCCTGGCCAGGGCTAACTACGAACCGGTTTGCAACCACTTAGGAGCTCCACGAACCACAAAAAGCCTCTCTATGCACTAAGCCAACTAAACGCCCCATAAATGTGGTAGCAGCTTCAAACATTTCGAAATTACAAAACATGATTCATAGACCTTAATCGCAGTGCAATGCTGGGCGAGTTTCTGCTGCTTATGAAGTAAGCTCCTTTGTTTCCTATGTATTCCATGGGAATATTCCTATTAATATATATTCTACTTTATGTATCAGTTATTAAAGAAATTAAAATTGAGGAAAACGAGGCTAGAATATGTGAAAAGCGCTCAGCAGAAGATTTGCAATTGTAAAACAAAATTGATAAAATCAAATTAAACAATTATTTGAAAAAATTAATAAAAATACTTTTAAAAACTATAAGCAATATTTTATATATATGGAAATTAATTATAATAATTGATATATAATAAATAATATTTATAAATATATAATAATTATTAATATTGATATTTAATTTGTATCTTTCAATATTTCTGTGATTTTTTTGTCTGTTTAGAATTTTTCAAATATTTGTTTAATTTTTTTCTGCTGGCATTTAATCCATTATCTTTCATTTCCTGTTGCTATTTTTGACTGTCTGCATTTATGCTGCTCCTCCTTTTCAACTTCGAATTCTTCTTCTTCTTCTTTGTCTTCGTGAAATGTTTATCATAATTAGCCACACGATTTTCTGCTTAATTGCCAAAGCGCCAAAAATTAACATAGACCACTGACGCGATCGCCAGAAGCGAAGCTAACTCTTGAAATATTTAACTAAAAATCTTCCAAATCCTACTCATTTCATGCTAATTACATGGCTAGGCAAATGGAATGGAATGGAATGGATGAATGAATGAATGGTCGCTGCGTCTGTTGCGTCTGGTGCGGCGATCCGCCCGCCATTTTGAGCTGGGTTCGAGACGCGTCTTGGCAGCAAGTTAAAAATTATTTAATTTTAACCTTTGGGGGCCGGCAATCATCATTAACTACGCGTTTCGTATTTGTTTAGCTGGGCTTTGTGTGCTGCCTCGTAAAGGTTTTGGGTCACAGCCGAGAGGCATCTCAATCGCCGTTTCAACCTGCGTCCCACCGTTGCTGCGCTGCTCGTTTATCAACCAAAAGCGATCTTTGCAATTAGCCTTAAACGATTTTTGGCTCAACACTCACGCATTGCCATCTAGGTCAGGCAACGCTGCGACTGCGACTGCAACTGCAACTGCAACCGCGACCGAGGCTGGGGCTGGGGCTGGGGCTGGATATTCGCCCGCTGTCCGTCACATTATCAGAACGAAATTATCGTATATCATGCAGCGCGTCGGCACAAGAACTGCACTCGTTTCGAGGCAGTCAACGTCGCTGTCGACGGCGACGTCGACGTCATTGCATATTTATTTTTAATCATCTTTGTGAAAGCAGGTGAAATTTTTGGCATTTATGAAAGTATGCAGCGTGACTGGCACTGGGCAATGGGCACTGAGCAGGCGACAGGCGGCAGGCGGCAGGCAGCTCAGTCTCGGGCTATATAAAAATTAATATAGATTGCAGGGTAGAGATACTCCCCGATACTCCAGGTACATGCTCGCCGGATCCATTGGTACTTTAATACTCGGCACTTGGCACTCGGCTATCGGCTATCGGCTCTCGACTTTCGGCCGGCCGTTGCCAACCTTAAGGATGAGTTCGCCGGCTCTGGACTCTGCCAACAATTTGGGTTTGAAAGTTGCCTCAGCGTTTTGTGCCGGTGCTGTAAATTTATTATGCCAAAGGCCGATCATTATCGGGTAGCCAAATTATATATGCGCGCGCGCACATGATGCGCATTAAAGGGTTGCTGCTGCTGCGGCTGCTCCTGCAGCAGTTCCCACCAACAGCCAACAGCAGCAATGGGCAACATGTTGCTGGCAACATTACCCGTTCGTTCGTCCGATCGATCGTAACGACCACAAGGCAAAACTATAAAATGTCGCAGACTATAAATCCACTTGGAGCAATAAATTTCTCAAAATGTCAGCACAGGCTCCCGCATTAATTACAGCCTCCACTCGATGTTGTTGCTCTCTGTTATTGGAGCCTTTCTGCGCCTGTCTGCAACACCCGCATCGAGGTCGCTGTTGCCGTTGCTGTTGCCGTTGCTGTTGCCGTTGCTGTTGCTGTTGCTGTTGCTGCAGCTGTAGCCTGTTTGTTGTATTGGGTAATGTGAGACCCAGCGATTGGCAACTTGTAATCAATAGTTGTAACCACCAACAGGCACCAGCACCACCACCACCACCAACACCAACACCAACACCACAAGCGTGCACTGGCAAACTCAGTGTTGCTGCTATTATTGCTAGTGTTGCTGTTGTTGGCGTATTGGGTTTTGACCGCAAAGCAAGTGCAAAACTAAAGCTTTCAATTTGCTTGTCGACGACTGCGTGCAGCAGGCAGCATTCAGCATTCAGCAGGCAGCCAACAAGTTCTTTCAATTTGCGTTCGCAGTTGAGCCTGCCAGGTGGAAGGCAACAGCAACAGCAACAAGAACAACACTCAACGCATATTCTCAACTATTGCGAGTTGCACATGTTTTATGCTGCATTTTGATTGCCTACAAGGCGCTGTCGCTGTCACTTTGCCTTACACAACAGTTTGGAGCAGGGCTGGAGCGGCATCTGAGTTCCATTTAAGTGAAACAATGTTATTTCTGATAAATGTGTTCTTTAACATATTTTATCCATATGTTTCTTTCCATAAATATAATGGAGGAATATGAAGACCATATAATGAAGATCGATAAATAGATGTCCGATGGAACAGGTTTCCTTTTCATGTTTGGTTATTATCGCGCAATTATGTTGTATTTGATATGCTAATTTCAATGTGTTTGTTTACCGATTTCAAATGCAAAGACCACAAAGATGGGAAATTTTAATTTATTCAATTCGTGGCTGCTCCTGCTGTTTCTAGTGATGCTGCTGCTGCTGCTGCTGCTATTGTATCAGGCAGTCGCAGGTGTTAATTGATTATCATTGATTGGTCGGTTGTAATTTGTATTGCTTTTACTGTTGCACGATTCGTTAAGGAAATTCTCGAACTCAACTCACTCAATTATGGGAAACAATATTATGACAAATTAGTCAACATAAATCTGAAAATACGCACTGAATATCACTTGAGAGTCTGAATGGAGTGAATGCATGAATGGAACTGCGCTTCGCCAGCCAGCGGCTGCAGGTTTTCTTCAGATTTTTTGTTAATTAAGCTGTATTTCATGTCGAGATACATTTTATGAATAAAAGCGACCAAGCCACCTGAGATACAAAACCAAAACCAAAAGCCGACAAAAAAATAAAACTGTTGCAAAAAACGGTTTTAAATTAAAAGAAGAAGAAGAAAAACAACAATTGTGATGACACCAAAAGCGCGTCGCTTTTGTTAGGGCGTGTCAAAAGAAATTTCAACAAATAAATTAAAAATTAGCTGGCGGGCAAAAAGAGCCAACCGACGACCGGCGACTGAGATTAAGTTGTAGTTGCTGTGGCGCGGCCTTAATCGCCCCAACAGCCAAAGGTCGCACTCTAAGCCAAGCAATTGACAACGTTTCGCATTGACGTCATGTTCATTTTAGCCACAAAATGCCAATTTTTATGGCTCGAAGGGGCAGCTGCAACTGTTGCTGCCGTTGCTGTTGCTACAATTTGAACGTCGCCATCGTTTGCAAACTGTCGCAAGCAATTAATCTTCAAAAAGCAACAACAGCACCGAGTTTCAGCTGTTTCAGTTGCTGCTGCTGCTGCTGCTGCTGCAGCGAAGTTGCCGCGTTTTTATGACAAAACTTGGCAATCTGTCTAAAATGTTCAACTTCACTCATTTTCAATGGCAGTTGCAATTCCTTAGCGGCCGACTTAGAAGGTCGCCTGCCGTGCAACGCCCGCAACTAAGAGCAGCCCCAGACGCAGACTCTGAACGCAGACGACTGCCAGGCCGAGAGGCTCGCGAGATCGGGCGAGGTGAGAGGCTGCCCGATGCCGTAGCCGATGCGAAATTCATGCGAAACGCAAGACGACACTTGAATGTTGCAGGCCGGACAGGCGCACATGATCGATACGAATGAGAACTCCACCTGCCCTGCCCTGCCCGCCTCCGCCGCCTTCGCCTCCTGCGCCGCCTTCTCTTCTTGTCAGCTATCTACTTTATGCTCCTGCAGTGCACGCATTAAATTCAAAATGCGTTTCACATATTTTTGTTGTATTTGTTTTTGTGCTTGCGAAGGTTGCCAACGCTGTCTGTGCATGGCCAGGCCAGGGTTGCCATTGTCAGCCAAAAAACAAATGCAATAAAAGCAACAAAACAAAACAATACAAAAAGCAGCTGCTGCTACTTGGAAGCTTTTGATGTGTGCTTACCTCGTTGAGTTAGGATGTGTCGACTGCTGCTGCAATAGCCTCGGGCATATTCTGAAAGGAAGAGTAGAAAAGCAAAGTTTATTAACGCTTCATTTACAACTGTAATTCGGCTGAGCTATAAAAATGTTTACTCTAAAATCGTGGTAAAACTTTCTAGAAACTTTCGCATGGCTTTTACAACGCGCTGCCCACTTTATGGGCACTTTACGAGGCAGCTTCATATATATATATATACCATATACTATATACTGTATATGTTTATGCTTATGTTTATGCTTATGCCATAAAGACATGTGTGTCATGTGTAACATGAAATGTGTTAACATTTCGCTGATGCTCATGACAAATCGTCGGAGCGAACAAAACTCTATTGCATTTAGCTGCTAATTGCCGCAGTAATTAAAGCAGCTCGAAACAAATCAAACATCATTAATCAAGCTCGAAAATACTTATGACTGAATAGTTCTACGTAGCTGTATAAATATTAATGCCAGCCGGACACACTCAAACACAAACAACTCTTTATAAGTTTTGCAAATTTGTGAGTTTTTAATGATGTTTGCTTTTTTTTTTTTTATTTGATTTGATTTTGTTCAAGCTAAAACGCAGACTGCGTGGCTTTGGCTTAGATTTCTTAGCCGTTTATGAATTTTACATTTTAATCATTTTTTTATTGATTAACAAACTTTCTGCATATATTTGCGAAACATGTTGCTGGGCAGACGCGATTGCAACATTGCCGCCGTTTTAGGCCACAAATTTGGCAACTGGACATTGATTGATGGAGCGTTGGGCAATAAATGCAAAATTAGTAGAGAACTGAGAAGCGTTGCCACCCACAAATTACAAAAAAAAAAAAAAAAAAAAGAAAAGAAAAAGCAAGAAAGAAACTACTGCCAATATGCTTAAACAGTTGCTAGTAGGCAATTAGTGGGGCGTGGCAGCAGCCCCCAAAACGGTGGCCGCACAGACAACAAAAGCCTGAAAAGCCGACCCAATGCCAAGCGCAAACTTCAGAGTCATGTTCCACGGCTGATTAATGATCGTGGCCAGTTTTAAATAAATTATAATATTTAACTCATTAATTATTTGAGCTGCAGTAGCAACAAATCAAACCCCAATCAAATGCCAGAGCCAAGTGACAACATAAACTGCTTACTGCTCGCTGCTTGTTCGTTGTTCTTCCCATTTTTGGTCAACATCAAACATCAAACATCAAATAAATAATTAACAATTGTTTTAATGTGTACTATTATTTACTAATCATATAGCAGAATTGTCAACATGAGCTGTACCACATTTGCATTTTGCCTTTGACAATTGCTGCTGCTGCTGCTGCCGCTGCTGCTAATTGGCTTGTTGCTGGCACAAAGCGACATGTTGCTGCACCCACAATGCCTCCCCCTGCGCAGCCACAAACTGCAAGAGCGACAGCGACAGCAACCCTTGTAACCGCAAACAGTAACCCTGTCTGTGTGTATGTGTGTGTGTGTAATTGCGGCTGCTGGCATTTGCCACCTGTTGCAATTAGGCATGCAACATGGCATGTTGTTGCGGTTGCTGCCAATGCGGGTGAGCAAATAGCCAAAAAAGCAAAAAGAAATATGCACAAAAACCATGTGCCACATGAACAGCAGCTATTTATGTGGAATGACTACCGCAGCAACAGTTGTTGGCAGCGCAGCTGTGCGACCTTAACAAATATGCCGCCCCGACAAACTTGTTTCTAAACATATATCTCAGCAATGTTGCAGGCAGTCGGCCAGACAATCAGACAGCCAGACACTCAGACGGCCAGCCTGCAGCGCGCCGATTTCTGTTCGCTGCGACATGAATTTATTAGCACAACAATTTTCAATGTTCGGTATTTCAGAGTTTTCAGCTTTTCAGTATTTGAATTTTCAGTCGCAGCTGTGCGCGGCACGCTGATAAACTCTGGCTTCGACTCGCTGTCTTATCGCGCACCCACAACAACAGCAGCAGCAGCAGCAGCAGCAGCGGCAGTGGCAGCACGCATTGAGTCTGATGGCTCCCATGGCGTTATCTAGCCATTGAACTGGCCTGCCCTGCCCTGCCCTGCCCTGAACCTTGGCCCAGCGCATCAGTATGTGCGTAAATTGGTACAAGGCAATGCCATGTAGCTCTGGTTGCTGCTGCGGACAACGCCTACTCCAAAATAAAAATAGAAAAGCCAAACGGCAACGCATACTTAAGCGCTGCCGATAACCATCATTGAGCGTTATTGAAATTGGAATTTCAAATGAGCTGAGAGGGAAAATCGGTTCAGTTCAGCTTCTGCTTGTGCTTCTGCTTCTTCTTCTTCTTGTTCAGCTTCTTTGTGAGAATATGGCATTTGAGTCGATTTGGGTGATTGTGTTTTTTTTATGCATATCTGAAAACCGTTTGACTTTTGCATTTAAACTTTCAAATGCAATTAGCTACGGGCATAAATTACACATGCAGAACTTGCAACTGACCAGCGAGCAGCAACAGCAACAGCAACAGCAACATCAGTAGCAACCAGCAACAGCTACGGCAACGGCAACGGCAACGGCAGCAATACAAGCTATTATTAACATGATTGCGCGGCTTCGGTCACCCTCCAAACTGGAGCAGCACTTGGAGCCGAGAGAAGCTATAATGACCATTGGCTAGCCTAAGCCAGGCCAGGCCAAGCCAGCCCGAGCCACCACCTACTACAATCAACAAGGCGTACATGCAACTTAGAAATTGCTGCCTGCCTCGCAGCAACAGCAGCACAAAATTAGCAGCGCGTGCTAAACAATTGGCCCAGTCCACAGCAGCAACAACAATGGTCTACCATACACACCCACACACAGACAACACATACAAAGAGACTGAGCACATACATATATTGCTTTACAGCTGCTCGCCAGCAACATGCTCAAACATGGCGGCAGCAGCAGCAGCTAGCTTTGGTAATTGCAACAATTTAACGGTCTGTCGCTTTGCTTTTGCACTTAAGTGTACTTTGGTGCGCTGTGCCAACTTACAATAAGCCAAAGACTGCCTTGCCATCTTTTTGGGGACTACAACTTAATCAAAAACTAATTGCATTTGCATACAAGCAACATAGTTGATGTTGCTGTTCCAACTGGAAGTTGCTGCTGCTTCTGTTGCTGCTGTTGCTGCCCACCACGGATGTGGTTTTCAACGCTTGGCTGTGTCAACTTTCAATCAAAGTCAACAAAAAAAAAAAAGACTCCTAAAAACCACTACTGTGGTTTACTGTACCACCAGCGCTTCCTGGCAACAGCAGCAGCAGCAGCAGCAGCAACCGCAAGCAGTCCCGCTGACCCGCTGCTAGCGGGTGCTGGTCAGCTCAACCGTGGGAGCAAGAAAATTACAACAACAGCAAAAAGAGGAAGAAGAAAATGAGTAAATATATATTTGAGCAGAAATAAAATACTCGAGAAATAACAACGCGCATTCTAATTTATATGGCGGACGCCCGCGCAGGCCACGCATTTTTTCACGCAACGACGGCAACAGCAACAGCAACAGCAATGGCGGGGCAAGGCACTCAACTGACATTCGCAAGTGCCTCAGTGCCACACAGCTGATGGATCACCGTAGATAAGCGAATCTTGCAGATAATCGCATCACTCACTGGCCATGCCAATGCTGCAAGTGTTTCGCCTTCTCAGTTTCTCGGGTTTGCATGCATGAGTCTGAATCTCAGACTCAGACTGCAGACTGCAGACTGCAGACTGTGGACTGCGGACTGTAGACTGGACATGCAATAATTTTCAAATACAGAAACAGCAGCAACAGCAACAGCAACAGCAACAGCAGCAGCAGCAGCATCAGCCTTAGCAGCAGCAGCAGCAACCGGCTCCAGTCCGGGCTGCAATGATGATGATGCATGACAGTGACAGTGCGTTGTAGTTGCTTATGGTTGCCGTTTGCTGTTGTTGTTGTTGCTGTTCCCGCTGCATGACATTAAGCAGGTTGCAAACAGACGCTCACATGTCTGGACAGACTGTCTGTCCATCTGTCTGTCACTGTGTGTGTGTGTGTGTGTGTGTCAGTCTCTGGCTAAGCTCTGTTCCCGTCTCAGTCTCTGCAGCGAATTGTGGGTGCCTTTTGCAGCATTCTTTGCAGATTACTGAAATTAGCCGCGATTCGCCTGCAGCTTCAGTTGCACAATATATATATATATATATATAGCTCTGTGTGTGTGTGTGTAGCAGGCAAAACTTATTTTCATGCTTTATTTGAGCGCGAGCCTTTACAAGCGCAACGAAACAGAAAATGAAATACAACTTTCAACTGTTGCTGGATGTTGTTGCTGTTGTCGTTGCTGTTGTTGTTGCTGCTGCTGTCTGGCAAAAATCAATTAAAATTCATAGCCAATTGATTTGCGCACACTTGAAAAACTGCAATTGAAAACGCATTTTACACACACACACACAGGCGTACAAATATTTTTAAAAGTTATCTTAAAACCTTTCGATTTTTGTTTTGGGCCAGTAAAATACATAAAAACTGGCGCCAGTTGGGCAAACACAAGGGCTCCCCAACTGATAAAAATCACGCCGCTTACATCAACAAACAACCAACAGCAGCAGCAGCAGCAGCAGCAGCAACATTAATGGTTTTCTCTACCTGTGCTTTGGTGGGGCGCAAAAGGGTTTTTTTTTATGTCTAGCCACCGACGCAGTTGCAGCCACCGCCACCGCCACCGCCGCCGCCAACGTCAACAGCATCATCATTATCATCATTAAAATGTCAGTTAATAATTTTCTTCTGTTGCTGTGGCTATGGCTGTGGCTGCAGTCAGTGGCCGCTTCAAAACGTTGAGTGGATTTTCAGTTTGACGTTCACAACGTGGGCCAGCGCTGTCCGTCCAGCGTCAGCCCCGTCTGCCGCTGCTGGGGCTACCTGACAGGCGATGGACTGCAGCTGTTTGCTGAGTGTGTTAAAGCTGCAGAGAGCTGAAAAGTATCTGGGTGGCCATTTTATTGGTAGGCAGCGCTGCAGCGCTGCAGCCAAAGTCGAATTCAAATTTTCGACCAGCCCTCGACCAATTGGACTCAGTTCGTTGCTTAAGTCTTTTGTTTTTGCAAGCGCTACTAAAAGTGCAAAATGTTGAAATTGCAATGCAATATCAACAGTAAGTAGTAAAGCAGGCAAAGTTATGTTACTGTTGTTGCCTGTTGGCTGTTGGCTGTCGGCTGTCGGCTGCTGCACCTGCAGCTGCACACAATTGCTAATAATTATTTATGCCAGACAGAGATGGCAAACAGGCTAGGAGGAGAAGCTGCTGCTGCTGCTGCTGCTGCCGCCGAGTGGCATTGGCTACTGTTTCTCACTACTACTGCGCGGCAGCAGTTGATGGCCACGGCTCATCAACAGCTAATGACCAGGCAGCCTGACCAAGCCAACATCGTCGTCGCCGTCGCCGTCGTCATCGCCATTGCAATCGCCACGTTGGCAACGTCATGACTCCATAATTATGCACAGGCTGCATTTATGCGCATGCCTTTTGCTCGCTGGCTCGCTGGCTCGCTGGCTCGCTGGCTCGACTCGCGGCTGCCGCTGCCAACGGGTGGGTGGAGTTACGCCTCAATGTAGCCGCCTTCCAGGCAACAGCTTCAGCTGCTGGCTCAACTTTTAATTTAATAATATTTTTATAGGCCGACGCGACAAGCTTGTTTACACGCGTTCAACATGCAACTTTAAAGATACTTTCAGCCTAGCATAATGCGGCAATCATTCCATCAATGTGTGTGTGGCTGTGTGTGTGTGTGTGTGTGTGTGTGTGTGTGTGTGGGTTGGGTTGCACTTTGCATTTGCAAGTTGTGGCATTTTGCGCACTTCCTGTCGACTGTCAAGACATGCCAAGTTGTCCTCGTTCAGCGTCTTCTGCTTGACTTCCTGCAGGCAAACGCAAAGGCAGAGCCAAGGCGAAGGCGGCTAAACTTTTGCCTTCTCTGCCTGCTGCCATTAACTTTTTCCTTGCCACACGCACGCATTGCAGTTGTTTTGCATTTCAACTGCCACCACTGTGGCAAGTGGCAAGTGGCAAGTGGCAAGTGGCAAGTGGCTGGCATTTCACTTTTTACTCAACACCCCCAACAGCAATTGCGGCGCCAAGTAATCCACACCAGAGACATGAGCTCGTTGTTGTTGTTGTTGTTGCTGCTGTTTGTTGCTCGCTGATTTTCTGCTCGCTTGCATGCGATAAGTTTGTAATTTGATTCCCGCGCAGTTGTAAGTTGTTAGTTGCACGTTGCACGTTGCTTGCTGCTTCTTGCTAGTTAGCGTTGTATCTCACAGATACACACATGGCAAGTAAGTTGTAAGCTCTGGCTTTAGAGTGCGCCCTGCGCCAGCTGCCTTTCGCGTGTTTGCTAATTGAAACAAGTCACATTTTAGCCTCAAATGATACCAAACTTGTCCAAAAGACTTTACCAAAACTGCGCGCAACACGACAATTTACAGTCCCTCTAGCTGTCTCTGAGGGTAAAGAAGCATATTCTTGATCTATTCTTTAAAGCTGCTTAGAGGCAAACTGAGTTGGCATTTTTGTTTGACTGCAATGCAATTGCTGCATTTCCTGCTTAGCCAGGGCAACTGGCTAACAACAGCGTCATGGCAGCAGAAATCTTACATAATTAGCCTGGCATGACGCGAATTCTGCAGCATCATCTAATCAAATCAGGCCGAGAACTGCCAGACATCGGCGGGGCGTAATAACTTCCGTTTTAGTTTCAATTAAATCAATGCCCCGGCTAATCAGAGAGGCCCTAATGGTCGCTGGCTTATACAAAGGGCGCATTGCATATCCGTTTCGTTCCAGCCAAATCACTTGGCCGTCTTCCTTGGCAAGTCATTATCCCAACTGCCGTTTGGGCCCCCGACTTTGCTCTGCTCTGGCCTGCTCTTCCTTCTATATTTCGTTGAGCTCGACTTCAGCTCCTCCTGGCCGCGGCAAAGATATTTCGGGCCCTCCGACAGCCCCGCGTGTGTGCGTGTGTGTGTATTGAGTGTGTGTGGACCAGTTTGACAGGTGTTTCTTGCGCCGACTGAAGCTCAACTTCGACGTCGCGACGTCTTCGTCTCTGTCTACTTATTCGTTTCTGATTCTGATTCTGTTTCTGTTTATTTGTTTTGTTTATCTGCTGGTCGTGTGGCGTCGGCGTTTGAATGCAGGTTGTTCTACTCGTATTTTAAATACGCTCTGACATCAGAACAGCATCCCAGCATCAGCTTCAGCATCAGCGTCTTCAACTTAGTGGTCTTCAGCTGTGGCTGCTTTAATTATAATTTATCTGCCTGGTGGCTCGACGGGGACGGCGACGACATCGACGCAAACGTATCTCAAGTTTTTGACTTTTATCTGCTGCTGAATTGATGAGTATATAATAAGACTTTATTGGTCAAAGCCAAAGCCAAAGCACAGCTACAGCTACAGCCAAAGCCAAAGCCAAAGCCAAAGAGCCAAAAAGCCGATAAAAAGCAGAGACTGAATGCCGCCTGAATCGACGACATTCAATACCCTCTCGACAGAAACACGTTTGCCTAGTGATTGCCATGCAAATAATATCTGAGCAGCGTATCTTCTAGTCGCATAAGCCTCAACTCCTATAGCAGCGCTAACGTGCTCTTCTTTCGAGCTGGGTCAGAAATTTATGCTATAAGCTGTCATGATAGCTGCGCTTCGGCTTTCGCTTCGACTTCGACTTCGACTTCGGCTGAAGGTGTGGGTGTGGGTGTGTGGGTATGTGCTTGGACGAACCTCTGCGTGTCCTCCGTCCTTTCGTGGCGAGCGTGAGAAGCGGCCTCAGCCTCTCGCATTGCTTAATTCAGCTCTTCTCGTGTTCGCTTGTCAATGTGTTTTGCCTGTTCCTTACCCCTCGCTCCCTCGCTCCCTTGCCCCATGCCAGTGCAATGCATTTTTGTTGTTGCTACAAATTCTACAAGCAAATCAACAAAAACAAACAACGCGTATGCCTTGGAATTTAAAACTTTGCCTGGCGCACCGCATTTCGCTGTGGTTGTTGCTCTTGTTGTGGGTTCTTTTGCTTCTCTTTTCTTTTTTGTTGCTGTGCTTTTATTTCTTTCTTTTTTTTTTTATTGTATTTCGCTTTTTGTATAAATTGTCAACGGAAATCAGTTTGCCACTCAACAGGCTTCCCTTTTCCTGTGGCCAGCCGCGCAGATAGCGCTCTAGCTCTCGGCTTCTGATACATTGGGGTGACAGCGGCGACTTCGCTCACAGGGCCTCAGCTTGAGCTTCCAGTGGTAGAGTGGAGACCCAAAATAAATAATGAAACCAAAAATTGGAAAAGGAAGAAAAAGCAGTGAAGTTTAGCTACTCAACTGTCGTGTGTTTAATTTGTTGCTCTTTCAGTTATTCTTTTTTCTTGCTGTGGATTTATTTATGGCCAAGTTTAGGCACACGTGCCACCATTTAAAAGTTTGAAAATAACAAATTCGACTCTTTCTTTCGACAATTAGCGCACAAAAGCGGCAACAAGAGTAGCAAAAGTGAAGCCAGCATAGCCAGAGAAATATGCATAAACATAAACATAATAATAACTATAATTTGCATATTCATTTGGCATTCGTTTCCAATCATTTCTTGAGCCCATAAGTCAGCCGAGGGCAATGGATAGTTCAGCGGAGCCTAGGCTCAGTTCAGAGTCAAATACATCGTATCGGGCCGGGCATCGTATGCTATGTTAAACATATTGAAATATCACTGAAAGGCGGCTGCCAAACTGTAAAATAATCGCGCGACAAATTTATGATTAGTTGTTGGGCAGCTGTTGGCCAGTTGTTGGCCTGTTGTTGCCCATTGTGCGACTAAGGGGAGGCCCATCTTTTTGTTTGCTCTTTCACAGGCAGCAAGTCAAAGAGAATAACGCAAATGGCTTAGTGACAGTTTCTCAGGTTTGTTGGGTTTTAGGCGCGTCTACAACAGCAACAACAACAATAAAGCGGCTTACATTTTGTTTACAATGTTGCGTGGTATTTTACAGATTTCTTGTTGCTGTTATTGTTGTTGCTGGAGTTGGCTGTTTTTTTTTTTTTGTTCTGTTGGCTGCGTCAATATTGATAATAAATAACAGCGACAGCAACAGCAACAGCACAGAAACAACAGCAGCAACAACAAGAAAACAAAGCAGCATTAGACAACAGCAACAACAACAACAACAACAACAAGAACAACAACAACAACAGCAACAGCAACTAAAATAACGACAACGTCAGCAGCGGTCACGTCTCAAGTGAAAATGGTTTTTAAGTGCCCCATTGCCTAGTGAGAATTAAACTGTCCCTGGGCACGTCAGCCGCTGAGGCTGGACACAAGTCAGCGACAACTTCTTTAAACTCCGAGTCTCTTCGTTCTGCAGTCTGCGAGTCGCGAGCCCTTTCGAGCCAAGCCGCCGCAGCCGCAGCCGCCACCAAAACCAAAAGTGTCAACTCTAATTGCCTTTTGCTTGGCTTGCCCGCCTCGAAAATCAAACAGCGATTTGGTCATGGACCACTCCAGCTGTCTTCAAAACCTTTTGCCACCCCTCTCCATACACACTACATAGATGCCGATGCGCTGCTTCTCTCTCTGGCTCTCTGGCTCAACGACTCTCCGGCTCTCCTGCTCGGCGAACATCTTATGGTCAGTCCCGCTGCCAGTTAAATATTTGCCTTAGCATTGCCTGCGCTTGCGCAAATACTAATAAAATTTCGGTTAATTTTTTTAACTTAACACACACACATTTACTTTTATTTATTTGCTTGGTATTTGTTTTTAGCTTTTTTTTTGTTTCTGTTAGTTGCTGTTGTTGTTGGTGCGCACTTGACTGTAATGGATTTGTTGGCATGAAGATATTTTTTATTTTTGTCAGCCATTTGCGCGTACTTAAAACAAAACAACAACAAGAAAAGCAAGGCCGGGCTTTATTGTCTTTTTTTTTGTATTTTGTTTTTTTTTTTTTTTTTTTTTAATTTGGAGGCGGCAAAGGAAAGTCAAATATGTCAACAACAATGAGAATTACATAAATTAAGCGGCTGCAGTGTTTTGTTAAGAGATCAACAAACAACAACAACAACAACAACAACGACGGCAACAGCAACAGCAATATAAATTTCAAGTCGTTGAAATTGCGAGGATTTATGTACTTAATTAGCGGCGAGGAAGTCAGTAAGTCGCAGACAGAGCGAAAATCAGATTGGAAGACCTTGCATTATAAACTAATTGACTCATCATAAATCATGCGCCTATGACATTAGCTGAGCCAACAAACAAAATGTGATTAGTGCTTGCAGTTAAGACTTTCCCTAGCTTTCGAGCGTTCCCAAGGAATATTTCTTATGAAACTTTTAAGCGGTTAATGCTAGAATTTCTTATATTTATTTTTAATTTAGATTCAAAACTTGCATATATAAATATCGAGAGTATATTATTGAAGACGACTTTCATATTTATTTACTGAATTCTTAATTCAGAGATCTACGAATATTTCTAATAATTATTTTAAACTATTTCAAACTTTTATATTTCTTTACTTCATTCAAGATTTATATTCCTGACGGATATTTCTTATAGGTATACTTATACAAGACTTAGTCAAGTCAAATCAGAGCATTCGAGTCGTCATTTGAAACTCTTATCTATTTCATTTATTGGATTATTGGACTATGTAATACTCTAGTATGTTCATATCTTAATTTAGCATTTGCTTTTACTTTTTACTATCCAGTTGCATATTAAAAATGTTTATTACACTACGAAGTTTGTATGTGGCGCTTTGCCCATAAGCCGTATGGAGAAAAAAAAAACTTGTTTAACATTTACCGAGCACATAAACAAACATTACAATTAATTTTTATGCGACAGGCATTTGTGCTTATAAAGTGCACTAAAATATTATGCGCGGCAGTCAGAAAAGCCAAAAACAAAAACGCAGCTAAGAAAACCTCAAAGATAAGCAACGGCCAAAACAAACTCTGCTCGCGAGAGTGTGTGAGAGAGAGAGAGAGAGAGAGAGAGACCGCGAGAGCGAGATGGGCACAACATTCAAATTGGCGACAGCGAGCGCTAAGTGCAGACAGTTGCATGTGCTAAGCGACAAATAGACAGATGGACTGAGAGGCCGGGAAGAGAGACAAAGCAACGTAAAACTGAAACTGAACTGAGTGACCAGCCGACTGACCAACTGGGTGACCATTGCGTGCGAGCAACAGGTTTGAATGTTGGCCTAATGAAGCGCCGCTTGCAGCTTGCCACTTGCCACTTGCTGCTTGCCACAGCTAGCCGCTTGCCACATGATGATTATGAGTCAGTTATGGGCTTTATGCAATGCTCGCCTTGCGCAGTTTACGAGCTAATCGTAAATTTCTTAATTGGGCTGCCCGTCAAAGACCCGCGACACTCGTGCGATAAACCCAGAGACTAACCACCCTCACCTCGCCAACGACGAGTGGCTCACGTATCGCTCCAGTCGCTTATCACTGCCACCACCTACACTACACACGAATCGAAGAATTCAAGAAATTATTTGTTAAGTAGAAATTGTTAAATTCATGAATTGCGCGCCGTTGTGACGTAAATCGCCATCCATAAACTGATAAAGCTGACCAAGTGCGAGTATTAATATATTATTGTTTATTATTATTTGTTGTCTATATATTTTTAATTTGTGTGCAAAAGTTTCATTCAATTTGCCGTTGTTGTTGTTGTCGTTGTTGTTGTTGCTGTTTGTTTGTTTGTTGTTTGGTGGGTGGTCGCAATCTCATGATCTTTTAATATGATTTTTGAAATATTTTTATATTTCCTTTCCTATATATATATACGCGATTGGTCTTAATGCTATTGCGAACGCGTCGCATAATCAACAATCTATGTAGTCCAATGACGTTAATTGAAACTACTTGAGATTAAATAAAAATTGTTTTCAAATGCCGACGATGTTGCTCTCTTGCCGTTGCTGAAGTACCTCAGAGCTGTCCACCTCCAAGTTGTGGCACGTTTAGCTAAATGAGAACCAACAACAACAAGAGCACAATTCGCATGAGAATTATTTTTTGAGAGTCAGATATGTTTATCAGTGTGGTTCAAGTACACATTCTGCGTGTGGTTTCCCATTAAGAAAAATAAAAAGAAAACAGCCCATGCATATTAAAAATCGGGCTATATATATATATATGCTAAATGAGAGGCGCTGATAGCGCGCGACGCTTTTGACGTAGTCAGGCGCAGCACTTTGCTTATCAACAGCTGACAAAAATAAAATATGAGGAACACTAAACCACCAGGCAGGCCGCTTGAGAACATTTGCACCACACTAACCACACCAGCCACACTGAAAAATGGCCGACCGAATCTGTTTTAGATTACGTTTTGAAAGAGTTGCCGGGAATTCGCCGCTGGCTGCTAATTGAAGGGGTGTGATCTGAATTAGTCCAAGACTTGGCTGGCGACGCCTTGGAGCTCGCCTACGGGCCACACACTAATGAAAAACAAAACGTTTATCAAATGCATGATAACAACGGATGCCGTAATGACACCCAAATGGTCCAAAGCCAAACAAAAATTCAAGTCGACATCGAGAGACTAGGCCCAAGTCGCCAACACGCCGAGTTGCCAAGTCGCCAATCCGCATTCGTATCGTATCGAGCCCTATCAAATGTCTGCCGCCCGTAAGGTGTTAATCTGTTCGCAACTGTCGCAGGGGCCCCCTCTACCTTAGACGTGTCAGCTCCAAATCCCCATTGGGTCTATCTTTGTTTTATTGTTTAACGCATTCTAATTAACAACTTCAGTTTGAAACATTGCCACAGATCGAGCGTCTCGGAGCCGAGTCCGTCTGTCCCGCTTTTTAACGCACACGTGATGATTAAATTTTAATTTTAGTCTTTATACGGCGGATCGTACTGTGTGCTTTAGGGTCTCGAACTCGACTTGTGAACCCCGCCAAGCAAGCACAACTAATCCAAATCAAATGGCTTCTCCAAATCAATTCGTTTTCAATCGTTTAAAGTTAATTAACGCGCCACAATTTTATTTCAACTTGGAAATTCTTAAGTTCTTCAGTTTCTGTATTCGCTACGTTTCGTTACGATTTATTGTTGCTTTTGTTGTGTGTTGCTTGCTTTTGTTGTTTGTTGTTCAGTTACACGCCTTTGTTTCGTTTCTAAATTTTCTTGTATATATTTAAGTGTTTTCATTTTGTGTATTGTGTTTTTTTTTTTCTTTTTTAGCGCTGCTCAACGTCTCAATTTCAAAGCGCGCTTTTGTTATTCTTATTTGCTATATATAAAAAATAAATTAAATTAAAAAAAAAGTATATATTTTTTTTTCTTGGTAAGGGCATTAAAATTGTGAATTTAAGGCTTTGCTTTAAATAAATTAATTCACCAAATAAAGTTCCAGACTTTTATATACCTTGCTCACAAAACGGGTCAAGAAATTTGTATAGAAGAAACGTGAAAAAGTCGAATGGATTGATCAATATAACAAATTAGCTCCTGAGTTATTTATTATACATTAATAATTGTATTCGCAAAGGTGAGATCTATTTAAAGACTATTTCGACACGATTTATATTATTTAAGACTATATTATATATCAAATCAGAAAAAGTGTTTTGAAAAATGTCCATTATTTCAATAAATATGCAGTAAAATTAGATGGAAAATATTGAGCTAAGATCCTTTGAATATTCAACAAAATATTATGTATATATTACAATTAATCTTCTTATAGGGTATTCGCTATTCGACACTTGGTATATAAACGATTTTTCTGCTCGTTTTGCGAAAAATGTAAATGCAAAAATTCCAATGAAACGCACCGAGGGTGGCAGTGTATTAAATGCGGTTTCAATGGGGGCTTCGCCGGCGACTTTTAGCCACTTTAAAATGGCGTCGACTGTGGTGCGGGTGCTGTCGCTGGCTGCAGCGGTGGCTAGCTGGCTGGCCGTGCGATGGCTGCTTTATATGCCAAACAGTCGCAGCAGTCGGTCGGTCGGACTGTCCGGCAGACGTCGTCATTGTCTTATAAGGCGCGGTGCGTATAAAGCCAGACATCGACATCGACATCGACGAGTTGAAAAAATACAGCAACAAAATCAAACAAACAGAGAAAAAATCACTTGGTACACTCGCGCGACATATTGAGAAATGTGCAATAGCTTAATGCCCATTTATGGCCTGCACTTTTCATGGCAAGTTGCATTTATCGAGCGATCAGCTCAAACGGGCGATCGATCAACTGTTTAGCCACCAAAAAGTATCACAACATTTTGATCATTACTCATACGACCTGTGCCACAGCACGCACGCATGCTAATTGCCAGCTGTACCTTGCTCTCGAGAAAGAGAACGCCAGATAAAGGACCTACGAAAACAGACAGAAACCGAAACTGAATCAACGTCCTAGCGAGAGAGCTGTTGCCGAGTCTAGCTGCTGCTGTTGCTTGCCTTTAAATGGTATAAATTACCAATGAATGACATACAATTTAATTGCCCGCTCTAAGCAGCACCAACTTCTGCCGCATACGGAGCAGCAGAGATGCTGCAGCTTGCGGCTAGCAGTTGTCGCTGGAATTAATTAATATTGCACTTTTGAAGCGCGTGCATACAAATTTGTCAGTCGGCCGTTGGCCATTTTTATGCCGAAGGTGTAGCCAATTGGCATAGTTCACGTTCACGCACTGACTGCTGTGCTCTTTCCTATGGCATTTGATGGCAATTAAAAGTCTTTCGCCTTAATTGTGCGTAAGATTCAAGGGCTCGTTGCAAGAATTGTTGCTACTGCTATTGCGCCAGCAACATGTCCGGTTTTCTCTCTCATCTGCCTAAGTGCGTATGTTGCTGTTGTTGTTATTGCTGCTGATGCTGTTTTTGTGCGTCAATTTGCTGGCCACACAATGTCGTTGTCATTGACAGTGTTTGTTGCCGCCGATTGACGTCAAACCAAATCGCAAGCAATAGCAACGGGGGCAACCGCAAGACCCATCTTTGGGGGCTGGTTTATTGATAGCAGCAGCTATCAGTGAGGCCACTGCATTGTTGTAGGTGTTGCAATATAGACTAACTCCTTTTGATTTATATAGTACTTCTTCACACACACACACACACACACGAGCAATATTCCATATATCAACTGACTGCTGCTATCTGATATTGCGTTGTTTGCAGTTGCAATTTGACTGTTAACTGATTCCACAACAGCTACAGCTACAGCAACAGCAACAGCAACAACAACAATATCCGCAATTGGCTATGTAATTAGATCTATAACTTTTTGACACATTTCAAAAAAACAATTTTGTGCTGAGGCAATCAGCGACTGGCCGGTCAGCGTCAACTGGCGCCTGAGCCTAAAAGACGTTGCCGTCGGCAAAAAACCAAAAAAAAAATATTCGACAACAAAAAATCGAGCTAAAAGTTATAGTAAAAAATACAAATAAAAAACTTTTACCTATAGTTAGATGAGACTTACCTTTTTTGTTTAGGGCGCTTTGGCAAGCATTATCCAAGCATTATCCAATGGCAGCTAACAGTTTGTTGTTATTATTGTAGTTGTTGTTGTTGCACATTTAATATTATTGTTATTATTATTAGGCAAAATTCTCTTTATTCATATGTTGTATACTTTAATTGCTAATATCATAAAAAATATCACAAACTTTTGCTTATATGCTGAACGCGTGTTGAGTTTTAAAGAATTGCAATTATGTTTAATAATTTCTTTTTTATTGTTGTTGTTGCTGTTGTTATTTATGATTAAAACTTGGCAAGCTTTGCATATATATAAATCTTCTTTTTATCATATACATATATATGTATATCTCTATATATATTTATTTCTTTAAGACACTTCAATTGCGACTTTATGCACTTATATCATATTTCTTTTTAATTTCTTATATAAAATATTTGTTGTTTAATTATTTAGAAAAATTTGGCAAGTTTAGTTGAATGAGAGAGCAAAAATTGATTAGATTAAAAATTGTTGTTATTTGTAGTTGCTGTTGCTGTGGTTGTTGTTGTTGTTGTTGTTGTTGTTGTGAATCGCAGTTAGGTTGAGTTAAGAGTGAAGTTTTAGCAAGTTAAGTGACTAAAAAATTGTAAACGCTATTCGTTTGAAGCGCTTTGAATATCAATAAATAGGTAATATTTTGTTTGTTTGTTTTTTGTTGTTTTGTTTTATTTCTCTCTTGTTTTATTATTTTTTATAACTGACGCGTGTTAACGTTTAACGGTCGCCGTTGTTCTGGTTGTTATTATTACAGTTGTTGTTGTTGTTGTTGTTAGTGTAGCCGCTGCACGCGTGTTCGTTTTACACTTCGTACGTACCGTGTACCGTTTCTTGTTGTCGACGCGTCAACGTGCAAATAACAAATAACGAAAACGTACGAAAAAATTTTCACTGCAACGCAAAGAGATTTTCCCGTCGTCGCGTCGTCGTCGTCGTCGTCGTTGGCATCGTCGGCGTCGTCGTCGTCGTCGTCGTCGTCGTAGTAGTTGTCGTTGTCGTTGACTTCGGCTGCACCACCAACACGCACGCATACATCACCAATAAGGAGAGTGTGAGAGAGAGGGACAGCGTAAGAGAGCGAGATGGTGAGGGAGAGAGAGAGAGTGAGAGGGAGAGAGCGAGAGCGAGCACGAGGGAGAGCGTCTATGTGCGACAGCAGCTAAAGCAGCTGAGCGGGCGTTGGAGGCAGTTATTGCAATTGCACGCACAATTTGGCCAACCAAAAAAAGTGAGGCAGCTATTCGCGAGGCTTTTGGTAACTGGCTTTCTCGAACCGGGCTTGAAACTTTATTAACTTTTTTGCGGCACTTTAGCGACAGCGAACTCGTGCGGGGCTCTGATGTTGAACCTGAACCGACACTGCCCAGCAAGACACTGGCGCAGCCAGCGGCCTTTCTAAGTAGAATTGGCTGCCAACGACGACGCAGCTGCTTTTGCTGCCGACGCCACACAAACACACAAACACTCATACACCTACAAGCACGCACACCAACACAGCCAACGTGCGTCTGTGTGAGTTTGTTGGCGTCTCATTCGCCGGATAAACTAGCCAGAGAGCGCGATAGCCTGCCAGTGTGAGAGGCCGAAGACCGAGTCTCAGCCTGACTGCAGCACGTGCAAAACAACATAAAAGCTGCCTGCTGATTTTTGTCATAGTTGTTTTTGCATTTTTATCTCTCCACTTCGCGGCTGTCAGCTGATGTTGTTGGCGTTTGTGGCTGCAACTAGCGAGTGAGTCTCTGCTGCTGTTGGGACAGCAGCTGGTCATTGTTGGTGTTTGCTGCTGCTGCTGCTGCTGCTACGGCTTTGGCTTTGGCTGTTGCTGTTGCTGTTGCCCCCACGCTAGTCGCAAGTCGTTGTAGTTGTTGTTTATGGCTGCGTGGGTTTCTAATTGCTCAAACTTTATACCAATGAGGAGACGTCGTTGCATTTTCGCTTCTGCGAAAGCGAGCTCCGAATAGGCGCCTCCCACTTTTCCATTGTTGTTACTGCTTCGCTGTTTTGGAGCGTTTCAAGCGTTGGAGTTGGATTGGCTGGGGAATGGCTTATATATATACAAAACGTGGGGATGGGGGCGTACAAAAGTCAAGTGTAGATTACGTAATGAGAGCAAAAACGAGCCAATCAATTCAATACCACTGACTATACATACATTTTTATATACTTTGAAGTGAATTAAAATATCAAATTTAATTTGACACAATATAAAATGCAAAGAAATTGATAAGACTATAAAAATAAACAATTTTATATAAAAATCCCCTAAGAAATAAATGTAGCTTTTTTCAATAATTTATTCAAATATAAAACATTAAGTAATACATTGATAATACACATAACATAATTACATAAGCATGGAATAAAATACCTACAGATACAGATAATTCTATATATTAGATTTTTATCTGTACTTGGTTGAATCAAGAAACTATTTGGAACATTTAAATATGAAAAAATTAAAATTAGCAATATTTAGAAGTATTATTATATACTTGTTATTTTTTATATATATTTTGTTATTTTTGGCTATTCGTATATTTATTCAAATGTTCAATAAGTATATTTCTAGTTAAAATTAATAATACAAGACACAATTAAAATGTATATGAAATTTCATAACATAGTAAAACTAATTAAAAACTTTATTATTTAATTAACAATTACACTTTGAATAAATAAACAATAATATAATAATAGTGATTTAAAAACAAAAAATAAAATCAAATATTAAATTTGAATCACAGTATACATCCGGATAAAATTTCATTCGGATAAAATGAGACACGCTCACACAGCAGCAAAATGCTCTCACAGTATTTCGCTCTTTATCTCTCGCACACACGTACGGATTGCTCATTGCTTTGCTCTTCTCTTGCCTCCCTCACACACACACTCACACAAGGAAAGAGCTCAGCCAAATGCCGGCAAACAACTTCAACGCCAGCGTCGAGCGCCTGAACTTGAAATGCCGATGCAGCAGCGACTGAGAGCTGAGCGCGTGCTCTCAGTTGCTGTCTGTGAGCGTGTGTGTGTGAGCTAAAGGTGTGTGTGTGTGTGTGAGCTAAAGGTGTGCGTGTGTGTAAGTGTGAGTGAGGAACGGCGTCGCAGCTGCACGCCGACGGCCTCTGCTGTTGTGTTGGTGCTTGTGAGTGTTTGAATGTGTGTGTGTGCGGTGTGTTTACAAAACAAAGACCAAAATGAAACAGAGCCGAGCCAAAAGCATGCCAGCCACTCAAACACACACACGCACACACACACAGCCGCTGGCCACGTTTTGTGAATGAACGAATAGTAGCACACCAACACAAGAGCGCTCACTCACACACACACAGCAATGCCAGTGTACGTGTATGTGTGAGTATGTGAATTGTGGGCAGGGAAAATAAACGAAACGCAAAAACGCGTTTACGCGATTCGTACAAAAATATTTCGTGTAGCAACAACAACAGCAATCCGTTTGTAGGTGTAGCTATGCAGATAGATCTGTATGTGTGTGTGTGTGTGTGTGTCTGTGTGTGCGAGTTATTAGTGTTAGTTGATTGGTGTGAAACAACTACAACAATAAGTTATTGAAATGAGACGACAGCGACAAGCACAACGACAATATTTACGCTGACGAGGCCGCGAAATAAAACCAAAATGGTGTAGGCCCAGTTGGCCGACGCGAAGGTGGCAGCAGCAACTGGCAGCCAATTCGCGACAGCAACGGCAAGCAACATCAGCATTAATACGAATACGAATGCTGTTACTATTCGTATCTTACGCCTCCGTCGGCCGGTCGGTCGGTCGGTCTGGAGGCAGCCAACCAATCAACCAACACACAAAACAACATTTCTTGGCGTTGGCGTTGGCGCGTCGCTGATTTGTTGATTTGCCGATTTGTCGATTTGCCGATTTGCCGATTTGCTGATTTACTGATTTCACGATTTCTTGATGAAGTTGTCGCAGCTGTTGCGCTGCTTGTTTATGCATATTTGTAGTCGACTTAAGTACATTTTAGTGTCGGAATTGCCTACGCCGGGCAATGCGGCACGGCAATCCAAACATTAACACCCCGGCGTCTGAGACTGCGATCTTGAACCGAACTTATAATGATTATTGTTATGTTTCTTCTCTCTTTTTTTTTTTTTTTTTGGCATCTTTTTGCGCAGCTGCATTGAATGCCTTCAGAGAATGCCTTCACAGTTTATTTGTGCTACGGCTTTTTGTGTTGGAAATCTTCCCACGGTTGGGCAGTCATCACCCTCTCTGATTGAGCATTGTTGTTGCTGGCCCACCACTACCACTGCCACCGCCGGCACCACCCGAGCCAGCAACCCACCACCGCCGATCCTTGTCGTGCAACCCCCTAACTTTTGGCGGGAAACGACAATCTTGCAATCTCGGTTAACGTCTTTCAAACTTAACGTGAACAAAAGAAAGCCGCCCGCGGCCCGCCTGCCAAGAAGCGTATTCTAAGCCGCAGGCAGCCCAACCCAATCCAGCCCAAACCAGCCCAGGCCAACCCAAACCCAACCCAACCCAATTCGATCGGATCCAGCGCAGCAATTGCTGCAGCCACCCCTGAATAGCTTTACCTGAGGACCGCTTCGCATGTCATGCTGCTCCTTTTTCCTTCATTTTAATGATGCTCATTCTTTCTCGACAACGTCTGTCCTACTGGAGATCGACGCGGCACGGCGCGCCGGGAGGCAACGGAAACTGCGCCGCGACGTCTGCTTTTGACTTTCCCAAACACGCAAAATACAAAAAAAAAAAAAAAAAAAACGAAAAAAATAAAATAAAATAAAATAAACCGAAAAAAAACTAAACCTTGGCTAGCAGGCCTCATAGAATTCTCAATTAAAAACGCCAACATGGCGACAATGTTAACCACAATTCGGCGCATTGATTTGCATCGATGCAGCAGAGGCAGCAGCAGCAGCAGCAGCAGCCACCTAGCGCAATAACCATAAAAGCAAATGGCATTGTAGCACCTCGATGACGCCAACGGCTCAACAGAGAGTTTTACCAAAGCAAAGCCGTTTTTCGCAAAATTCCCAGCCTGGAGGTCAATTGCAATACGAAATGCTTCAACAGCTTCAGCCCTCAGCCCGGCACCAGCTCCAGCATCGGCTCCGGCAACGTCTCCCTGCCTAGCTACTGGCGAACAGCTACCGTCTCTCAACGTTGTCGCCGCCTTTTATGCGCCAATTAAAAAATCTAATTTGCATGCGAATGCGCAGTCAAGATTTAGCTACGAACTGCGATTCTCACGGATAACCAGCGACCGACTGCACGGCATTTGAATGAATCTAATGAAAACACGTGTGGCTTATGATTTATCATAAGCAGCTGTTGCATCGCAGAGCACAGAGCACAAAGCACAGAGATCCCAGATCAAAGATCACAGATCATTGCAGCAGCCATTCGCAACAATTATTTGCAACTAAATTAAAACAGTTAAGCGCAACTATGAAGATGAGTTAATGCCCCGCAGCTCACAGCAACTGTAAATATAAGTCTGTTTCAACTTCAACTTGTTCAATTAAGTGTTACGACTTTTCTGACCTCTTGACATATTATTTGAGTTGCAGATGATAACTTATATATATATATAGAGCTGATTGTCTAAGAGAACTATTTGACTTGTTTATTAAATTATAATTAAAAAATATATAATTTAATTTAATAATCATATAGAAGAGAGTTCTTCTGTGTTGCTTATAAATACTTGGCAGCATCTGCATTTCAGTTTTTCAACTTTCAAGTTCCATCATAATTTTTTCTACCTATAGATAGACCCACATCGACCCACAGAACTTTGCTCCTATATGAATACGTTTAACTTAGCATCACAACAATTATCATTAACGACGCTAAACGAAATCTTCTTTAGAATCAAGTTTGTTGCCTAAGTCTTTCGTTTCGCAGCGCTAGTGAAACACCAACGCCAATGCATAATTTATGCTCATGCCTAGATTCCAGACAATAAAGCAGCTTAATTTTGTTGTACAACACGCATTAAAGTCTTAGAAGCCCAACAACTCCCACAAAGTATACAAATTTAGTGAATGCTGCTTCCGAAATGCTATCGACATTCTCTCAACTGATGCTAATGCTGTTGCTGCTGCTGCTGTCTGCTGTTGATGCCGCCTTTTGCCACTTTGGCATAAAATCAACTGTTCATTCAAATACAAATTAAACTATTGGGCCCGTCGCTCAGTCTGTCTGTTTATCTCCCCATGGAGGAAAGAAAAAAATGAGCTTAGGCTCATAAACGATTAACATACAAAACACACACGAAGGTCCAATCGGCCCAATCGGTCCAAACTGAAGCATTTCAATATATAAGCCGTATAATAAAATATAACAATCATGCGATAAAACTCTTTCTCAATCACAATCCCATGAACACTCTCTCGCACACACACACACACACACACACACACATGCCTGGCGTTTGCCCATTCACCTGTAAAGTGTGGGAATGCATATACCGAAAATCGAAAGAAAAAAAACCGAGAAACCATCGAGATCGAGAGATGGTCAAGCTTTGGCCTCACAGCTATCAATAGAAATCAAAGTGGAAGGTAAAACTAAAGTCCGAGTAGAAATAGAAGTTGGAAGTCAGAGTCAAAGGCGAAGGCGCTGGCGATGGCGATGGCGATGGCGAAGGCGAATTCGAAGCCGCAGCCGCGTCTGAAACGCGCCTAAAGAAAACGTTGAAAATTCAAATTAGCTTCAGACTCGTAAATAAAAGATATTATAGCCAATCGAGCAATAAAACCAGTTAATCTCTAAATGTGCCGAGCTCTGAGGAAGCTGCTCGCGACTGGAACCGGGACCAGCAACTCCATCAGCTTCAACCTCATCAGAGGTCCCATCAATGCCGCTGCAGATTGTCGGCCTATATCTGAGCTTTAACGACAAGCAACCTGCTAGGAAATCGACAAGAGCAACAATAACATCAACGACAAATCAGTTAGCCCAGTCTTGAAGCGTATTTCGGTTAGCATTCCCAACCATCAGCACCGGCATCTCCATCTGCATCTTCATCTCCGTGGCCCCAAGTCTATCTTCGAGTTTATTTTCATAGGCGGGTGTTAGTAGTGGCTGAAAGGCAATCAAATCAATTTTATGCGCTCAGCAGACGCAATTGCAGCAGTTTTATGGCATTTCTAATACGGCAACAGATGCGAACATGGAGAGAGAGAGAGAGAGAGAGAGAGAGAGAGACAGAGAGAGTGAGAGAGAGACTCATTCATTAACCTGCTACGATGGCCCATTGATGGGGTGTAGACCGCAGACCGGAAACGGCAACACAGCCTGCGTGGGCATTCCAAGAGCCACTCACTGGGAGGAGGGGCAGAGATTACCAGCGCTTAAAGCTAAGCCACAAATGCATTCGGTTATTAAGCCATTTAAGCGACGTGAGAAAATGCTCAGCATTCAATTGCGTACCTGCTCAGCGGATGTTGTAAGTTAGATAGTTAAAAGCAAAAAATGGCAAGCAACATGATGGAGGGCGATGAGGCTCAAGCTGGAGATGATGAAGTGGAGTAAAGTGATCATCGCTTGCGGAAATTATTTATTAAAAACTTTGGCCCAATCAAAGCTGGCTGCCTACACAGCTTGCTGGCAACTCTCTCGACTAAAACACATTTCTTTAATGACTATTTTCTAGAAACTAACAACAAATTCAATTAATTCAACAAACACCGGTGGCACCACTGGCCCGGCCGAAACAAGCAGCTACAACAAGAACAGCGTCAAGACAGCGAAACCTTTGGCTTAGTTGGTGGGCTTCACTCACTTAGCAGACCAATTGCTGCTTAGTTCTCTTTTTGCTGCTCATTTTGGCAGATCTTTCATTAAGACAAAAGTTTTAGTGAATGAAACAAAGTTGAGGGCAGCCACCGCTCGTCGCTCGCCGCTTCCTTCCTCTCTGCCAGCTCACTCAATCTTGGCCATCGCGTGCGCAGACTACGCTGTAGGTAAATCATTTGAAATTTGTTTTCCCCAAGATCTTGGCGAGATTGAGGCGTGCGCAAGATTTTAAGCTCATGTTGGTAGCTTCGTTGTCGACACTGCCTCTGCCTCTGCCTCTGCCTCTGCCTCTGCCTCGGTGTCAGACTCGTCAGCGTTGGTGTTTTTCGGAATTTTGCTGTGTGTGGGATTCGTGCTGTTGCCGGAGAGGAAGTGCAAAGCGATCCGATAAGATCTTAGCTCACAAAAAATTAATTGCCAACGGGTGGCAAACAGCTTCTGACAAATAGGTTAACAAGTTGGGGGCAGTGCTAAAAGCTTTGCATGGATTTACATTCGACCTGACTTAAATATAGTCGATTCCAGGGAAGTCAAATTAAATCAAACCCGCATTCTCATCTATGTTAAGGATCTACGAAGTTTTGTAAAACCTGTATTAAATTTCAATGAAATCATTTTCTCAACTCTAGTCATCACAATTTGTTGTTTTGATGAGCCACGCATGAGCAGCCTTTGTAAGTTGTTGAGAAGATTTTTTTTCTTTGTAAAGTAAATTTTAAGAAATTGATTACAACTTTTGATTATGTATTAATCATTAATTAAATATATATTTATTCAATAAATAATAAAATAATAATAATAAATACAAAAATAAAACTAAATTAATATATAAATAAAATAATATAAAATAAAATAAATAAATAAATAACATTTAATACATTTGAATGTTCCTCAGTCATTTAAAATAAACTGAATTAACATTTTACAACTTTTCATTTATTTATTTTTATTTATTTTTTTTTAATCTGGATGAACTTACTAAATTCATTACAAAATTGTTCAATATGAATCTTTGCAATTACTTGATTAACTTTTTTGTAAATATATTCCAAAGACCTGCATCAAAATCATAGGATAAATATATAAATGAGGATCTCATAACTATCAGAAGACTTTAACGTTCTATTGAAAGGGAATTTTTCTAGATCTTTATTTTACAGTCTATAAATAAGAAATTAGCTAAAACTTTCGATTGAATAAAAAGAATATATGTATATATATATTTAAATGAAATGAAAATAAATGAAGAAGTGAAGACATGGTCAAATTGAAATAAAAATAAAATCAACCTGTTTTTCATTGGTTTTAAAATTTAAAATCTTTAGCTTTATATTTCGAATTGATGCCAACAAAAGAGAATTTAGTCCATAGTGGGACAGTGGGAGACAAAAAAATTATAATAATCAATCGTTTTCGTAATATAACGTAAGAAGAAGACCCTGTCATAAAATACTCCAAAGATTTCCCCAGCACATCCGACTAATCGATTCACTCAACACAGGCCTCAAATTTGATGCGATCTCTCACCTTGATTGATTTATGTTATCCATACAAAATTGAATTTGAATTAGGTGAGAAAACTTAAGTCTATCGAAGCATATATTCAATAAGACAATCGATAGTAGAGGATTGTAGTGCTGATATTATATATGTAAAGAAAATCGAAATATATTTTATTTTGAGTGTGAACATTTCATTTTGACGGAACATTGGCTTTTCTTAACCTTATAAGTTTGAAAGAAATTATTATTATATTCTAGACCTATCACACATTAATTCTTACACGTGTGGGCTTCCAAGTCTTTTGCTTAGGGCACACAGAGGATTAAGAGCTATTTCTATACATGTATTTAGCTTATACAAGGGTCTCATTAGTTTCACAGACAAAGCTCATCAAATTCTAACCAGCTGCGCTGTTGGTTACCCTTCGGGTGGCCCGCGCTCGGAAATCTGTGAAAGCTTTAGTGCGGGAAAGAAATTTTCGTTGCCTTTTGGTTTTCGCCCGGCAACGAAACGGAAGATGATACAGTCCCAGGCCAATTGTCATTAGCAACTGCGCAGAAGTTGCCTAATTTTTAATTTACATGCGCAGCTGCGTTATCTGCGCCGCGGCAAACAAATTCCTACAGAGGAGGGTCGGTTGGAGGAGGAAGTTTCCCTTATGACTGCCCGTTAAAGGAGCAGCCGGTTTATCCTGCTCACGGGTTGGCGGTGGCGGAAGGCGAAGGCTGCAAAGGCTCGCAAAGGTTACGCTGCAAATGCGCAAAAGATTCCGGAAAAGGAAAATAAAAAGGGGTGGTGGGTCGCCGCCGCCCTACCTGGTGTCAAGAAACTAGTTTTTCCTTAATGGACAGGCAGCTGGCTGGCAGACAGGCCCGAGCAAAGTTCGAGTTGCTTTGCCAGCAACTTGAGCGTGACACATTGATAAATTCGGCTAGATTTATGGCCGCATTTTGAGTACTGCGAGTGGCACATAAACTGCAAGCTGCTCAAGCACACATGGGAACCACCCGCCCTATTCCTTTGCAGGCACTAACTTGGACTTTGAGTTTGGGCCCGAGTCCAACTACGACCCCAAGTCGAACTCGCAGAGCAACTCCATTTGCCTCGTGTATATTTATGTCATTAAATTTAAGCATTTTCGTTTAGGCAACTCAACTGGCAACCCTGTGATTAACTTGGCTGCTGCTGCTGCTGCTGCTGCTTTTGTTGCTGCCTCTTGGCCAATTGCATGTCCGGCTAATAGTTGGGAGTCCGACTTCAACTCCGACTCTGACTTCAAGTCCAGAAGAATTTCATATGAAATTATAAGCGCTTTAGTTTTATTATGCGTTGTCTGCGTTACCAAGATGTTGGCGTCGGCGGTGATTGTGCTGCTGCTGCTGCTGCTGTTGCTGCTGCTGCTGGTGATGTTGGTGGTGGTGGTGGTGGTGTTGACCACTGCCACGGAGTGATAAATGTTTCCTATGCCTTGGTATTTCACCCGCGGCATCACTACAATAACAACAACAACAATAATAATAGCAGCAGCAACAGCAGCAGCCGCTCCAACAGAATTCATACAAATGCAAATTTAATTGTAGTCGCAGTGGCATTCACATTCACATCCAAAGTCCGAGCCCCAAGTCTAAGTCTCAAAATGAATGCTTTCAGCATGGCACGCAATTTAAGTGGGCGTGCCCGGGGGCATAGCGACAGCCAGAGCTGAAGAAGAGGAGCACAAACAAATATGCCAATTCGTTTGAGTTTCTTTAAATGTTTCTGTGTTTTATATTTTTTGTCCACCTTCTAATGCAGGAATTGATCGTAGCTAACGGTAACAGTCTCCTTTTTGCTAGCCCCGTTAACGGTTCTACAACACCTTTGTGTTTTTTAGCTTTCTTCAACGTCTGGCCACAGTCACACGCAACGCATCTGCGTTGGCGTCAGCGTCAACGTCTGCGCCTGCGCCTGCGTCGGCGTCGTCCATATGTCATACGAAGCCGTTACGTTTGAGGCACTTGTTCTGGCCAATCGATTGCTTTAATAGCTGCCTCTTGGCCATGGTTCTAATTGCAGTTGTAATTGCTGGCCCAGATGCTGCTGTTCCTACATATCTGACACCTTCTCGCATGCAACCGCAAAGGATCTGGCTATAGTTTCACTTCCTTTAACTGTCGGCCCGTGCGCTTCCTCTGACTAGTCACACCCTCTCAGCTGTTCCTCAGATTTGTTCGACACTTTTTCCGATGGCTGTTTCGTAATTGCAATTGTGCGTGACTTCTGTGCACGTCTTCCTCTTGCATGTGTGTGTGTAGGAGCGCGCCAAGACTTTTTGTCCTGAGCCTCGCAACAGCTGTTGATGCTGCTTCTGTTTGGTGCTGTTCATGGACAAAGACTGCCGCCCTTGCAATATCATTGTGCTGTTTACTTGAGGTCAATAATCTCCGCAGGGGTGGCTTGCAATTAGGGGAATGTTTGCAGAATATTCTGCTTTTAGAGAGATCCCTGCCTTCGATCTGCGATCTGCAATCTCGCTTCTAAGCAACCAGGGCCACATATATTTATATATATTGTGCCAAATAAATATAAGTAAGTTTATCATAAAACTGTTAAAACAAAAAGAAAGTTATTTACTTAAGATATGCTCAAAGAATTTTTTAATAACATTTGGTATTGTTTATTTTCTCTAAAGATATTTTAAATAAATTTTCAATGTATGATGGCTTACGTAAAAGACTAAAAGAATATCAAAAGATTAGAGGTATTACCCAATGAACAACAAAATCATATTTCAGTACAAGATTCAAAAATATCATAAAGAAGCTAGATGTATATAGAAGATATAAAAGATAGACGACAAAAGTACAAAACTTGTGGACGTGGCGTAAAAGTCAATTATCTGAAGGACTAACTACCTTGAAGCAGACAAAGTCGAAGACGAATGATGAATGTTAATACACAAAAAGATATTAAATTTCTTTTGCTGTGAGGATCGAAATGCAATTTGATTAATAATTATCTAGACTTAGTCTAGACTAGACAGCAAAAGAGTTAATATTCCAGTAAAAGTTTATTAGTGTTAAGCCTACTAATAACTATATATCTCTTTAGTATTTCATCATCGATTTTTCTCGCTCTAGTAGAAGATAACAAGTTTAATTTCAATACTATCAGCCATCAGAACAATCTGCTTATTGTCGTTGCTAATGGCATTGGCGTAGAATACAAATATGCTACATATGCTATGCTTAATGGATCATGCGGGTGTTTTCCATGCAGCAGGAGCGACTCAGCGACTCAGCAATAACAGCAGCAACAACAAATCAAAGTAAATCTCAAAGATGCTGACGCTGCCAAAAAGTAGGTAGCAGAGATTGGATGTTATTGTATAAGCGGAAGGGAAACACACCGGGCCGTAGATAATAACAATAATAATGATAATGCACAGGAGGGAACGCGCGCCAAGACGGCCGAGAGGAGCGAGAAACGAGGAACAGCTGAGAAGCGCAGCAGTCAAAGGAAAGAAACCAAATATCGCCTTACGGCAGGGATTTCAGTTTAGGGCTCAGGTGCGAGGGTGTGCATTTTTTGTTATGCAGCAGCAGCAGCAGCAGCAGAGGCAGCAGCAGTAGCAGGAAGAATATCCTCCTGCTTGCTCCCTGCTCTCTTGCCATAATAATTTGTAGCACGTGGCCTATTTGGCCATTGTGACCCGAGCAAAGTTGGCGCCTTTTTTGGGCACACGGCCATAAAAAGAACACGACGACGACGAAGAAGACGACGAAGACGCCGTGATTGCGGGTGCCTCAATTATCTAACCATATGAGTGAATAAAGGGGAAGAGGATTGGTAGACGGTATCTGGTGTCTGATTACAGAGCTGTGATACTTTGTTGCACTCCCGGTATCGATTGTTGGTCATTCAACACCCACGCGATGCGGATGCAGGAAGCGTTGCGGGGCTTCTTGGCTCGCACAGGAACTGTGAACATGTGATCTGCATAAGGGATAAGGCATAAAGCAGGAGGCATAATGCATAAGGCCTCGCAATCGAACCACAACAACTCACAACAATTGACCATGGCCAAAGAAGGTTATAATTGGCCCAAGGCAACGCCAATTCATCAACGCCGATTGCCATTTGTGTTGACAAGTAACACACTGAACACTGGAACTTGGACACTGCGCTGGAGCTAAATGCGCATTCGAAGCCGCCAACTGATGCAGCTGATGTGGCTGATGTCGCTGATGTCGCTGATGCAGCTGCCAGACTGCACATAGTTGGCATGAAGCGTGTTGATTTCGCACTTTACAGCTTGTATAACCAGCAATGGCAACTGACATAGCCAACAAGTGCTATTCCTGCTGTTGTTGCTGCTGCTACACGTCAGCTATGAAATTATTTTATTTAATAACAAACTGCAAACATGAATATGGTCAGCAATTGTCGCTGTTGGCCAAAACGCGCTAATTGCGCACGAAAAACTCCACAGAATTTATTACATTTCAATTATGTATATGGGCAAATGTTGGCACAACCTATTCGCATCGCATAAATCTCAACAAGCGCTGATCACCGTGCACGGCATCATCAACATCATTCAGCTGCTGCCTGCCTGTCAAATTAGCCAGAAAATCAGTCAGCAACATTGCGCACTAAGTAGCGGCAGCTGCAGCTCAGCAACACTTTAGCAACATGTTGTTAGTGTTGTTTGCAACATGCAAGCAACTGTGCCCGGTCCATAAGTCCAGTTGGCTCCCCATGTAGTTCCAATTGGTCTAACAAGGTCTAGCCAAAACACAATATGTAGTTATATTTGGTTATTACTGATGTTATATACGTTGGCAATATATCCATAATAATGTGCGATATTAAATTCATTAGTTCATTAAAACTAAGCAATTATAGTTTATTGAATATTTTGTAAATGTAATTAGTTACAGTTCATGGAATGAGATTACGAATTGTTTTTTACAACTTGTTATCTGAAAATATATATATTGTTAAAAATTTTAAATAATATAAATAAAAATAAATCATTTAATTATATACAGATGAGCAGGATTCCTGCAACTTAATATACAATTATTAAAAATGTCATGTATAAATTTATATAAATTATACATGTTTTATTACTTAATGTATTGATTCAACTACAATTGTTTTACCTTTAAAATAGTTCTACTTAGACTATAGAATTAGCTGATTTTGTAACTTCCCATATTTACTGTTATCTTAAGCTCATATTGTAAATTTGCATTCTACTCAAGTTCATTGTTGATACATAATTAATATTTATAAATATGAGAACTACGATAGTTTCATAGGCAACGTCTTGACGGGACAATTACGCATTCTTATAGCTCTTAGTGCAGCGACTTGGAAGAGCGAGGCAATAGCTAAGGCTCTGCAACGTGTGTGGCCGCTTAAAAGGTTGCTAGCAACTGTTGCTGCTGGCGTTGTCTTTTGCAGTTGCAGCTCTTGACGTTGTTCGTGCATAAATCGTGTGAAATATCGCATTTCGCGCAGTTTCGCATCGTGTTAACGAGTGTGACATACACACACAAGCAGAACACGCATTTATTTGTCTTAGCCAGGCATTGTTGCAGTTGTTGTCGTTGTTGCTACTGCCCAACTCCTTAGCTGGCAAGTGATTGTCACTTGATTGCTTTGCATGCAGTTGTTCATGTTGCTGTTGTTGTTGTGTTCACTCTGTGTGTACTTGCATATATTGACAGCGCTGTGTGATAATTCTGTTGACATTGATATAGCTCCGGAGCGAAGGCCTAACTATGGGCCATATTGTTTTCGTAGTTGCTGCCGCTGCTGCAGCAACGCCCACCAAACATTTGACAGTCAACATGCCAAAAAACCTTAAGAAAAAAAAAAAAAAAAAATAAATAAATAAGTAAAAGACAAACACGAGAAAAAGAATCAAATAAAAAATGGACTGTTACTGAGGCAGCGTCAGCTTTTGGAACTGCGGCAATCTGATAAAGTTGCGGCTGTTGCACATGCGCATGTTGCACGCCTACAAAATCATGTTGCACGTCAATTGCAAAGCTCGCAAAATGTGTATGCGCTGTATGCGTTTTTCTTAGCTGTTTTGTAGCTTTACTTGCCTGCTTATTTAAATTCTGCAATGATTTTTTCAAAGTACTCTTCGCTGGTTTGCTCGGATTGCTTTTCAAGGCCGCCCGTGCGATGTGTGTGGCCATAACTTAGTCGAGGGAGAGGCGGCGGCAACATGTTGCTGACAGACGGCAGCCAGAAGGCGGGCAGTACGAACAGCAACACCACCAACAACAGCAACAGAAACAGCAATAGCAACAGTAACAACAACAACAAGAGCAAGTGAAACACCAACGCCAAAGCCACAACGACAATATCGAATTGCGATTTCTAGTGTTGTTGTTGTAACTGCTGCTACAGCGGCTGCGGTTGCTGCTGCTGCTGCTGCTGCTGTTGGGCGGCAATTGATTCTTAAAAAACGCTGACATCTTACATGTTGCAGCAACATGTTGCCACATGCTTAACTGCCTGCTAGCAGAGATTTGCCTACGTTGTCCCAGCGTAGTCGAAGCAGCGTTGACAAATTGTTACATGTGCTCCGCAGACTTGAAGAGCATCGCATTACGCAAGGGAAACGCAGAATTGTCTCGAAATTGCAATATGGCGAACGGAAATTGAAAATTACTTAAAAATTCGCTGAGGAAAACGCCCACCAAATGGTTTTGAGTAGGTAGCAGGGCGTTGTTAGTAGTACAATAATCCTTGCCGGCCAAACTAATAATCGCATAATACACGTTCCAAGCTAATGATTAACTTGCATCATTATCGCACAAGATCAGCGCAGCAGCAATTGCAACAACAACAGCAGAAGCAGCAGCAGCAGCAACAAACAACCCATTGCGAACTATAAGGGCTTTGAGCTGAGTCGATCTCAAGGTTTGGGTTGGTTTTTTGCTCCGATCTTGAAATTAGCTGCTGCTGTTGCTGCTGCTGCCGTATCTGCAGAAGCTGTTCCGATGGGCAGGACAACAGGGCATCCTGCACTTTTACTGGTTTCATTGAAGAAACGACGCGCGCTCTATGCCCGAGGCTACGCTTTGGCTCTGGCTGCAATCTGCTTTTATTTTATGCGCAGCGCTCTTAAAAATGCAGTCAACGTCTCAGAAGCTGGGCTCCAGACGACACAGACAGGAACCTGCCGCTTAGGCGAAGACCTGATGGCCCCAAAAAGGCAAACGGCCCGACAGCGACAGCGACAGCCAGTACAGCAACAGCAACAGCCACAGCAACAGAAATAACAACAACAACTTAAAGCAAAAGCAACAAAGTAAACGGCAGCCGACGCTAAAAAATAAGTTTTGCCGAGGGAGAAAATTCACTGCATCCTCCCACTTTTTGCTGCTGCTGCTGCTGCTGCTGCTACGTGGCCAAGGCAAATGGCTATTATGTAGTTGCTGTTGTTTCTGATGTTGTTCTTGTATTAGCCGTTGTTGCTGTTACTGCTCTGGATCCAATCATTATATGCGTTTTTCATACTTTTTATGCGGGAGTTGCTGCCGGGAGTTGCTATGCCTGCTGCTGCTGCTGCTGCTGCTGCTGTTGTTGCTATTGCTGAGTTGCCGGTTAAGAAATGCTGCTACAATTTTTGATTTATGCGCGACCAAATGAGTTCGAGTTTGCCAAACGAACAACATACGAAAGCCAAAAGCAGTAATAAAGTAAAATCAAAATCCTGGCTGCAACAGTGGGTACATCAACATGCGTGCACACCCACACTTCCGGCTGTAAATTGAATGTGGGCGTGGCATGTGCTCCACACAAACGGCGAACGGCAAACGGGCGAATGAGCAAAAAGACCAACTGGAATGTAGCACTCATGTTGCTGGCGGACAATCGCAGCAGCGAACTACACACATAATTATGCTGCTGCTGTTGCTGCTGCTGCTGTTGTTTTTGATGTTGATGTTGCTGTTGCTGTTGTTGCTGGTGATTTGGCTGATCGTTTGGTAGCCAAACATCAAAGTAGCAATCTTGAAGCAAACGAAAAGCGAATAGCAAACCGTCAAGAAACCAACGACGAGCGCTGAGCGACAAATCGACGAAAGTTACAGTTTAAGTTGCTGCTTAGGTTGACTCTCGGCAACAGTTGCTTGTAGTGATTGGCAGCAGCCAGCCGAACAGTCACCAGATAATCAGAATTCCAACATTTTCACCTGTTGCCGTTTGCTGCTGGCTGCAGTTTGACATGTGCCGCACATGCCGTTGCCATTTGTCTGCACTTTAATGACACACCACGTCCAGCCCCAGCCCCAGCCCCAGTCGCAGCCCCAGCCTCAGTCGCAGTCGCAGTCGCAGCTCTAGCTCCAGCCCCAGCTTCTACTTGAGCTTCAGTTTCAGCTGTAGCTACAGTCACTGACTCCAATCCTCGCCTCGACGGCAGCAATCAGCTAAGCATCTTGGCGCGTTGACAATCTATGCGCATAGTTTAGCATTTACTGTTGGAATTATTGAACCACATGCGAAGTTCGACTTGCAGTCGCTGGCTGACCCACTTGCTGCACCAGCTGATGTCGGCTCACGGCTGTCACGGACCGAGACCACTGCAGCGGCCCGAGTCGCCTGGGCATGGGCATGACTCGGAGCCCGGAGCCCGGAGCCCGAACATCATCAATGGGCAGCGGGCACCACCCTTGGCCAGCCTCAAACTGTCATTAGTATGTTAATTTCCCTGAAAATTCATACGCAGCGTGGTACGCCTGCAATGCAATTGCCAATGCGCATATTTAAATGTCTGTTTAGTGCGACTGTTTCTTGTTGCGGCTACTGTACGAATACCCTAGATGGCTTCAGGCGAAGCCGGGTAGTTCAAATTTAAATGTTGTTCCATTTCATTCACTTCTTATAATATCATTTATATTATATATGTAGATTAATTATTATGTTTAGATTTTAATATAAATAATATTTATGGTTTATGGGTAATATTTTAGGCAATATTGAGTGAATCGTGTAAGAGATAATTTATATTGACTACTTTTAATTCATTCTAAGCTGCTCCCTTTGGCTGCATTGCTTTATATATATTAAATTTTACATATATTCTATAAGAAATGGGAAATTGTTCATTTAAAAAAAGCGTAAAACAGCAATATAAAAAAACCCAAAATTTCCGCTGCCCTTTTTTCCCACAATTGAATTTTTTAAAAATACTGATTTGACGGGAAAAAATCTGGTTTGGCAACACTGATATTTACGAGAAAGCTTTACTTAAAACTCTCAGATATACCCATTTATATTATATTTGAGTATAATTATTTACATATTCATATTTTCATATTCACAATAGTTCATTTCATATTCAATACATTTAATTATTATTTAAATAAATTCATTCAAATAAAAAAAATAAAAATAATAGTAATGCAAATGAAAAATAAACGGCATATTATTTCACTGTTTATATTGTATTACTCTCATTTGTATTACTGTAACTAACAGGTCTTGCCGACCCAATTGCTCATCAGTTTCGTAGTGTTTTATTAGAAGTGTTACTTTAAATTCCTGACCTCCCACACAAGCAGGCACTCACACGCATATATGCACACATTCAAGACAATATTAGGCGCGTGGAGAGGGAATTGCTCAATAGCAAATGGCAAAAGCAACTGCAATCAAATGCGTAGTTGACCCCTGGCTTTGCCTCGGCGAAAACAAATAAACAACACAGCAAAAGACGCATGGTAAATGCAAAAAGGGGCACCGTCTGAATTTGCATAGGAAAAACATCGTTTCCGCCAACACAAAGCGGCCAAGGGGCGTATTAGTTAGCCAAAGGGGATGTGGGCCTGGGGGCTGGCGTGGGGCTATTGTATATATTAAATGTGTACTCGCACTCGCACTCGTACTCGTACTTGCACAGTTGTTATTTTGCACAACTACTATCTAGCCTCGTACTCCCAGCGGGAGGCCTTCTATGGGCCGCACACAATGGGGACTCAGATTTAACTAGAAACTGTACTTTCTTCTAGTCGCCCCAAATAATGTGGTGCTGTGCGGTGATGCAGTACTTTGGTCAATTTATGGTCAGTACCATCATCACTAGGTATTTGAGAAATGCGTACAAAATGACAGATCTGATCACACTAATTAGTTTGTCTTTCAGCTGGCCCAGAGCTCGGTGAATGGAATAAGGCGGGGCAGCAGCTCCAGTTGAATCACTGTCGACTCGACTCCTGGCCGATTAGCCACTCCGATAGCCAACGGCTGCTGCATAATTTAGGTAACAAACGCAACCATCATATGGCGAACAAATTTCAAAGTCCTGTCCGACCGAGGTCTTGGCCTGTTTTATGGTCAGATCTGTTTGGTAGTCTACAATCGCCCACACAACAAAGTCAGCTTCGCTACCTCTTGCTGCTGTGTTTAATTTCCTGGAATTAATCCCTGCTCCGGGCCATGCTAATATTTAAGTATTGAATGTGTGCGAAAAAATGTCTTAAGTGCATTGAATATAGAATACCCTATACATAAAAAAAAAATACTACAATTACTATTTCACTAAGGTCGTTTAGATTTATAGAAGCAAATATATGCCCATATAGTATTTAAATATATGCAGATATATCTCATACTATATTTTTATACCCGGAACCCATTGAATCAAAATGTTTTGTTAAATGAAAGTGATATCCAGAAGAAGGAGTAACAGACCTCATAAACTATGTATGAGCGCGTCGGTCTCCGAAAGTATGAGAGCTATAGACTTTCATTTTGTTTATTAGATCCATGTATTACCCGAGCTTTACGAGTTTATTCCAGGAAATCATCATCATTATTCCTGTTCAGAAGTTATCGATTAATATCGTGATCGGAAATCAGTAAATAAAATCAGCTTTATTATCCCACATTGTTAAGAAATGTATTTTAAATACTAGAGACATATACATATGAATGTTGTGATCATCAACTGAAGCATTATTACGAAAGTCCTTTAAAAAAGATTCTTCGAAGAGTATCGCAGTTTCGACTAGAGTTTTCTTACTTTTTACTTATACATAGTCTTCTTGAAAATCTCTAGTCTTCTTTGCACTTCTTTATTTTAAAATTTTAGGAACAGATCGCATTTGCTACTATAGCCTCCTGCCTAATCTTCTCTTCGCTTAGGTATTTATAAAATTTGCAACAAAGTTGGCCCTGAAAATATGTAAAATCCCACAGACAACTCAACATATATAGTCTGTTCGATAAGACTTGTTTATTTACATTATAAAATGCTACCGAAAAATTTGCCAGGTCGTCAGCGTATGATTTCGCGAATTAACGAGGAGGCAGAAAGAAATATTGGATATAGCTCGGGACTCTTCCATTTCCTGAGAGCAAACTTAGGGTAAGTATGGATGAGTCACTCCATGAATTGTGGTATCTGTACATATTTCAATGTTAACCAGTTCAGTGTTGTCTCTTGTGCTTCAGCTTCGTGGGCTACAACAATCCACAATTCCATCCCGATGCACAGAATCAACTGACGTAAGCAAATTGTATTACTTGTCCACTATCAATTATCATGATCATTTAATCGTATCTACCCCACAGAGACACGGAGGCGTTTGTTAATTTGATCAAATGTACTTTTGGCACGGGTATTCTGGCTCTGCCCAGAGCCTACTATAATTCGGGCTGGCTAATGGGTCTGGCAGGCTCAATTCTAATCTCTACCTTTCTGCTGTATGGTATGCATGTGTTGGTAGTGTTTGAATATTCATGTGATCTTATAGTTCTTACACCATCCTGCCCCAGCTCAATGACATCAGCCTCGTTTGCAAGCGGTATAAAATGGCAATGCTCACCTACAGCGAGGCCATGCACTTGGCTGTTTCGAATGGGCCCTCTTTCATCAGGCCTCTGGGCAAATACTTCGCGTAAGTCGCTGTATCCCAAAGTTAATATAGACGATCATTCAATGTACCTAATAGTCGACAGGTGGATGCCTTTCTCTGCATTTATCACTTTGGCGTGGATGTTGTGTACGTCGTATTTATTGGCAAGAATCTCAAGGAATTGGGCGACGATTACCTCCCACCCATCGGCACGCGCATTTATATTGCTCTCATGACGCTGCCCCTAATCTTAACCTTCCTCATACGCAACCTCAAATACCTGGTGCCACTGGCCATCATCGCAAACCTATTCATGCTTGGTGGTAGGTTCAGAACATTCAGGTCTAATAGAATGTGCTAGTATTAACTTGAATGAGGGCTCCTTTCCAGGTGTTGGAATTGTTTTAACCTATCTATTAGTGGATTTGCCCAATTTGTCTGAGCGAAGACCCGTGCAAAACTTGTCTCAGTTTCCCTTGTTCTTCGGCATTATTATGTTTGCGGTTCAGGCGATAGGCATGGTTAGTTCAATCCACTTATATTCTATCACGTGTCAGCCTTATTTTCGATCGTGCCTCTTCTTAGACACTCAAGCTGCAAGTAAATATGAGACAGCCGGACAATTTTACGGGCTCGTGGGGCGTACTGAATCGGGCTATGTTTATTGTGATTGCGTTTTATACAGCTTTTGGCTTCTTGGGCTATTGGAAGTACGGAGATGACACTTCGACATACATTCTTAAAAATCTTCCCGATGAAACGTAAACTAATGCGCGCACTTATTAATATCCCTATCATTGATTAACTAAGCCTTCAACAGCCTGTCCAAGTGTGCGATCGCCCTGTTTGTTATGGCCATATTTTGTAGCTATGCCTTACAGGGCTACGTGGCCATTGAGATCATCTGGCGCAGTTACATGGCGCCCAGACTAATGGAGAGTGGCACACTCTTGGTAGAGTACTTAGTGCGCATGGCCATGGTCGTTGCCTCCGTTCTGTGCGCCATTGCCTATCCAGATTTCGGCCTACTCCTCTCGCTTGTCGGCTCGTTCTGCCTGTCCCAGCTGGGCTTTATTTATCCAGGCATTATCAATATATGCGTCTGTTATAGTGCAGGATATGGACCCCTGAAAATTCTGCTTTTGCGCTCTACGCTTTTTATCATTATAGGTTTGTTCGGAGGCATCGCTGGAACTATGGTTTCAGTAGCAGCTATCAAGGAAAAATATGATAATCGCATTTTATATTTTTTGAGTTCTTTACAACCGAATTAAAATAAAAATTTGTATTTATTTATGTTCATATATTCTAATAAATCTAATTATTTTAAACTTATTCGTGACTAATAAAAATGATAATAGACTATATAAATAAATCAAGGTGCATTACTGCGCCTGTACCATTGCTGAATGAAAATAGTATTGACTTAGGTTTACCTTCATCAATAATAATTATCTTTGAAGTAATATTTAAAACTTCATGTATTAATGATTTGCAATATAATATAATCCTAGTATGTTGGCAGATGCTTATCAAAATTTAATATTAGCTTTCATGATGAATAGTCATCTTTTAAAATTGTATTTTATATATTAATTTATTTTTTTTTATTTTTTTTTATTTATTTAATTTTTTTTATTATTATTTATATTAATAAGTAATAATTCTAAATTCTGCAGTAAACCATAACTATAGAGCTCGTATAACTTCGAAATGGAAACCAGGTATTTGATTACCTCATTAAATGAATTTGTGTAATTATTCCTAAGGATTATAAATATTCCATTTCTATTAACTAGGCGCTTTAATCCATATTATGCTCGAGAAGTTGATAAACCCTTATCGTAAGTATGTTTCATATATATATAAATCCATTGCAATCTATCAAGCAGCTCCACAGCAATTGCGATGCTTTATTTTCCGTGCTCAAATGTGTGGTTGGAACAGGTTGTTTGGCCATGCCGATCGCCTATTATTACGCTGGCTATGTAAGTGGCTTGATACTGACATTCTTTGGCATAGCCCTTATAATTTATGGACTACAACTACTGGTGAGCGTAATATTTGTAAAAGGATCTTGTATAATATTGCTCATCCTCATCCAGATAAGTTGTATGGTAGAAGCGAGTCGACGGAATATGGTCGGTTATATGAACTATCGTGATACAATGACATATGCAATTAGTGTAGGGCCGAAATGTTGCCATTGTTTAGCTAAATGTGCTGGACATTTCGTAAATGCGATTTTGATATTCAGCCATTATGGTATTTGCGTGATTTATATCGTATTTGTAAGCGTAAACATAAAGCAAGTTTTAGATTATCATGGAAAGGTGATGGATGTCCGGTTATATTGTTTCATAGTAGCATTGTTATTAATACCACTATTTATGATGCGACATCTGAAGTATTTGGTGCCTACCAATATAATTGCTAATATATTTATGTACACTGGTTGCGGATGTATATTTTACTATTTTTTTCAAAATTTACCTCCAATTGAAGAAATAGATTATTTTAATACTAAAATACCTTCATTTGTTGGTATTCTGATGGTGTCCACTTCGTCTGTGGGTGTGGTAAGTCAATGTCATGATCAATACGATATATATATATATATATATATATATATATATATATATCGTATTGATCTGCCTTTAATATCCGCTCCTTTCTTTCACAGATGCTTGCTATCGAGTCAAAAATGAAGAGACCACAGACTTATCTGGGCTGGTTCGGTATTCTGAATCGCGCTGCTCTAATTGTGGCTTTGACATATATGATATTTGGATTTTTTGGCTATTGGCGCTATGGAGAGTATTGTGCGGGTAGTGTTACTTTAAATATGCCCACTGGTCAACCGTAAGTATTCTTCAAAAAGCTGTTATTGAACTATAATCTACTTACGTAATCTTTACACATTTTGCCAACAGGCTAGCGCAGGCTATCAAAATATTAATTGCAATATCCGTGTTTCTCACGTTTCCTTTAAGTGGATACGTTGTTGTCGATATTGTGTTCACTCAATATATCGCACAGAGACATAATCTCAAGAACCCGAACACAGCTGAATACATATGTCGCTGTGTCTTCGTGCTCGCTTGCGCCGCTAATGCAATGGCTTTTCCCAATTTGGGTCCACTTTTAACATTAATTGGTGCCTTTACCATATCTCTTTTGAATATCGTTTTTCCATGTTGGATTGAGATCTGCCTCTTGTATGAGTTTTCATATGGCGCTGGCATGTGGAGACTGGTTAAAGATATAATAATGATTTTACTTGGCCTGGTTATTCTTGTATTTGGAACTTATTCAGCTATCCTAGATATGATCCACGAGTATGGCACCGTCGTTAGTGCTCGTGCTGGTGGTGCTAGTGATATTGGCACGACTGCTGCTCCTGCAGTTGATGATGAGGACGAAGACCCATTAGCAGGCGTTGATATAATGGCTGAAGAACTAAACGCAGCTACCATAGATCAATCAATTTATGATGATATAACTAGAGCTGGTCGAGCACTAATGGTTCAACAATTTTACCTTTGATTAAAGATATGTTAATCTAATCTTACCCTCATGTCATTACCTTCCCTTCACTTAACTTTTTACATAGTGTGTTATGCACCTGAAAATTAATAGAAACCACATACAACTAAATATATATAGTATTTTTTATTTAAATATTTGTGTTTATCAGAACTCGTTGCATGTTTCTCGACGTCTCTGAGAGTAACGGATTACATTCGACTTCAATGAATTCGTTCGTTGAAAATTATAATTCAAGTACTGATAAATATTTTCTAAAATGAAACGAAACAAAAGAAAAGTTATAAGAGTTGCGACTGAATACTTTGAGACTCAAGGCAATAGGGCTTAGTATTTGCGAAAGAAGAGAATATTGTTGAGGAATCTGTTAATATTAAAAATACCAACAGTTCTGAGCAAGGTTGATCTTAGTTTGCCTATAAGGGTGTAGAGCATAAATAAATTTAATGGTTCAGGCTCAATATATTTTTGAAGTTGAAGAATGCTCAGTTGACAGCCAATTACTTGAAGAGGTGGGAGAATTTGAAATCTGTATTGAGAAGTGAGTTTGAAATACAACTAATGTAGGTAGATTTTCACAGACGGTTGAAAAAGACACAGCTGAAGAGGTGTGAGAAGCTTCAGGAATATTTATATGCGTCGATGGAGAAAGCTAAGCAAAGATTTAGCTAAGCGAATTGATTTGGATAAGGAGATTTTTATCGTGAATGTTCTTTATCGAATACCAGAATCTTAAATAAAAAACAAGTAAGAAGGCTCTAGTCGAGACTGCTCGACTACGAAATCCCCTGAACCCTGAAAAAAAGTGATACTCTTCTTCTTTACGCACTTATGAGTGCACGCTCTGCTAACTGCGCAGTTGCTGCTTTGTCTTGGAGGTGGGTTGGGCTGAACTTTGGACGCTAATAGCTCCATTTCTAGATGGACGATCTTCATGAAAATTTTAGAGTAGATTAAGAGTATATAAATCTATCTATTTGCCAAATTGCAAGTCTCTAGTATTTGAAATGCGTTTTTTGCAAATTGGGGGCGAAGGGGGCGTGGCATCCAAAATCTGAAAAATACAAAATCTCCGTATCCATAATATCTATCTAAATATATAAAGTTGAAGTCTCTAGCTAAAACGGTGTAGAAGTTATACCCAAAAAACCTTAAAAATGGAAACGAATTTTTGGATAATTTGGAAATGGGATGAATTATCGCAAAAACAAAATAAACTCGTATTGCGTAGCTAACATACGAGTGTTCATGTGAAATTTCAGCTCTCTAGCTTTTGTAGTTTCCGAAATCTCGACGTTCATACAGACGGACAGACGGACGGACGGACGGACGGACAGACGGACGGACAGACGGACAGGGCTAGATCAACTTATTTTTTTATGCTGATCAAGAATATATATACTTTATGGGGTCTCCTGAATTTCCATTTTCAATGGGTTCAGGGTATAATAAGCTTTTATACCAAGGACAAACCAATCAACAAACCATTGTCGAATGAAAGAAGTAAAGTCGAAAGAATTCCATGTAGATAAAGTAGGAGTTAGAGAAGTACCACATAAGACGACAACAGTATTGATGGACGATTAATAAGTATCCTTAATAAAGACCACACTGCAGCCAGAGCGCAGCCTCTGCATCAACTACGCAGTGTTCAGGGGATCACCAAGAAGTCGAGCTGTCTTCACTTGAGCACTCTTATATGTTAATTATTTTCAATATAATAATTATAATCTTAGTATGTTGGCAGATACCTATCATTATTATATATTAGTTTTTATGATGATCAGTCATCTTTTAAAATTTTGTTTTATTTATTTATTTTATTTTTTTTTTTTTTTTTCTTTGTATTAATTTGTAATAATTCTAAATTCTGCAGTATAAACCACGGATCAACATAACTATAGAGCTTAAATAGCTTCGAAATGGCAGACAGGTATGTGCATTTGTATATCTGTATAAATCAATTTGTGTAATTCTGTCTGAGGATTATAAATATTCTATTTATATTAACTACCAACAGACCCATGGATAGGCGCTTTAGTCCATATGATGCTCGAGAAGTTGATAAACCCTTATCGTAAGTATGTTTCATATATATATAAATCCATTGCAATCTATCAAGCAGCTCCACAGCAATTGCGATGCTTTATTTTCCGTGCTCAAATGTGTGGTTGGAACAGGTTGTTTGGCCATGCCGCTCGCCTTCTATTACGCTGGCTATGTAGGTGGCTTGATACTGACATTCTTTGGCATAGCCGTTTTAATTTATGGACTACAACTACTGGTGAGCGTAATATTTGTAAAAGGATCTTGTATAATATTGCTCATCCTCATCCAGATAACTTGTATGGTAGAAGCGAGTCGACGGAATATGGTCGGTTATATGAACTTTCCTGATACAATGACATATGCAATTAGTGTAGGGCCGAAATGTTGCCATTGTTTAGCTAAATGTGCTGGACATTTCGTAAATGCGATTTTGATATTCAGCCATTATGGTATTTGCGTGATTTATATCGTATTTGTAAGCGTAAACATAAAGCAAGTTGTAGATTCTCATAGCAAGGAAATAGATATCCGATTATATTGCTTCATAGTGGGAATACTGTCAGTACCACTATTTCTAGTGCGGCATCTAAAGTATTTGGTGCCTACGAATATAGCTGCTAATTTGTTGTTGTATACTGGTTACGCATGTATCTTGTCCTATTTCTTTCAACATTTACCTCCAATTCAAGAAATCAATTATTTTAATACTCAAATACCTTTATTTCTTGGTATTCTGATGTTTGCCACTTCGTCTGTGGGTGTGGTAAGTCAATGTCATATATATATCTAACGTATTGATTTGGCTTGAAAATACTTTCCGATTCTTGCGCAGATGCTTGCTATCGAATCACAAATGGACAGACCAGGCTCTTATCTAGGCTGGTTGGGTGTTCTGAATCGCGCTGCAGTGATTGTGACTTTCACATATATGATATTTGGATTTTTTGGCTATTGGCGCTATGGAAAGTATTGTGCGGCTAGTGTTACTTTAAACATGCCCTCTGATGAAACGTAAGTACTTTTTTACGGAACTGTAATTGAACAATAATGTTCGTGTCTATAAACATATATGCTAACAGGCTAGCGCAGGTTACCAGTGTATTAATTGCAATAGCCGTGTTCCTCTCGTTTCCTTTGAGTGGATACGTTGTTGTAGATATTGTGTGCAAACAATATATCATAAAGAGACGGTCATTTAACAATCCGACTAGAGTTGAATACATATGCCGCGGTGTGTTCGTCCTTGCATGCACCGTTAATGCAATTGCCTTTCCCAATTTGGGTCCACTTGTGGAACTGCTTGGTGCCTTTACCATATCGCTTTTGAATATCGTTTTTCCATGTTGGATTGAGATCTGCCTCTTGTATGAGCTTTCATATGGCGCTGGCAGATGGAGACTGGTTAAAGATATAGTAATGATTTTGTTTGGCCTGGTTGTCCTTGGATATGGAAGTTATTCAGCTATTGTAGATATGGTTCACAAATATGGGAAAACCAGTCATACTCATCCTGGTCTGAGCAACAAGATCATGGGGCCAGTTGAAATAAATGCACAATATGACGCAGCTACTTTAGATCATCCAATTGTTGATCAAGTAACTAGAGGTGACAGAGCACTAATGGTTCAAGAATTTTACCTTTGATTGAAGATAATATGTAAGTCTTATAATAATTTGATGTTATGTTATGGTAGTAGTAAATCGTGTGCTATTTTAATGTGAAATATTAATTTAGGCCGCATTTTTAATACCACTCCACTGGAGCCGCTGCCCAATTCACAGCCATCGCTCGGTCGAAGCCCTTAGTGAGAGAGAGTCAACAACCCTTACGCAAGCGGACTTAAAACGATCTTCACATATCAACATTAACCAAGTAGTAACTATATCAACACGCACTCGCACACACCCTCACAAAAATGCATATACATATATGTAAATTTTTAATATTTTCATACACTTTTGTACAATAATTATATATAATTTAATTTAAGTATATGTGAGAAAACATTATTTAATAATCAATGACAGGACCCCTTTTTGCCATATCCCATATAAGTTTAATATTATGTTGAAATTTAATATGAAACTCACACTTATAAGCCTCCTACACCAACTGTCGTAATAAGAGTATGGAAACGTTCGTATTCCCGTATAACTAGTTGATACGCTGAGCCTCGTATATACGATCTAGGCATATAGAAATACTCAATAACTTGAATCTAGCTACTTCATGTTAGAAGAAGATATATAAATAACTATGTTATGCTTAATTTGAATCAACTAACTTTAAGATAAATAAATAAATAAATATATAATAATAATAAATAAATAAATAGACTGAAACTGAATTCAAGATTTGTGAACAACGCACACCGTTTCTACCAGCAACCAAAACCGCTGTTTTACTTATCGAACTAAACCTTGTAAATTTATAATAAAGAAATTTTTGAAAATTCAAACATAATTTGATCGTAAAAGCGATTTTAAGAATATTCAAGAACATACGCTTTTGAATGTAACACGCCTTCTTCTGGCCGTTACATACACTTAACGAAAACATTATTTCATGATTTCGCGTTTTCAATGGTATAAAGTTTTTAAAGTCTAAATATTTTCTAGCTTTAGGGGTTTAGAGATCGCGACGCCTTCATAACAAAAATCGGATGTGGCAAGATCGATTATCTCGTTGACTTGATCACAAATTGTATAGCCCCTTATAACATTGACCCAAACATCATACTCAGAATTTATTATTTTATTATTATTAATTTTACGTACAGTAGAGATCTCTGTTTCCGGTAAACATATATGTCTTGCCAAGATTCTGCTCTAATGATGAAAATCTATCAAAGCGAAGCTCTGATATCTATATGCTTGCAATTCGTTTGATATTGAAGTCGATGTGGCAGTTGATAGGTCAACTGCGAGTCAGCTCATACAGTCAAATGGGCCCAATGGTTGCATAGACAGCCATTATCGATGGCGATGTCGGCATTGGCACTGATTCCGTCATTAGGTGGCACACTGGGTAGCCTGACGCACTATGGCATGTGGCATGCGGCATGTGGCATGAGGCATGCGGCATGCGGCAGGCAACCTGCTTGCAACTACAGCTACTCAGCAGCGGTGGCAGCAGCACAGCCTGTTTATCTGGCAGTCGTCTTCAGGCCCACTTAACGATGCTCCGGAATTTATGCCGATATGGTAATGCATCTGCGCTGGGACCGCTGTTGTTGCTGCTGGGGCGGCCCGCCGCTTGCCTCATTATGCCATTGATGGACTGCAGTTGAGCGTTTGAATTGCGTAATTTATTGTTTGGGTCGTCGCTTGATAAACTGGTGTTGAATTCCAACTTAACCTAAATGGTCAAACGGGCGACAGGCGACATCTGTTTGTAGTTGTTGCTCTAGCTTCAGCTCTTGCTAGTACTTATTATTGGCTGTTGTTGCTGTTGTTGTTGTTGTTGTTGTTGCGGTTGTTGTTGCTGTTGTTGTTGGTTTTGTTGGACGGCCGAACATTTTTTGCCAACGCCTGCATATCACTTTCCGTTCAATCCACGGGGCTTTAAACAACTCCAACATGGCTCACATTGGGGGATTGAGCACGCATATGTGTGTATGTGTGTGTATTGCATTTATGGCTCTAATTAGCTACGCAAGCCGCATGCAAAGCAAAAGCCAGCAACTCAGCCAGTTTAGCAGGCAGCCCGATCAGCTATTGCTGATCGTCAGCTAATGATTTCCATTGAAATCTGCCACACGTGCAACTCCACCCATGTGGCCAGTTCAAAAGGTTAAACAGCGCAACTAGGAAAAGTTCTGCGTATGCGACGATTGCAGCAAAGTACAACAAATCATTTCGAGGAGGACCCCCAACCCCAAGCCAACGCAGCCCCTGCCTCGGCCCGGCTCCATCTGCAGCAGTGCCAGAGCAAACCAATTTGTGTTCCGTTGCTTTGCCGTTTGTATAAATCAATTGGCTGGGAGAGTCGTCGCGGGCATCCCAGCTAGCTAGCCAGCTAGCCAGCTAGCTAGTTCCTGCACCATGTTGGAGTCTCAGTTACCGTCACAGTCGCTCTTCGATTTGACAACCCGCTGTGCGGTGTCTATTGGCATGGCCATCCTATAAATTGCCTGGCTCTCTGATCTCCACTGATGCATTATGTGTTTGGACTATGATTTTTCACTTGTTTTAGTGCGTGCGATCTGCGTCTGATTGGTCTATAAATTATAAACTTTATTGCGCACGAGTATCGAGTATTGACCACCAAAACTATCTACAACAGCCACGCCGGCCACCGACCATCGTCCGCCCCCGACACTGATGGATTACAAACATCGATGCAGCCGTTATCTATCGCTTGACTTAATACAAATATTGCTTTATCGAAAATTCGTTAAAAAAAAACGTATGAGTTATTGGTTACATATTTATTTGCCAGGCGACTTCACTTTCGATTTCTGTACAAATATTTGCACAATTTAACGGTCAGCGGCATTCGTTTGTTGACTATAGGATAAGCACAAGTCGACTGTTAATTTGGCTGCCCTCAAGGCCTTGACCTCTGCACAGCAACAGCGACTACAGATGCGACTGTTGCTGTTGCTGTTGCTGTTGCTGTCGCAGGGGCTTCACAATGCTGCCGAATGTCAAAAATGTATGCCGGCGACAAGTTTAGCAGGGAACTTAAGACCAATTGTAGGAGCCGACATACAGAGGATGTCAACGACGCCACCGTCGCCCAAAGCACTCGCTGCACCAAATTTGCAGCCCAGCAACATGGTTGTGAGGTATGTCAGCAACATGTTGTCTAGCAACAACTGACAATTGCTGACTGACTGACTGACGGACTGACGGACTGACTGACGGACTGGCTTGACTGAATGACTGCCTGGACAGGCAATGCCTGTTAGCGGTACCTTTAATTGCCTGGCTGCCCAAAATGCATAGACAAAATGTCAGCCTAAGTAGCAGCAGCACCAGCAGCAGCAACAGCAGCAACAATTGCTGTTAACTGACAACTGTGTTGCAACTGCAACTGCTGCCACAGCAACAAGCTACAACTGCTGCGCCAGCATTAATATTAATTAAATAAACGTTAATTCAGCGCATTAATGCGTAATAAATAATGCCACTTTGAGGCAAAAATTAATGCATAAACGCTACTTATCGCTGCCGACGCCACCGCCACGCACTTATCTGTGTCAACACAGCGCCAGAGGCAACAAGCAGCAACAAGCAGTGCCGCTGTTGCTGACAAACGCATTGTCAATAGGCCAGCCCAATTGCAATATAGATCCGTTTGGCAGCACTCGGGAGTTGGGAGATGAAACTCTGGAGTCGGGAGTCGGGAGTCGAGAGCTGAGAGCTGAGAGCTGAGAGCAATTACATGTCTGTGACAAGAATTTTAAATGAAAACGGCCCGTTGCCGCACAGTGCACAGTGCACAGTGGACAAATGATTCAAACTTTCGCATTACGTGTGGAAAATGTTTAAAACAGCGCAGCCTGCCGAGGCGCCATGCTAGCAGGCACCAATCGTAGAGCTTTTCGCGATTTTTTCTTTTTTCGCTTCTCCGCGCTTTGCATGCCCGCCAGAAGGTGCCTTCTATGGCGGCAAAAACGGCGACGCATGAAATTAGAAAGGCATTATTGCAAATCTCTCGCATTTGAGGTTTATTTATCAGCAATTTGTCAGAAAGTGTTTGTCCAGATGCAGCGGCTCAGATTAAAGCGCCCATGTCTTCGTCTACTTTCTAATACGATTCACTGACACAGAGCATTAAAAAATAACATTTTACAGCGCAATGCAGACCTCACTTCGAACCGATTACAAGTGGGTCAAAGGACTGTCTCGGTCTAAGAGTTCTATCAAAGTGCGTATATTAAAAGCTTAGGCTGCAAACATGTTAGCTTTCAATTAGCTGACATTATAAAGATGCAAAATTTGTAATATATATATAATGAATACTTCTATCATTATAATCTTGACGATCATAGCATTCATAGCCCAAGAAAAGCTAAATCGGGGCTCTTGCGGTATACATACAAGTGAAGCTCTCCAACACTATAAGAGTAGCGATTAGGGGTGCTGAGCTATAAGAACTACTCGAGAATAGGCAAATAATTTAGTCGCAATAGGTCTAAGCTCTGTCTCGCCCGACATCGTATCAGCTCCACAGGTTGTGTTCTCCCCTTGAATGTCTGATGAAAGAATCCAGTCCTGATGCTCTGTAAGAGCATCCTTAACATACATATATAATTTTTAAATTATGAACTTTCTCTAATAATTTCATAAGTCTATCGTTCACGAAAAGTCTATATTTAAAAAAAAAATATATAAATAAATAAAATAAATAAATAAATAAATAAACAATAAAAATAAAAATAAAATAAAAATAAATAAATTAATTAACAGATTTATTTAATATAATTTCTTTATTTCATTCAATACGAATGCTAATGGCAACATATTTATGTCTTGGCATATAACACGCTGACTAAGCACTGTCTGCGACAATTGCTTGCATTACAACAAGCTAACGTAGTTTTGGAATACTTTAGCTTTGTGTTCATGTGAACATATTTTACCAGTCAAATATAGTAATCGCATTGAAAAGTATATTGGCTGCTCTGGAGTGTTTTGGAATCTGCTTAAACTGCAATTTGATGCAGTAAATCGCTGTACCCACGCCTCAGCGCAACCTGGTCATGTAATTTATAGCCAGGCAGTGGGCCGTGTTACTGGCAGCCCTTGAGTGCATTAGAATAGCTGCGGAGAGTGGCTGTGCCAGGAGCAATATAATTCAGCAGCGCACCTTTAGTGCGGTTAACAAATAACATCAACTTATTAAATAAAGTTTCAATTCATGGCAAGAGCAAGAGCAACAGTAACAGCAACAACAACAACAACAAAATGGCAACGCACCCAAGTGAACAGCGGCTACCGTACTGTGATTCTGGACATTAGACATCGGTGAGCAAAGGATGGAGGTCGCTGCAGGCGCAGCCGCAATAAATCATCACATCGAAGCAATGGGCACAATTTGGGAGAGGAGACTGTGGGGGCATCGCTGCAGTGGCTGTCTGACTGGCTGGGCTGGCAGTAACTGCGGCCAAGTTATGTGGCTTCATTGTGGACAGAATGAACGCTTTTAAGCAGACAATTGCAGCCTGCGGCGCAACTACAGCAGCAGCGGGAATAGGAGCAGCAGCAGCAACGCCAACACGGCAGCAGGTAGGCAGAAATTGAAAAAAAAAATAAAAAAAAAAAAAAACAGAGAAGGAAAACACAAGACTGAGACTAAAGATTGGTGAGCCACCATCTAGCAGCTCCCACTGCCCCAATGCCATTGTTCAGCAGATCTTTGTAGCGAGGAGCAGCTTCTTGCTGCTGCAGGAACAGCAATTGCTGCTGATGCTGCTGTTGTTGCTGTTGTTGCTGCTACACATTTTCGTAGGCAGCGCTGTGCACATAAATCATTGAGTCGACTCCAACTGCAGCGTCGCATTGCCTGCTGGCTTGCAATATGAGTTAATTTTTGCGAGCTGAGAGTGCGGGGCCGAAAGCGTATTTGCGTATTTGCGTATTTGTCAACTGCAAATTACAACTTTTTCCCACACGTTCGCCTGCCTGCCTGCCTGCCTGCCTACCTATCGCAACGTTGACATACAGCACATGTGGGTGTATGCTGCGATTTATGGCACGCCCGGCATTATAAATTTTCTATTAACTCGCCAGACGTCAGCCAGCGACCAGCACCTGGGCGAGAGTGTGAGATTTGCATTGAATGCCCAGAGCCAGAGCCAGAGTCAGAGTCAGAGCAGGGTACCACTGTCTGCTTTTGATAGCGCATTATCTGTTTAAGGCTTTAATTTTGCTAACCAAAAATGTACGCAAAATAAGTGCGAGAGGCACAACGCAACGCCTTCTACGGACCGAGGACGCGACGTCTCCTGACTGCAACTAACTGCATTTGCATGCAATTGACTTGAAAGGCGTTTCGTTGCGGATATTCGTGAATGTCCCTGGTGCTGGCTGCGGCTGCTGTCGCATCTCATTGAACCCGACAAATTGGTCATAATTTTTAGCAACTAAGTAATCCCAATAAACATGGCCCAACATTGTGCACCTGACATTAAGCTGCCAAGCGAACAACTAAACAGCTATTGGCTCTACAGTAGATATACAGAGCGGGAGAGATAGAGACTCGCTCTAAGACGTACTCTGCGCAGCAGCAGCAGCAGCAGTAGCCAATAAAATGCATTTATCTGTGCATCGATCTGCCAGAAACCTGTGTGCATACAGTCTGCACAACTGTAACGTACCGGAGCGGTTTGGCCAGCAGTCACACATCAATTGCAAATTAACAGTAGCTAAAATCCAAATTAATTTGCGACTGCCGCCAATTTATGCATCTGGCAGCTTATGCCGTTTAATCTGCCAGTTCAAAGGTTGTGCACACATCGCTTATGTGATTTACGCACCAGCGCTGACATATCCTCAATGATGTGTCCAGCCCAAGCTGATGAAAGCCAAGCGTATCCACAAGATACACACGCACACACAGCTATAGCTCTTGATGCATATGTTCGTTCAATCAGTAAGCCAACGAAGTCTGATTGGTTTTCAAAATTCACACGCTGCGCGCTGCTTATCGAAAAGCAATAAAAAAAGCAAATCGAAGCAAAAGTAAAGGAGCTACACGTGCGTATATCTGACATATACAATTTTTGACTGTGCACGAACTTTAAACTCTTTTTCCAATTGCTGCCTTGAACATTGGTAAACAATAACATTTCAATTGCACACACACACACACATACACACAGATAGGCACACACACAACTGTATATTGCGTCACATGCAAAGTGCTTATCGCACAAGTATTATACACAAGCGATATATGAGTTCTTGCTTTAAGACTGTGTGTGTGTGTGTGTGTGTGTGTGTGTGTGAGTTTGTTATCTGTGGGTGTAATTTTCTCACGGTTCAGTTTTCAGTTACTCGGACCTAAATTGCGTTTGCACATTTCCCTTTTCTTGTATTCTTCTTTTGCTTTTTTTGTGTATGCAGCCCACTCGCCTTTTCGCCAACAGTTTTGTGGGTGATTACGAGAGGAGTACAAAAAATATAAGCACACAGTCTACACCACCTGAATAAATATCTTATCAGCATTTCGTTTCGTTTTTCAGCACTTTATATCACATGTTAATTTGATTTCTGAGCTCTTAGTTCTCGCTCGCCCTTCTATACGCCATAAAGAAGCGTGGGAATGCGCTAAAAATTGTTGCAAAATATCGCAACTGTTGTCGCCGCGGTTTGGCAGTCGACTTTTTATCACTCGCTATCAAGTGCTCGGATTGTTTGCGCTTACTGCAAATAAACATGTGTGGCAAATCTCTTCTCACTAGCCGCTGGGAAATGTCAATAGAGCGAAGGCGATAACTAATTATTGGTTAGCATTCCCAAGGCCCTGTAAATTAGAGGACCCTTGGGAACAATTAAAAGTGGATAAACCTTGTGAATGCTAATGCTCATACGAACTGATTTGCAAGAAATTGGAAATTAGGCATATATAAGGAAGACGAAAAAATATATATATGTAATAAGTAAGAATATATATTTAGTATTATTTGCATCTGTATTATCCAATGAGATATTTTATGGGATGACAGCATTAATTTCTGAATATTTTAAGGATTAATTTGCAGTTAAATTTTAAAAATATAAATTCGTAGAAGGAAAAGTTAACTTTTACACCATTATAATCGTTTATAGTGCATTATATAAATATTACTTAGCTATTATAATATAGTTTAAACTATAATGAAAATGAAAATTCTTTGCCACAATTCTTTGTCACAATTATGAAACCTCCCTTTTCTTTTCATTGCTAAAAGAATTTAATCTTATGAAATATTTACAGCCAAGTCAAACTGCTGCGGAGGATAAGGAAGATGATATTTTAAAGTTTTTTATGTTGGCATCAGCTTCTTCTTCTAGTTTTATCAAGCGGGCACAGATAGGGACTGCTACATAAACGATGCAACGTTGGTTGGTTGTTTTTTGGTGAATTCTATTTACTCGATTAAATTTTCGGTTGCACTCTGAAGGCATAGTTTAGTTGCTGAATAAGTTTTGCAACTTCGAACATCAGTATTTGGCCCACAAAGGGATAATTGTAATCCCGTATGGCTTAGTAATAAACAGAAAATAAAAAAAAGTATTTGGTATGACAATAAGTGATTAAGCAGTCCTCTATTAAGAATCGTTGAAAGGGTAGTTATGAAGGCGTTTAATGAAGAACAGCTTTCAGCTTTCGAAGTTCCACTTCCCAAACCACTTCTGGAATGCGTAGAAGTACAGCTGGAGTTCGCCCTTAGTGTGAAATATACAGTGTCATCGGTGTAGATCGCACTTAGCACATCGCAGGGATTGAATCCAGTGATTCAAGTATTGGTTAGCCTATCCGTATCCGATTTCATATGAAAAAGGGCCAGGGTAATGACTTGCTTTCACCGAGAATGTACATCTGTTAGCAGTCCCAAAAGTTAAAGTTGTTTCTTTTATCGTACGTTCGAAAAGCATTCAATACAATTTAAATAGCATACTTTTAGGCTGAACTAAATAATTATTTGTAGCATACTTTTCGCCAATGAGTTATATCTCAACCAAAGGTACTACGTTAAAGCTGAACACAATATACTCTATACTATATCGATTGATTCTAAAGTCCAAATTATGTTTTTAGCATTATGTTTTATGTATGTATAAATAGAAATTATTATTTATATGTATGTATATAAATTACATATAGAAATTTAACATAATAAACATATGTCGTAAATTTTGGATCTAGCTTTATTTTGGATTCTTTGCGCGTTATTATCCGTAGTTATAAGGGAAGGCGAGAAAAACAATTTTAACTCTACGACATATATATATAAATATAATATTGTATGTATATATACATCAATAATATATACATCATATATGAAGCAGAATAATATATATTAATATTAATATTATTAAAATTTTCTGTGAAATTCTCAATCGCTTCAAGTTTTCATTGATTAGCTTCCAGATAAACTTTTCAGTTCGTGTCATCTAAAGGAACTAAATAAAATACGAATATTTCAGTATTATTTTGAAAATAAAATTTTATTTGCAAATGATGCAATTGGTGTCATTTAGGATAGGTTTGTATATATGTATATATTTTTAATATGTCATGAATAATAGAATAGGGCATACAAATAAAGAAATTCAATGATATTCTAATGAACGAAAAATATAACGAAACTGACATTGTGTTTGTCAGTTTTTCTTTGTTTTGTCTGTTTGTGTGTGTAACTAATTTAGTTCAGCTATGAACTAATTACAACTACTATAACTACGATATATTTTGCTGTCAAAAGATCACTACGTTTACGAAATCACTCTGGAGGAATTCTCTAAATAAATGTGATGCCACAATTATTGTTCGTAATGCGGCATCGACTAAATCAAATACTTTGTTTGGATGATAGTAAATATAAGTGGTAGAAGGGTATAAAGGTAGAGGGGTAAAGGGGTAAGATAGCCGCCTATTGAATGCAGTTTATGATGTTAGCACATAATTGTTGTTTTATAGTTTTATTTTGATGTTTAATAGAATGGATGGGATGTGGTAGTGTGTTGGATGCATTGCTTGGGAACGTAGATGAAAGTGTTGCAGAGGGAGAATCTTACAAACTTTGGTTAGCCCTAAAATTAGTTAAAAACTTAACTTAGATATCCCTGTGCTTAGAAGAGTTTTATTAAAACTAATCTAAATTAAATTAGCATAAGCTTTGGGCAGCCGCTCACTGAGCATCGCCCCCATGGCCGCCGCTGAACTCAGCCTGAAACTCCTGTATGCTCACGTACGTGCCTGTCACAAAGCCAACAATGCCGAACAGTATCAGGCCGGAGTTCTTCCACAGCCGCCACTTGAAGCGCCCGAAGCCAGGCTCCTCGTAGTACACAGCCAATTCAATAACCGCTGGCACGATCATGCCCAGCGTACTCAGGCACACGGCGCCAATAAGCGAGATGAATGGACCGAGATTGGGCAGCGCCACGGCAATGCCACAGCACAAGAACTGTTAGATAGAAGTACCAAAGTGAATTATCGGAAAGGTAGTGAGTGATTAAAGTAATTAAACCTACCACAAGGCCCACACGCATGGCGTACTCGCTTATGTTCTGGCGGGCAGCAGGAATCTTGCTCTCGATGCCCTTCCAAAGAATGCTGACTGGCACATAGAACTGCAGCGTAAAGGTGAAGAAAATGGCAATGGCAATCATCAGCTTGACGGATTGAGCCAGTCTGCAAGAGCATAAGAGAATTCGAAAATAAACAAGCCAATGCGAACACACTCAATGCTACTCACTTGTCTTCCAGCGGCAGGTTCAGCGTTATGCTTGCCTGCGTCTCATCCCCGTACTTGAGGTAGCCAAAGAAGCCGACGAGTGTGTAGAGGCCGATGACCAGACCCATGCCGAAGTTAAGCACCGAGGGGCAGCCAATGAAGTGGCTGGGGTTCTTCATGTCGTTCTCCAGGGACATGACTACACCGATGCCTTCTAGAGCGAAGATGACCGTGCCGAAGAAGAGGGGCCATTGAGCGGGTGGCACAATGCCCGCGCGCTCAGACGGCGCTGGCAAATCCGAGAACATATAGATGAACGTTATGACAATGCCCACAAACATCAGAATATTGGCGATCATTGAGAAGGGCGTCAGAAACTTAAGATTGCGCACCAGGCACATGAACACCAAGGGCGCTGACACAATCACAATCCATAAGCGCACGCTCAGGTGGGTTTCCATGTAAACGCCGACGACCTGCTGCACATTGGTCGCCACAAACACCAAGTAGATGCAGCAGCAGCCCAGCAGATCGATCACCAGAAAAGTGTTCACCATGAAGCGTATGAAGCGGGACCAGCGATTCAGCGAGGGCGGCCCGTCCAGAAAGGCCTGCTCGGCGACATCGGCAAAACCCATCATGGGTATCTTGCGACGACGGCACAGTATGTGGGCACACTTGACCAGCACGTGGACGCAGTAGGTGCACAAGGTGCCAACGGCAAAAGTGGCCAATAGGCCGAACCACAGACCGGCATTGGCAAAGGCCATGGGCATGGCCAATATGCCTGAGCCCAGGGAGCCCTTAAGCAGATGCACAAAGGTCTCCAGGTCGCTGGAAATCAAAATGAGCTCGAATAAAAATTGACATGCAATGCATTTAATACTAAAATAATATCTATATTACGCAAATCTCGTCTGGCTGCCAAATATAAATAAACGAAATCTTAAGTTGCATTCAAATATTTACAAACTATGAGATTTCTGCCAAAACGATGCCGACTGCTGCGTCTCTAGTGCTGTTTCGCATGGTCAGAGCTATATATCAGAGAGCACATTGAATACATACATATATGTCTATGTATATGTATTTAATATGCACTCACATTCAAGCACACACCTACGTCAGCCGCAAGATGCATAATTAAAAATATAAATTGAATTTCTATGTTTAGTGCAGTTCGTTTGTGAGTCAATTCTTAAGTATGAATCGATATTATTGAATCTAGATTGCATTGAACTTAGTTGGCCTAACCCAACGTTCTCTTTTTGCTCTGCGAATAATTAGACGCCCCACCCGCCCCTCTCTTTGCGATTCTCATTCACATTACCCGGCCAAGTTACATTTTAAATTTTGCACTGCAAACGAATCGTTCAGCAGCATTATCTCGACATTTGTTTTTGTTTTTGTTTTTGTTTGTGTTTTTTTCGTATTCTGTTCTCGTTTCTATTTGCGAATTTACTTTATTTTTAGTTTAAAAGCTTTTCGGCAAATGTCCAAGGACAATGCCAATAAAATTTCAAATGTATTTCCGTTTTTTCCTTTTCGTTGAAATCACAAAGGCAAGTAGAGAAATCAAAGTCTAGGCAAAAGTTCAATGACGTTAATTAAATAGTTAGTCATTGATTATCTATAGCCAATAGAATATCAGCTGTTTACATAAGATATTTCGAGAACACACTTTTTTATTCGACTTTGTTTCGCATTGCAATAGATGCATGGCAAGCAAAGGACATTGAGTACTGACTGAATTCAATTTTTCACCAGTTAAATATCGTAGCAGTCTTTTAATCTGTCAACCTATCCATTGATACTTACGAAGTGGGATGCTCCACTTTGCGATGCTCGAAGGGATTGTAGTGGCCGTCCTCGCCATCATCGCCGCCTTTTTTGCGCGTCAACACCAGAGGGAGAGTGGAGCCAGCCGCCTGCTGCACTGGCACATCGGCCAAGTCGGAGCGGATGAATCTATCCGAGGATGAATACATTTCAAACATTGTAGTCGAGGAGTTGTTATCGATATTCTTGTACATCTTGTACAGCGAGTGCACAATATGTATCTAGTTGTAAAAGCGATTGGATGATTTATTCGGATGCGCGCTACAGCTGCGTTGGCCACGGCATCGAAAACTTAAATGAAAGGTACTCACTTGGGCTGGCCAATGCTCGCGTTGTTCCTGTTGCCATTTTTCTTCTCGGTGTCGTAGACCGTCACAACCGTCGGAATTTTCTGCAAAAGAGATCGTCGATCGTCAGAATCCGATTGAGCAACTGATATAGTGTAATGAATCAAAAGGCACTGCACAGAGAGGGAGAGCGAGCGCGCACTTATGTAAATCGGCCAGCTGCTAGCTGGCTAGCTGCAGAGACTGCACCCATGCCAAAAATTATTTACGTATTTGTGCTGCGAACAATTGTTTTCGTCAGATTATGGCCAGTGGCGACAGTTGAGCGGCATCTTGGTTACTTGTTGCTGGATATGCAACCGCATGACCTTGACAATCGCAGTGCGCAAGGTCAAAGGCACACAATTCACCTCACAAGCCGCGTACGGATCGAAAAACTTGAGATATTCAACTGTAATGTTGCGATAAACAAAACGCCCGACATTGCAGCGTATTGAGACATTTTTATTTTGTTGTTTTTTTTTTTTTTGGCACCACGCGCCGTATGCGCAATATTCAAGTTCAATAGACAAACTGTTATGCGGAAGAAGAAAAATGCGTTGAAACGCGTAAACACACAGCAAGCAGTTCACTTTGTCGGTCGCACCTGCTGATCCGAGCTGGCGCCACTCAATGATGTGGTCATTGTTGCAGCACCACTCGACGGCGCCGGCGGTGGACCGCCGCGTTTGAGCGACATCTTCAGCTTGTGGCGATTGAGCACGCCGCTGGACAAACGCGTCTCGTGCTTTCTAGGGCCAAAGCTGCTCAGCTCCTGCTCATGCGGCTGCTGCTGACGCGGCGGCAGTGGCGGCTTTCCGGCGGTGGCGTTCAGCTTGAAGGCGTTGCGCTTTTCGTAGTCGAGATCAAGATCAAATTCAAGATCGAGCGATTGAGCGACATGCGCGACGTTTTCACGTGCAGTTCCAGTGAGTGACGATACAAATCTGTTCGCGTCCACGGCCAATGTCGTCCGCTTATATGCACTTTTGTTGCCAAAGCGAAAAGCGACAACTACAGCAGCCGCCACAGCGAACTCACTGAGCAAGTAGTCTGCGGTATATTGCGAAGAGCTTCGAAAATAAATAGTACACACAGCAGCACGGGAACGCACACTATAGCAGAGACTGCTGCATCAGGCAGGGGCGCCTCTTCCGAACTGAGCAACCATTTAGTAGTGCTAGTAGTGGGAGAGTTCAGAACTAGATTTTCGGCATCTATACTTGTAACTGCTGAGATAAACTGTTTGGGGTGCAGCAGCATAGAGAATACCCGCATTAAAAATGACGTCATTGAATGTTTCGTCTATTACTATTGTTTCCTATATGTTCACACGTGTGCCCAGTGAGGCAAGGAGAGAGAAAGAGAGAGAACTAAACTGAATCGCGCGCGCTGCTATTAAAAAAAAAAAAAGGTACTATATCAACGAGTGCTCCCACATATAAATTGATCAAAATCAGTGCGACGCCGTAAGCGACATGATCCGCCTATGGTAAGTGCGACGTAGATAAAATTAATGAGGAAACTGTAAATTTGCGCAAATATTGTGCGAAAAATATTTACGACGGCAACAGCAATACACACATACAGCCAAAAGTCAGCTATATTTTAGTAATTTTTTATGATTTTTTTTGAAAGTGTCCAAATTAAAGCAAGGGGCAGAAGTGTTAACTTTTTATTTTTATTAGAAAATTGGTTCATAAATAACCCATTTATCCTCTAGATTCAGCTCAATTAAAATATAAAATTTGTTATTTTGAATTATTTATGAGATAAACGGACTGTGTCAAGTAAACAACGACTGGGAACAGTGCGTATACTTATTACACATTTGCTAGCGCCATCTATGGTCGCTTGCTGGAAGCTCCGACAAACACGCCACATTTAACAGCGGCGAACACATGTGCGCACAAAAGTACGCAACGAAATTTCGAAAACATTTCCGATAAGAATGCGGAATCGACAAGCGAGCTCGTATTCAACCCATATTAAATAATATATACATAATAAATATTTCCGTTTATTGACTGTAGACAAATGAATATAACATTATTTTTCATTATTTATTTCTTAATATTTTTTTAAAATTCTTTTCGCTAAAATATTTTAATTGAACAACATTAACAACTTACTGTTTGTCTGTATGTATAGTTTTCTAGATTCTTTCAAATTTATTATTGAGCACAAGACCCAAACGGCGCTTACTTTTAGAAATAATGTCAAACAGCTCTAGCAAATACCTAAATGGAACTTGACAGTTTAACGCATCAGTTGGTTTTTATTATGGACCACAAACAATTAAATGCTAGAAGCGTATATGCATAAGTGCAATACTCAAATAAACAAATAAGTTCAAGACCAGAAGATACCCTTTAAGAAACATTCAAGATTTCTAAAAATCATATTAATATAATAATAATTATTTATTAGATATCTTAAATCAATATCAAATTTAATTTTAATTATTTTATATATGATTATTATATACAGCTCAAACAAAACTCGCTCAAGATGAGGAAGATCCATTTGAATGTTGTTTTTTTACATTATCATATTGTGTTGTTAAGATACCAAATTTTTATGGCATTGATTCAAAACTTTATAAACAAAAAAAAATAATAATAATAAATAAAAGAAAACTATTATCGTACTTTGATATGCATATGCCTAGTGAACTTATTCTCTGTTCGCTGTTCCCTGTTGCATCGCCGAACGCTGAGAATTTCTGCAACTCGTAAATCTATGATTTTTCTAGTTTTGCATAGATAAATCTCACCATTCGAGTAATCTCATTTGCCTTATTTAGTGTTTAAGTACATGGTATAACAATAATTTCATGTAATCATCGCTTCACATCGTAAGCTCGAAGTATAAGTAGTTTACGCAATAATTAGACAGCTGGGCAGGCAGAAGCTCAGCTGCATTGTGGCGCCAGTTCATCTAATATCCAGTCGGTCTGGCAGTCTGTCACCCAATGTGACAGTCAACTGCTTTGTCGCGTGCAACATTTGAGTTGAAAATTCTATATACAGTGCAATAGTTTAAAAATAAAAACTATTTACAGTGGTAACATTTTTTTTTCCGCATTTAGCGTGGCGTGTGGTGTTTTGTAGGAGGGTCGAGAATTTGTACCCGCATTCAAATGGCGACAACAGCTACCCAAACAACACGAGCGAAATGAAAACAAAAATTGCAGTCTAATCGTAACTGATCGACTGAGAGATACCCTGAACACTGAGAAGAGCTGAAGGCTGAGAAGAATGATCTACGCTTCGTTTATGCATGCATACAAAAATATATAAGAATTTTATGTAATGGGATCTAATTTTATGAATAACTTTTCTTTTAGATCAAACCCAAGTCTCTTTTTGGGTATCCAGGATTTGAAAATAACAAAAATTCTATACAAACCTACTTATTGAATTTGATGTCTCTAACTCTAATGGTGTACAAGTCACGTTTGAAAAGTCAAATTATCAATTTCGATAATAAAATATGATAAACTCGTACAAATATACAGTTAAAATTTCAAGTCTCTGCCGTTTCTGGCCCACGATCATAACTATTACGACGCAGCTCGTCGCCCTGATCAAGAACATATGCACTCAATATTTTCAACCGCGCCTCCGTCTACCTGTTACGTAAACTTAAACAAAACCATTATTCCCCGATTTACAATTTTCAATGTGTTTAGGGTATAAAAATGCAAAAAGTAAAGCAAAAAGCATGTGCACAAAACAGCATTAGCGCAAATAGAACTCGAAAGCGAACTGCAAACAAACTGCCAGCTCCACGATAGAGAGCAGCAAAATGGAAAAGAACGAACAACACGTGTCGCTAGTGCTCTTCAAGTTCAATATGGTCACAACAGACGTTGGAAATGCAAGCCATGACGAATTAGGAGCTAGCGAAACTGTGATAACACATAGTTCCTTTATCAAATTTATTTTTTTCAAACAAAGAGTTTTATTGTTAAAATTATTTCGTCTTGCTCTCTTACATGATATAATAATAAAGTCATGAAATTATACCAATAAAATATATTAGGGATATAGTATACAAGACTTATTATCATTACTTTCGATCTGCCAACTTGATTTAAGTACAGAGAGTCGCATTAAAATGTGTAATATTATGTAGATACTCATACCTTATACGTTATATATTATATATATATATATATATATATATATATATATATATATATATATATATATATATATATATATATATATATATTTCAAAAGCATGCAATGAGAAAATTATATTTGTAGTGTTAGTAGTCAAGTATGCATTGTATAATAGTCAGCCTAAAGTAAATAGTCTGGCATATGTCGAAACTAATCTGGCCGTATGATGAATCAGAAAATCGTGAAATGTGCTCAAAGCAAATATATATAAATACTTATTCCAAACAGACAAATAAACTTTAAACTTTTCTACAATCTTACTTACAGTTTGCCAAACAGTAAAAAGATAATTAAAACAATACAATATAGAGTATAAGTAAATGACAAAATTGGTAGCTCGTAAAGCCAATCAATCAATATTGGAATCATAGCATTTATTGCAGGTATTTCCTAGCGTGGGCATTTCGATAGCGATAGCATACAAATTGATTCCCATAAGCCCGATAAGAACCGTAAGAGGAAACACAATTCGCTGCACAAAAATCTCAGTGTAATCTAAGTACGTGCTATTACAAGATTGCGCTGCAATTGCAAATAATTACTTTCAAGAATAGCAATGCGTTGTTACACGATATGACGAAATGGTCATACTCTACCCTGGCACACTCGACGGCCCCTCACACCCGCCCCTTCTAGATGCAATGACTAACTAATCAAATTCGCACATTCTCAGGCGTTCAGGGCAGGCAGAGCATGCCTTCATGTCACACATCTAATTAAAGGGCACCTTTGAAGCGTTAGAGCTTTGTAGTTCTAAAGCTCCGTAATTCTGTGTCTACGGGCTCTGCATAGCTCCAACTGCATGCCATTGAACTTACATAAGCAAATGGAACAGAAACACAGCCAGAAGCAGAAGCAGAAGCAGCAGGGAAATGAAATCGAAAACAGCAAAAGCAGCACAAAGCAGCACAAAAAAAGCTAACAAAAGCCAACAATTTGTAATGGAAAATTTTTTTACAAAACTGGCTAAAATGCAAGCAGCGAAAATATATAAAACACACACGAATTGTGCATCACGTGGCGCCCCGCGTCGTCTAAGCGGGGCTGCGACTGTGACTGCAGCTGCGACTGCGGCTGAGCTCAGCACAGTTGTATTCTAGCGAAATAACTGTTAGCAATCAGTCAATGCAAACACGTCAATTTATGGCTAGGTATGTTCACCGAAACGTCGAACGGGGCGTATGGCAAATGCATCGAAAATTGCATTTAGGCGCCAACTAACGTTGCCCAGATAAGATATCAATTGGGACGGCCAGTCCATGTGGGGGGATAGAATTTCACTGAAACAGGCACCAATCAGAGACAGCATTAATAATTGCAAATTGAAACGGACTCAGCTCGAAGGCAAGCTGCGCATATGTACATAAGTGGTCAGCAATTAGAGATCGTATTCTCTGCTCTGCTCTGTTTACCTGATTCCCTAACAAAATGTGCGGCAGTCGGGTTTCAAGTGCAGCGCCACAGTGAGCCGCAATGAGCGCTCACACTTGCCTCAGGGAGAACAAGATCAATATTTGCAGTGCATGAGTCGAGAGAGTTTGGTCACACTTCCATAGTATGGAAAATTACCAAATGCGATCGAATTCTATGTACATATGTATATTGTGCCACTTAAAGAAAACGAAACGCAGCAAATTTATCGACGGCGCTTGCGCACCAGCAGCACGACCGACAGACTGCCAGGGCGGGCGACTGACCGAATCAGACAGACAGACCGACAGACAGGCAGACCGAGAGTCAAGTCAAAGTACAAATACCATAATTTTTGTGCATATTGCCACAAAATCGTAAACACGCTCAGCACAAATATGTAAACCCTGAAATATGCTGACGCAGTAGGTAGACGAAAGACGACGTTGTCGGCATATAGACGGCGAGCTATATGCCCTACTTCGTCCCCTATCGCATAAGCGCACCGAACTCGAGCTCGAATCCCAGCCAGGCAAACATAAAAGTGCAAGGCGCTCGCACAGGCTGTGAGTGGAAAATTCCACTGCTCAAACATTAGCAACAACAACAACAACAACGAGCATGCGAAAAGGCATTGTTTAGCTGAAAGAATAAGAGCGAGGGTGGAAATGTTCATGTGTGTTTCTCATAGCGACAACACTAACAGGGGCGAACGAAAAGTATCTGAAACAGAAACATCCCCGAAATTAGACTTCAGTTTTGGGATTCCTCAATTCGTTATCATATCATGCAAGGTAAGCGATTTGCATGCCAATTGGTATGAAATTCGATCAATCAACAAAAAACCAGAGAGTTCTAGAAGGTTTAGAAACAAGCTATATTTATATTGAACGCTTATTGTCTAATGACACTTGATTCAATACCTATGTCACATGATTCACTATCTATGAGTATCCATTAAGACCTATCTAAGGCGAATTCACACTGAATCATAACTTAAATTGAATATGTCAGCAGGTTACATGAGAAATGATTATCAATTGGTCTAATGCAGATTACGCAACATTCTAATACGCCCGAATGCGACTAGTCGAATGGGAACGTAACTCTCATTAAAATTACTCTAACGGTTCTGCGATAACAGCATAGAGAAATCGATGTTTTGTCTCTGCCGTCATCAGGCGAGTCCAATACTAACCCCCTGCAGAGGTTTGCCGAGTGTCTCTCTCTCTCTCCTCTCTCTCATTAACATAAGTCGGAATTCGGAACTCGGAACTCGAAACTCGGAACTTGAAACTCGGAACTCGAAACTCTCAAGAGACTCTTGGGTAGCTACTTACGGTGTATTCCGCTGGTGCGAGCGGTGTGCGTGAGTCGCTTTTGTGAAAACTCATTTTCACCGCAGTGAAAATCCAGTTGGTCCTGGTATCCTGTCGGCAATGGCAACTGTCGCGCGCTTAACGTATTTTGTAAACTCTCGGTCAACGCGTTGCAGTGCGTTTTCCAGCAATTTCCAAACACTTTTTACGATACAAAATAAAATTTAATGGGGAAATTTAGTGCAAAAATTGAGACTTGGATTTTTTGTTTTATTAATTTTGTATAAAGATAAAATGCAATATTACTAATGCAATTCTCAACACTTGCGACCGCTCAAGCTTCGAAAGAAAACCAAAATTTTCTTCTCAGCCTTATTTTCTTTGTGTCGAGGGAAATTTAAAACGTTGCCAAGACGTTGCAAAGATATTTTCAAAGTTCTGACAACCGCACGGTTTGACAAACAGAACAAGAATGCCAACCTTCGCGTAAAAACGAGCGAGTAAAATGCACGACTTCACGATTGAGCTGCCAGAGAAAAGAGAGTGTGTAGCCGCGAGAGGCACTCGGAGAGCGACGGAGAGTGAGAGAGAGAAAGAGAGCCCGTCTAGTTCCGTGTTTGATAATGAAAATGTAAACTTCCATCGAAAGGAAACTTGTTCGGTGCTCATATGGGCGTACCGGGGACTCTCCAATATTCTTAGTTCCGCTGCACTTATTTGATATATGAATCACAAACTCTCGCTCTCTCACACAAATAGTTACGCCAATCATTAAATCGAAATGTATCAATCGACACAGAATCGACTTAGAACAATACCCTGCTTGAACAATTCACCCCATTAACATACACATTTCTTATTCAATATTTCAATAGTTCAAATAAATACTAATAAATGTTACCTCTAAATAAAAATAAGTCTTAACACAAAAAATATAAATTCACTTTTCAGTGTTTTACTGCTAACCCATGGAAAATAGGAAATTAGATTTTGTTTATCTTATAACAATGTATATAACAAACAGAAGGAGGCGTGGCAGACAGCATAAAGTATATACATATATTCTTGATCATATGAATCGATATAGCACTGTCCGGGGCTCAGGGTATCTCCTAGTCGAGTCCCAGTCTCCTCTAGAGCACTCTTACTTGTTTTAACTATATAGATATCCCAAAATTATATATATATATATATATATATTTACTGCAGAATATATTTGCAACTCAGCTTTTTTCTGTATAACTAATATGCAGACAATGCAGATAAGGCCATTCGATACATGGAAAACTCTCTACAATATGCATAGCAAATAATGCCCTAATTAATTAGCGATGCCGTTAGATAAGACAGAGCCCAAAACAGCAGCAGAAGTAGAAGTGGAAAGGGTCGTTCATTCACGGGGACTGAGTTTGACGAAAATATGTACATATATCCAACTGCGCAATTCGTATGGAATGGCAACTCATGCAGTAGCATTTCTCAGTCCGTAATTTCTCCTTTATCTGTTAAAAATAACTTTTCTGTCAGTCAAGCCCAATTATATAGCAATTGAATTGTGTGACGTTTACCCGAAGCAAGTAATTGGCAATTGATTGCCGAAAATATGAAAACGCAAAGCATTGACATCGATTAAGTCAGAAAAGTATAAACATATATCAAAATTGAATACGCGTTCGTTTGTATATGTATGTATATATAAATGGAAATGTGTCTATAAAACAACTGCAAATTTAAATCAATTTATGTAGGTTCTTTGCGACGCATTTATTTATGTGTAATTCGAAACGTGCCAGCTGCAAAAATCGAAACGATACCGATCTCGTCTAACATCTAACCAGTGCGAAGCAGTTCGATGTCAGCATATGGAAACTTTTCTGATTCCGATTTATTACTTACGGAGCAAAATTCAATTGAAGAAATTAGAAGTCGCTTCAACTTGACCGAATTTAAGGCATTAAATCAAAATTCATCGATAGAGCAGATTAAATAAAAAGACATTGAATTCAGCTGAACCTTTATCCTTGCACTAATTAAAATCGCAAATGAAACCAATTATATGTACGATCAAATTATATGTACATTCATTGTAAAAACGTATGTGAAAGAGGTTTCATATATTTTGCAAAATGCAGTCTTAAAGCTGTGAATAATACAATATCGAAGGTCAATTATGTGATGAATGATTTGTATTATTGCAATTTATTAATTAATTATCATATTTAGTACCTTAATAACACATGTATAAGTAATTAATTTAGAACCATCCCCCATCACACAGTGTGACTATTTTAAAGTTGAATAGTATTCATAAACCGTAAATCTTCTCATTCATACTTCCGTTTCAATTTAGCTGTAACGTTAATAGCATTGCATACTTTTTAGCGCATCGAAAACTAGCGCCATCTACCGCATAGTGTTGTCGAGCAGCGTTTAATGAACGAAACACTCGCAGTCTGCAAAACTGAGTCACTTAACGAAAACTAACAATGCGCCAGCTTGGCTGGACATTGCGCATACGCCCCCAAGACGTAAGTTTGTGATTTGAATGCGAATTATTTTCGTTTGAATAGTGCGATTAAAATTTGCGACTTAATTTTTGTGACCTTTGCAATGATATGAACATTTACAGAAAAACTAAACGACAGATCCAAGTTCACACGCTCGTCGCACAAATCAAAATCAATTCGTACTTGACTGCTTATTTATTGCAATTCCTTCCAACTGTAATCGAAATTGTAGCAGGCGTGCAAATTAGCTTTAACTTGAGCTGAGCTGAGCTGAGAAATTTATTTGCATACAGAACAGCCGGAGATCGGAGGCATAATGCATTCTAAATTTAGTCCAAAAACCGGTTGAACACATTTGCCATAATCATTTATATTATGAAATCAGTTTTTTTTAGTTCGCTCACAAAAGAATAAAAACACTGTTGACCGTGGCGAACCTTAATTCTACAGAAACAATAAGCAACAAATTGTACTATTTTCCATATAGATATACATATGTATATATCAATTTCGTATGCAAGTCACATTCCTGAAGTATTAAACTGATTCGCATTAAGCACATAACACGATTAACGAAACACATTTATGAGAGCGTACGACGTGATATTTGTCAAAATGTAGAAAAGCCACAGATTCATAGGGTTTACCCCAAGCTCCTGTTGGGAGATTTAGCAAGTTGCGCTGCTCATTGATAGAGTGCACTTTGTGATAGTACTTAGTATCCTTCACATCTCACCTCTGCATCAGCTGACATTTTGTATATTCGATCTAGGTTACTTATGTTCTTTGTTCCTAATTAACTCACTCCGCTATAATGCGTTGAGTTCAACAATCACTGCAAAACTGATTACTCGCCGACACTTTCGCTCCAAAAACGACGTCGTTGGTCAATGTTAGTGCTACGAATTACGTTCATCGGAGTTCAAAGTACTGGCAATTTCGTTGGTCAGCCTATTTCTTTGATTGTTTCAATAATAAACTAATTTTTTAATTTCTTTGCATGTTTATTACGCTGATAACGCGGTCTACACTAGAGATCACAAGCGCCGGTGTGAACGAGAAGGAGAAAAAAAAAGAGACGGCTATGCGCCATATGTTCATTTAATAATAAAGCATATATTCCCCCGACTTATTAGCCTATTCCCAGCTATTTCTGCTATTATCAGCTATGAAATATTTAAATAGAATACTAAAAATAAATTTGTGATTCATGATATTGAGCTCACAATAATACAATAATAAAAAAAAAAAAAAAACAACAAAAGTTACAATTTTCAGTGGGGCTATTAAAAATGCAATACCAATTTTTATGACCAAGTAAAACTAATCAGGAACGATAAGAAATGCTCTCTTAGTGTAAAATTTCCATTACGTTTTGAGTTAGATTGAATTGCTGTAAATATCTTTACTTAAAGAAATGAAAGTGTTCTGGTACTTTAAGGAAGTGGAATACTTAACTAATTTCCATAACACGGATTGACTGCAATTCAGTAATAATAATTTATATTGCCTATATAACAACTGAGTAATGGAATGTGTTTAGTCAGCAGACAAGACTTTACAATCACCATCCCATGTGAACAGGGTTAACTGCTATAGTTGTTAGTAACGTAAGTAAGTTATCAATTATATTGTGTATAACTTTTATTTGAGCCGTTAGAGTAATTCATGCAATGCGCTTGGCACAGCGAGACTATTAGATAACTTGACGGCAGATGAGTGTCGGGCTACTGCCGCTTCTTGGCATCATATAAAACACCATTAGGCAATCCAAATAAGATGGGCTGATAAGAGATATGACTGAAATGTCTTTGCCATTGTTTACTGTCGTCACAGACTGTCTACCAGAGAGATGAGATACAGAAATTCAAGCACAGTCTGTACCAAAACTGTGGATATGAGCAAAATTCAAAGGACTCACCCAGTTCAGTTATCACTTGAGTAGATTTATGTCAGTTAATAGTTATTTAATCACACACAAACTGGCCGCACGATATCAAACTTTATTTCGCTATCACAATCAGCACTAATATACGATAATTAATTCATAAATATGTCACGCACAATCGGACACTTATTGTTATTGAAAGCTGATAAAGGCATTTTTCGTGTGGGTAAGAACTTACTGCTCCATTATTAGATTCCATAGCTGGTCCACTAATTACGGCCAGCGTCATTTTTTTAATCACGTTCCTTCCACACTGAACTCGTAAAGCAATAAAGTTAAGTATTCGCCGTGTTGTCCGACTGTTTGTTGTTTATGTGGCGATCGGCGTGAACCGAATAAGCCCGCAAATCTTACAAAGCATTCCGTTTTAAACACAAAGCTAATATCAATGTACTCAACATTCAACTAACTGCACTCCATTCGAAAAAATAAGCAGAAGCAGAAAATGGTAAAAAGTTCACTCAAAACCCGCTCGCTGACTGAGTGAGTTTTATTGATGCAGCCTGCTGTGCCAGATATTCGAATTTTGCTTTGAGACTGAGATCATTGCGGAATACATATAAAGCGCCTGGCAATGGTTGCGGCTTAACATTAACATTGAACATTGAAATTACGCCTGCCAGCCAGCACTCGTCTGGTTTGGCATAATTTTGCTTTTGTTTTGTCAATGCAAATGATTCAGTACACTTTGTGATGCAGACAACGAAACGTGCGAATAGACTATGAGAATCCGACAAATGCTTACCTGCGAAGCTGATAAAATGGAGACACTTTTGTAGGCCAGCGAGCACAGCGATTAGCCGTTGCTTATCTACAATGGCTAAGGGAAGCAAAACACACACAAAACTCACTCAGATTAGTGTTGGAGTGGTTGTTGTGCCATTCGTCAGTTGCGGCGTGCCAGCCGCATGCCAAGATTAGGCCTTCATACTGAAGCGTCAACCTCAAGTCAAGCGTGTGCAAGTGCAGGTTGCTGACAACTGCAAAAAAAAGTGTCAAAAATAATTAAAATTTTAATCAATATAAGCACAATAATATTTCGAATTCCGTGCGCACTTGCAGATAAATCTCAGATATTCTTTATATTACATTTGCACTTCTACAGAACCATTCCCGATTGCCATGCGAGTCTCAATTCTCATTTCCTTTAATTGTGCGTGTGCATGTGTGTGTTTGGCTTTTGGAGCGGGAGCAACAGATAAATCAACATCACCCAGTTTTACATATTACGGTATGCCGAAAAGTGTTATGCGCAATTTTTTACTTGATTTTAGTTGCACGCTAAATTTCTATTAAGTATATAATACATGAAATAGTTGAGATATGAGTTATTCCACAAATTGACAATAACAAGGTAATCATTCAATTAGGCCACCACATGCATATGTCAGATGAGCCATGGGTGGCTAACAGCAAGATTTCAATATCACACTGATAGAAACAAAGAACCATTTATTATATAAAATATATAAAAAAAAAAAAAAACACAAGTCTGAGTTTGTATATTTTACAGGAGGGAACCGCACATACAAAATTCGATTAAGGTAACTCTACAAAGCTCCTCCATTACTCATAGAATGTAATTGATATTTGCTTAATACATAGGAGAACGATCTGTGAACAATCTCATTTGATTGCTACGAAGTGCAGGAGTGAAAGAGAGAAGCATATCTAAATCTTGCACATGTGTTGATCTTGATTAAGAATAGAACTTTATATTTTCAGAAATCAGCATCGGGCTCTTCTGCATGTCACATACATTTGAACTGAATCATTATACCCCGCATTTCCATATTCGATGCGAATCACAACGGAAGCTGGAAAAACGTCTGAAATATAAATTAATATTAATGTATCCATACGTACATAGATATACCTGTATTTATATATTATTTGTTCATATATTTACAGATATTCCGCTTGGCTTTGACCCTCCAAACGACCCTTAAAGGCTAATCCGACACGATTCTAATTCCAAGTTAACCACTCGTGTTTATTAGTGTAATGGAATTGTTGTTGATCCCACAAGTTCATGGCAAAAACAATTTTCAATTATGTAGTACTTTATTTTTCAGTGTAATGGAAGTATTTTTTTATTGTTATTATTATTTTCCGTATATTTATTTCTATATTTATCGCAATTGAACCAGTGTCAATTACAATACAACCGCTTCTCATATACTCGATTTTCGCGTCTAATTATTATATGCAATTCATATTTATCTAGATTTGTTTTGTTTCCATTTTTTTTCGCTAGCGAGCGTGCAAATTAAACCATTTAATTAGCGTGCTTTCTGGTCAACTAAATAATTGGCCTGCTTACGATTCAGATAAAAGGTTTCCAATTGTCAAAAAAATATATCGAATTCGCTTAGGGCAACACCTGTTGCGGAAATTCTCTATTTAAATTAAAAACAATTCACAAATAAAAATTCCAGTTTTAAATTTGAAATACAATTTGAATAAACAACGCAGATCGAATTGATAATTTAATTACTTTTTCAGCACGTTTCAAACGATTTGGCAGCAATAGAGGAAACTCCACTTGCTCACAAATTAGCACCAATTTCAGAAAAAAAAACTTTCGAAGGCAACTCTTAGTATCTGTTGTTTAGCGACGAAGCGATTCTTCCCCTTTAAATGGATATACACGGATATAGGCAATAGAAGTTTGGATCAAGATGCCAAGCGAAGAAACCTGTGTTATGTGCGTAATAGCAATTGAAAAGGTGATCAGCAGCTGGAACTGTTTGATTTGCATGGCCGAAGCAGTTTCATATGATTCACGAGACTACCAACTCGACGCTGACGTCACAGGCCAAACATGTTCAAGACGATGATAATGGGGTCTACGAGACTACGTCAGAGTCCGTGCAACGCCCGACTGGTTTTTAGCAGCAGCTAGACATGGGCCTGCGCTAATGGTTAGCCGGCTGTCGACTATGCTCGCACTCGCACATTCGTGCATTGTGGCTGGGTCTTGTTCGATATCCAAGAAACTGTAACACTCGGCGTATGCGCAATGCATGCAAAACTCTTGGAAGGCCGTCGTAGTAAATGAAATTTGGCGCATGCGCGCGAATTCTCTTCAGCGCAAACCGGTTGCGCGCCTGAGAAAGTGCATTAAGGCACTGCTGCCCCAGCCAACGACACTAACAACAACAACAACAACAACAACAAGAAACAAAAAAGAAACAAAAAATGTTAATTGCAGATTTTGGCAACAACAAAGCGCTCAGCCACTTCAGTTACATACAGTGGCAGCTGAAAGCACCTTACACCTTAGCTCGTACTGGTTCTTTGGACGGTCGTAGCATTGTTACGAGTCCCAGCAGCAGTGGCCGAATATTTGACAACTACTTTTTGCGCCTGGCCCTGCCAAGACTGGAAAGCGTTCAAAAAGAGAGCGAGTCATTTTTTATCGCTTTGTATGGCTTACGCATTAAAAGACAACACGCATCATGTTAACATTTATCGTAGTGTTTTTTCTTATCATGCCTTCGATAATATCTGACGACGGAGACTGAGCATCGAATACTTCGAGTACTTATGTACGTAGCCGCAAAGGTAAATAAATAAAAAAAATTACTCTGACTTCATAAAACAGTAAAAAATTTAAATAAACAAGCATTAAACCATGAATATTTAGTATATTCGATATATTTTATACAATATAATATATAATGTTAAATAGATAATTTATAATTGAAAAATTGTGCTTGATCGAGAATATATTTGTAAATATTTGTCAGATTTTAGCAATAATTAAATTAAATGATTATTTTTACATTGAACAAAAATAGTAAAATAAATTTCCTGAATAATAAAAGTGTGATTCCACTCGGTGCTGAGTTGCTTCAATGATTGCTGTACATAGACATACATCTTCTACCTCTCTGTAAAATCCATTCTAAAAGTGGAACTGCCTTAAAAAGAGTGAGTAAATATTTTGAGCTTTGGACAGAGTATGTGAAATTAAGCTGGGACCATCAACGCGCACAGCGTTGAACAGCTCTGAGCTTTATGATATGGTACATCGTTCGTTCATGTGGAATCTCACTTACTGTTGCTCTCGCTCTCATGATTGAGGTTTTTGTTTTCTTTTGTACCAAAGTTATTAGTGAATAATTTCATAGACACTCGCAATTATTACTGCGGATTCTGTGCGAGACGACGTTACTTAAAAATTTAAGTTACATTTTGTGACTTTTCCATCAGACTGGTGGTGCAGCTACCCCGTTCCCTGAGAGAACGAGTATTCGTGAGTGGTTAGTTGGTTGCTTGCCTGCTGGCGTTACCATCGGGGGGCCACATTTCGCGGAGTGCATAAAACCGGTGATCCACGTTGGATCTGATTTAGTCGTTAGCGCGCGGGCAACTCGATCACATCGTTCACATCGCAAAACGTGGATCGTTCCCGTTAGATTCGGTACCTTTGACACCGGCAACACTTGTTTCGCATTCGATTCAACTTGACTAATATTTTTGGAAGTTATTTTATCCGCTCGAACCAACTCGTGCTACCTGGCGATAATTAAAAACCGTGTATTTCCATTTTGTTTCTAAATTAATTTTTTTTTTTAAATAAATTATCTGTTCTTGGGCTCATCGGTAAGTTATATTTGTGGGTAGTGTCTCAGCACTGACGCTTGAAATTGCTGCGGATAATTAACACCGGAAGTGTCACAGCATTCGCAAATTACTAACTAAGCATAGCTCGAAGCTCTCAAAAAATAAAAATAAAATAAAACAAATGAAAAATTCGGAGTCAAGCTTGAGTGCGCACTCTCAGGCTGGACTCTGATTAAGCGTGATGAATGAGTAAACGAGAGACTAGCTGAACAGCTCTTTTGTAAATCTAAATTAATTGCACTTAAAATTAGCACAACAAAGCGTTGAAACTGTAGACCCAAATTATGGATCAAGTGTATGAAAATAGAACAATCGCAACGTTTTCTGCAACATACAAAAAGAGCGTGGGTAAATTTAATTATATACGGATATACGGATTATATGAGCATGAGATATAGATGAAAATTGATTCGATAATATTGAATCGATCTTGGTTTTTGATATATTAAATAGTTTAAGTAGCTTTATTAAAAAGTATCCTCGGAAGATGTAGCGAATAATATCGAATTTCTATTTAACTTATCATTTTTTATTCTGGTTGATAATGCAGATACTACAGTTTCTCCAATGCATACCAATCTATGGCTGTTGGCTTGAGAATGAAGAAAGTGTACTTAGGCTCAAATTCTATGTGAACTCTACAAACAAGGTTGAGGCTGAGCTCCAACATCTTGACAGAATTGATTTTGTATACTAACATGTGAATTCCATTACTGAAATATTTCCATACGTTCAGCAGGTGTTAAAACTTATCAACTGTCGAATTGCATAGATTTCCGAGTTAATTTTATTTTTTATTTTGATCAATTAATGAACTGAAATATGATTCACAAAAATACGTATTAGGCTCGTTCGCAAGCTCCATAAAATAAACTAGGAAAGTCTTTTAGAATTTAATCAAAATGGATTTCTTTGCTTTTTTCATTATAAATATGTTAATCAAAATTATATGTATGTATTTTACACAGACATCTTATACAGAGAACAACAAGAAGGTAAATCGGAGTGGTGCAGCATTAAGTGTGTTAAATATTCTGAACTGTAAGGCTAATGACCAATTTTGGCTATAATTAAAATGCCACTCAATCGTATATAATTGATATGCGAAAATTTTCCGTTAATACCGGTTTCTGCATACAAGAGTCGTAACATTTTCTCAATGTCAATAATAAAGTGAAATATTTAAAATAAATAAAATTAATCAACTCGCAGTGCGTATCAAATAGTCATGCAATTAAATATAAAAACATTTGCATACCTGCAGATATTAACCGGCAATAGGTTGATAACGGTAATAGGTTTTGGCAATGAAAGCAAACGATCAAGCTGTCGGTTTTATTCTAGCATGTAAATGAATTACAAATAATATCTAAAATAACGGCACTGTTACAAAGTGCATACTGGTTTATTTAATAAATTTAAATAAAACTTAAAGCCAAAATGCAGAGCAAGGCCAACAACTTTGTGTTGTTGAAGCTGATGGCGAGAAGCCGTCATAAGCATGACCAATTGATATTGCGAACACGTCGCTGACAAATGACTGTTGAATTTCAAACACAAATAACAAATAACAATAACAGAAACTCTACAAAGGCCGGCCAGTAAACTTGGCTCATTGAACTCGAACCCGTCGATCGGCAGATCTTGCAAAGTGCTTAGCACAAATTGTATAAAGTGTCGCGTGCTGATTGAGCCTGAAGATATTTTAATTATTCTGTATACACTTGCAACGGGTGTTTTAATTCTCATCACGAAATGTGTAACGAATACATGATTACAACGACATCAATTAATTAATTTATATATATATATATATATATATATATATATATATATATATATATATATATATATATATATATATATATATTCGATCAGAGTAACTGAAACAGAGGCGTGTATGCTAGCTGACCTGAGCTATATATCTGAGCTATAGGACAAGACACCTGAAAATATAGGTATATAACATTTACGATACAAACTGAAAATGTATTAATATATAATTTAAATATATACAATATATGTATATCTCGCACCTACAACAGACTTGTTTACATCATGAAATTGAAAGAGGAATCTAACCTTTATACATATTCTTGGTCAACAGAAAAAACACTTTTTAAGACAAACAAACATTTGAATAGAGTATATTCCAAATTTTAGTTAAATAATATAAGCGGACGATGAAACTAACCTCATGAAAACCAATATATTTTTAGTTTTAAATTAAATTTCGATCCACTTTATAAGTAACAACTCCAACAATTCTTATTTCTCTGCCATAGCTTGATCGACAGATACGAAAAAGAGTATTCAGCTTCGATAATTTTTGTTTAGTATAGTTTTATTAAAGTCTTTCACGTGCTGTTAATATTTGCTAAAAGTCGTTTAGCTATTCTACTAATTATTTTATTTAATTCATCAAAAGCAAATTTGCATTGAATTGTATTGCGCATTTAGGCAAAATCTGGTCTGATTTGTGTTTTGTCAAATGGAATTTATTAAGCGTATTAGGTCTTTGGCTGGCGGCATACAAGTTTTTCTTGCCTGTCTGTTTTGGCCAAAAGGTTCGGTGCGAAAGACAGCACGCATCCAGTTTGAACCGGTTACAGTTCATTAATAAAACAAACTATGAAGTTTTTCTTTTGCTTTATTTTAGTAAAGTTTCCCATAAATTATTGATGAATAAATTATCTGAAGTATTTCTGCGAAATTAGGTACAACGGCTAGGAATAAGTGAGTTTTGTGACGTTAGTTGAAAAGGCAAAACATAAAAAAAAAATAGAAAACTTTATTATTATGGTCATACCTAATCTATAGATTAGAAAGCTACTATTTTTTTTATTTACATTCTGAATATTTCTATTCTTTACTCTTCTAACGTTTCTCTACCGGTCAAGGTTCTCATTAATTGTTAAAAAATGCCAATAATCTATCCATTTGAATGTAATTTCTAATTTATTATTTTTATTCTATAATTTACAGTGCTGTCATTTAAGATTAAGCTAACTCTCCCATTCTATCCCTACTATTTCGCAGCATTCATAATTGTTTTTTCTTGTTCGAGTTCTTTAAGATTTGCTCAACGCCAATTGCCGCAGTCATTTGGCTACATTGTTTTTATGACTTCCGCATAGCTCAGATCTGATTGCTGCGTACCTCACACTCTGGGCTAGAACAAAAAACTAGCTGTACTTGAAATTATGCATAATTTGAGCTTCCGCACCAAAGTGGGTGTCAAAAAGTTTGTTGCTCAACATATGTATGCATAGTATAATCATTTAATTATTCCATTCAAGACAAGCTGATCGATGAATCAGTTTCGAATGACCTTCTGTCATCGTCAGTTATGTAAGGCAGTGCAGTTGGAAATGCTTCGAATAATATACATACATTATGCAAGCATGCATTCAAGCGAATCACAGTATATACATACATATATATATGTATATAGCTATATATGTATATAGATGAAAGTCGAGAAGTCAACTGGTATAATTAAATATAGCAATTGCTCTCGAAACCGGAAAAATTGCCATAGGTCCACTGATATTTTGATTGGCCAAATTTAGTATTTCTAGCATTCGGGAATTTTCGACTGAGATTTTGACTTATCTCAGCTAAAATCTTTTGCCTAATGGCGGGCAATAAAATGTCAAATTGTGCATGTCACACGAACATATTTTCTAATTAAGAAATAGGGAACTATTGTTTGCTCGTAGATGTGTAATTAGCAACAACGTTTTTTTTTCTTTCTTTTAAAAAGGGGTAACAGCTTAGCTTAACTATTGCAAACGCTAAATGAAATCACAGCAATGCATGCACAGTCCGAAGCCACATTCAAGTGACAGTAAAATTGGCTGCAATTAGAAAATGTTAGCACGTTTCATTTGCAGCATTTTGTTGGCGATTTATATATGTATACACACAAACTCACACACATGCACACACATATTCTCTCTCTGTCTGTCTTACACTCGCCAATACACACACACACTCACACACAATAGAGTCGATCTGCCCTGATGACGGGGGCAATGATTCCGTCACACTGAACTTGACATTGGCCTGGGCCTGCTTTTAATTTAGATATATGTCAGACTATTTGCAGCTGCATTTGCCGCTCTTAGTTAGATCGTGATCTCTATGGAGAGTGTCAGAAATTAAGTAATGGTTTTATGTACAGCAACGAGTACAAGTAAGAGAGCTCGACTAGAAGATACCCTGATTACAATACAAGAACAACCTTTTTTGGGTCCAGTTTCCAAGGCATATGAATGTTTTCACTGTTTGTGATACGCTTCTTCTTAAATTTTGGGTGCTGCGAAGGAGGTAACCAAAATCCAACGTAGTATCAACGTAGTAATTCTCATATAATAAGTTCTAATTCTAATCGAATTCTAATCAAATTCAATCAATTATGATAATGACAAGAATAAGGGAAGCATAAACAGTACACATATGTACACATATGTATTTATGTATACTTTCGAATAAGTATTCCGAATTTCAAGAATGCAGCTTTAGTGGTTTATGAGATAGCTGAGATGACCATTCGATAACAAGTTATAAGTCTGACTCCTTTTCACGTTGTAAGCATTTTCACAAAACCGTTAAACCATGAAATCCCATTTAACAACAATGCGATAAAGTCTTAATGCCCTCTGGGCAAACGTATTTTTAAATAAAAAAAAAGCTGGATATAATATACGTCATATATACTATATGCACTCGGAGAAGGTAGGGCTCTTATTTTTTGTAAAGCTCACAATTATTGGGCTAAATCCGGTTTCAGTTTAAGGTAGTTGGCAGAGCAGACAGACGGTCAGACGATAGTCAATTTCGCATAACCTGTTGATGAAAAGAATAGACACTTAAGAAATTTAAAATTAGAGTTTGTCCGAGTTTGTCAAATTTATTCTTGTTTACCTTTCTCTCTTTGCCTCCTAGTCAGCCATGAGTAAAAATGGACACAATAATCAGGCGTTTGTCAGTGATCATGTGGACAACATTAAGCAGCAAAGTAGCAATAAGTACTCACTGGAGCTGGCGGAGAAGGGTGCTGCCAAGGATCCCGACTACAATCCCTACGAGCATCGTGAAGTTCCGCATCCCACAACGTAAGTTTGACTCAGATACAAAGTCGACTCTATTCTAAGATTTCAATGCCTTCAACAGCAACTGGGAGACCCTATTCCATTTGCTAAAGGGTTCTCTGGGCACTGGTATTTTGGCCATGCCAAATGCCTTTCGCAACTCAGGCTATGTGACGGGGTCCATAGGCACAATTGTGATCGGATTCATATGCACTTACTGTATACATCAGCTGGTCAAGGCAGAGTATGAGCTGTGTCGGCGCAAGAAGGTAAGTTGATGTCAAAAATTGGAGACTCAGCTAACTGTATTTTAACCACAGGTGCCCAGTATGAACTATCCTGCTGTGGCGGAGGCAGCCCTAGGCGAAGGCCCAACTTTCTTCAAGTCCTGTGCACCCTACATAGGCACCGTAGTGAATGTATTCCTGCTGATTTACCAACTGGGCACTTGCTGTGTCTACGTGGTGTTCGTTGCGTCCAACATAAAGTCCATTGTCGATACCGTCTATGAGACAAACGTCGATGTGCGTCTTTGCATGATAATCATATTGGTACCACTAATTCTTATCAATTGGGTGCGCCAGCTGAAGTACCTAGCGCCCTTCTCTACACTAGCTAATTTCATAACAATGATATCCTTTGGCTTCATTTGCTACTACATCTTTCGGGAGCCCATCACAACTGAGGGCAAGGATGCCATTGGCAAGATTGAGAACTTCCCATTGTTCTTTGGAACAGTTTTGTTTGCCTTGGAGGCCATTGGTGTCATTTTGCCTCTTGAGAACGAAATGAAAACTCCACACAAATTTGGCGGCTCCTGTGGCGTTCTGAATCTATCTATGGTGTGGATTGTTTTCTTGTACGTGGGTATGGGTTTGTTTGGGTATCTGAATTACGGAGCCAATGTCTTGGGGTCTATTACCCTGAATCTGCCGGAACATGAAATGTAAGTGAATTAAAACTATATAATTGAATAAAACTTACGATTGTCTACTCTTCTTTTGCAGTCCTGCGCAATGCGTCAAAGCCATGCTAGCATTTGCCATCTATATCACACACGGTCTGGCCTGTTATGTGGCCATCGACATCACATGGAACGATTACGTTGGCAAGAAACTGGGACCTCAACGTAACAAGCTCTTCTGGGAGTATGCCGTGCGTACCGGCCTTGTGCTGGTCACCTGTAAGTAGTTGGACAATATTCGAAAACCTAAAGACGTTAAGTATCTCATTGATCGTGTAGTTCTGCTTGCTGTGGCCATACCCAATTTGGAGCTCTTCATTTCACTTTTTGGCGCTCTGTGTTTGTCCGCCTTGGGCCTGGCATTTCCAGCTCTGATTCAGATCTCCACGCACTGGTACGAGACCTCTGGGCTGAGAAAGGGCTGGTTGCTGTTAAGTGAGTGCTTAATTTAGAGCCTCTCACATGAGATGCAATGATTCCTAATCCTCTATTTTTAGGCAACTTTGTGCTGATTATTGTTGGCATTCTGGGTCTAGTAATTGGCACGTATACCTCTGTCAAGGAAATTGTCCTCACATTCACCGAATAGTTGGCTACTTTAGAATTACTTTAAGCCAAATATATAATTTGTTATGTTTCTTTCATTCCTTCGAATTTGCCGTCACGCAAAGTATTGTGCACTCAATATCCAGCACGATATCGGTTAACATTCGTGACATATGGGCCCACATAGAAAAGAATGGATGTTTTACCGAGCGACTGCATATAAACTTCGTAAAGTTAATTTGAGTATTTGTTAAAATTGATCAAATTTGTGATATTTTTAAGCATTGTGCCCATACATTTTTACGTACACATATTAAATTTGTTCATAATTTATAATTGTATAGATTATTAAGATCTAAGTCGTATATTTTTAAGTATTATTAAAAATACGATAACAAATCAACAATGAATTACAATTATTTTGCCATATTATACAACGAAAATAGCTCACGTGTCTTTAACAGCCTTTATAAAGTCCTTGAGAGCCAGACACAGACGGCTGATCCCGTCCACAAGTTTTTCCTTCGTGTGAAAGGCTATTGAGATACGAAAGAACTGCTCTCCCTTGCCCTCCTCAACAGCAAATCGCGAACCGGCAATAAATGTTATCTTCTCATGCTCCAAACAGTATTCTAGAAACTCGGAAGCTTTTACGTGGTCCGGTAAGCAGATCCAAATGAAATACCCGCCAGAAGGCGCTACGAATCGACACGTGTTGGGTAAGTTAGACTTTAGTACCGCGTTGACGGCCAACATTCGCTCTTTGTATGCAGCATAAAGTCGTGCAATATGCGGCTGTGCCAGCTGCAGTTCAAATAGACTACCAGCAATTCCAGCTGTGTAGTTATTAAAGCAACCGCCGCTGTTAATAATTCCACTTCGGAGAAGCTGCGGTTTCAGACGCGGCGGCACCTCCAGCCAGCCTAAGCGCACGCCAGGTCCAATTATCTTTGAGAAGCTGCCATTGGAAACGACATTGCCAACGTAATCCGCATCTGTGCGTGTGTCATAACACATTAGACGGGAATGCAACGGTTTATCGCCATAATGAAGTATGTTATAGACATCATCACACACTACTAAGAAATCGTACTTGCGTGAGAGCTCCACAATTCCACGGCAAATAGCTAGCACAGAAGATAATGGAGAGGTAAGGCGCTGAGTGATTAAAGCAAACGATTTCATTACTGTCTACTTACCTGGCGAGAACAAAATGCCAGTAGGATTGTGATATGTGGGTATTGTGTAGTAAATGGCCCAAAACTCCTTCTTCTCCGATTTAAAGCACCGATCCTTTACTTTTATTTCTAGATCGTTTAGGTCGACACCATCGTCATTCAGCTTAAGAGGAACAATCGTGAGACTCGTGAAATGTTTCATGCTGTCCAAAGCAATCATATACGTGTACTCATCCACGAATATGAAGCCATTAAAGTCGATCATCGTAGAAAGCAGGAAATGCAAGCCTTGACTTGCGCCAGTTGTAACTATTAGGTCTTCGCTGAAAGCGGTCACATAAATAACTGTGCAAATTTTGATATGATATATTACCTTTTTACGGGGTCCTCATACATTTCGCTCAAGTACTTGGCGATTTCGTTGCGTACTTCATGAGTACCGTTTGTTGGTCCATATTGAAATATCAGAGATTGGTTGACTTCTTTCTCATTTTTCTAGGTATATCAAAAGGTTATTAAAAATGCGGATGAAGTCAAATTATAAAATATAATAAATATTTATAAAAATCTTTAACTAACCAAGCAATGGGCTGTAGCCTGTTGGAAGATATCACAACAGGGCTCCAATAGATCAGTGCCTGGAGCACCTACACCCAAATTCAATATATTCCGATCGTATACATTCCATTCTCCGCCATCAAAAAGATGCTTAAGCTTTAGCTCACTATTATGCTGAGACATTCTTTTGCGTTATCTTGAGAGCTCGCACAAATAAACTGATCCAATTTCGATAAGGAAAATCCACAAACTTTATGAGCGCCACATTATTTGCCATTCACAAGGAGCCGAATGTACATATTTGCTGTTCACTGTCACTTCACTGTGTTAGGTGCAGTTGCTATTCACTTTAAATCGGAAACATCAGCTGTTGTAATTGTTTTGGAAAATTTATCAAGCAAAATGGACAAAGAGCAGCCCACAACAAACGCTAACACTGCTCAAGCTAAGGATCAGGATCACAATCCGCTACTTGACTCACCGATGCGGGGCCCCACATTGTCAACTTCAACCTCCAGTTTCGAAGCTTTGGCCCACGCTCATGACCCAAATCTAAGCAAACTGGCTACGAAGATGTTCCAAAAAACAGAGGAATATATAACACACGAGCTTAATGCGCCATTAGAGGATTACAAACTGCTCGAGGAAATGAACAAGGCAACCATAGCAAAATACAAAGACATGCGTCAAATAGCCGAGAACCTGAACGTATCCACCAATGAGCTATACGGCAAGTTTCAACAGCTTGCACCACTCATGCAGCAAATTGATGAAATATCAGACACCGTGGACAAGTTGGAGGCTGCTGCTTACAAGCTGGATGCATATAGCATAGCATTGGAGAACCGAGTCAAATGTGTGCTGCAACGCAAATCGGGTCAGCACGTAGGATAAGAAACGCAAATTTTCGAAAAACCAATACTAGAACATTTATTACAATAGAATTTAAGTTTTACCCAAGTAACAGTTTAAATATAATCGCTATTATGTTAAGAAATATCAGAGGAACTGTAAAATTAAAAATATGGACACGTGTTAGTTATATTGTCTTTGTTTCAACCAGATTATATATGAATACTCACTCTTGGCAACTGTGCGGATCGATCGAATGAGATTTAGGACTTGATCCTTAGCGCTGGGCGCTCCGAAATCCTGTTGACCGGCTTGTCGTCCCCAGCCAACTGTTATAAAGTTATCATTTGTTAGGTCAGTTATACAAATATCAACCAGGAAATTACTTACACTTGGCCAGAAAACGCTCCTCGTGCAAAATGCAAACTGCATTTAGGCAAAGAAGCGACGCTTCAATCAGTGTCCACAGTGTAAACATTTTTACAACTTATTAAGAAAAATAATAAATAACTAAATAATTGTTGACGTCAGTTTAAAAGCGACACTTGTCAATCACTAACAGACGTGCACAAACAGCTGATTGCGTTTTTAGGGTGACCATCCACTGTCAGCCTAAAATCGTTTTTCAACACCGTTATATTCTTTTCAACAAACGCGTCAAATTGTGTAGGAATTTGAGTGTGCTCTTTTTGTATTTTTCTATATTATTTCTATAATAAATCAAACAAACAAACAAAATGGCATCATTCGTAAAGGTTGTTGTATTGCTTGCCTCGTTAGTCACATTCTGTTACACGTTTTATGTGGTTGGAAAATTGACACTGTTTCTATCAAAACCGCGATCGGTGTCAAAAGCACACACCTGGATCTTTAATTTATTGGACAATAAATCGCGACTGGAAACCGCATATGGACCAATTGTATTCGACACCCTCTATATAATCGGATTCATATTTCAACACAGTTTTCTTAAGTCAGCAATAGTGAAGAATTTGCTATGCAAATTGCATTTGGCTTCAGCAGAGCGAACTATTTATACTCTGACGTCATCGCTTTGTTTACATGTACGTACACCATACTCACCATAATAGCCTTGAGTTTCGATATATGTACATACGCATACTCTCTCTCTCTCTATTTTAGTACCTGGTGAAGAATTGGTTGCCCGCACAATCGATTGTGCTTTGGCAGATCGACTTAGACGAGAGTACCGCGCTTTGGTGGACTTTTGTTATTACTCATGTCATACTTTGGACTGTTATTTACGGAGGCAGCTTCATAATGGATCTGGGAGAGCTGCTGGGCATCAAGCAGACCTACTACGATCTACATAATTACTCGGAGCCCATCGCATATAAGTCACTTGAGCTGCGCAACCTCTACGCCCATGTTCGTCATCCGTCCTTTGTGGGATTCTCTCTCATTTTGTTCGTCACAAACGTGATGAGCCTCGATAGACTGCTGCTCGCTGTGCTGCTCACCACGTACATGTATGTGGCTTGGAACACGGATCAAACCGATATCGCATACCAAAAGAAGCAGCTGCAGCGCAAGAAGCTGGAGTTGAAAGCTCATTAAGGACTCCATTATTATGCAGTTTAGCAGGAAATATCCTGACCATAACTTTAATTTATATAATATACTTTAGTATCTCATCTATAACTATGTACCTAATAAACAACTAACTCATCCGGACCACCGACGGATCAAAGGGTTGTCCTTTAAACGGGGAACCTTCAACATCCCACGCCGCACGCAAGCGCTCTAGCGTTTTCGCCTGCTCCGGATCCGTAGTCCGCAAGGAATTCTGTTGCTGATCCGCTTCCATCTGTTGTACGCGGAGCTTCTCAATTACCGCCTGCGAGTCTTCGGGGAGTTCATCTATATAGCGCTCGCAATCAAGTTTCTTTATATCGATCTCATTGTCGCCTTCGAAGAGCCTCTCCCACCATCGCTCCTTAATCTTGTCTGCGGAGGCAACCCATTAAATTTTTTTTCCATATTAGTTTGAAATACCTACCACAACAGATCAGCAACCTGCCATCTTCAATAGACCACATGGCGTCATTTTGTCTTATACGCTGGCTGAGTGTGCCTTCCAGGATCACCTGTTCCGGAGTGCTCTTACTGCTCACCTTGATTTGCTGCGATTTGATCTCGATGGACAGTTGTTTGGCAGTTCTTAGATTGGGTGGTAGCTGAACTTGCACTTCCAAATCCTTTAGTGTCTGAGACCAGCAATGGTGCTCAAACACTGCGCCATTCTTAAAGTCACCCGCCTCAAACGGACGACTCAAGTCACTCTCTTTCTCCCTTGGCTTTATCTGATGACTTTCTGGTTCTATTTCCTCTGTGGTCTCCACAAAAATTTCTTGTGTGGCGAGCGGCGCATTCTCCCCAGAATCCTCAATACGGCTTTCAGCGCTCATAGTTTGTAGCCAGCAGTCAGGGTCATAGCGCTGCATGGCGCCATAGAGAATTTGATCCCTCATCCCTTTAGGGAACCCGATTTTATCAGATGCATCTGTTTTTGTATGATAAAAATCGGTGCTACAAAAGATTTTTATTTTATATTTATCCCTTTGTTACTTAGGAATATTTATTACTTGCGTCTCAGAAAACCAAATATTGCATCTAAAAAGCCAGTGATTGTTTTGCGATCTTGCAATATTTCCATAAGAATAGCATCGCTTCTTTGAAAATCCATTCTTATTTCAGCGTTCAATCATGAGAGCGAAAACAAACTTAATAGCTTGCGTAGTGCCAGTGTTGATAAACGATATCAAGAAAATTGCTGGGGATGGTTAAAATAAATGAAGCAGAATTCGCGCCTAACTATTTTATTTAAATGTTTTTTTCTTTTTTTTATTTCTTTATTTTCAATTAACTTTTGTAGGAAGTACTCCAAGCGCGCATTTGGACCACGTCTTATCTGCAATAAATTATGTTAAAAAAGTGTTTATTCCAGTTTAAAACATTTTGCTTACCTTCATCGAGTTTCCAAATGCCAAATTCAGTTTCGGTTTTAGAACTATCACATTTGGGAGCCACCGTAGAGTTATTTTCTGTATTAAGAGAATTCTCCTCGTCTATAGATTGAATCTTAGCGCTACAAAGTTTAGTAAAATCTTCAATCTGTTCGTCTGTTAAAGGCGGAACCACCAGAGGTAGCAAACTGAAATTTAAACAAATCTACATTTACAATATGTTTGTCATCAATTAGAGCATTAATTTTACCCCTTTAAGATGGGCACTGAGTATTTATTCAAAGGACCCAGTCTATTCATAAGAAATTCTCGCTCAAATACCCAAGAGCGTGGTTTCTTTGGACACTCGCCAAAAATCAACGTGAGAGTCTGATCCACGCCCGAGTGGATAAGCAGGCGACGCATAGTTTTTGATATATCCGATTTATTGAGTGTCGTAAAGTCCACTGGCTTTAAATTGGAGTTCTATAAATAAAGAAAATGTTGAATTTGTTGCGATCGTTTATTTCAGATGCTTACCAAATCCAATTCCTCCTTGTACATACGCTTCATTCGAGACAGCATGCCGAAAGTCTGCAACATCTTCGTGGCCCAATAGCTCGCGCCTCGCCGTCTCTCGTCAGACTCATTTGCATTCTCCGACAATTGCACGAATGCCACGAATATATTCTCAATGTATCCCTGTGTGGCCACCAATCGGAAGAGGCACTGGGTAGCCTCAATGACTAGCTCCTCGCTTTCAGTATGGGTGAGGCCGGCGCCAAGGAAATATTTCATCTTAAGCACACCTGCCATATAAATGTCAAGCAAATCTTTCATAGCTGAGTTTTGGCTTTTCACAGCTGCGCCCAATTCGTTGACCACTGTATCAAGGATTTCCTTAGTGTTTTTCAGTTTTCTTGCAGAACAATAAACTCGAATTTTGTTGAACTCTGCGCTAGGCTTCAGTTTACTGATCATCTTCAGCTTATGTGCTCCCTTCAGTTGACATTCTAAGGCCAAATCAAACATTTGAAGGAGAGTCCAAAGTTCGTTTTCAAATTTGAGCATATCCTTGCGTTGCAGCTTTGGGGCATCAAGATTACTAAGGCTCTCTCTTTGAGGAAGCCAGTAAAACGTACGCAGCCACTCCAAGCAGTGGGCAGCTGTGTGCCGCAACACAACCACAGGCGGCAGCTCTTGTCCATGGGCGCACAAGTGCCGCAAATCCACGATAAAGGATGGCAGGCCGAGCTGCTGTGCCGTTACGTACATGCTGGACATGTTGTAGCTCTGCATTATAGAGGACATGAAGTTAAAGAATCGCGTGAAAGCGCTTGCATATGTTGATTGGATGTTGCTGCTGCATTCTGTATCCTCCAGCTGCGCCTTGACCAGCACGGCAGTCGCTAGCACGGAAGCCGGACAAAGGTTGCCCCGGCGCAGATTCCATATTCGCATCTGGCTAAGGGCTTTGCGAAGATTTGCAGGTGTCGTCAGTTTTCCATATAACAAGTCGTATACAGAGCTAAACTCAGTGCTGAAAATGGAAAAATTTAGCTTTTAGCGAAATTTTTTGGAGCAAATGAAAATGTGTTAAACGCACGTGTCACGCCAAGGTGTTACTATCATTCGCTGTTTCACAGGCGGAGGTGCTGTAGTTACTGTCAGGGTATCCTCGACATGTTTTCTTTTAACATTCCGCGCTTTATCTTTGGCGCCGACCATGATTTAATTTTATTTCAATTTTGTGATGCTCGGGTCCCCAACACTTGTGGATTGCGGCTGGAACTGTAAAGTACCAAGCCAGAAGTAACGAATCATAATTGTTTTCACATACAGTGACCGTTTCTTATCAAAATCAACTTATTTCGATAGTTCGTGCAATTTATTTAAGTATTCAACATTTTTAACTATTATTTTGTATTGTTATATAATATATGAAGTTTAATTAAAATGATCATCTCATGGTAATCATTTGATTCTATATGTTCATCAATGTGCACAGAACATTGTTCATCTCTAACGTTCAGTGTTGCAAGGCGCGACGAAAGGTACACAACAAGAGCAACAAATTTTCTTGTGATTAAAATACATTCATAATGCCAATTTAATATTGCAAACGTTGCTAAATATTGCTTTACATATTTCCAGCGAATGCCAAATACAGCCACCAGAATTCGCAGGACAGAATAACAAAACACTTTCCCGGCACGCACGATTCGCGCCTTTTTTCTACCTACGTCTACCTGCTGCATTTACTCCACACATGCATATCGTCTACAACAACAACTATAACAATAACAACTTGGTGGATATATTTAATGCTGAATATGTCGATGGACCACTGACGTCCAAGAGGATGATAATTGGCTCGTTTTCGATGTTTCTGATATTTTCATATCTTAAGTTGCTGTACATACTCGTGGCAATATATCTGGCGCTGCACCACGTCCACATATAAATAGGTCGAAAGAGGGGCAAATGTATCACTTTGTCTCAGAGCGAACAGCGGAATTACGCGTCTCCGAGAACGTGCTGATTCCCAGCCAGACGACGCAGTACCTAAAGTGCTTTCAGCTCGATGCTGTGCGGTTTCTCTATAAACGGCTGTCCAAACAAGAGTTTTGCATATTGAACGATGAGAGCGGGTTGGGCAAAACAGCATCTGTTGCGGCCCTGTTAAGTGGGCTGGGAACAGCCAAAAAGACGTTAATTGTGTTGCAGAACGATGATCAGTTGCTGGCTGGTTGGCAGTTTCACCTGGGCGTCCTCACAGATTTGCCCGTATGCGTTATCAAGGACGTCAATGGTATTTATTCTTATATAAATAATAATATATAAATAATATGGATAAATTCACCTTTTTTTGTAGACACCACAGAGTCGGCGCATAGCGTTTATCTGAGCAAATGGAGCGTGTTACGCAGCATAGGCGATCTCAGCAAACTGAACTTTAACTACGTCATAGTGGATCATCGCGGCTATACGTTAAATAATAACTTTTGCACTTCCATGCTGCTTAAGCAGTTCGAGCGCAAAGTGAACATTGTGATCTCTAGTGTGGACATAACGGTAAAGGCATTATAAATATGAATATAAAAATATAATATATGAACTTGGTCATCTTTCCAGTCCGACGTTAAGTTGCTGTATAAAGTGATGCACTTGGGCGGCTGCTTGGATCACCAATTAAAGAGCTTTAGAAGTTTCGAGAGCAAGTTTCATCTGCCGGATGTTAAGGAGGTGCTTACTAAGCAAGTGGATCTCGAGGAGTACTATAAGCAGCGGGGTATCCTTGGCGAATACATCAAGTTGGTGAACGTCAACAGTAAATCAAACGATTAATGTTGTTATATTAATATGCAATATATAATAATAGTTCAACTCAATTCTGCAACCCATTTAAATTGATCATATTGAAAATATTTTAAATTTTACCTTTGCAGAGAATATCGTCTTCGTCGCTATCGCCATCAATTCGATTCATATCTGCCTCTTGTCACGGCCGAGCAATACAAGAGGAATCTCTCTCTTTGGCTGACCGAGAACAATAGTAATGGCACTTTAAGTGGCTCTACTCTAGACTCTAGAGCATTAGACGTTCGCTCAACAGGGAGCACTGACGAAATTTTCCAGTGTCTGCTTGACCTTCAAACGGAACAGTTATCGCAACGGCAGGAGCCAGATAAAATATCTCTATCCGAGCATAGTGATGACGTGATTGCAATGGAACCTTTGGTCTTTGAATCCGAATCGGAATCTGAGGCGGAAGTCTATGACCATACAAACAGGGGCAGCGCTAATGTGGTATTGCTTTCCAGCGATGATTGTGAAATAATTGAGTCGCCAAAATTAACACAATTGCCACAATCGTCGCCAACATCAAGCTCACCACAAAGGCGAAAATATACGAAACGTGTACAAGCTTCAAAGCCAGCGGAGCTTACCGAATCGGAGTCAGAAGAGCTGCCTGATACATCGAAGAATACAAGAAAAATACTGAACGTTAAGCTAAAACGGTCTTCCATTCACGAAAGCAATCCCAATGACTCCATGAAGCCGTCGGAGTCGGCGCCGCAAACAACCAAGGCTTCGTCTAAAAGCTCACCCAAGACACCGGCTAAGACCAAGTCATCTAAAAAGCCTGAGCCAAAAACGCCCAAACAAGATGCCTTGTTGCCCGGTACGCCGAAAACTGAGCCCAGGTCAGGCCGCTCTAATGGAAAGAAGTGCATTGACGTGGAACCCAGGCAGACGCGTGGAATGCAAAGACTAACGCGTTCCGCGGACTCACGACCGTACAGCAAGTATATGACGCAGCTGAAGTCGCTGGACTACGATAAGAAAGGGACACCCAGAAGGAAACGCAACTCCGAAGCAAACCAAACGCCCAAAAGCAGCAAGGGCAAAAAGGAGAAGCCTGCAGTGAAGCAAGAGACTGCAGTCACGCCCGAGACATCAAAGGCAGTGTCAAAGAAAATTAAGGTGGAACCGCCAGAACCCAAAAGGACGACGAGAAGCAGAGCGGAAAAGGAAGATGTTTCCAAAAAACTTACCTCCTTGCCTGGCAATAAAAAGAATAAAAAAGACAGTACCAAAACTGTGCAGGCTTCGACTGATGTCACGTTGAAGCCACCGGAGTCTGTCCCGAGCAATGAAAAGAATGGCCAGGCAAGTCCAAAAATTGCAACGGCTTCACCAGCTGCCACTCGCAATCTACCGCCTTCTCTTCTTGACAATCAACACAATGGAAAGACAAGCTCATATAATCATGCAATCATGAAAGCTGCACCCGCTGTAACACCAGAACTACTAAGCTCCGGTTCGTTGTTGTCCGACAACTCGTATTTACAATGCGCACAAAAACTCCCAGAGAACCTCGCAGAACTCGAGTCTTTGGATCTGCCCGAGTTTCGAGTGCCGCACGTGCCGCCGGCAACCCAACTGCTGTTGCCCGTCAACCTGAATTTGTTTAGCGACTCCGAGGTGGCTGTCGTAGCCAGTCCCAAACAAAAGCCAGATGTCGTGGTGATCAACAGTTCTCATGATGAGAGTTCGCAGCCATCGACTGAGCCATCGCAAAGCCGCCGCACTCGAGCATTGAAAAGGAAGCGCCCAGGTCCTGCCAAAGAGCAACAGCCCCAGCCGACTACGTCACGATTCGGCCTCTTGCTGGCCCAGCAGCGCGGCTCGGTGAACAAGTCTCCTGATATATTCAGCAACTGTTCGGAGGCGTCGCAAGTGACGCTAGCACAACCTGTGCCATTTGAGGGTTTCAAGATATTCGGCTCAGAAGTAAGACAGCCGATGCAGCATCAGCAGCCAGCAGCAACTGCTGGCATGCCAACTAAAAAGAAGCGCGAACGCTCCTGCCTTGAGCTTTTGGAGAAAATGTTTGAGCCACATCAGGCTAAGAATCAGGAGCCAGGAGTTCAATTGCTGCCTGAGCTGCCCAGCCCCAAGCAGCAGCTGCCACAGCGCCGGTTCACCTTGCTGGACGACGACATCTTTGAGATAACCAATAATGGAGAATTTGGCAGTCGACTGAGAGTGGACTCCACGGGGAACGTGTCGCCCGTGCAGCAACAGCAGCCGGCACAGCGCAACAAAATTACCAACTATCTAATCAGCTCTAGTGGCGCTCCGGAAGATACTGGCCTACGTTCCCAATCCAGTCAGTTGCTGCGCAAGTCACCCAAGCCAATCAAGTCCACGCAATCCACGAAGTTGACACGCTGGTTTGGCACGGCTATCTCAGGTGGATCGCAAAGCGCGCCTAGCACACCTGTGCTGCCATCCGACAAAGCGGACCGCGCCCGATTGGCACGCAGTGCAGGATCCAAAAAACGCAAGCGACTCGAGCTGGACAAGTGACTCTATATTATGCAGACGACGTGATCTATTCAAAAGACTCGAGAGACTCAAGACTATGCAGCGAGTCGAGCTAAGACAATTTGCCAAATCATTAATCAAACTCTAAGTCATCTTGTCCAACAACCCAACCAGACTTTACTTAGAAACTCATTTTAATCATCAATTTTTTTATATATATATTTTTTTTTAAAGGTTTACAAAAGCTGTACCTCAAGCTAAGAGTTTAGAAAGTCAAACTGTGTTGGTTAAGTCTATTCCTTTAAAACAAAGATCTTATCTATAAGGGGTGTACGCTGCAACAGTTCAATTGTGATGTGGATTCACAGGTCGATGAATTATTTATAAAACTCGTCAAATAGAAAAATATATACATATATATATTTGTATGTTTAATGGAGGCAAGCTTTCCATTTGTAAACGATATTCTATGCCTGAATTGTCGATCTAGTTCATATACATTGGAATCATGTATTTTAATTGTTTTGTTATAATTGAACAAATACTTAGCAACAATTTCAGTTTTTTTTTAGCATTAAATACAATGAAATTTTAAAACGTTTAGATGTGAAAATATAGACGAATAGAGAAATATGAATGAATGAATAGAACGGAATTCGAGACTTTCATTATGGAGGGTTCTGTCCTGGGACTAAATGCGCTTGAATATCTGAGTCAGATTGTGCATGACAGCGCGACGCTGGAACTCGAGCTCGCGACGACAGGCGGTGCCCAGGAACGGCGGACACTGATATTGGATCTTCTCATTGGCATACGTGCCCGCACCGATGGAGCTGAAACTGAATTCGCTACGCGAGTGCACTGAAAAAAATAATAGAGAACGAAGAGTTCCTGAGAAACATGGAAACACGTGCGCTTGGTGCTACTCGAGTTCTTACAGCAATAGTGGCCGCCGAGGAAGCAGGTTTCGTGATTTGATTGGATGGACCAGGCGGGCGGAAAGACTCCCGGCAGTGTCTTGGTCACCACATAGTGGGCGGTGGCTTCGTTCAGCCAGTGCGGCCAGTGCGATAAGCGTTCCGTGTATCTCACCGTGTAGCGCCAGTCATGGGCGTGGCCCTGATCGGCGACAATTCTGAAATTTGTGCTGGCGCATGGACACCTCGTTAGTTGTTGCCATCCGCACTGTGGGCGCATACTCACATTGTCGGATTCAGCAGGCGCATTTTGTTGAAGTCTGCCACATATTCCCAAACAGCTTCCGGTTTGGCATTGTCGATAACGCGGTCTATTTGATACTTATGATAGCCGCCAGAGAAAACGAACAAGTACAGCAAGAAGAGCGCGCCGAGCAGCAGCGAGAACTTCCTCAGATTCCATAGACGCATGCTATGCATGGTGCAAATGTGTTTATCGAAATTACAATAAACAAAAGAGCGAATGATCGTCCGATGTAAACAATGCTCCAGCAGCCCAGCGCCGAACCGAACAGCAACGAGGTACACAGATGACTAAATGTGGAAGAGTTGACCCAGCGAGTGGTAAATATCTCACTGGATCAAAGGCTGTGCCAGTGGCGCAGCACGAGAGGGGAGCAGTAATAACTCAAAGAGTACACAAGGCTGAGCGTTGTGCCAAGGGAATTTCAACTCCTACAAATGTTTATCTATATAAAATTTGCATTAATATAAATATTTTGGCTCATAAAATAAATAAATGATTAATATTTAAATGTATTAAATTCTGTTTCTAAATTATAAAATATATTCTATTTTCATATTGTCAATTTTTATTGAGATTATTTGAATGAAGAAAGATCAGATTGTGATTTAGCAGTTATTAATGAATTTCATCAAAAATTTTTTGTTTTTGTTTTGCTACATAAACATTTTTGTATATTTGATTACACATACATATATGTCTGTATAAAGCTGAATCAATTTAAAATTCCTTCATCGTTCTCTCTCCCTCTCTCTCCATACAAACAATTAGTGGAAGCAGAAGAATGGAAAAATTTACTGATAGAATAATATAATAATTTAAATCCTAAATTACAAATATAAATTTGTAATAATTTATGTAAAAAGAAATACATTTTTTATAATATATATATATTTAAAAAATGCAAAATATTCATAATTATCTGGAAAATATTTTATCTTTATTAATTTTTTTTTTTGTATCTAATAGAAATAAATCTATTCACTAGTAGGACTACCCAACGGCGAAGTAGATTAAACAAGTGCTCATTCTCTAACTGGACTTACACATTCACACACCAATGCCGCCTACAACGGTGAATGTATGCGTGTGCTTAGAAAGATTTGCGGAGCTTTTGCAGCAAAGCTCTCACTTTATAAATGCCATATGATCAGAGCATTCAGTTTATAAACAACACTCAACTGTTGCTGTTCGCACTTTAGCCGGTGCGGAGCACCTCGAGTGAGAATTACAAGCGCTTTCGTGAGTGAGGTAAGAGTAAGCACGTTACCCAGTCAAATGCACGCTTATCAGACAGAATTGATTCTAATTGGAGTGTTTTGATGGTACAGCGGAATCCAAGCGGCAAGCCCCCAGCAGCGAATTGTAGGTTAGGTAACCCAATTGCCGACTGTCTAAAGTATTCCTATTAAAGTCAACGACGTAGAAACGTCCATCAAATGCGATTGCTGGTGAAACGCTCGAATCTGTTGCTGCTGCAATGCTCAGCGCAGCTCAGGCAGGCGGCAGGCATGGCAACCGGTTCCCAGTTCCACAAGCTGGCGACGGCGGTAAAGAGTGGGGCAACAGGTGCACAGCTCGATATTAAAAGTAATGACAACAATACGCTGGACGCGACTGTCACGCAGGTGATTACCATAAAATTTATATATAATGGAGTTTGATTAATCTAAGTGACATTCGTATGTAGAGCGCACCTGCCACCTCGCCCCTCACAGACAGGTTTGGGCGGCATCACACATATCTAAGGATTTCACTCACCGAACGTTGTAATCTGCGCTGTAAGTACACTTCAATGCTGGCCACCCTTCAGTGTTATCTATTATATGCCGAGCGTTAGACATCGAGTGCTCGTAGTTGATAAGCAGTGATGAAATAGTTTGGCTGTTCCGTTACAGGTGACTACTGCATGCCGGCCGAGGGTGTGCCGCTGCAGCCCAAGTCCCAGCTGCTGAGCACCGAGGAGGTGCTGCGCCTGGCGCGCATCTTCGTGGAGCAAGGCGTGCGTAAGATACGGCTGACGGGTGGCGAGCCGACAGTGCGGCGAGACATTGTGGAGGTGGTGGCACAGCTGAAGGCGCTGCCAAAGCTGGAGCACGTGGGCATCACCACTAATGGACTGGTGCTGACGCGCTTCCTCCTGCCGCTGCAGCGCGCTGGCCTGGATTCGCTGAACATCAGCTTGGACACGTTGCGCAAGGAACGCTTCGAGCAGATAACGCGACGCAAGGGCTGGGAACGGGTCATAGCGGGCATCGATCTAGCCATACAGCTGGGCTACCGACCAAAGGTCTGCCTATTACATAATATTTATTCAAATTTTGATTGAGATTGAGTAACTCTCCATTCTCTTAGGTCAACTGCGTGCTGATGCGCAACTTCAATGAGGACGAGATCTGCGACTTTGTCGAATTCACGCGCGATCGACCTGTCGACGTACGCTTCATAGAATACATGCCCTTCTCGGGCAACAAGTGGCACACGGAGCGCCTGATCTCGTATAACGAAACTGTGCAGACGATACGCCAGCGATGGCCCGAGTTCCAGGCACTGCCCAATGGGCCGAACGACACATCCAAGGCCTACGCAGTGCCGGGCTTTGCTGGCCAACTGGGCTTCATTACCTCCATGACCGAGCACTTCTGCGGCACCTGCAATCGTCTGCGCCTGACCGCCGACGGCAACATCAAGGTGTGTCTCTTTGGAAACAAGGAGTTCTCGCTGCGCGACGCCATGCGCAGTGAGGGCTGCACGGAGGAGCAGCTGGTCGAGCTCATAGGCGCCGCTGTGCAGCGCAAGAAGCGACAACATGCAGGTGAGCGTCGAACTATTGAGGTGATCCTTTAGTTGTCTGTATTAATGGGCGCATTAATCCTACGCAGGCATGCTGAATCTGTCGCAAATGGAGAATCGCCCAATGATACTCATAGGCGGCTAGCACAGAGAGCTCGCACACCATTCCCCCAGAACTGTTTGCTTGCAGGTATCGGCAGCCACAGGAGCAGCAGCTGGACCATGCTTCATCCTCATCAACCACAGCACGCTCAGCTGCGCAACTGCAGTGGATTGACGCACATCAACGCCCAGGGCAAGGCGCAAATGGTGGATGTCGCCGGCAAAGCTCACACCACCCGCATGGCCACCGCCGAGGCCACGGTTCACGTGGGCGAACGTCTAATGGCGCTGATTGTAACTAACGAGCTGGCCAAGGGCGACGTGCTCAGCGTGGCCCAACTGGCGGGTATCATGGGGGCCAAGCAGACAGCACAGCTGATACCATTGTGCCACAATATCGCCTTGTCCTCAGTGCGAGTGCAGGCCACACTGCTGGAGAAGCAGCACTGCGTGCGCCTGGTGGCCACTGTGCGTTGCAGCGGGCAGACTGGCGTCGAAATGGAAGCCCTAACAGCTGTCTCTGTGGCCGCACTCACCGTCTACGACATGTGCAAGGCCGTCTCCCACGACATCTGCATCCAGAATGTGCGCCTACTGAGCAAATCGGGCGGCAAGCGGGATTACCAGCGTCAATAAAATCACTCAACACGTGCATCCATTTGCCATTTCAAATTAGCTCTTTTCGTTTTAATTGTGGCCGACTGTGTGTGAGTTACGCATGTGTAAATGTATAGGAGGGCGTAGGTGTTGGTGTGGGTGGGGATGTGAGGATAGAGGTATGGATGAGTGAAATTTGCGTGAGTAACGGCGCCTTATAGCTAAAATTACATATAACATTAGAATCAATCAATGCATTCATTATTGTAGTGCCGTCGCACAAAGAACCTCAATGGACACAATAAATACGCTTCACATCTCGTCTGCTGTTTGGGGTTCCTTTGCTGGGGGGTCCAATTAGGAGACTAGCACGTTGCGATTTTCCGATTTGCTGGCGCTGTCGGTGTCCGCGGACTTGGATGCCTCGGTGCCTATTTGTTCGCCGCGTATTTTGATGTTGTGCTCCTCTTTGAATTTGTTCAGTTCCACGCCCTTCTTGCTTAGGTCAGCTGTTACCGTCGTGATGGTCTTCGCAATGAAATCCTTGTTGTCAATTAGCTGGGGCAGGACGTCTTTGACGGTGCGCTCGCACAGCACGCCGCCGATGAGACGGAAGCACTTGCGGTCGGGATCCACTGCATTCAGTGTTTCTATCACAGTTCTTTGGGAATATATGGAGAACGACAATTTGTTGTTTATATTTTGGAGGTTAGGTTTAGCGGTCCCTTCTGACTCACTTGTGTTCGCGCAGATCCATTTCCAACGTATTGAGGCTGTTAGCCAAGTTTCTTTGTTCATTCCTCAGCTGTTGGAACTGGGCGACAATTTTTTCTTGCGAGATCTGGGCTTTAGCCGCTTCGTTGCTCATTTTTCTAGTTAATTTTTAAACAGATGTCTAATGAAGTTGAATGCTAGCTCGATAAGGTGTGGCCGAAATTCTTTGAATTTGGTATTTGAAAATTAATTTACACATATTTTACAATTCCGCATAACTTTTCCGCGGTCACACTGATTTGTCTGTCTGTTTGATGTTGTGGATCTTATTTACAGCACCGTCCACATAAAAAACAAGTTGGCAGCGCCGATAACTTTGCGCGAATTTTGAATTTAACTGAGATATTATTAATGAAAAATAAACAACAACAAACTATTTGATTATCGAATTTTTATTCTCAAATATGGAAGTATATTGTGATTGATCTAGTTTTTATGCTAGCCATGCTAGTCAAACGAAAAATGATAAAGTGATTCTCAATTTCGGCTGAGACTCATTACGCACTAATGTGATTTTTCTTAAGTTGGCAGTTCCGTTAAATGCAGCGGTTATTTTGAATTTCTGTTGACGACTGTGTAAAAATGTAAATTAAACGAATATGTTTGTATAATACTAATATATGTAAATAGCTGAAAATATGCGTATTTTTTACTAAATGTGAACGGATTGTGCTGTCAAGCTGATGACTTTATAACCCAATTCATCTGCTAATTGGGCGTGCAAATATTTACTCTGCTTGGATCGTATCGAGTCACATTCGAAATTCTGATCGTTTCGCTTGCTGCCAACGATCATTCTTCCAGTTCTTTGTGCACTTCACAGACAGCCGCTTTAGTAACTTTCAATGCATTTGACAGTCTGCCTGCTCTCACTCATCTGCCTGGTTCCAGTGCTTAAGTGCTCCTACGATGCGATTGCACCTTCCCATAATAACTTGACGGCTTATCTGCTGGCGCGCCAGAAGCGCCATCAGCTGATCTACCAGAACGGAGGCAGCATTCGCCTAGTGGTTGGCCCCGTCATGGCCGTTCAGCTGCATGATCCGGTTGTGTGGCGCAGCTTTGTCCAGTTCATTGTGCTGCACTTTGGGGGCTACACATTGCCCTCAGCTCCGCTGTACCCTTGGGACAAATGGGAGTCCGTGTTTGCGCGATCTCTCAAGGAAAAGATACGTCAGCTGGACGCATCGCACGAGGATGACACACGCCTCTTTGCCTTCACCGCCCTGGAGCACTACATGGACAACGAGAGCAACGTCCCGGGTCGTGGTCGCCAGTGCTTGCTCCGTGCCATGTGCGAGAATGCACAAGTGCATCAGCATGTGGGGATTATGGCCGAGCTGCTGAATGTGCTGCTAACGTAAGTCGTGCAGATATAGATATATAAATATCTCATTCCATTTCCAATTTCAGACCGGGCAAGGCGCGACTCGATCAGGTCTACAGGGATGCCTACGCAGCGGGCCTGGCTGGCGTTGATTGTCAGCACCTTTTCCACGACTGTCCCAGAGCCGTGAGCGTCTTGGATGCGTTGACAGTGGATGTAAATTATTAAATTTCTTTTAATTTTTGGCTGGACCAATCTAAAATGAATTCGAGTTGAATTAAAAATAAACCATTTAAAACTATTTGGAATGTCCATCACATATATATTTGCTGTTAATGTAAACTGACTTCGCTGCCACGCCCCTTCAGTGCTGGCACAAGAATGGCTTGTAGCTGCGGCCTGCAGTCAGCTAAATGCTGTGCAGCGAGCGTGCGACCGCCATTTTGTCAACAATGGCGTCAATTAAATGGAAATGAAGCAGCAACAACAACAACAACAACGACAACAACAACGACAACAACAACGACAACAACAACGAGTGCAACTACGACAGCTGAAAGACAGACAATAAATGCGTCTTAAGTGCCACATTAGGCTTGCCAGGTGGCTAACACGTTGACAAAAACAACAACAGCGACAACAACATCACTTTCCGCACCGGGTGCCTCACTGCGACGCAGCTCAAGCAACAGCTACGCAGCTAGGCACCTAATTCTAGGTGGGGCACCCTGTTTGACTATCGCTTGTCGTTTTGTATGCACAGCTAATTCAAATGCGATTATGACAACGCGAACAACGCTGCTGCTGCTGCTGCTGCTGTCGATGGGGCGCCTGCTCGGTGGGTGGACAATGTTGACAGGGAGTTAAGCATAGAGAAAGAGAAAGAGATATATAGAGAGAGGGGGGAGAGAGTGAAAGCAGGAGCAGTTGTGCAACTTTGCGGTATTTGAACTTCTGATGTCGCACAGGAATAGGTAACAAAAGAGCGGCAGTGACGTTTATGCGGACAGTGAATTCATGAAATGGAAAAACTAAAATGTAAACTCAAAGATTGATAGACTGATAGATTTCAAATGTAATGTAAGCGCATTATACAAAGCTAATGTAATGGGACGGAACTAGAGTTTGTTATTATTAATTTTGCTATAGTTGATTTTGTATCAAAGTTTTTGTTGTTCTTTTTGCCTTTTGAAAATCTGGTTTTGTTGGGTTTCACAGGGTTCCTTAGCGAAAGTTTGGTTTTGTAAACTTGAAGATTAAATTATACAATTTAAAAGTTGCAGTTGGATTGTATTTGAAGGTATTTGTTGTTCCTTTTACATTATAATTCAAACTATTTTAGTATATACAGGTCAAAGTCCAAATCAAGAAAATTAATTTTGAGTCTGATTTCTTGTCGAGTTTCCTGTCGTACTGAAGTTTTTTTAACCGTACTTGTATACAGAAAAACTCAAAATGAAGAAAAACAGGTTACACATAATCTATTTAAATAACACCCAAATACGTCTAATTTCATTGGAAGAATCTTCGTGTAACCTGTAATATTTGTTTAGCCTCTGTGTACTCTGTGTACGTTTGCTTGTGCAGCCGCCCCTATTGCTGTTTCCTGCCTCATGCCGCATTCAACATGCCGCATACCACATGCCACATGCCACATGCTCACTGCGTGCGCCTTTGACAGATAGAGAGGGAGAGAGAGAAAGAGAGAGAGAGGAAGGGAGAAAGAGAGAGAGTCGCAAATTATGCAACAGTCGCAACAACAAGAAGCATTAGACATGCATTTTGATTTGCCAAAACTTTATTGTTGTCCAATCCAATGCATCAATCGATCCGTAGCGAAAATCCAATTAATCAAATTTCAGTTGTGCTCCGAAACCAACAGCTCGTCCAGAAAGTTGAGGCCACGTGGACAGGCCTCAAATACGGCCAGGCAATTAGCACCCGCCCGTCCCGCCGCAAAGGCATCGTGATAGCAGTTATCTAAATCAGCTTTGCCCGGACTACAGAGATTGACGGAGTGATAGAGAGGGAGAGAAAGAGGGAGGGGTAAATGATGCTAGAAGAAAGGTTGAAAGCAGTTGGAATTGTTTGCTCACCTCAGCACAATGTTCAGTATTTCGGAGAAGATGCCAATGTGATGATGCACCTGGGCATTCTCGCATATGGAGCGCAGCAGGCATTGTCTGCCCACAACCATATCATTGTTCCGCCTGCCCATGTACTCCTCGAGGGCCGTATAGACCAGCTGTCGTGCATCATCCGCGTATCGAACAGCTCCACTGGCCGTGTGCCTCTCGATGTTGCGCCTCATTTGCTGCAGAGATCGGGCGAAAGTGCTTTCCCACTTGTCCCAGGGCCAAATCGGGGTCGTGGGCAGGCTGTAGGTGCCGCCCTGCAGTGTGAACGAAAGGACCGTAGAGCGAAAGGTCACATGATCGCCCAAAGGGATTGGCATCGAGGGCCCAATACTGAACTTAATGGAACCGCTGTTCTGGTAGATAAGTCCGCGCCGCTGGCGATGCGACAGGAACTCGGTCAAATTGGTCGCTGACGCGCTGGCACAGCGAATACAGCCCAAGGCTAGCAATGTAAAGCTAATGAATCTCTTGCCCGTTCCAGACATGTCTGCAGCACGCTTCGAAGCTAACTGCGGGCGTCGGCCCTAATCAGCAGCGCTTCAAGTGAGTCGTCAACGATGACAAGTGGAAATTTCAGAGGCACAAACATTTGGCCAGCCAATTAGCATTGGAATTGTGCTGGAAATTGATCTGTTGACGCTCTTCCACCGAAGCCCCCAAAATTAGTTTGGGTTTCTATTTGCGCACGTGAGTTAAGAATTTACATTCGACTGGCCGAAGGGGTATCTGGCACGGCTTGATAGCCTGGCTAAGATTAGCAGGCAGCCAGGCATTCGGGCATTCGGGCATTCGGATGGTCGTTGATGCGGAATGGAGACCACTTAAAAGACCATTAAGAAAACACACAATGAAAAACGAAAAATCGTTTGCAAATTATTTATCCAAATAAACATGACAGAGCATGCCCCAAAAAAGATGGAGACACCGCAGTGACGATAGTGTGGCCACGGAAACAGTTTTGCTGCAGATAATATCCTTTTTGGTTGTTTGTGATTTGTCGACGTGGCCGGAAATGAAAAGCAAACAACAGCAGCAGCAGCAGCAGCAACAATAGTAGCAGCAGCAGCAGCAGCAACAGCAGTGCCAACAGCATACAAATAAATTTGGTTATATAACAACAGCCAAGAAATATCGTCTCTGCAAATGGGCCTGCCAAGGTGAGACACATGTGCACACACTTTAATCTAATTTATTATGCAATATTCACATACGATATCTGTATTAAATGCCTCAATAGAAATATTGCTAAATAGTTTCATTATTATCACAATTTTCTTGCAAATATCAGAAATATTTCTTTAGCTACAGAGCTTGACTTTACTGTCTGTAATGATAATAAATATATTATAGAACTTATACACAATTACTTAAAAACTAAAATGTCTTAAATAATATCAAATATAATTTATTAAAATATTTATATATTAAAAGAGTGCATTTAAATTTAAATAATTTTATTTAAGAAAAAAAAAATGAAAAATGCTGTTAAATTAAGTATGGAAAAGTGAGGGGAAAAATAATGAAAACAGAAAATGCTTTCAGTTATGTTTTAGGTTTTATTATAATAATACGCTGTACTTAATTGGAAATAAATTTTTAATGTTGAAACTGCAGCTGTAGCATATAGTATATAACATTATAATTGGCAAAATATATTACAAAACAATATATAAATTATTGATTTATTTATTGAAGTTTATGTGAATTTCAAGTTTTAATAATTGTCACAATAAAATCCTCTTCCACTAAAAACAAAATATTTATCTGCTTTACTACAACTTTAAAATGTTACAAATTTATTATCTACTAGAACATTAAAATGTTATAAATTTCTTGAATTAAATATGTTCATTATATATTATATATTTCTAAGCGATTTTTTGTGCCTTTAGTTAGGGTATTTGAACTACAATATAGTCGTCTACCGCAAGAGCGACCAAGACGACAACACAACAACATAAACTATTGCATTAACACACACTTAAACACACACACATACACACACATACACACACACACATATGTATGTACATTCACCCATACAGTTGCATAAATCTACAAATACAAAAAGTCTGTGGGACAGACAGCGTTGCCAGCAACTTGACAAGCTCTGACAAACGCAAAATGTACTGATGCTGCCTCTCTCTGAGCTTTGCCATCTCTCTTCCACCAGAGTCCTTATGACACCCTTGATCATCACCTTGCTCGCTCCCAGTGCCATTGCCACGGCTACTGCTACTCCTACTCCTACTCAGTCTCTGTGGTCCGTTTCCGCTTGGGATACCGCAAGAAACTTACATGAAACGAAAACGCAACGCAAATAAATTCCTGTTGACAATTTGAATGATTTATTTATGGGTGCGTACCCAAAATTCGTCAGACACCCAAGCGGGGCGGAAAGAGTTGGGGTTAAGTTCAGAATAAACAAGCACCGCAGCACGGTTAGATGTGGTAAGTGGAAAGGCCAACAGTACTAAATTTATTTAACTTCAAAATGGAAAGATCTCATGCTTAGATGCAAATGTGCAGAACTGTAAAGATTTGCTGCTCAATTCAACTGAACCAGAAGAGTGTAAATAATCTTGTCTTATTACCCTATTTGTGATTTGCTTATATGCTATGTCTACTCAAAGTGCTTAAGTAAAAGTTGATTTCTTGCTCAATACATTACAAAGGGTTGTAAATGCTGATTGGAAACTGACTTTTAATTAGTTAAAAGAAAAGAAATTTATAAAAGTTCAGTAAGACTAACAAGTCACAAGGCCTTGTCCATCATTTCGAAGTATACAAATTAATTTTGTACTTGTTTTAATTAACGAGTAATTAAGGTATAGCATGTGTGAATATAATCAAATATTTACAATCAACTTGCATTGGCTGTAAATGATCAACTTTTGATTTGAGTATGACATTTAGACGGTATAGATACTTAAATAGATAAATATTAATAATGATATTAAAGAGAAAATGCTCTGTATCAAATAAGCTGTGAGCCACGGTGGATATATGTATGTAAATCGATAGAATACATTGTATTTATAATATTGTTTATGCATGAACATAGATATATATATGAGGACTATTGACTAATGGGACATACGAAATGCAATTATGCATGAGTATTTATATATAATTATATCCTGAGCCCATTGAAAATGCGAAATCAGGGTATAATGGTTTTGTTAAATGTATTTAACAGGCAGAAGGAGGTGTGGCAGACCCCATAAAGTTTAAATATTCTTGATCAGGGTGAAGAAAAAAGTTGATATAGCCATAGTCCGTCTGTCCGTCCGTCCGTCTGTCCATCTGTTCGCCTGTTCGTCTCTCGGTATGTTTGAACGCGTCAATTTCCGAAGATATGAGAGCTAGAGAGTTCATTTTCTAATAAAATGTGTTGCTCTGTGGGGAGACAATCAGTTCAGCATAAATTCTAGTTCTATCTTAAACAGCTGATCCACGACATAAGAAAATCAGAGAAAGAGAGCTGAACTATTAAAGGGCTTTAGCTTATACATCCATCGCTGATGTTCGTTTAAATACTTTTTTTAATACAACTATTTAAATATATGTGTAGATCACTAAGAAAATATTTGTTTATAATACTACATGCTATACTAAATACAAATTATGTGTAATTCATTTTAGCATGTCCCCATATGCTGCTCATTAGTGCTGGGCGCAACATCGATGTAACATCGATACATCGATGTTTTTTAAAAAATTAGGAACATCGATGTTTTTTGTTCGATGTTCGATGTTTTGTAAAAATGTTCCATCCACTAAATTTATCCAAAACAGCGGGCAGCGGGAATTCTGGCTTTTTATACAAATATTTAACTTTTTTCCGCTTATCTTTCTTAGCACTTTAACATATTTTAGAGAATGTATGTACAATGAAGTGTTGTTCATTGTAGTTGAATTAAAACCCAATTCAAAGTTCAGTATAAACAAAAATGCCAGGATGTGTAACGTAACAGCCAAGAATTCAAATGCTGGCCGCGAAATTATGTACATATATTGCAGTCATTGCAAATTTAGTATAGCTGCCAATTGATCACATAACCAATTGGTGCTTGAAATATTTTAGTAATAGATCTGGGAGTTCTGTGAAGTTTCAGAAAACCAAATGTTGCTTTTGATATTGCTGAAACAAAATATACCATTCTCATAATGAATCAACTTATATACATTAAGAAGGAATGCTGTCGTGACTATTAAAATATGATTGGCATTATAGAAGAATGCAATAAAGATAATAAAAAAAAACTTCACCTTCTTTGCCTGATTTTTTCCCCAAAATTTCAGGTTTTTTAAATATGTTCCCACATTGTTTTCTTAGAAAAAACTGGCAACACTGCTAAGTTGCTAACAACAATCAACTAAATTAAGCAGAAAACGTGTTGTGAGCTTGGTAAGAAAAAATTTTCATTTATTTATTTTATTTATTATTTTTGTAGGATATTGGTGCTGGCAGGGAATGGATAAGTTTTTGAGAGATGTTAGTGGCAATGGTAATAATAGCATTAAATTAAAAAAATGAGAGAATTTTAAAAAAGCTTATCGTCCAGCATCGGTTATTAACGGTTAAGACTGATGAAGTGATACCTATATTTTTTATTTATTATTTAATTTTGTTTTTCTTTCGTTTTTTTATTTGAAGTTTTGAATTTGTGAAATGATGAATGAATTTCAATCAAATATACCATTTAATTTTGTTAAGAATATAAACATTGAACACGTTTATAATAAAAATAATTTTTTCCGATGTTTCATCGATACATCGATGTTTTTTATTGCAAAACATCGAAACATCGATGTCGTCAAACATCGATGTTTCTCCAGCACTACTGCTCATGTAATAAACAAATCCATTAGCTGACAGGTAGGGTTGTTGATAATATATCAAAATATCAATATATCGATATTTTTATACAAAAAAAATATATTTATATTGTGATATTTTTTTTGCCCAAATATCGAATATTTTTGCGATATATTTGATATATCGTTGGTTACACAAATTGTCACACAAATTGTGAGACATTCTGAATCAAAATGGTTAAAACGAATTATTCAGATTTCAAAAATGGAACAGCAAAATGCAATTTATGCCCTAAAATAATAAAAACAAGTTGTAACACATCAAATATAGCAATGCATAAAAAAAACAACATTATGATGAATTTAGAAGACCAAGGTGATAGCTTCGAAAACGACCACAATAGGTCAACATTGAAAGTACACATTGCGGAAGAGGGAACTTGAGATGTAACGCAGCTTGCCACAAACTTCTTGGGGAAGCAATCCGATAATTTTTTGGAATTCTCATAAGGCCACTATGCCAGTACTATCGAAGATCAATTACGATCAGCCCCTGGTAGCTAGGTGCCTTTGGAGCGACTTGCTTCGCCAATAAAATGAGTTGTTTGCGACTCACGAAGTCGTATGACGGATTCTCACATATCAGAACGCGTTTTTTTTTTTTTTTTTATTAAACTCTGAGTACTTAATACTGGTCATTATTATTATTATTATATTAAAATAGTTATTCTTATTATTCTTTCTTTTTTTTTTTTTTGGTCGAATTGTAAAGTTATTGTAGGAAAAAGTTTTAAAAATATCGAAAATATCGATATATCGATATTTTTAAAGTTGAATATCAAATATCATTTTGATATTTTTTCAAAACTTAAAATATCATCGATACGATATTTTAAAAATATTCAACAGCCCTACTGACAGGTCCAACAATAATTCGCAAGCAAAACTTAACAATTTACAAAGTCTATGGAAAGCGTTTACTTTCGATTTATTATAGTAAATTGATCTATTTTTGTGACTCTTGAAGTTTTATTTTCTTACATCGTTTCGGTCTATCGTATGAATGCATAATAGAATATATTTTAAATTGCAAGTCTCCATAGCCACGAAACGCCCTGGATATGGACACAATTCAACATTTTCTATCCTTTCTGACCAACTCTAGTTGAACATTTGTAACATTTTCGTTGTCTTTGTTTATGATTTAAAATTTGTAAAAATCATATTTGATATATCACTTGTTTAGCTTTCAAGATTTCAGTCAGGTGGATTCGTTTTACTTTTATATAAAATTGAAGCAAATATCTGCAGAAAATAGTTTTCGGTGTGTCTTCTGGGCTGCATTGAATTAACTTTATTTTCGCCCACAATTAGGCTGGGAGTGTGGCAATGCTTTTAACATTTCTCAAAGTGTTACAAAGCGACGCTCTCTCAAATTGTGCTACCCAAAAGCGAGGCAACAATGAGAAGACAGACCTTCACCCTTCCAATGGGCCGTCGAGTCAGAGAGTGTCTGACACAGCAACTGTATATAATATTTATTATGTTGGCATAATAAATTGCAACATGGGGCAGATTCATTTTCGCACTTGCGGACATTTTTCATTCTGCTGGCCGGGCGGCAGCTGCTCGGACGTCTGTCTATGTGTGTGGCAGTGGGAGATGACGTGGCGAGAGAGGCGAGAGGAATGTGTGCTGAGGGTGGGGCCAATGTTAGGCAGCTGATAGGTAGCAAAAGAGAGTGCGAAAGTCGCAATGGCGCCACTTTCATGTCGCCAACAGTCGCCTCGATGCATTGCCGTCTCCTGCTTGTGCTGATGAGCAGAGAAAGAGAGAAAGAATGCAGTAAACTTGTTGCCGCTCGCTGCTGCTGCTGCTGCTGCTGCGCATCTTCCTCTGGGCAACTTGCCATGTGCGCATTTTAAAAAGGAAATTTAATAAACCTTGTCCCATTTCATGCTCATTAGTGTCATGATAAATTTTAGAGCAACTTCGCAGGTAGACCGACCCAACCTCAGTCCAGCCCAGCCCAGCACAGGGGGAGGCTGAGGTTGGTTTGTGTGCATGTAAATGTGGCCGGGGTCGAGAGTTCAAAAGGCCACAGGCGCTTAACTGTTGCATTCCATGGTCGTAAATTAGAAAAGTTAGCCGACGTGGGACAAGTTGCTTTGATTTGCCATTTTGCCAACGTTTTATAGCCGTTTAATGTGCTGACATGTCGACAATTACAAGGCAAATTGCGTTGGGGGGCTGGCTGGCTGGCTGGCTGGCTGGGGGTCTCATTCAGCCTCATTCATGCAGCAGCCTCACTTCATGGAGAGCACATAAATTTAACCAATAATTTCATTGTTTCCACATGCGCTCCATTGCGCGGTTTTTAGCCGCTAGATACTCGACTCAAACACTCTCCTTGTTGTTGTATCTCCACGTTAACTTTGTTGTTGTTGTTATTGTTGTTGTTGTTGCTGTTGCTGCGGTTGCTGTTGTCAACAAAGTTTTGCAGACACAATATGTCTGTGACGGTCGTCCATTTGTCTGTCTGTTTGTCGTTAGGTTTGCTTACAGCTGCCAACTGATGTTGCTACTTTTATAGTTGATATTATTACGATTTTTTTTGTGTTTACTCTCCCTCTTTCTCTCTCTCTCTCTCTATATTTCTTGCTCTCTTTGCCTCTCTTCATCACCTATTCAAACACTCACACACACTCGCTCTTCCCCTATCTCTCTTTCTCACTAGCTGCCTCTTTTCAGAATCTGCGGCATATGCACAAAAAGTTTTGAAAAGTTTTCTTAGCTCCGTTTAGCTGCACCTCAAATACACTTAAATTTAATGCCAATGCGGAATCTTATTGAATTAAGCTGAAGCTGAAGATGTTAATTTCAAATTTTAATTATGTATTAAAATCTAACATAATAAGAACGCTTGAATTATTGATTGTTGTTCTTAAAGTTTTAAGTAAATTATTTTATTGCAATGCTTTTTAATTTCTTATTCGCTGATTTAGATTGTATGTGTCTTGCTGCAGCTCTTAAAAAAATCAAAGTTTGGTTTCGTTGAAAAGATATGCAAATCTAAGCGTTGGCGGATCAGCGATTCGATATATAGACATCGAAATAAATGCATTCACCTATCAGACAATTGAATGTTGATAGACTTAACAGATAGACTTAACAGATCTACTTTACTTTGCCTATCGCTACATGACCATATATTTGGTTAAGATATATTAAATATTTATTTTTTAAATTATTATTAAAACATTATAAGCTAGAGGTATTTACTTTGAAATAGCCTAAGTTGACTTCAGCTATAGCCTTGATTACCTTGTATATTATTTTACCTTAGACAGCTGCTACAGGAGATAGCATCTGCGCTGATTGCATATACATCAAACATTTACAAAATATGCTATGTTTTTCTTTTTGCTAAGCAAGACTAAGTTATATGATATGATATGATATTTTTATGTCTCATTAATTTTTTGTATTATTTTTTTAAATTTTATTTTTGTGCTTTATTTAATTTTAATTTTATTTATTTTTTCTTCTGAGCAAAGCTAATTTGAGTACTTTCTATTTTTGTGTTTTATTTCCCTTTAATATTATTTTAACAATATATATATACTCATGTAAAGCTTATGGAATTATGTATATATTATGTAGTGTTTAGCTGCTGTTTTGTAACTAAGAAATACATAGTTTTGCTGATTTATAATTTCTGTTTTTTAACAATATTGTAAATTTCAACGAATTGTGGGAAGAAACATTGAAAATATTTTATTACGCTGTCAACAACATAATAATTTCTCACGACAATTATTTCTTTTAGTTTGTAATGAATTCGCCTTAATCATCACTAATCTACATACTAAGTATGTATTCATGTAGGTCGATGTTTCTCCTCTAGTAGAGTATGTTTATAGTCAGCATTGCTGTTTTGTAGTTTTTGGTAGTTGGCTTTGTGGCTACTGCGGCGGCTGTTGCACTTCAGACGTTGCTGCCGTCGATGTTGGAGACGACATTTAAAGCGCCATGAATATGCAAAACTTTTGCACTCGGTTTTTATGCGCAAATATATAAATCTAAAAAACAGAAATGCATCGACAAGAATATTGTGCGGGGGCCTTGCGCTATTAGTCCTTCCTCGGAGACAGCCAATGTGGATGGGATGGGATGTGGCATCGCCTGCATTGGCAACTTCTGTTGCCACTCCGCGTAATAATTCTTCAATAATAACCGACCGATGGCGGGGGTCGGTGGTCGGTGGTCGGATGGATGCGGGCAATGCAGTCTGAGCAAAGCGTTTGGTGGTTAGCTGCCGGGAAGCAGGCACACACACACACGTACACACACACAGACAGGCAGGCGAAGCCAACTCCGTGGCGGCTATAAAATAAACACTCGCTCACTTTTGCCACAGCTCCTTGCATCGTGGCATCCTGTCGTCCTTCGCGCTCTTCATTGCCGCCGGCTGCGCGTTTTCGTGTTGTCTTCCGCTGCGTTTTTGTCGCGCGTTGCGGTTTAAGTTTTCTCTGCGGCTCAGCGAAATTTGTTTGCATTTGCAATGCAGAATTAAATTATTGCTTCCTCTAACACTCTTCGCACCGCGCTCCTCCTCCTCCCTTCTTTGCGGCACATTCTGGCTGTCCTGGCTGTGTCCCAACTGTCCCTCCTGTCTCTGTCTCCTTCTCTGTCTCGCCTGTCCTCTGACTGTCCTGGTTGTCGCAGCTGCTGTTGCGTTTTTTCTAGCTGTTGTCAGTTGCCGTTGCAGCTCTTGTTTTTGCGCACCACAGCAACATTATCGCTGGCTTTTCCTCACAGCAATTCGGAGCTCTGCACTGCGGTCTGCGTAGCATATTGATTGGGTCCCACAGGCTCACAGGCTTCAGCTGACATGGAGAGGCGTAAGCTAGAAAATTATTTAGTCAAGAAGCTATATCACACAGCCAGGCATACGTTGACATCCGCATAGACTTAAAAGCTAATTTTAGTTGCCTGAGATATTAAGTTTTATAAAAACTCGTCTCTTGGACTTAAGTTATTTCTTTCTTCGATCTTATTGTTGTGTGAATCCCAATTCAAAATGGTGCCGTGAGAGCAGTATATATTTTAAAACGATTTAGTGTTTAGATATTAACTTAAATCATGCCTGTTAGAGAGTCGAAATGAAACACTCCACATTTACCGAATTCAAAAATTGAACTCTTCTCTTTGTGAGAACAAAAATTGAACTGTTTATTCCTTAAAATCCTAGTGCTTATATACCTTAAAAATACTTCCAGGCACTGGAAGGCTATAATTAATTCCATGCACACAAGTGCACAGATGTTTGTCAAGTGTCCCTTTTCGATCGCTAAGCCGTTCTCACGTCTCGCGTTACATTTTTATTACTTGCTGCGTTGGTCGCTGCAGCTAAGGGATGACATGTTTATTACTTGGCTTCAGATAACGCGCAGGTTATCGACTATTGCCTATTTTTTAATATGTTTATATAAGTGGCATGTTCATGCTTGAACAATGCCAATTTAAGCTGCAATTAAGTTGGAAAGAGGAAGCTATCATCTCTCATCATTGCAAAGCAAACTAGTTTTTTTTAATTTTATATGAGCTCTAATTGATCACTCAATTACAAATACAGTTGGCATATAATGCGAAATTTAGGAAAACGTTTAAAATACTTAGAAAAATATAGAGTACTTGAAAAATTAATTACATTATTTTAACGTAAATATTATTGATTAGTTCAGGCTTATTATGAAGCTGTAATATTTTGCTAGTATGATCGGATATAGTTAAATTTAATATAAACTAACTAAAAATAAAATCTTTAAATAAAATCTTGAAACTTATCTATAATTTCGTCTGGAATTTCTCAATGAACATCATTGCGCTAACATTGAAATGGTGTAAATTATCTAAATTATCCATACAATTATTTTTTCCATAAAGATATCTTTTTAGGAACTAACTGTGTTAGCTAGTAAATTATGTCTTTACAGAGCTTTTGATACCATTAACTTTACCATTGAAAATTAAAAAATTACCATCATTTGCTATATTTTATTTATGGAGTAATATATACACAAGGATTTATTAAGCTACATTTTTAGTTGCATTTACATTATAAGAAAATCAAAAGTGAAATAAATGAATTGAATTGAATAGACAATGGAAAAACTTAATTTGTAAGTTGTCTCATTCAATTCAATTGAATATTTTTCTTACTGTGTAGTAAGATTCTGTGGCTCTTTGCCATGAGCTAAGCCAAGTCAGTTTCGGCTATTATAGCATCTTGTAGTCTTGGCTTCTACGTATATATTTAATCTATGAAAACTTGAAAGCAAGCAAATTCCTTAACGCGCTTTTGCTTATCCTGTTGCTGATCCGGTTGCTAGCTGTCGTTTATTTGCCGCTTTGCACTTATTTCAAATATTTGGCGCCACATTCTGCAAACAACATTTGCATGCATATTTGCCAAAGACAGAAAGCCGAGTCAAAAAAAATGTTAGTGGAAGAAAAACACAAGCTGAAAGAGGAAGCAAGACGAACGAGGTTTTTCTGATTTGTATGGGCTAAGAGAAATCAACTAACCAAGGCAGACAAGATGTCCGCAAGGCGACAACGCAACTTCCTCGGCTCGATGCGTGTCTCTAAATTATGCACAGCGCAAACATCGAGCAAAAAAAGAAAAAGAAGAAGCTAGATAAGGGCAGGGGTGAAACAGAGATTGAGCGAGAAAGAGAAGCGAGAAGAGTCCTGAAGGTAACAAGCAGCCAGAGTGCTGCCAAGGAAGTTTGCTCCAGCTTGCGGGCCAGCATGACCTGGCCTAGCCCGATCTCTGAACCTGCCCCTTTGGCATCCTGTTATGCAGTAATGCGGCGGGGCTGGCAGGGGGATTAAATATGTTTTTGTTATTTATGCAAATTCGTTTTCGTTTTTGTTGCCACTGCGAGGTGAGCGTTGCCTTCATTGTATTGTCAAAATGCCATAGCCAACAGCCAACAGCCAACAGCCGGCAGATGGATGTGGGGTGTGGGGCGTTTGTGGGGCTACAATAAGTGGGCGTGTCGGGTGCTAACCTGTTGGCATTTGAGACGCTTCGCTCATCGTCAGCTTGTTTATGTGCCAACAGTCGCGCACTTTTCTTTCAGCCTTTGGCCTTCTGCTGCATTTATTCACTCATTTTATGCAAATATCGTAACGGGCGCATTTTCTTGCTCATTTTCCACAACAACAGCAGCAGCAACAACATCAACTAGTCTAACAAAGTTGCAAACTTTGACTTGACATTCTCCCATACAGCCAAAGCTTCCACATATTTTATGCACGACAATAGTTTGAATAATGTATGCATTTTGCCCAGCTTTAACATTTGACTAACCATTTCTGGCCAAAACAAACCTCCACACATACAATCATACAAACATTATTTGGAATCTCACTCTGTGCACTCAATATTTGACACTCTCTATCCGAGGGTCGATCCTGGGGCTTATTACATTTTTATGTCATAATTTATAATGTGCTTGGGTCTTGGTGTCCAATAACCGGGCAAGGCCAACATATCCGACATATTATGTTATATAGTGGCGCTGCCAGCTGCCTGCCTCCTGCCTCCTTCCAGAACAGTAGAAGCCACAACAGCAACATTAACAACAACTACAAGAGCATGAGAAATTGCTAGCAATTTGTGGGGCAAAGGGTCAGAGAACCGTAGCAAGTGCCTGGGCAGCTTCATAAGCACAGAAAATACTTGAAAAAAAAACTTAATTAAAATTTGAGTTCAGTGTTTGGGGTATAAAACTGGCTAAAAGGTGCGATTTATTTGTATATAGGGTGTTCCAGCAGGCATGAGTACACAACTACAAAAAGAGGTGTATAATGCAATAAAACAATATTTGTTTAACTTTTTTATACTTTTGATTAATACATTCTGAAATTGTAAAGTTTTGTTCATAGCCAGAGTAAAACATAATTTTATTTCAGGCAAAGCTTCAAGCTTTCAGCGTGGGAATCGCATGGAAGAGCGTATATGACACCCTTTACCTATAATTATAGCTGTACATATTCCCATTAGTTAGGCGAGCTTGTTTAATATACTCTGGAGAATTGTACAAGGCTACGACAAGGACGAACTGAAAGGATTGACAATGTGCACTCGCCTGACAAGTTGTATGTGCGGTTATTCGTGTCAGTATCGAGTTCTCCAGTGTGCGTGGGCGTGTGCTAATTTATTTAAATCTCACTTGTAATTCATATTTTAGAGGCGACGTCGGATGCATAACAAGCAATGCGATCCTGTTAAATGATTTTAGCATGAGCAGCCGAGGCAAGGCAAGGCGAGGCGAGGCGAGTCGAGTCGACTAGTGCCTAAAACGACCTCCAAGTCACAGGATGTGTGTATGTATGTCTGTATGTATGTATGTGTGTGCTTGTGAATATTTGAGACATAAATTTAGTAAATTTTTGGTAGAGAGCAAAGTGTGCGACGTGTTGCTGACTCGTGCCTGGTGTAAATTTGCAGATAAGTCGCATTAGTTGGGCCCTCTGTATTGGGAGGCTGCTTTTGCTGCTGTTGCTGTTGTTGCTGTTGTTGCTGTTGTTGCGGCTCCTGCTGGGTTATTATGTACTTAACGAGTGTTTATTAGCATTTTAATTACCTTTCGGCGCGTGAAAGCTGCGCGCATTAGTCAACTTTTAGTCCTGGTTTCAGGCATTTGTCCCAAAGGATCGGCACCATGCAAAACTTTAATTATGTTTTTCAACTTTGTTAAGGTGGCAGAACAGCCCGCTCTTAACGCCCGCGCGCAATATTAGTTTCGTGTACATAATAACATTGTACACAAATCTTGTTATATGTACTATGTATGTATATAGTCTGTCTGCTTGTATAGTATTAGAATATTAATAAAAGTATTTTCTATAGTTAGAGTTAAGCTTCTTTGTAAACATATAACTAACTGTTACAATATGATTGGCATATTTTGCTATATTTTGATGTTGATTTTAATAGGATTTTGTATAAAGTATTTAAAAATCATGAGAGATATATTTCAAGCTTATGAATAAAGATTTCATTGACATTCATGTGGAACAAAATTAAAATGTATATAAGTTTCAGTTAAAATGTTAGCTCGCATAGCTCCAACTGGATATAAATTCTCTATCACTATAACTATATACATAGTTATGTGTACGTATATGTGGATATAATCTGTATGGTTTTTTTTTTATATTTTAATTCCTTTTCGGTTGATGGATGTGTAGTGGAGCAGTTGAACAATATTTGCATTGCGCTAATAAAAGCATTGGAAAAAATTGCAAAAACTAATTGGATGCGCAAAAACTAACGCGTCGAGGGGCATTGTGGGCGTGGCAGTTGCTTGTTAAAAGTTCATTACACTCATAGAATGCTTGTAAAGCGAGATGATAAATTAATCTACAGTGTGCAGCGAAGCGCGCTATTGAGTGGGCGGGCTAAGAGAGTGATGGGGAGATAGAGAGAGCGGCAATAAGAGACAGCTATAAAGAGAGAGGGAGAGAGAGTAATAAAGATAAAGAGGGAGAGACAGAAAGAGAGAAAATGAAAGAGAGAGAGATAGAGTGAGAGAGAGAGAGAGCTCATAAATGACGAGTTTAATTTGTATGCAAACAAGTTGGCGGCGTTGTCGACGCAAACACGACGATGACGTTGGACCTACAATAATTACATACACTGACACACACACACACACACACATATATACAACCTCACAGGCTTTAAGAAATACATGCGCACACATACTACATTTACAGGAAGTGGGTGAGAGGAACGCGGGCCGAGCAGCCATGATGGCTGCTAACTGTTTCCGCTTGTCGCTGACGTGCGAATGCCAGGAATGATGCATTACATGCCATGGACTCCAGTGTCAGCGCCTGAAATGGGTGAGCTGCGTGGCACAGAGGGGTTGCAAGTGCTGCCAGGATTTGGGTTTTAGTGATGAGTTAGTAAGTGCATTAGTTTAAGATGTTGTCCAAGCTCCGAATAAAAGAGTTGGCGCTTACAATAAGCAGATGTCTTAATATGAGATGAATTCATTTACTCGTTCACAAAGTTAAAAGAGTATTTTGGTGCAACTCGCAGACTGTCTGTAACTTTGCCGACAAAATAGAGAGAAATTAGAACGAGTATTAGAGAGTCGACTGCGTCCGACCGCAATGTTAGGCTTAAATTTATAATGAATTGCGCGAGATAAAAATTGTTAAGTGTGGAAAGAAGAAGCATGCGCGACTTCAATTTAAAATGCCTTGCATTCTTCAAGGAATAGAATGAATGTAGATTTAATATACTAGTATGGGTAAATTAAATATGGGAAGCTGCACAATATAGTATTCGTGGACAACTGGCTATACAATAGAACGATGAATACCCGTGGTAGACTTTGAAAATAGAATTTATTTGGAAGAAATGGGTTCTTCATCGACAAGAAGAATTGTCTACTAAAATGTGTACACTACTAACATCAGTACAGCATATATCGCTATAGCTCTTTCAGTATGTTTGTATCAAGGTGTTCAAGCATATATGGGCAATTGTTCAATACTAATTAAAAATTTAAAAAATTTTATTTACAAACATTTTTGGCCAAATGGCAGAGAGTAAGTAAGAATTAGGGTATTTTTTATGGATAAATAAATATGAATTCTACTTTAGGCGCAATACAGTATAGTATTCGGTGGACAAATGGCTAAACAATGTATCGATGAATGTCTATATACATAATTTCAAGCTTGAAATTTACGACAATACGATAAGTTTTTATATTATTTGTAAGAAGAATTATGGAATTTTATAAGGGTTTTAAAGAAATAATAATAAAAAGTGCAGGATAATTTTATTTAATTCGCTGTAATCCATTTCGCCTGTTTTAAGAATTATAAACACCAAGAAATACGATTAATAGTCACGATAATTAGTCACCTGATGCCAGACCAACAACAGAATAATAAAAATAAGAATTGTGCTTAAGATTTCATAAACTCAGTGTTACTCACAAACTCCCTTAGCTTCAGCTCAGAGACATGTGAAACGTAAAATAAGGAATTATCTGACTGTACATGATAAATATGTCACTTCTAATGCCTCAAAATACTTTCAAGATTCAAATATTAAATAAAGAAGTTTGGAACTTTAAGCAAACAGTTCGATTCAATTGAACTCACAAATCAGAAGGTGTTTAACTTTAACAAAATCTCAGAGAGCCCTAATAAAAAATAATCCTGTAGTCAGCCTAAAAAGAAGCTGCGTAGCCTTTAATCCTTTGGCCGCTGCGAAAACCTAATTGAATTGCCTTGAATATATTAGAGTAACAATTCAGCTTGGATTGAATATATTTGGAGTTGTGCGAAATCTGATATTCCTTTGTTTATGCGTCGTATAAGTTGCTGGAGAGACTTCAATTCGTTTGTACTTGGCATTGGGCGACCTTTTAATTGAACGCTTGCCAGGAAATGTTTCGGGTGACTTAGGCGCGCGTAATTAGCATAAACTTAAACAGTTAATTAGCGTAATAATTGCGTTACATGAGCAGCCGCAGCAAGCGAAGCGAAACGAAAATTGGATTGTGAAGCAAAGCGCTACACAGCCAAATACCAGATAGAAGCCAAGCAGCAGCAGCAGCAGGAATCGCACAATCGACAACACGAAGAACAACTAAAACTAAAACTAAAAGTAAAGCCAGAACTATTGGTGTCTTAATTAGCGTGCGTGTTCAATTAAAAGCGTGGCTGCCGCTGCCGCTGCCGTTGCCATTGCTAAGGGCGGAGTTGTATGTATGTATGTGTATTGAGGGGCTAAGTATGCCATTATCAGCTGCTGCTCGTTGAATTTATTTGCCAGACAAAACGTGGAGCTTCGAGCGAGAGCCAGAATGCCACTCATGAATTTCAAATAATGTCGAACACTTTGACTTTGACTTGCTGCCGTGCAATGCAATGCGATTGAGGGTGGCTTACAGCTACTTGCTTTCAGTTCTATTGTTGTTGTTGCTGTTGTTTTGCTGTTGGCTGCTTGAAGTCGTGATTCCAAACCTGATGCCTGGCATGCCAAAATCCAATGAAAGACGTTTAGTTTCCTTGGTGTCCTCAGCTCCATGGCCGCTGTCGTTGGAAGAAATTCGCAAAGAAAACAAGCAATGAAATCGCATAACTAACAATGAATTCCTAACTTGAAGCTACTTGAGGAGCCAAGCATAGGATGAACGTGGTCTGCACCATCTCACGTATTCCTACACTGCGCAGAATGTGCTCAGCTCAGTGAGTCGACTGTCGACAATTGAAGTTCCCAGGGATTTCATGGCAAAACTTACTTGAGCCATATTCTCCTGCGTTGCCCTGCTCCGAATCATTCTTATTCTATTTGTGTGCGCGATAGTCGCGATGCCTCTACACACCCTATAGAAAGACGCATCATATGGGGTATATTTATAGTATTTTTTTGTTGCACATGGGTCAAGCGGCATTATCTGAAATTATTAATAAGGATTCAGTAAATAAAATGTATTCAATCTTAGCATTTAATAAGTTTATTAGTCGAAATTTGCAAAACAAATTATTTCTCTTAAATATAAAAACTAAAATACTTAAAAATAATTTTTTAAATAAAAAATAAATAAAAATAAGATAATAGTTTAATATATGTAAGTCCTTATATGAGGTCAAGGGCTCCTCCTAGAACACATTATCAAACGGACTTCACTAAAATAATAAATTTCATAATATATTCCTCAGATAAGCCCAACTTACAGGGTATTCTATGATTGATTACTTCCATGCTCGAATGTAATTTGGTTAGTTGAGAACGCATTTTGATTTTCTACTGCGAATTCGATTGAATATTCAGCTTTACAATTCTTATTTTTTATTTTTTTGCTTGTCATGGCATTTGGCATGATTTTTGAAACATTGTATTTATAATTTAACGGTTTGCTATGACTCAGCGCTTGGGTAAACGTTTACCGTACGTTTGACGGCAGCGCAAAAACGTTTTCAAGCTTATCGAACGTTTGTAAACGTTTACCTAATGCTCTCGAGTTACCATAAAAGCCGTGTGAGGCATTGAGTTCTTTATCAGTTGGTAGCGAGTGCTGCAAGTGCAAGCATTGAAAAAGCAAGTTCTTTATTAAAGTGTGAGTGTTTTAAGTTATAGAAATCAAATAGCATCATGTCGATCGGGGACAATAAAGAACTGATAACTCGACTAATTCTTCAAGCGAATCAGGCAGAGTCTTTGCTTGTGGATGTCTTGAAAGAGTTAGAGAAAATCCAGCTTTTGGTGGAACCACGCTCGAAAAGGGAGCGCTACTCGTGTCGTTGTCGCGACTATCCCGACTCAGACAGTTCCATTGAAGAGTTCGCAGTCAGAAGAAAAAGCTTTGCAGTTGGGAAGCGAGATCGTAAACGCGATCGCTCTCGCTCTCGCTCTCGGTCTCGTGGCCGTTCTCGCGGGCATTCGAGGGGGCGGTCCCATGGCCGATCGCGCTCTCGCTCTCACACTAATGCACAGCGTAAGCAATTGGCATTGGCTGTGAGAGTTAAGTGAGGCGTTTATTTGATTAATAAATATAAATAAATAAATAATAATGCAACAAAATAAATCTTTCTAGTCACAAACAAACTGCTTTCATTTAGTTTTTGGGATTATTAGGTCTGCTTTCAATTCATTTTGCATAGCCATAAAATAAATATTGTGAGCTGCTTTGCTGGCTAATTAAACACATCAATATTTTTGTTTTTTGCTTCAATTCTCTTGTAGTTTTACTCACTCTCTTGCTCTACCATACACTTTGGATCGTTCTTAAATAACAATCATCAACTGTCGATGGCTCTAAAATCACATTGCTCTTCACTCTAATTGCTATTGGTCTGCTACCATATCAGAATCTTCAATGAAAGTTATTCAGCTTATAGTGGTAAAGGTAGAAGTCGACATTAATAGACATGAACCCGGCCAAGAACAAGGTGCTTCAACTCTTGGTAAACATGTGTGTAATTACATTTGCAAACATCGTAATTGTTTTTGTTTTGCTGTTGTTTTATTTGTATTCGCATTGTTCTGTTTACAGCACTCAAAAAAATAAGAGCTGAAAAAAAATAAAAATAAAAAAATGGAAAAACATTGGCCTCAAAAACCATTTTCCAACAGCAGATTTTGGGGCGACTGCGCTGTTGCTGCCGCTGCTCTTGACTGGTATTTCAAGTGCATGACGCAGCAGCCGTAGCAGTTGCTGCTGCCATTGTTGGAGCTCTTTGCTTTTTAATGTAAGAATGCCGCACATGCTGCACATGACGGCATTTCAAGTTGTTGTACACACACACATAAATGTACAAGTCTATGTATTGTGTTGCTGCCGTTGTATAGGCCACTCGGCCCGCGGCAACTGGAGAAGCAACTGCTCGAACACGCTGGAAATCATGTCGGTTCTTGTTGCCTGCCTGACTGTGCCACTGCCATCGCTATTGCGATAATCATGGCTAATGCAATACGCACCGCAAAACGCAGACAGATAGCTAGATGCATAATTTTAATGGGCTGCCTCAGCTAGGATGACTTGGCTTATCATCACCTCTAATCAGGGCAATAGCGCATAGTTGTCTGCCCGACAAGCTGAACGCAACAACAGCAACAACAACAACAACAACAACAACAACAGAGAGCAAATAGGTGCTAAACAACAACACTGTAAAAAATAAGAAAAATAAATGTGTACAAAATAATTCCACAGCATGCAGAGGACAAAAATAAACAAGCTGCCAACGGGCGAATGTTAAATCGTCTACAATGGCATAGAAAGCAAATATTATAGATAAAATGAGAGAGGACTGAGAATTTCAATATAATCTTTCAATTTATATAGTTATGGCTACTATTCATGAAATAATATAATTTATATATTTGTAAATACTTTTTTTATTTATTGCAAAAAATTATTTTGATATTATTAGTATTTGAAATAAATCATTTATTAAATGTCTACACCCTAGAAACGTATGCTGATAATCGACGTTGATTATTCTTATATTTAATTTATTTATTATATATATAATTTATTATTTAATTATTATTAAATAATGAGAGTTAAATTGTTTTATTAAACATTAATATCAAGACATGAGTAAAAATTATTATATAGAAACTTAATAAAGTCTTTCCTTTTTAATCATAATTACATTTTAGCTTTAAAGATATTTGTTAGTGAATAAATAAAAAAAAAATATTAATTATATAATGTTACTGACGATTTCTGTGATGTCTTTAAACGACAAGGGTTACTAAGCCCTATCCTTAAACTCTTCCCATCATAGATTTCTATCATGTTTCTAAGAAAGCAGAACTGAAAATATCAAAATAACTCATGAACAAGCTGACAAACTCACGTTTTTTTCTAATTAATTACGACTCTAACACTTGGCACTCAAATTGTTGATTTTCTTATAAAGCTTCAAGTCAGGTATACTCGGTACTTTTAAAGTGAAAGAATATTTTATCATACATTCTCTCTGTTCTCAAAATTTTAAGTTAAGCGTTCTGTAATAAATGTAAGTTTAATTTCAAAGTGTTTCCGTTTCTTCTGAGTTTAGTTTTAGTTTCATAACTTTGTAGATATCCAGATGTTAGAGCGAGTACTGTATTATATATTTGAGTGGGTATGTGCTGTTGTCAGATAAGAGTATCGAGAATATGTGGTAAAAATGCAGATTGGAAGACTTCTAAGAAGAAGGCTAAATGGTAATGGAGTCGGTATACTCAGATAGAATATTATAGATAGAATTTTACGGTACAGAAAAGAAAATAATACACATATAGACGATACATACTATTACAATTTGTAAATAGTTACCGCATATGTAGTCTTCTTTCTATTGTAATCAATATTCAATCAAGCTGAACTCAATAATTTTAGAATATTTTAATGATAACCTCATCCCATTTGGCGTTGAGCTTAGCTGTAATTAAATCGAACTCTGCATTTTATAATTAATATAAGTTAGATGCAATATTTGCAATATATTGTCCCCCAGTTTTTCAGATAAGTACAAAAAAATTGCTGTAGCACGCCCATTGTGCAGCTGTCATTTTACGTGTTGGCAGCGTCGACGTTTTTATGACACGCCATCACCGAGGAACACAACACGCCCACTCCAATACACACCCTGCAAGGCGAGTACCCGGCACCCGGCAACCGGCACGGAGCAAACGGAGCACACGGCAGATGGCAAGGCCGGGCCGGGTGCCTTACGGATGAATGCAGACAGCGAATTGAGCAAGGAAGGGAAAGAAATGCCCATGTTTGTATATGTATGTACACAGTGTACATTGGAGGCTGCAAGCAATTTAGAGTTGGGAAGCCAAGACGAGCAGCCTCCAAACGCCGAGCTAAAAGTCTTCGCACAAATTCTAATAAATGTTAAAGAAATTGTATAAGGTTATGCCACGGCAGCTGTGAATATAGCAAAAAGTGGCAAGCGAACGCATTTGCAGTGTTGCTTGGAAAATGAAATGAAAACTAAACGAGTTTTTGCTCGCCTAGGCAGGCTGGCAGGCAGTCGTCCTTGGCGTTTCTGCTGTCGCTGTCCTCCCTGTTGTCCCTGTCGTGTCCTGTCTGCTGTCAGCAAATTGCCAACGCACTGCCTATTCAGGGCGCTAAAATACGAGATATGAAAGTCTTGCGCTGCACGACGACACCAAGACGAAATTGCTGAGCCAAAATGGATATCGTTTTAATTTTTTCTATTTTGTATTTTTCTACTCTCTTCTTCTTCTTCGTCTCTCTGTTAAATTATAGCCGCAGAAGATGAAGCGTGGGTGGTTCGTTAACTGCGAGCGCGCTGGCTCGTCAGGTGAATTGCGGCAAGAGCAATTTGCAACGCCTTAAATTGGCTGCGCTGCGGCACGTTGCGCATACGCCGCATGTACATGCGACTGCCTGCTGTTGCTGTTGCTGTTGCTTGCTTGACTGACTTTACATAATGGCTGCTGATTAGTAGAAAACGCCTGGCTGGGTGGCTGGGTGGCTGGGTGGGGTCGCTGTGCGCTAGTAATGAGCCTGACCAGAGTTAATAGCGCCTGCAACTAAGTAGGGCTCAAAATACATAACGAGCCACTGCCATATGCAGCTGCCCGAAATATGTATATACATGCATGCATGCATGCGTGTGTGTGTGTGTGTGTGTGTGTGTGTGTGTGTGTGTGTGTGCATATACGAGTTTATGTGCAAGTGCGTACGTAAAATTCATGTCTCTATACGCACAGCGGCGGCGAGTGCGAATCAATAATGATGACCTGAATACGTACGTTGCAGCCGATTAACTGGACCTGCACTGCCTGCAACACGCCCCGAAATATGCAACGTGCAGCATGCAGCATTGTCAGCCTACTCTCCATTGTGGCTGCTGTTGTTGTGTTTCAATTTGCTGCTGCTGCTGCTGCTGTTGCTGTTGCTGCTTCTGTTGCTGCTGCTGCTACTACTGCATGCCGACTACACAATTTTTCATTTTCATTTACGCTTTCGACAGCTGCGTTGCGTTTACTCTTTTGCTTTCATTGTCTCTGCTTGCTTGCTCTCTGTGACTGTGTGTGTGTGTGCAGCACGCTTGATTGTTCAAAGCGCAGCTTTCAGCTGCAAATTTGTAAAGTGCCGTGAAGCTGTGGCAGCCTCTTACCTGCGCCCAGCGTTTTACTACGACGACTCTACATACACAACAGAGCCTCAATAAATAGGCCCATGTGTATATGGCTCTGCCTGCGTGTCTCTGCCCATGTGTATGTGTGCTATATTTATGGGACATGTGCATGTGCATGTGCATGTGGTCGAATGTGTGTATCCATTGCTGCTGCAGCTGCAGCTGCTGCTCCTATTTGTACACACTGTCCGTTTTCATTGTGGGTCATTCCCGTTCTCGTTGTCGTTTCGTCGTTTTTATGCTTTCGAAATCCGCTTTACTCACACACACACGCATACACACACAAACACATTCACAGGCGTGCACACACATATGCATACGAATGTACGCTACAGTTATGTACATGTTCCGTTCATGGTTTGCGCCAGTGCGTATGTATCGCGTATACGCCGTGTCGCCCATTGTGAGCCGCACCTCGATTCGCCGCAGCCTCCTGCCTCGTTGTCTGTCCATTTGCATTACTCATATACGATGTGCAACAACAACACCGACAACAGCTGCAAATGAAAAATAAAAATATGTAGACAAATAAAAAATCGCAAAATATTTATTCATTTATGCTGCAGACCAGGGCTGCCGCATAATGAAAGAACCTGCGTAAGATTTTTGGATTATCTGTCCTTTGGCGCATTTAACATTGAAATGAAATATATTGATTTATTATATATTACTTTATGGAAAAATGCATATATTTTATAAATTTGTAGACACGTGTAAGAAAATTGTTTAAATGCAATTATTACAGTTTTATATATTAAATATAAATATTTGACTTCGCTTAGAAAACCGAACTAAAGTATTTCATTCTTAATTAAATTTTAATAAAAATTTAATTTAATTTTTAAAATATTTTCTTAAAGTATAGAATATATATAATATTAATAACAATTGATACAACATTTTTCTAAACTATATATAAAGTATATATTTTATGAAGAGCTCGTTTCTATACTAAAATATTTCTATTTGCATTTATATATGTATATGAAATATATATAAATTAAAAGTGTAAAAATCTAAAAATCTTTAAAGAAGATTTAATAATTGAAATTCAGCAAAATCATAGTTAAAATGAAAATTAATTAAATATATAACATTATTTTTCAGTTCTTAGTGCATAATTGAAATCCTATTTAACAAAATTTAAATAGCATATTAATATAAATTTTATATGTAAATTGATTAAAATTCCCTTTAGAAATGTAGAGTTAATATTTATGTAGAAAAATATATATGTGCATATTTAATTTGGAGTTCGCCTTGAATTATACACCTATTGATGGTCTTATGTACTTGAACCCTTTGCTTAATCCTTTAATATGGGGCTTCTCGTTGTGCGTGCGGCCAGCTGGATTGGACTGACCGCATCACAAATCTCTTTTTTGTTCAGCCCTTGACTCCCTGCCCCACTCCCCATCCCTGCCCCGCTCTGGCCCACACTCTGACCAAACCTCGTTGTCAGCTTCTGCACTCTTTCTTCTGCTGCTGTGCAATGCGTTTGCTGCATTTTATTTATTGTACGCTGCATCTGCATGTTGTTCACCTCAGTCTGTGCGAGTGTGCGTTTGCGTATATATCTGTGTGTGTGTGCGCTTGTATTTACGCCTGCTCCAATTTATTTATTGTATGTATATTTGTTTATGTCGTATATAGTAGAACTTTCAACAAATTGAAGTTGCTGTTGTTGTCGTTATTGTTGTTTTCCGCCATTTTTTATTGGGCGTTGCCCGCTGTATCGATTGGGTTTAAGAGTCCTCGCGTGTGTTTGTGTGTGTGTGCGTGTGTGTGAATTGTTGCTCCTGGCTGATGGCAATGCATTTTCAATTATGCACGCACAAATAATTAAATTGTTTTAATTGTGCAAAACGAATTTTCCATGCTGTTAATTAAGGAGCTTCAAGAGCAGTTGCCCCAACCACTCGTAAAATGAGACCAAGTGCTTATCAGTTGAGAAGCATCCCAGCCACGCACACGATGGTATCTAGTGAGAGGGTCTCAAGTCTCTGGGCCTGGGCCTGGGTCCCATCAAAAGCATTTCTGTCCTGCCAATGCTCTGCATCTTCTTTATTTCTATTTCTATTCCATCGCTTTGCTTTCATTTCATTTCGTTTCGTTTTGAGCTTATCTAAAATTGCTACACACGCACACACACAGAGAGACATCCATTGGGAAAGGACGAAGGCATGTGTAGGCACGCAGCAAGATTAGAAAATATTAAGGTCAACAGGTTAGTGTGCTGAGCCCAAAGGACATAAAAAAAGGCGGCAACTGAAACGGCAAACGAAAAACTGTTTCAAATTTGAGTTGAAAGTAGGTTGGGTAAAACTCTCAAAGAAACCCTCATAAGCACACGCAAGCGTTGCCTCTGCATGTATGTGTGTGTGCGTGTGTGTGTGTGTGGGCGTGCGTTTGTGTGTATTTTGATTACTGCCTAATTTTGTGACGAGGCGAATGTGACGCTTTCGCTTCGGCCCTCTTCTCGGGGCATCTGCAGCTTCCTTTTGACGTGAAGTGTGTGTGGTTTTTACATGAGTGAATGAGAGATTCGCACCGACACCATTGCCCACCAACACAATTTACGTACAATTGCCAGGGCTAGTGTGTGTGTGTGTGTGTGTGAGTGTGTGTGCGTGTGTGCACAGTGAGTGTGCGTGCTGATGACGATGCCAGAAACGTTTCAGCAACACTTGTCGCAAAATGCCGCATTAAGCAACAGCAACAACAACGTGCGTGGTATACAAAGTCGCTAAAGCGGTCACCAGTTACATTTTCAGCTTTACTTTCAGTCACTGTCTGGCAAGCAGGCAGTCAGCCAGTCAGGCAGCGAGAGTTATAATGGATCTGCTCTGAAAGCATTGGTTAAATATTCTAATCTAATCAGTGCTCTTAATCGTTTCAAGTTAAATATATTTGAAATTTGTATAATTTTAATGTAATTGATGAGTTAATAAACATTTTAAATTTTATTCAGTTGAGAAGACATAATTTGACATCATTTAAAAGCCAATTATAAGATAGCCTACAAATGAGAGCCTTTGAAGAACATTGCTTATGCTTTATACAAAATATTAAATGGTTCGCCAGTCTCCTGGAGAAACTCTATTCAAAGAGTCGATTAGCTCATCTACGTCCATCTTCATCATTCTATTTATTCAGTATATATTTAAAAATGGAAACATTAATCAAAGCTACTTGCAAGTGTTGCGATCCACTTTAAATCCAATGAAATATCAAACTGAGTTCAATTTAAATATGCGATTGATTATTAATGGGTTCCCAAAAAAAAAAAACGTATATTATTTTTGAGAAATCAATAGAGTGGTTTAGTCGATGCATTTTGAGTTACTCACAGTAAAACTATAGAAAATGCATATAGATTTAGACTTATATTCGCCTATCATTTTGATGATTTGTTTAATCCATTGCAGCGTTTACAAAGCTGGAGTTGGAGCTAATGCCTTGTTGAGAAAGTCATTTTTAAACACAGAGCTTGTCGCACATATATGAGCAAGTCTTATACAAAAAGTCATATATTAAAACTGTTGTACAAAAACTCTTATAAAAAAACTCTTGTAAACGTCTTACAGAAGATTTTGTATTTAAAAATATTGTAAAAAAACACTTATAGCAGAACTCTTATATGAAATCTTATACGTATTACTCACTGCACTCAAAATGTTTTCTTTCTGTATTTAAGATATTTAATCTATTTTAGCTTCAACTGATCGTGGCTTGGCATAGTCAGCTACTCATATCATATCATATTCTCCTTGTTTGCATTCCCATTAAAACTTTTTAAATTTTTGCGCTGTGTATTTGCACACATGCTGCTACTTAGGGAAAGCGACTTTCCGCTATGCGACAGCACACACTACTTTGCACATTCACACACACACAGACTGCTGTGCATACGTGTGCATACACACGTGTTACTCAAACGTAAACCGCCGCACGGACAAAATGTTAGCATAATTTTAGGCACGAATGCGCTGTGCTGCGCCGTCGTCCTGATGCTGATGTGTGTGTGTGTGGATTTGTCTGTGTATGCGTTGTATGGAGCTCTACAACTACAATGATAGCGTTGTGGGGCTCGTTGTAAGCATAACTCAACGAGTCAATGACTTCTTGGTGGCGTCGTTGATGTGCTTTAATATTAACAACAACGCCAGTTGGCCAACACACACACACACATTCGCATCTCTATTAAGTCCCCTTCATGCGCATGGGGCGGCATTTGAAGAGCACATTGCGCATCAAACTGCCACTTACCGACACACAAATAAATTTGCAAATGAACACGTTCCAAGCAATGATGCTTCATGTGCTTTATGCCCCGAGTATGCAAGCAATGTGTGTGTGTGTGTGTGAGTGTGAGTGTGTGCGTGTGTATGTGTTGATAAGTGTGTCAACAGCTAGGTTTTTACGGTCCCCGTTGACTAAATCAGCAAATTGGCTACACTTGGGCCGGTGACTTCTGACTGCTTATTATTAATAATCATCTTTCTCTCGTGCTCTTTCTGCACTTTGCTTACTTCTTTTTCTCTTTTTGGGCTTCTGACTTCTGCTTGGGGAATGACAATTAAGCAGAACACAATAATAATCAGCCAGCAAGGCATAAATCAGTAAATTGCCATCAGCAGCAGCTGGGACAGTGGGCGGCCAGAGGGCGGCCAGTGGGTGGGCGAGAGTCGCTTGTGTCGCGGCAGTGCATAATTAAATAAAAGGCAACGTGATAAATAACAATCTTTCAGCGGCGACGCTTGGCGGCTAAAGCGAATCGCTAGGGAGATTTTTGCATTAAATTGATTAAATGCGCAGCACATGCAACATGATAACAGCAGCGGCAGCGGCAACAACAAAATTAAGCAGAAGCCGCAGCAGCATCAGCAGTGAAAATTATCAACTCGGAGCAAAAACCCGTCGAGACTCATAAAAATGTGCCACTTAGCAGCAATGGACGCAATGAGCTGGGTGGCCGGCAGGCGAATGTTGGGTACGTAGGCTACGCACATTGCGGCATAGCATAATGAATGTGTATGTGTGTATATGTGTGTGTGTGTGTGGTCGGGACACACAACAGGACATGCAAATGAAATGATGCTTTTGTTACTTCTCTCTTGTCATGGTGAGCATGCGCAATGCGCCGGATAGCCAAAATGGCGGACTGTATTTGAGACGAGAGCGAGATGAAATTTAAAAGTCAGGCAAGAGGCGAGAGAGTGAGAGATGTGCTTCGCTGTTGCTATTGCAACAGCAACATCATCAGCAGCAGCAGCAGTGGCAGCAGCAGTTACCGCCGTAAATGTCAAGTGTAATGTCACAATCAGCAGCAATCAAATACGCAAACACACGCAGACACACACACACAAACACCCATGGAGAGAGTATGTTGCATGCATAGCAAATGCAAATGCTAATACGAGCGAATGCAGTTTTGCAATTGCAACGTGCACAGGAAATGGAAATGCAACGACAGACATTCAGGCAGTCAGTCGGCAGCAGCAGAGCGAGGCAAGCTGAGCACATACATGCGACTACATGACATTTGAGCAAATATTTAGAAATTGTATTAACCATCAGCTATGGAGTATCAGCAGATTTTGCAGAAGACGATGCAGACCTGAACATCTCTCTATGATCAAATTAAATGCTCTAAATGTCATAAATAAATATTAATGTTATTGAAATTATTTCAAATATATTTATTGGATTATTATTATTTAATATCAATTTAATTGCAAGTTTTAGTAATCATTTTGAAGACCTTCAATGCAGCCTTTAACACTGCCCTTCCATAACACTTTGTTTAGTTTTATTCAACAAACCCTTAAATTTAAAAGAACTTTACAAAGACTTTTTGCAGTCGTGGTGAGCACTTTTAGCAGTTGCGAAATATAAGTTTTTATTTCATCCTTCTTTGAGAGTTTTTCTTTTCTCTGGTTCAACTATAACAAGTGAAGAGCTTGACACTTACTGTTAACGACTTTGATATACTCTTCACTCGCAATTTAAAATTATCTTAAAATTTGGCTTTTTTATACTCCATTTTCATGTAGTTCATAGCTTTGCTTAAAGTTTATTTTATTTAATTTTTTTTTATGTTTTCAGCTGGAGTTTGAAAATTTAATTTCGCAAATTTTATTTTTAACGTCATTTATTTGTAATACTAATATAAACATTTTATTTTGAATCAAATCCATTTAATCATAAGCTTCTCACTTCAAACTTCAAACCTCAATCTCAATCTCTCAATCAATTATTATTATTATACATTACTGAAATTTCAGTTCAATTTTGGGTAATTTAAACTCTGATAATATAATAAGTATTTAACACAAATTCATAATTTTATTAAAAATATTTATAATTGTCCTTTAATTTTGCATACTAACTTTCTTTTTGGCGATTGTAAACAATACTTTGTACTTTGGAAAAAATGCATAATAAAAGCTAGGCAAAGTCTAACAAAAAGCAAAAGCATAGCAATTGCAGCTTGGGTCAGCCTCAACCCTTGGCTCAAGTTTCAAGCGCAAGACAGAGACAAGGGCTTCGGGATCAGGGCTGTATTTAGTGGACGACGAGGGGGCTTGCCAAAGTGTTATTAGTTTTTGCGGTGCCCGCTCATAAAATGTTTTCTTTTTTCTCAAGTCCTTCTGCGAACAACCACGACTCTTTTTGAACAACTTTTTTAATAGTTTATTTTTTGTTGGTGTCTTTTTGACTATTATACAAAAGGGAAAATAATTAAAAATTCAAAGTGCCCGAAGTTGAAAAATGCAGCATAAAGTTGTTAGTTGGATGACTGACAGGTTGAAGCAACTGGCTTATGGTCAAACACGAAACTTTGACAGCAGGGATCTGGGTAAATTGAATTAATATTGAAAAAACATCTTATTTCAAAAGGAAAAGCTAGCTTTGCAATAGGGGGATTTTGCATACTGACTATTTTGGTCAACAATATTATTATATTTGTGTGGAAATGGCTTACAATTTCAATAAGCAGATCAAATCTTATGATAAAAATCAATTTGCGTAGTTTACGCTCTACAAAACCATCAACCTATTTTTATTTTGTTGTTCTTTTGCTAGCAATAACAAATGTTTGTTAGACATTGCTTTAAGCTGTTTATGTTTGGTTTGTAATGCATACGAGAGTAGCATTTACTCTATTACGACACACACATACAAATGTACAGTATACATATTATATGTGTGTGCTGGCATGCCTTTGTGTGTGTGTGGAGAAGGTTTCGTGTTCTCAAACAGTGCATCTTGGCGTTCGAGACTGTGCTTGACATAGTCCAAGCAATGCTTGAAAGCAGCCAGGCGTATGAATGTGGGCAGCCTTTCGGCGGATGAAGATGATGTGGAGTGGCTCTTCGAAGGATGGCCTGTTGATGGAATAGAGTGAAGCGAAACTTTGAGTGGATTGCAAGTGTCAAAGAGCTTTTTTTTTTCTTTTTTTTTTTTTTGGTCTACCACAGCTGAACAAGCAAGCCCGAATTGGGCCGCATTCAGCCATTGATCTGTGTGTCGCCCACTAGCTCTGGCCGCTGGTAATTGCCATAAAAATAATTGTAGCATAAAGCCCGAAGTTGTTTCTTTCTGATGCAGGATTCAGCAGCATTTTCACACAGTTCTTATAGCCTGCCTTGCTTTGGCTTCTGTTTTTCCGCATTGCTGCCACACTCTGGGGGCTTTTGCCGGGCTAAACAGCAACCGTCGCGTCTTCGGGGAACTCAAGTTGAAGTCTCCGCTGGCATTTGCCAACGTGAACGGCAGCTTGGCAAAGTTATTGTTCCCCCAAGTGCGTGCAGAACATTTATATTGGCCATAAAATATTTCTCATATATGAAAGTAGCACATGAAAAATGTCACACAAGCAGAAGCACCCACAGCCCCGCCCACACATACACACGAATATATAAAGTAAACTTGAATGGAAGCAGTTCCGCGCTGCAGTTCAATCAACCTTTCATGGCTTCGGTTTAGTGGGCAAATTGTTTACAAATGCAATAGCAATTATGCAATAATTTGTATGGGCAAATTAAAAGCAATTTATATGCGAGGCCAGCAGCCCCGCTGCGCCTCCCTTTGGTCGTGCAAAGTACAAAATCGATGACCAAATACAGCAAATATAAATCGAGCTTTTCAAAGCACAGGCTCAGTTGAGTTTCATTGCAATGGTGTCCAGGGCTCTGCCCAGTCTGGGCTACGACGATCCAGTCGAGGGCAGGTCAGTTCACGGGGGTGCTGCTACAGCTGCTACTCCTGCTGCTGCTGCTGCTGCTGCTGCTGCTGCTGCAGCCAACGCCCTATCACCCTATATCGCCCTCAACCTAGCTGGCGCTGATTGCATGCAATTGTATATGGGTGGGGTCGACGCTGCGTATGAATGACCAGAGACCACATTGCGAATGAGGGCTTTATGCTCGTGTTCACGTTGTTTGTCGTTTGTCTCTCTCTCTCTCACTCTCTCGGTCATTCTTTCTCTCTTATTCGCTCTCTTTGGGTCGTTTCTCCCTCGCACTGTCTGACTCTGACGCTGGGTCAGTCACAGTCACCCATCTGCTTATTTGTATGTATTGTATTAGCCAACATAATGGCCCCAATAGCAGCAGCAGCAGCAGCAGCAGCAGCAGAAGCAGCAGCAACAGAAACCACAGGCAGACAGGCCATTACTCATAACATAGGCTCGTCTTCTGAGTGTGGGTCAGGCGTGGCTTACGTTGCCGCTTCCGTATCCGGTTGCTGCTATTGCTGCTGCTGCTGCTGCTGCTGCCATCCAATTTTCAGAGCTGCTATGTTTTTGACACTTACAAAGTGGTTACGACTTTTGCTTTGGCATGTCTCACTTCAGCAACCGCACAACGAACCCCGTTTGCATCCACACACCCACACACATACACTCCACCACCAACCACAGCGATTTCCAAATGTGTGTCAAAATCTGCACACTTGGTTTACTGCATTCACCTTCATGTCGGCATCTCTGTGTTTGCCGAGCCTGCTTGACTGCCTGACTGGCGCCCAATTCTCATTGACGAGGTCAACTTTTAACAAAGCATTACACTTCACCAGAATTTGCTTTCATCAACAGGCTCATCCCCATCACATCGTTAGCCAGAGCAGAAGCCTCATCTCATGATTGAATTACTCTGCCATTCCTAAGCATGCGACCCGACCGCACATCACGTACTCTGTGCATCTGAGCTCTGTCTGCGATGTTAATGGATTTGGTACTTTTAAATTGCACTGCGACAGCTGAATTTCAATTTATATCTGACATTGGAGTATGAGTGAATACAAAATATTTTCCTTAATTTTAAAGGCATTTTTTTTATTTCATAATTTTCAATTAGTTTCTAATTTAATTATCACTAAAACTAACAATAAAATCTATTGACAAACAGAGATAAATAAGAAATAAAATTTTGAGAGCGTGACAGATATGCAGATATCATTAAAATTCAGGCAAACAATGCAAGAATTTAGTAGATAAAAATTCAATAAAAAATACAATTACAAATTAATGTTAGCGTGTGTGGAAAAGAAATTTATACCCAAATTTAACAATTGTTCTCTACTTATTAAATACAATATCTGTTCAATCATGAACATGTTATGCGTTGCCATCTCCTGATTCCTTCAAGTGAACTGCGTGGGAGTAGCGAATGATTATGAGCAGATTTCATTTACAAAATAATCGAGTTGATGGAGGTCTATGCTCAAATTACCCGCTGTAGGAAACCATGGCAATAGACTACAGTTATAACAGTCAGCGCCACATAATATTCATTATATTGTAGCACAAACAATATTCATGAACAATTCTACGCTGTGATATAGCAATTAATACCTCAATTTATCAATTATAATTTCTTTTATTATATAATCTTTTATTATATAATATTTATTATACATAATGAGATGCAGAAATCCATCAACCCAATACAACGTTACTCTACCCCAACAAAAAGAATGCTAAAATGACTGCAAATATATTCACTCAGCTCTACTGATAAATTCAGTGAAATAGGAGAAAACAAGTAAGAAGACTCTCGTCGAGACTGCTCGACTACGAGATACCCTGAACCCTGCAAAAAAAGTGAAACTCTTCTTCTTTTCTTAACTTCTTCTTATTCTCTGCTAACTGCGCAGTTGCTTTGGGGTGCGGGGGCTATACTTTGGACGCTTATAACTCCATTTCTGGACGGACGATCTTAATGAAACTTTGGGAATATGTTAATAGCATCCAAATATGTCGATATTATACAATATTATTAATTTGTATTAAATTTATGATTGCGTTTGATTAAATAATCTATCCCACAATTCACAATTTCCAAACTTTCCATTACCCCATAACCTGAAAAGAAATTACATGAGAAGAGAACGCGACTACAAAATCGTTGATGAAATGAAGTCCAAAATTTATGTCTTTACATAATCAAATTCTGATGCTTGCTATTCCAGAAGATAGTGACCACCGTGCTGTACTAAGCAGACAATGTTGCAATATAAGCGGAATTGTCTATGCCATAAGAATAAGCATTGGCTTGGGCTCAAACAATAAGAATTGTCTAAAAATTTCACGAAAAATTTCGCCAACACACAGAGCAGAGAGAGCTACAAACAAAGTTCAACTTAACAATTTTGCATTCGTGGATAAACATCGCTTATCGGCTTGCACCTAGTAGAAAAAGCTTTGGGCAACTATCTATGTAACGGGAACTTGCGCACTCTATTTAATATTTTATCTTATACCAGTTAAGTAAACGCATTAACTTAAATAGGCACTCATATGGTATTTTCATTAATTTTATGTATGCAGATCAATGCTTTCATTTCATATTATGAATTTCATAAGCCAAGATAACAGAACATCACACACTACTAAAATCTGATTTACCTCAGGTGAATGGTTTATTATCTTCTTCACTCTTTTATTTATATTAAGTTCTACATATTTAGTTATCTCTTTGACTTTAAATCTTTGCAAGACAGTATTGGTATGGTCATTTTGTTCTTTAATCAGTTGGATTATATTTTATGCAGCTCTTTATTATCCGCATATTACATATGACATTGTCATAGCAATTTTAATACTTTGGCTTTCGGAATTGATAATGCTGATTGTTGTACCACATACAGTACATCAAATGTTGTGCATTAAGCGTATGAATTTTACACACTTATAGCACCCAAGCGACTCGTAAAAAGTACCGCACGCAAATAACATCAGTCGGCGATGGCTGGCTGGAGCATGGATGGCGCAAGGGCGTGGAGGTGAGGTGAGGTGAGCGTCTCAGCGTCTGTCAGCTGAGCTGCTCTGGCATTTATTTGAGATGCCACGCGACAGCCACAGCGGTAGCCCACAGCGTGGCTTAAGCTCATGCCAAATGGCTGTCCATGTGACAGCTGAGGCATTTGGCGGAGGGTGGGGCAGGGCGAGGGGCAGGCTGGGAGAGGGATTGACTTTGGTTTGTGTCCCAGTCGTCGTGGCTGAGCGTCTTATTGTTTTGCGAGGAATACCGTAGTCTGGGCGCTCTAACAAGGCAGTCAAATTGTATTTGCATGCAAGTCGCAACAGCAACATGCCTGCAATGTTCCTGCATCCGGTTGCTACAAATATGCAGATGCTAGGCAACAGATACAAGACAGCAAAGCAACGCATACGACAGCCAGAACAGGCAGGACAGCCAGGACAGGCAAGACAGCCACGACAGTCTAAGTGAATTTGATGTCGAAAACTTTGAAAAGGGTAGCTGCAGGAGAAGCGATGAGGAAAGAAGGAGACGAAGCTGGGGAAGTAGATGCTACAGCTTAAGCAACAAGTGCTTACCAAATGCTCAGCAAGACGTAAGTCAACGTCTCTGGCTCTGCCGTCTTGTCTTTGACTGCTGCTTCCTCCCTGGGTAACATTTGCATTTTTGGGGCTTTTGGTCGTTCTGATTTTGTTATTTTTATTTTTGTTTTCCTTTTTTTTTTTTTTTTTGCGAATTATGTAAATGGCGAACTAAATTGAAATTTATACCAAAAACCGCGCTGCGGATTGCTTAAGCTAATTGAAACAACCAAATAAAGCTGCGAGTATCTCTCGCTCTGCAGCTTTCATTGCCTCTCTGTGAGCGAGTAGCCAATCAACTGCAGCTTACGGCCTGCAACAAACTGCATCAACTCGACATTGTGGGGTCAGCTGGCACTCTTTGCAATTAGCTCTGAAACGCAATTGCACCGAAGTGTCATGGCCGTGGTCCGAGCCATAAAAGGGAACGACAACTTTACGGACACTTTAGCTGCGTGGAAAATTATGAACTGGAGACGAAAGCCACCGAAATGTTAAGCAACTGTCGGCTGAATCACACTCGCCCTATCGCCCGCCAGGGCGAAAGGCGGCCAACAGCTGCTGGGCCATTTGCGCCAATTATAAATATTTTCAGCCATAAACAACATTCGTTGCCCGTTTCGCCATTGTTATTGTGTTTGCTTGTGCGTTGCTATGCCTTTATTAAATTACACTCAGAGACATAAATTGCCAGCTATCGTCTTTGGCAATCAAATAATGTACAAAGTATGACGCAGCTGCGGCTAAGACTCTAAAGTCTGTCTACGCACTGCACCATTCCCACAGACTTTGTATTATTCTAGATGAACAATTGGCATAAAGAGGCACGTTTTAATGCCAAGAAAGCCCATATAATTAAATTGCTCAACACATGCGTAGAGTTATCTTAGCTCATTATGTAAAGTTGAAGTTGAAGTTTCGATTTGAAATAATGAATAGCAATAAAAATGATGAGTTCCTTAGGATAAGAAATAATGCCGCTAATGGAAAATATGTGAAAGTTTTCGCTAAACATGTGTGCACTTGTATATGAATTTGATGTCGGTTTGCATTGACCTTTCGCGATCTCCGTCTCCAAATAAGTCTCATTATGCGAGCATCAATCGCATCACTCGTGAAATGAGCCTCTTTAAAAGAATATTATGGGAATAGCTCAACGCAAAACACTCAGACGAAGACGGAAACGGAACAAAAGCCATTCTCTTGCTCAGAGGGAAATTATAAATAAATAAGTAAATAAAATAACATATTTTTAGGTGCTGCGATAATGACATAAAACAGGTACGTATGGTGACATATGGCGGTGGCTGTTTGGCCAATATCATTCTCCCAACTTTATTTAATAAAAATACTAATGAATATAATAAGCATCAGCAAACTTGACAAGTAGAAAAAACAGGCTTTTATTAAAAAATTACATTAAATTACATTATAAAATTGACAGCAAAAGTAATTGCTTTTGTTTACTTTTTCAAGTGATTACTTTTGTTCCACACTATATATGCACTTTGTATATTTTTATTCAGTTCAATTTGTTTGTAGCTTACTACCTCAGAATATTTAACCTTAACTAGTGAGTAAATTTATCAATATATCATCTCAAATCAATTATTTATTTATTTGTATTTGTATCTTTTATATACTGCAATAGTTAAACATTATCTGATATTTTCCAAGTCTTTATGTAGCATTTTTAATTTATCAAAAATCAGTCTGTTCTACTATATCTTATCTAGGCCCTACAACCTGCTGCTGATGCTGAACCCCTGCAGCATCACTTTTATCCAACTAGACATATTTTATCATTAGGCTATATAGTCAAGTTCATAAAATTAACTCTTGTTTACTCTAAAGGGTAATCAAATTATATGGAGCTGCTTCCATTGTATAATAATAATAATACTAAATACGGCAAATTACAAACTGTCCCTGGTACATACGCGGCTCAACACTGCATAGAGATCTGAAGCTGCATACTGTCGAAGAACAGATCATCAGACATACAAGCAGTAACTCTGAAAGATTGATACGACATCAAAGCCTACTCGCAAGAGGTTTAACACCCGCCAGGCCCCTAAGGCGACTTAAACGGCAAGGCTTTGCCAAAACAATGGCTACACACTAAATACTATAATCATTATCTTTCTTTTTTCAATCCTCACAAATTGAGTGAGGTTTGGTTCTAATTTGATGTACATAAACTGTGATGTTAAAGTACTAAGCCTGACTGTACCGCTTCTTCACAAATAAATATATTGTTATTAAAAACTAAATCGATTGTAAGGAATTTAAATTTAAAAACCAATAAAATGTATTTCAGGATAGTTTTGACTTATTTGCTCCCCGCTACATCGTGCAGCTCTATGTATACTCTTCTAATTTAGAGGTTCAAATACTTTATTTACATTTTTCTAAAACACGTATATACCAGCACTCCTTTTTTTTCCTTTTTGTTTCAAATGTTTCATATATATTTTTATCCACAGTCGCGAAAGGTGCCTTTAATATGAATATTTTGACTAGGCTAAAGCTACAACAGATGTTTCACTTCTAGGCTGAACGACAGCAAGACAGATTTGTAAGCTCGTCAGCGTGACGCTAGTCTGCACCTTCCACCAGTCAGGATTCTCTATCCATATCAATGTCCTTTTGTCTCGGCCTCTGCACGCATGCTGCATACTTAATAGATAAAGTCGGCCGCATGGACACGTTTGTGTCTAGCTGGGCTGGCCAGGTCTTGGGGTTACCCACTTAGGAGTTATGCCAGGAATTTTAAGCATAATTGAGCGCATATTTGGCACTGCATTATTTAACTATTAACGTTCAATTGCCACAAGGATTTATTTCGCATTTTTCCATATCTCAGAGCTGTGCGCGCTGGAATGTTCCATTCATGTTCCATTCATGTTACCAGCTCAGCGGAGGATGGTGGATGGGCATTAGCTGAACCGAGTCGGTCTGAGCTGCACGAATTGAAAGGTAATTCAATATCTTAATATCCGCATAGATCAAGTGCAGGTACGTGCAGGTTTGGACAGTTTGACTCAGGCGCCGTTTAACGTGAGCTGCGTCTTTATTGTGGCTTCCTTCGGCTTTAAGCGGCATGGGGAGTATCGGGTCTACAGCCACTGTTTATGTTGGGGAGGAAGCGCTTGATTAGAGCCGCTTTGCATTTTTGTTTGGCTGCTCAACAGTTTTATGGGCAAACAGCGTTCTGGCATTTTGTCAGCCAGGCAGGCACTTAGGCAGTTAGGCAGTCAGGCAGTCAGTCACTTAGTCGTCGATTTGTGAGTGGAACTCAAACTAACTGCAAAGCGAAAGTGTTGTTGAGACAAGTTTTGGGAGCTCTTTGTGGCCGGACCCAAAACTTCTGCCTTGCGGCTATTATTATACATCGACTTTTTTCTGTATGTTGTTTCGACAGAAATCTCGTCGAAACTTTGGCAATAAAACTAAAAGTTTCAACGTTTATTGTCGCCAACTTGAAAGTTTAAACAATGAACCACAGTTCATGAGCTACATTTTTGTGGGGGTCTCTTCAGTTGCAGCTGACGAGCGCTCTAGTCAAGGGTTGCCAGCATAATTAAAGCCCCAGCTAAGTGTGCGATATAAAAAGTGGGCATAAAGCGTTAGTTTTTCGGTCGGGGCGCTCCATTATTATTATGAAAAAGATAAGCCGCAAAAAAAGAAAAAAAAAAGAAAAATTAAATTAAAATTTCAAATATGTACAGTTTGCGCATTATATAAAAGTAATAAAATATTTAAATTGCCGTTTGGCAAAAACCAAATTAAAAGCAAACGCATTGAAAATATTACGTATACGGGCTTATATTTAATTTAAAGCGGCGAATTTTATGCTGGCGTTGGCATTTTTATTGACCAACAAGCCCAGCCGCCCACCCAATGCGAAAATAAAAATAAAATTAAAACGGAATCCAGCCGTCGTATGCCGAGTCCAAAATACCCTGTAATTTACAAGGCTAGTCAAAGTATTAATATCCAAATTGACATATGAGAAGTGCACTTTGTATGAAATGTTTATGAGAATTCTATGAAAACTGAATTTAATTTTCGAGTTCATTAGGCTTTTTTATAATAGCCAACAGAGAGAGAGAGAGATTCACAATCAGTGGATTATATCTTAATCTACCTTCTGTGATTTTGTCGCAATATCTAAAATTTCATTTCGTTGCATAGTAACGGAATATAGAGTCCTTTACATAAGTCCAAGTATATACAAAAATATATTATGTTTCATATATCGTTTTAATGCCTCTTTTTTAGTAAATAACTTTTATTTATTTAATTTGCTATTTGCCTTCGCGTTCAGTGCAAACAAAAGCGAGAACAATTCATTTAAAATGTAACGTGCTCACCTACATACATACATGCACACATACACGCACACACATACACATCTATATATATGTAGAATGCAGATATATATGCATACGCAGCATCCACTCGAATTTGCATATAAAGTTGCCTGGCAACGGAAAGCCAACTTTTTATTGTGGCATATTTTTTGTGGTGCATTTGCGGTGATTTTATTTTCATGTTTTAAGGGGTTTTTAATTGATTTTTAGCGTATGTAAAGGGGATTAAAAATATCGTGTGCATTCAGGCAGTGATAAAGAATAGATAGATTAAAAAAAATAACAACAAAGAGCTCAGGGAAAAATGGTTTAATTTGTTAATAATGTGCAATGCAAATGATTATCTAATTTAACTAATTAATAAATAAATTGAATTTCATGCTCTATAAATACGTGCTTAATTTCAAGGAAGGACTGTATAATATATTTGAACTTAGTACATTTTTATTTGATTTATTTTCTTCTTCTCCAAAAGATCAAAACGAAAACTGCTTCAAGATGCTTCAAATAAGTTTATGAAACTTGTGCTTGAGCCTCAAAGCCAAAAGCCGAGCAAAAAAAACGTTTGTCATGTGCGCAGAGGGCACAGGGGAAGCTACAAACCGACAACTGGATTGCGACGAGCTGTGCATCTAATAAATGCCAAAAGCTTCACCCAACTATCTCAGTGGTTGCTGTTGTTGTGGTTGTTGGTGGTGCTGTTGCTGTTGCTGTCCTGTTGCTGCTGGTCGTGGACAATTGCTTAAGAAAGTTGGGAGTTGCTTTGCCTTTGGCTAAGCGAACGTAAAAACTTTCTGCTGCATTGTAAACAAACCCCAATACACAATTCAATGCGCTTCAACACGCCTTAATGTATGCTCCTCAGTGAAAGTTGCACAGTCAGATAAACAGAGCTGGCAATAGTTGAGTGCAGTGCGGCAGACAGAGATAGCAATAGACACGGGCTTGGGGAAATGGAGAGCAGCAAAGAGCTGCATATTATTGTATTAGTTTTTGTTTTGGACGAGAATTCCCCCAGAGTTTAAGCTCGCAATACAAGTGCCATGTGTTGCTGTATGTGTATATATATGTGTGTGTGTGTGTGTGCTTGTATGTATGACCAGATTTGACATGTTGATGTACAGCAGAGAGCCGTTCGCTTAGCTTGGCCCACACTTTGTTTGCACTTCAATCTGTTGGCAGTGTTCGGGCCCTGCCTACTGCTGCTGCTTCTGCTACTCCTGCTCCTGCTTCTACTCCTGCTGCTGCTGCTGCTTCTATTCCTGTCAATTGGCCATCGGCATTTTGTTTGCCGAACATATCACAAACTTTGGCCATACTCTTTTAGTGACGGCCGGCTTGCTTGTGTGTGGTCTTCAGCTTTGGACGCCTGTTCATTATAGCTACTGTATTATAATAACATGCTTATCGACTCGGCCTGGCCATTGAACTCAGTGTGGGGTAAATTGAGCCATCGACAAAAAAGCATTATCCACATCTATCTCATATTCCATAATAACAAATAAAAATGAAATTAATTTCCGTTTTGTCTGCGCCAGCGCCTACGTTTTCGCTTTGCTACTGACGTCGCATATCTAATAGCGCCCGTAGCGGAAATGAAACTTCGAATACATTGGAATACGATTTAATTGCGTGTAATTGACATGCGCTTTGAAATATCAAACGGACTAACCGCAAAACGGATGCTATTATAATACTCGCTCACAAACTGCGAGAGCGAGAAGTATATTCGATTTGCATGAAAATTAATCAAAAGGCTATAGTAAATAAGTCTCTAAAGTAAATATCTCTGTATGGCAAATTGAAGCTGACTGCATAAGCAAATTAAACTTAAATATTTTTGTATGTATTTAATAAATGTGAACGAGTCTTTTACAGTCAGTTACGCTCACTTGATATCACATCAAGAACAGCCTATGATCTGCTTTTGATTTGCAGTGCTAGCAAATAGAAACAGCTTGGTTAAATGCTTAAATCTTTAATGGAAATAAAATTCAAATTAATTTGAGCCTGTTATTGGTGAAATATTTGGCATAGGTTATCAACTTATTTACGCTGGCATCTGTGAAAGCTTAATTAAGTGAAATATTCGAGCTATTGTTATCATTTAGCCAAATCATAGTTGGCTTGTTGTAAATTGCTAATTGTGTGCTTAGTAGCACCTGCAACAACATTTTGTTGTCTTTTTGTCATGGCTCGTGCGTATTCATCAATTGGCCAGGCTCAGTTTGTCAAGCGAATAAATTAGCTGGTCAGTTTCAATGTTATTCCGGCTCGAATGCTCCAAAATATATATGTTTATCTTCAGACACACTCACACACACTCAAACACAGTCACATACACTCACTCAAGTTTCTGTCTATCGAATTGTGAACCGCTGGCAGACAAAGTCAATTTACCTCGAACTTTTGGCTAATATCCTGTCGCCGCACTGACAAAACTATTTTCAACGTACTATCAGAATTGTTGTGATTTTTAATTGCTTTTGCTGGGGGCGGTTGAGTCTTAATTATAATTTGAATTGCTTTTACGATTGCCCGCAAAACTACGGCAATTATTTTGATTGCTTTGCTTGGGGCTTTAACATTTTGGTACGTAGCTGGGCGCTGTTAAGACTTTTGTTAATGTATGTCGGGGCTGTTAAAAACTACGAAATCGTATACGTAATAAATTGTCGAAAATAGCTTTTTATGCTCATTAATTAGAAATACAATTTCCTCAGGCAAACAACAACATCGGCAGCAGCAGCAGCATCAGGAGTAACGACAGCAGCAGGATGTGAACAATGCTCTGGGGCTTTGGCTGACACCTGAACAACAAGAGTCGGTTACATCCGGTCAAAGGACGACCAGCTGGGCTAACTGATGAGATTAATTAAGGCAGAGCAAACAAAAGGATTTTAGTTTCATGTATACACACTTGGCATTTTTGTTGTTGTTGTTGTTAGATACTGTAGTTGTTGCTGCTGCTGCTGCGTAGCTTTTGTAGTCTGACAGGCAGCAATGCGTATGCCTGCTGGCATTTTTATTGACAAGGACACATTAATTACTCAATGACATTGTAATCAAATGTAAGCATTGCCTGCGAGCGTTCCATGATTGTTGTTGCTATTATTATTCAAGTAGTTCCTGTGCGTGTCTGCATGTTAAAGTTCAACCTGGCTCTGTAAATCTTGCGCTGTCAATATTGCGTATACGCCACCCTCACTCAGTAATGTTATGTAAGGCGCTTGTTTGCCTACATAGCTTCCACTACGAGCCTCCCATGGGCACCTGAGAAGGTGTGTGTGCTTGCAGCGTGTTTTATTAATTACGTAATTATGTAGCAAATTAAATGTTCGCTGTGCAAGCGAAGTATCTCTCGTGTTATATGGAGCAGAATGCATGTATGTATAGAGCTGGAATGGATTTCAGCTACTCAAAGTGTTTGCCCCATCGTGTGTATAACCAAATAGGTTAGCTTGCTTAAAAGGGTAATATGAAGTGACACAGTTGATAAAGGAATTGTGTTAGGGCTTTACATGCACTGCTGGACACTCGAGAGCTTGAGCTCACATCACACAGTCAGCAGAATAGTATGTGAATAGACCATAGTTTGAAAGTGAATTTAAAAATAAATATATAAAAGATAAAGAATGAAGATACAAAGTACTAAGTTATATTTTAATGGGCTGATCTACACCCACAGCAATTTTATTTAATTCAACTACATTATATACATGTACATATGTATCTAAATACATATATGTATATAATATAAATATGCTGCATCGGTATGTGGTATGTCGTATCGGAATATTGTAACATGATATTGTGAAATTAATAGAAAAGTCTGTATTCGAACATTAATAATTATGTTTAAATTTGTCACGATTTTCTCCCTCTGATGCGCTAGTATTAGTGTGAGGCGGAAAGCTTTGAGAGCTTATATGTACGTATAGTGAACGCTTCTCATTTCTGGAGTTCATTCTCTAATTCTCACTCCATGAGATAAAAGCAAAGATTATTTTCAATGGATGTTGTCCAAAGAGTTGCTGAGTGAGAGCGAGATGGCTATTTAGACTGGGTTATTCTGATTGTCAGTGGATAAACTGAATGGTCAAGAAAGTGCCAATCGGGTGACACTTTTAAGAGTATAAAATCAAAATAGAACCATACGAAAATCAATATATTTTGGTCAAACAATTGACCAAAAATTCCATTACTTATATCTATCTAATTTCAAGGGTGAGATAATATACATATAATAGTAGTATATTTCTTTTTATGTAATTGACATTACTAATAATATAATAAATATAATAATATACTAATTTTATACCGATATTAAGTCACAGATTGCTGCAGACAGTGCTGCGATATATCGATAAGCTGACAGGGCTGCAAAATTATTTGTTGCATAATTGCACTAACCAGTTGAAATTTAACAACTGTCAAAATTTATGTACATATTTATAAAAAGTGTCAAGGCATCGTAAGAAAGAAAATTCTTCTAGAGTTGCCCTTGAAAATATGACTAGCTCAAATTTTCGCAATGGAAATACCTCTACTATTCTTCTAACATTACCATCATTACTATATTAACAGTTCCATACCTAGTTGAACGATAGAACACTACTCTATATGGTTATCTCATTCTAACACATGTAATCGAAGAAAGAATGACAAAAATCTGAGGAATGAGACAACATTACCACTGAATTGAACTGAGACAACTGCATAATACGATTTACATAAATAATTCTAATTTTTCAATCGATTAATTAAAATGAATTTGAGCTGATAAGTCAGATCTTGACTTGCTTTTACAGTGAAAGGGAAATCTATAGGTAAGTGAATTATATGATATGATTGAAGACTTTAAGCTAAAACCATGTTCATTCATACACAAGTCTTAGCAATTAGCTAGTGGATTCTATAATTAATTACAGGTTGGCTGACAGCATAACTAACACTGTGGCAGGCAGTACGCAGCGAAATCTGAGCCAAAGTTTGTTAACTCTGAAGTCAATCACACCTGAAGCAGAGCCGGCGGGCCGTGGAATTGAGAGCGAGCGACCTAGAACGGGAGTTCCCTGCCGCAGGCCCACGACCATAAAAAGTTTCTCTTGGCATCTGCGCTACGCCGTGTGCCGCACTTGTCTCGTTTTTCGCTGGCATCGTGCCACAGCTGCGACAAGAGGTAAAGTTGTTTAAGGGTCGCTCCGCTGGTCTTGGATTACGGCGAGGCAGCACGCATTTAAAATCCAAATTAAATATTTCCGCATGAAACAAAAATCTTACAACTGATTTAATAATCCTGCCTCGAACGGCAGATGTATGTATGTATGTATGTAGGTGCCAGATGTATGCAAATGACTGCGGGGCAAGTCAAGAAGGCGGCGTGCGTGAAATGCCACAAATATATGTATGTGTTTGTAAGAGTGTGTGTGTGTGTTTGTGTATGTTTAATTGTCATGGTAGTGCAGACAGACTGGTTATTACTGCGACTCTTACTTAACATTCGGGATGCGTTGAAAATTTTTAACATTAAACAAAAACTCCAGCCACGTCGCTAGAATAATTGTGCTGTTAGTTGCTTGCAGCGCCGCGCGCTCTCTTGAAAACTTTGTCCTAGAGAAAAACTCATTTGACTGTCCGTTGCGCGAATGCCAACAGTTCTCAGCTGCACACCTGGAGTATGTCGCCTGGATTTGCCTGTTTCATGAGCGAATTCAGCTGCTCGCATTCAGATTTAAACTCGCATTGCAACTCCAACTTTACCTGCCTGCCCCGGGGCGGGGCTGGGCAGGGCAGGGCAGATGACAATGAGGCGAATGCCGCAGAAGCGAAGATGAAAATGTTGTCCCTTGCCTCAGCAGCCAGCCAGCCAGCCAGCTAGTCTCACCTCGTCCTGCCCGCATCTCCCACATCCGATTACCCGTTGCCTCATTGCCTGCAGTTACAACTTGCTCATGCAACGACAAGTTGCTCGTCCCGGCCAGGGCAGAATGAAAATCATTTGCACGGTAAAACGTTTTTCGGTAAACTTGACTTGACTTAGATTGTGGAATATAAAATAAAATTACCAACAAATTGAAAATTGCATCCTGCGTGAGCGCCAGCAAGGGTTCCTGCCAACTAAGCGTACGCCGTGCGCCTCGTCCTGCCCCCGCTCAGCGTCGGTGCACGAAAAACTTTTCCATTTTATATCCAAGGATTATTCAATGAATATAAAATCTTGCAAAATTACACATATACCCATGTAGAAAGTAACTATAAGTTGTGGTCGTGATGTTCCAGCGGTCGTGTCATGGGTTATGACTGTGGCTGTCTGTCTCTTCAGATGTGTGTGCGTGTGTGTGTGTTGGTTTCGGCAACTTTGTGCACTGCGAGAAATTACAAGTTAACTTAATTGCACTTAACTAGTAAAATAGATACCTATTGTGCCAATGAGTAGAAAAGTAATTGGAGTCACGTATTCTCCTTAATAAGTGAAGGGAAGAATATAATTAGAGGAATGTAATATAACTAGATTATTGAAATAGTTCTAGTATGCTTTGAGAATCGTTCGAATCGGAACTTGATCCTAGGTGAAATAGATGCCTATTGTGGCAATAAGAGTAGAAACGCAGGCCTTTCAATCAGTGAGCACGTCTTCCCATCAATTAATGAAGGGCAGAATTGGAACTAGCTTCGTTGAGCTGGCTTATGAGTATATGAAATGTTTTAGACTCACTATTTTTGTTGTTTTTAAAAACATAAGAAGCTTGCTGCCTGTTGAAATGAAATAGTTTGCGAAACTCTGAATGCAGCAGAGCTAAGCTAAGCTGAGCTTGGGAACTATATCAATATATCCTTGTGATAAATAGTCCAGAATTATATTTTGCTTTAATTTCATGAGATTAAACATTGATATGGACTTTACAAAAGAATATCTTTGACTTCTAGTGAGCGCACGCAACACCTTTATTATATAAACAACTCAACAACTTAGAACGCGCAAGGCATGTTGTTCAGATTGAGTGAACTTGTTAGCTTTCCGTTGTTGTGCAACGTTAAAGTGGGCTACAAACTGAGAGAATTTCAAAGACTCACATAAATTGACGCTGCCCTCGGGCTAGCTAAGCTCAGTGTAGCATCTCAAATTCGCTGCAATTTAAGCAACTTACTTGCAGTTTTTGTCGCTGCATTCAACGGCAAAACGAGACGCAGAAAGTTGAAGCAGCAGCAGGAGTAGCAACAGCAGCAGCAGCTGGCAATACTGCCGCAAGCGCAATCATAAGCCAACACCTAAGCACGTCAACAACTCTGGCAGTCCCCAGGTACCCCTTGCTGCCTCCTGTTGCTGCTGCTGCTGCTGCTGCTGCTGCTGCTAACGCTATTTAGTGTAAGAGCAAGCGAAACTTCTTGCAGCTACTACAAGTAAAACTAAAATTTGCCAGATCATTGCTTCCGCTACGTGTAAGGATTCACTGAGGCTGCAGCCGGGGCTAAGGATGCAGTTGCTTGGCACAGATTTCATAGTCCTGGGCACGGTTGTGCCGTGCTGCATACATAAGCAACTGCTGCTGGTTTTTTGGCCAACTGCAATGTAATGTTATAATGCATATTGTACGGCAAGAGCGGCCCATGTTGTGATTGTCACCAGTAAAAAACTTGTGCCTTGCACAACTTTCTGGCCAAGCTTGTGTTTCTGGCCCTGGCTTAGTGGGCGTTGGCCCGGGGCCTTTAAGCCATATGGCGAGGCGTAAGTTTGGCCAAATTAAATGTTAATTAAATTTTTAACAGGACATGCAAAGGCCACTTGCCTGTTGTTCAACAACTGTTACAATTCGCTTAGAATACCCTATTTCCTAAAACGGGACAATAATGGGGATTTTAACTAAAGAATGTGTTATTTATATAAATATAGATGGCTTAATATGATATTATAACCAGGTAATGTCTGGACTCCAGATTCACTTTGGAATACTGACTGTTGGGCAAAGAGTGTTAAATACATGGATTTCGCAAAGTCGAGCATTTCAGCTTAGTACTCCCTCTCTCTCTCTCTCTCACTCTCTTTCGTACTGTTGTTCTTTTTTACCACTGCAGCTCGCTTTGAAAATAAAGTTAAATACAATTTCTGCACGGATTGCCACTTTACAGCTGGCAAAGCTGGCAGCGATAATCAGAGAATACAGCTTATAGTAGCTACGGCACAAATGCGGACTGCTTGCTACTTGAGCGTAAATTGCATGGCTCTGGCACAAGGGCCTGGAGTGAGAATCAGAATCGGAATCAGAGTCAGAGTCAGAATGAGAACCAGAATCGGAGCTGGAGTGGAGGTCCGAAACACACAAAGCCGTCCAGTCAGGCGGCTAAAGTATGGGCTAAGGGTAGCTCAGTGAGAAGCAAAAGCCAAGTCAGTCAGGCAAGTAAGCAGTTGGCAGCAAACATCAACCAGAAGCCAGTGACCAGTTGCAACTGCAGCTGTAGCTGTTGCTGTAGCTGTACCTGCAACTACTGCTGAAACTAGAGGAGTTTCAGGTCCGGCTTCAGTTATTGAGGTAGTATAAAACAGCAAAGCAATGAATGGTTAATCAAGCAACCGGCCTGAACAACCTGAACAGCTTTTGGCTTCACTTTGCACTTTCCAGTTGCACTTGTTCGAGTGGAAAGAGGCCAGTAATACCCATTCCCATTGCAAATGCAAAGTAAGTACATCTGTATATGTATGTATATTGAGCATAATCAGCCAAGAGAAAGAGGACATAACCAGCCTTTAAAGGATTTATAATTAGTAAGAGAGTAGACGAAAACTCGAGACAGTTAACTGCCAAGGTGAGTAGCGAATTTACTTGATCTGCTAATTCTCACAATTCAGTGTAACATTAAATTAAATTGTGATTACTTACTGTCCATTCGATAAGTATTAATTGCTATTGATAATAGTAAATATATTTGTATTATATATTCTAAACATGTATTTAAATATTTATTATAGAAGTATAAGTATTTATTTGTGTTCACGGAGAGAGTATATCACAGTCGAGTGATTAAAGTTGAATGTTTTCTCACTTTAAATAATTGCATATTTTCCTCGATTGTGATTGAGAATTCACATAAATTAATTACTGCACTTAATTGGCAGCAAATCATCATAGGCCTCCCCTTACCCATATACAGCAATGCGAACAATACATCTCGATTTTTTATATGCTCACAAAACGTAGCTAATAAATGGGAATCAACCCATTTCTTTGCTGCAGACCCAACCTCTCGACAGTTTAACTATCTGTTAAAAAGGAAGGGAAATAAACAGAAATAAAACAAGAAACTAAAAATAAATTCCAGTTTTTATTGGCTGCCAAGCATGAAAACGTTGAATTTCTATTAAATATCCTGCGCTCACATCGTATACGTAATATCAAATTACGGCGCCGGCTTAAAGGCAAACAAACAAAGCAAAAAATAAAAAACAAAGAATAAAATAAAAAACAAAACAACAAAGGTAAATAGCGAAAAAAAAGAGTGCAGCAAACAAAAACGCGCGCATAAAATAAAATGGAAATTACACGGAGAGAGAAAGCGGGAGAGATATAGAAAAAACCTGGATGTGGGCGATGGGAAGAAGGATTCATATACGGTATGGGTTCGGGGAATCGGCGCGGTTGGCTGGGAACGAAGGTGCTTACGCTTTTTTAATTACCTCGTTTAAGCCAACGGGGCCTTGAGCTTCTATGTGCGAGCGTAGTATGTTGGTATTTGTGAGCTTTGCTGTAGTTGTATTTAAGTGTGTATGTATGAGTATGAGTGTCTGTGTGTCCTGCTCCTCCTGCGTGTGTGCGAGTGTTTGTGCGCGCTTTTATCAACTCGTTTCGCCGTGTTTTACTCACTCGCAGACGTTGCCATAAGTTTTAATTAAAATTACTTTGCTCGCTGTTGGCTGACGGCTGCTGCTGGCTGAATCTCTCCCGTTGTTGTTGCTGTTGCCGTTGCTGTTGCTGTTGCTGTTGCTCTTCTTGTTGGTATGGATGTTGGTTGAGTGTTTTGCCGTGTGCTTTTTGTTATTTGCTGTTTGGCCGCTCACACTCGCCAGCTGTGTGCATGTATTTGTGATTGCGAGTGTTTTTTGTGGTTTTTTGTTGCTGTTGTTGTTGTTGTTGTTGTTGCTGGTGCCGGCAGTTTGTTTTTGCGGCCTGCGTCTCTGACATTGCCCCAGCAAATGACAATGGCGGTCGCGGTCGTGTTCGCGTCGCAGTCAATGGCCGCTGGCTTTTCGCTGCAGTTGTTGTTTTCATTGCTGCCGCCGCATACTTTTAGGCCGACCGGATATTAAAAGACCCGCGAGTTCCTAAATACATACATAAATCAGCTGTTCTGCAAAACACGCTCAAAATATTAAACAAAGCTATGTAAAATCATTCAAAATCAATTCAATATCTTTAAAAATTGATGTTTTCGAGTTGATTCACCACAGTATAGGTGCTCTACAATTTACCTGAAGACTTTATATGTGATACTTTAAAATTGTTTTTTTTTTTACTTGTCACGTCTGCAATTGGCATAGAAGCTAATCAAGCAATAGCTGTTAACTGTTAACATATTTTTGTAACAGTAACAGAGCAGTCAAGTTGACAATTTGATTTTGTCAAGCTGTAGAAGAAACTAATTCCGTTGATATTTGAGGTATATATATGAGTACGAGGAATCAAAATATTTTCACTTTAAAGGCTGTAGCTCACTGAATAACATCGGTTCGGCTAAATAGTAAAAAAAAAGAGATTTTAGTAAAAATTTCTGGCTCATTTTCTAAATTAAATTCGACTTATATATTATAATGTTTCTCAGTAATATTGTTTCACAGAAACTGCCATAATTGAAGAATAGGTAAAAATAAAATAAATAAATAAGCAACGTAAATTGTTTTTCTCGAAGTCATTGAAATTTATGTGTGTACCACAATATCGTTGGTGCGAATGTGCTTTTATCGTTTTTGAATTTGAATGGCATGGAGAAAACATTGTCTGCTTTTATAAACTTATAAGTAAAAGCAGAGACCGTAGAGTCCTTCGAAGGGATCTCCTATGTTTTGCATTACTTTATTTACTTCATTATCTTAAGTAGGTCTGGATTATTCAATATTGGAGGAGTTTGTGGATTGACTTCATACAGAAAGTGATGCAGTAACAATAACGGCAACAATAACAAGAAGGACGAGTGCACCCGACGCATCAAACCAAACAAGCAACCGAAAGCTTTGCAACCAGCCAAGATGAGCATTGGCCGCAGCGTGATAAAAACTCTGACATAAGCCCAAACAGAGTAAAACTTAAAAGATGGTGTTACATAGATCTAAGCGGCCAATAAGGAAACTTTGGGAAAGCTCAATTGATGCCTAGTAAACAGAAGAAGAAGAAGCTATGAATCTTAAGTAGTATTGTCAACTTGATATCGGGATGGAAAATTTTTAAAACTTAATTGGTTTGCGTAATTATTACAATAAAATAAAAATAAAATATGTATTCGAACCCATTGAAAATGGAAGTTAGAATATACTAATTGTTTTGTTAAATGTATGTACTGGCAGAATGATCAGGATGACGAGCTGAGTCGGTATTGCCATGCTCGTCTATTCGCCTGTGTCACCGTCAGTATGAACGCCGATATCTTCGATATCTAAAACCACAGAAGCATGAAGTTGCCGTGAGTTTATTTTATTTTTTCCATAGCTCATTCCATTTATTTTTGGTCGATAGTAATCGATAGCTTGTGCTTGAGCATGAAATTTTCATTTTGCTATGTAGGCCCGTGTGATGAATACGGGGTGTTTGGTTGGGCTTATGTCGATGTCTCCCTACATTGCGGCCAATGACTTTGTGGGCTGGGTGCAAATCTTTCGATTGTTGGTTTGGTACGATGGGTATAATTTCATTCTTCTTGTTGCTCTCGTTATCGTTAGTTCACTTCTTCAATATTGAAGTGGTACATTTGAAAGCATATAAGGAATTCTAGTCGACTAGCCCGACTAGGACATTTTAAAAGATATATAAGTCACCTCTATAGCACTAAAGATGTATAAGATATACCAGTGAAGAATTAAAAAACAAAATTTTAATCTCTAGCTCTAATATGCTCTGAAATCGACGCGATCAAACATACGGATTGCCGAATGAAGGGACATATAGAAATGATCGAATTTGTGGCGAAGGTTCCACTTACATTGATGATTAGATTATATAATTTTTGGTAAATCTCAAGATGATGTCAGCAGCAGCTTCGTAGTCAAGTAGACAATGACTTGAAGAATTTAATTTGTAGAAGAAAGTCTTTCCGAAATGTATTGCCTTAGTAGGCGTTGATGATGGACTATACATTTGAGTACAAGAGCTCTCAAAGTCCTTTCAGTTGGAAGTCTGTATTACTTTGAGTAATATCGCCTGGGTTAATAAAAAAAAAAAAAAGAAAAACAAAGTAATTAAATAGATAAATTATAAAAATACAATACATTTTCGATTTTTAATACATACATTTTAACTTTCAGATATGATCACTAGTAGGCGTAGATACATACATTTGTTCATACTATATCTACCGCATGGGTTTCCAACCCGAGTATATACATATATGTACCAAATTTCAACTGTTTAGTATCAAGAGGATGTAAATATGACAGCTTTTGAAAAATTATAGGTTCTGAAATTTTAGATACCTGAATTTGTTCACCATCGTGTGGAATACCCCTATAATATATTTTGAAGTGTGGAGAACGTTCCACTTGAGCAGAATAGAATGTGTTTTCTCGCCTTGTCACTCCCGCAAGAAGCGCACAAGTTATTCAATGTTGAAGCTTGCCCACTTTTCATAGTCTTCAACATTCTTAGTCATGCTCTACAACTTATTCCTTGGTTTACTTTCTCACTTTCTGTCTGTAAAACTTCTAACAGCTTCTCTATTGCCATCCAGCAATCACAATCTGACTTTTATGCCGCCTTTTTACAAGACGCCTATCTCGTTCTCTCTACAACACCAGGGACTGCCTTGAGCAGCTATATATGTTTGTCTCACTCTCGTAAAGTGCCAATTTGAGTTTGCCAGGAAACGTGCTGCCAACTTGAGCAACAATACAACATTGTATGGCTAGTGATAATACGCAATATTGACATACAAAATACTGCTACTTATGAATACTACGGCTCATTATTTCGTGCTACGATATATACTGAGTAGTCAAGTTGACAGTTCCACTTTGTCTAGAAGTTCTAGAAGTTTCATCGAGTCGCCATGTCTCAGAGGGCGTTGATATTTGGACTATATATTTGAGCACGAGGTTCATTAAATTTTCAGTTTAAAGTCTGCAGCATGCTGAGTAACATCTTTTCGGCTAATTAAAAAAATTGAAATAAAAAATATGGTTTGGTATACTTAAATTTGAAGTTTATATCTGATTCCGCAAATGGAATTCAGTCTTACGTTTAATATAAGGTAGGTACAAAAGCAATATTAAAACCTAATTGAAACTTTTCACAAAACTAATTAAATTGCAGATTTTAACTATGCTAATTTCGAGTTGACAATACCCCTTAGGATTCATATCTCCTTCTGCTGCTGCTTACTGGACGCCAATTGAGCTATCCCGAGTTTCTTCGTTGACCGCGTACATCTAGACATCTATGACATCTTACTCTGTTTGGGCTTATGGCAGAGTGTCTTCATATTGCGGCCAGTGTTCGTTTGGCTGGCGGCAAAGCTTTCAGTTGCGGCTTTATACGTTTGGTGCATTCGTCTTTCTTGTTGTTGATGTCGTTATTATTATTGTGATATGTACGACGTCAATCCACAAACTTCTCCAATATTGAATAAAAGTGATAATGGAAACGAATAGGAAATTCTAGTCGGGGTGCCCGCCTAGAAGATCCTATTAGTCAAAAATTATCTGTCTTTTGATTTAATATTCGCATATGCATAATATTCGCATTTGCAAGCAGGAAAAAAAATCTAAATTAAGATTCGAAGTTGCGCCACAAGCAAATAGCAAGTTTGTGAAATATTGGGAGATAAATAAATTCATACAAGAATAGCTATCTATGTATATCGACTCAGCCCTGATTTACAATATTTATGGTGCACGTGGTCTGCCACACCTTAACAATGTTTACGTGGGCCGAATTATGCAGTCAGACATTCCAGGGCAGAACTGATATGTTCATATTCAGACTTAGTTAAAACTTATTACTAAATTATATATTATGTAAAGTATTTTGTCATTGAAGGAGGCATGAAGAAAGGAGCGAGAGAAATATTTCCTCTATTGGTTTAAATCAAAGTGTTTTAGGTTAGTTTAGCCAAAGCCTTACAACATCTTGTCAATAGTACCAATCACTGCCGATTAAGAATTAATAGTTATCGACTATACAATATGTCAACATATCGCCAAGTTTGGCATATTGAATTAGAACAGTCTAATACAGATTAAATAATTATATTTAAATAAGTTATATGTGGACTTATATACGTAACATATGTTTTATTTAATTTTCATGCTCACTATGAACCTGCGTTTGGATTAAAAACGAACAATTTAAATGCTTGCAATTGTAAGTAAGTATGGAAAGTATGGAAAAGACCAATGATTAATTGATTTTTTAATTGATTTATATAGAATTTATTTTATATTCTAGATCATATTTTATAAAAATATAACAAATGCGGAAACATGTATTTGAAATGTATGAACTGCACGGGCTTTTGAAGGAATAATGTAAAGCAGTGTTTAACTGGGCGTGACAATTCAATGCCAGTTAGCATCAAAGCGCAGCTTTATGGGCTTTGCCCGCTGCTGACGTCGTCATCATTCAAACAATCAGCGAACTGTAAAGCGACGCGCCCAAACGAGCGGCTCTAAACGCGCATTTCAACGCATGGTTTGGCTTGACTCGGATCCTCGGCCTAGGGCACAGAGCTGGGGGGGAGGGAGCGGGCCTTTGGCGCTGGCACAGGCGGTGGTCCTGGAGTATATTTGCCACATGCTGATAAGCAGACATAATAATAAAAAATGTATGAGCTGCCTCGCAAGCGGCAGTCATAATAAAATGTGCAAAATAAAATGAAATGGCGAATAACCACAGAGTGGGGGCAACAGCTCGACGAACAGGACCAGGATGGCGGCAACGGATGTGCGCCAAAAGCAGCAGCGGAAACGTTGCACAATTTTGCGGCGACAAAGCGACGCGGGCACAACAAGGGAGAGAGAGAGAGAGAGGAAGACAGATAGAGTCGCATAGTGGGAGAGAGAGAGCGAAGAGAAACCGACATAATGAAGTCAAAAGTTGGCCAAAGAGTTCTGAACGTTTTGCTAATGAGAGCTTTGAAAGGCGACAGTGATTATCGGGGCTGGGCTTAAAGTTTAGCTGTCCAAAGCGAAAACACGAATTCTAACTGGATTCCGCAAATCATGAACTAAGTTTACTAACCCAAGTTGAAAAAAACATCTATAATAGCTACAAAAACTGAGCGAAAAATATTTATGTGGGTGTTGTTCTTGTTGATATTTCTCGACCCAAGCCATCGCATTCATAGCCTTGGCCATTAAGAACCTTCATAAATTTCTGAGAGTGTTGCAGAGCAGCGCTCAGCGGCGTCTGTGTTTGATTGATACTTGACAGCGGCAGCGACGCCAAAATGTGCAGAGGAAGCGTTGAAGTTGACATTGGAGTCGACGTTGCTGTTGTTTGTTTGCGTTGCCAGTGCTATCGTTGTTGTTGCGGTTGTCATTGAACTTGTTGTGTTGTTGCTGGCATAAGCAACACAATTTAATAATAGATTCATTACCCACACAGATATAATATTAGCAGTTCCCCACGCGCTGACACTCAGGCACATATGCTCCTCGGGCGACGCGTCGCCTGTCACCATGGATAGCAGAAAATATATCGTAACGCTTTTCCCTCGAAATTGAAGGGATGCCTGAGCTTTATGCGTAGCATTATGGGTACGCAGAATAAGTGTCTCTATAAAGAATATAATAAATTGAATATATTTTCATCAGCAATAACAGCAAACAAACTCATCAGCAGCAACAACAATATCATATCAATGAAAACATCATGTTAACAAAATGGCTGCGAATGCCGCCCGAAATGCTGGCAATAAAACTAATAGAGATTGGCGGAGGGTCGCACAATTGGGCGACAAGTGATATGTTGTTGTTAACAAACAACAAGGGCGAATTGTCGAAACGAGCTCTAATAAGCGAGAGTGAGCAACAAATTTAGTAAAAAACGTAATTCGCAAAAAATACATATATGTATGTATGTTGACCCTATGAAAAGACATAACTTTGCATAGACATGGACTTATGTATGTAATGGGCTGATTACAAATATTTGTTGTAGGTAAATTAATATAAATTTCATTTCATCTCCTGCGAGTTCTTTTAAAATAAATGCAACAGGCAGCAGGGTGCATGGTAAACTAAAGTCGGTCTAGCCCTGTAAATCTGTCTATATCTTCTGTTTATTAATCCTTCCATTCGCATGTCTGTCCGTATTTCTGAACGAGTCGATCCAAAAATATTTATATAAGAGATGGAGCTGGGGTCTAATAGTTTTATATTTAGCTTCATTTGTATCTCATACAAATTCATTTTGTATTCTAATAGCCTGTATTCCTGTATTCCGTAGAACACGAAACTTGACTTGAATTTTTTGTGGTAGGTCCGTCAATCGCACAAGATATATAATATTTATATATCGATCAGTGTGTACACATGTGTGTGCGGCTCTGTGTATATGTTATCGTTGCTCGATAATAACCTCCAGTGTGACCGTCTGCGTGACTGGTGAGGTAACTCACGCGATTAAAACCCTTATCGTGGATCAGTTTTAAAATTATTTCTCGTTTATCTTTACCAAATCTTTTGCATATATGTATGTATATTAATAATTTAATACAATTTATATTTTTGTTACATGATGGATAAAGCTCATCCCATTAAATGAGAGATTTATGTATTGAACACAAGTTTGATTACAAACTTCCATCTAAAGGACGATTTATTCAGCAAATCAGTTCCCATAACATAGCCTTAATCCATTGCAAGCGAGACAGCAAGAGAGTTCATGGAATATCGGTTCTTCGAAGGATTCTGGAGATCTCGTAATCGTGCAGTCGAGACTCTCGACTATAACATTCTTGTTATGTTTCGCCTTTATCTTAAATGGAAATTTGCACTTACAATAAAGGCGGTGAATGTAATGAATGCCAATGTTTGTATTTTCGTGAAAGAATAGATATGTATGTATGTATATAGAATATTTGCCTAGAATCATAAGATCATTATGCCCATCAGAATCATCTTATTTACAATTTATCACAGAAGTAAATTTAACTTCTTTGAACAGTTGAAACTATAAGCTGGTCTTAGCTTGCCGTCTTAAATATAACATACATATACTGGCAATTGCCTTTGCTAATTTTGATATCGTCTTATATATATTCAACGTATCTGCAACTGTTAGCAACTCAGCACAATTGAAACGAGGCGATGAAGCGTCAACATTTGGAAGTTTATTTGGCAGCCGGATAAAGAGTAGATGTGAAATCCTCCAAGATGTGCCAACATTTCAGCGCCATCAGCCAACGCTCGGGCTACTCTTGTTTATCTGCTGTTGGTGAAGCTTATTATCTTCAGCTAGCAGGCGGGCCATGAAACCCCATCAACAGCAGAAGCTCAAGAAGCCTTTTCCATAACCAGACACGCCTCCAGCGGCTGCCCAGAAGTTTCAATAAAGTTTGCCGTCGTCTTGCCACAAAAATTTCATCTCAACTTGCTTTGATAATTTATTTATTTTTATTTTCCCACAGTTGTGCGCTTTAATACTCTTCCAAAAGCTACTGTAATTCCATCATCAAATGTGAAATGCAAGTGAAAACATAACAGTTACTAATACTTAAACACATCTATGGCATTATCAATTTATGTGTCTATGAAGGTAATATAGTTGAAGGTATATATAGTATTATATATTATATAGGATATACAAACATCCTATGTATCAGTTACTGTGTGCTAAAACTTGTTTGGAAACTCTGCTAGTTGACGACTGTTGTTTTTCTCTCTGTTCTCAAGTCTATGAGAAATCTCTAATTTCCTTGAACGAGGTTGAAAAATACTTAAATTTTCTCTCCGCACTTAATTGTTGTTATTCATATTTTATTTTTTTCCTATACATATAAATAATTTTTTTTTAAGTAGCGATTTTCGCTTGATACTCGACTTTCCGGCATAGTATTGAGACGTATATAATCTCTGACTTGCAAGACGATATTAAGTTTCTGTTTGAAACCTTTTCCTTAAAAATTGATACATTCATCTTTTTTATTAGTATTTTAAACTTGAGAAGAAATTCATTGGCTTTAAATGCCTACTATAAAGTAAAAGAATTCAAAATATAATATAATATCATATAGTATAATTCTAGTATATATATTTTTTTAGGTTTTTGAAAATATAATATATCTCATGTTCATCAATACAATAAATCATAATTACTCTTCTTATATCCAAGTATACAATCAAATTTATCATTGATGTATTTGCTCTATATGTGTATTTAGATATTATGTTTAGCTCGTCCACAAGGGTATTCAATAATCAACGTGCTTTATTATTGTATGGCTCTTGTATTCTGTTTTGCTTTCGGGCTACTTCTAATCAATTCCAAATCATTAAGCACACGCATTAGAACTGTCAGTGGGGTAGTGTGCGCTTGTATGTGTGTGTGTGAGCTCGTAAGTATGTGGCAATTTGGTTGAGTTAAAGCTGTGGGGCTTTAAGCGCGTTGCTGGTCATAAATCAGAGGCGTGACGGCGCACAAAAGGCAGCTGACAAAGCTCAAAAGCTGTACGGGTAATTATGACTAATTAACGTGCCGAATAGCATGGCCTCCTCTGCCAATAGCGCCACGCCCACTCCTCACTAGCAGCTGCCCATCGATAGCGGGATCTGCGCCTTTGAGTTGCCTTAAAAAAAGAAAAAATCATAAAACTTGCCCTCAGCTAACATAAAAGGCTTTTGTCCTGCCATAAAAACGTCGTCACTCGCAATCCCAATGCCATTTTGATATGCCCCACACGCGCCGCAGCTGATAAACTGAACAGCATTGGGCATTTATGGTCGCACATGGTCACTGGGACGCGATACGTAATGTAAGTGGCCTAAAATGTGGTCAAGAGGCTGCTAGCCCTGCCAGCCAACCCAAAAACCCTCAATGAGTGTGAGCCGAGGGCTGGCCTGCTGCTGATCAATGCGCTGCAGCTCGATATTTTATGGGCGTGTGTAAACTATGACTGTTCACGTCTGTGGCTCACATAAAATGTAATTTCAGTTAGTTGAAAAATTATAAACTGCTCCACGACATTTTTCCACTTGGCACTTTGTTGCTAGTAATGCGACGCTCCTTTTTTGCGACTGCTTCCCTACGTGTATTTACTGACACGGACTGTGCTGCTTTGTGTGCGTCTTTAATATTATTTACTCTCTGGCTGGCCGGAATACGCAATTCTGCACGCTTCTTTTGTTCACCGCAAACGTTCATAAATAAGTTGATTAGCTTTTTTTATGTGCTCAGAGTTGAGAGACATTTTGAGTGGCAGTCAGAACGGGGAGGTCAGGTCAGGGCAGGACTGGGCGCCACAACAAGATGCAGCAGCAGGACAGTAATTGAAAATGTTACTTAATGCGTGATTATTATATTCCCTGAAGCCTGCAAATAACATGATAGGGCGAAAAAGCAACACTCCATTCTTTATTACACAGCCTCACACATTATTGTGTGCGTATGTGTGTATTGTGTGTGCTCATGTATGTGTGAATGGAAAGTGCGTGTTAAGCGGCTTTTGTGCTGATCAAAATGTTGGCCAAATGTTTGGACGCAAAGATGACTGTCGACAGATTACTTGGCATAACATTTCAAATCTCAGAATGATTTTTAAAAAGCAAAAAACTTTAGCAACATTTCTTAAAGCGCATCGATTATAGAGCATATACTGAATTTGCTTGATAAATCGAAATAGACAGGAATAAACAGGAATATATTTTAAAGACGTAAAGCTAGTCCTGTTTGGCTTTTAGCCTAGATGAGTGATTTGTATACTGAATTTTAAGTTGATATTAAGTCAGTGTATGAGGGAATACACTTGACTGTGGTGGTGTTCAGTTCAGTATTGAATTTTATTCTTTCAAGTCTGAGTATTTATACCCAGACCCATGCGTAAATTCATCCCTTAAATCTAATGTACATTGTGCTGCGTTTGTAAGGCTCAGCATTAGTCCATAGCATTCTTATACTTTCGCTGAGGCTGTAAGAGGCAGCGTTCATCTTATAGAGTACACAATATAACTCTTATCTTTAACCATTGCACTGCATGCTAACTGTTGAGTGCATCGAAGACATGTGTACGATATTCGTGTGCATTTATGGAATTGTATTTCATATCTATGTACGGGGCCAAAATACATTTTTTCGAAGAAATTTATTTTGAAATGATAATTTGTTGGTTGGGTTCGAATAAATATTGTTCTTAAATGTATTGTGTGTCAAGCCAAACACGATTGCATTGAAACTATACGAAACTTAATTGAAAATATTCTCAATGTGCATTAATTTCAAATTAGTTTTGCCCATTCTAAATGCCTAAATAATCAAAATCAATATATCAACAAAAGTTATACAACTTTTCGACTTCCCATGCAAACTAATTGAAAACTTTCTCAGTGCATATGATGCACAATAAAATAGCATTCAATGTATCTATATAACAATAAATATGCTTAAGAATTTTAATTATGATGTTGGACAATGTATATGCATTAAACAATTTCCCCAAGTCTCAGCGATGTTAAGTTAATAATTTAATAATAATAAGAAGCTAGTTGTTGGAGAGTTAAAATAAAGCAACTCCACATTTGCCGAATTCAAAAATTGAACTGTTTATTTCTTGAAATCCTAGTGCTTATATATTTTTAAAATACTTCCAGTTCAGAAGGGTAAAATGAATTCCATGGTCAGATGTTTTGTCAAGTATCGATCGCTAAGCCGTTGTCTAGGCTCACGTTTCATTTTTATTACAAACAAACGCAGCGCGTTTGTCGCTGCAACTAAGGGATGACATGTTTATTACTTGACGTCAGATAACGTTTTGGCTACCGACTATTGGCTATTTTAATATATTTATGTATATGGCATGTTCATGCTTGAACACTAGTTGCTTAGAAACACAATGAAGAGAGGTTGGTAGAGATCATCTGCTTGTCGAGCGTTTTCTATTTGAGCTTCTCTTTGCTTTGCCTCGACAAATTTGCTCATATGTAAGCGACATGACATGGATTATGGATTTATGTATCGAGTATTTAAAATTGTTCAATCATTTAATGTGGAATTACTGAAATTTTAGCAAGCGGCAAATGCTTTTCGCATAATTTGTTGTGTGCGCTGAGGCGTGCAGCGGCATCAACAGTGCCTCATCCGCATGCAGCTCTGGTGCTTCACCCGGGCCATTTGTATGCTGTCATGTGTGCAGCGCAGGGCTCCTTGCTGGCCCTTGCACTCGGGTTGACAAGTTGAGGAGTTGACGGGCTGAGGGGTTGCGCCTGTCTGTATGCTGTGTCAAAAGCCAGCCCTCCCACGCACTTGCACTCTCACTTTAATTTGTGTGCCAGCCAGGCAGCGACCCACGAGCCCCCAAACAATGTCACTTGCCTTTGTGAACTCACGTGTTACATGCAAATGTGCTTCCTGCCCAGAACAGAAGACTTACAACTCGCAACTTGACGCTGCTGCTGCTGCTGCTGCTGCTGTTGTTGATACTGCGCTGCGTTTCTTTGTCTTTGTCTTTGGAAACAGCCCTCCCCACACGTTGTTGGCAGAGAGGTTAAGAGTGAGCGCAAATAAATATTGTAATGATGTATGTGATTTCTTTTATGCCAGACTACACAAAAGATGTTCCTGCCTATCAGTTTATTGAAATCCCTTTAGCCAAGCGACAACTCGGCTCAAGTGCCGACCCACTTGAGCGCAATTCGAAAAAATAAAATGGGAAATGCAACATTTTTATGGCATTCATTTTAATGAAGTAACAGCCTGGCAAAAAGTCATTAAAAACATGCAAAATATGTACACAGTGGCATGCAAAAATCAATAAACAATCAACAAAGTATAAAAAAAGGTAAAATGGTGGACTGAGAGGTGCAGAGGCGGAGAGCCAGCCTCAAGGCTGCAATTATGTGTATATGCTGTTCTCAAAGTAGTCAAAGGAGTTCTGGCCTAGGCCAGAAAAAATACATGTGAAACGCGTTGACGATTGCATTTTTGAAGTGCACAGCACAGCCGTATGAAGGGGCACTGCGCATGGTGGTTGTGGCATTCGCTTACAATTTTAAAGAGTCTGCGACAGAGGCAAACACACTCACACACTGACACACACACACACACACATACACATGGTCATTGCGTTGACGTGCGAAGAAGCATGTATACCAATTAAATGCAACGGACAACGCCCCAAAAAGTATGCTACAAAAATGTATGTGTGGCAACTGCTGTCAATGACAGCGCAAATAAATGCAACAAAGCGCTTGAAAAACACGCAAAAATAAAAATCGATGATGCTGCGATACACAACACACACACATACGAGCACACAGTTACTATATATGTATATGCATATAGCACTGTATATAGGCTGCCATATACATACATATGTATATACATATGTAGGCTGCCTGGTCAGCTGCCGTTCGCCGTGTAGTGTGGGCATTTGTCATAACAGCAGCAATAATCAGAACGACAAGCCTACAGCAGCAACAACAATAGCATCGCTGCCAGACGAGGTGTAGGAACAACAGCAACAACAACAACAACAACAACAACAACAACATTGCATAAACACGGGAAGCGGAAACGGACTGTGCTGGCCCATCCATGTTGACGTCAGTCATACAGCGTGCAAATGTTGACCTACATACAAAACGCCATGCAAACAGGCGCATAAATGCTACGCCAAACAGCAGCAATAACAACAACAACAAGAGCGCTGCGTGAAGATAAGTCCTTTTTGTGCAGATGCCAACGCATTGTTAGAAATATGACGGACACTGCCATAGCCATCCCTATGGCAAGTTCGCCCCGTTATTGTTTTTAATACTAACCAGCATCATAATTGTTATGTAGATTTATCAATTTTGAGTGGACATGCTGCAGGCAGCAGACAACAGCTCTGGTGTCCAGTGACCAGCGGCAGATGTGCAGTCACAGCGAGTCATAACGCTGCTGTGATGCTGATGCTGAATAAACGCTTTCGTTTGAGGTATATTTTATTTATATAGAAAATTATTATCATCGAGATTTGCAATAATTTCAGCAATATTGAAACATCGAATTCCAATGTAAAACAATGTACTCATAAACAAAGAAACTGAAATATCTCTATGGTATATTCATATGTTTTAAACTTCTATTTTTCGATGCATAGATGTGTTTAGTTGCAATCTATTATCATTGGTCTTATACAGATATATGATAATATACAAATAATTAAGACTATACTGATTGCATATTGCGATATGTTAAATATCGAATTATCTAATATATTAAATATTTCAATTCTCCTTTTTCTGTGAATAATGTTATATATTTTTCGTAAAATGTTATGTATAAATGTTGTGAATGTTTTAAAATTGATTATAAGTTCTTATTATTCCTTAAAAAAACATTTAGGCTAGAGACTCTTATTTCCATTTGTTAGACTTTTTCTCATTCTTCTACAGTACAAATGGGTTTTGCAATTATTAGTGAAGGTATGAGGCACGTCTGTATTAGTAGATATGATATTGCATATAATCGAGATCACAATTGATTCTCGCTGATTTCAAAACTAACTTGACTTCTGTTTAGTGATTGCTGTTGTTTGACCCAACGAAAATTGTGAGATAACAATAACTACGCCAAATGAAATAAAAATATTAACATTTTTATACCCTGAGTCCATTGAAAATGGGAAATCAGGGTATAATGGTTTTGTTAAAAGTATGTAACAGGCAGAAGGAGGCGTGGCAGACCCCATAAAGTATATATATTCTTGATCAGGGTGACGAGAAAAGTTGATATAGCCATGTCCGTCTGTCCGTCCGTATGTATGAACGCGTCGATTTCCGAAGATACAAAAGCTAGAGAGTTCATTCTTTTTGTGTTAGGTTCGTATATTGCACGCGCAGTACGAGTTTGTTTCAGAAATTCGATAACTCGTATATTTGCAAAGTTATCGATAAATGAATTTATCGGGAACCAGTTATAAAATTCTAGCTAATTCATCTTTAGAGCTAGAGTCTCCAAGTCGGCATATATATAGATACTAACTTAATACAATTTCGGGTTTTGTCAGATTTTGGAAAAGCCCTGAGCCCTTCTTTGAACGAATAATATTCCAATATTCGAATAATATTCCCTGATTTCCCATTTTTTATGGGCCTTAGTGTATAATAATGGAAATATCGACAAATTTGTTTAAATTTTGTTTTTGGGTCATGCAATTATCTACTTTTTTTGTTGTTCTGTTATGGAACAATATAATAACTTTCAAATGACGTGGTGTTCTATCTTCTATATATTTTTTTGTACTGGGCTATCTTTACAAATATATGTGGATTCTGAAACCTTTAATAATTATATTTCTGGTATTTCCGAAAATCTGAACACTTCAGGAAGGAATATGCTCTAAATTTGAGCATAGATTTAATAGCAGTGATATGGTTTGCAATCCTATAGACAATCAAAGGGGCATTGCAAAAAAACTAATATAACCTTTTCATTTCATGAACGAGAATACATGACAGCTTCACCACAAGAAAAATTGGTGTAAGCATTTTATCTGTCGCGAAATTTTTAAAATTCTGATTTTTATTGGCCTTGATTGCAAAAAAATCCATTATGAAATTGATAGATAATGTATACATATTATTTTACCCCAAACTCATTGAAATTGAATATTTAACAGCATAATTAATAATTAATTCATCAATGGTTTTCACATTTAATTTAATGAGGATGAACTTTATTATAAATGCAGCATGATGTCAGCATTCTCTTCATTATTTATATATTTTAACTATGCTCTACTGACAATGACTGCAAACATTAATGCATTAATTATATTATTGGAACATCAAGTAATTAAACATGTCCATAAATTTTGATATAGTAAGGTATTCTTCAAACCTAATGAAATAGTTATTCACAAAACATTTTTCTAAATAATTATTTGTGGAATACATTGTACTTCCAGACAACTTCCATTACGAATGGGGCTGAACTTTCGGACATTTTAACACGAACGTTAACCTGATAATATCCAGTTGGATGAAAGGCCGGTGAAATCAAGGCGTTGCTTAAATTCTTGAGGTAGTAAACTTTTGGGGTAATCGGGCACTTGAAGAATGACTTGTTCACAATTAAGGCAGCGTAGCTTTCGGCCAACATCTTCTTAAAAAACTGATTTGTTAAGAACTGGCATCCATCTATCTTGTTTAACTGGTACAATACGCGTTGAGATTTCACAGAACGCATCACAATGCTGATGGTGAATGATGGAGCCGGTTTCACTACACGAAACGTATAGAGAACATTTTGATTGGGAACTTTTCTGAAGTACTCCACAAATTCATGATCGCAATTTGTTTCCACTGATTGCACAACAACAAACTGTTTCAAGTGTACCTATATGAAAATAAGTAGATTTAAGGTTTAAAGATAATTCAATGCTAAATATTGGTTTACCTTTCTAACTGAAAGTATCACAAATGCCAACAAAAAATACATTCGATGTGGAGACATTGTAAACCTTAAACTGGCGATTCTGAAGTGACTAAACATTTATTTAAGCCCCTATTTTGCATTATTTCTATTGATGTTTTAGATATTTATAAAGCCATCAGGAATGCATTTCATGGATCATTAATATATATAAGTGGAATTCTGATTATCTGTGATGTAAAAAATGCCTAATAATCTCTTGAAATGATGAAAGTATTTCGGAGAAAAATAATTGTAATGAATTAATCTTATTATCAATAATTTTTTTTCAAAATTTCCTACTTTTGTAGCAATTTTGTACATAAAAGTTAATTATGTATTATGTATTATGTATTATACTTACTAAGCATTATATGGTACTATATACTATACTATATGATATACATATGTGCGTTAGTATAATTCAGGATATCTCTTAGACAGATCCTTCCACTTAGACTCCTCTAGCTCTGTTGCTTTGAAGAAAGTTTCTTTAAAGAGGATGAAAGATAAAACGATAAATAAGATATCACAATCGTTAGTTTTACTGTTGCAGTTAGCTCTTTCATTGAAAATGGGAATTCAGAGTATAATGGTTTTGTGAAAATGTATGTAACTGGCAGAAGGAGACGTCGCAGACCCCACAAAGTACATATATTCTTGATCAGCATAACAAAATAAATTGATTGAGACCTGTCTGTCTGTCCGTCCGTCCGCATGAACGGAAACTACGAAAGCTAGAAAGCTTTCACATGAATACTCGTATGTTAGTTACGCAGTACGAGTTTATTTTGTTATTTCCATAAATCATCCCATTTAAAAATTATCGATAAGAAATCGAAAATTCGTTTACATATTTAAGGTTTTTTTGGGCATACCTTCTACACCGTTTTAGCTGGAGACTTCAAATTTATATATTTAGATAGATATTATAGATACGCAGATTTTGTAATTTTCAGATTTTTGCCACGCCCCATTCGCCCCCACTTTGAAAAAAACGCATTTCAAATACTAGAGACGCAATTTGGCAAACAGATACATTTAGATACTCTTAATCTATTCTGAAAATACAATCATAATCATAAGGATCGTCCATATAGAAAAGAAGTTGTAAGCGTCCAAAGTTCAGCTCAACCAACCCACCCCCAAGCCATGGCAGCAACAGCGCGGTTAGCAGAGCGCGCGCTCATACTTGCGAAAAGAAGAAGAGTATCACTTTTGTTGCAGGTTTCAGGGTATCTCGTAGTTGAGCCGTCTCTAATAGAGCCTTCTTACTTGTTCTTAATTGATTTCAGTCCCAAGAAACCAGATAATTCTCGTAATATTTTGTTCTGCTTTTGCAAATCTTAAATGCCGCTAAAATTTCAAATTGGAAGTAATCAATGTATACATATTAATAATTAGCAATCAGAGCCATCTTTTATTAATTGTTTATTATTTTTGACTAAAGTCTACCTGAATGTTCATTTTAAAGCTACCACAAAATACTTCGAGAGAATCTGCATAACAATCGGCTTTCGACTCTCCAGCATTTGAATGCGCACATCTAATTGATAGTAGCCCAGGGGGTGAAAGTTGGGCATTATAGTGGGGTTGATCATATTCCTCAGGAAGTAAACGTCCGGACGGATCGGGCACTCAAATAATGAATTGTTCACAACTAACTTTCGGTAGATATGCGATAGAAATTTGTTCATCATCTGATTTTTCAGGAACTGACAGCCGTTCAGTTTATCAATTTTGTACATAATTTGTTTGGACTTTACGGTACGCAGAGCAATGCTGATTGTAAAAGAATTAGCCGGTTTGACTACGCGAAAAGTGTAGTCAAATTCTCGATCTGGCATTTTTTGAAAATATTCCACAAAGTCGTGATCACAATTGGTTTGTACTGATTGAATGACAAATTTCCGCTTGACTGGCCTCTGTTGATAAATGAAATAAATTAAGAAGGAAAATGCGCCTACTTTAGACAACTTTACCACGTTCTTGATCTCTACTGTTTGTGCCACAGCCAGCATTAGAAAAATCAACAGAATTGCATGCATCGCAAGCGAAGTGCTAACTGCTGAACGTGCGTGGAACAATTAAAAGTATTTACATAAAAATTGACTAGGCCTAAATTGCTCACATGAATCAACGTTTAAATACTTAAACTGTTTACAGAGCCATAAAGAGATAAATGTTGTTATGGACCATTAGCTGCCGACCAAAAGTTAATGGCATTTCATTTGGTTGCTAACACTTAAATAGAGCTCACAAATATTTGTGAGCCTACAGCCATTTGATAATAAACAACAGCATAGAATAATATAATTGGACACGCATTCAAAAACTTGAAATAATAAAGTTCTTATTATTAAAATTGATTAGTGTGTTTATTAACTAAATAAATGTGCTAATGTAATACGATATTAAACGGCTTTAGCTCGTACTGATTCAGTTTCACATTCTCCATTTAAGAGAATTTGCAAAAAGTTGTTAAAGGCAACTCTGTGAGGTGGATTTTTGTATTAGTGTGTCACTTCGAAAGGTCTTCTGCTTTTGGCACCGGCGAGCGCCCCAAAGTGCCAAGGCAATGTAGTGCCACCTGACAATGTCTAATGATGATGGAGTAAGTGCAGCAGCCAGTACATAATCATGGACATAACGTTACAGCAGTGCCCACTTTGTGGTTGCTGTTGTTGTGGGCGCTGTTAGTGGCGCCGTACGCTGGATGGAGACACGCAGCCATGCAGTCATGCAGCCAACCGACCAACCTGGCAACCAACCTGCTAGCTAGCAAACAATCTAACATTCCAAGAGCCAACGAGTGCTGCACTGCTATGCTATGTGTGGAGGCGTCGAGGAGTGATGGCGTGGGGGGCGTGGCATTGGCGGTTGTTATCGCCGCAGAGGGAAAACTCAATGAGTCAATGACTTTCTGGTGTCGTTCGTTGATGCGCGTCGCGGCTTCGTTGTCATTAGTAACAACACCGACACGCACTCCCTGACAGGTATACACACACACTCACACTCACACACTCACACACTCACACTTACACTCACACCCACTCACGCACACAGCAACACGTTTAGGGTACCTATACTCGCTCAGATGTTGGCTGCTGGGGCTGCTGTTTGTACTGGGCTGGTCGCTGTGGGAAAAGCGAGCGGGTCCGACAATAAATTTGGCAAACAAACACGTTTTGGCTTATGTTTTATTGGTGTTCGTGTTGCTGTTGTTCATGTTGCTGTTGTTGCCGTTGCCGTTCTCGTTGCGGCTGATGTTTCGTTGCTGTCCTTGGCGTACCTAATGTGTGTCAACGGCAGGCATTGCCGCTGTTGTTGTTATGTTGCGGCTTTCGTTTTTTTTTCGTTTTGGCTTTTTTTCTTTTCTGTTTTTTTCCACATTTCTGATTGTGATGCGGACTCTTATTCTGAAGCTTTTTACGCATTCACGCGCCCAAATTGGCCAGCAGAATGTGTAGAATATACAAACAAATTATATGCTACATGCTTTTAGGCTAAGTAATTATCATTTTTTGGCAGCCAGCAACGTTTGGCAGCCATTTGCTATGGTTTTTGTACACGGCATTTCCCTCGATGCTCATTAGCCGCATCCCGTGCTAAATCCGGCCTTATTTATGCGCAGACCGTTGCGCTTTAAGTGTTAAATTGTTTGTTTCTAATGCCAAGTAAATTGTACAAGCAAATTATGCGAATATAAATATGTCCGCATAGGCTTCAATTAGGGCTTTGGCTAAATGTTCTGATTTAGGCAAATATATTTTAAGTCTAGAATTATGTTGATTTAATAGAATTTTAATTTTTTAATTTATATTAAGATATATGTACATATATTATGAATTGTACTTGGTTGGTCCAAGTGGTGTTTCCATACACGCCAATGATTATGAGAGATCAAAAATGAGAGGTTTCATGCAACAACTAAAGCATTTCCATTGCTCAGCCAATAGGTTCGGCGTTTGACCCATACTCCGAGCAGCCCGGTTGACCACCCAGTGTAAACACAGCTGTTTGCTGCCCCCGCTCGCAGTTGGCTTCTGTCCGAGTCACATTCGTGCCTAACCACAGACAACAAGGTGGAGGGGCGCATGCGCCGAGCCACCTAGTCGGCGAGCCGTCGAGTTTGCAGTGCTGCCAACTGCACTGCAAAGCGGAAACAGCATAGCAAAGGCCGTGGGCGAGCTGTGTTCAAGTCAGTTGCTTTTCGAGGCTCGTAGGATACGCACGGCTCTGGCGGTTCAGAAAATGCGGAAACTGAGTGTACAGTGAGTGCTGTAAGTGAGTGCTGTGCTGGGCTTTGAGTGCGAGCGCGAGTGCGAGTACGAATACGAATACGAATACGAATACGAATACGAGTGCGAGTGCGAGTGCGAGTTCAAGTGGCAGTGTGGTGAATTCGCATAGTCGAAGAGCGCGCCACAGAGAGTACAGAATCCGAGAATCTGAGAATCTGAGAAACGCAACGAGAGCTTGACTCGCTGGCTGGTGGATAAGGCATCGCAGTCAATTCGAACCTTTGCACGCGTGCAGTTGCCTGGACAGGATTGTTGAGCGAGGTTGTGAATGCGCGTTTGTGCTTGGAGTGTGCCGGCTATTCAATAAAAATCGCCAACATCATAAAATCAACAAATCATCAGCATTTTGTTTTAGCAATCACTACACAACATTGGTGCCAAACGATAAAAATCTAAGTGAAGTGTCTAAAATGTAAATTCGGTAAACAATTCGAATCAAAATTGCGTGAGCCGAAATCAATCTTTGCCAATTCAACAATACCAAAACCAAAACCAAAACCAAAACCAAAACAAAAACAAACCAAGAAGAAACGAATAGTGAAACTAAAATCAAAACAGGAAACCGGAAAGCATGTGGATTAGTAGCCGCCTTTTTCTGATTTGTTTGCTGCTCAGGTTTGGTAGGTGCAACTCGTCTCGCTTTCTATCTATTTCCCTCCCTCTGTTTCTCTTCCTCTTCCTCTTATCCCGTGCCACCAGGATTACTTTGCCGCCACGCGAGGAATGCGCCGCAAAGTATGCTTAGATTTGTGCTTCGAATACCTATCAACAGCTGTCGGCAAATATTTTCCCTTTACGCGCTCCAAAACTTATTATTCTAAAAGGCGCCTAAGCTCATAAGGCTTTTCAGAGATTAAACGGGTTTTGGGCGAACGGCAAAAGCGTGCAGACTTTTAGGCCTATCTTATGCGCTTTGTAATATTTAATACGCTTGAACACATAGCAAATTCAAGTTATGCTTAATTAAACAAGATACTCCAGCCGTAGTTAATTCTGATAAAAAATAAATATATTGCAATTTCGAGACGTTCCCAAATTTGTGTAATCTTTTCCGCTGAGGTTTGAGCCTCTCAGCTTCATAAATCATAAGAGCTCACATGAATACAAACGTTTTCAGACCGAAGCGACAGAGAGAGAGAGAGGTGTTAGCATAATTTATGACCTAGCATTTACTCTACGAACTAAGTGCAAATGATTTGGTCCGTTTATGTTACGTCAAGCCCATAAAATGACGGCCATAACAACAAAAACTAAACCAGCCAACGCGCAAACTGCGTATACATAATATGAAATTGCCTTATGATAAAAACCCAGGCGTCAATTTATGCCACACAACATGAGTGTGTATGAGTGTGTGTGTGTGTGTGCGGACTAATGAAATGTGTCAGAAGCAGAGTCAAAGCACTCGATCGAACCACAGTAGACCCATCAAATTGTTCACACAATACACAGGCAGAGAGAGAGAGAGAGAGAGAGAGAGAGAGAGAGAGACTCACACACACACACACAGTCATAAAGAAGCTTTTGGAAATTTGATATTTTCCAATTTTCATTGCCTAGCCTGACTGTTTTCATATTTATGATGGCTCTGGCAATAGCAACTGACGTACCTATAGCTATACCATGAATACAAATACATAGTATGATTTCGCACTCTAGCCGAGCTTCGAGCAAATGAAAAATATGCAAATGAAATTGTTGCTCAATAACTGAAGGGCGTTCGTATATCTTCGAATTTTTTTCTTTTACGTTGTTATTTCATTTTCATGCGGATAAAAATAAACATTAAATCTAATGCGCTGCTCAAAAACAGCATCGAAAACAACAAGAATTCGATTATGCCAAAAATTCGATAGAGCCCAAACCCAGCGAACTTAAACCAAAAAGTGGTTTGCCCACAAAACTGTAACTACAAAATTATGGAATATTTTCATTGGCTTCGAACGGGCTGTTGCTCGCTCAGATTGATTGTATTTTAAATCTTTTGTGACAAACGCTTTAATTTCGTGTGGGATTAATGATGTGCGTTTCAGCTTTTTGTCAAATGGTCTTCTAGGCAGAGGTCAGGCAGAGCGCAGCTGGCGCGAAATCGAAAAGAAAAATGGTCCTAGTACTAGCTGCGATTGTACTACATAGCCTAGCTGAATCTCGTTTCTATATAACGTGTATAGTAGAAATAAATAAATTAAAATTTATTTAAAAAAATTTATTTTTTGCAGTTTTATACTGCGTAAAAAACATTGCCGAGTTTTTGTGACTTGTAAATTTGTTTTGTTTTCTCTCGAAAATCAATTTGCGCTACAAACACTTAAAATTTCTCATTCAGTTGCCTTTTTTCTGGATTTTCTTCTTTGCTTTTGGTTCGTGTGCAAGTCGGCTTTGAAGGGGCTTAGGGCCATCTCTTTGCTTTCCAGTTGGTCCAACATAAAAAGTTATTTACAATTATTATTACTGCTGTCATTGTTATTATTGTGCCTGTCTGAATGCGCGTTGGTCTGTAAACGTTTTAAGTTCTTTCAACTTTAGGCCAAAACCGTATTGAATTGGAAACACGCTTTGCTATGAGTGTGTGTGTGTGTGTTGACGTTTCCTTTGCTTGTTTTAGCGCATAAAAATTGAATTTCCTGTTTTCTGGGTTGATTACGCAGAGGGCACAGCCCATCATTTCCGGTGGCAGTACCAACTGGCAGCACTTCGGCTGAACATTTCCGCAGCTGCGAAAGTCCTTTAAAGCGTTCACCGTTCAGCTTTAATGCGCATTGGAAACTTTTAGTTTCGCGGCTATGTGGATGCCTCGGGCTGTTCGTACGGCTAGGCCTTTATACTCGTATATTATGTCTGCAGTATCATAAACAACAGAACTACACAACTTGCTCACACGCAAAGCTCAAAGGGAAAAAGAAATAATTTCAAAAAGTGCCAAAAGGGCATAATCCAGAGAAGAAACACACTGTCTGAGTCGCCTCGCCACACAGGAAAAAACAACCCCTCGAGTCGCCAAGCAGATGAGAAACACACTCATATTCCAAATGAAAGCCAGTGGAAATGCGAGACGAAAAAGAACGTCGAGCGGAAGTTCGAAGAAAAGCTTTGAAGGATGCCGAAGCCAACCGCGGCTACACTTTCAGCTGCAACTGCAACTGCAGCTGCAGCTATGGGAGTGCAACGAACTGCCAGTCAGTTTGACAACAACTTGTAAAAAATAGCAACAGCTTTAAGAAGTCTCCGTTGATTATTATTGAGAAACCTTTTGACAAAGGCTATTCGAAGCTATCAAACATTATATATATAAATATATTTAAATGTATAGTAAGGAATACAGCAAAGCTCCTTATACCCTTTTGTTTATATATGTTAATTTAATATTTTAGAGAAACTTTCGTTCTTCTGTGAAAACTAAATGGCATCTCATCGCTCAATCCCTGCTGTCTTAAATTGTTTCATGGCTTTGGCATTAAATCCGCACAACCCAAATCGAAAATATTCGCGTGAATGTCGAATTCGTCAGTTAAGCCGCACCAATAAGCCCAAGTTGAGGTGCTAAAAGAATAAGACGAAACCGAAAAAGAAGAAGAAGAAGAAGACATACTTGCCTCCATACAAGGCATACAATGACAGGAAAAGCGGAACAGACGCACAGTAGCGCTCGCAGCGTAGACTCTTTGTTTTCACAGGAAAGAATAAAAAACCTACAAGTGGATGTATACACACACACACACACACAAACACACATACATACATACATACATACACACATACACATAAGCTAACTCGCACACCCATGTGTATGCGCTTTGCGGCACATGCTCGTAAAAATACCCTTTCTGGCCGAAACAAAAAATATACCGAGTGCCAGGCGTACTCAAGACATACTTGCAATAATTTTATGGCCTGGCAGAGGCCTCGTCCTGCTCGCTCCCAAACAGCGGGAGCCATGAAATCAGCGGGGAAAAGCGAAATGAAACGAACAGGGGCCGGAGAGAGGCGAGCAGAAAAATGAAACCAGAAAGAAGTAACATAAAAATCCATGATGCCAAGCATAAAACAAAAAGCGACCGGCCAGGCACAGCAACAGCAGCGACAACAACAACAACAACAACAACAACAAAATATACAAAAGCAAAAAGAACAAAAACAACTCTAATTGCAGACACAATGACTTGGCGGTGCGGAACAGCCAAGCGAGCGGGGCGGGCCGGGGTGGCAGGGAGTAAGAGGCTCCTAGTGCCAGACTTGAACGAGTTGCAAGGATTTGCAGAGCGCCGCAGGGACAGCCCCGCTTGGGTGGCACTGACAGCCGAGGCGTATTCATGTGGAATTTGAAGCGAAATGTCAATTTCAGAAATACACACATACCTACATAGATACATACAAATGTGCGAGTCTGTATATGTGCATGTATGCGTGAAACAGAGAGCAAAATATACCCAAGCCATAGACAAAAATGTTATTCTTATTTAAGATAAGGCGCAATCTGTTTGCCAAGCGGCATGCAGGCGGGCAAGACTTAAATGGAAAGCTTGCCTGATGAAATATAAAAGATTTTAAGTACCCCTTAAAGGAGTACAGCTGAATGCAGGCTAATGGAAATTTGCGAAATAAGAATTGCTCTATGAATATTTGAATGGTTCACAATTTAATTGCCTTTTAAGATATTTGCGTTTTATATTTGTTTACTGATGATTTTTAAAAATCCATTTCATGTTTCTGAGTGCCTTTCTTGGGAAGGGAAAGACACATTTCGAATGAAACTCTTCTTTAAAAATATTAATACTAACCCACTTTAATCCTCTCTATATATATATTTTTCTGTCGATTTTTTTTGTTACAGATGCAACGATTAGCGAACCCTTTGAAACACATTTGCGTGGCCCCGGCTTTGTCATGGAGCCTCCGGGTCGCGTTGAGTTCTCCAATTCGTCCGGCGGCTGGCTGGATTGCTCCGCTTCGGGCAGTCCCCAGCCAACGATCGATTGGGTGCACGCGGATGGCACGGCGGTTACGGAGATTCATGGCGTGCGTCGTGTGCTCCGCAACGGCACGCTCGTGCTAATGCCCTTCGCTGCGGCTGCCTATCATCAGGATATACATAATACGATATATCGCTGCATTGCCACCAACTCTGTGGGTCGCATTGTGTCGCGCGACGTCCAAGTGCGGGCGGGTAAGTTTCAACTCAGCCAAAATGCATCATATATGCACACACATGTATAAACTCGCATATGTGTATGTATGTGTGTACGAGTTGTGCATATTTTTGTATTTTCACATTTTTCGTACTTTTGCGGCAGTCGTGGCCCAGGCCTACAAAGTGGATGTGGAGGTATTATCCGCATCGCGCGGCTGCACAGCCATTTTGCGTTGTGTGGTGCCCACGTTTGTCAAGGAATTGGTACGAGTGGTCTCGTGGGTTCATGAACCCGCTATCTACATCTATCCCTCACTGCAAGGCGGTAAGTAAAGCGGGTGTTCATACTTGTGCAACGTCTATCTGTCTATCTGTCCATCTGTCTCGCTGTCTGCCTGTCTGCTGCTGACGTGGCTTCAACTGAAGTCGCAGGCTCGTCCTCGGCGCTCGCCTGCATCCTTGTCCCTGCAGCGGCTTACCAAGCCAACAAAGTGCATTGTTTGTTTTCAGTATTTGCCTGCTAAACTACCATCGCTTTGCCTATATAGCACATAACGCGTATGCATGCATGTGTGCGTGTGTGTCAGTGTGGGTGTATTTAAGTATGCGTGTGCTATGCCCTATGCTTTGATGCATAATTAACATTGTCCTTTGGCAATTTGAGAAGAGCTTTTAACTTGCCTTAACCCTGTCCCAACAAAGGTGCAACTTTGTGCAGTGATAAGTAGTTAAGCCTTTGGCAAGCGCTTGGCGATGCAGCTTTCTAAGACACGAGTATCTCACAGACTTCCTTAAATGTCTAATTTATGCAGCAATTTAAATTTTACTTAGACTACATTCAAAATTCCATGTGCACATTTATTATTAAATTTTAATTTGATTTTGAATTTTTTTTTTTTTTATATATTTATCACTTTGCTTGGCAAACAAAATTATTTTGGCTAGATATTCTGTTAGAATAAAAATAAATAATTATATTTTGTTTTTTAATGAATTTTCAAAGTATTTCATTCCAAATCAAGTTTTACGAGTCCATAAAAATTCAAGCACTTTTTAAGTACATGCTTACATGCTGAAATATACAATTTTTTCATGAATTACTGTACTTTTCATTTATTTTATTTTTCTTATGTTCGATTCTGAAGTTTTTTAAAAGTCTTCTGCTACTCAGATAGATAAATTTGTTATATCCTGAACCCATTAAAAATGGGAATGCAGGCTTCAGGGTATCTCGTAGTCGAGAAGTTTCGACTTATTTGTTTCATTAATGATCATATGCAAGTTTCTACTTCTGTTATCACTTTTGTTAATCTTTTTTATCACATTTTTCCCGGTGCATCAGAAAATGTGCAGCCATGTCATTTTTAACAGATTCATTTAGTGTAAAAGCTTATGAAGCAATAATAAAAATTAGATGCTTTGCTTTAAGTCTAGATCTAGACATTTAATTTACTTAAGATTCTTACCTAACTCCTTTACCAATAAACTTTGAATTATTGTTGGACCGGGAATGGGTATTTTGAAGTCGGCAGCGGCCGACTGTAACAATCTTACTCGATATCATTTCATCTTTGAATAACTGTCTTATTCGTCTTTCACAGATGGCAAATTCCATTTGCTGCCAACTGGTGAGCTGCTCATTCACAACCTGCAGGAGAGCGATGAGTCGCAATCCTTCCGCTGTCGCAGCATGCATCGGCTAACCCGTCAGGTTGTTGTCAGCTCGCCCACGCGATTGCGAATTAATTGTGAGTGACCCAATCACAGCGACACACACACACACACACACACACAGGGAGATGCACAGAACTAACTGCAAGACTAACCAATGTCAATCTCTACTCACACAGCGCATCGCGGCATCATCTCACCGAGCGTTGTGGAGCACACATCTCATGTGCAGGTCTCGCAGGACGAGGGCGCGGTGCTGCTGTGCGTGGCACAGGGTTGCCCTTCGCCCGAATACAGGTAGGTACAGGTAGCGGGCGGGCGGGGCGTAAAATCGATGGCGCTGCCAGCCAGCGAGCTAGACACATTACAGGTGAAACTTTTGACGTTGACAGCGCTGCCTTTGTGTGAGTTAATTGGAACGCATATACATTCACGCCCACCCAGAAAGGTGTTGTGTGTGCGAGCGTTTAGGGCTTCCAAGCATCTAAATAAAACTGTGGCCGCTGCTACATGGCCAGTGATTGTGTTAAATGTGTCGAGAGAGTTGCCAGCCATGGAACGCTAATTAAAATATGAAGTTGAGCGCCGTCTACCTTAAAGTTGGACTATGAACTCGAACACTAGATGCCACTCTGATGTAGATAACGTTGCGTTTGCGTAACGTGTGAGCGGAGCTGTAGGAAATGGAACTTATAGATGTGCGCGTGTGTGTGTAGCCGTTTAACTGCTGGGAAGGCAGACTAGAGGAAGGTGTAGGACACATGTGCACACATAATTACGCTTTGATAAGCAGACAAGTAATAAAAAACTTTCGCTACACGGCAGCCGGCAGCCGGCAGTCAGCAGTTGGCAGCGAAGGCAGCTGAGGCAGCGGCTGTAAATTTCCGAGATACAATGCCAGACTGTAAACGTGAAACAAAAGAATCTATGAGGGAAACCAAACCACTGTCAGATAGATGGATAGATTGCTGAGCAGCATATAAAACAGAAAAAATAAACAAGAAAAATAAAACTGTAGCCATTTCATAATTAATAAAGTCGAGAGACAGCCGGGCAGACAGCGTCAGACACATTGGCAAATGAGCCAGCCATTGGGATTAATGCAACATTAAACAAAAGAAGAGTGGATATAGCATGCAGACACAGGGACAGAGACGGAACACCCAGCACTCGTGAGTGTGTGGGCGAAGCTGGCTTTAATTATTTAAATAGTTGGATTAAGCTAGGATTGCAATTTAAGCTCACACATTTCCTGTATGCAGAATAATTTCTTGCCTTTCAAATTAATCTAGTTCTTATTGCTCCCATTGAGTTAGACTTGCATCATATAAAATATGTATTTCTCTCCATCTTAGCTGGTACACGCAAAACGGAGCTGGGCCGCTGCCCGTGCTGAGCGGCCCGCGGGTGCGACTGCTCGGACCCATACTGGCCATTGAGGCGGTCACGGGCGAGGATTCGGGCGTCTACAAGTGTACGGCCAGCAATGTGGGAGGCGAGGCCAGCGCTGAGTTGCGGCTGACAGTGGCCACGCCCATACAAGTGGAAATCTCGCCGAATGTATTGAGCGTGCATATGGGAGGCACGGCCGAGTTTCGCTGCCTAGTGACCAGCAACGGCAGCCCCGTGGGCATGCAGAACATCCTGTGGTACAAGGACGGACGGCAGCTGCCTTCATCCGGCCGCATCGAGGACACGCTGGTGGTGCCGCGCGTGAGCCGTGAGAATCGCGGCATGTATCAGTGTGTGGTGCGACGACCCGAGGGCGATACGTTTCAGGCCACTGCAGAGCTGCAGCTGGGCGGTAAGTAGCAGCGAGCCAGAATCGGCAACAGCCGCCAAGTAATTGCAGCTAAAATATTTATATGAATATCCGCAACCACATTGGCCTTGCTCCTCCATCTCCACAGATGCTCCACCCGTGCTACTCTACAGCTTCATCGAGCAAACGCTGCAGCCGGGACCCGCTGTTAGTCTGAAATGCTCCGCAGCCGGCAATCCAACCCCTCAAATTTCATGGACATTGGACGGATTTCCTCTGCCATCAAACGGAAGGTAATTGAACTTGTTGAAAACGGGCTCTGCCTAGTGCGCTGCTCTTGGCTGCTTGGCGCCCGACTATTGCCAGCTCTGCGGGTGGCACCGCAAAAAAAAAAGCCAAATGGGAAAAATATAGAGAAAAAATGAACAGAAAAACAGAAAAAAAAAATGCGGCGGAAGCTGCATTTATTGCGCTCGTTGTGTATATTTTTCTCTTTTGCATTTTTTTTTTTTTTGCATTTGGCTTTTAAAACATCGCACGTATAGAAAGTAGCTTTGCCGACTGCCAGCTGCCGTGCCTACTGAGTGCGCGGGTCGGCGCCGGCTTCAACGTTCATTCACTCTTTGGAGGGGCACAGCCAGAGGCAACGGTCTAAAGACTTTGCACAGCCCACTCTTGTGTCTGGCCAAGGTTCTGACTTTGCCTTTCTATTTGTTAATTAAGGCCCGGCAAGTGTGTTGTTTGTCTTACGCATTTAATTACATTTTTAGTCTGGCCAAGAGCCAACAGCCAATAGAATTACCAATTGCCAACTGCCAACTGGCAACTGCCAACTGGCGACTGGCAACTGCTTATTAAATTCCCAGTGGCTCTTTAATGACATTGACATTTGCATTCAACGGTCAAGCGCTCCAAGTAGTTGCCTTTATTTGCCACAAACAAATAAAATGCAACAGCACATCGATTGATTGCCTGCCTCGACTGCAGCTCACATTCCCATTCTCTGCGCCTCAAACCTCGTCTGGTCTGGCTTTGATGACGCTGCTTTGACATTGTCACTGGCATTTCATTTGATTTTTACTACGGAACTTTCCACTCCCTCCACTCCGCCGTCCGCACTTCATTTTCAGTTTGTTGGCAGCTGCCACTAATTGTTTGAGTTACGTCTGTAATGATTTGCAAGTCAAAGTTGCTCCGTTGTTGACTTCTGTTGTTGATTAAAAATGGCCCCAGTTCGTTTTATTAACATTGACTTTGGCTGTCATTTATTTCTGTCGTTCTGTTTGCTGTCCAATAAAAAAATCATAGCTGCGCTTCAACTGCACTTTGTCGCCGTCGCTGTCCTGTCCTGTCCTGGTTTGCAGCTGCTGTTTTTAATTAAAACTAATGCCATCTGCTCGCCAAAGGGCACACTGAAAGGCAACAAATAGTTGCATAAATATATATAACTGCGAAACTGGTATTATTTCTATGTATGATACCATACACAGTGTATATAGAATAAAACATATTCAAATCTTACTTATTTTCAGCTGAATCCCTGTTTATTTTGTTAAAAAAGAATCGTTGAAATGAGAAACATGATAGTATTAAATAAATTCTTGATAAAAAAGTTATTGAGGGAATTGCTGGCAGCAGCAACATCTGTCACTCGTCAGATGGATATCATGTTCCGGGCTGAACTTCAAAATAATCAAAAACATTATTCATGTAAAGAGCTTGAGACTTTGCCATGAGTATGTTTTATTCAAGTGCTCAGCTCTTTCTTGCGGAATGCTTCATTTGAATATGTCCAGCACTTTTTGAGGAGTTTGGCCGACCACAGGGCACAAATTGATTACAAGTATTTGCGAGTGGGCAGTGCTAAAGTTTGCACAGAAGTTGCCGACACTCTCGTGCTGGTCGTCGCCCTTGGCTTCAATTTAAAAGTTATTTGAGCAACACAATTTTGACAAATAATGCCATCAGGCATTATGCTTATACTCCTGCAGATGCCCGTGTTGAAGGTGCTGGGGCAACCTAATTTGCAACTGTTCGGCAATGCTGCAAACATTCCGTCGCTTGTTGTAATTGCCGAGTTTTAAGTGGTTTACATTATTCGGTTTAAAGGTATATCAACTTGGTAACTGTATTTATTTAATACACACGCAGACAGCCAGCCAGACAGTCGGGCAAACAGACTGACAGACAGAGAGATTGGCAACAAGACAGACAGCCAGGCAGGCAGGCAGACAGCCAGGCAGCCAAGCAGGCAATGCCGGGGCAAGGCGAGCAGCAGGAGCTGGAGCTGACGCCTTGGGGCGGAAATTAAATGATTGCGCGCACGAGGTAACGCAACACTCAAACGCTCATTTTACGCCATTTGGAGAAGTTTGTCTGAGGCATGTGGCATGTGGCACCGTCGCATGTGAAGGCGTCGCTCGGCATGTGTGCGCATGCTGCGCTCGTCTACAGCTGCAGGCTGTCTGGAGCAAGTATGTGTAATTTCGGTTTGAATAATTCAGCGTTAAGTGTGGCCCAAATAGAAAGTTGTGTATAAGTTTATATAAATAAGCAAAGGATTTACCTATTGCCAGGGTCATTGCAGGATTTTCAATTAAAGCGCAAACTACTTTCAGCTCTTAAATACATTTAATATGTTCCAACTGTGTAAAACACACAGAGCGTAAAAACAGCTGAAATTATTTGTTTTTAAATCATTAAATAAAACCATATAGTATATTCTCTTAATTTGCTTGTCTATCTGTAGAGTAGTAGGACAAGTCAGCAACTGTAAACATGTATATGATTCCAATGAGAAAGTTTGCAGTAACTAGTGTTAAGTTCTTTAAAAGTGCCACGCCTCTATAAGTTACAAATATCAATTTATAGCCCCACTTGCGGTAAGCTTATTTGCATTCATACAGAGAGACGGAATTGCTTATGAGCTTCCAAATATTTTCTTTTTCCCCATCTTTATTTTCACTTTTGCTTCAACCTAATTTTCATTAAATTTGTACTTTTATTATATTTTATTCGTTTTGTTGATATTTTAAATAATAAAATAAATCAATTTTAAAAATATGTAACTACTATTGCAATGTTTCTACTGCAATTGAATTATAGTCATGTCATATTCCAAACTTGTTTTTGCCTACACCAAAGTATTTAAATAAATTAACAACATTGGAATTTTATTAAATCAAATCAATTTGGCGATTTGCTTTCAATTTTAGTCTAAAACTTTATTATATTGGAATATTTTATTATTATGCAATTTAGTTACACTTAAGTCATTAAATTATTCTAGCGCGAATCTGATTTCATTCTTGGTCTGATTTCAAACACATTTGCAACTTTGAATTTTCACGCTACTTTCGCATAAGACTTTCCAGTACGGCTGTTGCTATCCGACTCTCTTATTCTACTTTTAATTCTATTCTTTTCTCTTGTTTTACCGTTCATAACAACTAGTTCAGAGCTTATGATAGCTACAAATGATTCAGCCGTTCCATATGCCAGGGATGTCCTATTATCTGAAACCCCACAATTATAGACTATTTTGATTTTGTCACTTCATTTAGAGAATATAAATTCTATTTAGTAATTACTCGAAAACTAACTCGAAACTAACTTCATTTAAATATTGAAATGTTGAATTACCTTCTTTAGAGTAAATTTATTGTTAATAAACTGTTTATAAATATTATGAATATTATCACATTTCCAAGCTCTGCTCGATGCAGAATAATCATATATTATTTTATATCATATATCATTATTATTTTATTATTATCTGAATATTAGTATCTGAAAATAACGCACTGTGGCAGTCGCGTGAAAGCCTTAGCTTAGTAAAAATGTATTTAATTCACTGCAATATTATGGATTTATAAATATTTTCGTGACTTTCTCAACAATTTTGTTCAATTGACCCGACTTGCTTAACTCTTTGTCGAATGACAAAAGTTTTTAACTTAGTTTGCCCTAATTGAGTTTATCTAAATTTCAAGTATTGAATTATAATAAGAGCATAATAAATTGCCTTTTAAGAAATTTGCTATCTGTAAAACTTATAAGCGTTCTAATATAATCCATTTAACTGTCAACGAGTTGCAGTGCGCCACGTGGAATCTCTGTTCCGACAAATTGAAATTCATAATTTTGTAAGTTGGCAGACAAACTTTTTCACTTCGCACTGAATCTTAAGTTGTTGCTGGAACTACTTTTTTGTGTGTGTGTGTGTGTGTGTGTGTGGGAAATTAAGCCACCTAAAAGCTTGCTCAGGAGACAGACGCACACACGCGGATTTACACAACAATCAACTAAAACAGCATACAAAAGCTGCGCCAACTATTAGGTTTATTTTGTTGCAACCAAAGCACTTTATGCCACAGCCACAGTCCCGCCTCCTGCTTTCATCCCTTCCCCTTGTCGACTTATAAACTCAACCAGACATCTCACACACACGCTTCCGCTTAAAGTTTCGTAATGGCGTTTAAGCTGCCACTCCATGGCTGGATGAGGGGCGGGGCCACTTTCGTTCTTTCGTTCTGCCATGTGCGGATGTGTGCAACTTGCAACTTTGTTGCAATTTTGTCCCGGCATTGTTTCAATGCGCTCAATTGTTGCAGTTAGCATCCATGTCCATGGCTGAACATTTTGGGATATAAGTGTGCGGGTGTGTGGGTGTGGGTGTGGGTGTGGGTGTTTGTACGTCGGAGTTGTGAGCAGCTTCATTTTCATTTAACTACAGTTGTTGTTCTTAACAAGCGTTGCGGAGCGCTTGTCGGAGGGGCACGGGCAGTTCATAAAGTGCCAACCGCCAGCCGCTAAGTTTTCGGGTTGACTTTGCCACTTTCTGGGGAAATCAGCGTCCGTCCGGGAAAGTGCATTTACGATCGCTGCGCAGCCAGCGCTAAGCTTGGCCCGGACAGCTGCAAAAGTTAATTAAAATTGTAATTACTTCGCCTGCTCTAACTCTAATGCCAATTGAAATGTTGCTTTCGCGTCGCCCACAAACTAATGAGCCGCTGGCTGAGATGCCACGCTTAACAACGATAGCCCACAAAGCCCCATGTGTGTGTGTGTGTGTGTGTGTGTGAGTGCCATATGGCGTATGCGGAACATTGTTTGCTGTAATTAATGTATTCGCCAATAAGACGGCTTGCAAACAAATAGACTTAAGCCTGCTTGAGCGCTCATAAAAATCCTTTTTTTTTTTCATTATTTGCCATGACAACGTAATGGCCGTATTAAGTGGAGCCCGTCTGTGATGTCTCTATAGCTGTGGCTTATGGGCGTGGCACATGACATTGAAAGCAGGACAGAAACTATGCTAAGCCTGACAGCTTGTCAGAGCGACAGAGCGACAGGCAGACGGACTTCATTACAGCTAAATAATGCAATGTTACGTATTCGCCGTGTTGTGTCGAAAACAAATGAAGCTCACAGCCAAAGCAAAGGATTTGGGTCAGCCTGCATACGAGATGCGCCTCGTTGAGCCTCTGCAAATATGTGCGCATATGTGTGCACATACACTCACTAATATGCATGTAGTTGCTCGTTAATGCCCCTGGCCTGCCCGCTTAAATATGCAGCAAAATTAAAAATAAAGACACGAAAAATACACGAATATAAAATGCATATCGCATTGCGCATTGCGCACTGCGCACTGAGCACGGAGCGTGTGGGCCATTCAAATGTTTTTCGTACTAATGCATCTGTTCTCATGGTATTTCTGTGGCTTCTCTTTACAGATTTATGATCGGACAATACATCACCGTGCATGGAGATGTAATTAGTCATGTTAACATAAGCCATGTCATGGTCGAGGATGGCGGTGAATACTCCTGCATAGCCGAGAATCGTGCGGGTCGAGTGGAGCATGCAGCTCGCTTGAATATTTATGGTATGTGCTACATTCGCAAATCACACACAACTGTCTCTGTATATGTGAGTCTATGTACATGTATGTGTATGTGTGTGTGTGTGTGTGTGTAAACAGCTACTTTACACATGCACTTAAACGTTTTTCAGTTCTCACAGTTTTTGTTTGTATGTTTGGTCTCCTCTTTTTGGTGATTTTGCTTTGCCTACTTTTGCTCACCATTTTTATTGTATTTTCTTTTTTCTTTTTTCTCTTTTGCATTTTCGCTTTTGCTTTGTTTCCAGCACTTTGCTCCTTGCGCCTGCTTCGCCTATCTATGTATGTGTATCTGGCTGCAGTTTGCTTTGCAGCTCTAAAGTGTTGTTCAAGTCGCATTCCCTCTTGTACACACAAGCAGAGAGCTCTGCCGCTCGCTGAGGGCCTCGTCTACCTTGTTTTTGCAAAAAATCAAATATTTTTGTGTCGCCGCGCAAACAAAATGGCGTTGCTAAGCGGAGGGAAGCACAAGCAAAATGACAGCACTGCAAAAATAAATAGAAAAAACTGCGCCATATTTGTGCCCAACGCTTGCGCTTAAAGTTAAACATGAAGCAGGAGGCGTCTTTAGCTTGTCGAAGCTCAAATACCCTGCGAGCCTATAGCATAGTGCTGTAACAATCTAATGGCTATTAAATTGTGCTCTCCTTCAAGCTGGTATTCTTTCATTCATATTTCCTATCAAATTTAAAGATATTCAAATAGTAATTTATCTATCAGATGAAGAAGCTCTGTAAAGTTGAGATAAAAATTTCGTTTGTAATTTTTCATAAATTGAAATAAATACAATTCAGTCGGATCTGAGTTTGTTACTCATACTTTTATTAACTAAACAAGCTTTTTTTTTATATATCTTTCGTCTCACAGGAACTGTTGAGACCTTTAATATGCTCTTCAAAAATGTATAATAAAATGGATTCTTATTGAATATATAGATATTCGAAGATGAAGTGAAGATGAAACTTTTAATTTGTGTTTAAATCATCATAAACTCATTTAAATATAATTTATATATTTATAATGTTTCATTTTAACTTGTATTTAAATTTTCATAATATCATTAAATCATAATTTAAATATTTATAATGTTTCTTTTTAATTTGTGTTAGAATCATGATAAATTCATTTAAATAAAATTTATATATTTACAATGTTTCATTTTAATTTGGATTTAAATTTTCATAAACCTATATATATACATATATATAAGTTATATATTAATAATGCTGCTTTTCTGAAGTTCTACTTCGATTATCATAAACTTTGATATGCTGCGCCAAGCTGACTCTAGTCAGAAGGGCGGCTTCAGCTCACATTATGCAAGTCTCTCAAACCAGCGCTCATCTTGTTTGAATTCTTGCTGTGTTGCTGATTACGCGACTTGGTAATGGCGGTGATTACAAAAATCTCTGGCCGAGGCACAGACAGCGACGCCGAACTGCTCACGTATGACATGCTAGAAAATTATGCATACTCCGCAGAATCCACAAGCATCAGCGCAAGCAGCACACAAACAACATCTTGTTGTTGTTGTTGTTGTTTGGCGGCATTTGCTGCATTGTTTCCTTCCGCATTCTGCAGACGCAGAGCGAAAAGTGTTTCGCCGCCCCTGCATAGAGAGCCGGAGTCAGTCTGTGTCGGCAGCCAGGATATGCATATTACATTTGCGCTGCTTCCTGCCTTTCCCTTTCCTTTTCCTTTGCCTGTTTGCTCGCTGTAATATTTGCCGTTTGCTGCATTATTAAATGAGCAACGTGTACACAAATCTGTTAAGCACTTACATTTGTCAACCGCTCGCTCCGCAGGCCTGCCCTACATACGCCTCATTCCCAAGGTGACAGCTGTCTCGGGCGAGACATTGAATCTGAAATGCCCCGTGGCCGGCTATCCCATCGAAGAGATACACTGGGAGCGCGGCGGACGCGAGCTGCCCGATGACATACGCCAGCGTGTGCAGCCGGATGGCTCGTTGACCATCAGCCCAGTGCAGAAGCACACGGACTCCGGGGTCTACACGTGCTGGGCCCGCAACAAACAGGGTCACAGCGCCCGGCGCAGCGGCGAGGTGACGGTCATAGGTTAGTATATCTTTGTGGAGTGCCAACTGTTGGCCAGTTGGCCAGTCTCCTTTACAGCTCACAGCTCAGCACGGATTGGATGACGAGGGAGCAGAGAAATGAAAGCTCCGATGACGTCGAGTGAAAATTACATTTTAATTATTAACAGCAAATTAAGTAGATTGTACGGAGCTTTAAGTTTTGATTTCGTTTTTAATTTTGGCGCGTATGCCGCATCTGCTTATACCCTTATTAAATATGCGCAATAATCCCAGCTTAAAAGTTTGTAAATTAAAAAAAAAAAAAAGAAAGCAAACCAAAGTGCGGAGGAGTACGAGTCAGCGCATTTGCTGCTGGCTGCCTGGCCAGCGACCCTTTTTCTAAATTATTCCTTTTCTTTTTTTTTTTTATATTTTATTTTAATTAATGAATTCGCGTGCTAATGAAGCGCCACGTTAATTAAATGTTGATAATTTGTAACCTTTTTCCGAGATTTGGCCCGGCGCTGCCACAATCAGAGGGCCAAAGTTAAAGTTTCTGTAATTACATTGATTGCTGGCTCAGTGCGGGGTGCTCCTCCAGCTTTTCTCACTCATGTTTGCTTTGACACAACCACTTGCAGTGCCGCCGCGTCTAAGTCCCTTTCAAACGTCGATTCTGCAACTGAACATGGGCGATCGCGCTTCACTCACCTGCTCCGTGGTGAAGGGCGATTTGCCGCTGACCATCAACTGGCGCAAGGACGGCCGCCCCATCGACCCCACCCAGCACATGTCCGTCAAGCAGGTGGATCAGTATAATAGCATTCTGGTCATTGACAACCTCGGCAGCGACCACACAGGTAACTATTCGTGTGTGGTACGCAACTCGGCAGCGGAGGTGGAGAACTCGCAGGCGCTCCTGGTGAATGGTAAACAACTGAGTTGTGAACACTCACTCCTCTATCAAATTCTCTCTCTCTATATATCAAGTATTTATTTAGTTTCAAGTAGTTGCGTTTTTCGTATGCACTTTGTTCAATGTAATCAAGAATATCACTAATGAATCGACAAACGAAATTTCACTTGTCCTGCAACATCCTTACACATGAACATATATATATATATACAGATATATATGTTCATATTATTGTAAATTATGTTAAAGAAACGGCATTAGCTCTATTGTTATGAATCATATCGTATATCTTTATCAATCACTTTCACTTCAAGTTCTGGAATGTTTGTACAACCAAGTAATATACTATTTCGTAGAGTTTAACAATCCTTTAACAAAACTGCGAAGGTTTAGCTGTACATATGAATGTATGTATGTAATTTTAATCAGGAAACATCCACAGCACAACAAACAACAACAGCAACAGCAAACAGCAGCTCAGCGCGGGATCAACATCAATTAGAGGAATGGAATACGACGAGTGCAGACTGTGGTGGGGTCTGGCAGTGAGATTTGTTAACATTTCTGGTTGCTCTTTCCTTCTTGCAGTACCACCGATCATAGAACCGTTCGCCTTTCAGGATGGCCTGGCCGAGGGCATGCGCACGCGCACTGTCTGTGGCGTGTCTCGCGGCGATGCGCCCTTGAAGCTGATCTGGCTTAAAGATGGCGAGCCGCTGCCCGAGCTGCTGGGTGCGAATATCACCATGCTCGACCAGTATAGCTCTCTGCTGAGCATTCCCTCGCTGTCGGCCTCGCATTCCGGCGAATACACGTGCGTGGCCAAGAATCCGGCAGCCGAGATCAAATATACCGCTCTGTTGCAGGTCAAAGGTAGCGTAATAGGTTACAAACCTAATACTCAATCAACAACACTATTACACCAGTACACCAACACCAGTACACCAACAATACACCAACACGCATTTGTCGCATTTAACACCTAACAGGAACTAATTAACCTCCTTAAATTTTCACAATCGCCCCTCAGTAATAATTTTTGCTTTCTCGCTGATGTATTCAAGAAAAGCGCTTCTTAATGGTTTTGAGTTTTTTGATTTGATTCGTTTAATTTCTAAGAAATCAACTTTTTGATGCTTGTCCTGTGCCCCACAAGCTGAATCGTAACTGAACGTTGCCAAACTCTTGGTGCTTTGTTTTTGACAGTTTCACTCTACCAAAATAATACAAAAAAGAAAAATACCAAATAATAAAAAAAAGAAAAAGCCCTTATAAATCCAAATGTCAGAGATTGCCCAGCTTAAAACATCCATTAAATTATTTATACAAATCCTCATACCCTTAAGACGCTTTGGCACGCTGTGGGTTTTTTAACAACAGTCTCACCAGGTAACCTCATATACTGCACTGCTTCTTATTCGCTTCGTAAACAGAATCGCAAAAATTGTTATAAACATATATATATATATTTAAGTATTCTCACCTACAATAAACAACAACATAAATCATGTCTGGATGAGTTGCGATATTTAATTTACAACGCTTTTTATACTACAAGAGAAACGACGGCTTTTGTCGTTGTTGAAATGCGCTTTTCGAAAGTTGAGATTATACTAACTTGTAATTATGAAAATTAACATTATTTTTGAGGAAAACACTCGAGAAACAATTCATGCTTTGTTAGTTCCTTGGAAAAGCGCACATCTTGAACATTTTTCTCAAATTAATATTATAATTTATTCAAATGCTCATACATGAAAATAAAGATATGAAAACATTAGCTGGCTTAACATTAATTTGCTTATTCGCTTAATCCTTTTTGTTGCCAACTCTCTCGCTGTGTATAGAGTACAATGCATAAGAATTTTTGTACCCTTTCATTTCTTATTTTTTTTACTGCCATTTTTTTGGACTTGCAGCTTCAAAACTTAGCGCACAACGGCTGCTGTTTGCCCGCTCCCCCACCAAAAACCGAATAAAAATAAACCGCTAATACAAAAATAAAAACAAAACAACAAAATTATTGAATGGCCAAGCCTTAGCTATAAATGTGCTGTGCTTAATTAACAAGAATATAAACTAACTGATAAAGCAGAATCAGCTATAAATCCACTGAAGACGCCCCGCTTATGCTTCAATTTGGTTTTGGACTCTGTTTAACTGCTGACACTCTGCTATGCTCTGTGTGTGCGAGTGTGTGTGTGTGTGTGTGTGAATGGCTATTTTCTCTATCCTGGCTTCTGTGAGCGTATGTGTGTGTGTGAACCTTTTTATTCTGCGCCCTAAATGCAAAAGCATATTTTTTTTGCAGAATAAAAAGTACAGTGAAACCAAATTACAAACAATATATAAATATAAAGCTTCGCAGTATTTGCTAATGTAGTTGACAATGAATGTTGCATAGCAATGTGGCATGCTGTGGCAGCAGCACAATACTCTGCACGCTCCCTTCAATTGCTTTTGTTTTTTGCATGAAACTGTACATATTTTACCTCAATTTTTTGCAATGCCAGCTGCCATCGCCATTGCCATTGCCATTGCCCTTGCCATTTGCATGCGCATAGTGCATAGTGCATAGTAGAATGAGTTTTAATTTATTTATTTATGATTTGCTTGCTCTCTGCTCTGTTCTTAAACACAGTTGGCACTCGACATTGTTTTCAGCTCGGTTTCGCTAAGCTACATTAAATTTGAAATCTATTATCAAATATTACAAAATACTTTTCTAATGGGTTTCGGCGAATTCGAGTTGAAATCAAAATCGAGAACACGTGTATATATTCATTTGATTTAGTTGAAATGCCCAGTAACCCAGGCTGCTGTTGTGTGCAAAGATTTTTTCCAACTAGTCGCTATTAGCCAACGCGCTGTCGTAGACCCACCCAAAACCCGCTTTATGTACAACACAAGAGAGCCACTCCAAACCAGACTACAAAATGCTTCTTAATGAAAGCTCTTAATTTCCATTATGATATACATTACGTTCTTTCTTTTGTATTAATTACTGCTTGACGAGCAAAAGGCTGGATAGTAAATAAATGAATTTGTAATAAATAAAAAAAAAAAAGCAATTATTGGCCTTATAAATCACTATAGCCATGCGTGTGCGTGGGCGTGGCACATGCTTTTAAAAACTAATTATTGAAGGCCCATTTGTTTTTTGTTTTGCGCAATCAAGTTTTTCATTTCCATCTGCGTGCTTAACAATAAAACTCATATAATCGTGCATATAAAACATTTATGTCTCTTCTGTTGCAGTTTCATTTTAATGCAAATATTTTCCAATACGCTTTTTGCATGCTTTTGTTTTTTATTTCCCCCAGACCACGAAAGGCAGTCTTTCGTTCTTTTTTTATTTTTTGTAAATTTTGTTGTACAACAAACTGGGAAACAGCGAGCCGCAGAGCGTGGGCACACAAACAAATGTAAAATTAAAAACAAAAGAGAAACAGCAATAATAAAAATTAATTAAAATATGACTAAAAATCCTTGCACAACAACCAACCTCATTAAAGAGTTTACCTCACGGATCTTATGTAAAATAAGGCATCCGGCTTAAAAGCATCGACTTTATAAATTATTTCCATTTTGATTGAGTTGCATAAAAGCCTTTTGTTACATTTACAATTATAAGTAAGTTATGAACAGCCCAACTGTACATTAGTTGAATCGTTTTCTATAAGCTACAACCCTTTCTATTTCTATACTCTCAACCAATTTGAATAGTCACAAAACCTTGTTTTGCCGTTTATACTTTGCCAAATATCTTCACTTTTCCTCTCTGTCTCTCTATCTATCTCTATCTCTTGCTCTACCTCTCTCTCTCTCTATATATCTGTCTCTATAACTCTCTATCTCTAAATCATAACTATTCTGTATGTCTTAGAGAATTCTTGATTTGAACCGTTATCGAATAGCTCTATGCCAGATACACATTTCTTATATTGCCTATACGTTCCATAGTACCGCCACGTTGGATTGTCGAGCCAGCCGATGCGAATGTGGAGCGCAATCGTCACATAATGCTGCACTGCCAAGCACAGGGCGTACCCACGCCTAGTATCGTATGGAAGAAGGCAACAGGTCAGATACAATTTGTTTCAATTAATTCCAGCTAAAGTAATTTTAAGTATAAGCAACGTGTTTTATATATCATTTATTTATATACAAATTATTTATATTTATTTACCAAACAATTGATTCATTTATATTCATTTTCTTTTCATTCATTAAATATTTTTAAATACCATAAGAAATTTTGTTTCGAGCTCTATGAAATGAAATGTATGTTGAAAGCCTTACAGTGTTTTTATTTGATGTTTAGTGTTTAAGTTTTTAGATTTATTATTTTATTATCATTACAAAATAAATTACAGAAAGCTATCTCTAGCTCAGCATCATGTTAGACCTAAGATATTTGCAAACATGATTCCATCAAGTTACTGAACTGTACAAAAACCCATTCAAGGTCATTTGTAAGGCGGCAACAAATCACAAATTTTCATATTTCAATTCTGAATTTCTGAGACGATGAATTTGCGTCAGTTGGCTTGAACAAATTTCATTTGCTGCAGTATCGTCTTTCCAGAGGGGGGCGCATCCTAGCGATTGCCAATTTAAAAATTGTGAATCTTTTTTTTTTTTTTTTTTATTAAATTATTTTTTAAACCTCTGTAGGCCATGTCTCTTTTCAAGAATTCCCCAGTATGCGCCAAATTTATAGAAATTTTATAATAATACTTGATTCAGGAATTCATTTTGTTGTTGAGCAATTAATCCTAGCTCGACTTGATTTGATTTTAAATGTCTATGCTCAAAAGTTTGATATTTAAATCAGTCAAGTTCTTAAAAGAAGGTGATATAAGGTATATACATATAAATATACATAATATACATATAAACTAGACTAGAACTTTAGCTATTCTAAATGTATACTTCTCATCAGCAGGCAGCAAATCGGGCGATTATGAAGAGGTGCGGGAGCGGCCGTTCACCAAGCTATTGGGCAATGGCTCAATGCTGCTGCAGCACGTGAAGGAGGATCGCGAGGGATTCTATTTGTGTCAAGCGAACAATGGCATCGGCACCGGCATTGGCAAGGTCATACAGCTGAAAGTAAACTGTGAGTATCTAGGGGATGTGCCAAATGAAACGAAAGTTGGCAATTTTCCTAATTGCAACGGCTACTGCGACTCGGTTGCATTTGCATTGGCTGCGGTTGTTGTTGAGATAATTGAAATGCGAAATATTTTAATGCTTTGCAGCCTCCCCATACTTCTCCTCCACCTCGCGCTCGGTCACCGTCAAAAAGGGCGACACGGCTCTGCTGCAGTGCGCCGTCAGTGGAGACAAGCCGATAAATATTGTGTGGATGCGTTCGGGCAAAAATACGCTGAATCCTTCGACCAATTACAAGTGAGCTTACTGACAAGAAGATTGATCATGCTCTCAATGATTTACCATTCTCAATCTCCCACAGAATTTCGGTTAAGCAGGAGGCCACACCGGATGGTGTCTCGGCAGAGCTGCAGATACGCACTGTGGATGCCACAGACAGTGGACCGTACTTCTGCCGCGCAAGCAATCTCTATGGCAACGATCAGCAGCTTGTGCAGCTGCAAGTGCAGGAGCCACCACAGCCGCCCAGTGTGCTGGAGGCGGCCATGATCAGTAGTCGTTCGGTGAATCTCAAATGGCAGCCCAAGGCGGTCAGCACGGGCGATGTGTCCAAGTACATAGTGGAGTACCGCGAGGCAGATCGTAAGCATCAAATTGAGCTGACTTATTCAACGGGCGTAACTCTTCCTCTTTTACTCTTCTCTTTTACTTTAGCCATTCACTTCATCGACCAGTGGCAGCATATGGAAGTCAAGGATCCGCCCAGCTTTAATGCACTGATTGAGAATCTGAAGCCGGCGACTCGCTATGCATTCAGGGTCATAGCTGAGGGCAATGCAGGACGCAGTGCGCCCAGCCAGGAGTTGATTGTGCGCACAGAGCCCCAACGGCCCGCTGGGCCGCCTTTGAATCTGTCTGCTCGTCCGCTGTCGTCAACGGAACTCTTGATTAGCTGGGCGGCTCCGTTGCCAGAGCTGCGTCATGGCGACATCCAGGGCTACAATGTGGGCTATAAGCTGATCAGCTCAGGCAACTCTGCCTACAACTTTACATCGGTAGCGGGCGATGGTGAGGCTGGCAATGGAGAGCTGCTGCTCAGTGGACTGGCCAAGTTCGCGCGCTACAACATTGTGGTGCAGGCCTTCAATCAAGTTGGTCCCGGTCCGCTGTCAGAGCCAATTGGAGCGCAAACTATGGAGGATGGTAAGGTCGCAGTGCTTCAGTCTCCATAACCTGAGTATTGATCACGTTTTTTCCCCCCTGTAGTGCCCAGTCGTGCGCCAGAGGATGTTCGCTGCGCTGCCCTGACGTCTCAGTCGCTGCAAGTTTCGTGGCAGCCGCCGCCAATTTACCATACGAACGGTCTGCTGCAGGGCTACAAGCTCATCTTCGAGCCCATCATTGACGACGTCATGCCCAACAAGGATGAGGTCGAGTCGCGCAAGACCACTGCCCTGACCACTGTGCTGACCGGCCTGCGCAAGTACACCAACTACAGCATTCAGGTCTTGGCACACACTCGCATGGGCGATGGCGTGCTCTCTAAGCCGCTCTTCTGCCACACCGAGGAGGACGTGCCTGAGGCACCGGCTGACATTAAGGTTGTTGTCAGCTCGCCCCAGTCTCTCTTCATATCATGGCAACCACCGACCGAGCCCAACGGCGTCATCACCAAGTTCAGCCTCTACACACGCGTCGTCAACGGCCGCGAGGAGCTGAACAATGAGAAGCGCAGCCTGCCCTCGCAGCAGTCCTACTACGAGGCCAAGAATCTGCATCCCCACATGGAGTATCAGTTCTGGGTGACTGCCTCGACTCGCGTGGGCGAGGGTAAGAGTTCGCGCGTTGCCTCTCAGATTACCACGAATCGCGTGCCGGCTCGCATCATTTCCTTCGGCGGCTCCGTTGTGCGTCCCTGGCGCTCTACTGTGACGCTGCCCTGCACCGCTGTGGGCAAGCCGAAGCGCGAGTGGTTCAAGGCTGATGTGGCGCTGCGCCAGGGCGGCCTGCACAACTCACAGCTGCTGGACTCCGGTGACTTGATCATCTCCAGCCTGCAGCTGGCCGACAGCGGCAACTACAGCTGCCAGGTGGACAATGGCATCGGCACGGACCGCCTCACACACATGCTGCTCGTCCAGGTACCGCCCTCTGCTCCCGTGCTCTACGTGACTAGCGCCACTTCGAGCAGCATCCTGATGCACTGGAAGTGTGGCTTCACTGGCAATGCGCCCATCACTGGCTACACCTTGTTCTACCGGCGCGCCACGGGCAACACCGACGAGATGCAGCTCTCGCGGCACGCCTCCAGTCACGAGCTGAAGGGCCTGGTCTGCGGCAGCACCTATCAGATACACCTGAATGCCCACAACAAGGTGGGCAGCTCTCCAGCGAGTGTCATGCTGCACGTGCGCACGCAAGGCCAGGCGCCCGGCATGCCAGCGACGACAAGCTTGCTGGCCCCGAACTCCACCTCGGTGCTCATCCGACTGCACTCCTGGCCCGACAACGGCTGCCCCTTGATGTACTTTGTGCTTCAGTATCGAGCGGTCACGGACGACCCCGACAAGGAATGGATTTTAGGTGAGCAGAAGCAATCGAAGCTTCAGTTGCAGTTGCAAAAATACCAATCGATCCCACATAATTTCTGCCTTAGTCTCGAATGCTCTGAAGCCCCAGCGTCGCGTTGTCATCTCCAACCTGCAGCCATCGACGCTCTACCAGCTGCGCATGGAGGCGCACAATGTGGCGGGCGTGTCCCAGGCCGAGTTCAGCTTCGTCACACTGACCAAGGACGGAGACCCGCCTCCGCCGGAGATTGTGCAGCGCGGCCAGCGCGGCCCGAGCGTATTCTATGGCAACGTAAACCTGCTGATTCCCACCATTGCAGCCGTCTCTGGCATGATTTGCACAATTGCCCTGGTCATCATCTGCTACCGACACAGTAAGTAGAAGTGCTTCTAGCTCCCAACAACCCAACAATCAATACAGTCTCTGCCTTGCCTCGCTCAGAACAAAGCAATCACATTCAAAAGGAGTCGCTGGAGAATCGCGCCAACTCAGAGGCGGCGCAGCGTGAACGCTACTATGCGACCATTCACAAGGTTTCCATGCAGAACAATGACAAGATTCCGGGTAAGTGTCAAGACACAATCAGTTGACACGGCCTAGCTCTAAGCCTGGGGCTCTTCCACAGAAACCTCTGAGGACATTTCGCCGTACGCCACCTTCCAATTGTCGGAAGCGGGCAACATGTCACAGCCGCATCATGCCGGTCCAGCCAATACCCTGCTGCACTCGTTCATGTACCACGAGAGGGCTCTGGCCGAGGGCTGCTCGTCGCCACCACCAGCTGCGGTACTAAAACCAACCACCACCCATCACCACCACCACCACAACCAACGTCCACAAAAGACAATTCATAATTATTATCAAACCTCACCGTTTCATAATATCGTGCGTTTGTTTATTCATTTCTTTGATTTTAGCTCTCTTTCTCTCTCTCTCTCTTTCTGTGTCCCCCTCTTGGTGGGGGGCATTAGAGCTACAATTAGTGTGTATTTTTCCATAGAATAAATACTACGTGCTTTTTATGTTGTTTCTCTGCTCGAGTCTTACGTTTATCTAAGTTCCATTAAGTGCAAAGCCGTCTATCATGTGGGCATTGAGCGACGCGCTCTGCCTCGTGTCACATGCCAGTTTTGTTTTGGGTTTTAGTTGATCCTTTGTTTTGTTCGAGAGCGTTTACCATCCCCAAGCGCTTTTGTAGTCGCTAGTCGTACGTAGTCGCACTCACTTACTCAGTCCCAGCTAATGTTATGCCTTGTTCTATGCACAGTCCAAGAATCGACGTCGCCACTCACGCAAAACGGAGCCAGAGAGTGAGGAGTCCGAGTCCGACCAGGATCAACTGACTTCCAGCCGCACCGAGTCCTCCAATCAGCACGAGGGCAAGATCAAGCACAGTAAGTCCCACACCCACTGGCCCTAGTCACAGCACCTGCGAAGTATCGCATATGGAGGTCGATGCCTATCTCGTACTCTAAGCATAGATGGATATAGGCAAAGAATCAAGATAGAAATTATGTTTAGCTACTGTCTGTTGGTTTGTCTATCTAAGCTATCCGAAACTGAGAGAAATCCGTTATATCCACAATGGATCTCATTCATTACTCTAGGATTCCGATATGCATGTTTGAAACTCAGATCAAATATATTCAGCTCATCTACAGAGCGCGAATAAAGTCGCCTTTAGTCGGGCTCAGTCAGTTAATTCTTTTCATTCAATAACTTTCAATGTCTCTTCCAGCGCTTCCAATCCATTTATCACTAGTTAGATAAGCCTCTCATAACGTGATACTTCCAGGTGCTTTAAGTTAATTCCCCACAATAGATTTTAGCTTTTAGTGGACTTGGACCTACATCAAGGAGTAATCCACCGGCTCTTTCTCTCTTTTTTTGCGTTACTTTACTTTGCAGACTCAGACTCTAGACTAATACAACAGTTTCCAAATCACAACATATCGATAACTTATCTATAGTAGATCAACGCGTTTTGCACCACTTTTGCCACACAATGCACTTAAGCTTTACACTAACTTATTTATAACATTTGGCCAGTACGAAGAAGAGACTAAGATCGTAAATAATAAAATTAATTGTACTTTCGCTGGTTAGCCTTAAAGTAGCTCTAAGTTTGTGTTACCCCATCCACATGCCGATTCTCTATTTGCCCGTATTTTCTTTCTTTCTTTCTCTCTTTCCAAAACGTTAATGCTCTATGCGATGCAGGCATCATCTACCATGGAGCACAATCAAGCACATCCTCCGATCTGTCACCAATGTCCGAACAAAAATCATTACCACGACGCGGTCGCTCCAGGTATCATCATCAGCAATATCAGTTTTCCACCAATACAACACCGCGTCATCACAATAGCAACAAAAGCAACAACAACATCACAAACACGGCCACGAACACGAACACAGCCACATCGGCAAACAACTCGAACAAAATTCTGTCACCGCGCAACGGCAGCGGCAATCTGAAATCCATATCGAGCACATTCAAATCACAAGACTCCATACAATGCCACATACCCACGCTGGTCAAATCGCCATCGATCAGCACACAACACCAGAAACAGTTTCACAAACAACAGTCGAATAACAAACCCGGCCCGAACCATAATCAGACCCAGACCCAGCATCAGAACCAAAACCAAAACCCCAATCATAGTCAGACCCAGTGCAGTAGTAGCAGTAGTTTGAAGCAACAGCAACCGCTGCTGGTCCAGCCCAAGCTCCATCAGCTAGAGCCGACGCCCTCGCATGCCAATGGCCAGGAGCTGTTGGGTCTGGACGGAGGCGTTAGTACCCTTGCATCTGTTGTGCCCGTAACTTGCATGCCACCCTCTTCACAGTTTCGCCCCATTCCACACAAGTCCATAATGCCCGCGCATGACTCACACCAAAACCACCATCAGCAGCTACACCAGGGCGGGGGCGGTGTCTCCGGCACCGGCCTGCTGAATCCCTCGACGGCTCTGCTGTCCTCGAAGTTCTTCACGGCGCCGACGCTGCCGTTGCCCAAATAGGATACGGCCAATGGGGGGAGTGAGTATGGCGGCGGTGGCGGGGCTGATAGCAACAGCTTCGGCTATACTGGCGGCGAGATATCGTGCACCTATATGGATCCCATAGATCACACATGAGACTTGGCCTACGGTGAGGTGTGTGGGCCCGAGGGCGCCCATTAGTCGGCAGCCCTCGGCAGCAGCCACACCACACCACCAACAGCCACAACGCCACAACACAACTTGGAACACTTGAACACATCTAAGTCTCTCTCTCTCTCTCACTCTCTCTCTCTGTTATACTGAATGCTTGAGTGTGGTTGCTAGAGAAACTGAAATAGTATCAAACAACTCTGGATACTCTTCTTCCCTTACCAAACCATGCAGAGCTGGCATCCTGCGCACGCTGCACCCGCTCCAGCTGCAGGCCGAGTGCAGCACAGGCGCCTTCCACCACGGCGAGCGCGACGGTGGCGATCACATTGAGCTGGCCGAGGTCGAGTGCGATGTAGATACGATTAAGAAGTTGAAGCTGGGCCAGCGCTCCTCACTGTGGTCGCGTCCCAATTCGACCACATCCCAATTACAGCAGGAGCATCAGCAACAACAGCAGCAGCAGCAGCAACAGCAACAACAGCAGCAGCAACAGCAGCAGCAACGTCAGCAACAGCAACCACCACACAAGCGAGCACATTCAAAGTCGCCGCAGCCACAGCAACAGCAGCCACTGCAACAACAACGCCCACAACAACATTCACCCGCTCCAGGCCAGAAATTGCTTAGTGAGAAATCGGATTATTCGATATCTGTGTGAGACATTGGTAAGATCTGATCCAAGCCTGATCAGCAGCTAGGCTGAGGTCGGGCCAATAGATCACCAGATTGCAATCAATTGAATTAAAATGAAATTTGGGCATTCGTGAGTCCTGAGACTCCTTTAGGCATACAACAACAACAACAAGAACAGCTGAGCCGTGCCTAAATTTATGTAATGTCAGTAATTCCCATTATATCCGCTCTACCCCAAGTCCACACCGCCCCGCATTGACCCAGTAAGCAACCTAAGCTTGACAACCCAATCCCAAACACAAAGACAAAACACAAGAACTTTCGGACAATCAATATTAAAATTATTTGCACATCCATCAAGAGGCGAGGCAACTCGCCAAACACATCCGCACACACTTCCCATTTGCTACTCTCTCTCTCTCTCTCTCTCTGTCTCTCTCTATCCATTTCCCCGTATTCACATAGCGCTCATATAACCGTATTAACTTACAAATATACAAGTATTAATAACAACTACATAGGTAATTACGATTTGTGCATGTTGTACGTACGGCATGCACCCACAACCCAGGTCAGTTATCGAACTTCCAAATGTTGTACATAGACTCATATATTTATACTATTATCATATATATATATATATATATATATATATATATCCGTTATACACCCAGTCGAATCTAATCTAATATAACCTAATCTAATCTAGAGTTAAGTACTAACGACTTGTGTAACTCGAACTACTAACGACGTGTAACTCGAATACTAATGCATATACTAACGCGTATTACTCGTACTACCCATAATCGAACTGTTTTTCTATGAATGTATGTATGTATGTGTGTAAAGAGGTTGTACGAATTTTGTGGTTTGATCAATGCGAAAACCGATTCTTTTCTTCAGATCGAGTAACTTGAGTTATATATCGTATACATACTATAGCTATATATGGCTAATGTTTAGGCACTTGAGATATTTTTGTAAGTTCTCTCGAATTGATTCCGCATTCTCCGCTTGTAAAACGAGGAATTTGAAACATGAAATTCTAACTAATAATGAACTCAAGACATATGCTGTGTACAAATATATTTATATATTTATGTCTAAAATACTAAAATCTAATTGTCTGTACATACACACACACACACACACACACACACAGTTATACTCCAATAAAAAATCTCTAGTTGTTACATTTTGTAAATAGTAAGAAAAAAAGAAATTGACTGAAAAAAAAAATCAGAAACAGAATCAACTTCATTAATAACAAATAGATGTATAGAGAGAAGAATGTTAACTAAATGTATTTGATATATTCAATGTATACACGAGCAGGGGCAAGAGTCCCCAGCTGAATCAGTATTCATATATGATAGGCATGATATGAGGATATTTGATATATATGTTATATGACACGATATCTACAGCATCTACACAATTAGTGTTTCCATTAGAATAAACGGTCGTTCGTCAGTGTGTAGATAGATGTTTTTAACACCAACGTATAGAAATCAAAAGCAAAAGCAAAAGCAAATCGTAATCAAATTAGAAGCAAACATTCAGCAACTCTCGAGCAAATAATTATAATGAAGGATGGAAAGCAAGAAAGGCCAAGTTAAGAGAGCAGAAAACAAACTACAAATTACAATTAGTGCATATGAATACTCCACAAATTAATTAGATGTATTTTAATGTAGCCAACAAAACTTATATGAAGTCTAGCCGAGCAGAGATCAGAGAACTTTCAGAACCGTTTAGGAAACCATGTGCCAAAATTTCTTTGAAAGCAAAGTCAACAAGAAATCGTATTAACAAAATATACAATAAATAAGCCCTCGAATGGATTTATTAGCTCCACAGATAAAAATGAATAATAAATAAATACGTTATACATATAAGTATATAGCAACTTCAGAGATACATATATATATATATGTATATCTATATATAGGTTGTCAGACAGACAGACGTGGACTCTTGGCAGCCAAGAGAGTTTGCGAATTCGAGTTTCATTTGCAAAGATGAAGTATTTAAAGAAAACTAGACACTTGATAGAATTCGTATGCAGCACTTTTTTTATTAATTATTATTTATCTATATATATTGTAAGATATATATATATATGTATATGTATAATCCAGCAATGATGTTGCAGTATTTTTAATCCGTTTTTTATATGCATTTATTTATATAATGTGTAATAAATGGTTTATTAAATTTAACATCGAATTTTACGAATTTAACACAAAGTTGCAAAATGAAAATCACATCACATAGCAAGTCTGCAAATCTAATGAAACCAAATCAAATCAAATTGAATCAGATTGAATACAATTGAATCCGATTGAATCCGATTGAATCAAAAGGTCGCATTTTACTCGAACAACCAGAAAATACAATCAAAAGGCAAAAACAACCAAACAATATACTTATGTCCGTATGGGTAAAATAAGCAAACAACAATTTTTATGTTTAACAATATAATTAGCACAAAAAAAGTAAAAAAAAAAAAACTACAAAATAAAACTATTAATGTAAAAAACAAAAACAAAAAGGAAACCATTAAAGAGCATAAAAATTAAATAATCACAAATCTTTTTCTATCTTTAATTGAATTTGAATACCCATTCGGAAATCTTTTGTCTGCATCTGCATTGGTACACGGTTATCGTGCACCCTTGAAGATTTGAAATTCCAATTGTTCAACGATTAACTGAAGAGGCAGGAAATCGGAGTTTGGGCTGCACTCATCGCCTTTACTTTGGGAAATGAATAATTTGACTACTCTTGTGTTCAACGAAGGTCCTAATAATGGCAACCAGATCTGTTTAGTTGCCAAAGAGCAAGTATTTAGTGTTTGGCGTATTTAGTTGGAAACGACACAACAAATCCGAGCTCAGGAGCTTTTATGGTATTCAAGATAATCATTGAGAATAAGGAAATAATATTATCAACAACAACAACAAAGAAGGTTCTAGTCGAGACTGCCTGCTACGAGATACCCTGAACCCTGCAAATTCCTCTTTCTCCTTTACGAACTCAAAAGCGCGCGAGTTATCGGTGGCGGTAATCCCTTACCCCCACCTCAATCACGGCGGCTGGCTGAGGCAACACAAATAGGATCACACACACTCGATCACATTCGACACACGGACGAGTCAACAGCTGATATATAACAGCTGATATACATTAGATAGTCTCTGCGCAGACGAAAATAAAAGAAATTGCAAGTTGCAAGTGAACAAAAGCGGACATCTCTTAAATAAACTTTAACTAAAATTCCCATACTGGTAATTCGCGCTCTGCCAACTGTGTAGTGGATGCAGCGAGTAGGGCAATACTTTGGCCGCTCACAACTCCATTTCTAGATGAACGATCGTCATGAAACTTTCAGAACGTAATAATACCATTCAAATGTAACTATTAGTCAAATTAAAAAGTCTCAAATCAAAAGTCCCTAGTATTTGAATTACTTTTTTTTTTTAATTTGAGGGGATGGGGTCGGTTTTGAGGCCTGTGTCCAAAATATAACAAAAATATAAATTTTATTAAATTATTATCTATAAATGTGCAGAAGACTTGGAGACTTTAACTCTAAAGATGAACGAGATATAATTTTACAACTGATTCTCGATCAATGTTTTAATCGATAATTCGGAAATGGAAAAGTTATCGATTTTCTAAAACAAACTCGTATAGCGAGTGCAATGCACGGATCGAACATTAAAGGAATGAAATCTTTAGATCTCATAGTTTCCGAGATCGACGTGTTCATACATACGGTCGGACGGGAGGATGGACGGACAGGGCTATATCAACTTTTCTCGTTACTGTCGGAAGGACAGGTGAACTCGATGCCCTGATCAAGAATATATATACTTTCTGTGGTCTGTTAGTTTTCCTTCTGCCTGTTACATACATTGTCTCAAAACCTTTATACCCCGATTGGCCACTGTCAGTAGATATAGGGTATAAAACAAATACGTATTTGTTTTGAACTAACTGATGATTCATTCTACTATTAAATCTAGAGACATGAAAATGAATAAATCTTGTAGTATGTACTAAATATACTCTTGCAATCTACCGAACTTTTTTTCCACAATATCAAACTAAATTTAAATTTGGACTGCATTTTCGCAGCATAATACTCAGATTAGATAAGAGCTAAAGATAGGTAAGAGTGAACTACATATAAAATTATACATTATTAATTGGAGTCTCCACCTGCAGTAATTGGAGTTTCAAGCTTGTAGTTTTCGTAGATCCCAAAATGTAATTTTGTCTCTTGCATGTATAAATCAACGGTCGAAGTTACAGGGTATGGGCTAGTTGGGAGAAGAGTCACTTTTCTGCAAGCTTCCGTGGACGCTTTAGTCTAAACGTTTATTTCGTTAGCAAACGTAGCCAGCGCCAGCGGCTGCTTAACGTCGGCAATATTTAACGAGTCAACACGGAATTATATGTGAGCGGGAATCGCGAGGCGGGGAGCAGGCGAAGGGCAGTCGACGTGCTGCCTAAACGTTTACCCGTTGGCTATTAAAGCTTTGGAGCTGCCAACAGAATGATTTGTGTATCAAGTGAGGCAACAGCAGCAGCAGCAGCAGCAGCAGCAGCCGCCATCGCAGCGACTACGTAAGTTCAATTGTTATCAGTGTCGTGTGTAAAGCGGCTGGAGCAAGAGCAAGAGCAAGAGCAAAAATGTCACCGGCTAACAAGGGGCCAGGCGAGCAGTCGAAGGCGAGGGAGCCGCCGAAGGCCTGCAGGGGATGCAGTGGGCTGCAGCCCGGGTCGGGGCTCATGGATGTGGAGGACATGGGCAACCTGGGCTTGGAGCGACTCAGGCGCAAGGCGAACATTGCTCAGCAAATGTTGACGGATGTTATGGAGCAGCTAACAAAGCTGCAGCCAAGCCACAGGCATCCCGGGGAAAGCAAACACAAATTTAATTTCTTAAGAGGATTTGATCGAAGGAGCCTTAACTTTTGTTTCTTTAATTCAAATAATGCTCCTTGCTGACCAAATCGACAGTACGAATCGGAACTGGAATAAATTCTTGACAAATCGCTAATAAAAGCAAATTCCAAATGCATATTTATTATATTATATTCATAAAGCAAAATATCCCAGCTAAACTTTACAGTGTTGTTAACGCAGCATATATGTTATTTGCATTGTTATCTTAATTACATAAACTGTTAAACGTATAACAAGGTTTTAAGCTTGACTATTATCTAAATTCAACAGTCTGGTAACCTTCTTAAAATATAACACGAATGTGGTTTAAGTCTTTGATGAGTTTGAACTAAACAAATAACTGAACGAACTTAACGTACGCACTGTACTACACTTTACTCTCATGGCGCTATTACAATCCACACACTTAACGCACATTATAACAGTGGTCTAAGCTTGACGAAATGAATGGTCATTTGACGAATGTGCTAAGACTGCTCCACACTTGACGATTCTGCTCCTCACTGTTACGAATACAACTACCCGCACGTTAACAGAGCTGTTGCAAGGCAAATGTTTATTATTAGAGTAAACTGTTATATGTCACAGTGTATTGGCTAATAGGTATAAAATACACCTTCAAAGATATTCCCTTTCTAAACGGGTTTCCTAACAAAATATCCAAATTAAATTATAATTGCATTGTCGAGTCGGGTTTGGGCTTATCTTAAATTACCCAACCCTTTAGTCGACTACCATCAATCACCATGGGGACTCGCACACGTTTACACGCACGTTCGCTCCCACACACACACACATTCTCCTGCCGTGACAGACAAGTTTTTGTGCGGTAAAATGTCGAAAATGTCGATCAAGTTAAGACCAAAAGAAAACGAGGAAAGAGAGCAGCAAATTTAAAAATAGAGTGACCAACCAAATAACATGCAAAGAAGCAGAAGAAGTGGGAATACAGGTGTGAGATCTGTGGGTGGCCAGCGTTGCCATATTTTTCATTTTGCACACTTTACTTTAGCCGAACTTACAGACAGAACATGAAAAGAATGACGCAGCAGGTCGGAAGATATATCTGCGATATTTGTAAATAAAAATGAAATGAAAATCAATGCAGACCGAGGCCTGAGACCTGTGAAATTACTTGGCTTCCATTTCGTAGGCATTTTTTATTTGTGCCCAAACAGTTTCGTGTCTGGTCAGTTGTGAACTATTAAGCAAATTTATATACACATATAGATACATATATATAAATATATTTATATATACATATATATAGTACGCACGTGACCATAAGTGCGTTTGGTTTGCCCTCGCCTTTGCCTTTGCTGTGGCTGCTGCCGTCCTTTTGGGCATTTTGTGTATTTCAGTCATGTAGAGGTAAAAATTGTTTGCATATTGTTTTGTGCTTCCATTGTGATTTCCTCGGCTGTACGGCGTCAACTATTGTGAAACGTGTGTCAGATTCAATAAGGCAAATGAAGCACTCGTAATGACGCTGAAGATGCCAAAGCAATGTCCACGGCGACAAGCCAAACGAATATTCGTATTCGTTTTGGCTATTGTCAAGCAAATTAAAATAAAATATGTGCCAGCTACACACACACATATATATATATTTATGAGTGTGTATGTGTTCTGCACCTAGCAGTCGGCCTTCTCTGGTCACGCACGTGCGCCTGTGGCTATGCAACGTTTGTTGCCTGCCTCGCTGCCTCGCTGCCTCGCTGGCTGTGTGTCCTTTGTTCCCTTTGCTGCATGTGTCTTGCATGTGTGCAGACACAAATTAATGGCCCCCACTGCCATAAGTTATGCAGCTGCATATTAAACGCATGTGTGTGTGTGTCGGTGTGTGTTTGTGTGTTTGTGTGCGTGCGAGCGAGAGACAATAAATCAGCCTATTTCTGGCGCTTGTCCCTTGCCAATGCCTGCGGTCTTTACACCAATTATCAGAGCCCCACACACACTCAGGCACTCGTACACACACACACAAACACCAACAAGTTATTTCATACTGAGATTGAGAATATATTGCATTGCTAATGGTCAATTTTCACACGCCTGCTTAAGCAAATGTTGGTCAATTCAGTTGAGTAGACGGTGGGGCAGAAGCAGAGAGCAGTTCCTCCTTTCCCCCTTGCTCCTGCCCCCCCTGTGGCCCTATGGCCTTTGGCAATCTTGTCTCTTTCTGTATCCTATGTGCGCCGCATGAGCAAACAAGCTGCTTAGATAGCAACGATAGAGACAAAGACTGAAGTTTTGGGGGCTGTGGGGCTGGAACTCTTGCTTACATATTTACACATTAAGTGCGATCATAAATCAGCTATTCAATTCACTCGGGTCCATTCCGAATGCTAATTTTGGCAGGCAGCTCGAAGCCGCCAATGATACGAGCTGAAAGTAAAAGCTGAGCAAGCTCACATGGCTCACAGTTTCTAGCTCTATTCCTGGTAACGACAAATACTATTCCAATGGCCTAACGAGGCTTTAATACGTGCCGGCCAGGCAGCTGGCAGCTGGCTGACAGTTGGCAGGATTTTAAATTTGATTGCATGCAGGCAAATGGGGCGCTAGCGACAAGTGTGAAGGACAACGTCTCGTTGACGGCGTGCTGAGGCGCTGCCAAACAGCGCGTAAAGTTGAAGAGCATACAGGAAAACATCCACACACACACACACACACACACTCACACACACAGATGTAGAGAGACATATTCTTACAGCATTGCTCTATGTCTGCCTTGTTGCTACAACTCAACGCAATTCCAATGTCTGCAATCTATCTCAACCCACCCACTCTCTCTCTCTATCTGTCTCTCTCTCCCACTCTCTCCCTCTTCCTTTCTATAACTGTTGTCGTTTGCTCTTGATGGCACTTGGTGATGATGCGTTTAAGTGTGTTGATTGCACAAAAATTGAATCTTAAGAACATATTTGCATTTGATTATTTGTTGCTTGTAATTTATATGCAAAATTAGAGCAGGAATGCGTGCTCCTCCTCCTCCTCCTCCACCTGCTCCTCCTCTTCGCTCACTTGTTACGTCTGCCGGCAAATAATATTTATAAATGGACGCCCTCTGAGTGCGCGTGACATATTTTATTTGATGACATATCCAGGCGAGACAGACGTGTGTGAGCGAGCCAGGCAAACAAAAAGCAAGCGACGCTGCAAACTATTTCAATTTTCTTCAAAATACTAAACGCATCATCAACATCAACATCAACATCAACATCAACATCAACATCAACATCAACATTAACATTACGGAATACTAATTGAAAATTATTTTTAATATGCCTGAAAGCTTTCCCTCCTGGCAAGCCCTCATATGCTACAAGTCTTCCCTACACATATTTCTTACACAAATTTGTTTGCTCGATGCGGAATCAATGCTGCGCGGGATCTGTTTGTTCTGTGGAGCTGCGGAGATGCTGGGGAATATGTAAATGCTTTAATTTCGCAGCCGGAGCATAAAAAACCAGACGGTCGTGCTTTACACGCGCCCCCTAGTCTCCCAGAGTCTTCGACATTCGCCCATTTCCCATTTCCCATTTCCCTTCTGCCTTTTCCCATTTTCATGTAATTCGATAGACTTGGTGCTGTCTCTTTCGTGTTTGCGGTCGCCAAAAAGCACGCGGCCTGCGCTCCCGCTGAACGTGTTGAAAACAAGCCAAGTGATGCGAATGTGAATGCGGATGCGGATGCGGATGCTGGCGCGGATGCTGATGCGAATGTGAAAAACACGTAAAGCAAAGTTGCACTTGCGTAAAAGTTTCGGTTTCTCCACGTTTTGTTGCAAATAAATTAAGTGCAGGCGACGTTGAGGCTTATTGGCACAGCTTTCGCTTATTTTGTAAACAAGCGCTCGGGAGGAGTCAGCAGGAGGCGAGGCAGAGTCGAGCAGCGTTGACTGAAGGGGGGGTTTGCACAACACACCACAGCACAGCACACAGAACAACACGAACCTTCGACGCGACCTGTTTCCGCTGTCAGTTAATTCAAATAGCACTGAGAACACACGAAGCTGTTGCAGTTGCAATTGCAGTTGCAGCTGCAGTTGTCAATGCACTGGCAGACATTATCGCCGACCCCTGCCACACCCCCAGACAGCATTAGACTGCGCCCTTGTTGTACTGACTTGCTCGACGGATGTCAATTGATTTTATTTCTTTTTTCATTCGTTTGCTATTTGCGTGTCAAAGACTAGAAGACACGAAGAAGAAGCAAAAAACATTGCCACAAAGCATATTCCTTCGCGATAAACATTTCGATTTTCGCTGTTTACTGCGTTCAACAACATCAAATGAATTGAGGCCGCATAGCAGATACTTCCTTCTTAAATTCAATTGAGTGTAAGATACATTTGGAATTAAATATAAATATTTGAAGATACACCTGACATTGGCAGATGTGAGTGACTCAATTAACATTATTTATTTGTTATTTATATCAAATATATTTTTATAAACACAGATCGATATTCGTTGTCGGAATGAAACACTTTAGTTGAAATCCATAATTTACTTTTTTTTGAATATTTGTATCACCTGATGCTGTGCGTAGTCTATGAAATCTATGGCTGGAAATGGCGCTGTGAGCTCCAGATGCTTCCATGTAAGCGAGCAATTGCAAAGGCAAAGGCATACGAAAGAGCTGATCATGTCGGGGAAGACTCACCAAGATCTCCATAATCAACTACTATTTCGTCACGGAATGCAGTGTAGCTGGAGACTCATTAAAACTACCACACAGCTCTGGGCATCATAACAACAACAGCAATAAAGCTGCTCTTATGTCGGAGCGAGGATAAGGCAATCATAATGCTGAATGAATCGGATCCAGAGATGCTCATATTCAATTTCAATTAACAATATATGAAATTATATTATAATGATATACTTAAAATTAATATAATTAAAAATCAAATGTAATATATTATACAACATATTCTATTTTGAATATTAACATGGAATTTGCATCCATCCCCAACAGAAATATGGCCGAGTCTTGAGACATAAGAAAAACACGCCAAGGCTATAGCCTTAAGTAAATGGAGCAATTATCATTTCATATCATTCAAATCGATAATTATTGATAGCTTCCCATGACTTAAAATGTTTGCCTTTAGTTTGAGTGTATTTAGAATGAAATGAAAACTCTCTGTTTTACATGTTACACTAACTCAAATCGATATTTATCGATAACAAGCAAAAGCTGTGAGTGACCAAAAGTTCAGCAGATAAATACTATGCCAACTCAGCACTTTGAACAGTTGACCATAGATCGATGTAGCTCACATATCGGTCTACAGTATGGGTCGCTATTCTCACTTAATCATCTGGTCCTCTCAGCAGCTCTGAGGATTCCTCCAGAAAGCTACCTGAGTCATAGACCGTTGCTCTCATTTCATATACATTTGCATTGGAGCTTTAAGCATTTCAGCAATTCGTGTATTGCTTATTGATCAATTATATTCATATAAGTTGGCTTCAAATGTCTGTTGAAAACTTACTTTCGCAGAAACAAGCTCTTTGCTGATGCTGATCAGTAATTTATGCATATCCATGTGGCGCCGGGATTATAGTCTGTCATTTGGCAAGGTTCATTTTACACATTTGTATCGATACGAAAAGCAAACGAAGAAAAAATACTGCAATTGCAATTGCAATTGCAGTTGCTGCTGCAGTTGCCGTTGCCGTTGCCGCTGCAGCTACAGTTAATTAGTATGCAGTGATTTTTAATGGCGTTAATTTCATCCCATAAATGAAGCTCAGCAGAGACGTCAGCTCCATTTTGTGTTAATCAAAAAAATTAATTAACTACAGTTGGACGCGTGCGCAAAAATATAAAAAATAAATACAAATAATCAGACAACGGCTTAAAATGCAACAAATTGCAGCAGCAAAAATGGATGAAATAAAAAAAAAAATACTCTTAATATTTCCATATCTGACTTTGGATTATTTCAAGAGCAGACAACATATCAAGGTGCTTCAGCAGCTTTTGAGTCAGCTGTATATTCATATTAGTATTTATGGGAAGTTAGCTAGCTCGTTATCTTGAACGCTGTCGATATTCAGATTCTTTCATAATTTTGAGAGCAGTTAACAGTTAAGTAAATTGTTGAAATGCATGCAGCTATCATAACTCGAAGTGGCCCTCCAACAGCACTCCTTGCCTTGCTGCCTTGCAGGACGAAGTTTGTCGACAGGAAGTGACAGTTGATTTAACACGAACACACATTTTATATATATCTATATCTATATATATATACATATATACGTAGACAGACAGACATGCACCTGTCGTCAAAAGTTGCACAAGTCATGAAAATGCATGCACTCAACTCGACAGGCCCCGTCCAGACTTTTTGTGAACTGGCACAGTCTGTTCGTCCCGCTCCATCCGATTCCACCATCCATTAAAAATGTCAACTCGAGTGATTTTCGAGCTTACCTTGCTTTTCACTTTGATGCAAATGCTAGACCACAGCCTTAGTCACCTTCCCCAGATCCGCTACAGCTGCTCAGAGTCTGCAGAGCCAGAGTCAACACCAGCCGGAGATTCAAATTCAGCTTTACATTCCAATTCAGTGCTGCAAATTTATGTCAGCTAATTAAATTTAATGTCTTTTGTGTGACATTCTGCATTGCGAGGAAGAAGTCGCTTGACACGAATTCGACATTCAAGTCACACTGCAAGCTGAGAAGACGAGGCACTTTAATATTTAAGCACTTCTGCAGTTTAAATAAAATATTAACTAGGCAGGGAACATTGCTCTTAAGAGCACACACACTCTAGTTGGCCCTGACAGCTACCAGACACAATAGCAACAAATAACAGAAAACATGTCAATTTATATATGACAAAGGGATTTCGGCCAAACTCGAAATAAATAGATACATATACGACAGCTATTGATATTCACGGTCTCTTTACGCTACGGTTGATGATTTGTTTCTACTTTGTTATTGAGGAAAAAATATTGAAATATATGAAATGAAATTTTGTTTTCGAAATTCAAGTTTAAATTATTGTTGAGCTTTTAAGATTTCTCTGTGCTGCGATTATATCTTCACTTTAATTCACTTCAGTATTTAGTTTGCAGTCTATGTTAGCTTGGAGCTCCGTCTCTATATAATGGAATATTTGTGCGCACGAGCAGCTGCAATATTCTAGTCCAGTGATATTCTAGTCCAGATTTACATAAGCAGCTTATGCTTATATTCGAGTGGGGCGTGTCGTGTCTGTTTGTAGCGAAATTAAATAAATTTTCATAGCTGTCGTTGCACACGCTGTGCACTTTTCAAACGAATATCCAATTCCAATAGCTCGGACTGCAAGCACTCAATTAGCATGATGAACTCGTTACTTAGTGAGAAAGAAATAAATAGTCAAAGAACAGAAAAATGACACAATGGAAGCTCTTATTCTTTTTCATTGTTTGTTTCTAAGAGTCTAAGCCTGCAGACTGTGCGGAATTGCCAAAAAAGTGACATAAAGTCGAAAGTTTTATTGAACCAAATATGAATTCTTTTTCAATATATTCAAAGTAGAATCCCCATGTATTAAATTGAATTTAAAGGCCAGGGTATGTTGAATGAATATCCATTAAAACATCTTGTATTAAAATTTGTTATATGTTATATATGAATATTGTTATGTATTGTCCAAAAAGATAGAAAATCAATCAATGCAATGTGTTCATTTTGAGTAGAGTAAAACTTTACCTTCTGCGTGTTTGTGTGTTATGTAATATATATGAAAATAAATTAGAAAGTCTGTACTAAAAGTTGTGTGTAGATCAGCTTGAGTTCTGTCATGCAATGTTACTAGACCCTATTAATAGTCGAATAAATAAATTAAGGCCTCTTATTGAGTATGAATCAAAATATATATTCCATTACTATCATCATTACATAAAGAATGCAATGAAATTATCCTTCTATTAAAATTGTAATACAATATTTATAGCTCTCACACTTTACTTTGTGATCACGCATTGTTGCCATATATGGGCTATTTTGGTAGGCGTGGTCAAATGACTTGAAATTTTGTTAATATATTTAGAGTCCTATATTTATAAAATATACAAAGTTTCAGATCAATATTGCTTTATTCTGGTGTGATTATTGTGGCGATGACTGTAAGTCTCTTACAAATCATAATGTGATAAGCTAGTTACAGCTAAATTAAATTGATAAACGAAGCGCTGATTGCTGACTCTAATAAGTTGAAGTACATGAGACTTCATACTTCATGATACTCCATTTCTTCATGTATTTGTAGGTAGATCAATAGAGATCAATTTAATTGACTAAAACATTTTAAGCAGCTGTCTATGTTATCAGTAACATAATACATATTTTAAAATATTGATTTGCAAAAGAAAATTTAAGAATATTTCCGCTCAAGTCGAGCGTGAGTGCTGCGGCAGTTGAATGAATTTGCGATGAGTAAACTTCTGTTGTAGTTCTTACGATTGGAGATTGTTAGGAAGTAAATAAACCTCATGAAAGAGATTTCATTTAATCTAGTCAAGAAAAAGTGCAACAGCCCCAGCGATGCCTTTCGTTTTTTGATTAATGTATATGCAAATGACAAACAAATCTACTCAGCTCGTGGCCTGATCAAGATTATATGTATGTTTTAAATGTATTCAAATCTGCCACGCCCCCTTCTGTCTGTTATATACAAAACCATTTTATCCTGATTTCTCATTTTTAATGGGCTCAGGGTATAATAAAGTCAGAGATAAATATTTGTGATTACATATCCATCTTGAATAAATGTTGATGTTTTATTTGCTATTATTATTATTATTATCATTATTATTAAATTCATATATAAACATTGTTTTCATGAAAAACTCATAAATTTTATTAAATAAGTTTGAGTGCCAATTTAATCTAGTCATTAATTATATTTAAATGAAATATAATACTCGAATATTATTTTGTACTAAGCCTTTTTCATGTTTTGGATTCTAGTCAAATTAAATGACATTCAACGCATGCTTGACTTACTGCAACTTGAGGTTTCATTTGAAATTTTTGGCTTTTCACTTTAATGAATCAATGACTATGCGTAATTTAATTTACCATAAATTGATATGTTATTTATACTTTGCAAATGGATAAACTTGAATATCGCAAAAAATTTGTGATTTCAATTTATATTCGATATGATTCAAGCTTCGTCTAATTCACTAATTACGCCTTTTCCCATTTACTTTTTGACTTTATTAAAGCCAAATTCTTAAAGTGTCAATGTGAAGTGCAACGCCTAAAAATTATTTCGCTTTTTGGTAAATTTATGAGTTGATCTCAAGTAAAAGAAACCCTTTGACTTAGCTGCTGCCTAAGCAAGTATCTGCTTCCACACTTTGCTCATTCCCGCTCTTGTATATGCGCTTATTTATTATTTTACTTTTATGTGGGCTGAACGCTTCTCTGGCTGTGGTTTGCCAACGATTTGGGTTTCCTTCTCCGGGCTTCATTTTTATGGCAATTTGACGCCATTTTATTGTCACACCGCAGCGTTGGCCACTTTAGAGTTGTCTCCGGCAGTCATAAATTCCGCCACGTTGGCCATTTCGTGGCAAGCCGAGACATTAATTCGGTGCCAATGTCCATGTTGCTGTTGTGACTCCAATATCCATTGTTGCTGCTGCTGTTGCTGCCGCTTACAGGTCTTACGTTTCCGCTAGACGAGCGAACATAATTTATTTGCACTCGTTTTTGCTGTTAAAGAAACTTCATATTTTGTCGGTATTTCTAGCTGATTGGAAATCTACCACTCACACACACACACACACACTTACACGCACACTCTCTTGTGTGCAAGCTTTTTCAATTTCGTATGAGAACAACAGCAACAACAACAACGATAACAGCAACAACAACAACAACAAGTCAAGAAGAAGTGCAGCCAAAGTTATGGTAGGAAAATCAACACCTTAAGAGGTGCCTTATCCAGCGGCAAAGAAGTAACATTAAAATGTGTGTGTGTGAATGTGTGTGTGTGTGAGTGTGTGTGTGTGTGTGGGTGGGTGGGTGAAGGACGCAGTAAGCAGTAAAATGCCAAACGCAAATGTCGCCAATATCCCAATGGCAATCGATGGAAATTTATAGAAAATTGCGCACAAATAAAATTTTACGTTTGTTTGCTTTTTTCATTTACGATGGCAGCACGCGCTTTCTCTCTCTCTCTCTTTCTCTCTCCTCTCTCTCTTTGGTTGTTTAGTCCGTTTCGTTGGCTTATTGAAATGCATTTTCTTGACTGTTGCTTGTCGTTGCGTTGTTATTTTCCTTTTATTCCTAGCCGCAGCAAAACGATTTGCTTTGGTGCAATTGTTCTGTTTTTGTTTGTCGTCCAAACAGATGCTGCAGCAGCCTTCGCCGCCCTCGCCCTGCGCTTATCCCAATCCCCAAATGGAAGGCAGTGCACCACAGCATGAGCCAAGCAGCTCAAAGCTGTTAATGCTTACGATAGTCGTTTACCATTTCAGTTAATTGAAACACACAAGAGCAACGATGCTGCAGGATATTCTCTACACACAGCATTGGCCATGTCCTGTCGCCTGCCAAGTGCCAAAAGTACAAATTCGTTCATATTTTCAAATGCTTTTTGTTGGCCACTGTTTTTCAAATTACCAGCTCAAAGTAAAGTTGCGAAGCTCTTGGCGTTGCTTTCACTTTGTACACTCTGAACGCGCAAAAAATGCAACTGAGAACGATGCAGTCAGTCGGGTATAACCGACTGCAGTTTACTCTAATCACACAGGCTGCACACAGAAAGCGATCTATAATAATATGAAATGCATATACATATTAATACATATAACATATATAATATTTAAACATTCTGTATAAGTCTTTAGTTTATATTTATTATTATACATTTTTGTCAGTAAAGCTGAAGTATTACTTTTATTAATTTTTATTATTATTATTAAGTGTTTTACATCTTACCTATTCAATTGATAAAGTATTGCCATGTTAATTACCAGCAATTTTTGTAACTGTCAACTCAATCATTTTCCTGCTTCTGCAGTATTTTGCACACTTTCCATCTCATTTGGTACACAAAGTACACAGAGTACACAAATAAACAAAGCTTTAGTTCGTGCTGCGTGCTTCGTGCTTTTTGCGCAGGAAACTCTTCGAAATGCAGTGTAAAAAAAAAAGAAAGTTTGTTGAACTATGTGAAACTTGAGCCGTTGCAAGCGCTGAGAGCAGGTGCGCTTAACTAGAACCAAATAAAAAACCTTGTACATGTATTTCCAGAGAACGTTTAAATAAGCTGTAACAATTAAAAACAGACGGATTGTTAGGTGTAGGTCTTAAGCACTCTGTTTTGTTAAGAAGCCTTTTTCAAGCACTTTCTAGCCAAATGGATTGTTCTTTCTTTCACTTTTCTTTAGCTAAATAAACAAAATACATGTTGAAGTCCTCTAACTATATCTTATAATAATCGCATATCAGCCATCATTAGGTCGACAAGGCATATTAATATTGATTTGCATCAATATTTTAATTTTGTTGTTTTTGTTTAATAGGAGAAACTTTTTAAATAAATATGCTATAAGTATTATGAAGTTATTATTATATTATGTTTTCATATTCAACACATTTCCCAGTATATAACATCATTGTATACCCTTTGCTCTAGGCTGTTCTAACATATATATTTACATTAATAACACTCTCAAGAGTGGGACTTTACTTGTGTGGGGGCGTACGTATAGGTTGTAGTTGTTTGTATGAGCATTAAGCAATTATGAAACTTACACCGTCTTCTTGGCCTTATCGTGTATATTTTTATGGGTAACAAGTTTTGTGGCCCAGGCTGTATAATTAGCTTAAGCTTAAAGTTTTCAGCGAGGCCGCTAGGGAACGTGTACCCAACAACAACAGCAACAACAGCAACAACATCTGCATAAACAAACAAATTTTGCTGAAGTTTACCATATTTTTTTTTTTTTTCGGCGCACGCTAATTAATACAATTAAAAATTAAATAACTTTAAACTCAATTCCCGACGCTTCATTTACCCGAGCTGAGTCTCGGGGGCGGCTTGCCCTGCTCCCCAGTTGCTGTTGGTGCATTCGATGTTGCTGTTGCTGGTTACATGTTATTGCCCTGTGAGTATCGGTCTATGCCACAACTGCTAATTGTGGGCATATTTGCTTTGGTCCAGGCTCAAAGCAACCTGCTCAACGCAACCACAGACGACAGAGCAGAGAGCAGAGCACAGATAGCAGGGGCGGACGTTGAAGCTGCAGGCAGAAGCCAATCCTCAAGTCAAGCAGCACAGCCAAGCGTGGAAACCAACGCCACTTTATGCACAAACGAAGCCCCAAAGTGCCCTCTGCCCACGCCCCGCCCCAAAATGAAGATGAGTGCAACAAAACCACAAATATTGCATATCAATAATAACTCGCTCTGTCTTCTCTCAGGCAATGTGTGTGTGTGGGCGTATGTGTATTTACATACATATATGCATATAGATATACGTATGTGTATGTGTATGTGTTTGTGCAGGATATCTACATTTTTGGGTGGGCGAACAAATTTTCCACATCATTAGATGGGAAAGCACTCGAGTGAGCTATCCGGGGAGTTATTTTGCTTGTTTCCTTGGCTTTGCTTGGCTTTCGCTGGCTTTAAGCAGGCGCTCTACGCAGCAGCAACTGTTTTTTGGTTACTGCTGCGAGTGCCATTCAAACTCATCACTCGCCATATTCATCAACTTGATTTCTGTTTGTGCCATGTGTCTTACGCTCTTGCTCTATCGCTCCCTCTCTCTCTCTCTCTCTCTCTCTCTCTCTCCACCCACTCGGCTTGGCTGAAATCTCTGGCAAAGGACGCCTTAAATTCACAAAAGCCCCAAGTCGCATAGTGGAGGGCAATGCCAATCCTAAATAAGTCGTACAAGTTGAATGGGCAAAAGCTGCCCAGAAGCCGGCTGAGCGAAACGCAAACGTGTTTACAATGTTTACAACGAAAATAGTGGGAAATTTGCTAGAGCATTCCATTAAAAGCTTTGGAACGCAAAATAATGGTGACAGCGCTTGGCAGTGCTATAAAAAGCTCAAGCTTTACCGGGACAAGCTTTAGTCTAGCCAAACACACTTAACCCATTCTAACCAAAAAGTTCCCTCTAAGACTAAGCACCTTCACTTTCCAAATAGAGCCGACCTTACATTACTATAGTTGACTAATAATTATGATTTATTTTATATACATAGAAGCAAAGGTTTATTACTAAGAGGAGAGATAAGTTCATATGACTAAAGATACATATGTAGAGATGGGATATTCTAGGGAAGTTTCCTAAACTTCAGCAGGCACTCGTACAGCGTCAGTTGCCGTGTCTCGGGCATCAGCATGAAGACAAGCAACCCGAAGACGAAGCTCAGGCCACCGAAGGTGAAGAAGAACACCGAGTCTCGCAGGCTGTGCTCGAAGGCGGCCGCCATGAGGCCCAGGTGCAGAGCCTGCTCCATAATGAGGACGCCGGCCAAACATTTAGCCTTGTGCGCCACGCTGAAGGCCTCGCCCGTGTAGACCAGGGCGGGCACAGCGACACCCGCAGCTACAATCAGCTCGAAGAGCAGCATCAGCAGGGCAATCGCTTGCAGATTGATATCGAAGTAGGTCTTCTTCACGGCCTCCAGGTGCTCGAAGACGCCGCCAACTATGACAATGACAATTCCCGCGACAAAAAGCGACATCGAGCACAGCTTGCGGCGACCCTGCCAATCCACCAGCAAAGCGCCGCCCAGGCTGCCCAGCAAGCCACAGAATGCCAGCCAGTACAGACAGTTCATATCGCACTCAAGGCCATGCCAGCTGACCACCAGGAAGGCGCGGTTGTAGGGCAATGACAGCGCCAGTGCCGCGAAGCCGCGCAGGAAGAGAACCTTGAGCAGTGGCAGCAGCCGGCGCAGCCAACGTTGCCAGCAGGAGTCCAGCGAGCCTTCCCTAAGTTGCTCCCAATCGCTTGTGTGCAGCTGGCGGCAATCCTCGCGCAGGCGCACGAGCTCCGTACTGGACTGCGCGTGGCCATTGAGCTGCTTGAGCGTGTCGGCGACTGCCATGTCGCGGTCTTGGCGCAGCAGCAACAGCGGCGACTCCAGCCGATACGATAGGGACAGTATGACAGCAGCGACGCCCAAGGTGGCCAGCAGAATGCCGTGCAGCTGATCAATATGCATGGTGTATCCCCTCTCCACCGGCTCCAGGGTGTACCAGAGGCGCGTATAGAAGACCTGGACACAGACGCCCAGCCACAAGAAGATGCGCTCGCAGCTGAGCAGCATTCCGCGAATGGACTTGTTGGCCATCTCCGAGCCCGTGACCAGAGCCTGCACCTGCGTCAGGCCATATGCAGCCCCTACACTAACGCTGCTGTAGCAGGCGGAGATGAAGTGCCGCGGCAGCAGCAGATTCAATATGCCAGACACAAGCAGTAGGAAGCCGCTGGAAGTCTGCAAGGACAAAGATCGAAGTTAGTGCATCTGGAGTAGACAAAGGGACATGGCATCAATATGGAGTATTCAGAGTAATGCTTTTTGTTTGATTTTTCCTCTTCTGTATATCCCCGAATTCGGCCAGATTATCAGAGCTAACGGCTAATTGCTAATGGCAAATACTATTCGAAGTTTATCAGTTATTGCCAGTGAGATAAGTAGTTAATTGCTGCAGAAACACTTACGTAGGCCACGTTTTTGGTAACGCGTTGCACACACAGCGCCGCCAGCAGAGCCCCGACCGCGGCGCCAATGAACCAGCTCATCATTAGATTGTGTGTGCTGTAGCTGTTGAGGAACTTGCCCGCGGGCGTATCAAATATGGACCAGGCCAATCGCATGCCGCTGCCTACAAACACCAGCGCAGCTGCAGGATATATGTAGATATGTCAGGTATGGAAAGTATTGGATTGACAGCATAATATGCTGCTGCCGATTCCTGCGACCTTACCCGCTGTTAGTGACTGAAATTGCAGGCGATAGTGCCACAGCTGGCGCAGCCAAGACAGCTTTCCCTCCTCCTCGATTGTCGGTAGAATGGGCATTGTGGAAGACTCTTCTGACCTATTTCAGCTGTATATACTTATACACTTTGGCCAAGTTTGATTCCCTGTCACTCGCAGGTATTTTTCGTGTTTATATTCAATTTATATGGTTTTGTTTTTCTAGGTCTAGAAGTCATAGAACTTATCACTTGTTTTGACCGTAGCCGTCATTTTCACACACTGAGTTACACATTATTATTGGGCTTTGATTTTTCGCGACTCTATACACTTGCCCTCTGAGAGCTGCCCAGTTGCTGTTCGCCTGACCGACTGGTTGCCTGTGCAGTTGATAAACGGAAAGCGCTCACAACAGTTGTCTGAAGTACTTGAGGCGAGAACGTCGAAGCCCCGATAAGATAAATGCCGAATACAAACAAACAAGCGCACAAAAGTTTTCGCTCGCTCTCTTATCAATATGATTACTGGATATAAATAAATTAATTAAATTTGAATAGTAGGCGTCAGTAGCTGGAGAATGGACACAAATGCCAAATAACTTTCAGACTGTTTGCTGATATCAAGGTAAACTTCGCATGCTCTACACTGAGCGAAATCTCTTAACTCATTCTTTATCATGAGTAAATAATTTCCATTTGGTTTTCTCTAAGTCCAGATGCCAAATTATATCAATGGGTACTTAATAAAATGAATTGATATTTATGAACTGCCACTCATAGGCAACAAAATAATACAAAGATAATTAACATTGGATTACTTTGCGTAAGCTCTATTCAAAACGTACGATGCGAATCAGCAGATGTTATTTAACTCCCGCTTTGATGTGGGCTTTCCCCCCAGCAATAATCACCAATTGGCATATTATTTATCCATTCGGATTAATCCTGTCAAGTACTCTGATCACTCTTAATTTATGGAAAGCTTTTGAAAACCAATTACAGTAAATGTAATAATTGCATCATGTCATTCAAACTGACTACAGAATTTTTAAAATCAATTATAGACATGTTCGCTGCTTTTCCAATTATCCTATATAAACATGGCAAAATTGTTTGGACGATTGATTTCTTTACATGCCAAAAGTCAATATTAAAGTTATATATGTATATAAAATACATAATTCTGTTTCCAAATTAAATATATCAATGTATATGTATTGTGTAGGCATTATGTATTATAAATTCTATTCAGAATTAAACAGCAAGAAAGCATACACACACGCTCATATTCTAAGCAGGAGAATTTTGTTTGGTCCTTTTCTTGTCATCGTCTGAGATTTTTTGCGTTGAGCAATTCCTGGTATACGATAAACTCTGACACACTGTGACTATTCGGAGGTGAAGCTCTCAGAAGGGCAATGCGCAGCGACTTCTAATTCACATATCCATACACACATATCCATGCACCCACACGCACGCTGTCGATGACACACCAACACATACAGAGAAGATGTTTATCTGCACTGAGCGCAACAAAAACATCTGTGAATGAAAATCGTAGAAAAAACCAAAACACAGATCGTTGCTGACTGAGTAGGAGCGAGCTCGGCATGAACACTTTGTATTACTGTGAGGGTTTTTTTCAAAGCGTGAGTGAGGTTGACTTAATTTTGGACTCTGCGAAATGCTCAACGGTTTCGTGCGAGCTCAGATAATAAAGCATAATCCATTTATATTTTGATTTATATGACTTTTATGTTATTTAAGTGAGGTATATTTCTTAGATTGTTATGTTTTGATTAGAAGTTTTATATATTGATAATTGCATTATCAATCTGCGTCACATCATTCTTATACTCTTATACTCGCGCTCTCTCTCTCTCTCTCTCTCGGTCTCCTGCATTCTCAGTATCAATCAATCTCTTGCATTTTTAATGCCGATTATTTATTCCTTCTATTTTTATAGCTTTTATTCTAGTGAGTTCTATATTTTCTAGTCAAGTGTGTTTTTTATCGACTTTTATCAAGAAAGGGAAATCAAATAATCAAGCGCAAGTGCATGTTGCTTTAAGTAGTTATATATTTGTGTAAACATTTATACTATTCTAATAAGTATATCATATAATGAGTTGGCTTAAATAGTAATTACTTTTTGTGTTTCGTCATAGTGTCATAAAATATTTATATTGATTGATTATAATATTTTATAACATTATTAGATTTGATCGATTTCAACTGGCTCACAATATACATTTCAATCGTGATTCGTTTGCGTCAGAGAAATATTTACAAATAAAAAAAATAAAAATAAAAAAAGTCACTTATAATTTATTTTCATTTCTATGTGTGATTTTTTATTGTTTTTCTTTTTTTCTTTTTTTCAGATTTGAAAACTTTCACTGTATTATCTTCGTTTAGTCACGAGCGAGCACTACAGAAACACTTAAGGTATTACAGCCGTTGTCAGTCGTATAATAAATATATATAGGAATATGTGCAAAGTGAATTGCTTATAAAGCTAAAGCATTTGTCTACATCTAGCTAATATTAAATGGCGGAAAGTCTTGGTGCGCCCTCTGCTGGGGCCAGCTTACGAGAATTCGCGAAACTTTTGCTGCGCCTGACGCAGCGTCAAGTACATAGTCTCTGGCAGATACCAATGGCCGAACAAGAAGCCCAGCAGCGTAAACACGCCAAGGCCGTAGAAATAGATGCCGTCACTATGCACATTGAGCTCCACATAGCATATGGCTAACTGAATAGTTAACTCTACGATATACGCGATTGCGATGCACATGCGCTTCACAGGCAGCGGAAACGCCTCCGACAAAAGGACCGAGCTGGGGGCGAATCCGAGGCCGGCAAAGAATTGGAATATCAGAAGCATCCACAGGGCCTTCCTCAAGTCTGGCAGTCTTACGAAATCCACATTCGAGAACCTGGTCGCCAGACCAATAGACGCAGCCCCACATATCATGAACCCAATGAGCTGAGTCAACTTCCGGCCAAGCGAATCCTGGACAAAGGCGCCACTGCAGCTGCCTGCTAGACGCAGCAATCCAAACAGCATATAGGGCCCGCTGCTGAGCCCATAAACGCTGGTGCTGGCCAGCGTGAGCGTGAAGACGATCAACATGCTTGTGCTCATGGCGTAAAGGGCGCGAAGCAGACAGAGCCGCAAAAGGGCGGGCAATGCTTGGCACCAAGCCTGAGTATTGCTCAGGGAATTGTTGTGAGCCACGTAGGAGCTGTGCTCAGTCAGCTGATCATTGGTTTCTGCCGTGACAGCTTTCGGATATTGTAGGCGGATCAACGCATCGATGGCCAGCTCCTCCTCGCCTTGAACCAACAGCTGCACTGGTGACTCCACGATGAATACGGTGGCCAGGAACAGTGCAATGAGACCATAAATGGTGCAGAGCACGCCCTGCAGCTGGTCCGCCGTCATATCATAGTCTGGGCTCCAGCTAACGCTGAAAACGATCTGCATGAATATGCCCAGAGTGCAGCTCATTTGTTCTGTAGCTGAGACGTAGGTTCCACGCTTGTAAAACACCACCAACTCGCCGGCAGTGGACAACGTAGCGGGCAGCGCCAGGCCATTCGCCAAGCCATTGAGGTAACGCGCAGCCATCATGGTGTCCACATTCAGCTGCGTCGTAGTAAATAGAATACCGCCAACAATTGTGAGCAGGCAGCAGAGTTGCTAAAAGAATGGAAAGTGATACGCTTATCAGTTTGGTTATCAACATGTGCAGCCATATACATACCATCAGCAATTTGTAGGTGAGGTACCTCGCCAATACAACGCCGAGCACGGAGCCGATGATGGCTCCGATGAACCAAGAAATCCGTAGATGCATACAAATTACCAGCTCATCTGCAAGATTGTCAAAGCCTATGCTCCAGGCTATGTTCATGCCACCCGACAGGAAGATTAAAGCAGCTGTATGGAGAGTGAATTAGATTCATCAGACATGACAATGACTTAACTAAGAAACTTTAAAGAACACATTTTGACAATTAATAAAAAGATATAGATGGATAATTATTTGATGGACACTAGATACTGCAATTGTTGAAATGAAAAGTCTCTTTTGTAAATCAAAGTTATAGTTGTCAGATGTGTTATCGAAACATTCTGAACAGTTAAAATTTTTTAAATTTTTGTTATGCTGTGAGTCATCAGAATTTGCGATTCTATTCAATGCAGGTTTCTGCAAATTTCTTTAGAAGAACACAAAAATAATGAGTAGATCGAAATTGTTTTGACTTCCTGTTTCGCAATTGGGCTGAAGACTCACCTGCACCCAAGGCATTTGCCTGAGGTTGATTGCGCATATCACGAATGCAACAGCTGGTTGGCTGTTGATAAAGTATTTGGCGTCGCGGCAGAGACTCCCGAGATGATGGTTCTGGCAGTGGAGAATAGCCCACGGTGGACTGTGACGCCGTCATATGATATTCATTCTTTTGATCCATGACTATTGTGTGTACGTCCTTCATTGTCGAGGCACAAGAGAGTACTACTCGAAACAAAATTTTGTTCGATTCCGGGGCGAACAGGTTTTTGTGATACTTATCCATTGGTAAACATTTCTTATCGCATTGATTGATAAATGCTAAGAGAGTCCATGCATAGAGTCTATGGCTAGCGTTATCGCAACGCAACACAGCGCAACCTTTTAGCCAGTCACTTATCTATCAATATTTATATTGAATTTCGAGCACGCTCAATAGATAGCAAATGTTTCTTTTTGTAAACAGAGTTAAATTCGTTTTTGTACATTTGAGCAGGTGAACAGCTGGAAGAAAGAGATGGATGAGATGAGAAGGAAGAGACTATATGTTTATTTATATATTGACCCTTTCCCTATCTCTGGCATTTCCACTCTTTACCCTATAAATATTTTATCACCTACTGCTTTGTATTGTTTATTGTTTCTTTAAATATTATTATCGTTTTCATAAACAACTGTGACTCAACAGTTGGCTATTATTAATTTGAGGTATAAATTCCACCTTCCTTATTATTTCCTGAGATATTCATTCATCGTAAAACATAAATCTGCAATCTTTTATTCTCTTTTTCTTTCTTTTCGTTTCTCCCTTTGCAGCAGCATTTCTATATCTGAAATGGAAGGTTCGTAGGCAGGAATTGAGTTAAAGTACTAGTGTTAAGACCCGAGAAATTGTTATTAGGTTCTATTAGTTGCTTTCCATAGCAATATTAAGTATATTACTTAAGTAAGAGGAGCATGTTTCTCATCAATACAATATTATGAAATGCAAATGTCGAACACACAACACTTGTTAAGTTGACACACCTTTATGTATAACCAAGCACTTCACGATTGCTTAAAGCGATAGAACTGAATTTTGCAAAATAAAATACATAAGGAAATGCTTTCGTGAAGGTTCTCTATCGTGTGCTCTTACATAGAACACTCTTTTTGACATGAGCAAAGTCCACAACAATTGTACATACATATTTGTATATGTATATTATTTGTGATAATTGTTAAATGCAAGTAGCAGTGCTCTAGTCGGAAGTGCCCGACTAGAAAATACCCTGCAGGCTGTGCAGAGCTGCTATTCCATTGAATTCGTAATGGATATCAAATTGAACTCAGACGCATGCGCAGGCGTTCAATTTGATATGGAATCAGTTCCCGTCTGACAAATTGTACCAGAACTTATCCATTGCACTAGGTAGATGATGGTGGATATTAGAGCTGGGAAATCCATCGAGGGCTCCATCCATGGTATCGATGGAAATTGTGAATTTTGATTTCGATATATCGAACTTGTTATTAATTGTTATTGATTGCAATTTTACAATTTTCAACAGTTAAAAAGTAAGGTACATAATAGATAATAGCAATGAAAAAGTTCTTACAGTCCTCTCGTAAGTATTTTACACAGATATAATTGTAGGCCCTTGTGAATGTTAAAGTATACATATTTACATATGCATGTATTAGAAAATATTTATAGCAGCAAGTTCTGCCGAATCAGAAAGATCGTTTAGCAAAGCAAGAGCGATTGCTTCGGACCGAGGGTCAAGTTTAAAGAAAACTATAGTTAGCACATTGGTTTTTATGAACAAAAACCAATGGCTAATAATAATCAATAGACCTAATTTGGTGATCTCCAAAATTGTTGTCAATTATAAATTTATGTTATTTTTATTTATTATTTTTCTTACACAATAAGTGATTCTTGTTGACATTATTCAATAGGTTAAGTTATCAAAAATAAGTTATTTTCTTTCAAGCACAAGTGATTCTCATAGATATACGTAGATATATTGAAGTTATATCTTTTTTCTTTATTTTTGTTTGCACGGAAATCCTTTGTTTTCTTTGAAAAGTTATAAAATTACTTTAAAATCTTAATTATCCATTTTTTATTTTATTCGTGGGGCTTTAACAATTTCAAAACAATGTTTAAAACCTTAAACTAGTTTTAAAAAGGCCTTTTAAATTACCTATGGAAACATCGAAATATCGATGGTGTGGTCCATCGATGGATAAAAACTTAATCTTCGATAGTATTGATGGTTTTTTCCATCGCTGCAAAATCCATCGAGTGGTGCCTCCATCGATGGATTCCCAGCTCTAGTGGATATGTCGATGCTTAGATCACTTGGTAGGCAAAGATTTACCCTGTTCGGTTTAGAACTCCTCGTTGTGCGAAATGTTCACTTTTATCAGCGTATGCACATTAAAGACAGGCGATACGTTGCAAATCAAAACATATCCCGAGCATAAAGATATCCCAAAGTATGTGAAGTGGTTATAAATTAAAATATTAATATGCAATGCTCACTTCACATAAGAATTGGATAAAGCTTTCAATTTGGGTTTGTGTTTTTATTGACTGTCTTTAAATTTTATTTCAATTTCCACTCTAGTAGTAGTATAATAAACCAAGTGAGTTTATGTTATGTAATAAATCCGAATGTAATTCACAACTTGATTCGTTCAATATCATATCATTTATAGTTGAGTAAGGATGGAAAATATTAAAGTTATTAACCTTTTTTATGCTATTTCAATCAGAGAAGTGTCTATAGTAGGAAAATATACATATATTGAATATGTGAATACACAGATATGAATGTTCAATAGGCTTATCTACATTGATCGTTCAATATAAATAGAGTTGAATATAATACTGATTAGATAAATACTGACATCTAATCAGCATAGTAAAAACCGAATTTTGTTGTCAATTGACTTAATGACAATTAGCTCGTACAATCATTGGCTTAGGCAATCTCAGCTGTCTTTCGGTTTGAGCTCAGTTAAAGCAACGCAACTGGATTACCCCTGAACTATGCTCTGAGCCGTGGCTGATTGTTGATAAGATGTCTTCTAATGATGGGTAGGCATTACTCCAGGTTTCTGTCATTAGATTATGCATGTAAATGTATGTAACAGGCAGAAGGAGACGTCGCAGTATATATTCTTGATCAGCGCGAAAAACTGAGTCGATAAGGCCCTGTCCGACTGTCCTGCTGTCCAGCTGTCCCAATCGCAAAAGCTAGAGAGCTGAAATTTTATATGAATGCTCGTATGATAGATACGCAGGAGGAGTTTAATTATTTTTTTTTTTTTTACTTTTTTTTTTTTTATCATTTTTTATAATAACCAGGAGTGTGATAAAAAGGCATAGGTTAAAATTTGTTTTGTCAGCGCTTTGAACAATGCAGAACCAAATAGCAGAATCATCTTTTACTCTTTTGACCTCGCTTTTCGACATGGAAACAGAAAATTTAGTTTACTTCTACTGAGACTCACCTTGAGTGTGTCGTAATGCTTCAGTGTTATCTATCTTTTTCACTCTTTTGTGGCTACACTTTAATAGGAGACCTGGGCAACTGCCTAAACAGATAATTAAATATACATACACAAATGCAGATTTACGTACATATTATATATGAAAGGTATTAATGCGTAGATCATATATATAGATCTATAGCTCCTTTGTATCAAAAGATATTTCAATTCGATTTTTATTTCGACTTCTAAAAAATAAAAATGAAGACATAATTCTTATTTTTGATTTTTATAATTATTTATGATTTGATTTTTATGTAAAAATTGATTTGTAAAATTTATTTTTGATTTTAATCAAATAAATCAATTTTAAAAATTTATAAACTCAAAAAATAATTATTACTTCTCTTTTTTTTTTTTAACAAATTAAGGTCTCTGGTTTTAAGTGCTGATAGAAACGAATTGGGTATGGACACGATTTGCTGATAAGTGCTAATATCAAATGCTATAAAATAAAATAAAATATCAGCCTTTCATGCGATTCTTTACTTTCGGATAGGCCGTATTTATGGTGCCTATCATATTTTTTCATGGCTGGGGAATAACCGACTTATTAGAATTAGTATTTCGTACGAAAAGCTGTGGTGAAATTTAGTTTTATTTGTTTGATGCGATATTTATAGATGCTGATTCACAATAACAGTTCCAACAATTCGACAATTCTTGTAGCTTTGAATAAAATTGCTGCTATTTGGAGAGATTATATTTATTAGATTTTATTTTTAAAGCGCACACTTGATTTCAAATTCGTATTAATGATAATATATGTGTTGCAAGCAGATAGCATTTCGCTAAAATTCAATTAAAAGCCCTTGCTCAGTAAGCCCTTGAACTTGTCCTGTGCCTCGCGTAGCGTAGTTCGCCGGGTCTCTGGCAGGCACCAGATGCCCAGCAGGAAGCCAATCAAACAAAGTGCGGCCAAAATGCTAAAGTAGAGTGTATGACCTGTCCGGCTATAGGTCACAGATGAAGTTATTATATAGATCAGAATTTCGGCAATGAAAGTGAAGGCAATGAAAGGTTGCTTGACGCCAAGTGGATATGCCTCAGTCAGATAGGCAGAAGTGTCCGTGAAGGCAATGCCAGCAAATACTTGGAAAATACATATGAGGATAAACAGTTCATCGTCGTCAATGTATGGAAAGTCGCTGATTAACTGTGCAATTCCAATGGACATGCCACCGCAGCCCAAGAGACCCAGAAGCGTTGATTTCTTGCGACCTACGGACTCCACGCAAAGGCTGGTGATGAAGGTAGTCAGCCAGCGACAGCTGGCGAATACAATATATTGCCACCAAAAAAAGTATAGGCTGGGCAGAATGGAGATTATTAGGGCGTAAACCACAAATACAGAAAGACTCATGGCATTCAGGGCGCGCAGATAGCAGAGACGGGCAAAAGCTGGCAAGGCCTGGGCAATGCTCTGGCCAGTGGAGATTTCCCTGTTCTGTGCCAGATAACGCTTGTGCTCCTCCATCTGGGCGAAAGTCTCCGTGGTCATCGTGTAAGGGCGCTGCAGACGGCGCAATGCATCAAGAGCTTGCTGCTCGTTGCCATTGGCCAGCAATATCACTGGCGACTCAATGCAAAGCAAACTGCCAATGATTAGTCCAATCAGTCCATAGACAGCTGACAGTACGCCGTGCATATTTTCAGCATTGAAGCTGTTGTAATAGTCCGATGTGCTCCACGATGTCGTATATATGATCTGAATGAAGAAGCCACACATGTAGCACAACTGCTCAACGGAAGCAGCCGTCACTCCACGCATGTATGGCACCGACACCTCGCCGACCAGTGCCATCGCTGGAGCAAAAGCTAATCCATTGGCGATTCCGTCCAGATAGAGGCTCGCCTCAAGAGCTCTGATGTTGTAGCTCGTGGCTGCCATTATAACTCCTCCGATCAGCACGAGAAGTGAGCCGAAACACTGTAGATTGACAGGTGACATTAGCAAATTGAGGCAATGACGTATGGTTACTTACAAAGACAATTTTCTTGGGAATCTTGTTAGCCATGAAGCAGCTGAGTACTCCTCCAATGATGGCGCCAATAAACCATGCCAATCGCGTATGTAGAGGAGCCACCATGAAAGCCAAATTGTTAAAGCCAATGCTCCAGGCAATGTTCATGCCACCCGATATGAAGATAAGTCCAGCTAAAATTATAGTTAATTATGAATAATAGATAATGCAATTCCAATTATCAATTGAGAGCTGAAAAGCTAACATGCACGTTAGCCAACCTAGGCTAGAGTGCCACAAAACTTCTTATCTTGATTAGATATTTTTATGACGAGCTGACTAATTTCAGATGATTCAGTCATACATACCCGCTCCCACAGCATTGGATTGAGGCTTGTTCTTCTGGTTTCGGTTGTACCAGCCACTGGGCTGCACTGTTATAATGGCTGTCACCGTCTGTGGCTGGCTTGCCCCGTAGTTTTGTGGTGGGGCGGGTCCATAGGCCTGTGGTGGAGGTGGGGGTCCATAGTTCTGTGGAGGCGTCGGGCCATAGCTTTGTGGCGGTGCAAAGCTCGGCGGTGGCTGTACGTAGTTCTGAGGAGGATATCCTGGTTGGGGATATGCTTGCTGGGGATACCCCTGCGGCGGGTATCCTTGCGGCGGGTATCCTTGCGGGGGGTAGTTCTGCGACCCATCGGGTGGTGCTGAAGTGAAGCCGTACGACGGTGGCTGTGGTGGCAGATATTTATCGTTCATTTTGCTATTTATGAAACGGCCTCAAGTGCTTCGCATCACTGGCCACTGGCAACTGAAAGCTCAAGTCCACGGTTAGGTATATTTTTGCTACATTTTTGACGAATTCGATAGGCAAAGCTTGATATGCGCTTATCGCTGTGCTGATAAGCTGCAAATGTTGGAAATCACATCCACATTCCTAACTGCGTATTGGTGACAGCAATGGGCTAGAAAAATATTTATTAACAACTATTTGTAGCCCAATATATAAAAACCTATAACCATACTTAAATATTAAAACTTTATTTTATCAATTTAATAAAAGAGATCCGTATTTATAGAACAGAAAATCACTGAACAACAATTGTATCAAACATAACGATCCTAAGTGATGTCGGGTAACGCAATCATATCTAATCAATTTCATCCTATGATATCTTTAATGATTCACATTATTCAAAAAGTCCCTCCTATTATTATACCCTGAACCCATTGAAAATGGGAAATCAGGGTGTAATGGTTTTGTTAGGAGTATGTAACAGGCAGAAGGAGGCATGGCAGACTTCATAAAGTATATAAATTCTTGATCAGGACGACGAACTGAGTCGATATAGCCCTCTGCGGCCCTCCATTCGCATGTCTGAACGCGTCGATCTCAGAAACTATAAGAGCTATTATAAGTATTAGTTTTTTTTTTTTTTCAGGGTTCAGGGTATCTCGTAGTCGAGCCTTCTTACTTGTTTAAATATTGATGATAATGCGTTTTAATAAATATAACGATTTATGTCAAATACAATTGTATCCACTTAGTTTTATTTAAATAGAAAATAGCTTATTTCATATAACTGTTGCCTTTTTGATTGTTTTTATTTTATGGTTCAGAAGTCTTCATTGAACCACTTTCGAATCTTAAACTGAGCCTTTGTCAGAGTCGTCAGCTTCGTCTCGGGCAAGCAAAAGATGCCTAGCAGAAAAAATGACAATGATATGCCACCCAAGACATAAAAGTAGAGCGAAATGTTCGCGTGCGTGGGCGTACACACACAGCAGCCCATCCAGATCAGCAGCTCAATGATGTAGACGAGAGCCACAAAGTACGGTTTGACTGTCAGTGGAAAAGCCTCTGTCAGATAGACAGAGGAAGCTGCCGACGCCACACCCGCAAAAAATTGAAAGAAGAACAATATGGTCAATGCCGAGATCATGCGAGGCACGCGTTCAAACAGACTGGCAAAGGCAATGGCGAACACGCCGCCAGCAAAGCTGCCAAAGAGCGAGGGCTTTTTGCGGCCGCCGGAGTCCATCAGGAAGACGACGCAAATGGAGCCGCTCCAGCGCAAAGTACCAAACACCACAAAGGGCCAAGTGTGAAAATGGGGCGTTAACTCCACGGCCGTTTCACACAGAGCTCTCCACACGATGGTAGTCAGGCTTAGGGCGTACAGGGAGCGATGTGTGACGATCTTTAGCAGTGGCACCAGACCCCGTTTTATGTTTTGACACCAGCTCAGGTCTCGATTGGCAACTACGTAGCGCTTGTGCTCGTCCAGCAGCAGGAAAGTCTCGCAGGTTACTACGAATGGACGTTGCAGATGGCGCAGAGCATCCACCGCAGCCTGCTCGCTGCGCCGCAGCAGCAAGTACACCGGCGACTCCACGCAGCAGGTGAGTGCCAGAGCCAAGGCTACAACGCCATATATAATGCTTAGCAGGCCGTGCACCTGGTCGGCCACAATGGCCACATTCCAGCCACTACGCCAAATGGCCGTGTAGATGAGCAGGATAAAGATGCCGAAATTGTAGCTCAACTGCTCGAGGGTTGCGGAAAAGACGCCCCGCATCTCACAAACAGACAGCTCGCCCACAGTGGTTAGGGTGGGCACAAAGACCAAGCCATTGGCAAAGCCATCCAAGTAGCGAGCTGCAATGATGGCTTTTGGTTGCTCGGGCAGCGTTAGGAAAAGTATGCCACAAACTAGCACCAGGCAAGAGCTCAGCACCTGTTGGCAAACACCTATCGATTAGCTTCATGCCTTCGAGTAAGTACCCTGTGCCCAGTACTCACATAAACAGGTCGCTGTGGTGTCCGATGTGTCAACACTGCGCCCAATGCGGCTCCAAGCAGCGCCGCTCCATACCAACAGATTTGCATGTGGAGCGTTAGCTGTAGAAGCTCCATGTGCGTGGAATGCGTTGCAAAGCCGGCGCCCCAGGCCAAGCTCATGCCACCCGAAACGAAGATGAGCGAGCCAGCTCCGAGAGCATTCCACTGGGGTTGATTCTTGTGAATTCGACTTAGCCAGCTGCATTGATCGGGATTCTGCTGGTTTGGCCGGTCGCGCTCCTGCTGGAAGGAGGCGCCCAGAGTTGCTGTCTTATCGCCTGTCATTGGCGTACTACCAGGAACCCATTGATCCTATTTATATTTATAAGTCACGCACGGGTCGCCGCGCTGTTTTTATATATTATCAGCTTATCGCGGGCAATTACCATTTACTGAAATTCGCTTCCGTTAAGCCCATCAATCCAAACACAAAAAATCAATATAATACAATACTAAGACTTTTAATTAATAGCTACTATTTCAGCGCTATAAACGCTCATAAATATGTGATAAGCCTTCCGAATCACTCCCATCTCACTCGCCCCAGAATAACAGCTGTGCGAACTATTTGCGATGTTATGTCATACAATAATCATACCCTACAACAATTATGTTTATCTGCTTAATTGGGTGCTAAAGCTTATAGTTAAGACAGTCAGCTAATTCGATGTGGACTTGCTTAAATCATTCCAAATAAGAACATTGCAGTTGGGCGCTACCAATCGCGTAATACTCTTTCCCATCCTGTTTTTATAGCCAGAAAATGAGAAATCACGCACCCCATAAAATATATGTATTCTTTATCAGGATGTTAAGCTGAGTCGACTTAGACAAATCCGTCTATCCGTATCTGTGATCGCGTCGATCTCAGAAACTATTAGAGTCTGAGATTCCTTTAGTTTCAGTTGAGCTCCAAGTACATATAGATAATATATATATACATGGATTTGAATTTAATACAATATAGATATTTTATATTTAGGCACACATATAAATTAAAAAACGATTTGATTAAATTCCTTTGTCGCACCGAAGCAACTTATTTATTCGGATGTAAAATTCAAAGTAAAACTCTATTACAATATTTGGTGGCTTAAATATCGACTACGGCGGATGCGCGGTTGCGCCAGCGGTTGCGCGTGTTGTTTTCGCAACCACAATTCTTAAGAATTGTTTTGCTGCTTAAAGCGGATGCATTGCAATGCAGATCAGCATTTTTGGCGCAGCGAGTTCAACAGGGCATTGAACTGCCTTTGACTTCGCTAACGTTAACTTATACATGCCAAATTTGATTTTAAAAATCACAATCACAATTGCATACATTATAGTTACCTTTAAGTGATCGCTCAAGCCTTCTTGTTTAGGTTCTGTGTTTGAGTAAGTGCAGTGTTGTTGTTGACAGAGGCCACAGATGTCCTCTTAGTAATTTTGTATCTCTTATTTTCGACAAACATGCTATTTTGTTGTGGCGCGAATATATTCAAAAGTAATTGAATGCAAATATTTAACAACCCAGATTATTCGGGGTTCACAGGATCTCCTAGTCGGGCACCCCGACTAGAATTTCCCACATTTCACCATTATCACTTTATTAATTTCATTACGTTATGGTTCGGATTCAATATTGCAGAAGTTTGTGGATTGATCTCATACAGAACAAGAAAAACAACAGCGTAGATCGTAGTAAAGAGCCACTGTAAGCTTTGCATCCAGCCTAGCGCATTGACCGCAAAGTGAAGAAACTCTGCCATAAGCCCAAACAGAGTTAGACGTCAAAGATATTATTGCCTAGATGAACACGGCCAATGAAGCAACTTGGGAAAGCTCGATTGACGCCCAGTAGACAGCAGAAGAAGAAGCGATAACTCCTAAGTGGTATTGTCAACTCGAAATCGGCAAAGCGAATCTGAAATTTAATTAGTTATATGTAATTCACTTCAAGTATTTCTTTTGCATATACTTTTTGTTGAATGGTAGTACGTATGCTTGATCATATCTATAACTGAAAATGTGTGCATTCGAAATCGGAAATTTATTTTATTATTACAATTTATTTGTTTATTATTTTTTAGATGATGTTAGTCAGAATGTTACATGAGTGCTGCCTCGTGCTCAAATGTATAGTCTATATAGAAACGCCAACTAAGGCAATCGAATTGAGGTAACTTTCTTCTAAAGCTTGGCAAAATCAAATGGTCAACTGTACTATTCTGTTACTGTTGACATCAACTTGAGATTTACACAAAGGCGCCATAGCTTGTTCATCCTGAGTGGTCAACGCGAGTATACCAGACCGGGAATTAACACTTTATCCGACGAAGATATATCTTTAATACACTATTTTCCCTTTGTGAAGTCGGCTCATATAAATATGAACTGCATGTTCCACGCGTTGTCACATTATCTGGCAAAGGTTGATTAAACTAGCCACGCCGCCTTAATTATGCATTCACTCGGTGTTACATTGCATTGTAGTTGTTTGGTTGTTTATGGGTTGCGTTAGTCAGCCTCATATGTAGCAGTCAGTGGAATGTCGAACTCATGCGTTCAATGGCCCGCTCCATGGCAATAATGCCTGGCACAGCGAGGCAAGTGGAAAATGGCGCAGAAACTTTTATCGCAGGTGCTTTTCCTGCCGCTGTTGTGAAATCTCTCTCATCTTTTACAGCAAATTTAAGCGATTTCCGCCCACAAGTGCTGCAGAGCAAGGATAGGCAAACGCCAGGCCAGGCCAGGCCAGGCTAGGCCAGGCATTGGCATCTAAGTTTTCGACGAACAACTAAGTTCGCGATAATGTTTGACTATGTGAGCACATGATACGCCCACCAGACCTGCCCTTGGCAGTTGTGTGGGTCTGTGAGGCTCACATTGGCTGGCCTTAAAATAAATTTAATTTTATCGCTACATAAATACATGCTCAGCAACAGACTCGCAGTTTGGAGCCGCTGCCAGAACTTGCATCCAATCGACTTTCCGGGTGACACTTCCGTGGAAGTTTCTTTGGTTGCTTCGCTTCCTCCTATTCTTGTGTTTTGCGTTCTTGTTGCCAGTGGCTTGCCACATTTTTACATTTATTTACCGAGTACACCCCATAAATCCCATTGCTAACCTTTGAAGTTGGGCCATCGTTCGTCTTGTTGAATATTTGTAGATGCCTACGCAGATATTAATTAGCTAGCTCGAGGGACTCATCATACGAATTCGCATCATTTTTATGACCACTTAAGGCACAAATATAAATAAATGTTTTATTGATCGGCTGTGGGGCCCCCTCCGTATGGCGGACCATTTTTATGCTAACACAGAATGGCCAATTTGCCGTTTTAAAAGATTTACGACCTTTGGCCAAAATGCCTATAATAAACATTGCAAAATCGAAATGCAATATAAAAACGAAACAGAAATAATAAACAAACAGTTTTCGTAAGACTGATAATGATTATATAAACTTACAAACAAAATATATTGAACATGGTATTATATCTCTTTTTTCATAATTTGCCAAACTTAAAGCAAGATTAGTTGCATATTTGCAGACTTTCAGTGAGAAAAATATTTGATAATGAGAGAAATGCTACTATACCAGGGCATTTTTAATGAATTCCTTTATATGATAATTTGTATATTTGTATGAGTTATATGTTATCAGAATATGTAAGATTCATTTAAGTAATTGCCTTTAATTTGCTAACATAACAAACGATATTATTGTATTTGTTGTAATTAAGTTCTTAATGTTTTTTTTTTTCTTTTACAACTAAACTGACAAACTGCAACGCAAACACTCATGTAGAAATTTTATTAAATTGAAAAGTCAATTTTGCGGTTTTCTTCCAATGTTACACTACAACTTTATTATATTATTGAATTATGCTATTATTATGGATTAGTTTTAGTTGCACTTAAGGCATTAAATTAATCTAACATCAATCTGAATTCCATTTTATCGCTATTGTCTTTGATTTCCATTCATGAATCTGATTTCAAACATCTTTGCAACTTTCGAATTTTCACAATAACATCCGCAACTTTCTGCATTCGACTCCAGTACGGCTGCTGCTATCCAACTCTCTTATTCTACTTCTAATTCTATTCTATTCTTATACCGTTAGCTAGTTCAGAGCTTGTGATCGCTACAAATGATTCCGCCATTCCTATGCCAGGGATGTATTTTTTTCTGAAATCCCAACTCTTATTTTTCTTATTGCTTCTTCTTTGTGTAATCATAGCTGTTAATGTCAGATTGCATTAACAGGAGCTGCTCCTCCCTCACGACGACATGCTATGCTATTGACAGTATTATGCGCTGTTAATAACATAACTCCGACTACACTTCTCCTACTGGTTCGCAATCGGGGATTATTCTTCCTACATTCTTTTGCATTACGACTATACATTTAACTACGAAGACAAAAGACACAGTTTTTAACTACTCAATAAAGTCGAGGAAATACAACCACGACTTTGTACTCATCATCGGGCCGCCACTACAACAAAAGCTGAGTTATTATTTATATTGATTAAATTTGCTTGCATTTCAATAAAACAAAACTCAAAACCAAACGATAGTCGATAGTTTATTATTTGTCTATTATTTATTTTAATTTTTGATTTATCATATTTTTAGGGAGGCAAACAATATTAATATTTGAAGTTTGAGTTTGAGTAGATGTTTCAAGTTTCTTGCTTCAATAGCTTCACATTACCTTGCACTCATACAGGCAGATTAGATTGTCAAACGAAGGCATTTCAAAGCTGACAGTAAGAAAACCCAATAAATGCTTTTCACTTTGTGAACGAGTCGAAGAATTGGAGCACGTATTGATTTCTTCGTTTTGTTCTCTTATATATCTGTTTTCTCAAATGGTTAAACTCTTGTTGTGTTGTATTGGCTAGCTTATATATTGGCGACCATTGACTGACAAATAGACATTGGTCGGCCCACTTAAAGCTGCGTCCCGTCATAAGCAATAAATCCAAAATTAATGTACTGAAATAATAATGTTTTGTAGTTTTCCTTTGTGCCCCTGGCAGTGGGCATATATATTTCTTGCTGCTCCTATTTATCGAGTGCAGAGTTTAATGCTTATTTGCTTCGAGCGGTGCTCAGTCTGACAAGCTATAGAATTTTTATGTTTCTTGCCGAGATTTACATGCAACCCACGGCAAATGATATTTATGCAAATTTCTATGGAGTTGCCCAAAGTCAGATCACAAATTAATTTATCTTAAAAAGGCAACACAAATCCTGATTAACTTCGAGGCATGGAATATGCGACAGCATATAATAAAAAAGAAGGCAAGAAGTTTGCCCGCCAGCAAAACAAAACAATTGTGAAAGCCATCTACACGGACATATTCATGTGTGTTATGTGTGTGTGTGTGTGTGTGCGTGTGTGTGTTGGTTAATGCGTTCTAATAAATTTCGGCAGCATTTGTACCTTTTTTGTGGGGCGTGCTTTTATTGTTAACACAAGACGGCGTGATGCCTACCGAATTCCTTAGCGTTCGCCTTTTGTCCTTGCTGCCAGTTTGTTGCTGTCTTTATTGCCAGCTATGCGGCTGCGGATCGCAGCGACTTTGCCCTGCGCCATACGCCGTACCCCAACGATGCCTGAAAAATGGCAACAATTCATTTGCAGTGCCTCTGGTAGCAGCAGGGCGAATCTCTCGTCAAAGCAGCCAAACGTCTACAGCTGCAGCTGCGTGGCAGCCGCTGCCTCGATGTGGCTTATGTACGTATAGTTGTTGTTATCAGAAGATAAACGACATCGATTGCGGCAAACGACATGGTCGCACCAATCTTGAGCCCGCCCAAAGGGTTGTCCTTGGGCCTCAAAGACGAAGCGACTTCAGTTTAGCGCCGATAAATGTCACGGCTTTTAACTCGGATGCCGCTCAAATTGTGAAACGCATTTGGCAATGGTGAACAAGAGAGCAGACATGCAATTCAAATTGCATTGTGCCACGAGCCCATAGTGACGCCATTTTAGTTGTTCCGCAACTAGCCAATGCTGCACGTAAACATTTTAATAATCCCCTCGCTTCGGACCAAGTTCCATTGTAATTGTTGTTGTTCTAATTTAATTATGCATAACGAGCAACTTGGCTGCCTGGACACCCACAGCGCACGCAGCAGGGCAGCAGGGCAGCCGGGCAGCCAAACAGGTTTAGGAATAATTGAAAACAATCGGATTAAAATGTGCACAGCGGTGGGCAAAAATTGAACCACCCAAAAGAACCGGAAATAAAGAAATAATCAACATTTATATACAAATTAAACAGGTCACTGTGCTTATGCGTGAGCCTGTGCATGTGAGTGAGGATATTATGTTCGTTAAGACTGATGACCCCTGGGATTAGTGAGTGAGAGTAAATAAATGAAGGGCAACTCAGAGGCGATTATGTGCAATGACAAACAGTTGCTGCACGGCCTGAGCACTTGACCCCAGAGAGAAGACGCAGCTAATTTCACATTCTCCTTTCAAACTGTCGAGTAATTTATGCAAGTTCTATTTGCCTGGTTATGTGTATAATTTGCTAAGCCAACAAGTTCTTCTGCAGCTGACATTGACATTAAGTTCCCATTTACACAAGCAATAACAAAGTTAAAATAATAAAGGCTTATGCATTAACGCCTCTCTAAAACACCTGCCAGAACATTGGCTGCATTTCTAAAGAGAGAGAGAGAGAGAGATGGAGAGAGAGATAGAGAGCGGGAGAGAGGAGGAGACCGAGCAGGAGTAAATGAGTTTTTGCAGAGAGTTTGATTTTAGAGGTTGAGGTGCCGTCTTACGTGGCATATAAGCAATCTAATTAAATGTTATGTTTATGTTACAAGTTAAATACACACACACACACACACACAGACACACTCACACACAGAGACAACAGCCACAACACACATGAGCATCGGCATCAGCATAGGCATAAACGCACTTTCAATGTTAGTTGGGACTATCGCGTGGCTTTGTTTCGGCTCGCATTTAACGAGGCACTCAAAGTTTTACGGAGCGCTGTGAGGCCTAGGAGGAGTCATAATTTTTATGAGCACATTGTCTTAAAATGATGGCTGACATTATGTATGGCTGGGATTATGTAGAACTTTAATCTTGAGCTACCTGGCATAAAGTTCAACTTAGTTGCTCAGTTGCCATGGCTTAAACTAATGGCCAGGAGGCAGGCACGCGCTTAACCCGGCACATAAATCAATCATAATTGTCCTTGTTAACTACAATCATGAATATTACAGCGTGCATAAAGCAAATGACAGTCATGCCATATACATAACCGCACATTCAGCCATCCGCCCCTCAGCCCCTCAGACCCACAGTCCATCCGCAAAACGATCCTACGCCGCCATCTTGAGCCCTCTGCCATTGTTCAATTGCTGCGTGTGTGTGCTTGTGCATTTGGGTCAATTCGAAGCGGTTGCCCTGGCCGAATGCCTGACGTTTACAGGCTCTAATTCTTGTCCGGACTTACAGTAAATGTCAGAGCGTAAGCAATGCTTGTATGTGCGACGAAAATACTTGGCAGCCCCAAAGACTCGGCTAAATAGATTTTAATTAATTTCGAAACCACAAAGCATTTGACAGCCTCACATGCTGCACATGGAGCTCGAGCAGGGTATGGCTTCTGATCTCATTGTTGGTGGTTACACCGCGTGTTTACCTTAGTTAATTGATTTTCTGTCAATGCGCTGATTTGCATAACAATTTGCTGACCGCACCTAGCCACCTAACCGCTTGTTCACCTAACCACCAAACCGTCTAACCAGCCCTATCTCACCTAACGGGGCCCAAATAAAAAGCGACAGCAGAAGCGAAAGCCCCGAAAATTGTGTTTAAACTACTGAGTGCTTCTATGTGTGTGTGTGTGTCTGTGTCTGTGTGTGTGTGTGGGTGTACAGGGGCGTATATGGTTTGGCAATTCTGACTTAACGGCCGACAAAAAGCCAAAAAAAAAAACCGTGAATTGAAAATAAATCGTTTTAAATGAGTTCAAATTAATTTTGAAAATTATTTAGCGCGATTGTTAGTTCGTTTGTACATTGAACTATGTAACTCTGACTTTTAAATATGCACGTGATGCAGTGTGTGCATAATCAACTGATGCATACATTAATGAGCCGACTATTATGAATTATTAATCTAAGGCAAATATTTAAGCGTACATATTAAGGCAAGCTGACTATGAGTTATCACAGAAAATAGCTTAAAAAAGGAATAAATATGTTCGGATAATACAAATATAAGTGCTTAGTAAGAAAGAGTGAGGGTGTCTAGTTTTTCATTTATTCTATATGAATATAAATAACTCTTCCAAATATATGCTTATCAATTTAGTATAAATTCCAAAGTCAAGGCCTATAATTCTTGTATTCAGATCAGATTAGGCCTACTCATTGAAGACAGTCAGAGAGTAACAGAGTTTGCAGATTTCTACCTAATGCTCGATTTGACATATTTGTTAAATATAACAATATACTCTCTTTGAGCACTTTTATTTGTAAAGGGTATACGCATACTTATAACTGTAAAATGTTAATTTAAATATTTAAATTTCGTAAGTTGATAAAAATCGTATATTTAAAACACAAAACATTTTTAATAGCTGTTTGAGCTAAATATTATATATATATTAATCTGTATATTTACATATTGATCAATTTTCGATTTTTAGATGTAGAGCATAATTGAAATTATTTATTTATAGCTAAGCCCATATTCGTATAGAAATAATAACATATTTTCTGTTTATTCTACATACATTTAATTTCTTCACTTCACTTCAATAAAGTCAATTGCATACGAGTAGTCTATAGCTATGTGAGCCTGATGAAATCAGTGGATTTTTACCACGTACGCAAGGTGGCACGATTTGCAGCTCATTAGCTGCCAGAGACAGGACACATGTCCAAACTACTAAACTGCGCTCTAAATCACTGGACACGACAGGACTTGACACGAACGGACTGCGACGGCGCGGTGACGGCGACTGCCAGTGGAAATGGAATAGTTGGTTGCTCTGGCACTGTCACTGGCACTGACTCTGGCTCTGGCACTGGCACAGCCACAGCCACTGGCACTGGCACTAGCACTAGCATTGCCCACTTCAATTAGTCAACAATTACCAACGACAATACAAACTGGTCCGGTCACAGTCAGTCTGCAAGGGATCACAACAACAACAACAACAAGAATAAGCAGAAGGCAGTCGAAGCACAGGTTTTTCTATGCTCGGCCAGCTAATGGCTTATGAGTAGTCACGTACCATGAACATTTTTGCCAAAGAAGCTCTGTGCGTGTGGGTACGACTGTCTATGCCATGATAATGAAGCACGCGAGATCGCGACAACAGCAAAGAGAACAACGACGCCAATTACCAGAGGCCTGACAAGTTTCCAGCTTATTTTTGAATAATTACACAAAATTAAAAGTGTTGTCGACGCGTCGACGGCTAGAGTTTCCTAGTTGGCCAGATGAATGGCGGCAACAGAATGTGAGCCTTGCTGCCTGCTCGCCTGCTCGCCTCCTCGCCTCCTCGCTGTGCTATGTGGCACAAGCTGGTAGGCTCTGCCCTGTCAAGCGGCGGCTTAAACTTTCGCCAGTCTCGCTCGAATCCTTAATAAAGTCAAATGAATGCGCTTAATCAACACGTGTGGGCGTAAACAAGAACTGCCTGCTGCCTGACGCCTCCTGCTGGCTGCCAGCATTCTGTGTGTGAGCAGGACAGCAAGGATATTCGTCCTGCTCCTTGCAATTTCACCTACATAATTTGTTTACAAGCTCTTTAAATTTCCCTAACCCGCCCACCGGTGGTGAAAAATTAATTAAATTTATTTGCTCACACTTGCTGGCGCGTAAAGCCAATATATGTATGTATGCATATACATCGGACTGAAGAGGATTTTATGCCTTCCAAAAATAAATAATATTTTTTTGAAACATTTTTATCTGTTTTGGGGGTGCAAGCGCAATAAACGAGGAGAATAAAAAAGTGGCGCTTGCAAGAAGCTAAAAATCAGGCGAGGAGCACAAAAGCCGAACTCGTTGCCATTAAAAACGCATTATCCTTTGTGCTTCTTTTATTACTTTTCATTTCAAGAGCATTGAGATTAAGAGTGGGCACGTGTGTGAGTGTGTGTGAGTGTGTGTGTGAGCGCTCTGGTTGCGTGTTTATGTGCTGTTGAGCTGTAAACGAAACACAGGACAATAATGTAATATATAAAAAGCCGAAGATGATTGCATATGGAAAGCGCGAGAAATGTTTGCCTAATAATAAATTTAGCTGGAAAACGTGGAGATCGACAATATTAAGACACGTTTGCCAAAATGGAAATCAATTGTCTTACGCCCGGAGACAAAGATGGGAAATGGAAAAGCCAGCAATGCAGCCTTAGATGAAAAATATTTGATGGGACTTTTCGTGCTGCCAATTCGGGTGCCCTTTTTCGCTTGGCTGCCAAAGGATTACATTGGATTTTTATTTGATTGTTAAAATGAAAGCAAAAATACAGACTGAACAAAAAATGGTCCACCAGCAACAGCAACAGAAACGGCAACAGCAACGGCTCCGGGGAATTGCTAAAGTAGGGAGTAATGATTTACAATGCTGCCAAAATAGAATGTAATCCAAATTCGAGCTATCTGCATCGCTTATCCTAATGGAAATCAGGCTCTGCTGGATTATTAAAGCACTCCTAAAACACACAGGGCTCCCTGGGCCATCTCCCTGGCCCAAGGGATGAAAAGAAAAGGAAAAATAAAAGCTCTTTGCATATAATTATACAAAACTGGCCACTTTTTAGTAGGCAGACCCAGTCAATGTATAGTTTGATCACTTTTAGTTTTGTATTGCCATATTGTATTGATTTGGAATAGGCCTGCATGAATGCTCTGTAAAATATTTTTAAATAGCTTTTAAATATATATATATTTGGCAGTATGTATTAGTCGATCATAGCTAATCAAACAAATCAACTAACAAATCTGTTTAGCTTGAGATCTTGACTCTCTCTGAAAGGTGCCTATGGAACTAAGTCATGTCTCGGTTATTATCGAAGGACGTGTCTTCGTTCATAGAGGTCTACTTGAACGCATTTTTCTGTCCCGACGAGTCTTATAATTTACAGTCTGTGCGAATAATATAGTCTGGAATGGCAGCCGTTGTGCTTATTATAGCACAGTTAGCAGTTGGCACGTGCATTGAACGCTACAAATTAAAAATATAACTGGCATAACGGATGGGGCAATATCTGAGGTGATGAAGGGAGAATGGCGATGGAGAGGAAAAATGCGAAGGAAACTGAATTAATCGGCGACGCATATGAATTCATAATAAATGCAGAAGCGAGAACATTTTGTGCAGCTGGCTTTGAAATAAATTTTTACAAAAGACCGAAAAGTTGAGCTTCTCTGGGGGAGTCTACGGACTACATGTGTGAGTGTGGGCAAAGACGCCATTCATAATTCACCAGCATAAATTGTACACAGTGGCGCAGGGGACGGGGTCGGCGGACCTGTACCTCGACGAGCACTGGCTTGTTTTTGGCAGCCGTGTGTTAAGGTGCCACGTAAATTTTGGCTAACGATGCACTTTGCACAGGCAATTCGCTCGAGTTTAGGTTCTCGCTGCGCTGCTGCTACTCCTGCTGCTGCTGCTCCTGCTGCTGCGGCTGCTGCCTCCGGATGCCTGCTGACTGGTGGCAGCCACAATCAAGTGCGATTCATTTTGTGCCACGTCAGCGCACACATGTGACAAAGCGGCCTTAAAGCTCGACAACAGTTGTTGACTAGGGACGAAAACAATAGACGCCAACTATTTTTCTTGCGTCTCCAATTGGCCGGGCCACTCTGGCTCGTTGCAAGGGTTTTCAATTTTTCAACTCTTAAAGTTGAGTTGATCATTTTTCTTCGCTTTGTTTCCACACGCTGGAAGCCATGTCAAGTAAATAATTTATTTTATAAATTCTAAAGTAGGATTAACACTGAAATATGCAGATTTTCGCAAGCGCAGTCAAGTGTAGCCCGAAAGGGTTAAAAACCAACAGCAACAGCAAGAGCAATAGCAACAGCAATAACATAGCAACACAAAGCTTCGCACAAATCCCAAAAAGGTCAGTTAGACCCTTTGCCGAGCGAAACCTGTTCCTCAAGTAGATTAGCAGCCAAACTGTGTTAAGCCTATTTATATAAATAAAATGGCTGCAAGTTGCTCTCGTCTAGCTGCTTTCGCTCCCCTCTTGGCTGTCAACTTATCAGCAAATTAAATTGAGTTTGTTTTTTTATAAATGTAAAAACGTTTTCCATCACTTTGCAGAACATCATGTAAAGCACACACCCACAAACACATCCGCTCAGCAAATCAGTTATTTATACAGTTGTTCTCAAACTGTATATAATTATTGAGTTTATGTCAAACCCTGCCCAGCTTGGAAGGAAGTCGAATTTTTTATTTGTATTCCCCATCAGCAGCTAGTATTATTAGTATTAAGATAATTTAGCGATTAATATTATAGTATAGAAAGGCCAATTCTTAAACTGACTCAGACGACTCGTATATGAACTCCACTGCTGTTATGACTCAACAACTTAAGTGTTTCGTGGAATGCAAGCCAGCAAGTGACAAAATTACCTTTGAGTCTCTTAAATTGCTACTCTGAAATTAACAATTATGTGTTTGCTTCACATAACTGAATAGAATGTAATGAGCTTAATACAATATAAGAGTGAAATTGTGTAAGCAAATAAGCAGTAAATTAATAAGCAGATTAGAGACAGGGCTACCGCAACAAATGTGTTAAAATGCCAGACTCTGCTCGTCCTATAGAAGGGTTGGCAGTAAAAAAGAACTTAAATATATTCTAATGAAGTTCCGTCTTTTGTTATTTTGGGATGAACTCTTGTTGGTTTATTTCAGACATATCTTTAAATTTTTTGTATATAAGAAATTTGCATTCAACTAAACAAATGCAATTCAAACTAAAATAACTTGGTGATATATGTATATGAAAGAATCACTATAAATAAAATATAATGTCGCTGAAACCAAGCGGGTAGTTCGAGTCTAAATGACATAAATATTTTATAAATATTTTGGTCACAACGGCTAGATATGAATATAAATCACAATAAATTCTGTATTTCCGTGAAAATAATATATGATTCTTGTATCAGGCGTGTTTCATTATCTGGCTGATGTGCCTCAGATAAAGCGATAATTGTATCGATTCGAAGCCTTTCTGTGAACAGCGATTGACGGCTGCTGGGGAATTTTCTGCAGCTTATCGGAGAATGAACGAGCATTGCTTAGTCTGCAATACCCAAGTGCGTAATTTTTAGTAATGTTTGAGTTTAGTTATGTATTTAGTATGACTGTAAAGAGCATAACAGAGCAGCATATTCGTAAATATAATAAATAAACTAGCTTTAATTCATTTAATATTTAAAATCAGTTCAAATGTCATTTCAGAATTTGACTACAATTTAGTGAAACTATTTGTATATTCATAAACAATAAAAACCTCTTCTGTGTTTTGCTTATTGTTGTCTCTCTTGCTGATAGTCTATCGATATGAATACAAGCTAGACAATAACAACTCAAGCTGATAACTTTGCATTTAGAGTAAATATTAAATATAAGCTATATTCTTTTGTATGATATACTTGCTAATGGATACATGCCCTAAGAAAGAAAAAAAAGCTAAAATTAAAAGCTTAATTAAAAGCTAAAATCAATCAAACCATTAACAAGAATTGTTTGAAATTTATGCAGAATTAATTGCTCTGTCAAATCATCAATATAATAAAGTAATAAAATAAAACCAAAGATAAATAATAAACAATTAAATGTAAGAGATACTGAATTCAGTAATTTTAGCATAATGTAGCACTCTAAATGTGCGTGTTAAAAAATGACAATCAGGATGATCGACATAAGTATTTAACTGCTTGATGTCTCAATACTCTTGCAGCGATCCGTAAGCAACTGCTACTGATTGGCAGTAGCATGTGCTTGCGAACGATGGCTTACAAGCTTCGATTTCAGGCTAGACTGACACATTGACAACGCATACGCAAAGCAAACGTTGGCAAATTTCCGATAGCGTTAAATTAGACATCAACTTGGCAACAAATGTACAAGTCACACCCACACACACACACGCATATCGGCGCTCATTGATACTCCGTAGAGCTTGACGCTTATCAGACAATGCAAGAAGCAACAACGACAACAACAACAACAAGAAAGTCGACAGCTACAACTGCAGCCCGTCATGTTGTTCAGCGCCTTGCAAAAACACAGACTGCAGCGTGCAGAACATTTTGTGGGCGTGGTCGGCGACTGCAGATGTTAAAGACTATGCAGGCGTCACGTCTGCGCCATGGCCACGCCCCATGCACGTTTCGCCACACGCCTCGTTTGCATAGCCAAGTGGCTTGCATTCATATGCCATTATCATAGCCAAGGCATCGCCAACGCTTAAAACAAACAATGGCTCCCATTACTCAGCGCAAATGTATGACCAGAAGTCGTGTGTCTATGTTTACGACACAGTATGTGTTTCCCTCTCTCTCTCTCTCTCTCTCTCTTGCTCTGTGTGTGTGTGCGTGTGTGTGTGTGTGTTCTTGGTCATACACATATATACAGAAGCTATATTATGCTCCTAGCCTATCTATCGCAGTGCGGCACAGATCTCGTTTAAGATGTTTGGCTTGAGGCGAATGGCCGCACGCACAATAAAACTGCGACCCACGCACATATTTATCTTTAACTACTGCAAACAGTTTTCTTTTAAAATATGGTCGATAAGATAAGTCAACTCGCTTCGTTTTTTATTGGAGACTAAATACGACGCTTTGCTAAATGCAGCTTATTGCTTTCGAGAAATATAGATTTATAGCTAACCTTACTTACTATGAATATTTGATGTAGCTAACTTAAAGAGACTAATGCAGAATTTTGATATGTTTTCATTGAATTTTTAAATACAGATTTTCTTACTAAGTTTACATATGTATATAGACTATTTATTTCCTTGATCATTATATATAATTATGATACAAACTCAATGTTTCGCAGCACATTGATATATGATCAAATTTAAAAATTTAAAAAAATAAATGGTAATTAATATATACCGTTATTTACATACATACTAATATACATGCATGCTTGAGTATTTTGCCACTTGTATCACAAACACATAGTAGACACCCAACATATATATAGTATATAGTACTTTTTGGCACGCATCACAGCCAGAGATTGTGTTGGAAGCTCAAATTAAATTTTGAGCCAACGCCTTTGTTGGGCTGGGGAGAAGGGAAGATGAACAAAACGAAAAAAAAAAAAAAAAAAAACAAAAATGGGCGAACAGCAACATCAGCGAGAATAAAACTTTTGCTGTTTTTATAAATGTTTATTTAGCAGAAAAGAACAAAGAGAAGGAAAAAGGTAGAATATAGAACGGAAAAGTGGGCGAGAGCCCAAAAGGTGAGCACAGTCAGAACAAGAAGAAGCAAAAACAATGAGCTGTCTGCTTGTATTTTGTTCGTCCTAATGCCAAGGCCAACGGCTTTGGCTACACCTCTTCGGATGCCTTTTGCCAGTTTGCTTCACTCGGAATCGAGTCGAATTCGTTCTCGTTTTTCTTTCAACAATAATTTGGCTACTTAAACGGATTTTTGTATTTGTGTATCAACGTTTTATTCGCTGACAGGTGTAAAATTGTGTTTTTTCCTACCTTTTCCACTTTCTGCCCACGTGCAGCTCGGCGCGGATAATTACCAGGGCGAATGCAACAATAGCGATTAGCTTAATAGTTGCCATTAATGCTGCTGCCTGAGCTATCGATTCGTATACGTAATTTGCTTTATCTATGTGTTACGCATTACGCATACGCCACGCGGGTTATTGCTTGTATCAATCAAAGGCAGACTTGCGCAAAACATTCGAACGGACATTCGAACATCCATTTCCCACGTACAGACAATAAATAATGTTTGCTTCTGTTTTCCGCGTGCCACAATTTCAAATATGTTGCATATTTTACACATTGCTGCAAGTCGAGTGCGTTGCAAGCTCTGCCAGCCAAATCAGCAAGTCTTCTCCTTGGCCTAGCCCTTGCCACTCTTCCCTCAGACTTGGCATATGCACAGCGCTTGCAATTTTGTATTTTTGCCGTATTTGCTTTTGGCATGCACACGCAATTTTTTCTGCCATTTCCGATCAAAAATGTTTTGATAAATATACACATCTTGAGTTTTGGAATATCGAGTGTGAGCGCGCTTGGCGTATGCTGTTCAATCCGAGTGTGTGTGTGCTGCCTGTCGATGTTTGCGCAATTTGATTGCACAAAGTTGGTTTGCTTCATGCAATTCCAGCGCAGACAGTTAGAAAAATTGTGGAAGCTGCTTGTTTGCCCAATGCCCATAATGAACATATCAATAAGGAAAGTGCACATCTTTGATTTGATATTTCATGCTTCACGTTCATGCATATCTTGCGAGCAAGTTTCAACTGAATGTCTTTTGGTATATACTATTTACAGCACTCGCCATGCATGCTCGTGCTCGTGGAGTGGAGCTGAGAGACATGACAGAAATATATATTTTAGTGTCTCTCACTTTACGCATTCTCTATTCATAATCATATTCAATTAAGCATTTACAAATCATTATGCTAATGAGAAAGGGATAGATCAGGGTGTAGCAATCTTAATAAAACACAAAACTTCGGCTGAAATAATAAAATTAAATAAAACTCATTACCGATTGCCTCCGCGTAGCGCGAAAGGCGCCCGACGAGCCAGCCCGAAAGCTGAGTGAAAGCAGTTGCGCCGAGTGTTTATTTAAAAAAAAAAAATAAATAAATTACATTTTAAAAGCATCATAATTCAACGAAAACATTGCCAAGGCAAGGAAGTGGAAGACATCCAGCCAGGCGGATAGGCAGACCGGCAGCCACAGTGCCAGCTGGCAGGACGCAGGGGCAGCAGGACAGAAGGCAGCAGGGCAGCGCTTCTGCTCCAGTGGAAATTCATTAAGCATGCTATAAATGCTGGAAATTTATAAGTAATTGTAAAGGTTTATGCGGTTTGCTGTGCCCGGAACGTGTCTATCTTCGCCAGCCAGAGCTGAAACCACAGCCAGGTCACATAATTTATTTAAGCGCCAAATAAACCGTCGCGTCGTCTGACTTTGGCCTTGGGCAAAAAACGTTTAACGCAAATAATTGTGAGCAAATATTTGCCGAGCAACTAACCGAAAACAAAGTTCAGTCGGCGGCCAGCTCACAGAGCACTTGCAATAGTTCTCATTTGCTGTCTCTTCCTTTGAGTCTCACATGTAGTTGGGTTCACTCTATTCATGTATTCTATTCTATGCAGACTTCAAAGCGAAGAGCTCGCATTCATGCAGTGCGGCTTTTAATTACACTAAAGGGGCTGCGTCCGCGGTGCTTAACGTCAGTCGGAAATGAGAGTCAAATGCTTATTCACTCACTAAACACACTCGAATTAAATAGTAGAAACACATCTGCCTATGGAGTGGGATATTGGTTTGCTTAATTTCAAATCAAAATATCAATATTTGCTTGCCAGACTTCATGGTGGGGCGCAAGCTTTTGAGCGACTCAAGTGTTGTAGTCGCTCAGCTGTTATCAAACTATTTGCTTATTTATGAATGTACTTAGGCGCAGATGTGTGGGTATGCAAGTCTGTGGGAAAGCATATTCATCAGTTGATACGTGTTCCATATTCAGCTGTGGTTTCATTAAGCGAGTTGCGATACAGCACTTTAAACGAATTACTCTTTAAACGGAATGAATGTGAATTTAAAGGGAAATTCGTATTACATTTGAAATATTTTATTATGCAAATCACATACATATCAAATGAAGATGATTGAAGATGATTTGTTTAAGCTCTACAAAGTATTCTAGAAAATCTTGTTCAGTTTCAGATGTAGTTCCTTTGGTGCCGGACGGACGGAGGCCGGAGATTATAATGCCCACTAATTTCTGGGAAAAGTAAAGGAATGTTAGTCAATGGAAAGAAATAATTCAGAAAGCGTTTGGCACAAATTAATGGCGTTACTTTTGAAACCTTTTATGCACGCCAGCAAGGCACAAAAAAACAAAAAACAAAAAAAAAACAAAGAAAATGCCCACGCAAAGCAAAGCTCGTAAATTTGTTGGCCATAAAAATCAATATGTTAATGGGCAAAAGTTTGCTACATTTGTTTGAACGTATATAAGCCCGTTCATGTGTGAGTGTGTGAGCCGGGAGTGACACTGCTGAAACATAAATCCTACTGTCAACAATGGCCAGCAGCATTGACATGCGACGACGAGCGACGATGGCGGCGGCATGCCCGAAGAAGGAGGCGGGATTGGAGTGGGCTGGATTGCCAGCGGCTGGATTGACCGCACCGCAGTGTTACAATAAATACACACGCTGACATATGAATATACATATATACACATCTACCCGCAGCTGTGAGTATTGCAAAACCTCATTAAACTGTTAAATCTTTTGACAGCGCTGATGTCGATGGACGGTTGACGGAACGAATTCAGTCATCCAAAGGCAGACATCCAGAGAGCCGTGGGGACTTGATATATGCAAACGCAGAAAAAGAAACAAAAACGAAAATTAAAAAACGAATGTATAAAATTAAAAATGCAATTAAGCGTGGGAAATATGCGCAAAGTGTTGAAACGCGAACTGACGGCTTCGAATTGAAACTATTGACCAAGCAAATATTCTGCGGCCCGTTTCTGGTGCCACAACCGCCAACGTGAGCAAATATGCCAAGGATATCTGTTAAATTTATGTAAAGATATGCGAAAACAAACCCCTCAAAAGCCGCCCCCTTCTACCGGTAGTCTGCTGCCCGCTGCCTCCTGCCTCCTGCCCGACGCCTCCTGCCCGACGCCTCCTGCCGCTTTCAATTTGTGGAAGACACTCGTTGCGCGCACAGTCCTCGACCTGTCCTGGCCCAACTCGACTCTCTTCAACACGAATCAACTAAAATTGATTTATGGATATTTTTAGAGAAGAAGCGAGCCGCGACTGTGTAAAAGTTTAAAGCGCGTTGCGTGTCAAGAGCAAATATCAAAAATCGACATTCGACATTCGGGGCGTGGTCGTAAAACCGCTCGAAAATTATAGCTTTCAGGTTTCGCGCGAATCGTAATAAATTTAGAAAACTTATATACACATCGCGAAGCACTTGGCCATTTTTATAAACTTTGCTCGCAAGTGCAGCTTAACGCCCCGCCCCCATCCCGTAGCGCTCGCTAGTTGATTGTCCCGCCCCCACAGTTGGGCAGCAAACGGGTTTCAACTAGCAAAGGTCGTTAACAGCTGGGAAGGCTTAAACCCGCCCGACTGAAAAAAAAAAGTTCGTAGGTGCCAACAAGCGTGGAATAGAGCGGCTAAAGAAATATAAAAGTAAAGAGGCAGGCATGTGGCAGGAAGTGCTTGACCTCGACCATGCCACACTCTGCAACGTTAAAAATAAAATAAAATATTAAAAAAGAAAAAAAACATGAAAATGTAATGTGAATATTCTGACATTTAAGTCGAAGGGACGCACATCGCCTTGACTACGATGGAAATGTAGACGCTTCCATCTGAGACAGAAACTAGACAAGGAATACAAAAAAAATATATATTACACAAAGGCACAAATGTTTGATTTGATGGATGGGTACGAGTAATAATAATAAAAAATAAATAAACTGAAGCATACCTAAGGGCACTGCAGAAGTATTTTATTTGACTTGCCATGAAATATCTCTGACTGTCTACTTTTATTTTATGTATTTATTTCTGCTTTTCATTTACAAAATTTAACAAAGTCGATCTCGGTGCATAGCTGGAGACAAAGTTATAAAACTCTCATAATCCTCAGCATGCTGTAGGGCATCAACAACAACTTGCCTAAGTAGTAAGAAAGAACTTTCAGGCGACTTAACACGCAATCCAAACGGGCCTTAAAGGTTAAGCATTATAATTTCGAGTACCTTTTTTTGCCCTTTTTGGCCGTTCTTGTCGTTGTTGTTGGACGTTTAATATTTTTTTTATTCCATCAATTGAAAAAGTTAAAAATAGTTTTAAACTTGGCCGTTGCTGGTTGCTGTGTCGTCCAATTGAATTCAGTTTGTTTTTTTTCTTGTAGGCCAATTAAAGTGCGCCAATGCAAAAATGTGTCTAATGCCTGTTATGCTCGCCCACAACTTGGAATGAGCTCTAATTTATGGCCCGCCATCCAAATTGTACATGAATTCCGCTTTTGTATTGCTCGGTTATTTATTGTAAAATACCCGCGCTCTCCAAAAACTGTTAGATCGATAAGGCACAATCAATGGGCCTGGGTGGGGGCTGCGCGGCTGGAGGGGATGGGGAACTGATTGCGAACTGGTCGTATTTAATAATAATTTCTACATTTATTTATGCTGTTTGGCGTCGCTGTAATTGTTGTTGCCAGGGCGGGATCGGGCCAACGCGAATGCTTAAGCTGTCGCTTTAGATTTGTAAATTCCTAGACTGCCAAATTGGGTAGCTGGGTGGCTGGGAAGCCGGGCAGCTGGATTGCTGAATTGCTGGATTGCTGGGCTGGCTGAGTGCAGTGGCGTGCCAAGCAAAAATATTTAACACTTGCGCTATAAACTATTGTCAGATGGTTTCAGGGGAGCCTTCGTTTGCACAACCAGCTCTTATGTGGGTCGGGCTTCAGCATTTAAAATGTTAAATATAAACCATCATTTTTTATAATTGCCTGAAATGTACGCTACAATTGTTTGCTCTTAGCAATAAAAACTGTCATTATTCGCTGAGAACTGCAAATAAAAATGCAAATAATTATTTTCAAAAGCCATGCCTGCGAATGCTGACTGCGTGCTTCTCTGCCAATTTATTAACTTGAAAATATTCCTTTAATAAACATGAACAAGGCTACTGAAATAACACGAAATTAATGTTAATTGCGAAAAGCAATTGCATTTCAAATATATTTGCTTTTTTACCTATACGCAAGCAATATATATATATATATTCGATATATTCTAAAAATGTTATAATTAAGTATATTAACAAAATAGTTATTAAAAGCAGAGTAATAATAAATATATATAATAATAATAAATAATATATATATAAATAATTTTTTTAACATATATAAATTAATATTACTAATTTAATTCTAATTTTCATTTATTTTTTAATTAATAAATTTTATGATTAAATTAACTAAAGCCCTCAGTTCGAGTCTAGACAAAAATGTCGAAAAAGTTGAGTGGAAAACTAGAGTATTTATAAGAAAAAACCCTTTACATATGATTATATATCTTAGTTTATATATGTACAAAAATATTTAGTTTTTGCTAGTATTTGTATTGTATTTTTTGTATATCTAGTCTCACTATACATAAGAGATCCTTTAGAAACTGTAATATAACAATTTTATACAAGAATTTAAAATAAGATATAATAAAAAAGTAATAAAAACGATGTGCGAATGGAATTGCTCAGCTCATTCAACATATTTACTTACAGATACACAAATAAATACATATGTAGACAAAGATCAATAAATTGAAACGAATTAAAAACACATATGCGGCTCTTGTTTGTTCGTTACAAAGATGAGCTAAGCTGCAGGCTACCTGAAATTCTGATTACCAGTTTCCCATAGGTAGGCAGTAATCACAACCTGATTTTTTAGCACCGATTTGCACATTTGGCTGCACACAAAGCAAGCAACATTTGCCAGTGACGAAGATAAGCAAGCGTACGACGAAAAGGTGCAATCAGGGGAAAGCAACTCAGTTTATTGACAAAGAAATTTTGTTGTTATCATTAATGTGATGAGTAATTCATTATCATTTGACTCAAGTATTACAATAGTTCACAAGACATTTGCGCAGTATACTAGGGAAATAATTGGTGATATATAAATATTCCAAAATTTAATCATAAGAGATCCAATATCTTCTCTAAAATAGTGAACAGAGCGATTGCCATAAAAGGTAAATGCACTTTAGCTTCATAATAATTATTTTAGAACGTTCGGAGTTGGCCGAAGAACCATAAAGCATTATCTTATCGCACTTATTAGAAGGCATTAATAGATAGAGTAACTTGTAAAAGAACTGACAGCGCCAAAGTGAATAAAAGCAGCTTTCAAGCACTTGGCAGACGCTCAATGCGTAATTAATTATACGCCACGTGGTTTGCTGTGGCCGCAAATGGCAGCAACCGCAAGCATAATGAGATAATCTGTACAACGGCCGCATACGCAACGTATTTTGAGAAACAGGAGCATCTATTACTAGGTCTGATGTTCTTTTCAGGCTGAAAAAACGGCTAGGCGAAAAATCATGCGATGTGAACTTTTGGCTTTAATGGCAGTATGCGCTGTTTTTAATTAGCAGAGAGTGTGAAGGAGCGAAAAAGAGCAACGCGATGAGACCGAGAGCATGCCGCAAATGCAACACTTTATATGCAGTTTTCTTTTAATTTTCATTTTTATATGCGGAGGCTGCGACGATGACGCTGCTCAGCCTGCAACGAATGTAGGTTGCCGTTTCTTTTGGCACACTCTCTCAGATGCCACGGAACTAAGAGCTGGCAAGGATGTGCCCCGCTGTATGTGCCAGGCTTTCGTTATTGTGTTAGCGCTAGTGCAAGTGCAAGTGCAAGTGCATATAACTTGTAATTAGAGTGGAAAAAACACGCAATTACCATTATGCACGCCGAATTTCTCTTTACGATTCGGGCGTACACTAAAAGCCATGTAACAGTCGCAACAACAAAGACAACGGCAACGACAACGACAACGACAACGGCAGCCAGGACAACGGACAACAACTGCAACGATAATACCAGCTCTGTCTCTCATTTGACCTCAATTTATTTTAAATCCAAGGCGCTTAGCTAAAAACACGCGCACTCGACTGACAGGATATTGTACTATTTGCCAGAGCTTTCGTCCTACTTCCTACTATGTCCTTTAAACAATGTCCTTGTTCGCACTGACAACAATATCTTTAAATGCAGGCTGAATGTATTCTTTACGCTCAACATATTAATTGCTATTTAATAGCCGCAACACCTTGTTTAAAGTCCTTTTTTAACAAAACTTTGCAAAGTGAAAAAAGTTTCTGTATTAGCTTGATTAAATACCATTCGAAATCAGAGGATGATTGAGGGAAGTGAAACTGTTTGGCAATTTGTCTTACTAAATGAATTTTTAAGTATATATATATTTATAGGCTATAGACTGAGCCGATATCGTCCTTCCGTTCAGTGATTCCTGCAACCGTTTTTCCTTCATTCTTTCGTCCGTTCGTTCGGCGCCGCTCGCTCTCCACATTCTTTCGTTCAATATAAATGGTTTTCCATCTTACAATCTATGAAATATATAATATTCTTAGCAAGAATATGATTTTGCTTATTAATATCCATCAGTTTAGGCTTTGCCACAGTGGAATAGCCAGCATCTATTAATTGTCATGTCTAAGTTGACAACTATCAGCACTGAATAGCTCAAGATGAAGATGCAACTGACTTTTATATGGATTTAGTTGCTGATGACTGCTGGTCAAGCTGAAAAGGCCTAGCATGAACTCCGACAAGCCGAAGGTCAAGTTGCGACAGACATTTATGGGGCTGGCGTATGTCGGAAAACGGCGGCATTTCACTTCTCACATCCCACTTGCCACATGCCACACATGCTTAACAATTCAGCACATGGTTTCTCTTATGCTGATACGCAGTATTCCAGGGCGAAATTCAAGGGGCAACCGAGAAGCTGTGCATAAAAATGTCTCACTGTGGTCCAGAAATCGCACACTAAATCCACCGCAACTATTTTTTGGTCACATGCTGAGCAATAAAAGTGTCCCGGCTGGCCGGAGACACTTTTACAGTCCATGTCTATCCTATAAAAAGGGGCACATGCTCCAAATTCACACACACACACACACACAAATGTATATACTTGCATGTTAAGGACACAGCTGTGTCTGTGTGGGGCCAGACTTACGTACTGAGTGGGCAAGGACTAGCCAGACTGACAATTTGGGTTAGAAGAAATGCTGGCCCGCTCAGCAGCTGGAGAGTCGGCGAGCCTCAGCGCTGTCTCCTGCTAAGCTGTTTTTGTGGGTTTTGCGGCTGCAAATATAATATGTGAGCTAAAGTTTTTAGTTGCAGCCAGGGCAATAAATTGCTTAAAAGATTTTGTGGCAGCAAGCAAGTATTGAGTGGCGCTGAGAGCCAAAATGCGAGTGCATAATCGGCAAGTAGAGAGTAGAGAATATGGAAGAGAATGCAGCTACTAAGTGACCAAGAACTAAGTTACGAAAATATGTTTACCCGTATGAGGACAACACGTTACTTTACTCGTTTGTAAAAGTCAAAACAAAAATCTCAACAAATGTTATTCCTGTTCGACACGAACCATCACGCTGTTGCTTCCCTCTGGTCAAAGTGAAGCCCCACTCGAGAGCAGTGGCATATGGAACCTGTCCACAGATCTTAAAAGTGGGCGGGCATGAGGGTGAGAGCTGCAGAGTTGCCTCTACATTTGCATATAAAACCCAGCATTAGCAGTCTTATTGCCATTGGCAAAGCTCAACTTTATGGCACAATAATTATGCTAATTTCGAACAAAGTTGGCGCGTCCATTGCTCGTCGCTCCCTGCGCGCTATTGCCCTGTGGGCTGTTGTGTTAGCATTGCAAAATTATGAGTATAAAATCGAAAAAGTTTCAATCATCCATGTGCAGGTTGCGCACAGTTGTGCAGCTTGTGGCTTGGGTAAGTTGCGCTCGCAAAGTTGCCAGTTGGCAGCTTTGAAGTTGCAACTTCAACGCCCAACATCGCTCAAAGTGGAATTCATTTCTGTGCGGCAATAAAGCGCTTGAAATGTTTTTTAATATGCAATAGCTTAACCCGAATCGTGCCCAGCCGAACGCCACTTGACCCAAACTGTCGAGCAGATAGACAGACCCTCGAGCCAGCCCTCGGGCAGCTCCCGGCGACGTAGGCGTGCAATCTTCGACTGATTGATTGATTAGACACACTTAATGCTAATTCGTGCGAGCTACATCTTAATCGCACTTCCGTGCATGGACGACTGTGACACAATTTCTTAATTCCATGCAGCCCAGCGCCACTTGAAGCGCCAAAGCTGCCACGTTATTATCCAGCCAGCCCAGGCGTTGCCATCCATTATAATTGAGTGCAAAATTATGCATCGAATTACCAAGCCACTGCCGTGCGCTGCACTCAGGGCGACCCACTCTCGTCTACTTGCGGCTGATAGTATCGTGTTCTCATAAAACAACTAATAGCTGGGCTCCCAGCGGCAACAATGACCTGACCATGTAATAAACAACACTGCCACGATAACACCGGGCGACAACAATAGCAGCAACAGCAGCTTAGCAGCAATGACGGTTAATAATAGGGTTGTCGAATATTTTTTAAAGATATCGTATCGTATCGGTGATATATTAAGTTTTGAAAAATATCAATATAATATTTGATATAAAACTTTACAAATATCGATATATTGATATTTTTCGATTTTTTAAAACTTTTTTCTCACATTTGAAAGCAACCAACGCAAATATATCCAAAATATCTTTAAAAAAATATTCGATATTTTTTATACAAAAAATATCGATATATTAATATTTTTATATATTTTCAACAACCCTAATTAATATAAGCTCTCGGCTTCTACCGAGAACCGGAAAGTTCATAGTTCTATAAGTTGCGCACAGACAATATGACAGGTAAAGCATTATTTCCAACATACTTCGATGAGAAGACTAAAGTGTGGAGTGGATTGCCGCAGCGTAATCTGTTCGATAAGGACGACTCGGTGGGCGACAGAGTATAGCATTCCGTAAGGAATTATCCTAAAAATGTAATTCAGGTGAGTCTAAATGAGAGCAAATCATAAAGAAATGCAGCTGATGCAAGTGTTCCTCAATAGATTTCGAGTATGGATGAGCGCGTGGTCACCTTTGGAGATATGCATAGGCTTGGCTTTGTACCTGAAGAGTGAGAGACTTACCCATAAGGATGTCATCGGCATCATTGGTGGCATGCTGTGGCCCATACCTACATGAAGGAGCCACAGATCATTCAAGATTTATATGAGCAACAAAGCCCAAGATTATGTTCTGTGATGCTACAGACTATGAGATCATGAAGAAAGCAACCAATGCCTGGAATCCCAGGCGCCACAGCCAATGGAGCGTTTCTACCAGTGAGTTAGATAATATGGGCAAGTCCTTAAGGAAGGCTCATATCCTTCCTGTCCTTAGACCCCTTCCCTTGGCCACTGACGGTGATCAAGTAGCAGCAATTCTCTGCTCATCGGGCACTTCGGGAAGACCCAAGTCGGTAGCCACCTCTCATAGACATCTTCACAAGGCGGATCCGTAAGTTTACAAATCGTATGCAAGTATTATCGACGACCTATTAATTTATAGTAAATTCTTTTTAGAATTGTAAACAACATAGATGTGGCCTTAACTAGCGCCACACTCGACTGGATGACGGGACTCGTGCTACTGACGTTGTGCCTTTTCTATGGCAGCAGTCAAGTCATATTCGATGAGCCATCCAATGGCGACCAATTCGTCAGAATGATCGAAAAGTACAAGGTTACCTTCATTGCGATGGCACGCTGGCAGGGCTTTGAGGTCTTCACAAGTCCATTGGCCAACGAGCAGAGCTTGTCAACTGTTCGCAAGAGTATTGTTGTCGGTGGCTGGCTGTCAGCGAAGATCCTGCAGAAGGGACAGGAGCTCATAAGAAATGCCAACTTTGTGTTCGCCTATGAAGCCACAGAGACGGGAACGATTGCGTTTAATGTTGTTCAGGGCCCACAAAGCTCTGTCGGTAAGCTAACACCAGGTGTTCCGAAGGTAATGGTCTGGGCAACAACCAGATCGGCGAAATACTTATTGATATTGGCGTCCAGTGGCAGGGCTATGTGGCCAATCCAGAGGATACGGGCACCACCTTTAGGGACGGCTGGCTTAATCTGGGCGATCTTGGCTACTTTGACAATGCCAACAATCTATATTTGGTCGATCGCAAGAAGGATGGGCTCAAATACAAATCTAAGGATTTTTGGCCCAATGGAATAGAACAAATTATTGCCGAGCTGCCAGAGATTGAGAATGTTTGCGTTTCAGATCAATCTAAGCAGAACTAGAGCTGTAAAACTATCGATGGCACTATCGATCGAATATTTGTAGTTTTGTGTCGCTATCGATGGTTTTTGTGTACCATCGATAGTGGTAATATCACTTGTTTTGGCGAAATTTTGCAGGTCGACAGCAAATTTAGGTAAGAAATACAATTATATTTAATAGTCAATAAAGTATGAGTCAGAGCGAATGTTCAGCAAAGCTGGACAAATTATAACGAGCCGATGAGCTGCCTAAAAACCTAAGCATGTGGATATGCTCCTTTTTCTTTATCACAATTCTTGGATCTTGGCAGAAGACTCAAAGACCAACCTTTAATTTTAACGAAATTCAAATTTGTTATGTTTCGTAATAGACCATGAAGGATCTCAGTATGTTAAATAAATGAAATGTTTATTAAAATCTTTATTTTTATTGTTAAATATTCATTAATTTAGTTGGCTTTTGAAGTTGAAAATTTTTCGATAGTACTATCGAATACTATTGAATATTTCTGGAAAAACCATCGAAAATATTGAATGTTGCAACCATCGACAGTTTTACAGCTCTAAGCAGAACTTGTGAGATAGCACATTTGTTGACATTTCGGCTCACTTAACATCGTTTCTAAGAGAGATGATCCGCTAGTGAAATATATCAAAATAGTTACTCTGTTTTACGGTATTACATTTCATTATATGGTTGAAATTTCTTTAAGTCTTTCCATTATGTAAAGAGTAACTTCGAAATTAAGTTCTGTAAAACTTATTTTCAACCAAGTTTCGTTTTGGCTTTAAAAGCTTTAAAAATTAAAGTTAGTTTTTAGATTGTTTGTTAAGTATTCGTATATCCCACATAAAGGGCGCCGTCGGAGTCCCCGCGTCTTGGCAGGCCATGAAATAAGTTTAATTTATATTGCATACTTGCAGGCGCACGCGAAATATGGACTTAAAGCTTCAGAGCATCGGCGCGTCGCGCACAGTTCTCATAATGCAATTCATTTTGTAATGGTCCTCGGGGTATAATTTTTGGTAAACGCTAAAGATTAAGCAGCAATCGTGTCAAAGGCAAAGCAAAAAAGCAATAAAATCTTGCCGCAGACAAAGCCACAATGGAAGCGGGCAAATGGACTTGAGCATGGACATTGTGGAGAGCGAAGAGCCAGATGATAGCTCCGCATCGTGCAACGTATACTAAGCCAACATTCACGGGCTCATTGCACAATGGCTGTCGCTATAAAATGGCAATTATATTTCGCATCGGGTCGCTGGAGGCGTTTTCGGTATTATTCAAGCATTCTAAAAATTTTCCTAGTTAAACAGGACTTATTTAGCCAATTAGCTTACTGAAGAACCAAAAACGAACGCTGTCAAGTAGCTGCAGCTCGAAACTTTTACCTGCTAAGTAAACGGCTAAGAGTTGTTGCCAACTGCTTTGCAATTATTACAGCTCCAAAGTGCGCTACAATTTATTCAGTTCGCCTTCGGCTTTAGTCCTCAGCATTGATGCTGCTGCTGCTGCTGCTGCTGTAGCGTAATATTTATATTGTTTGCTTTGCACTTTCGAGCTTTGTCAAAGATTTACATTTTCAATTCGGGTTCTTAACGCTGGCTGCTCGCTCAGCGAGCTTATTGCAAAAGACGAAAGGCTTATAAAAAAGAAACAGTCGTTAAATGAATATTTGATGCAATGACGCAAGCTTAGCTCAGATGTGTTTTGAATGTTAGATATGTCGCAGTAGACATTTAACTGGCTCCGACTCACGGCAGGGGTAATACACAAATCAATCTAGATACATATATGCAAAGACTCCTGTAAGTAGAGTGATTATATTTCAGATTTATAGCTGACACAAATGAATCGTGTGATTATACTTAAAGTAATTTTTTCTAACAATTTAGAATAAATAAAAGAGCTGCAAAAACATCGACAATGACTTTATATTATGTTTCTTTCAATCGATAGCTCGCTCGATGGATTATTTATCAGGTCTAATTGTTAGTATTTTAAGCTTTTATATTCAATAATAATTTAATAATGAAGATAATTGAAATGGATATGTTTTATATAGATCATAGAGACATTGAGGAATTATAACTTTCATATGCTGAAATGCAATCAAGAAGGTTTGAATAAGCCTTAATCAAACATCTTACAAGCTTGTCTTCTTTTTTTTTAAATGTCAAAATATATATATATGTAAATAGTTAGTCAATATTGATGCTCCAGCTTACTGTCAATTGAGCCAATACATCGACATCTAAGATAGCTTATCAATCTATCGGTCCATCACTACTATCGATAGACAACGGTCAGATTGTGCTCTAGATAAAATATACATATTTATATAGATTATATATATGTATGTATATATAAAGTGAACCTACTGCATACATACATATGTATATTGCGAAAAAGTGAGCGTTCATTGTTACACAAAATGTTAAGCTGGCCTTTCCAATCACTTGGATCTTATCGGCATTTGGCATTGGCATTGCCATTTGGTATTGCCATTGCCAGAGCCATTGGCATCGGCCTCGGCAGCCCTTTTGCTCACTTCGGCTGCTGATTTGTTCTGTGCTGTGCTGTGCTTGAGCCTAATGGCAATGTAAGCGCGTCTAAGCTGGTACATTTTGTTTACTATTTTGAAAAGAACACGAATTTTCTGCCTGCCTTCGTCAATCCTCTTCAAGCGCCCACTCCGGAGCATGGCATTAGGCATACAAATTGACATGTTATGCCAAAAATGAATTGTGTAATTTCTGAGCACATGCAAAAAAGAAGAAAAATCAAGAGAGAAAAAAAAAAAAATTTACAAAGTGGAATTCAAATTCGATAAAAGCAAAACGAAAAACGTTTTTCCCTTTATTAGGTTTGTTGTTGTGTTTGTTGCTGTTGTGTTGCTTTGCTTACATGAAACCTGATGCTTGATGTTGATTTTTAAAGCTTTTTCCATAGTACAGGCATCTGGATTTGTGCGTGTGTGTTTGTGTGTGTTTCTGTTTGTTTGCTTCTTTACTTGTGTGCGTTGCCACTTTGCTGCACTAAATTGCATTTAATTTTCAGATTTGCGTTGTGTTGCCAAGTTGCTCTATTTCTCCTCTTTTTTTTTCAGCTTTGTTGTTGCTGGTTTTTGGCATACGTACGGCCTTCACCCAAATAAAGCCATAGCTGCTTATGCATGTGGATGTGGATATGTACGTGTATATGCATATGTGTTTGTGTGCATGTATTTGTATTCAAAAGTGTTGATGTGCGCTAGCCTAAAATATATGTATGTATGTATGTACGTACAAGAACAATGCACTCGCATACAAAAATACTTTCACCACGCTGAATGCGACAAATAACACAAAAATTTGCATATTTCGCGCAGCTTTAAAGCTCGCGCGAGCGAACGAGCGAAGAGCAAAGAAAAAATGAATTATGAATTCGTATTTTATTGCGTTTGGGGTTCAGACAGCAAACATTAACATAATCATGCTTTAAATTAAATGTGGCTAAAACTCTGAAGGCAACTGCTACAAGAACTCTATTCAATGTAGTACCAGAGAGTACAATGTACTTCATTCTGTATGTACATAGTTCAAGAAAGACTGCGTCCGGATGAGAACCGATTAAGGGTCGAGAAACACACAAATATTTTTGAGATATGCAAGTGTGTGCAAGGAGCAAAAGTAAGAATCACATTGTATTTGTATGATTTCATGTAATAATTTATAAGATGAAAATCGTCAAATTTGTAAATACTTTTAAAAATTTTACAATAATTAAAAACTAACAAACGAACAAGACGTAAACAAACTCTTACGCTGAACCCCGAATGACCTGTGCTTTTTATGTACGCTTATAAATTTAAAAAAAGAAGAAAAAAACATGAATAAATTAAAATTTGATATTCCACTTACTATGACTATTGTACTTATACTTAGTTACACTATTCTATATAAGAGGAGTAAAAATGAATAGAAATTTATAGCTGTTCACTTATATATACATATGTACATAACTCTTGGTAAAACCCAAGAGCATTTCCACAAACTTAAATTGCCAACTTGCCTTTGAAAATCTGTAGAAGAGTAGCCGTTCATATACACATCTATGTACTATATATTTGGGTACGAGAACTATCAATGTGTTTTCACATTCAAAGTATGAACCCCTTTGACTAACATCGCTTCAGTTAAAAAAAAAAAAAAAAAAAGTAAATAAATTGTAAAATACATTTTAAATTTATAAAATAAATTTTCGATTTCGAATACATACATTTTAAATTATAGATATGGTCAGGCATACGTACTACCATTCAACAAAAAGTATATGCAAAAGAAATACTTGAAGTGAATTACATATAACTAATTAAATTTCAGATTCGCTTTGCCGATTTCGAGTTGACAATACCACTTAGGAGTTATCGCTTCTTCTTCTGCTGTCTACTGGGCGTCAATCGAGCTTTCCCAAGTTGCTTCATTGGCCGTGTTCATCTAGGCAATAATATCTTTGACGTCTAACTCTGTTTGGGCTTATGGCAGAGTTTCTTCACTTAGCGGTCAATGCGCTTGGCTGGATGCAATGTTTTCAGTTGCGCTTTACTACGATGGACGCTGATGTCTTTCTTGTTCTGTATGAGATCAATCCACAAACTTCTGCAATATTGAATCCGAACCATAACGTAATGAAATTAATAAAGTGATAATGGAAACGTGAAGGAAATTCTAGTCGGGGTGCCCGACTAGAAGATCCTATGACTCACGAATAGTCGTATGTTGTTATTGGCACAATAAAATGACGAGGTTAAACAATTCCCAACAGCTGCAGGGTTCGAGCGCATGCAATTCTAACATGACGAGCGTCGCGACGCATCTCCTCTTATCAACAGCGCCATTTGGCGTATTTACTATAAAATACCAAATCTTAAGTAGCGACTGATAATTCAAAATCGATATGATAATGATTCTTAGAAGATGTATGCACATGCACAGAAAAATGCCTGTTTGAATTGTTTATTATATAAACAATCGTTCATAATTGGCTATTGCCGTAACAAACATTCGTTCGTAACCTATATGACATAGAGCTGGAAAATCCATCGAGGGCTCTATCGATAGTATCGATGGAACTGGTGAGCGTGGTGGCGCTTCAGGTACAATAAGAATAAACTGCAATCTTTTTGTTATTAAATGCAATTTTTTAACTTTCAACAGTTAAAAAATGTGAGGTACATAATAAATAATAGCAATGAAAACGTTCTTACATTCCTCTAGTTCTCTCAGTTCAGCAAGTTCTGCCGAATCAGAAAGAACGTTTAGCAGAGCATGAGCGATTGCTGCGGGCCGAAGGTCGAAGTATAGTCAACACATTGGTTTTTATGAACAAAAACCAATGGCTTATTAATCAATAGACTTATTTTTGATATACCTTGTTGTCAATATCCACTAGCTTAAGTTATCAAAATGAAGTTATTTTCTTTTAGGCATAAGAGATTCTCATATGTATATAGATATCATGTTGAAGTTACATATTTTTTTACTAATTTTTTCTTTGAAAAGTTATAAAATGACTTTAAAAACATAATTAACCATTTTGAATTTTATTCGTGGGGCTTAATTTCAAAACAATGTTTAATCATTAACCATATAACACATTGTTGTATGGTGAAGTGGTTTAATGAATCAATATTTCGATGGTGTTGTCCATCGATAGATAAGGACTTAACCATCGATAGTATCGATGATTTTTTCCATCGCTGCAAAATCCATGTCTTCATCAATGGATTCTCAACTCCAATATGGCGTAAGGACAGACGGGCTATGCTATAACTCGGCTTTTTTCATATTTCAAATAAATATTAAACAAATACGGATTATATTGAAAAGATTACACAAACTAATTAAGTTAAAGATTTTTTATTATGCCGATATCAAGTTGACAATACTACTTAAGATTCATAGCTTCTTCGTCTTCTGTTTACTAGGCATCAATTGAGCTTTCCCAAAGTTTCTTTATTGGCCGCTTAGATCTATGTAACACCATCTTTGAAGTTTTACTCTGTTTGGGCTTATGTCAGAGTTTTTATCACGTTGCGGCCAAAGCTCATCTTGGCTGGTTGCAAAGCTTTCAATTGTTTGTTAACTTTGGTACATGAGGTGCATTCGTCCTTCTTGTTGTTGGTGCCGTTATATGCAACACTTTCTGTATGAGGTCCATCCACAAACACCTCCAATATTGAATAATCCGGGTCTGGTCTAAGATAATGAAATTAATAAAGAGATATAATTGAAAGCATTTAAGAAATTGTAGTTAAGATGACCGACTAGATTTCCTTAAAATTATACGCGTTTACATGTTTATAAAAGCAGAAATGTTTTCTCCGCATCATCGAAAATCAGAAATCGAAAATTCTGGTACACACATACATATGCACATACCTTGATTTCCCAATTTCAATGTGTTCAGTGTAACAAAATTATTTTATATAGATTATCTTTTTACTTACCAATTCTTCAATTCAAGCAGTTTCCGTAAACAAAATTTCGGAGAAACTTGTTCTTCGTTTTTTCTTTTTTTTTTTTTTTTGTACATTGCCGGAACTTTTTATTGAACTCGGAAAGTTATTAAACGATGTTACTCAGCGAACTACAGAATTTATACTGAAAATATTTTGTACTCAAATTGGTGCTGGAGAACATCGATGTTTGACGACATCGATGTTTCAATGTTTTTCAATAAAAAACATCGATGTATCGATGAAACATCGGAAAAAACTTTACCATATAATATTCGAATGGGTCTCATTTGAGATCCAATCGTTTTTGGTAATGAACATTAACGTGTCAACATTTTTTGATTTTAGCGAGCTTCGCTTTTCGCTAATAATAAGTCCAGCTACTAACCATACTAGTGGTCTAGCTTTGTTGAACATCGAACAAAAAACATTGAAGTTTCTATTTTTTTTTAAAGATCGATGTATCGATGTTACATCGATGTTGCGCCCAACACTAGTCCAAATGTCAACGTCTACTGGGGGGATGGGAGCTTGGAAAAACGTTTTTCTATAACTTGACTTGACTAGGGAGACTTACCAAACAATATGTATGCACATACATATGCTTATGTCATAGCACGAATATAACGTGCAGTGATATTGATAGGTATAAGTAGTTCGTATGAAAATATATCTTAGTATAAAGTAGACATTGAAAATGTTACTTAAGTTGGCAGCACGTTTCTTAGTAAACTCAAATTGGCGCTTCACGAGAGTGAGACGAACGTAGCTCCTGGTAAACGTCTCTTGTCTTATAGAAAGAGAGAACGAGATGACGAATAGGTCTCTTGTAAAAGTCAGAAGTTTTATTGCTGAATGGCAATAGAGAAGGTGTTAGAAGTTTTACAGACAGAAATTGAGAGAACACTCCCGTTAAACTGTTAGGGAGGACAATGTTAGCCTATTAGTAAAGGTATTAATATTGCTACAGTAGGGAATTTATTCTGAAGTTCTTTGTAGCCATTCTTGACGTTCAAAATCTAAAAGTGAAATATGCCACCGTTAATAGTTTGTACTTGTATGTTGCCATCGAAGTGCTGCCACAATCTTGGCTGATGTTATTTGCTGTCGATTTTAACGCTTGACTGCCTGAGCTGGCAGTATCGACGCGACGCCTACGCCTTCAGGTCTGTTCAAGTTTCAGAGGCACAAGATTGTGCCTGGGAAACATTAAGTGACACTTTGTGATTGTGAAGAGAAGCCAACACCATTCGGAGGGAAGGCTGCAGTCTAATAACTCAGTGGCGCACAATTGATTAGAGCAAAGGTCCTTGGCACAAGCCATTCAGCTGCTCAGACGCCGAACTGCCGAGCTCCCTGACGACTCACCCGCTCGCTTGCGATTACAATAATTGTCTAACAACGGCAACTGATGCTCGGCAGCTGATTTGTCTAATTGGTTTTACCCAAGCCAGCTTAATTAGGCATGTCTGCACGAGGAAGCCTGTATCGCTGCTGGCTGGCCGGCCGGGCCAGTCCATTGCCGACTTTAAGTTTCGCAGTTGCTCCATGGAAAGATAAATGTTAAAATTATGCATAATTATTCATATAGGGAAACTTGCGCGTGCACCCGTCAAGTTTTGCTTGCGTTGCCTTGTTTAGTAGGTTGTAAATTTTAATGCAAAAAAAGATAAACGAAGGGCACAACATTTTTGTGTGATTTATTGCTTGGGGCGAGTCATGTGAAGGGCCATGCATTAAACAACAGACAAGGGCCAGCCTCTGGACAGTCGGTGCCTCCCGGAAACCAGAAGCATAGCCGGAATCAGAAGTATTTCGAGCCGACGCTCGAGGCACGCGCTGCACCTGTTGCCTACTCTCTCTCCCTCTCCCTCTCTCGCTCTCTTGTTGGCCATCTCCTTGCCGCTTGCCATAAAGTCAGTTTGGCTGGCAAATTTATGGCTTAATACGTAACCTCAATACAATTTTTTCATACTTTGTATATAATTCATTTTTAATAGAGAAGCAAACGTGGATTGCGTTCAGCTTTGCAGTTTATGCTTTTCTTTTTCTTTCCCACTTATGGGCAAGTCCAAATGGCAGGTCCATTGTTATCGGACGCTAAATCTTGTTAACGTTGCGCATTTATAATGTCATTATCAAGTCAAAGGATGCAGATGGAGCTGCATTGAGTGCCCTCTGAGATCTGGGTAATGCATCTTCGGGTTTCCTCGAAATTGCCGCTGTCTGAATTTCACAATTGAATAATCAAGCGTAATGGCATTGTTGTACAGGTCCTTTGTCTAAGCTGATTTATTGTTTGGACAGGTTGCAATAAATTAAATCAGCTTGCGCTAATATTTGCCTAATAAAATTGATGCAAACACATTGCGGATTTCGGGATACCCTTGTCAAAGGGTTGGGCTTTAGTTTGACTTTGATCAGAAGCTGTCGCTGTCGTTCTCACTGTCGCCGGCCCATCAATATGCACATAAAGTTTAATATTTCTCGCAATTCACCGAATCCTGTTACAATAAGCCTTAATTTTATGCAAATCTCGTCAAAGTACCCACAATGCCTGCCCTGCCTCCCTCCCTCCTCCCAGCACCCGCTCCTGGCCACAGTGATGAGCTTAGCTCGCTCAATCCGCTCAGCAAGTCGTTTGAAAACTTTTTAAGCATCGCCGTGAAAAACTTGTTCGTGTCCTGCATGATAAAAATGTGCCAACTACGCTGAGATACTCTCAACTTGAACTCTCAGCAACGCAACCTCGTCCTAGTCGCGGCCTTTAAGAACTCCACAGTCGCTAACATGGAAAAACAGTGCATTATCATCACAACTTTTAACTCTTTTCTTTCCCATCTTAGTGACCGGGTAACATAATTTAAATTAATTAACTGCGTAAATGAAACAAACAGCTTCCTTTGACACATTATCCAAATGAACAAGTCTGATTAAATTATATGTTTTATATGTCACGCTATGCATTAAAGTGACAGAGACAGCATGCGTAGCTAAAAGACATCAGAAGGACACGTGCCAATAATGTGTATATGCATTTATGTAAATTTACATACGTCATTGCCATTACAGCTAGGAGAATAAACATGGGCTGCGAATACAATGGCTTAATCAGCACTTTGAAGTAAATTTTGGTACTTATCTAAAATGAGACATCAATAATATTAATTAGATTATTGTTTAAACTAAGGATATATATAAGATAATTACAAAGCCACCTCAGCTGAATCCCATCAATGATGTCAACACTAACTCAATTGTCAAATTGACAATTTGAATTTGTCAAGCTATAGAAAAGACTATTCTCAATTTTATGGTCTCAGTAGGCCTAGGATGAACTTGAGTATGATAGCTATCAATTAATTTTCATTTTAAAGTCTGTAGCTTTTTGAGTGACTTTGACGATGCATTTCTCAAAAAATAAAAATAAATAAATTAATTAAAAAATATATAAGAATGTGGTTCATAAAAATAATAAGAAAAAATAAATAAATAAGCAAGTCAATAAAAAGTCAAGGTAAAATGGTTTTAGTTCAAATGTTAGAATTTCGCATATCAGAGCGCCGTCAATATTATGAATCTCTTACATATTTTCAAATGTATCTCTATATTAATTTCATTATCTTAGACCAGACCTGTATTATTCAATATTGGAGGTGTTTGTGGATTGACCTCATACAGAAAGTGTTGCAAATAACGGCACCAATAACAAGAAGGACGAGTGCACCTCATGTACCAAAGTTAACAAACAATTGAAAGCTTTGCAACCAGCCAAGATGAGCCGCAACGTGATAAAAACTATGACAAGCCCAAACAGAGTAAAACTTCAAAGATGGTGTTACATAGATCTAAGCGGCCAATAAGGAAACTTTGGGAAAGCTCAATTGATGCCTAGTAAACAGAAGAAGAAGAAGCCATGAATCTTAAGTAGTATTGTCAACTTGATATCGGAATAGAAAAAATCTTGAATTTAATTAGTTTGGGTAATCGTTTCAATAAAGTCCATATGTGTGGCAAGTTCTTAAACTTACAACAACAAAAAATATATAAAATATGCATTAAATCAATTAAAATATATATTCTATATCCAATATTTCTGAACCCATGGATCCGGACAGATCAACTCGTTGCCCTGATCAAGAATATATGTATATACATTATCTGTTAGTCATTTATACATTTATTTCCCATTTTCAATGGGTTCCAAAATTTCAGATATTATACATACATATGTACATATTTACTTAATGTTTTCGCTAACAATAGTGTTGCCAATTGAGAGATATGATTGTACAATAAATTATAATTAAATGTTATGTAAATTAATTAATTAATAATATAAATATATTAGTCGGAGTTTCGCTTTCGTTCGCTCCCAAAATTATTTCTTGAGCAGCGCGTGCCTTGCGTTTTCTCAGACCAGACGTAATGCAACCTTTTCGCAGTTCTTAACATTAATGCTCAATACTAATACGATTTGCTATATGTTATTGTTCTCTCACTCTGTTGCACTGCCTGCCGAGACTTTGCAGAACAGAGAGCTCTGTTGGGTTCGCAAGAGAATCACATGATTTTGTGAGACAGATCAGTGATGCCAATTTTTATTTTGAAAAAAGGCAAAACTGTCCGTAAAATACGGAAAAAAAGGCAGAAAATCTTAAGAAAAAGGACAGGACAAAAACATTTTTTTTTCTAAATTTGTATTTTTTTCTTTTTTATTATAACAATTTCAAGCACTCTTCTGGCAACTTATAGCTAATACAACACAAGTTGTGCCTGGCGACAAGTTTGGGGACATTCCGTAGGCTTAAATCATATTTTATTTTTTTGGACAAAACACGATGCGTTTTGCATATGTGCGCGAATTTGGTCAATTTTTGCAATTTATACTGCATTTGCAGTATTTCCAATACGCCTTATTATTGTCGTTCTCATGCCAGGCTATCCACGACTTGAAATCTGGCTGCTGTAGCCAGCAATCCCGAAATTGTTGTTTATACATCTCCTTGGGCATTTTATCACTCTTTTCAAATTAAATTTTAGATAAGAAACGATATCGATAATACATATAAACCTCCTACACTATCAATTTATCACTGTTATACTTATTTTGGCGCTGTTCTCAACCAAATATCGGTACACAATTTAGTATATTTTATGCTAAAGTTGTGTTAAACTGCTCTGCAATGTTATTTAATAAAATTCTGTTGCATCAACAACCGATCAACTGGGACAACAACCAACCAACTGGGAAAATATGAACACGATTCGCATTCACAAAAAAAGGACAGATTTCCGGATAGGGGATGTTTGATATTTTTTCCGGACAAAGCGCTTAAAAACAGGACAGATCTGTCCGGAAAAAGGACAAATTGGCATCACTGAGACAGATACACATGAAGGAAAGGGATAGAAATCATTAACGGTAAAGCAATATTTTGGTTCTCTTTCGTTTTCTTTACTAGAGATGATACATTACATCAGGGTTGATGCAAGAATTATTGAGAATAAAATTATCGGTGGTACAAATTAATAAAGAAATAAAATAAAAACATCGATAAGACATATTTATATTATATATTTAACACAATCGGGAAGTAAGTGAAAAAATACGCTGATTTTCTGAGCTTTATATGCACCAGACAACTCAAATCAGCAAGAACACATTATCATTCAATAAATAATAAAGTTGCTCTTAATACTAACCTAAAAACATTCAGCCAATATATTCATCATTAGCGCTAGTATTATTAACATTAGATAAAGACAACGTCAATTCGATTCAAGTGAAAATATAGTTTTCTTTTTGAAGAAAGCTTTTTATTATCAAAGTGGTTATCGAAGCTAAAAACATATGTATACAAAATATCAAATATTTTATACAGTAAAGGCGAAGGCCACAGTAGCCAGTGCTCAACCTTAGGTTAGCTTTAATGATACATTATCTCTAACTTCTAAATCAATCAATTTTATACAGTACTTTTATCTATACTTTATTTATACTTCATTATGGTTCCAACAAGATATGAATAGAATTACTGGTGGAAATATTTTCGACATTGGCACTATTTGCCTTTCATTATTGTTACTTAAAAGACCAGTTTTTGCTGCCAATAGCCAATTGAGTGAGATGACTGTGCAATTAGCTTAATCATCGAGCAAAACAGACCTAAGAATTAGCAAGCGTTAGCCATTTGACAACTGCTTTTGAACACAGTCAATATTGAGTTCTGTTGGCGCTGATCGCCTATAAAACAGCCAGGTAAGAATTTATTTAGCCACTGTTCCACTGTAAGTTTGTGAATCAAGATGAATGTGCTAATTTCGTTTCCCGCAGTACTATGTGCAATGTACTTCCTCTTGGCCGTTGCTCATGAGGAGCTACCGTCAGGACCAAAGAATCCCTATTGCGTGCAGCAGCTGTGCTCCGTGGGCAAGCGTCACATTGCCTGTGAGAAGCCGCCGACCGTGAGTGTTGCGCGTCTGGAGTTGCGTATAAGTTACCTAAATATTCTTCTCAGGACATCAACAAATCTTGCAACATTCACGAGAGCAAGATAGTAAATCTCACTGACTACGCCGAGAATATTCTAAAGGCTCACAACGAGTATCGCCAGCGCTTGGCCAATGGCCGGAATATGAGCCTGCCCAAAGCTGCGCGCATGGTTGTGATGCAGTGGAGCGAAGAGTTGGCCACGTTGGCTAGCTACAATGTGCGCATGTGCAAGGCAAAAAAGGACGATTGCCACAACACGGCCAACTTCAAGAACTCTGGCCAAAACATCATAGTGAGTAGGGAGTGAAATAGCTCCAAGTTGGCTTGATCAGAAATTGGCATTTTCCTCAGATGTTTAACATGAGTCGCCTGGTGGACTACGAGCTGTTGGAGAAGATGTATTCCCAGCTGATAACCATCGGCGCTCGCACCTGGTGGGCGGAGCACACCAACAGCAGCCGCATGATGACAGCTGCGGATGTGGAGCACAACCCCTGCTCCGCCAAAAAGCCCTATCGCCATCAGTAAGTATTCAGCACTTTAGCTACAATTCGTTCTTAATTTGTTCAACTGTTGCTCTAGGCCCTTTGACCACTTTGCGGTGATGGCCGTCGAGAACAATACGCACGTTGGCTGCGCCGGACTGCGATATGTGGCCAAAAATATAACCTACTTCAAGCTGACCTGCAACTATGCCGAAAACTATATGTGCGGCAGGCCGATCTATCATTTCCGCGCCACGGGCTGCGCCACTGGGGCCAACGTCCAATATAAAGCCCTCTGCTCCAAAAAGGAAATATTTGCCTAAATGGATTACAGCTTAAATAGCCCCAGAGCTGAATAGAACTATATACATATAGCCCTATAACGAACCGCAAATAAATTGAAATGAGCATCCGCTTGCTGTGTCGGATTGTGAAATTAACGCCATCTATATTTATCCAATACGAATGGCCATTTCTATAGCCATGGCTATGGCTATGGCTATGTCTATGCTGTGGCACGCGCCTTTCATTCGCAATAGATAAATTCCGCATAACAACAGCCGCTGCGCTGCGCTGCTCTGTGCTGGTTTCTCTGCAATACGAAATCATTACGCATGCAAAATTCGAATGGCGCAGCATCAAAATGGAATTTCTGCAAATTTCCTGCCTATTGCAGTTAACTTGGCACGAGGCACAGTTGCCGGAGATACCCTAGAGTGATGCCTGGCTATGGATGCTGCCGTTGCTCTGTCGAGCAGGAAGCGAGAAATTGGCAGTGCTGCGTGCTGAAGCAATTACCTAGCTAAAACTGTTCATCCAGTCAATACAGTCTGTATGGGAAGTGCGAATTTGTGATTTCATAATTGTGTGAAATTCCCAACGATGTGCCCCATAGAGAGTGGGACACAAAACTATTTTTCGAATAATATGCGTGCCAAACCAAAAATATCATAGCCCATGCAGTCAAGCTGCTGCTATTGGCCAAACAAAGGAGCGAAACATTTAAAGCTAAATATTTGCTTATAAACGGCTTTTAAATTGATAATTGCCAATTAATATTCCCATTTCGAATTTAAAATTATAAATAATTGGGCGGTTGCCTGCCTCTTATAGCATTTTAAAGCCAGCACTTGACTACCTCTGAGCAGTTTCAAGCTGAAACTTAAGAGGTAGTGGAAATGTGTTGCACTGCAGGGAAATGGCTCATAATGCGGCAAGGAAGGTAATTATTTTGATGTCTGTTATGAACAGGTAAAGCTTGTATCTGTGGCCTAGGTAAGTGCAGAAGAGTTCATCTACTCTGCACTTTCGTTTAGGAGCTGTGAATTGATTAATTAAGTCGCTAAAGGAAATCCGATTAGCTCTTGAATTGCAATTCAATTTCGTTTTCATTATTTGATGCGACTTCATTTGATTGCACTGCATGAGCAATGCGCTTTTCCCAAGTGCGAGATTAGCTGAACGCGAATTAAAAACAAAAAGCGAAAACGCTTCCAGATCTGACTTTTAAATCGACGTGCGCTGAGCCAGCGAAAAGCGCATTCGGATTGCATTCGACCTGCCACCTGCCAGAAGAGGTTTCTCCACCTCGACTCCATTTCACACTGCTTCAGTCAGTGCTTTGCTGTATTCCGTTAGCACCTGGAAAAACTAAAAGTCGCTGCTTCTGCTTCACATAAATTTGTGGCGTTACACGCTTTTAAGGTTTCCTGCTGCCCAAATAGAAAAAATAAAATACACTGTGGAATTATTAAGTGTTCGATACAGAAATACCCTGTGAAAAGGCTTTATTGAAATCTTAATACAAAATATCTTGAAGGGCTCCAATCTATTACTAGAAAAACTAAGCGAATTAAGTTTTTTTTTCTATATTTTATTTAGAGATTTCAAATTAAAATATTAAACTTTGAAATCGGTGGCATTGGCAAAGCTCAGCATAACTATTAAATATTATTAAAAACATTTAATAATTTGATACTTGTAGTGAGGATTAAATTTTACACATAATACTTGGACAATCTGCAAGAGATTTATTTTTACTCGTCTGTATGGAATTTCAAAAATGAGGAGTATATAAAATGCCATTATACTAGATATACCAGAGATAATTCAACATCGATAAAAATCTATCGATCTATCGAAAAAAGCATATGATAAGCGTTACTATTGCTGGTTGTAGCAGCTCGAAGGCTTAATTAAATCATTAACCAGCTGACATTAAGTCGAAGGGCTGTGAGTAAAATGAATATAAGCATGAAATTATGTCGGTGTTAATAAAGTTGTGTATTACATATAGACAAACATGAGTTTGCAACAGCATCGGAACATAAACAACTGAATTTCAACTTGGTGCACAATGCTTGTTGGCATTCGTAAGCAAATCAATTTGATAATTTATATCATGGTTAGAGCTGGAAGGCTTTTGCAAATAGGTTAGCTCAGATGAGAATTGTTTGGTTCTTGTTTAGATTACATGTGTTGGGCCCCTATTACGAAGAGCCTCAAGTTAGGGCTTTTAGTTCGTTTTGGCTGTTAATAGTTCAACAATTTATTATAATTTATGATCAACACAAACAAATACACACACACACACATGCACAGCGTCTGTGTAAGCACACATAAATATCTATTAAAGCTTTGCAGTCAGATGCAAGTGAAGATTTACGAGTGTTGTAGGGCAGCTTTTGATAATGGTGCATTAGCGTGAAACGCTTTAGAATGCACTTTTGTCTACGCGCATGTGGGAGGGTGGGACGACTCAGCTGAGCTGGGAAGCTGTTAGCATTAGAGAACGTCTGTCAGGCATGAGCCGCAAGTCCTTTCATCCTTGTGCTGGTCGTTCTGGCAAAGCCATCTAGACATACAGCCAACATCATTATCATTGTGGAGCAACACGTCGCGTTTATGCGCCGGCTGCTCGCATGTCTGCTCAGAGCTCAGCGCTCAGCGGTTGGTGGTTTCCTTTAGCATTTGGCCTTTGACCCACACAACTCAAGCCACGAATACGTATTCGTATACGTATACGTATGCGTAATACGTAAAGTTGTGCTAAAGCGAGCAAATACTTTTTGCCAGCCACTTGGCCCCGTTCGCTTTTTTTTTATGGCCGTCGCGACGCTAGAAGCCGGCGGGTATTGGAGAGTGTATAAAATGTAATGGGGCAAGACTCCTTCGAGCCGAAAAGAACGTTTATAAATGGTATACTGAAGATTAGCTTTAGAACCGTGCCACAGTGCATTTCGAGGTGTATTAATGCTTAAAAAGATGAAGACGAAGAAGGACTGCTAATTGAGGAAGTTACTTATACTAAAAAAAAAAAGGTCAATTAATCTCATTGAAATTAAGGATATTCTCCGTCGCATTTTGAAATTTCTTCCTGGCTGCCTCGAAGAGCATTTCGAAGCTGTTTATATTTATACTTTGTTCCCGAAGGGGAAAAAGTATATTGGGTTTGTGCAATGTCCGTCTTGCTGTCCGTCCGTCTGTCCGTCTGTCCGTCTGTCCGTCTGTCCGTCCGTCCGTCTGTCCGTCTGTCCGTCTGTCCGTATGAACGCAATATTTTTCGGCGCTATTAGAGCTAGAGACTTGAAATTTTAAACATATACTCATATATGTTCCCGAATTATAAAGTGTAAAAATTTTCCCGATCCGCCCACTAGGGGCGTGGCAAATCGGAAAACTCTTCCGCCCATAGTTAAGTTATCATACTAGATGATGAGCTAGAGAGTTGCAATTTGAAATGTATACTCGGGGTGACAACCCAAGTTCAAAAAGCTATGGCGGATATATCTACGCCCATTGGGGGCGTGGCAAATCGGGAAATACGTATCTTCTACACCGTTAAAGCTAGAACGCTGAAATTTTGCATGTGAGTTAATGTTATGATTCTAAGAAGATCGATCAAAAAGTTTTATGTCTACGCCCATTGGGGGCGTGGAAAATCGGACCTGAATATATAGTGATTTTTCAAATTGTGCTATATTTTGAACACTATTGACACTAGAAACTTGAAATTTTGCATGTATACTCGGGTTGACAACCCAAGACTAATAAGCTATGGTAGATATATCTACGCCCACAGGGGGCGTGGCAAACCGCAAAAGTTTATATCTCCTACAGTTTTAGAGCTAGAAGCTTGAAAATTGGATGGTTGAGTTACTAATGTTCTCCTCTATCGATCCCCCAAAAATAATTTTTCAGCCTCTTTGGGGGCGTGGCATATCGAAAAATACCCTGTAATTTTCGCATTTTTGGAATGTAAGCAACCAAATTTTGCAGGCATGTTAGCCTCGGCCCTTTCTAAGAACTGGCAAAAAATTATCCGTCTACGCCCCCTGGGGGCGTGGCAAATCGGCAAAGAAGTTTGTTGGGGCCAACTGCATAATTCATGCATACAATAGCTTAGTAGCAATTGCTAAGATGGCAAAAAGCATTTTAACATAAATATAATAATATTAATGAATTTAAAAAATAAAATTCATAAGTTTTTGATTAATAAATAAAAAGTTTCCAGCGGGATTCGAACCTGGGTCTTTTGAAAACAACATATAATCGTTAGCTAAACCTAAATAAATTCACAGCTGATCAGCTGACCAGCTGATCAGCAGTTTGTGACGACACAAAACAATACAATCGCAATTCTTGCAATATGTATACACTTTTGGATGTGTATACACGTACACATGCATACATACATATATGCATGCATAGAAAAAGTGCCTGCCACACAGCGTCGCAAATCGGAAAGCATAAAGCAGTTTTAGTTTTTACTTAAATGCACAATTCATATGCGTATGTTTATAAATGATTATCAATTGGCAGCAAACATTTTATAATAAATATACAAATATTAAAAAAATAAAAAAAAAATAATTTTTGAAAAAAAGTTTTCTGCGGGATTCGAACCCACGCACTTAAGTGTAGCTTTCATAGCGCTTACCACCAGCGCCACTGTCCTGACTCGGGTTTCGTTAACTAAAACCAAATAAGGCATTGCTAGAGCGCCTTTTGACAAAACTAAAGTAACGATCGAAAAATTCCCAATTCAGTCACAATTCTTAGAATATTCTGGCATGCAAACTTTTGTATGTATACATAGAAAATTGTGTGTATACTCGTACAGTGTGTACATGTGTAAATCTATATGTATGTGTAGGAAAAACGTTTGTTGCTTGCCATGTACGTTTTCTAATTGCCGAAATATTTCGTTAATTAAATGTTTATTAAAAAAATAAGATGCACCTATGGGAACAAAGTATATCGCTGTTAGTTGCGCCTAACTGCAACGTTCTTACTTGTTTTTTTATGGCCAACTTCAGGATGGCTTACGTTTATTAGCATGCTTCTATGTTGGGCGCAAGGTGCGTTTAATGGAACGCACGGACATCTACTTGTCGACGGCTCTTTATGACTTCATTAGGCGAACATTTACGAGTAGACTGTGCCCGCCCTCGCTCGTTCACTTCTTTCTTTACGGCAGCATGGAAAGCCAATTGATTTCACATAAAATCTTGTTCGGCTAAACAATGGGACAGCTAAGAGAGCCCTCAGCTAAAATCTAATGAAATTTATGCAGGGGCTGCAATGCGGCTGCACATGAATGGCAACTACAGGACATGTACACCTCACACACACACACACACACACACAATCACATACAACACGATGGTAACTTTTACCTGCCGTTGGCCGCAATTTACAATGCGGCGCCATATGCTCTGCGTGTGTGTGTGTGTGTGTGGGGAAAGAGTTTTTGTGTGTTTACTGCTGACCTACTTCAGGGGCACAGGACGCGGTGCGCTTTCACTTTGGCTTTGGAACTGGGCCTGGTCTATGGCTTCGAACATTTTATGAACACTTTGGGGCCGCCTTTGTCTTGGCTCTTAGTTAAAACTGCATTGATGGCCAGCTGGAGTCCGTCCGCCGCCTCGTTCAAGTCGCCACATCTCCTGCCTCGTCCTGGCTAAGTGCGCGCGCATGTGGAAGTAACAGTTTAACGCTTAAACATGCCCGAGCTTCGCTCAACTCAAGTGCACAGGGGCACACACACACACGCACACACACTCCTGAGCATGTGTGTTTAGTTTTTACTTTTGCAAACTAAATTTGCGCAAATTTTGCAGCGCACTTGTGAAGTTTTGGGAAAACAAATACAATTTGTAGCGCAGCCAACGAGTTGGGAGCAGGAAAGAGAAGAAAAGAAAAGAAAAGAAAAGAAATGGCAACATTGAAAAAAGGCTGGTGCTTAAACTGCTGTGGCACTTGGGCTAAATGCGGGAATAGAATGGGATGGCCGAGAGTAGACTGTTAGACTGTTAGACTGTTATGGCCGGAGATGGAAAAGGCTGCGGTGCTGGTCTGAGGTGTCAGTCGCCTGCCAACAGGAAGGAAGCTTTTCAAATGCCAAATGATAAATGCATTTTTAATGGAGCTCCGGTGAAGAGAGGCGTGCGACGCCAGCGGCAGGCAGTGTCTGAGTTTAACAAACAACTTCCTTGGCGCTGCTGCTGTTGCTGCTGCTGAAAGACTGGCTAAGCGGCAGGATGCGCAAACGAGCGCCTCAAAGCGTATCCTAATGGGTAGCCCAAAGCTGGGAGTTGGCCAGTTGGGAGCCGTGAGCCCCCGACTCGTCAGGGGCCACAGTTTGCGCAGCAAAAATGATTTAGTCAATGTTTTATTCGCTCATCATTTAACTTTAAACTCGGCACATTTACGCTTAATTATACACGCATTCCGCATTTCGTGTTCCGCATTTCGCTGCAAAACAAATTGCCTCACTTTGCGCTTAACAAATAACGGACACATATAAGTACATATATATATATATATAATAAATGATTACCAGCAAATGCGACCCCTGAATCGACGTAATTGTTTAAGTTTTTATGTGAAAAATCAGCATTAAATGCCAGCTTGCAATTGTTGGCCATTTCAATTTCAGCTTTGGCTGCCCTTTGTTTCGAGACAGCGCTTCGGTTTAATCAATATTCGAAACACAAACGCCGCTCACAAACATTTCATACGGCAAACCCTGCCCCGATTTCCGCTCCAAAATCGTGGTTAAACAAAACTAAATGCCATACAAACATAGACACTCACGCACACACGCACACACACACAAAAGAGTAACACAGATTGATATAAATGGGAAGAGTATGAAACGTGCGCGCCTAAAAGCATACCACGCAAATTGAAAATACTCGTAGAGGCTTTCGGAACAAACCCACAAAAAGAAAAAAACAAAAAGAAAAAAAAACAAGTAGATGTCCGTGCGTTCCATTAAACGCACCTTGCGCCCAACATAGAAGCATGCTAATAAACGTAAGCCATCCTGAAGTTGGCCATAAAAAAACAAGTAAGAACGTTGCAGTTAGGCGCAACTAACAGCGATATACTTTGTTCCCATAGGTGCATCTTATTTTTTTAATAAACATTTAATTAACGAAATATTTCGGCAATTAGAAAACGTACATGGCAAGCAACAAACGTTTTTCCTACACATACATATAGATTTACACATGTACACACTGTACGAGTATACACACAATTTTCTATGTATACATACAAAAGTTTGCATGCCAGAATATTCTAAGAATTGTGACTGAATTGGGAATTTTTCGATCGTTACTTTAGTTTTGTCAAAAGGCGCTCTAGCAATGCCTTATTTGGTTTTAGTTAACGAAACCCGAGTCAGGACAGTGGCGCTGGTGGTAAGCGCTATGAAAGCTACACTTAAGTGCGTGGGTTCGAATCCCGCAGAAAACTTTTTTTCAAAAATTATTTTTTTTTTTATTTTTTTAATATTTGTATATTTATTATAAAATGTTTGCTGCCAATTGATAATCATTTATAAACATACGCATATGAATTGTGCATTTAAGTAAAAACTAAAACTGCTTTATGCTTTCCGATTTGCGACGCTGTGTGGCAGGCACTTTTTCTATGCATGCATATATGTATGTATGCATGTGTACGTGTATACACATCCAAAAGTGTATACATATTGCAAGAATTGCGATTGTATTGTTTTGTGTCGTCACAAACTGCTGATCAGCTGGTCAGCTGATCAGCTGTGAATTTATTTAGGTTTAGCTAACGATTATATGTTGTTTTCAAAAGACCCAGGTTCGAATCCCGCTGGAAACTTTTTATTTATTAATCAAAAACTTATGAATTTTATTTTTTAAATTCATTAATATTATTATATTTATGTTAAAATGCTTTTTGCCATCTTAGCAATTGCTACTAAGCTATTGTATGCATGAATTATGCAGTTGGCCCCAACAAACTTCTTTGCCGATTTGCCACGCCCCCAGGGGGCGTAGACGGATAATTTTTTGCCAGTTCTTAGAAAGGGCCGAGGCTAACATGCCTGCAAAATTTGGTTGCTTACATTCCAAAAATGCGAAAATTACAGGGTATTTTTCGATATGCCACGCCCCCAAAGAGGCTGAAAAATTATTTTTGGGGGATCGATAGAGGAGAACATTAGTAACTCAACCATCCAATTTTCAAGCTTCTAGCTCTAAAACTGTAGGAGATATAAACTTTTGCGGTTTGCCACGCCCCCTGTGGGCGTAGATATATCTACCATAGCTTATTAGTCTTGGGTTGTCAACCCGAGTATACATGCAAAATTTCAAGTTTCTAGTGTCAATAGTGTTCAAAATATAGCACAATTTGAAAAATCACTATATATTCAGGTCCGATTTTCCACGCCCCCAATGGGCGTAGACATAAAACTTTTTGATCGATCTTCTTAGAATCATAACATTAACTCACATGCAAAATTTCAGCGTTCTAGCTTTAACGGTGTAGAAGATACGTATTTCCCGATTTGCCACGCCCCCAATGGGCGTAGATATATCCGCCATAGCTTTTTGAACTTGGGTTGTCACCCCGAGTATACATTTCAAATTGCAACTCTCTAGCTCATCATCTAGTATGATAACTTAACTATGGGCGGAAGAGTTTTCCGATTTGCCACGCCCCTAGTGGGCGGATCGGGAAAATTTTTACACTTTATAATTCGGGAACATATATGAGTATATGTTTAAAATTTCAAGTCTCTAGCTCTAATAGCGCCGAAAAATATTGCGTTCATACGGACAGACGGACAGACGGACAGACGGACAGACGGACGGACGGACAGACGGACAGACGGACAGACGGACAGACGGACAGACGGACGGACAGCAAGACGGACATTGCACAAACCCAATATACTTTTTCCCCTTCGGGAACAAAGTATAAAAAACGCCCCAATGACCATTTTAATTTAGTAAGTTTTGATAATGATTAAATATTCACATACACACATACATTGAGCTCTATGGAATATAGAAAAATCTCTGAAAAAAAGTAGAGAACGGTAGCAGCAGCTGCAGCAGCTTTGCTGTAAATTGCAGAAATTGATATGAAAAATTGCTGGACCGAGGCTCCAGCTCGTGTGTGTGTGTGTGTGTGTAGGTAGGTGTTGCTGGCGTGTGTTAGATAGTTATTGATATTATGTGGCCGGCGTGGCAACCTGCGGGAAAAAGTAATCAATTCAAATTGTAAGCGAGTTTGCTGACGGGGCCTCAGAATTTATGAGCAGCTTGTTTGATAGAAAGGGTTGCCATAGCTGAGCAGCAAGGGACCCTCATTGAAACCTTTTACTGAAAATGAGCAAGTGGCCTAAAGTGTAGAAGGATATTGGCTTACTCTGCCATGGGTAAAATAAAAGCTGTGCTTATGAAATATTTTTGTGAAATTCCTATTTATAATAAATCGATTTTGAAAAGTAAGTGTGCGGCCCCAACCGAAATTCTCTTTTTGTTGAATTTTGGTTTGATTGCAACTGGAGCTGGAGCTGGAAATCGCCTACTTACAATTACGACTCAGACTTGTTTTTATACTTTGTTCCCGAAGGGGAAAAAGTATATTGGGTTTGTGCAATGTCCGTCTTGCTGTCCGTCCGTCTGTCCGTCTGTCCGTCTGTCCGTCTGTCCGTATGAACGCAATATTTTTCGGCGCTATTAGAGCTAGAGACTTGAAATTTTAAACATATACTCATATATGTTCCCGAATTATAAAGTGTAAAAATTTTCCCGATCCGCCCACTAGGGGCGTGGCAAATCGGAAAACTCTTCCGCCCATAGTTAAGTTATCATACTAGATGATGAGCTAGAGAGTTGCAATTTGAAATGTATACTCGGGGTGACAACCCAAGTTCAAAAAGCTATGGCGGATATATCTACGCCCATTGGGGGCGTGGCAAATCGGGAAATACGTATCTTCTACACCGTTAAAGCTAGAACGCTGAAATTTTGCATGTGAGTTAATGTTATGATTCTAAGAAGATCGATCAAAAAGTTTTATGTCTACGCCCATTGGGGGCGTGGCAAATCGGACCTGAATATATAGTGATTTTTCAAATTGTGCTATATTTTGGACACTATTGACACTAGAGACTTGAAATTTTGCATGTATACTCGGGTTGACAACCCAAGACTAATAAGCTATGGTAGATATATCTACGCCCACAGGGGGCGTGGCAAACCGCAAAAGTTTATATCTCCTACAGTTTTAGAGCTAGAAGCTTGAAAATTGGATGGTTGAGTTACTAATGTTCTCCTCTATCGATCCCCCAAAAATAATTTTTCAGCCTCTTTGGGGGCGTGGCATATCGAAAAATACCCTGTAATTTTCGCATTTTTGGAATGTAAGCAACCAAATTTTGCAGGCATGTTAGCCTCGGCCCTTTCTAAGAACTGGCAAAAAATTATCCGTCTACGCCCCTGGGGGCGTGGCAAATCGGCAAAGAAGTTTGTTGGGGCCAACTGCATAATTCATGCATACAATAGCTTAGTAGCAATTGCTAAGATGGCAAAAAGCATTTTAACATAAATATAATAATATTAATGAATTTAAAAAATAAAATTCATAAGTTTTTGATTAATAAATAAAAAGTTTCCAGCGGGATTCGAACCTGGGTCTTTTGAAAACAACATATAATCGTTAGCTAAACCTAAATAAATTCACAGCTGATCAGCTGACCAGCTGATCAGCAGTTTGTGACGACACAAAACAATACAATCGCAATTCTTGCAATATGTATACACTTTTGGATGTGTATACACGTACACATGCATACATACATATATGCATGCATAGAAAAAGTGCCTGCCACACAGCGTCGCAAATCGGAAAGCATAAAGCAGTTTTAGTTTTTACTTAAATGCACAATTCATATGCGTATGTTTATAAATGATTATCAATTGGCAGCAAGCATTTTATAATAAATATACAAATATTAAAAAAATAAAAAATTAATAATTTTTGAAAAAAAGTTTTCTGCGGGATTCGAACCCACGCACCTAAGTATAGCTTGCATAGCGCTTACCACCAGCGCCACTGCCCTGACTTGGGTTTCGTTAACTAAAACCAAATAAGGTATTGCTAGAGCGCCTTTTGACAAAACTAAAGTAACGATCGAAAAATTCTTAATTCAGTCACAATTCTTAGAATATTCTGGCATCCAAGCTTTTGTATGTATACATAGAAAGTTGTGTGTATACTCGTATAGTGTGTACATGTGTAAATCTGTATGCATGTGTAGGAAAAACGTTTGTTGCTTGCCATGTACGTTTTCTAATTGCCGAAATATTTCGTTAATTAAATGTTTATTAAAAATAAGATGCACCTATGGGAACAAAGTATATCGCTGTTAGTTGCGCCTAACTGCAACGTTCTTACTTGTTTATTATTGCTGCTAATTTACATTTCAGTTCATTCTTCCGTTCGATGAGTTGCTGCTCATTTGTGGCAATAAACAAAGAGTGGAGAAATTTCATTATTTTCCTTTTGTTCAGCTTGTTTGATTGGCGATGGCAATAAAATGTTTTCGATTGCAGTTCAAGCAAACAGAAAATACTTAATTACAAACTGTGTTATTTTTTATTTATATTCTGTAGCAGTCGATTATTAAATATGCTTAAGGGCATAAGGCAATGAGATTTTGTGAAGGGAAACAAGACAAAATGTTGCAGCCAATAAGAATTACTGCACAACTCTCTGAGCAATTCATTAAAAGACGAATAACGTATATCGTGTCATATCGTAGATGTCCAAGGTAGAGGTCATATTTGGCTTATGAGCCATGGCTGATGTCCAGATGCAAGTGTTCTAAGGATCAAGCAGGGATTGGTCATATTCTGTGGGCTTACCTCAAAATCGCATCTCTTCCACCAAGCTGTCAATGTGTCAAGGAAATCCTTAGCTCCACAGCCTATATCAGATCAGCTTTTGAATATTTATATTATACTAGTGCTAACTTTTTTTCAGGAAGCCCTACTTTCCTCTTTTGACACACATTAGAAGCACATTTTGCAACTCTAAAACAAAACACGTAATAATAAAAACAACAATGAACAAAAGCCGCAACATAAAGGACTCGGCACATCTCCAATTGGCCCAGAATCGACGGCGTTGATAAAATGCAACTGCATACAGCATACAGCATTGAGGTGGGATAGAAACAAAAACGCTCGCGTCCATTGTTCCCGCTGTCTGACACATATAGACAATGGATGCTGATGACGCTGTAGTCCCGCCAATTCCACGCCAGACTTAGACAAAGCCTCAACAAGCCCAGCGGCTAATGCTGAATATTCTATGCTCATTGCGGCTTTTTGGCTCTACACAGACGTGCAAATTTTATAAGAATGTTTTTATTATGTTATTGTCGTGGTTATATTTTGCCTATGGCCTGTTGCCTTCATACTGATTCTAGTCTTTTTATATTTATAGAAATTTTCATCTAGAAAAATGATATTTTGATAGGTTTGCATATGAAAAAATATTTATGATTTTTAAAAATTTCATTTAATATTCAGTCTAAGCGCCGTTTCAATATCATTTTTATACCCTGAGCCCATTGAAAATGGGAAATCAGGGTATAATGGTTTTGTTCAAAGTATGTAACAGGCAGAAGGAGGCGTGGCAGACCCCATAAAGTATATATATTCTTGATCAGGGTGACGAGAAAAGTTGATATAGCCATGTCCGTCTGTCCGTCCGTCCGTATGAATGAACGCGTCGATTTCCGAAGATATAAGAGTTAGAGAGTTCATTCTTTTTGTGTTAGGTTCGTATATTGCACGCGAAGAAATTCGATAACTCGTATATTTCGAAAGGTATCGATAAAACACTTTATCGGGAACAAGTTATAAAATTATATCTAATTCATCTTTAGAGTTAGAGTCTTCTGCATATATATATCTAGATATATATATGTAGATACTAATTTATTATAATTTTGGTTTTTGTCAGATTTCATTTCAAATGCTAGAGACATACAGTTTGGTTTAGCATATAGATATGAATATCATATTCTGAAGAGATGAATACGATTGTCCATCTAGAAACAGAATTATTAATCAATAATGCATTGCTTACACACACAGATACATGCTTACAAGCATATATCAGCGTGTGTGTGTCTTGGAATATGATTTGTTCGAAGAAGGGCTAAGGGGATTTCGTAGTCGAGCAGTCTCGACTACAGATTTCTTACTTGTTATAGTATGATTTTAAGAAATTTTGGAAGCTTTAAAATACGTTCTGCATTCGATGATTACGCGCAATGTTTTTCCAAACAATATCTAATAAAGTCAGAGAACAGGAGAAAGCCTCAAATCTATAGAATATGAAAAAATGATTCATGCAATTTTGCCATTGTTTTCATTGATTTGTCACACGCTGCATTTGTGCAGAGCTTTCGTTTGCCCAACTATTCAGCCATAATATATCTAGAACGTCTCAGCTATCTCGATCATTTACACTTTGTACCTATTCAATTTTTTACCTGTTTATTTTTAGCTGTACCGTTTTTGGAGTTTATTTAGCCTCGTCGAAACAAAATACTTATCAACAGTTGATTTTCATAGTGCGAAGTCCGAAAGACCTTTGTCAAGTCAAGATTTAACTCTACAAATTTTCGAAAAATTTAATAGCAAAATTTAATAGCTCTTCAGAAACTTTATTCAAACTACAAGCGATTAACAGGATGGTGCTACTTATATTCATAGTTGTGAAATTATTTATAACAATATTATAAATGTTAAAGAATATTGAAAGAGATTCCTTCAATGTCACATAAGCAATTTCATGACATTATTAAATAGCCTTAATTATGTACTCTGAGACCGTATTGGATATATAGTTATATATGCTCCGTGTGTATATAAATATAAAAAGTTTCGGAACAGATATGTAAGCTATTTGAGGCGTTAGGTTATGCAACAATTGCGACATTATTGCAACTCTCTTGCACTTGCAGGACTTTCGTTTATTGCCGCGGCAAAACCGAAAACGAGGTTAACGCGTGCACTTAACGACTCGAGGGTCGCTGCTGGCGCTGTCGAGGACAACATTATAAATCCGCGCCAGGCATTTGCAAGTGGCAGTCATTCGGAACCTATGCAGGCTGCCATCTGCCATCTGCCCTCCGTCGTCTCTGCCTAAGCGCATTGCCAGCCGCTATTTTTGGAATGTATTCGCCGGCTTACAACTCAATTTAGTCAGTTTTTAATGAGCAACTGTGGTGCACATGTTGTGGCATTGGCTGAGGCAGGGGGCGTCACCTTATTTGCATTCGCTGAGCGCTTCTCGCCTCTCTGCCCGTCCTCTCCAAAGGAATTCGCCTGTTGTCTTTCATGTCATTTATTACTGTTTGCATCGTGGCTGTTTCTCTCGCCTCTCGCCACTCGCCTCTCTCCATCGCTTCGTTGCCTTCCGTTTCATTCAATCGTTAGATATTTCCGGTGCGATGTCCTTTTTAGAGCGACGCTCAGTTCGTCCTTTGTGTGTACTGCTCATTGCTCGCCCCGCCTGTGTTCTGTGCTGTCCAGGCCTTTGCCCTGTTGTTTGTGTAATCGCACAAAGATGGCTCAATAACAACATGACGGAATCGGAATGAGGCTGAATGGCTCGTTCTTTTGGCAGCCAGCAATTTGTGGGTCAAATTGAATTTGTATTGTGCCGAGCTGCACAAAATTGATTGAAACATTTGCGTGAATTTATGTCCTTGAAATGATTGGCCATATCTCTGAGCTCTACTGGCCACAGCATCGGCCTTCACAAGGACAGTCTCTGGCCATGCACTAGCCCATGCCAATGCCGCCTCTAAGTAAGCTGCTAAGCAAAGCCAAACGATTGCTAGCTTTGCATTATTTATGGGATTAGTGGCTTGCCTACATGCTTGCCACGTGCCCAACTTGTTGGCCTAAAAACTGATTAGGTTCAATGAAATTTTCCTGCTGCCAGTCCCGAGGCACGTCGCTCTGCTTGGATGACTGCCGACTGCCAACTGCCGTCTGCCGAGTGCCGAGTGTCGACTGTCGACTGCTGGCTTCATCCATTTTTCATGCAACTTGCGTTGCCAAATAAAACAAATTTACACTTTAATATGGATCCTTTAACCTTGAGCTCCTGTAACTGTAAATAACACACAGAAACAGACAACAAATCCGCTTCTCGGGCAACAAGTTGCTCCGCCTGTTTACATATGAGTGTCTGTGGGCTTGTTATGTGTCCTTTTATTGTTTTCTAAAAATCACCAACGCATGTAAAAAGCAAACAGCAAACAGCATGATTTAGTACTATCCGACATAATAAATAAGACAAAATAATTGCAGTGCCAGAGAACTGCAATTTGTTGTGAGTTAGATAACAAATATAACGAGATTTCAAGAGTAACAGTAACCCAATGCGATAAATATTCCAATAATCCCTGTAATATATATAAGGCAAATGAACATTAATTTTGATTTTTGTTTAGCTTCAGGTATTAAACATATCAAATATATTAGGTCATGGCAGAGTATTTATGCAATAAAAAGTATAATCAATTTAAACCACAGGGAATTTATTTAAAGTTTAAAACAATTTTTAAAAAATACTGAAAAGTAAAATATGATATATATGAATGTATGAACAGACAATAGTTTGGAGTGTGTATATATGTACATATATGTAGACACTGACTTTTATTAGAAATATCTTCAATTATAAGATTTTACACACGCACTTAACCTGGGGGTAATAATGGGAAAAATAATTGTAAGAAAGTTTCGATATTATAATTTTCATGAATTTCAGCTAATATTTTGTATTTTATTGTTTTTATTTAATTTAAAATGTTTGCAGTAATACATAATAATACAAATCAAAAACCAATGAATTGATTTTATTAAAATTTCCCTATTAACCATATTTGATATTATTTTATTTTGTGCTTTATTATTTTTGTAAAAATTTGTAAAAATTTTAATTATTGCTATAATATATATTTAGGATTTGACATAATTTTAAATCGAATACAAGCAAACAAGCCAATCATTTTGTATTTATTGTATATATTTTATAGGGTATATATGTTTTTTTTAAAATTTTTTATTATATTTAGAAATCAAATGTAGATCCTAACCATAACTATAAAATATATGATAACAGAAATATATATGTTTTATAATTAATTAATCTTCTATGATTTAAACTTATTCTTTGTTGTTTAGTGTTGGGTGTGTGTAATGAAGCCAATGTCATGCATCAGTATACATTTTAATTTATAAAATGGCATAATAACATAGTCGTCCCACACACATACCCAAACATATACCTATGCAAATACACACACACACACACACGCACACGCACACACTTGTGGGCAAACAGACGAGGCAGACACAGGCAGTTGTGCGCAAAACAGTTCATTTAATTCATGTAAGTGCTCATGCCGCGTATGCGTAATGCGCTGACTGTGCCAGCAGAGCAGAGCAGAGAAACCTGCGCCCGACTGTAGGCTGCAACTGAGTTTCAATTATAAAATGTTAGACAAGCCGCAGATACTAGTAACAGCACCAAACAACAGACACAATAAAAGATGCAGCAACATCAGTTTGACATTCTGAGCTGTTGGCTGTTTTATCAAGATGTTTGTTCACATGTATGTTTATGTATGTGTGTGTGTGTTTGTGCTTTATCATTGTCGGTGTAAAACAAGACAATTAACACACAGACATAGTTGTATTAGTATGTGTGTACGCACACTCGAAAGAAGTTGAATTTGATGCTTTTGTTTTCAGTTGTAAAACAATGGCCGCAATTGTAACTTTGTGTGTGTGTGCGTGTGTGTGTGCTCTTGCCTGTATCTTGTATCTTTTTGAGTTAGCTCAAGTCAATTGTTTCGCATGTGTGTCGTTTTGTGTGAGTGGGCGTAGACGTATGTGTGTATGAGTGCCTTATCTTGGCCCTAGGCACGCTCAGCCCTCTGCTGCTGTTGTTTCTCTTATTGTCACTTGTCTGCCTATTGCGCACTGATTGTTTGCATAAATTACCATAATTAAGCAAGGTTAAATGACGCCTCCTCTGTGGGGCCTCAGTCGAAAGTCTTAAGCAAGTACAAGCAATTGTCTCGACGAACGCCCCAAATGTCATACAAAAACATTCATGCAACTGTCGAAGGAATTGCGTAACATTTTTCTTCTTGCTTCCTTTTTTTTTGGCGCATACGGCGCGACCTTTACGCGCGTGACCAGAACTGCAAAATAAAGAAGAGGACACCGGACAACGGACAACGGACAAAGGGCAACAGGCAGGGGTCAGTAGGGGACATTGCAAAAGTACAAAAATAATGAAAAACAATGAAGGCAACACGAGGCGTATACGCAATGCCATAACCAGAAGCCATTGTCGCTGGCAGTCGTCGCCTTGTTAGCCTTTTACCATTTTACCATTCTACCATCCTACCATTTTACCATTTTACCATTGCGCCATTCATTTCCATTTTGTATGCGTTGCTGGTTGCCATTATTTGGCTTTAATTGCTGCATGCATGCCGCCACGCCCCAGCGCCGGCCGTGTCTCTCAGCGTCTTGATGTTGTTGCGTTTGTACGTGTTTTAATTAAAATACGCCACACACCAACGGGCGCCGAGAAAGCCTTTCCCTAAACCGGTAATTTCGCCTGCATTCGATGTGAGCCGCTTCGGTATAATAAGCCAAATTAACGGTAAATACTCATTGTCGCATTGCCGTTACTATTCGCAATACATCCATGGCGTGTGACAATCAAAAAGCAACATGTCAAATGTCAGAAACGAGTGCTCGCATCCGCTAATTCATTTCGCAGCTCCACTGGCAAATAAAGAAAATTTATGCGCACTCGCTGGCAGGAGGCGTGCGGCAGGGGTGGGCGGAGCATGCGTAATTAGCTCAGCACCTGGCGCGTTGGCCATCAGCTGGTGCGGCGGTGGCTAGATGGTCAGTCCTGGAGCCGGCCAGTAATAAATAAATTAACATAAAACAAACAAAAATTAATGAATGAATAAATGATTGGCCTCGCAACGACTCAAGCGCACGACGAGCCCAAAGGCGAGTCCATAAATTATTTCCATCCAGCCCAGAAATGGCAACTGTCGATCAACGTCAATAACGAACTCTGTTCCAGCCAGCATTTTTATTTTCGTTCATTTGGTAAGATGCTTGCCAGAAAATCTCGTTTCCGTCTCGCTATATTATAAGCAAATCAATCAGCCAACAGCTGCTGAGCTAGCCATTCCCTCGCCCGCTCCACGCCCTGCCCATTATTTACTATCATGATTTATTAGGAAATACATTTCAAATTTCAAATGTATATATGATTTTCCTTCTTTCTTTCTTTTTACCAACACGGATGCTCGACAATCGGCGCTTGTATTGATTTTCCACCAAATGCCATTTAATGCTGAGCTCCACCCCATTAATGTAAGCTGTTCGGCAAATGACAACAAGTCGACTCTGGCACTGGCTCTGGCACTGGCCATGTGTTTATTACTTGGCAAAGAGTACAATGTCTGATAGTGAACACTTCATTTCAATTAAACACACTTTATGCCAAATTTGGAGTAGAGTGCGCGTATATATCATGACAGTATCTCCCGCTCTCTGAGTCTATCTCTCTCCTTCTGTTAAATACTTCAAGCATAATACAATAAATACACCCGCAGCGGAAGTAATTAACGCGGCCAGCGGAAATAAAGGGCGTTGTAAGCATTTTCTTAGTTATTTCTGAATTCCTGTAGTGATGATCATCGTGATGATAATGATGACTGCATGCTGGACGGGAATGGGTTAGTGGACATGGCAATAGAGCAAGCAGAGCTATGCTCGGCGCACATTTCACTGTCAGCACTTTTTCGCACAGCAATAATGATAGCAAATAATAATAATTAAACGAAATTAATTGATTTGTGGCTGTTCCCACCTGAAAGTATTTAAGGCGTCTAAAGAAACAACAGCAACAACAACTGTCACAGGCAGCCGTCATTCAATTTGCATTGTAATTGTAAATTGTATCTCATATTTTATTGCTCATTATTAATTGACGGTACACAGTAGGCCCTCATTAATGCTGCAGCTGTCCGAGCAAAGAGCAATTAAAGTAATTTAATTTATTATTTGCCATTGATCAACAAACTCGCGCAGCATAAATCAATGCGAAATTATATTTATTTTGCTTTTTCATTATTATGTGCAGTATCGTATGCATATATATTGCTGACTGCTGACTTTTTATTATTTCTTGCAATGAAGAGTATGCAGGGGTTAATGCAATCGAATACTTCAGAAACGTCGCAGCTGGGAGTTAATCAATCAAAGCAAAGCAGAGAATGCACGGAAACGAACTATTCAAATCCATATTGATTCAAGTGAAGTGTATCGAAAATATTATTATGTTATACAAGACTTACTATAAGCCAAGAGAGCATTAGAACTTAATGCTGACGTAGATATAGTATCAGTAGCCTGATAATGGATAAATGTTTGTATAACGATGGGATAAAGTATTTTTTATTCAATAAAAAGATAACATATTAATTTGTAAATAATAATATTTAAAAAAAAACATTTTTTTATATGTATTTATAAATTATAAATTGTACATTGTTGAATATATACAATAAGTAAAGCTTAATTTAATCTTTTGACTAATATTCCTTATAAAACAAAAAGTTCGAATTACAAAGTTGTTATCATAAAACATATGTACCGTAAAATACATGGTCGAATACATATATAGACAGCTTGGGCTGGCTTCTTGATTAGCTGAGCTAGCTCGCCCTAGCCGCTACATTCCGTATACAAAGTGATTAAATCTCAGATACTTGGCCAAAACAAAGTGCAAGTTTTATGTTATGCTATCAGGTATCATCTGTTACCCGAGCTAGGGTGTGCAGCTATCAACTATCATCATCAATTCTCTTATATTAATTTGTTGTCAGTGCCTTATATTAATTACGAAAACATGCCCGCCCACCAAATGACAGGTAAAATGAGTTATGTAGCAACAGAGGCAATTTATGGATATTTATGACTGGACCAAGATGCAGAGCCAACGATATGGCAAGGCCTACATTTCAATGTCAGCAGAAAGCGCTCAGTAGACAGTAGGCATTTTATTTTAATTATGATTTTTAATAAGCAGTTAGCCAAATGGTAACATCGAGTAATCGCCGCTTAACATCTCGGCTTATGGTATAAAACTCGTAATGTTTTCTTGCCGCCTGACATTGCCAACAAACATTTAATAACTTAATGCATGTGTGTGTACAAATGGTAAAAGTCGTTTACGTTCACATTTACGTTTACGTTTACGTTAGCGTTTACGGTTTCGTTGACGTTTTCAGCTCTGTGAATTTAATAAGCTTAATGTGCTGCTCCCGGAACAGAACGGAACGGAACGGAGCGGAGCCCAGCGCTTGGCAAGCGCCAAGAAATTAGATGAATTTCCCAAGATATGCTGGGACACACCCGTAAGACACACACGCACACACACACACAGATAGAGACAGGTGACTTGTGCGCTCAACAAATGCAATTAATTATAATTTTTAATTAGCTCACCAGGCAGCAGCTAAACACAGCAAGAAGAACAACAATTGGAACAGAATACAAATACAATGTTGTACAATAAAAATGAACAAGTGGAGCTCCAAGAACTGAAGTAACCGACTAGCAAATACCCTGCACTCCCCACTGCTGACATATATAAATACATGATGTTATTTAAAATGTTTACTTAATAAGAATAGCGATTAAAATATGTTTTCTACTTGCAGATATTGTCGAATTTGAAGTTTACCTTTCATTCTCACCTGAGTCCGTCAGGTGAAGGTACAAAAACAATCAACTAAAACTCAGCTTAGTAAAATGAACGCATGAAACTTGACACGCGACTATTAAAACAAACAATAAATAAGGAGGACACAAAGGAGTGTTGTATCAGAGAGAAGGAGAGAGAGAGAGAGAGAGAGAGATACCCTGTAGTCCTGGCTAGCGGATACAAAGACTTTATTAATATAAGCAAAATTATGTACTTTTTACAGTCAATTAATTCCTTAATGTTATGTGAGTTCTATTTTTGTTGAATTATAGTGAGGACAATATGAATTTGTATAAATATATATAAGTATATATATTAGACAGCCAGATAATACTCATTCTCTTAAATCTTCTCAATTGTTGTAGGGTATAAACAGGACACACTCAAGTGGTGGGCGGTGCTCGATGGGCGTGCTCCTGACAGCACGTGAAAGGTATTTAGTCACGCGGAAAGAAATGTTTCCTTTTATTCAACACAGCACGATATTGGGAGTCCAAGCGGGAAGAAGAAGAAGAGCATGCCTCGCCATGCTGGACGTGGATTAGAAGCCAATCCAGCCAGCAAGAGCAAGGGCAAGGGCATGGGCATGGGCGTGGCCGAGGCCCGCCACTCAATGCGTTGTTTACGTGCGAATATGAAATTCTCATTGCTGTTATGGCTACGCATGCGAGGATACTGCTCGAAAGGATTATGCATACAGAAGCAAGCCAGAGAGTCAACCCTCTAATATATCACTCGAGCTGGCCGCGCGGGAGTGCCAGCACATTGTCGCGGCTAATGCCTTAAGTTAAGGCTACTAAAACAATTTCAAGGTCACAGACGCTCGCCTGGCTCTGGTTTCTTAGCATAGACTAAGTGGCTGCTAAGGCGCAAATTAGATTTTGGACGAATGCCTGTGACTCAGAAGTAGAAGCAGTAAATGCACGAAGAGTGGGACGAGCTTAGACTCAACACAGACGGACAAACGAGTCGTTGTTTGTTGCTAATTAGGCAAAAATTACATTTTAAAAGGCTTTGAAGCGTAAAATGGAAAAAGTTGTAACCAAAACTCTCATCTGTCTCTCACCTCTCTCTTACCCCATCAAAGGGCAGGCTCCACTCTCTCTCTCTCTGTCTCTCTCTCTCTCTCTCTCTCTCGCTCGCTTGCATACAACACGGGGTCATCGTCAGGCGAAGTGCAGACAACTTTTTATGCTGACAAGTGCATCGTCTCTTCTGATAAATATGACATAAACGTGATGCTGCATATTTTGGAAGTGCTCATTAAAGCATCTATATCAAACACTGATGGCTAGACAGAGTGGCCAGACAAGTGAAACATTTGTATTATATATAATAATAAATTTAATAATACAAATATCTTATAGAAAATAGTTGGGAAAGAACACGAAAGAAAAATTCGATTATTTAAATAAATATAGCCATACTATACAAATCTATAATATTGGACAAATATTATAAATATTATAGTAAAATTATAAAATATTTAAAATTAAATTATATTGTGCCAGTTTCTAATTATGTAATTATACAAAAAATATTATATATATATTATGTATTTAATACAATAAATATTAAATTATAATTTATGATTAATGTGTAAATATTTATTTATTTATTTATAAATAATTAAATATAATACTATATTCCTTCAGCATGCTTTATTTATATCTAACTCTACTTATTTATTGAGCCATGCAAATTAAGGAAAATAGAAAATCAGAACGCACTGAATAACAAAGCTGAGAGAAAATATAGTCAACTTTCTGTAATGTGCGATGGCACTCAGCTATTTGCGGCATATTTTTCACGCCCCACAGTTTCACTTACACGCACGAACAAGGCAAAACACTGCCCACTCGTGCCACAGCCCTCAGTGGCCTCAGCTCCTTGTGTGCTATGCATAGAAGAGAGCTAAAATATTTGATATGTATGTATGTGTGCGCATATAGAGTGAAAACATTTACACATGTTTGATTTATGGGTCAAGTGTGTGATAAAACTACAAAAGCAAGCAAAGCAGCTCTCACAATTCACACCAACACACACACACACACACACACACACACACACACACACGCACGCACACTCACTTCCATTGGCGTCTGGCAGACAGATGAGTATATGATCCTAGGTCGTGCGGGGTGGAGCGGAAAATCAGTATAGCTCATAAATAATATCGCGCGAATATTTCAGCAAATTATTCACTCACAAGCATGTCACAAAAATTCACAAATTGTGCTGACAAACACAATTGAGTTGAAAATAAAAATAAATAAATAAATAAACAAAAAATAATAATATATATGTACCACATTTCGCTTTGCTCTGGCTGATTGACTAACCAACAGACTGACTGACTGACTGAGAGAGAGACTTACTCATCAACTGTGCAACAACACTCAACCCAAAATATAATAGCAGGAAATCAACTTATTTACGGATATTACCTGGAAAACAAAGTTAAAGATTTATAGGTGAAAGCTCTACCCACGCAAGCCAGTTGAGACCGGCTAAAGATGTTTTATTTACAAATTGACAGCCTACAGTTGTCTTTAATTAACTTTGTCTGTTTTTCAACGGCAGATCAAATTATCTTCACGCTGTAGAAAACTTTCGTCACTTCTCTGCACAAATTAAAATCATTTATATTTCATGAATCACTTACAGATTTTGTTATACATACAGTCGTGAGAAATAAAATAGAACCACTTTTAAAGGCAAAGTTTAAGAAGTTCTCCTCGAATCGTCGAATCTACTACTTAAAGCTATGTCTATTTTAACATAGGATACATAACAATAAGACAATAACAAGATATTTTATTTGATATTTTATTTCTTATGGGTAATGCGAAGATGTTTTATGTCAAGACACGATCCAGCAGGTCTTGAGGGTGATGTCGCCTTAATCTTCTCCTACTGCAAGTGCGGCGACTGAGAGGTGGAGTACCTAGGCGCCTGGCCAGACTGCTTGGATGGGAGTTTAATCTCTCTTGATATTTTTTGGTCACTTTCTGGATTTTGTCACCAATTTTAGTAACCTTGAGATCTCTTTCTATTTCCCTGGTTCTCATGTACCAAGGAGCTCCCGTGATCTTCCTCAAAAATTACCAGCCAAAAATTAGCACCACTTCCATTTTCTGCTAAACATTATTTTTTTAAATAAAAATATGTAATAAACTCTAACTAATAGTTAAATGAATATAAAAATATTTATTAAGTTTAGTATTTAGTTGTGTTGCCTTTATTGGAACTCACGGCTGCGCTAGTGTGTTTGGGGTCATTGTCTTGCTGGAAGACCCATTTTAATGGCAAAATGCAATTTGCTGCATAATATGTTTTACAATCATTTTAAATGGTTTCTCATTGAATGGTTACTCATGACTGCAAAATCCATGTATTAAATTAAGCCATCAATTGTAAACGTTTCACTCGGTGGTTAACTCATTTATAGTGTCTGAGATTGAACGAATTGGAGCAAGGGACAGACAGTCAGTCTCCTTTAAGGATATCAATGCAATTGATAAAATATAAAACATATCAGTATTTTTGATTGCCTACTTGTCGCCGAGTGTATGACCTATAAAAATGAATTTTACTTAAGTGGCCAACGGCGAATCAGTGAATGGCGTATGACTGTAGAGCAGTTGCCAGGCAGGCAGGCGGTCAGTAAAAATTGCATTAAGAGCTGGCAAATTTATTAAAAGTAATTGCGTTATATGCATCTCAAGAGCGAAGCCATCGACTGCAGGCAGCGAAGTCCATTCAATGGACCAATTTGGCGACGCTCAGATAAAGTGGGAGAGTGTTAAGCAATATTTTATAAATGAAAATAAACAATTTGCATGCAAATTTATGAAGCCAATAGTATATTTTTACTGTAGTTTAAATATAGCCTTGATTTATGGCGTCAAATGCCAGAAAATTCCATTCCATTCCATTTCGGACAGAGCCCAGTGAGCCAAAATTGAAAATGACAAATTGCATTAGGGCTCTAGTCCAACAAGAGTTGCAACCAGCCAACGAGCCAACGATGACCGCAAAACTGACAGTGCAAAGAGTGCAAAAAGTAAGCAACAATTTTCGGTCTGAGGGCCCATTTGTGGGCATGCATGAAGACGACAAAGGCGACAGCAAATACAACTGCAATTGTGAATGCCACACCAGCAGCAATTGCAACAAAAATAATAACGAGGCCAGCAGCAACAAAGTTGCACATTTTCAAAATCCGATTCTATCCTAGAAGTATTTCTCTCTGCAAGTGTATGTATGCGTGTGTGTGTGTGTGTGTGTTAATCCTGTTGCAAACATACACACAAATAGGTTTTTGGTCAGTGCTGGTCAAATTTGGCGCGACGCAGGAGAAAACAAATACAAATAACAAACATATGCAACCATAAACACAACAACGACAACAATTTTAAAACGATTTTCTAATCAAAACACATTACTCTACAGCAAAGAGAGAGACAGAGAGAGAGAGAGAGAAAGAGAAAGAGAGTCATCTCATACATTGTTTCACCAGAGCACATGGCATATGAAAATTTAATCATGCGCAAACCACAAAGTTTTGGTTTTTATTTTTCAATTTTACCCTGTATGCATCGATGTGATTTGAATGGGTTTGTTTGATTACTTCAATTGTAAATAAATGTATATATATATACGAGATATGTATATATAGATAAACATTTGTATAATTACATATTACGTCAATATGTTCAAGTCCATTCAAAAAGAAATGCATGGATCTGTTGACTTATCACTATTATTCTTGTTTCCATACTGAATACAGAGAAATTGTTCGAAAATGTTAAAATTGATACTTTATGTTGTTACCATTGCTCGTATAGCATATACCCTGTATGACATGCATCAAAATACAAATTTGCATGATAAATGTTTATTTTACCATATCAAATGAACCTCTAAGATCTAATATTAATTATCAATTCTTTTATGCAGCTACTAACATTTTTAATAGACTGGAAAATATAAAAAAGTTAAAAGCTAAAATTCATTTATTAAATTTTGTTGCTATATCCAAGTCTCACATTTAAAAATCAAACCAAATAAAACAAGTAAGAACGTTGCAGTTAGGCGCAACTAACAGCGATATACTTTGTTCCCATAGGTGCATCTTATTTATTTAATAAACATTTAATTAACGAAATATTTCGGCAATTAATTGCAAGCAACAAACGTTTTTCCTTCACATACATACAGATTTTCACATGTACACACTATACGAGTATACACACAATTTACTATGTATGCATACAAAAGTTTGGATGCCAGAATATTCTAAGAATTGTGACTGAATTGGGAATTTTTCGATCGGTACTTTAGTTTTGTCAAAAGGCGCTCTAGCGATGCCTTATTTGGTTTTAGTTAACGAAGCCCAGGTCAGGGCAGTGGCGCTGGTGGTAAGCGCTATGCAAGCTATACTTAGGTGCGTGGGTTCGAATCCCGCAGAAAACTTTTTTCAAAAATTATTTATTTTTTATTTTTTTTATATTTGTATATTTATTATAAAATGCTTGCTGCCAATTGATAATCATTTATAAACATACGCATATGAATTGTGCATTTAAGTAAAAACTAAAACTGTTTTATGCTTTCCGATTTGCGACGCTGTGTGGCAGGCAGTTTTTCTATGCATGCATATATGTGTGTATGTATATGTACGTGTATACACATCCAAAAGTGTATATATATTGCAAGAATTGCGATTGTATTGTTTTGTGTCGTCACAAACTGCTGATCAGCTGACCAGCTGATCTGCTGTGAATTTATTTAGGTTTAGCTAACGATTACATGTTGTTTTCAAAAGACCTGGGTTCGAATCCCGCTGGAAACTTTTTATTTATTAATCGAAAGCTTATAAATTTTATTTTTTAAATTCATTAATATTATTATATTTATGTTAAAATGCATTTTGCCATCTTAGCAATTGCTACTAAGCTATTATATGCATGAATTATGCAGTTGGCCACAACAAACTTCTTTGCCGATTTGCCACGCCCCCAGGGGGCGTAGACTCATAATTTTTTGCCAGTTCTTAGAAAGGGCCGAGGATAACATGCCTGCAAAATTTGGTTGCTTACATTCCAAAAATGCGAAAATTACAGGGTATTTTTCGATATGCCACGCCCCCAAAGAGGCTGAAAAATTATTTTTGGGGCATCGATAGAGGAGAACATTAGTAACTCAACCATCCAATTTTCAAGCTTCTAGCTCTAAAACTGTAGGAGATATAAACTTTTGCGATTTGCCACGCCCCCTGTGGGCGTAGATATATCTACCATAGCTTACTAGTCTTGGGTTGTCAACCCGAGTGTACATGCAAAATTTCAAGTCTCTAGTGTCAATAGTGTTCAAAATATAGCACAATTTGAAAAATCACTATATATTCAGGTCCGATTTCCCACGCCCCCAATGGGCGTAGACATAAAACTTTTTGATCGATCTTCTTAGAATCATAACATTAACTCACATGCAAAATTTCAGCGTTCTAGCTTTAACGGTGTAGAAGATACGTATTTCCCGATTTGCCACGCCCCCAATGGGCGTAGATATATCCGCCATAGCTTTTTGAACTTGGGTTGTCACCCCGAGTATACATTCCAAATTGCAACTCTCTAGCTCATCATCTAGTATGATAACTTAACTATGGGCGGAAGAGTTTTCCGATTTGCCACGCCCCTAGTGGGCGGATCGGGAAAATTTTTACACTTTATAATTCGGGAACATATATGAGTATATGTTTAAAATTTCAAGTCTCTAGCTCTAATAGCGCCGAAAAATATTGCGTTCATACGGACAGACGGACAGACGGACAGACGGACGGACGGACAGACGGACAGACGGACAGACGGACGGACAGCAAGACGGACATTGCACAAACCCAATATACTTTTTCCCCTTCGGGAACAAAGTATAATTAAGAGAGCAGTGAGAACATTGTGTATTCTAAGATAAATACCAAACTCCATTTGTAAATTGAAGCTTAATTAGAGCATATATTTCATGACTAAAATCTCCACTCTCTTTTGTTTGCAACACTTGCAATTTGAAAGCATCATTTGATAGCCACTCTTAATAGGTGCAGAGCTCAAAAACGAGCATTGCTGAAAATATATTCTAGATATATTCTGTGATAGCTCGGAGTGTGCATGCCGATGATGTATGCACGAATAACCACAAAAATTTCATTACATGAGTATATTATTTACAAAACAATTTGGCCAAATATAAAAGTAAGAAACATGCAAGAGCGATGCAGCGATAAACCTCCAATGGTAGCTAAAATAATTATTCTTATTTGTCTGCTCACAACACATTGAAACTGAACGAGCTGCGGGAGTGAACGGGCTAGTAACCAGCTAACAAAACAGAAAATAGTCAATAGAACTCGGCTTCTACATTCCAGCAGTCCTAACATAAATTTGTAGATATTTCAATTCAAGGATACGCATTTCCACAAACACACACACTCACAAGTCACATGCTGTGCATATTGTGAAAAGAAGTAGCCAGAGCACCATCGCTCTATTGAAAATTCAATCATTGTGATTGCGGTTGTATTCGGTATGATGTTTGGGGGGCTTGAATGTCTTTATGTGAGTATTTACTATTATAAAGAGCAATTGAAGGTGGAATGATTTGGGGGCATTCACAAGTCAAATGCTTTTAATCAGGTTATGTGTGCGATGGACTTGACATTTGCGTATTGTAAAGCAAATGTCATGAATTTCAACTTATGATAACCCAAACTTAACCTGAGCATGAAATTGGAGAAACAAACACATTTAAATAGCTGCGATTCAGTCTACACATAGACAACATCCCATGGGGTCGGAGATGGTATTATAGCATGCTTGGCTTTTATCAAAGGGAGCGTGGTATAAAAATGTAAATCTCTTCAGGCCTGCCTTGAATGATTTAGATAAACCGCTTTGTCGATGCATCGAAATGTCCATTGCAGCAGTTAAACGCTCTAGAGCGTACAATGGTCGGACGCCGCAGGCATTTGCTTTGACAACTAACTGGATGACTGCACAGATCCGCCAACCAGGCATTCGAACACGTACCAGCAGCACATAGAGACACAGGAATACAGCCACAAATATGGCTGAAAATTCCAGCTGGCAGCTGGAGAACGAGCAACGAGCAACGAGCAACGAACAACGAGCAACATTTGGCAACCCGTCACACAGTACTTGCTAGGGAGCACTTCAATACGATGTCAATAAATTATGTAGTGGATTTTCAGCGAGACACAAACATTAAAGCAAAACCTGTGCTTGTATGCTCCTCATTGTTGCTGTTGCTGTTGTTGTTTTACATATGGCACACAAGTCGCCTGATTTATGTTCAATATATGAGCACGGCTCAAGAGGGAATCAAAGTCGAATGCTTGTGCCTTGGCAGTCGTCCCAATAAATTATAGATTCCGAGCGACAAATGCAAAGAAATAAATGTAAAAAATCAAATCATATTTCTTCACATTAAAAACCCATACAACAATAATAAGAGCAATATTCCGGCCACACAGTACATTACCAGCCATAAAAAAGCGCATCAGTTCGCCATCCGTCCTCAGAGCCATCCAATGTACTCCGACCATTTGCAAGCCAGGCACCAAACCGAATTCCTCGCCAAATTGCCTGCTTTTTTTATTGGCTGCGCTCAGCGCCTCAAAGGTGCACAAATTGTAGTGTGCTTTTAAGCGCCGACACAAAAAAAAAAGAAGCAAGAGAAAAAAATGCGAAAATGTGACTCAAAGCAAATTACGCTGACAAATGAAAATGTCACAATGATGATAATTTATTTTGCCTTTGTCAATGGCCCCTCGCACCAGCTGGCACACATTCCTCCGACATTCTAGCTTTCATCTGAAATTGCCAGACCGTATATGTGCCAGCTGCTGACTAGCAGCATCTCTCTCTCTCTCTCTCTCAGTCTCCTTCTCGCACCGATCAGGACCATAAGCCCTGTGCAATTAAAAGTGAGGTTGGGCAATTCCCAAACCAGAAGCTGTCCATTCACCGAAGTTGTCTGTGCACTTTCGTTAGGCATTTTCAGTGGTTCGTGGAAATATTCTATATATGTGTTTCAGAGGAATCGTTATATGTGATGTCTTCACACATTTATATTCTGAATCAGTACAATGTTAGATGTACTCGTAATGTGTGTAATTATAAATAAAAAGAGTCTACTCGGTTGGTCTCAGCTAGAATAAACACAGCTAGCTTGAATCTAGGCAGACATAGTAACACTCTATATACTTTTAAGGACCTGAGAATGTTTTCCCAAATGATTGTTGACTTGAAACAAAGTTTGGAAGGACTCGAGGAAGAGTCCCACATTGGTTGTTATTTATACATTTTTTAAATGTAGCAAATAAAAAACTAATTTAAACAAATGCAAATTACCATTAAAATTCAAACATTTACAAAAGAGAATGAATGCATTTGAATGTATATTTTGTTGACTTTAAATAAAACGCTTTCTATATTAACTTATGTATTACTGAACTAACTAAGAAAGGAATCCATTTATTCAAGGGAATCCCACAATTGCAATCTCTTTCTCTTATGGATAAGTCATTTGCGATTTCATCAAGTTTTTTTTTAACGAGAACCCATATTCGAACTATATAACAAATCAAAGTAGAATCTTAATATAAAATAAAATAATATAACTTCAAAGAAGTAATTTAGTCACAGAATTTTAATAAACAAACTCGATTTTGGCGTGCTGTAAATGTCATTACTTACAACATTTTAATTGTATATACATATATAATTAAAGTTCCAGATATATGAGCTTTACGGGGTTTCCAGTGCTAAATCCCATATACCCTGAATTTCTGTTTTCATTTGCTTTTATAATTAAAATATATTAAAATTTTCATTGCAAATTATATTTGTTTCTTTATTTTTAAATCTTTAAATAATCTAAAAATTTAAAAAAAGAAATATTCAATTATTAATGTAATTTTATTATTATAAATAATAATCTAAAAACTATAGAAAGAAGAGGGTACTTCACTTTCGTTGTACTTTCCTTTATAGTTTAATTTCGTATTTCCTTTGCTTTGTGCGTTCTGGCAAAAACTTTACGCTTCATATGCTTCGAGTGTTCCTGGCCGTGCCTGACGTTTTCCAGCCAATTCGGCTTGACGCGTCTTGCGCTATTAAACTTTTTGGCATGATATTGCCGTTATTTGGCTTGTGGAGCGAAGCTTGGCTCGGCACATAGCTGAATACAAATATATGTACTTACTTGTCATATAATAAACTTTTATGCTAACGGCTGCTGATGTCTTACCGGTAGGGCGCACACATGCCCTGGGCAGGAGCCACCGGAACACCGGGACACCGGGACATCGGGACATCGGGGACAGCACTTTATGCGCATTCTGTAGCGTCCTGGACTCCGGCATCCCGCTGAGTCCAGCCCAAAGTTTACATTCTTTTCGGTTGCTACTTTATTAGGCTGAAAAATGAAAACGCGTTCACAACAGGAACTGTCCTCCTGCTCCAGTCCGTTGTCTATTATGTTCAGCCGTTAAGATATCTGTGTGCCAAATATTTGCATAAATCTTTTTCCACAGTGCCCCCGTGCGTCCCTTCCCAAGTTTGTGCACAGGCTATATATTACCCCGACGCAACGTGCATGTAATTTATTATAACTTTTCAGCCCGGCGATTAGAGTGTCGGCGGAATCAACGGAATAAAAAGGCAGAACGCTTGCAGTATTTACCGTTTTCATAATAACTAAAAACTTTATTTAAATATTTGCGGTTTGGGTTTCATTATAAACGTAGTTAATCCTAATGCATGTTAACGCTCTGCTGGCGCTACTCACTTAAACATTAAAACAACTTTTATAATCCATTATAATGAGTTCTCATTTTGTTTGTAACAAAACGTCATCAACATTATCATCATTATTCTGTTGTCTGACATTTATATATTTTTATGTTCATAGTTTTACTTAGTTTTTCTTTTTTTTCATCGCTATTAATATTATTATGTCTGATTATAATACTCGATATTACTTTTATACATACACATACAAGGTTTATATGTACTCTTTGCTCTTAACTGCATAAATTGTTGTTTGCTTTTGTTTTCGGGCTTTATTTGTTTATATTTCGGGTTTTGTTCGCGCTTTCGCGCTTATGTTTATAGCAACATTTGCATATACTCATTAAACATTCCTTTAAATGTCGCGACAAACTTCAGTGGCGCACATTTATAATTTTAATTATTAATATTAATATTTATGACAGCAATTGGTTTTTCTTTGGAAAGGACACACGTACTACTACCACACATAGTTAAATAAAGCAGCTTTAATTTATTCGAATACATATATGCGATATTATTTACAATTTTGAACAGTTAACAGCTTAATGCCCAGCTATGCCCTCGCCCAGCACCGCCCAGCGAGTGGTCATCGCATTTAATAGTCGAGCGGCCATTAAAGCGGACAGTCGCATGCATTTTTAAATGGGGGACATTAAGTGGCGCCAAACGCCAAGCGCCCAGTGCAGGGGGCAGCAGCAGGACGAATCGTTATCCTGGGAATAGGAGTACCTGGGCAACATTGTGCCATCGATCCAGGCAGAATGCTTTCAGACGGAACTGAACTGAACTGAATTGAATTGAATTCTTGGGTGCCACTTGACTTCAACGGGCTGCTTGGCAAATATAAATGCAAATATTTTGTTGACAGCCATTGGCAAAGTGACTTGCAGCTTTCTGGGGAAATACAGCCGGACACGACGAAGTTGTGACTACAAATAAAACGAACTGCAGAGTTTCGGGACTGTGCACACATACTGAAAACTTTACGGAATACTCATGACAGGCGCATGACATTTTGGAGGAAGGAGATAAGAGCTCTGCATCCTGGCGAAGAAGTCCAACTTATGGCTCAAGAATGTTGCCAAACTCTGCACTGCATACTCGGGCACACTGTATACAGATAAGTATGGACAGACAACCTATATATACTAGTTTAGGATGGAAGAGGTAAGTCCCAATAAATTTGTACTGATGGGCTAAGGATGGGCAGAGGAAAAGCTTTCAAATGCAGTCCTGGTAATAGGAACATTACAAAACATACTGGATGAATAGAAATGATTATTTAGCTATCAATTTTAATTATAACTATTTACATTGCTTACTAAGTAGATCTACAATAGGTATGTACAAGTGATTATCAAGAAACATGTCTAAGCTACTGCCGATCGTAAGCTGCATACACAAACTCGATATATACAACGAAAACTTGCTTTAGTTCGAGTATTAACTGCATTTGTCTTCATCTGACTGGTTATCGTTATTAGTGAGTAGCATATACGATTTACACATAATTCAATATTTTATGCGATTACTTATATATTTTTGTTCTATTTCACAAATGGGTCTAGTGCTGGCATTTGAGTTTAGGCAAGAGTACTATGTACACAGCTGTCCCACGTCTCAGCTAGTCCCAGCCCACGGAATTATACACACGCACTTACTTATAACTTAGAGAGTATTCGGGATGCAGAGAAGCTGCATCAGGCCGGCAGCAGGAGACGACGAATCATGTGCTCATCATTAGCGTAATTAGCTTACCTTTTGTTGTTTTAGTGTTTGGCCTGACAGCTGCTGCCAGTGGCACCGGCGCAGCTTCTGCTGCAGTGCATCATTTGTGCGACACCCAAGCCTCACATCTCGATTGCCCTCCAGTGGGCAGTCCACTTAGTTACGTACTGTTGCTTGGCTGGCGCATTGGCGGTGGCGTTTCTGTGGCGCTTCTAACCGGGCAGCTTTAATTTATCACCGCGCAGTTGTTCTGCTCTTATTGACATGGTTGGCCAAAGTTGATGTCGTCTGCTGGCCACCATGGTTGCGGTTGGGGCAGTCGCTGTTGCTGTTGCTGTTGCTGTTGCTGCTGTTGTTCCTGGTCGTCTGCGCCACTTGACTCTGCTCCGGTGGTGCTCTGTCTTCTTCTGCTCCGCCTCCAGCGCCACCACCGCCTGTTCCCTGGAGCAGCAGTGAGCAGCAGGCTTCCAACAATACAAATGCCGCAACCATTGTGCTAATTACTTTGACTGCCTGCGTTGCTTGTTTCGTGTGGCAGGCCCAGGCCAAAGCGACGGCAGCTGGCGCCGCATTCGTTTGCATGGCTTCGGGTCGCTCGCCTGTGCGAAATGAGCAAACACAGAAGAAAAATTAATGCAGACATTGCATAAATGAGTTACAATTTGTTTGGACCCTTTCACAGAGCCCACATAGACCCCCTCCCCCCGTTCCCAGAACTCACAAAGACCAGCAAAGTGAACCGAAATACTTATGCCTGTTGTGGTTAGCTCACTAAAATGTTTGTTCAAAAATGCATAAAGTTTCGTCGGCTTGGAATTGTTGAAGAAGAAGTCTACAATAATGCTGACTGTGCTCCCCATCCTTCAGTCTATATATGTATGCATATATATATATGTATATGAAAAGGTCAAGTAGCTGCAAATGCTTTCGATGCAATCATCATACCTGAAAGCCCCTCAACTGCAGCTGCAAGTAATGGGCTTCAGTTGAATTGAATTCTTCAATTTCTTATTGCTTTGCTAACCGGTTCCATCCACTTACTTGGTATTTAAACTCGTTTCATGCACTTGTCCCATATATGTATTATAGCAATTGCCCCCCAACAGCCGTGAAATTTCATTTCTACTCACCCTGCAGAACGTGGACGCGTATGCTGGCAATTTCTGTGTTTGATGGATAGCAGGAGTATTTGCCTGAGTGCAATAAATCCGCATCGTAGATAAGCAAAATTGATTTGGTCTCCTCCGATTTAATGGTCTTAAATTTCAACCGACCACCCGACGTCTCCTCGCTGAGCACCTGTGTGTGTGTGTATAAATGTGTATTGTGTTAATATTAAAACATTTTCCCTGAAAATTTTGCCTTGAAAAGAAATTTTTACTGGTGGCCAGACGGCCAGACGGGCACACACGGAATACAGGCAGGCTGGCAACGAGCTAAATGCAAAAGCATGTCTTCTCATAATCATAAAAGCTAAAATTAAATACGTTACGTATACGCAGCGTAAACAAAAGCGCGAACGCAAGTCGCGCCCTGTGCTCGTAAAAGTTGAAACGTTTATCCAGCGGCAATTGGCTGGGCCTTGGGCTTAAGTATTAGAGTATGAGAAACAGTTTGAGTTTGAGTGCCTGCCGCTTCGAGCTTCGTGCGAGGGCAAAGTTCAATTATTCCAAGATATTTGATGCGCACACAGGAATTTTAAACTTATCTCTAAAGCGTTTTGTTTCATCTCATGTTTAATATACACAAATTGATTAACGCGCGATACAATGCTTACCTTGTCCTGGTGGTACCAGAAGATGTGTGTTGGCGGCTCCGGGCTAAACTTAATGATGCATGTTAGATTTATGGTGCTGCCCTTGTCCACATACAGATCGGGTCCGCCGAGAATCGTGGCCGTGGGCACTGCAAAGAGAGTTAGTCGACAATTTCGTCAGTCGCAGCCATGGGAAATAGAAGCGAATTGTGCTGCGCAGCTGAAACGCCAAATTACCAACAAAATATCGCAAGCCACGTGACCGTTTCCAATCAGTAAACTACACAAACAACAGGGCAGGTGAGGGGCAATAGGAGAGCAACATAGCATAGCAACGATAGCACCTGTCCCTGGTTGACTGGTTGACTTATCCCGCCTGAGTTGATGCCTCAGCAAACTAGTTCAATTGGCAGCTGGTCATTTCGAATGCCATTTCGTTGCTACAAAAGAAGTCTATTTGATGTCACCCAGAGTCATTGCCAAGCTCCCAGCTTGTCCTCTTTGTTGTGGATGCCACTTATGCAACCTGTCAGTGCTCTGCCATCCGTTGCAATCAGTGCGCTGACGGCAATAAAAGACATCAGCAAAATGCGCATTCCTCTCTGCCAAACAGAGAAATGAGCAGAAAGCGAATCGTGTGACAAAAATACTACCCACAAGCTAAACTCGAACTAATTGGTATTGAAACTAGAGTTGCCACAGATTCCCGACTGAGCAAGCAATCTCAGCTGTTGAAGGTGCAGGGGCCTTCACTTAATTGTTTCTGTTTGTATGATATACACACAGTCCTTAAGTTACATAGTTTATCGAAGCGCTTAGTGCTACGCATCCACTTGCTTATTTATATCAATGTCAACAAATTAGACTTCAACAACTTTTGCGATCGTATTTTATTTCAAACTAAACAGCCCCAAACTGACGCCCATCCGGCGACAGTCATTTATTATTTCTTGAGCAGAGTTTATATTTGAATCATTCGCCCTCTCCAATCCCGATTGAATCGTGTATTTCCTATATAAGCTATCGACGTGCTTCCATTGGCTTCAGTAGATCTCTGGACATAGAATGCAGCGAGTGAAGTTTATAGTTCTGTTGTTTGCCCTCTGCTATCACAAATGTCTGGCGATAGACTTTTGTAAAGTGCCCGAATGCAATGGAGTGCCACATTTGGGCTGTGAAAACAATTTGGTAAGACTTTTAATCAGCTGAGCCCTAATGAACTCTGCTCCCTTTTAGACCTTTCACGAGAGTTGCATGCGCACCCACATTTTGCTCAACATGCAAATCTACAGGGACTATTTGCTCAAGATGCACAATAAGTACCGAGAGGAAGTGGCATCTGGATACATCAATGGACTGGCTAAGGCCAGCCACATGCCGGAGCTAATTTGGCATTATAAGCTTGGTCTGATTGCCGAGTACCATGTGAAGCGTTGTTTGCAAAACTTGAACTACTGCATGGCCGTATCGACGTTTGTCAATCCCGCCCTCAACTATGGCATGAACTGGCTGGACATTACGCCGCTTCCAAAGTATTCGCCGTCAACGAACTCCGAGAAGCTGACTGTGCAGACGGAAACGTGGATGCACCAGGTCTACAGGCTGGCACTAAAGCAATTCGAAGAGGGAGATATCCCGGAGATCAGAAATATATTGAACGACCACAACAGCTACGTGGGCTGTGCGGCCGCCGAGGACTTCAACCGGGAGGCCAGTCGTTTTGTGCTCATCTGCTATTATAACAACCAAACAGATCCATCGTCAGAGCTCTATGCGCAAGGCGAGTTTTCGGAGGACAACTGTGACGAGGGCACCAGCGAAGACTATCCACATCTCTGCAAGACGCTGCCTGATAAATTCGACTAATAAACAATTAGTTAGGCAACAAACTATTTCTGTCCAAGCTAACCGCAGCACCACTGGCGGCTGTCTAATTAAATGGGACACGCACTTGAGAAATATACAAATATATGCCATAATATTTTGTATGAAAAATGTGTTAGGTAAAATGTGGAAAATAACAAACTGACAAAGTTAGTCGGAAAAAGTATTTTCCAAAGCAATTTGTTCGTTAGGAGCCAGAAAAACGTTGCGCCAGCCACAAGCGCTTAACTCGCCTCTGCAGCACTTTTACTTCCTCTCGACTGAAAAGTGCACAAAACTGGCACGAAATATATGAAAAAATAATAAAATCGAGTCAGAAAACGAGAGTACCTGACTAACAGATACCCCAACTGCGGGCTCAGCAACTTTTCCAAATAAATTTAAAAATATAACAAAAATGTTTTTACTAGTACAATTCAGAGTAGAATCATCGCAATTAATTGAAAGATTTGTCATCATGAAAGAATTGCTATTTATATAACATGATTATGTGTTCGTAAAGCTATTACCTGACGAAACTATGTGACCAATACAGAAGTAAATTAGTAGCCAAGATTGAAAACTTAATTCGATCGGATTGACTGTTCTCCGACTCAACTGTTGCTCTTGAAAATACTTTATGCCTTCGGCCACGCCCCTTACAGCCTGTTACATGAATCTTAACATAGCTATGTATAGCCTACATTCAATGGGTTTAGGGTATACAAATAATATATGCACATGCTTGTCAACTTCTCGGTTAGCAGCTACCCCATCTGTCTGTAGCAACTGTTAACTAACGCAAGTTCCCGTTGCACATAAGCTTGTCAGGCAGCTGTCCTTAAGAGTTTGCACTGCTTATGTCGTAGTTCTTTACACACCCGCAACTGTCTGAATGGGGCCAAACATGCCCGCAAACTCGTCGTCGCTGGACTGATAAACCCGATCCGCGGCAATGTAGAAGGCATCATCGTTATAATACTGCTGCATCAGACTGCTCGTCTCCTCGTCAATGAGATCTTGGATGTGAGGTAAAGAATCAAAACAATGAAATTAAAAGAAAGAAAACAAAGAATGAAATTATTATAATAAATTATTATGATAAACGATAATTTAAAAAATTGTTTTAATTTCTTTTGATTAAATAAAAATACGTTTATAAAATTTAAATAAGAAATAAGCATAAGAATATTTCAAATATTTTATAATTTAAAACAAATAAAATAATAATAAAATGAATAATAATAATTATATATAATTATTTAAAAATTATTAATTTGGGCTTGGGTCACTAAAGCTGATTCTTGACTGACTTGACTTAAAATAATAATATTTTTGTTAACATCTGGCTACCATAAGAAAACACCAAACATATGCTGCAGAAAATACAGATTTAATTTCAAATAAATGAAACATAAACACAACATTATAATTATCATTAGTTTGCTCATGTTTTATGTCAATAGAAGATATGCAAAATTAACTGAATTGTATACAAATTAAAATTAAAATTAATTGAATAAAATATAAAATTAGAATTAATAATAGATAAATAAAATGCGAATAATAATATTGTTTTCGCTTCGCTACTGCAGAAAATACAAGATTAAATTATAATTAATAATAAGTCAAATAAATTAAATATGCAATGAAACAATATTTAAAAAAACTAGGGAATGCTGACGAAAATTAAACAAAAAATTTCGTCTTTTTCAACTTTTGCAGTATAATTTATGCCATACACAATATTTAATATACAATATCATAAAGTGAATCTCTGAAATACTATATAACTGAACATAAAATTCAGGCGCTGCACACAATAAAAAAGTAGAAGCAAATTAAATTAATTGAAGCCAATAGGCTCTTCCCATCTGACTTTATTCCCATGTTGACTGAACACCAAAAAAATACTCTCGATAGCTGTTGTTGAAACTATCTTGCTTTTCTTCACTTTTTCCAGTACAGCTGATAACTTTACACATATTTTTTAAAATTCGAGTAACATTGTAAACCATCATGTGTTGATGCTGCTGTTGCTGTCGAGCTTGATTTCTGTTTGTACACGTTTTTAAGAGTATATTGGTTTTGTAGGTGCAAATTAAAATCGTGGAGTACTTTACTAATTGTTTGAGCGAGTGAAATAATCTAATATAGTGTAAGGATATTTCACAAACTGAATTTGATTCACTTTGTGAGCGAACTTGACTTTAATTTAAATAACAATTTCCCTATTTATTTGATAGTTTACTGCTTAATGTAAATGATGAGTTTTAACTAAGTTTTCACTTATGATCAATACAATTTTAAAGAATATTTTATCTTGGCTGACTTGAATAGAGTATTGAGCAGTCAGTTACTTTCAGCTTAAGTGATGTTACTTGCTTTTATTATTTTTATGTATTTTTGTAGCGATATTGCCAAGTGTGCATAATTTACACTTTTGCAAATTGCATGAATATGCAAATAAGAAAAAATTTGGAATACCCATAGTACCGTTTGTTTTTGTTTTTTGTTGTTTTTGTGACGTGTCGAAATATTACGTATACGCTGGAAGAAGCAACCGAAGTTGAAATATGCAAAAGCCCAGCGGCTAAAGCTTCGTCAGCTGCACGGATATATAAACGTTTGCCATTATATATGTAGGAGTATATATATATACGTATATGTGTGTGTGTGTGTGGGTAGAGTACACATCGCTTGACACAGTTTTTGGTTTCAACTCACCCACAATGTTCAAGTTGACCGAATAGCTGCGCACAGGTTGCGTCGATATTTGACATTCGTAGACGCCAGCATCCCGCTGCTGGGCCCATTTGATTTGCAATGTCCATTCGTCAATATCGCGATGATAGGAGGTCTGAAAACGCTGATCCGTTGTGTAGGTGTAAGTGCCCACGGTGAGTATATGCAGATCACGATGACGTATCCAAGCGACCTGTCAAAATTGTGTGCACATCAATATCAATAGTTAACATAGCTCTCCAGCTTGCCGAGTTGGCTTAACTAGAAACGAGTGAACATGGAATTTGCATAAAGTGAAGCGAAAGAAGTCATATCATAATTTATCAGAGTCCTTCATATCTGTCCGTATGTCCATATGTTTCTCTGTAAAATGAAATTTATGTATCCATTTCAAATACTCACAATTCCCAACTCGTGTCTGGTTTAGCAGAAGTGCTAAGCCATCCATTTTGCAACATAAAATATATTTTCTCTTTGTGATACTTTTTAATTAACTAAACAGTAATTCATTATGAAAATTCAACCGAGCATAGTTGTTGCTTTATGCACATAATTTAATTTAAGAGAGCTTCTCCGACTTCTAGCCACAGACCATTTAAAGAGCCATGAAAAACGCCAATTTAAATATATTAGATTGTGTTTTTTGCGTTTTTGCTGTATTTGTGCGTCCCATGCTGATTTGCATTTTGATTGGGCCAAGCTGAAAGTTGTGTCAATTTGCTGGCTAATGCCTTGGTCGTCCCGGCTTTGGCCTAAATGTGTGCAGCTCGCAATCTAAATATTAAATAACTAAAAATTAGTGTGCACCACGCATGACAGCCCCGAAAAATGATACTTCCGTGCTCTTAGCCTCGACATTCCTTTTCCGCATTGGCCACTACATTTTGTAAATTTTTGATGCTACATTTTTTGTATTTATTCGAGCTGCCACTGTTTTGGCAAGTTTTTGGATGCCTTTTTATGCGGTGGCCAACTGCTATAGGCACAAGTGCACACACTCACACAGGCACACATGCCTACGTTGGCAGACATAGCAGCAGACGGACAGGCAGGACAGACAGACAGGGCATATACACTGACAGACACTGCGTCAGAGTCAGCCAACTGTGCCAGGCATCCATCTGTGCAGTTCCAGTTGCCGTCTGTCTAATTCGGCAATAACAGTCCGGGCCTGCAGAAAAAAAAGCAAAACAACTTTTTTCCGACAGAGTTTTTTGCCGCACTGGCAACATAAATTTACCGTTGGCCAGAAACGAGCCGCCAGTTAACTAGAGAAACTCGCCCCAAAATTCCCTGCATACCCTCGCTCGTCTCTCGCTCTCTCCTTCTGTGTCTGTCTGCCTGTGTGTGTAGTTTACTGATTGCGGAAGCGGATTTGGTTATGTGGAAATCTATAACCCCCGTCCAGGGTGCCAAAACCGACGCCAAATCGCTTAACGTAATCAACGCTGGAGCATTTATAACTTCTGGCCCCAAACGAGGAGCACCTGCAAAGTTTCTCACGATTGCATGTGAATATCCGCATTGCTGAAGTGCGAGTGCGAACTATCGGGCTGTGTGCTCGGCTCTCTTTAATTGTTAAATCTCATCGTAAATTACGTTTAATGCTTCTCCGCAACAGATTGTGCTGCAGTGACAGCGACACAGAACTTGGCCTAAACCCGGGTTGATGAACTGACTGATTGTACGGCTGTACGGCCGACGGCGGCCGTTTAGCATTTCAGTTGTATTGCAGTTATGGCAACCCATTTAATTGGTTTACTGAAATTCAATACTTTGCTAAGCAATTTAGTACGAGGCAAGCTTTTAAGAGTGTCTGAGCAAAAGTTTAAGTGCTGCTGCTGCTGCTGCCCAGGGCGAGCCGTGGCATAGCTGGGAAAACGAGATGTTAATTGCCTGAAACAGAAACAGCAGATAACCTTGGAGCCCGGCCCGAACTTACAGCGTGTCTCATATGGCAAATGGTCAAAGTTTTTTTAGGCCATAGAAAATCAAGTGACGCCATAAAAATAATGACAATATCAGGGCTGGGTACACGGACAACATGTGTTGGCTTGTGCTCAGCTGCCTTAACTTCGGTTCATTGTTTCAACGTCACGTAGTACATAATAAACTGACAGTAAATTTAATAAGCGTCTGCTATTATGGCACACACACACGCGCAGGCACACTACCACACATGCGTCCCTTACCAATATCGTATAGCAACAACTATCTGAGATGGTCGGCATATTGCCAACACTTGTCGCTACATTTTTGTTTATTAAATGTAAATAAAAATAAACATTATTAAAACAGACGCCCTCGCCACAGCACAGCCGTCGAGCTGTTGTTTTGGTTACCGAATCTGGTTTCATACAAATTCGCTATACAAATACATTTATATATATGTATATCTGTGTGTGTGGGTGTATTCTTTTTCATTCGACGTTATCTTAGTGGGGCTTTTGTGGCCAGCACTTGGGCTGTGCAAAAAGATAGCCATCTCGTGATTTGTATTTATGCTTATCTGCATCTTCCCACGAGCCGTACTCACCGTCTTGTTGCCCAGATGCTTGACCCGACAGCCCAGATATGCGGATTTGCCCACGAGCGATGTTATATTCCTTGGCATTGTCAAATCGAAATACGGCTCATTCCACTTGTGGCCATGCGGATAGTGTAATGGTGGCAGATGTGTTGGTTTTGCATCTACATTGTTGTGGTTGTTGTTGTTGCTCACAGATTGCCGCTGGTAGCACAATGTTAGGCCTGCGAAACCGAAATAAAAGAACACAAATCAAAATACGAATTATATATATTATATAAATGTCTATGTATGTATGTGTGTGTATGTACGAAAGTGAAATGTGTTTCTTCGTGCGGAATTTAGCATTGATGTCCGCCAGTGCTGTGTAACGAGCTACTCAACCTCAATTTTTGTGATAGCTATATTATTAGCTTGTAATATCAGCTAAGCCACCTGGCGGACAACGGCACAGCTGGCCAAGGACATTGCTCAACTCGCACACTGGGCCGTGACTTTAAGCATGCTTCAAGCCGGAAACAGGAAGCAGCTTAACCAAAAATCCAACTTAATTCATACTAATTGCAGTCGTATTGAAGGGATGACACAACAACTCTTGCACACACACACACACACACACACACACACTCACTCTCAGACACTCTGCACACAGCTGATGTGTGTTGCTGTGCGTCTTGTGTAACTAAAACTTAAATTGCGCAAATGACAAACTCATTGTGCCCGGGCTCAAGTGTCGGTGGCAGCTGCATGTGCCTCGCTGGCTCGTCAAGTGCGACTCTTGCGGAGGGCCAGTTGTTGTTTTAGTTGTTATTGCTCTTCTCGTTGTTGTTGTTGTTGTTGTTCTAGTTCTTGTTGCTGTTGCTGCTACTGTTAGTTGTTGCGCATTTCTGTTATGGGCCGCTGGCAGGGGCTAATTTTCTAATTACCCGACGCGTCGACTTTCTATGACTCCGTCAGCGTTCGCGAAATGAGAACGCAATGCTTTTTATGATGCACCGAAAGGCCTCACTATGAAGTGTTCTGATGTTTATACGAGTGCTACAAAATATGGTTAGCTTTCAGCTTGTGATTGACCGAATCAGAGATGCCCTTTAATCAAGGTTTTGTTCATAGAACAAGTAAGAAATCTATGAAGCTTATCTTATTGATTGTCTATGCCAAATATAAGACATGAAATGAACTATCTACAATATATTTATTTTAAACATTATATAATCTATTCCTATTAGGCTTAGAGAATAAAAGGTATTAGTTTAGATTACTATTTTTATTTATTTTAAAATTTTTGTATCAAAGAATAACTCAGTTGATAGTATAGTTATCTAGTTTCCTAACTGATATACCCATTTTTTGCCCAATTTTAATGACCACAGGGTATTAAGAGGAAATGGCAACAAAAAGCTCTAAACAGCAAATTTTCGTCAAAAGGCATAGAATGGCAACAAAAATGGGAAAATAGAAAAAGCTCGCTGCCTATTTGAGGGGCTCGTAAAAATGCCCATGTCAAATTGAGAGGCGTCGTAAAAAAGCTGAAACAGTGTAAAAGTTTTTTAGAGCTGAAATAATGTTAGCAACAATCAGAACGTCAACAACAGCCAGCATAACAAATGAACACAACTTTTGAGTATTTTCAGAAAAGAGTTGACAAGTGAAAACCTGAAAGCGCCAAAGGAAACGAGAATTTAACACAATTGTTGAAAAAGTCAGCTAGCTAACTGGCACACAAATAAATATTCGTGACTTTAAGTCACTTAAAGGTTTTCAATCAGAAGCCGAAATTACATTTCTTTCAGCTGCAGAATTTGAGAGCGATTTAAGCGTTGCGTATCTGTGGCCCATTGCCAATCAAATTTGTGCTACTTGCCTGCATCAACTGTTTTGTTTACTCATGCAGCCAAGTGTCGTTTAGCCAACGAACCTGAGGCAAGTTGTCGTTGCTGCTAGTAAATTCCATGAAACTTTAAGAGAGCCGGCCCGAAGCAGTACAACTGCCTTTGACAGGATTAAATGCGCCAGCGACCCAGACGAGAGTGCAGCAGGAGTGGGCTGGCCAACGAATGGACAGGCAAACAGTGCAACGAAGTGAATGCAAATAGCAGCGCCCCAGTGGATTGTCGGGCATATGCATATTGCTTTCATAAAAGGCAGGTGGCACCTCGCCTCCGACTCCCTGAAACGCAAATTGAAATGCACTCACAGCAGCCTACGGCTACGGCTACGGCTACGTTGCCATTGACTATGCTCAGCCTTTGCTTGGCAGGGCAAAGGCGTTGAAAGTGGGGCTGAAAGTTCTGTAAAGTTGGGATAAGACACAATAATCGTATTTTTGGATAACATTAAAGTGTTGAAGTAAATCGTTGGAGCTATATGTACTCGCCATATAGACTTGTTGAATTTAAAACTAAATGTGCGCTGATTAAATATTGCGTATACGATACGATGCACACATGCAATGGGAACGGAAATTGCTGCCATACCTATTCCTGATTGATTTGATTTCTGACAGAGACAGAGAGAGAGAGTAAGAGAGAGAGAGTGAGTAAAGAGAGAGGCAGGGTAGTGCGGTCATCGATGCACAAAACACGAACCGAGAGCCGCACACATTACTCATTTGCATATGCCGTGTTGTGAAGCTTGTGGCTGAGCCCTCGACCCTGTGACTCCTAATGAATTATTGGCTTACGGCTAGGGGACTCATTTTACGCAAAATTAGCCTTGGCATCCGTTGCAGACGGCTGACGACAAAACGATTCGCAAAGACTGCAAGATGCACACGATTTCAACAGAGCGTAGGGCTTCATTTACACACACACACGCGTGGTGCACACACACACACCACGCACACACACATTTTCACTCGCCCTGAACACAGCACAAAGAGTACGCCAGGCAATAATGGCCATAAAACGCTTAGTGCACTGCTGCCAAGTGTGCGTGCCAGCGGGTGTATCTAAACGCTTGTCTGTTTAATGGTCTTCAATATTTATAAAGCAAATTCCAAACCATTTCAAATGTGAAACTCAAAAAGTAAACGAAACAAGTGAATGAAAGTAATGTAAATATATTAATATTTATGGCAGAGAAATGTAGATGAAATTTTGGTTTATTTAATTTGATTGTTTATTAAAATTTAATATTTAATTTATGATTATCTTTATTTTGTTTTTTTTATTATAATTATAATTATTTATTGCCGAATATTGGCTATGCTTTCAAGTGGTAAAATTAATGAAATGGTAGAGAGATCTGATTAAAGCTACCCTAATGTATACCCTTATTTACATAAATAAGTTACTTATCCTTTAAAATATATCATAATTTTACTATACAAATGTATTCAAAAACTGTCAAATAATGTACAATAAAGAATAACTCTCAGCATATATGTTAATATTATTTATAAACGTTTTAGTTTTTCTTTATATTCTATATTTTCCATAGCATATGCAGTATTCACCTAAATGCACAGCTTATCCTCTTACATGTTAAGGATCACATTTTTGTGAAAGTATTTACGCATGTGCATAAAAAACTTTATATAGCTCAGAGCGAAGTTATTTAATAACGCATTTCTCACAGGCTCGTATTTTGAGTCAAAGGGCTGAAAAGGCAGATGAGCGCAGTAAGCATCATGCGAGCAGAGTTTTAAGTGCTTTTCCGTAGGTATAGAAACAATCTCAAATATTTTAGGCAACTCGATGCTACAGTACACTGTAGAGCCGAGCACTTTTGATTACAGTTTTACTTGACTAAAGCTCCCATAAATCTCAACAAAGTCTATCTCTAAATAATAAGACTAAGTCTTCTCATTGTTGTTGAATTAGTAATGCTAGCAAGACCAAAAAAAAGGAAGAAAAATTAAAGCAGAAAAATGAAACACGACAAAATAATTCCGAGTTAAGTGTAGCGTAAAAAAGAAAGCTTCCAGCTGCTCTCGGGGAAAAGCTACCTCAATTAAAGATAAGTATCAAAGTGCATAATAATCAAAAGGCAGCCAGGCGAAAGACGGGCCAATGAGTAACTCGGTGGCAGGTGGCAGGTGGCAGGTGGCCAGGGCCAGACGATGTCTAGGTTGGGGTGTGGCTGAATGTAAACAGAGTAGTGCTACTGTTGGCTTGTCAAAATGATTGTCTTACATGCATTACACGTCGCTTGCCTCACAGCATTCTCGGGCCATGGGCGCACCTGACGTATGCGCAATTTTTCACCTGCTCTTTCTGCGTTACTTTTGTTGCACATCGTTTTTCATAGACAGCGCAACAGCAGCAACGAGAGCAACAACAACAAGGACGCCAACAACAAATACCAACGACAACATGGCTAGTTGTTTTCGTGCCGTTTTTTTTTTACTGCAATTTATGCAGAGAGAAATCCAGGCCAGGCGCCAAGATCCAGAGGGGAGGTAGGTAGTAATAGCAACAAAAGCGTAGTCCAAATCCATGCCAGGCCTGCCCTCTTTTGGTCATTGCCTGTTAACACACCCAATGGGAGTTATTAATGTTTGCTGGTCTTTATTTACGGCTTGCTGGCAGGCAGTCAGGCAGTCAGGCAGTCGGGCAGTCGGCAGTCAGGCATCGGCATCGGCATCGAGTCGATTTTTTACCACCGGTCCCGAAAGCAGAAGCAGAACTCGCTGACAAGCAGCAACTACGCTGCCCGGCTGCTACTGGGGTCTCCACGCAGTTGATTTAAATTTGGCGTAGTTAATTTTTAACCCAATTCCAGTGGCTTTATTTATGTGAAACGCCCATTTAATGTTGCATTTTTTTATTGCCAGCTGGCATATCAACTCGTTAAGGGTCCAAATTTAAGAACTTGAACAATTGAAGCAATGCTTAAATACCTACATTCATGAATCTTTAAAAGCAATAATAATAAATAGATAAGGGTATAGAGATGCAGCACTTTTACGATCTAGCTGAGTGCAATTTAAGATCTTAGGCTCCTCATTAAGTTGCCTCATTAATTTATTAAATAATAAACATATTTCTTCTAGTGTCTGCTTCATTTACTTTCTTTCTCTCATGTCAAGCGTATCAATTGGGTATTGTCTCATTCATCAGTTTGTTGTCGACCTAGATTTCTCCCCATGATTGTTAAATTTAACAATTAACAATGTAATAATGGCAATGCTAGCATAATAGTATTAATATGCGCTAATTGTTTAGCTCAATAGTTTTCTTTTCACAATTATGTACAATTCATAGTGTTCTGTGCTCGCTCGTACCACAAAGAATTGTCATTTTAAAACAAAGAACAATGGGATATTTTGCATTAAAAATGACGAGTGTTAAATGAAAGTTCACTTGAAATAAAATTGTAATTAACTATAAATTTGTGTATAACATGTATTTATTTATTTACAGCCAAAGTAGTGATTGTTATGTGGAATTCAAGTTATGAAATATGAGTGGAATCGCTTTAGACTGTTTAATTTGCCAATATATATGTCAAGTAGGATTAAAATCAATACGCAAAACATTTCCAGGAACTTGAAGCCTAATAAAATATGCATAATTACCAATACAAGGACCGCACGCATTGTCTGTGAGTCGTTGGGGATGTCGATGACCAGAGCCCGCTGATTGTTAAGTGCATGCAACGGAGCTGGTCACAACAGCACGACAACATGTGAATAATGTGCAGTGGCAACGAACGGAAGCGGAAGTGAATGTTGAGGGCAGCCAAGCGGCGTTCCGCCTCCCTGTTGAGTTTGTTGCGCTGTCGCGGCGAGTTCGCTTCATCGCATGTCGAGCTTTAAGCGAAAATTTCCCTAATTTAGCTGTCCTCCTTTGGTCAGTGATGTTTATTAATGTACTTTTCTTGTCGTATTATTATTTACAGCAATTATAATGTCAGCCATCTGCATCACAAAACTGAATCAAGCAACGCCTACAAAGTTGATACAAATTAAAATTCAATGTTTGCGCCACACATCACAGCGAACGATGCGACAACAATCACAATCGATTATATTTCATTTTTCATCTAAATAACATGATAATATAACAATAATTACATAGCGCAAATAATTATTTCGCACTTAATGCCAATGCTGAAATTATATTATAAATAAATATTGATATATGATTAGAGCACATGTCAAAATGCCCAATGCCTGCATAAAATTCGACGTGGAAGAAACAATTGCTCAAAATATTTTATCGATGAAGCACAATAAATATTAAAGCGTGAAGCAAATAATTTGTATACAACAACAATTTAAAGTATAACAGTCGGCTGGTACTGACTGCATTATACTCGTTCACGGTCCCAATCCCATAATATAATTCGACTATATCCGTGGCGTAGTTCACGAGTAATTTAATTAGAAAAATTTTAGAAGAAGAGAACAGGGAAAAACCATTTTAAAGGAATTCTTGAAAATTTCACATATACATAAAAACGAATTTAATATGAAAAAATATTTTATATTGTCTGGAGCGTTAGAAAATAACTTGAATATCCCTGAATGTCCCTCTTAATTCGAAATTATTGAGCACATCATGTAACTCCATCAATCTTAATCTTAAATTGAAGTTACCAACAAATTTTCTTTGTTTTATACAGTGAACCCATTGAAAATGGGAAATCAGGGTATAGTGGTTTTGTTAGACGTATGTAACAGGCATAAAGTATATATATTCTTGATCAGGGTGACGAGAAAAGTTTATAAAACCATATCCGTCTGTCCGTATGCTTGAACGTCGATGCCCGAATATATAAGAGCTAGAGAGTTAATTCTTTTTGTGTTAGGTTTGTATATTACACGCGCAGTACGAATTTGTTTCGATAACTCGTTCATTTCCAAAGTTATCGATAAAACACTTTAACGGGAACCAGTTATCAAATTATATCTAATTCGTCTTTAGAGTCAGAGCGTCCAAGTTTTCTACATATGTGTACATATTAATTTAATGCAATTTCGGTTTTTGTCAGATTTTAGATTCCGATCCCCAATTCACCCTCACACCCTCAAATGTGTAAAAAATGTATTTAAAATACTAGAGACATACAGTTTGGTTTGGCATATAGATATGAAAGTCATGATCATAATCTGAAGATTTAATTACGATTGTCAGTCTAGAAACAGAATTAATAATCAAATAACTTCTCGCAGTAAAACCCACGTGGCAGAGCAAGCGAGACAGCAAGACGCCTGCAATGCTTACACACATACATGTGTACAAGCCTAGATCAGCGTGTGTGTGTGAGCGTGCTTTGCATGTTGTCTTCGAATATTATTCGTTCTAAGAAGGGTTCAGGGGATCTCCTAGTCGAGCAGTCTCAACTAGAGCTTTCTTACTTGTTTATTTTAGCTCAACAGGCGGAGCAGCCGACAATGGACCGTGCCTCAATGAAAAAATGATTTCAGCTTGCGCAAATATGCTAGAAATTTGAATGGGGCGCTGCCTCTTGGAAATTTTGTTGATTGGCTTCCCATTCATAAATATGTACAAACAGTGAACGAAAGCAACGAAGTAGAAACTTGAAACAGCGGCTTTAATTACATTCTTAGCTGCCTAATCTATGGGCGTCCATTGTATAACTGGCTTTAATGTAGCTATACCAATAATCAACGATTCGTATTTTAATCGTGCTTTATTGATATTTGCTGAAGAAGATTGGATTTTTTAAGGGCTATTTTTGGGATTGCCTCGATTTGCTCTAATGCCAGCAGATATCAGAGTTATAACACAAAAAAAAAAAGAAAATATTGTTAACCTCTTCACCATTTGTTAGTTGTTGCTGCTGTTTGAGTGTACACGAAGAGAGAGAGAGAGAGGGAGAGAGAGAGAGTGAGAGAGAGAGTATGAGATTGATGTAGCCAAAGAGGGAAATAGTCCAACAAGTTGAAAGCGTCAAGTATTTTCTGTTTGATGTTGTGCGGTGGCGGAAATTGCAAAATTGTAAAGCGCACTTTCCGGCCATTTGGCGCTGTGCTGGCCCACAGATTGGTAGTCAATCAGCCCGACCAGTGGCCCGCGCTTGTTTATGTGTGTGAGTGTATACAGTTTCGAGTGTGATTTGTGTGCGAGTGAGCCTGTTTGTGTGTGTGTGTGTGTATTTGTGAGTGCTTGCTGCGCGTCCACTGACCAGGCGTTAATTGAATTATGTTTGCCGCACAATTGGCGCTGCAAGCGCTCGTAAAGCAAAAACAGATGAAATGAATCACAGAAAGCGAATCAAACATGAAAGTGGCCTTTGGCATGTGAAATCGATTCGAGTCCAATTTAAAAGTGTTGAATACCTGACTGCGAGCAATAAATTATGATATTAGGCCGCAAGCCAGAAGAAGACTCTAACAAATGAAATTGTTCAAAGACTAAATTGATAAATGCATGTTAATTAATTGAAAATATCAAATATAAATCAATATTAATTAGGCAATTTAAAATAAAAAGCTTTTCAATTTAGCTATTTATATATTCTCTTTTTCTCTCTATAAATTGTTCTTTTCTATATACATATATGATTGCACTCTAATCAATTATTTCCTTAAGCTGTTCTGTATATGTTGAATGCTTGACCTAGTTCTATGCTTAACTTGATTAATGAATAAATGGCACATTGTTTAAAAAAAATACATTCAACTGCTTTTCCTACAAGTTAAGTCTATATGACATTACCTATAGAACAGACAATTTAATACATGCGTCATGTTTAATAGCCATAATTAGAATCGACCCCCAACTGTTTGTTCACAATAAATGTATTTCCTTGAATTTTGTATTATTCTTTTCAATACATTTGGAGTACCGGAGCTTGTTTAGGCATGCCCACGCTCGAACGTCGATGATATGCATGTGCCTACTCTAGCGAGCGATCAAGATTTGAGTCGCCCCCACATCAATGTTTTATTCATTTGCTCAGTGGTGGGCTGTGTGCACAGCTCATTACAAACAATCAAATATCAATAGGAACGGCTGGAATTACACGGCCTGTGGCACAACCGAGCCAATGCTGAGAGCGGCCCAGAGTGGAGCCCACAGCAAAAACTAAGAGTCAGCTGGAGTGCCAAATATATATGAAGCAGTAAAACTTAATTTGCTGTTTATGCCAGAGCCTAATGACAACTGTCGACAGCCAAATGGCGACTGGCGGTCAGGACTTGGGGTCCGTCTTGGCGCCTGCTCCGCTGAGGATTTAAGGATTAATAAGCCAACTTTAGGGCGGCGCTAATGAACTGTGCGCTAAGACCCCAGAAATGAACTGACGAACTGCAAATGAGCCAACGACGAGCGAATGACTGGTCGTACAGCGGGTCGTATGTGTGATGGCCAGCTTAGGGGACCATTTGACATTTTCCGCACGCATACAGATCCATGATATAGACACCCACAGACACAATATAATAGAGAGAGAAATTGTTTGGGCAAATAAACGTAACATTTGCGTTGATTGCCAAATGCCGTCGGCTGTTGTCGGACTATGATCCAGCTGCATATAAAATATAATGAAGAAAAATAACTTAAAGCGACGCAGCCATAAAATAAATGAGGCAGCAATGGCAAGTTTTGTGGCTCAAATGGCATGTTTGTGGACAACACATGCTAACATGTGTAGAACTGATAGGTATCCCTAGCCCTATCGCCTAGCCTCGGGTGGGGTGAAAATTTCTTGGTAATTTGCATTGCCAAAAAGTTATGGGCCAAAGAAGGCTCGCCAATCCTTTTTGCTGATCGGGGGCTTGGCGAAAGTTTTATTTGGCTTATTTATTATGTCCTCTATGACATTTGCATGGGGGCCAAAAAACATTTGTGGCCGCTTTAATGTCGCAGCATTCAGCGCAGACAAACTGAATGATAAATCAAAGCCCCTTACGGCCTTTATTGGACTTGTTTGGGAATTTGTTTACGATATGGTCGTCGGAGCAAATGTCATCAAATGCTATTTGTATTTTTAGCGCATATTTCATAAATCAAAACTTTTGTTGTCCTCCCAAATTCTTGGGCAACTTTTGATTGCCTTTTTAGACATTTGTCGACATGTTCCCTTTGTGCGATTCGCACAGCTGACCAAACAATCTCCAAATGTATGTCGTCGCTAGCTCAAAAGTTATGAGAGCCCACATTTCATTGCGTTCCATGTATTTGCTGTCGGCCTGTCCGACTTCTAATTAAATAAATTTTCATTTAGCCTGTTGACACATTTGACTGCTCATTAAACATTTAAATAGCGTTGCTTTCGTCCACACTAAATCATAAACGCTTTGTTCTCAGCTCCATGCACGCTTCTGTAATTTATGCCCGTTTCGATCAAATATTATAACAAAATAACTTGTTTAAACCCGACCACATTTCACGCAGCAGAAAGCCAAAATAAAACCAATGCCATCTCTCGTTGGCTATAATTCGCGCATTAATTTCTATTTTACGACCAAGCCAACCAAAGGCCCCATCAAAATATGTCAACAATAAAAAGTGAGAGGCGTCGAGGGACCCCAATTTAAAATATATAAATTTAGTTTTACTTGCGCATTAGCTCTATATGCACGCTATTTGCCTAATGACGATTGTGATATATTTTTAAATATATATATATGTGCCACTTGAAATATTTTTCTTTATTTATAGATGCTAAAGTCATGTGCGAAAAAAGTGAAATAATAAATGCTAATAAGGTTCATAGGGTTAAGACGCAAGAACGTTACTCTTACTCTTATAACTTCAAAATTGAAATTTAAAAATATTTTATAATAAAACATTTAAATTTTAATTTAAAATAAAATTTCAATGAATAAATAATACACAAATAATACACCTCACTTCGAATTTTTTAATTGATAATCTGTGGACTATATTTCCTTCAATGCTCTAAAAGGTTCTGGAATAAAAATGTCAAGACAGAGTCTGTCGTAGCTTTAAAAGAGCTGAAAGATATCATATTTCCTAATAAACTCTTTCTCTCTTTGATGACACGCTTAATTTAATGTAAAATTATAATAATTATAATGTATTTTAAAACGTATATTAGTTAAATGAAAACATTCATAAAAAAAAGTTCAACATTATTCAAATTAACTTTTTTAATAAAAAAAGCTTATTTAAACTAAAAAAGAAAATGTTAAAAATCTCTAAGACTGAGATATTTGCTTTGTAGCAGCTATCACAGAGATTCTTAATCCAACAATTTGCTCTCTATCCTTTTTCTTTTATTTTGCAGACGTCTTTCTAATAGCTACATCTACTGTTTCTCTTTGTGCAGAGTATTTGGCTGTCGGTTGTGGATGGAATTAGCCTTTCGCTTGCTTTTACGACATAATGCGCATAACAAAATATGTTGACTGCGCTTTTACATGAATTTAATGAGCATCAAGAACGTAAATTATATTTGCCAAATGAGCAACTCGAATTTAACAACATAATTAACAAGAAGTATGCATAATTTTATGAAATGCAGCAACAACTAATTTATGCATGTATCGGACGAGCTGCTCCCAGTGTACGGACTGTAGTTACCTGGCCAACTCCGGGATTGTGTTTAATTGGGGCATATTTTATGTAGCCGTCATTTGGGCGTCTATTAATTATCTGTAAATGTGACAATGGCAGAATGGAATCACTTTTTGAGAGCACTTCGCTTGGCTAGCGTTGTTTTGGCTTTTCTGTGACTTTGTTCTTGTTGTTGTTGTTGCTTTTAATGATCCTAAGATTTGACGACATAACGGCATATTAAACGCAGAAGAACGCAGGCGAATGCTTGCTAACGATGTACACTAAAAATAAAGCAAAGCAAAGCAAAGCAAAGCAAAACAGAGCAAAAGACGAACAAAAAAATCGCCCCAGCCAGACCAGGCCAACATTATTAATAGGCACTTAAAACTGTGTGGAGGCAGGTTAGAGTAGAAAAGAGCGCTGCGAGTGTTGGGTGTGCGGAGAGGAGGGCGCAGGCAAGGGCGGACGCAGCAGATTACGACGAGCCGTGGAACGTTGATGAAGACACGTTTTTACATTGCGTATATTGACGTTAAAATTAGATGCCAACTTGTCGACGACGCGTCGTTGGCAGAGTCTCAGCCTCAGAAACAACGCGTATCATATTTTAGCTGATGCTCAAAATGATGATGATAATGGAATGATGGGATGATGCCTACGCCTATCTATGCCTATGCCAATGCCTATGCCTATGTCTGTGTGCTAGTTGCTGCATGTGAATGGTGATGAGCAGGCCCCTTCGTCTCCTGCTCGCTCATCTGAAGGTGGCTGTCATAAATGCGATGATATATGGTTGCCTCACGTTCCGACTCACAAATCAACACGTTAAATAGACCTGGCTAGTGTTGCATGATATTTTTAAGCAAGTGGTACTATATCAAGCAAAAAGTAAATGTGTAACACATGAAGGCCGAGCTAACAATGCCTGCCTGGTTGACTTCGTGTCTCATGAGCCTCCCTTTTGCAATATGACAGCAATATCTTTAATTCATTAATCATTTAACTCATTATTCTAGTAACTGGTTAATAATACAGAAGAAGACTGATTTCAAAAGCCACAAATAAAATGCTTTGAGCACATAACCAAAACTACAAGTGAAATTAAAGCACATATTAAAGCTTTCTCTCTTATTGAAACTTGTTGAATTTCTCTTGTTTGATATTAGATTCAATAAACATTCGGAGCCCTTTTAATTCGGCCCAAGTGTATGATGGAAAGTAATTGGTGGTTGAGCTAAATCATTTTAAATGACTTTATTGTGGCGGCATTCTATAGCAGACCGGACTATATATGCATTTATGCATGTAACATAAATGGTTGATATGAATATTACTTTTAATTTCCCCACACGTTGGGCTCCAGTGGCTCGACGTCCCTGTACTGCTCGCCAGCCTTGCACAGCGCCGGATAGACCCTGTCATAGCCGCCTTGGCAGTTGAGGCTCTTCACCCTGTAAAGGGCATGCTCGGGCATGAAATTGCTGGCGTAGTTACAGGCCATTAGGAAGTTCTTCACTAGTCCCTTGGTGAATCTGACGGCCGCGCAGCCAACGTGTGTGTTGTTGTCGCGCGCCATCACCGCAAAGTTACGCACGAGGCTGTCAAGAGAGGGGGGCGGATAGAGAAAGAAATTTCCGTGGAATTGCATTTACGCACTCGGTAATTTTGGTCTCCTTGGGAAAGTAGTCCACTCGCTGCTGAGTTATATTCTTGTGCTGATCCCACCAGCGATCGATAGTAGAATTGATCAGCTGCTCATTGGTCACATCGGTTGTGTTTATGGTAATCAGCGCCACGTTCTGACCGGAGTTACGGAACTCGAGAGTGTTGTGGCAGAGATCGTAGTGCAGCGAACACTGCTTAACATTCATCGCCGCTAGCAGCTGCAGCTCCTCGTGCCACTGCATCGTGGCCATTTTCTCAGGAGCCCTTAAGCCCTCCAGCTTACCGCTGGCCAGCAAATTGCGTGCCTGGTTGTGCTGGTTAAGAATGGTCGCCTGGTGCTCGGTGATATTCAAAATCTCCACTGTTGGTGGACACGTCTTGGACAGCGCCTGATGGGATGGACACAGATCAGCAACTTGGCCAAAGCCACTGATGCAATACTTACGCCAATGTTCTTGCAGCCAATGTGTCGCTTATGCATGGGACACAGGCCTGGCTGGCAGTAATTGGTAGCAGCGCCAGAGCAGCGTACTTGCTGCAGAAGCGCCAGCAAAACTATGGCCAACAGATGCGTGCTGTAAGGCGGCATGTTACTTAGGTTGTGTGGAGTGCTCGGTCTGAGACAGTGGCTTTTATAGTTGGTTTTAGCCAGCTTGGCCAGCTTTAACAACTGTTTTTGGCCAGAACAACTGTTTCTAATCAGTTTAGCAGGGCTTATTCATGCCTATGATGCGGCTTAGCTAATTATTCTGCACAAAACACACAGCAGTGAAACACTCACACAAACTGCATTGGTTCAATTGGCATGCAAATAAATCCAGCTTCTGTTCAGGGGCTATCAATGCCAAAGTGCTTCAGTGAACAGCTTGCCGCCTCGACTTGCCACACTTGACACTTACAATACAATAAAAAACAGGGGAAGAGGAAAAAATTACAAAAACCTAGAGTAGAAAGGGTAAAGATAGATGAGTGCTGAAATGTCAACACAAAAATTCTTTTCATGCTGCAATTTAAGCCGTAAACACAACACAGAATGTTCTGTGAATCTCTGCTGCAATTCATGAAGAGACAAAAAGCAAAACGAAGCAAAGAGGATAGAAAAACGCTATGGTCGAAAGAGAAATGGAAATGCCGCCGCCCTGCCCAGTCGTGTCCTTGCAGTTCTTTTCTACCTCAATTGAAATAGTTTTTCCTGACGCCAAGCACCGAATGGACATTCTTCTCCTCCACTTTTTCACTTTCATTAAATGACAACAAGTTTTTTCAACTTTTTCAACATAAAAAATTACGTCAACTTATCCGACCAGCCAACTACTATTGATAAAAAATATTGCATTCAATAGCGCTTTTATTTGTATTTTATTGTTAAATTTACTATTATGCAATAGCGAATATCACTTTACTGCAATTTTTATGTTTTTTATTGCACAAAAACAAACTGTATAAATTTCAGAGTTAAGAGAGTTAATTCAAAACCATTTTATTTTATGTACATCAAATAAAATTTAAGAGCCGATTTTTGTCAATAATTTGATGAAAATTATTAATATTGTTATTAATTAAAAAAAAATAAATAAATTATTACCTTAATTTAAGTTTGAATCATTTTACTGTGACGATTGTCCATTGAATTATATAAGTTAAGGATTCGTAGTTGGCTGTATAGACTTAAATTTTGCATAATTATATAAAATATGTTGTTTCATTGAATCCAAGTGTATTTCTCTGCGCGAGAATATAACTCAGCGCACATAATCGGTACTCTCGTAGTGTACGTGCGCCTTAACTTATATATGAAAAGGTAAAATTTTAATCATAATTATTTGCAAGTTGCAAGTTTGTTTTAGCAAAATAATTCTTGTCATCCGATATGGTAAGTGGCCTGCTCAGTCCAGAATTTTACATACTGTGTCACAAATAAAAGAACGAAGTAAGGAAAATGTTAAAGCTGATCAAGAATGAAATCACTTTTTCCTTATGACTTCTTATGCATTATGATCTTGATCTACATCAGATATGACTAACATTAGCCCACTGCAGTGGTGCACAGTGCACTGTTTAGAGTTGAGGAAAAGCAACCTGAGAGCCGATGCTCATTTTCGGTTCAATTGGTCTGAAAACAAACCAAATTTGCATTATTAGTCGGGCAATAACCTTCACGTGTTGCATGTGGCTAATATGCTACGTGTTGGTGCCTCCATTGGCCGCTGTTTTTCAATTCAAATCGCCTTGGTACTGTCAATTGAAATTCAGAATTGAGTTCAATGTCCGGAGTTCTGCAAATGTTGCCTTGAAGGCCATGTCATGGAAATTGAATTTCATTCATAACGAGATCAAACGTCTTTTGATGTGAATAAATGAATTCATTAATGCTTCAAATGATTTTTGATTCATTTCCTAATAAGATACGAGTAAATAAGTATACATATATGTGTATGTGTATTAATTTAAATATTTCAATTTATAAAAGAAGAAAATCTTGCATTTTCTTTCACAAATTTTTGAAATATATTTGATTGTCCGCGAGACAAATATCAGAATTATAGGAAAAATTCTGAGAAAATATAAGTAATAAAATCATACAACTGTTCTTTCAATTCTGCAACTGCTAATAATATCAGAAACAAGATCAACATGAATATAAACAAATTAATTTGTAACCCTAAACGAGATATAAAGCTGTCGAGTTGGCCATTTAATTTGTTTCCAAGAGAGCAAAGTGAAAACAGCCAAAGAGCTCCAGCCACTGCAGCAAAGCAAACTAAGTCACAAGAATGAACAATTTTTGCAGATTATCTCTTTATGATAGCAATAAAAAAGAAAGAGAACAGGAGTGTAGTTTCGCAAGTCTAATAACGGCGACTATTATTATTATTTTTGCTGACACCAATTAAATTTCAAGATTTATGGTCGTGCAACAAATAAAATAAAGTGAAAGAGCAGGTAAAAGAAGTAAACATAATGCAGCTGGCTCTGACCGACTGAGCTTTACACTATAGGTCTCTCAGAACCTGATTCTATAACTAAATGCATGGGCTTGTACAATTCCTGATATTGGCTATGCAAGCATAGAGCAGATGATTATCAGATGAAGTTGAATCTGAGCTCTGAAAAACTCACTTCACGAGGTGGCAGCTGCTGCAATTTTTGCAGAAAAGTTTTCAGCCATTTAGAGCACGTTAACGGAATGGTTTTAGTAGGGCAAAAAGGAGACTAGAAAAGCTTCGCCTTACACTCGCTTTTCGCTTAATTGGATTTACTTTGCCACCCATTTCAGGCTAATAATTGCAGTTTGTAATTATTTTTACAGGGATTAAGCGCTGCAAGAGACATCCGCTTAAATGTATCTCCTGAACTGAAACTTGTTCTCTGTCTGCTCCTTTGGTTCGCTTTAACTACTTTAGCGACGGCAGCCAATGTCGCTTCTCATTTAAAGCATTCTGCGCATATTTAAACTGTGAAATAAACAGAAACTTATTTTGCATGCCCCGAGGACTGCAAACATTCACACTGCCGCTCACCAAACTCATACCCATATGTGTATGTATACACACTGGTGAACTTTCACACTTGGGGTTAAAATCAATTTCATTTAATTTCCTCAAAAATCAGAAACGCGTTGCCAGCAACGTCCTTCGACTTTGGTTTTCTTTTGATTGGCGGCAATTGGCAGCATGCTTAGTATACACATACTTTTGCATATCATTCTACATATATGTGTATCTTGTATGTATGTGTGTGTGTGTGTGTGTGTCTGTGTACCAAAGCGGAAATTGAAATTCTCACACATTCAGTTACACACACACACACACACGCTGCAAAAGAGTTTTGAATTTGTTGACTGCTTGCCTCATTCCCATTTTATTTGAGACTGTTGGCTTCCTTCCATAGCCATATGCAGCATTTATTTGCATATTTAAGGGTAAAAATTTAAATGTTATGCATGTAAGAGGCAGTCAGGCGTAAATATTGTGTACGAGAGTGCCAAAGTATGTATGAGTCTGTGTGTGTGTGTGTGTGTGTTTGTGTGAATCACATTGGGATGTCAATAAAACAATGACAATGTCGCAATCCTGAATACCATTTCTTCAGCTTCACGCGCCATACGCTTCGCTCCTGTCACTTAAAATGCTCAACTCAATTCGTTTTGTCACGTCCATGTCGCATCGAACAGTCAAGCAGCTGGGAAGCTGTCGGAGCTTCAGTTTCTGTCACGCATTATTAACACACGCCTCGTAGCCCAGTCGAGAATGCAGCAACAGCAACAGCAACAGCAACAGCCAACCGCAAGAGCAAAGACATGTGCAACGCGACGTATGCGCAATGTCGACTGGCAGTGCTTTTGACTGGCAGTCAGTGGTTGACAAGACTTTGACTACGAGTGCCACTGCCAGTGCCAGTGCCACTGCGACTCCGGCTTCAACTGCGGGGTCGTGAGCTGATTGCAAATCGTATTGCAATTCCAATACCATCCATCCATTTGTACTGCTTGCGAGTCGCCCACATTTATGGCCAGCGCGTGGCGCCACGCTAGCTAGCTTTGCTTGCACACAGTCAACGGGTAGCTTAGTTTGGTCAGCAAGTTTGACATCTAGATATATTTTATATATTATATATTGATGGCACTCGAACGAGCTACATAACTTAAATAGCCATGCAATATACAATTTGATGAATTTCCCTACACTAAAAATGTGCGGATAAATAAAATAAAATAAATTTAAAGAATTTTGTATGCACCAATATACATCAACATTTCATATATTTCTTTAATATAACAACTTATTGTTCAGATAAACTTAATATATTATACAATAATCTATCGATTTAATCACCGACAACAGTAATAGATTTAAATTTTTGCTACAGATCAATGGATTTTGTGCGTTGTTGACATATCGTCATACTTAACTCGCACATTGTAGAAGCAAATATTTGTGCATAATTAACTTAACAAAATTAAAATCAATTATATTCAGCTTTAATCACCTGTGATCATTTTGTTCTTTCACTGTAAATGCAAAAAAATGTTAAGCTTCCATCAAGCGTGACAGAATACTTATTGAATAAATAAATATTTTGCGTTAATTTACTTTCCATTTTGTTCTGCCTTTAAACGCTTTAGTGAAATATAAATAAAACTTTTTCATGAGCAGTATAGATGTTAAATTTTAAATATAAGCAACGATAGATAAATGAATAGCATTGAGTGGATAAACTATCGATGCTTTTGTAGCTCTCCTACGTAGACATTCAAGAGTATTAAGTATTCGACATACTGCAGGTAATTGTGTTCTCCTGTGTTTTTTTGTTTTCAATTTTAACTCTGCCAAGGCTGAGATTTGTTTGCCGTTGTGCGACGCTGAGGAGCTGGTAACAAAATATTGTACTCGCCATTCCTTTTTACCTTATTTATTTTGCATTGTCGTCCGCCTGCGCTTATGCAATGCTTTTTGGCACGTTCAGCAATGCTTGAAGCGCGCAATGAATGCTCACATGTGTGTGTGTGTGCGCGTGTGTGTGCGCGCGTGTGTGTCTGCGTGTGTGTGTGTGCGTGTGAGCTATGCAGCACTTGCACTAATGAAAAGTCTTGTGGCTGTGGCAACGTGAATGCTGAAAATGGCATTTAACAGCTCAAAGGCACGCAGCACCAGTTGCCAAGAGGCACAGATAAAACCAAGAAGAGAAATCGTCTGAATCAAATGCTTAGAAATCTTCACAGCTTATATATGTATATATATATATATAGGGCTTTTCCCAACTGACCAACTGGCCGACTGAGAGAAACTGGAATAATGCATTTGCTGCTATGGTTACCAAACGTGCATTCCTTAGCGAAACTTTGCCGTAGAATAAGCTTTCTTTTGATTTTTATATAATTAGCTTCGAGCTTCGAGTTCGAGTTCAATGAAAACGTGAGCAGTCTGGCTTCATTTGTCAAAGGACCTTTTTAAATACAATAAAGTTGAATATAATATTCCATAGTTCAATATTTGTCACGCAAATCAAGTCGCAGTCTGATAAGTGTTGGGTCACATTTCGACCGATTTTCGCAATGCAAATGACATTATCTACCTGAGACAATACTCACACTCGCTCGCTCGGGCGAAACAATTTGTTGTCGTTTGTGGCATGTGACCAGACACATTGTCTACAGCACCTTGTTGCTGTCAAGTTGGCATAGACTTCATCAGGGCCTTCATTTTCATTGGTGGCGTCGCGTTCTTTGTTGGCCACGCTTGATGTACAGCTCCTAGGAATACAGACAGTCGACGGCCGACAGTCTCTGACACGCATCGCGGCATATGCTTTAGCTTTATCTACAGCTCCTTGGTGTCGTCATACCGACAGCCGCCCCACACTCAGACCCCCAACATTGTTTCTCCGCAACATTGGCGATGTTGCCTTGCTGCCTCGCCGCAGTTGCCGCAACTCCCAATCTGATTTCTTGCCAACTGATTTTGTGATTTTCGCAGAAAATCGCGGCAACATTCAAGGGTGCGCGAGCGGGCGCTATGCACGGGTATGGGGTACGTGGGCTCATTAAATACGCTTTGACATTTGCTGTGCGCGTTGCTCACATTTCGTTTATCTTGCTTAGACGGAAGGCAGCCAGCCAGACGCACAGACGATACAATGAGCTAGACCCTCGCCCGCGCCATCGCCCTCCCTTCTGTGGCCCTTAGCTGTGGCCCCTATCAACGCGATGTCTACATCAAATCAAACATGTGGCCCGACAGCCGCATCATTTCGACATTTATGCGACGGCATTAAACACCCCGTGGCAAAACAAAAATCGTATAAACAGCCCACACGTAATTAGCCGCGTGGACTGTAAAAATTTAAACGCACTATTAAAGCATATGGCGCGCCAGAATTATGAATATGCTAACAAGATAAATCTCTGTGCCGTGATGTTTCCTTACGAAAATTCGAAAATCTGTTTTGCTCTTTCATTCCCTCCGTCGACTCTCCCTGCGCCACTATTGCTGCCCCAGCGCCACATAATTGTTATGTTGATTGCAAAATTTTTACCGCTTGTGGTTAAGCCAAAGCCCCGACCGTTTGCCAAACAACACTGTTGACGAGTCAAAGGGGAGTGGGGCCACTGGAGCTGTGCCAGGACGAATGGAGTCCGACGTCGTCGACGCACTTTTGACATGCAAATTTTATGCATTTTTTATTCAGAGCTCGGGAGGGAAATTCTACTCAAAATACTGGGGGCTACATTTAAGAGCTTGCTCGGACTTGTTTGCTCCTGCTGATGTTGTTGTTATGTTAAGCTCGTTGCCGTTTCGTGTGCATGCCCTCTCCCTCTACCCATTCCTCTTCAGTCCTCCCACCAGTCCGGCACTCCCCTGCACTGCAGTCGTAATTAATATAATTTCTGTTTTCGTACGCACAAATTAAACAATACGCTGCGTGACTTTTAACGAGCTCTTAAAGCCATTTTGTACAGCAATTTGAGTTGCAATTTTTCACACTTGACAGTTGGTCAGCCAGCGGAGAAGAAGAAGAAGAAGGCAAAAAGATGTGTAGACGAGTGAAAAGCGAAATTACCAAGTTTTTCCAGGCAGCACACTGCCAACTAATTAAGAAAATATTTGCCAAGCAATCGCACGGCAAGCCAACACAGTCGGTGAATGGGAAAAAGGCTAAAATGCGTCGCTGCGAATGCTGCAGGAAATACCGAGCAGGGTTGTGGCCAAAAGGATTCCGCCAAAGAGGCAGCCAAGCGTGCAACGGCCGCATATACATATGTATGTACGGCAATGCCGCCTGCAGAGATTGCTTCTCGGAACGAGCTGCTGCATCCAGAAGTAGCACAAAACATTTCTCAGCAATTGTGTGCCAAGAGCAAGTCCAAGATGGCTGCGGCTGCAGCTGCGGCCTTGCTCTAAAAGGAAACTGTATAACAGAAGCAGAGTAGAAGCAGGAGGAGCACTGAATACGTCTATAAGTGTGTATACGTTTGATATATCACACCATTCTTATACACTTTTAAAGAAATCCTGCAAGAAAGTAAGAGTTTTGAATCAACTGTTTTTTTTTTCGCAATTTACTCTACAAGAGCTAAGCAAACGTTCATATAAAGATTTCTAAGAAATAACTTGAGAATGATGAAGAGAATTTATGCTAGATGAAAAGAGGAATGAATTGCGCAATAGAAAATAAAAGTTGGACCTATTAAAAACATCAATGGAAATAACTGTAGTAGTTAGATAGATGAATTTTGATCATTGTTTATATATTAATATATATGTATATAATATATATTATATTCTTACTTAGCCGATATCTGAAGCAACGTTTGTAGTTAATTGAACTAGTGAAGGAATCTTAAGATACTTATTCTCAAGATATATGAAGTTCAATACAGATTAATATATATAAATCAATTATCTCGCTTATTGTGTAACCAAATATTGGCTTTGTTGTATTATCATATTTTTTTATTTTATTTATTTATATTTTTTCTAAAAAGTTTGGAAATGAATGTAAAAATATAAATTTGTTCTATGAGCAGTCGAAATGTTCAGTGAATCGATTGAAACAATTAATAGTTGAAAGCATTGATAGGAAAACCCATCAAGAGGAGAAACTTTCGATTGTTGCACAGCTGTAATGCAGGCAATTGTTGAAGGCAACTATTTCGAGGAAAGTAAGAGAGCTTCTCAACAGAAAATGATCCTAATTAAAATAAATTAAAGTCAAGAGCGACAAAGTCGCATTTTCTTTTGCTCCACAGCTGCTTGACAAGACTCAGATAATTGCATGCTGATAGAGTGTATTGACATGTAGCCTTGTCTGATTTCACATCATTTTGCTTATTCATCCTGCTGTATCGGCGAAATCAGCAGTGAATTGGGTCAGGTGCGATTGGCAGTCTGTACACAGTCCCCCACATGCTGTAGGTGGCTATAGCCACAAGCAGATCCACAGCCACTCCCATCTCCCACATCCTCTGTCCATGGAATTTGTCGTTACTGTAAAGTTTTCTTCTTCCTGTAGTGATGGACATCGTTACGTTCATTGCCATCGCTCTGGCGATAAGCAACAGGGCCCCAAATGCATTTGACGTACGTCGTCAGCTTTATGATGAGATTTCCTTACTGCTCCGCTCTGTTAAGTTATACATAGAATGTCCAAATGAAGCCATTGCCCAGGCAGAAAGTCCGCTTTGGCGAAAAAGGGACATCTCAAAGCTTTGTTCATGCAAATTGAAGTGCGTGCCGGGCGCTTTGACTTTAATGAGATACACGCAACAACAGCAAAAACAGAAACGAGTGGGCCGATGAGGGAGGAAGGGAGGGAGAGCAAAGCCGCCTGTCGATGGCGTCAGTGTAAACAAGACTGCCACATGCCACATGCAGCGCCGCAAAAATTAATATTTGTGTTAATAAAAGCGGCGAGGGAAGGGAACGGGGCAACAACAAGTATATAGCCACAATCTGAAGCAACAGCACCACCCAGATCGCAGTCAGACCATTTGGTTCCGGCAGCAGCTGTGCGGTCGTAAGTGTTTGCAATACTTGCTTGGATCCAAGCACGCGCGCTTAGTCGAGCGGATGTGGCAACTAAATTTGAGCAGCAGCTGCCGCGCAGGAAAGGGCAGCGAAATCAGTAAAACGTGCCAAAACGCTAAACAGACGCCGGATCTTTAACTGGAACTCCTGCTCCTACTACTGCCTTTGCTTGACAGCTTAAATGTGAACAATGTCGATGAATCCCGCACTAAACCAGCCCCATCCAGGTGAGTCCCAGGCCGATCCGACATCTAACCCTAACCGAAACGTACTCGCAATTGAAGCTCTGCAGCATACAATTCAATTAAAAAGTTTGTTTTTTTTTTCCCCTATCCTTTACTATTTGCTCTCGTTTTCTTGCTCTCTAGCATTTCCTTTCGGTGCAGTAAAATGACGGTGACGTCTCAATTTTAGCTATTTCAGCAGCGCCACGCGGCAAAAACCGAAAGCAATGAGCAACGCTCAACGAATGGGAAAGCAGGAGGAGAAATCGAAAGAGCCGGTATATAAGTGCCAAATGCCAAGTGAGAGTTACAGTGGAATAATTTGACATTTTAGTGAATACTCTTCAAATATTTAAAGTGTTGAATTTTATAGCAATATGAGTTGACATATTACAAATACTTTATAATAATTTAAGCATACAATATTTATTCAGTATATTTAAATTTTTAATTCAATTAGCTGTGAAATTAGCAAAACTATATACAAATTTCTCAGTTGACAAGCAGAAGCTAAACACTGTATAATATATATGCATATTTATCTATAAGATTTATATGAAAATACTTTGTCCAAAATAAATTCAGTTAGTTAAAAATATCCCTAAAATAAAAATATATAAAAATATATTAATTTATTCATATATTTATGTATATACATTTATCACTAAAATAGTTTCCAAACTTAATTCTACATATGTATATTTAAATTTAAAAAAAAGAGGAAATTTTTAATATAAATTTATATATAACAACAAATGAGAAAGACTTTTTAAATATTATTTTTGTAAATAGAAAATCTGAAATATTTTCTTTGTTAAATTATTGCTAAAGAAATGTCAGCAATATTAATTTATTTTAAATATATGAAAAGTTTCAAAATAAATTTGTCATTTAATTTTCCAAGTTTAAGTTTATGTATTGAATGTGAATAATTTATTCGAATTGCTGTCATAAATAAATTGAAATCTCTAGATTTCCGATAAATATAATTTTCCAAGAACTTTAGCAGAACGCGCAAAACTTTTGTATGCTTTGACTTTGGAAAATTAAAAACGTAAAATAACTTTGTGGAAAGTTGTGTTTGTGTTTAACCCTTTCACTCAGTCATTGCGCCCATTGTTTGCCAACTGTTGTGCAGCGTCTGCTGGCTGCCTCTCTGAGTGGCAGCCTCCATCGGCGGCTCTCCCGCAATTGAGCTGGGCTCTTCCTCCAACTCTTGCACTGAGCATTGCCTTTCATTTTGTGTGCTCCTTTTTATTTTATTTTTCTTTTTTTGCTATTTTCAACACCCGCATCGGCGAATGGAACTGAAGTGGAATAAAACTTCACACCATTTGCCCGAGATCCCAGCACCTGTCTCCGTTCCGCTCTCCACTCACCCGTCTTCGCTTGCATGATGCTAGCTGTCGAAGCAGCTGCTGCTGCTTAGCAATGAATGAAATGCAATTAAGTTGATGTCGATACATGTTTATAGTGGCTGCCTGGATGGCTGAATGCATGGCTGACTGACAAAACCATACGAAGCTATTTTAAGGAGCAAAAACAACACCAACAACGCCAACTATGACACCTATGCATTGGGAAAGTGCAAATGAATTTTCAGCACTAATGACGAATGCTATTGAGCTCCTGTTTTGAATGAATGCGGGAGTGAGTACGTTTGAGCTTATGCGAGAAAGTATAATACGCCGTTGACATGCCAGATACGTAACTTAATTAACTTAATTTAAAACATGCACACAAGCAGAGCTCACCTTTATTTTGGCTTTTAATTAAGCGAGTGCCAAAGTGACTTGGCAGGGAATTACCAGGCAGCTGCTGCTAACAAAAGCTGTCAAGTCACGACAACTTTTCAGCCAGCAAATGGCATTTAACAGGAGCCTCTTCCGCTTAGCCCCTGCAACGTTAGCCCGGAAGAGGCTTTGCATATTTGGCCAGAGCAAACTGTTCGTCCGGGCCAAAGTTGCGCAAGTTTTTCGCAATCATTTTACATGCTGCACTTTTCGCATATGAACATGTGAGTGACACGCCCACATACTTAGTGGGCGGTTTGCGGCGTGTCTTCATAATGGATTCCCTGGCCTGCCAGAAAAAAGAAGACGAGCGAATTTGCGGCTACAAGTTCATTTATCATATGCTTGAGTAATTGAAATTTCAACGCTGGAACCATCCGACCAAACAAGACCTCACCACCCGACCAAACCAAGCTGGCAAGCTGGCAAGCTGGCAAGCCGGAACGCATCCCTACGCTCTACTAAAGTCACTCCTCCGAACGCCCAGCCCTCCAGCAGCCAATACATTAGACGCCTCCTCTGACACATTCCGCTTTGAACTTAATGGATATGAAATAAATAAAAAAATGTATAAACTCACTTACGTTGGGCATGGGCCGCATTCTAAGCATATGCATGAGTAATATGTAAATAAAAAAAAGTAAAAATAAAAATAAAGTGTGTAGCAAAAAGTAAAAAAAAAAAGGTTACCGCAAAAAACGCCTTTAAATGGCCGCCGACCCATTATTGAAAATGTTTGAAAATCGATTGGGGATTAGACTCGAACGCTTTTCATTTTTACCTCGTTCCGGGCAATCCTCAGCCATAGGCATAGGCCTAGACATAGGTGTATTTATTTTCGTCCCTCGAGACTTATCGCTTCTAGGAGCTGTTCCAGGCCATGCTCGGCGCCCGGTGTCGCCTGCGCATTGAAGCAAAAATGATTTATAAGGTACACAAAGCAAGAAATGTAGCCGCACCTAGCTCACTAGCTGCTCCCAAAATAGATAGGGCAAGGTGAAGGTGGCGGAGCAGCGTCCCCTCTCCTAGGCCCAGCCATTATTGGTACTGAATAAATCCACATATCAGACGCTGTTGCTATTTCCACACACCAAGGCTGGTGACACAAAAACGCAACCATTTGACCATAAACATTGAACTAAATTCAAAATCAATTTAGCGGAATAATAAAAGCTAGCCAGGGTCGTTATGTTTTGGCCCCGATACTGGAGACTGGCGCGATGAGTGGACCAGCATTTTGTTGTTGTTGCTCTTGTTGTTGTTGTTGTTGTTGTTGTTGTTGTCTTATGAGCTCTAACATTTCCCTGTTATGGTGCAATTATGTCAACAATTGACTCTGTGGCAGCCAATTGATTTGGTAGTGAACGTGCCGCTGAATAGGCCCTGCTTCAGCATACTTAAAAACGGAATATTAGATAAATGTTTTCAAGTAAATATGAACTGTTGGCCAGTTTCGGGAATATAATAATGACATTTGAATTTGCCACTTTTATATCTTTGAGTGCATGAAATATTTCTGATTGAGCTGCCAGTTTATTTGAGTGATTGAGCTGTTTTCGAGATCATAATAATAATATATATCGTTTCATATAATTATTATGTAGTGCGTTACCCACCCAACCTCTCTGCCACTTTAGTGCTCAGTTTATTGTTTGAAAATGCTATATTAAGGGAAAAGCTCTTATTTCTAATAAATATAGAAGCCCAAGCACTTACGGCAAATTGCCATAAATAAGTAGGTACATATGTCTGTCTGAGATGTGTGTGTGTGGGTGTGTGTGTGTATTCTGCCTACTGGCCACATCTTAACTTATTGGCCATGGCCAAAACGCACTCAAGCTGCCAAGCAGCGACAACTGCAGCCCGAGTTCTGGCTTATTTATGCCTTTAGCCAAGCTCGGCAGCAGCACACAAAAAAATAATAGCAACAACAAGAAGCAGAAGCTGCAAAAAAATGAAACTATTGTAGCCAAAAAGTCAAGTGAATTTCCTTTACTGGCCAAACACACACACACACACACACAATAAAAAAGCGACGCAAACACACACACACGCACACACACCCACACTCGCACAACCACAAACACATTCACAGTTAGACTGAACACGCAGCCGAACGAAACCGAACAGGATGAACGAGTTGCTCGCACTGCCATGAAATGTACTTTGTTATGAATTTTTGTTACATCCTCTTTCGTTTTTCGTTTTCATTTTTCGTTTTAGGGTTGCTTCTTCGCCTCCATTTACTTCCTTTCTGCAATGGCAGCAACAACAACAAAGATTAGACGAAGGACGCAAACACATCCGTAAACAATTTGTTCATGCCCCTTTATTCTGCGTTTTTTTCTAGCCACTCTGCTATATCTTCTTTGTGTTTATTTCAATGCGATGCTTTTTGATAAGCAAAATAAAGAAATACACTGAGAAATTGAAAAAGCTGCCACCCACAGACATAAAAAAGATTGTAGCATGAAAAAAAGAGAAAGGAGAATAACACAAATGGAAAATAAAACAAACGAAGCCCAAACACTAATACAACAAAAGCGATTCATTGGTTAAATGGGGTGCACACAGTGACAATTGGCTTTTCAGATTCAAATATGCTCTACAATTAAAGTGAAGTAAGAGAAGAGCGAAAGACAAGTGCAGCACAGTAATAAGGAGGAGCTTGGGCTGCCTCAACTTTAAGTATTATTGTGTCAGTTTCAATATAAAAGCAATAGGAACCATTCCGATCATTGCGAACCTGATAGATTGGATACTTGGCCTTGGTTAGAAGGGAAGTAGGGCAGAGAAAATCGCTGCCGCACCAGCAGCTGTTGCTTGACATTAAGATTGCCTTCTGACAGAGACGGATTGCAAGCGAAGGGGTCATACGAAATCAGTTTGTTGTTATTTTATGTTATTTTCTCTTCTCTCTTATTTTTGCACCGCTATCGCCGCGGGCGTGTTGCCTTTCGACCCCGTAAAGTTGTGTATAGAGTCTTGTTTATATATGTGTTTATATGTCCTTTATGTACATTTGGAAAAGTCAACGTAATTTTTTCATTCCTTTGCATTCGCTTATTTGCCATTTCATTTCCATATGCGCAAGGCAAATAAGTAAACAATTGAAGTTTACTTTTCAACTTGGGGACTGTGTGTTGTTCGTGTGTGTGCTTGTGTGTGTGTGTGTGGGCGTCCACTGTTGTTGGTGCTTTTTTGACAGCCAAGCTTGTAGTAGGCGTGGCTGGGCACATCCTTGCTGGGGCGCACGGCAGGCAACAACTTCACTGGCTCAGTGACATGTGTGAAATGTTTGCCGTGTTTCGTATCAAGTTTTGACATACAAAAGGCGCTTGGCAAATTGACAGCCAGGCCAAGTTGACAGGATTTGCGCGAGAAAGGCTTTCGCGGAAATATCGACTCAGACGTACTGGGGCGATGCGATGCGACGCGATTCTGCTGCTGGTATGGATAATCGACGGGCTGTCATTTTGTTTACACTAAATTTCAATTAAATTTTGAGACCTTGTTCACATTGATGGCAGTGGAGCTATTGGACACAAATGCAAATAGTATTCAACGCCAACAAAACGCGTCAGCGACGACAACAACAACAACAACAGCAACAGCAACAAAAACTAAAAGAACTCAGGAAACAAAAACAATTGCAAATGCTGTCGCCAAACAAATCTCAACAAACTTTACAAAACAATTTTATGCGAGAAAATGAAGCCACTTTTGGTAGCACAACAACAACAACAACAGCAACAACAAATACAACAATAACCATCTGTAGGAAACGCTGCAGAGTGCGACTGATCGGCAGAGGCATAGCGTAGGCATAGCTTGTGCGGATTTGCTGACTGGATTTAAAATGGAAATTATTTGAGAAATCCAATTCACTTTATTACTTTGGGGCATACGCAAAGTAAAACAAAAGCAACAACACCAACACCAACAGCAGCAGCAGAAGCCGCAGCCGCAGCAACAACAGCCAAGACCCAAGGACCATAAAAATTAATGCAATAAAAACACATGGCAAGCGACAACAGAGAAAACACTCCACGCAACAAAAACTGGCGTCAAAATGAGCGAAGTTTCAGGCGAGTAAAAACCATAAGAAAAGCCAAAGTTAAAATCTGAACAACTAACAGCTAAGCGAGATATGAAAAGTCTACATATCCTGCGGGAAGCAAAAACATGGAATAACTAAGACTGAAGTACTTGGACTACTTCTGTAGTAGACTACGACTCGCAGTATTTCATATGTATTTGTGATCAGCCAAGTTGTTTCAGCCAACCGTTCGCCTCTGTGCCAGCCTTTTGATGTAACTAATATTGGGCACGTGGGCTTTCCATTATGTTCAAAATAGGTTTCTAACCTTCGTAATGTGTCACTGCTTGTCAAAGGAGACGACGGTTTCCGGCTGCCCTAAATCCAATTCAGTCCCACCCATACCCAACTTTGCTAATTGCTGCCACGGTCTAAGCATTTTCCAGACTGCTCATAATTATATTCCTATTTGGTTGCCTTTGCTGACGGTAATTGAAGTACACCAGAGCTGTATGTTTGCATACATATACATATGTACACATATGTATATAATATATTTATAAACAAATTCATGGCTCCCAATGAAACCTATTTGATTCCGTCTCATGGTACGCTTCTTGGCTGTAATCCGTAATGAACGATCAAATACAAATTGATATCAGATGTTCGTTTAGCTCTACACATATGTAGATTCAATTATATATTTATATATCAACTACTATTTGATAGATGAGTTGTCTTAATGACCTGCGTGAATGGCTGCACTCCAGTCTTAATGGGGGGTCAGGGCTTCAATAATGGGGCAAATAGTTTTTGTTATGCTTACATATCAGTATGGAAAAAGTATTTATTTTTGTATTTATTTATAATTTATATATATATTATTTTTTTTTAAATTAGTTGTTAAATGTGCATTACAATTTACATATATAAGCTATTTTTTTTTTTTTTAATTTATTAGTTACTTATCTTTACCACATAATATATTTATAAAATATTTATATATTAACTAAGTAAAATTTTTGTCTATTAATATATGTATATATATATTTGTTTATATAGTCATATAAAATTATGATAAATTATTTTTTTTTTTTACTAGAGTTCCAGAAAGTATGCAAGTGAAAATTTGTATTATAAAAAAATTCTTTAAATGAAATCAGTGGAATATATTCTGTCAATGCATATTTTGTTTTATCAAAAAAAAAAATGCGAAACTCTAATTTTTTATTACATTTTTTAGCATGAAAATATAAAAACGCGCAACGAATACTGGAAAGAGAGATAACTATGTCAGAAATTCGCAAGAGAGGAGTATTATTTTTCATCAAAGTTGCAAAAAATTCATTTTAAGGCTAAAATTTCACAAATAAATTATAAAATAAATTAAATTTTTAAATAAATAAAAAGTCGGTTGCAAATTATATAAGCACTCTTAAAAAACTAAAAATCATATAACAGAGATAAAATTACACTTCGATTATGGTTAACCCAAGTTGTTATATAGGAAAAGATTTTCTAGCTTTTTTTTAATACAATTTAAAATCTTATATAAGCCAGCGTTAGCTGATCTGTTGGGAACTGAAAGTACGTTTTCGCAACTGGCTTATGCAGATGATAATCTATGGGCGAAGACGCAACCTGTGAAATGTGTTCTCCCTCCATTCTGTGGAGGCTGTGCAGAATGGCTGGGGTTGGCCTGGTTTCAGCATCTTGGGGCTGCTGGCCTGTATTTGACAGCAATTAACAGGAGCAGAGGGTCATAAATATTGTGCCTTAGCTGCCTTTTGTTGGCGCTCCTGCGGATATTGTTGCCTGTTGTTTACTCTGTCGGCATGCTTGATTGAGCTCGAAGCTGCGCCTCATAAAATCTGCGCTCGAGTCGAGCACATAATTATACTTTTCAATTATGCATAATTATGTGCAAAGAGCAATTTGTGTTTTGTCGCTTAAAGTTGAAAGTTTAAAGTGCAGCGTCAATAGTCTGTCTGTCCCCTTCACAGGACTTGCTCACTCTCCGTTCCCGTTATGCGATATCCCCGCGGCGAGCTAAGGCGAAGCGACCGCATTTTTTGTTTGCTGCTGCTCCGCTGCCCCTGCTGCGGTTGGCATTGGCCATGTTGTTGGCAAGGACAAAAACAACGAAAACGAAAACGACAACGACAACGAGGCCCAGAATGGGAACGCAGCGCAGTGCAGTGCAGCGCAGCGGGCAGACATAAATCAGGATTTTCACAGCCTGGGCCACAAATGTTTTTTAAAGGATTCGCCGTGGGTGCTGCCATTGCGGCCGCAACCACAATAATAACATGGTGGGTTCGTTGTAGTCGACAATCGCCGATAATCTTATGCATGCTTAAACAGGATTCGATATGTAAGTGTATGCATGTGTGTGTGTGTGTAACTGGGGCTATGACAACGTTCAAGTGTTGTGCCCCGACTTAAGACTTACCCATCATGCAGCAGAGCAGCGTCGAAAGGGTCAACATTTTGATTGGTAGAGGTGTCCACGCTTTTTCAAATGTCTCTCTCTCTCACTCCCGCACTCTCTCTCGCTCCTTGAGTGTCCTGATTGCTTGTAGTTTATCACTCGCAACGATACTCTCGCTTTCTCAACTAGTTTTTGCCTCAATTTACGCAATAGAATTACAATTTGTTAGCTTTAAGTGTTTTTCGTATCTGCACTTTTTTGCATTCTCACTGTAAACGATACTATTATTCAGATGCAGCCACCCTCACACACACACACACACAACAACAACAACAACAATAACAACAACAATTACAGCTCTGGTGCTGCTGCTGTCGCCTCTCATGAATTAAACACTCGCAATGACATTTAAAACACTTAATTCCAACGGCAGACAATTTAATCTTTTAACGTTTGTTTGTTTTCAACCTTTTCCCGTTCGTTTTCGTTTGTTGTTGTTGTTGTTGTTGTTGTGTGTGTTGCCTCCTAGGCCAAATATCATTATTTGTTTTTCCATTTCCCTTTTAGTCTTTTATTTATGCCATTTTGTTGTTGCTATTTGCCATTGGAGTCTCGCAGTTTTTTGTCGCTGCTGCCAAAGTAAATTGATTTTGTCAGCTCTCTGAACTTAAATTGATTAAATTTATCATTGTTTTTATAATGCCGTTAGCCTGGACGCATTTACGCATTTCCACCTAATAAAATCAACTGATTGTAAGCTTAAAAAATAGAATGCAATAAAAGGTGTGGCTTAGCATGAGTGACTTTGCCTACAATATTGATTGTTTGCATTATTTATTATATGAGAATATATTTATGGCTTTTATTAAAATAGACCGAGAGGCGTTGCAGGTTAATTTAAATATAGAACTGGAAATACCAATCAGGCTTAAAATAAATAAGTTAAATTTATAGTCAAACTATTATTAACTCAAGCTTGATAGAATTGTTTCAGCTTAACTTTCATCTCGAGTCGTTTAGTTTCTTTAAAAAAAAAAAATCAATTGTTTCGCTGCACGCATTCTGAGGGAAACTCTATAATTAGGAAAACTTTTATTCTTTCTGCATATTTCATGAGTTGAACCGACACGCACGTCTGCTGCTGGGCCAATCCGAAAATAAATCTGTTCCAACTAATAAGGGAATCAAATGTTCTAAGCATATAAGATAAATGTACAGTTATTTACATATATATTTTATTGGATATGGGCGTCTGGGCCGAAAGGGGGATACTTCTATGTCAGATAGGCCTGGGGGCTCGTCACGTCTCGAAATGGAAGCCAGCCAACTGTCGCCTCGCCCTGTGGGCAACCTTTGGTTACCCTTGGCAGCATTTATTCGAATTTATGCACATGATGTCGTCTAGATATCAATCAGTTTGACCTGCGGCAGTAGGTTCAAGCGCACGCCCTCAGCGCCTTCATCCTTCAATGTTCTCCTTGAGATTTTCTCGTAATTTGTTGATCCCATTGTTGGCTTTCAGTTTTTCGCACGGCACTTAGCGCAGGATGGAGTGCAAAATTAATTAAAAGCTAATTAGTTGCAAATTTTCAGCAGTACCTTCAACTAATTACAAACTACAGCTGGCACGGGGCGGACCCGGCAGCGCTGAGGGCCAACTCAAAGGTACAATGACTGACAGCAGCTGATGCTGCCCTCTGCTAGACTTCAATCAGCAGCAGAAGCCTCTTAGCCAGCCAGCTTAGCCAGCCCCGAGCCCTGTGGGGCCCACTTGTCACTGTTGCTTCCGTAATGGAATTAGAGACAGGAGCAAGCAGCCAGCAAGCTGACTGAGAGGCGCAGGACATTGGCGTTGCTCCTGTGCCACTCAAAAGTGTTAACGCACTCGACTTCTTTGTGTTGTTGTTATATATATAGATATATAGATATACAAACACACACACACATATATATATATATATAAATGTGTCTAGTGTGTGTGTGTGTGTGAGTGTATGTGGCTTGGTAATTGTTGCCTAAGGCTGTGAGAGCTAAAGTGAAGTCCACTTGTCGCACTTTCTCTCACACACTTCACTCGCTCGCACTCTCCACTCTCGCACTCTCCTCCCTCCTCCCTCCCTCCCTCTCTTTTCATTGCCTCCGCAAATTGTGAATGTTTGTGTAATTGTAAACGTCTGCAGTTTGTTGCTCAGCTCTTGAGCATTTTGCTATCCCCTTTGGCAACGCTTAACATTATGCTTAGTATCCGTGATTAGATGATATGCCCTTCATTGCGCTCCCCTAATGCGCTTGGCCATTTCCGCATTGCTATTGTTCAGGGCTTTCCCGTGTGACAGGGCTGCGCATTGTTCATGAATATTTTATTGATACCACGGCTATGTGTGTTGATTTTGGTTGGCTTCCATTTGGTTTGCCTGTTTGACTAAATTGAAAACAATTCGACCAGATTTTCCTTGCTTTTAACCTAATGGTCAACGGCCAGCCGAGAGTTCTTTCACACAGTAGTTAAAACTGAATGCCAAGAATCAATGATGCAAAGGATCATCAAAAGTCGACTATTATTTATTCAAACGCATTTTAGAAAATAAATCAAACTCCGTTTCTATAGCCATTTGAATAGAAATAAAATATTCATGCGAGCATTCTGAATTTCAATTCATGTATATTTACCGACTGAATTGCAAAATATTCTTTTCGCTTGCTGCAACGAGTGTTGCCTTCATTGGAAGGCTTGAAAACTCGTATTAAAAGGCTTGTTCCAGCTTTTAGCTGTTTCTGACTTTTGTCTTGTGGCAGGCAGCTCGAGTCCAGATAAAGCAACCAAATGGAACTTGCCACTTGGCTATTTGTTTCTCTGTCGCCACTTTTGCTGATGTGTGCTCTTATTTTTAAGAACTCTGCAAAAGTTTTCTCGCTTGTCTTCAACTACTTAGTGCAACAATCAGGAGCAAACTTTTTTGGCGAACAAAGGCAGCTACAACAGTGACAACAGCAACAGCGATTGTAGCTGCCAGTCTCCTGTCTCTGTCCCACAGACAACCTGACGTATGTGTAACAAATTCGTTTACGCATTGCGCATACGCACTGTGCGCTCGCTGGCGATCTCAGCTAGCCCAGTTGGAGGCATCGCAGCCACCGCGGCCGAATTGTTTGGCACATTTTTAAGTTAATTTTTGATGTGTTTTCTATTAATTTTTGTCACTCGCCCGCCGCGCGAAGGCTGGGAAAATATTGAATTACAAAATATTGCCGCTGGGGAGAATTGTGTAGACAATTTGTTTTGACGCGCTTTCCATTTATCGGCGGTGCTAAAGATCAAAGACGATTTAGTACACTTTCGAGGTGCTGGTATTGAGTTCTGTTTTTAGTTTGTTAATTTATTTTGGCGTTTGGAACTGTTGGGCTAAATATAAAACAACTTAATTTGCTGACTGCTAATGAGACCGAGTGCTGCAGGGCAGGGCGAGGCAGGGCAGGCAGCAAGTCGATGTCGTTGTTGTTGTCGTTGTCGTTGTCGTTCTGTAGGCGTAAACACATTTTTATTGGTTGTGTGTGCGTTTTGGTGCTTTTATTTTATTAGTTTCGTCTTTTGTCGCCTGCCACTGCTAACAAGTTGCGAACACGAGGCGGGCACCGAGAAAAAAAATCGCATATAATTCGAAACGATATCATAAAATATTCGCGTGCGTCGCGCGCTTTAGTAAACTGCCCCAAAAGACATAAGCTAACGGCAGTAACAACAATTCCAGCAACAATGCCAACAACAATGCCAACAACAATAAAAGCAACTTCAATAGCAACAACAATGGGGGCTTTCAATTTCTTCTCCTGCCAAGCCGGCAATGAGGCAATGAGGCTTTTCCTGCGTTTTCACACGTTCAAAATTTACGACTTTGGCTTTTTTTTGAGTCGTTCTTAAGATGTTGGTCTCAGCTCCTCTTCTTATCCACACTCACACAATCACGTACACTTTCACACACTGGCGTCGATGCAGATACCTTTTGGTTGTCACGTTTTTGAAATCTCGAGTTTTATCAACTTGTTTTTGTTATCGAAATTGAACTTGGATCCGACTGGGGATACTGTTTCGCGCGCGTGACCCGCAGCGCCTGTCTCGCATGTGTTCACTGTCGCAGTCGCACACAAACTGAAACAGAAACTTATTTTGGGCCTTGCACTTGCCTGCCAACGCCGGACGAGTCTTAGCCTCCTCCATTATCAGGATGAAGCCTCGTGCTGCTGTCGGTTGTTGTTGCCTTCGTCTTCGTGTCTTGTGGCATCGCCAGCCCTGCTCGCTTGCTCGCCTGCTCGTCGCCGAAGTGTGACAAAACCGAACGCCAGCCAGTGCCGTCAATTCGCCGCAAAACTGTTTCTCTTCCACACGAATAGTTGCTCTTCGCACGAGCCAATTCGTGCTCTTCGCGTGTGGAGCCGTTAAATTGCTTCAAATCATTTGACTATAAATCGAAATTTTGTTAACAATGCATTGTTAATTGCAATGGTACATTGTTAGTATAGAAATAGGAATCTAAAATAATATATATTTAATAAAATTTAATATGAAATATAAAATAATAAATAAAAAAACGAAAATACAACGAATGCAGCATTAATTTAACTAATATATTTTGATGCATTGATGAATATTTAAAAAATATATTCAATCTGTCCATCATTCAGCAACAAAGTTAAATAGCTTCACATTAACTTAATAAATAAAATTATATATTTAATTTATCATTATTCATTTAAAATATCAATTATTTATTAAATATATATACTGAACTTATCATGATTCAATACCATTTCAATAGAAATTAGTTTAGTTCTTAAATATTAAATAAAATAATTCAAATTTGTTTCATAAATTGATCCGCCTCATATTGATATTGTCTTCTCTGTGCAATTTCCCATATAAACAAATAAAATTATTACAATTAGTGTATTAAATGAATAATCTTAATTTAATATTAGAAAAAGCAAACTTTTCTTTTCAGCCTCAGACAACAGCATTCGCGCTAAGAAAACTTTAGGTCAGTGCTAAGAAAACATGAAGAGAACGTGGAGCGGAACGCGCATGAGCATAAAGTGCTCTCAGTTCGCCTCTCTTTTGCGGCGAATTCAAAGAAAGTTAATGAAATTTACTTCGCGACTTTACATAAAAAGAGCTAATGACAATATAAATTCACATGGTATTCGGAAACCTGCTGCAGATGGGCAATAAGCGCTGAGGTTGGCGATGCTCCCACTGTCAGCTCTGAGGCCATATCTGTGAATCTGCATGCATATATCTGGAATTATATATATAGACTTGCTTGTATCTCTGGGAATAGCTGGAATCTGGGCAAATGCGGCAGCGGCAGCGGTATAGCTGTGGCGAAAATCAGTAATTAGCGTAAATTGGGTTGGTAAAAAGCGCAAGTGCTTAAATTCCGACCCGATTTACGACCGCCCGACTCCCAACTTGCCAACATGCTGTGTCCCACAATAGTCATTGCTCCTTGCGGCTGTCGCAGTGCTTTGCTGTTGTTGTTGCTGTAACAGTAGTTGATTATGTGGCAATTAGATGTCGCATTTGTGGCGAACCACGAGCTCACAACCGATCCGAGTATTTTGTCCTGACAGCAGGTAAAGCTCATTCAAAGCTTAGCGAGCTAATAAAACAAGTTGATTAATTTCAATGCTCCTTGACCTTGACTATGCCGCGGTCGCCAGCCGCCAAGTTGCCATTGCTACTGCTAAGCCAAGAATATGCTGCTAACTTTAGCTGTTGGAGTGTGTGTCTATGCCAGTATCTTAATATAATGAACAGCATGTGGCACGTCTAAAAGGTATTAAACTTTCCAAAATACCACCAACTAAATAGTTTGGATTTAAGTTTCGACATTTTTATACATGTTTCGGGTAGTTTTCGAAGCTGCAGTTGATCTTAATGTGCACGAGAACAAACCGAAAGTTTTCACTTGCAATTTCATTTACAATTTAATAGTATTTCAATAGTACGTATATAAATGAAAGCTCTGCTCTTAGCATATTGAACCGCATTCTCCAAAGAGCATTGGGCAATGCCGTATTATGATTTATGAATTTACTTTCAGTTTGTTCAGATAACATTGGACATTGGAACCTCCCTCGGGTAACGCAATCAGCTTGAGCATGGAATTTAATTTTCCAACAGAGCTTTGGCCCAGGATTGCGAGCTGCTTTGTCTCTGTTACTGTTGCATGGTCGGGGATTGCAGCTTGAAAACCGACGAAGTAATTCCAGATGCAAATGAATTCTGAAGAAATTTAGTTACTACAAATTTACGTATTTTTCGCTCTGACAGGCAGCTGTGCAAATGAGTTTTTGGCACAATGAGAGGGTCTCTCTCTCTCTCTCTCTCTCTCTCTCTCCTTTCAGCTCCGTTGACCAATTGAATTGGTTTAATTTGTTGCCGAGATGTTCGTGTGGCATAACTAAGCAACAATTGCATTACGCTATACAATGTAAAACTATCTAAAGTTGAGATTAAATTCGAGCACATTCACAGATTCTCCTCGCATCCTGTCAGCTAATGCCAGTCAACATAATCAAGCTACCAAATGGGAGCCCACTGCCAACAGCAGCAGCAACAGCGACAGCAGCAGGAGCAGCATCTGCTAGAGCAGATGGCAAAAAAATGAAGTGCCAATGCGTGTCCTATATGCTAGTGGAGGAGATAAAAAGGCTGCATGGTGCTGGTGCTGGTGGTGGATGGTGGATCTCGGCACTGATGAGTTCACTTCACTGAGCAAATGAAACGATATTGTTGTCAATTTAGGTGCAACAAAGAACAACAACGAACGACAGGCAGGACAAAACAAACAGCATATACGATGGCGACAAAGAATCCCAGAGTTTACTGTTCGAGCTCTGGCAGAGGGCAAGCGTGGCGGTAGCCAGCAGAAAGGACTTCATGCGACATAGGACGTATACCGTATACCGTATACCAACAAAGGCAAACAACAACAAATTGCATGTCCTTCCGCTTTGGATGCAATACGCACTCATATTTACTTTATCAGGTTTATAGACGCACTCTACATTAGAAGGCAGGGAATGAGGAGCTGCAATGCATTTTTGACCCACCTGCAGCATTAATGAAAACCTTAAGTGACCTGCTACAGATACTCTTAGTTAAATTGCTTGTTTGAAATCAACTGAAATGCACCTGAAGCAAACAACACACACACTCACACAACATTCAGAAAAGCTGTAATCATATATTTTCGGTTAAACTAGGTGAAGGAAAATGAAATTGCAAACAAACTCTTGTAAGTGTCTGACAACTTTTACGTACGTATGTGTTTAGGACTTTAAAAAAATGTATTCCATAATACAATTAAAATCTTGAGAAAACAAAAAGCTGATAGCTCGTAAAATTTGTAAAATATGTATTCAAATGATATATGTGTCGTATTGGTGTGACATTATGCCGTTGTGTTAGTTTTTATATTGTGATTGACAGTTGCAGTAGTATTAAAGAGAAACTGACAACTAGCGCTAATCGAATGAGTTAGCATTTTAGTGACAATTAAAGGATGTCTCATTAGAAAAGGGATGTCGCAGAGTGAGAGTGAGAAGGCTATGTCCTTCACACAGAGTTGCTATGATATTGATGAACGAGAATATGCAACCAAGAGGCAGTTTGACAAGAGAGCCGAAAATAGGACACTTAATCAGAGACGATTGAGTGATGAAGACGTTTTGGAAATAGAAGTCGGCGACACCGAGAATTCGTTGTCAAGCAAACATACCATATGTATAATATATGTATATATATGTATATATATGTATGTATATATATGTATAATATATGCATGTTTTGTATGAATTGAAATGATTTGTTAACAAGAAAAGAAAGACTTAAACTGTATTATTTCATACACGAGTTCGTGTTAAAGTCAGGATGACCGTGTCGGTGTATACTGAGTTTGTATGCATGTAGCTTTCTTCTATTTATCAATTTCTCAATTATAATTTCATCATGTTGCTTCAGCCTATACTTAAGCTGTGATTAGTTATTTGCATGTTGTCGCTTAAGAAGAACTGTTTTAGCAGGACGACAGATTTTGGATAGTCAAACGATTCGCTATTCCTCCCGTAGAAATACATAGATATATATGTCATATATTTTCGTTCTTTCAAGTCTCCACCAATAATCACACGGAAAGTTGAAATACGCACAACCAAATATCATATAAATAGTTTTTCTTGTAAGAAATTTTCTTTAGAATTTATTTGATTATTATAAATCCATAGTAAATTGAAATAAATAATTTAATTATGAATAGTGAAAGCAAATAAATTAAATAAATAAATTACGCGTTACACTTAGGTTAGGTTACACTACATTAATCTGGCTGTGCAAAGAGGAGGCAACTGTCTGCCTGTCCGCCCGTCCGCTTGTTCGCCTGTCCGCCTGGCCTTAGAGTCTGACCACCTCAACGCCCTGCGGCGTGAAGAGGGTCTCGGCTGCCAATTTGAGCTTCTCGTTGACCAATTTGGCAATTTTGGGAGTGCGACGCCAGACGAATTCGCGGGTTCTGTCGTGATTGTCCTTGCTCTCCACCTCCACCTGCAGGGGTAAAGGGAAATGGGCAATAGCAAAGTATTAAAGCTAATTGTTCAAAGGGGTTCACAAAGAGTGTTTGCGTTGTCTGGCTTACCTGCTTGGGCTGTTGGACCTTGATTGACATGAGGGTGGCCCGATCATCCAGCACACTGAACTTGATGCGGCCGATCATCTCGTTGGTTCTGGCCGTTGCGCTTTTCACGTTGCGCACGCTGCCCCGCTTGAAGGACTTCTCGACGCGCAGAGTCAATGGGCCCAGCGTGAATCTGGCCTTAATGGTTGAATTGCGTCCTTCCGCATCGCTGATCACCTTCACATTGCCCACACGTTTCAGCGATGCCAGACCGGACAGACTGCCCTCCGCTTTTTGCAACTTCTCCACTTCCGAGCCCGCTTTAGTCGCCCCCACAGCCGCTGGCTGATTGTAGCTGCCCGCCTTCTGTGCCGCTGCAGCCGATGTCTTCTTCGAGCTGTGTTTATGCGACGTCTGCTGCTGTCCACCCGTGGATTTCTTTTGGCTGGCTTTGCTCGTTGCCTGCTCCCCATTGAACACTGTGCGAGTTTCCGCTTTGCCGGAGCCGGAGCCGGATGCCACGGCCTGTTGCCTCTGCTCCTCGCCTACTTTGAGGCCAAGCTCTGTCTGTAATTGCGTCAATTGCTGCTGCAATTTGACCGACTCCGTGCTACTGGCCATGCGCGGCTCCGATCTGGTATTCTTGCTGCAAGTCAAAGAGATGAACAAATTTGCATAATTTTACTTTGACATTGACTTTCACTTTGCTGTCAGCTTAATTGGCTGTCAGCCTTATACCCTCACAAAGTATGCCTGCATCGATTCGAACTGAGATATTGATGAACTAGCTAAGTATATCTGAGATATGTGGTTTCACTTACTCCATTTAAATGATTATTTAATCATAATATTTACTTTAAATACTCACTGATAATACTTTAAGTTCTGCCACTTACAGTTTCTTGTGCGTTGTAGTCTTGTGGTTGGCATTGCCCTTGGTCTTCGTTGTGGTCTTTACAGCAGAGTTTCCATAGGTGGGTGTGGACGAGCGCCCAGCCAATCGCACAACAAATGGATCGTAATTGTCGGCGACAATGCGGTTTATGCGAGAGAATATGGCATCAATGAAATGATTTTGGCGGGCTTGGAATGCATTCGTCGACATGTCAATCACGTTGTTTTTCAGATCACCTGCCCCGCACCATAGAAGATGTCACGTTAATAAGCTCTCTCGACACTCGCTTAAAAGTTCATTATGTGGTTTTGTGTGTTCGTTTCGGCATGAGTGAAATTGTATGGGTATTTGGGGTGGGCCTTTGTGGTTGGATTTGCAGTGCGTTAGTGAAGTGTGTTTCCAATTGCAGATGTGTCAACTAGTGTTGGCTGTCGTAGTGCCCATCAGACATTGTCAAACACACACACAGACAGTTTACGGGATAGCTTAGTGAGTGAGTGCATGGGAGGTGGGGAATCAGGCTCGGGTTAGTCAATAATTTTGCAAAAGAAAAAGTACATTAAAGCAGCCTGCCCAGAAGCTCTTAAAAATAGCAACTGAATACGAAAAGCATTAAAACAAAATCATCTCAACCTCTACTTATAAACACAGCAAGCAATTGTTAGACTTTTTAATTCACATTAATGCATTTGCTATTATGTAGATTAATTTTAAATGGGTTCAAGTATTCTTCAATGAAAATATACATTTTAATCGAGTTTAATGCAAAATTCGTCTACAATAGTCACCCAGGCAATATAATTTTATGAAATCATATACATATATATTATATGACAACTACGACATATCTAATGAGCTGAAATGTATTTAATGCTTTCACATAATCCCCTAATTAATTATCTATTGGCAAGCTTTTTAGTGAGTTATCCTTTCAACCCTTTGCCAAATACATTTATTGGGCTACTTATCGTTAAATATTTTGCACTGCATTTAGCAGATGAGTGTAAGTGAGTTGCTCTCTTTCTCATCAGCTTTCTCTCTCTCTCTCTTTCTCTTTATTTCCCCCCATCGTTATGAGCTGTAATGCTCATTTATAGATAAGTAGACGAGGAAGCCCCCATTCAGCTGAAACGTTTAACTTTGTCCTTTAGGTGCACCAATTAAAGCAAAGCATAAGTTCATTGCGCCCGCTAAGCGTTTGACATATTTAAAATAGATGCAATAGTCGTTTTTTTTATAGAACACCTATATATACATTATACATCTATATAAATGTGAGTGCCTTTGGGTGCATGTGTGTGTGTGTGTGGGGGGGGGGGGGGGGGGATTTGCAAGTATAATATTATGAGAGACTTTTGCCCAGCCACAAAGAGGATAAAAATTATTTACATGTGTCAGGTGCCATTGTGTAATACAAATTTAATTAAATGGATGACAAGGAGTCATAGCTGATGCTGCTAATAATGAGAGCGAAAGAGGAAGAAGCAGAGGTAGAGAGAGAGAGAGAGTGAGAGAGAGAGTATGTAGAGAAAGTGTTACAAATACCTTGACCATTGTGCAAATCGCGACGCTTGAAAGTATTCGACGGACACATTTTAAATAAAACACAAATTCGGATGTTTTTTGTTTAGTTTTTTCAATTGATTTGTCAGAAAGTTGTGTACAAATTTAATTAAAAATTTATTTAAGCAAATCTTTTGTGTTTGTGTGCGTGTGCAGCTTTGTTTTGTTGATGTTTTTACAATATATAATAAATAAATAAATAAATAAATAAGTAATAAATTACACAGTTAATGAACCTAAAACGCAAAGCTTAACAATTTGTGCAATTGTGAAAATGTAGATGTAAATGACGTCACTTTTCATTTTTGGGAAAATTCTGGCAAATCGTGCGCTGCCTTTCAAGCGTTCAACTTTTAGCTACAATTTACAGTTGGTTTAATTTTGTTTCAGTTTTTGCTTACTTTTTGTTTGCTTTTATTATTATTATTTTTTTTACAATTTGCGTTATTTACGTTTACGGAAAGTTATGCAAGCCAGAAAAAAGCCAAAAAAAAAAAAATTAAAACGAGAATAGCCAGCGATTAATCTTTGATGTCAATTGTAAGCCAAATGTGTGAAAGCGTGAGTGAAAGGGAAAGTGAGCGACAGAGACAGGGATAGTGAAATACACATATAGTAGAATATTATAAATATATATATATGTAAAGGACTCTCGAATATATGCATCATGAAGATGCATTGATAATTTCTCCATTAACTTGTTGTTGTTGTTGTTGTGAACAGTAAAATTAATAACAAAGTAAATGTGAAGCAAGAAAAAAAATATTAAAATTATTATCAATAAATTACACTATGTGAACAATTCATGTTGCTGTTGCTGTTCTTGTTGCTTTACATCAATTTAGCTATTTGCGTGTGTGGGAGATAGAGAGAGAGTGTGTGTGTGTGTGTGCGTTGATAAGAGTGTGTGTGTGCGTGGGATGTGAATGGCAACAAGAATGCCTGCCAAAATGGCCGCTCGCCATTCAGCTCAGCCATTTCTGCCGCATGCCATCGCGCGCGCTTTACACTTTTAACTTTTGCATATTTCTTTTTGTTTTTTGTTTTTTGTTGTTTTTTTTTTTCATTGCTCATTTTGCTCTGAACATAATTCCAACAATTTGTGCTTCGGCATTAAACATTTTGTTGCTGTGCGGTTTGTTGCTGTTGTTGTTGCTGTTGTGATCTTGGTGGTCATGTGAAACAGTCCGTGCGTAAATAACTTGCAGAATAAACAAAACAAGTGTGTGTGTGTGTGTGGAGCAGTGGTTGGGGGTGTTGGGGATAAATGTTGCTTGTGCGTGCAGCTTAAAAGTTTGCATTTGTATTTGCTTCTTTTCTTTTGTTGTTGTTGTTGTTGTTGCTGTGCTCTTTGTTGTCATTTTTTGTTTTTTTTTTGCAGTTAGTTTGACTAGCACCAAACTCTCAATCAACTCATTTCGAGGATGTTGTATAAATAATTCGTTAACTTTAGTATGCAATTTTTTGTTTTTGCTTTTTTTTTTTTTTTATGTAAACTAGAGAATTTCTTTTGCATTTTAACTAAGACTCAGAAATAAATAAATAAATAAATAAATTAGAAATAGTTTGTTGCATTTCAGTGATTTGATTGAATTGCTGTTTCTTTTGCTTTTTGGGTATTGGGAATAGTCAGTGCAGGCAAAGAGTTATGCAATGTCCAGGAGATTTATGTTTGTCCTACCCAAAAAAGAGAACGATTGTGGCAATGCCCTGCAACGTTGTAAGTCATTTCAATGTGTTTTGATTGTCCCTGTCATTGGCAGTTCCTGTTTTGCTGTTTTGGCTGTCGTTGTTTGTGTCGTTGTTGATTGTTTGCGTATTTAATGCTTCAGCTCTTTTTTGGACTTCTTGGCAACACTTGTTGACTTTTTGGCTTTGGCTACTTTTGTTGCTGTTGCTGCTGTTGACTTGGACTCACGTGCTTCGCGTCTGGCCTCGATGACGTCGTCGCCAATGATATCATCATCGTCATCGTCATCTTCGTCGTCGTCAGCCTCCTCGTCGTCACCTGTCAGCGCACCTGTAATTTCATCGACTCCATCATCAATATCATCATCATCATCATCATCATCATCATATTCATCGTCCTCGTCGTCGTCGTCCTCGTCATCAGACGCTGCACCGGCGCCGCCAATGACAGCGGCAGGCGCTGCGATCGGCCCCGTTGCCACGCCCACAGCGCCCACCGCCGACTGCGCCGGGGCGGTGCTGATGACTAGATTATTGTTATTGTTATTATTATTCTTAAGAGTGTTCTTTGTTGATGTTGTTGTGACTGTTGTAATATGCTGTTGTGATGATGCTTGATTTGCTGTTACTGTTTGATGAGTCGCATGTTGTTGTTGTTGTTGTTGTTGTTGTTGTGGCAGTTGTATTTGTTGTTGTTGTTGTTGTTGTTGTATTTGTATAATGTTTTGTTTTTGTTGGTCAATTGCATTTGTGCTACTTAAACTATTGGTGCTACCACTACTACCGTCTACAAGTGCATCTTCATCGTAAAAAACATTTAGTTCACCTTCGTTGTTGCTATTGCTCGATGTCTGGGCGGGCGCTACAGCTGCAGCGACATCCTCAACGGCGTTGCCAGCTGCAACAGGCTCGGCAGCGTTGCCACTCTCCGCGGGCAGATCGACGCCGTCGGAAATGCCCGAGCTCAGCGAGCCGCTGGAGGCGGCGGCGGGCGCAACTTCCTCGAGTGGCTGAGCGGGCGCAGCGGCAACAGGACTCTGCTGCGCACTGGCAGCGGGCACCACCTCGTCGTCATCGTCCTCATCGTCATCATCTGTTAATGAATGGGAAATGTACTCAGTTTCAGTCTCTGGCCAATGCTCGCCTGCAGCTCCTCTGCCTTACCGCCCAAGATGTCATCGAACAGCCTATCCAGATAATCATCATCGTCGTCGTCCTCCTCGTCGTCATCGTCGCTGGCGCTGGCTGCTGGGGCAGCCTGGCCCTGGGGCGTATCGTCCTCCTCGTCATCGTCGTCCTCCTCGTCGTCATCATCTGTAAACCCCGAAAGCAAAATAACTGTGTTACCCAAGGAAAGGAGAGCACAAGAATTCGTTAATATCATCACACAAATATGCAAATATCGTTGTTGCGATTGGTGGTTGCTCGTTGAGTGCCGCTTGGTGGCTGCAAATATGCAGTGGTTGGGCTCGGTGGTGCTGCTGGTGGTGCATGGTGCTCAGGTGCTCGGGTGCTTGCTTATAAATCAGTGCGTGTGTCTGGCGTGTGGTACCTACCATCATCATCGTCAACTAAATCTCCCAAATCGGGCTCATCATCGTCGTCATCCTCGTCGTCATCATCATCGTCATCACTGGATGACGCTGCGGCCGGTGCCACCTCATTGTTGACCGTCTGCTGGCGGGACACGGCCCGTTCGCTCCTCGAATGCAGCTGCACCGGCGATGCCTCGATCTGCAGCAGCAGCGCACTCAGTACGCACAGCAAAATCACGAATTTCATTCTTGGTTCGTCTCTGCAACAGATTAAAAGAGCATAAAGAGAAGGCTTCAATAAAAGGGGCCACACGACATTTGCACAGAACTTTTACTTTTGCGGCTAACCCAATTTACTCTCTACTGGCCGAGTGCAACACTTTCTTTTCCATGACTTGTAAATTACATATTTATCGAACAAAGCCAACTGACTGGCCACCGAGTTGCCGAGCTAGTCAATAAGACATCAAAGAAAGCAACCAAATAATTGCAGACACAGCGAGTGAGTGCGTATCTGTGTGTGTGCGTGTGTGTGTGAGTGTGAGTGTGAGTGTGTGTGTATGTAAGTGCAAACATGTTTTTGAACTGTGCCTCAAAGTTGCCGTCGGGCTGTGTCCACATGTCCACTTTGTTGGCACTTGACACACAACAACAGCAGCAGCAACATCAGCAGCAGCAGCAACATCAGCAACAGCAGCAACAACAATGCTTTTTGGACAGCTGCAGGCGCCGTTTGACGCCACTGCCGTCGCCGCAGCCACCGCAGTGGCAGGTAAAGACAGACAAAAGTGAGGGTATTGCAGCGGTACAGCGACTCGTCTGACAATGTTGCAAACGTGCAAAGTCAAATGTAATTGGCAACTGCGAGCTGAGAGCTCTCGCAAATTCATAGATCTAGACACGTTTACATTTCGCTCTGTTCTTATCAAATTTCAAGAAAGTATTTCCGAGCGAATATGATGTAAAAAACAGAGCAGTTGCTATTAGAGAGCACATGATTGAGTTTCTTTCTCAACTTTTATTCTTATCTGCTCTTTGTGTGTAAAGTTGTAATGCTATTTGCAGGGTATTTGCGTTGTTTACGTGCCCAGCTCCAACTTTCCATTCGCATTGGTTTTGCTTTGTTGCTGTGGCTGTAGCTGTTGCTGTAGCTGCGATTGCTGTTGGCTCTTTAGCCATGACAATCAGCATGGCCAACAGCCAATGGCTATAACAAACAACCGCAACAATTGCTCTTGCTCTTGCTCTTGCTCTTGTTGCTGTTGTTATTGTCGCACTGTCAAGTGCGACTGCCCCAAGTGAAAGCAACGATGTCGACGTCGACGTCGACGCCGACGCCGACGCCGACGCCGACGCCTACGTTGCCATGAACAAGTTTTGCTGCAGCAGCGCTGTCGTAGCGATTTGCTGTTGTGTTGTTGTCGCTGGGGCTTGTATTGTTGCTGGCTGCCTGTTCGGCCACTTATTGAAAAATGAGTAAAACGTTTTTAAAATCGAGTTCAGCTTAGCGCTGATAAGCAAACGTCGCTGGCCATAAAGCAAAGTGAAAACCCAGTGACCTACTGCCCGGGACAGGCCAGATCAGGCCAAGCGAAGTCAAGTCGCCCGTTGGCCAACGGCTTGGGGTATGTGGCACTGGCTCTGGTTCTGGTTCTGGCTCTGCCTCTGACTGTGGCTTTTCTTTAAGGGCTTCGCCAAAGCCGCAGCCAAAGATAAAGATAGCCCAGATGATAAGCTCAGAGCGCAGTTTCATGGCGTCCAAGTCTCTTTCCATCCGAGCGAGACGGCTGAAGACGCATCGCCACGACGCTCTGCTTAATTAAAACTTTTACGACGGCGCGTTTATTAAAATCTGAAGCCCCAGGCAATGCAATGGCGAAAAGGAAGCAACATTTTGGGCGTGGCACTCGACCGGAGATGACATATCACCTTCTCCTGGACCACGCCCCCAATCTCAGCCAGCTGCGGCTGCCAGGCAACGACAACCAATCAACGGAATGTGGCACACAAATAAATTTGAGCAGCAAAAAAGCTGTTATGTTGCTCTGAGAGTTTCTTGACTGTATCCATTTACTTGAGCCTGAGTAACTTGTCTTTTAAATTGAGTGGAAAAATAAATCGAAATTTAAGAATTTCTACTGCACTGAATTTAATCAAATTTCCCTAAATATTCTGCACTAAAATTATTTTCCGTACCAGGAATGTTGAGGAATTTCATTATTATTTGCCCACTGTACTTGTTGACGTTTTCCCCAACTGCCAACTACGGCTACGTCTTCAGCTGGGTACTTATAAACTCTGCTTATTGAAGTCTTTGAAATAGCATTTACTTTGGGCATGCATACGCCTTGTCTCATGCCCATGATCCCATGCTCCCATGCTAGCATGCTTCGATGCATCTTGAGCTGCTCAATGCTCTTCCATTTTCTCACCTAACTCCAAACATTTTACGCATCATGCTATAAAGGCAACAACAACAACAACAACAACAACAACAATGCAATGGGAAAACTTTTGACAAGCACAAGAGTGCGTGGCTCCAGCAGCTCTCGCCCCAATTCCCGCTCCGCTCCTCCAATGGGAATGACAACCGGTTGCTGCTGTTGTTCTCTATTGTAGGCACTAACTCATATGGAACGTTGCTCCCACTATATTTTAATGTTCCATAGAAAAATGAAGCTAACCGTGTGTGCATTTTACATTAATATTCATGCAAGTGGGGGAGTGGAGCAGGCCTGTGTACGGTGGGGGAAGCACAACGAGAGTGTTTGCTGTGCACTTGCATGACAGCCAGCAAAATTACTTAAGCCCCACACACACACACACACACGCACACACGCACACTCATACATACATATGCACACTCATTCACAATGGGGATTATTGAGAGCGATGGCAGAGCTCCATTCCCGCAGCCACTTGCTGAGCACTTCCGCTGCTGCTCAGCTCAATCTACGTATGCATTGTCATATCAGCGTCATATCAATAAATATGTTGGCCGCACAAAAGGCTGCGCGGCAACGCCTGGAAAAGTGCCTCAGGATTTGCATATCAGTCTGTTGCCATCGCTATTCAGGAGCTGCCGAGTCTTTGTTGAAACTTGCCTCATATGTGGGACGGGGCGAACTTGTCTTGCCGGCTGCTGCTGCAGCTACTGCTGCTGCGGTTAATTTTCCAAGACAATGGCTGAAGAAGCAAAGTAGAAAAATAATCTTTACACGTGCCGCTTGAACTGCCTCGCCCCATGCATGCTGCAGCACCTGCAGCCGCAGCAGCATTTAGACAAGATTCTATCTCTCGCTCTCTCTCTCTCTCTATACATCTCCGTCTCTCTCTATCTCTCACACACATACACTTTGCAATTTTTTACATCCATCCCGCTCACTTTGTGCATGCACATCGCATGAATTAGGAGCTGTTACAGTCGCATCAGCGCCACCTGGCGGAACAACAACGCACATGCTGCATGACTGCCAAGACTTCTTAACCAACTAATGGACGGGGTCGATGCAGAGTTTTTCAACACGCCAACGCAGCGTCTACTTGAATCAATACATTAGGGGTATTGTTTGTTTAAATTGTAAAAATCGAAGAATCGAATTTTCTACTTCAACTTAAATTAAAACTGTTTCAAAGAACTCTTTGTTAATGTCTCGTTTTCTTACTAAAATAGTTGTTCATTTGAGCAAAACCAAATTTGATTCATTTCACTTATAATGCACAAGATTTTACTGTTGTTCATCCTCTTTCAGTTCATGCGATAGCCTACGAAAAGAAACTTTAATGCAGCATCAACTTTTCATACATACGAAAAAAAAAAAGTTGACAAATTTTTGAGTATGTGGTTTGTACAGTGGATTCACTCAAATTTCTTTGGAATACCACAATGTCCGTGTCGAATATTTCTCTCTTAATAGCTTCTACTTGTCTTAAGTGCATTGCTGTTGCTGCTGCTGCTGCTGCCACTGATGTGACTCTTTGGAACAACACTTGAGAATGTTTTGTTTTGGCAGCAGAGTGCAGAAGCTGTGTAAACTAACGTAAACTATAACTGCGATGCCAGGAAACACTTAAATTAGCCAGTGCCTGGAATGTGGGTCAGTTTGTAAGAAGAAACCTGAGAGAAGGCATGAGATATTACTCAACAAGGCGACTGCTCCTACTGCTGCTGGTGCTGCTGCTGCTGCTGACCACAGAGCACACATGAAATGGAGTAGAGCTGGCTCGTATGTGGGGCAGAGCACATAAAAAAAAAAAAGCCGGGAATGGCTCTAAATTGCTGCGCTGATACAATTTATGGCCCCAGCCAGTTAAGAGCCTGGGTCCGAGTTTCAGTGGGTTTTGGTTTTTGTGAGCTCTCGAAAATCAATTAAAAGTTCTTGGCCAAGACGTTGCCGGAGCTCTCTTTCTATTGCTCGTTTGCGAGCTTTGTGAGTTTTATGGGTCAGCAGCTAGCAGTGCGCTTGGTCGGGGTAATCGCTTTGCATGCCAATTGCTTGGCCTTATCATTCGAGAGTAACACACACACGATACGTTGTAACGATAGTCCTCGGGCTTAAACACTGTTAATCCAATGCTAACCTCGAGCTGCCCTTGGTTATGATAATGTTGATCGATTGTTTGGGTGATGCTGTTGTTCGTTCGGCTTTAGTTTCTTCACACACCATAAATTTTCGAAATGTTTGTTTAGTTTTGTAGTTCGTGTTACGAAAACCGATTTGTGTTTGAGTGTAAGTGGCCGTTGCTCACTCCTCGAGTACCCGTCCAAGACTGTCGCTGCTTGAGCTTCTTTCGTATGGTTTTTAGCCTCATGCGATTCTGGACTGACTTTCTTTTTTCAACGTTTGCTTTTACCTGTTTCTCGCTGGGGGAGTTTTTGGTTTCTGATTGTGATTGTTGTTGCTTATTTAGCGTTGTTGTCGAGCTTCGTTCGATGTTGGCAATTTTCACACCGCCGCGCACACAACTGTCTCGCACGACTGACCGTCTGCAACTGATCGAGGCTGGAATCTTCAGTTACCAGCATAGTTGTAGACGACACCGCGAAGACGGTGAACAGTTCCCCAACAATATGTTTGCATTGCTTTCTTTGCGCTCTCGTTTGCTGGCATTCCTCTCTCGCACACTCTATCTCTCTCCCACTCCCACTCCCACACTCTTTGGCTGACTCCTTCTATCTCGTTTCTTTACTGGCCAACTTGATTTTCAATCAATTTTGGACATGCACTCGCCGGCGTTCCTATGGGAAAGTATTTGGCACAGTAAACAACTCGTTATTACAGTTAGCAACCGAACAGGCTTAACTCGAAGAACAATCAGTTAAGATGAGCTTGGCAATTCTTTGGGAGTTTTTTACAAAACTTTGAATACTTTTTTTATGTTTGCATATTATAATTCAAATTAATGACATAATATTTAAATGATTTTGTTGCCAATTTCCTATATTTTGTTTTCTTTTTTCATTCACATTTTAATAGATTTTTTTCTGTCGGGCACTCCCTTGACATACTTCTGGCATTCCTGTGGGTCAACTCTGGTAGCTTGAACCTTATGAAGAAAGAATGCTCGAGCGCATAGCATTTGGCTATGTGCGACTTTTATTGATGAGCTTTTTTCGCACTCGGTCAATAAGAAGTGCTAATTTCTGTGCTCAAGTGCCAAGCGCAAGCACATTAAAGTGAAATCGCCAGCCATTGAGCAGTTGACTTTGATATCAGCCAAAAAAAGACTAATATGAAATAGAAATACATTAAGAAAAGTGTTACTCATAGCTCTGACAGTTTGTAATGTAATTAATTAAACTTGCATTTCATTTTCAATGTCCGGGACGGAGTGGGAAATGGACAGGCCAAGTGGGGTGGGGCTCGAAAGGGGTTAAGAGCAAAGCTTTCCCATACACACACACACACACACACATACGCAGAGACACTCACACATGGATGCTCTCACTAATATACGACAAAAGCGTCGCTGGCCGCGCAGTCAACGCGTACAACAGTAAAACGTGTTCTACTCGTTTATAGCGGTCTATTGCTGGAGTAGTTGTTGTAGTTGTAGTTTTTCTAGTTGGGCAAAAGTTGTTTTTACTGTAGACGAGAGCTTGGGCTGTCTATAACTTTCTTCGCAACTTGTCGTTGTTGTTGTTGTTGCTGCTGCTGTTATTGAGACAGCAGGCCAAGTATGTAAGCCTTTGCGAAGCATTTCAGTTAACAGGTCAGTGGAGTTTTCTCAACTTAAAAACTTAACTCGACTTGCCGACGATTTCAGTCTTTTGCCGCAGAATGTTACGAAATTTTATGTAATGTGCCGAAAAACAACAACAGAAATAGCAAAAAAATATATATAGATATAAACAGAGCTTGGACCTGCGACCAGAGAAAGACAAAAAACTTTTATTCAAGGCTACATATTTGCGCTTGGTTAATTTTTGACTACTCTCAAATGCTTAAAGCTCCATTCCAAGGCGCTGCTGCATTGATTACAGCCCCATATAATTTACCCTTTTTGTGGCTTAATACACTTTGACATTTTCGTTGGCAACACCAGTCAGGTGGCAAACCGAGAAAACGAGAAACAGAAAAAAAAAACAATTAAACGTAACGCCCGACTGCGCTGCGGTGGGAAAGGGGCCGAAACTGTTGGCCTGGCCTGGCCTGGCCCACTGTTGTGGCCGTCCAAGAGAGCAGCCAAGATCAAACTTTGTTGCACCTAATCAAAATGTAATTTGCTATTTTGGTGGCTTTGTAAACATTTTCATAAGCAAATCAACGGGGCGCACCAAGCAACTTCGCGCAGCTCGGCTCCAGCTCAGAGACGTCCTCGGCTCCATTTGACTAATTAATTTTCTCAACTTTCTTGCAGACGGAAAATGATGAAAATGCGGGTATCTGCGGCTTATTAGTTTTCGCAGCTAGCAAAAAACTTTTTTTTTTTGGCTTACATGTTAATTTTCGAGTTTGCTTGTGGATTTGTTCATTTCTCATTTGTCAAGGGGCTTTGGTAAATCCACTCAAGTTTACTTTATTATTGCATAGCTCTGAGTAATCAAAAAATTTGCTGTTTTTCGACATTTAGAAATGAGCCATAAGTTAGTTACATATATTTCTATTCTATAGAGGAAGCCCTCTATTATAAAATCAATTCATGAAGCTAAATGTTAGAATTTAGTCGACTCATCAAATTTGATGGTAAAAAATATGTAAAGATAACCATATATGATGTAAGTTAATATTGAGATAAATTAAATGACATTGCGATAATAATGATCATGAAATGTATATATCGAAGAATAAAATTCTATTTGAGTGTTATGAGATGTGTTTATTTTCATCAATCACTGCGTTCACTGCGTTTCTTTTTATACATATCTGCATATATTCTTAAGGTGCTCATATTGGTTTAGATCATTATGTTTTTATAGCATTATGCAGTTTGCAAGTTATATGTACACTAACGAGCAAAACTGTAACACGAATTCAATGTAGTAATGTAGTAATGAAACCCTATTATGTCCCCCCAGTGGAATGATGGAGTTGTGGAGAGGACTAAGGAGTCTGTCACAGGATTCCAGTTGAAATGGCGCGACGATACACAAAAAGTATGCTAAATCGTATTATTGAATAAAAAGAAATCAAAAGGGATGTAGATCCATTATTCAAAACTGTAACATATGACTATTTTAACATTTTTTGTTCGCATTTCTCTTCCAGCCAACCGAATGAGTTAAAATATTTAGAAAATTGAGCTAAAATACTGTACTCGCAAATCAAGACTAAGATCGTAATCATCCATAAAGTAGAAGCGAAAATACAGACCTTTGAAGCTACTACATTGAATTCGTGTTACAGTTTTGCTCGTCAGTGTATAGGAGTATGTGACAGATTTCTAAGACTTTAATCTTAAGCTTGAATGATGTAATTTTTATTTCATTTAACATAGAAGAAGTACCAAATAAGTGTAACATTTACAAATTTCCCTATAACATCATAATTCAATTTCAATAGAAAATAATTTTTTTTTAATAATTTACGGACCTTTTCATTAATTTTAATTTGATAAATTAAATCTAATAAATCATTTTTTTTTTTAATAATTGTTTTTTTTTATTACTTTTTCACTTGTTGCACATTATATTATAATTTTATATCAAGTAATAGCATAGTTCAGAGCTGAACTCGAGTTATCTTCAACTAAAGTTTTTTATTCTGTTTAGTTATTAAGTCATACGGGAATATAATAACCCCTTTGTGGGCTGTGTCTTCTATAAACTCTGCCCTTATGGTTCAACTAAAGTGCTATAAATCATTTTAGCTATTCAAATTGATATGGACTAATGCATTTATTTCATTTTCCAATAATCGAACAATAATAATATCAATCTATTTATTACACAAAGGTCAACAGTCTGTTCGACAATTGGAAACGTAATCTAAGCTATCGATCTCGCTGGGCACTTAATTTTAGCCAGCTCGAATTATTTATATCCAGCTGACACTTCATTGTCATAGGGCCAATATTAATTTTAGTGCCAGGCCATTGCAAACCTAATTGGCAGTTTCTGTGGCTGTGAAAAGACGTTTAGCATTCGCTATATTCGTGTCTGCTTCGCTTAAGCAATCCAATTTGTTGACTCTCTTTTCCGCCTTCGTTAGCGCGCAGTCACACAATATTGACGTTGACAATTAAATGCTAGAAATTATTTGATTACCATCCGTTTTTCTAACCAAACCAGCTCGACGTCTCGAAAAAGTTTCGCTTTTCTTTCACCGCACGAAAAGTGAAATAAAAATACCTTAGTAAGTTTTATCTCTCTGCACGTGTGTTGTTATTATTATTATTGTTGTTGTTGTTGTTGTTGTTGTTGTAGGTTTAGGTGAGATTATGCATGAAAGCGTCGCTTTGTGCCCAGAATAATTAGTAGTGTGTGTGGAGAGGGAGGGGGGTAGGGTAAGGTCTTTACAATTGTCAGTACAATAAGAGGTGCGTGTGGCTGCCAACTAATCGATTTTCAAAGTGGTTTTTAGATAGCGACTATCTGTTGGTGCCTGATTATATGCGAAATGCGTGCTAACAACAATTTCATTTGTTGAAAATTCAAATATGCGGTGGCAAGCCAGGCCGCAGAAACTGTCGCGCGGATTTGTATTGGGACTCGGAATTGGGTTTGAGTTCGAACTTGTTGTTGTTGTTGGTGTTGAATTTCATTTGCACATTATATTCAATTTTTCATGCTATGCATTGCCACTGACTGAACTCAAGAGGTGGTTGCGGTTGTATGTTGTTGCTTTTTCTGTTTTTTTGATGAATTCATTCACGTACAATTTTCAACGATAACGACCACAGCAACGGCTACGGCAACGGCTACGGCAACGGCAATGGCTGCGATACAAGCAACAGCAACAGCTACGACATCGGACGGCAATTCTGTTGACCGTTAAGCCAACTCCAAGTGCCAAGCTTCGAGTTTCAAGCTCCAAGTTCCAAGTACCTTCCTGTACTTTTGTGCTGCTCATTTCGCATTCAATGAGCGGCGCATCCATCGAACGAAAGCCGAGTCGAGCCAAACAATTTCAATACGCACCGGCGAAAAATAATATAGAAAAAGCACAACAAAAACAACAACAACAAAATGGTAAATGAAAGTGCCCTCAAAATGTTTTCTAAATTTGTGCGCTTGGCCCGAAGTCTTTTGGGTTGGGCCAACGGCTGCTTGACCATGCCCATCTCTATATCTATATCTGGCTGATTTAATTGTGTCGCATTGCAATGAATATCTAGAGAGAACTTGAGCTCCGAGCCGAAAACTCGTCTTGCGTCTTTCGTCTTTCAATTAGCGAAAGTCTGCCGCGAGAAGCCTTCCATTGATATGCATATTAATCGTTCTACAAAAAGAAAAAGTTGTCAACGACGTCATTTAATTGATGTCCATTTTTAATTTCGTAGCATCTTATGGCCCGGCCAATAACCAATAAGAAACAACAAAATAAATAAAACATAATCAACCAAAATATACCGAACAAAGCCTATCGAACAGAAATATACAAAAAAAAAAAAAAGCAAGAGACGAAAAATAAACAAAGAGACGCCGGCCAGGTGGAAGTGGACGCATCACAAGCCACTCTCGAACAGGAAGGGAAAGCTGTAGACGAACGTGTTACTTTGTAAGCAGCTGTATGTCTAGATGTGTGTGTGTGTGTTGTGTGTGTGTGTGTGGTGTGTGTGTGTGTGTGTCTTTGTAACTCAGTTTATGTGGGGCTTGCTCGCAGCTTCGAAAAAAAAGCAAAAGTCTGATGTGGCCTCTACATGAGCATTACGGCAAGAAATTGACATTCTTGGCCTCCTCGCTCACACGAGCACACACAGTGCAGGCAATTCGAATAAGTAAATACAACAAATACAACAACTTAAATACCAAAAACTGGCTACAGGCACTTTCTCTTTCTTTCACTGCCGATAACGGCAGCAGCAACAACAACAACGGCGACAACGACAACAGGTAACAACAACAACAACAACATTAACCAAAAGGGAAGCAGAAAATCAACGACTGACATCCACAACAAACACAAATACAAAAAAAAATAAATAGACCAATTGCTCTTATTACAATTGTTGTTGCAGCCTTCAGGCAATTTATAATTTAAGCATACACACACACACACACACATGGCCGCTCATACATATATTTATTAGATTCTGGGAAGAGATTCAGTTCAAGTCTTTTTTGGTAATTGACACTCTGAATGCAATAAAACGGGGCGCCAGGGACCGCGTAGGCGTCACAGCTGACTGCTGTGCTGGGTGGGCGTGGCTACAGCATTAACAAAATGCCATTTATGCTCATAAAACTGTCAAGCTGAAGTGTCGGCAACAAGACAAAAATATGATAGAAGATGAAGCGAGCGATGCGCAGAGCGCATTGAATGGCCATATCAATGTCAGATCAAAATCAGCTCTGACAATGCAAACAACGACATGTCTGACTCTGCTTCCATGCCAAGTAACTAAACACCTTTCCGGCTTTGTAGATAACAAGAAGAATTGTCTAATGCGGACCGCAGCACGGTCTGTCAATCAAGACGCAATAATTTAAATTAATTCTCCAAAGTAGCCTTTAATCTTTCCACTCTAAGCAATGCGAGCAATTTGCTGTGGAAGACAACTCTCTAGCAGCCCAAGATTAATTCAATCTAGCAGCCTTTACTTTCATAATTTGGCAATCAAAGCGGAATTTCATGGCTGCGAAAGGTTTTTTTTTTCTTTCTAGGAATCGCCGAGTTTGCGTCGCATTGTTAGCTTTCCATTAACAATGATTCATCTGTTTGTTATGTTGTTACTAATATTTGGCAGATAACACTGGGACAGACTGTCCGATTTATTGTCTTAGTTTGTTTATTTATGTAAATTGCCTTAATTCGTGTTGTGCCATCGAATCACAAAAGCTTTTCAATTATCTGCATTTCATTTATGTAGCTGTGGCCTCTGATTGCCCGATACGTTTTTCTACTCTCCGGAACCTGCACATATTCCGGCTTATCTCATTCAATCACAAAATTTAATAAATATGCAAATTTGCAGCGCTTAAGCTTAACTGAAAGTTATTGATTTTCATTGAAGGTGCTGCTACTGCGATTAACTAGTGGCAAAGTGTCTGTCAAGCATGCCAGACACAAACACAATGCGCATACGTGTCGTATGCGTGTTTTCCAACTCTCCCGCGATACAATTGACGAGCTGTAATTGCCAGTTTGTCATTGAGTTGGCATTAGAGATAGTTAGTTTTTGGCACTCGAGCAATTGTTAACGGACGGCCAGACATCGATTGTGTAATAAAAAGTGTTTCCAGCATGAATAAATTCACTTTCAGCGACATTTCGGAATTATGCAAGCGGCTAACACATTCATTAAAAAACACTTTCTTTTCACGCGCACACACACAGAAACACTTAGCACTGTGTTTCGTGTGCTGTGCATTAAATAATGTCATTTGAATTAACACCAAAAAGCCAACGGGCTCAGCCCCTCCTCAACAGCCGCAACGGCCGACCAAGCCATTAGCATAACCTGTGCTTGTTTATTTTGTAGCATACTTTCGGGCGGCTCTCGAAAATGACGCGAGCGTCTTGAGTTGTTGGTCATGTTAACAAGGCTGGCATTTGCATTAAAGCTGAATGGATACACAAACCGGAAACACTCTGTCCAGCCTGCTGCCTGTCTGTAGCTGAAGCTAAAGCGATTCGGACTCGGACTCGGACTCGGACTCTGAGCGGCCTTAGGGACAGTACTTAAAGCTGGGCATTTACATATTAAGCACTCAGGGTAAACACTTTGAGAACACTTTGAAACACACAAAAAATATAAATAATCCTTATTCATATTGTACTTAATGTATTCAATTAAATTTTCGCCCGCATTAACTCGCCAAATTTGATTAGATGATATTTTGTACGCCGGTCTTTTAAATTTCTAAACAGTCTTGACTTTCCGTGAACTTCTGCTCATTCACACGCATTCCGGTTCTGATTCGGAATCTAATTTGCATTTGTAAATGCAAATGAATCTCAAGTCCGGCGAGGTCAAACGACTTGAATATCTGACAGCTGTTGGGCCTGTTCCTTGCCTTGTTTTCCTATAATTGGATAGCGTTTGGCTCTGCTCCGATGCATTTCGCATGCCGCATCGAGTTTCGAGTCGAGAGGCATGCAGTGAAATGATTACAAGCGGCGAGCGAGGAGCAGCGTTGGGGACTTTTACTTTTCCGTGAAATCAAATGTCAAACACACATTGTTGGATGTTGGCGAACCGGACAAGGGCAAGACACAGGCTAACCTTGACAGACCTCTAATGCTGACGCAGACCCCGCACTGACCCCGCTTACGGCTCTCGGAGCTCGTTTTATTTTACCTGCTGCTGCTTTTACCTTTAGTGATGTTACGCTTCTTTTGCTTCTTATTGCCCTGGGCTGCGGGCTGAACTGGAATCTTGAAGGACTTGTAGGCACTGGGCTTCGATGTGGGCGCCGGACAGGGCAGGGACATGGCTGACCCGTCTGACACCGGTTACGGTTGCTTGTCCTGGCCGCCAACTCAACTTCCGGACCCAAATTCAATTTTCGTCGCATTTTATTTTGATTTCAATTCAATTTTGCCAGCGTTTAGGAACGGTAAACAATAATTAGATGCGCCGTCGACTGATCTCCGCATACACTTACAATATGCCCCACATCCCTGAGATGCAACCCTCAGATCTGCCCCACCCCCAATCACTTACATACATTGGTTAGTTTGTGGTCTGCCGTCTCGGTGAGCCCGCTTCGATTTGCCCAAAGTGCAGAGTCAGTAAAATTAAATTGGATTTTCATTGTGACGAACTAGACAAGGCCGTTTACCAGCAGCAGTGCTGGCCTTGCGGTCAGCCGAACTACTCGGAATGCTTTTGCCTCAATTGCCGTAAACTCTCACTACTTTACGGCTTTAAGCTGATGCCGTAATGCTGCACACCACTCCCAACTGTCACGCGGGCTAATGTTTTTTTAAACGATGCCGCCGCCGGCAGCTGCCGCACAATGGGATGATAATTGAAAGTTTGCGGTGAGAATTTACAGGCTTGCGATTGCAAAGAGTCGACTTTGAATAGTTCGGTAAAACGAGCTTCACTTTTCTTCTTCCACTTCCATTTTTTGCTCGCAGTTGTGTTTACAAATTGATTGATCTCTTGGCAATGCAGTCGATTTATATACGTCACTAAACAATTTTTGTATATACATTACAATTTCTGTTCAAGCTGTCGCTCGATATTGTTTGAGCACCATCAATTTCTTTCGATAATCCCAGCATTGTGCGATAGGCAGCTCCTTGTGGAATTGAGAATTGAGCAATTGCATGGAAACGCAATTATTCTGTGTACTGACTGTGCGCCCCGGCAATAATTATTATTGATCGCACTTCAATTTGTTGTGCATTTTCTTTTTATTTATTTTTTTTTATGCCTCGCTTACAATAAAATCCATTTACCAACCCGGCAACGCCGGCGACGACATCAGCGATTGTTGATGATTTTACAAATGCGCTTAATGACATTGCGTTGCCATTTGGCAGTCCTCTTGCCAAACCAGACCAACCCAGACCAGACTGTCTGCCAGCTAGGGAAGCCTGTTAGCCAGGCCAAGTACAACAAATATTTGCTTAAACGCTCTGCGCTCAGCGCTCTGCGGATTGTGATTGAAGCTTAATGCATATGAAATGGTAATTACGCGTACGCCTTATTGTGCAGCGGAAGCAAGCTCCACAACTTATTGTCGCTCATTTATCTTATTAATAGCCCGACGGGTGTAGGCGGCGCACAATTTATCAAGCAGCTGGATAGAAAAAGCTGCGCTCTTCGCCAATTCAATCGGAGATGTCGCTGCGTTTGTCATCTCCATAATAAACTTCGGGCCATTGACTGTGCGTCTGCCGCTGAAGGATGAACAACACAAAGTAGGCAACAGTTTGACAGTTGCCAGAGCTCGCGCATAGTCTAGACGATATAATTGTGGCCAACATATCGTGTGTTCGCCTCTGCCTAGTAGTCTAGTAGGCCTGCTCGGGCAACGGCTAATGGCATTTTTAGCGCCAACTCAGGTCAACTGCAATAAATCAGCAAGTCGAATGGCAAAGCTTTACTTTCCACCTGCCTTTTAAATCACACGGTGTCATGGCAAAGCCCGACTGCAGCTCCAACTCCGACTCCGACTCCGACTCCGATTCCGATTCCGATTCCATTTATGATGAGGGTCTCTGCAAAGTATGCAACAGTACAAGTAGTTCCCACTAGACTAGCCGCACATTGGGGTCAGCACGAACATGTTGGACCCCAACGGAGCTTAATACGTATTTACTTATTTATTTCGACTGTCCAACGTCCGCCTGTCACGTACAAGAGTCGCAACTTGATTTATAAACATTTACATAACTAGAATTTTTTTTTTTTATATTCAGATGTTTTCTTTCTATCTCTGACATCTTTTTTTTTTGTATTGTATTTTGTATTGTCTAAGCTTTGCGCTGTTGCACGTTGCCCAATTAGACGCAGCAATAAATTGCTCAGCAATTTGAGGCAAGCCGGAAATAAAGACCGGCTAGTGTTTCTCTGGCTCTGCAGTGCCGTTAATTAAAAAGTTTTCATACAACTTAATTGAAATAGATCTCGATTGGAGTTTTTATTGATATTTTGCTTACGCTGACGTTTGCCGTTTGCCGTTTGCCGTTTGCTATTGCTCGAAATGAAACTAAATAATTAGTTTGCTGGCCTCTTTTGGGTAAACTTTTCGGCATTTCAAGTGGCGAAGTTGCTTACCAGACTGTTTGCCAACAGCTCGAGTGGCAGCAACAGAACCAGAAGCAGCAACAACAGCAGCAGGAGCAGCAGCACTCTGAAATGCCAGCATTCGAAATGCCAAAACTTAACACATTATGAGAATTTTGGCTCTTTAGGCGAATGCATTTGACATTTCGGTGTATGGTATTTTATTGGGACAACACAGCTGTTACACAAGTTTAAAACGAACTGCTCAAGCATCGCTTGTATCAACAATGTATTAAGAGTCCACTGCCAGGGGCCATGTAAAGCGCATAAATAATGCTGCAAACTTTTTGTCACTCGAGGCGCAACCCTTGCTGATAAGGCCAACACAAGCAGCCCAGCAGTCGGGGCAGGCCAATAACAAAATCAATATGAATTTGGCCTACTCCTTGGAAGCAACGGCATTGCCATTGACTTTAAAGAGCGAATGGCAAAGGCAAGCAAGCACTCAATGCAACTGGCAAATACTCTAACGAATATGTAGCACTCAATTGATGTAGCCGTCAAATATTTACCCCAACTAGTTAATCTATCAGAGCAGACGAATAGAGAGCTCTGTGAGGCGCCTGCCTCGGACTATAAGCCCTGTTAAGGAGTTGGCCATGTGACGGCCGTCAAAGGAAAATGTTGTTTTCCAACTTTTTCGCAGGAAGTTTTGAACGTGGCGCAGCTGCGGCTGGGCGGCTCCTGCGGCGCTTGTTATTGTTGTTATTTACGATTAAAGTTAGCCGTGCTACGCCGTGCCATCCTCCATGCCGTACCACACTGCAAGTATCGTAAACAGCTTGTGGCCACTTGAATGGGATTTTTCTTGCAGTTTGCGATTTGCGATTTGCATGCTGCAGTCGGAGATTGCAACATCGATTGGCTTTGCCAAGTTTATGGGCGACCGCAGCAATTTCCATTTTCATTGGCCGTTCGCCAGTCGTAATAGGCTCTATTTGCAATTAAATCTATTCAATTGCCACGCGAATGTTTAATTGTAGCGCCAATTCGTTGCACAAACACAACCAAACAGAGAAACACATGCAGTGCGTTTTTCGCATGTCTAATGCAAGTAATCAGCATTAAGCCATGTTTAGGCAGGCGACAGCCACCGAAACCGAAACCACAGGCCCATTGTATTTGTGGGTCAACCTGCGGCACACACGTGCGCGTGCGAGCGGGGCATCGCGGCAGCTGCTGCTGTCACATTTGCATAATTTCATTTGCAACAGATGCGGAGGCCAATTGCCGCAGCAGTCCACACATTTCCATTTCCATTAACATTGCGATGCCTAATTCTTCCCCTCTTCCACTCACTGCCAGGACCTCTACGTATGAGGAGCAGCGCAGGTTTTTGTAAACAAAATTATATTTAACTGTTGATTTGCCATGTCAGCGTCGAACGGTATGCGATCCTTCATTCCACTCACATATTTATATAAATATTCATCACTTAATATCTAGGGCTATATAAATAGTAGAGCTCATAAAAAGAAAGAGAGATAGAGAGAGCGAAAGAGAGAGAGAGGTGAGCGACATATGCCTGGGATGACAGCCGGAAGCTCTTTCATTAATTAAGTTCGAATTCCTCTTTTTTGCATGCTGCGTTCGACGTTCACTCGCATGCAGCACGCAGCGCTCAGTGGCGGCGAGTGCGAGAGGGTCTGAAAGAGAGAGAGAGAGCAAGAGAACTGCCTCTCAGGGACCCGGACAGGAGCATCACGATGACACAGCCACAAACAGACTCAATCTTGTTGAGTAAGCGCCACTAATTTGTTTTTTTTTCCATCTTCTGCTTCTTCTTCTTCTTCAGGCAGCCCTCTCACATTACGCCTCTTTCGCCTTTGTTGAGGCTGAGGCTGCTGCGTCGATGGCATGCATAATTTATTGACCTAAAATTTGCATCGAGTTCTGCTTGCACGTATATGAGGCTGAAAGCCTCACTATTGGCCCAGCTTAATAGACGGCCAGCAACAAATACCCTTTTAATAAGCATGCGAGCTGCTGCAAGGAGCCTGTCCTCCTAGTATCATCTAATGATGGCCTGGCGGCAACTAGCCTCAAGAGTCCTCTGCTCAAACTCAAACCTTGCCATGCAATTTAGCCATTAAAAATCATTAGCAAAGGTATTTTGTGTCCGCCTGCCTAGAGCTGCCTGTAGCCGAGATGCCGGTGCAGTAACATTTTTGGCTGGCAACGTTGCCACAGCTGCATGCTGCATACTTTATGGCTCCAGCCAAGCATTTTTATTAAACGAGGAGGCAGCAGGCACTGGCATCATTGCAACGTCTTTAGAAGCTTCCCATTGTGTGGCAAATACTGCATGCTGGCATCAAGGACTGTCATGCAGGTGGTTAACCTATCAGCACCATCTCTTCCGAGATCGAGATAATGTCCACCGGGTATAATGTTATAGAATTCACGAAAATGAAGCATGCAAAGAGTGGTATGCATGGGATGGATGATCAATTGAAATAGATGAGGCAGAGTGAATTTACTAGGAACAAATAGAAACAAAGGATGCGGAAGCTGGAAGCAAACATTGAATCGAAGAAGAATCGGAGAAGGAGAGACTAAGCTACAAAAATAATAAATCTGCTGTTATATATGGGATTCTGTATCTATTTTTTTGTTTTTCGCTGAGGTAGGTAAAGATGATTTATGCACCGTCAATCAGGTCGAAAATTTGGCTGGAGTATCGGACTGCATGACTGCTTACCCACTGAAAAACCTTCTCCATTAGAGCTCAAATTCCGCCTGCCAACCAGGAGCTATCCCGCATTAACCTTGAGGGCAGTGACCTCGAATATGCTCTATCTAAGCGTTACCCTCTCAATGACAAGACCTTTATTTTTTATTTATTGGCAAATGTGAATTAAGCACAAGGTGACGATGAAAGGAATGATATAAGCGCATCTCTTGATGGGGAACTATAAAAATTGAATATGTATACATTTATATCGTATGCCAAAGGATAGTTGTGTGCATCAGATGGATAAACACAATAAAATGCCTAATAGAACTCACAACAAAGTTGCCAACGCATTTGCAGTCAGGCGCAACTCTTAACTCGGCGTGAAATTAAGCCGAAAAGTTTGCGTGTAAATCGAATTAGGCAACACAGAAGAGAGAAAACTGCAACTGTGGATAATTATAAATTCAGCGAACCACAGAGCCGCAAAATTTTGTAATTCGAAGTGCAGTTCGCACCACATCCGGCCGCCGTCGCCGCCGTCGCCGCTGCCATTGCATAGTTTGCGCTAATTTTTGATTTTTTGTTGGTTTCCATAGAGAATGCATTGCATATAAATATATGCATGTATACAATGGCCATACTAATTGTGTAAAAATGATGAAATGTTTAACAAATATTTTGTTTTCTAATTATGTGTGGCTATTTGGGCCGCAAAAATGCAATTAGCCGTGAGCGAAATTAACTGAAATATGAATGCGGCCAGCATGCATGCGTCGTAACAGCCAGAAGCCTCAGGCACATCAAATACAGATAAAAGAAAAAGAAAAAAAATGGAAATTCGTCATATCACGCATACGCCAGGTGAGTCGATTTTAAATTGAACAATGCCAGAACTTTAGCCTGACAATTGATGGCTGCGTTGTCTTTGACAGCACTGAACGTCAAATTGTTGTTTTGATGAGGGTTCAATATTTTCCACGCCATTGAAAGCACACTTGTTGCTCACCCACGCAGCCACACGCCGGCACGCAGGCACTCTGACCCTCTGCGCTATCAAATTGATAAACAAACAAGACGCTAAACTAGGCTGGCGCACAAATTAATTGAAAGGACTGTGTCCGGTTCCTGGACAATGTCACCTCGCTGTCGGACGCAAAATTAAAAAGAAATTGACGCAATCTTTAACTTCCTTCAAGTTCCAGGTTCACCCGGAAATGCTTTGACCGACCGAACACCGACATGCGTTGGAACATGTTAACCTGCAAAATAAAAGTAATTTAATTAGTTTTTAGCCAGCGCAAGTAATTTCCTTCTCGGTCCTCCTTGTGCGAGAGGCATGCACAACTTTTATTGTCGCTGTTGGGCAACGGCTCCAGCTCCTAGGCTCCATATCCTTTTGTTCCCACAGCTCCTTCGGCTCGCATAATTGTCGCATTTGCTGTGCGCTCTGTTCGCATCTGAATCCCTATTCTTTCACTCACTGCCTTCACATCTTTCTCTGTGCTGGCTTTTGTCACCTGTGCGTGTGAATGCCTCAAATACTTGTGTGCGATTTCAATGCATTTGCGTGAATACGCAAAACTTGAACTACTTATTTACCCACGCACAACATAAAGCTGTCAACGTAAATGTGTGTGTGTGTCCTCCCTCTCCCTCTCTCTCTCTCTCTCTTTCTGTGACCTGTGCAGTTATTTATGTACATAGAGGCAAACATCTTCTTAGGACAACATTCTGAATAATTTGCCTTTGGAAAACTGTACTAAGGAAATAGAAAAACTTATTCAAAATGAATCGTCTGCATTGGTAAATGCTCCAAGACAAATAATATGTTCACTCAGCACTCAGAACTCAGCACTCAGCACTCGACACTCGACTGTCAACACTCAACTCTCTTCAGGGTTCAACGCATTTAATATGCAACATTTGTGCGCAGCTTAGCCGACTTATTTATTCATTATTCATGTGGATGGCTGTTCAACTCGTTCGATCAATTATGCAATCTTCAAAATACACTAAAAATTCCCACAGCACAAATTTCACACCGATAGCTTTCCTTCCTTCAATTCAAGCGCCGACACACACACACTCACACACAATCGGATTTATTCATTATCAATTCATTAAGTTACGGACATTCAGCTGCTCATTGCGAGCAGAAAACTTTATTCGCAAACGGAAAATTTTAATAAAAATTCTTACGTTAAATTACGCTCAACAATCAATATGTGCCACGCCCTTGCCCACGCCCACAGCCACACCCCCACCCAGTCGTCCACAATCCACTTGTCGCTGTCATTGTCCAACTGCTCGCTTAAGTGGTGTTAAGTATTTGAAAATCTCTGCTCCTCCATGTAGCCCCGTCCATTGGCATTGCCCCTGGAATGCTCCTCTGTTGTTCTATATTTGTGCTTTGCTCTGCGGCCGCTTTTTGTTTTATTGTTTTACGACAGTTGGCCAAATACTTTGGCTTGCAAAACTTTTGCGCCTGATGGTCATTCATTTGTCCGTGATTTACGAAAGCCAACCCAACCCACCCAAGCCAACTACCCACTGCCCAGCTCAGCTCTGCTCATCTGGACCACCCATTAAGCAACTCCACTAGTATTTAGTGTTATTGATTTATTGCTCCGTTGCCACCTCAGATGTGCTCGTAGCTCTCGACAATCCCGAGCTCGCGCACTGCCTGCAAGTTCCTCACGCACAGCTCCACGGGCGTGACTATGCACAGCGGCTTCCGGTCGCTGTAGTAGGCGCTGCTAGGCGTCGCGTAGCCAACAACAGCGCGCGTGCAGCCAGCCTGACAGCTCGTCCAGGCACAGGCACTGCCAGGGATTACCCTCGATTCCGATGTGGCGCAATAGCGGCAACAGCAGTTGCTCCTTCAGTGCAGGCAGAAAGGTTGGGCAATTCTTATTAATTTCCAGTTCGGTTAGCTTGTCAAAGGTGCTTAGCAAATCATCTTCGACCTCTGTTAGTTCATTCTCACCTACAGTCAACACGCGCAGTAGAGCAAACATGCCGAATGTCCAGCGCCGTCAACTTGTTGCGACTCGATCGCAGTTCCTGCAGAAAGACCATGGAGTTGAAAGGTTGTTATTGTTGCTCAAAGAGAACAAGCTGAGAATGCTCAGAATGGAACTGCCAAAGACATTGATTGCCTAATGTTATTGTTGCTCAGGTCGAGCATCCGTAGGGTGGTCAGAACCTCGTCGGGCAATTGTTTTATTTTGTTGCTCTGTAGCTGCAGAGATTGCATGTTGATCAAGCCCCAAAAGACAGTGGTAGATATACTGCCGATCTGGTTGAGCCAAAGGTTAAGTGTCTCCAGATGATGCAGCCTATTGAATACGTAAACCCCCAGAACCTTCACATTATTGGAGGTGGGACCAGCGAACAATTGAGGTTGAATTTCATAGAGATTATTATTGGATACTTTGAGCACTCGCAGCATAGAAAATGCCCACTTCTAGCACCTCCAGCCAATTGCTGTGAAACTACAAAGAAAAGAAAGTCTCGACAGTGTCCCTCAAGTAAGATTTTGAGCATCTTGACTCACATCTCTAACATTGTTGTTGCTAATGGATTGGCATTCGAGCCAATTGTAATGTTCTCCTGCTCATTAGTGTGCAGGTCTAATAGCTTCAGGTGCTTGAGGTTCATCAAACTCTACGTCGGCTATTGAGTTGCTTGAGAAGTTCGCGTAGACAAGATTCGGCAACTGCCTCATCAGAGCGCGGTCGATGCGCAACAAGTCGTTGGGGCTGACATCCAAGCTGAGCAAGGTCGCGTTGTTCGCAAAGTGCTTTCCCCGCAGCTCCTCGAGTTGACAGTGGGACAAATTGAGTCGCTGCACCGAAGCTAAATCCTTGAACCCACTCCTGCCCAGCGTCAAGCCACCAGACTGTGACAGCTCCAATTCACGCAGCTTGGATAGCTTGGGTAGCGAGCTATTATCACCTTCACAGCCATTGTGCTCGTTGACAATATTCACGCTTTGCCAATCCTCTTCAATATGCTGACTCAACTGCTCAAAGTTCTCGACATCACGGCAGACATAGTTCTGATGTGCAATATGTTCGCATTCCCAAACTTTCTTTCCTCGCATCTCACAGAACCCGTACCAATTCCGGCAACATCTGAACTACAACTAAGTCGCTCTTCAATTGACGTGCAGTGCGTAGCTTTGTTTATTTTTAGGCGCCTAACTTGTTTTGGAGCATTCCGAGCCCGAAGAACTGCTAGATAGCAAGCAGGTTTGCATGCGAGGGAATCACATTGTCAACTAATTCGATTTTGGCATATTTAACATTACTTTTGTATGCTATCTCTCTCCCGGTACATTATTTAATTAATCAATATTAATTTTATTCAAAAAGAGAAATGAAAAATTTTTCTTCTACGTCTTCTATAATTATTATAAAAGTTTTTTCTACAGTCTGTTGTCTGAGGAATATTTCACTTGTTAGGCATGAACTGAATGAATCTCAACAAAATCAGTTTAAAATAAAAAATAAATAAACAAAAATAGGGAAGCCACAAATCAACTGCCACAACAACACGGGTCTATCTTCATTTCATATTTATAATTGGTTTTGCGTGTTTATAAATAAAATATACTTCGTTCTTTGTTTAAGCAAATCGTTCTACTCGAGTATTTTATTTAAATTCATTTAACAAAATATAAACAGTACATGGATCGACATCGATGTGCACGTAATTATGCTACTCTTTGATTGTTAATGAATTTTGTGATGTACATATATAAATATATAACTAAATTCATTAACAGTAACTTGTTCCGTACAGGTAAATACTTTCAAGATATTTATCTTAAGTATTCTGCAGTATAGACATAAATATATAAATATATATATACACACATATATAATCTGTATTTATATTAAATATATTAAGACACATAAAATAGTTAAAGTACATTTTACACCCTGTCTAGATTTGATTCGGTTTTTGTTTACGCGATTTTTCATATAATAAATATAGTTATTTTTCATTATTAATTAACATTCAGACAGCGATTCGTCGCTGAATATCTATATTCTTTCTTTTCTTTTCTTGCTCCTTTCGATACATTTGACATTTATATATAAATAAATATAAATATATTACTCATTATTTTTTCTTATTATTACATTTAAGACTGTGATTCGTCGTTGAATACATATATCTCTAACGATAAACACATATAGTTCCTTTTTTTTTCATTTACCCTCGACTGAAACTAACTTTTTATCTATAAGTAAAGTTCTTGTATTTTTGTATTTTCCTTCTCTTGAAATTTATTTGCTGCTCTTTTCTATATCTATGTATATAGAAAAATAATTATAAAAATAAAGATTATATGTATATATATATATATATATATATAAATATTATAATACACAACCCAATAACAGTGTGATTCAATAAGGAAATAAAAGAAACAATTACATTTAAGATGTATCCTGAGTTTAACAAAAATTTGCAATAGTTTTGGAATCACCTCTAGCGACTCTTGTTGAAATCAATTAAATATGATTTAGGTGCTTGAAATGCGATTGCTTTGGCCATAGCGGACTAGTATGCGATCGTTCACAGGGTTTCGATAGTCAATTTCACACTACATTGGGGTCACATCAATCGTACAAAAATTCACAAACAGCTAGAACATTCCAGGAGTATCCCTTTCGCGATTGCCGGACTTCTCAAAGAACATGGCATCCTAAAAGAAACCAAATTTAATGGTTAGACAAAATTAAATCAAAATATTTAGCATAGTCAAATATGTAAGTGTTATCTACGTTGGGGCTTTTTGCCTTAAACGATTCCTGTAATAAATCAACTCTTGAATTAAAGCGGATGCAATGAATTCTGTGTGATTTAATATCTGGCTGTGGGATTGAATAACAAAAGCGGTTGCTTACAATGAGGAACGTGGCGCCCAGCAGCACGGCTTTCATGCGAACATCCAAATCCAGTGGGAAGGTGATGCCAAAGAAGTCGGCGTCCGTAAAGATTTCGCGTGCCAGACCGGACCATTGCTTCGATATTTTTCCCACCTTCGCTCCAGTTAGGGAGACAATCTGTATTGCAAATATAATTATTAACAAGTCCATTATCTATCGAGTTTCAAACTAAAACTCTTACATTGAACTCGACGTCGCCACAGAGCGAGAACGTGCAGAAGGGACCCTCAATGCGAAGCACCGTATCGCCAAGGTGATTCAAAATGCGAAAAGACGGAGAACAAATGGACCACTCTTGTTCAATAGATCCAATAACATTGCCAGGTGGTGCAGAGACTTCCAGTTTCTGTAGGCAGCAGGGAAAGCAGCAAGACGAGCAGGCCAATGGACGATTCAAGTGAATGACCTCTTGCTGGAAATTGTCGAAAATTTTCATATCGAAGGGCCGTGATGGACCACACATGTTGCGTGTGCAGCAATCATTCTCCTCCACCGCGTAATAGACCTTCTGGCCAAGCGCGTTTTTGATTGAGAACTTGTTATTGGTTTCGAAGCCAGTGAACGCCTCAAGCAGCTCCACTTTCTGTTTAACTAAAAGTTGGTCTATACTCGTAAGGTACTCCAATCCGCGCGGACAGTTCGGAATGCCTGAGGGTATACTCATCCAGTCGCCTATTGGGAAATGGAAAAATCGAAATCGAAAATGAAAATATGAAAAACAACACACCATCAATCCGGCTACTCTGAGCGCTCTTTCAAAATCACATCAACATGTGTGGCATGCATGCCCCGACCGCCCACAAAAGCGTGTCAATTGGTCAATGTCGCTGTCGCTGTCGTTGTCGTTGTCGCTGTTACTGTCATCGTTTCAATTGCCCAACGTCATCAAGAACAAGCCTAATTGAAGGCATTACAATAGAGAGACCACGACCCTGGGCGGTTTATTGTGCTTTTTATGCCACTAGAGTGACTTTTTATATCTAATCTGATTGTGGCCTTAGAGGTAATATTTACGCAGATGATATTTCATCACGATGAGTCTATTATAATAGGCTCGTTTGCTTTGGTACGTCTACCTCGACAGATTTGTAAGCTGCGCGATAAGATATATTGCGCTGAACTGATTTAACCTTGATAAGCCAATCAGACTTGAAGTACGAGTAAAGGAGAACTGTTAAACGCTTTGATTTGTCTCACCTCCTGTCCTCATCGCTAATATAGAACTCGTAGCCCTTTCGCTTCGCCGACTTATTCAGTCGCATTGTGTGGCGAAACTTTTTAGGCAAGGGCTTATTAGCCTCACGGCAGACCAGCTGCTTAAGCGTCTTGGACCTCGTGCAGAAGAAGTTATACTGGCTGTACAATGAATGCCAAATGAACCGCAGCACTTTCGAGCCACTGCTGGCCCCGCCACCCGTGGCGTCCTTCTGATCACTGGACTCGTTCTTAGTCAGATCCAATGTGGACAGGTAACTGGAACTGGAGGCTGGCACTGCAGCGGTCGCTACGGCGTTTGGCGCTGACATCGCACTCAGGTTATTGCGACCGTTCGCGATGCTGCACCGAGCTGAACTGAACGTCTGCCTGAGAGAGGGCCCCCACAAGTTGACATTTGACGGCACGTCGGCTTTCAAAATTCATCGTAGTCGACATAGCCGAACGTGTCTTAAACAGCGCATTGTATTACTTTATTGGTTCAATTAAAGCAAACGGCGCTTCGTGATAAGAGCCAGCGGGTTGGCTTTGGGCTGCAATCAGCTACGAGGAAGCGCCGCGGGCTTTATCAAGGCGGAGAGTAAGCGCATTTGGTTTGTCAACAACATCTTTCAGCTGACAGAAGCGTCTTTGTGGTTTCTTTGCTTATCTGGGCAAGAGCTCATCTGGGACAGTTCAAAAACCGAACCAGCTGTGAATGTAAATGTTTACCGCTCTATTTCGGGTGCTAATAGAAAACAACTTTGTAGTCCGCCGCCACACTCTCTTTAACCACATTGCAGCAGCGCTGCATTACGTCGGCCGCGAAGCTGTGAAGCTGTGGACTTGCTATTATCACATTCACGGTGCATTGACCCTAAATGTGTATATGAAACTGGGCTATGTCTGAATGCGTTCCCTTGTCTTAATTGACTTCAATCCATTCCTATTGTGCTATACTCGATCAAAGATACTTGAGCTGTGCCCAAACCTATAAATAGACCACATGCACATGCGTTTTGTAGATTGATGTGTGTAAGTGTCAAGTCATCGCATCTACATGCGTAGCAGCCGGTCTACTTACCAGCTGGTCCTCCTGGTCCCATGCCTGGATGGGGATGGACTGGTGGCATGCCCGGCTGACTTACGATTGGCTGCTGCGGACCTGCTGGCCCTGGTGGGTATCCAAATGGTTGCGGTGGACCAGCCGGACCAGGCGGATACCCGTAAGGCTGAGCTCCGCCACCAGCTCCAAAAGGTGCTGGACCTCCATAATTGGGCTCTCCAACAGGCATTTGAGGAACTGGAGCGTAACCTCCTTGAGGTGGACCTGGAACGAATCCCTGTAAGCGCATTTACATTTATAATTCATTATCTATAATGAGGAAGCTTTTGGTTTAGCTTTGCTGTTATCTAATTATTGGTTATAAATATCAATAGAGAGGTAATTGAGAACATAAGAAAATCGATAGGAGTCTTAGATATTTCAGTTTATCTATTAAAAACTCTATGAGTCGTCGACTTACAAATATTTCTATTATCTCTACAAATCTCTCAATAGATATATTGAAAAATCAATTGATTTTTCAACATTTTGAAGAAATCATATCGGGCTTTCAATATATCTTTCAATGTATATATTATTGTTTTACTACGTTATCAAACTTATCTCAATATGCAAAATCTTATTATCAAACAATTCTTGTCATATAGCCTTCTGATTAAGTATCATGTTAAAGAGCTGTCTGATATTTATAAGAATTATATAAGAATTTATAATATCGTTATCAAAATATTTACTTGTCCAGAGATTATAGTATATGATATAAGGTGTGTGTATAGCTTGCTAGTCATACAAGCTGTAATGATACCTCTACGATATCGTATTTCGAGCCGCTGAGCTCGACGGACGAAATGGGAAAACAGTTGGCAAAGTTGAGTGGATTTTATAGAGTCTGCTTTCAGTTCTGGCATAGATTTGCCTACCTGTGTTGGGGGTAATATCTAAAATGAATATATGTAATTTAGCAAGAGTATCAAATCGAAGGCGTATCAGTAGGCGTTAACAAAGTCTGCTGATGATAGCTCAATAATTTAAAAATCTGCAAGTATAGAAAAGTAACTTAGAACCAATTAATACGTACTTCATATACCACGGTTAATAGACGTGTGAGTCCGTGTCAGACTTGAATGCAGTCGCATTTAATGACTAACTAAGTAGTGCAGCAACTAAGAGCTGATTAAGCATTGCGCACTGCACTGGACAACTATATATCTACTTTAGCTATATACAAAATATGACGTTACATTATTTTCAACATTATATCTGATTAGTCACACAATGAAGCTCGCCTACAGTGCACCTGCGACACTCTTTTGAGTAACTTATCACTTATGAAACGGATACACAAATATTACACGCAAACATAAAAGTGACGTCATAGAGTAGATATGCGTATGCTTACACGCTTATATGTATATGTATGTATTTATAGTATATCTCAATTATGTATACCAGACTTGACAACGCCCCCAAAAACTCACATAGTTAACAGGCTGAGGCTGTGGCTGGGATGGGCCGGGGGGGTAGGGTGCATTCGGCGGTGCGTATGGCGCACTTGCGGCCGGTGGATACGGAGCACCCTCGGCGGGCGGTGCATTTGGTGGATAGTAGCCTGGTGGTACATATCCGCCTTTATTGATGTTGTTCATATTCATGTCGTTGTGCGCTGTTGTTGCAGGTGGTTGGAAGCTGTGTTTCCTCGAGGAACTCTTCAGTTCGCTGTTGTTATTACAATTTATGGTGAAATGTTTTTTTGCACTTTGCATATATACTTACAATTCGCCTCTTAAACACGACTTTAAGGTATAGTCAACACTTTCTTGTTATTTTGTTGCCAGAATATCAATGAGTGTTGAGCGAGTGTGACCAGTTGATGTAACTATAAATTTCCAAATATTTTAATTCACTATCGATATATTTAGTGTGCAGTGCACTGCTTGTAAAATTATATTTACTGACTCATAGATGGCGCGATATCTTGCACGGCAGCTGCAAAACATGGTGACATAGATGGCACTTTATTGTGAATGTACTACAATTTCACAATAGATGGCGCTTTATACACATTCAATTATTGCAATGAATATTATATAAATATTATTAAATAGCTAAACATTTTTAAAATTAAAAATACATTATTGTTGGCTCTGTAATGGATGATAAATTAAAATTTATATTTCGTCAAAATTTAGCCTCGTTATGAACTTTGACCCGTACAAATCTGATGTTGAGCTAATAAATTTATTTATTGTTTCTCTTCTTTTTTTGCATACTTTATTGTTGGCAGGCAAATAAGTGTATAAAATACTGTTATCTACTTTTTGTATCAACAGAAACCGCCATTTTTTATTTATCTGCTCTTTCTTTATTCCCATTTTTTTCCTCTCAACCTAACGGCAAAAACACAGCCCACATTTTTTTTCTAATGCGCAAATTCCGTGCGAGGGTGCGAGTGCGTCAGGGTGCGGGCTGGCCGGTGCGAGTGAGTATGGGTGAGACAGCGAGAGACAGAGAAAGAAAGAGAGAGAGAGTGTGAGAGTGAGAGAGTGAAGGAGAGGGAGGCGTGTAATGCTGCAAGAGGGCTGCCGGAGAGGTTGGCGTAGTTAGCGCGCATAAAAAATGGCGGTTTCCGAGGCAGGCAAACAGAGAAAAAACCGTTGCACAAGGGCGGGGAGGAGTCGCCCTGCTGCTGTTCCTGCCCCCGCTCTGCCTGCGTAAGTGCGAGCGAGAAAGCGGCAGCCAAACAGCAAAAAAAAAACAAACTAAAAAAAAGATGTGAAAAAATGCGAGCAAAATCCACCCCATGGCAAAGGGACAGCAAACAGACGTCACTCACTCACACACACACATACACATCGTAATTACCAATACAAATGCACGTCGCAACGGAGAAATCATCATGAGCATGAGTGCCACACCCACCGCCGCCCACTCGTGGTCTTTGCTTTAGATTTCCGACTCTGGGGGCGAAAACAAAAAAATCATGCTGAAATGAGCGCCTTAATGCGCCATATAACGCGATATTAATGCTCTTGCATCTGTATGTGTGTGCGTGTGTGTGTGTGTGTGTGAGTGTGTGCCTGTGTGTGTGTGTGTGTGTGAGAGTTTTGCACATTCAATTAGTTGGCATTGCTTTTCGCATGGCAACAGCAACAAAAACTACAGCAAACAGGCGAGTCACAGAGCATTTCTGCGGTTGGCAACCGACACAAAAGCTTCAACTGAAGCGACTCCTGCCACCATTTGGCGGCAGCACTGCAGCGCGCTCCACCCACACATGACCTCGACCTCAACTCTTTGGCATGCGCTGCGCCTGCCTGTGGCGCCCGCACTGCTTCTGCTTCTGCTGCTGCAGTGCTTAAAAATCTTGAAAAATCAGGCAGCCGGCTAACGTATTGCAGCTCCAGAGGCACGCTCAATGCGGGCATCGCCCTCCTCCTGCCTCCTCCTCTCGTCCCCAACCAGCTCCGGCCGGGCCATTGTGTAACCAACTGCAGACATGAGTAGAAACAGAAGCAGCCAAGGGTGGGCGCAGGTGCCCCATCCAGTCAGCCAGTCAGCTCAACAGCCACAGGCAACTGAGATGGGCCTCATCTCTGGGCGCTGCTCATTAGCCGCTGTTTTTCGCCTTCAAACATTGAAAACTACAAATTGAGCTAAGGCAGCTTTTTGTTGTTGTTATTGTTATTTATGGCCGGGTCGATCAAATATCTGTGTATCGAAAGCTGAGCTAACTTTCAATGCCACAGCAGAGCCATAAATCAAGTGTCGAGGATCCACGCTGTACCTGAGCCAGCCAGAAGCTTCTAATGTCCGAGTTGCCAGTTGATCGATGGCTTTCGAGTTGGCTTTTTGCATTTTTATTGTGTGGCCAGCAGCCAGCAGAAGAGACCTTTGGCTCGTCCGCAGACAGAGGCAGCCGCAGCAGAAACATCTGCCAGTCGAGTGATGCTTCAGGTCTGATATGTTTCGGGTGCAAAGATATTTTGGCGCGTGTTCTAAGGAATTCGCACAAGGCACTCAAATAATTTACATTTAAGAGCAGCGAAGGAGCTGAAAGCGGCCCAAGACAACGTCAAATAAATTTAAAAAATAAATTTAAACGAATGCAATTTGAAACTGATGTTGAACAAACATCTCAAAACATTGACTGCCTGCGAAATTGTATAAAATTGTAGTTTAAGCATCAAAGTTCTTATTTGAAGTGAATATTCATTCATGTACTTATGGATTCAAGTCAAGTGTAGCTTGAATAGCTGAATGCAAAATACACTCTAAATAAAAATCCAATTATAATTGCGTTTTTTACATTTGCCAAAGAATAGTTAAACACAAATTAAAAATAAAATGAAAATTGCCATAAATTAAAAAAAAAATAATAATAAAATAAATAAGCAAATAAATTAATAAATAAGTAAACAAGTAAATAAATAAAACAAAATAATTAATTAAATAAAATATCAACAATCTTTCATTTAAATCTATTAGATCTTAACAGGAATAAATAAATAAAAAAAAAATCATTAAATAAATAAAAATAAATACAATAATAAAATACAAATATTAAGAATATTTCATTTAAATCTATTAGATCTTAACAGAGCTTATAAACCTCAACATTCTCAAATCTAGTCAATAGATTATATTAATTATGAATTATTTAACTTAAAATCATAATAAAACAAACATCATATCATACATCATATTTTTACTATCAATGGAACAAGATTTATTGGACCATCGCGATGATCTTTAAACACTCTAGAATTATTATTATACTATCATCGGCATATTAGCCTACTAAGTAGTGAAGGTTTAGTGCTAAATGCGCTTTATAGTCATGCAAAATGAGCTGAAATAGGAAATGTAATAACACTAATGTGGATAAGATTACATTAAATAAGCCAAAATGTGATTGCACTATGAAAGGGTTAATTAATAGTTAATAAATGCATTTTAGGTAGTTTCATTTATAAGATCAACACAAGAGCATTAATGAGGTAAACTTTGAAGAGAATCAAATGCAATACTTCAAGATGGAGATCATTATTGGAGCAAAGTCAAATTGGAAATAACTTTTAATCATTATAACACATGTTAAATTATTAAAACATCATTATTTTATTATATTTAATAGTTGCAACAGCAATCTTGTCCACTCCTCCAACATTCCCAACTTAACAACTTCAATGAATTCCGATTTAAACACAACTCGGAGACGTCGCAGCCAAATAAAATGCACATTGTGTTGGGTCAGGGAATGTTGCATGTGTGGGAAATGTTGCAGACGGCGCCAAAAGAAAAAAAAAGTAAAGGCAGCCACAACAAAACAAGCCTAAATGTGTCAATGCGAAGGACAACGCCAGCAACAACAACAACAACGACTGCAAATGCAGTTGGCCAGCCAACTGGCGGGCGAGTCGAGCGCAGCTGTTGATGTCCAAAAAGAGATACACGAGGTCATCTGCACATATTGGCCCCAATTCCCATGCAATCACGTAAAAGAATGACAGGAAATGCACACACACACACATACGCACCCATGCACACATACAGAGAGAGAGACGGCAGTCAACGACACCTGTGATTATGCATGGCTATGGGGGAAGTTGGTTGACCTGGGTCAGGGTTCGATTCGCTTTGGGTCGCGCTGACTCTCGCCAGGATGAAAGTGTTTTTAGCTTAATTACTTAATTAGCACTTGGGCTAGGCGTGCCGCCACCAAGGGTCAGAGCTGGCCGAAACTGGGTCAGCAGCGGCAAAGCTGGAAAAGGGCTTATGTACAGCGCAAATCTTAATGAGTTTTCATTTCATTTTACTTTATTTTCATTTGCAACCCGTTCGGTGCGTCCTTTGGTCCTTTTTGTAATTAAAAGCACAATGACCCGACCCAACGACCCTTTTTGCCGGCACGCATTTGTGCCACTCTTTGATGGGGTTGGGTTGGGGGTTGGAGCTGCGGCTGAGGTTGTGAGGCTTTCGAGCTGGCGCGCAATTAATTATCGAGTGTTGAACTTGAACTTGGCAGCCAAAGGCGAAGAGTGGGCTTTAAAGAGCGCCTTGACGCCTATCGATTTTCAAGCAGAGAGAGAAAGGGAGAGAGAAAGGGAGAGAGAGGGACGATGCAGTTCAGTCTGCTGGTCACATGTCATGGCCCAGAGATTTAAATCAAAACTGACAGCAGCACAAAGCAAAGGACTCGGACGTGCTGCTTGTGCCTTAACCCTTTCGCTACGTTTGTGGACTTTGGGCAGAACTTTGGCAGGATGCTGCCACACGGTAATTGCTTATTTAAGCGCGCGCGTTCGTCCTTTTACGGGATGCTGCCAGCATGCGCTGCACAAAAAACTCACACAAAACAAAGCAAATGCCGCGTGTAATTATTGGACGGTCCGCAGGAGGAGGGCGGCTCGAGGGGCTGAGTAGCCAGGCAGGCAGCAGCGGGCAGCTGTCTAGCCAGCCTCTGACCAGAGCCAGAACCAGGACCAGCCCGAAATGAACTGCAAATCAAACAAGAACTCAACACGAACCGCATGCGTGCATATTAAAAATGTTTTAAAATGAAATTTCGGCAGCGGCGACTCTTTTTTTTTCCTCTTTCCTTTCGGTTTTGCTTTTTTTTCCAGCGCCTCGGAAAGGGTTAAGGCTTTTGTTGTGCATCCAACTGTGAGGCGAGGTCCTGTGATCCTGCATGCCACACACACATACACGGCCATGTGTGTGCGTGTGTAAACAGGCTTGCAGCTGTCGTTATCTAGTCTGGGCTATCTCGCTGCGCTGGCACTGATTGAGCTTAGGCCAAGGGTCAGCCACGGGGTGGATCGACGAGTTGTTTGATTCGAAGTGCTTTTGGGGTTTTTACAGGCTGGCGCGTTCGCAGTCGCTATCGCCTGTCGATAGACAATCTAGCTGGAGGTACGGAATAAATCATGCAACGTCTGTTAACAACTCAATAATAATAACAATTGCAGAAAAAGTTGCTGCCTGAGCTGTGGCCATAAATTATAACGGGTTTGCCGTTTGGTGGGCATGAACAAAACACACACGATGGAAATATGTTGAAACATTTTTCAATTTTAATGACACCAAATGAACGCAGCAGCAGCAGCAGCAGCAGCAGTGCATGTGCTTGAGAATTCGCGCTTGCCAACAACAACTAGAAATAACAGAAATTATTGTCAATAATTACAATGCGGCCTGGGCTGGTCTTTGACGCGTTTGACAGACGGTTGGAGTTAAAAAGCGTGTGAGTTGTTCGGCCTCAGGTGCCATACAGCACAGAGGCGCAGCTCTAATCTCTGCAAAAAGGGGTTGCAAAAGGTTTCCAGCACAGGCTAGCCTTTGCCTATCCCAATGTCGCAGATTATCAGCCATTGATATGTACATATATGTATCCATCGATTACAAGGCTTAACTTCAAAGCAAAGTATGATAACTTCTCTTTATAAGACCTGAAAGCAGTTGCAGTTAAGTAAAATATTAAATTGGCATATAAACAACATCCGTTTATTGACTTGACTTTTCGACTTTCAGCTTATGAAAAGCTTAGACGCTCAGCTTAATTATCAGCCATAAATTTCGGCTCTGAGCTAGAGATGCGAAGCCATTGATTGTGGCTCCACTTAATTGTTTCTCCCATTGAGAAATAACTGATCAGCTCAATAGCATTAATGGAAAAACATTTTTTCTTTTGTTTTTCAAGCATTGCGTGGATGTTAAGACATTTTTTTTTTTTTTTGATTATAAACTTTCATACGAACATAACGTATTTGTATTGGGCGTCATTAAAAATAAACATTGTAAAGAATATTATTTGTAGGAATTTTTTAAAATATTATCACTAATTTTTGTTGTATTTGCTATTTATGTTTTACTACTTTATTTTATTTTCTTATTTGTTATGCACATTACTTAAAATGTTATGCTTAATATTTATTTTTTCTTATTTTGTTTTTCACACATCAAAGTTACATTATTAGTTTTCAAAAAGAACCATAATATTTTTTAAAAAATAATCAGAGAAATTACTGAATTCTAATGTCTAATTATATTTTTTTTTTTTTTTAATCCGGAGGCTATTCAATAAAAACATAAATAAATAAATAAAAACAATAAAAAGTTAACTCTTGATTAAATAAATATTAAAATTAATATTTATAATCAACGTGAATCAAGTTTTCTGTCCAATCAGCGAGACAATTTTACTCATATAAATAAATCTGTAACATATTTAAATAGGACAGATAAGATATAAGATTAAGATTAAGATGTAAATAATTCAATTCCAATTTTTGGATACAGGGATCTCTACACTCCCCTGCTCAATGAAGCTCTCTGTATTGCACTGGAACCTGTCTAATCCGAGACAAGTAAACTCATTTAGATTAATCTGTGACAAGTTTACGCAGTAAGACATATACCATGAAATATGTATATAATACTACTCTTAAGATCCTAGTGAATGCATCCGTTTATCATCCTTGGATCAATCGCTACCTTTGATAACTCTCAGCTCTGCTCTGAGCCCCTTTTTTGGTCACATCTGTGCGCCTTGGACCTGTGCCTGAAGCGCTTAGAGGCGTTTCACTTGGCCATTTGCATGGAACAAGCACGAGATCAGCAATGGCAACAGCAGCAACAACAATAACAGCAATCGGCATGCCAAATACCTGTAATAGTAATAAACGTATGTAATAATAATGAATTTTAATGTCGCGCATTAACAATTCTTGCATTTTAATTGGGCGAACAGAACAGAAACTGAATCTGGGACTAGAACTCAGCTGGACCTGCGTCTACCCCAGCCTCCGACTCGAAGTCTAACTCTGACTCTGCATTTGAGTCTGCATCTGAGTCGGCGGTCTGTGGGCTCTGGCTATTCGGTATCTGTATTGTGGGCTTGCATAAATTGTCGCTGTTGATATGATTTAGTGACATGGAACAATGCACTGGAATTTATGGCAAAAGCTGCATGCATTTAAGCGGATTATGTCAGAATATTACGATTTCAGTTATAAATAAAAATCGCAAAAATTTGTCAGCTCTGTCGCAAAAACCTCAACACCACATTGACAGAGCTTTTGCCCGAGCTTGTGCTCTAGAACATTAAATGTAATTAGTGCACAAATCATTCCAAACACGCGAGCCTCGGGCTAGCGAGAAGGCGTCTGCATTCAGCTTCATAAATGTAGGCGTTCCCCAGAATGCATAGAAGCTCTCTTATTGATCACCAATCTCGCTGTACCAGAGCTCCATTCCCCAATCCGCACAATCATTGTCGTTCATAAACAAATTTTTATTGATGCGATGCTGTAGCATGCTGCACTCTGCAGTCGAGTTGTAAATATTTTAGTTGCGGATGCGCTACAATGCAGACGGGCAGCCTTAAGACTTTACTCAATTTGTTACAACTGCGTGGAAGAAATATCTTTTTGCGAACTTATGTAATGCAGATTTATATATTTACTGATTGACAGCAAACTATATATATACGGAGTAAATCATATTGGCCTTTTTCATAAGTATTTTACTTTATTATACATTGAACCTTATAAAGATATTTGGAATTTGTGAAAATATGTGATTTGAAAAAATTCAAATTGAAATATCTTTTGATAAATACACAAATCCAAAACATTTATATAAAATACTAGAGACTTTACTAAACACAATATCTGAATTTCAATATTAAGCTCTAAAGAACAAAGAAAGTTTATTTTAAATAAAAAATCACAATGCATAAACGATTCAAAGACTTACTAAATTGGTTACTCTACCGAGGCTTAGGAGAATCTCCGACTTTAACTTGTTTTAGTTGAGCAGTAGAAACTGCAGGTTATCAAATCGAACAGTCTGGCCGAACCAATCGAAATGAAGAATTTAATATAAACAAGCGCAGAACATTTCTTGTTTTGAGCTATTCAGACTCTCTTGTTAGAGCAAAGGAGCATATTAGCTTTTGAGCAAGCATTCAGAATACATTCACAGTAAATTTAGTCTTTAGTGGTTGTAAAAATCTGTAGATGAATCATACTGAACAGAGTACACGCGCAGTTGGGAGATGCCGACTGCTATGCTGCAGCAACACATCTCTCTTGGAAAGACATGTACATATTTTACATGAGCCGGCGCTACAAGCCATGGGCGGATCTTCATTAGGGCCTAAATGGTTTTCCAATTTGTAGTCGTTGGCCACAACTTATGGCCAGGCCGGACCACCGCGCAGAGCGGATACGAATGATGACGTCATTTTGTTATACAAATGCAGGATTTTTCCGTTCTTTATGCAATCGCGAATGCCTTCGTTGCCAGTGAACAAATCACACTGTGCAAGAAACCAGATTGCAACGCGGCTCCAGGCAGCTTTGTGGCAGCTGTCGCATGCAATCGGCTCTGTGCACCACATACACTAATTAACTGCAAGTTGCAGGCCAGGAGATGCCTTACCTTTGAGTCGGGTCTCGAGTAGACACTTGTGATGGTACGGCGCCACTCGAGGGCGCCCAAAGGGAGCGAGCCGTTAGACTCTACGGAGAAATGGCCCGCAGTTTGTCAACGGGCTCTAGCAGGACGACAGTTGGGAGCACGGGAAGACGCGCCAGAAAATGAAAAGAAATTGCCACTGTCTGTCGGGCTTACAAAGTAACCATAGCAAAAAGAGGCAAAGCTCAGTCAGAGGGCGTAGAGAGTGCGAAGGGGAAGGGGAATAAATATTGGGGAATGTCGCGAAGGAAGCGCAACCATCTGCACGAATTGTAATTGAAAAGATTTCCTTGAAGAAATACCACGCGCCGCCATCCTTCGTGTCTGAGCTGGAAATTTAATAAGGAAGCCCCAGCGAGCTTATATTGTACTTTGTGTGGGAAATAATAGTTTTTTAAATGCACTGACATTGCTTGGGGGTTCTGGCTTAGGCTGGGCTCTGGGGTTGCGGTCGACCGGGCAAATTTTATGAACTGCAAAATATTTTTGTGGCTAACGCTAAACCAGCGAAATATTCGCGTAATTAAGAAATATTAGTGAGCGGACGGCATCCCACATTAAAAGGCATTTCAACAGCGCTTCCCCGCCTCAGGCCCCAGCCTGCCACACAATGCTGAATGAAAAAGCGGTTCCATTCTCAAATGAAATGAATGCGAAAGACGAGAGACGCCTCTCGGAGCTGACCAGCAGCAGCTAATTGCAAAACTTGCAGATTGCGCATCCAGCAGATCCGCATAGAAAGGGCTGCAGAGAAAAAGGCGGATAAACATTTCTATATAGGGTTCTACATTACCTAAAATAATATTTAATAAAAAAAGGCTCTATGCTCGGAAGGCTCATTAAAGCTGTTGGCTTGACTGCTGAAGCTCATTGCTAAATGAACTCAGACTGTAAAATCTGTGAAGTGAAATGCAGACTGCAAAATATCTTTGTCCCTGCTTGATGGATAAATTGTGTACAATGAATCTCCATAGAGAATACATTAGCGTTGACTTGACATTCATTGACTTGACTTCAATTCAGATTTTCCACTTAATAATGAAGTGCATTTGACTGTGAAATATAAAGAAAAGAGAAATTCTAATTTGATTACAATTAATTAAGCAATGTGAAATCAGTAAAGAATAATGTTTTTAAAAATGTAAATTATTAATATTAATATTATGTAAATTATTAATTTAAAATATTAATATTAATATTAATGTAAGTTAATAAAAAATATTAATATGAATATCAATGCAAGTCTTGCATTTAAAATATTAATTACATAATTAATTTCTACTTAATATGTAGTCTAAATTAAAATATAACATATACAAAAATATATAAAAATTGAAGTTAATTAATTCTAATTGAATAATTAAATGCTACTAAAAGTGTAATAATTAGAAATTTAAACTTTTTATTAGTAATGGTCATATTGATATTAATTAAAAGTAAGGAAAGATGCAATAAAAAATAAATTTAAAAAAATATATATTCCATTATAAATTTCTTTTATCTGTCTCACAATGGAGAGTAGAGTATTTGACAAAAGCACACTCCATGCTAGCGAATTTTGACTTGCTTTGCATAATTATGCTGATTCAAACAAAATTCTTTGAGTTCGCTTCGCGTCTGCAGCATTCGTATTTAGCAATTCCAATTGGAAAAGCGTCTGACGCTGAGCTAACCACAACAAAGCGGAGAAGCGAAGACGAAAAGTAAAGCAGAAAGGTCGCCAATGAACTCAGGTGGCAAATTAAAGTATTACGACTATAGAATGCACTGGAGATTGCGCTCAGACAATGCAATTACAAATAGCAAATTAGTGCGAGAAGGGCTCGAGGGCTGCGCGAGGGGTTTTGCCACACCCAGCTCTAACGAGGGGCTCAGTTCGCAGCCAATAATCAATAATGTATCAATGCAGACCGCATAATCGATCGCAAATCGGCACTCATATTGTATACACATACAATCTCTGCAAACAACAACAGCGAAATCATCGACAATCGACAAAATGAGCATTGATCGCTTGGTGTGAAATTGTGCGTGTGGGGTGCGTTCGCTGGGGTAAGTCTGGCACAACCCCTAACGCAGCGACCCGCCAGAGTTTTTTTTACTTCATTTTTTTTTTTTTTTTTTTTTGTACTACTCATATTGTTAGCAGAAAAAAGGTTAATAGGCTTACTACGTGCTGTTGTTGCCGTTGCTGTTGTTGGTAGCGCACTCTTTCGACTTTTATTTATTGTAAAATTTGCCCAAGCACTTGAAACTGACAATTTTAGCTGTCAGTTTGTGTCGTCGCTTGAGGTCTATGACTTTGCTTTATTGACTTGTTAGCGCCGTCAAAATCCCATTTGTATGTCAATAAATTTGCAAAAAAAAAAAAAATATAGAGAAAATCTGTGCTGAGAGGGCGCGAGGCAGAGAGAGAGAGATTGGTAGAGAGGCAGCCATGTTGTGGGTCGCTTGTGACTCGTGTTCGGGGTGAGCAAATTGACTGTTGATTGATGTTGCTCACGTAACGTAACGTAACGACGATGAGTGGCCAAGATTAATGTGGTTTTAAGTTAGTGGAAAAGTCTGTCAGATATGCATGTAGTCGTTGATGAACTTGGCTAGCCCATTAAGTTGTTGAAAATCATATCCGCTGGCTTGGAAAAATGCATTTCCATTAATTACCAAGGTTGTGCAATGGGCAACTGATGAGATAATCAGAAGATAACCAAAGACTAATAGGTTATCGTAAGTCAAGAGGCGAATTGTGATCAGTGATAATTACTCATAGGAGTTGCTTGCGCTTTCTAATCAAAGTTACACTTGTATTCAAGTACTAAGAAGATGCTTTAAATAAGTAAGTAGCTAAGTTTAAGAAGACTTGTTCAGAAACCAAATGCCCGAGAGAAGAGGAATTCAGTTTAATACTTGATATTTAATTAATATTTATAGAGCTAGATAGCCTAATCGTGTAACTACTAATTAGTAGGTGCCAGCAGGCCAATCAAGTTTTCTTCAGCTAGTCTCCCAGAGCATTGCTCTTCTAGCATTCGACTTCTACTCTAACTGAATTAACCCATAACTGAACGCCTAACCGTGCAACTATAAATCATTTGGCATATATTTATATAAATATATATCATTGGCCATATATCATTAGACAGTCCTATGACTGTCATTACCTTACCGCCAAAGAGCGCTGAGTTGAGTGCACTTAGGCACACATAAAACCAATTTCCCAAACAGACAGCAAAACTACTCACGCATTTGCATATTTTGCGCCGTTTTTTTCAGCATTTTTTGTCTGTCTTTTTTTTTAAGATTTGAAAAAAACTTTTTGTTTTCTTTTATTATTGCTGCTCTTCACAAAAACAAGTCAAAATTTATAACATAAAACGCATCCGACAGCTTGTCAGTAACAATGCGCTTTAAAGCTAACAAGCGTGTGCGAAACGAAACGCAATGGCCACAACAACAACAACAACAACATCAACAACAGCAACAACAACTATAACAATAACAATAGCAAGAAACCTAAATCCATTTACATTAAAATTTATAGAGCGTAAACTGTGCACTTTTTAATTTCATTTATATATACGTGCATATATATTTTTGTATTTCAAAGTACACCCCGAAACTTGAGGAGAACAGCATTAAAAGACGAACATGAGATACTCTATTGCTGAAATTGATTTTGTTGTTGAACATATACAATAATAAATTAATTGAAAACTAGACGTTAAGTTATAAATATAAAAATAGATATAAGTAATATTGATTTACAATTAACAACAATTAATACTTTAACTCTCTCTTCCATCTGAAAGAGGTGGAGACAGGCTTCAACTTGATCATTTTTTAAATAATAAATTTTTAAAATTTTTTTGTAAATTAAGTAGCTTTATTTTCGTGAGCAATAGCATTAATACAAAATTAAATCGGAATGAAAATAACATGTAATTCTAGAAGTCTCCTTTTAACTAAATATCAAAAGTGAACTAGTCTTTGTTAGGGCATTTAAAAAAAAAACTGTTACAATTTGACTATAAAATTACATTTTTTTTTAAATATATACTTTTTAATAAAAAAAAGGTTATTTTGTTGTTGTAATGAAGAATATGTCAGCATGTGATTTCCAGTGAAAAAAAAAAGAAATAAAAACGAGCCGGAAATTATGTGCGCACAGAAAAAGAAGCAACAGCAGCGAGCAGGAGCAGCAGCAGCAGCAGGAGCAGGAGCAGAGCATCTGATGGCAGCAGCTAAAAGGAAGCTGAGTTACCCAAGCATTTACCGACCAGGCCGACTGGCCCCGGCGCAAGTACGCAGCACATATTGTTGCAATGTCAGTTCACGTTTTTTTCTGTTTTTTGTATTTTTTCAGCGTTTTTTATACATTTTTTTTTATTTTGCCACACTATTTTAATTTTCCGAGTCGCTCTCAGTCGCTAGCGAGCGAACGCACGAACAATTGAATTATTTTTGTACGTAAAATCAGCGAGGGGTGGGCTGCCCATTAGCACAGCGCCACCCCACTATCATCATCATCATCATCATCATCCTTTCTCATCATCATCATCGCCTTGGTACAAGCAAGCGAAAGCAAAAAAAATGCTTTGAAAAAACAAAAAAAATTTGTATCAAAAGTTGTACGACGTGACTGTGAGCAACTTTTTTTTTTTTGTTTTTGGGATCTTTTTTTTTTTGGCTTTTTATTATGATTTTTTTCATGTTGTTACAAATTTTTAGACGGCTTGATTGGAATGTCAGATAAAGTCAAATGGATTTCAGCGTAAATTAAGTTGCCGTTTGCTGAACATGGGGCGGTGAAATGAAATTTTCATCTACCCGCAGCTGTCGCTGTCCAAGTTTTCTGATAGATTGTAAAGATTAAAAACTTTTAAATAAAAATTTAAAAATGCTGCCCCAAACAAATATTTGAAACTATTTCGGCCAAAATATAAAAGTTATGAATATTTAAATTTATTAATTTAATTTTTTTATTTAAAATCAATTCAACAAACAATTAAAGGAAATATTTGTCTATAAACCTAAGTAAAAAATATAAACCTTTATAGATGTCAATCTCTTCTTATGTAATACAAATTATTTATTATCAAGTCGACAGATTATATTTTTATAAATATTTATATAAGAAAATTTAATTTTTCGACTGGAAAAATCTTCAATTTCAATTATATAAATATATCATCCATACATCAGATTTGATAACATTTTCGGTTGATAATTAATGCAGTTATCTTGCCAGATGATTCCAAGCGGGACCTTCTTATCATGTGCTAGCAGCTTCCTTAGTTTTCTTACTGTTACAAGGCGTTGTTCCGAGTTTCTCAAGGTCTTTCCGCAGCTTGTGCTCTGCATTGGGTTGATCGAGCTGATATATGCGATGCTAGGGGGGTAAAGTGTGATATGCAGACCGGTTTAACCGGTTCTTAAATGGAATAATGTGGTATTTTTTATGAAAATATTTGGCGCATTTCAATAAATACACAATTGTATATTAATCCAGAGCTCAGATAAGGGCCGTAGCGGGTCGCAGCTGCATGCGGCGCACCCAAATGATGGCGAGCCTCAAAACTTTCAGGTAAAAATCTCAATTAAAAATTGGTTGAAATGTATGCAAAAAGGAAAAATTAAAAAAAAAAATATATATATATATATATATATATAACAGAATAGGGTTACGGGATAGCTTGAAAAGACGCACAGCCTCATCATCCGTTGCTGGCGATCGACGACCCCTCATAGAAAAACAAAACGATCGCCACTTTGGGATCGCATATTGTGAGAACTAGAACAATCACCCTTTCGCTCTCTCATTCAATCAGCCATTCAACTATTCTGTTATTCAGTTATTCATCTATTCTGTCTATGTTGTGTACGTTGACAAAACTCTAGCGCCAGTTTTAAATGCCGTATTATCCTACCGTTTGTCCTGTGCCCTGTGCCCTGTGCCCTCTGTTGTGTGTCCTGTGAAGTGACATACGTCTCATTTGAATATTCGTTGTTGCTCTCTGCATTCCCACGATTTATGCTTATGATTGTCGCTTTCTTGGGCTGCCAAGACTCCTCGTCGGTCCTTTCGGTTCCTTTCTTAACCCGTGTCAAACTTTGCCGCACTCGAAATCCTTATGCTAATGCAGTTGCCATAACTCACGCTTATCCGCAGCGCAGGTTCTCCTGTCGAATGTAATAGAACATAATTTATGCATGGCCTTTGTACGTTTGGCAATTGTTAAAAATTATTTACACGCTTTTAATTGGCATTCAAGTGGTTGCGATCAAAGGCAGCAACCTCCTGCTGCTCATTCCATCTCCCTCTCTGCCTCTCTCTCTCTCTGTATCCATTGCTCTCATTGCATTGCTACTGTTTGCTGATTAGTTCATGCTGTAGTCCATATATATATATATAATTAATAAATTCATTTCACGTGTTCAAGCACTGGCGAGAGGAGAGCTCAACATATATCGGCTGCTGCTCGCAATATAAAGAAGTAATAATAATAATAATTATGCCGACTAAGAGCTTCATCAGACATCCCATTATGCAGCCAGGACTCTGCACTCGACAAGCCCACACCGGCCCACACATGCCCAGGGCATGGGCAGCGAAACAAAAGCAGCCATATCACCTCTGAGGGCACACAGCGAAAGGCAGTTGCCGTCGCCGTCGCCTTTGCCGTCGTCATCATAACTGTTTGCTTACGAAGTGCAGTGGGCGTGGCATGCACTTCAGTTGCGGCATTGAAAAAACGCACACACATGGCCAGAGCAAAAAACATCTGACATCAGGATTAAAAATGCAGCGCATTGAATTTGCACGAGGCTGCCACCTTGGCCACGCCTCCAGGCCTGGACCTCCGCACATTTTGCAACAAATAATGATGCACTTGAAAATGTTTTGGAGTGTGCGTGTGTATGTGTATGTGTGTGTGTGTGTGTGTGTGCATAACAACAACAACAACAATGGGAGAAGTAAAAAATCATTAAAAGCAGTCGCAGCTCAAGCATCCACCCATCGCTGCGTCGGGATTACATTATTAAAGAATCTGCTTCATGACTGGAATATCCACACCATTAATATTTCACTTAGAGCTGCAATTGTCCTGGGAGCATGCAGAGAGCACATCTTCTCATACACCTACACCTCTACGCCTCCACACCTCTACAACTACCTACAGAGTCAGCGACTCTCACTCTAAATTGCCCTAAAATGTTTAATTTATTTTATGCGATTTCATTCAGCGCCAGTTTTAATTATGGCCAGAGCTGGTCGCAATCGGGCAGCATGCAGAGTGGAGTAGAGTAAAGTAGAGTAGAGTGGAGTGGCAGCCAGTCAACTGACTTGTGTAATTTGTGCATAAGTTTTATTTACTTTGGGGGCGACATAATCTTCAGCTGCTTGCTTACCCAGCCCGCCGGCTAATGTAGGAACATGCTCACTCCTCACGCGCTTGGTTCGCGTGCTCCTGCTCTCTGCCTGGCAAAGGCCGCACTGGGCGTCTTCTTTGCGCTCGGAGATCGTCTCAATGGCCCTGTCAGGCTGCTGTCAGCCTGGCCAGTCCTGCGACGCTGTGATTATGCACTTGATGTGATGTGCATAAAGCTGACTTTTAATTACGAGTAAATAATTAAAGCTCTGTCAAATGGCGCTGAAAGAGGCGTACCCTCAGTAGTTCACATAAAAATAAATATACATGTTTTATATCAAATGGAATCGAATAATGCATTAGACTCGTTTGTGCAAATGAAATGCTGCCGAGCCTCTCTGCACCTGAAACGGATTGCATTTTATTTAATTAAAATCCTATATTTGTTGTATTTAATGAGCTTGTTATTGTCGATGCTTAAATATTTTAACATACTGTATATTTTATAATTATGGTGTTCAGCAGAAAAAAAAAACCTTGATGACCATAAATTTCAGCCAGGACATTTAATGCAATGCCTGAGCAGGCAATAAAAAAAGCACATATTAAGCAACTTAATTAAAATAAATAAAACTTTTACATGGAAAAAATAAATAAAATCAATTGAATGGGAAAAAAACGGCTAGCTTTTGTTTGTATTTGTTTTCGTTTTTGTTTATTAATGTTGCGTGGTAAATGCAAGTGCAAATATATATATTAATTGCGAAAGGTTCAGCAGCTTGGCTTCAATTAAAAGTTTCAACAACATCCATCAAACCGCTTCAATGAGTGTCGATAACAGTCGCTGCAAAAGTATGTGCACATAATAAATAACATAAATAAAATGCGAAACATGAAAACAAAATTATATAAAAATCACCCATCGATCTGATTCAATGGCTAACTTTTCCACAATGCCATGAAAAAACTGCCTGACTATATACAAGTGGAAAAAATAATTTTATTTGTTCTTAGCAGACGGGCGGCCGTGGGCGGGGCCCCCACTGATGGCAGCTCGCTGTTAATGTGTATTTGCATGTTGGAGCATGGCCGCGTCCTGCGTCGTCCTGTGCTGTCATGCGGTCGGTCGGTCGGTCGATGCGCCGCTCTGGAGTGTGTCGCCTCTTGAAAGTAATAGCCAAAACGAAAGAAATCTACGCCCGGCGCAGCCGCGCTCCCATTACAGTCGCTTGTCCCCACGTTGTTAACGTAATTTCCATAAAACATTTTGTTACTTATTTATCTTAATTAAAATAAATTTACATTTTTCTAATTTAAGAGCGCGACGGCAGTGGAAACGACAGCGGCAGCGGCAGCGGCAGCGCTGTCTTCGTCCTGTCCCTGACATTGCTAGCATTAGAGAGCGACATTTTCTTAACAAGCCATAAGGACACATGCCAGATCACGGACAGGCGGGCAGCCGGCGCTAAGAATGGGCAGAGCTGAAACAACAACAGTGACAACGACAGAGATAGAGAGAGAGAGAGAGAGAGGGAAAAGACAGCGAAATAAAAAAACAAGCAAAGAATTTTACGGAACGGAAAGTTGCCTCCGCTCTCGACGTTTGGATCTCATTAGCGTTGCTAGGGGAAGGTGAGTCGCCAGGGGGCCAAGGGGCACGTCGAGGGGCTGTCTTTTGAGTCGGACCAGCACTGCTCGTTGCCGCATAAGTAGCAGCCACTCCTGTCCAGGTCCAACTACCGTCCCAGTCCCAGCTCCATTACGAGCGCACAAAAGGCATAAAGCAAGAAAAGTATTGCCTTACGCCATGCCCCGAGCTCGTTGTCTTCCCGTTGCTCTTGCTACGTTAGGAAGCGCACAAAATTAAAAGCTGACAAGCGAAATAAAATGATTTTGCGTATTTGCGCACATTTTGTAGCTGTTGCCAGCATCCTCATGCAGATTCAATACAAAATGTTTGCCTGCATCACTGACCAGGCGAACGTCAGACTTTGGCCGCATGGCTGAGGTGTTTTGCGCTCAGCTAATAAAAGTTGGATAGAAAGAAAGAAAAAAAAACTAGAAGCAATTAGCTAAGTACTCCGATATGCACAAAAACTATCAAAGCTAACTAGAAAGTGAAGCGAATTCTCATATTACATAAACATTTTTATGTACAAGCGAATTGAAAGCTTAAAGGGAAATTTGAGCTTGAGTCAAACAGATATAGAGATATAATTTACATTATATTTATATAAAACTATATTATTTGAATTTACTATATATTATTGAAATTTATATGCTGTAATAAGATACTTTAGTTAGAAATGCAACTAAAAATTAAAAAATGTATTAAATTAATTTCAATTTGAATTATCAATAATAAATATGTAGAAATGTTAGCGACATTCTGCAGCCCTACATTGCCCAGTGATGAGTACAGTTGTGCCGATTTGCATAGATTGTGATTAGTCAATAGTTGGCCTACACAGAGGGCAGAAACCTCATGAAAATAAAAGCAGCAACAAATCAAAAATCAATACGGCCAACGCCATTTTGTAACGCCGGATGAGTATGTAAAAAAGCGTCAAATGAAACCAATACAAAACCATAACTAAATCTGTATAGATGTGCATCTGTGTGTGGGTACACAACAAGAAATTCGAGCAAGAAGTAGCAGCAGCAGCAGCAGGCATATAACATAAAACCAACAAGGCCCGCAACGGGGAGGCCGTTTGGCCATGCCGGAAGGGAGGAGTCAAGCGTGAGTCGATAGGGCAGGGGGTGGAGAGGAAGAAATAAAATAAAATGAAAAGTACAAGAAAAAGAAAACAGAGAACAGCAAAATAGAAAAATAAAAATAAATTCAAAGCAAACGAGACTAAAATTATAAAAATTGCCCTCCTGGTGGTGCTGTTGCCGAGAGTGCGCGTCCAGGACGATGGACGTGGACGTGGACGAGAACGTGAACGCGGACGCAAACACGGACGCAAACGAGGATGAACAAGGCGAGACGAACGCGATTCCAATACGGGACATCAACGTCAACGAGGGTGGCAAAACAGCTCAAGCTGCGGCTGGGGGATGCTGCCTGATGTTGATGGACTGACTCTCCGGGGCGGGCTAGTCGAGCTATGCTGGGCTGGGGGTGGTGGTACATAATGTGGCCCGGGCACTGCCGTTGGCCTGAACGGCGCATTAAGCACAGCAAAGCAGAGCAGAGAGGTGACCCGGCCGGGATATATATATATATACATACATATATATATTTATATATGTATATCAGTGTACATAGCGCTGTGCTGCCGTGGCCCGCAGCGTCAATGGACCAAAATAATAACGACTAACGGCCTGTTAAGGGAAAATGCAGCGAGCAAAGTGGGAGAAGGGGAGAGAGAGAGTGCTGACGGAGGCTGGAGGCTGGGGCATGGAAATTGGAGAATGGCATGGTAATAGGTTTGGGTGGGTGGCCCAAGGTTTTTTAAGTGGTTGCGCGTGACGTGCACGACGAGCTGACGAACAGCGCAATGGGTGGGTTGGGGTCTGGTGTGGTGTGGTGTGGTGTGGTGCAGATGCCATTGGAGCTGCTGACGTGGTATTTGCTCGCTCTCATTGACGCCGACATAGACATCGTCGACGCGGACCTGAACCTGGTGGACGTGGTCGTAGTCGTGGATGCCGATCGTTATGCCGCTGCCTGGCAATTTTTTTCCACTTATTTGTACACAAAACTCTTGTTACTAGCTGCCATTATGATTTTGAAAAGCCATTGCTTTTTTCTGACGTTTTTTTTTTATTATTTTCTCTTGTTTTTTATTCTGCTTTTTACTTGCTTTGCTTTTTGCCGCTCATTGAAAAACTGTGAAATTTTATAATAAGCATTTTTTGCCGCTCCCGGATTATTGTCGATGATTGTGATTGCGTTTTATGTTGTTCCTTTTATTACCAGCAGGAGGCTGGGAGCTGGCGCTCACGTTGCCTCCTGGCATCTCTGTGCAGTGGATGCCTCTGTTGGGCCCATTACAGATTTTGCGATGCTGTGTGTGGGCTCTTTTTTTTTATTTTTTTTTTTATTTTTTATTTGTTATTGGTGCTGTAATATTCCTTTTGAAAAATTGTTTTTGTCCGTGAGCTGCTCTATGTGTTTAATTCATTTCTTTTTGGATTTTCACATTTTCGTTTGTGCTCGTTCAGCCACTATTGGTTTCAATTTAAGCTTATTAATTTTAAATGCGATTTTTAATTAAATATTATCAAAGTGTGTCGCGGACATCATTAGTGAAGTAGAGCTGTCTGCGTGGCAGGACTCTCGAAAGCAACTTTATTTATATATATACATATATGAGTATATATGTATATATATTAGCTTAGTTTCTGTAATAGGTTGTTTTGAGCAAGGCAAAGAATTGATACGACATGCTGATGACCTGGAAGCAGAACCACAGATATGAGAGTTGAAGCTCAGCTCAGCTCTGGCAGTCGCACTCACCTTCATATATGTCACCAGCGAGATAGGTGGGAATGTGGGTGGCCTAATCATGGCTGGCTTCTGGCTGCGCAGAATCATCAGCTTGAGCATGATGCAATACCTTTTGCTGCACTGAAACCAGTTCTGGTTGTAGGCCGCATCGCCCACACGCAGACTCTGCAAAAAATTTTCACATTAGCTGTGTGTGTGGCGTATGAGGACATGCTCTGCCACGTACGGCTGCTATCAGGGCATCTCCGTAGTAGCACACGAGGAACACCTGCACCATGGATGTCATTAGAAATATGCAGTATATCAGAATAACCTCAATCGTCGACTCGGTCACTTGGAAAGCTATGAAGCAGATCTGCATGGAGGCCATCAGAAAGTTCAGCAGCAATGAGAAGCTATACATGCTATTCACATGCTCACACAACCTGGGGAAGAGTGGACAGGCAGACACTTACTTACTCTTACCTTAATCTCTCTAAATTTCACTCACGTCAAACACTTGTCGTGATACTTGATCATACTGCACAAGAAGCGCAGGTTCTCCTCATCCTGATCCGAGTCGCAAGGGTGGGCTTCGAGGCGCGTGGATATGTAGCTGAAGTGCATGCAGAGCTGCGTAATGACCACGACCAGGAGAAGATCGGCGCAGAGGAATGCAATGCCAGCCAGGTAGGCGCCATGGGCAATATCCCAATAGGTGATCCAATATACCCAGTTCTTAGAGGTCGCATCGTAGGGAAACCAGATGAGAAAGCCAAAGTTGCGATCGAAGGTCTCGTAGCCGAGAAAATTAAACTTGACCGTTGCCTTGATAGCCGGATACAAGGTAAACGTGGTCGTGTAGGCCAGGCAGAGAAAGGTGAAGATGCTGATGACGCGTTTCATGGTGCGCTCAAAGTCTGCCATCTTGTAGGCCTTCTGCTCCAGCAAGGTCTTTGGATGCATCTCCTCCAGCTCGTCGAGCAGCCGTATCAATGTATTCTTATATATAGCCATGGTGAGCTGTTTGCAGTCCGCGACCAGGGAGAAGCCAATGCAGGGCGCCACGGCAATCGCCATGCGGACCGTCTCGAAGTCCTGAATCGACTTGTAGAAGAAGACCAGCTCGCCGCAGACCAGAAAATTGAAGTTGATGAAACCTGCGTACAGGTAGATCTTGAGCAGCAACGAGGTCAACGGATTCGTCGACCGATGCGCATAGATGTCCTCTCCAATAGTCTTATAGAAACGCACGGGCATACGCATCATGTCCCCAAAGGTGCGAGGACTCTCTACCAAAGAGCTGCTCATGCTTCTGCTCGCTTCAAGTCCAAATTTTTCCAACTGTACGAAATGCGATTGAAATACGAGCATTTATATTGTCTAATGGGCTGCAAGGAACTGGGCGTGTCCGTCAACTTTTTGTGCCCCATCACGCCGCCTGGGCCAAGTGTTAATAATTGTGCGTAAACTTTTTAACTTACTAATGTAATTAGGTGCTGGAGCTGTGAAGTTTTACAGCTGTGAAGCTCTCATAAATTGAAAGCTGACTAGTTGGCCCAAGTTACAGCGGCCTTCGCCGGTCATTTATCAAATATATAAACGATTTTGCAACACAAGAACGAACAGAAATTTAATCAAAGAAAAAATCGGGTTTCCTTACAACGAAGCTTTTATGCACTATAAAATTTATTCATATGCAAAATAAAAATTGAATTTCAAGTTCGCAAAATCTAAGAACAAATCAATATAGTTATAGATTGGGGCATAGCTGGCCAGACTGGCAAATAAAATACCCCCATCTGGTTGGTGATTGTAATAATTTTCTGTACTTTTTGTAAGCAATTAAATTATAGTTTTAGTTTTTGACTCACGTTTTGTCAATATCTTTGATTAAATAAATAAATATAAACTTGTTGTGAATGTAGTAAATGTTAATTTGCCGTTTTTTTTTTTTAATTTATAATTTTAGAAAGGTTGTTTTGAAGGAACCACTTTTTTATTATTTAAATTTAAGTTTAAATTTTAAATTGAACGAACTAATGTTTAATAAATTGTCTTCATGGCATAATGAATAAAAAACTAATTCGTTTTTATTGAATTTCATTCATTTACCCCGTGTAAAATAATCGAAAGAAGTTTACAATTATTTTGGAGATAATTCAGGTATGAAATAAGTATATTGGCTTTAAGTCTTGTCTGTATTGGTGTTCATCCATTGACATTCGATTCGAATAAAAGCTATATGCTTGATCGATATACTCTTCTCATATAGTCGAATAAGCTTGTTTTATACCGCTCAGTGGAGGCTTTGAAAATCAAGAAATTAAATCATATATACTTGAAAGTAAATACATATGTACAATATGTAGAAATAGTGAAATAGAATGTGTTCATGGAATCTGAAAAAAAAGAATTGTTTAATTGTTGTTTATTGATGTGAATAATAAAAAAACTTTAAATATTATTTGAAAAGTAAAGGGAAGAGAGACTAAAAATACGATAATTGCCGATATAAGAAATCAATATTTCAAATAAGTTTGGAACAGCCATTATAATCCAATGCATTGCAGCTTCACAACGATTTCATATTTCAGTTTAGCTTGCTTTGAAAAGCAACAAATAAGCAAAAATAAATAAATAAATATATAAAATAAATAAATAAATAAACAAGTAAGCAAATAAATATATAAATAAATATATATAAAATAAAAATTAAAAAATTAAAAAACAAAAAACAGCGAAATTGAATTTTAGTGAATTCGTTATGATAACTATTTATTAATTGACTAATAATTGAATATATAATGTATGTTATTTTGTTTAATAATATCGATTTTTCATTTATTTATTTATTTTATTTACTTATTAATTTTATTATTATTATTATTATTTATTTAATTTATTTATTTTTTTTTTTTATAAGCTTAATAAATATTCAACAAAAAACTAATTAAACCGACTTTGACTATAATTGCCAACTATAAAATATTTTATGATCTTATTCGATATGTGTCCTTCCACTTAGCTATTTAATAAGTTTTATTGGCAATCTCCATCTTAAATCTCATGTTAACATTTATACTCATTCAGGCTTGTCAAACTTTAAAACTGTAGAGCTATTAGATATTTGTAGATCGTACAGCAATTTATACATTTTGCTTTATAAATTATGCATTCCATAGAAATTCCGACTATTTTCTAAATCGATTTATAAATCTAATAAAAATCTAAATCTAATAAAAGCTCATTGAAGAGTATGAACCATATATACATAAGTAATATATGTATATATAAATATTGTTTGCCCGTACGTGAATTACATAACAAAAGGGAAATATTGGCTTGTGCGCGATAACCAGGTCTAGTACGTGCCCAGACTGCAAGGCCAAATCTGAATTGTGAATAGCCAGTTTTTAGTGCCCAATTGGAAGATGGCTCGCTCGAGTGCCAATGAATGCGTTTTGTTGGAGCAAACTAACTGATTTTCTTTTCTTATATTTTTTTTTTTTCGCATTTTCCATTATGGTAAATGTTGAATGAAATGAAAATAATTTTTCTTGTTATCCTGCCTCTGTCGAGCACAAATTGAGCAGAAAATAACTAATAAAGTCGAACGTTGACGTCGCACGACATTAATAAAATGCAAAGTCGCCTTCCGAAATGAAGATGAAGATGATGAAGGAGAGAAGCAGCAGAGGCTATGGATGGCCATCGACTGCAATGGACCATTAGTCGAACAGAGCAGCAGGCACAAGGCACAAGGCACGTGCAAGATGGAAGTTTGAATTGAAATGCTGAAATGCTGCCACAATGGGTAATTTTCATTTCAATTTTCGCAGTTTAGTGGGCAGCCCAGAGCTTCGCCCACTGCACCAACAGAGACCACTTTTTACATTTTTTGCTCATTTGCAGAGATATTCTTTTCTAGTTTTAATTTTTTATTTTGCTGTTTTTTTGGTTTTTTGATTTTGGTTTTTTGTCTTTTCTGTTCTGGCAAACTTTTGCCTGCAGCTGCGTGTGGCAAGGAAAAAAGTTTTTCGATTGCGTTGTAGAAATGCTTGAAACATATTGAAAATGGCTCGCATTCTTTGGCTACAATTATCGCTTGGGTTTGGGGCATATAAACTTTTTCTTTTTACATTATTAAAGGCGGCAGTGGAGGAGTCTTAATGCCCACATCAACAGCATTCCTGCTGCAGAAACAGCAATGCGAACTAATTATTAAAGTAGAAGAGAGTAATGTTGCAGCTTTCGTTAATTAGCACAGCAGGCGCCGCGCTCAGTAAAACTTTATTCGCACTCAACGTAAATTCGAGCTGACTCAATTCCACTTCTCTTTCACTCAGCCTTGCTCCTGCGAGTTGCGGCTGTGTGTGGAGTGAAACTTGTGCAGGGGTAATTGAGTCTGAGTGGCTCCTGTTCGAGTGCAACTCAGTTATGCGACGTAAATATCGCTGCAATGTTTTCTGCGTTGCTTTCCCCTGCTTTGCCAGGGGTCTGACGAAACTGTTCTCAGCGCGATGTTTTGCGCCTGCGATGTGTTTGGGAACAGTTTTCGAGCTGCACGCCAGATGGCGCCAAGTGTCTTGTGTGGCAAAAAGGACTTGCTGCTCAGTTCTATGATTTGTCGCAAAGGATGCAGAGATTTGTGCATGTGAATTCCGGTAGATGGCGCCACGTTTCGGCTTCTCTTCAAGGCGCTTGTTGCCGAGGCCTGTTAAATATTTAATTTTGCATATTCCAGTAGCTTTTTCAACACTTTTGTTGCCTCTGAGTTAGTAGCGTTGTTTTAAAGGACCTGCACTTAAGCGCAGATTTTAATTACTTTCCGGCCGACAGGCAACGGCAACGGGAACGGCAACGGCAACGGAAGGCGAACAAAGATGCTCGGTCAGCGCAGCTGGCAGCCTTCTGCTACATTTGGAGAATGTTATAGAAGTTATCTGTTGGCTTGGCTCGGTCGGCACCGGGTCTGGGACGTGGTGCCATCATTTGAATTAGCCGCTCGCCTTTGTCACTGCCCGGGAGTAGCGGAAGAAGCACCTCAAATGCATTATGTATTCATGGCAGTTGCTAAAAAAAAAACCGTAGAAAAAGGAAAATAAATAAAGCAGAGACATGTAAGGGTGCGAGCTAGATGCACCTACAACCCCCCACTCCTATCCCTACACACACACACACACACGGAGTTGAATGCCAAACGAAATGCAAAGAAATGATGGGCAAGTGCACTTAGCAGCTTGTGAGCCGCCCCAGTTGACATTGCCAAACACACACACGCACACACACACACACACATACAGTCCCTTGAACAATTGGCATGTGTGCGCCACTTGGGGGTTGTTTTGCTTGGCAATAAAAATTCGCACATGAGCAAGACACACACTCACAATGGCAGCAGGAGGAGGAGCAGCAGCAGCAGCAGCAGCAGCAGGAGAAGCAGCAGCAATTGTTGTTGTTGTTTTTGACCAAAGTGGTTGCTGTGCCCTGCAACTGCTGTGAGTCACATCCCCCTCACCGCCCTCAGCCAGCTGTAGGGCTGCAATTTTCAAATGGCCTAAACGCTCAAGGCGCTGGTAGCACCATCGCCATTGCCAGCGCCATTGCCATTGCAGCTGCCCCTTAAGTTTTGCTACTGCAATTAACCAGCAAAACAGTCAACAACGACGTCGACAAGAACAACAACAATAACAACAACAGCAGTGCATGTCCATATAACATGTCCATGTCCTGGGCCGCCTTTTGTTACAGTCCCGCTCAAGTGCAGCAGTAGCAGCAGCCGTAATCACAAACATGTAACAAAAGCCTAAACAGGCTCAAGTTAATGACTTGGCAACATGTTGACTGCAACGTGGAGCCAACATTTGATGCACCTGTGACTGCGTTTTATTGCATCCTGCCTGCCCGCCGCAAACAATGCGGCTTTTGTCTAGGCCTATGCATCTACACAGCCATGTCTAGGCATGCAGCTGCTGGCTTAAGCTCGCAAACCCCTTCTTCTGCTTTGAGCAGCTGCTGCTGCTGTCGCTGTCGCTGTCGCTGTTGGGAAACAAGGCAAATTTGTCGAAGCTGCGTATGCTGACAAAGTGTCAGTCAGTTGCTGCGTTTACCATATATCCATATCAGTGAGAGACGCTGCCACAAGAAAGCCAACAATGAGTGTCTTCCAATTGCCAATTGCCTGTTGCCAATTGGCAATTGGCAATTGACAATTGACCATCGGCGTTGGTCCATTGGCGAGTCACGCATGCGCCGTTGTCACTTGTCTTCGGCTGCGACACTTCGCCGCCTGTCGAAACCATTTTTGGGCAAATAAGTTGCTTTAAAATCCCGTTACCAGCATCCAACAGCCAACAGCCAACATCCAGCACCCAACATTCGACGGCCAGCGGCTAAAGAGTTGTCATTCAGTTTGTCCCAAGACAGGCGACCACCGACGGTGGTGCGACTGCAGCCTCCACGTTGACTCTGTTGACTCTGCAGTTTGTTCGTGTCGCTATTATCCAGGGGCATCAATCTCCAAGCAATTGACAGATGCTGCCAGCTCCAACTGCCGCCACTCTCCACCACGGCGACCACCACCGCCCTCGCCCAATTTTATGGCAAGACGAAATTATTTACTCTCGGCTCTGTCTGTGTGGCTGCACCACCATCAGCAGCAGCGCCGTCGCAATTGTCCACGCGGGAATTGGCCGGCGATCGCTGCTGGCTGAGATCTGGTTATAAGGCAATTTGATTAGCTGGCAGCTTCGAGTAAATTCAGTAAATTGCACTGGCCGCCTTCTGTCTGTCGCCTAATTTAATTTGTGGACTTTTCGTTTTTGATTCCTCTGCGTACTTTTTGTTTTTGGCTAGTTGACAGTTTTGCTTTTTTTCAGATTGGCCACAAAACGCACCAACCGCCAACTTCCAAATTGGAGTTGCGTTGCGGGAGGTTTCACAAGCAGCTTGCAGCCACTTAATTCCCTTGGTAATAAATCAATCTCTGATTAAAACATAGCTGCAAAATGCCGCAAAACAACCAATGGTACCACAATCTAACACAATGCCAATGGATTGTTGTTGTTTTTTTAGTCCCAAGGAAGGACTTTCAAAAATACAAAGTTAATATATGAATTTTGCTTTCATATTGTCCACTATGTCTGTTTCAAGAATCTTAAGTCATTCTTTATCAGGTACTTCATCTTTATTTTGTACACCCCCAACTCCATAGAAAATGGGAAAACAGGGTATAATGGTTCTGTTAAATGAATGTATCAGCCAGAAGGAAGCGTGGCAGACCCCCAAAAAATATATATATTCTTGATGACAAGCTGATTTGATTTAGCCATTTATTCCATCTATTTTCAATATTTGCAGCAAAAAACTTCAGCCTAATTAGATTTGTTACATGTTTCTTGTTGACTTACATGTTAAGTAACTCAATTACAATGGCATCGTAAATGCAGAAAAAGAAATGTTAGAAAAGTTAAAGAACATGATTTAGACAATAGCAATTACTGATAAGATATAATTTAAATATAGAAATATTTGTATTAAATAAAAATATTATATAAATTTATGAGATTACAAAATGTTCAAAAAATTATAAATGTATTATATATATTTCTTTCATAAATTTAACTATAAATATTTCATAGTTACAGTTTATTGTAAATGGATATCTCTTAACGAACTTCAGATTAGACGGGGCTTACATAGAAATTAATAATAATAATTGTATACAAAATATAAATAAAAAAGAAATTTAATTATAAATTAAAAGCTATGTTTTTTATATGTAATATTTAATATTTTATATTTTATATTTTATATGTTATATTTTATATTTTATATTTTATATTTTATATTTTAGCATTTTATATTTATATTTTATATTTATATCTTTATATTTTTATATTTTTATATTTTCTATTTTATATTTTATATTTTATACTTTTATATTTATCTATTTATACTTTTATATTTATATTTTATATTTTTATATTTTATATTTTATATTTTATATATTTTTAATATTTATGATTTTATATTTTATATTTTATATGTTATATTTATATTTTTATATTTTATATTTTCTATATTTTCATATTATATTAATTTCATATTTATTATATATTTTTATATTTTTATTTTATATTTTTATATATTTTATAATTTTTATTTTATATATTATATTTTATATATTTTATCAATTTATCAATTTTTTGCAAATGTATATAATAATTTTATACAATTTTGTTTTTTGTAAGATAATTGTGATAAAATATATGAAACAGATATAATGAACGTATCATCTCAGGCTTATATAAAATATATAATCTTGTTCAAAACGTCGAGCTGAATTAGTCTAATACTATTCGCTGTTTGTCAGTCGATCTTTCCGTCTACCTGTGCTTTCATTTGTCCATTCATTCGTCTGTCCGTTCATATGTCTAACTCTAACTATACTAATACGTCTATCTTAGATACTAAGAGTACTGAAAGCTTGCTTTGTTGTTGGCCTCCTAATAGCACGCATAGATCAAACTTCTAGTCTCTAGTTACTATAGATTCCAATATCGATGCGTTCAGCATATGGAGACTGACAGTCTCGTATTACTGCTAAGTCAACTATTGTTATACATATTAGCAGGGCATGAAACAAACCTTAATTGATCTAGGGGTTGAACTAAGTCTTCAGCCTGGCTGTTTATAAATTTAGAAAGCATTGTACTCATTTTTTTTTATATTTACAACTACAATCTTTAAGCCTTTAACTTCAGTTGGCTCTAAGTTTTGGCTGGCTCATCCCACAACAGAAATGACAGCAGCCCGCGCAACTTTTCCTATATCAATGCCATACACAAAACGTAGAAAAAACGAGAAAGGAAACAATAAACAAATTTTAGCAGGAGTATGGCGAAGCTTAAATACCCTACACTGAGCATTTAGCGCAGGTTGTCAGAAGCTTCGGGCACTTAGCCGCATAACAACTAAACGGAGCCAATGGTGATAGGATGCAGATAAAAGCGGACTGTAGGAATTCGGGGACTTGATACTGTCGTATTAAATACCCTTTTCAAAGGGTATCAAAGAAATCCTGGCCCTTTCAAGTCAAGACCTCCCTGTTGGGAACGCAAGACGAGTCTGGGGCCTGTCCAATGCATTTCAGTTGCTTTTGACGCGGTTTTCCCACACAGCGTTCAGCATTTGTTCTGCGCGAGCAGAAAAAAAAAGAATTGCAAAAAATAAGAGAAAAAATACTTTTCAAATTTTTAATTACAGCGCTGAAAAGCTCCGAAAAAAAAAACACAAAATTTCGCAGTTCGCTTTAATTACCGCGGGCCTGACTGAGCGCGGGATCGAAGAGAGAAAGAGAGAGAAGAGTGGAGAGAGGAGAGAAAAAGGGGCAGCCAGCTCGCAGGACGGTGGAGGTGGAGGGATGGGCAACATTCTGAAGCGGTGATGAGGCGCACTTGGATGAAAGAATTGCAGCCGACTACAACGACGACGACGGCGACGGCGACGCAATTATGGCAACATGGAAATAAAGAAATGTGGAAAAATAATAATACTTGAAGGTACCTGGCATCAGCATCAACAACCTACAGCAAGAAGAAGTCTATTTTGCCAGTGGTTGGTTCGTTGGTTGGTTGCTTTAGTGTGGTCGGGCTTGGTGTGGTGCTACCTCTTGCATGGCAAGTGGAAATGCGTTGAAGCGTGCAACAACAACAACAACAGCAATAATAACGAGAGCAATGAGAACAACAGCAGAATAAGAGTCGGTTGCAGCTCTCACCTGCCAGCCACGCCCCCCGAGTGCCATGTCTATCCGAATTTTCATGCATATGAAAAGAAGCAACGTAAAACCAATACCAGAAATCAACTCCACTTGCAAAAAAATGCTGCACGAGAAGGAAGAGAACAGACAGACAGAGAGAGAGAGAGAGAGAGAGAGAGGGGGTAAGTGAGCTGTGCTGACTGCAATTCTACTCGGTGGTATAGCTCATAATTATGCTGACAAGATACAGCCATAAACAAGATAAAGATACTTATATCTTTTTTTCCTACTTTGCCATCGCCAATGCAATGGAAATGAAAATGTCATTAATATAGCGCGCCCATTAAAATTGACGCCGAGCGGAAAACTGCAAGCGCCTGGGGAATTGGAGCTCTGTGCTTTGAAATGTGGTTACGGTGGCTTGGCGGCTTGGTGGCTCGATGGCTTAATGAGAGAACGGTGGGGCTACGGGTGTTGTCAATCGGAAGCTGCTGCTTAAGCATTGCACTTTCAATGGGCTTCATTAGTGCGGTTTTGATTGAAATACTCTCCAGCGTCAATGCACAGATACAGTTACAAGTAGCTGGAGACTGATAGATATAGATGGATGGATTTCATAGATATGGCATTCAAAGCCAGAGCTACAATTGCAAAAATTAGTAAGCACATTGCAGACGAGCAGCAGTGGGAACGCCAATGGGAATTTGATGGCTTAACTGAAGTAGTTTGCCTCAAAGAGTAATAAAGCCGCTTCTAATTATAGCCGCAACGTGGGCGATGAAGGAATTCGTTTAAAGATTTTGCAACGGCATTGAAAAATGCTCCGAGGGCAGGCAGAAGAGAATTCTTTTTACATCACTTGGAATTGGAGGCACAGAATTATCTTAAAAACTAAAAATTAATCATCTTATACATATATACTCTAAGAGTGCCCACTTCCTTCAAGTACTCGCAGTATTATAAACTTTCTCACATCAATTTTAATTACAGCTGAGCCACAGCGCCTCGTTAAGCGCTTGGGCCATCGTTTGCAGCATAAACTGTAATAATTTGCGTTAAGTTTTTATTAGCAATAAGTCGGTTTTTAGGCCTTGTCATACCGTTTGGGGTCTTCAAATGTTGCCCGAGGCTGTCCGCCTGGCACCGGCGCCTGCGAGCAGCAATTAATCATACGCCCTAATAAACTTGCAACCAGAACATAACAGAGCTCGCCTCTCTTCTTTTAACTTTTTTTTTTTTATTTTTTTTTATTTTTGGCAAATGAAAACAAAATGCACGCCCCGATGTCTGCTGCAGACAAATGTCTGCCGAAATGTCCAATGGGCTGGCCCAAAAACCGAGACACTGCCTGCCAACTGCATGCAGTGGCTCAGATATATGTATATGCTTATGGCAGGGGATACACTCGTATGTAGGATCGTATGCCACAGTCCATTTTGTACACTAAACCCATCGCAAATGCGAATTCAGGGTATATTGTTTTAGCTCGAAAGCGTGTAACACGCAGACACTAGAAAGAATATATATTCTTGAACATGATTAGCCTCCTAATCCATTCCATCTGTCTGGCTTGATTGATCTCAAAAGAGTTAGAGATTTGATAATGTTTCTATAGTAAAATATTGTCTAATACTCAATTTTGCAAATAAAAAATTAAAATGAAGTTTAAATTGCTTGCAAATAAAACTAAAATGTAAAACAGATTCATATGCTAACACTCTCACTGAAGTCCTTAAAGGAATAATGAAGTCATCAATGAACCAAAGTCAATTGACAAATACAAAAGCTATAAAAAATTTGTATTTATGAGAATAATAATTAAATAATAATAATAATAATAAATTGATATCTATTCATGTAATGAGTCAAGTATTTTTAGAATATTATGCTCTTAGAGTATTTCTTAAGCCGGCATTGGAGAATAGAAATTTCTTACTTGTTCCCTTACTTTATTTTGTGTGTGTTCTGGCATGCCTTTGTTTTGGCAACAAATACGAAATTAAGTTTGTGGCTGCGGTGTGGGTCAGTTCGCCATTTGCTGGCTGACACGGCCGACTGCTCAAATTTATGGCACCAAAAACTGGACCCTGGGTTGGCTGGTGGCAAGAGCTGTTGCCCCGAAATGCTTACCCAATGGCTGCATACAAATTGAACTTAGCATGACTGCAATTCAGCCACAATAGCAACGGCCCACAACTACAGCGGCTCGCAAGATGGCTAATTCAGTTCGCACCAGTGCTTGTTTTTGGCTGCTCGCTCGGCTGCACCTTTAAGAGCTAGTTAAACACTTTTAATTTGCTTTTTATTATGCAAATTCTCTCATTATGCGCACTCCGTTTCAAGGCACTGTTTATGTCCGAGACTTAATTAAGCTGCCTAATTGCGAGGCGCTACTGTTTGCCAGTTTCCTTTGCCATTGCCCGTTGAACGTTGCTCGTTTCGTGCACTTTATAGCGTGTTAATTGGCCCAGTCAATGAGCTTTAGGCATTTGCATTTCTTAGTTATCTCTTTTCTCTCTTTTTGTTTTCTGTTTGTAAAGTTATGTCTTAATTATTAAACACTTAAGTGGGTGTTTAAGGGATTAGACTAAATAATATGAAAAGAGCTAAAAGTAAACATGCATCAGATTAACTTGCACGTTACTTCAAAGAACTATACATTCATTAAATATATAAATATATATTAATATGCTTAGTCCTAATCTAAATTGTTAGGCTATAATTATACCTAAGAACCTTTAATATATGTTTTATGTTTTGATCATAGTATCACTGACCATATTTGACTGTGAATTGGGGCAATTATAGTTTGCTTAAGTTTGACTCTAGATTTGTCAAGTCATTTAAATAAGTAAATAAAACGGAATATAAAAACTTTTATAGTATAACCATTGTGTGAATGTCTATTCTTTAGTAGACAGAGCTGTTTTGAAAATAATTAGCTAAGAGACAGCTGACTGCATTTTCTATAACTAATAATAATTTACAAACACTCTAGTCTAAATTTACATATGTATAAATGTTTGAACAAATACATATTTATTTATTTTCTATTTGTCATTTATTTATATTTATATTTTTATTTATTTAGAAGTTAGAGATAATTTAAAGTAAGAGCTAACCTAAGTTTAAGCACTGGTTATTATGGCCTTCGGCTTATTTGTGTCATTTTTTTGCAATAAATATTTTTTCAGCTCTACAAAATATTTACATTTATTTTACGTAGTCTTGAAATTCATTAATAAAAACCTCAATTCTCCTCTCTCTTACTCTTACTTACTCTTCTTGCAAGGAGCATCATCATGATTTCTTATATCCCTGTGTATCTACATCGCCTGGCGATCTAGTTATAAGCCCTTCAGTTTAACGGGTCTCTTTTGATATCATCAAAGCGTCAACAGGCAACCACGAATATTATGTGTAAAGCAGTTCATTTTGTGGCTAAAAGTTTGACGTCTCCGAGTTAGCCCCGTTGCAGTTAGTTGCCGCAACAGCTGAGATTTGATAGAATACCTGCAAGTCAGCGTAAACAAATGCCACGCGAAAACTTTGGTGCGTTTCGCTCTAAATGTGAAATGTTTCAGTGTTTGACCAGAGCAAATGTTGCATTGTTAGAGTTAAGAGTTTGGGCGAAACTTTTGGCAGAGCTGTCAATGCAAGGCCTGAATATTTATAGAGTGCAGACGATCAAGGAGTTGAGGTTGATATTCCAACTTTATTTTGATTTTCTGCTGGTCTCTGGCTGCAGCAGCTGCCGCAGCTCAGCAGTGAAGGGAATTTTCACACGCCAACCGCATTTGCATAGAGTTATAGAAAAACATGAGCGGCGGTTTTTTATATTTCGCTGTTGTTTTGTATCTCTAACTGTTTGACAGAGAATTATATGTAAATTATGCAAATGCACGCAGCAGCACGAATCAAGGGAATGGGAATGGGCATGGGCATGGGCATGGCCATGGCCATGGGGTGACAAAACTGCTAGGATACTGCGGGGCAGGGTACAACAGGATATCGATAGAGGCTCAATAGGGGACACGTTTACCCAGTCGATATCGTTGCAAAATCTGCTGCGCTTAATTGCAACAATTGCAGTTCATGGCATGTATCGTGCTTTGTATCCTTCACGTCCTTTGTTCGGCTGCAAAGTCAAGTGCGGGACAAACTACACACAAATGCAGCCTGGCAAGCTGACAAGCTGGCAAAGTGGCAGCTCTGTTTGTTTTATCGACTGTCTTTTGTGCGCCTACCAACAACAACAACAAAAGGTTGCAGCCTCTCTTTCTCTTTCTCTCCCTCTTGCCACAGCAAGTTGACGTGACGCTGTGGCATTTTGGTATTGGCAATTGATATTTTTGCAGCCCTCCTGCCCTGCCCTCGACCTGTAGTCGAAATTGATTGGCAATTGACAATAATCAATGGCATAAGCGATAATTTGCATTGTCTGTTTGTCAGTTTGACAGTTGTTGTGTTTTTTTGTCCAACTGTGAGGGTTGTGAATTGTACGCTGAATATCGCATGCCTTTTGCCCCTGAAACTTGATATTCATATATAAATGACTATCAATTATGCGTTGAATGGTTTAATTCATAAAAATATATTGAACATGTTATTGATATCGAATTTATTATATTTTATGTATTATTTATATAATAGTGTATATTTAAAAGAAAAATTTACAAGAGGAGAATAAGCTTAAAGATAACTTAGGCAAGTATAAATGAATTAGAATAGACAAGTAATTCATTAAGATCATGGAATTGATTAATTTGCAAGATTCACTACTTTTAAATCAAATATATATTTTATATTTAATAATTTGATAATATAAACAAGTTAATTTATAACTAATCAGTTAACTGAATTAATAACTAAGTTTACAGGCTGATAACAATATATTTTAATTAGCTTAAGCACTTGTTAATAACCTAAAGTGAACAAGCATCAGAAGCATGTTTGAGTTTGTCAACCTCAACGCGTTTCCAGTTCCGTGTTATCTCTGAAGCTTCATGAATTCCATTGTTTTCTCTGAGTCAACCATCTGGCTCTCGCTCACACAAATTGCTATTCAATCTCTCTCCCTCTTCCTCTCTCACTCTCTATCTTTCTGTTACGACTGTGGCTGCGTTTATTCTATTCACACTTGTGCTCGCAAAACGGCATTCGCTGTTTACTGTTCGCCCAGTCCGTTTTTGGCTCCAGACCGAAATCCAATTCACACTTACAATTCCTCGGCACACACCCACACACACACACATGAAACAACAACAACTTTGAGCCACGAGCAGCAGCAAAAACCAAAACTGCCCAGCCCAATGGAGAGCGAAACGCAAAATGTGAAGCGAAAGAAAACGCAAACGGCGCCAAAAATTAATTAAGAACGTTTGCCATTCGATGCTGGGCGCCTGTTACAAGTGACAGCCAATTGCGTTGTTTGCCGGTAAGAGAGACAGAGCGCGAGAGAGAGCACAGCGATTTAGAGTGAAGGAGAGAGTGAGGCGAGCGGAAGAGAGCGCACAGATGAATGTACTGAATAAAGAGAGAGAGAGTGTGTGAGAGAGAGAGAGAGGGCGAGGCACAGCGCATGCCGGTGTTAATTACATTTGGTGCAGCTTTGACCCAAAATGGTGCCACGCCTTCGGCACGTTATGCGGTCAACACTTTCGCAATAAGGTCAGACACCCATCTCAACAAAGGCAGCGCCACCCGCGCACTCTGCCCCGCCCTCCCATCCCCCTCATCTACACACTTTTCGTTGCCTTGGCTGAAATATCTCTGCCCAGAAAAGTCGCATAACTTTCTTTTTTGGCGCGTTAATAACTTTTCTTTTTTTTTGCTTCCCTTGCCTTGCCTTAATGCGACCCTAGACGTTTCGGTAATTTAATGCGCCCCACTCAAGGCTGGGGTCATCTGCGCGGTACGGAACCAGCGACTCTTTGGGTCGCCGCCCGTGACAGTGAAAATGAAGGAGGCTAACGACGCGACGCCGAGGTTGGCTAATTAGGTTTAAGCTGCTGTCACGCTTTGTCTGCCCTTCTGTGACGTCACCGATGTGGGTTACCTCCATTGCTGCTGTGTAATTTGCTATGAAATTAAATAAGGCTGCGTGGAGTGTCGCAGCGATGGGCAGTGCTTTGTAATGAGTTTTTGTTTTTATTTATTTTATTTTTTTTTATTTTGAACTAATTTGCATTTCAAAGTAATTCGGTCAAGGCCAAAGTCACAATAAATTTATGTTCAGGGTCAGGTTTCCGCATGTTGTGACAGAAACTCATAATTGTTTAGTAAGAATTTAAGAATTTAAGCACGGGATTTCTGTTTCCATTAGAAAAGAAACTCTCAATTATTACTCTCTATTAGAACTTACAAATATGTATATTTAATTAAATTTGAATAAAAAAACTAATTAAATGATAAGACTCAATTACTCGCTGAGTTCTTCTGGGCTAACGAGAAGACTGAAGAGAACAGTTATACAAGATGTCTTCTTTTTAATTTATTTTAATCTATCAAATCAGAAAAGAAACTCTCAATTATTACTCTCTATTAGAACTTACGAATATGTATATTTAATTTATAAGACTCAATTACTCGCTGAGTTCTTCTGGGCTAACGAGAAGACTGAAGAGAACAGTTATACAAGATGTCTTCTTTATGCAGCAGAGACCTATTTCAGTTCCATTCATATCGCATTGCCACAGTTTTAGCCGAGATTACTGTACTTACATTTACCTGACAACGACTTTGGCTAAGATTGTGAGTGTGTGTGTGTGTGTGTGTTGTAACCCCAAAGCAACCCCGAGCAGGACTTGAAAAGTTGCCGCCCATCATTTTGCTATTTTCAATTTTTCGCTGTCATTGTTGTTGTACTTTTCGCAAATCAGCGACAGACAAAAATCTTTTATTCAAATTTTATTTGATTGCTTTGCGATTTTCGCTGTTGTCGTCGAGCAAGTAGCACAGAAAGACTTCGTGGGAGCTGGGCAAGCTGCGTCCGTGAGGAGGAGACGGGCGACGCACATTTATTTGTATGAGAAATCAACATTGGAGGGCACAGAAAATATTATTTCGACGACAACAACTTAGGGTTATTGTTCAATTTAAACACGCAGACATTTGGAAAAGTGGAAAAATGCTGAACGATAACAAAAAATAGAAGAGGGAAAGAGAAAGGGAAAAGGGGCAGCAAGAAAGGCTGTGCAGGAAGAAAAATAAGTTCAGCATCAGCAGAGAAGGACAACAACGAGACGATGCAAATGCCAGGCTGGGCGGCAGTCACTTGCAGTCATAGACCAAATTTGACGAGCGAATAGTTTGAAGCATACTTTAAGGCAGGCGGACTGGTTACGTCCGATGCAGCAACTGCAAATTACATGAAATTGCATTTGCCGCCTCAGCAGACGGCAGACGGCAGACGGAACTGGCGAGGCAGAGGCAACAACAAGTTAAACAACATTAAACTCTTTAACCGCCACTGATTCGTAATACTTTATTATTAAATTTTGCACATTAACGGGCCACGTCGCGTCGCAGCTGGGAAAACAAAATCTAGATAAATATGGCATGCAGATACTGCCTTGACTTCGTGGGTGGTGACCTGTGCAGGGGATTGGAAGAGTGACTGGAGATATAGTTGGGTGAGAGTGGGACGGGGCAGGCAGTCGAGCGCACAGTTCAATTTGGTAGCCAGCAACACGGACGTGGATGTGGACACATAAGCGAGCGCCAGTCAGTCGTCTATAAATTATATCCGTTCCAAATTGAAATGCGCGTTAAAATGCAGTTAACTTGGTCGTTGGGTTGGCTCTGGCCATGTTGTTATGGCCACCGTTGCGAAACTGCCTTTTTTTTATAACGTCTACTCACATTTTTTTTTTACAGTTTGTGCGCACATAAAAATAGAAAATGGCTCTGAACGCTTTTGCCTGCGACACGAGAACATTAGACTCCTGCCGCAGATAGCACCAAGGACCAAGGACCAACGAGACAGCTCCGAGCACCGACCACTCCAGGCAGTGACCATATCGGTAGCTGGCTCATGGCCCAAATGCTGATGGCACTTTTTACACACGCAACCGGTTCAATGTTATCGGACACAGGTGAGCGTGAAAAAGCTAACCAACGGAGCTCGTCACCTACCATTAAGCTGAAAACATTTACACAAATATTCAAATTTATGTTTAGAAAGAGGCCAAGCCACAGTAGAGTATCCAGCAAGCTGTGTTCCGACACATCGTCGCGTTGGCCCTTTGAAGTTGCTGCCCTAATGGCAGTCAGGGTTTGACTGCTGGTCAAACCCTTTCAATGCGATTCTCAGTGGACGCTGCGTGCGGCGCTCAAGTGTTAACACATTTCATCATTGAGGCATGAATGAGTTTTCCTGATTAGATACAGGCCAATGACTCTCAGGAGTTGCTTTAAGGTTTTAAGCTGTGTTTTGAGTAGTCGACTCAAATTTGCCTAAAAGCAAAAGCCACACAAAACGTCGAGAACTACTATTCAACGCTTCAGTGGCATAAGTCAATGACAGAAAGTTGCTTAGCGCTTCGGTGGTTCGGTGGTGCAGCGGTTTCTAGCTGAGAAAGAAGGTGCACGCAATTTGGCAAAATGCGTATATAAAGTTTTGAGGTCATGTGCAAACAAACATGGCGCTGCTGCTTGTAAATACATTTGCTGAATAGCTGTGAAATTAGCCAAGAGTCGGAGCAGAGGCGGGCTTTTTGCTTGGCCAACACACGAGCTAAAAGAGGAACTCACAAAAGCCATGCGCCAACACATAAAGAAAATTTTCCATTTTATATGAATTACAAACACAAACACACACATACGGCGCCACCACCAGCAGTGGCACCGCCATCACCACCACCACCACCATCACCAGCACCATCAGCACAGGCAGCAGCCATCCATGTGTGCATGTGTATTGCTTTAATAGAAAATTGCAAAAGTTTCGCAAAAGAAAATGCCTCAGCCAACCCAAACAAGCCGCCGCTCAAATTGAAAAGAATATGGAAAAGTAGCCTGGCCCGGAGAGAAAAGCAAGTGGTGTTCTGGAGTTCGGGTGGTTGGGTGGGGTGCTTAAGTGGTGGCAGATCTACTGCGCTCAGCACTGGGGGGCTGCTTACGGCACTGGCAAGAAAGCCAAAGTAAGCATGAAATAAACCCTCATCGTCAACGGCAGCTTCGTTGTCTGCAGTGCAAGCCAAGAAAAAAGGTCTAAACGAATTTTGAATGCTCTGCGAACAGATTTTGATGACAAATTTACAATAAGAAGAACCGTCTTACGAGCTAGATATGTAAATATTTATATATTTATTTATTTTACTTATTCAAAATTTATTTATGTTCCTTAAACAAGTTTTATAGTACCTACAGATAAAGAATAGATTATCATATTCATATCATATTATCAATATTCCGTAGAATATAATAAAAGAGAAAGACTTTGCTATGCGTATCATAGGTCATCCGCAAGCAGAGATGCTCTAGGAAAGAGTTAGGGTATTGCAGCAGCGTGGAGCAACGTACACAGCAAACTCTATGAAGATTTACCGGTTTTAACGTTGCCAGTCAGCAGTTCGTTTTAGCAGTTGCGCCTGTCTATATGAGTATACATACCTACATATCCGAGGATATGCGTGTGTGTGTGTGTGTGTGTGTGTGTGTGTGTATGTGGGGTCGGTCTGTGTCGCGTCTGGCATTATAATGCCGAGCGCATGTTGCGTTGCCTCGCACTTGCCCCACGCTCAGCTTCAGCTTCAGCTTCAGCTTCAGCTCTCGCTTCCTGTGCGCCCTGCCATGTCGTTATGCTATCAGAGGCCGAGGCTTGGCTTGCCTTGGAGCAGCAGCAGCAGCAGCAGCAGCAGTGGCAGCAGCTTGGCTCAGTCTCAGCAGCCGCATCGCATGCGTATCGATTTTGTGCTAGCACAGCGCAGGGAGAGTGAGGCGACTGAGCGAGACAGGTGAGAGCACACTGTTCTATTCACCACATGTTGAGTTCTGAGCGAGTGTCAAACCCACACACATTCAATTTGCCGGGGAATATAATGTGTTAATTGCTGCGGGATTTGCGCTTGTCGTTGCTGTTCATGATTGAGGCTCGTATATCTTGGCGAATTTATGTTGGCCTTATCTATGCACGCGCTGCTCTGCAATTTGATGGCCGATTTGCCAGCGATAAAGCCCGTCCCGCAATTAGGCCTTACCCCAGTCGAGCTTTCCATGGAAGCAGAATTCGCATGTATGCAACTTTGTTGTGGCACTGTCCACGCCACCCCGTCCACTGTGCCACTAGACACAAGCTCCGACTCCGCCTTCTGCAATGGGCCAGCAGTTATCAACGTTGACTATCAGTAAACGCGTGGAAGGCGTAGAATTGGCCAGGAGGGAGGGAAGTAGGGAAACGGAGCCCTGCAAAGTAGTGCGTGTGGCAGGGCCATAAACAATCTACACTACACTTAAGGCCAGCCAATTGCATTCGCATTCTCATGTCGCTGCTGGCATGTTTTTTGATGGAAAATAATTAAGTTAATGTAAAATGCATTTTCAAATTGTATAGCAAAGCCTAATTATCATACCGTTCCATGCTTAGAGCACAACTTGCCAATTCACATTCACCGACACAATTATAAATATAAATTTATATAAATATATACATACACACATATATATATATATTTATATATTTATATATATTTCATATATGCAAAGGCTCTGTGAGAGCTGGATTAATTATTAGTTTGCCTTGAGGCGTTTCTGCAATACATGCTTAAATTGAGGAGCTTCAGCGAAATGAAAGCCATATAATTTAGGGGTCTTTCGCCCTTAAAAACCGAGCCGAATTTCGCCAAACTATCATCACCCTGCACTTACGTTTATGATCTGCACATAATGCTATGTGCTTTCATCGGGTTTGTTGGGGATATCGCCCCGTAATCGCAAACTGGTTCGAGCTGTTTAGCCTTCGCATTGTTGGCCAGTGTGTCAAGTCATTAATTTCATTAAAATTGCATCAAAATTTATGGCGGAGCTGCGACCAATTTGCTTGTAATCCATCAGCGCGTCACATCGCGCTGCCAGCCCTCAAACTCTTCTGTGTACTTTTCCGAACGGGAAATTACAACGTGGCCCTTAACATGTTAATAAAATAAAATGCGACATGCAAAATAATGAAATGCCAACCATGGAGCTGATCTAAATTCGGCGCAAATTCAATTACAGCCAGCTTATGCAATAAATGGTAATGGCCAAAAGCCACAGCCACAGCCACAGAAACAGCCACAGCCCCAGCCACAAGCCCTAGATAAGCTGGCTCCCATATCAGAGGGATAGGATCTGCAGATGCACCTGCGCCTTCTAGTCGCAGTGGAAGATTTTATGTGAGCCCTTTGCACATTTATGCACGTGTGAGAAACGAGCTGAATGTGTAATTTAATAAGCATGCGACTAGAGGGATCCATTAACAATTTCGCAACAGGATTAAAGGACGACTTTGTCCTACTCATAAAACTGCGACTTAATTGTTAATTAAAGGGCGCGCAGTATGCGTACGTCGTCCCGTTTGCCCTGCACCAAGTCCTGCCGCTCGGCCTACGGCATGTCACGTCGCAGCGGCAGCTGCCTCTTGTGCAACGTCTATCAACATAATGACATTGAGTTACACGAAAAAAATGTTCGGCATACTGAATAGTTTTCGTCTCTCAAGTTCGACTCGCGTCCAATGTGTGGAAATTATAATAAATTTTAACTTTGGGCACTGCAATTATGCGAACACCTTGCTCTGGCCATATATTGCCATATTGACAGCTTGATTGATGCCTGGCCTGTGTGATCCCGACATCTGTTTAGCATTTTTACGCCTAATCGCAAAACCGATCAAACGATTTTGCATAAGTTCAGTTCGATCACAAACTGCAAACTGCAAACTGGAAATTGCAAACTTCAAACTACAGAATACAAACGACCGACGGGTGGTCCAAGACCCAGTCCCAGTCCCAGTCCTAGTCCCAGCCCCAGCCCCAGTGCCGCAGTTGCAGTTAACCAACTGCCGTTGTTCAGTGAATGCCATCAGAGACAATAAATTTCATAAATAGCTTATGCATAAAATGCCAAGCCTCCTCCCGATCCGCACACCTTCATCAGGCACCGCCCGCTGTGTTAATATTAATTGGACGACATAATTGCAGCGCACCGCTGCCCATAATAATCGACCCGGGCCAAGATGAGGAAGAAGTTGCGGCCAGTCGAAAACACGTTTCGGGCCAATCTTCATAAAACAGCTCTGCTGCTCGCCAGACCCCAACTCAACTCTGCTCAACTCAACTCAACTCAACTCAAGTCCGGTAGTTGGCAGCCGCCCGGCAATTGGAATTTGTGTAAATTTGGCAAACGTTGCATTGACGACACCAAGCTGGGCAGCCAACTGGTCAGCTGGTCAACTAACTGGGAGGATTGCATGTTGGCCACTTCCATATATAATTGCTGGTTGCATTTTATTCACTACGCAAAAGGGTTTGCAGCAGCAACAAATCGTTATGCAACTGTAGACTGAAAGCAACACATTAAATAAATTAAAGTTATAATAATTTATTAAGTAAAAAGTTGAATAATTCTTCTATTTTTTTTTTACTGAAAAACAATTTTTTTAATAGTTTAAAAATTAATAAAAATAGTTTTTATTCTTTATAATATATTTAAATTATTTTTAATTCTAATAAAATGATTTATTTAACAGTTTTGACATTACTCAGATTATTTGAAAATAATCCCATGATTAATTTTTTATATCAAATTTCAAATACAAATCAATTTGCATACTTTATACTTGATTATTAATTTCTGTTGCTTTAATAAAAGTGATAACGGAAAATGATTTGTATATGAAACGAGTTCGCTCTGCTGCAAGAGTATTGATCGTTCGGTGCATGCAGTGCAGATTTGTAATTTTCATTGTTTTTTTGGGGCATTTGCACTGGCGGCGAGCAGGCACAGCATGTGTGCAATTATGGGTGTGTGTCCCGGCTAATTTATTGTGTTTGGCGCTGCCCTAAATCCAAATGTAATACAATATGCACATTTATCATATTTAAGTACCGAGTCCAAAAACACATCCCGTATTTATGGCCTGCTAATATGCGGTTTTAGTTTAACGGCCGCTTCGATCGGGGGGCGCGTTGCAGCCTAAATTCGCTGGCCAATGCTTCCGTAAACTGGGCAAGGGCTAAGCTAGAGTGCCCGCCCTAACATCGACTAACTGACCCGACTGACAGCCGACTGGCTGTCGAGTGCAGGCGGCAGGAGCCCCACAGGAGGGAAAGTACAAGTACAGGCTGTAAGAATTTAAAATGCTTGCGCTTTAGGTTGTTTGCTCATCATCAGCGCAACGCACGCCCCCGCGACAGTACATTATTTCCATTGCAAATATTTATTTTGTGCTCTGTTTTTATTTTCCCTGAAATCAGTTAAATGGACTGTGCTGTTTGTTTTGTTTGCCTTGGTGCGACAGTTTTACGCGCTGTCCTTTAATAAGCCCAGTGAATAATGGCTGAGGCTTAGACTCGAGCCAGCGATTGCTCATGTGGGTGGTGGGCGCACTTCACATGTGCCTGCAAACAAAAATGGTGTGCCATATCGGCATGCCAATTGGCCATGTATATGACTGGGTCTATAGAAGGTGGATGCGTGCAAGGAGAGCGTGAAGAGAGAAGGGAAACAGCTACAGACACCGAATTCTGGACGGAAGATGTTTCAACTGCGGGCAAATGGGCAGCACAAATGTAACGAAAATTGCGCACAATTACGGGGCAAAAGCCCAGGCAACTGCTCCAACCCTCCATCACACTCATTCCAATCGCACCTTATCCGAGCGGAAAAGAATTATTACGTTGAATTTTCTTTCATTTTTTTGGGAAAAGAAAAAGAGAAGAGATTTCTCGTTTTTTGATAGCGGCAGACCAAGTGTGCCGTAAGCAGCAGCCAGGACACGGCGCTGTCCACGTCTCACGTGCACATGACAGTGGAGTAAACAATTTCATTTCGCGCGGGCAGCTCAGCAGGACCGAGAGATAACTGCTACAAACGAGGCACAAGATGCTGCCTGCAATAACAACGGCAACAACAAGAACAATGACAACAGCAGCCACGACTACAAGGACAGTACTTGAGTTCCTTTATTTTTTCATATATATATATATAAATTTTTTTTCTTTGGAGCCAGCAAACGTAATAACAACAAGGCCAACCACCACAAAAGCATAAGAAGTTGCGTAAATATATTGTCCCGTCGGTCTGTCGAGTTGAGTATGATGGAGGCAGGGAAGGGGGTTACCTATAAACAGGACACTATCCAGCAGCAAGTTCTGGGCGTTGCGCAACTGAACAAGGGGCAAATGTGGGTGAGTGCGACGCAGTTAGTCGAGCGTGCCTGGCGGCTTTTAATGCGTGCGTCTATAAATTTTGCACGCCTTTTGTGGCTGGGCAGATGGTGGGCGGTGCACGTGGCCTGGCCAGTTTTTGAAACTGTCAAATTGTTACTGTTTCAGCTCCTTTGGGGGTAGTCGAGCGACGTTCTGGCTATAGGAATTATTTATTTATTTATTATATTTTTCTGCTTGGTTCTTTGCTACAAAATCTGAGAACAGTTTAAAATAGGGTTTACAATTTGGGTTTAATGTTTTTCGTATAGATTTAAAAAGTTTTATTTCTATTAAAAGAATTAGCCACAAATATATCTTCTTCGCATAGCATTTCCAAGCATCCAATATTTTTACCTTCCATCCATCGATGGATTTGGATTTTCTTCAACAGGTTATTCTTCTTTATTATTTTATTATTTATTGTATTCTTCTTTAAATTTTGTATAGTCTAAAATATTTCATTTTGTTTTTTATTTATCTAGAAACAGCTCAACTGTTTTTACAGTTAGTAACTTGCTTAATAATCTCTCTGTTGATCCTTCAGCGTTACGTTACTATATTCACAACTAGCCATAAGTCATATTCTAAATTTCTATTGGTTTTTATCTAATTTTCTAATGTATTTCTTATGTCTTTCATCATCAAGGATGCGTGAATTTGGAAGTAATTCTGCTAACTGAACTTATTCGGTAGATCCAACACAGTACTCACATAATTTGGGGATCTTTTATATATTTTCATCGTCAGTTATCGACTTATTCTCACCCTGTCGGCTTTCATTTATCACAGAGAATTCAACGTCGGAATTCCCTTCCATATTATTCTGCAATTCATTAACATCAGATTCGGTACATTCAATATCGGAATCAGATAACTTGGTTGTCTTCTCTTTATTTTCATCTATAGCTATAGATTCTTTTTCATCCTGTTTAGATTCATTTATCGTTAAGAATACAACGTCGAAATTATCTTCTATATTATCATGCAATTGCAGATCAATGCCCTCTTCTGCATATGCTTGTACATCAGAGACCTTATTGGCTTCGGCAGATTCAACATAGGAATCAGATAATTTCATAGACTTTTCTTTATTTTCATCTAGTGACATAAATTTTCTTTTACCCTGTTGGCATTCATTTACCTCAAAGAATTCAATGTCGGAATTCTCTTCCATATTATTATGCAATTGATTAACATCCTCTTCTGCATATGTTTGTACATCAAAGATTTCATTGCATTCGGTAGATTCAATATCGGAATCAAATAACTTGGTTGTCTTGTCTTTATTTTCATCTAGTACTATCGATTTTCTTTTATCCTGTTGGCATTCATTTACGCTAAAGAATTCAACGTCGGAATTTTCTTCTATATTATTATGGAATTGCAGATCAACGTCCTCTTCCGCATATGTTTGTACATCAGGGACCTTATCGGCTTCGGCAGATTCAACATAGGAATCAGGTAATTTCATAGACTTCTCTTTATTTTCATATAGTGTTATCGATTTTCTTTTATCCTGTCGAAATTCATTTACCTCCAAGAGTTCAACGTCGGACTTCTCTTCCATATTATTATGTAATTCATTAACGTCTTCTTCTACATATGTTTGATCGTATTCGGTACATTCAATATTGGAATCGGATAACTTGATTGTCTTCTCTATATTTTCATCTCTAGTTATCGGTCTATTTTCAGTCTGTTTAAATTCATTTACCTTAAAGAATACAATGTCGAAATTATCTTCTATATTATTATGTAATTGCAGATCAACGTCCTCTTCCGCATATGTTTGTACATCAGAGATTTTATCGGCTTCGGCAGATTCAACATAGGAATCAGATAACTTGGTTGTCTTCTCTTTATTTTCATCTAGTGTTGTCGATTTTTTTTGATCCTGTTGGAATTCATTTACTTCAAAGAGTTCAACGTCGAAATTCTCTTCTATAATATTATACAAATGACTAAAGTCCTCTTCTGCATATGTTTGTACATTAAAGATTTTATCGCATTCGGTAGATTCGATATCGGAATCAGATAATTTTGTTGTCTTCCCTTTCTTTTCATCTACAGTTATCGATATATTTTCACCCTGTTGGGATTCATTTACCTCAAAGAATTCAACATCGGAATTCTCTTCCATACTATTATGTAATCGAATAACGTCCTCTTCTGTATATGTTTGTACATCACAGATTCTATAGCATTCGGTAGATTCAATATCGGAATCTGATAGCTTATCTTTATTTTCAGCTATAGTTAAGGATTTATTTTCATCCTGTTTAGATTCATTTACCTTAAACAATACAACGTCGAAATTATCTTCTATATTATTATGTAATTGCAGATCAACGCCCTTTTCTGCATATGTTTGAACATCAGAGACCCCATCGGCTTCGGCAGATTCAACATAGGAATCAGGTAATTTCGTAGTCTTCTCTTTATTTACATCTACAGTTATCGATTTATTTGTATTCTGTCGGGATTCATTTACCTCCAAGAATTCTGCATCGGAATTATCATCTATATTGTTATAAAATTGCCGATCAACGTCCTTTTCTGAATATGTTTGCATATCACAGATCTTATCGTATTCGGTACATTCAATATCGGAATCAGATAGCTCGGTTGTCTTCTCTATATTTTCATCTGTAGATATTGATGTTTTTTCAGCCTGTTTAGATTCATTTGCCTTAAAGAATACAATGTCGAAATTATCTTCAATATTATTATGTAATTGCAGATCAACGTCCTCTTCTGCATATGTTTGTACATCAGAGATTTTATCGGCTTCTGCAGATTCAACAAAGGAGTCAGATAACTTGATTGTCTTCTCTTTATTTTCATCTAGTATTACCGATTTTCTTACATCCTGTTGGCATTCATTTACCTCAAAGAACTCAACGTCGGAATTCTCTTCTATAATATTATACAATTGCCGATCAACGTGCTTTTCTGAATTTGTTTGTACATCATAGATTTTATCACATTCGGTAGATTCAATATCGGATTTAGATAATTTGGGGGTCTTCTCTTTATTTTCATCAACAGCTATCGATTTATTTTTATCTTTTTGGGATTCATTTACCTCAAAGAATTCAACATCCGAATCCTCTTCCTCTGATGCATCTGTTTCTACAACATCGACATCGCATGACTTTCTGTTCTCCTTTATTTTTTCAATATCAATCGATTCTGTAATTATTATTAGCTTACATTCATCCTCTTGGCCTTTATCTTCCTTCAAGTATTCAAGGTTGGAATTTTCTTCTCTATTATTAAACAACTGACGACGGACTCCGTCTCCTGCATATGATTTAACATCACAGACCTCGGCTGATGAACCTTCTCTGTCTCGTACATCAGATTCTTCATCAGAGACTTCTGCTGATGCACCTTCTTTAAACAACTGACGTCGAGCTCGGTCTCGTACATAAGAATCTTCATCAGTGACCTCTGCTGATGCACCTTTTTTAAACAACTGACGCCGAGCTCGGTCTCGTACATCTACTTTTACATCAGAGGCCTCTGCTGATGCACCTTCTTTAAACAACTGACGCCGAGCTCGGTCTCGTACATCTACTTTTACATCAGAGACCTCTGCTGATACGCCTTCAGCATCGTCAAAATTTTGATTATTTGCATGGGTCATTTGTTCCATATTCACTTTTGCATGCTCCATTACCTCATTTTCCTTCTTGAGTTCATCGGAATCTTCATATTTCCAAGTGGATAACGCTTCAGTATTATCTGGTTCGCTGTCTTCTGGTGTTTTCTTATAATCTCCTTTATTATCAGTATTATCTAATTTATTATTCGTAGTTGGTATTGACCTTAAATCTGCATCACTGATATCGGCTTCATCATGTTCATCGGAATCTTCATATTTCCAAGTGGATAACGCATCAGTATTATCTGGTTCGCTGTCTTCTGGTGTTTTCTTATAATCTCCTTCATTATCAGTATTATCTAATTCATTATTCGTAGTTGGTATTGACCTTAAATCTGCATCACTGATATCGGCTTCATCACCCTCAATTTGAGTAGATTCCTCTCTATAACTTTCTGAACTGCGTATCTCTGATCCTTCTAAATCAGAGTGTCTATCTTTCTCAGAATAAGGAATACATATACTTTCTGATGGCTCATCGTCCATATCACTCTCAGAAAGTGGGCCGTTCTCTTCTACATCATCTGAATTTTCATCATGAGCCCTATTTGGCTCATCATCCATATCACTCTCAGAAAGTGGGCCATTCTCTTCTACATCATCTGAATTTTCGTCATGAACCTTATTTGGTTCATCATCCATATCACTCTCAGAAAGTGGGCCGTTCTCTTCTACATCATCTGAATTTTCGTCATGAACCCTATTTGGCTCATCATCCATATCACTGTCAGAAAGTGGGCCGTTCTCTTCTACATCATCTGAATTTTCGTCATGAACCCTATTTGGCTCATCATCCATATCACTCTCAGAAAGTGGGCCGTTCTCTTCTACATCATCTGAATTTTCGTCATGAACCTTATTTGGCTCATCATCCATATCACTCTCAGAAAGTGAGCCATTCTCTTCTACATCATCTGAATTTTCGTCATGAACCTTATTTGGCTCATCATCCATATCACTCTCAGAAAGTGAGCCATTCTCTTCTACATCATCTGAATTTTCGTCATGAACCTTATTTGGCTCATCATCCATATCACTCTCAGAAAGTGAGCCGTTCTCTTCTACATCATCTGAATTTTCTTCATGAACCTTATTTGGCTCATCATCCATATCACTCTCAGAAAGTGACCCATTCTCTTCTACATCATCTGAATTTTCGTCATGAACCTTATTTGGCTCATCATCCATATCACTCTCAGAAAGTGGGCCGTTCTCTTCATCATCTGAATTTTCGTCATGAACCCTATTTGGCTCATCATCCATATCACTCTCAGAAAGTGAGCCGTTCTCTTCTACATCATCTGAATTTTCTTCATGAACCTTATTTGGCTCATCATCCATATCACTCTCAGAAAGTGACCCATTCTCTTCTACATCATCTGAATTTTCGTCATGAACCTTATTTGGCTCATCATCCATATCACTCTCAGAAATTGGGCCGTTCTCTTCATCATCTGAATTTTCGTCACGAACCCTATTTGGCTTATCATCAATATTACTCTCAGAAAGTGGGCCGTTCTCTTCTACATCATCTGAATTTTCGTCACGAGCCCTATTTGGCTTATCATCAATATTACTCTCAGAAAGTGAGCCGCTCTCTTCTACATCATCTGAATTTTCGTCATAAACCTCATTTTCTTGTTGATCCGACATATATTCATTCTCTTCTTCACTTATTTCTGATCCTTGATCAGTTTCATCACTTTTGAGAGACTCTGAATCTTCATTTTCATCTGCAGACTCTTCAACATCTGAATGACTCAATGACTCAAGCTCTTCCTGATCAGTACTCTGATAATCGATTTCGTTGTTATTATCAGTGATGACGCCATCACCAGCTTCATATTCATCAGAGTCACTTTCGTGATCAGTGACATCATCAGAAGCCAAATTTGAAGCTGCTTCATCACCTTGTTCAGTACCGGAATTACTTCCACTCTCATCTTCCCTGTTTGAGTTTTCTACCTCATCCTCAGAGGATTCTTCATCGACATCACTTAAAGTTTCTGGCTCTTCATCATCTGCAGAATCTTGATCGTCGGAGCACGTAAACACTTCGGTGTCCTTACAATCCTCGTCTGAACAATTAAAATATGGACCTTTAAGTGTATTCTTTTTAATATTATCTTCGCCATCCTCGGAATCATCCTCGGAATAATCCTCGGAGGTATCTGACAGTTCCCCGTCTTCGTCACTTTCCTGCACTGATTCCATTTGATTGTTAAGTGGTTGAAAGTATGCTTTTATCTTTAAAATATCCAAAAATTCTAGCCATTCTTTGTACATTGCTTTGCTATCAGAGATTTCTTTTGATTCTTTTGCACTATCTTTTGCTAACCTGACACAGAAACCTATCAGAAGGTTTCTTCGTGTAATGCGTAACTTATAGAACGGGGTATCTCTGCTGGCATATGATTCAATCAGAAAATCATCACTGGTTAGCTCAGGTCGCTTGGAACCTGTACCCGTGCTGTTTATTTGCTTTAATTTTTCAGCATCATATTCCTGCACTAAGCGTTCAAAGTCCCAAATGCTCATCTTACAATCATGGCCACCAACTATAAAAAGTTTGCTATCAAGCGCAAACTCTATGCAGCTAATAGCCGCGGTGTGATGAGACAGACAGCGAACCATTTCCTGCTTATCAGTGTCCCAAACAACCACATACTTATCGTCAGATCCGGAGACCAAATAGCGTCCGCAAATGGAGAAGGCAAGAGCATTGATGGAATTCCTGTGGGCACTGAAGATGCGCACTTGAACAGCTTTGACAATGTCCCACAAGCGCACTGTGCAGTCGGCCGAGCCAGTTGCGAGGTAATGTCTGTTTGGATGGAATTGACAGCAGATAACCTCGGCTAAATGACCGACAAGTATGCAGACTGACTTCTTATTATCCTGCGTCCAAATGCGCGCCGTGTGATCATCCGAGGAAGTGGCAAAGTAATAGCCCAACGGTGCATATACAACACTGTAGACGGCCCCACAGTGTCCCGGATAGATGACAACACAGCTCCAGGACAGCAGGCACCAACAGCGAACAGTTCGATCCTGTGAGCAGCTCAGAAGAAAACGGTCGTGCGGAGCAAAGCTGCATCCGTATACGGGTCCCTGATGACCATAGAGTGTACGTCTCATTTTTCGCTTAGTCGCGTCCAACATGCTCTCATCTATGCCGGACATGCCAGTATCGAGCCGCTTCAGGCAGTTGGCCGATTTGAGCTGTACCAGCTTTGAAGATGTCAACGAGAAAATATGGATTGCCGAAGAGTCAGTGCCAACGGATAGCATTGTTGTTTTGTTTGAGAAAGAGGCGCATATTATCGTCTCGGAATTCTCTAGCGCCGTGTATAAGTAAGCCGATGGCAAGTTATCGCGGCTGAGTGCCACGCGACGCTCCTCGTCATCCTTATGTCGTTCCAGATCCCAACGCTTTGGAGTAGGAATGTAGAGGCGATTGCATGTTGGCATATGCTCATTTTTAGTTGGAGAATGTTTATCCTTCTTGAAACGTTTGCGCCGCGTTGGTCGCGGACTATTTTCCTTATTTTCGTTGACTGTGTCAAAGGTGGCCCAGTATATTTTGTCTAAAATAGCCGAACCAATGCGATTCAGCTGACGAAGTTCCCCGTTTTCCACAGAAGGATACAGATCAAAATGTTTTATGAATGTCACCTGTAATGAACGGCTCCAATTCTCCATGTGGAGTAGTAACACGTAATATGTTTCCTTGCACATGCAGATTGGAAGTTGTTCGTTATCGTCAGAGATCAACTTCCTCGCCTTATTTGGCATATCCCCTGGATTTTGTATGATCATTAACCTATCTATACGTCCCATGTACGAATGATCCATGTAACGCAGAGAGCTATCAACAAAAGCCTTGCCTTTCCGATACTTACCGCTGGCAATCATTCGAAGATAGGCAAACGCTAGCGTCGGAAACAGAAGGCTGTATATATCGTACTTGAAGCGGTTGGGAACTCGATCGAGAATCTTGCGAATTTCGTGAAAGAGTTGCTCATAATCGCTCAGCACGCTTGAGTAAGCAAGATCCGAGTTAGCAGAGTCGTCTCCATAGTTAGAATGATGCCTCTCGTCTTCAAAGTGGTTATCATCTTCATAAAAGTCTTTTCCAATATTTACATCAGTTTTCGAAGTCTGAGGCTTTCGTCGCCAAACTGAATCGTCGCTGTCCGACTCTCTAACAGAATGTGGCGAAGAGATAATAGGAGGGCCTCCATTGTTGCTATTTTCTGTTTTCTCAACGGACTCACGTGACATTTTTGTTAAGTACGTTATCGTCGTCTCTTCAAATTCTCGTTTTTTCTCCGAAAAGGATGTCTTCTGGGGAGACTCTTTTGCGGTAGAAATTTCAGGAGTGTTAACTTCGACTCCGAGCGTGCAAGGATCTATGATCTTTTGTTGATCTTCAGGTGATGCAATTTGTTGAATATCATTAGGTCTTATGACCGGCTCACGATTATTCGTCAATTCTTTTGCCATTACTTTGGGTAAGGCCGTATCGTTTGCTTGCATTGCCATAGCAATAAACGAGAGCGGTTCATGGGAAATCATTTGTTGGGAAAATTGGCTAAATGAACTGAGAGTATGAAAAAAATTTGAATGTGAGTTTAATAAGGCATATATATCATATAATCAAGTGTGCTGCACCTTTTGTTAGTTGAAGTGGTGTTTGTGGCAGTAGGAGCTTGACTCAATGGAGCCTTGGATGTTTCTGATTGACTGTAGTTCATATTTGCTGCTACAGTAACTGCAAAAAAATCGATTTATTATGGTTCAAATTCTCTGATATCCATGAAAATTGATGAATTAGTAATTGAGCCTCACCTGCAGTGTTGGCATTGGAACCCATGTCCACAGTGTCCGCAAGCGAATCTCCCACGCTAACATTTTTTGAGCTTTTTTTAGAGTTATCAAACAAAAGGGACGAAAATGATGATTGTAACTCTTCAATGAACTTCCCTTTATGTGCAGAACTCGATGAGCTTTCGGATTCAGAAGAAAACTCCACATCAGAAAAAGTACAACTACCTAGAATAGGTTTGATACTTTCATTTATCGGTTTGTCGCTATACGTTTGTGAAAGTCCGCCAGAATAATTCTTATCTTTGGATTGCCCCTGATCTGGAACATTAAAATACTCATCGATATCAAACGAAAAAAGTTCGTTATTCATTGATGTGGGTTTCGATTGTGGATCGGTATCAAGCGAAAAAAGTTCGTTATTCATTGATGTGGGTTTCGATTGTGGATCGGTACCAAGCGAAAAAAGTTCGTTATTCATTGATGCCGGTTTCGATTGTGGATCGGTATCAAACGAAAAAAGTTCGTTATTCATTGATGCCGGTTTCGATTGTGGATCGGTATCAAACGAAAAAAGTTCGTTATTCATTGATGAGGGTTTCGATTGTGGATCGGTATCAAGCGAAAAAAGTTCGTTATTCATTGATGCGGGTTTCGATTGTGGTTCGATATCAAACGAAAAAAGTTCGTTATTCATTGATGTGGGTTTCGATTGTGGATCGATATCAAACGAAAAAAGTTCGTTATTCATTGATGTGGATTTCGATTGTGGAGATAATAACAGATCTTCAAAAGTAAGCTCTTGCTGGGCAAAAACCGGGTTGTTATTCATCGTATCTGACAGAGTTGGGAATCCAATATCAAATACATTCTCCGTTTCAGGTGTAACTGGCAATATGCTTTTGGCATCGGAATTGTCAGTTGTAGGCTGCAAAAAAGTCTTTTAATATATATGGTAGTCTCAAATTTATTATTAATTTGTATATTCTGAACTCATTGAAAATGAGAAGTCTAGGTATAATGGTAAATATATGTAAAAGGCAGAAGGAGGCCAAGAAGAACTAAGTTCCTATAATAAAACCCATGTGCAGAGCAAGCGAGACAGCAAGACACCTGCATATGCGTATATCAGTGTGTGTGCGTATGTGTGTGCGAGTTTACAGAAACGAAACGTGAAATTCTTGGAATATCAGTTCTTCGAAAGGCTCAGGGAATCTCGTTCTCGAGCAGTCTCGACTGCGGCTTTTTTATTGGATTCTGATAGAATATTTTGAGTACTTACCGTAACCACTGCACCTTCCGAGCTATTAGTTTTGCCATCCCCATCACATAATTTGAGCCTTTTCGTATATATATTTTCATCGTCGGTCGATGGTCGTTTTGTGGAGCTTTTATTGCTCATTTTTAGATTGATTTTCAGATTTTTTGCAAAAATTACTGAATTTGAAATAATTATCACATAAGACCTGCTCAGCAGCTATCAATTTCACAAAAGAGAAAGTACGAGGTTGTCAAAAGTGACTTATCAATTAAAGCATATGTCAAAACTTGCGATTAATGCTTGCGATACCTCATAATCAATCAATGCTGTGTGTTATCGACTAATAAAATATCTATAAATGTCACAATATTCGAAAGTCACAGTTAGAAGTTGACAAACTTGTACTCGTTCTCATCTCTTTAGCATTCAGATAGTGATTCTTTTTCAAAACGCCTAGTACTTGATTACTTATGATTACTTTTCGCTTAACCGATTATTAAATATTAATTAAATATCATAGGCCATTTAAGGTCCGTGCATTGATGTTGTAAAATGCTACACTTGGCATAAATTTAATTCCCACAAGTTTATTTCGGCTTCAGCTAAATATATTTTAGATATCGGATATGTTGTGAACGTGTCATTATTTTCAATATATTAATATGCTATTTATATTAGATAGTTTCTCATCTCTTTAGCATTCAGATAGTGATTCTTTTTCAAAACGCCTAGTACTTGATTACTTATGATTACTTTTCGCTTAACCGATTATTAAATATTAATTAAATATCATAGGCCATTTAAGGTCCGTGCATTGATGTTGTAAAATGCTACACTTGGCATAAATTTAATTCCCACAAGTTTATTTCGGCTTCAGCTAAATATATTTTAGATATCGGATATGTTGTGAACGTGTCATTATTTTCAATATATTAATATGCTATTTATATTAGATAGTTTCCATCAAGACATTATAAGATGTTTATATATTTTATGGTAAAAAGCGTTTATTGAGAATATCGTGGAATAAATAAATAAAACAAAATTCAATTAAATATATATATATATATATTCGATTTTATTTAATTTAAGCAAATAGTACTTAAGTAAAATATTTAGTAAAAATGCATTCACTCTCTAATTACATTAAATACAATACATATAAAATTATACATATTAAAGCTATTGACTTCATTGGAATGTGACAGCAGATTGTGATGGGTGTGCATTGGAAATGGATTCATGGAGGGCAGCTGGACCTCGTCTTTTGGACAGTTTGAATGGTGCATTCAAAGGCATCAGTGATTATGTAAACGCAATGAGAATATTTGCATATACAAATGTCAAAACTCAAGGGCTATCATTAGACACAGACAATTAGAAATAAAGCCACATTATTCGCAGCCACAACAACAGCAACAAAAATTGCGAGCAAACCACTTGAAATGCAATGCAGCCCATAAATAAATCACATCACAGCGCTTGGCATCTGTTTGGATGGGAGCGAGTTTATGCAACTGCAAAATAATCCATTGTAAAGTGTCGAAAAAGTGCAATTGAAATGCAAATCAATGCAAATCGATACTTGAATCATCATCAACAGCAACAAAGATAAATGATTCATGCCCCGCACACCACACGCCGCATACCTCACACCGCGTGCTGCGCCGCACGCGAGCCACATTCAAATGCAAATACGAATGCAAAATTTTGCATGCAAACTCGATTTTGGGTGGGTCTTCTAGGAGCTGCGGATGGCGGCAAGGGATTCCCGCTGATGTGCGAACAATCAAATCAAAATAAAACTGCACCGCATAACAATAAAAATTGCAACTAAAAAAAAAAAACAAAACCAAAAAAAAAACACATCTTCAACAATGACTACACACACACACTCTCGGGCCCAAAGTTGGAATGTGTTGGCAGATTTCTGCACTTCCGGTTAACTGTTGCTAATTTGATTAGAGAGTTAGAAGCCAGCTTCTGAAAGGGCAGCCGCCGTGCAGGCCTGTGAAAAGTTGTTGGCGTCGATTTCGTTTCGTTTCGGACTGCCAACTTATGCAAATGATGCTGTCTGATTTATGTGCATAAGTATGTGGCAAGCCTGGCAAGCCAGTTCCTTGGGGATAACGAGACAAAAGGTTGAGAATCCGCAAATTGAATCTAGGAATTCGTAGGCCTTAATCGTTTCACACGCGTTGTGCATTTGTACATCCGTTGGGTTTTCATATTCAAATTCAAACTCAATCATATCCTGTCATAAGGCTCGAGCCTCCTTTGTCTGCCCATCAAAACTTGTTTGTGTTTTAGCTTAACCCCTTTGAGCTGTTTGCTATCGCATCCTGAACTTCTTGTCCCAGACATTGTCATGCTAATTGCCGGGCATGAGAAGGCTGACATTCAACTCTGAGAACTTTTTCTGCTGAGACACATTTGGCAACCAGGTAGGATTGTCGCTGATTGAGTTGAATTTATTCAGGATATCTTCATTCAGTTTGTTTCTACATTTCATTACGTGAAGTTCTAAAATGATCAGTAATCGGGCTCAGCTCTTGTGTTAAATTAAAAGCAACGCAGTGGGGCTCGACTTGTGACTCGTTGCTAAGTCAATGTTTATAAAGAGCAGAAAGCAATAAAAAGAAACCAATGCTCCAGAAATGTCGTAACCACGCCTCGGCAGCCCTATAAAGAGCGAGCATTAACACGGCCTCTGACGCAATTTAACACCAATTACAATATCCGTTACATCTAATTATTGTAAGCGCGCCCAGAAGCAAGCCACTTGGCAGGGACCAAATTAAAGAAAAACATCCACAAGGAAACCACAAAAGACAAACCAAAGACAGGTCGTTGTCCGTCCGTTCTGCTGGTGGTTGGGCGCAGATTGGTCGCCATTTGTGGTTGCCAGGACATTAACAATGGTAACTACTCAACAACAACAACAACAGCAACAGCAACAACAACGCCAACAACGACAACGACAACGACACGAAGAACAAGTCCAAATGGCGCTCATAAAACAACAGAGCAGAGCCCGGAAAAGCCATGAAATATGACGAGGATGGAACCTGAACCAGGGGGCATCGGAGTTGCCGCGTGAACCGCAGTTGGGTAGTTGGGTTAGTTGGGTGGCTGTGCAGCTGTGTGTGATTGTGAGTGTGGAGAAACATTTCTTAATTTCCAACAATTTACGCTGAAAGCTTTCAGCGCTCAAATGACGCACCGTGCCGAGCGCTCGTCCTTTGACAGTGTCCAGGCCAGGGCGACGATGATCTAACGCCATTATTTCGCTGCGCAAACGACAGGCAGTTGTTAATGGGGCTTACCACTTAAGCGCGACGGCATAAAATAAACACCCAAAGTCCGGCCCATCTACTCGGTCGTCGCGGATGTCCTGGCAAATTAATTAACATAGCGCTCGCTCGCCTGCAGCGCTCCTTCGGCATTGCTGGGGGCTTCTTTCCGTTTTCTCATTTTCTTGTCTTTCGGCGGTTTTTTCTGCCGCTGTTTAATTGTGTGGTACTTCGTTCTGTGTGCAAGGAAGTCGGCCAGCGGCAGTTTAACAATTAGAAAACGTTTAAAGCTCGCCCAAGTTTGAGCTGGGTAGTGGGCTTCTTGGTTCCGTTGATTACCGGCCAGGGCCCACAAGCTCCGGCTGGAGACATTGTGCATACGCGGCACGTTCCTGCATCCGTTTGACACCTTTGTGACCCGTGGACAGGAAATGAGCAGCCCCGTACGTGACTAGCTTCAGTAAAATACATCTTTGAAATATTCATCGGTCTGATTTTCGGTTGCGAAATTTCGGCGGCATTTTCTAAGCAGTTGCAGGTGGCAGGTTGCTGGAGGTTGGGCTCCAGCAAACGAGTTATCCACCAAAAGACTTCCGAATTTAAGGTGTTGCAGCCCACTGTCCCAATTGTGTCCAGTGCCACTGTTTAAAATTCCGAATTTGTGCACTCGCTCAATTTCCTTGAGTCTATAAAGTAATTACCCCCAAACAACTGAAAGATTCGGCATAAATTTGCTGCCGTGGCGGCCAGCCAGCCCAGCAGCCAGACGACCAGGTCCTGCCGGTATAATTAGTGGCCCATTGATGCTGCTACGTGACAAGAAGAACGCCTTGTGGCAAGGACAAACCTTGAGAATCGGCCTAGCGTCGGCCTTCCATAATTGCAATTAAAATGTACGCCAGGATGCTCGCGCGTGAAGAGCAAACACTTTGGGGGAGCATAGCAAGAAAAAAATCTGCTAAATAAGTAACAGAAAAATTGTGCAAATTAAAATATAATTAGAGATAAACAAGCCAAAACAAGCGGCAAAAGGAGCTGGCAATTAGTAGCAGAGTTCACTTGGACGGTGGCGCCGCCTGTCGGCCAGAGGCGCGCGTGCACGCACTTTCCACTGGAATTGTGTGACTGGAAGTGAACGTACCCTGCAGGCTCAGACCACCCCTACCGCTCAACCACCGTGAGGGCTGGCGTGTGTGTGCAAGCGAGCAAGCAACAAACGCTCATCGAGCAGCAGCATGTGAGAAAGGAAGTCGCTCTTGCTCTTGCTGTTGCTGTTGCTGTCGCTGTCGCTGTCGTTGTCTCTGTCGCTGCGCTGCTGACGTTGCGGCGCTGTGGCGTCGCGGCATCGCTGCTACCTGACAACTAACGAGCCAGTAATTTTGTGAGGCAGCTAATGCTGCCTCAAAGACCAACGCCGAACTGCTGCGTCAGCTTCTTGAGCGTCGTCTTGGCTACTTTAAGCCAACCTCGTCATCGTCGTTCATATTAAGTATACGCCGCATCTCACCGCGCCTTGCTCATGTGAGTACAGCGCAGGCCAGGGCAGGGCAGGGCAGAGCAGGGTAGGAAAGGGAAGGCTGGGCAGGGTAGATATATATTTGGACTGGCAGCAAGCAGAGGCTTCGGCTTGTGAGGGTCGTTTTTTTCTTTTTTCTGTTGGCTGAGGCCACACCTTCCGCAGGGGTGATTGAAACTGAAATTTCAGTCGACGCCGCTTTTACTTTTGTTTGCTTGGATTTTCGATAAAAAAAATAGCATTTTTTTGCTTGTGTATAAATAAAAATGTACATTGGGTGGGAAACGAAATCTGCTTTATGAAATGTCAAAACTTCAAAGCAAATTTTAAGTTAAATGCAAGAAAATGAGAAAATATACACTTGAGTGCGTATGAAGAAAAATGTTCGACTCCACTGCCAGCAACGCGTGCTTCTTCCTCACTCTCCCCATCCACTTTCTGCTGTTTGTTTTGCGCCAGTTTTCCATTGTCCATTGCACGTCGTTAGGACTTTGTTGTTGCTGTTGTTGTTGTTGCTGTTCTTGTTGTTTGCTGTTTGAGCTGTTGTTGATAGCCTTTATTAGTTGTTGGGCCCAAGCTTAGGCGCTTTACATTTTCTTTTTCACTTCCGGTTTGGCCCAGCAGAAAAAAAAAGTAGAAGCGAGATTTGAAAACAGGATTTGCATTGAGGTCTTGCGAGATATATAAGATGTGGATATAAGCATGGAGTTCCCTGTATATCATGACAGACATCATTCTATATATAACAGTATTAGAATTTATAATTTTAGTGAGAGACTTATAATATATAAAAACGAAAAAGTATTTTAATAAATAAAATTGTTATCTAAATTTTTTATCGAGCTCGCAATGTAATAGAGATATTTATTGACATGCCATTATTACCTGTTTATTTATATAATTTTATGGCATTTCTTGAATTTATTATACTTATGAATACTAATGTTATTCTCTTTTATTTAATTGCTTACTCAATTTATTTCATTTATTTATTACTTTTGATTATTAAATATTTTATACGGTATTCCTGCGTCGGCTTTCTGCAGAATAAATACTGAATTCATTTCTGTTCCTTGTTTCTTCACTTCTCGTTTTCTTTTGGTTTACATTTCTTTTTTTTTCGACAACAGATTTTATTAAAAAATTGTATATTAAATTAATTGCGTGCAGCTTTCGGTTGGGGTGTCGAATGTGCTCATGCATAAAGCGGTTGGACGCCGAGGCGCCCCACATTAAATGGTATAAATCATATTATGGCTATGGGAAACGGAGCATTTAGTGGATTGCTTTGCCTTTAAAGATATTGCAAGTAGTGAAGGCGAAAACAATTAAAACCACACTAATTGAGCCATTATATGCTGTTCTAAAGTAAAGCAATCAATGTCCATTAAGTTGTCAATATTTTGACATTTACGATAAACTCTTGCGGCAATAAAAGTCAAATCTTTACGGCAGTGCTATTCAGTTCATAGGAAAGGCTCTCTCGTTTCTCTAGTCTAAAGACCCCAATGGCTAAGACGGCTGTAGCTCGGTTGGCTACCATTATCAAGCTCATCCGTTTTTGTGTTTCAATCTGTGGCACCGATGTGTCCGATCCTAGCTATCGTATGTGGAGCTGGACATACTGCATTCTTACATTCATATTCATCTTTTTTGTGTTCACCGGATACACACTGTATGTGGGTGTTCTGTTGAAGGACTTTACGATCATTCTGCAGGCACTTGCCGTGGCTGGCTCGGCTGCCCAGGGCTTAACCAAGTTCCTGTGCGTTGTGAGTAATGCGTCAATAATGCGAAATATACAGGGAACCTACGAGTCCATGTACAGGGAATATGAGGGCAGAAATGGCGAATATACAAAGTATCTGCACCAGCGCATCAATAACTTCTGGTATCTTATGCTCGCCTTCGTCTGGGTATACTCAACAGTGGTCATCATAATGATCTCCTTTCCCCTGTTCGAGTTTTTCTTCTACGGCAATAGAGCCATGGTCTTGCACTTTCTAATACCCGGCGTTGATCACAACACCGACAGTGGATATATTATTATGATTGGCATCCACTGCACGTTCTTGGTCTTGGGTGCGTTTGGTAACTTTGGAGGCGACATGTATCTGTTTCTTTTCATTGTCAATGTCCCGCTGCTGAAGGACATATTCAATGAAAAGCTACACGAGTTCAATGAGTTGGTCGTGCAGCCAAATAAGTATGAGGAGATGCATGCCATGCTCTGGGATCTGCTGGCCTGGCATCAGAAATATGCAACGTGAGCATCGAATAGCCACAAGACACAAGTATCGTTCTCCTTATTTCTCTTTCTCTTTCAGAATACTGCTAGGAACAAAGAAAATATTTACGATAGTTATGTTCGTTCAGCTTTTGACTGCCTGCGTTGGAATTCTGTGCACCATCTCCTGCATCTTCATGAAAGTCTGGCCCACAGCGCCATGCTACTTGATATATTCCTTCATAGTACTCTACACCTTTTGCGGTCTGGGCACCATTGTAGAGACAACTGTGAGTGCATTGATTAAACAATATTCTTAGCTGTGCTGCATGTGTGATTATTACAGAATGAACAATTCACAAATGAAATATACTCGACTTGCCTGTGGTATGAGATGCCGCCGAAGGAGCAGAAGCTCGTCATTCTCATGCTGGCCAAGTCGCAGAAGGAACGCTCACTAACTGCTGCGGACATGCTCCCACTGTCGATGGCTACTGCTCTACAATTGACCAAGGCCATATACAGTTTCAGCATGATGATGATAACGTACTTGGACTACGAGATTTAAGTTTGAGAGTAGCAATTAATTAACATTTTACGCATCGTTATCTTAATTTCCCAAGCCTTACATTTGTTTATCAAATTATGCCAACTACCAACTTCTCTTGACTTTATCACATGGTTGTCAGACAAATTGATCTATGAAATGGAATCGAAGTTCCTCCAAAGAAACCTTTAGAGATGTTGTTATAAGAATGATTTCTAGCTGCTACACTGAACAGCTTATAAATATTTGCCTTTTAACTATGCTTCAATAATAATAATTATTATTATTATTATTGTTATTATTATTATTATTATTATTATTATTATTATTATTTTTATTATTTATATATATTTTTATTTTGTTTTTTTATTCTATTGTACAAATACACTTTTTGGTATCAAATGCAATTTGAAGGGGAAGCACTGGCATCAGTAAGCTACAATAATGTCGTTTGAGTGTCAGTTCGTTTGTAAGTGTTGTATCTTATTCTATAACTTTGTTCTCACATCTAATTTTCCTGCAACTATATGTAGCAATTGAATTTTAGCTACAGCTGACAATGCATGTCTACAAGATGGTTATTCTGATGCTGCCCGACCAGAACCCTGCTTTGCTGATTAATTTCAGCTTTTTGTCTAATGAACTTGCCCGCAAGAATTTAATAAACATCGCTCGGAAACTTTATTGGCCACAAAAAATTACCGACGTCTGCTACGGAGCTCGCCAAAAAAGTAATGAGAAACTGCAAGTATGCTCGACCAAGAAATACCGTGGCATTCATACTAATGACGGAGTCTTCAAATTGCTCACTCTTGTTTTCATTATAACTGTTTAAATGTGCAATATAGGGGGGACTAAAATATCATAATTTACAAAATATATTATACAGATATATCTTAATTATTCACTATAATAATCTCTCAATTTAATTAAAATATATTCATATATTATATACTTTTAAATGACCCATGATTGTGTTTAGCATACCTTCTTATCGTCTTTATGGCTGCAGGGTATAAAGTGAGCAAGCAAAGGAAAAATCATCGCTGGTAAGTTGTAAAAATTGTCTTTTAATGCCACGAAAATCCAGCAGATTGCCACGTAGTGCTAATAAAATAAAGTTATGCCCAGGCATAAAAAATCTACACAAAATTGTGAGAAATAGTGTGCGGTGCGTTTTTATTTGAATTTTCATCCTCTTTTTCGAAAAAAAAAAAACAAAAAAAATGGCGTAGAAAATTGTGCGCGCGCGCAAGTTGGACCGAGCTGGGGCGTTAAACGCATCATTAATCAAATGTCCGGCGCCTAAGCACCGTTATTCATCATTGCCCCGGGATAAGGCGGACCCAAAGCATCTCAAACGACGCCATATTTGTTCGCTCTGTGAATATTTTTGAGGAAAAAAGTTGTGAATTTCAATTATGGATAGAAATATATATTATATTTGTAGCAATCATTGGGATAGAAAATAATATTACATATGGATTTAAACACTCTGTACTTTTTTAGGCAATACAATATTTTAAATATATAAATCTAATACAATACGATACACTAAATTTATTTCAAATATATTAGCCAAGGTAACTGATTTATTGTATCTCATTTAAGATGCGGGACCCCCACAATTTCTTACAACTGAGAAAAGCTTTAGAATTATTCAAAGAGCCATGAGTTTATAACTAGAAATAGGCTGAGTTCAGGAAAAAAAAGAAAGAATTTCAGACACCCTAATGGTCCATATCAATTTGGCTCAAACACATCCTGTGGTTGATGGCTTTCTTCTTCTTTTCTTTGACTATTTTATCCGTACTTTTTGCTTAAGACTGTGTCCACTTTTAATGTACTAGACGACATTTGGGAGAAGCCAACTTGCTTTTGTGGCCACTCGCAATATTTTGAGCATCATAAATCAGGCTTATATTTCAGTAAATCATCAAACATGCGACAACTTTTAAGGGCTACTGTTTGCGCTGCGCCAATGCCAACTGCTAATGCTGCTAATGGAAATTGTACATTAGAGATTGCCGCCTGTCGGCGGTAGTTGATGGCTGAGTTGTTTTTGTTTTTAAAATGTTTTTTGTTGAGTTCGGTTATCACAACAGCATCAAATGTTGCTTGAACACCCCTTCAAGTGTCAGTTACATATTGTCGAGACAACAAAATGCTTTGCTCTTCATGCAGCAGGAAAACGAGTCCCAAAAAAATGAATGAAAATAAAAAATCGACGTTAAAAAGGTTTCCAGAAAAAAAAAGAAAATGTTTCAGACCAAAATTTGCATACGCAGCAACCGATGAGGCAGCAGCTGAACAGGATGCGGTCTGGATGCGGATGCGGATCAGGATGCGGTCCTTTTGCTATTTGCTGCTGCTGTCGTAGTTTTTGTCTATGCAGGAAGTGCGCACATTGGAAATATTGTTGAAACTCTATAAAAACAACGGCAAAGAAATAGCTACAAAAATGCCGCTAAACTCTGCCAGTCATTCGACAGCTGTCCAGCAAAAAAAAAAAAAAAAAAAACAAAATGTGAGTATGAAAAAAAAAAAGAGTTCGATTTTCCAGAAGCAACCAACCCCACCTTAATTTGGGTATAATTTTTTTTTTCGTAAATTAAATAGAAATCATATGCAAATTTAAATTGAGTTTTCGATTAACCCTAAAAAGCCAGCCGAGCCCAGCGAACAGAACAAAATCATATTTAGTTACACGCAGCCAGGGAATTGGCTCTCACTCTCACTCTCACTCAGTTTTCGTTTTCACGTCACGTCGACGTGTTTAAGTACGCATCATTTGCTGTTTGTTGTAATTTAATTGGTTTGCTTTTCGACAGGTAACTTGCACCAGTCTCAGTCTCAGTCTCAGTCTCAACGTCAACGTCAGCATCTGCCTAGCCTCTGGCCTCCGCTGTCAATGAGGCAACTAATTTATGCTGCAGCCAAAGGGTTGAAGATTCTTTATTTCTGTGCTCAGCTGCACGTGCAGCCTTCTCGAGGAGCTGCTTTATTAATTATTATTCTAATTAATAGCAAGGAGCAGACGATGTGACGCTTAATAAGAAATATAAAAACCAGAACGCCATCCTGTTATCCTGCCAGTCTGCCCGTCTGCCAGTCTACCAGGCTGCCAATTTGCATATGAGTGACACAACAGGACATTTGCTTCCTGTCACGCAGGCTGCAAGCAGCCACTGACAAAGGCCAAGGCGTCGATGAGACTGAAGTCAGGGCACGTTTTCTGAGAGTGGCTGCCTCCAGGAGCAGCAGGCCTCTTGCATTATGCAACTGAGGCAAAAGACGCGTGAGAAACTCCCAGGATGCTAATTGTCAGGGTCGATCTACGAGCGCAGCTGCTTCATTTACGAGAGACAAACAGTTTGCTCATATCTAATATATTAGCTGATTACTAATAGCGATATTCAACAGGTTTCGCCAACGACTCATCAAATCATCACAGCTATTTGCGATACCCGAAACGCCCCGTCAATTTGGCAAATGCTGAGCTCTAATACCCATTGATAGCTTCTAACCCTTGTGCCCAACCCTCATCTATTGCTGTTTGCCAATCGCTTATCGATCGCTTGCAGTTTTGCAAATTGACTGCGTCAAATGTCAAAGCAATTAAGTCACAAAATCACATCCCACAGTCGAGGGTCGCATTCCCCTCCCCGACTTTCTAAATGTATGCGTTTGTCTTTTGTGTCATTTACTTTGTCATGTTTGCTAATTCCCCTTGTTGTGTGTTGCCTTTTTGCGCCTATTTTCGCAATTTCACTTTCACCACAAGCCGCTTTCTTTTGTTATCGACCATCGAGGGTAGCCCTTGGCACAAAGTGTGCCAAATTTTTAGCCGTGCTAATTATGAAGTGCTTATGACAGCATCCAGAGTCGGCTTACGTCTTGTTTGCGTTCTATTTAATTAATACACAATATAAAGAAAGGCAAAGTGAAGAAAGGCAAGGGAAAATCTGTATAATTATTATTTAAGGTCTTTATTTTGACTGCCGATTTATTCATTCATTCAACGATTGTTTGATGGTTTTGATAATCTAACCTTTTAAGTAAAAGTATTTTTAGTATTATTATATTTAATTAATATCATGTAGAATGGGAAGATGTGAAAAGTAAATATATATATTACAGGTATTTTACTTGGTCAAAACATAATTCCGCTATTGGTTGTAAAGTTTTTTTTTCCAAGCTTAAGCCCAAGGAGACTGCATTAATTGTTTTGTTGGAGAAAAATGTGACGAATAGACCGCAATGATAGGGACTGTATCTGGTCCTGTACAGATAGGATGCTGATTGGACGACCTGCCCGATTTTTACTTTTAAACGCCACAATCCTTCAGCAATTAACTCGAGAAAATCGGGACGTTTCATCAATTTGTCACTAACTTGGTTTTGTTTTTGTATTCGCCTATAAAGAATATAAGCATTGGTTGCTGTCATATCAATTCAATGGTGAAAAATTCTAGTAGCAGCGTCTCGGGTTTTAGCTTTGATAGCCCATAAGTCCATCCATGAGGCCTACGCTCCCTATATGTGCGTTATATTCCCGAACAATTTCCGGGCAATTAAATATCAATATATTGATTTGTCTTCCTGTCATAATGGCCAGTTTGAGAGTTCTTTCGTTTAAAATATCCGTAGCAAACGGTTTAACACCTACGTACGTTGAGAATAAGCGAACTGCCTTGTTGTCCTTCCAAACAACATTGCGCATGCTATACTGATGACAGTGGCGATCGTGGTCTCTTTAGGGATTTCCTGATAGACTCTTGTTTAACATTATTATGCTCATGCTGTTCATCATTGCAAGCAAATGATATAGTGCTAGCATCCTCTACAGCAGCTATAAGAGTTTCTAACACAATTAAATCATCTTCCTCGTCGTCACTTAACCAATGTCGGAGACTTCTCTATCGGAAAGGATTGTCTCAAACAATTCTAACAACTGTTCATCTGTTAAATCGGATAATTTGAATCGAACGGTTTGCCATCTTTATATGTATGTCTTAATATGTGCACTTTCTAGTAAGAAAATCCATAGAATACACACAAAACTGCAAGCAGTTATGAATTAGCTGCTGACAACAAAAAATTAGCTTGAAGCCCCAAAAGTATCTCAAGTCACTTATCACTGTTTTTAAGCTAAACCCTAAATTTTGTATACATAATTTTATTTTTGTAAACGAATTTAAAATGTAAGTATATGTCATAGCGCGATTATAATCGTGCCTTGATATCGTTAGAGTAGGTATCGAAGTAGTTACCTAAGTTGGCAGGACCATTCTTGAAATACTCAAATTGGCTGCTGCTGCACGTAGTCCCTGGTTATTAAGAAAAGACCGAATTGGCAGGTCTATGATGATGACTTGAATGTTTGGGCAGAACATTCAAGAAGTGCAACGAAGAGAGAACTAAGAAAGCAAAAAGGGAATTCGTGCGTGGCGAATAAAGAAGAGAAAATATGGAATCCGAGCCATCTCCGACATATGTATACATACTTTCCAACAACAAAATATTGAGATGGATTGCTTTTATAGTTTGTTTTTTAATAGCGCATGTTTTGCGTCTATGAAAATAAAAAGTACAGTTAAAAGCTTTGGTGGACTTTCAAAATATTTTTCTTAATATTTTGGTGTGATTTATTAACGACTAAAAAAAAATTAAATGACAAAAAGCTCATCGTTTTTTTTTTTTTAATTAAAAAAAAAACTAAGTGTGTGAAGACACATTTGAGCTTTAGAGGGTTAAGTCTTTAGTATTTAGAATATATTTTAAAAGTTTTACTATTAATTGCAAGAAATTATTTTAATGTTTATATTATTATTTGTTCTAAAACAACAATCCTTAAAGAAACCACTTATATTATATACTATTTTATTTTATATATTTTTTTTTATTTCACATCTTTCATGAAATTTTGATGAATTTAGTACAAGGCAATTTCCATTATAACTTATTTTAACTTTTTGGTTGGGGTTGCCGCTGAGGCTTAAATCATATTATGGCTATGGGAAACGGAACATTTAGTGGATTGCTTTGTCTTTAAAGATATTGCAAGTAGTGAAGGCGAAAACAATTAAAACCACACTAATTGAGCCATTATATGCTGTTCTAAAGTAAAGCAATCAATGTCCATTAAGTTGTCAATATTTTGACATTTACGATAAACTCTTGCGGCAATAAAAGTCAAATCTTTACGGCAGTGCTATTCAGTTCATAGGAAAGGCTCTCTCGTTTCGCGACCTAGTCTAAAGACCCCAATGGCTAAGACGGCTGTAGCTCGGTTGGCTACCATTATCAAGCTCATCCGTTTTTGTGTTTCAATCTGTGGCACCGATGTGTCCGATCCTAGCTATCGTATGTGGAGCTGGACATACTGCATTCTTACATTCATATTCATCTTTTTTGTGTTCACCGGATACACACTGTATGTGGGTGTTCTGTTGAAGGACTTTACGATCATTCTGCAGGCACTTGCCGTGGCTGGCTCGGCTGCCCAGGGCCTAACCAAGTTCCTGTGCTGTGTAAGTAATGCGTCAATAATGCGAAATATACAGGGAACCTACGAGTCCATGTACAGGGAATATGAGGGCAGAAATGGGGAATATACAAAGTATCTGCACCAGCGCATCAATAACTTCTGGTATCTTATGCTCGCCTTCGTCTGGGTCTACTCAGCACTGGTCATCATAATGATCTCCTTTCCCCTGTTCGAGTTTTTCTTCTACGGCAATAGAGCCATGGTCTTGCACTTTCTAATACCCGGCGTTGATCACAACACCGACAGTGGATATATTATTATGATTGGCATCCACTGCACGTTCTTGGTCTTGGGTGCGTTTGGTAACTTTGGAGGCGACATGTATCTGTTTCTTTTCATTGTCAATGTCCCGCTGCTGAAGGACATATTCAATGAAAAGCTACACGAGTTCAATGAGTTGGTCGTGCAGCCAAATAAGTATGAGGAGATGCATGCCATGCTCTGGGATCTGCTGGCCTGGCATCAGAAATATGCAACGTGAGCATCGAATAGCCACAAGACACAAGTATCGTTCTCCTTATTTCTCTTTCTCTTTCAGAATACTGCTAGGAACAAAGAAAATATTTACGATAGTTATGTTCGTTCAGCTTTTGACTGCCTGCGTTGGAATTCTGTGCACCATCTCCTGCATCTTCATGAAAGTCTGGCCCACAGCGCCATGCTACTTGATATATTCCTTCATAGTACTCTACACCTTTTGCGGTCTGGGCACCATTGTAGAGACAACTGTGAGTGCATTGATTAAACAATATTCTTAGCTGTGCTGCATGTGTGATTATTACAGAATGAACAATTCACAAATGAAATATACTCGACTTGCCTGTGGTATGAGATGCCGCCGAAGGAGCAGAAGCTCGTCATTCTCATGCTGGCCAAGTCGCAGAAGGAACGCTCACTAACTGCGGCGGACATGCTCCCACTGTCGATGGCTACTGCTCTACAATTGACCAAGGCCATATACAGTTTCAGCATGATGATGATAACGTACTTGGACTACGAGATTTAAGTTCGAGAGTAGCAATTATCGCAATTAGCCATCGTCACTTAGTATATTCATTTTGTGCTGTTTTAGTCAAAGGTCTCTGATATTTAATTGTGTCGAATATGAATATTCAGCTTATATTTTGTAGCTGTCCACAATAACTTATTTAAAATGACTATATAGAGAAACCTGTACACTATATTCTTTTTTATATACCTACTATGCAGCTTTTATATATCTAATATACATTAAAAAATATTCCATTGAGTGATATAAGTTATTATACATTTTATACTCTACTTTGCTCTGGGCAACTATTCACGATTTTATCGTCTATATGCGGATTGCAATAACAGTTATGTTACTTAGTGTTTGTCTCCTGACATTGTTGTTACACAGCTTCAATGGAATTCTCGCGAATTCAGTACAAAACAATTTCCTTTATGCCAGTTTCTTCTTCTTTTCCCAGCCAGCAGATATGCCAGATAGGGGCGGCGGCTAAACGAAATTGGTTTTTAAAAATATTTCACATTTCAATTTTTCGCTTTCACTTGCCCCCTTTCCCCATCGCCCTCAAGCCTGTGTAGGCCTTGCCGGCTACCTTCACGCAAGTTATGGATGCGCATTATAATAAAAGCCATGGCCACTGCCACTGCTGCTGCTGCTGCTGCTGCCGCTGCCGCTGCCGCTGCCGCTGCCACTGGGCGGCGTCTCCTGAGAGGGCCAAGCGCTTTGGCTTTTACTGTCTGCACAAATAACAATCAAAATTTTCGTGGCGTTGCCTGGGCAGCCGCTCCATAATCTTGGGGCAGAGGATAAGCGTGGCTCGTGGCCTGGAAATTGCCATTGCGGTTGCCACTGCCTACAGTCCTGCAGAAATTACAGGTGCCTAATGCAAATTTGTGTGCGGCATATTTTGTGGCTGGTGTTTGAAAATTTAAATAAAAATAATTCCAAATTTTTGTGCCACGTTTGCAGAAATCAATTTTTTTTTTTCAGGTCAAGCTGAGCCGCACAGCGTAGCACAGCGCTGTCTGATGTTGATTCGATTTGACTCGCAGTCGCAGTGCTTGGTCTTCCAGCTGATTGTCATCATTCAGGCTGAAAACAGATTTGCCTCCAATCAACGTGCACTTAATTTCGTTTATTTGATTGGATTTGTGTTTACATGGCTGCCTAGGCAGACATTCATATAGTGCTAGACACAGTCACAGTCACAGACATAGACACAGACACAGCCAAAGGCTGAAGCTCAGATTCAAATTCGTTTAGAGTTTTTCGGTCGCTGTGGCAAATTAGAAAATCAAATCAGTTGCCCACTTGCTTGACTCGCTTATGCAACAAAATTTATGAATATTGAAAAATTTATAAAACATTTGCAAAAAGTCTCGCACAGCCCCACTAACAAGCAACTACCCTCAAACCTCAACGCTCAGACTTGCCAAAAATAACCAAAAAAAATATGTGTATAAATAAAAAAAAGTAAAAAAAAAAAAACATGGCCACGGAAGTTGTGCGCACAATTTTTTTCAACCATTTTTCCAATGATGGATTTTCGAAATTTTAATGGTTGCTCGCTGCTCGGCTGAGCAGGCGCTGGAGAGGCAGCCAAGTCCCACAACACAGTTGCCAGTTCACAGTTCGCAGTTCTCACTAGCGAGTTCCCAGTCCGGCTGGGCTGCAGTCCAAGTCAGAATCCCCGGCGCCTTCACGAACGTCTGGCATTGTCAGAGGGTGTGCCCGTACCAATGCCCGTCCCTGGCAGCTTCAAAACCTGCCTGCCTGGCTGCCTGTGGGTGGTGAGTTTTTTTTTGGTTTTGTGTATTTTTTGCTGCGTTCTTTTTTTCATTTCCTTTGTTTGGTGGCCATTGAGGGTAACGTTATAGCTGTGGGTGTAAACTTAAGGGATGGAATCGATATTTGTTTTCTATAACAAGCATCAGCCACCCAACAGACGCCGGCCTAATCTAATGCGCCTCGTGCGCGTCTCAGGGGCACATGACACAGCTCGGTGCTCTGAGGCCTGCTGATGTTTACCGTTGTAGCTGTTGCCACCACCAACCTGTCAACCTGAACACCCACCCGCCCTCGGCCATCGTCGCTTCGGTCCTAATCAATATGCGCAAATGATAATTTTTAATGGCTTCCGAACGCGTTTGTTTATCGGCAACATTGCTGATTTAGCCATATTTGATTTTGCGCGCCCAGCGCAAATTTAATTTTAATGCCGTCTTCGACGCCTCAGCAACCAAACGGAAATTTAATTTCCAAGCAACTTTTGACGGCAAACTGTGCTCGGCTCTCCTTCAGTTCAGCTTCACTTCAGAGAGCTCCACTTAATGCCGCCCATATGCGGCGGTTTTATTCTGCCTCGACTCGCGGTGCCTCTCCCTCTCTCTCTCTTTCTCTCTTCGAACTCACTAACTCTCTCTTACTCTCTCTTTCTCTCTCTCTCTCTCACACACACAGCGTCCTTTGTCTTGGGTCTGTGGCCCGATATTTAAATGCTAATTGCTTTTTAATACGGTAATTTTGGCTGCTCGGCTGCTGTTCGAGGCGAGCTTATTGCGGATTAATTTTACAAGCTAATTTCTTATGTAAATGCGGCATTTCATGTTGTTTTTCCACTCGGGCTCGGGGCTCGACGGTGGGCACATTCGGTTGTTGGGGTTAGGAACGTGTTTCGACAGGTAGAAATGGTAATTCGGAGGCGTTAGCTGTAATTAGAAGGTAATTTAAGTTATAATAAATATTTCACTTGCAACTTAAGTTGCGTTCCGCCATCGCCGGGCTGCCATCTGGAATCTCCCATAATGATATGCAGGGGGGCGTGTACTACGCTTCGAGATAAAAACAAAAGTCGCTTGCTATTGATAAAGAAAGAGGCTGATTTGTTGCTAAGCACTTAGGCACGGGTATTATTAGTAGACGAAACTCACTTTGAAACCATAGTCTCTTGTAATCCTGGCCAAAAAAAGATTGCTAAGATGATTAGCTTATGCGACTCATGCGGCCTATAATATTATTTGATGATATATTGAACGAACTTGGTTTCAATTTATATATCAAGTTAGTCGAAGACATATTGAAATATTATTTATCAAAATTTTTGTAAAATTTATAGATACGAAATTTGTTGTCCAGATATAATTATTGCGAATAAATTAGATGGGATATTACTGTAAAATACGATTCAAAGTTAAATAGAGAAACAAATTTATATAGTAATACATCCAACAAAACAAACAAAGTCGCGAACAAACAGACAAAGTCGCAATCCTTTCCCATCATCCAATATAATCAAATCGCACTCCCACACTTGGCCCCATAAACAAAAATCGCATTAAACTCTTCATGTGGAAACTCCATACTCATCATATTTGGAAGGGACCAATCAGGAGCGATCAGGCCACTCACTTACATATGTAAAATCACGCCACTATCAATATGTGGATCTATAAAATAAAAACTATCTCTCGATCATCAACTCAGTTTCAATTCAGTTCTTAGACAGGCCTTACGTAATATAAGAAATTGTACTGCATTATAATACAAAAATTATTTGTTTCAGCAACTATAAAATTGGTCTTTTAATTATATACATATTTCCAGCTTGATATCCTTACTAAAAGGACTGCTAGAATAAGTAATTCTCACCATTTTACTATCGCTTTCATCGCATTTTATTCAATGAAATTTTATACGTTTGCCAAGGCAAATATTTAAAAAAAAAAACTTCGGTGATTATAAAAGTGAAATCGTATCCATGCTAATTTTATACCATCATTCAAAACAAAAACTGAAAACGAGCTGACAGACCGAACTATGGGACAATCCCCCAAATGCGGACAAAGCAGACACAAACCGACAGATGCACGGCATATTAATCTCAAACAAACAGATATCGTCGAGCCATTTCCTATCACAGAATCACACACACACGCACACACACACACACAAATATAACTCGATGAAAAAAAAGGAAATCTCGCTTTAAAATCCTTTTTTCTTTTTTTTTTTGCCTCTGGCTCGTTTAATGCTAAATTATATCCGTATGCAAATAAGTTTTTTTCCTTGATTTTTTCATTAAATCATGACGATTTGACAGAAAATTCTAAAAAAAAAAAAAACAACCGACGAGAAAAAAAAGTCGAGAGAACTGATTGCCAGGGTCTCGTCTCTATACGGGCACTGTGCAAAGAAAGGGTTGTCTAGCCTTTGTGCCCGAGGTCACAGGCGAGCGGCTCAGGCAAAGGGCAAAGGGCGCATGAGACAGAGGACAGGGGTAGCCCATTGAAAGCGACCTGAGACACTTTTAGTTTGTTTGTTTGCTTTTGCTTGTTCGCTGTCAGTTCCACTGGAGGCATCAACTGAAGCAAGCAAGCAGCAGATGAACGTGTGGATGTAGGCAAATGCGATCTCATAGTCAATTGATTTTGCTCCAACTAAATGCGAACTAAGAACTGATAGATTATGATTTACAGAGATTAAGTATACAGAGTCTTACATACTTGTCAGCTCTGCGCCAATACTGATATATTATTGATCTCTTTCATTTTGAATCTTCTTACTCTCTTGCTCAACTTACAGCTCTCTTACTATTCGTCCGTTTTCCGACTCTGGCAGTTCGGTACAGTTCCAATATGTATTGATCTTCCAATCAACTGAAAGCAACCCCTAAATCAATACCCCATACCCAGATTGTGCACAGCAGCGCCGCCTAGCGGTGAGCGGCAGCTGCATCAATGCCTGCCAAACTGTGAAAACTGTGCGCCTCCGGCTTGGCTTACCTTTCGATAATTTTGGCTTTGCTTATGCGCATATATAGGACAATGACAGCATTGAACTGCAGCCTGTCATTACACTCAACTACAAACTCATTAATGCAAAATAAACAACTGCAACAGAGCACACTGTTGGCAGTGTAATTTGCATGCAGCCATGCAGCCATACAGCCTATGCATATAGATATCGATCCATCATCAACGAACTGGCAACTGACCCATAATAAGCTCGAAATTCGAGTGCGTGTGCAACTGGGCCGGGGAGCCAACTTTCGATCAGTGACACAGGTTGCGAGTGGCGAGTTGTGTAAGCGCAATTTACAATTTACAATTTACAATTTGCAGTTGCCATTCCCCAGTTGCCGGTTGCCAGTTGCCAGTTGCCGGTTGCCGGTTGCCGGTTGGTGGTTGCTGGTTGCTGGTTGCTGGTTTGCCGTTACCCAGCCCGCCCCACTTGGCGGCGAATGTCGCCTTGCAATTAACACAAGTGCCCAGCGACGATGTTCCTGTTCTCAGAAGTGCCTCATCTCGTTGTCCTTCGCGCATTCAGTCCGGGCGACGTCGTTGTCGCTGCTATCCTCGTTGTCGTACTTAATATCTGAGGCGTGCGTCACAAGCAGCATGCGCGGCACTGTCATTAAAATAATGCATACACATGTGAAGTATGTGGGCAGTTGGGGTAGCAGCCGCAGAGACAAAGTGAAAGGGGCACAGAGAGACCGAAAGGGACAGGAGGCTGTGCAGCCATATGAATGAGGTAGGTAGGAAGGTGTTTATTAACAGATCGTTTGCCCAGAGCTCTGCTACGTACACTCTCTAGTGCTGAGTGTCATTGAAATGATGCTGCTGCTGCTGCCCCCTTCAGCACCCCTCGCCCATACACCCATCAGACTTAATCAAGCATTCGAGCAGAAAATCATGCAAAGTGTCGACCAGTGCGCAACATGTTTAAAAATAATTATAATAACATGAATTATGAAATGTGTAAGTGCTACACACACACTTACACTTACACTTACACACACGCAGATGCAGCCAGCTATTATTATTAGTAGTAAATGGCCAGGTTTTTTTTTTCGTTTGGCCCAGTTTACATGCAGCTTTTAGCCTGATTGTCATCTTTATGAAGACATAACGACTCGGGCAGCCAATGAAGCCCGTCCAGAAACGGCATCTGGCTCGGTCCCAGTCGGCCCCAGTCTGGAGTTCCGTCTTTGGGGCTTGCGTGCAAGGAGTCCAAGCATTGTAATTAGAATGCACAACACCAATGTCTGGGCCATTAAGTATATGGCAAAATTGAATTATGCGCTTTTCATGTTAATTTTTTGGCGCTTGTTGTAATTTGTTTCTGACATGACATACCTCGCTAAGCTATCCAAGCAACAGGAAGGTAATAAACATGTAAATAAATATATTAATGTATATTATGTAGATGGGGTAACTCAGCCGCATAGTCTTCTAGCATTAAGATTTCATCAGTTTGACTTCTTTACTTTTACAACAGTATAATATATATGATCTCTAATCTCCCAGCTCCGTTCCATCCTCCCCGTTTACACTCGTTAGTTTCTGGTTTTTAAAAATAATTCTGTTTTCTACATTTTAGAGTTTAACCCATTGCAAATATAATTCATTCCGACAAACTCTTAACTTGTGGGAAAATCAGTTCAAACGTGAGACTTAACTCTCATTCAAAACCAGTTTCGGACCTAAGTAGCATTTACCTCTTCAGTTGCACTAATAAAGTGTCCGGTAGACGAGTGAAGACGCAGTGCGCTTCGCTTACGCCACTCTCATTACCGAAAACTGGGTCTGTCCAACTATCCTTCCACTGGAGTTGTTCATCTTGCTGTCGAAACTGATGTGGCTGGCACCCAGAGGTTACGATGATGGATGTGTTGCATTTTGGACGGAACTCAAATATAATTATATTTAATTTGAAGCGAATGTATGTAAGGAGAGCTCGAGAATGCCTTCAACAGCATTTTGCGAATTTCGTCCACAGTCCACTCGTCGCTGCTGTAGTCGCTTTGTTTGGTTAACGGTGCGAATCCTAACGCCAGCCAGCCAACTGGACGGTTGTCCAGCTCCTGCCCGCTTCCTGCCCGCTCCTAGTGCTGCATCCTCGGCTGGCTGATTGAAGGGTTTCATGTCTTGTGGCATCGGCACGCAAAGTGCTGCATGTTTACACTGGCGATTATCCCCGTGTGCTCTTGTTTGCACCCCAAACTGGCTTGAAAAGAGGAGATAATTTGCTGACCAAAAACTGATCGATCGAACGCCGATCCTGCGAGCTTTCTTGCTTAACGGCTTAAGCATTTCTTGTTTGTTTTCTTTTAATTTCGGTGCCTCTTCCTCGGTATGCTCAGTCCCGATCGTTAACGCAAATTAACGAGCAATCATCAAATCGAAGTCGCTCGCTCAGACCCGTTCCACTGGCCCCGTCCCCCAATTCCCCCGTTCCCCTCCCTCCAAGCTTAGCGTTTATTTTGAAATTAATGCAACAAATGCAGTAGCAGCTGCAGCAGAGCAACTGGGTAACTGCGCAACTGCGCAACTCTGCAACGGCTTCAGCCTGCTGCATTTTCATTAAGCATTGCAATTACAACGGCCGGACTCAGCCTTAACCAGCCTTAACCGTCCGCACTGTTAGTATGCGTGGCATTTACAACATAATTCATGGAGCGCGCTGGCCATCTTCCAGCCCCATAATTACGAATAGTCATTTGGTCGGTTTATTAATTGCTTTTTAATATTTTCAGTCTGCAAAACAATTTTCACAATTTTTACAATTTCGCTCCGGCATCTTGTTGCGAAATATTGAAATTAATTTCTGCATTATCAACTTTTACATATTCATGTATAAATTTTAACGTTATTTATTGCTCGCATATTTTCAGCTTGGCCTTCCCGCAGCAAACAATTTAAAACAATTTATCAGAAGCCAACTTTATTTCGAGTTATTTTTATGCTAAATGCTAGCAACATTGTTCAAACGAACTGCTTGCCAGCTGCAGCATCCTTGCACTGCTTGTTCGTTCTGTCTACCCTTCGTGCTTCCGAGGTTGCGCCATAGATGGCGCCAGTGAGCAGCTGATGAGAGTTGAGTGAAAGTCGCTGATTTGTTGCTGGGAAAGAGTAGGAAATATGTAAAATATATTTATTAATTTTTAAAAGAAGTAATGCTAATTAAAAGAATGCAAATAAAAAAGTCTTTTAAAATTGCTTACTTTTATATTACTCTTTTTCGAATAGATATGAGTCACATTCAATTAAGATAACTAAAAGAATGCAAGGTCTAGGTTAGCTAACAGATGGGCATCTTTTGTTATTAGTTGCTAATCATCGTCATGTTATTATTAAAAACCTTGATAATATTAATAATAATTTATTATGTTAGTCAACTTCACAGATTATAAAACTAAACAGATTCGCAAAATGAATAAATGAATTATATTTTAAGCATTATCGTCATACATTGCTCAAACCAACCTTTACTCTTGCATATGGTTTCATTTCATATATATACAGCTGCTGCGACTTCACATTTTTTCACACAGTGCATCATCCCTTTCACCTTTGTGCACTAATTAAACAAAAGGAAACCCTTTCACACCTCACAAAAGAAAAAACTGTTACAACTTCTTTTGTCTGTCGTATGGTGAAAAATTTGCATAAATTTTGCGCATAATCAGGAATGGCAAAAAAAAACCAAAACGAGCTAAAATATTAATTTTCACAGTGTGACGCGTCCTCTAACCTTTCTTCAGCGCTGGCATTCAAATGCAAATGCAAATGAAGCAACAATGACAATAACAGCGCGACATTTGATCGTTTTTTATTTTTCTATTTTTCTTTTTTTTTTGTCTGCTCGTCGATCCTCGCTCAGGTCCTGTGCATAGTCATTTCTTCTGCGCAGGATTTTGCATATAAATCATTTTTCTTTATTTCTTTGTAGCTGAAAAGGATTACAACCCCAAGTGTCGAGGAATTTGCATAAGGGCTGTCCTTCGACTCAGCTTACACATGTGGAAATAGAAAAGCCAAAAAATCTACCTCTGCCCCGAGGCGTGTGAATTCGTGTGTTTGGTAATTCAATTAGCGATGTTTGAGTTTCCTTTCTGGGAACTGGGGTAAGAAAATGCTGGGCAACTAAAAACTTTAGCTGGTCGCTTTCAAAATGTTTACCCAAAGTTTTGCACTTGATACAATTGCTTATGCATTGCATTTTGACTGGCTGTTCGACATGATTTATCGAATGTGGTGGCTGAGCACAAAACAAGGCTCGATTCACGAGCCCAAAAAGTGCTCTGCTACAGCAGCAGCGTCGACGTGCCACCGTTGGCGACTATTGATGTGGATGTGAATACGAAAGGAGATTGGGTTGGGGATGGAGATGGGGATGGTGTTGGTGATGGTGATGGGGATGTGAGTGTGCGTCTGTTTGCTAAAGGATAACAACAACAAGGACAGCTAATACACAATTTGCATATATTTATCCATCAAATTGATGGATGCTACTGCACACTGAGCCAGGACCAGGCAAGAGACAGCCAAGCGTGGCGTTGTTGCTTTGACACGTCGCAATACCCCCAAAAGGATAATGACAAAGACAGCACCAGCCACGACAATGCCGCACACAAACACACACACACACACACACACACACGTACGTACGTACGTACGTACATACGATGACATATAGACACACATACACACATGCAGAAGACAAGCGTGAGCAATTTGCAAGGCGCTGGTGAAAAAGGGCAACAGGAAACTGTCGAGGCGAAGTGCAAGGAACAAGGAGCAAGGAGCATCCTTTAAGTTTCCTTTTCGCCTAGGTACCAAGCCAGGCAGACACAGCCAGCCAGCCAGCCAGCCAGCCAACCAACCAAGCAACCAACCAACCGACCGACACTTCAATCGTGCGACGTTCGACGAGGACAACAACGACAACGGCAACGACAACGAACAACGAGCAACGAAGATGACTGCCATGAGAAAATTACATTTTCTCCGGAAAAGCACTCAACCCGAAGACATTTTCCGTTGGCACTGGCAACGCCAACTGAGAGCGGCCTCTGCCCGCTGCCGCAGTGAAAGACAGTAGTGCGGTAAAAGCAGATTCCAAGCAAGCCGAGGGTAGCTGCCATTGCCATTGCCATTTCAAGTGCCGCACACGCACACCTACATCCACATGACTAGAAAAGCATGGACATGTGTGTGTGTGTGTGTGTGCTGTGCGCTGCTTTATATCCTTTCGCCGTTGCTGCCTGATAACAAAATTTTCTATTTTATCTCATAAAAATATATACATATATATATGTGTATATATATGTTGGCATGTAGCCCATGTACTCGCGATAACAAAAACAACAGCAAAAAGTGTTTTTTTACATATATTTTTTTATGTTGCGATTTGCATGCCGTTGTCCTCTGGATGTCCTCGCTGCTGCTGCGTAGGCAACACCAGCAGCTACAGTTGTTTTTGGCAACAATCGATATTTCATGTACGCACAATTAAGCGCCAGAGTAAAGCTCCAAGACCTGCTAAGACTGCCAGCAAAGTGCCCCAAATCAAAGGAAGCTGCCAACAATTGCGATTTTCCATTGCCTACTTTGAAGCGCCGTTCAACCCTTTTTCGGCGCCTCATTTGCAGATGTTTAATGAACAGCTGTGCTCGCGTCGCGCTGCGAAACTGGCGATAAAAATAAAGAAAGCGCGTAACAGAAGTTGAGCAAAAATTAAAAGAAAATGAGCAAACGTCGACGTCATCAGCTGTTGCTGTTGCTGTTGCTGTTGCTGCGCTGTCGTCATTAGTGAACGGCAGTCGTGGGGCGCGGCGGTGGTGGAATGGAACGGGCGAGTGGGAGTCGCTGAATGAATGAAAATGAAAAGCGCGCAAATGAAAATGAGCGCGAAAGCACGTGTTGCCGGCTCGCAATCCGAAATGAGAGAGAGTTTAGAGATGGGAGAAGCTGGACGCGACTAATTGCGATGGCACAGCTGTAAGAGCTGCTGGCAAGGCGTATAGCGGGAATAAATAAAAGATAAAAAAATAATAAATACAAAATATATATTATATAAAATGATTGCATACGCATATTTTATATATTCGCAATCATATTGATTACTTTAATCATATTTTTCTAGTCGGATTTTACTAATACCATTTAAGCCACTTTTTACAGAATTTAATTATTCTTCTGCATATCATACTTTTCAACAAACTCAATTTATTTTGAGTGAAAATAGTATTTAGTGAATACTATAAAAAAATATATTTTAAAATTTGTTTCATTCTTTTAAAAATATTTTATAAAATATAATAATATATAAATATCAAATGTATATACATATAATATTTGGTAATATCAAATTAAATATTTAAAAATTTAAGTTTCATAATTGAATTTGAATTATCTAATGTGCTTATTATAATATTTACTCTTGAATTTACCCAACCTGCTTGCAATTGTACCATCTCTAACTCCATCTCTTTTTTTCCCATGCTCTGTCTCTCTTCTTTGCCTTCAGCTGAGATTCACAATTAAAAAGCAACAACAAAGCAATTGACTCATTCCACAGCAGCCATAAAAGGACCTTCCCAATTCGCCGGGGCATCTGCTGCGCCGGCACGTCGCTATTGTTGTTGTTGTTGTTGTTGTTGCTGGTGCGTGTCCTTGAACTAGAAACCCGTTTAATTTAACTGTTGCTTAATTGCTGACAGCGACGCCGACGCCACGTTACGTCACTCAATTTCTTATTTTTTTTGCCTTTTTCAGCACCGGCAATGCTGATGGCTCTGCCGCAGTCGCTGCTGCTGCCGCTGCCGCTGCCACTGCCACTGCCATTGCCGAAAAACTTCATTTTTGGGTAATTTTCGGTAGTCTTTGTTTCTCATTTTCATTTTCATTCATTACACGATGAGCGGCACGTCGCTTCGGCTGCGTAGTGTTAATTTTCACGTCCCGATTCCCAAAATATTCCACACAGCAATTATGCGACACGAAACGAAATGGAACAACGCTACTGCTACTGCTACTGCTGCTGCTGCCGCTGCTTCTCCTGCAGCAGCTGTTGTTGTTGTTTCCAAAGGTGGTTGAAGTTGCTCTCACACTCGCTGAGGCAGAGCTGTGCGAGTGAACGAGCATGTGCTGGCCTCTGCAACTGACAGAGATGGAGAGAGCACAACGACAGCGGGCAGGACGCTTGCGCACTGGACGCTGCTAACGCTGTTGCCGCCGCCCTGTTTCCCCTGGCAGTCGCAGAGCCGGCGAAGCAGTGTGTGCAGTGGTAAAGCCGAATAATGGTGGCTCGGTCTGCTGCCTCAGGCATGGCGTCGACTGCGACAGCGACAGCGGCAGAGGCAGCAACATCAGCGATGCTGGCAGCCGCAGGGGCTGTACGAGAAATTTGCATGCGCCCAAAATCGGGTTAACTATATGTGTGTATGTGTATACGGGCAGAGACAGAGCTGTGGCGCATTGGCCGTAGGCGAGCGGAGGCAGGGGAGCTGAGCAATACGGAGCCTGGAGTGGGTCGAACACTGCTTCAACAATATTGCTGTATTTTTGAAATTCCAATTTGCATATTTTGATGTGCGTCATTGTCGTTCGACTCTGCCGCCAACGGACAGACCGACAGACCGACAAACAGACAGACAGACGAACTGACTGTCTGACAGTCGCTCGTTCAGTCATGATGCTGCTGTAGAGAGTTTAATATTTTATAAATTTCGTAAAGTTGCCGATGCCTGTGCAACACTCTGGCCGCATCCTGCCAATCGATCCAGAGCCAAAGTCAATTAGTAGATATTTCTGACACATTTAACGACGCAACCACCAGTTGCAGAGCTTCATTGGGGACCGCTTGGGTTATTCACCTTTTCGCATTGTCCTACGCTGTGTGAATAATCAACAAAGCGTTAGACGATAATGACGGCTCTGGCGATGCTGCGCTTAATGAATGCGAAGCGAAAAGAGGAATGCAAAACAATAACTTTCAGACGGAAGCGCCGGCATCACCTTGACCTTGAAACCCACATTTAAAATAATTCACTCGTTAGCGCAGGCAACAGCCAGAGCCAGAGAAAGAGCCAGAGCCAGAGCCACAGCAACAACTTCATTATCATCATCAGCAGCAGAAGCGGAGGCTGCGTCGCAGCAGACGGCAGACGGCGCAGAGGCAAAGTAAAAACACAGAGACACAACCATTATCTCATCAACGAAAATGAAAATGAAAATGAAAATGAGCGAAGCACCAGCACCAGCAGCAGGAGCAGCAGCATCCAGAAGCTAGTGGCAACAACAACAGCAACAGCCGCCCTCACAGGGCTCGGCGGCAGCGACGCCAGCGATGCTCCCACGGCCGGCTCATCAGCTGCGAATGCTCTCATTATCATTTATTCATTTTCGTTTCATTCATTCCCATTCATTTGGCGACGGCGTCGCCGACACTGGCGCTCTCTTGTGGCTTGCGCCAAAACAAACTAACGAACGGAACGCAGGAAGAGGACGAGAGCGACGCAACCCGACGACTGCGGCGCAGCCCACAGAGCCATGGCAAGAGCAGCGAGTGGGTTGTAAGTAAATTTTTAATGGCTGAACGAAATTATAAGCCAGGCGGCGGGGGCAGGTGGGGGGCCAACAGCCTGAAATAAATGAAATGAAACAAGCGGAGTTCAGCAGCAACAGCAACAGCAACAGCTGCAACGCTGCCGGCAACAGCAGCAGCGTGGCAAAGTCGATGTCGACGTCGACCGATGCTCCCTGACTAACTACGAACTTGGCTCATTTTCGCACAGCAGCAGCAATGACGTTGCCTCTGCTGCCGGCTGTTGCACTCCCGTTTTAATGCAACAATTTTTTGCTCCTTTTCTCTGTTGGTGCTGTTGGTGCTGTGGGTTTCCTGCCCCGCACAGCCGCCTCCTCTCCAAATGTGCCTGCATTTGGCCTTGCGACCGAAACATGAAAACGAAAGCGAAATTAAAATGGCGAAATAAATTAATGGCCAAAGCGCGTGGGAGCTGTCGCCACGTTCAGCAGAGTTCACGGAACTGGCAACGCAATGCCAGTCTCTGCCGGAAATTGAAATAGAACACAAATCTGTTGAATATTCGCCTGGATGTGGGGAAGAAGAGAAGTTTCAATAGCGAAATAATTTTAGTTAGCCGTAGAGTCATTCATATCGATATTGTCGTACATCTGTCAATTAATTAATCACAATATTTCTTCAAGTTGGTAAATAAAACATAATTGAAAGCCTGAAATATTACATTGTGTTTCCGGTAGCTAAAAGAATTGTTGAGATTTGCATAAATGCGAAATATATTTTGAATGCCAGAATAATATTTTTCATAGCCTAAATCAATTCACAAATTAAATCTTTTTCTTATATAAACTAAGTTAATGTATGTAAAACATTAACAAAAACCATAACTAGGAAAAATCCGACAAATATATACATTATATGTATATATTATAAATTTTTAAATAAAGGCAGAATTAGTTGATGTTTTCAAATATACTTCTTCTCAAATTATTTTGTTATTAGTATTTATTATTTAATATACTGTATGCCATCAGAATTATTATCCCCGTTAGCCTTAAAATCGAATATTCTTTATTTTATTTATTTATTTATTTATTTTTTCATAGATATAGCGCTTATCAATAAGTCCTTAAACATTTAGGAAAGTCGCTTGAATGATGTCTTGATGTCTGAAGACAATTAGTGCGCATTAAATGATTTTCTGAGCGTGAGTTTACCAAATCGACTATTTGTGTTAATTATTACTGTAGTAGCAGCAGTACTCGTAATAGTAATGATTTTTGGTCTAAATTCCCAAAACCTAAAGATAATGAAACATATCTTGCTATAGCATTTTCTTTCGAAGATTAATTTTGAAGGAGTATACATTAATTGGTTTCAATATTAAGCGAGACATTCTCAATTGAATTTTTGTACGGTATCCTGATGAAATTACCAATTGCTTTTGAATATTTATATCTAAATTTAAAAAAAATGCTGATAAGAAGAAACGCAGTTCAAAAGAAGAGAAAAAACAATTGCGCTATTCAGCCTTTATTTTGTTAAAAGTTTTCAATGTTAAATATTTATGTTTATACATTTTTATATTTTATATTACATTTTATATTTTTATAGCAATATATAATTAATTTTTTCATTTGAAAGATATACAAAAAAGTTTATTTAGACTTTCGCCCAAATGCATCACAACATTTAGATAAAGACTTGGTTGCCGTATCATGCAATGATCAATCAATCAAGAGTTTAATTGAAATCAAAGCTAAAGTTTGTGTAAAGTGAACATCGAATGTCTATCGAGAGCTTCCCGCATCGCTTTTACCAATGGGGACAACGCCAATCAGATGCAATCTGCACATGCTGCAATCATTCCCTTTGTCGGATCAATCTCCCATCCTCGCTCAACTCTTTTGTTTGGCCAAGAGAAAAGTCATTCCTGTGCTAATTCAAAAGAAAGAAAATAGAAAAATGGGAAAAGACCAAAAAGCAGGCGAAAAAGCTGTCCGATTGACAGTCAGCACAAAGGCAAGCAACGGAGCCCGAACTGACCTTTCTTTCGCTTGAGCAGGACACTGCCCGAAGGGAAAATGAAAGACGTGACGGGACGACTGTGCGACTATAAAAGAGTTTCTATTAGAGGACAGTTTCGCAGTTTCTTTTCGTCTCCTGCTGCCTGGTTGGCTGAGTTTCGGCAATGCTTGTGATTAGAATCAAGCGACACGCATCACTGGCCCTGAATGGCTTATGGTTGCAAATATATCAAAAATATATTTTTAGAGAAATGTATATGTCTATATAGGTATGGGTATGGGTATGGGTATGGGTATGCATGTGTGTTATTAAGGTACATATATGCGTGCGTATATTTGCAGTGATATTTATGCCTAATGGCCTTTATTTGGCAATGCTCTTTATTGTAAATAAGATTAAAGAGCGACGGGAGCTAAATGAAAAGCGCTTCCTTTGCAAAGGAAAATGGCAAATTTCCAGTACATTAATATGGCAGTCGATAAGGCAAGCCGTGACGGGGGTGCCGAGGGGCGTGGCAGCTACAGCTACATGTGTGACATATCACATGACATTTTCCGCGTTGTATTTTCAAAGAGTTTTTTTCTTCTTATTTTTTTTGCGAATTTCGCTTGCCTCGAAATTGAATAAAACAACCTGAAATGACAAACGAACGAACAGAGAGTGGCAGAGGTTGTTGCCAACAGGGTAGGTGGTGTATGTGTGTGTGTGTGTGTGTGTGAGTGTGTATGTGTGCTGCACGTGTGCACCCGTAATTTTCCATTTGTGAACTTTTCCCTTTTGCGCTGAACGCTGTAGATTTTCACGCTTCCGGCGTGCCAGCAACATTGATGAAGCTGCTGCAGACCCAGCCACAGCTTGACAGCCAGATAGAGCCAACAACAACAACAACAAAAACAGCCAGAACTCACTAACAAGCTATACATACATATATGACTCTGTGTGTGCCTCTGTGTGAGGGTGTCAATTTGCAAAAAAAAAAAAGTATATTCGAAAATTTGCGTTGAGCAAAAATCAAAGTTTAAAAATAAATGGAAGACAAATGCCGCGCCGATGTTGTATATTGTGTCCATGTCCTGTTTGTTTATGCAGCCTATACGTGTGTGAGCCAAAAATTGTAAAATGGCTGCCAAGCATCCATATGTGCATGTGTGCATATGTGTGTGAGTGTAATAAGATATTTTAGTGACTTGTGTCACAACGCGTGCAAATCCATCAAATGCGAATATGCGAAGGACGGAAGCCAACCCCACCGAATTCGCCGTACTCGCTTATTTGTAATGGGATCACAAACACACTTCAATTTCATTTGTGACGCTTTACGCACAAACACACATACAGACGACGGACGGACGGACGGACGGACAGTTGGGCGGACGGAGACTGTCAGAGAGACAGGCAGACTGTCTGACATAAAGGAAAGAGGAGGGGTCTGTTGGAGGGGGTGGCAGAGCGTATCAATCACAAATTAATGAGATGTGAGTGCCGCAGCTTTTGCCAGCTCCAACATTCGGTTGCCAGTTTGACGTTTTCTTTCTTGTTTTTTTTTTTTTTTTTTCGTTTGTTGCCCGCTTTAGCTGCTGGTTGGCAGTTTGAAGCTTCTTTTTCATGTTGCTGTTGCTGTCCTGGTTTTTATTTCGCCTCTTGCGCTTTTAGTGCAGACCAAACAAATTTCACTCACTTTGGCATGCCTCGCATGCAAATGCCATTTCTCAGTCAAAATTACACAATTCATCACATTTCATTTGACTTGACTTGAGTCAAGCAGTAGTCAAAGAGACCAACAGAACGAATCCTCTTCACCCACTTCTGCTCCTCTCAAAAACCCAACCTCATTCTAATCCTCGCTCCCGTTACGAATGTGTTTCCAATTCGGGTTTCGCAAAATTGCCAGTTGGAGTTGCTAATGGGTTTTTCAGACGACAGTCAGAGAGAGGCAAAAAAAAGAGAGAGAGAGAGAGAGATAAATAGAGAGGTTTCTAACGATGCCAGCTGCTGAAGGAACATTTGTTGCATTTCTAATTGAAGTTAATTTTCTTTGACAATATAAACAATTCAATTCGCTTCTATGACGAATAATTTAACTGAAAGTGTAATAAAATAACAAAGCTATATGCCAAAGGAGGAGCAACTTGAGAGCATCTACATTGTCTTTGGTCTTTATAAAACGATATAAAAGAAACATTTTTTTTGTGTGCATTCATTCAATACAATATATTATGCAACAGTTAAAGATGAGTTCTAAGTAAATTTTTTAGTTATTTTTAGTATGTAATAAACAGTTTACGAATGGCCAAGATGTTAATATACTCCCTCAATGTGCATTATCTATGTGCATATAAAAAGCTTTTCATATTGCACAATTTCTGTAAATTTCATATTTATTTGATTCAGCATCAATATCCAGAACATGTAGCATTAAATTCCCACCTTATCAAAGCTGTTCCATCTACTTGTCCGCGCGTCTGCACAAACCTCAATGAACGATTTGAAAAGTCTGTAACTCCTCAAAGTTGAATAACCTGTCAGAAACGATACATATGCCGCGAGATACCCTATTTTTTCTTGATATTTTTTTAGCGAATTTTCAAAAAGTTGATTATCTTTGGAATGAATAAACAGATTATTTACGAACTGTATAACAATACTAGATCAAAAATATATACTTTTAAAAAATAATATTTAGAATACAAAAAATTAAAAAACAGAAATCGCTGCACAATTTTTAATTGCTTCAGTTCTTGAATGAAGACCATCTCGTTAAGTAATATAATTACCAATAACTCATGAGTTATTAAATTGATAGATTTTACTTTTACCTTACTTTGTTATAACAACATCATAACATTATTATATAACACCATTATTAATCATAAGCTCAAGCTCTTCTATGCTCGCACAAAACCAACATGCAGCGTTCCCCCACGTTTACAGGGTATAGAAATCCGACCGCAGCTACCAAATTGCGCAGCGTCATAAAATGTAAAAATTTTCAATTGTCTACAATTTGTGGGGTGTGCGCTTGAACTCCATCGCATCGAGTGGGGCCACCCGATGCAGAGAGTGGGCCCGAGTAGAGCAATAGCCAGCACATTTTCATAGACGCTTGCACAGTTCAGCAGCGCGCTGGCCGCTTACTTTGTTCACATGCTGCTGCGACTAACTTGGCTGAAAAGCAAAGTATTAGAAATACAATAAAGTGGAGTCAAAGTGAAAAGTTTTACGCAGCGGCTGCTCCTTCGTTGTTGGCGGCGTAAAAAAAAACCGCTGCTGCTGCGATAAAAAAAAAGAAGAATAAAACTTTGCAAACAGCAAAGTTTGCTGGCACCCAACTACCAGCTACCAGCCGAGTACCTTGAGGTACTGAGGGGGGTACCACAAAAGCGCTATTACAAACAACTTTGTTTGCCGCATGCGAGCTGCTGCTCCTCCTTTTTCTGCATATGCATCGAAGTCTGATTCGGTGTCGGAGTCGGAGACGGAGACGGAGTCTGAGTCTGTTTGAGGCGCAGCTTAAAAACTTTTAACAATGCACAAAGCGGCAAAGTGATTTCTTTCATATTATTAACTTGACTTGAGTGTGGTATGTGCCATGCAGCTCACATGTGAAGAGGCCCGAACAAGCTGCACTGCACTCACCCAACAGCTAACTGAAGTGAAGAGCCCGCCCACAGGCACAGCAATTGTGAGCCTCAAAGGGAGACCGTGTTAATCGCAAGGCCACTTGACCGTAACGTTTACGCATGCGTGGCGTCTTTAACATTTCTATTAAGTTTTTATTCCATTTAAGACGTTGCTAATTTATGAACGACAGCAACGTACAAACTCAACCAACACTTGCGGACTTCACGCACTAACTGAACGGCCCAGACTGAGTGTCGGAGCTGATGAGCTGACGAGCTGAGGAGCTGCGGAACTGGCTGGGCCTGGCTACAGGATTTGTTGGCAGCTGTGCCATGCGCCCGTTTCAGTGATGCAAATCGCAATAAATTGTAATTTATGCAGCCGAGCCCGCTGCGAGCTCATCCATTGCCAAGGGGTTGCCCAGACTCACAGTTGCTCAGTTGCCCAGGTAGGCAGGCTCAGCTTCCGTGCGTCTGTCTCTTTTTAAGGCGTTTACGCAGGCGCATAAATTATGCCAAAATGCCATTAGAACAAAAAAAACCCTTTGACTGCAGCCACGGCGACTGTAGCAACTGGCAGGTCACGTAATGCCCACATCAATCGCAATGCAACAAATTTGAATAGCCAACGAAATCCCGGTGAGCTCTGGACGTATCGCTCTTCTGCGCGGCTTATCAGCTGACGAGTTTCCGTCCGTTTGACTCGCTCTCACGCATTTGATTGATGAGTTGAAAATTCTCAGCGTACCTTAAGCCGTGGGATTTTATTTTGATGACAGACTTAATATTTTATAGACTCTAAGCGAGTGAAATTAATAGTTTGAATAAATTTCTTTGTATACTAAATATATTGCAATGCTAGAGAAATATTCCCTTTAAATTAAATTTTGTGTACGTTAATAATATTAATAGTTTGAATATGTTTCTTTATAGACAACAATTTTATATATGCAATTTCTATGCTATATAAACAATAGTAAAAGTTTCAATTAATTTCTTTATATTTAAATGTTTTATTTCTGAAACTTTTCTGCTTTTAATTTCGATTACATACCTTATATATATTTTAAGCATTAAGTAAACAGAATTTATATTCTAAACATAATTTCTTTATATTCCAAATATTTTGCATATGCAATTGTCATGCTCTTGAAACATCTCAACAGCCCTATTGTTCGTAATCGAGCAACACGCGTGCCATTAAAATGTTTTACCAATGCTTTTGAACAAATAAAAATATGTGACATGTAAATGTTTTGTTAAATGCGATCGGGACATAAAGAAAAATCGGCATAAAATTCAAAGCGGATCGCATAAATCAACATTTTTTATGCAATTGCAGAGATAACAGAGCAGAGAACTTATGCAGAAGCAGAAGCTGCCGCCCCTATGCCATTTACCCTTCCCCTTCCCTGCCTCGACTAGCTTAACATATGCTCGCCCATTAACAATTGTCAGTTGTCAGGGGGCAATATGAATATTCATAGTTCGTTTTTTGATTCGACATTGTTTAGAGTCGCCGTAACGTGAATTAAAAGGCAAATTTATAATAATGCGTTGCACAACCGCACCGGCCACCCCAGCCCCAGACACCCATTGATAACCCTTCCTCTGCCAGCGCGCAGGACTATCGATAAATGCGCTCAAGCCACTTTCGATTTTCGGCGCAAATCGGCAATAAATCGCCTTCGGATGGCACGCCAGACAATGGCCCAGACAAAAGGGTTTCGAGAGCATCCTTTCACTGTCTGTGCGTGTGTGTGTGTATGTGTGATTGTTGGTTTTGCTGTCAAATGTGTTGCCCGGGGGTTAAACAATTCGAGCATCGCCCTGGCCATGGCCATGTCCATGGGGTACCTGACTTTCTACCGCTCGCTACGCACAGACACTGAACATCGGCTCGAGTGTCTGTGGTTGTACTTAATTAGAGTTTTATAAACAGCAAACATGCAGATAGTGAAATTTCAAAGTAGATTTCATGCTTAAATTGTTGATAAAGGCTGTGACGCTTGGGCAGGCCCAACTCTTTGCATATGGCCAAACATCATCTGCATAGATGCCCCTAGCTCAATGGGTATCTCTCTATCACTGTCTTTACTACCTGAGCCGCATTGTCTTCACGCATCATGAATTTGATTGAGGATTTCATGCATTATTTTTAATAATTTTCTGCAGCTTCCTTGGGATCATTGAACTATGGCAAATCATTTTGAAAATGTTGACAAAGGCAAAAGTTTTGTTTTGTATTTGCCCTAACAAAAAGTCAAATAATATCATAAGTTCTCCAACATTTTCGATTATTATCGATAAAAAAGGAATGGGATGGGATGAGTTATCGAAAAAACAATACAAAATCCGATATTCCTTATTAATTTAACTAAGCTCTAGGTAGAAAATAAGACAATGCAAAAGAATTGAGTTTTTTTACCATAGTGCAATGATGAACAGAAAAAGCTCAATTAATCTAGCCAAGTTCGTTTACGTGGCTGTGCTTCTGTCTCTCTATCGATTTGAGTTTTTATCTTTTGTATGACCCCCCCGATCTTGACATTAACAAAAGTTAGAGATCTCAAATTTTAAGCTTAAGCTTTTGTATATCTTAAGCAGTATCTGTAAAGTGCTGGAGACACCAGATTTACTGAATAGTTCCTATTAATGAATACAGAGATTTTATAAATTTTGGTTTTCGCATTTGTGATTTGACAAGTACAATCATCAATGCTCATGATTGCATAATTCAGAACAAATCTTATTTAATATTTAAATTCCAAAACTTGGTTTTTTATTAATGTTAAAGAAACGTTGAATGAGCGTAAGCTTCCGCATATATCCAAGAGAGCACTTTTAAATGTTTCAATTGAGTTATTAGGGGAGATCCCTCTTGGTGTTACGAAGGCAGCTACACAATGAAATTATGAACTGCTACAGTCAAGCGCGCTCAGTTATTAGCTTGTTTCTTCGTTGGCCACACATTTAGCAATCAGCGAGCGACCCCACCAAACCACCAACCCACCACGCAACCACGCAACCACCCAGCCACCCAGCCGCCCAACCACCATTGCCAAGCGAAACATTTCAGTGCCTTCTGTGCATAAAATAATTTGCTCTTAACTTTTTGTGCTTTGGCTCATTATACCCTGAGTCCATTGAAAATGGGAAATCAGGGTATAATGGTTTTGTTAAAAGTATGTAACAGGCAGAAGGAGGCGTGGCAGACCCCATAAAGTATATATATTCTTGATCAGGGTGACGAGAAAAGTTGATATAGCCATGTCCGTCTGTCCGTCCGTCCGTCCGTCCGTCCGTCCGTCCGTCCGTCCGTCCGTCCGTCCGTCCGTCCGTCCGTCCGTATGTATGAACGCGTCGATTTCCGAAGATACAAAAGCTAGAGAGTTCATTCTTTTTGTGTTAGGTTCGTATATTGCACGCGCAGTACGAGTTTGTTTCAGAAATTCGATAACTTATATATTTGCAAAGTTATCGATAAATGAATTTATCGGGGACCAGTTATAAAATTCTAGCTAATTCATCTTTAGACTTAGAGTATCCAAGTCTTCAGCATATATATAGATACTAATTTAATACAATTTCGGTTTTTGTCAGATTTTGGATTCCGGTCCCCATTTCGCCCCACCACCCCCCAAATGTGTAAAAAATGCATTTCAAATACTAGAGACATGCTGTTTGATTTAGCATGTAGATATGAATATCATAATCATAATCTGAAGAAATCAATACGATTGTCCATCTAGAAACAGAATTATCAGTCATCAAAATTTTCTCATCAAAACCTATGTGGCGCAGCAACAAAGGCAGCGAGACAGCAAGCCGCCTGCATTGCTCACACACATACATGCTTACAAGCGTGTGTGTGTTCGTGTTTTTGCATGTATAGTTTCTTACGCATAGAGAATCGAAACTAAGCATTCTTGGAATATGATTCGTTCGAAGAAGGGCTCAGGGGATTTCGTAGTCGAGCAGTCTCGACTACAGCTTTCTTACTTGTTTTCATTTTGTATTTTGGCTGCTGCTGCTGCCTTGACAGTGTGTGTGTGTGCGTGTGTGTGTGTGTGTGTGCAAGCTGAGCGCAATTAATTAAAACTTTGTTGGGGCTGGTTATGGTCGTGTCCTTGTGCGGGCGGGCGACGTTAGCTGCGCCCTCACCCTTGTCTTCTCCCATTCCTCGTCCGTTGTCGGCATCGTCATCGTCGTCGTCGTCGTCGTCGCCATCGTCTGGCTGAGAAATTATGTCAAAGTGTCTGGCTCTGCCTGCTCCTGCTGCTTTGGCTGCGTCTTCATCAGCGTCCTTGGGCTGTCTGGAGCGTTCGTGGGAATTCCCTCAATTATTTTTGCTGTCGACGTCGTCGACGGCTCATTTATTTTCAGCTTAATTTGTTTTTACTTTCAGCTGAAAGTTTTGCGGGGCATACGCCACTTGTTGCTGCCTACTGCCTGCTGCCTGCTGCCAGCTGCCATCTCCCTGGAGTATGTTTAATGAAATCAATTATGACAGCAACTGTTGACGGCGTCTGATGAAAATTAAATGCCACAAGCGACCGGCAACAATTTGTCAATGCACAAAAGACGCAGCATCACAACAGAGATTGGTTCACTGAGTCTATAGCCTGGTCTTTGACAATGAGTATGGGAATGAGTGTATGTAGATATTTGGACTCGCTCGCTCGCTCGCTCGTTCCTTCCTGGCACATCCTGCTTCAAGTGGCGCTTTCCGTTCCGAGCCGGCTGCTACACAATAGCCGTAGCTTCGGCCTCAGCTGCTCCTTGCTCAAGTTGTTGGCACGGCATTTCAAATTCATGCAGCCCACGCAGCCTGCCAGCCAGCCAGCCAGCCAACCAGCCGCCTTTCTCCTTTCACATATGCAGATGATGTTTGTTGACGATCCGGTACAAGCTCGCTCCCATACAGACACAGCACGCATCCTGTGCGACACATTCAATTCAATGTACCCTCTGCGTGCCCTACAGCTCCTAGCCCCGTCCAACCCGCTCGCACTCCTTCTCAGACCCCTTTTACCTTTTGAACGAGCAGAGCTCGTTGTTGTCGTTGTCCTCGTTTGATTTTTATTCATTTCTCGCATGACAATGACGCTTATTATGAATTCTTTGTGATTTTGCGTGTGTTTTCTTTTTTTTTATATATATATATTTTTTATTTCTTTTCATATTTTCAATATCTCCTCAGCGCTGCGGCTCGCCCCTGCGAGCGGCTCCCAATCGAAATAACTTGCATACGGCATGATTGTTATTCAAATGTGATTTCTGTGTTCAGTTATTTTTCTTTTTCGCATGTCCTTGCCGAGTGTGTCCTCGCATCCTTTACCCGCTGCGCTTCGCGTGCCCTTCCCTGTCCTTTAAGTGCCTCTGCTCATGTTGTTTGTTTAACATTTTGTATTCAAAAATAATTATTTAGATTGCTGCATTTGGCATTCGAGGAATTTGATTTGTGATTTTCGATTCTCCGGCTTGGAGCTCGTATGTAACGAACATCTGTGGCTGGGCGGTGGCGGGGCCAGAAGGCTTTGACCTTTTGATATATTCCAGCAAATTAAATTTCAGCATTTCTTACAAATTTCGCAGAATTTTATAACATTTGCAAATATTCATAGGAAAATTAAATCCTTAAATATCATCTGTGTGGAAACTGCTTTCAGAATGTGAAATATTTTTTGGTCAGAGCAATATTTGAAAAGTTCAACTTGTGCCTTAAGGCATTTCACAGCTCTCTCTCTCTCTCTCTCTCTCTCTCTGTGTGTGGCTGGCTGAAACTCGATTTATTTTCTGATTTGCCAGGTATTTAAAGTGATCCGAATATGCGACATATTTGTGGGATAGCCCATTTTGGCCAATGCCTCTGGGGCAATTGCTACAAGTCCGCCTCTCAGCTGTTTATGGACCCCGCGAACATTTCTCGGCGGGCGAACATAAAATCCAAATTGATGACGCATCGTGATGGTGTCATAAGAAAATTTTCACAATTTCCACTAAAACCCATTTAAAGTGTTGCCAGCCCCAAGACCAACCCCCAGCTACTCCCGCCCTTCGCCTTGTCGCTGCTGCTCGTGAAATGCGCGTCGATTAAACCTTTCTTTTATGCGCTGTCTTTTTGAAGTGCGCCTTTGTCGAGATCCCGAAGCCGAAGCCCAAGCGCAACAATGGCGCGGCCCGAGCCGTGGGGGTGTGGCCCTAACGGGGATGGCCAACATCGTTGTGTTGGCGGCTGTCATCAAAAAATATTGTATTGTTATTATTTTATTTTTATGTGCCCTCGCTGTTATTTGCATAAGGATGGCCTGCTGCTGGCTCGGGTCGAAGTCCGGGTCCCTGGTCCCGCTTTGAGTTTGGGTTTGGGCAACGACCAGCAGCAAACAAAAAGCGTTTCGCTCGCTTATTTCGCATTGTAAATTTTTATGCCAGCTTGAAGGCGTGTGTGCGTGTGTGTGTGTGTGTGTGTGTGTGAGCTGTGCCCCAACCCCTGACCCTGCGCTGGCTCCAGCAATCACACACATTGTAATTGAACACACACGCTCGAACGCATTTTGTTTAGATTTCATTTTTTTTTTTTTTTTTTTGAGTCCTTTCTGCAACTTCTTCTGCTTTTGCTCCATCATTGTAAGTCGCCTCCTGTGCTCGTCATGTTTTTGGCTGGCTTGGCTCTCGTTCCAATTCAGCTTCTGCTCCTGGTTCTTGTCCCGCTCCTGGTCCTGTTCTTCTTTATGCTTTTGGCTTCGGAGTCGTCGACATAAAATGCAAAACAGAATTTCATTTTCGGCAGGAATGTTAAGGCGTTGTTGCTGTTGTTGGTGTTGTTATTGGGAATGCTACAACATTGTTGAAGCATGTAATATCCTGCCAAGGATAAGGGTTGGAATACACCCCATACACACTCACACTCACACTCACACTCACATACACTCGCACACGCACACTCGCTCTTGTCATGTATGGGTTTTGAGTTGTTGACGATTTTTGCTACGTTCGTTTTCTTTTTCTGTTCCCATTTTTTTCCAACACATTTTTTCATGCGAATTTAGTTTATTGGTTTTGTGTGTGACTGTGGGAGGAGCTGAATCATGTGTGTGTGTGCGAGTATGTGCCCAGCCTTTTTGGGGTGATTGATTGGCATTACGAGTTGCCATTTACATACACATTTCATTTATGCAAATACTCGCAATTCATATTCCACAAATACTTGCCGAATTACAATAAACATTTTGCAACAGCAACAACAATGACACACACCCAATGCTGGCTGCTGTGTGGCTGGGATGGCGGTAAGATTCGAGTTCGCATTCGATTTCGCATTCGCATTCGCTAAGCATTCTCGCAGCTAATTTCCCTTTAAGATTTGTGTTATATCCATTAGATTTAGATAGAGATCGTTCGGATGTCTGTCTGCACGTCTGTCCCGCACTCTATCCGACTAGCTGCCGGTTCTCGTTCTGCCTGCTGTTTTTGCTTAATTTCCTGTTAAGCCATTTTCAATATTTCGTGTAATGAAGTTGGGCGCTCAGCAAAATGGCAGCATAATGCATTAAAGGCGTGCCAAGCTGTGAGTGACAGCCCAGTTTCGATGTTCACAGTCACTCTGCCACTCTGCCACTCAGTCACTCAGCCATTGAGTCATTCAGTCATTCAGTCAGCCAGCCATCCGGCCTATGGAATATACTTGTAGAAATGCGCCCCAGTATGTGGCAGCTCCACAGTTATGCATGACGAGCTATGCTGATGAGAAGGCGTTTACTTAAATGCACACTGGAGCAATATGCATGAACATTTGTTAAAATTTGCAAAAAAGTTACTTCCATTACTTGTAATATTCAGAAGGTAAAGTGATCAGTTTTTCAGTTGGAAAAAAAATTATATAAATGTATAAACAAAAGTCTGCAAGAAATATCAAATCTTTATTATTAGAATTTATTTACTTAAAAAAATCATACTTTGACTATTTATATACGTTTCAATGAGAAAATTATATTTTTAAATTGAATTTTATTTTATTTTTTTTATCAATCAAATGTTTTAAAATGTATAAAAAATTTCCATATAATTATTTCTCATCTTGCATATTTAAAGGATTGTCGAAAAGTCTATTTTAAATATTTATGATTTGGAGAAGGAAACCCAACTACTATTACTGTAAATTACACACATACCTACAACAAATATATAACATTTTGCGAAATAATTTGTATGTATGCCTAATAATTCCTAATCAAAATTTCAACAATTTTCAAGTGAACCTTTAGCTTTTCCGATATGCAAACGAGTTTACATCTGTTTTGGTCCCACAGTGGCAATGTTTTACTGCTACACAAGAATAACACGTGGGCAACCAGCACGCTGAGCGCTTCTAATGTCTAAAACTTGGCTTTAAATTAACATTTTGCATAAATGTTCGGCATGTCATCATAAAGAGCGACACACACGAACACACGCACACGCACACACATGCAAATCCAGACCGGTTGAAACATCAAACAGCCATAACGCAACACGCTGCGTATGCGTAATATGGAGATAGACCACGTCGCATTTGGCAGGCAGCTCTTAATAACCTGCTTGAGCAGAGCCCATCGCTTCCACAGCGCTCTCAAAGGATGCCACCTAATCGTTTTGAACGCATTTCGCGTAAACGTTAACGGTTTGTGGCCCAAATACACACGGTCAAATGTGTGTGGGAGGGGCTCGCGATTCTCCGTCAGCTGCACAGCAGATTCATTTGTGCAATCAGCTAAAGCTATCGGTTGTGGGAGATCTCTGCCTAGGTAATGCCTCTATCGGCGGGCAGAGGAAATTAATGTGCCCTTTTGTGGACTGGGTGGAGCAATATCATCTCTCTGGTTGAGTCGATGCCTGGCGTTGACGGCTGCGCCGAGTGTGGCAGATTAATGATACTAAAAACGCAATTTGCCTGCCGCCACACAAACACATACATAGAGAGAGATGCCCAAACCACTTCTGATTAGCATTTGCCAGAGGCTTTACGGTCATTAGTCGCTGCTCAGGAATTTGGCTTATTGGATGCCAAAGTTGAGTGCACAAAATCGCCAACTACTCAGCTGCGGAGTGGGGCGTCTGCACTCATCTCGTCTCGTCTCGTCCCGTACTTTACCAACTATACACAAATTATAATAAAATATTTTGTAAGCCAAATAACTCGAAATGCCTTTTAATGTTGTAGAAAATATTCATGCAAGCAGAGCCAACAACATCAACATCAACATCAAGCAGCAACAGCAACAGCAAGAGCAGCAACAACATTGCTGCATTCACATAAAGAAAGGAAAAGAATCTTATAATAAATTCCACTACGGGCAACAAGATGCCAACGATGAGTGGCTCCTTGTATTCGTTTCCATATGTGCAACCGAGTCCTGCTGACTTGTACCAGGAGTTGCCTGAAGTTGCCTCCATCTTTCTTGCTTTCTTTTGCCAAATTGTTGCATGCAAATGTTGCTAGGGGAGCCGACTTTAGTGCAATACAAGTACGTAATATGTGTTGTAGTTTCATTAGGATTACAGTTGTTGCTGTTGCAGTTGCTGCTGCTGCTGCTGCTGCTGCTGCTGCTGCTGCTGTTGCTGTTGCCTTTGCCTTTGCTGCCTGCTTATTGAGTTATGACGCATACGAATTGTGAGTAAAAGTATGAGATGGAAATTTGCTGCTTATAACAGTCGACAACTATATATGTATATATACATATATGTGTTAGTTAAAAAGTCTCTCTATCAGTGTGTCTGTGTGTGTGTTTCGTATCCTTAACAAAAGCTTTCCCTTCAGCTTGGGCATGGGAACGAATCAGAATTGAAAGTTAAACCTACCCCGAGGCGGGTATTGCCTTGCATTGCAGTTGCAGCTGATCCATAAAACTATGCTCATGCTACAACAACAACAACCACAAAAACACAAAAGCAATGCCAATGCTTGAGTTCTGCTCCTGACGAGGAGTTGCCAGAGTGCCTCGAAGAGGGCAAGGCTTACATCAAACTATGGCACAGCCGAGTGGATCGACTGAGAATGTCAACTCAAGTCTAGGGACCAAAGCTGCCTGCACTTCTGCTGCATTAGCCATGCAGTTCAAGATTCTAATCTTTCCAGCCAAGGTCAACTATATCGCTACAAATTTGCATTAGTTAACTTAAATGTGCAATAAATAATAAAAATCGTATATTTTATAAATAGAATTATTCAAGCTTCTTCATATAAATAGTTTGTAAATTCCATTTACGGCTCAACCAATTGGTTTAAAGCATAAAATCATTTTATTATTTACTTTTGGTCCTGGTCCAGCCTCCACTTCGATTTGAGGCTCTGCTTCCCTCTGCTGCTGCTGCTGTTGGTGTTGTTGCTGCTGTTGGCATGCTGAATACAGTTGTCGTTGTTGCTGCTGTTGCATTTTACATTTTTACTTCGTTAACTTGATTTCCGCTGGCAAACGAATGCAGCTATCGAAAAAGTTGACAGCTTGAAGCGGCTGAAAGGCCTCGCCACTCAGCGAGCTCAACTTAAAGGTTTAGTTTTTCTCTCATTTTCATGGCGCTTTAAGCATTTACGCCGTCTAAATATTTGTTTGTGTTTGCCAAGCGACAAGGCGGTTGGCGAGGGGCATCGTCGAGGCGACAGCAGTCGCTTGTAAAGCGTAAAAAATATGCGAAATTCAATTTACGCCAAACAAAATCATAATCCATCTATCATTCATCAACTGCAGTGAACACTTGGCGCAAATGTCTGCGGCAAACGGAAGGAAATTCATAGATACGCGAAGCTACACACACAGACACCCACACCCACACACACACACTCACCATCTACTATCTGTGTGTGTCTGTGTGTGCGCTCTCATGCCAGAGCTTTTCTTTATTTCTTTTTACATATTTTGTTACGCTTGTAAAGCTCAAATCCCCAGCGTATAAGCATTTCTACTTCAGCTGCTCAGTTTAGCGCCGCCTCATCCCGTATCCTTCGCTACGGCATACCCCATGCCCATACCCGTACCCATATCCATGCCCACACCCGTACCCATGGCTGTACCCGTGCCCATTCTGGCCCCGTTTTGGCCTCGTCGTGGCGCCTCTGTTTGCCTTTGTTGCGTGCGCAAAACCAAAAAATGACAAAATGCGTGGCCTGGCAGCTGCCTGATAAGGCACCAGCTCTTCTAACTATTGATGGGCCTGACTGCTCCTTATAGCTGCGTCGGCTGCGCAACTTCAGCGGCTCCACAGTGACAGTGGCAATGACAACGGCAACGGCAGCGAATGGTCGCCAGCTCGGTTCCAAAACCGTGGTGGATTTCTGTCTCTGTCCATGGCAGAGGGGTACGACGCACTACGCACCACGCACCACGCATTGCGTTTTCCATGGGCTCTGGCTTCAAAGCCTGGAAGCGTGCTGCAGTTTTTTGCTTAGCAGCGCGCAGGAGAAATGTCCACCTGAGGGGGTTGCTGCTGCTCGGGCAGAGAGCACGCAGAGACGTCAAGTGCGCCTGCGCAAAACTCAAACTCTGACTTCATGGCCGTCGCAGTCGGCAGCGCAGCACTTGACGGCCATTTGGGGGTGGCAATGCGACTGCTTGGCTGCTTCCAGCCATCGTCGTCGTTGCCGTCGTATCCGTCGTCGTCGACCACGCTGAAAACAAATGGCAAGCAGCATAGCTGTGGGCAGTAGTAGTTGGGCCTTGTGCCCGGCTGGTGCGTCCTATCCTGTCCTGGCTTGGTCCACAGCCTCTGCGTAGACCGGCTCAGGCAGTTATTGAGACTCAGTCTCGAAGCGAATTCAGTTACGGAACACTTGAAGACATTCGCTCGAGCTTTGGCGGCTTTGTGTCTGCCATGTGAATTCGTTCGAATCTCTTCTGTGGCAGCGACGTCGCTGCCGACGACGACGTCGTCTACTCCATGAACGCCTGCTTCTTACGCGATTACTCCAATTCCAATCCGTGTATGTGCGATAAGAAAGCGAAACGCGACGAGACGCCAACAGAACTCAACTGAACTGAACTGAACTGAACTGAGCGCCAAAGTGTTTTTGGAGTCAAATTCGCAATCATTTCTTAATGCGACGCGTATCGGTTCGGTTGTGTGCTTCCTAAAGAAAGTTCCTGCTGCTAAGGATAGTACATTATTATCTAGAAACCAAAACTGTGAATTCACCTGTGAAACATTCATAGATAAGCTATTTCAAATATTTTACACAAAAAAAAAAATAATAGTTAATAATCTATTAAAGGAAAACACTTGAAACTTTTATATGCATTTAATTGCAAGTCAAATCAGTTATTAAATACTTCACTTACTTCTATTTCAGGTAAGTGAAATTTGTGGAAATTATAATAATTGATATTTTAAAAGTAAAGTGAATAAAAATGTTAGTTTAAGTTGAAGTCAAAAAAAAAAAAAATTAAGTTTTTCTGCACACGCCAAAAATTATTTGAATTCAGTTTAGTTTTGTAATTTGTGATATTTTGAATTAATCTGATTTGTGGATTTATTTCATTATTAATTTATGCAAAGTTTTTGAAATATTTTAAAATCAACTTTCTGATATTAATAAAATATATTTTGGAAATATTTCTACACAAAAGCTTAGCAAAATGTGAAAAAAGCGAATAATTTAAAAAAATAAAATAAAATAGAAGACAATGTAGCCTAACTACACAAAACTTTAAATTAAATGAAAATATATCCAAATAATTATCAATGTGCAAATGATATAATAATTTCCTATAGACTCGATAGTTGAGATCTTATACGAATTTTGTCAAATATTATACACATAATGTTTATATTAAATATATATTATTCGATTGTGAGAAATATTTTCTATTAAGATCTGAATTCTTTAAACTCCACATTAGCCTCAATTATTTTCGTTATTTTATTATTTCAATTGAAAAAGGAAATTCAAGTCACTTTCACATATTTTCACACAATTCAGGACTTTAAATTAACTTGCTGAATTTGATGTTCATTATATTTAAAATTTTAATATCAAGTTGGTTAAGAGCTGAAGCGAAACGCAACCGCACCCATCGAAACAACGCACCGAAATAACTTCACATCAAACAGTTCCGAAAAAAATGAGGAACACAACAAAAAAGCAAAACACGCTGAAGCATTTTGGCCTACATTTGAGCGGGCGAACGAGAGTAAAAAGGACTCTCGCAGCCGGTAAAATAATTGCATAAATTAAAATCTTAATTATGTGAAGGCAGCGCTCGCTGCTACCAGCAGAGGCAGAAACAGAAACAGAGGCAGAGACAGAGGCAGAGACCGAGCCTCTGAATGAGATGGCAGAATTGAGCGAGAGAGAGAGAGAGACGTGTGATGAGCTGTGACGTCACCAAATGAGCGCGGTACAGAATGAAAAATGAAACACGAAATTAAACAAGAGGAGAAATTTGTTGCGGAAGTGGAAGCAAAGCAAATACATGAGAAAACGCGACGGCAAAATTAATGAGCGGCGTCTGTAACAGGAGCAGCCAGGACCACAACGCAAAGCGAAGCAAGGACGACGACGCGCGCTCATTAAGCAGCATGAAAAGCACAGAGGGCGAAAAAAAGAAACGTTGCCGTCGTCCTTGGCCGTGATTTGGCTGCCGGCTCTCTGCCCAGCCTCGCTCGGCGTTCATTAACATAATTTTAATTTGGGTTAGTGAGACAGTTCGTTGAACCTGGCGCTGGCAGAGGCAACAAGGATGCGCGCACAGCCAGCTGCCAGACAGCATCAGAATTTCTCGTTCCGTCCTGGACGTTTTTTGCATTCTATTATATTGTTTTTATGTTCTCTTTTTTTTCGTGATTTCTTTAATTTTATGCTAATGAGCGTCGGCTGGGTCAGGGCTTACCCCTAGCTGTCTAACTACCCCTTTCACTTTCTACGCACTCACATTTTTTTATTCTCCTATTTTTTTGAACGGTTTTTATGCAAATGAGCTTTTTGTCTACCTGAGTGGAATACGACTCTGATTAATATTTGTGCATATATGGCTCCTGGCTCGTTGTGCAGCTGCTGGCTTTGAGTTGGGTTTGGGTTGGCGATTTAATTGCAAAGCGTTGCAGCTAATTTGCATAAGTTGTTTGGCATTTTTGGCAAACCCTATGCAAATTCAAGTGCGTTATTTGCAAATCGTGTTCTCCGAGCGACTCTGCTGTCAATTATCGATTCTGATGTTCGAGCAGTTGAGTGAGGAATATCCGCGGGCAATTATAGACTTAGTAGCTGAGCGCAGAGCATATATTACTAACAAGTTCATGAGGATAGGGGGACTTTTTAGTGGTTCACAGAGTTTGTATAAAAGAAAGTTCCTTGCGAAACAAGGGGAACTTGACTTAATTTACAACATTTGTAGTGAAAGCCGAGTTTCCTGTACGTTACTCATACTTCACAGCTAATATTTAGATTTAACTACTTGACGTATAATTCAGTATAAATATTTATATATACCATATATGATACCCTATAGATATAATTTATGAATATATTTTATCATATGTATACAATATAGTATATATATAATATATAAAAAATTTATATTTTCATGGTTACTCTCCAAAGTTGAAAGAAAAAATCAATACAAGCCTCATCCATATTTCTGTATTCCATCTACCCTGGTTTTTTACTGTTTCTCTGGTATGCTGATTCCCTCTTTGCGTGTTGCCATCAATCTGTACTTAAGCCGTTTTAGATATGCGATGCAAAGCCATTTATGGCAGCCATAGTTCAATCTAAAACGTTTCAACCCGCTAACTAAAGGCGAAATTGCCACCCACAAACTCCCCCTTTCGACCATTTTCTTTTGGCTTTCGCAAATTTGTTGCTTACACACACACACACACACACACGCACGCACACAGATAAACAGATACACACACGCACACGCACACACGTTTACAGTTTAACGTTTTCTTGTACAAGAGACATAAGCAAATGTTTGATGGTTGCTGTACAAATACAAACAACAACCACACAAATACACACACGCACACTCGCACACACACACATACGCATACGCACACACTCATGTCTATAGATACACACACACACATATGGCGGGGGTGATTGCGTTGGCGAACAAAGCAAAAAGCGACGACGACAACGACAGCAACAAAATAAAAAGAGAAAAGAGAAAAACTGCGACAAAAGCGTGGAACACACACATGAAAATCCGAGAGTGGTTCGTTTGAGTTGTGTGGTTGGGTGGTTAGGTGGTGGGGTGGGTTCTGCATTTCATATTGGCATGTGCAAAAATCCAAATATTCTATATACTTGCCACTCCCTCTCTATTGCTCTATCTATCACTCTGTATGTAGCTGTTGCTGTAGCTGTAGCTGCGGCTGTGACTGTAGCTCTGGCTCTGGCTCTAGCTATAGCTATGGCTGTCTGTCTCTATCTGGGTCTGTCCCAGCTCCTTTGCCATCTCTGTCTGCGCGACTGCTTTGTGTTAGCGTAATCCTTTTTAGCAGGCAAACGAAAAATACGACTACATATCAAAATGTAGAAAATGCCTGACAGGATTGCCAAATACTCCATGCCACTCCACTCCACTCGCCCGCATCCTGTGCAGGATTCTGCCTCTTCTTTGGGCTGTCGCGCATCTTCAAGTGAATTGAATTTATATCTATGCATACACGAGTTACTCTCACCACTCTCTCTCTCTCTCTCTCTCTCTCTGTCTGTGTACTTGCAAAAGTCAAACAGTTATGACTGCACAGCAGTCTATACTCTGACAGCCAGCATAGAGAGCATTCGATATTCGTCTAGCTGCTGGCTGCTATCTGCTGCGTTTGTATTTGCATAGATTTCGTTGCTGTTTTCCTTTGTCAGGTGCGCCACCAAAACCAATTTTCAAATATTTTCACTTCGGTTTTCTTGCCAACTGTCTGACTGCTGCTGTCAGTTGCTGTCAGGCTGCTTAGCAAAGGCAAAGGCAAAAGGCTGTTTACCCAAACAGATACAAACACACGCACAGCGAGCCAACAATGCACTCAATTTGCTTATTAGAGAGAACGGTAGAAAGTAAAATTGTATATTCGCAAATCCTTTAACAAGGCAGACTGGAAACAGGCTGCGCAATCCGTCGTTCTGCCGATTATGCAAATTAACAGGGTATCCTTTTTGCCATACTACTCCCCTCGCCTCTTCCCTGCTCTCCTCTCCTGCTGTCGTGACAGGCGCTCGAGTCAGTTCGATCGAGTTGTGTGCGCTGTCGCATGTGTTCGATCGCAAAAATTTGCATTAATTTTTGCCATCGTCAGTCAGTCAGACTGTCAGCCTGTTAGACTGTTAGAGGACACCCTGGCCGGGCACTTTCCATAGTTTTACTGTCACCTACGAACAAATTTTTATTAGTTTTGCACTCGACTCTGTGCGTGTTTCGCACTGTTCGCAAATATGCAAATTAGCTTCAAGTTGTGTTTTGCGTTTTATTGAAAGGCAGCCAGCAAGCGAGAGTACGAAGCGAGCACTCCACAACCCAATCCAAGCCAACCCATCCCCCCTTCACAGTTTTTTTTTGTAGGGTTGACGGCCGAGGGTTGCAGCGCCAGAGCTTGATAAGCAAATTGTGTTTGCGAAAAATTGTTATCGATTTTATTTTGAGGTTCGAGAGGAACATTTCACATTTTGCGAGTGCGTAAACCATTCAGTCCACATCAAATCTGAAGATATATGACTGCCTGTAATGGCCCGCCGTCAGAAAATGTAGTTGTATTCCATGAGCTGAGCATTTGGCAACTTTTAAATTACATTCTTTGATGTTCTTTGCTCTTCTGGCAGCCACAGAACTCTTTGGCCGAGGAGCCTCAGCTATAATTGGGTTTTATCTGCTCGCTTTGCGTTTCATTTTGAAACTAAACACAACAATCAGTTCTTGTTGAGCAAATTTTCAATTTCCTTTGAAAGTTTCCATTTCTCTGGACGCCATAAAGGCACAGGCTTTGCCTTTGCCTTTGGGTTCCGCTTCACTCTCAGCTCTGCATTCGCGAATCAGCGAAATAAAATGTAAAATATTAAGCATAAAATATGTAACCCATTTCAAAGAGCTCGGCCAAGCAGCAATCAGAGGCGAGCAGGAAGGCAGGACGAAGTTCGTGCAGGCACAACAGGAGCCTGTGCTGCTGCTGCTGCTGCCAAATCTAGAGGCACATTTTGGCAGATTTACTGCATATTGGCCCGGCGTCAAAAGCAGCCAAGTCTCGCAAGTCTCGCCTGACCTCCCGACCCAAACGCCCCATGTCCCATGTCCCATGTCCATTGCTAACCATTCTCTGTTCTTTATACTTTATTTTTGGCTCCTGCTCCTGGCAGTTGCCACTTGCCAGTTGGCAGCTGCCAGCTGAAAGTCAGCTACTGTCGCCCGCGAACGCGAACGCGAACGCGAATGAGAGCGCAGCAGCCGTGAATTTATTTCCATCATTAGTTGCGGCACTTGAAGCCGAACATAAATGTGATTTATACAGCTCTTTGCGGGTACTGTCCAGCCATTAATATCCTCATCATCTGCACACGCACTACAAGTCTAACTGAATATCAAAGTGAAGAACTTTCCAATATACACTAAATACATAACTGTATAAGAGAGAGCGTGTGTATACAAGAATCGTGTGTATATGTATATATATCTGGCGCATGTTGAATCGACGCTCCCACATCATCGAATATGCATTATTTAGACATTAGCATAATTTACTCTGCGCGCATCGCAACTTGGGAGCTCATCTCTCTCCATTTATAACAATCCTCCCATTCAGAGTGCCCCCAGCCCCATCCATCCCATTCGTCCCATCAAGTCTCGGCTGTCATTGGCACTGGCAGCTATTTTCGCTTTGCCATTTGCCTTGTAACAAATGGGATTCCATCATAATAATGTCTTCCTTGGCGGAGTCTACAATCTAAATACTAGTATACACTCCTATATATATATATATATTTGCTATGTATGTGTGTGTGTGTCTGTATCCTGTGACAAATACGTCGGGATTCGCAATTGCGAATATTTCAAACTCAAACACACGATGTCAAAGTCTCTGCTTAAGCTTTAAGTGGGAGGTTTTCATTTTGTACCCAAGTTTTTTATACAATTTGGTTGGGTTTTTCGGGGATTTGCCAGCGCACCGAACTCAGCCAAATTGATGACTATAGTGCGTGCTGCCATTTGCATGACAGTTGCCAAAAGCGACATCCGCAGCTGGTCTATCAATTCAGTGTGTCTGTCTTTTCAGCTGCATGAATAACACAAAGTACAGATCCTCATCGGGTAAATGTCAATTAAAACTCAAATGTTATGTATACGCCTCGTTGAGTCAGCTAAACACGTGTTGCTCTCGCTCTGCTAATCACACATACTAATTGCGCTGACATGCTCACGCCTTTGTTGCTATTGTTCGAGCCATGCCACGCCCTCTCCTCCCGCCCACAACTAATTGTCAGTCACGCAAATGACGAATTTCAATGTCATCATCATTGGGAATCTCCGCCACAGAAAAAGTCACAAAGCCGGTAAAGTTCTTGACCTAGAAACAATGGCAGGCAAGCAGGCAACTGATGACGACATAAACCACGACAACCAGCCGTAGCAGCAGGAGCAGCAGGAGCCGCAGAATAAGGGGAAGAGGAAAAGCCATCGACGACGTCACCAAATTGCCAGCAGGAAAACCAGACGAAGGCAGCAGGCAAAAGAAAAAAAAAAAAGGAACCGTAGACCAGACAAAAATTTAAATTAAAACAAGGACACAAAAAATAAACACCACAGCCCGCATAAATGAGCGGCAGATAGAAAGAGAAGGAGAGAGAGCGAGAGAGCAAGGCATAGCTCGCAGCTGTGTGGCAGCATCGCAGCCGAAGCACTGAAACTGGGTTAATAAGCAAACGAGCTAAATGATAATGATGGTGATAATGACGAAGCTGACGTAGGCGGCGAGAAAGTGCATAATCAAGAAGAGCTGCTCTCGCTCTCCCAGCTGCCTGCTGGCCTTCTCCTCTCTTTTATCTTGCTTGTGGGTGCGAAAAACTCATTTTCATTTAGTCCTGTGGGCCGACAAAGTTGAGAGCTGCAGGCAGCCCAAGGCTTGGTGTCGTTGCCTGGCAATATCTCTCTCTCTCTCTCTCTCTATCTATCTATCTCTCTTTCTCTCTATATATGTGTGTGTGTGTGTCTTTGCAACGACTCCTTGCCGTTTTTAATTTCATTGCAAGAAAATGAACGAACAGCGCCAAGGACGAAGGAGCAGAACCAGCAAGACACTGCCTGGCAGAGTCTGTGCGCCAAGTCGAGCCACACGCCCACCCATGCCCCTGCTGCCACCCCGGCCCCTACGTCAAACCACCCGCCACCCGTCACCCGCCACCCGCAACGCAGGCTAAATTAGCTGCAGCAGTCGCGCGACATTAAAAAGTTTGCCGGCTACGTCGACAGCGTCTAGGTTGGATAAAATAAAAGGAAAACGCGAGGAAAAGCAATAGAAAAATTTGCTGCGAAAAGTGAAATTAAAATGCGGCAGGCAATGGCAAAAGCAGTTGAGGGCGGCAGACAGACCTGAAAAATAAAAGGAAAATTGCTGGAAAATTACACTTGGAAAAAGCAGCCAAATGAAAGGAGCAAAACAAAGAGAGAAAGAGCAGTGTATATATAAAACAATTGCAAAGATATTTAATAAAAATATATCATAAATATATCTCCTTTGATTAATATTAATAAATAATTTAAATACAGAGAAATATTAATTTGTCTTATTAATCAATCTATCTCTCTTATTACTATCTTAATTAATTTGAAAACAAAGCACAATATTCCCACATACATTCTGATTCATTGATCAACATTATCTTCGCACAAATTGTAGCTGAACAATTAATCAATAATTTAATCATACACAATATTTATTTATTTCCTTTTTGCAGCTAATTGGCTCAGACAACATGGCAAGTCGCTCGTCCAGTTGGCAGTGCCCCGATGATTACGCGAGCGGACAGCTTTTTCCTGGTGCCAGACAGAGCGTCAAACTAGTTTCTATATATTAATTTGGTCAACATAAAACGTAAATTGATTAAAGTCATTAAGCAGAACCAGCGATGGGGCGAGGCGGGCCAACGGGCTGACAGGAGACGGGAGACGGGCGACAGAAGGCAACAAAAAACGAAAAACATTTGCACACCAAACAAATGACGATAATTAAATGTACTGTTAGCTGATGCTCAGATAATCACGGCGTTTCGCAAACAGTCGCAAAAGAAATAGATATTTTAATTCTTAACTAAGTGGATAAGAGCCACAATTATGATAGGCAAAGTTCCAGGTCTGGCCAGGCCGCCAGCGCCAATCAGCTGTAAGTAAAATAATACCTATGCCGCATATACATATATAATAAATGATAAATAGCCATTTCGATAAGCAAGCGAGCAGCTCCCTTAGGCCAGTAAAAATATTCAGTTATTCGAAATTAGCTCAGCTCCGTAGCGTACTCCGTGGCTGGCAATGCTCGATTGCTCGATTTTTATTGAGGCATGCGAAAAGGTACCACGAAAGCCGCATGGTAATTAAACAGGTTTCAAATTAACATAAAATAAAGTAAAATAAAATTAAATAAATAAAAGTGCTGGGCTCGGAACTGAGTGCCAGGCTGTCAGTTAGCCAAGCTGCCAGCTTGCCAGCTTGCCAGGTTGCTAAGTTGCCTGTAAACATGTTTCAACGCCGCGCAAAATTAGCAACTTGTAGCAGAGTGTATCTGTGTGTGTCTTTGTGTGTGACTGTGCAACATGTTGCCTGGCAGAATGCCGACGCTTATAGATAAATTTCTGTCAAAATTGCTGATTGACTTCATTAATAACCACGCGCCAAGACGCCAGCCACAGTCAAAGTTTCATTCGCTGCCGCGGCCGCTGCCAGCTGACAACTCAACAAGGCAGCTGCTGAAAAGCCACTGGCCCGACGCAGGGGGAGGGATGGAAAGCGTGGGCAAATTAATAGCAAACTTGTAGCTGACTGCATGTAACCTGTTGGGAGGGTCCACACGGTACCTCTACCTGTATCTGCATCTGCATCAACATCGGCATCGGCATCGGCATCTGCATCAGTATCTGAATGCGGTGGCACGATTGATAAGTTGCTTGCTGCGTGGCCATGTTCAATGTCCAAATGCTGGCACAACATGTTCTGGAACTAGTCACACACACACACACATACATATAGAGCTCTCCCTCTGCCCACTGTAGCAGCAGCCAAAGAAATCAGTGCGAAAATTTATGTTGGTCCGCTGGAATTTTAATGTGCGTTGCCTGCCAATGAGGAAGCGATTTTGCATGCACAGCATTTGGCCATCGTCGTTGCCGTTAAATGCCGTTTAATTGCGTTACAAAAACCGTTTGCTTTTAATTGGTCAACTTTTGGTACGCGACGCGTTGCCGGCCTCAGCTTCGGCTCCAGCGACAGCGCCGCTCAAATTATAAATGCCAAGCAGATAGCTCAATAAATGTACAGATTAGTTACAGACGCAATCAATCAGCATCAAACGCTCGCCGCGCCAAATTGTCAGTGGCAAAACAGCGAAATGGAGAAGAAGAAGAAGATGAAGATGAAGAAGCAAAAAAAATTACAAATCTCTGACTTGATAATACGCACAGCAAATGAATGCGACAAGGCTGCCGCCGATCGATCCTTTCTATTCAACAAATTATACTCACAAATTCCAATGACACTAGCTGCAAGTGATATCAGAGAGAGAGAGAGAGAGAGAGAGAGAGCGGGAGAGAGAGATAGAGAGAGGGAGACAGAGAGAGAGAGAGAGAGAGAGAGAGAGAGAAAAGAAAGAGAAGGAGTCGGAGATATATATTTTAAAGCTTTATCCATTGGCTGATTAATGTGAGAATCGTGTAGAGATGACTCACTTTAATTTCTTATATCTGAACTTATTTCAAGTTTTCTTGAACATATTCCCTAATACTCAGAAAGTCCAACAGAATATCTCTCTTTCTCTCTCTCCTTCCCTCTCTCTCTCTCTCTCTGTCTATATCTCTCACTCCTTAAAGCGCGTAATATAAACTTAAAGCTAAGAGCATGAGCATCACATAGAGAAACAGATAAAATCATCTACAATTTCCATTAAGTTCCATCAAATGCTCTTAAAGAATACACAAATGAGAATCGCATAGAGAGTCGACCATCACTGTCCTTTCGTTTTATGAACCCATTCTCTGCTGCCTATTGCAATAGTTCAACTTTTGTTCTGTTGACTTATCCGATTGTCTTTAAAGTCTTACTTTCAGCGGGTATCATTGCCTGTTGCCTGGCATCGTGTGTGTGTGTGTGTGTGTGTGTGTGCGTGAGTATCTGTTTATGTGGGCTCGTAATTTGGTTGCCTTTCACAAAAGACATTTGACGTGACTAGGAACGGCCGGCACAGCAGCAGCAATCGCTGGCAGCCAACGGACAGAGGACAGACTTTGTTGACAACGGACATGGCACATGGAAAACGGACAGCGCTGTCGTCGCACTCATACGCAGTCGTCCGTCGTATTCGCAGTCATTCACGTCCGACAGTTGGCAGCCCGTTGATCATCATCGTATGTGCCATGCATTTTTTACGAGACACAAGATGACGCCGTAGCAGTGTCGAGCGCCAACTGTGAGCTACATAAATTTGTTGTGCTGGCTGGCCGGCGAAAGGCAAAAATTAAAATGCGCTTATAAAGCAATAAAATTGAGCATAATAATAATAACGAATAATGACCACATCATGAAAATATACAGCGAAAGATGAGGGATACGAAATGTTCGTATACAGATACAGCTATCTGTCAGAGATACAGGTGCACAGTTGTAGAGTTGATAGAGCTGTTGTCGCCAGTTAGGTGAGGAGCAAAAGTATCTATTAGATACAATATTCATTACCAAAGTGGAAAGTAATTGTAATTAAAGTGACAGCCATGCTAAATGAATGAAAGTGAGTCGGCTGGCAAATATCATTCAGAAGATACAAATGTATCTCAGGAATCGCAAGCTGAGATCGACGTGCCATTTAATTGGCTTGCATGGCTTAGGTGCTGAGCTCAAACATCGAGAACTATATGCCAGATGCAGATTGGATTGCCATTACAGAGTACAGAGCAGAGCAATCGTATCTCACATGCTGACTGCGCGCGCTGTCAACGGCAATTTGCCATAACATAAAAGCACCAGGCACCAGAGTCAGCTAACTGAGCGCAGCAGGTGAGCTGCCCACTCGTCATGGCCGGGCCTCGACTTTTGCGATATGCCACGCTTGGCAAGCGTCTGGCGCCGGGTCGAATGCGAATCAAGCACACTTTGTATGGCTGAGAGCAGCCTTTCTAAATGCTTTTGATCGAATCGTGTAACAGCTTTTTACGCACGTCTCTAACACAAGGTAATAGCCGACAGCTAGCAGAAAAGAAAAGCAAAATTGCAAAATCTAACAGCAATTAAATAATGTAAACATTAAATATTTCTCTCTTCTTTTCTAGCAGAAGGCCGACGCCAAAAGCCAAAAGCCAAAATCCAAAATTCCAAATCCAAAGACCATAACGAAAACTTCATCAACATTTCGAAGCACGTTTCGCCATCAGGTGGGCGTTGCACATTTGCTGCCATGCTGGGCGTGGCTGTGCAACAGGCAGCATAACAAACTCATGATACGTTTTCATTTAGCCAACTTAATTAATTTTTTCAACGCTTAAAGCAAACTTGCCTGGCCCGCGGACTCTCATCTGTGTTTGCAATTTGGCGTTTTAATTAATTCTTTCTAAGTGAAAGATCCGTCTGTCTGGCTAGCTGTCCAGATGTCTGTCGTTTAGTCCGTCAAAGTGAAATGGGTCGGGCTGTCAGCTAGAGCTTCACATTCGAAATTGAGTTTTCTTCAAGTCGAACGGCTCAGCTCGAATCCTGCTCGTGCACCGTTACAATAAGCACAAATGCGACAAACCGCTCATAAAGCAGCCAGCTAATCAGCTTGCCCATTAGGCCGCCGAAACGTCAACACTTAACGGCCAGCGATAAGCGCTCAGCACTGGCAGTTCGTCAGTCAGCCAGTCAGCCAGTCAGGCAGTCAGTCAGTAGTCGGTCGGACAGTCATTGTCATCGAGAGCTCCTCTCACATATCTTGCGGTTGTATCGCAACCTGCATTGAGTGGATTTATGTGCGAATTTCGTTTGTTTGCCTTCTGCATTGGCGCTTTGTATGCGCAAACTGTCAATCAAAGGCAGTCGTTCAGTGGCCGAGGACTGAGCACTGAGCACTGAGCACTGAGCACTGTCGTCTGCCCGATGCTAATCAGCGCACTGACCACCAGTTTATGTACTGAGCGCGGAGTTGGCTGCCTGCCACAAGTTATGGCGCCATTATCAGACGCTGAGCAGCTGCAGCTCAGGAAGCAAAATGCAGAATGGAGAATGCAGAATGGAGAATTCCGAATGCAGAAGCATTTGCTGGCTCTCGTGACATGTCACACAAATGTCAGCAATTGGCAGCCAGTGCTGAAAACATATTGCCCAGGCACAGCTAGCTAGCTACCGACCACAATTGACTTACTCTTAGACAAGAGAACCATTTGCCAAAGCCAAAAAGACAGCAACAGCCCCAACAGCAGCAGCAGCAGCAGCAGCAGCAGCAAACTAAATGCAAATCATGCTGGCTGTGTGGTTAACACTCGAATGGCGAATGAATGTATCTAATGCAAAGCTGTAGCCAAAGTAACTTGGCAATCAAATGCATTTATTTTGCATATAATTGAAATGATAATTTCGTGTGCAGCCAAGTGATTTTGTCGTCGCTGTTGTTGTTGTTGTTGCTGTGGGCGTTGCTGTTGTTGTTGCTGTTGTTCCTGCTGCTGTTGCCTTTTCAAAATGTCAACTTGTGCAGCAGTGTCAGATAAATCAATCAAGTTGATTAGTTTTTTGTGTTGCAGCGGGTAATTACCGAGGCCCGGCTTAGGCGGGTGTGACTTGATCTATACGACACTAACTGTCTCGCACACTATACGTCAGTCATTCCGTCCGTCGAGCGGGCGCAAAATTATAGAGATAATTCAAGGTTGGAAATCAAAGCATTTGCAATTGTTTTAATTTAACGTGTTGACGCTAACGTGGCCATTCGAATTGGCAATTTGTTAAGGGCTTTGCATTTAGCCACTTCTCCAAGGCGCGAACAAACTTTATAATGCTCCAAAGCTCTTAGGTTTTTCTCTGCCTCTTCTTCGTCCTCTTCTTCTACTGCTGCATCAGCTTAAAAATAATGTATCCGCATTTATGGCTAATGTGCATAAGGCACAAGTCTGCCTCTCCCTTTCTCTTATTTCATACTCTTTTTGCTTAAGGCTAATGTGCGAGCATAAAATTTTAAGACCAGACCCAAAAAATATACAAGAATTTACCCAAACACACATACGTATGTGTATCTATATATATATCTGTAGCTACTGTATCTTTTTTTATTGTATTATTATTATTATTATTATTTTATATATTTTTTTGAGTGCCCAGACAGCCAGGCGACTTTGGCGAACATTGAAGTCAGAGCTGAAGCCAATATCTGAGGACAAAAAAAAAGTCTATAATCCGTTTATGGCTTTAATTGCAGCTTAAAATTGACAACTCAAACAGCGAGTGGGTGGAAGTGAGCCATGCTTTGGTAAGTAGACTTGTAGACATGTGACATGTGAAACAGAGATTACAAAGATAACGAAGTCTATATACCATCAGCGAGGTATAGAGTTCCTACGTGCAAATTGCAATAGTCGTAGGAACTTAATACCGTGCTCTTGGAGGGCTGTCGACCAACAAAATGCAATTAACAAGTGCACAAGTTAACAACATTTAAATATGTACAATAAATAAATTAAAAATGTATAAAAAAAAGAAGAACTTGAATATTAGAAAAATATTATTTAATGACTGAAGGGAGGAAAATTACCATAAGAAATCACACAAGCAATATTCGAGGTCTCTAATCGGAACTGACTGGCTAGAAGATACCCCTTACATTGCGTAGCAACCATTGTACGGTATTTTTTTTTTATATATATGTACGTATTTCTATTATTTAATATCTTTGTGACTTTTTCCAAGCATTAGAATGACATTTATATGTAAGTATTATTATCAAGAGTATAACGTCAATTACTTTGAATCATGTCATCAGTAAACTAATGAGACGATACACCATAACAATTCTTTGGGCTTTACAATCAATGTGAATATCTGAATTGAGCTCAATGGAGTTTAAATCATCCGATTAATTATAGTTCATGTCTTTCAATTTGCTTACTGTTATGCTTAAAACAGATTGCAAATAGAATTTATGTGCAACAAAATTAAATTAAAATATATAAACATTTTTGAGCATTGCCCATAACACACTTTTTTTGTAGTAGGGAAAGACAGAGAGAGGCAGCCAAGTTCCTAAATATACAACATCTGTGTATTCAACATATTTAAGGTTTCATATTTAAAGTTTCAATATTTTGCATTCAATTTTTCCATCAGATCTCCTAGCGTCATCTAACGACTGAATGAGTAACTACAATAACAATTATTTATTTATTTTTTATTTAATTTTAATTCCTTATTCAATCTGTCGAATGTCTGCACAATATTCTCTAAAATTTTCAGGTCTTCAGTCTTCCTTCAGCCGACGGATGTATGTAAGACTCATTTGCAGTTCATTAACCTCTGGCTGCTTCTTAAGGGCTCACACTTAACCCTTAGACTGTGGGCAACGGTATAAAGCCCATTCAACCCCTTCGCCTTCGACCCGATGCGTGGCGAGGCGAGGCGAGGCGACCCTACTGCTTGTACGAAGGACTCCTATCGCATGCTCTTTATCTGCTGGCATTTGCATTGCGGCGTTTAATTGCGAATGGGAAGGATGTGAGATCGAAGGATGCGTGCATTCACGCACCCGTTACATAATTGATAACGGTTCATTTGGCCAGCAATGCGGATTTGCAGTGCGTATCAACTTGATTAACGGTAAAGTAAGCCAACGGCTTCCATCCGTTAGAACCCAGCCACAAATGAGCCGTTCGATTTTGATGAGTCTTGCGCCAGTGATGCGTTAAGTTATGAATATGATGGCACAGCGTAGTGCGAGCTAGGACATGCGCAAGGGTAGCGAACTCTGGTCCTTTGCACACTGATCGATGCAAATGTTGCTGAAAGATGATCCTCACATAGCTATGCATAGGGAGGGCAACAAAAATGTTAAATTAAATTCATTTTACTAACTTAATGTTTTTTTTTTCTTTAAGAAAATGAAATCGGGAGTATATGATTATATTGGACGAGTCAAATTGGATTCAATTTTATATTTGTTATAAATACATATTGAGTATAAGTGAAAGTTAAGAGTATTTAAACTTTGATGGCAAACCTCTTTTTCTAATGTTGCCTCAAAAAAATAAAACTGCATGTCTCCGTTTTTTTTTTTTTTTTTATCAATGATACATTTTATGAATTTTATTGAATGAATCAATATTTGGTATTGATTTTGATACAATTCAGCAAAATATTTCTTTTATTTTGTTTTATTTATTTATTTATTTATTTATTTATTTTTTATTTATTTTTGTATTTATTAATTTAAAGATATTGACATAACGAGAGTCAACTAAAACTATAATTAAATAACCTACAAAAAATACAGAAAATTATTACAGGAGTATTACCAACTTGATGCGGTTTTTTTATTTGCCACTCCGGCCAGCTATGCCCCAATTCACAGCCAAATATTTATCAATCAAGTCTTTAGTACAAGTCGCTGCAAGGCAACTGCAAATTATCATTTCCAAATCAAATTATAAAATGTATTTTATGAAATAAAAGAAAATGTAATTATAGTATTATAATATAGAAAAATATTATACTTTAATAGAATTGTAATTTTTTTAATATTAAAATTAAATTAGATTTACTGATTTTACTTCAGCAAAACTATTTTATTTTGCTAGTCGCAAGTTGAAAGCTTCTCTGTGATTGGCTTTACCCTTGCTTCACATTTCACTATTTATTTTCAACATAAAATTTACCTTTATCTACATATGTGAAATGTGTGATTAACATGATCTAAGCCAATCAAACAATTTTATTAATAAGGATTTAAAATGAAAAGTAAATATTACTAAAAAAAAAAAAAAAAACTCAGAAGCGAACACGACACAACAAACAAAAATATATTACAACAAACAAATTTTGTTAATAAATTACTAACGAAAAAAGTTTGACCAAAACAGAAGAATAAATAAAAAAACGCTTAAGCCATGTTAAGAAAAAAGGTTCGAATACAATTTTAAATGCGAAATCAATTTGTAAAATATTATTTTTAATTAAAAATTTAATTATTGTATTTCTATAACCAACAAAGTAACAGCTTAATAAAAATTCCATCAATATATTTTATTTGTGCAATTGTTTTAATTTTTGAACCACTGTCAGAGACTTAGAGAAGTTTCACACCTTTTTTCTAACGCGCTTCAAATGACATTTCGAAAATGTGCCGCTGCCAGGACATGGCGAGTTGCACAGTTCTGCCTCTAGATGGCGCTAGAGAGCTGTGTCAATTCATCGGCGCAGGGTAGAGCGCTTCAATCACTGTCTAATTTTTGCTGCCACATGCCCCTTACGGCTGCGACGGGCAACGGACGACGGGCGACGGGCGACTTGTTGCGAAAAAGTCGCTGAGCACGAAAATCAATTAATATGCAACATGAGGTTGCAAATTCGAGGCGTTCACTCTTTTGTTGTAATGGGAATGGCCAGCATTCGACTTTCAATGTTTATTGGATTTGGCAAAACAAATATAGAAAGGCAGCTCCGACAGGGCTTCAAATGAATTGGCAAATGAGAAAAGGGAAATGGCAAATGGCAAATGGAAATGGAAATCGATGGGACATCCAATGCTGCTGAAGCTGCTTCAGCCGCAGCCTTAGCCTCTGCCTCTGCCTCAGCCACAGCCACCTGCTGCGCCTTTGTCTGCTCTGCGCCGTGGCTAGATGAGTTGGCTGGATGGGAAGGAAGGATAGGAACGGGCAGTGACAGTAATCTCGACTTGTGTCTGGGCTGCGCATCAATTATGTTAATTTGTTGCAGCAATTACGAGCAGTTTTTTCAATGAAATGGACGCTGTGACGCGGGGCGGGGCCGTTAGCTGTCAGCGTGCGAGTTCTTAAGACACCATGCGACAGTTTTATAGCGAGGCAACACTAAAATGTCACTTGGCCATAATAAAGATAAATGCCTGGCTCAATAAGCATTAGAAATTAATTTGCAGCTATTAAAGTCTTATCACTCACACTCGTAAAACGAGGCAGCCAAAAGTCACTCAAGGCGCGCTCATCTCTAGCCTATGCACGCACCCAAAAATCAAAGTTTGGCCTTAGTCAGGTTTCAGTGCGATGTTTTCTAAGGACCTGGGAACAGTAGAACGCATAGAAGCGAAACATCGTAAAAAAAAAAACAACGCAGCAAAATCACAGGCAAACCCCTCCAAGCCACATTCCACTCAACTGCACGAAACTCACTCAAAGCGAGATAGCATGCAAAAAGTAGGCGGAGCGCACGACACACGCGAGTGAGCAGCACAGCAGCAGCTGCGAGCGAGGCCAACACACGAAAACATCGCACGACATCGCCAACGAGTCAAATGCTTGCCCCTGCGCTCTGACTGTGTGCTTTGAGTGAATGTTGCCTGCTCGTTGAGTGAGTGTGAGTGAGTCGAAGTGAGTCGTTTGCCGCTGCATGGAAACCCACCCCAAGTAGACGAAATAGATCTCAACCCTTTGGCTAACCCTTAAACGTTGACACTTTCGCGCTGACCACACGTTCCACAGAGAGCGTGAGACACTCTCTATGCTGCCACATATGTACGTATGTCTGCCCAGTACCGCCTGCTAGGAAATGCTGGAAAAGCGACTGCGGCTAATGCCAGTTCACAGTTAAATTCAGCGGCTGAGTTGTTTTAAGTGCGTGCGCCGTTTGTTTTTGTTTGTGCCTAACACCCTCTCGACCCCAACAGAGGCGACAACAACCACACACCGGCCCGCACCCCAACCCCTAGCTTACGCACTCAACCCTTTTGCTGCTGTGTGCCCAAAATCGAACGAGGTTTTTGAGCGTAGCACAAACAACAACAGCAACAGCAACAACAGCAACAATATAATGGGCACGCAGCTTTTGCCTTTGTCTTCTCTTCTCAAGTGCCGGTCAAAAATTGATGCGTTTTTCCGCGACGGCGGCAACAACTTTCGACTCGAACAGTTTGTCAGCGTCGCTCGCGTCGAACAGAGAAACCCCAAAAAGAGTTCGCGAAAAGCCACAAAAAACTGGCTAAACGGTATTTCAATAAAGTCATATGCGTATGTGTGCGTGCCTCTTCGCGTATCTATGAATGTGTATATACATATATATATATGTGTGTGTGTGCGAGGCAGAGCTCTGCAGAAATTCGTAACTTAAAGTGCGTAAGTTGACGCAAAAGTGAATGAGTTGAGATATGTTAACTGAAACTCTGCGAATGTGGCCAAAAGGCAACTGAAATGCTGGTAAGAAAATTAAGTACGGCATTGCATGCAAATAATAATAGCTAAGTTTTATAACTCAATATAAATAAATACTATAATTAATACCAAAAATAAGTTCGTTTCTATATCTTCTTTTATTAGAATGCTTCTAATATATTTATAAATTCTAAACATCAAAAAATTTATTGAAAATAATTATTTAAATTAAAATTATGATTTTAATTAAGCAAAAATAAAAAAAAAATTGATGGAATATGTAGAATATATATATAATTCATATGATTCTCTTAAAGCAGAATATGAAATGCCCAATATAGAATAGAATATATAGAATGGATAGGATATGAAATGCCTAATATTTTAAATTGCATTCAAATGAATTTATTTTTTTAATTATGCTAATTTTAATTTGACAAACCATTTAAAAAATATTTGTTTAACTAATTCAGCATAAATTTAATTTTAATTTTATTTTAAAAATATAATTGTTTTAAAATTATATAAAGTTTTATGTAGATATTAAAAGTAATTATAAATTAATTAAATATAAATTAATTAATTATATTGTTAATAAACAGTTTATTATATATTAGCATTAATTATTAAAATTTTATATTTTTTGAATATTTTATTTAGTGTATCAAAAATTAAAATTAAGAATAATATTTGATATTCAATAATTTTTTATAAATATGAAAAAAGTTCCATAAAAATTCTTTAAATATATGTTTTAATTATATTTAAATATTTGTAATTGAGAAGTAATTAAAATATAACAAAAATTTAAAATAAATGGCTTTAATAAATTATTAAAATAAATGTGTTTAAAACAAGACTAATAAATAATATAATTATTATAATTATTAATAAAAATAATAATACTCAATAATTGTGTATATTTCTACATTGTTTTCATATATAATTAGTGCACACAAATTGTTTATTTTATTGAGCTCCATTAAGTATTTTCGTACCATTCAACAACAACAATTGAAACGTTTTGAAAGAGTAAATGCAGAATATGTGTATAAATATATATTTACATATATACATAAACATTTATACGCATTTAAACATATTATTTGGCCGAAACAAATGAATGTCAAACTGAAAAACGGATTGTCGCTTTTAATGACATTTTAATGGGCAGCAAAATGAGCGCCGATTTGGATTGGAATTAATTAATTTCATTAAATGAGAAATATGTATGTGTTTATTTTCGGTTGTTGTTGCTGTTGTTGTTCGTTTCGATTTGGTAATGCGTCAGGTTACTGTACATTTATCATGCGATATTAGTTGGCTTTAATTGCCGGTTGCCCAGCTGAATACGAAAACTATTTAAGCGTGGATGACCACACCCCCTCGCCGCCCCTAAAGTGTTCGCTGAACGGTCGACAGCAAACATTCGTTGGCCAAATATAGCGAAACTAGATTAAAATTGCTATTAAGCGATGGCTGCAAGCCTAACGAGATTAATGATCGGCCCAAAAGACCGCTAAAAGCAACTAATTTGGTAGCAACATCGAGCTTGGCTTTCATATGAATATGCCTGGCCAACAGCCGGGCTAATTAAATAATCGAGGTAAAACATTTGCACACACACATGTGACCCCTGCTTGAAGTAAACAGAGTTTTCTGTTGTTTTTGCAGTTTAGCTGCCTATGGCAATCACTTGCTAAAATGCACACAATTACATTTTCAAAATGGCGTCAAAAGTGCAATACACAAAAAAAAGGAAAATAGTATTGCAGAAGCCGCAAAAAGAAGCACGACAATAACAACAAGCGCTTGCTTGCATTACGCCAGCAGGCTGCTTTAGGGATAGGGGTTTGGGGTGCAAGGCAGCAGCGGGTGAGTGTGAGTTACAGGGGTGGTTATTGCAAGCGTCGCTGCACTCTCGTCGCATCACACTCAGAGCCAAGCCGCGAGCTCAGAGTGCAAAGCAACTGAGTTTAATTATATCGAGGCTAACGAGTTTTTAGATGGCGCACAGACTCAGCGAACCGTTAATAAGCATTTAATTACTCAGAGCGTGCGAGCGAGCGAGCGAGCAGCAGAGAGAGCGAGAGAAGAGCTCAACGATATCACGATGACACTCTCCCTTGACACTCTCCCGCTGCTGGTGCTTCTGCTGCCGCTGCTGCTGCTGCTGCTGCCGCTGCTATTGCTGCTGCTACTGGTGATGTTGGCGCTGCGCCAGCATTTGCTACCTTCGCGCAGACGCTTGTCTTGAAAAGGGGGCGGAGTTTTTTTTTTCTTTTTAGATATAAATTCTGCGCGCCACTTGACGCCCACCACCCATCCCTCGACGACGACCGCCCTTCTGCTGCGTTGCCAGGGCAAATAAAAGTTCCATGTACACTTTTTTTTTTTCGCTACGTTTTCGTTCTCATTCACCTTGTTGTTGTTGCTGCTGCTGCTGCTGCTGTAGTTGCGCGCGCTCTCGCGAAGTCAACGTCGACGTCGACGTCGACGCCAGCGTCGCCTTCGCTCTCGCCCGCTTTGGCAAATTGTAGCCATATTGGATTTTTAGTACATTTTGTTGTTGTTCTTGTGTTTTGTTTTTGTTATTTTTTTTTTCTTTCGCTTCGCCTGCGACTGTGACTGTGACTCAAATGCCGGTGGTTTCTGTGGGTGGTTGACTGCGAGTCACCCTCGTTTTGCGGCAGGGTGGCGAGCATTTTTTCCCTTATATTTTTGTTGGCTTTCTTTTCCATTTTCCTTTTTTTTTCTCTCATTCGCTTCATGCTGTTTCACATAAATTTTGTACATAGTGTGCGGCACGTGTATTGATGGCTGTTGCCTCTGGTATTGGTGAATGGAGAGTTTGGGCTGTTCGCTGTTGCTAGGTGAATACACCCATACACAAACCTGCACTTATTCCATGTACTATATGTGTGTGTGTGTGTGTGTGTATACAATTGTATTTTTTTTATTTGCGTGAGGCCTTCAGCCAGTTGCGAGTTTGATTTAGTTTCTGTTTAGATAGGCAAACCTGTGTGTGTGGCGTGCGTGTGTGTGTGTGTGATGCTATATATTGATATATCTCTTGATTCACTAGTTTCACATTCACTCTTCTGTGCTTGTCCATCTTCTATTGCTGGCTGGGGTTGCTTTGCAATTTTTGTTAGAAATATTTCTTTTCACTTTTTTCTCCTATGTACGTCTTCTTTTTCTGTTTTGTTGCTTTTAGGGGCTTTCCCCGCTTTTTTGAGCTTTGAGTGCAACTCAAAATCGCTTCATTAGAAAAAATCGCTGACTGCGCAGTCGACGCGCTGTCCTGCGGTTAACTTCGCTGCTGCTGCGGCTGCTCCATTTTTATTTTCAACACCAACAAACTGCCGTTAATTTGCATATGCATGTGTGTTTGAGTGTTGGTGAGTGTTGAGCGTTGGTGTGGCCTTAGCTGTGAATGTGAATGTGGATTTTTTTTGGTTTTTGGTGGTTTGCGCAACCACCAACAACATGCAGGGCATCCAGAAGAACCAGGGCCATGGCCAATGCCACCCCCTTTTTGGACTGTGTGTCCGCTGTTGACGTCGCGACGTCGGGGATCGTGCGCCGGCCAGAAGCTCGGGCCCAGGCTCCGTGGTTTATCCTGCCGGCTGGCCTTGTGCAGTATGACAACAGCAGCCGCTGTTGCCAGTTCCCAGTTGCCGCAGAGCGCGACAAATAAATCTTAGTCATAGCTGGCCACTCAGCCAGCCAGCCAGCCAGCCAGCCAGCCAGTCAGCCAGTCAGCCAGTCAGCTAGTCAGTGCCACAGTAAGCCCCCAGTAAGCCAGACCAGAATCGAACCCGCTCAACTGACTGTTGCAGCAGCAGGCGACGAGCGACTATGACGACGACGACGACGACGACGACTTTGCAACTTGAAATTGATTTATGGCGCAAATTTTATTGTCTGGTTCGGGACTGGAACGTGGACCACTTGACAGCCTGGTGTCTCTGGTGTCTGGTGTCTGGTGTCTGGTGTCTGGCCAGTTTCAACTTGTTAGCCACTAACTGTAACTGTTTAAAGTGCGTATGTGTTTGTGAATTGTGCGCGTGTCCCTGTGTTGTTGTTGTCGTTGTTGCTGTTGCTGTTGTTATTACTGACTCTCGCTCTGGCTCTGACATTGACAGAGTTTCAAGTGGGGATTTGGTGGTGGTGCAGCAGGAGGCAGTTTCCATTTCACAAACATAAACAAAATGAACGCTGAGTGACACTATGCACTGCAAATCGTTATAAATTAAATGGCGCGCGAATTCATAAACTTAACAAAACAAGTGACAACTTTCGCCGACTCAAAACACACACACACACACACACGCAGGCACGCACACGTGCACAGTGGCGCACGGGCTGTGAGGGAGGAGGCCAATGCTGAGAATTGTCAACAAGTAAGTCAACAATATTTGAAATGCATAAATAACAAATAAAGACTTCATTAACAAATCAAAATATTTTGTTTGCTATTTTTATAAATAGTAAGAGCTTATTTATAAATTCATGAATTCTCTATTAATCACTTCTATGAATGCTATTATTTATTATAAAATATTTATCACGAAACGTTCATTAATTATGTTATTATTTTATATAAAGATTTTCATCGTATCTATTTTATTTCATTATTTATTGCACATGTCAACAAACTTGTATGTGCAATTAATTTCATGTTTAAATTATATTTATTTATTTAGTTTTTATTTTAGATAGTTCAAAAGATTATTTAATTTAAAAAAAAATTTTAAATAAAGAAAATACTGAATTTAAAAAAATAAAATTAATTTTAGCAAAATTTGCAACTAAAGCATTAAAAATTAAAAAAATTAAAAATTATTGAAATTTTGAGATATTATATAATTATAGTTCAAACATTAATTGAATAAATAAAAAATTACAAATCAAATGTTGTTCAAAATATAAAAACTTATGAATTAATTATGAATTAGATTTTATATTAATTTAACCCATAAATAAATAAAAAACATAATATAACGCATTTCAATACGTTCCACTTGAGTGATGTAAAACAAAACAAAAAAACAATTTATATATATATACAAAAATGTAAAGAAATCTTAAAAAATTTGCTCCTCAATTATTGTTTTTTTTTTTATCTAAACTTAATTCAGTTAACTAAGTTTGTGAAGTATATTTTAAATATTATATAATTATATTAAATAAAGTTCTTTACATTTAATTTATTTATATTTAATCAAATACTCACGAGTGCATTATCTTAATGACTTTATCTTAATATGAATTTGGTTTCCAATTTATATAAATTAACATTTCTTAAAATATTTCACTTAGTACATATAATTTAATTGTCTTTTTTTTTATTTAAAATCATTATAATTATTTGGCAAACAAAAATTGATTGTTCGAGTTTTGATTGTTGATTTATGACTGAGTTTGATTAATTCATTTGATATTTGAGGCATTTATCTCACTTTGATTGGTGTTCGATTTATTTCTTGCTCTGAATTTATTAATTGCTTAATACAAAAGTCTTTCGACCTTTCGTTTAATTTCTTAATGGAAACTTTTTGAAATTAAATCGTTTTTGACGCCAATCCCATCGCAAAAATAACAAATTAAATTGCTTGTTTCTCTCTCTCTCTCTCTCTCTCTCTCTCTCTCACTCTCTCTCTCTCTCTCTCTCTCTCCTCTCTCTCTCTCTCTGTCTCTGTCTCTGTCTCTGGTTCTCTTTTAATTTGTTTTTATTTATGTGCTTGTGCCCCAACGTTGATATTCCATCAGTGGTGCTGACTGGTAAAGCAATGCGCTTATGGCATTCGCCTTTCGTTGGCCAGCCGCTTATCAAGCACCACTTAAAATCCTCTGCCCGTCCCAGTTTCAGTCGCAGCCTCCGCTCAGCTCGTGTGAGCCTGTAACTGACTTCTCCAGTTGAATCTCGTTCTGTTATTTTTGGGTGGTGCTCTTGGTCAGAGCGAAAGTATTCAGAAACGCTATGGGTCTGAGCCGCTCAATGGCTCGGCAAAAAAATTCATTTCGTCTTCCCAAAAAATGAAAAAGCATTGAAATATATATATTTCTTTTCGTATATACAGTGAAATAATATCAAGTGAAATGTTTATACATACATATATTTATGATGATGACGCCAAAGATGATGATGATAATGGTAATGGATGTTTCTCTCTCTCTCTTTACCTTTCTCTCCCTCTCCTTGCTGATGGTTTTCATATTTCTCGATGGGTGCATGCACTTAAACATGTGTGTGTGTGTGTGTGTTTATGTGTTTTCTGTATTAATTAAATGCATATGCATCGTGGCCCATTTCAGACTTGATTTCACTCAATATACTATATACTACATAAACATATTTTATATAAAAAATCATTTAATAATTAAAAGTGGACTTTCTATATTCGTGCAGACATTTACCTGGAAATAATTATATTCCTAAAATACTTCACAATATTTATGTTATTATTATTATTTATATAATATCATATATATTTGAAATATTTTGAATATTATACTATTGCATAAATTTCCCATAATATAAATACAAATATATTTTCAATATTTCTATTTATAATGATCAAATATTTCACATAATATTTCTCTCTCTATAATTCTGATCATAATTTGTAATATATTAACTTTTTGTAATATATTTCACTTTCCCAAATCCTTTTACATGAATCATAGTCGAAATTCACTCTTTAGCTAAATTGATTTCATTGTGTCCGAGCTTAATCAATCATACTGCCTCCTGGACTTTTCTTATTTCCATCCACTCCTTATGGAGCAATCCTTTTACACTTTTGTCTTGCTGTTCTGCATCAGCAAATTTTCTTCTACGTTTTTTCCATTAGCGTTCGCTCTGAGCAGCTACGCTTTTTAATTTGCAGCTGATCTTTTGATTAATGCCTAAGCGACTGCTCCTTTTTGTCGATGGCTGTCTGCTTTATGCAAATGGTCGGCTCTTTAATTAGAAAAAACTCGAGTCGGTCCCTGGCGAGGGCAGCAAGAAAAATGCCGTTCATTTGGCTACTCCCCTCTGAAAGTTGTCGCCAAGTTTTGCTCATTATGCTGAGTTTTTATGTCGTTTTGTTTGTCATTTATAAATTGGAAAAGTTTTCTTAAGCAAATTATGCCATTTTTTACCCAGGCGAACCCTTTTCGGCAATGTGTACTTGGTTTTAATCGGGCAAATGCTTTTCCTTTGGCCCACAGATTCGTTGCGCTCAAAGAATTTATCTCTAAATGCAAAGCAGCATCTAGTCCAATAGCACCAACTCCAACTCCAACTCCGACTCCGACTACGACTTCTGCTTTAACTGCGCTAAGACCCTTTCGTCCTTTCAGCACACACACACACACACACACACACTGACACAGACACAGTCAAACCAAATTAAAGGGGGATTATCATCATTTCATCTTGTTGGCTGACGAATTCCCTTGCCCCGCGCTCCCTCGACTCTGACTTTTCCTCGCTCCTGTTGAACCCTTTGTGGCCACTGCCATCGCTCAGCTGACGTTTCTCAAGCGACAACAGCGACAGCTTCACAGCCTGCTAGCCTGTTTGTTTGTCTCCCTTCTTCGTCGTCGTCTTCTTCTTCTCGTTTTTTTTATAGTCATGTTTTTCCAACTGCGCCGCAGATTTGCCTCCGATTCGGACTTGGATCCGGCATTGAGGTAGGCAAGGGTTAACATCCGCAGAGAACCAAGTTGAGGCAGCGTCAGCTTCAGGTTCCCAAGCGTCGACTTTTGCATCCGCTTCACTCGCTGGTGCATTCAACTTAATGTCTTTGATTTATTGTCGCTGCCCCTTGCCGCTGCCAAGGCAATGAAAGCGAAACAATGCCTGGGACACGGCAGCAGTCGGCACCAGGAACCAGAATGCGAGCCCTGCTTCTTAAGCCAACCAACCAGCCAGCCAAACAGCCAACTGTCTTCTGTTTAGAGGTCTGAGCTGTAAGTAGGTCTATAGGCTATCGAGGCACTTTCGGTTTTCAGCGTGGGTTTAGCCGTCTGTGATTGCGCTTCCTTTTTGGCTTCTTGTGATGTAATAAATATGCGACCCTTTGTCTGCTGCTGATCGCTATCCCAGGCCCAGTTCATGTCCCTATCCCTGTCGCTGACTGCTGATTTCTTGCGGCCGTGCGTAGCATGTGAAAATGAGAACATGTGTTTGCTGCTGCCAAAGGGAAATGCCATAAATACATGTTGAAAATCTGTTGATTGGCAAGCAAATAAATTCTTGTCTATTCTGCGGTCAGCCAACAGCAGCCGGAGCCCCACAGAGATTATGTAATTCAGATGCGTTAAGAGCAACAGCAACAACAACTGCAACTGCAGCTCAGGCAACTGCAGGCTGCGAGGCGTGTCTGTTGTAATTAGCCAACGAAATGTGGCCAGGACGTCCACACACACACACACACACCCTCACACAGAACTTCATTCAGTTGTAGCTATAACTATGGCTTGCGGTTAATCAGTCTGTTGTTGAAATCCTTTTTTGCTGCTTGCCGAGCTAACGTAAATTCTAATGGTTTCTGGTTGCAAAACTTTGCCCCGCTAAATGTGAGCGTGTGTGGGTGTCCGGGTGTGTGCTGTAAAAGTAGACCACAAAATTGCTGGTGTTGCTATCAGGCAACCCTCCAATGCATACTAAGCAACAGCCTCGCTGCTCAAAGCCCAAACAGTGCAAACAAATAACCGCACAAATTGTGACAAGCAACAGAAAGTTTTTTGTTGTGGGCGGCAACGCATACGCCCCATTGCCTGCCACAGACTAGAAGTTGTTGTCGTTGCTGTAGCTGTTGCTGTTGCTGTTGCTGCTGCTGATGAGCTTGATTTACTTGCTGCAATTCGATTGATGTTTCACATAAACTGCATATGAATGCAAGGTGTGCTATGTTTATTTTAAATATGAGATGGAGAATTAGCTATTCAGCTTTAATAGTGGCATTCATCAATTATCTATTAAGCGCTGTTGCAGTTTCCCTTTGCTGAATGCCTAATGCGCATTCGCACATCAATCTGGAATGGAAATTCTAGATGATTTGCATGCAACTCTATAAAATAGCGGCAACACCTACCCATTTTAATTGCAGCTGTTGCTGCTCGTGTCCGTGTGGGTGTCGCACACAGAGACAATGCCAATGCACATTGCATATTGCTGAGTGATGCGACGAGCAACGCCTGAGTCTCGACTCACTCACTCAGTCGGCTCAGTCGGCGAGTCGAATCACTCGAGCTCAGTTTTTCCCCTCTTTTTGGGCCGTCATGCGCATGTCGAGTCGCTGACGAGGTTCTCTTACTCTGACAGTTGTTGAGCTTTGAGCGCCTGACAAATGTCACCTTCGATCAGCAGCGAGTGAAACCTGCCCGCCCCATTGCTGCCGCTGCCGCTTCCTCTACCTCTGCCTCTGCCACACGTAGGTGCATTCACGACAAAAGGAAATGTCAGTCAGGCGACAAGCCCACAAACAGCAACAGCAACAGCAACAGCAACTGTTGTCTTTCTGTATTCTAGGGCTAATCCTGAGCCGAAACACGTGCAACGACAGCAACAGCAACAACAGCCACTGTGGTGAGTTCAGCGAGCGACAAAGCTGCAAGGCGACAAAAGTTCAGGCAACATGTTGCAGTTGCTGGTTGCCGTTGCCGTTGCTGTTGCTGTTGCTGTTGCTGTTGCTGTTGCTGAAATGCAATTTCACACATACGCATACATGCACAGAGGTGAGCTTGTATTAGTCTCGACTCGCTTGACGACGTCAGCAGCAGCAGCAGCAACAGCAGCAGTCGGCAGCGGCAGCGGCAGCAGCAGCAACAACTGCAAACTGTGCCGCCCGGCCTATAAGGCCAAAGCTGGCGTAGCTGTTGCTGTTTGACGTCGATTCCGATTCCGATTCCGATTGCGATTGCGAGTCGGAGTCGCTTTTTTTAGCAAGCCGCATTCGCTTTTTGGCTTTCGTGCCGCGCGGCAGCCAAAAATCCAGAGCATTCCCTACAGAACTTTTGCACGCGTTCTCCCGTTCACAGCGTATCCTAACGCGCCTCCTTAACAACTTAACAATACAATACGTACAATTTGCTGTGCCCCCATGTGCTGTGTGTGCTAAGCTATTAAACAATTGAGAACTGCCAACTGCGAGCTGCAAACTCAAAAAAAAAAGAATAAACAAAAAAAAAACTGCATAAATTGTTGCAATCGTGTTGCTTGGCCATTTGCGACGGCAAAAGTTTTGTGACCCGCTTACGAAAACGTTTCGAGAGGAAATTGCATTTTGTATTTTGTGTGCTAACATTTTGCGAAACTTTGAGTTGGTGAGTTTGAATTTGCTTTTAATGTAGAACAGTCCAAAAAAATGTGTTTCATTTATTAATAATTTAAAGTGCAAAAGAATAAAGTGCTAAAGAGCATGAATGAAATGAATGAATATGAAAACTTGTTATAATATGAAAAACGAATATTATTTAAATTATGTTTACTGTATAGCTAGTATATGTATGCACTTTCAAATATCAAATTTGTGTACGATTCAATGCCAATTGCAGAACTCGAGAGTTTTTGCTGCTTTGAGATAACTGCCAAGCGGGCAAGCTCTTCCGGCTATGCTTGGATTTGTATTATTTCTCAGTTATTGCAAAGATATCTTGATGTCGGACCACGGCCGAGACCCAGACCCAGACCCAGACCCAGAGGCAGAGCCAGAGACAGACTTTGTAAGAGTCAAGTCTCCACTAATACCAAAAAGATACAAAAACCTGAAATCACATACATATGTTTGGTACATAGCTCATACGAGCCATAATCGTCAACTTCCTTTTGGTCAGCGCCATGGCGCTGTTTCCTGCACGACACTGAGGCCAAGCAAGCAGCAACAATAATAACTAATGCTAGAGCAATGCAGTCCGCAGCTGCAGTTGGCATCTCCTCATGCAGGCTGCTGCTGCGGCTGCTGCTGCTGTCTAATATAATTTTGAAATAACTCAACTAAGCAGCGCTTCGCATGGAGCAAGACACAATCCAGACTTGACCAAGTGGCTGGGCCAACGAAATGCCAAAACCAAGTTAGAAAACAACAAAATAATTGCAATCCCAGTTGCCAGTTGCCAGTTGCCAGTCGCCAGTCGCCAGTCGCCAGGCGGTCGTCTCTGTCAGACAGAGCAAACCAAACCAAACCAAACCAACAAGACAAGAGCACAAACTACAGCAAAAACAACAACGTGGAAAAAAAGGGATAAGCCGGAAAGCAACACGGAACCCAAATTAATACAATAATTGAAGCCAATTTAGTATAATTTTCTTCAATTTCATTGTTGTTGTTTGTTGTGGCTGTTTTTTGTTGGTTGTTGTTGCTGTTGCTGTTGCTGTTGGTTTTACTGTCTAGCCATTGACTTTGCCAACTATTATCGCATTTGTTTGGCATTTGTTCCCTCCAACTACTCGTCCCATCTCGTAATCCGCTCTAAAATAACTTGAACTTAATTTCCCGCGTGCCTTGTAAGCTTTTCCAAGCTCCAGACTCGGTCTCAATTGCAGCTCAACTACCAAAGTTTATTTACACATTTTATTGTTCTGCCTTTCTCTCTCTCTCTCTCTCTCTCTCTCTCGCTCGCTTCATCCAACTCAATGTCTGACATTTTATTAGCCAATCTGTGGAGCTCGTTACCTAATTGCATTAAGCCAACCAGTCCATTGTCTTGCCTTGACCAAAATCTATTCAAAAACAAACACAAACTAGTTGCCCAACAGAGTTGAATTTAGTTGTAAAATAAATGTGTATAAAATATATACATATACATATATAAACTTGTTCTCAACAAGTAGAAATAACATATTATTTTATTCATTAAAAACTTTAAGAAAGTAACATGAAAAGGATAAAGTTATTTCATCATTTATTTGATATTGTATTTTGAGAGAGTTTAGTCTTACAGAATTTCTCTATATGAAATGCAAATAACAAGAAAATGAGATAAAGGTAAAAAAAAAACTCAAATTTATTTTATTTTTATTTATTATTTATTTTAGAATATATATAAATTTTGTTTCAATACTATTTCATATAATGAAAATATGTATATGAAGAAATCTTTCAATATTTTATGTATTAAAAACTTTAAAGAGGAAAATAAAAAGAAAAAATTAACGTCAGCATATTAATAATATAATATTTTATATATTTTTAGAGGAGTAGTATAACTTAAGGGAGATTTTGTTATTCAGGCAATATATCTTTACTTTATTTACTAGATAATTATTTATGATATACGCATAACATAGATTTATTTATTATTTATTTTTAAATAAATCTGAGCTGTCATAAAATGAAAATATATTCAAGTAGAAATAATATTTTATTTTTGCAAACAGATAAATCACTTTTAGTGTCTCAACATAGACTTCTCTTCTAATAAAATATATATGCCTAAAATAGAAAATTAATGGCATATAAATTTAAATCATCATTAAGTAATGTCTAATCAACATTATTTATCATGTCTAATAAGCATTATTTAATCATTTTTATAGGTCCAATAAATATTACTTAATCAATGATTGATTTTACCATTACAATTATATTCATTTCATAATCTAATCATTTCTATTCAGGCAATTATAGTTGGCATAGGGATTGAATACTTTATTCCTATGCGAGAATAGATCTGCCACACTTTGTTAATATATATGTAGATATCTTTAATAACAATCTTTAATTTCATAGCTCATGAGCCGCGCAGGCCCATGTCAAAATCTTGTCAGATGTCCATTTCCATTGGGCAAATCCATTTGCAAGCCGAATGTTAAATATTTTTGATAGAGTCTCGCAGTGACAGCAAAAATACTCGAAGTATTAATAAAAACTGAAATTAAAAATTGTGTTTTTCTTGTTGTCTATTTTTGTTGTTGCTGATATTTTTGCATTTTACATTCTGTGAAAATTGTTTTCATTTATGTTTGAGTTTTTCTTTGCTGCTGCTGCTGTTGCTGCTGTTGCTGCTGCCGTTGTAAGTTGTAATTTGAAAAACATCACCGCAAACTGTCAAAATGCACTGACATTTACAAATTATTTTGCTGGCAGCAGCCGTGGGGTGCCGGTAATATGGTGGTGCAGCCCGTTGCCCCACTTGCCCCACTTGCCGTGGTTGCTGTAGTTGCTGCTGCCAGCAATCCATTGGCAGCAGTTGGGGCCGTTTGACGCTTTGAAATGCGAAATGCGAAATGGAAGCGGTCAACGTTAATTTGCGTCAACGGGCTAATAAAGTTTCGTGTCGCCTTTTTGCTTTTGATTTGGCACGTTTTCGGCTAACGGGCAACAAAGTTGGCTAATGCATTCGCTGCTGCTGATCAGCTGTATCTGTATCTGCATCTGTAGCTGTAGCTGTATCTATATCTTTTTCTGCAAATTACAAGTGTATATAACAAATTAGCCAAGGCACAAAAACACATATGAGCAACTGACATTTCAATAGCGAAAACTTGCTCTCGATGCCACTTACTAGACCCGCATCTGCATCTTCGTCTGCGCATCACCCTTTGGCTCTTTATGGCATTCCGAATGCACATTAATTACTTTTGATTGAGCACCTGAGCTGATGCTGCTGCTGCTGCTGCTGCTGCTGCCGTGGCTGTTGCTGCTACAAAGTATCAATGAACCTTTGCAGCGCCGCGGGCGATGCAACCGAATAAGTGAGGATCGTTTGTCGTTGTTGCCATCGTTGCAGTATCTTTTCTCTTGAAGTCCGACTCGTAGTTGCGCAAGGTGCAAACTGGCTGCATAGATTGGCCCTACCTGTGCCCACAGCTGCCCAGCTGCCTAGCTGCCTAGCTGCCTGGTTGCCTGGCTTATTGGTCTGCGTGGCTAGGAGTGGCCGCACCTAATAGCTGAAGAGCACACAGCAGAGCGAAGCCAGCTCTGTGGCTGTTGTTGTTCAGCTCGTGGAGGAACAGAGGGTAAAAAATGAATTATGATTTGACGGTAGGCATTTAATGGATGGCCATGGATCTTTGACTCGAACAAAATTCTCGTTTGGCGCCAACATATTGACAGCTGTACACCTGTGTACGACTGTGTATGACTGTGTGTTTGTATGTGTGTGCGATGTTATTTAGCTGGACAGGTGAATGCCATTTAGTTAGAATGCCTTTTTATCTGTCCGTCGGTCTCTGACTCTTTTGAGTCTTTATTTCCTTTGTATTGTCTAATTGAATTCGCTTGGCAGCCACAGCGTGCTGTGAAAGCCAGCGATAAGGAAGCAACACCTTGTGGCAAGGCGATCTAAGCAGGCAGTGAAAAGCATTCAAAATTGGAGCATGACAGCTACTCTCAAGTGTTGCTCGATATTTAGAGTTTTTTCGGCTCTTGATGGATGGGTGCTGTGGCTCTGTGGACGAGTTGTGATGGCTGCTGATGCTTGATGATATGCGGGGCGTGACCTCATCACCAGTCGCTGAGATGTGCGAGTAAAAGATACTAGTGCGAGTAAGTCTGTTAGCTAGTCAAGATCATGCTCTCCATATGCCATTGAGTTGGATATCCATTAAATGTAGTACAACAGAGCAGTATGTCTGCCAATTAGTCGAAACATGATGAGATTGGCTTGCATGTTAAATGGCCGTCTCAGTGGATAGATCCTTCACAGCTTAACAGCTCAACGCCTACACGAAATAGACATTAGCAAACAGAGCTTGAGCATGGGCGTTGCTGCAGCCACAAACGCGACAACGGCAATAACAATAACAACATGTTGCGGCATTGCTATAAAAATGTTCAAAACCCTAAGCAGTTCAAAAACACATCTCACAGTTTAATGGCTCAAATCTACAAGCTAACCGGCTAACCTGAGCTAACAACTGACAACTGGAAACACAGCCGCCCACCGTTGGGGCCTTATAAACAATGGCAATGCATAAATTTGTTGGCTCACAGATCGCTGAAGGAGACGAACTGAAAAACTCATTAGGGGCATCGCCTACGATGTATAAATGCAATAATATTGTACAAAATTACGACCTCAATAACATAAATTTCCCAGCCGTAGCACAGAAAGAGACGGAGAGAGACAAAGAGAGAGAGAGAGATAGAGGCGGAGGTGGTGGTGGTGGTTGCCCACTCTCTGGCAAACTCTGCTGCTTTGTATCTATGAGATACGCATTGCGTAAAAGTTCATTATGTAAAAGGAGTTCCGTTCTTATCGAAACTTATGGCCCAGAAATATGCCTCAAACAGCGCCATAAACATAAACTAGGCGAATTAATTGAGTTGAGGCCGCGCAAGGTAAGGTGGAATTCCGCGCTCACTTTGCCCTTTTGAGAGCCGCTCATAAAATGTACAAATTATGCATTTCTCTCTCTCTCGCAAGTTGCACCTGCAGCTGCAGTCACAGACGCCGTCGTCGTCGTCGCCGTTCGCATTAGAGCCACATTTGGCCAAAAGCGGCAATTTGAGCCATCGCTGGCTGAGCTACCTGCCCGGCTGGGTCTAATTGAGTTTTGAGAGTCGTTACACTTCATCGCAATGGGAGTAAATTAAACTGTCATTAGTTTACCCTTTGGCACTTTTGTCGCCCCGTTGCCCTTAGAGTTGCGAACCCGATCCAAACGATCTCAACATGTGAAGTGACTCGTTTTTTTCGTGTTTTCTTTTTTTCTATACATGCATACATACATACATACATATACATATATATTTATTTTATTTATTTTTTTATTTTTTCTTTCCTTTGTGGCCGTAATAATTTTGTAGGTTTTACGAGTGCCGCCAATACAATTAGGCATTTGTTGAATTGTTGTTGCACAACACACACACACACACACGTTCGCACACTCACTGCCAAGTGTGGGCATTTTGTTTAGCGGCATTTGACGCTTTGATGTGCGCAACTGAAAAACGCGCACGAGACGCGCGAGTCGCGAGCCCGGATCGAATCTAACGCCTTTTCAAAATTTTGTTAGCTACATGGCTCTTAGCTTTTGTTGTTGTTGCTTTTTACCATGCTGAAGATTTATTTTTCCATTATAGTGTGCCGACATCGAACAGCATTGTGGGTGTCTGTGCCTTGACACAAGCCATGGGGCCATGACGAGCACAAAAAAACCAAAAAATAAAATACATAAAATAAACAACACTAAAAAAAAAACGTAGGAAAACAACAGAAAGTTTTGCTTTCTTATAATATGCTGAGAGATGATTTTCATTTTTTTTAACTCAAGCAAGAGCAGAGAACAAGTGCTAAATATATTAATTTTCATTAGAATTTATTAATGTGAAACCTATAAATAAACCTGTTTATTTTCAATAGCATTTTGAGTACTAACTGATGAATATTTAACTGGGATATAGAATAAAATATATATATATATAGATCAAATATACATAAATGCAATAAAAATTACAATTCTATGAAAGTTTTCAATTAGTTTTTTGTATATGAAAATAATATATTAATAATTATGAATTCTTTTTCTAGCTATGCATATTAATATATGTATATTTTATATTGGCTTGTACACACATCATCGGGGTTTGCCTTGTTTTCCATTTAGTCTCACTATTTTGAGACTCAATTTCAAAGCGTCTTGCACGCGTTTTCTCTGCGTTTTCTCTGCGTTTTTCAGCACAGCGAATGCTGCTGGCTTTTCGTGTCTATTAAGTTGAAGTTTTATTTGGGCCTGTGGCCAATGGTTAAATTGACTAACGTCGACTGCGAACAAAAAATACAAAACTCACAAACTGAGAAATTGACTAGCCCAGATCACACACAAAAACTTTATTGCACCTGCCAAAAAATAAAAATAATAACAAAGTTAAGCTCCGCATGTGTTTATGCATGTGTGTGTATGTGTGTGTGTGTATTTTTATTACTGGCTAAAAGATATAAAACCACTTTTTAATTCAAATGCGCTACAAAATGTTATGGACCATCAAATAATTTGCATAAACTGCCGAGGCACGTGTCTCTGACTGCACAGCAGAATCGCTCAAATACAATTGGAAAAAAAGAAAAAAAATTGAAGCAAATTGGACTGAATGAACAAATGGATTCAAATGTCAAGAACTTAACATATTATACAACTATTTCTACCATAAAGAAGCTTTAAATAAATGCAAAGAAATTTGTCTAAAAAATATATATAACAAAGATTCAGCAGCAACTTTAAAAAATGTTTATCCATTTATATTTAAATGATTTTGAAGAAAATAGAACTTGATATTATTTCAAATATATAAAAATAACATACAAATATTAAAAAAAAATATAAATTGTTAATATTTTAAAATGTTACTATTTATAAATATATATAGATGCATATAAAAATATATGTTCAAATGATAAATATATATAGATACATAAATCTGTCAATATTTTGACTAAATTTAATTCAGAAAAATTTCAGCGCATACTGAATGAAATGAAGCCTTTAAAATTTGTCATTTTATAGATTAAAACTAAGCAGTAAAGTGAATAAAAATAAAATAAAATGTATAAAAAACTCTTTGAAAAATCTGCATGCTATATTTGAACAGGAAGACTTCGGGTCTTCATAAACTATATCACTATCTCTAATAAAAAATACTAAAATACTTAAATTTCATATAAACTCTAGTTAAATAACCTTATTTGATTTCAATATTTAGCTATATCAAAATATGCAAATTGATAGCAGAGAGAAAATATAATACATAATCAAATATTCATTTATAATAGTGTATTCCATGTTCGGCATCGCGAATAGAGTCGTCTCTGCTGCTTGACTGTGGCTGTCTGTGTATTGAAGCTGCGGCAGATAAAACAGAAAACAGTCTTTCGATTTTTGGCTTACCTTTGTTGTTAATGATTCACTTGCCACGCTGTTGTTGCCTTTGTTGTTGTTGCTGTTAATGACTTGACAGTAAAGTGGCCTACACAATTTATGGCAAACTTGTCCGCCTACAATCAGTTTTCATTCAGTTCTATGTTTGCGTTTGTTCGTCTTAATGCCTTCGTCTAGTTTGGTTTTTTAATTGAAACATTTTTGACCATATTTTCTTAATGATCTGACATGACGTGATGGCGTCTCTTTTCAGCTTTATAAATTCAGCTAGAATTACTAGCTAATTTAATACAGAGCTAACTGAGATACAAATGAACAGGGGAAGAGTCCACACAGCTAGTGGCGTATATATATTTCACATGCTACCTATACAGCTTATATACATATATACTCCTCACATATACATATGCAACATCATTATAATTTGTACATTGTCTTCTCCTCCACTCTGTTTATTGCAGTCGCCAGCACAAAAGCAACGCCAACGCCTTTGGGCCACAAGCTGCAAATGCTGGGTAAGTTTTCATTATTGTTGTCTTCATGTTGCTATTATTTTTTTTTTTTTTTTTGTCTTGTTGCTGTTGTTGGTATTGCCAGGCACTTTTATAGTCACTTGTCGTTAAAAAAAAAGAAGAAAATGTGTTGAAAATGTTTTTTATGACACGAAATGAACAGGGCCATAAAATTGAGCCGAGTGAGCAATATAACGAACGATGTGCCTGGCGGCCTGTTGAATTCACTAAATGGCATTTGCATTTCATATGCAATAACTATCGGACACTGAACTGCACTGAGAATGTGCATACATATGTCATCAAAAAAGAAACGACATGGGCACATATGCAACATACGTCAACATACGAGCTCGAGTTCAAATACACCAAAATATTTCAAGTTACATTAGGCCGAGCTAGAAGAATAGTTTACTTTGACAGATATTTGCCGATAGCCAGCTTTAATTTTCTATATCTATGTATTATCTTGGTTCACATGGAACTCTTTAGAAGACCTGCATTCTATCCATGCCAATACCCTCTGAGCACTCTTGAGTTAGCTTTGGGAACTGTATAATCACTTCCTGTTGAGAGCTTGGCTAAATTAGAAGCTTTTATCAATATACAAATAAAAGACGACAAAATTAAAAGCCCAGAGAAATAGATAAAGATTAAGTCCAGATATAATGCCAACTAATTGAATTGATTTATGCATGTCGCCCATTTTAATGAAGTATTTTCCCTGAGTTGTTTTTGTGGCCGCTGTCAATTGGTTAATTTGAATTTATTTGGCTGCGATATCTGTAGCCGCAGCATAATTTTCAGTTTTTGCTATATCAATTTTAATAATAGCACATTATACATAAGTTGCGACTTGGTTGTTCGTTGTCTGTTTTGTGTCCACACTCGGCATTATTTATTTATTTATGCATGGCCCGTCGGCCAGTCGGCCAGTCGGAGCCGTGGCCAGTTGGTAGTTGTTGCTAGCCGTTAGTTGTTGGCCGTAAAAACTAATACGGCGAGCTGAAAGCTAAGCAGCTCATGAGCAAAAGGGAGATCGCAGCAGAAGGACGAGAGAGAGAGAGAGAGCGAGAGTGGGGGGTAAAGAGAAAGAGTGAGAGAGGAGGCGTCATTGATTTATGCCTGGCACTTTTTATGGCCATTTTGTTTGTAATTTATTAACAAGCTTGTTAACAACGTCGTCGGGCCAATATGCAGATGCAGATATAAAAACTTACCAGCTCACTGTGCGCGCACAACAAGCCTGCGCCTGACCAGTTCGCAGAGGTTAAAGGCCAATACGGCAGCCAGCAGGTGGCTTTTAGCCATGTTTATAGAAAGTCTGCTTCTTTTTTGTGTTATTTTGCCAAAAGCCGTGCCTTATGCACAAGCACACACGCTCACCACTCACCACACCAAGTGCTCGCTCTTTAATATTTAAACAAGCAATGTGAAGTAATAGAAGGAAAAACTTTGACGTTCAATTCTTCAGTTCGATCCTCCCATAGGCACATGATTTGTTTGCTCAAGCGCGCGCGGTAGCCAAGTGCTGGAGCCACTGCTCAAATATTCTAAATATTTGCTAAATAATAGAAAAGACAGCGCCCAGGCCCAACTGCCAAGCCAGCCAAGCGTAGGCCCAGCTCACAGCTAATGGCAGTTGCTTTAGCTTTTGCTTTTGCTTTTGCTTTTGCCTTAGCCGTTTAAATAGCGGCTACTATTTGCGTACTAAAGTGTACCCAACTGACGAAATGACGAACAGACAAACTGAGATGCCAGCTCAATGAATGCTTGTCAAATAGCCATACACACACACACACACACACACACACATACGCACAGTCAGTTTGAGGCACGTCAATTGAAGTCGTCGGCGTTGTCGTCATCATCAGCGGACAGTTGGTGCCGTACAGCTGACAGAGAGACAGCTCTGAGAGTTTATTTTTCTCTGTGTGCCGGTCACAGACACTTGAATACCTTTTGTTTGCCGTGAGCCATTGATATGAGCTTTGAGAATGTCAATGAGGCATTTGGCCAAGAGCTAGGTCTTAGCTCTTAGCTCATAGTGGCTCGGGCTGAGTACAACTAATCATAATTGCGGCCAGCTGACTAACTGAATTATCTATGCAACAATCTAATTTCAATTGTAAGCCAAACAAGACTCAGTCTCAGTCTCAGAGTCTGACTCGGAGTCGGAGCAGCTCGGAGCAGTTGTGTCAGCGGCAGCGCCAAGTTGTCAACTTAATTTACAGCTAACATGTGAGCTACAAGTTCGCGGCGATTGAGCAAGCGATAAAAAGTATTAATTTCATAGCTCGATGCAATTAACATAAATTGGACAAACGGCCAGCCAGACAAGGCGGTTGGACGTACTTATAAATATGCAAATAGTTCAGATTACAAACGAGCAATGCACTGCCCCGATCCGCACAGATATCGCAGTTAGATAGCTACTCGCTCGCTCGCTCGCCTATCAATTGGCAATTTCTGCCATTGATATACGGTTTAGCTTGCACGAGCGACGACATTTGGCTGACAAATGTGCTGACGTGTCTGACTAAATGGCAAATCGGACACTTGGCAGACACTCGCATAATGCGGCTAATACGAATCCCGAATCAGCATCGTCTGCCAATTAGCATAATTGCAGATGAGTTCCAAATGCCAGCCAAGCCATAAAGTAATCCAGAGGTTATCATCGCATAGAAGTACACTCAATGTATGTAAGGCAATAACAAGTCAAAACAATAATTTGAAATGCAATATCAAAAGGTTTCCCAAGCTAAATATTCAGCAACATTTTAAGCTCCATATCGAAGACAGCAATGTCTTCCTTTTACTGACAAAACAAATCTGATCTCAAGTCTCTGCTTTCCATACATTTGCATAACAATGCAGGGTATATACAACAACGCACTCGCCAAGAGGAACAACAATCGATAAGCAATTTCAATAAATCGTGCAAGTACAATAAAAGTAAATTAAATGCTCTGCTTGCTGCGCTCCTGTCCTGAGTTGTGTCTCAATTTGCCAGACCGGCCAGGGCGGCCAGTGCACACTGTGGACGTCTCTTCCAGGTCCACTGCCAGTGCCAGTGCCAGTAGAAGTTCCAGTTCCATTTCCAGTTCCACTCTTAGCTCAGCTGCAGCCAGTCTGTGGCCTGTGGCCACATCTGATGACGTGCCGCAATATGCGTAAGTAACTGCGCAAATGTGCCACAGAAAGCAGCAACAGCAACTCGCAGCTCTTCACGCAATTACGTGGAATTCGCCATCGAAATGCACCCAAAAAAAAAAAGTAATAAAAAACTGGATTGCTCATTTTTAGCAAGAGAGAATATTGCATACTCTTTCTTAATTTGATTTCAATATAAATTCTTTCTAATAGATTTGAAAACAAAAATTCGACGTGATCGAGCTGAAAAGATTTTCTAGAAATTAGTTATGATACTGCAAGTATAAATTATATATTAGCTATATACATGAAGTCTATCATTAATTATCTTTGATTCCCTTATCTACCTACAACTTGTTAAAATATTTGTTAATTATTTTGTACGTTTATTATGAATTATCTTTCCTTTATCAATTTGCTACTCATTCTACTCCAATATATATATTTACTATCAGCAACATCTAGACTTTGATTATTATCATCTTCCCTCTTCGATTACACATCTGCTGAGAAATGAATACAACTCTGTGTGAGAGTATCATCGTTGGGGCAAAGAAGAAAACAAAAGCTTCTTGCAACTTTCCACATTTGGCCGGTCAAGCAGCCTCGAGGGTTACCCTTACTTGGGCGTCAATGAAATGCAAATGCCTGGCTGACTTGGCTTGTTGTTGTTGTTGCTGCTTATCAATAATCTATTGGCCAAAAACGTTGAGCAGATAAGCGGCGGCCTTTCTCTTGTTAGCTGTGTCCTGCGCCTATTAAGCCATAAAACGCATGCAAATGAAGGCGTTGAAATGCGCATACAACAAGACCTTGCAGCCAGATACGGAGCTCGGTCCGCTCCGCGTCTGGCAGAGCCCTAAATGCGAAGAGGCGTGTTGCGCCTGCTTAAAGGGCGCAACAACTAACGCGCTTCACAGCCACAGATGAAGCACGAGCAAAGGGGCAGCTGTCTCTGAAACGAAAACAGCTTTGCTGGGGGTAAGTCGCAGTCGCAGTCGCAGTCGCAGTCGCAGTCGCAATCGCAGTGGCTGTGGCAGCACCTAAAACGAGCACCGGCTGACTGGCAATTAATTATGGCTCAGTGTGTTGGGCCAGTGGCTGGCATATGTTTATTTACTTAATTTACTTAATGACACACATACAGAGCAGAGCAGAGCCGAGCTGAGCAGAGCAGAGCAGAGCAGAGCTGAGCTGAGCTGAGCAAAAAGATGGGCACGAGTCGGCGCACATTTGGGTGAGGTCATCGTTGTTCTATAAAGTCATGTATCTATCTGTGTGTATCTGTGTGTGTGTCTAATAAATAACATTATTAATTACCACTGCAATTAACTATAAGTACACCAACGCACACACACACACACACACACCCTCACGACACTGGCAAAGACTACGCCTCGATTTCGATTTGGGTTTCAATTTCTACAGCTACATAGATACATCTTATAGATATATAGATACATATATATACACGCCACACGCTGCACTTTGTGACCCAATTTGAATTTTTCATCAGTTTCTCGCAGTTATTAAGGCGAATTTTGTTTTTCCATCACTTGCTAGGCATTCAGAGTTTTTCGCTTTTAATGGTTCATTTCGTCTTATATTGAGTGATATATGAATGCATTAATCTTAGTTTATGTTTATTGCCATATGTTATGGCCATCACTTGCTAGGCATGTGTCTATGTATGTGTGCATCGAGTTGTATGCAAAACGTGCAACATGAGACATTATTAAGACACAACAAATAAGGCATTACGATCCGCGAAGCACAATTTATGTGAGCTATATACGATTTTATGACTATTTTATAAAATGCTCTTGCATTGGCAGGTTCACATTCGACGCCAGTATCTATAAGGCCATTTATGCGTGATATGATCCTAATGCACACGGCATAAAAATTAAGTGTTCGGCTCTGTATCTATATGGGCATCATAAAATTGAGCTGAGTATTAGCAATAGGAGTTCACTCATAAAACGAGACAATCATCATTCGATAAATATCAAAATTAAGTTTTCCCCACTAATTACATATATGTATATGTTTCTCACAAGATTCTCTGCCTTTCTCTTTACTGTCTGCTGCTGCTGCTGCTTCTTCTAAAAACGTTGCTTCATTAATCTTTAGAGTTCTCTCTTGTTGCTTGTTATGCTAAAAAGATTGAAATTGTCAAGTGCATAATCATCTGCCCAAAAACAGAAACCAGCCAAAATTACAGGGCAACTAAAAATGTTTTAAGCGCTTAACCCCAAATGCAAGCAAGTTTCCCTCTCTCTCTCTCTTGCTCTCTCTTGCTCTCTCTTTCTCTCTCTCTTGTCTGCTGAAACTTTGTTGACTTGTCAGTCCGCTTGGTCGTCTGGTCGTCGTCTGCTGCTGTCTGTGTCACAACGCTTAATCTTTATTAATTACAGTGGAATAATAAGGCAACAGCAGCAGCAGCAGCAGCAGCAGGAACAGCAGCAGCCGCAGAGAGATAGATGGGAGCTAGCTAGCTGGTCGTGGGCATGGCGCATAGTTTGGCAGCCAGACAGGCTGGGCGCATCCCCAACCCATGCCCGGCAACTGATTAATGCGCCAGCCGAAGAGCCAACAAGCAAATATGCCACATGCAACACCAACAGCAGCAGCAGCAGCAGCAGCATCAACTTTGATGGTTAGGAATTTAAGCAACGCAAAGGGTTTTTGGTTTGGTTTTTGGTTAGGTTTCTAGTTTTGGCTCTACCTTTGGTTGGCTTTGGCTGTGGCTCATGCAAGTGCGTTGTAGTTGCGCGCATTCATCAACGTCTGCATCCACAAATGCCTGCCACATGCAAAACAAGACGCGCTCCCAGCTACACGCTGCCAAATGCATAGCCTAAGCCCAGCCAGTCAGCCATTGACTGGAATGGAAATGGGAAATGGGAATGGGAATTGCGAGGGGCATAGGGCTGAAGAGCATATAAAAGGCGGTAAGGCTAAATTAGATAGTAGAGGGCATAGTACCTATAAAAACCATTTGATCCTTTGTGCGCACCGGCAACGCCTCACTCTCTCTCTCTATCTCTCTCTCTCTCTTTCTCTCTCTCTCTGTCGCTTGCACTGTGCGTCTGTCGACCTTTTTTCCGTGCGGCAAACGTCGCCTAATTACGCCTCTATTTTGGGCTAATCAGCAGCCGTGTTGACCCCGACTCCAGTTAAACCGGCTAACAGACAAGGGTCAGCTGTGCGTCATGTAAATGAAGTTGCTCGTGGACCATGGAGAGGGAGAGTGTCAGAGTGTCAGAGCGAGAGGGAGAGTAAGAGCAGCAGCAGCAGCAGCAGCTGTCTCTCAGTTTATAAATGCTTTTCCAATTCCCAGTTCGACTGTCAATCAGTTTTGGGTGCTGTGCAAATATTTGTCAATTTCTGCGGCCGTTTGCATATTTGCACTTCAACTTAATGCAATCGGGGAATGCAACTGAGCTAAGCCAGCCAGAGAGACAGCAATTAAATATGCGCATAACTGTTAATAATCATTGAATCAATATGCTGACAATTTTCTCACGCAGCCGCATATTCAAATGAGATGCGAGATGTGAGATGCGCCTCGTCCTAGTCCTGGTCCTTTGGCCGGGATGAGGAATCATACAATGACATCAGCTCGAGGGGTTCGGCGCTCGAGCGAAGAAAGTCAACGAGCAACGAGGGTTCGATTTGTGTCGGTGCGCGGAATTTTAACTACGACTCATCCAGCAACCAAAGAAAGGGTTGCACTGCCAGCCAGATCTACAAAAGTCCTGGGCCCAGCGAAAGGATTTGTAATTTGAATTTTAAATAGCAGCCGCTGCGGCAAAGCCGGCAGCAAAAGTCGTTGCTGCCCCGTTTATGGCTGTAAATTGTATTTACTGCTGAATTAATTTCAACTTGTATTTTCATTTCTTTTCCATTTTCTGTGCATCGATTTGAAAAGGAAATCGCAGCCGCAGGACCGAAACGAACTTCAAACTCTTTCATTCGTTCCTGTTTGCTTAGGTTTCTCTATTAAAAGCAAAACCTTTTTTTTATCCTTTTCCTTAAAGTTTTTTTCACTTCTTTTCTTTTATGCGTTCTCTTAAAAGTTTTTGACAGACGCAGTCATATGTAAAAATTATTTAAAAAAAAAAAAGGAGTAGAAAGAAGCAAAAGGGTGTGGCTATAGGGCGGGGCAAAAAGCAGCTGCCGCCTAGCTCGGATTTCAGTTAATATTTTCTAAAGCAGACGTTTCCAACTGTCATGAAAACGTTTAAGCAAGCGTTTGGCTATGTGCAGTTCTGTCAAAAGAATCAATTTATGCTTTGAAGGATTGTCCGCATGCAGACAACGCCCAAGTCCTGCTGCACGCAAAGCTCCTCCTCCTGCTGCTGCTCCTCCTGGCTGGCGTTGATTGCTTGCAATGCAAAATACTCAATTGCCGCAATAATATTGCAACTGACATCGATATGTGCCATTTGATTTGCATAATTCTAGCAGACAGAGCGCAGGATACGTAAACCTCACATGCAGCGTCGTGCTGAGCCAAGCCCAACAACCGAAATGCAATATATTGGCAGGCAGGACACGGCAAGCGTCCTTTACACAAACACACAGAGAGAGAGAGAGAGAGAAAGGTAGAGAGTGAGAGGGTTCTGTTGCCGCTTAAGCCGCGCCCCTTCACTGCTGTCTGTTTGTATTTTTGCAAATTCATCGATAATTGGCAATTTGAAAGGGCAACATCAACAACAGGAGACAAATGGCAAACAGTAGACAAAGAGACTTGTGCCCGGGGTTGCATTTGACTCCTTTGACTTTGGCACATTGCCCTCTGTCGCCTCTCCTCCGTCGGGTTACCCTCGGCGCGAAAACCATATTGGTTTATGTCAAGGGCGCCTTGCATTTTGGCAACAAAACCTTTCATAATGCCAAGCCGATAATAGCCTAATGACATTTTAATTGCGCACAACAAGTTCATTAATTTGATTGTGTTTATTTGTTGCTTGTGCCGGCAGTCACAACCGATTCCAATCAATGCCAAATTTGGCAAATAACTTGTTGACTGCCTGACTTGATGGCCAACAGTTGGCAAAAATGTGGTTTTGTTATGCCACATTGAATCATCTGCACGGTGGCATCATGGCATCAATTATCGTCTGGCTGGCTAGCTGCCTGGCTGGCATTTAATGGCCAGACAAAAGAACTGTACAAATTATCGACTGATGCATAGACGAAGCGCCCCGAGACAAGCTGCGAAGATTAAAGACCGTAGCATTAAGCCAAAAATAACTCTGGCCTTAACACCATGCAGATCATGAATCTCTTTCAAGCACACAGCGGACTCACTCGGACGCGATATTAAAAGCTTTCAGCTTTCCAGCTGCACTGAGACTCTACTTGGAAAACAATTAAGCTTTCTCAAAACAATATTGAGACTTTACAATCTTGTGGCCGTTGCCGTTGCCGTTGCCGTTGCCTTTGTCTCTCTGAAACTGTAAAAGCTGTTCCCAAACTTTATCATAATACACACAAATTAATAGCCCACGTCTCGTTCGCTAATGAAATCGATTTGTCTAACATTTCATGGATGTTTCAGAAGAAGTTGAGCAGCAAGCCAGAAAAATACAAGAAAAACAAAACCATTTAAATAAAATATTAAATAATATTTTTCGACATTCTTTTATTCTAACGAAATTCCTCCTTTTGTTTTGCTTTGATTTTAGCTGACTGGCTCTCTGCTCCGTTCTCTGTTCTCCGTTCTCCGTTCTCTGTTCTCTGTTCTTTGGCATTCGGCATTCGTTAAGGTAAGCACAACTACAACTTGGTAACTTGCCAAAAACAAAAAAGGGCCACAAGTGCCCCAAGTGGCAATAACAATGAGAACAAATACATTGCAACTTTTACTTGGGCTCTGGGGCAAGTCGGTCGGCCGCCTCGTCTTGGACGAGTCGAGTCTATGTCTCGGCGAAACTCTTTCAAGTTTTTTTGACAGCTGCTGTCAAATGTTGAAAACCAGCCAGCCCCATATGCCATACGCCATACGCCATACGCCATGCGCCATATAGAAATCCAAATCCAAAGCAAGCCGGAGTCAGCCATGGTCTAAAGTGCCCCAAAGTCCCTCATCCGTCGCATATCAGCGAACATCTCTATACATACATAGAGACAGCCAGACATACACACATACATACACACATACACACATACATACATACTTATATATATATGGGCACATTCTTATAGCCTTGCCTCGCTCTTCAACTCTCTAAGCAAAGTTTTTAAAGATTAAAAACAAAAACAACAACAAATACATATACACGGAGAGAGAAAACAACGTAAAACAATAAAAAGCATTTTATAGTTTTCATGCACGAAGTCCACGAAATGAAAAATTCAACAATTTAAACTGACATTTAAATTGATAGTTCAAGAGATGCACACGACAGATACCAGAGAGAGAGAGAGAGTGAACGAGAGGGGCAGAGAGTGAGAGAGGGAGAAAACTGAAAAGCATATATGATGCTATAGAGGCGTGGCAGTTGGGGCAGACACACAAATAGCCACAGATGCATGCATGCATGTATGTATGTATGTATGTATGGGTGTATCAGTGTATGTATGTATGTATGCGCCGCATGCAGCATTGGGTGACGTACTACAACTTGTTGTTGTCTTTACTGTAGTTGCGGCTGCTGCGGTTGATGATGCTGCTGCTGCTGCTGCTGCTGATGCTGTGTCTGCTTCTACTTATTCCTGTTGCAGCATTCAAGAACATCAAATATATATTTAAACTAGAATTGCAGTTGATGGCAAATAATCGACAGACAAAAAGGATTTACTAAAAGAATGGGAAAGGGTATAGGGATCAAAAAGCAGATGATTGACAGCATCAATACGATATAAAAGCATTTTTCAACTCAAATATGATCAGCAATTACTTCTTATATTAATGTAACGCTCTCTTTAGAGCTGCAAAAGTATCGATAGTGGCTTCAGTTGATTGTCTTAACCATGGATCGATATAAACTCTTATGAAATGATTTTTTTTTAAATATTCTATTCAATAAATATTGAAGAAAAAATCAAATTTCATTTCATAAAAATAAATTGCAATAGACATAAATAAATTAACTTTTTGCTACTACTGAAATACTAAATTAGTATTATGTTACTGAGAGAGACAATCGAATCTATATTTAACAATGTGTAAGAAATTTAGACAATATAACCTTATCCAATAAAAACAGTATCTCAATTGACCTTCCTGTACCCTAGCGAATCAGTTTTAGCTGTGAGCTGAGTGAGAACAAAAGCTGCTAAATTTGATGATGGTTTTAACTGCTCTAATTTTAGCTCTCTCTCCTTCCCTCTCTCCCTGTCCTACCTCTCTCACTCGCTCTATTCTCCTTAAAGCTTATAGCAGTATTAATTGCATTTAGTTCAACAAGAGTTCGCCTAGCTTATAGTTAGTTTCGATGCATTTCCATATTGTGTTCCATTGATTCACAGTCTAAGCCCCGAAATGTGCAAAGTCTATAAATCAATGCTTTGTAGGTTGGCAAGCACATTCATACACACTGTACATACCTATGCATGTACATACATACATACATACTGACATACATGTGTATGCATGTACATACATACATACTGACATACATGTGTATGCATGTATGAAGCGTGTTAGCAAACATATTATCCAACACATTGCGCACATGGTGAATCAACATTGCATTTGGCAAACTAGCATAAACGAAAGCGAAATAAATATTGCAAGCTAAGAGGCAACACGAATTGGTAATTTTCGTGCCTGTATCTCTATATGTATCTGCATATATCTGCATTTGTATCTGTATCTGTATCTGTTGCTGGTGACAGGCAAAGTCTCAACATTGTTGTCAACGTTATTGTCCCGTGCGTGCGCGCTATCAGCTCTGACCAGTTGCAGATGCCGAGATAGCAGGCAACATCACAGTGCGGCCTCTCTCTCACTATATCTCCCTCTCTGTCTCTAGCCACTAATCTTATAATTAGCATTCTTGGCAGATAACAACAAATGCAACTGCAACAACAACAACGACACTCTGGCCGCTTGGACTACAAATAACAAACAGTTTGCAATTACGAGTGACTGGAGTCGATTCGCCTTGCCTTGCCTTGCCTCAGCTCGAGTCGAGTCGAGTCGAGTCGATGCGAGTGGAGTCGCCTCTTAATCGGATTGCATGATAACTGCACATTAATTAAAAAAAATCAACTAATACTTTTATGAAACGAAACATTGCTAATTGAATTATTGCTGCCAGGCACTCGGTTCGTTTGCTTTCATTTCGTTTCGTTTCGTTTCGTTTTCATTTTGTTTACTTGTGTGTACGAACAACAGCTTATTTAATTGGCAACTCATTCGCTCTCACACACACACACTCTCTCTCTCTCTCGGTTTCTCTCTCTGACTATCGTTCGCTCTATCCCTTCGATCCCAAATGGGAATTCCGCACCCGCAGCGACATATTGCTTACGCTTCCAGGAAAACATAAAAATGCCAGAGACTCCAAAAGAAACTGTGAAAGTGAGACAGAACTTAGAATATATGCCGCCTTCTAACGGTAACCAGCCAAAGCTTGCTCAAACCAGAGACCCCCAGTTCACGTTCAATTTTGTTTTTTTTCTGCTTCTTCTTTTTTGGCAATCCATAAAACCAGCAAAACAGCACGAAAACAATAGCAACAACAACAACAGCAGCAGCAGCAGCAGCAGCAACAACAGCAGCAAGAAATGTCAAGCTCGGTTTTCAATTGCAACAGCGTCGCTCGTATGTTCTTGTTTTTTTCTGTTTTTTTGGCCTGTAATCCGAGAGCAGCCGCAACAACAACAACTACAATTTAAAGAGGTAGCCAGATAACCCAACCTTTTTTTTTTTTTTTTTTGGGCTGAGTTTTGAGTTTAAGTTCTCAGTCTGGGCATGAGTCTGGGTCTGGGTCTGGAACTGCGGGCTTAGTCACTTGGTACTCTTTGCTCGTTACTTGGCCTGCTGCTCCTTTCATGGCCCGGCATATTAGTTTTCAAGTTTTACATTCACATTGTTCATTATGATGAGCCACCGAACACGAAAGCAACAACAGCAACAACAACAACAACAAGCCGAAACGGCTGCAAAAGACAAGCCCAAAAATTGACAATGGACGTCGACGCTCAAGTATCTGCAAGTGCACGCAATGTACTTTGTTTTGTATCTTCTATGTGCATGCAACGAGCTGTGGACAGTAGTAAAACAGCAACAGCAGCAGCAGTGAAGGCTGTGCACTGCTGGGCAAGGGCTAAGCCAGTGGCAAGGGGCAGCAGCAGGGGCGTGGCTGTAGAGGGCGGTTCTGAATTAGGGCGTTGTAGACATTTCAACAGCATGTCGCTTCATTTAAGTTTTTTGCATCAATGCACTCGGGACAATTTGTCATCAAAAAAGAGCACAACAAAATAAAGCAAACAGCAAAGAATGCAATGCAATGTGTGGACCCCGCAAAGCAACATACATACGTGTTTATGTTGAATTAGTAAAAGACCTCAAACAATGTGTGGGCAGCACGAATCAGAAAGCAAATGCTGCGAAGGGACTGTAGTAGTTGCTGCTGCAGTTAACTTACCAACTGTCGAAGCAGTCGCGAAAGAGAGGCAAGCTCTAGAAAACATTTCCATAATATTTAGGCAGAGGCAGCAACAGCAGGGGGAACAGAGTCTTTGGCCCAAATATAATCTTTAAGCCATTAGGTTTTTATGGCCTTCTGCAGGCACTGAGTAGCCTAATGAAAGCAAAATTGCATGAATATAAAAACCATCTTTGGCATTTGCCGGCCAACTGTGTGCGATCATTCCCTATGGAGACGACCCCTCGCTGAGAGCTTTCGACAACAAATTTCCGTATTGAAACAAAAATTTCAAATTAATAATGAATAGTAGAAGATGATGTACTCTTTCCCTATGAATGGTACAGACAAAACTATAGCCAGCTTGCAGATTAGATTATCAAGATCAAACAATCAAAAACTTAATTGAAGACGCATGTGAAATGAGTCGAAGAAGTGAATGAAATTATTCAAATGACAGATATGGCCAACATTCTAGAATACCCTCAGTAAGAGCATTTCGATATCATATAAACAAAATGTGAACAATAACAGCGCCAAGAATCAGCTAAATGTCAGCTGTGCCCACTTAAACTGAAACTTATGCATATTTATATAATTCATTTTTAAATACATATTTAAATGCACACAAATGGCGGACGGATGGACGGACGGATGGACGGACGGATGGAAAGACAGCTACCAAAACATACTATATTAAATATCAAGATTTTACGATGCATAATGCGAGCGGGGCGTGGCGGTGTGGGCGGTGGGGCCAGCAGTGAAGGTGGATTTTTATTACCAATAATTTTGAAATTTGTTGCGACGAGTGCAGGCAGGCAACTCGTTATAAATATAACCACAGATCGAAATGCCTATATATACAAAGCATATCCATATGTATGTATGTATATACATGCATGGATTTGGTTGTATTTATAGGGTATGCTCGTGTGATCCGGTGAGTGTGCAAGTGAATCGATTGTAAACCCGCCCGCCCGAGCGACGCGATTATTTACGGTTTATTTTCAACGCATCAGAAATAAATATTCGAGTTAAAACACACACACACAAACGAACGAAGAACATGAATTCCTTTTTCTTTTTAAGTTTTTTTTTTTTTTTTTACAAAAATATTGCATACTAATTTTAATACAAAACACGCGGGCTTTGAACGCGCATCAATCCCAAAATAGCCGCAGAGTGAAATGAGAGAGAGAGAGAGAAAAAAAGAAGAGAGAGAAGAAAGCAAAACACACGAATGCAACGATTGTGCGAAGTGAAGAGGGATTGGGATGAGAGCGATGGGCGGGGAAGTGGACGGCGGGGGCAAAAGTGTCAAGCGACGACGTAGCGCGAGTATTTTTGAAATTTTGGCAGGTGGAACGACGACACGACAAGTGCCCCAAGTCGGCAGCGGGAACGGCCCCAACTGCATTTCATATTTCAATATTTTCTTGCTCGTTTCGTTTATTTGTTTTTTTTTTTTAGTTTTCTTTTCTTTTTGTGCTTTATTAATAGAAACACGCAGCGCGCGCTGACGGTGAAAATGGGCAGAGCATGCACAGAAAACGCGCTGAAAATTAATTTCCACATAATTTTTATGAGGCAATTACTCATCGACACTCTTCAAAGTGTATATCCCAGAGCTGCGGCTATAATAATATCAGGCACACGAAATACATTCGCCCATAGTTAGAGAGACTATCTATGCAGATTTTGATTCATTTTATACAGAGTCGGTTTATGGACTGATCAGAAGCAGCCTCGATCTTTATAATACAGAAATGCGTAAAGTAAATCTTTCTTATCTTCCCATTAGATATAAAGTTTCATGGATCGTTTTCCCAATCTTCTTTGAATCCCATTGTATTCATATTTTTAACGATATTCATTAATTTCAATTTATCTTAAAGTTCCGATTCAGTTCAGACAGTTTCTTGATTCAAAGCTCGCCGTAAAGAATGAGTTCTAATTAGTAAAAAAACTAATTGGCAATTTAGCTTTCTCTCTTAATCTCTCTCTCACACACAATCTCTCTTTAAATAAACTTTCATTCAAAATATAGAGATAACAAAATAAATACTTTTAAAATGTATTTACAATTTTCTAAATATTTGCTATAATATTATTATATGTATGTATTATTTGTTCCATCTTATAGATGGTTTGGCATGCATTATCTAGTTATCTAATTAATTAGATTAGGTTGGCGCCAAACTTCCAATGACCGACCCTTCCGAATGGTGTCGAACCAACAACTGTTTCAGTTTCTGTCTCAGTTGGTATTCATAGGGTATTCATATGCCCATTACTGACTACATAATTACGCAGACACGCCCCACTAAATATCTGAAGGAATAATATGCCATAAACTGCATACTCTATGATCATGCGACGTGCATTGTGGGAAATGTGTTGTAATTATTTGGAAATGCTTTCTAGCGATAATTGCGGGTGCCGCACATACATATGACGAATATGCATATTTATTCCTCCTCCTCCTCCTTCTACTCCTCAACTTCTACCTTTCCTTCTTCTTCTACTACTACTATTTTTTTTTTTTGTCGAGTTCCATATTTTGTATTATTTTTTTTCGTTTTTAGCTTTCAGGTTCGTTTGTTCTTCAGCTGGTGTTTTTGTCAAATTATACAACATTTATCATCAATTATCGTGGAGCGTTGTTGTTGCAGAGAAATGTTTTCTACTATGCGAGCGCAAAGTGACGCACGCGAGACTAGCTAACTATGCGTGTGTGTGTGTGTGTTGGTGTGTGTGTGTGTGAGGCGACATCGTGTCATGAAATTGAATAAGCAAATGACGTGCTGAATGCCAGTTGAAACAGTTCTCAACTTTTATAAATGCTCTTTTTTTTACGAACGTGTGGCATTCACCTCAACCGGGAAACCGCAGAACGCAGTTTAAATGGGAATCGCTCTCTACACATACATATACATATGCACATCTATACAATTGTTCATGACATTTCATGCCAAAATGAGAAAAATAAAATAAATACAAATGAAAAATTGTCAATTGTAAAGAAAAAAGAAAAAATGCATATCAAACACCCCTTTTGCAGCTAGGGCAATGCCAACTAGCAAGTACTTGAGTACGCGTCTCTATATAGATAGATACATATGTATGTCTGTGTATTTAGATAGATGCATATGCATGTGTGTGTGTGTGTGTGTTGCGCTCTACATGTGCACAGCGCACATGCTAAACGAATGTTGACAAACAATTATTATTTTATTATTATTTGTTTGTCTGTCTGCGCCCTGCCCTAGGCCCCCTCCACGAGCCCTAGACTCTATCTATCTCTATCTACATAGCTAGGCAGACGGCTGCTAGCCTGACAGTTGGCATGACTTTCTTTCAGCGTCAGTTGTCGTCAGGCCGTCTGCCTGTCTCATATGCTCTCTCTCTCTCTCTCTCTCTCACAATCTCTTTTTCCCTCTCTCTCTCTCTCTATCTCTCTCTCTCTCTCTCTCTCTCTGTGCAGTTAACTCTTCTATCGGGTTTTGTTTGCCTATTTGTCTAACTGCTTTTGTAATACGATTCGTTGTTTGTATTGTTGATTATTTTGTATTATTATTATTATTGTTTGAACAAATTTTCACATGCAATGCACACACACTCCCTCTCTCTCTCTCTTTCTCTTTCTCTTTGCTGCTAGGTGAGACTTGCACATTTCAATATCTAAAATTAGCTTGTATCAACAGCAGTAAAAGGAATAAAAGAGATAGTAAATACAAATAAACAAACTTTTGACAGTTGGAAATCAACACATAAAAACCGCCACATTTTTGCTATTGTTGTTCTCGTTGTTGTTGTTGTTGTTGTTGCTGTTAAATTGTGTGCACAATTTTAATAAAGTTCTCAACTTTCTGTGAGCTGTGGCGAAATGACAGTCATTTGCAGTTGACATACACAGTTTGAGTGACAGACAGGCAGACGGAGAGACAGCTTGGCGGAAAAGTTAAAGTCTGCGAGTGAGAATCTGGAAAATGAGCTCTGGGGGCAGCAGCAGCAGGAGCAGCAATGCCTGTTTGACCACACCTGAAATATGAATGCAACATGTTGTTTTGGCTTTCTTGTGAATCCGTGCAACACATTTCAACAAGTTTCAGAGAACATAATCTCACAAATTGATTGTATGGGCTGGCACACAGTTTTCCAGCTCGAGCGTATCTAATAACTTAATTCGTTTCGTGGAAACGCATTCGATATGATACAAGCGTTTTCCTCGCGATAGACAAACTTTGGGCGTATCTAAACACAAAAATCTAAAGCTTAATGGCTCATTAAAAAAAGAATGAGAAAGAGAAAGAGAGGAAGAGAGCGAGAGAATCAGATAGCAAGTGGGACACTCACGCACATATTCCGATATTCTCTGTGTCTTGATTACATATTTATTGTTGCTGTGCATGAAAATGAAAATGAAAATGAGAATTCTTTATATCGCGGCAGTCGAGTGAGACCCAGCTCGAGGCTGCTAATTATGCATGCCACATATGCAGCAGCACCGGCAGCGAGCTGTCGAATGCATCGAGGTAGCTCGAGCCAAGCAGCAGCAACAGGCTGCCAATTGGCTTATGCAATTCAATGAAAAAATAGTATACAAAATAGAAAGGAATTATAATAATAATAATAATGCATCAGCTAAATAATGAGAATTTGAAACAACAACAGCGGGCACGCAGTCGGCCTACCAAATGAGCAACTGAGCATTCGCATCGTGTGAATTTCAATTAACTACGCGCCGATTGCAACGTGCAACGTGCAACTGCAACAGCTGCTGCTGTTTCTGTTGCTGTTGCTGTTGCTGCTGCAACAGTTAGATGGCAGTCATGAGCTTACTGCTAATTAAATGCAGCATATGCTGCTAATTAAATTTATGTGCCCGTCACAGCACAGCTCTGATTATCAAAAATTATTTATGCAAAATCTGACAGGAAATAGCTGCAAGCAGCCGTCAGGCAACGCGGCAACATGGCCAATGTGGCAATGTGGCAATGTGGCAATGTGGCAACTGCCAACTGCCAACTGGCGATGCATGGCTGATAAAGATAAAGCCGCAACGACGACCAACAACAACAACACAAACAACAAAAGTAACCAGCAAAGCGCGCGCGCTCTCCACTTACAAACCAAAATCCAACTTTGGCTAATTTAATTGTACATTGCTTTTGCTTGCATTTTTAATTATGTTGTTGTAGTCAATTGTTGTTGTTGTTGCTGCTTTGCTAGACTATAATTAAAGTGTGCTCATTGGCATAAACACAGCTTAATCAGTTGCTATATTTAGTTATTAGCTAACTATACTCGGCATATGACTATTTATTGTCGCAATAGCAAAATGTTATTTGAATGCAAAAAAAATATAATATTCAATAGGTTTTCCTTCTATAAAAATTGAAGCTTTCAGCTTATAAAGAGGTTCATCTGCAGCACTCCAAATGTTCTTGGCATATTTTTATACTCTGTTCCCAAAGGGAAAAAGAGTATATTGGGTTTTTTTGGTTGTCATAATAAAAAGCTCAACAATCTATTGATTGTTTCAACAATTATTGCTTAAAATTCTCAAATGCAAATTGAATCAATAAATATAATATAAGAATAATAGAGGTAACTAAATGTGTTATAGCAAAAAATTAAATATTTAATATTCGCTATTAAATATTTGTGAGCTTTGAAATATGGTGAGATGAAATAATGGCTCACGATGAAATTAATAATTAAATAGACAAAAATAAAGTTGACTAAACAAATAGAATGTAATTATGAAATACATAAATTCTCTACTACTATTATTATTATTATTCATTTAATTATATGTATACAATATTTAACTTTGACTAAGCTTATTGTCTCACAATGATCTACAATGCCTACTACGAGCAAATATCAAAAATATAAATTTTTATTCTGCTTGAGTCATTTGAAGCAGTGAGCACTCCATCTCCCTCTCTCTCTCAATCTCTCTCTCTCTCTCTCTCGCTCTAGTTTCTGCTCGCTCTTGGCATACAATATACATATAGTATGTATTCATAATAAAATTCATTTCATTGACTCTCACATTGGTGCATCGTGCATTGCTTTCACGCTTCGAACACATTTTTTATGAATGACAAATCCCACACAAAACAAATGCACGAATAGATAAACACATTTAGGCCTTTCGCATAGGTGAAGAGGAAGGAGAACAGCAAAAGCTAAAACTCATGTTTCATACAAGTATTTATTTATGTACATACATGTATGTATGTTTGTATGAGCATGTATTTGGATTGTGCCAAGGCGACGAGCAAAATGACTCAGCAACAATTGCTGCTGCGAAAGAGGGAATCGGTTTCAAAAATTCCACTGCTGATGTCTTCATATATATAAATATGTATATATATGTATACAAATATATAAATACAGATATGCACAAGTCCAGCATGGGTGTGTGTGTGTGTTTAATTCATTAAATTAAAATTAATATTTCTTTACGCGCAATTTTACAGCGCGCCTGAAATGTGGCGTTAGCTGACGTCGCTGCTGCTGCTGGCTAAAAGTATTGCCAACCAAGCATAAATTAAAATATATTACAAGCACCAACAAAACAGAGAAAACTTCAGTGCAAAAGTTGTTGTTGCCATTTAAAATTAGCAGCAACAACAGCAGCAGCAGCAGCAGCAGCAGCAACATTATTATTATTAGCAGCATTACAGCAACAGCAACAACAATTGCTGCTGCAAGTGCGTATGTTGTTGCTGCTATTGTTGTTGTACTTATCTGAACATTAAAAATCTGACATTTGCTTTTCACTTCACTTTTAACTGACTGCAGTTGCTGCTGCTGCCTGTTGCTGTTGCCTTTTTTGCGTAATTTAATTAGTATTCTGTGGCCAGAAATTCGATATTGTTTATGGCTCGGCTTTGGCACTGACGTTGATTGACAGCAAATAGTATAATTTCAGTCAAGTTTGGCGTTCGATCTACACATCTAGCTAGCTGATGGCATTCGATGCAGGCTGCTGAGTGATTGTCCAGCCTAATCGCGCCCAAATATTTGTTTAAGCCATACGAACTTTGTCGCAACAAGCAACAAGCAACAATTTCCAACTGGTTTGTGTGAGTGGCCTATTTACTCAGTGGGAAAACATGAGCTCACACTAAGCGATAGCGATCTACAATAAAATCAATTTTGAATCACACATTCGTCTAAGCTCTGTCAACAGTTTTTTTGTTCCAGTCACACCGAGACTAAGTAAATAGAGTGAGCCAAGAGGGGGCTTGGAGTAATCATCAAATAAAAAGAAATAGATTAACAGTTCAGCTCGTGCCTGAGTCACGTTTCCTGTTCACTCACTAGATATATTCGTCTTGTTTTAGGTGCTACGCCACGACAGAGTTTAAGTTCAGAAGCCCTATAATTATATGACTCTTGATCAGCAATAGGAAATTGAAAATGAAAAAATCATCGATACAAGCTGATAAGACCAAATCAAACACAAAACGCCAACAGCAAAATCAGAAAACAAAAAAAATATATACATATATAGCAACAACAACAGGCCCGACAACAAACCTAAATACATGTTTGACGATTAGTACCATTATGTTCATTTATTTCTATTTCTAAACGCTGTCTCTGTGTGTGTGTGTGTGTTGCGTTTGTCATTAGAAATGCCAATTGGACGTAATACGTCAAATGTTTAGTGAAATTATTTTTAATGAAATGTTGTGTCATTAGACGACTAGCAAATGGCACACACTCACATAGAGGCAGACACAGCTACAGATACAAATACAAATACACATACACATACACATACACAGATACAGATATATTTACAAGTGCGCGTACTCACAGATACATGTTGTACAATACGAAAGGGGCGCGTCTGGCCGAACCTAAGGTTGCGCGCTTATCGCACTGTGTCTATCTCTGCCTCTCTCTTTATCTCTCTCTCTCTCTCTCTCTCTCTCTCTGTGCCTTTCTCTCTTTTAGTTCCCCTTGCTGCATGTTAATTTAGCTAAGAGTCCATTTAATGTTTTAGTTCTTATGACATTTGCTGGGCTACTACGATTAAAGTAATTGTTTTAAAGGTAGCGAGCTAGCACTCTCCCTCCCGCTCCCGCACTCTCACTCCGTCTCTTTCTCTTACCCATCTATGGTGTAATTATGTTGATGTGTGGCATGCGGCAGGTCATCGTTGCAGCAATTATCATTTGAACTACAAACAATATAGCAACTGGACATATTGCTGACTGCCAACTGATTCCTTGCTGGGGGAACGTAATGATAATGGCCGTCTAGCGTTTCATCTGATTGGATTACAAAATCTTTGACTTTGAGTCTCAGTACGAGTCTGGGCTGGGCAATCAGGCGCTGGCTGTAAAAGTCAAGCACTCGACGAGGAGAACTCAACACTTGCAGCGTTTTATGGCATTTAGCAACGGTTAGCTACATTTCACAATCAAATGCCGCTTGAGTCATTCAATTGAAAGAGTCGAACTGGCTCTGTCTCTCTCTCTCTCTCTCTCTCTCTCTCTCTCTCTCTCTCTCTCTCTCTCTCTCTCTCTCTCTCTCTCTCTCTCTCTCTCTTTCTGTCCGCTTTCAACGCCTCACTTTACTTAGGCAAACAGATTTTTATCAGCGCGGCCGTCGTGTCGTTTTATAAGCATCATCAAAAACTAATAAAAACTCAATGCGTTCTTTATTTGCAGGCGACCGCAAGGCAAAAGATGAGGCAACAGCAACAGCAACGACAGCAACAACAGCAACGACAGCAACTGGTACGGCAGCAACATGTTGTTCTCGTGCAGTCGCCCAGGCAATTTGCATACAAATGTTGCTGTGTGGCACTTGAAAATGCAATCGCTGTCACTAAAGGAAAGCGCGCAGAGGCAGTCGATGCAGCAGCTGGCGAGGCAGCCTTTTCATAATTTGATATTAAACATGCGCTTCGTATGTAGAACTTGTAAATTTGCAAATTGCTAAAACGCATGACAAGAACAGAGCGCTGGCAGCTGCTGATTCTTTAGCTCCCTCTCCTCCCCCTCCCACTCCCCCTCCCTCCCTTAGTACTTGCACCTTTCTCTGGGTCCGAATGCTGTGCGGCACACACAGTTCAAAAGGTATTTTGCCCGCCAGCGCTGCGTGAATTTGCATTTACATGGTGCAGAAGTCGACCCAGAGCCCAAGCCAAAGCCACAGCCACAGCCACAGCCACAGTCGAGGCAAGAAGTTAAATGCAGCCACGCCCCCTTCCCTTGTCAGCCTCGCGCACTGCTCAATTGAATTTCAATTGCAAAACAAACGCATACAACAATACAAAGCAGCCCGAAAGTAACAACAAGCGCAAAAACCAGAACAAAAGCAGCTGAATTCATTTCAAATATATTTTTGCTCTTGACTGAGTTGCTCTCCAATGTGCTATATACATATGTATGTATGTATGTATGTATGTATGTGCATATGATTGACATGCTCGATCAATTGATCGTCTGGGAGTGGAAGTGGAAGTGGAAGCCTTGCCAAGTAAGCTGCCAAGTATTTACTTAGCTAAAGCAAAAAAAAAAAAGGTAAAAGAAAGCAAAAGTAATCAAAAGTAATCAAATTTACGAATTATTATAAAAATGAAGTGCAATGCCAATGGCAATGGCTGAAAAGGCGTGTTGGCATTTGTCTTAACGGCTCAAGAGTTGGCTTTAAGACAATATTTGTACATCAATGAGACGGACTGAAAATAGCACTTGATTTAATTCGCCTTTCAATGATTATTTTTATAGCATTGTTGAGGGTGCTCATTATTATATTACTTTATGATATATACATACATATATGTATATATAGAGATATATGTCTATATATTTCATTTCCTGAGAATTGCTTTATGCACACTCCATAGGCTGGGTAAGGCGATAAGGCACGTTTTCTCTAGTACTTTCAATGGGGTAGGCTACAATATTATCGATATTATATAGTTAGAAATGTTGTTTCTTACTACAATCTACAAAGATCCCAAAAGAATTCCAAAGAAAACTGCATAAACTACAAGTAAGTCTATGATTAGAAATCAGTTCTTCCTGCTATGATATATAGCTCTATATTACAATCGAAATACTTTATATATTTTGCTATAATATTAAGTATTATCAGTTGTATATTTAACCTAAGATTTCACTACTTTTTTGTTTTTTAATTTAATTCATTTTCCAAGTAATTTTTGGCTCATTAAAGCACAGTTCCTGAGCTGTCTCTCCCTCCCTCTCTCTCTCTCCCTCTCCACACAAACTTAACGTACACAATTATCCATTAATCACTTTTATGAGACATTTCTGCAAAAGGCAACAACACAAACAGTCAAATACTTAATAGTCACGCAACGCCGCAGGAGCGCGAGTTAGCCGAAAATAAGAACATTGCTAGACAAGGATGGCGATAAGGTCAAGGCTAGTGCAGAATGTCAATCCATTGGAAAGCAATAATCAATAGGCCATGCTGTAGAGCACAACACATGAAGTCCCAACCCAACTGGCGCACAGTCAAAACAACCGCAATAAAAAAAGGAATTCAAAGTCTTCAAGGAAGTTGCGCAGAGCACAGAGAGAGAGAGAGAGAGAGAGAGAGAGGGAGAGAGATAGAGAGAGAGACACTCTTTCCTGTGTGCGTGTCCATGTGTGTTCATATGTGTGCCACACACCCCCACAGCTAACACACTCATATGTGTGTGTATTCCTTGCTGGGTAGTTCATAACTTTTGTGACTTTTATCCTGGCTGCTTGTGGTGGTTGTCTTGGCCCAAAGCGAGCAGCCAGACCTCTTGCTCAGTTGTTTGACTGCCATGTTTGTGCATGGCCCTCACACACACACACTCAGCTTTGTAGGCGTCGCCTTATGGACTGTCCTCGCTTGCGCAACGAAAACTGTGCCAAAAACTTGGCCAAGAACTTGGAAGACGCATGCCAACAAGACAACGACCGATCCAGAGTTTATCTTTGTTGTCAACACGATTTCTGACATATTCATATATAAAGCATTTGTTACCCTCGCTACAGCGCTGAGCTGTGCGAGAGCTGATAAGAATCAGCGGCCAGGGCTTATAATCGCACTCAGCGTGGCCCGTGGCACTCGTGAGCAATTGAAAAGTAATCGGGAAATGTTGATAATTATGAATTAACATGATGTCAGAGAATTGATGCAGATATAGATGAAGATGAATACAAATAACAAAAAAGAAGAAACACAAAGAGAGACGAGCTACATACATACATACATACCCATATACATATATCGGCATACACAACTCTGTCATTAGCTGGTGCGTAGGACTCTATGCAGCTGATTTATGTCGTAAGTTCCATTGAAATTCATGAGTGATCAACAAGAATTATATTCAAAGTGAAAACATAATAGCCAACACGAACATCTACAACAAATTTTCGAAAATATATATGTATATAAAAAAAACACCAAACGAAGTCAGTCGAGAGCTGCACTGTGTGCTAGACTTGTCCATACCCTGTAAAGCGTAAACACACTTCAACAAATCATTTATCTCTACTAATGATTTTAGATATTATTATCTACAGTAATGCTATGGGGTTAAGGAACTTTACGGAGTCAGATCTTAAGCTTAGTTTCTCACAAGTATTTGATGATGACTACTACTCTACAGGGAGACTTAATAGATTTTTGATATTTTCCAATTGCATTTTAAAAGAATTATTTGCAAAGTTCAGATAGTGAGGGAATTTATAATTATTTAAACACAATGAAAGTACTTTCAGATAAAAATTATCTATTTAAAAGTAAAAGGTATATATTTATTATGCATATATATTTTTTTTCATCAAGTATTTTTTGTATATTTAGATTTATGTACATATTTTTTTTTCCTCGAATCAAAATTACAATTTTGCAGCTCAAATAATAATAAAATATTTATAATAAACTTTATTTTTGCTGCAGGCATCAATATTTTTATTTGCATTGCTTATCGAAATCGATATACCCCGCCGGGCATAGGTCTTCGCTAGGTGTAGATGGATCCAACCGAACGGGGCGTGTTACGAGCAATGAAAATGTGTGGCCGTTGTGGTTTTTGGCTGCACCTACGCGTCGCATAGATTTATATACGAATGTATGTATGTATGTATGTATGTATGTATGTATGGCTTATATGTGTGGGGATAGACCCGAAGAGCGTATATAAGATGTCGCCCCACACTTCAGCATAAACATAACAAATTATAATTTATTTACTTTTTTTCTTCAAGTTTTGACCAAGATACAAAGAGAAAAGAAATACGTGCGGCTTTGGCAGCATTTTAAATAAATATCCAAAATATTAGTTATAATAACAATAAATAAATGCAAATGGACACCTGGCCAAGGGATTATGAAATGAGCTGTTGATGTGTGTTGATGTATGTGTATGTACGAGCCCTATAAGCGCATACATAAATCTATTCCAGGCCCTCAAGGTGTGCGCTGAAATGTCAGCCATAAATTTCAAATTTATGTTCATCTATTATTGCGCTCAAGCTTAAAGCTCCAATTTGGGAAGAGCCGGAGGCACCTGTGCCTGGGCATCGGAGAAGGAGGCGCGGTCTTCAATCGTTCCATTCAAATGTTTAACTGCCTCGACAATTACGTCATTTCCCTCTGACACATTGGACCCACTATGGCCCTCTTCAAACAATTCTCTTAGATCATCTATCTATCATATCATATCATATCATATAATGTCCGTCCAATGCAGCTGGCTAGACAAGCTTTGGCTGTCGAGCTTACTGATACCCGTTTTGAGTTAGTTAATATTTAAATTTATTTTTAGACTATATTTGCATTCGTGTGTTGGCAAGAATTACCGTTTCATAAGCTCGACTCATCAAAGAGCCAATTCTCACCCAATCAGCCTACATATCCATGCAAACGGCTCGTTAAACTCACAAGCAAAAGTTATAAATACACTGACCGACTACACAATGCTCTGTAATTGCACTAATCCATTTAAAAAGTTTTTTAAATTATTAATTGAATTAAATTTTGTATTTATCATATGTAATTTCTTCAAAATATAGTAAATGAAACTCGGAGTTATTCGAAAATTTGAGTACAGATTATATGAATCCAAAGATGTATTTGTAAAGATTAAATAATATTTAAGAATTACATTTACATTCGAGTTCGTATATGCTACATTTAGCTTGAGCTACTTTAATGCAGGGTATAATAGCACAGGTAACCAAAAAAAAAAAAATAAAAAAAAAAAAAAAAATACATTAAATAAAAGTTGACCTTCAAAAAACGCACAGAAATTAAATACAAAATTGCAAAAACAAAAACTAAAACCAACAAAAGCAACAACAAAGCAACTCAACCAAGCGAAAATCAAACCCAACAAAAATCTAGCTGCCTTTGTGTGTGTATCTTTGTGTATGTAGATAGCATTATATATGTATGTATGTATGTAGATGCGGTTCGCTTGGAAACAGGTTGTTGTCTGTGTCAGTTTTTGTTTTGCTGTTGTTAACATTTATTTCATTATGCCGTTTCACAGCCAAAAAGTTGAGTTGAAATCTACGCAAACTTTCGCACGCCAGCCAAACACACACGCACACACACACGCACACACGCACACACAGTGACTGACAGACAGCCAAAGAGAGAAACCCGCCAAAATGTAAAATATATGATGTACTTAAAGATATATTTACATGTGCGTGTGTCTGAGTCTCTTCATAAAGATCTCAGAATCTGATTGCACTCCAATTTGAATTATATTTGAATGATTATTTCCGAACAATCTTAAAAATAAATACAGTAAGTGCAATGCGTGATGTCATCTGTCGATGACCAAGGCAATAAGGGTATTAGCGAATGGTGAATACCCTACAATCTCGATGACTTTATCTTGCCATCTATAGGTAATTTCCTATTACACTCATAAAATACCATTCACTAATTCAATTTGGGCGTGTGAAGTCCGGAAAGAGCGGCAATATTCACATTTCAAATTCTTATCAGCAATAAACTCTGCTTCTGCTCGAGTTCATCTTGTTGAAAGTAGGTTAAATGCGAACCTAAATGACTTGTACGGTAAATAGTAGAAAATATTGTCTAGATAAATATCTTAGACTACATCTAACTATAAATATATAAACTATTATTAAAGAATATATTAGATATTTGATACTTTTAGTAATATATTATGCATACGACAAAGAGGCAGAGATAGAGAGAGAGAGAAAGTGAAATGGGAGAAAAGGGTTCACCTGCAGCGGGCGCACGTGCCGAATTTGCTAATGAATTGGACCCAAGCAGCAAAGCAACGGCTATGAGGTGTTAATCAGAGGCGGCGGCAGCGAAACAAAAAAAGGCGCCAAAATATGTTTAGCGCTGGCTGAGAAACAAAATAAGGCGCCAAAAGCCACCGGCAAACGTGCGCGCGTATCTAGATAAATATCTATGACAACATTTTCATACATACATGTATGTATGTATGTATGTACTCACACACATTTCGTGTGCCAAAGTGTATATATGTGTGCAAATACACTTGAAGCGTGCTTGCTACTGTACATACGCAGCGTCGACAGCAAACGTTAACTGCGCTGCGAGCGTCGTAGGCCTACTATGGCTGTCTGTACGTAGTACGTACATACATATGTACATATGTTTACGCACACTGCTGCCGCTGCTCGCGAAGGCAACGACCAACAATAACAATAATAACAACAACAACAATGAAGAACCTCCACAGCGGCGAACGACGGCATTTCGTAAAACAATCGTAAACAGATCATCGAACTCCCTTCACGAAAGCGAGAGAATTGTTGTTTTTTATTTTTATTGCTGCACAGCGCCTGCTGCCGCTGCTGCTGTTGCTGTTGGATGCTATTGGCCTTGAAATGTGTGCGCTTTTATTTATACATACATACATACATACAGGGATGTGTGTGTATTTGTTCACTATTTAATTTTCATTAATTAAAAGTTGCTTTATTTTGCTATTAATTGAGTTGGCAACGCGTGCGGCGCCCACGCAAAACAGCAGAACAGAAGTCATGGGTACAGCAACGAGTGCTGTTGCAGCGCGGCCTAGAAACTTCATAACGACAATCAAAAACAGCTTTCACCGTGGCGTAGCTTGCGTCATACTTGCGACGATGCGTGCGCGACAAAGCTACAAAAACACGAAGTCGCTGCATCGGCATTTACTACTCAACACACACGCGTTGAGGGCAACAAACCACCACCAGCCGGAGCAGCAGAACGGCTGCGACAGCGGCAGAGACAGCAGCCAGCAGCAGCAGCAGCAGCAGCAACAGCAACAGCAGCAGAGACAGCAACACATTCACAGAAGTGACGCAAGCAGCGACGCGACGTAGCAGCGCAGCGTCGCAACAGAAACCAACCAACCAACCAGCGTCAGCGACAAACCGACAATCGGCCTCGGCTTCGGGTTTTGTAGCTTTGTGGTCTCAGTCGCTTATTGACGGCGAACGTGTTCAGTTGTGTTAACGGTAAAACGTATGTAGCTGTTGTTTGTTGTTGTCGCTTAACTGGAATTTCTTGATCGTTCGTTCGTGTGGGTGTGTTTGTGTGTGAGTTGCACTTGTAGCGGTGCTGGCTGCTATTGCTCGTTGTGACTGTGGGCCCGTTGCTGCTGCTGCAACTGTGGCTGCTGCCACTGCTAATGCCTCTGCTGCTGCTGCAGCTGTTGTTGCTGCTGCTGCTGCTGCTGCTTACGTGCCGAAGTGAACGTCGACGTTTTCTAATCTGATGATTATCGATTGATGATAGCAGCAGCAGCAGCAGCAGATAAGCAGCCGCTGCAACGGCACCAACACAAACACATACGCGTACATACCGATCCCGCGGGCCGCGGCCGAACAGCGACAGCGACGCCGCCGCGCAGCCGTAGTCGACGCCGCGCTCTGCTACCCGACTTCGAGTTATTTTCTATGCGACTTTGTTGCGTTTTTCTCAGTTCGCTTTTGGAGCTGCCACTAACCACTCACAAGTCGCTCCGTGTTGCTGATGTTGCGTTTTTTTCGGGATTATCACAAATTTCGTATAAAAATTTAAGTTGAAAAAAAAAAAAAAAAATAAATAAATAAAAATTCAAACGTCTGTGGCAAAATAAAAGAAGAAAAAATAAAAATAATTTTTATTAAAAAACGTTTAGCAGTGCTTTACATGTGTGCAAAACCCAATGCAGTTCAATTCAATATTCAAATTAAATAATAATTTATTTAAAAAAAAAATACATTCTGCAAGTAAAAAAATTAATCGCTAAAAATTCAATAAAATAAAAATAACAAATTCAATTCGAATATAAAAAAATATGGAATTCTAATATAAAATAAATTGTTGCAAATTTGAATTGGAAATGTTTTTAGCATATTCCCAAGATCCGAAATTGTTAATGAATTTCTCAGTGAGAAGAAACTGAAAAATTCGACTTTAAAAAAAAGTAAGCAAAAGAACGACGAAAAACAGTGCAAAAGCATACAAAATATTGCCCAGGCACGAATAAAACATAAGGAAAGAGTGTATTTCTGAAGCTTTAATATGAGAGAAGAGGAAATGCTGCAGCAAGAGAAAAAAAATCCAAAGTATGCTACCTGGTTTTTGCCATCAGCGAGGTATAGAGTTCCTACGTTCAATTTAAATACTCGTAGGAACTTCATACCGTGCTCTTGGAAGACCAAAAAACAACTAAAACGAACCGAGCCCCAAAGCGCAGTGCTGAGGGAACCACAAAAAAAGATGGCGATTTAAATCGCACGCAAAACGCTAGCGACTTTTGCAAGCAGCAATCTGTCTGGAAAGAATTTTCGTAAAAAGGCGAAAACCAAATTAAAAACAACGAAAAGGAAATTAAGTAAAGAATCCGATTTCAAAAGCATACAAAAATGACTATGTGAAAATTCCTTGCTGAAAACTGTTTGGAAACTGTCTGAACTATGAAAATTCGATGCTCTTGGCAAGCTAAATAACAAAAAAGAAAATTTAAATGAAACACAATGTCAAGAAGATACAAGAAAGAGTGCGATTTAAAACGCTTGCAAATAGAAATCTGACTACAAAGGAATTTTATAGAAAAAAAGAAAACACTGCAAAAACGTTGTAAGAGGGCAGAGCAGAAAGAGTGCGTTTTAAAACGCATGCATAACGCTAGCGAGTTTCGCATGCAGAAATCCGCCTACGTGCGCCGTACCAAATATCCAGAAAAATAGCTGGCAAATCAGAATCCGAAAATTACGTGCTTCGTGCTAGGCAGCCAGGCAGCATAACAAGTGCTAAACGACCATACAAAAAAATCTCTAAATCGTGCAACACACGAAAAATGATTGAAATGCAGTGGAAAACGCTTTGAACTCTGGCTCCAAGTCAGCAATATGAGCTGCAGTCGGGGCATAAAAGCTGCAACTATAAGAAGGAAAACTAAAACAGGTGCGATGCAAAGAGAAATAGAAAGAGAGAGGGCGAGAGAAAGAGAGAGGGCAAGCGAGATTGCGAATTCTAGCTAAAAATGATGAAATTATGAAGAATCAAATAGTAAGAAAATGTGTGAGAATCAAATGTAGACAAAAACAAATGCTTTCCATTTCTTTTGCTCACAGACTGAATATATGAAAATATAAAAAATATAAAAATGCACTTAAAAATGGTTAAATTTTATAGAAATGTGTGCAAGCACAACTCACTGTGAAATCCCTCGAATAAAAATATGTAAATACGTTAGATTGCTTTTGATTTTATGATTGGCCTTTGATTTTATAACTATGGAACTTGATTTCTTATAAGAAAATTTTAGACAATATACATTCTGATTTCAAATTCATGGAACTTGCTTACTTATAAGAATTGTGAATGGATCTCTAATATATTTAGCGAGTTTAATGGCAAATTTTTCGACAAAATATAAAATATTGACTAATTGCAGCACAGTCAAAGCTTTTTAGTGTGTCAAGAACTAAAACTACATACTTTAGAAACAAAAATCAACTTAATATTAAATGTAATAAAGGAAGAAGTAGCATACATAGTAATAGGAATAGATAAATTGAGTTGAATATGAACGACAACTAAAAGTCTTTTTAATAACATAATAAAAGAAGAAATAGTGAAGGGAAAATGAGATTTTATTTGTTAAATGTTCATGTGATATTGAGTTAATTTTTCCAAGTTGTATATTTCCCATATTTAGTTGTTCAATCTCAAAGACCAAAAAGCGATACGAGAACGTTTATGTTAGATATTCAATTCTCAATTCCCAGCGAGTGGCTCGATTGCTTTTGTTGTTGTTGTTGCTGTAGTTGTTGAGCAATCGAAAGACCTTCGAGCGTTGCAATGTCAAAAACCTTTTGGCTAAACGGCGTCAGGCAGCTTGACAAAATAAGACGAAAACAAAAACAACAAAAAATAAACTGGCTGAAAAATAATAAAACTAAATTGTAGCATATGAGAAAAATGCTACAAAAATTGCCCGCTGTACGGGTAAGACTTTCAAAAAGCGCAACGCGCCAAAGCCCAACCACTCGATGCCGACTTAATGGACCAGCAATAAAACAGCAAAAGCTGAAGGCAACAGCAACAGCAACATCGGCAGCAGCATCGGCAGCAACAGCAACATCATCATCAACTGCCAGCAACAATTACACACGCACATTTTGCAGCTTTTGGGCTGTTCAGTAAGAAAGAAGAAGAAGAAAAAAAGCAGAAAAACATAAGCAAAAGCAAGAGATATGCATTTTATAGATACGCCTTAACTTGAGAGCTGGGCAGGAGCCGCAGCAGCTGCTGTTGTTGTAGCTGTTGCTGTTGCTGATATGAGCAAGCAAAATGCATACAACTATATATTTGCCGATAAGCGCTATACAAAATACATATATATATATATATATATATATATATATATATATATATATATATATATATATATACATATATACTTATCTATACCCTCTTTATCGTACAAAATGTGTAATGGAACGACAACGGGGAATGCGAATGGAAATGGGAATGGGACAAGGCTGGGAATGGCAATGAGAATATTCTCTTGAAAATTGGTTTGCTTCTGGTTCCGAAAATGTTGCCGCTTGCTATTTGCGCAGCCTCGTCAGCAACAGCAACAGCAACAGCAACAGCAAATTGCAAAAATAATAACAATTTCAGTTGATTTTTTCCTGTCTTTTTTGGTTTTTTTCTTTGCTGTCAGTTGGAGCAACTGGAACTGGACAGCCCAGCTCGGACTTGAGGCATTGTATTTTGTTGTCCATTTCAACGCTGGAAATTCTTGTGGCTGCTGCTGGTGTTGGTTGGTGTTGCCTCCTGTTGCTGTTGTTGTTGTTGTTGTTTGTGTTGCTGTAGCTGCAGCAGTTAATTTAATTTCAGCTCATAAATCAAAACTGTGCCGCGCAAAATGTTTGCTTTTGACGCGGCGTTTTTGTCGCCTGGCCGAGACAATTTTTCAGTCTGAACAATTTTTGGTTTGGGTGGCAAGGGAGGAAGTTGGAGGTGCGCAGGCAGCCGGAACAGAATACTGAATACTGAATACTGAACACTGGAACTGGAACTGGGGCTGCGACTGTTAAGTTAGTCAACTTTACAGCCGGTTGACGTTTGACAAACAATGGCAAAGGCAACAGCAACAACAACAACAACAGCAGCAGCAGCAACAACAAGAGCAGCAGCAGCAACAGCTTAACTTGGTCAGCTGGCAAGCACAAATTGCAGGCAGCTGCAGTTTTTGTGAAAAGAGAAGAGAGAGAGAAAGAGAGAGAGAGAGAGTGAGAAAGAATGAGAAGTGGAGAAACCTAAATGAGTTAGTTGATAATAATATATGTTAATATAGCCTTCAACAACAAAGAGATAACTAGGAATTAAATGAGAGAGGAATTAATAAGATAATGTACTCTTTCTCTCATTCTACTCTCTCTCTCTCTCTCTCTCTCTCTCTCTTTATCTCTCTCTCTCTCTCTCTCTCTCTCTCCCTCTCACAAGGAGAAAGAGCAAGAGAAACAAGGGCCAAAGAGAAGAAAACATTGACGTAATTGCTGGCTTGATTTAGAGTTTCTGAAGAATGTAAGTTGAAGAGAAGACTGAATGGTTTAATAAATTATTATAATTTTATTGTGTATTGACTGTCAATTCATTCAATAAAAATTGCTTGAAAGACAAAGATTTCAGCCGAAAGTTGCCGAAAGAAAAACGAGATTCAAATAAAATAATGAATTTTGTTTTTAAGCACAGTTAGAAACAGATACCAAAAAGGGAAATCATGTTTATTAACTAAATTTAAATACATTTATTAATTGAAAGCAAGAAATAGTATCCAGTGCAAATATGGTATAAAAGAGATAAAGATACAGTTTATACTATAACAAGATATTGTATCTGCTGGCTATATCAATGATGCTTGAGTATCTAATAGAGAAAAACATTCAATATTAATTAAACTACTGAAAAATATTCATTAGGCAAACTTTAGCTTGTCTCTAATCGAATTGAAGCCAATGAAGAGACAGATATAGAGTTACGTAATTGCAATTAGAATAAGTTTATGCATTTTAAGTTTGTGCCACTCACTTAGTCAATTGCAATGTATCTAATGAGTAGCAGACGCATTTTTCAAAAGTAGTTGAATGGCAACAACAATTGATCTTACTGCTTGGCCCAGCCCACATATGGCCCAAGCCCAGGCCCAGACCCAGACCCAGGCCGAGGCAGAGGCCCAGCCCAGTTCAGCTCGACGCTTTATGCCCATCGTCAGCAAAAGGCTTGAAGCTCACTTGCGAGCGTGACAGTAAATAGTAAACTAAATGACAACTACTGGATAGATAGATAGCACACACACACATACACAGTCTGTAGAATAAGGCTGATATATTTATGTGTTTGCTGGGTGTGTTCGGATGCCTAAATGTTAACCCTACAAGCGCATTGGGGCGCCAGCCGTCACAATTGATAGTTGAGACTCGATACTCGAGCAGCTCGTTAAATGTTAATCACTGACACGACCAAAATGCTGACTAAGTCCACATCCACTCACTGGAGGATAGTGGACAGTGACTTGGAGTGACTGATGAACACGAAGACGAAGACGAAGGCGACGACGATGGATGTCGACAAACCTTTGCAAAATATATACACCATGTTCATAAATAGTGATAGTGGAATGGACTTTCAACTTCATATATAATATATATTATATATATATGCTAAAGTTGTTAAACAGCTGCAAAATCGGATACCCTGTAGAGCTGGACTAAGCTGCTAGGCATGCCAAATTGGCAATTGCATGAACAAAATGTTGAATAACTTTTTTTTAATAAATTGTATACATTTTTAGTTTAAAAAAATCAAATAAATAAAAAATAAAATTAAATAACAAAACTGTTATTTAATTTGAAAAAATTCAATAAATAAAAAATAAAATTAAATAACATAAAAAATTAATTTAATTAAATAAAAAATTAAGTAAATAAAAAATATATTAATTATAAAATAAGACAAACAAATAAAAAATATAAAATAATAACTTGTATTAATTTTATATATTAAAAAATAAATTTTGATATATTCTGCATTTTGTAGACATTAAAAATTATTCTGTAAAAAATGCAAGAATTTAAAATGTTTTAAAATTTCAAATATATGTACATATATACGCTTCTCAGAAAATAATTCCAAAATATTTTGTTCAATATTCAAACAAAACTTTTTAAGTTTATTAAAGATATGATGCAAATTTATTTTAGCATTGATATAACAGATTAAACAAATATCGAGCAACAATTATTAAATTAAAACAAGTAAGGAGGCTCTAGTCGAGGCGGCTCGACTACGAGATACCCTGAACCCTGCAAAAAAGTGATACTCTTCTTCTTTACGCACATATGTATAAGCGCGCGCTCTGCTAACTGCGCAGTTGCTGCCGTGGCTTGGGGGTGGGTTGGACTGAACTTTGGACGCTTATAACTCCATTTCTATTCTAGATCGACGATCTTTATGAAATTTTCAGAGTAGATTAAGAGTAACTAAATCTATCTATGTGCCAAATTGCAAGTCTCTAGTATTTGAAATGGGTTTTTTTCAAATTGGGGGCGGAGGGGGCGTGGCATTCAAAATCTGAAAACCACATTATCTGCGTATCCATAATATCTATCTAAACAAACAAAGTTTTTAGCTAAAACGGTATAGAAGTTATACCAAAAAAACCTAAAAAATGGAAACAAAATAAACTCGTACTGCGTAGCTAACATACGAGTGTTCATGTGAAATTTCAGCTCTCTAGCTTTTGTAGTTTCCGAAATCTCGACGTTCATACGGACGGACAGACGGACAGGGCTAGATCAACTTATTTTTTTATGCTGATCAAGAATATATATACTTTATGGGGTCTGCGACGTCTCCTTCTGCCTGTTACATACATTTTCACAAAACCATTATACCCTGAATTCTCATTTTCAATGGGTTCAGGGTATAATTATAGACTGTCCCAAGGTATATTAAAAGTTTGAGTTTTCCACCTCTTGGATACATTTCTGATTTCACTTAAAATCTGAAAAGAAAATATAATTATAGGTACGAGGTGGGACTCTTATAGTTGTGCGCCTTCATTCTATAGTAAAATCTATAAGCCCAGAAAGAACGAAAACTATATTCGACTCTTCTATTCCAAGCTCTGTTATGTTGCGATGAGTTGAGTTCAGCCGAGTGGAGTCGAGTTGAGTTCATTTAAGTTGAGTTGAGCTGAGTTGAGTTGAGTTGAATTCAATACCCGTTCCCATTCTCGAGCCCAGCCCAGTACTAGCACAAATGCTGACCCATATCAGCACAAAATATGGTAATTACCAATGGGGTGCAGTTAGTTGGGTTGGTTTACTGCACACTCAGCCCGTCAACTAGTCAGCTAGTAAGTTAGTCAGTTAGTCAATGACAAACGATGTCGATGGTCAAGGCTATGGGGCAAAAGCTGTGCTGGAAAGGTCTACAAAGCCAGAGCGATTCGCTCATGTACAGTGAGCCGTGCATATTTCGAGTAGAGTATGGCTTACAATAAATCAGCCACGTGCAACTGCAAGTGATTCAGTCAAAGAGTCTAAGGTTGAATCTAATTCCGAGAGCCAGTCGTGCTGCTCCCACCGAGATTTCAAGTAATTATGGCTGACGTCAGACACGGCAATTATATACAAGAATCAATTTTCAATCAAGTGAACACATATCTGTTTACAATTATCATATACTAGATGCAAGCTGATAGATTCGCTGTAAATCGAGAGCCCCCGGGGGCTCATGGATGCATGTCGCTTGGACAGTTGACTCAGAGCTCGGAGCCCCGAACTTTGCAATGAATCAAAAGCAAAAGAGAGTCGAAGTCGCCTACGTCTGGCTCATTTGTAATACATACATTAAAGTGTATTTATTTTGAAAGCAGCTCCGAGATACATTTGTATCTTTCTGTATCTCGCGCTTGTGACTTGTGCTATTTCACTGTCGGCTTTGGCCAGCCAACGCTGCGCATTGTTTGGCATCGTCGACCTAAGCCGATTTTCAGCTACATATGCGAACTAAAGCGGAGTATTACCTGCCCCAACAACAACAGGAACAACATCAACAACAACAACAAGAGCAGCGGCCAGTCAATCTTAACATACATTGCCTAACGGTCTGCGTTTACATATACCGACGTCGCTGTCGACGTCTGCGTTAGCGGCGACATAAGCTTTGATGGATTTTGACATAAATATGAGTTGGAATTTAGTGCCAAGTTTGGCGCACATAGAGCTTATCAGGCGAGCCCCATATATAGGCGATCGATCCGATCTCTCGATTGGCAGCCAAACTGTCGACCGCTTGGCAGGCCACAAAATAATATAAGATATCCACAAACTGGGCTGAGTCTGGTTATGGGTCTGGGCCTGGGCCTGGGCCTGACTCCGAGTCGGTTCACAATTTATGCTAATCCGTGCGCCATAATTTTTGTTGTTGTTGTTGTTGTACTGCTGGTCTGCCAGCACCGGCTGAAGAATATGTTTGTTTCTCTTTAGTTTTTTCTTTCTGTCTGATTTTTTTTTTTGTTTCGCTAAGTTTTTTACTTACGCGTTTTCAGCAGGCAAAGCGCGTGTTGCGCATTTCCAAGCAGTCATCGGTCCATTTGGGTAAAATGATTAATTTACATAAATATTTTTATGATTTGCCAAGACAACAACAAAAACAATATATATAGAAGGAACAAAAAAAGTTTGATAGCTGGCCAGCTGCCAGTCTTATGCAATCAGCTAACAACAGTTTTTGGGCCCCTTTTTGCCACGTGCTTCTGCCTCTGCCTCTGCCTCTGCCTTTGCCTCTGCCGCTGCCGCTGCCTCTGTCGAAAGGGAACTAGTTCAAACAACTGTAAATGCAATTGACCAAACGCTTAACTCGGTGTCATCAACCTTTCAAAAGCGTCCTTTGTCTTTAGCTGGCAACAGATGACAGCAGCAGCTCACAGGACGTGCGCCACATGTGACTCGTGGCTCTTCCCCTTCGCCTTCCCTTTCCCTTTCCTCTTCCTCATCCGCGTGCTGCAAGTGCCAATGAACCCGACCACAACCAACAGGCAGCCCGTCAGCCAGGCTGAAAGCCAGGCAACAACAGCCCATAACCAGGAAGCAAACTTCCAAGTGGCAAGTCCAACAGGTGTGCGACGCTGTTTCTGGTTCTATTATATTGATCTCGAACAGCCCATTATTTATCCATAGACGCACTTTAACCAGGCGCCAACGATGATTTCATTAGCATGAAAATTTATCGCATACGCTGAGTGCATTTCCAGCCAGAGATGATTGCGTGTCGTCGATCCCAAATATCTAACAAAAATAAAGCACAAACAACAACAAAAATCTGCATGTATACACAAATGTTAATTTACAATAATCAATTAATATTATGTAATAATTTTTAAAGCCAATGATTTATTATTATTATCTCTTATTTGAATTTTAATACAAATACTTAAAAATATTTAAAAATCTTAATAAAAATAACGATGCATTAAAACGTATAATATAAAAACAAAAATTTATGTATTAATATTAGATATATAAATACATTTTTCTTCCATATGCATACATTTAGATATTAAAATAATCTTAATAAAGTAACTTATTAAATTATCTTAGTTTGTTGAATAAATAATCATAAAAAATATAAGAAAATAATTAAACAATCAAATTTTGTGAAGCAAAATTATATAATATTAATTATAGAACAGTCTAATATATAAGAAATAATATATTCATGAACAACAAAATTGCACATGATAATAGATCAATGAATGTTAATCTCAATAATAATAGTAATAAAGAAATCATTAAGTAAAATTGAAAATTAAATCAAATGAATATAAATATGAATTCTCCTCTAAAATGTTTCTTGTGCATTTCATTTTTCATGTAGACATTCGTGTCACGAGCGAAAGACATGTCACGCGCTCACCTCTACTTAGTGGGCACCTTCTAAACCCACACGCTGTCAGGTGTGTGGATCTGATCGTGTGTGTGTGTGTGCGTGCCTTAAAAGTGCAATTGCACTATAAATGTTGTGATTACTTATCTGCATAATAAAGTAAATATTGAATATTTATAAATATTTTGCAATACACAAGGGGCGGGCGCAGGGGCCTTGGAAAGATTTTGAAAAATTTACTGCCAAGAGCAAATATGCTTTGCTATCAAATGGAGATCTCGAGCTATTTAGCTAGCTTCAAGCTGCCTCTATATATATACCAAAATATTTAGAATATATTTACAATATATTTATGAAAATATGACATAAGCAGCTTTATGATGTTATCCCCACAAAACAATGCATTAAGCCGTGATGAATGTGACAACTATAGAATATGAGTATTGAACGTTTTGTTTATTATTTTGTTTTTTTTTTTTTTAATTTCAATTGTTATATATATATAAACATGTATGTATGAGTTTGTCAATTTCAAAAGCTTTTCTTATTAACTGCTGATTGCTCAAATGAATTTGAGCTTAGTTCCTCGCTGCATTGGGGAGTTGGCGACTAGCCCCGGGGACCCGGTTGTTAGGCCCCACCCTGGCCCTGGGAGCAAGAGGCCCCGCCCAATACAGGCTGCTTCTGCTTGCTGCCAGTTAATCTTCAGTTACTCAACCCTCTTTATGCAAATGCGGCTTTCAAGTAATTTAGAAAAAATACGAGTGAAAAATATACAGAAGAACAACAAAAACCGCCACAGCAAGTCAAATCTGTATAAATTTTATATACAGATATGCGAACATGTACATATATAAATATATGCATACATATTTCGTGTATGTATTTATAAGTTCATATGTGAGACTTGTAGATAAATTTGCATATTTCAGTCGTTCATAATCCAAGTCTTTCCTTAAGTTGAAGTCTCTCGCTCTCTCTCTCACTCGAGAGTCTATCAACCGGGGCTGAGGACTGGGACTACTGCGGGCTAACAGCTAGCCCAACAACAACAACAACAACAACAACAATGGCAACCCGCGTCACTTGCGAGGCGTCGAACCATTTGAAATGCCACACCTAACTACAATTTTTTTAGCTTTTTTTTTTCTTCTCTCCTCCATCAAGTTTTATTTTTATTTTTGCGCCTACTACTAAGTTTGTCGCTTATTATTATTATTTTTTTTTCGTTTTCTTCGTTTTTTTTTTTGTGTAAGTAAGTTTCTCTAGTCTCTACCTACAAGTTGTGCTCTTTGGAAATTTATGTGCCAGCTCGCTCGGACGCTCCCCTCTTGGCAGGGGCATTAGCATATTTGTCGCGTATTTAATTTGATTTTATTGAGATTCATATAAAATTATCAACTTGCTGAACCACTTAGAGCCCAAAGCGGGGTTTGTTTTGTTTAGCCAAACCGTTCAACAGCTCACTTCTTAATAGTTCCAGTTCCAGTTCCAGTGCCCGGCCAGCTCGACTCCTGCACGTGGCAGCGCCCAAAACTGAAAGATGAAGGCTCATAAATAAAAGCTTCGAATGCCGAATAGAGTTTCGTAGTCCCAAATTATATTGTAGTGGATGCTTTTGGGCTACTTCATTGATATGATGGAGTGCTCGCTGTCCACATCATCGCACCGTCTCTTCTTTAATGTTTAATTAATTTCTCGGCCTCACTCCTGATCACAATCTATGCAGATTCGTATTGATCATAATAAAATGGCTCTGCTGCATTGCATATATATATATACTATATGGCCAATACAAAGCCAAGCTAATTAATTGTGCGATCAGATATCGTTTTACTATAAAGACATTTAAAAAATTTATATTTAAATATAAATATAAATTTCAAAAACTGCAAGCATAAGTCGTTGTCTCTCTTGTTGCTGTTGCTGGTGGTGTTTCTGTTTTTTTTTTTCATTCGTTTTTGTTGAGTTTTTTTCTTGTATGTGTTTGTTAATTAATTTTATTTATGGCTGGCGTTGTGCTAAACAAAATGAGTTGGCTAATTTGGTGATCTGCTGGTGCTGGCATGGGAACAGTGCATGTGGAAGGAAGCGGCGATTGTGTCTTGATTTGAAATGTGAAAAAATCTCAGCAATAAATTTAAAGAGATTATAGATACATATATATATGGATGTGGACTGACCGCATAGAAAAAGATCTAGAATTACCAGTTAAGGAAAACGATAAAGTACAGCACTGAAAAGATCAATTCATTTAAAGGTTATTGGCTGACTGAAGAGCAATGCGAAAAAAAGTATATAAAAGTGTCATTTTATGATGGTATTGTGATGACATTTTTGGGCGAATTTCAATATGTTTCAGAGTTCAAATTCTAAAGTGAGCTATGAAAATTCATGACAGTGATTATTTGTATATATACTGAGAATCTTATATAATATCATATCCCTTTCCACTGATGAGTTTTATATCTAAAATTTACTAGAAAAACATAAGCGAATCGCGGAAGTACGATGCTTTCATAATCCACACAATCATAATAAATAATTCTCTTCTTTTTCTCTTCTTTTTTATTTTGTTTGTTTGTTTGCTTAGTTGTGTTGTGTTCTCGCATTTGTATAGTCGTTTGTAGGTTTGCCACCTTTGGGAAAAGTAATTGGCAGAGCAGGCGAAAGATTTGGCAGCAGAGCGCACTAAATCACCTCGGTGAGGCGCATAGAAACAACATGACAACAAAATGAACACTTCAACAAAATTAAGCAAACAAGAAATGAAGCAAAAATAAAAAATATATATATATATATATGCATATATACATATAATATATATATATAAATAAAAACTGAAAATACAAAAAGGAAAAAAAAAAATATATATATATATTATAAAAATGACAGCGAAACAAACGAAAACATTATTCATTTAAACGTCTATAAAAACTGCGGAAAAAATATGTTAGAAATAAATGTATGTGTGTGCGTGTGTGTGTGTGTATAAATTAAAATAAAAATTATTCACACATATGCAGCGGGCTGACAAGAGAGTTGTTGCTGTTGCTGCTGCTATTTTTTGCTTAAATAAAAATCAGCTTGGAAAACAAACTGATTATAAGTTATGGCTATGCCAGCTGACTGACAACTGGTTAAGATTCATACAATTATGATTTATGATAATGTATGTGTGACACACACACACACACATAGAAAGAAGATCTGTATGTATGTATATTATAAGCTAATTCACATAATAGCTTATGGCCTATAACTTGGCGCATTAGAAAAGCCCAAATTGGTGACAACATTCTTTGCAACTTGACCAATCATCAAGTATATATATCATATAGGTATGCTTAGATGAATATATACCCTCAGCCGGAAGTACAATCATTTTGATATGAAACATGTGGCGCAGCGGTTCATAGAGTGCAAAAGCTATGGACGAGGGCAAAGCTCAGTTCTGAATACCTGTCAAGTGTTTGCATAAGTCCAATATTATCGTAGTCGATACTCATTTAATAATGATTCTGTTGCCTATATTTAACAAGTATATAATTTCCTTAAAATAACAGTTGCTTTCGATCTGTTGCTATGCAAACGGTGCTGCGCGCAGTGATTAAGCTTCCAAGTATTATTTTTAACTCTGCGTGGCATCGATATTGCAGTTGTATATACATATCTGTCAGTGTTGCCAACTTTTGTTAGCTACTTTTGGTGGGAACATACTTTAAAAATAGCTAAAATTTAGTATTAAAAGAAAATTTGCGAAAAATGCCAAAGTTTTTTCCCTTATTTTAAGGGTTTTCTTTTATGAATTGTCCAGTGTTTTTCGCATTCTTCTTATTCTTATTTTTTGCAGTGAAAAACAATCTGAAAAAGCAATATATTTGTTGAACATTCGAGAATTCCCGCTGCGCGCTACTTTAAAAATTTGCCTGCAATTGGGGTTTCAAAAAAGCCAGATTTGATGAGGAAAAAGCTGATTTGGCAACACTGATATATATGTACATACATGTACATCAATCTTTATTGCTTGCTTCCTTTTTTTAACTGACTAAAGTATTTTAACTCTAATGTTTCTCTATAATTTGATATAAGCAAGTGTATTAAATCTTCGTTGTGTTTGTAAATATCTTATCTTTTTCATTTTACTGTACAGCAACCACGCTTAATCAAAAAAAGAAAAAATAAATTTGTATATGTATATAGAAAGAAACAAAAAAAAAAAAAAAAACTGGTAGACATCAATCATATAAAAATTAGTCATTTGGTTTGGCTTGTTTCGTTTTGGTGGCGTGTTCAAGGCATTCTCCTTGGCATCTTTGCGCTTGTCGTGTACTCAACTTTGGCAAACTTGTGTGGCAGCCCCCGCATTTGCACACACTCGCCGCTTGACATCTATGGCTTTATAATGTATATTTAATAGGCCACTTTTACAAGCAAGCGACAAATAAGACGTTGAAATCATGAAAGTCAAGTTCAAATCGCTCAACATTCCTCAAGCTGCAAAAATCTTTGTTTTCTATGAAAACAATTTTATTCTTATTTGTAAACTTTTTGGATTATTATTCAGATAGTACTGCATTTGATAATATTTTGTGTTTTATATTTCTTATTTCATTCGATAGCAGCTTATTTTTAACTATATCTTTTATTGGACATGTCATGTGTGTGGTCATGAACTTTAGAATTCGAGCGTTTCTCAAATTAAAGCGCTTTTTTTATTAGAAAATAGAAAGAGCCAAAGAAAATCGCCTGCAGCTGTTACTTTCCGTTCGCATATATTTATGACACTTATAATGCCTGGCAGCAAATAAATATATCTAGCTATATATATACGTATTTATGTATATAAATGTTGTGTATATATATGTAGATATATTGAAATCAAATCATGTGCAGCTGGTGCGGCTGCGGCGGCTTCTGCTGCTGATAAGCAAAGAGTAACTAAAAACTGTTCATTTCGTTTGGCTTAGCTTAAATAGTAATCAAAGTGATTTATGTGCTGGAGGTCAATGCTGTGGCGTTCATAAATGTTTTAAAATTCTCTGCCGTATTTTATTTAAGAATTTGCATGACAAAAACTTGATTTATTCGAGACAAGGCTGCCAAAATGGAAAATGCATAAAAAAAAAAGACATTCGCCGAATGTGGCTGCCAAAAATTATAGAGCGCAGTCATGAATTCCAACCAGCTCTGAGTTATTGATAGCTTGCCTAATGAGTGTGGCATTTTAGCTGCAGGAGCAATGCCTGCATGACTGCATAGCTGCATAGCTGCATAGCAGCATGGAGCGGTCACATTGTTTAGCATTTGTCGCATTTTTCGCATTTTCTTGCTAATTAAAATGGCTAAATCCATTTAGTGGCAGTTCTTTTGCCAGCTGGGCACACTCACATTCAGCTGGCCCTAAGCTGATTAGCGGCTGCACATCGATGCATTGCCCTGCCCTCCGACAATGTTATCACACCAGTCATATAAATACTATGAGCACGGCTCTTAAAATAGCACAGCTATACAATACAAAGTTGCAAATTGTATTTAATTGCGGTCAGGCGACACAGATTAATGAACCGATTCAACTGAGAGGTCGCCCACAGAGAATTGATGTCAAGTGACCTCATGGCTGGATCTCTCACAGATCTCTCACAATAACTGTAAACTGGAGAATTATTGTTAGAAATGTGGAACTCTTAAATACAATTTTAGAAAAAAAATTTAAACAATAAAAGTAAATAAAATAAATTAATAAAAATAAAAGTGATATATATAAAAAATAAATAAATTAAGCGTCTTTTTAAGCTTCCATCAAAATTAAACTCACAAAAATTATGTCATTTATGATAATACATTTATAAAGACTTTATTATAGAACTTATATTAAAGATACATTTTTTAAGACATATATAATTTATAATGTTCGTAAAGTGAATTCATTGAAGTTATTAAGTTTATGTTTATCTTATATTTTATAACCATTTTTCAGATATTTTTAATGAGCAAGATATATTATATATAAGTCTTATGGACTGTGAAATTATACCATTTATGAATATCTTTTATTATATTAATTTTATTTAAGATATACTATTATAAAATACATATTATTGAAGTCTGATTGACAGTGGAATACACCAATCGTGATATTTTTATATAACACTTTTATATAAGATATATTATAAGGCTGATTTACTGACTGATTTGCAGATTGACTGCAAAGAGCTGCCAAGAGGGTTTTGATTTAAAACAAAAGACTTTGCTTAGATGCTGTTCTCTTTGAGTTTATTCTTTAATAATTGTTTTAAAAAAATTTAAGAAATTGCTTCTAAAGCATTTGTTACTTATCTATTCATTCAACCTCAATTTTGTTTTTAATTTTCCTTTTATTTTTTTAATATTCTTCCATAATAATATTCTTCCATAAATCATTTTGCATAAATACTCATCACATTTTAGAATTTATTATCAAAATATTAATATATTTCCGAGAGCATATCCGTTTTATCTATGCATATTATTACAGCATGAATATAGTATTTTTAAGAGCATATCACTTACGTCTTTATTTATTGACATTTACCAACAGCTAGAGTATCATAATCCTAGTCTTAAATATCTCCATCAATATAAATATGATTAATAATTAAAGTGAGTTATTATCTAGGTGAGTATCCAATTGTCTGTGTGAATTGGACGCACTTACAGGTAACAAACAGCTCGCGTTTGCCAACAAGCAGGTACCGTTAGCTGGAAGTGAAGTCCGCTTGTTTGATAGATGATAGATAGCGCGCTGAGGGCACGGGCACCGTTATTTGCACATTACTTTACGGTTTTAGCTACACCCAAAACACATTGAGGCCCAAATAAACATGTCGAGCGTCATAAAAACAGAACGACATGGACATGGACATGGATACGCAAAATGGTCACTGAAACGGGAATGGAACGGGCAGTGGTAGACGGAGCAGAAATGCGAATGGTAAGGGGATGGTGAAGAGAAAGAGGAAGCGGAAGGGGAATGTGAACTAGAGCTGGACCTGACCAATTGCTGGCGAATACGAAGAACTATTTAGAACTATTCATTTTCGCGCATGTTTCATAGTTTTAGTGCGCCTGCATGTTCAAGTTGTTTTAGTTGTTAGTTTGTTTGTTTGTTTGTGTTCGTGTTTATGTTTATGTTTGCCTTTGAGTGTTGCCGTTGTTGTTGCTGTTGACGTTGTCGTCAACATAATGCCTGCATTACCGATCCATTGTTGTCCCACCTTCTGCTACCTCTACCTCTCTGTGGGCTTTGCTCACAGTTCGCGCAATTTTCAAATCAATTTTGTTTACTTTTTATGCACACACAACAGCAACAGCAATAGCAATAGCAACAACATTCACATCAGCACCAACTGCGACACACGCACTGCCACTTTTCTCCTCACTTTTCTGGCCATATCAGCGCGCTGGCTGTCCGTGTGTTTAACAACATTTTTATGGTTTGGCACACACCCTAAGCCAAATGGCAACAAAAAAGTCGTCAATGTTTGAAAAGTGCATCGGTAGGCGAGAGAAAGACAGGCAGACAAACAGAGAGACTGACGGACGGACAGACTGACTGACGGACATGTACGAGCACTAACAGGAGGAGGAGCAGGAGGAGGAGTAGGAGCAGCAGCAGCAGCAGCAGCTCTGTAACTGTAAATTATATATTTCATAAATTTCGCTACATATTTCGTGATAATCGCATGTAATTGCGTTTTATCTGCACCTTTCATCCGGACATGTGAGCAAACAAATGCGCTTAATGCAAAGCGCCCTTAAACAGCAACCCCTTTAAAAGTCCAAAGACAAAAAAAAAAAAGAAAAAACTGACCACAGTAACTAGCGCTCAGTAACCAGTTAGCAGTTCCATTTGCCAGCCAGCCAGGCCGACGGGCAGGTTGAGTTTGTGTTTTTTTTTTTTCTTGTTTCTTGTCTGCTGTTGTTTTGGGCTCAAGCGCGCTTCAATGGGCTTTGGCCATGTCCAGCGATTTACGGGCAGCGATAGCCAACTATACGAACAATTTCTTAATATTTTACAATAATACGATATTTGGGTTACAACAAAAGCCAACAACAACAAAACACACACGCAACTTGGCAACTTGGCAGCTTTGGCAACCCCTCGCAGCGCTCCCTCGCCTTTGTAAATTGCATTAAAATGTGGCGACGGACAGCTTATGCATTTTGCATTGAGTGTGTGTATGTTTTTGTGGGTTTCTGTATGAGTGTGTGGACGTTGTTGTGATAACAACTCACGCGATTATCAATTTGACACCCAAACATTGTGTTGTTCGTTGGCCGCTGGCCGCTGGTCGCCGAGTTGGCTGAGTGAATGACTGCGAGTATATTCGCAACTGGCTGGCTGGCTGATCACGACATCGGGCCAACAACCACATGAAAAACAACAATAACAACAACAACAACAGCAGCAGCAGCAACAACAAAGCTGTCGGCGTGTTGACTACCGCAGAATAGCAGCAGCAGCAGCAGCGGCAGCAGCAGCAGCAGCAACAACAAAAGGAGTGACAGCGGGGATTAGGCAAATTTTGTGCAGTCAGTTTGTAGAGCCGACCCTTCTGGCATGCTAACAGCCCGAGCTAATATAGCAGTTATATACTAACCAACAATTTTAAAGGCTTAAAGGGTCTGTCATTCTGCTACAAAGTATGGAAAAAACGAATGAATATTGCACTCGAGTGCAGCAGACTGCGTAATGCTCGTTAACAGCGCAATAAAACGTTGCAGCACTTTAACTACCGAATCTATGGGAGATAATTATAATGCTTGTAGCCCATAGCTACATAGATATACAAAAGTTTAATTAAACATTTTAGAAATCTACTTTACAAACTAGCAGAGTGCAAGATTTGTCTGAATCGAGAGTTTGGCATAAGCACAGGATTATTGGATTAATTATTCGAGAAACTTTTCTATTCTGTTTAGATTTATTTGAATTATATTTTCAGTTACTCTGACTATGCTAATCTAAGTAAGCAGAAACTGAAGAAATTAAATATGAATGTGAAACCGAATTCTTAATATTAAGTCACTGCGCAAAAGCAGTTAAATACTTTATAGAGCCAGTTCCAGCATACACATTTTCTTTGCTGTTATATAATTTTTAGTTAATTAAAAGACGAAGTCAGGAATTATTGAATTTTTCAGTTTCTAGCTTTAAACCATAAGTTTTTAAGCTTTTCCACAAGACATTTCTGTCAGATATCTTATATTATACTTGTATGTAATATATATTATATAAGAGTCATACAATACGCTTTAATAACTGATCTCTTATGGGTTGAGAAAACATTTGCTACTATAATAAAAATAACATTTTATTACAATTTTCGTGCTCTCTTAGAGCACAATGTTGAAATTGCTGAAAATATTTTATTCTCTGATTTAAGCTATTAATTTTACGATATCATTTCGTCATTTCAATTTGTTATATGTCTATATACATATATAAATATATGTATGTATATACATATATATGAACATATAAAATGTTCGCACATTTTTCCAATTATTATTTGAAATTTATGTGCCTATTCGCTCGATTATTTTTCAAAATATACATAAATATTTATTAATATATATGGACGTATATACATTAGGCACATATTAATGTCTTATAATATAAATATTCATGTTGGTTTCTGTCCATAATTTGCTTATCACTTTGTTAATTTTAATTATACTACTAATTCCAAGTAACGACAAGCTATCAAAAATGTTAAACAATTACCAAAAAAAAAAAACATTGCTATTCGACATGCAAACGCGTATTTAAAAATAGAATATGTTTCCTCATAGATAACAACAATTTCATTTCGAATAATTCCTATTCATTTATTTGGATTCAATTTCGAATGCTGCTCGGGCAACACAAACATCATCGACAACTTTTACTTATCTGCATAATTTGTTGAAGAGATTTGTTAAAAGCATTTTCAACGCTTCGAAAAGAAAATGTAGCAAGCGACAGCTACACCAGCAGCAGCAGCAGCAGCAACAACAACTACAGCCAGAGCTGGCTTAATTATGCTGTCACAGAGGCCACAAGATAAAGAAAAACAACAACAAGACATTCGTCTTTCACCAAGAGGCGAGATATGAGGCCGAAGTTTACAAGTAGTACAAAATTCGAATATATATTTCATCGCTTAATTCCGTTTGACACGACATGTTGACGGAGGGGCGAGTAATCTATTAAATGGAGCAGTCTTCGAGTGGCATTCAAATGCATTTTTCAACAACTACAGCAAACTTGTGGGCAACATTGCCCAGGTGCTTCACACACTCACACTTTGCGCCTCCTGCTCTGGCAACTTTAGCGTCGCGTAATGACTGAAATGCAAAATATTTGAAAAATAATTTATAGGCGTTGCTCGGCCATTGGCTATGAATGTCAATTCGAATTGGAATCATTTATTTAACAGATGTACAGGAGTCGAGAGTGTGTGTGTGTGTGTGTGTGTGAATGTGGAGCACTCAGTGCTCAGCTGGAAATTCGCTGTCGAATAATTGAAAATTGAGAGGCTGGCAATAAAGGATTAAGCCTGGACAAGCAATTTGCGCAGGCGCTTTCAACTGATGTCATTTATTGAGTTGAGAAAAAATAAATTTAAAATGCATAAAAGGACGCAAAAAAACAAAAGGCAGCCATGCTGTGGCCAACCGCAGAGTTATTATTTAAATGTGCATTACACACACACACACACACACACTTATGTGCACTCACACATTGAGACACATTAAATTAACACACAGATGCCTGTCGTTAAAAAAATCGACAGTTGGCTGGATATATTCCCAGTGCCTGTCGCAGGACCTCCCTCTCTCTCTCTCTCTCTCTCTCACACACACTTTCTGTTGCCGTCCCTCATACGACATGTTGTCAACGTCATCAACCCTTTTTCTGGTGTCCTGGCTGCGGCGGCGTCATAATTAATAAGAGAAATCCCTTTTCAATTTGACGGAGTGCATTTGTCATTGCATTTAATTTGCGGAGTACGCGGCCAAAGACGACAAACAGAGGATGTCCGGAAGTTCTCGCTGTCCTCGAGTGCGGTTGGTCCCCGGCCGGGTCGCGGCTGCATCAGCGTCTGGTGTCAAGTAGGGGCTGTCCTGTAACCGTTTTGCTGTTCACACGAAACATATTTAAATGGATAGCGCTTCAGTAGTCAACGAAATTAACAGTCGCGCCATACAAGGACAGAGAAAAAAAGAATTTAAGCAAGAGAGTGAGAGAGAGAGGGCGCGAGGGGGATGTAGCAGCAGGCAAAAGAGTTAAGAATAGCGTTAATTGATTTTAATGTTTTTTAAATTTTTTTTCTTGAATAAAGTTATGGCTATTCAGAGAACAGTTGGCTACAGTCTATTAGTATTTAGAAAGATTTTTTAAACAAAAATATTTATGAGATATACATATATATATATATATGAACGTATCAGTTACAGCAGCTTGTATTCAAATATTTTCTAAATGCACATAAAAAATTTTTATATCTATTAAAAAAAAAAAAGATTTATGAATTTCAAATCAGTGATTATTACATTATTGGGTTACGCTAGCCAGATTTATGCTGTGAATGAAATTGAGCATTTCTTCTAAACTAAAAAAAAATTTTATAAAATGGAAAGCATAAATGAAAACCCGATATAAAATGATCAAAATGAAAATATAAAATATTTTCATTTCGAAATTTCAATTTACTTTATTACCTCTTAAAATGTTGAAAGTATCACGTATCAAATAATAAATGTGAAAATAAACTGCTGATTGCTGAAAGGAATTATAGAGGAATAATGAAAAGAGAGTATTTCATTCTAAAATTTCCAATTTGCTTTTAGTAAATAATTTTCACGAATAATTAATAAATATTTACCATTCATTCGCCACCCAAAATGTAATCAATTCAAAAGGAATATTCAAATATATACACTGCTGTATTTGTTACATCGAAAATTCCACTCCAAAATAGCTCAGAGAGAATAAAATCCATCGCATTTGCCTCTGCTGTATTTGTGAGCTATTGTGTGGCCGGAATGAAGCTGGAAACGTTGCTTTTCAGGCATTCTTGGTGCAATCGTAAATAGTTTGCGCCTGAAATGTTTGCCTGCAAACAGCTTTAAAGCTGCCTCCAGAACACATTGAGAATCATGTTCCATTATGTACTTTTCAGTAAATAAATATTTTTCTAAAATTTTTTTTTATTAATATATTTTTTATTAATACATACATATATTTGTCGAGGCGTAATTAGTAAACGACACTCTAGTAGAGCATATTTGACAATTGGTGAATGCGCTTTGCTCCGTTATTCGTCAGATGGTCAGCGTAGTTCGATGCAAATATGCAGAAATGTTGCGAAAGGTTCTAAGTGGCATACGTGACCAAATAAGGTTTGAAGGAGGCTTGAAGAAAAAGTTACATAGGAGATAATTGTTGTGCGTGCAATCATGAGTCACTGAGAGAGAAAGAGATCGCTGTATATCCTATTACAATGGTATAAGTGTGAGCGATGTGGTATTGATGCTGAAGGCATTAATGATTAGACAGTGAAAGTGAACGGAGTGCTCAAGATTATTCGCCATACGCAATTATAAAAGTAATAATATCAGCCGGCCAAACGAATACTAGCATCAACCCTGACATATTTATGAAATTATATGGTTTTTTATTTGATTAATGTATCGAATGTTCTCTTGAATTTAATAGAATATTATTCATAATTCCGTTAAGTTTTAAACAAATTTTTTATATATTGTATATATTGTATATAAAAAAGCGTCCCACTTACTTATTTCTTAAAATATCATAGAACTGCTTTAGAAAAGAATCACATTTAATACTATAAATACAATGAAAAAGAAAATAAATGACATTTTTAATAAATCATCAATATAAATATAATGTTATTTTATTTATAAATACAATTTTGAACTGTATCATATTTATTTTATAGATAGAGCAAGCTCACTAATCTTTTTGTTTAGCAAGCAGAGCTATGCGAGTCGCTTGCTTTCTGCTCTGTTGTATGTTGCATTAGCCCTCGGGCCATTGCAATTAGTAAGTATGCTTAATTTTGATTTCGGGCAGACACTCGGCATGTCTTTGCTGCCCACACCGAGTGCAGCGCGCTGCTTGCTTTGCCGCTGGAAGCCTTTTGACGGAAGCGGATGCTGTCAGGCGCGAAGCCGATGTCGATGCTGATGCTGATGCTGATGCTGATGCCGATGCCGATGCCGATGCCGATGCCCAGTTTTATTGACGAGTCTCCCTGGACCATATTGTTTGTATATCAAATTGGCAGCGCGCTTAGCACATCCGCCAGCGCGAAACGAGCCGATAGAGAGATGTAGATGTAGATGTGAATGTGGATGGGGTTGAGGATGTGATTGTCGATCCAGTGTGTGCTGCATGCAACGCGCTTGCGGACCAATAATTGATTGCCTTACCGTTAGGCAGCTGCTCAAAATGCGCAAGTGGCAGCAGGTGAGCGAGCCAATCTCCCAAACCCGACCGCCAGCCACTTTGCACAGATGAGATTTTCAATTTGACTAGGGCCGCCCGAATGTTTGCGTATTAAATTTGCATGGAAATCTGTCTATATTGACCGAGAATGGCCAATGCAAATGTTTGCCAGGCCAAATGAATGGCCGAGAACGAAGAGACAGCGGCTGCTGGTGCTTCTGCTACTGCTGCGGCTGCTGCTGCTGCTGTTGATGTCGATGTTGATGCTGCCGTTGGTCAGTCAACGGCCAGGGGGCATTGCACCCGGCGATGGCATCGGCGTTGCTGTTTGGGCATTTTTAATACGCGTTTCCATTTGCGTTTGCCAAATGTTATCAGTGCAACGACAGCGGCTTGCGCCACAGCAACAAGCCCAACGCCAAATGCTGAGCGCCCAGTCTCCTGTCCCAGTCCAATCCCATTGCCAGCCGCAGTCCAATGCCCCCAGTGGTCCACAGCGATTGTTGTTATCGATGGGCCTACGCTATCAGCTGGGTACAGTTGCGCCCAATGCCCAGGCCTGTGCATGCAGTCGGACTCAGACTCGTGTCCGTAATTGTGACTGTGCTCTGCACTTAGACTGAATGCAAAAACAAACATTTTACTTGAGTAACATTTGTTGTACGTTCAACTATTCTTTTTCCCTCTTTTTTTTTTTTTTTTGTCGCAGCACAAATAGTCGGACGATTCGCTTGCGCAGTTGATAAAATGCCTGCTGATGGACGTGTCTGGTTAGACGTGGACACATATGGCCAGTGGACAGTGTAATGCCATCATGCCATCAAGCAGCAGACTGTGCACAAACAGTTTCAAATTAATTATTTGCAAGTGTTAATTTAAATGAAGTCATTAAGACGCAGCCAATATGGCTGCACAGAAGGCAAACTTGGCCAGTTGATGAGCCCTTGATTGTCGTTGAGTCAGCCTTGGCCTTAGCTGAAGTCAATGAATGATATTCGACACAATATTATTATCATATTTGTTGCTCTAACTGAGCATGCTTAACAATTAAATTCCATTTTAGCTACCAAATTCCAAAATGTTCATTTAGATTCGAGTTACACCCGCACACTGCATTTACACTTTTCCATAACACTTTCATACGATTTTGTACGAGTTGAGCTAAACAAGAAACGTCCGACCAACAAACATTGATAGATCAAAATTCCAAATTGATTAACAATGTTAATATCACGCTTGCGTAACGAGGTGACAAGCTTTTGTTCAACAGAACTGAAGAACTGGACACGTGAGACAAAGCGTCTGGAGAGTCTGGGACGAGGTCTAATTGGCCTTTTAGCTAAACTGCCAATGCGTGATGCAAGTGCTTCAATATCTAATCTCTCCCTTTCTATATAAATTCATATCTTCATTCGCAGAACTCTCAGCCAGACTTTGTGTGGCTCTTCGCAAGTGCACCGACTGATTTGTGAGACTTATGAAGTGCATCGAAACGAATATATTGACTGATATGCCCCCCGCCAAATGGATGCTAGGGAAGCATTTAAGACAGGCAACGATTGGACCCACTGCCTTTGCGTAATGTAAGCGCTGAATATAGTCTATCTTACACAAAAAAAAAAAAAGAAAAAGATTAATTCTATATATAACTCTGATTGCAGAACCCTCTGCTGGTGCATGTGACGTGGATCTGTGTATGCATTTACGTCCGGGGGCATAAAGTCGCGTTATGTAAATTGTGAATGCTGTTTGACAAGCACAAATGGCCAAATATGAAATTGTTTCTGTTTTCGTGTTGATTATATGATAAGATTGCAATTCCTCAACATTCGGGCAAACAAACATGAGCGTGTTGCCTAAGCAACACTAAATGACTAAATCTGTAAGCAGGCATGATGCATACTTAATTATGGATGGTTACGCTTTTGAAAAGTCATCTGGGAGTCCATAAAGTACAATTATATATGTATATATGTATTAATATATTAATTGATGTACATCAGCTCATCAGTCATCAGTCTGATTTTATAAGTTTCTAAATTTTGTAAATATATTCAGTTTGTTTAAAAAAAAAAAAGGAGCAATAAAACTTTGCAGTCTATTTCCAATGCAATACAATATTCTATTTAATTTATAATTTATTTCAATGAAAGCTGGGACTAAGAGATCATAAAATGCCCATTGAATCAAAGAGAATATAATATTCGATATGCTCGAATTCGATGTTCTCAATGATTGTGGCATGTGAAGAGGTTCTCTTGCGTTATCATCGAACGTGTCTAATGATCTTCGGACTTGTTGCAGCTGAATGCGAGTAAACAATAGAAAATGCCTGGAGGTTGCTTTTACTTCCTAGTTGACCCCAGAACATGAACCCCACCACGTGCTTATCAATATCGCGGCTCATTGTTCGTGACACATTTGCCAATTACGAGCGACACTTGTGCATTAGCACAATTTTTATTAATTTCGTTTTATTTCTATTTATTTAAATTGATGACTTAATGGCAAACTGAATTGAATTCATTGTTGTCACAGTTTTAATCATTAAGCAAAGCCAACAATGTGAAATTATAGCAACAACGCACTATCCAGGGACCAGAATGCAGCCCACACTCTGATAAGAGCATTCCCTGACTGAGCCAACAACAACAATAGCTACGATTGAATGGCGCAAACGTATTCATTGGCCAAAATGAAAGCCCTTGGAAAGCAGCACCGGACAAGGCCTATAAAACCCATAATAATAAAATAAAAAAAAATCATAAATGAAAACAAAAACGAATGCCCAATGAAACAAAACAAAACAAACAAGCGAACAATAAATCAACAATGAAATTTGTTTTCGGTAAATGCATCAAATGCAATTGGCTTAATTTTGCGTTATATACGATATCATATTTTGTGGCAAAAGCGACCGATACCAACACACACACACACACACACACACACACTCACACGCACAGTAATTTATTTGTGAATGGGTTATTTATGCCAAAAAGCCAACACTGCACTACATGATTCAGTCGCATTGAAATTCGCAAGGGAAAAACGTTGAGCTAATTTTATAATATTCGAAATAAATAATTAATTGTAAATACATGTTTAAATTACAAATAAAAACAAAAATTCAAATATTTAATATTACAAAAAGTTGAAAAAAAAAATAAAAAATTACTAATAAATAAATAAAAAAATAAAAACAAATTAAAAAAAATAAAAACAAAATAAAATTAATACATTTTAAGAAAATAAATAAATAAAAATAAATAAATAAATGAATACAAAATAAAAAATTTAATATAAATAAAATATAATAATAAATTAATAAAAATAAATCTTAAGAAAATAATTAAATAAACAAATAATAAATTAAAATTCAAAAAATAATAAAAATAAAAATAAATAAAAATTAAATTTTTGGTAGAAGTGCTGAAGAATAGCTCGAAATCAATTAATCAGCTTAACATAAACAATTAAATGTGTTTAATTAGAATAGTTTAAACAGGTTAAACTAGGAGCATCAAAAATAAATTAAAAAGTCCTAATTGAAGGAAAACACATGGACACATAAAACGCATGAAATTGTAAGAATCAACTTTGAATTCTTCATTTTAGAAAAATCCAATCAGTTGCAAATATAGTCAATAATAGTAGATTTTATTTAAAACAAATATTCTTTTCAAATCTCCCAAGTGCTGGCCACAAATTAATGCTGAGCAGTGTAATTCTCATTTCTAAATTTAACATTAAAACCGCACAATTTCGCGATGAGCAATTAAATATTGTGTGTTCGTGTTTTGAGTGCGAATCGAGGTGGTGTTGGGGCTAACCATACGCAAAACCAAATCAATTTGATGACCAAAACCCACAGCCCACAGCCTACAGCCCACAGCTCGCAGTGCCAGAGCGCAGAGTCCATGCAAATGCAGCAGCATAAATCAAGCAGAGCTCAGCAGAGCCCTGTTGCTGATTACCCGTCCTCAGTCGGAGCGAAAAGAGTTAACCCCCAACAGAAACAACAAGAGCTCAGGGCACGTTGGCGTTGACGGGCGATTGGACAAGAGAAAGACTGGACTGAAGGGTGCAATTCAATTACATGTTTGTGGCAAGCCGCAATGCTCAATAATGCAGTTAATATTGACGGTCAGGCGAGGCAGCTAAGGGCAGCCTGGTGGGTGTTGGGTGGGTGGGTTTGTTTGGCTAAACTGTATCAGCCATGGAGTTGGCAAGTTTGACAAGGTTGATGAAATACTTCGACCTCTGTCTCAGTCCGCCTTTGCCTGTCTGTCCGTCTGTCTGTGTGGCTGTCTGTCTGTCTGTCTGCCACACGGTCTGCTGCATCTAATTCAATTTTCAAAACCCAAAATTCTGTTGACCAAACTGCGATGATGCGTTAGCCGGAAGGGGTTGCTTCAAGCAGGCAACAGTGGGCGGTTCGCTCTCTCGACCAAAGTGTTTATAAGTTTTTAGCCAATGTTATTATTGTTGCCGTTGCCGTTGTTGCTGTTGTTGTTGTTGTTTGTGCTGCTGTGGCTGCTGTGGCTTTGCCTGTGTCCATGTTGTGGTTCGAAATGGAATTTTGTTAGCTAATTGAATTTTAGTTGCAACTCATTTGCCATGCACAAGCCGAGCCAAATGCCACGCAGAGGCAGGCAGTCCGGCAGGCAGGCAGGCAGAGAGCCAGTCAGGCGGCAGCGGGCTGCGATGGGGTTTGGCTTTTGGCCATTTAATTGCTGTTTTAATTTTAACAGCAACAACAGCAGACAGTCAAGAGCTTCGCGACGTTGTTGTTGTTGTTGTTATTGTGAAGGTAGCACCGAAAAAGAAACAACATTTAAAATCGCATAAAGTTGATTAATGCAAAACCAAAAACCAAAATAACAGAAAACACCCAAGGGGCAATTGCAAAAAACCTGATACAACACCTTGCAGATGCGAACCGGGAACAACAACAAGAAATATAACGTCAACAACAACAACAACAACAAGGCTCAAACTCAAAATTCACAACTGTTGCATTCTCAGCGCAAAACGAATGGCTGATTGAAACTTTCTATAAATTTCATCTTGAATGGGTTTGTGGCTTCTATTTCACTATAGACCCTGAAATTGATATTCTTTAACAGAAAATCTTTTGGAATGGTATAAAACCCTTGGAATGGCCAGGCAGCTGAGCACCTATACAAAATGAACAAGGATATTTTTTTGTTTTCATTTATTACATAGCTAAAATATATCATATGAAATTTATAAAATGAAATAATTCATTATATATGTATAATTGTTTTTAGATTTTCAAATTTTAAGATAGATAGATATATTTGCTTTTAATGATGAATAAATAAGAAAACTAAAGGCACTTATCTTTATTAATTATAAATAAAGTTTGAAACCCTTATTTACAAATAATTCACTTACAACATATTGTGGCAAAGTCTTGCGAAATACTCTCAATAATATAAATAATTTGTGTATATTACAATTACTTGAGAATATTTTTAAATAATTTTTTTTTTTTTAATTCTAGATTTGGCATAGCAGCTCGTACAATAAACTATACTCCACCTATTTTTACATTTCGGAATTGTTCTTTGCGTAGCCGAGGGAAAAAATTGATTTAAATAAGCGTGACATGCGCATGACTTCTGCATTCGGCGCGCGCCGCCAAAAATCGAAAGCAAAATCCGTACGACGTGACGTTCGAACTAAGGAAAAATGGCTCGACCCTACCGCGCACAATCAACACAAGCTAACACACGCACACACACACCCACACCCACACACCCACACACCCACACACACACTCGCTCAGTTACACACACATAGAGCAAGTCAGTCATCAAAGCTTGGTTTGGGCTTTCGGCTGTATAGCATATAGCGTTCTCCCGTACGAGTATCGTGTGATTATTTTGCTTTTATTAAGCCTTTGATAGTGGGGTATATGGGTTTTAAGGTAACGCAACTGCAACTGCAATAAATCATACAAGTTCATATATATTATTAATCCGTATGATTCATGCTCATCATTGTCTATTGATCTGCGAGATAGAACAGATCAATCTGAATAAGTTTGCTGTTAGTTGCAGGGTATTTTATATTCGATCCTTCGTCAACATTATACCCTTGATTTTATTTAGTTTATTTTTCTTTTTTTTTATATATGTATATATATTTATTTTTATTTATTTTTTTTTTTTGGACTCGCGCTGTGCGAATGATTCATGCTGTGATTTCCTGCACAGCCTCAAAACGTGGCCTGAGCTCTGGCTTTGGCCAACTACTAACAGCAACTGAGTTGACGTGACTATGACATGACGCGGTTGATGTTGTTGTTGTCGTGGTTGTTGTTGCTCGCTTGGGCATTATTATGTGCAATTGCCCGTTTGCTGTTGCTGTTTCTGGTCGTTCTAGTTGATATTGCTGATTGCCATTGTCTGCCGAAAAAGCAGCAGAAAAATAAATGTACAAAAACGCAGCACAGCTTCGTCCGCTTTCAGCAGCAGCAATCGCTCCGTCTACGTCTCTGTTTGATTGTGTTGCTCGCTTTGATTGAAGCCTTTCACTCCATGCAAGGCAATTGTCGTTACTCTGTGCAGCAGTTGTGTTTGTTGTTGCTGCTGCTGCTGTCTGCTTTTAGTTTTGTAGTTTTATTATTGAAATTACCAGCAGCAACCCGCAGCAGCAGCAGCAGCATCAGCAGCAGCATCTGAAACAACAGCATCAGCTCTTTAGCTACTAAACATAACTTAACGTCTATGAAACAATTAACGAAGTGCACCAGCAACAACAACCACAATGTCTGAAATTGATGTCAATATAATGGCAAAATAATGGCCTAGCTACTCTGTCCGCTAGCCTCGGATCTCTTAAGACTATTGATGACGCTGATTGGGAACTGGCAGCAACACGTTGCGGCTGCGGCTGCTGTTGCTGTTGCTGTTGCTTTGTCGTTTCAAAATGATTGCAACGAATTACACACAACAGCTTTAGCTGCAACTCCAGCCCCAGCTTTAGCTCGAGTAACTGCAACCTTTCATAAAAACAATGCCAAGCTGACAACGAATCAATGTAACTACCACGCTGTGGTGCATCGAGCTCCAAAGCAGCAGTTAGCAGCACTAGCAAAAAGAATAAAAAAAACACAGACGGCGCATTAAGCATGCATCCTGTCTGTGCCAAGGTTGCTGCTGGCTGCTGGCTGCTGGCTCTGCCATAGTCAGAGACAGAGTCGTTGCCACAGCCATAGCCATAGCCTGCATGGCCTAGCCACCAACGCCGACGCGAAGAAGCAGGTGTTACCAACAATTACTTTGCACACGGCTGGCTGGCTGGCTGGCTGGCTGACTGACTGGCTGCTCCCTCACAGATGAAGACAAAAAGCAATGTTGGCTATGTTGTTGCTGCAACGCCAGTTGTTTACAACTACAACTAGACGATGTCGACGCTGACTTCCATAGGCAGGCAGGCAGGTCGGCAGGCCGGCAGGCAAGCAGGCTGTTGCAGAGACTACATCTCTGGCGGATGCTGGCACATATTAAGCGCAAACTATTAAAAATAAATCATGACACAGTATCAAGATCAGCAACGTAGCAGCCAAGCAACATGAGTCTCGGCTGGGCTCGCTTTTTCTGTTGCTTCTGTGACATGAAAAAAGGCAGAAAACAAAACAAGAATAAAGAACAAGCGCCGTGTGGCGCTTTGCATGTAGCCAACTGACCAGACAAGCCGAGCAGTAGGAGTTGCCAATAATGTCATTGTGTTGCAATTGCAACTGCCATGCTCGACCTGCAGCAGCAGCAACAACAACAGAAACTGTGTGGAAAAGTTGTTAAGGACAAACAAAGGGACAAATGATTGCAACTTGCGGGCAACATGTGGCCCTGCACTATCTGGAGAGTCGACATTGTATCAGCAGCATGTTGCTTCCGAACTAGTTGCTCTTGTTAAAGGATGTTGGCGGCATAGCAAAGTTTATAGATCTGAAACCTAGCAGCAACAGTTGCTCATTATGAGTGGCTGCTGTTTTCTAATGGCCAGCATAGCCGGATATTAGTGTCACATTTAACAGTTTTGGCTGCCAGCAACATGTTGCTGCTGCATATCCGGCTGGCCGCAACAGCAACAGCAACAACAGAAAGGTAACAGCGGCAACAGCAACGACGGCATTTAACTGCCAAATCAGCGTTACTTATTGCCGATACGAAGCATGTTGCGAGCCACAACAATTGGTAATAGTTGCAGCCGTTCAACATCAACATGCAACAGGCTGCTACCGTCGTGCCTTGCACATTTTCAGCTGGACACAACAAAGAATTTATGGTTTCCCTATTACGGCTTTGACATGTATTGGTAGAATTATTTTTAGATTTATTGATTACGCGCGCTCGTCGCGTTCCAGCCGAAGGCAGAGCCAATTGTTGCTGTTGTTGTTGCTGTTGCGGCTACCGTTGAGGTTGCTGGTTGAGGCTGTAATCGCTTGGCTCTATTAAAAACAACAAAACGTTTAGGCCTTGTGGCGCTCTCGACGGATGTGTGGGCCGCTTCAGCACACAGTTACTGTGTACCACTGAACACCACATCAACATCAACATCAACATTATTTTAGGACTTCATGTTGTTGTTGTTGTTGTTGTGAATGTCCAGGCCGATGCGTGGCTGCTACAAGGCACCTACTCCAGTGCTGGCTGTCAGTCATTTAGTATGGTCAAGTGTTGCCGTGCAAGGGCATTGCAAGGAGGCCAGGAGCTGCTCGTGGAAGACCGGTCTAGCCAGTGAAACAAGCAAATTTGTAATGGGCGAGAGCATTGATAAGCAGCAAAAGATCTTACATTAGCCAGGAACAGTTAGTGTCCAACAAAGAGCTTTACAAAGTTTTACGATCTCAATTAAATGTCAAATGAAATGCCAGAAAATTGCTATTTATGCGACAGGCCGCGGCCACAGACAGACTGACAGCAAATCCCAAAGCGAACCGACACAATCAACGATAATTTCTAGGCAAATAAAATCAAATACGAATCCACTGTGCAGCAGACGAGACTTTGAACTGGGGAGGGAAGTGCATTGAAGAGAGAGAGAGAGAGAGGGGGGTCCTACGGGTATACGGGTGCCGGTTACCCCTACTTTGGATCGCCACGTTTAATATCACATTTTGATCATGACAATTTCTTTGCAATGTTTATGCAACTGGCTGCGTTCAATTGACAATCGTCGTCGCGAGGGAACGACAGCGCTGAAATTCGATATTTATGCAGCAGGTTTTGCATTTTATACTTATCAAAATTGCTGAGGCCATATTAAGTTTCACACAGGTTGCATGCGGGCAACTGCGAAATGCACAAAATGCATGACAATTAAACGATTGCCGACAAACAGTTGAGCGGACCAAGAGTCGGCGGGATGGACTGACAGACCGGCTGGACGGCCAAGCTTGGGTCAATCCTTAAACTGTTTGCTCCAGCACGATGTGCCCAGCATTCCCAACTCTTCTCCTCTCTATCCATCTATCAATAGAGCCAACGCTTTCTCTCCCTCTCTCTTTCTTTGTGTGTTGCTCTTCTTTGTGGAATTATTGGCAAAACAAAAGGCAGCCCCGTTGCCTGCTGCTGTTGGGGTGTGTCCGAGACACACAATGTTAACTTTACAATTCAATTGAAAGTTATTCAACTCACGAACTACTTAAGATCCGCGCGTTGCAAAAAGAAGCGACCCGACTCTGGGAAAAGCTAATGCAACACAACAACAACAACAGCAGCAGCAACTGCAGCAACTGCAGCAACAGCAGCAGCGAGCATATTGCACACGTACAACGTCTATTGCTGCTGTTGGTTGCAGCTGTAGCCTACGGCAGCAACTGTTGCCGTTGCAGTAGCAGCCGGCCAGTCAGCCAGTATCTGTGTTGATCATTTGTAAAGCGCTCTACGACAGATATGTCGTTGGAGCAACAAGCGCACAAAGTCAAACTGTATTTGGAAAGTCGAATCTCCAATTCGCTATCTGAACATATTAGAGCAGAAACTATGTACAATAAAATTAACTGGAAGAAAGCCCAATGCTGCAATTAGTATTGAATTCAAGTATTTTAATAGCTGACATATCTTAAATTGAAATGACCAAAATATGGAGATTTAGTTAAATAGAGCATAGAAATATGTGATCAAATTGATAATAGATAAATTGATATATAGATGAAAGTAAATAATAGATTCAAGATTTGTCATTTAATTTGATATGATATTTGATGATACATTCTATATTCTATAATAGTTTGACTAAGATCTCGGCAGCTCTGTAGATATAGATATATAGATATATTATAGATTAAATTAAACTATATGATGTATTTGAATATAAACTTTAGTTCAAATATCTATTTGAATCAACAATGTAGACTAACCAACACTTCAACATAGCTAATATAGCTCTAGTGTATAGAGTATATTTAAGCCAGCAGCGATCGCGACGACGCCAGCTACATGACAATCGATTTGTGCTGCTCTGTATGCGATTGTTACAGCTACTAACGTGCCAATGCAAAGGTTCAAAAGGGCTTCAAATGCTTGCATTCGCACAGAAGCGGACACATGTGCGATAGACCAGGGGGAAAAAAAGCTAAAAAAAAGCTGTAGCTGTAGAGAAATCGCTCTGATCTTTAAGCTGGCCCTCTTTGCTCTCTGCTGCTGTTGCTGTTGCTGTTGCTGTCCATCAGATGCATTTGAAATTTTTACAGATACTTAAAAGCAGTCAAAACACAACCCAACTAGGAAATGGCAGCAACATCTAGCAAGGAATTTAGTTGCAACAGCAGCAGCAACTGCAACTAAGAGACAAACAAACAAATATATGGATAGCACTGGCAGGTCTGCAGTTCTTTTTTTTTTTTTTTGTTTTTTTACAGTTGCTGTAGCGAAATGTCATTGTATGATAATGAGCAGCTCGACCAAGTCCAAGTCAGTTGCAGCTGAATGAATGATAAAATATACTTTAAATGGTCGTTTCGACTGTTGTCTGTCTCAGCTAGCGGTTTCTCTGCCAGATAGAAGCCATTTTAACTGGTTCACATCATTTTGCAAAGTAGCTCACACAGGCTTCGTCTACGACTGCGACTCCGACTGCGACTCCGACTCAGAGTATGACTCTGAATCAGTCGTAGTCTTACAGATTGTCAGCTCAAGATGCCGTAGATCTCTGTTTTTGTTTGTCAAACGTTTTGGGGTTAGGCAAAGTTCGTTTGGGTCGATCTCGCCGTTGCACTGACGTTTACCCCGATGCGGCGCGTGTTGCGCATGCTCAAGTAGCTCAGCAACTGCAACAGCAACTGGGACTGTGACTCCGACTGAGAGTTGAACTGTGGCCTGCCTTTGTAGGCTATCGCTGCTAAGTAGCTCTGTTCAGGGACTAGTACATAATTTGGCAGCAGCAGCAGCAGCACCAGTTGGCAGAAGTGAGTGATTGGCGTTGGCAAGCTAACCTAACGAAGAATGGCATCGTTTGTTTGCAGTTAGCAACATGGCTAGAAATCAAATGATCTTGCGCACAGATTGAGTTGCTTTAGGACCTAAGTACTGTTGATTTAATTAAAAATACATAATTGGGCAGCCGAAATCTAGATGCAAAGTACAGCCAAGTGAAGGGCTGTCATAGCTGAAGTACTCTGCCCTATTTACGGAGCTTGATCTACAACTCACTATAAGAGGAATCATTTCAAGTTGACTTCACTTTATTTGTCAGGTTCTTATCATAGTATATTTATGGTACACTTGGCTAACGGTTGCAGAGATCAAAGCTTGGACCGCCAACTCCCGGTTAGAGTCTTCGGTTAATAGAAACACCTGTGTACATAAATTAAACGCACCACCAAGTGCCGCCCAGAAAAATTCTAATTTGCAGTCGACCGAGCGCCTCACACACACACACTGGAAACACATGCATTCCGTGTACTATATACACTATACAAGAAGAGGAAGAGCTTTAGCTATTTTCGTTGCTTTAGAAGTTGAATGAGATTTTCAGAAAGTGAATCCCATTCGATTTAGATTTTTTATTTGATTCGAGTATTTTGTTTTGTGGAATAAGTGTTCAATAAATTTGATTAAAATTAACTTTTGTTTATTTTAACTTTCTGATAAGAGTTGCATTATAGAGAATTCAAGCTTCGCTTCATCATTAGCCTAGCCCTTTATTTTATTTTATTTTTATTTATATTATACCTCTTGTATGGCTTTTTGTGTTACTAACTCAAAGCGCGCTTACGTCCGCAGCCAAGTACTCACAAAATAGTTGGTGCGACTGGGTTAGAAAATAGGAGTGGGGTTGCGTTTGGGAAAGGGAACGGGAAACGAAAGGGAATGGGTAAGGGGCTGGGGTATAGGAATGGGCATGGGATTGTGGAGCGGGTTACGTGTAACGGGCCGTGGCTGGTTAGTTTTGTATGAAAATTGAATTCTAAACAGGTCTCGCCCGCCAACGCCTAGTCTGCCCCCTCGGCACATACACCTTCTGCACTATCGCTTATTGTGCGCTGAAGCACGCACACCAACACCAACACAAACAGCAAGAGCAACAGCAACAGCAGCAGCAATAGGAACAGCAACAGCTACAACATTGGCAGCAGCAGCAACACTCGACACACAGTCGTACATTTGGCGTTATAAAGTAGCAGCGTGACCGAATCAGATAAGAAAGTTGACACATTTTCACCATATATTTTGACATTTGACATTCCGCATTAGACGCGGGCCGCTGGTCAGCAGCGCTGGCCACCCGCTGCTCGCCCCTAACCCACACACGGCTGTGGGCATGACGTGAACGCTTTTGCTGCTTCGCTTGGGATTTCGCATGTTGCGAGAACGCCGCGAACCTGCCGAGGGTTGACCGGACGACCCCAGACTTTGGCTCTGGCTCTAGCGCTGTCCATGGGCCAAAGCCGCACTCACCCGCTGTGAGCTGTTAAGGTTACTGAACCTACAATTAAACACGCAGAACGCCCACGACAGCAGCGCGCACAAAGTTCAAATGCGGGACCTACTCGAAAGATCCCAAAGTGCCCCAATCCCAGCGCCCTAATGAATTTTACAAATTATATTTTGTTTTTATTTGTTGATTTTGCGCCTAATTGCTGACAAATATTACAGTTGTTGTTGCTGCTGCTATTCTCCACTTCAGCCAGTGTCATTTTATGGGCAATAAAAAATTATTGAAACGCGCATCGCTTCCAGTCAATGTCAATGACATGTGTAAATATCTATGCATATGTGTATGTGTGTTTTATTAGGGTCTCGAAAGGCTTTACTGTCGCCCTGCAGTACCATATATGAGCCCCGAGTCGTCTTTGTGTTATCAGCCAAAGTTGGCAATTGAAAATTTGACTGGTGTGTCATCGTTAAAATGCTTCAGTCTGCTTTATGAATCACAAAACAATGTACTCGCTTTTGAAGCTGCAATAAACTTTATAATAAGTATAGAAAATTATTGTATAAGTTGGTGCAGGAAACTCTTTTCGAATCGAGTTGAAGAACAAGGAAGAACATCTGTCTTCACACGCCGAAAATAGAATAGCTCTATATACAAAGATCTCTGAAATTTATAAATCCCTAGATTTGTTTATTATCGAGAATGACTTAAAGTAGTTTTATTGAATAGTTTTAAGAATGGTTTGATATTGTTGTAATGAATGCATGATGGTTCTTAGCATTTCTTTTTTTCTCATTCTGTTTCTGAAGATCTAAGCAGTCATATTTTTGTACAGGTTCGTTGCTAGATCACAACGAATTACAATAACTAATGGGAATTCAAAGTCGAATACAAAATAAACTCCTACTGCGTATCCAACATACGAGTATTCATGTAAAAAATTTCAGCTCTATAGCTCTTGTATACCCTGAATTTCTATTTTTAATGGGCTCAGTGTATAAAAAAACATATGTTGGAAAAGAAAATTATAAATCATCACATAAACCTTCAGTCTAAACGTTTTGAAGGGAGAGTGGTGAGAAATGTATCATTTACCTGTGGAAAACTTAGTAGTATAGATGCCACATAAAGTCAATGGGGTTATTGCTTTACTCTACCCTACCTATTATAGCTATTAAATGATTATTAATTTTGTTTTTGTTTTTGCTATTATCGTGGTTAGTTAGTTAGTTGTAGTTCTTAAATATATATCAAGAATATATTAACAAAATTTAAAAAAAATATATATGAATTGGTTAATAAAACAAAAGTCACACTTTTGTAGACTGTTTAATATAATTTTCATGAATTTATTCGACATGATATGATTCGCAACAGAAAGAATGAATCAGACAGAGTTTTATATGGCTGATATGGTATACTATATAATATTTGTACAGTTCGACTCTTTAGTGTGCTAATAGCGTCATCGAATGACAGCGATTTATTTATTTTTGTTTTATTTATTTAGTTACTTTTTCTTTTAAGTTTTATAAACTAATTACTTTCCTATATAAAAAAGCCGTATATGAATATTTTGATTACTTTAATAGATACTTTTTAGAAACCACGAAAATACATCGGATGTGTTTAAAGCTTAAGATCGAAATTGAAATTTAGTATAAAGTCATCTAAAAAGCATTCATCTGTAATGAGATTGCTCAGCGCATCGGCAATTAAGTTGAGCTCGTAAAGCAATAATTCGATCTACTTGAATGCTTGTGCGCTTATCTTTCTCATTCACATTGGCACAGTGAGAGAAGAGTCTATATAGCATTATGCATAGAGCTTTTAAAGGGGTCAGCTGAGCGTCGCTGTCGGCGCTAATGGCGACGCCTTATTTATGTCGTCGACTGTCGACTGAGCTTGGTGGGTCAACGAGTGGCCCGGCCCGAGAATAACGATTATGGCAAGGCGCAGGGCGGTGGAGGAGGGAGCGATGAAAGCAGAGGCGGGCCAATGCGACACCAGCAACTGAGTGCCGCCTAATTGTTGGCTCGGGTTCTATTGCGTTGTGTGTGCCTCATGTGGCACTAATTTGTAAATTGTTGCCGTAATCGCAACATGCTTTGGTGCTTATTAATTTCCATGAGGGTGGCTTCCAAAGAAGTAGTCGACGTCGCGACTTTTGTCTCTTTAATTATGCTGATAATTGACTACGGCCAGCTGTCCGTTGTGCGTAGTGCGTGGTGTGGCCTAGCTGCAAGCAATAAGCAATAAGATTGAAAGATTTATGCCACAAAAGTCGATGGTGCTCCCATTCCCATTCCCATCCACTCATCCCTGCTCCAACTGCAGCCACGCATAACCAGCAATGACTCAAAATTATAACATTGCAAAATATGACAGCAAAAGGCGAGCCTCTCTTGCGCCCGGAACTGGGGCTCGAGCCAGCCACCAGGCACCAGGGCTGGGCCGACTACGACTACCATAACTCATGGCGTGCCGGCGAGCGGAAGTGCGTAGCCTGTTCATTAGAAATGCAAACGCACCTTATTCTGCTCGCTGCCGACGTCGTTGTTGCGTTCGAGTAGTTTACATGGCTATTGGAGTCGCAATTCTTTTCGTGGGGTAACAGTCCAATGACTGCCGTTGCCGTTGCCGTTGTCAACGCCCACAAATTACATGCTAAATATCTAAATACATCTGTGCGGCACTTTTGGTGGCCAATTGTTTGGTGTTGGCTGTCGACTTTCGGCCAGTTGGCTGCTGCTTGTTGGCATTTCAATCCTCGATTTCCTCAATGCAACTACAGCGAGAAGAACAGGCAACGGCTATGCAGCTACTGTTAATTGCATATTTGTCTAGGGTCCGCTCAACTGTTGCTGCTGCCAAGAGGCAACAGGCTGGGCCAAGCTCGGGGGCCTGGCAATCGCAGCAAACGCGTAGAAATTGCAAAACTAATTAGAGCCTTGGCCTGCAGTTGCTGCTGCTGCAGTTGCTGTTGCTGTTGCTGTTGCTGCCGACGCTAGCAATTGCTGGTTTTACACACAGCTGAGACTCCGACTGTGGCGACTGTGGCAATGGAAACTTGCCCAGTTGCCGCAAAATATTGCACGTTGAATAATTGCACTTCCGCTTGATAATGCATTGTTGGATTTTATAAATATTTTCCATGCTACCATGCCAGTTTAGCTGCTGCTGCTGCCGTTGCTGCTGCTGCTGCTGCTGCTGCTACTGTTGATTGCAAGCTGACCTCACAAGAGAACAGCTCTATGCTTGACAGGTGAAGATGTAGACGCAGGTGTGCACAGTGCAGAGCAGACCCTATCATTGAGTGGCAAGTGGAATAAGCACGATCTAAATCAAGTTGAGTCTAACAATTGCAGCAGAGATATAAAGATAAGTTACTTACCTTAAGCTCTTAGCATTCCAATATACTTCTGTTTGTTTTCCATTCACTTCAATTCGTAATTAAAGTTTCGATAGAGAGAGTTGCGAAAACCTTCTCATTAGCCACATTCATCATTTATGCAACAGTGCTGCGCGTGCCACGCCCACTCACCACACACATGTGGCACGCATCTAATTTTGCATAACGGGCCCGGAGTCAGAGTTGGAGTTGCATTTCTTGTCATTATCACGCTGCATGCAAATAAAGCACTGCGTGTGCCTTACTGTGTGCCGACCCCAAATGACTTCGTCGTCACGGTTCCATGTAATTTGTGGGCGTAACGCAATGGACACGCCCCTTGAGCTGTTTGCTTAGCCGCCAGCTGATGGAAAACTCTGAACTGTGAGCTCCAAGCTGCGAGCTGCGGCCTGCGAGCTGCATTCTGGTCAAGTGGTGCATATAACAGACGGAGTGGATAATGACAAACGACACGTACGTGCCAATAACCATTTGTATCTATTTGTCATGGCTGTACCCTAGCCCCGACCTCCTCCTGCTCCTACTCCTAGTCGAAACGCCCGTCCGAACGCTTCCCTGATCTCTCATCAGCCAACATAAACAACACTTTGATTTAATTAACGTTACATTGACCAATTTTGGGCGCGAGCTGTGCTACAAAATCGTTTAAGGAACAGAGAGCGAGTGAGAGAGACTCTATGAGAGAGAGTGAGGGAGAGGAGGAGCAGCTGTGGAGCTGTGGAGCTGCCACCAATGCAGTCATTACCATCATTAAGGCAATATCATTTCCAGGCCTCTACGGTCGCTTGGTATGGCGGGAGCACATTTCCCAGAAATGCATTAGCCCCGCTCCAATATGGTCTAATAATTCATGCCACATAATATAATTATGGTCCGGTGCGCAGCTAGCTCCATGGCAGACGGTATGGCACGGCACTGGCCATGGCCACAACTGGTCCACAGACTGAAAGGCAGCCAGGCAGCCATGCAGCCAGGCCGTAGCCGTAGCCAGAGCTACTGTATCTCAAATATGATTGATATCTGTGCGCTGCAGGCAACGCGCATTCATCTTCACTTAGTTATGTCAGTCATTTAAGGCAGCGGCCGGCAACGCGAAATGGAGCACATGTCTCGAAATGATGATGAAATGTGCACATTTTCTAGGAATTTTCAAGCAGCAAACGATCGAAACGCACTTTGTATTGCCAATGGAGCAGCAGCAGCAGCAGCAGCAGCAACAGATCTTGCTGAGACTTTACTCCGAGTTGGAGTTGGAGTCGGAGTCTTGAGACCGAGACTGGCCATCGCCAGCATTGACTATGCAACTCATTCCGTTTGCCCAACTTGGTCATCGTCAACGGGCCATAATGAGTCGCCGCGGAGGCAGTAGTTGCATTTGCAGCACGGCCACTAGCTGTTGCCTGTCTGTCAGCTGTTGACAGCCGTGGCATGTCAACATGCTAAAATGTAAAACATTCAGCGAAGCATTGATTAAAATTGTTTTCCTTTACAAATTAAATAAGTAAAGTGTTAGCATTTGCGAATATCACTAATGTAAGCGATATAAATATGGACTGAAACGAGCAATTTGATCGTTTAGAAAATGCTAACATCTAATCCATCCAATGATGGCAATTTATTACTACTAAATATTTTACAAACAATCATAAGTATATACAGTTCATTAAAGACCTTAAGCAGGCATTTATGTCTTAGTTTATTCACCTTAACGTTGAGACTAAAGTGTTGAGCACTGATCTGACTTCAATATCATTAAACGTCTTCAATCAATTTCTAACCCTCAACTAATCATATGCAGACATTTTTACTAATAATATTCCCATTACTCGTTGATGGTTAAACACTCTACTGGAAGATCTGCTCACTTAACAGTTCTCCGTACTTTTACTATGAATGAATTGAATAGTCGGAGGAGCCACCATTCTAGTTTCGTTGATTGGTTACAATTAGTGGATTGGCTGCAAATAACAAAATTATTTTCTTTTCGTTAATACCATAGGTAAAAAATTGCATTAATTTATGTTAAGTTTCTATAAAAGTTAATGCATTATAAGCAGAGAAAATATATTTAAGAATAAGGAAATAAATGCAAGTTCCTTTAGCAACAGCTAAATGGATAAATGTATAAATGGCTTACACAGGTGTATACTAAATACTCTAGTCTACCGTCGGCCTTCGCTTGCTTATGAACTATATTGTAAGAGGCGATTGCGTATGTGGCCAACAACATTTTGGCTGCAATCACGTGGCCATCTCTAGTCGCAACACTGAACTTTGCAGTCCATCTGTGTGACCGCAGGGCGCGTCTAGTGCGCCAACAAGTGCATATGCCAGAGCAGTCTGGCAGTAGCTGGCCTGGGCTGTGTTGCAAATATACTTGAAAAGTCAAATGATCCATTGCTAGCCGTTCGGCATTCGATGGCCATTCGATGGCTATTAATATGCACTCTAAGTGATGGGAATTACAGTAATTTTTGCACAGCAACGCTTTGATGGCTGGCTAGGCCGACTTTATAGCTACAGTGAGCTTTTGGCATAAGGCATCAGGCAGCAGGCAGCAGGCAGCAGCCGGCAGCCGGTAGCTGTGGTGGCAGTAATTGAAACCTCTTTAGTGTGGCTAAATGCCATGGCAGCGAGCGAGCAAGCGGTAAGCGTAGTGAGGGGGCGGGGCGGGGCGGGGCGGACAGACAGCATCGAACATCCTCATGCTCCGCTCAAGTGCGCTATGAGCCATAATTTTTGCATAGTTCTTGGCACGTTTTTGTTTCAGCTGGATCATGCTCGGCATGCTCGGCGACCAACCAAACTTGGTAGCTAGTTGTGGCATTTTGGCCCCCAGCCTTGAACATATTAGCCAAGCATTTTGTGTGGCCAGCCAGCAGCCTCCGACACCGACACCGTCTCCGACGCCGTCTCCATCTCCGTCGCATCCCATTGATCTGCAATGAATTATGCATGCCAAGATACGAATAGCCGAACAGTCGCGTTGTGAAATAATCGGATAGTGGGGGAGTTGCTTTGGCTGCTCGGGTGCGATTTATGGCGCGGCAGATGGCATGCAATGCATATATAATCATGATTATAATATATTATAAAGCAAATGTGTATATTACACGGCGCCTGAGCAAATTGCTGAGGATATTGCGGCAATGAGGAGCGGCTGTAATGGCTGCAGAAAGAGTGGAACGAGAACGACTGTTGGCAGCGGGAGGGTGGGTGGTGTTACTTGTTTGACTCGCAGCACCGTTATTTTGCAATTACAATGCAATTACAATGATAGGAAGTGAAGTGCATTTAAGCGTGCGCTGCACTACAACATCGACATCGACATCGACATCGACATAGCCATCGCCACCCACCTAACCATCCTTGGCATTGCACATCCGGTCGATTGGTTTGTCGGTCGGTCGGTTGGCTTAACTTTTACCAACTGTGGCTAGCAACAACGACAAATGCTGTTAACTTTTGTGTTTGATGCGTTAATACGTTAATAAAGTGTGTAAATTGCGGCCAGTGCTTATCGCCTGGCCACGAGAACGTGGCTGCCCCAAGGCTCAGCTAACCGAGCTAACCGAGCTAACCAAGCCGGCAGCCGGAATTAATAGAGCGTGTTAACAGTTATGCAAATGAAAAACATAATTAATATGATGGCCCACACATGCTAGCCGGGCCAAGTCCAAGTCTCACTTTGAGATTCATTTCAGCGATAATGTTTACTCTTTTTGGCTCGAGCTTGTTGTTTTTGCTGTTTGTTTGCTGCTTCGACTACTTTGGCTGATTGATGCTTGTTAGCTGATTGATTTGCGCTTTGTTTGCCGCTTGGACATGACCAGAACGGGACATCAATTAGTAATGCCTGGCAGACACAATTATGCATATTGAGTTTGAGTTCGTCTCGCACTTAACCAAGTGTCAAGCCTCCGAATCCAGAGTACGTGTAGAGAGTTGGCTTATATGGCAGATAGCACATCATTAATGGCAGCTCTTCTTAAGGAAAGCCTTCCTTACAGAGCGTGCAATTTCCTATGCTCTGCGAATTCATAAGTAACATATGATTCCATATCGCAACTGATTTCTCGATCTAAATTTATGACATCACTTTTCTAACTAATCGCCAACATCTGGAGTTGAAGAAACCTAAATAAGACACGATGAAAACTCGTTCGTTTCAAAGCAAGAGTCAGAACTCTTACTCCTGCTAAACACAATATATTACTTATTCACGGAGAAACTTAAGGGTTGAACAATTTAATATACTGTAGAGTGAATACTATGTATATGCTACTTATGCCCTTTCATTTCAAGTTAAACAATCACATTTGAAAGTCTCTATTGAGAGCTGGTATTAAGTAAAACCAATCTCGCGCTCCTAATTCCTACATCATTTTAATTGGAACACATGTCATCCAAGTTAATTTTAGCTGTCACAATAACTCATTCCGTTCCGAGCTTTCCCACAGACAGCTCATCAGCGGCAACATATTGGCATTTGCCCATTGCGAAATCCCCGCATGAACAAGAAGAAGCACAAGCTCAAGCTTGGAAAAAACCTTTACAAATTATTGCCAACGGCAGGCACACACAATCCAGTCCAACGACTTGGACAGACACGTCCAGAAAATTATATTTACACCACTTACATATGAAATTAGTTTGTATAACTGCAACAGCAGCTGGACAGTTGGACCGCTGTGGGACTGGACAGAGCAACTAACTGCATACAGCAGCATCAGGCAGACATTTGGTGGTTGGCTTCACGTTCTCTGTCCGCCGCATTGACTTATATAAATACATTAAGTCACAAATCACAATTTCCGATGCTTGAAATGCGCAAACGGAAGGCATACATTTTAAATGTGTGCACAGGCTTCTGCTCGGCAGGCTGACTGGACTCTGGCCCGGCCGTCGCATTGCCTGCGGGTAGCCGGCTGGCTATCGAGCCAATGCCAATCAATGGGGACCTGCCACGTCTGGCCACGTATGTATGATCAAAGTGGCTGGCCAGACGCGAACGCAACCGCGTTGTCGCATGTTTGTTGTCGCCAAGTGGCTCTAGCTATGGCTGAGGCTGTAACTTTGACTGTGACTGCAACTGTGGCTGTGGCTGTGGTTGTGGCTAGGAAAAGCCTCCCACCTGTAAAAGCAACGGCAGCTAGCCACTGTCAACCTGTCTGAGGCTGGTAGGCTGGTAGGCTCGCAGGCAGCCAGGTTCGCCGCCTTGCGTGAGATTGGATATCAATCTTTTTGCAATTTGGTATGCAATTTAAAATTCATGAAACACATTCCTTTGACTCAAAAGATGCAGGCAAATGTGTGAGCAGTGGGCTGCCTGACCGCCCCTATGCTGCCCATGCCCCAAGCCCCAAGCCCCAAGCCCCCACACACGCTGAGTGCACCATAGTCCTGTGCGCTGTGGCTCAAATTGCCGTTTGCATTATTTATTTGCCTCCATTGATGAGCCACTGCATGGCTGATGTCTACTCCTGTTGACGTGTCCACGCCATCCACTTGTCCATGGTCCGATGTGTGGTTAGTTCGCCATGTGCCAGCTAGCCAGCCTGCCTGCCCGCTTGCCTCCCTGCCTGCCAGAGTATATTGGCAACCGTTAGTTGTTTAAAATATTACAAACAAGTGGGCATAAAAAGTTTGCGTAGTATTCAAAATGAAATCCGCTGTCGCGCTGCCCACTCCAGGCACTCCATGCAGCAGGCACATCCTGCTGGTCAGCCCATTCCAATGTTCCGCTATTAGTTTAATGTTTTGTTTATTGTTAGCCATGGCCACCGCTGCGTCAATCCCTCAGCCGGGCAGTGCCGCGGCTCATGTTCGGTGGCTCTGAATGGCACTCCATGACCATTATGTTGAGTAGTTTCGCAAATATGTTTGTCTGCCCAGCCGGTCGGTCCACCAGGCAGACCATCATCTGGATGTCCAATGTCGATGTCGCTGCCGATGCTTCTGCTGATGCTGATGGGTATGCTCGATTGGTTAGGGCATGGTGGCAAGCGCTGGACACGGACTGTGGTAACAATTGAATAGCCCTCCAGCCGCTGCACTACGCTCATACCCAAAAGCTTATTTCGTTCAATTGCGTTTGTCAAACCGAAAAGCTTTTCAATGCCACTGCCAGAAGCAGGCCACGAAGAGAACGCGAATTTACGCTGGGGTTTATTTAAAAATTGATTTCGTAAAGAGTTTTAAAGGGAAAGCATAATGCAACACTTAACTATGAATGGATATTAAACGATGAAATACGATAATAAATACATTTTCAATTCTATAGATGGAAGTGTTATAGAGTATTCTGTAATCAAAAAAGCCTTATTAGTCTAGTCTGCAGAGTAATTATTATACAATTGAGTTTCCTTTTATACTAACAATAAACAACAAATATCAAGTATATATATATAGATAGAAATAATTTATTTTCTATTATCTGTAAAATGTATTCTTTGTAATCATCATCAAATTACTTTTATTCATTAAGCAATTCAATAGCTTCGTAAAATGTCAGATTTATTCAATGCTGAGCGCTATTCAGTCAAACCCAATTTGTACGCGAATATCTGATTTCAAACACATGAATTTTTAAATATATGTCGTATCGATGTGCAGTAGTATTAAAGAAACTGACAACTAGCGCTAATCGAGTGAGTTAGCATTTTAGTGACAATTAAAGGATGTATTGTCATTAGGAGAGAGATAGCTATAGCTATTGCTGAACTTGGTCTCCGATGTCGCTGAATGCGAGCGAGACGGCTATTTATGTCCTTCGCACAGAGTTGCTATGATATTGATGAACGAGAATGTGCGACTAGTTTGACAGCTGGGCAGAAGAGCTGAAAAAGGGCAATCAGTCAAAGACGGCTGAGTAAGAAAGAGCTTTGGTGATAGAAGTCGGCGACTGAGAGAACTCGTTATTACACACAACTGTAATGGAAGGCGAGAACAATCATTTCAATGCAACGATATAGATATTTTACATAACTCATTTGTACATTTAACATTAACATGTACATTTATAATATAATTGGCAATGTTATGTTGATTAATTAATTAATTCCTCTAAATATATTTTAGCATGGATAGTTCACTTCCTCTTTTAAGCACCTTTAAGTAATTTCTGAAATGGTTACATTTGCATAATCATTGTAAAATTTAATATTGATTCTCTGCCTAACTATAATTGTTTTAGTTTTTGCTGATTGCTGTCTTTGACTGGAAAGCTAATCGTAAACAGGTTCCATTATAAAATCACATATTGTCCTTAAGACATGCTTAGCTTGCCCGCACCCTAATCCATGTCTGCCAGATTCGTTTTTTATTGTGCGCTTTTATTTATCTATCAGAAAGATCTTTTGTTTGCTTTCTTGCTTTCGTTCAATAGTTGATGTGGCTTATGATTCGCTTGTTATTTATGAAGGCTGCTAATGCAAATTTAAACTTTGCCCATTAGGGATCCCCTCAGCGTACACATACAGTTAGCAATTTCGCCAATTTCACCTGCTTATTAGATTATATGCATTACACCCTCAAGCAGTGGGCATTAATCCGGCGAAACACGCCAACTCTAAGGGCCGGGGGCAGCGGAAGAATGTGAAGAGCCAAGACGATTGTTGCTGGCTGCCTAACATGTGAACGTTTAACGTTGCATGTTGCACACAGCACTAGACTAGCAGCAATAGCAATAACAACAATAACAAGAGGAACTGTTTCAACAACAATAAGTTGCAAACATTTCGCTTATCTATGAAGGCAGCCTTCAGCCTTCCCGGCTGCCGCCGACTGTCGACTGACGACGACTGGCTTGGAAGGAGGATGTGCTACACCCATGCAAAACTTGGCTAGTTTTCGACGGATTAAGCTGATTAATTTGTCGAGATAAGACTGCGACGCCTACCCTACGCTCACCTACCGGGGTCTTGGGGGCTAATCCATGCGGTTCGAAGGGTAAACAACAAATATGTAATGCCGTTAGCCGGCCTGGCCATATCACAAGTTTAGTGTAGGTAACAAAAAACTGAAGTTTCCTGTCTGCCAAGTTTTTTGGTTTGTTTCTCTCTCTCTCTCTCTCTTCGTTTCTCATTGAGGCACGACTTCTTCACGAGTTCTTTCTATCGCAGAGGTAAGTCAAAAAATTAACTGCTTCTTATGGCGCACATTTTTGTATAAAATTTCAAATTTGCTTAGCATCAAATTACGTGCATGTTGAGCAAGTCAACACAGAGAGAGAGAGAATGAGAGCAAGAGAGAGAGAGAGAGAAGGAGAGAAAGTGGGAAAGCAACTGGTTAAGAGTTAGGTAGAAGTGGGCGGCATAGGCGCCAATTAAAAACGGTTCAAATTACGCAGAAAATATCATAATTCCATGGAACTAACATGAGTTTAGGCCCAACCATGTTACCAGACTCGATTGTAATGCGATACTTTTTTGGGAATGACCGCCAGAGCAGCCGATCGGGCCCAGAGCTTCAAATGCCACGACATGCCAGGGAATGGGAAACCAAAGTCAGTCGAGTGCATGCGCTTTGTGTATAAACAGAAAAGAGAGAAACAAAATTAATAAGCCGCCGCCTTGGAGACTCCTCTCGATAGTCGATGGATCTAAGTCTGGCCTGGCCTGGTTTGTCTTGGCTTTGGGCTTAACTGGTCTGATCTAGGCTGAAGTCCACTTTACATGCAGTCAACATGTTTTGAGGCTGGTGCCGGGCGTCATTTACATGTCCGAATCGCCTTCCTCGTTGTCCGCATTCAGCACATACAACGTACAACATGTTTACATTTTTGCACTAATTTAATTTTCTGCCAATAGCCAAAGCTCTCAATGCTCTTGTTGTTGTTGCTGTTGCTGTTGCTGTTATGTGTTAGCTTAAATTGTTGTTGAGTTAATTTAAATTGGTATTTGATTATATTTGGCTCTTTGGTGAACGTTGCGCGTTCCGCCTGCCCGTTTATGGCCAACTCAATTAAGCGCAATCAACGGATTAGTAAGATTTTTGCATTCAATTGCATTATGAGGCTGGCCAAAGATTTTTGCAACTCGGCTGTTTTCGCATTCAAGCCAGAAACGCCCCCAAGGCGATACGGCCCAGACCAGCTGGAAGGGGCTGCCTGTGTCTGGCAACATGTTTTTGGCCCTGGCCCATTGCATGTCAAATGCAAATTAATTTTGGCACTTAAACAAAAGGATTTGACTTTTAATCCCTGGCTATAAATGGCATGTGTACACATATCTAGCACATACATTGCCTTCCTCACTTTCAGAGAGAGAGAGTGCGAGAGAGAGAGAGAGAGTCTATGCGTGTGCGGCTTAAGCCAAAATAATGAAATTTTCTTACACAGCAACACCTTTCTTTACACAGCTTGGCTTCCGTCTGGCACAGGCACCAATTTGAGCAGACTTAACATGGATACGCTATAAGCGAGGAAGAGTTGAAGCATTGTCAGAATATATTACCAAGAAACTGGGAGTTGCTTCTTGGTCATGACGGCTTTCAAGACTGCATGAAATTTGTTGTCAAAATGTGTTTCCAGAATGCATTTAATAATGGCCAGGTACACAACTTTAATCGTCATCTACTTTATTTAAAACAAGTATCTATTCGAACCTCTAGACCGTCGGGCTAGAAGATATTAGCATGCCCAGATATCGGGATACTGCATTGTATCTAAAGTATCTTCGGTACCGTAAATGTAAAATATCTTATTAGATGAGACATTTACAGATTTACTCAAGTCTCAAGTTTCTTCGATCTTATGATACTTACTCAACGCCTTCATCAACCTCTCCACTTCAACGATTGTCTGTGAATTGTGGAATGTCAAGCTAAACGTCTTAACTATTGCCCATATTTGCAAAGGAAAGTACTTAAAGTACTTAAGTTTTAATGTTATTTGTATTCCAAATATTTCTGTTAAATTAATAGGAATTTTAAGTGCTTGTCGATAAGATCTTTGCTATTTGAATTGAAAAGAGAGTAAGGAGTATCTGACTGGACGAGAGAATATACTCTTAATCTTTGTTATTATAATTGACATATGTATTGTTTATGGTTGATTAATCGCTTTAAAAAATTTACAATTAAGATACTGACAAAGCCAATTGAAAATAACATTTTAGTTGCTCAAATAAATCACTTTCGATTTCGAATGATTTTTACGAAAATACTTAAAGTGCCTAGTATATACATATATATGTATATATAAACTACACGCCACAAACTTACATATAATATTTATGTATATCTAAAGAGAATATAATAAGGATAATATGATATTTTAATATAAATAGTTTTTTTTTTATACTCTTTTTTTCAGTTACTACAATTTATATAAATCTCCTCTAGTTTAGCTGCTTTCAAATTGTTTGCTAATTGGTCATTAATCTAACTGGCTGCTTATTAAAATTAAAGCACAAAATGTTTTAAATTTGCAAATTTCAGTGTTATTCAGAATAAAGTAAAGTTGTAACAAACAGCTCTTAGAGCAAGAGAGTCAATGAGTCAATGATGCAAGGATTCTGTTAGTTTTCATATTTGCTCGACTAAGTAAAGAGGCAGCTGCGTTTGGGCGGCGCTCGTAAAGGATAGATGATATCAATGTGTTTTTGGGAGCATTGAGTGAACGAAATGAAAAGTGTCATAACAATCACAGCTGTGGGGCTGCTTCGTTCGTTTTAATGACTCACTAAATTATTCATACGCCATGGATGCCGAGCAAGTGAAAAGCGTTTTGTTTTGAGCATGCCAAGCGCTAAAAGTAAACAAGGCGCAATGAATTTTCCAGCCAGCCAACAAAATGAAAAGTCAACAAACTTGGCGAACGTTGCTTGAGCATCGAGAAGGGTTTAGTTGCAGCAGATGGGAAGGAGGAGGAGGAGGAGGAGCAAGGAGCAAGGAAGCCGCGGAGGATGGGAGGACGGGTAGCCAAGCTGTCATATGAATATGCAATGAATATGAATGCACTGCCAAGATGTTGTCGCATAGGTTCGTGCTGCTGCTGTGTGTGTATAAGTGTTTGGTATTTCATACTAACGCTAAAGTCACTTTCTACCCTCGCTTAAATGGAGGGATCACATGACTGGATTGCTTGCACAGTCACAGTCGCCATAGAACATCGGCAGTCATGGAATATGCCATCAACAATTGCTGTCTGACGTATTAATATGAAACGCTTTTGAGCACGTAGCAACACTTATGGCCAGGCATTACATGCTGCAAGTGCCCCAACCTGAGCCTCTGACTGTGACTCTGCCCGGGATATCACGACACTCATGACGACAATGCCGCTTGGCAGAGGCTGGGGCAGTGGCAAGGAGACTCTTAGCTGAGTTGGCGTCATGCGTGCTTGCTGGCAGCCATCCAAGCGCCCCATACAATTCCATTACCAAAATGCAATGGGGATGCTGCTGCTGCTGCCGCTGCTGCTGCTGCTGCTGCTGCTGCTGCTGCTGCTGATGATGATGATGATTATGATGACGATGATGATGTATCATGCATGAAGCATAAATTCATTTTCAAGTGCTGCCTGCTGTACTTTTGCCTCAGTCAGGCAGAAGCCGAGCGCTGCAAGCAGCGAACTGCGAGCTGCGTCATCATCCAGAGGCTGGCAACAGGCAGCAATTGGAAGCTGCAGCCCGGTTATCCTTTTTGTGTGCTCACATTTTTGCACTTTGGGTTCGAGTTAAAAATATGCAATTTCTTTTTCGTTTTTCTTTCCATATTACTTTGGCTTACACTTCATTTGGGTTGCAGGCCAAAGCGTTGCATTTATTGGTTGAAGTGTTTTTCTTTTTCCCTTCTCTCTTTTTTTCCTACCCAGTTGTTTTTTGTTCTACCTTCTGCCTCGTCTTCATACTCATTATCAAGTAGCGTGCAGGTTCTTGAGTGATTGCAATGATGCTGCTTCTGCTTTTGCTGCTGCTGTCGCTGTCGCTGTTAGTGGTGCTGCTGCTGTTGGTGGTGCTGCTGACGTTTGGCTTGTGGGCTGGGCTTTGTTGCTAATTAGCAAAAAGGGCAAACAAAACCAGTACAAATTTTGTAGACGAGCGCAACTGACTGTGTAATACTCGTTCACTCTAAAGATGTAATAAAAATAATATATAATAAAGCTGATCCATTGGAAAAAATCGTTAGAGTTTAGTTGAGAAAAAACTATAATACAATACAGCTTGAATTATAATAATACAAAAAGTTAATAATACAACAAGTCTATAACAATATAGCGTCCAAAGTCAAGTGTATTTCTATTAACTACAAAACAGCTATACCCAATCAGCAGAAACTTATCAATTTTATATACGCATTTATAAATGAGAGGAGATCTATCTACTACATTTATTTTTGTCTTTGTCAGATCAAACCAATATACTCTTTTCACTTCGTAAGCGAGTATAGAAAGAAGCAGCAAAAAATTGTGTGGAGATACAGGGTTGAATGGAATTATTACCATAGATTGATGTTACAGCGTCAAAGGGCAGCAAGTTGGACAGGATAAGTAACATTGAAGATTTCACGACAAAGTAAATTGACTGAGACTCTTTCAGTTTTTCTACAGCGTACAAATTAAGTCACATGTAAAGAACTACAACTAGCTGCATGTTTACAAATTGTGCCGAAATATTCCTCCTTCTCTTCACCGGAAATGAGCTGCCCAAAGAGACACTCAGTAGGTAATCAGCAGCAGTAGCAGCTCTTCGGTCAGCTTATTTCCGGTGAATAACCTAATCAACTATGGCATTAAATAGGGGCTTGCAGATCGAGGTAATCAATTTTCTGTCTTTATTCTCTCAAAAGTTAAGAGCTCAGCTAAGCAACGTTTAGTTTAGAAAGTTGGTTTATTTGAATTATTGTCGTCGATCTTTGCTTGGGTAACTATACAAACTCGTTTCTATTGAAATTATTTACCTTTAACTGCAATAAATTTCGATTTTCAATTAAATTATAAATAAAGTATTATCGAATATATCTGGCTGGCTATACACATGCACATACATAAATGCCATCACCGACTTGACTCATTTGGCACTTGCATTTGTTGTTGGATCTAAACGTTGCAATTATAAAATCTGTTTAGAGACACACACTTGCATATGACACATTCACATACACGCTATGCATGTGTGTATGTATGAATAAATGTATTTTTTCGCGCGCTTTATAAAGTTATAAAAAGAAAAACATGACTAGCAGAATATGGTAATAAATGCCGTGGCATTTAAAATGTTATTAAAAAAGTCAAGCCGTGCACATATACAATATTGTTTGGCAGCAAATGGAAGCGAATAAATGAATAAACGAATAATGTGTCTGAATGCATATACAGCGAGTTATATTAGCAGATATTTCAGGGCTTCAGAGTATAATCTGTGGAGCTATCATAGTAGATGCATGACGTCTCGCACTAGCAGCTGCCAAAATAGCGCTGCGTTACAACAAAAATACATTGCGATTCGATTGCTGTTGTTGTTGTTGTTGTAAGAATAATAAACGAGAAACAACTTCTAAAAACAACTTTCATTTCGTACTTGTCTCGGAATCGAAGCGAATTGAATCGAATCGAATCGTATTGAATCGAATCGAAGCGAAATCGATACCGATATCACGTCGATAAGCAAAGCGCATAGCTGGTCGGTCGATTAACTCAGAGCAAACGAAACCCCAAAAGAATGCGCTTAATTTCCCAATTGAGAGCGCAATGCGTGGGGGCGAGCAGAGAAGAAGTGGAAGCGAGCCATGGCTTGTAATTAAGTTGAAGTCGCATAATTTAATTAACTTCTTATTGACTTAGGGGGCCAGCGTCGTAGTTTCGTAGAGGGTCGACGGTGCTGCCCCATTGAATTGTACCTACTAAGTGGAACTGGTCACTGATCTGGATTAGCAACAACAACAATGGCAAACAACAAGAGCGACAGTAACAACAAGCTGTAGCCGTCAACACAATCACCACACACAGAGAGCGAACCGCAGTCGAGTCTATAGGAAATGTTGTGGGGACACCGCTGTACCAAAGCGTGACAGGCATGAATTAACAATTTGAATTAATGTCAGTTACTCATGGCATAGCTGCTGCTCTTGCGGCTCAGTTGGAGAACGCAACGAAACGAGAGAGAAAGAGAGAGAGAGAGAGAGAGGGAACAGCTTGCCCCACTGCTAATACCACAAGCACCACCACCACCAGCACCACCCATACCAATACCAACAACACAACTACAACAACAGCCATCACTTCCACAAGCAGCAGCGCCAGGTGAGTGGCTTGTGAGTGGGCGCCCTGGTTGCTTAGTTGCACTTACTAATTTCTGGCTATCCGACCAACTGACTGCGACTGGCATTGATCTTTGCGTTTGCTGTGCTCGCTTGTGGGCACAAAATGAAAGGAAAAGTAAGTTACGACTTTGTCGAGTTACTTTACGGCCAGCCAGAGGGAAAGGTAATTGCATTTTGTAGCAACGCCAGCAAAAGGGAAAGGTCTGAGTCGTTTTTATTTTTTTTTTTTTTTTTACTTTGCTTGTGATTTGCTTGGCCAAGTGTCAAAAATGTGTGGCACCAACTGAGCCAGAGAAACACTGTCGCAGATCCCAACTGCCCAGTTTCCCAGTCCTTGTCTTGTCCCCGGTCAACGGCCAAGAGGCCCGGCTAAGCTGGCGCCAAATTAACCGGAAATGTCACAATGGGCGACGTGCGGTCCGCTGCCTGTTTGGAAATTATACAATTTTGTCACGTGACATACATTAGAAGCATACACACAGCTCGCTGTGGGCAAGACCGTTGAGACGTGCCAGACAACCGTCTCAGTCCAGACCCCTAAACACACAGCGACAAACAATTAAAGGCCGTCAAAAAGGAATTAATAAAGACTTTGCTCAGAATAAAAGCCAAATAATATTTCCTCTATATGATTATTTCGAGCTGTCGGTCAATAGTGATCGAAATATTCATTCTAAATTCTAGGCAACATTTTGAGAACTTGGTATTATGAATACATAGATATTTCACTATGTCTAGTAGATTGAGATGATAATAAATTTGATTTTGTATATAAAAGAGTAAGGAAATTCTTACAAATATATTTTGTACTATAAAGGAGGTGAGTTTGGTTTTTTGTATAGATAGTAAGAATGAAGATTAGAACTTTCATATACTCTGTGAAATTAAAGATCTTTTACTGAAATAACATATAATATATGAAATTATGGCAGCTGAGTCTATAGTTGTGGCACATTGTACTTATCAGCACGTTATGAACGTTGCCGCGCCTTCGAGAGAATTACCAAAAACGAGAAAAAAAGTCTTTAATAAGGTATTTTCCAAAATAATAGCTCACATTAAAAGGTAGCCGCCCCTATATGCGTGTGTGTGTGTGTGTATGAACATGTCAGGCCAGGCAAATGTCAACTGGGCACGCGAAATTCCTGGGTAATACTTTCACTGTTCAAAGTAATAAGTGAAATAATTCCATTTAGTAGCGTCCAACTGACGCCCAGTCAAAGTCAATGGCCACAGTGGGAGAAGTTGAAAGAAGTCAAAAGAACGCCGCTGAGGGAAGCCGCAAAAGCGCGAGAATATTGGCGAAATGTAAAACCCGCTTTGAAGTCGAGCCCAAACTAACTGAGCTGGCCAAACCCGATTTGCTTTTTCATACGAAAAACGGTTCGTTTTGAAGTGGCGTAGTTTTCCTTTTAAACGCACTCTCTTATAAACCTTCCATGTGGCTAAAATCACCCCCTGGGCCCCCAGTAATCTTCAAGATGGCGGAAATGCTTAAATATCAAAGGCAGAAAGCCGCACAACTGAGGCACACACATGATTATAGATAGAGACTAAGATATAGAGTGAGAGAGAGAGAGAGAGAGAGAGAGAGAGAGAGAGCTAGAGAATGAGATGAGCATAGCATGCATGTCATATGTATGTGGGGTGTGTTATTTTTTCCCTTTCGGGGGTGGCTTTCGTATAGATCCGGGGGCACTTTCACTTTTCTTCACACCCACATATCATGGGTTTGTCACATTGATTTTTATTCTTTTTTCGGGAGAGTTTTGTTTGTGTTGTTGGCATTTGATTGGAAGTGTTGCCAGGGGTCGGGGTGGGATCTCGATGTCTCATTGCCTTAGGGGTAGCACACCAGTGCTATCAAAGCAAATTTGACAATGGTTTGACTTTGACATCAAAAGCTACCGAATAAAGACACAAATGGGATGACAATTGAAAAAGCTCTGATAAATTGTTAGACGAACACAGATAGACTTACTATATACAAAAAATATATATATTTTAAAACATAAATATTAATAACACTGCAGTTGAATCCGGTTGACTATGGAATACTCTGCTAACAGTTTGCCCATAGCTCCAGTAGTTGCATTTAATTAAATTTCAGGTGAAGCAACAATTTTTCAATGGAAGCAAATCCTTTTAGTTATGAGAATTATATATGCTAAACTTGTAATGAAATTTTAAAGATATTTTCAATCGATTTTGGCTGGCTTTTGTGCTTGTGGTCTTGCTCAGATATCCATAATATAATTGCTCAATTAATTCTTTGTTTTCAGATTCAGTTCAAAGACCTGCGTCTCCTTCTTCTGGAATTTCTTAATGTAATATACTTTATAAATAAACTCAAATATATGGTGAAGTAATTGAACTATTTTAAGTTATAAGCTACTGCAATTGGTATCTGAGTATTCTGTACCCATTTAAAAGATGTTAATAAATATATTAAGCAACTCATTAAGAGAAGAGATTCCGCACCGTTTGATAAATGATCGCATCGCGTTTAATTGCAATTTAAGTCTACAGATAAATATATATAACTTAACATAATAAATCTCTGCTAAAGCTTCAAATTAAATTTTTAATTATATGAAGCGGCGCCTCCGCTACGGCTACGGCTACGGTTACGGCTACCGGAACCCAAAGCCCGCTTAGTCAAGCCAAGTCAAGGTCAACGGAATTGATTCTGTGGCTGGCTGTTGGAACGCGGGAACTGTTATAGCAATTATTCATCTTTTTGGTTCGCAGCTCAAATCTAAGTCATATTTATTTCTATTTCTATATTATTTTAAGCGTCGCATCAAAAACAAATTAGTTCCAAGCGCTGATTTTCTTCCCGTGCAAAGGCAAACACATGGGCGTGTGTTTGTGTGTGGCGCTTCATGCTGGTTGATTTCCAGCTAATTTTGCCCAGCCACAGAAAAAAAAGAGTGTTCCGAATACGGAATACACACAATGAACAGTAATTATAATGCGATGTGGCGCATTTATCGCCTCAATCAGCACACATATGTTCTGTTCTGTTTGGCTTTATTCTATTTTGAATGATGAGCCAGCGAGTGAGTGAGTGAGTGTGAGTGTTGTAATTAGCTCGCTAATTTACATGAGATTCATGCGAACATCCTTATGCATTGACTGTGAATTCGAGCACTTGGACATAATCAGTTGGCCGCTGCTGTGGCACAACCGGACGCAACTGAGGCCAGCCGCATTAGCAGCGAACATTTCTCAAGAAAATTCACCGCAAATAGTTGTGTGCCAAAGTAGGCGCAGAAAAATGCGACGATGTTCGCTGAGTTGGCCTATCTGCCAAGTGGCATCATCATCATCATGATCATCGCCGTCGTCGTCGTCGTCGTCGTCATCATCATCAGCTAGCAAGATGGCTTGGCCATTTGGCATGGCATGCCATGGCGTGGTCACGTCAGGGCCATGAACTTGGCCATCGTTGCTGACCATCAGTAAATGCCGGACGTGGCCTGAGCCTGCGCCTCACCAAGACCCAGAGCCAGTCCAAGTAAGTAAGAGCAAGAGCAAGAGCAAGAGCGAGAGCCTTGCCCGATTATCAATGATAAAAAGTCGTGGCCAACAAGTGGCGCGTCCTCATTTGCATTGGCAGTGTAGAAATTCTTGCAGTGCATTGCTCAGGCGACCCAAAAGCTGCCCACACATGACATGACACGCTCCAGCCCCCTTTTGCGCCTCTCCCCTCTTGCTGACCCCCTCATTGGAGTAGAGTCCCCTTGTGGCAATGTGGCTGGCTGCCTTTTGTTGTCATTTGCCGGCTGGTTTTTGTGCATTTGCTGCAAATGGTCAAATTATTTCCTTTTCCGTATTTCTTTGCTCGGCTTTAGCTACGTTTTCGTTCTATTTTTTTTTTATTTCTATTTCTCTCTTTTTTTCGTCTTTTTTTTAATATTTTTGCAAAGCATTCACGCGCACGAAAGGATTTCTTGTAATTTGGCTGAGACTTGAAAAGCAGCTGGAAAGGGTTTGCCGCCGACTTTCCCCTTCGTCTCAGTCTTTGAGCTGATGAAAGGGATTTGTGGTTGCTGCTGCTGCTGCTGCTGCTATTTGGCGACTTTGCATTTTTATTTTTATTTGTAATGGTTTTTGTTGTTGTTGGTGCTGCTGCTGCTGCTGCTGCTCGCTGATGCTGGCTGCTGCTGGCTGCTGCTTTTGGCGGGTTAGCAGTCGGCTTTTGTTTTAAAAATGTGTTCGTAGTACGAGTACGAGTGCACATAAATACATATGTATGCGCACTTGTATTTGTATTTATATTTGTATTTGAATGTGCATATATGCAAAGCGAGGCAGATTGAATCCATTCGCGGCATTCGCCACGTTCAATGGGAATGGCTCCTGCTCCTGCTGCTCCTGCTGCATATGCATTATGCACACTCATTACCCGCACCGCCATCCGCCATTATCCTTGTGCGCTCGTTCACTTTCATTTCGCATACTCGTTCCTCTGACTGTACGTGTGTGTGTGCTGGTGTGTGTTGGTGTGTGGCTCTACTGTACTTTTATATCGCATTTCGCCGTTGTTGTTATCGCAATTTTTGTACCTTACCCTCGCCACTTGAGACACTGCTTTGTTCTCCTCTGCACTACAATGAAGGGGTTATGGCTATGGAATACGCCAAAAGCTTTTAGGCGCTTTTTTCGTAGTGGCCTGAGTACCGAAACGACTGAGTCAAAATCCCATGCATTTTGATGTACCACAAGAGGCGAAAAAGCCACAGCTTTAAATGCAAAATGCCAAAATGCCCATGAATATTGCAATATTTCATATTTACTGTGGGCTCTGTTCGGGCAGACAATTCATAATATTAAATCTTATAATATTCATGTGATTGATTATTGTTTGTGTGACACAATGATAATGCTATGACAGCCCGGGAAAACAATGGAATTTGAATTTATTAGTATTTGTTTATTTTAATATATGCCTTGTCCTTTTTTATTTATATATTATAGTCTTAGACTGACAGTAAATAAATGCCAATCAAAAATACATGTAATTAATTCGCAATGTCAGTGCGTATATGCCAGTTGAACTGGTTCATTTTAAGATTCAGTTCCGGATTCGGTTCGTTGAGAAACAAGCTCTCAGCCTAGGCTGGCAAAATTAATCAATTCCCAAGAAAACAAAAAAAAAACGAAAAAAAAAAACAAAAAAATAAAAAAAGAAAAGAAAATATAAAATTGTCAGCTTAGAATTCAGTCTTCAGTAGAAATACGAAGAACTCACAACATTTAATTACATCGAAATTGTTTAATATAACAAGGAACTCTGAATCAAGTTCGTGGCAGCCAACAATCGGACGAATGCTGCAGCTATCCGAGTCGTAGACAATCAGAAGACCGACCGACCAGACAGACTAGAGCAGGGCTAGGGCCAGTCGACACATCGAGCGACCAAGGGGCAAGTTGAGCAGAAGTCAACAGCTAACTGGAGAGCGGAAGCGGTTTGTTTATTCAAGTGTATCAAAGTAGTCCGAGAATCCGCTATATGAGTGTTTGAACTTTTCTTATTTCAATTCGAATATGAACTCTGACGACGAATACTCGGATGAAGATCACGGAGATTCACAACGTTTCGTAAACAGCCCATCCTCGTTCATGACTTGTGTGGAGAGCGATGAGGACACCTGTACGGAAATCGATTTACCCGAACGACCCAGGCGCAGCGTCGAGGTCGATGAGTTCGTGTACACGGTCCTCACATCGGATCAGATAGTGCAGCACCAGCGCAACATCATTAATGAGGTCAACAATGTGCTGCACTTGTCTCCGCAGGTCACACGAATCATATTGAATCACTATAAATGGGACAAAGAAACGCTTTTCGAGAAGTACTTTGAGAGCAGCCCGCAGGAGTTCTTCCGGCGCGCGCACGTTGTGAATCCATTTGCAACGCCATCGAAGCTCAGCCTCAAGTCGGCCCCGACTGTCAGTGGGCGTGAGGAGCTCTGCGGCATTTGCTACTGCCCCTGCGACGAGCTGAAGGGCCTGGACTGCGGCCACGCCTTCTGTGCCGCCTGCTGGAAACAGTACTTGGGCAACAAGACCTGCAGCGAGGGGCTGGCCCACAGCATTACCTGCCCCGCAACCGATTGCGACATTCTGGTCGATGACGTGTCATTCGTCAAGCTGGCCGACAATCCGGAGGTGATTGCGCGCTACCAGCAGCTGATCACCAACACCTTCGTGGAGTGCAATTCTCTGATGCGCTGGTGTCCGGCACCCAGTTGCACACATGCCATCAAGGCCAGTTACTGCGAGCCGCGTGCCGTGCGCTGCACGTGTGGACATGAATTCTGTTTTGGATGCGGGGAGAACTGGCACGAGCCTGTCAGCTGCTCCTGGCTGAAGAGATGGCTGAAGAAGAACAACGAGGATTCAGAGACGTCCAACTGGATTGCGCAGCACACCAAGGAGTGCCCCAAGTGCAACGTGACCATCGAGAAGGATGGCGGCTGCAATCACATGGTGTGCAAGAATCCCGCCTGTCGCTACGACTTTTGCTGGGTATGCCTGGGCTCCTGGGAGCCACATGGCTCTTCCTGGTACAGCTGCAATCGCTTTGACGAGGAGGAGGGCAAGCAGGCGAGGCAGGCGCAGGAGCGCTACCGGTCCTCAATGGCGCGCTACTTGCACTACTACAATCGCTACATGAACCACATGATGAGCATGCGGATGGAGCACAAGCTGTATGCGAATGTCCAGGCCAAGATGAACGACATGCAAGAGAACATGAGCTGGATCGAGGTGCAGTTCCTCAAGGAGGCCGTCGATGTCCTCTGCCAGTGCCGGGCAACGCTTATGTACAGCTATGTGTTTGCCTTCTATCTGCGCAACAACAACCAGAAGATCATTTTCGAGGACAACCAGCGCGATATGGAAATGGCCACTGAGAAGATCTCCGAGTGCCTGGAACGCGAAATAACCGTTCAGAATCTGTGCGAGGTGAAGCAAAAGGTTCTGGACCTTTCGCACTATTGTCGCAAACGGCGGACCGTTCTCCTTGTTCATGTGCGCGAGGGCTATGAGAAGGACTGGTGGGATTTCATAGAATAGAAGAACTGTAATAGCTTTAGCTGAGCGCCAAGATGGTTAGTCGTAATACATCGCTCTCTTTGATTGGCACGACACAAAGAATCCAGCATTTCTCTGAAGACTTAATATTTCATTGCCTTTGGTTGGACCTATTAAAATGGCACAAAGCTTTTGGCTTCCTCTCTGGTGGAGTGCTATTATCTGCCAGAGCCATCAAAATTCTACAGTTATATAATGCAATAGGAGGAATAACGATTTGTTTTATTTGCAAGCATGGTGTGGGCACGGAGAGTGGTCAATTCTGGTCGCACTTCATAAATGAATAGCTCTTGGACATTGCAGTCCACAAGATTGTTCACTGGAAAGGTGTGGATGAGTGTTCTATCAATACTCTATACATAACTCTCTACAACGTACTATGCTTGCCCGGGATTTTAAAATTGGAATTGAATCACAAAATAGTGAGGAAAGCTCTCGGCCAGCATTCCTTGTTAAGTTGATTCTCTGTATTTACCTCGACATTTATCACATAAATCATAAATTTAAATTGCAATACAATATTCTAAAAAAAATAAAAAAAAATTAAAAAAACAAGCAAGCCTATAAACGCTTTCATAACAGGGTATACAAATCGTCAGCTCATTCACAGATTGTGGTCGACGACAGACACTTAAGATCGAGCAAAGCCTTTCGCTACTCTCCATTGGGCTCGGCCTCTTAATGACTTTTAGCCGTCACTTAGGCAGGCACAGCCTCTGCGTGGAGCTATCTCTTCGTCATGATGATAGGTATTGTTGTGTGAGATTGGGCTGGTGTTTTGTTTAGGTCTTTGTGGAACATTTTGTTCGTTAGCCTGCTTTTGTAATTATAACATAAATCAATCCAATTTCATGTTATACTTTTGGCGCAACAAAGCGATTAATGTCGACAATGCCACAAGATATGGCATGGCTAAAGGAAAAACATAAATAAGCCATTGAGCCATGGCCAATAACGGAACGAAACGAGCCAATGGGACGGCGCATGCGCAGCGTTTTCATATGAAAAATATTTCCTTATCGCGATGCGTCGCTGAGAGCCGACATCGAAGCTGGAGCTGGAGTTGGGTTGGAGCTGCAGTTGGAGTTGCCAGTCGCCGCCAGGTGCATGAGATTTACGGCAAACGGCAGCCAAGTCATGCCCGTGACTTTACTCTGCCCTCGCCTATGCTAGCCCCACCTGGCTTGACGTGGCTGCCCGGCTGCCGGCTTGGCTTTGCCTGGCCGGGCCAAGTGTGAATTTTCGCACCCGTGATGAAGTTTCCAATTAAATTTTATTGGATTTCAAATTGAAGCTGCCAGCTAGTCAGCAGCCAGCCAGACAGTCGCTCATTGATCTCCTCACTGGCAATGTCTTGCTCTGGCTTTGGCTTTGGCTCTGACTCTGACTCTTGCTTTGGCTGTAGGCCTCTGCTGGGTTCCGCAAATATTTGCGCTGCATTGTTGTGGCAAGTGTTAAAAGTGGGCGGTGCGCCAGATGGCAGACATCTTGTCTCATAGCCCGCCGCATAAGCAATTTCGGGCTGGCAGAGTGATTTCTTATGGCAGTTCAGTATGAGGTCAGCAACGTGGCGAATGGATTGCGCACAGAAATCACTGTGGCAGATGCAGCCAATCTTTCATATTGCCAAATAATACTCAGACATTTGGATTGGGCTGTGGGAACTCCAAAGTCAGGAGAATGGCTAATTGATATAATTCGAATGCTTGCAAAAAGTGAAAGACAAACAATAAATGTATTCAAAATATATTCCTACTTGCTGTTGTGATTGCTTGAAAATAGATGCATACGTATTTACTCTTCAGTTTAAAGCTAGTTTTGCTTTAAGTTTCTCAATTTGACTTTCTTGAATCACTTCAGCATCTGTGGTTGGTCTGACGGAGAGCTAAGTACCATTCAACAGTTGCTAACGCCTGGCTATTCAACAAGTCAACAAAATAATAATAATAAAACGAAAGCTCCTGCAAAGCCCTGCCTGGCCTGGTCCCTGTAGAGGCAGAAGCGCTTCAGCCAGCTGGAGCTGTTCGAGTGAGTTTCTATTAATTTTATTTATTGGCCTCCTTCTTGGCCTCTGCCTCGGTCACAGTCGCAATTGCGACCACCGCCACGGGTAAGCGGTCATAGTTCGAGTCCTTCCTCCTTCAACAGCCTGGGCGGCTTATTGAATTTTTTGTCTAGTGTTTGCTTTTGTGCTTATGGCAGCGTCTTGCTGGATATCTTCGGCGAGCTTTAGCTATTTTTACATGACATATTTTTCTCTTGGTGGCTGGTGGCTGGTGGTTATATTCCTTGCTATCCTTGCCGGTCACTTCATGTCCTTAAATTTGCTTTGCGACTTAGTCGCATTCCTCCAATTACACGACATTGTCCTTGACTGCGGCCAGGCGCAAGCTCCAGTTCAGACGAAGGTCAGTGCTAGACAACAAGGACACGAAAGTGTTTTAGGCTTTCGAGGATGCGGTTTCCTACCGTTCTGCACGACAAGCTAATATTTTAACTAAATGCACAAACTAATTTCTAGTTATCAATTTGGCTTGTCAAAATGTAGGTACTTTCTAATTGCCTCCCGGGCACAGCTCACGCGTCGGTGTGACCGTTTCTCGGCGTATCTGCAGCACATTAGTTGAGCCATTGAGAAAATTTTGCCGCTGCCATAAACAATCTGCAGACACGAGCTAGAGCTGCCGTGAGACGCGGCAGTTGCGGTTGCTGCTGCACTTCCTCCAGCTGGCAGCCGCAGCCGCCAGCTACGACCTGGCTCGGATCTGGCTTTGACTCTGTCTCACTATCACTTCATCAGCGACGTGAATTTATGAGGCACTTTGCGCAGTCGGCGAGCATCGCTGGCCATAATTTGCCGCCGTCTATTGGCGAGTGCACAAATTGCGTTGATATGCTGACAGGCGGCGCACAGCGTGCCAGCCCCTTCGCCTGGCCCCGCCCGCCAAGCCGAGCATAGAAGCATCTTCTAATGCGCAAACTCATTTGCCTATCGCCTCCCGAACAGCATTCGCAGCAGCAGCTGCAAAGTGCATTTGTTAGCTGGCCCATGGAGCTGGCTGCTGATCGTCTCAGCTAACAGCACAAACTCACTAACTAAATTGAAGCACGCGCGCAGGCGTTTTAAGCGGCATAAAACCCAATTGAGTTTAATTGAAGGCAGCCGAACATGAGGCCTTGCCTGAGTATGTGTATGTGGCTGAGTGTGAGTATTGGTCAGCGCAGAGAGGACGGTGGGTAGTGCGGAATGCGGGTCATTAACTAGCTGTCACATTTCTGTGATGTGCGCCACAAGAAACTTAATTTAGAAGAAAAAGAGCAATGTGAATGTGCCAATGTGAACGGCTTGAAGTTACCCTATGTCCAGCAAGGAACTATTCTTACATTCACATTAGAACTGACTCGATATGTGAAGTTCTTAAAAAAAAAGAATATATAATAATATAAAAACAAGATAATACAAATTGAACTAAATAAATATGGAAAGCTCCAAGGATATGTGTGTCTTTTCTTAAAAGTATATATATATTTACTTTATTACAAATTTAAATATTTTAATATATTATTCCAGTTGTGTTAGCCATATAAATGCTGTAAACTTTCAAATTAGAGAAAATATAAATAAATTAATTTTATTCTAATTAGTATTTTTAATTAGTATTATTAATATTAATACTTAATAATATTTCATTTAATTGGATATATGATACAATATATATTAAAATCTGATATATGTATTAATATAATAATAATATGTTTAGCATTAGACGAAACCCAGCACAACCAATATGCTCCACGCATTTTGCGAATTTTGTGGTATTCTAATAATTGTCTCCGCGCTGATGATGATGCAAATGATAACGAAAACAAACACGCAAAACTGAAGAATGCGGTTAATTTGTGAGACGCGCTAAATTGCAATTCTAGGCCCCAGGCCAAGACGAGGTTATTTTGATGTTGCTGTAAAGTTCTTAGCAATATAACAATCTTAATATAGCATAGTTTTCATTAACTTTTATCAATCGGTGAAATCTTAAAGTTTAATTTAATATCTAATAAATTGAAATTTCTCACAGCAAGATCCAACTGTCTTGGAAGACTAATTATTCTGTTGAATAACTAATAATAAAGTTATCGACATTAACAGGAATTTATCTCAACTTGTCCTCAACTACAAAATGTTTATTGGTCTTATTTTTTTTTTTGCCAAAAAGTTCGTGACAATTTAATTAAACATAATTTCAATTATTTTCTGTATATCGATTACGTACTTTAAAGCTTTTAATTGCTAAATGGCGCTGTCAGCGTCAGAGCCAACGCCTCACATCCAAATTCAGTATTTGGCATGGAATCGATAATTCGTATGGAATTGGATGCGAAAGTGCAGTCAACTGTTTGCCAGGGAGCCCATTTAATGTATTTATATTGTATTTCATTATGTTTATTTCATTGTTGTGATTGAATTGAATGCCAATGATAGACACTGTCCGCTGTACACGCTCTATCTCTCTGTGTCTCTGCCTCTGTCTCTGAATCGGAATCTGAATTGGAATCTGACTCTGAATCTGAGTAAACATCGTTTCCATGTTCCTCGACCCGCTCATGACGGCTGCCAACGAATCAATTATGCGGCATATTTTTGCTGATATAAATATTTGTGTTGGAATTAATTATTTTATATTAAAATGACCGCAATACATTTAATGGTCGAGTGAAGCCTAGGACATTCCGCACAGGATATTGCAGTCCCACAGACACACACACACACACACACACACACACACACACGGCTGCTATTTGAAGTATGTCCTGTGCATTGCTGTTGATTTTTGCGGCCAGGCGACTGCGGCTGTCCTGATTGACACCGTAAATGATATGCACATTATGTGCAGGATATGTCGCTGTCATTGTGTGTGCGTGTGTGTGTGCGTGTATGTGTGTGTGCGTGCGTGAGCTGCAGTGCAAACAGGAAACGGAAATGGCAAGCATTGTGTGCATGTGCACGTTGCACATTGCACATTGAAAGAGTCCGAGTTCGATCGCACTGTGCGTTGAGATTGACCACAAGCATTCGACCTGAATGCTTAATGACCAATCTAATGAATTATACTGGTACAAATGTTTTATTATGCACTTGCCTGAATGTCAACGATTGTGTCAGCCCATTGCATAAGCCTTCTTCGAAACAGAAAGTTGATACAAGTTATGCTTCGGCTTACACATAATATTGATATATTTGCTGTTTCAGCAATCTTTCCTCAATTTACAAAGCATACCTGCCTCTGCTTATACATATATCTATGTATATTTGCCAGAGAATACAATCAGCCACACAAGGCTCATCAGAACGTCATCATCATCACAGTTTCTGTTGAGGCACAGGGATTGTTCCAATTTAGAATGTAGCAACACTCAAGCCCCAGGCCGGCAGCAACACAAATAACAACAACAGCAATAACAGCAGCAGCAACAGCGGCAGCAGCAGCAAGAACACGACTGTAGAAAAAATGCTCTTAAAGGATCCACTTGTGTTTGGGCTCTGAAGTGTCCTTTGCATGTTAGCGAAACCACTCGAAAATATGACGCGTTTGCTGAAGTATGCAAAAATTGCACATGGAACAAATGTGGGGACGCAGCTGGGCGAACAAAAAGTAAAAATAAAAGCAGCTCACAGCTTCAACAATGAATGGAACACAAAATGCTTGTCGCTTTAAGTTGCCAGCAGGCGGAATTCGTCAACAATTTGGGAATGGACATTAAACTACAACGACAACAACATCAACATCAACAACAACAACAATAGTTACGTGGTCATAAATCGTATCTTTATCTGTGATGGCGGCATATCAAATGATCGTTCATTATGGGAGAAAACGGTGGCACCTTTGAACCGCAACGTCTTGACGGGGTGGTGGGAGTGCATGGTGCAGGCATTAGAGCCAGGCAGTACGTGTCGTCCAAGGGGCCGCTGCAGGCGCCGCAGTTGACGTCGACGCTGACGCTCAATCAATCAATGCACGGCAGCAATAGTCACAGCCGTAGAGGCGGCAGCAATGTCGATGGCGTTGGCGGCAAACATGAAATATCACACAGCCAAACCCTTTTTTATGAACATAAAGTTTAGGCTAACGATTTCGATTTCCTGCACAAACGTGAGCGTAACCAAATTCGCTCTAGGGCTTGGCCAGAGAGCCAAACGGGAAGAGTCAGCGGGCGGGCAGGCAGGCAGTCAGTAAAAAGCCGAAACAAAATCAATTCAATTGCCAAATTATGCCAAGCAAAAGCATGGCCAATATTTCGCTGTCCCAATATTTGTGGCCGCAATTGTTTTGCATGACTCGCTCGGGCTGGACTTGGGCTGGTTGCATTTGGATTTGCTAATCGATCATCTGGGCCATGTTTTGGCTGCATTTGTTGCCTGCCTCGACTTGTCATGACTTGGCTTTGGGTTTTTGTCATTTCGGTTCGACTCGGTTCGGTTTGGTTTGGCCTGGCTTGGACGTCATTTTTAACTGTCTTGGCACTTGGAGGCGGCCCGAACTACGAATATTTGCGCCGTACTACATTTGCCGTAATTATGCCCGAAAAGGTAACACGAGGCAGCCCAAACAGCAAAACGCGACGTGGTGATTAATTGTCGAATCGTGCACTCCGTCGGGGCTATTTGTTATCTCAAGGCGTTGAAATTATAAATTGTTTTGACTGCAACCCCATAAAAATGACAGAGAGAAAGAGAGAGAAAGAGAGAGAGAGAGGGCGAGATGGAGAGATAGAAAGCAACAGTGTCTTGCCGATCGTTTTTTTGGCATTTGTTCAGGTGTGAAAAAGTTCGCAAAGGGTCCAAACACGAATTTCATTATTCATAATATGAAACATTTTGCTCTGAAGTCATAAAGACCTCGTTAGCTGATCGTGTTGTCTCTGTGACAGTCTATTAAGCTTTAACAAGTCAGAAATAGTGATACTGCTTAAAAAAAGAGCATTATAGTTTGTTGCTAGTGGAAAATATTCTTATGATATTTATCAAATTGTGCAACTCGATAACTACAGTTTCTGGAAAATATAAACAAATTGTATATGATATTTAATGACTAAAATTTGCTTAAGAAATATAAAAATATTAATTACAAATTATAAAACAAAAATTGCTGTCGCTCTCATGTTTGGCTAAGATATTTTAGGGTGCTGAAAATCTGCTTGTATATTCCAACTTAATCCATTATTTGTATGTCAGCTATATAATATTTTATTTTCTCACAAACAGAAAAGAGATTTTCAGACTGGGCTACGAATTTTGGAAAATGTAAATATATAGATATAGAAAGAGAAACTGAAATGTATTATGTATTATTATTATTATATTTATTATTATTATTATTATTTATATTATATGTTTAATTCACACTGTTCAAATTTAGTATCTATCCCACTTCAGACCTCATTCCATATGCAAGAGGAGAAGCAATGAGTAACAAACCTCTCAAGTAAATTACATATTTAGTGACAAACAATGCTAAAGGACACATGGCGAAACGTTTTGTTATTCAACAGATCAATTATGAGTCATTTTCTAGAAGCGTGCTTTTTGTATTGAGCTTAGATCATCTAAAGTGGTTTTCATAATTTTCTGGTCTTATGCATAATTCACATATCACGATTAACAAGACATCGTGCATTCGTGTCGCGCATAACAAGGTTAATCATTTTGATTAGAATGGCTGAAAACTTTTGCCCATATCTTTAAAGCTGAGCTGTTAGCACTGTTGACATTTCAAGATGTTTCCCGCACCACTCAGCTGCAGGTCTTTGTGCATGGAACGCGCTGAAGTGCGTAAATGTTGAGTACACAGAAGCGAGCAGGGGCACCTGCCCCATCGAGAGTTTGCCCACCCAAAGCTGCCTCTGCAGCAGCTGTCAAATCAGCACGTGACATTGTGTGACATCATTGAACTGGAATGGAATATGAGGCAGCAAAGCGCCAAAAAGCCGCGACGACTTTCGCTCTATACAAAAGACAAAGCAACGCCTAGAGCTCCAACTTTAGCTACAGCTCCAACTCCAACTCCAACTCCAACAGCCAAATCCCAGTTCAGCTGTGGCTTCTGATTCGCCTGGAGCTGGGGCTGCTGCTGTCTGATGTCAGGTAGATTTTTGGGCGCTGCTGTCGAGGCTGATGCAAGTGCACACTTGAGACACAGAGACGACTCCAAGCGCGCAGGTAGCTGTGCCCCCAAAACCCAACCAAACCAATCTCTAACCCACTCCCGCCACATGGACCGTGTTGAGAGATGCATTCAGCACGTAATACATAGATCAACGTGTGTGTGTGTGTGTGTGCTGCAGCGTAAGTGTGTGTGAGTGTGTGTGTGATAGTAGCGCTGCAATCACGTTAATTAAAAAGGTGCAAATTGTAAAACGCGTCAGCAGCGTCGGGAATGCCATGAACCACGACGCGGAGCTAAGTGCTGCCAAAAGCTGACAGCTGTTAATGAACGAGCTAAAATGTGGCAGGGCCTGTAGGGGCTGTGCCGGGGGCGGGGACAATCGCTGTCTGCAAGTCACGTGCTGCACGTCATTCGGATGCTTGGTAATTAAACGTATCATAATTCCTTATAGCGGCTATATACCCAACCATCTGGTGACACAGCCTCCCAGTCAGCATCTCCCTCTACCCCATTCCCATTCCCATTCCCATTCCCATTCTCACCTACCACGTTTGCATTTTTACATGCATTTTAATATTAACGGCCAAAACAAGATTCAGTGCGCTGGAGACAAAAACGGATTTCACAGACCAAAAGGATGCGCCGTTGCTTCGGGGCATGGTCTGCGATTGCAGCTCTCGTCGTAGACACAGCCACAGCGACAGTCGAACTCCGTCTCCGTTTGCGTCTCTTGGCCAAGCCTGTTCAGTGTCCTGAGAGATGGGCTATATTAAATGAAGTCTCGGTCTCTTAGGCAGGCGGCATAGCACAAAAAAATCCACATGAATCCTGGCACGCCGAACAAATAATACTCTTGAAAATAAAAGATTAATGAAAAACTTTGTCAGAAAAAGGAAGACACACACAGAGAGAGAGAGAGGGAGAGAGAGAGAGAGAGACATATCATGAAAGGTTACAAAATATCGATGCTGTTTACCTACAAGGGAAAGAGAAGTCTCTTCAAAAATTTACTGCAAATTTATAATGAATGTAGGCTCGATCACGAAGTGCTTCAAAATATATAACATCCATATTTTAAGAATCATAATACCCTGATTTACTCATTTTGAATGGGTAAAGGGTATAACACCATTTTTTGTGCAATAAGAAAATATGAAAATTCATTTTGTTTGTTGCTGTCGCCGACTTTGCGGCTGTCGCACAGCAACAATGGCGTCAAAGCAGATACAGAACAACAACAGCAACAACAACAGCAACAACAACAGCAACAACAACAGCAACAACAATGAAAAACAACAACAATAACAACAACAGCAGCAACAGCTGCTGCAACGCATGGACAAACATGCAGCGAAACAACTGCTGCATGTGTCTCGAGAGGAGGCGCCAAAGCACGACACATTAATAAAATAGACAAGTTAAAATATATATTTCAGCCAAGTGCATTAAAATGTTATAAAACAAAATTATGATATTTAATTTAGTCAAGTGGAGTGCTTTCCGCAGCAATCTAACAACAGCTGGCATTTATACGAGCCATATAATTAAATTTATTGCGATCATGCTAATGAAAAATTCTTGACAAACATAAAAACTTGTAATGGGAAAACTTGCCCAAGAGATTTTCAGCTGTTCAGCAGAGTAATATGGAGAATAAGAGACCGTAGTGAAGAGGTAATAATTTTATTCAGGTCTTCTGTTATATTATGGATCAAGGTATCTACAAATTATGTTGATGTAATTAAAATTTTGACTATATTTATTTGTGAGAAATTTTGAGGGTTTATATTTGCAATTGGAATTCATTTTTTTACTTATTTTTCTTAGAAAACGATTATGGTATTTATTACAATGTCACTGTTTCATATGCAAATGAGATTCAATTAATAACACCGAAAAGTTTGTAGAAGTAGGAGGCTGATGTGGTTGAACTATCCACTCAGATCGCAATTGCAATACGTGAGGGGATTTGGCAATGCGTTGGAATGAGCTATGACCACCTGCCGGCTGACTGCGATATCCGAAACTGTTCAATTAGCGGCCAATTTCGAGGGGCGATAACTCACAATTTGACAACTTTCAAAAAAATATGAGCTCATATTGCGGGGCTGCACTTGCACCGATCTAGCTATGCCGTTTATAATTAACATTTCATAAATTCGCAATCATGATAAGAGAAGTTTTCCATTAAGAATCAATTAAAATGCAAAACTCGATCAAATATGTTTGCTTTGTTGCTGCAGCTGATGTTGATGTCGATGTCGATGTCGATGTCGATGTTGTTTGTATTGCTATGGATATTATTGCCTCGCCGAGTGCCATGGAGTTATCGCGATTGAACCACTTTTCACACAAGATTAAGTCTAAGGAACGGCAATGAAAATGCATATTATTGAAGCAACGGCAGAGTTTACATCATATATGGGCGTCTGATTGTAATGCATATTAAAAATATATAAATTCGAATTAAAAAATTAATTGATAGTTTTCGAATATTTAATTTTGTAATAAAACTTCAATTTACTTTCGATTAAATTGTTATGCTTTTTGGCAAAGCAATAATTAATATGTATATATATGGAAATATCATGCAACTAGAAGTGCAGCGATATTATCACGTGCAATGTTAATGAATTCAATTGAATTTTTGCTCTATCGCCAGACGCGAACAAACACAATCAGAGACCCACGCAGACCCAGGCCCAGAGTGCCAGACCGAGTGCAAAACCCAGTGTCATATCTAGTGCCAGTTCTAGTTGTCCACTTGCTCACTTCCCAGTGGGCAGCCTCTGCGGCTCTGTAGGCTTTGCTCTCTTTGATCTATTTGCGATTGTCTCCATTGGCGTGGTCGGTCCAGCGCGCTTGGATCTAGCGCCACAACAAAACTGAGCTAAACAAGTTAGATGATAGCTCTTCCTGCTGCCTGACTAGCAGTTACCCTCTAACTAGCCTATCGAACATATTTTATAGTATATTTATAGATCCTTATAGAAGCTCTGCTTTGTAGTACCACCAAGGATCAAATATAAATTCAATTATATTTAATGGCTAAATGCTTACTGATATGTTGACAGAATACTCCTTATAAAATACAATAATATTGCTCAAATGCAGTCAATTGAATTAAATACGTGACACATTCAGTAAGCAATCGATTATACCCTCTACATTGATAGTCGCAAAAAAATATTTAATAAATTTTATGAACTTGCTGCCAACTGCGCACAGAAATTTGCATAGACGTACGACTCTATTTTGTATGTATTTTTCTATTTGTAATTGTTTAATCGCACTCTAGTAATCTATGTGGGTTAGCGACCCAAGCGAACGAGCGAGCGTGCCGCATGGAATGTGTAATTGAAAATTAAGTCTTACGTGTTAAAATGGACAATGCGATTTTTGTTGAATATGAAAGAGATATATCAAAGTAGGGAATAAATTCTTAATTAACATTATAAAAGTGTGTTCATAGTCACGTTGCTCTTAAGCGTTTCCTTTAGAGAGCGTAATCTTCAAAGTAAGAGCTTTATACACTTCAATATACATATATCTTTAAGAATAAGTTTACTTAGTTTACGTGGTATTCTATATTCGATCAGGTTTGACAATAGATTTAATTCAAAACAGATGCTTTCCCATAACATATAAGATCACGCCATCTACCGGCTGAAACGTGCAGCTTGCAAGGATGCATGGTTTCGGACTCGGCTACGCAGCAAGGACCAGACTGGCCAAAGCTTATTCTGTTATACAAATTAATAGAACTAAAACTGTTAAGTGAATGCAATCCAATTGATACGAATGTAATTTGACATTAGAATAAATGTTAAAGACGTTCGAATCAACAAGGATTATGACAGCATACTTACAAAGATACATAAAATAATTCAGTAATTGTAAATTGGAATAAATGTCAAATTAAATAAAATTAGTTTCAATTCAGAGAAATGATTTCGTATTCCTTTTATTAAGCTGTATATATATATACATATAATATATAATATGAAATTTAACAGCAACACATAGAGGTTGGGGTAGATTAGCTTTCGTTATAAGTTCACTATATATTGTAGAATTTTAACTAACACCAGAAACTATTTTCTGAAATACAAAATTTCGGATTGTTGTTTTCTTGTGCTAATCTGAAATGCTAAGTATTCAACTTAAAGAAATTCCGTTTGATTTATAAACGAATGCTTGGGCATACTAAAAGCTTTGGAAATGTTAATGTAATATCTTGAAAAACATAGTCTGATCTATCGCATAACATAATCGGCCACATGTTGTTGCGGTTGGGCCAGCCTAATGCATTTTCGACTGCTTTGGCTGTGGAGCTGAACGAAAAAAAAAAACAAAGTGAGCAACGCCCGCATTCCAATGAAAGCGCCAGCAGCTGCACGAGCAGCAAAAACAACAGCAACAGCAACAACAATAACAACAAACATGCAGGCACACACAAGTCAAAGAAATTTGCTGTTAATTCACGTATTAACCTCTTGACATTTGGCAGCAGCGTCGCCAAGCAAAAGAAAAACATGTCGACAAACTTGCAACATGATGGCACCGGAGCCCGAGCCGGAGTCGAAGTGGTGCGGGAGGAACCAATGAGCGGCACATCTGCCCGCTGCACCGAAACTGTGTCAATGTGCCAGCAACAAATGCTTGGGCGTTGTGCTTGAATGTGGACGTGGCTGTGGCTCTAGCTGTGAATGTGGATGTGGATGATGTTGGCGGCATGTGGGAGGGCCCGCAGCGAGATATCGGCGTTGGAGTTGAAGCGTCGCCTTTGGAGTTAGAGTTGGAGCCACGCCAAATGGAAAACGGCACGCCGCGTGTGTCTCTGCCTATGTGTCTATGAGTACGTGTGCCTCAATGACTTTCAATTAAATCAATATTCATCGTTTTGGCTGCCTCGGGGTCTAAATGGCAGCGGGCGGCCACGGCATAGCCTGGCCGGGCTGGCTGGCTGCGACATAGACTTGAGAATAGAGGCTAAGGCAGTCGCTGTAGTGACTCCGCTCCTTGATTAGACGCTACAACAACAATGACAACAACAACAACAACAACAACGATAACAACAACAACAGCAGCAGCAACAACACCAACAAACAGTTAACAGCTAACATCAATAGCTAACAGCAGCTAACGCTGCAGCAACGACAGCAGCATGGGAAAATGTGCAATTTCGGGCAAAAATAAATAGCAAAGTCTTGAAGAGACAGAAACTAAGCGCATGAGATACCTGAATTGCCTGACCGAGCCTGGGCACATTCATTGCGCAAAGTTTGTGGCCTGTCTCTGTCTCTTTCTCTCTCTGTGTGTGTGTGTGTGTGTGTATGTGTGTGTGAGTGTTCAGCCAGTCTGCAATCAAAGATACACCACGAAATATACATTTGAATCACTTCCCCGAGCCTTTCACAAAAACAACGAGCAACATAAACAAAGCCCCAGCAAATGCAACAAAAACAAACATAGCACACAGAAGTTAGCCCAGTCGAGAGCTGCGCGCGAGTAAATAATTAATGTTCGCCAATAACCGAAGACACCTTCAGCGTGGCAGTGGCAAGTTGCACATTGCAAGTTGGAAGTTTGTGATAGCCAGCCCGCCCAGTGCCAAAGCCAGCACAACAAGTGTGCCTGGTGGTAATACAAATGAGGCATTTGTTACATTCTGCCTTGGTTGGAGGGTCGGGTTGAGGACCTGGTTGAGGAGTTTTTAAATAAAAATATCATACCCATTAAAATGTTAAAATGAATAGACTTACCGTACATCACATACCCTTGAAGGCATATGGCATATTAGAAGAACGAATGTATACAAAAATAGTTTTTTTTTTTTTTGTAGATAAATTAAAATTATGAATGTTATGCTGTCTCAGGAAAGTTGATTCTAATTCTTCATATCAGAATATATAACCATTGCCTTTATAACCTGAGAAGCCAACAGCAATTAAGTCGTTGGACATTAAGTCTCAAGTGTTTTCGATCGAGTCGCTCGATGGGCGCAGCCATACATATATTTTTGCCTACTTATAGATGAACATACAACGTATCAGTAAGACCATAATTTATTTAAATGTATTAGATCAAAATGAAATATTCAAAATAAGCATTATAATTGATTAGTCATGCGATGCCTAAGGAACTCCAGGAGGAAGCAGAGTGAGGCCAATATCAAGCCCGCGCTCCACAATGCAAACGCATAGTAATAAAATTCCAAATCAAATGGTTTCTGCTCAATCCCATCACCAGTAAAAAATTTAATTATGCCCGCCTCAATTGACTCGAGCCGCGCATCACTTCTCATCTTTGTTAATATGCCGCACTCAAATATCCTTCTAAGATAGGCATTCATTATGTTTAAGTAGGGCAATCCGTTGACTACTGGAAAAGACATGAGACCATCCGCAAGACTCTGCGGTATCAGCTTGAAGAGGGGTACTTTCAGAAGGTGCTGTTGAAATAGAATTAAATCTATGCGATCCTCATATCCAGTAATCATGTGACTTGTGTTAAGAGTGATCCGCGCAGTAATCAACACATGTACTTCAACTACAATACTACGTTGTATAACGATTTCTGGTAATAAAGTTGAATGCGTAATGTAATCAGCGTAGTCTTTGTCAAGTAGCATTGTAAAGGGAGCATGTTCCAAATCCTGGAAAGTATTATATTGCAGCTCAAACAGACCCGACGTAAGCATACTTGAAAGTAATGCCAGATAAAAATTTGTCAATATAAATCCACTCAGCAACATTATAAAATGGATAACAACTTGTTGCCAGTTAGCAAAGATGATCCTTGGCTGCCCGATAAATAGCAAATTGCACCAGCTGCTCAGAAAATGTTGGCCAATTTCGGAACCTCTATTTCGGTTACTACCATAAAGCATCAGCATTCCGTACCCAATGGTTCCAAGCACTGCGAGCCACAGAGTCCAAGTGAAAGGCCTCATAAAGTACAAATATTTCGCAATCGGCTGAGCATGGGGCACTGCTATACGTAATGGAATAAGATAGAGAGGCGAAGATGTAGTTTGATTCAAGTGTGGGTCTTTTACATAACAAATAACGTCAATACTATGGTTTGACAATAGAGTAACAGCAGTATCGTATATCTGCTCAATTGCAACTTCCTTTACTACATGTATCGTAGAATTGTGTCGGTGCGTAAACTCTTTAAGCGCATTGTACAAGTAGCCACTATACATCCGCTGACCTTTCCGATTCGCGTATTGAAAAACGCGTGGCTCAACTGAGAATAAAATAGTCCGAATAGGATATTGTTGAAGATTCGATAGTTCGCGCCATCTATTGAGGTAACCATCAAGCTGAAGCAATCGCAATGTTCGAATTGTTGGATATGGATTGTAGCTATATAACAGCATTTCCTGTTGTACTTTCTGAATAAGTAACACATTGATGAACCCGTTTCGAAAGCAGTAGGTGTAGAGGTCATTCTGCCAGATGCTGGGCTCTTCCTTCGTTATAAAAACAATGTGAAGATCATGAAGCTTCCACAAAAGGCGTGGCAAGAAGACCGCCACTTGAGCGTCGAGGGGATAGCTCTGTATATAAACTATGGATAACGTTTTCTCGGTAAATCTTCCAAGAAGTTGAAAATCAGGTATGCTGCTATTCGATAGCTGAAATTGTATATTGGGTGTATCCAGGTGTAACTCCAATGTATTCTCATCGCTATTCGGAATGTTAATAAAGATGTTAAGGCCTAATCCGTATGCAGAGTTGAGTTGTTTCAGAACGTGACCCACTTCAGATGGTCTCCTCTGAGAATGTGCTGCATATTGTTCATTGAATTGAAAAAGGATTATCACTTGAAGCAGACTTCTTGATATCAAAACTGAATATATTCCAAGTAACATTTTTAATATTTTCCAACAGTCAAAACTCTCTGGTAGTCCAAGGAACACTAATCCCATTTCAAAGAATCACGTAAGGTTTTAATGGCTTCGACAAATCTTTATCTACTTTAGTGGCAATTAGGATAGGCTGGTAGAGTCACCGGGCTTTCAATTATGTTAAAGTTTAGGTGGGGTTCATTGGTCTTATCGGCCATCAGGCAATTGGCAGCTTGACCTCATAATTGTTTGCTGGGTTAGGGGCTGTTCATTCTTATCTAAGCGGACGATTACATGCATGGTTATTTCATTATATAAAACTAATGCTTTTGACAAATTATTTACATTTACATATTTTGTTCAGTGCAATTGATGTGAGCCCATTGAAAATGGGAAATCAGGGTTAGTGGTTTTGTTAAAAGTATGCAACAAGCAAAAGGAAGCGAGGCAGATACCATAAAGTATATTTATTCTTGATATCAGTGACGAGAAAAGTTGATATAGCCATGTCCATCTGTCCGTCTGTCTGTCTGTCTGTCCGTATGTTTGGACGCGTCGATTTCCCAAGATATACGAGCTAGAGAGTGCATTCTTTTTGTGTTTGGTTCGTATATTGCACGCGCAGTACGAGTTTCTCTCATAAATTCGATAACTTTTATATTTCCAAAGCTATCGATGAAACACCTTATTGGGAATCAGTTAAAAAATTATATCTCGTTCATCTTTAGAGTTAGAGTCCCCAAGTCTTCTGCATATATATATACATAGATACTAATTTGATAGAGTTTCGGTTTTTGTCAGCTTTGGGATTCGGGTCTCCAATTCGCCCCCATACCCCCAAATGTGTAAAAAATGCAATTCAAATACTAGAGAGGTACAGTTTGGTTTGGCATATATGTATATATGTAGATATGAATATCTATTCAAATTCTGAAGAGATCAATGCGATTATCCGTCTGGAAACAGAATTATTAAACAATAAAGTTTTTGCAGCAAAACCCATGTGGCGCAGCAACAAATGCAACGAGACAGCAAGCCGCCTGTAATGCTAACACTTATACAGGCGTACAAGCATAGATCAGCGTGTGCTCGTGTTTTTGCATGTATAGTTTCTTACGCGTGGAGAATCGAAACGAAACATTCTTGGAATATTATTCGTTCGAAGAAAGGATCAGGTGATTTCGTAGTCGAGCAGTCTCGACTACAGCTTTCTTACTTGTTTAGTTACATATGTAGTTAATTTAAGTTAATTCTACGTTTAAGATTAAAAAAAAAATTGTGGTTACATTTAATAAATACTCTAATTTATTTCGTTCAATTTTTGTTTTATCAAACATATTAATAAATAAAAATAAACAAAAGATCTTTTCAAAAGACTTGAAAAGCTTAAGCTATAAAGCTTAAACATCATACTGTACTTATAATTATGTTCGTCACAGTATATTACATAATTATTGTATTATATAAAAGATACTCAGTATTCATATACATTGAAAACAACGAAATCTAGTTATAATAAAATTCATTGGAGCTATGGAGTCATTATATTTATATCCTGAACCCATTGAAAATGGGAGTTCAGGGTATAATGATTTTGTGAAAATGTATGTAACTGGCAGAAGTATACGTCTCAGAAAGTATATATATTCTTGATCAGCGCAAAAAAATAAGTTGATATATCCCTGTCCGTCTATCCGTCCGTCCGTCCGTATGAACTTCGAGATTTCCGAAACTACAAAAGCTAGAGAGCTGCAATGAATACTCGTATGTTAGTTACGCAGTACGAGTTTATTTTGTTTTTCGATAACTCATCCCATTTCCAAATTATCGATAAAAATTTTAAATTCGTTTACTTTTTTTACGTTCTTTGAGTTAATAGTTAGCTCATTAAGAGTTTATAAATATTTTTTAGATACATCGATACTAAGAAAGGCACATAAATGTTATTCCATAATTCAAGCATATCGATAATATAGATACTGATGAGATATTTTTGCAGCATTAATCAGTGAAGTAGTTTCGGAATTAAAACTAATTGCTCGCGGAGTAAAAAGGTGATAAAGGCAAAGCTGATATACATACGTCGCCTTAGAAAATGAATTTTACGTGATACACTTTTATAAATACTTATTTTAAGGTGTTTATCGATAAATTATTATAAATAAATAGTTATCAATTATTTTAAAAATTCGATATTCTCTTGATAGCGGCAATTGGTTTGGGTTCTTATGGACGAAGGGTCATAGCAAAACACAATTTATTTTCGTGAGTAAAAATATGAAATTAAAATTCAGAGCTAGAAAATTATTTTTCAAAAATTTTATTTTATATACATTTGATTATTAAAGATATATTTAGTAAATAAAAATGTAGTACTAAAACATGGTGGAGAGTTCCAATACCTTTCAAATTTGTGTTTTTACGCCTTACCCTGAACTTAAATTCTCATGCGCTCAAAGATAAAGCACAAAGAGGCCAGCAGCATACCAATCAACCAAACAGCAGCTGCCGCATAGTAGTACTCTAGATCATTGGAATTAACCTCCTGGTATCTAGCTCGGTATACAAATCGTAAACGTCCGCTTTGGATCCCATTGATGAAGCCATCGCTCTTCATCTTCAGCAAGATTCCACCTTCGAACATTCGCCGCATATACCAATTAAAGATCTTGAGGTAAGGTCTTCCATAGGCAGCGGGCATGAAGAAGGGCTGCTGGTAGATGATCTGCGGAAGCTTGTGGAATAGTGGAACGCGTAAGAACTTTTGCTGGTAAAAAGCAAACTCAATGCTATCCGCAAATCCATTGTAAACCATGCTGACGTTCAGATCGAGTCGATATCTGTCCACCAGATGCTCCGGTGTGACCACGAGGCGTTTGGCGAGTTGCGGATGCAAGTCGGGCAGGCTATATAAAAACTTATATTCGACTTCCTCTTGGGGTAGTGTGTAATCCGTTCCCTCCAAATCGTCGAAACTGTTCAGCTGCTTTTCATAAAGTCCTGCCGCCAAATAGCTGGACAACTGTGCCAGATAAAGATTAGTCAGCATGAGGCCAGCTATTATCATCATAATGTAGACCAAAAGGCGACGAAGTCTTGGAGGAGCAACTAGATCTCTACCAGGCGACAGGAAAAGCAATAGTCGTAGAATATGCATAAATGCATCACTCAAAGTTAATCGTCCTTGAGAGAGCAGACACAGTGCTCCGCTGCAGTAACCTAACGTTGCCAGGTAAGCCATCCAAGTGTGCCAGCTGAAGGGCTTTAGAAGATACATATACCTGGGCAGAAGTCTGGCTGATGGTGCTATAAGATAGCTGTTCTCATGCCAGAGTACAACGCTGCTTGTGAAGTTCGGAGTCTCTGCTAGCAAATATGGCAAAAAGTCAACGAGACGTGTGCTAAGCGCTTCATTAGCTTCTTTCAAGGTGTCGAGCATGTGAGTTCGTATGCTACCCTTATAGTGTTGTATAAAGTCCAGGACCATACGAAGCATATAGCCAGCATAAACAGTTCGATTTTGCTGATCCTTAAAGAGAAAGGCCCTCGGTGCGCTACTGGGCAGAATACCACAAGTTATTGGAAAGCCATGAAAGTCCCAAAGCAACCCACGAGTGCGATGGAAATACTGCAGCGTATCGCGCATGACTAGCAATCGAAGTTCTGGATACGGCATGTAGCTGTGAAGCTCCTGAGTGTGCGGCAGCGCCACCAAAATGTGCACCATGCCCTGGCGCCAGCAATGCGAAAAAAGCTTAAATAATTTTTCAGATGTTGCCCCTGGATATACGATGAAGACTTGCAGCTGTTGGGCACGCCACAGCCAGGATGTAAGGTAGCTAAACATGCTGCCTGCATGGGCATCCTCCAGAAATATTATGGTCAAGGCCCGTTCACTATAGTTGCCACTAAGTCCCAGCTGCAGCGATGCATTGCTTACCCACAGTGTTGGCAAAACATGTTCTCTGGCTGCTAATAGATCACCAAAAACCGATTTATTACCGAACTCAAGGTAAACATTCAGCTCCATATTATATAAAGTATTGAGCTGGTTAATGCACTGGCTAACAAAGCTGCCCGGCACCAACGTCAAATTCTGGAGCGCGTTCAAGTATAGCAAGTCCATTTGCATTCTGTTGCCCACAGACACCAGGAACTGCTTTTATAGCTAAAGCTAAACATACGTCCAGTTATTAGAGGACCGAAATTTATTCATATGCATTAAATGGATAATTATCATTACAATAGAAATTGATTAGTCATACGACGCCTAAGAAATTCCAGGAGGAAGCAGAGTGAGGCCAATATCATGCCCGCGCTCCACAATGCAAACGCATAGTAATAAAATTCCAAATCAAATGGTTTCTGCTCAATCCCGTCACCAGTAAAAAATTTAATTATGCCCGCCTCAATTGACTCGAGCCGCGCATCACTTCTCATCTTTGTTAATATGCCGCACTCAAATATCCTTCTAAGATAGGCATTCATTATGTTTAAGTAGGGCAATCCGTTGACTACTGGAAGAGACATAAGGCCATCCATAAGACTCTGCGGTATCAGCTTGAAGAGGGGTATTTTCAGAAGGTGCTGTTGAAATAGAATTACATCTAAGCGATCCTCATATCCAGTAATCATGTGACTTGTGTTCAGAGTATTCCGCGCGGTATTCAACACATATAGATCAACTAAAATACTACGTTGCATAACGATTTCTGGTAATAAAGTTAAACGCGCGAAGTAATCAGCGTAATATTTGTCAAGTAGCATTGTAAAGGGAGCATGTGCCAAATCCTGGAAAGTATTGTATTGCGGCTCAAACAGACCCGACGTAAGCATACTTGAAAGTAATGCCAGATAAAAATTAGTCAGTATAAATCCACTCAGCAACATTATAAAATGGATAACAACTTGTTGCCAGTTAGCAAAGATGATCCTTGGCTGCCCGATAAATAGAAAATTGCACCAGCTGCTCAGAAAATGTTGGCCAATTTCGGAACCTCTATTTCGGTTACTACCATAAAGCATCAGCATTCCATACCCAATGGTTCCAAGCACTGCAAGCCACAGAGTCCAAGTGAAAGGCCTCACAAAGTACAAATATTTCGCAATCGGCTGAGCATGGGGCGCTGCTATACGTAATGGAATGAGATAGAGAGGCGAAGATGAAGTTATATTCAACTGTGGGTCCTTCACATAACAAATGATGTCAATACTACGGTTTGACAATAGAGCAACAGCAGTATCGTATATCTGCTCAATTGCAACTTCCTTTACTACATGTAACGTAGCATTGTGTCGGTGCGTAAACTCCTTAAGCGCATTGTATATATAGCCACTATACATCCGCTGACTTTTCCGATTCACGTATTGAAAAACGCGTGGTTCAACTGAGAATAAAAAGGTCCGAATAGGATAATGTTGAAGGTTTAATAGTTGGCGCCATCTATTGAGGTAATCCTCAAGCTGAGGCAATCGCAATGCTCGAATTGTTGGATATGGATTGTAGCTATATAACAGCATTTCCTGTTGTAGTTTCTGAATAAGTAACACATTGATGAACCCGTTTCGAAAGCAGTAGGTGTAGAGGTCATTCTGCCAGATGCTGGGCTCTTCCTTCGTTATAAAAACAATGTGAAGATCATGAAGCTTCCACAAAAGGCGTGGCAAGAAGACCGCCACTTGAGCGTCGAGGGGATAGCTCTGTATATAAACTATGGATAACGTTTTCTCGGTAAATCTTCCAAGAAGTTGAAAATCAGGTATGCTGCTATTCGATAGCTGAAATTGTATATTGGGTGTATCCAGGTGTAACTCCAATGTATTCTCATCGCTATTCGGAATGTTAATAAAGATGTTAAGGCCTAATCCGTATGCAGAGTTGAGTTGTTTCAGAACGTGACCCACTTCAGATGGTCTCCTCTGAGAATGTGCTGCATATTGTTCATTGAATTGAAAAAGGATTATCACTTGAAGCAGACTTCTTGATATCAAAACTGAATGGATATCAAGAAACATTTTTAGTATATCTCCAACAGTCGAAACTCTCTGGTAGTCCAAGGAACACTAGTCCTATTTCTAAGAATCACGTTAGGTTTTAATGGCTTTGACAGATCTTTATCTACCTTAGTGGCAATTAGGATAGGCTGGTAGAGTCGCCAGGCTTTCAATTATGTCGAAGTTCAGGTGGGGTCCATTGGTCTTATCGGACATCGGGTAATTGGCAGCTTGACTTCATAATTGTTTGCTGGGTCAGGGGCAGTTTGTTATAATCTAAGCGGACGATTACTATATGGCATGGTTATTTAGCTAATGTTATTACTAATGTTATTGACTAATCACTTACATTTTTATACCCTGACCCATCGAAAATGGGAAATCAGGGTATAAGTGTTGCTAAAAGCATGTAACAAGCAGAAGGAGGCGTGACAGACCCCATAAAGTATATATATTCTTGATCAGGGTGACGAGAAAAGTGGATATAGCCATGTCCATCTGTCCGTCCGTCCGTCCGTATGTCATAAGGATCGTCCATCTAGAAACGGAGTTATAAGCGTCCAAAGTTCAGCCCAATCCACCCCCAAGTCAGAGCAGCAACTGCGCGGTTAGCAGAACGCTCTGAACGCTCATACGTTCGTAAAGGAGAAGAATATTTTTTTTTGCAGGGTATCTCGTAGTCGAGCAGTCTCGACTAGAGTCTTATTTGTTTTTTGTTTTTTTTTGTTTTTTTTTTGTGTTAACAAATTCCGTAGTAATTAAATCTGTCCAAAAAAAGATCCATATCTCGGCATAATTTATAAACAAATTCATATACGCTCGATTCACACAGTTCATACAGACAATTTATATTTCGACTCTCTTGTCAAACTGCCTCTTGGTTGCATATTCTCGTTCATCAGTATCATAGCAACTCTGTGTGAAGGACATAGCCCTCTCACTCTCACTCTGCGACATCCGAGACCACGTTCAGCAAAACCTATGGTTGTCCCTTTTCTAATGACACATCCTTTAATTGTCACTAAAATGGTGACTACTTCGATTAGCGCTAGTTGTCAGTTTCTCTTTAATACTAGTGCAACTGTCAATCACAACATAAAAACTAACACAACGTCATAATGTCACACCGATACGACATATATATTAATATATGCATACACATGCATATTTATTGTTTGTAGAAAAAGTGGTTCATATTACTACATAAGGCCCTCGCCCGAAATAAGCGGTGCTTCGACTTCATCATTATTGGATCTGCTAGGCGCTATGTCCTCGACGCTTCTGAAGAGTGTGAAATGCGATTCGCTGAATCGCAGTAATATAACAACAGATGATGCAATAGCTGTATCAGAATGCGCCACATCGTCAATCACTCCAATCGCGGCAATAACTCCAAATTTAAATAGTCCACTGTCGGAGCTCGCTCCATCGACACCCTCAACTGCAGCTATGTCAGATCCAATTGTTGTCACAACAGTGGAGATTCTCGATTTCCATCCCGATGAATTACCGAAGATACCATCGCTTGGCGGAACTGATGTATCTACCGTTGTATTAAATAGCTCGGCTGGGACGACAGCATCGATAACGACCAATTCATCTCCTTCTCCCAATCGAAAAGCCCACTTCCAGACAGCTACCAGTAACATTTCACCCCACAAAAGCAGATATAGAAACCATAACAATAACCAGGATGACATAAATTCCATTGAAAGTATTTATAGTTTTAATAGAAATCAGATATCTACAAATTTTGAATGGATTGATGAAATGGCCCAACAGCGCAAGTGCTCCGAACTGTTACACAAAAATAAACGCAAAAAATCAAAAAGTTCAGTGATTAGCCAGGAAATGGATCAATTGGATAGTAGCGCAGTTAAGGAGAAAAATGATGCTAAATCCTTGGAACCTTACGATGATAATGACGAAAAGGTGGTCAAATGTCTTTACTATTCTCTCATGTGCTGCGACTGTACAATATCATAGATATAACTGTAGAATTAAAATAAACGGTGCATGTGCACGTACTTATACAGATGTATGTAGTTCAAGAATATATGCATTTAGAAACTTGGTCGAATATCAAAAGACTTGAAAAGTTGCTATTAACTTTAAAAATCATACTGTAATAATAATTATGCTCGTCACTGTATATTTTATAATAATTGTATTATATAATATATATCGGAAACAACGAAATCTAGTTATAATAAAATTATTTGCTCAAATTCATTGGAGCTGGTTTTTTGGTCATACCTTCTACACCGTTTTAGCTAGAGACAAATTTATATATTTAGATTATATAAATAATATTATACAATCTGCAAAAATACAAAAAATAAAATAAATTCTATATTTGCGTGCTATTCACAGACTTTCCAAAATTTGTAATTCATTATCAATTTGGAATATCAGTCCTAAAACCACCCTTATTATCCAAATTTATAAAAACCCTCTTTCAAACATTAGATACTCATGGTTTATCTCATATATACAGGATCATACCTTAGTACGAGCTGTAACGTCGCATTGCTTACATGATGGTAGAACCCGTGCTCTAGCAAACAATTCTGCAGTGCGTTCAAGTATACCAAGTCCATTGGAGTTCTGTAGGCCACAGACACCATGAACTGTTTTTATAGCTAAAGCTGAACGTAGGGCCTGTTATTAGAGGACCGCAATTTATTTATATGTATCAAATGGATAATAAGCATTACAATAGAAATTGATTAGTCATCCGACGCCTAAGGAATTCCAGGAAGAAGCAGAGTGAGGCCAATATCATGCCCGCGCTCCACAATGCAAACGCATAGTAATAAAATTCCAAATCGAATGGGTTCCGCTCACTTCCGTCACCAGTAAAAAATTTAATTATGTCCCCCTCAATTGACTCGAGCCGAGTATCACTTCTCATCTTTGTTAATATGCCGCACTCAAATATCCGTCTTAGATAGGCATTCAATATATTTAAGTAGGGCAATCCGTTGACTACTGGAAAAGACATAAGGCCATCCATAAGACTCTGCGGTATCGCCTTGAATAGGGGTACTTTCAGAAGGTGCTGTTGAAATAGAAAACCTTCTAAGCGATCTTCATAATGAGTATACATGTGACTTGTGTTGAGAGCGATCCGCGCGGCTTCCAAGACATGCACTTCCACTACGGTAATGCGTTGTCTAACGTCTTCTGGCAAAAAAGTCGACTCTTTGATATAATGAGCATAGTAGCTATCAAGTAGCAATGTAAAGGGAGCATGTTCCAAATCCTGAAAAGTATTGTATTGTGGCTCAAACAGACCCGACGTAAGCATACTTGAAAGTAATGCCAGATAAAAATTTGTCAGTATAAATCCACTCAGTAACATTATCAAATGGATAACAACTTGTTGCCAGTTAGCAAAGATGATCCTTGGCTGCGCGATAAATAGCAAATTGCACCAGCTGCTCAGAAAATGTTGGCCAATTTCGGAACCTCTATTTCGGTTACTACCATAAAGCATCAGCATTCCATACCCAATGGTTCCAAGCACTGCAAGCCACAGAGTCCAAGTGAAAGGCCTCATAAAGTACAAATATCTCGCAATCGGCTGAGCATGGGGCGCTGCTATACGTAATGGAATGAGATAGAGAGGCGAAGATGTAGTGTGATTAAACTGTGGGTCTTTCATATAACAAATAACGTCAATACTATGGTTTGACAATAGAGTAATAGCGGTATCGTATAAATGATCACTTGCAACTTCCTTTACTACACTTATCGTAGCATTGTGTCGGTGCGTAAACTCCTTAAGCGCATTGTACAAGTAGCCACTATACATCCGCTGACCTTTCCGATTCACGTATTGAAAAACGCGTGGCTCAACTGAGAATAAAATAGTCCGAATAGGATATTGTTGAAGATTCGATAGTTCGCGCCATCTATTGAGGTAATCCGCAAGCTGAGGCAATCGCAATGTTCGAATTGTTGGATATGGATTGTAGCTATATAACAGCATTTCCTGTTGAAGTTTCTGAATAAGTAACACATTGATGAACCCGTTTCGAAAGCAGTAGGTGTAGAGGTCATTCTGCCAGATGCTGGGCTCTTCCTTCGTTATAAAAACAATGTGAAGATCATGAAGCTTCCACAAAAGGCGTGGCAAGAAGACCGCCACTTGAGCGTCGAGGGGATAGCTCTGAATATAAACTATGGATAACGTTTTCTCGGTAAATCTTCCAAGAAGTTGAAAATCAGGTATGCTGCTATTCGATAGCTGAATTTGTATATTGGGTGTATCCAGGTGTAACTCCAATGTATTCTCATCGCTATTCGGAATGTTAATAAAGATGTTAAGCCCTAATCCGTATGCAGAGTTGAGTTGTTGCAGAACTTGACCCACTTCAAATGGTCCGGTCTCAGAATGTGCTTCATATTGTTTATTGAACTGAAATAGGATTATCACTTGAAGCAGACTTCTTGATATCAAAACTGAATGGATATCAAGAAACATTTTTAGTATTTCTCCAACAGTCGAAACTCTCTGGTTGTCCAAGGAACACTAATCCCATTTCAAAGAATCGCGTTAGTTTTTAATGGCTTCGACAGATCTTTATCTACCTTAGTGGCAATTAGGATAGGCTGGTAGAGTCGCCAGGCTCTCAATTTTGTCCAGGTGGGGTCCAGGTGGGGTCCAGGTGGGGTCCATTGGTCTTATCGGCCATCGGGCAATTGGTAGCTTGACCTCATAATTGTTTGCTGGGTCAGGGGCTGGTCGTTCTTATCTAAGTGGACGATTACTCAATGGCATGGTTATTTCATTATATAAAACTAATGCTTTTGACTAATCACTTACATGTACATATTTGGTTCAGTGAAATTGATGTGTTTTATTTATTTACATTTAAAAAATACTTTAATCTATTTAATTTTTTTTATCAAAAAATCTTTTCAAAAGACTTGAAAAATTGCTATAAATCTTAAAAATCACGCTGTACTTATAATTATGTACGTTATTGTTTATACCCTGAGCCCATTAAAAATGAGAAATCAGGGTATAATGGTTTTGTTAAAAGTATGTGACAGGCAAAAGGAGGCTTAGCAGATACCATAAAGTATATTTAGCTTTGATCAGGGTGACGAGAAAAGTTGATATAGCCATGTCCGTCTGTCCGTCCGTCCGTCCGTATGTCATAAGGATCGTCCATCTAGAAACGGAGCTATAAGCGTCCAAAGTTCAGTTCAGTAGAACGGGTGCTCATACGTTCGTAAAGAAGCAGAATATTAGTTCATTTGCGGGGTATATCGTAGACGAGCCGTCTCAACTAAAGCCTTCCTATTTCTTTTTTTTGTTTGTTTTTTTTTTTGTTTTTTTTTTTTTTTTTTTTTTTTTTTTTGTTTGTGTTAACAAATTCCGTAGTGACTAAAACCGCCCAAAAAAATCCATATCTCGGCATAATTTATAAACAAATTCATATACGCTCGATTCACACAGTTCATACAGACAATTTATATTTCGACTCTCTTGTCAAACTGCCTCTTGGTTGCATATTCTCGTTCATCAGTATCATAGCAACTCTGTGTGAAGGACATAGCCCTCTCACTCTCACTCTGCGACATCCGAGACCACGTTCAGCAAAACCTATGGTTGTCCCTTTTCTAATGACACATCCTTTAATTGTCACTAAAATGGTGACTACTTCGATTAGCGCTAGTTGTCAGTTTCTCTTTAATACTAGTGCAACTGTCAATCACAACATAAAAACTAACACAACGTCATAATGTCACACCGATACGACATATATATTAATATATGCATACACATGCATATTTATTGTTTGTAGAAAAAGTGGTTCATATTACTACATAAGGCCCTCGCCCGAAATAAGCGGTGCTTCGACTTCATCATTATTGGATCTGCTAGGCGCTATGTCCTCGACGCTTCTGAAGAGTGTGAAATGCGATTCGCTGAATCGCAGTAATATAACAACAGATGATGCAATAGCTGTATCAGAATGCGCCACATCGTCAATCACTCCAATCGCGGCAATAACTCCAAATTTAAATAGTCCACTGTCGGAGCTCGCTCCATCGACACCCTCAACTGCAGCTATGTCAGATCCAATTGTTGTCACAACAGTGGAGATTCTCGATTTCCATCCCGATGAATTACCGAAGATACCATCGCTTGGCGGAACTGATGTATCTACCGTTGTATTAAATAGCTCGGCTGGGACGACAGCATCGATAACGACCAATTCATCTCCTTCTCCCAATCGAAAAGCCCACTTCCAGACAGCTACCAGTAACATTTCACCCCACAAAAGCAGATATAGAAACCATAACAATAACCAGGATGACATAAATTCCATTGAAAGTATTTATAGTTTTAATAGAAATCAGATATCTACAAATTTTGAATGGATTGATGAAATGGCCCAACAGCGCAAGTGCTCCGAACTGTTACACAAAAATAAACGCAAAAAATCAAAAAGTTCAGTGATTAACCAGGAAATGGATCAATTGGATAGTAGCGCAGTTAAGGAGAAAAATGATGCTAAATCAGTGGAACCTTACGATGATAATGACGAAAAGGTGGTCAAATGTCTTTACTATTCTCTCATGTGCTGCGACTGTACAATATCATAGATATAACTGTAGAATTAAAATAAACGGTGCATGTGCACGTACTTATGCAGATGTATGCAGTTCAAGAATATACATATGCATTTAAAAACTTGGTCAAATATTTTTGTATGTATGTACATTTTTATTCCGACCAGATGTGAAGATGATATGTTTATATGGCTGTGCACACGTACAAACCGTCATAACCGTGATCAAGTATTCCGTTTAATAATATTCAACAACTAAAAAGGCTCTAGTCGAGACGGCTCGACTACGAGATACCCTGAACCCTGCAAAAAACAAGTAAAAACGTTGCAGTTAGGCGCAACTAACTGCGAGAGACTCTGTTCCAGTAGGTGCCGTTTATTTATTTAATAAACATTTAATGAACGAAATATTTCGGCAATAAGCAAACGGTTTCCTATACATACATAAATTCAGATTTACATATTTATGTATGTACACACTATACGAGTATACAAACGATTTTCTATGCATGCATACAAAAGTTTGCATGCCAGAATATTCTAAGAATTGTGACTGAATTGCGAATTTTACACGATCGTTACTTTAGTTTTGTCAAAAGTTAACAAGGCTCAGATTGAGACAGTGGCGGTGGTAAGCGCTATGCAAGCTGCACTTGGGTGCGTCGGTTCGAAGCCCGCAACAAAACTTTTCTTTTTTTCAAAAAATAATATTTTGTATATTTGTATATTTAATATTTGTATATTTATTATAAAATGCTTGCTGCCAGCGCCAATTGATAATAAGATATTTATAAACATACGCATATGAATCGTGCATTTAAGCACTAGAAACTGCTTTTCCGATTTGCCACTCTACCGTGGGCAAGCAATTTTTCTATACATGCATACATGCATATATGTATGTATGTATGTGTATACAGATGTTTTTACATTTATACACAACCAAGTGATATATCAGTGAACTTATTTAGGTTTGGCTAACGATTACGTGTTATTTTCAAAAGACCTGGGTTCAAATCCCGCTGGAAACTTTTTGTTCATTAATCGAAAACTTATAAATTTTATTTTTTAAATTCATTAATATTATTATATTTATGTTAAAATGCCGTCCGCCATCTTAGCAATTACTAGTAAGCTATTATATGCATGAATTATGCAGTTGGCCACAACAAACTTCTTTGCCGATTTGCCACGCCCCCAGTGGGCGTAGACGCATAATTTTTGACCAGTTCTTAGAAAGAGCCGAGGCTAACATGACTTCAAAATTTGTTTGCTTACATTCCAAAATAGCGAAAATTACAGGGTATTTTTGGATATGCCACGCCCCCAAAGAGGGTGAAAAAATATTTTTGGGTCATCGATAGAGGAGGACATTAGTAACAGAATCATCGTTTTCAACCATCTAGCTCTAAAACTGTAGGAGATATAAGCTTTTGCGGTTTACCACACCCCTATGGGCGTAAATATATCTACCATAGCTTATTGATCTTGGGTTGTCAACCCGAGTATACATGCATGCCAAATTTCAAGTCTCTAGAGTCAATAGTGTTCAAAATATAGCATAATTTGAAAAATCACTATATACTCAGGTCCGATTTGCCACGCCCCCAATGGGCGTAGATATATCCGCCATAGCTTTTTGAACTTGGGTTGTCACCGCGAGTATACATTCCAAATTGCAATTCTCTAGCTCATCATCTAGTATGATTACTGGCCAAGAGTTTTCCGATTTGCCACGCCCCTAGTGGGCACACTTTATAATTCATGAACATTGTATATGAGTATATGTTTAGTAAGACGGACATTGCACAAACCCAATAGACTCTTTTTCCCTTTTAGGGAACAGAGTCTTAAAAAATGATACTCTTCTTCTTTAAGCATACTTTAAGCGCGCGCTCTGCTAATCGCGCAGTTGCTGCCGTGGCTTGGGGGTGGGTTGGGCTGAACTTTGGACGCTTACAACTTCATTTTTAGATGGACGATCTTCATGAAACTTTCGGAATATATTAATAGCATCCAAATGTGTGTATTTCAAGTCTCTAGTATTTGAAATGCGTTTTTTGCATATTGGAGGCGACGGGGGCGTGGCATCCAAAAAATCTGCGTATCCATAATATCTATCTAAATATATAATGTAGAAGTTATCGAAAAAACAAAATAAACTCGTACTGCGTAACTAACATACGAGTGAAAACATTCATGTGAAATTTCAGCTCTCTAGCTTTTGTAGTTTTCGAAATCTCGACGTTTATTCCGACGGACGGACGGACGGACGGACCGACAGACGGACAAGGCTAGATCAACTTATTTTTTAATGCTGATCAAGAATATATATACTTTGTGGGGTCTGCGACGTCTCCTTCTGCCTGTTACATACATTTTCACAAAACCATTATACCCTGAATTCTCATTTTCAATGGGATCAGTGTATAAAATGAGTATATTGGTTTTGAATGAATGCAATATTTTTCGGCGCTATTAGAGCTAGAGACTTGAAATTTTGAACATATACCCATATATGATCCCGAATTACAAAGTATAAAAATGTTCCCGATCCGCACACTAGGGGTGTGGCGAATCGGAAAATATGTTTTCCGGAATTCTACAAACGCTGAAATTTTGATTCGATGAAGAAGTTATGTATATGTCTACTCCCAAACTACGATTCCACTACTTAAATGCAGAATTCATATGCGCATGTTTATAAATAGGTTTTTTTTATCAATTGCTAAGCTAGTAGCAAGCATTTTGTAGTAATATACAAATATAAATCAAATTAAAAAGTTCAAAAATTTCGATAAAAAAGTTTCCAGCGGTAATCAAACCGACGCTCCTAGCTGCAGCTTGCATTGCACTTGCCACCAACGCCACTCCCCTGACCTGAGTTTTGATAGCTATAACCAGATAAGTCACTGCTAGAGCGCCTTCTGACAAACCTAAAGTAACGATGAAAAAATCACAATCCAATCGCAGTTTTTAGAATATGCTAGATTGCAGCCTTTTGTATGAAGCATTGAAAATTGCTTATTGTGCGCGCACGACAGTGTGTACACACGTATAGCGTTTACATATGTAAATCTGTATGTGTGTATAGGGAAAATATTTGTTGCTCATGTGTTTGCTAATTGCCCAAATATTTCGTTTATTAAGTGTTTATTAGTTTGTTTAGTTTTTGCAATTTAGATACCAGGTCCAGTTTAAACAAATTTTTAAAATAGAAAGTCAGTAATAGATAATATAATATATATGTGATATAAGCAATAATATAATATAATATAAAATAATATAAGTAATATGTGAAAGTTTTAATTTTTTCTAAGCTGACAAATATTTCATACTTGAAGATCACAATTGCGATTGAATTGCTTGAATTTTCTGTCACTACTTTAGTTTAGATTTGCTAAGTGACGCTCCTTGTAGTAGTTTATGAATTGCAGCTAGTTGCTCGACCATTCGCTCTGATAACTGTGTAGTTGACGCAGCCAACGCCCGGGCGCGCCCTTATATTCCGATTTTTTTATATATTTTGTGAACTTATTTGTTGAAAAACTGTTCTTGTAGATGAAGATTCATAATGTAGTTTTCAGAATGTAATAATAACATTTATATGTGTATATTTTCCAATCCGCAAGTCTCTTACATATGAAGTACTTTTGTTGGAAAGGGTGCGGTATTCAAAATAGAACAAATTTCTAAATTGTATAAAATACACATGAATCATATAACAAACCTCCAGCTTTAAAGACTAAGGAGAGAATAATGCATATATAATATTTCTTAAAACTGATTTTAGACAACGCTTTTAAGCGAAAACACTGACATGGGAATAGTTACCACCGTTATCGTCCAAATTTATAAAAACACTCTTTCAAACATTAGATACTCATGGTTTATCTCATTTACACAGGTTCATACCTTAGTACGAGCTGCAACGTCGCATTGCTTACATGATGGTAGAATCTGTGCTCTGGCAGGAGATTCTGCAGCGCGTTCAAGTATACCAAGTCCATTGGAGTTCTGTAGGCCACAGACACCATGAAGTGATTTTATAGCTAAGGCTGAACGTAGGACGTGTTATTAGGGGCCCGCAATTTATTAAATGGGTAATTAGCATTACACAAGAAATTGATTAGTCATCCGACGCCTAAGAAACTCCAGGAGGAAGCAGAGTGAGGCCAATATCAAGCCCGCGCTCCACAATGCAAACGCATAGTAATAAAATTCCAAATCGAATGGCTTCCGCTCACTTCCGTCACTTGTAATAAATTTCGTTATGCCGCCCTCGATTGTGTCCAGCCAAGCATCGCTCCTTATCTTTTTTAGTATTCCACACTCAAATATCCGTCTTAGATAGGCATTCATTATATTTAAGTAGGGTAATCCGCTGGCTACTGGAAGAGCCATAAAACCATCCATAAGACTCTGCGGTATCGCCTTGAATAGGGGTACTTTCAGAAGGTGCTGTTGAAATAGAAAACCTTCTAAGCGATCTTCATAATGAGTATACATGTAACTTGTGTTAAAAGCGATCCGCGTGTCTTGCAACACATGCACTTCAACTACGCTAATGCGTTGTCTAACGACTTCTGGCAAAAAAGTCGACTGTTTGATATAATGAGCATAGTAGATATCAATTAGCAATGTAAAGGGAGCGTGTTCCAAATCCTGAAAAGTATTGTATTGTGGCTCAAACAGACCCGACGTAAGCATACTTGAAAGCAATGCCAGATAAAAATTAGTCAGTATAAATCCACTCAGCAACATTATCAAATGGATAACAACTTGTTGCCAGTTAGCAAAGATGATCCTTGGCTGCCCGATAAATAGAAAATTGCACCAGCTGCTCAGAAAATGTTGGCCAATTTCGGAACCTCTATTTCGGTTACTACCATAAAGCATCAGCATTCCATACCCAATGGTACCTAGCACTGCGAGCCACAGAGTCCAAGTAAAAGGCCTCACAATGTACAAATATTTCGCAATCGGCTGAGCATGGGGCGCTGCTATACGGAATGGAATGAGATAGAGAGGCGAAGATGTAGTTATATTCAACTGTGGGTCTTTAAAATAGCAAATAACGTCAATACTGTGGTTTGACAATAGAGTAGCAGCGGTATCATATATATGCTCAATTGCAACTTCCTTTACTACATGTAATGTAGCATTGTGTCGGTGCGTAAACTCCTTAAGCGCATTGTATATATAGCCACTATACATCCGCTGACCTTTCCGATTAACGTATTGAAAAACGCGTGGCTCAACTGAGAATAAAATAGTCCGAATAGGATATTGTTGAAGATTCGATAGTTCGCGCCATCTATTGAGGTAATCCGCAAGCTGAGGCAATCGCAATGTTCGAATTGTTGGATATGGATTGTAGCTATATAACAGCATTTCCTGTTGTACTTTCTGAATAAGTAACACATTGATGAACCCGTTTCGAAAGCAGTAGGTGTAGAGGTCATTCTGCCAGATGCTGGGCTCTTCCTTCGTTATAAAAACAATGTGAAGATCATGAAGCTTCCACAAAAGGCGTGGCAAGAAGACCGCCACTTGAGCGTCGAGGGGATAGCTCTGTATATAAACTATGGATAACGTTTTCTCGGTAAATCTTCCAAGAAGTTGAAAATCAGGTATGCTGCTATTCGATAGCTGAATTTGTATATTGGGTGTATCCAGGTGTAACTCCAATGTATTCTCATCGCTATTCGGAATGTTAATAAAGATGTTAAGCCCTAATCCGTATGCAGAGTTGAGTTGTTGCAGAACTTGACCCACTTCAAATGGTCCGGTCTCAGAATGTGCTTCATATTGTTTATTGAATTGAAATAGGATTATCACTTGAAGCAGACTTCTTGATATCAAAACTGAATGGATATCAAGTAACATTTTTAGTATTTCTCCAACAGTCAAAACTCTCTGGTAGTCCAAGGAACACTAATCCCATTTCAAAGAATCGCGTTAGGTTTTAATGGCTTTGACAGATCTTTATCTACCTTAGTGGCAATTATGATAGGCTGGTAGAGTCGCCAGGCTTTCAATTATGTCGAAATTCAGGTGGGGTCCATTGGTCTTATCGGCCATCGGGCAATTGGTAGCTTGACCTCATAATTGTTTGCTGGTTCAGGGGCAGCTTGTTCTAATCTAAGTGGACGATTTGTAAATGGTATAGTTTTTTTATTCAATGATATAGTTATTTAATTATATACAACCGATGCTCTTGTCTGATCAAATAATTAACTAGTTGACGTATTACTAAATAATTGATTTTGTTAAAGTGTTTCGGACTTGGTATTCCAATAAATTAGCGGCAAATATATCAACTTAAATAAACTGATTTGCTAAAATCAAACATGAAAATATTAAAAGAATACTTACAGTCGAGATGCACGACAATGAATATACTCCATAACTCGATTAGATATAATGATATTCTCTTTAAAACTGGAATATCAATACTATCTTCGGATCCATATCAAAACAATTGCACTCAGATTTCCGAATATTTCATTAAGCTCAGGACATAAGTAGTTGTTATTGGATGTTGATTTATATATGATTTAAGTAGTTTTATTTAGGTATTTAATAATAATTTGCTTGAAGATATGCATGCCTGATTTTGGTCATTTGCTATTTGGCTACTGCAACAGTCTTTGAAACTAGTTAGTCAATAACAACGGCAACAACAACAACTGCTACGATTGCGAACAATTTAAAATTGAAATCGCTCATAAATTCTGGGACTAATTGTAAAGAATGGCAGACCTTGAATTCAAATCAGCAGCTCAGTCAGCCAATGGCTACTGCTAAGCAAATGTCTTGCAAAATTATGAAGCTTCACAAATCTAAAAAAACGGCAAGAGCAACAAGAAATATACGATATCCATTGTGTTTGAAAATAACTATAAATAAATATAAATTTCAAAGGCAAACATAAAGAGCTATTGACTGTTGACTTTTATGAACAATTAGGCGGCAGCCACTTAAAGAGGCGAATATTTTGAGATACAGATACGCAGATAGAGATAGAAATACATAGATACATTTATGTATCTAGCTAGATACAGTGTGCATATATGGCATACAAGTGCTGCGCTCACATGGTTAATGGGCCGCTCTATGGGTTCTCTATGGGCCTGGCCAACAATAAACTGCAATTGATTAGATCGACAACTGCAGCACGCAACGGCGAATGGCAAAAGGCCAAACGGGGTGTGGGGGAGGCGTGTCGAGGGCGTTGCAAGCTTGTGTGCCTATGGACTTCAATTAATGCATTCAAAGCATTTATGCAAATGGCGGGAAATAATTTATCACCCATTCAAGACGCAACAACTACGACCGCAACAATTGCAATAGCAGCAGTAGCAACAGCAACAACAGCAACAACAGCAACAACAGCAACAACAGCAACAACAGCAACAACAGCAACAACAACAGCAACTATCAAACCTTCCATCCAAGCATTGCAATATGCAAAAGTTTTGATCATTAGCGCAACGCCCACGCAGTTAACATTCAGTGGGCGTGGCCACAATCCGCACACGTTCTCTCAGTATTTTTGTGTTCGATTTTCATTTTCCTATTCAGTTTTTTTCTTCTTTTTTTTTTGGAGGCGGCTTTGTTTGATTTGCTTTACCTCAGCTGTCGAGTTGAGTTTATTGTTGTTGCATTTTATATAATTAGTACTTAATTTATAATTTGCTGTACCGCGAATAATGCACTCAATTGTTTAAATTATTGTTGTTGCTTGTGCTGTTGCTGTTGCTGCTAGGAAATCAGCGCAAGGTTAGAAGATTTAAGATTCAATATTTGTTGTGGCTAGTGCTGGGTGGAGTCAATTTGTATCGGTGTGAAAGGGGCTTTTTATTAGCCAGCACGATATGGCAATGATATAACTTATGATTGAATATCCACTTAGATATATACGATTTGCATTCTCGTTTTATTTGAGTATTCCACTTTTAATGGCTTTCAATTTGAAATCTATTTTCTCCATCGTTCCTTCTTCGTTCTTGTCAATCCGTTAGTAACGCCCACACAATTCGACACCCTCTTTGTGTGCAGCGAAACACAAAGCCTGACCATAATATTAAAATAACAGTCATCTACCAGTTACTTATCGCCACATCATAGAGACCACCCTCCGCCGCTCCCAGTACTCGACGACCAATCTTTGGCCAACGATCTGTTTAAAGTCTAAGTATGCCCCAAAGCAGCAGTTGAGTTATTTCGCAGTCAGAATTGAAATTGTGGCCGTAAAATCAATTTGCCAAAACGTCTACAACTTTATCACACAGTTCACTTAGTCATAGCCACAGTCATGGATATACGTCGAGCTGTGGTTTGTCTCTGGGCAGTTCAGCTATCCAACTTGAATGCCTGAATATAAGCAAAGATCGAACTCTCGACCGAACCATCTGCCATCGGTCAATCAGCAGGCTGGCCCAACTTCAGCTGGCAAGTCATAGCTGGGAGCTCAAACTGAAGCTGAGTGTACGAAAGTACTAGCGTTTCTTGTCTATATCAATTGACTTTTTGGGGCAACTGAAATTATATGGTCGCAGCCCGGAGACGGTGCCAAAGACAATAATTCGCAATCGATCAAACCGAGGGAGTGGAAAAGGCAGTTAGGCTCAGCAATTTTTGCGGCTCAACTAATGCCAGAGATTTGGTCAAATGGGTCACAGCATCGGGCTTAAGCATTGCAATTGTAATTGAGAAAGTTATCCATGCCAGTGGTCACTGGCTTGGTCAGTGGTCAGTGGTCAGTGATAATGGGTTTATCGGCCAGCCGATGGACAAAATATTGGCGTGACCGGGGTTAATAAAAAAATTGCTGACCCTTAAGCACTGGCTGGTGCTGGGCGTATCGCATCGGCGCGATAGACAGGCATGGACAAGCATGTACATTTAAAATTAATTGGATATCATAAAATTGTGGCTGCCGACCAAAGAGACGAAAAGATTGCTTAATCAATGAGTAGGTGAATGCGCGCTCGTATGCTTAAAGGCGTTGGCTGACTTGGGCTAGCTGACTGGCAGGCCGAACAGCGTGAACTTTGCGCAAGCCAAGTTAATGGGCCATAAACATTGCTACGGTAAAAGTCAAGCGATTGTGCGCCTAATTTGTCGCTTGCCAGGCCAATCAGGGTACCAGCAGCAACATGTTGTCGGCAACATGGCATTAACAAGTGCAACACCAATACTATGTCTGTGTGCGTGTGTGTGTGTGTGTGTGTACTTTGGCTGTCAATTGCTGACATTTGCAGTGGTCCAATATGTTTGACATTCGGCGTTTGGCGAGTCGCATGTTGCCAAGTGACTGACATTTTGCAGCTTGCATAACAGCCAGCAACAGCAACAGCATTCAACAGCAACATCAGCAACATCAGCAACATCATCAGCGGCAACAGCAACATCAACATCTAACAAGCTGCCAAATCGAATGCAGTCAATCGACTGATTGCACTTGTTGCTATCGATATTCAAATACAAATATCTCAACAGCAAGTGCATCCAAATATCAACTGTCTGCCTTTCGAAATGCTTGCTGTTGATTGTTTATGTTTATGTTTATGTTTATGTTCATATTTATGGCCTGTTGCACTTGGCCATAAATGCAAACGATCTCAACGCGGTCAGCTTTAACTGATTGATTGCCGACAATTTGCTGCCACTTTGACGTGACCTTGATATACCCTAAAAGAGGATGTTATAATTTTGTCGCACAATGTGAAACGCATGACATGAGACGTCTTCGGCGTGAATAATTTATTGATTGAAACGCTGTAATATTTCTAGCCATATCTCTTTGTCCATTTGCCTCATGCGAAAGTCTAATGTAAATAAGTCTTTGCAATAGCTTTAGAGAGAAGATGAAACGACCAAATAAAATATTTAAGTTTTGCAATTATTTCGGACTTTACTGTTGAAATTAATGTTTAGGAATTGCAGAAATCTAATGACAAATAATAAAATGACATAAGGGCAGGTCACTTATTATTCCATTAACAGTGTAAATCAGCTGTTGGTATTGATGTTGATCAGCATAAAAGCGATTTGAGTCTTTTGATCAAATATAGACATTTGGAGTTTCTCTGCCAGATCAATGGATCTGATCAATGCTCGTTGCTGCTGCCTAGTGAATTCTCGTCTGAAAGTCTTTGTTAAATGATATGAACATAGTAAAGGTAGCATTTGTAGTTTTATTTGTAAAAATGGGAATATTGCTCTCCCTGTACTCGTTCTATCACAGCAAGCAAGGAATGAAATCTTTGTTAAAATAAGACCAAAAGCGAGCAAAAAAGTCGCAAGTTGCAAGTTGCTTACACAACTTCAATCAGCTTATGACTTATTCTGTTTTCATACCATAATACTTTCATGAATTAGTAATAGCTAAGTGTATATAGTCGTCGCAATAACTTAATTGGTTTCCTTCTCTCTAAACATATGACATTCCTCAAAAAGCTAAAAATCGAAATTACCTAATGAAAATTTGGTAAGTAATTTAACAGCAATGAAAACCTTTTGCAGTCTTAAAATTTAAATTGTTTGCTATTTGCGTTAAAATATTGTTCATATTTATTATAGTAATATCTTGCTGCTGTCTTGCGTGATATCTTAAGCGCTTTGTCATCTGACTTTTAACTCATAGTTATCACAAAAGCATTTAGTTAAGCTCGCCTACACGAATGCGGCAACAATGACTGCAATAACAACTACTGCTAAGGTGACCAAAAAAGAAAAAAGATACAACAGCGCATTGTGGCTTGCGTTAATAGCCATAAAGAGTCAATCCAGCTCTCGCAGCAACTCCAAATATAAAGTAAATAAATAAAAGCTGAAGAGAAAAGGTGCCGAGGCGCGTAAACTAAGCCATAAAATTATGTTTAACACACCCTCTGACAGAGCTGTGAACAGCGCTAAATGCGTAGGATAAATCCGTTAGCTTTTGCTGTTGATTTTACTGCAGCAACAATCGACGACGAGTTGTTAGCAATTTTTCTTTTTGGCACTTACGACAAACGACAATTAAAATGCAAACAAATTGTATGTGTGTGAGTGTGTGCAGAAGGTTTGTCTAAGTGTTTTACGCCATAAAGTAGCGCACTTAACTTGGCCTGCAACAGCTACAGCAACAGCAACCACAACAGCAATAGCAACAATCAGAGCAACAGCTACATCGGCAACATGGTCTTTGCTGCTGCTGCTGCTGCAGCGCACGCGCGCAACATTTTTGTGTGGCTGGAAATGCGGCGAAAGTTGGCGTGCCGTTATTTTAATTGCAACATGTTGCCTGGTAATTTGTCTGCACTCGTAAATGTTGCGACGCTAATTGCCCAGCAAAGAGCACAGCAATACATTGTAACAACAATAGCCAGCAAACGCGAGGGGGACTGTGAGGGCTGCGAATCGTTTGCTAGTCAATGAAATGGCAGCCGAAAATTGATTTGAGTTTGACTAGTGTTAACGCCTTGAGCCACAACTTAGCTAATCAAGTGCAGCCCGGCCTCGGGCACACATTAACCTGTCAACGTGGCCAGGTTTGCAACACATTTAGTGAAGTCCGCCAGGCCCGGGACCGAGACCGGGGCCGTGAAAGAAAATCAAAATCAAAATCTAATCTATAAGTAGTAATCAAATTGTGCTTGCAGCCAAGAAGCGGCAGCCTGGCCGCCGCACAGCCCGTAATTATGCAACACATGTTCAGTTCAACAATTGGCCATAATTTAGTCAAAGGTAATTGAGTAAGCGCGGCGCAGCGCGGGCCAACGCCGTTCCGACTGGCCTATCATTATGTAGCACAATTTCAAGCCAAGAAGCCCCAACCCTTGGCATAGAGCAGCGCACGCATTCCGGTAGTCGCCCTGATTGAGAAAGCCTGAGGAATTGTGCCTGCCACCGTGCTACCTAGCTGGTAAGCTGGTAAGCTGGTGAGCTGGTGAGCTGGCAATCTGGGCGCCTTGTTTATTTATTTCTAGTTAGACGCGCATTACCTCGCCATAGTTACTTAATTGTATGGCTGCGCTCCTTTGGCATCTTGAATGGGCATCTGGGGCTAAGCTCGGGTGCATTCCGTTGGTGTGATATCCAGGCCGAAAGATCTGTGCGCCAGCGAGAGTATCCTTGAGGTAATTGCAGTGTTTAATGATTGAAAAGAAGTCAACGTGAGCTAAGCACAGATATGGAGAATGATTGAGATTGCTCTTTAATTTGCGGAAATTGCCATTGCCAGAAGTGATTTTACAGTAGCAAAGCATCGCCACAGCAGCAGCAACTGTTGCTCGAGGGCAAACGCTTCATTCGACGTCGAGTCTAACCTTTCAGCTTGACGAGCTACTGAATTTAGCTGGCATACTTTAAGAAAAAATATAATGTGGTTATTCATTTGCTTATAGATTTAGTCTCTAGCGAACTCTGACAAACCGCAACCTTCCCCTTTAAGACCCAAGCCCAAATTAGCAACAAGTTGCAACTGGCGCTCCCCCATTAGCTTTTTGGTAGCGACCACAGCCCAAAGCTGGTTTTGGGAACATTTAAAGCAACTGCTATCCGATCTCCAGGCCATATTTGTTGAACACTTCACTTCATTTGTGCCACTTTATACACCTACAAATGTCACTCAAAGCAAAAAACATGTTAATTTACGAAATAGCAAAACTTAAAATACTTTAAAAAGAAAAAACTAAAAAAAAAAAAAACAGCAGCAACAATGAGAAACAAAGTTGGCCAAAAAAGGCTAAAACTGCAGCCAAATGGAGAGCGAAAAAATCAAACGGCGACGAGATCACAAGTCACGATAATGATAAATCGCAGCTAAACATTTAGCCGGGTTACCACTGCCACAAAAGGTCGAGGGTGGATACCAGCTACAACAACAGCAGCAACAACAATACTAAATCGAACAACAACAACAACAACAACAACAGCAGCAACGACAACAAAATGTAGTTGCAGTAGCAGGAAATTTTTATTTACTCATTGTACAATAAAGAAATAAATAACAACAGAACGTCAACAACAAAAAATGGAGTAGCTAAACTAGCAAAAATAAAAATAACTAAATAAATGAATAAATGAAAAAAAAAGGCAACGTGTCACAGTTCGTGAAATAACAATAGTTCACAATCGGCCCCAACGGCTGGAAGATCAGAGCGAGACCCAGTGCCAAAGCTCAGGCCCGGACAGAGCCAATATCTGGGCTTGATGGCAACCTTAGAGAGCGAGATCAATATCTCAGTGAGTTGACGATTGAACCGGAGCTGCCGAAAAACCGACTCCATATCTGGGGGCTATGAGCTGCCTTGTCATTCGATTGGCTTCTGTGCTGTGCTGTCTGCATTGTGGATCGAGCGACGGGAGAGGTGGTCAGAACTGGGTCCATTACCTTGGTTTATGTTTATTGCTTATGACAACAATAGCAACAACTTTTCGCTTATTCGATATAAAAATTTATTAAATAAGTTTTTTTTATGGCATGCATAAATTATGAGTGTTTAGTTTAATGCATTTTCTATAAAAGGTCAACAGCAGCAAACGAAATTAATTTTTATTTCGATTTTTGCTTTGTGTTTTATGTTATTTTATTTATTCTTCAGCATTTTGTAAATTTTGTGTGATTTTTCAGCTTCTGTTGCTGATATATAATATTTTAAAAATATATTTTTTATTTTTATTTATTTATTTTTTTTTTTTTTCTATAAGCTTAGCTGTGTCACGATGTAAACGACCCAAATTGAAAGAAATACTCTATTCATTTTATTTATGATAAAAAGTTCATTGGCTCTAGACCGTGCAGATCGAATACTGAAGCCTGAGTTTGATAGGCATTGATCATTAATATGCATATCTCTAACTGATCATCGGTCTTTACGACTTACGTCTTTTTTATGTGTATATAGACTACATAAAGTGGCAAACTATGCCATAGCCATTCCTTTCAAGATTAATTCTTTATAATAACTTCATTTTTAATACTACTCTATTTTATACAGAGTATTGGGTAACTGGCTATAAAGTTGCTTTTTTACAATTAAGACATTAACTCTTGATATTCGACTTAATATTGCTACAACTCAAAGAATAGAGCTAGGTCAAATGGATAGTAAATTCTCGTCACGATTTAATTTAATCTCTCTCTCACACTCTGTCTTTATTTATATTCACAATGCTGCTTAAATCAATATCTATATGAGTTATACTATGTATATGTAGGTAAGGGCAATAAAAGCGAGCTAGCTTAATCAATACGAAAATATAATTATATATAATTGATATAAAAATATAATATCTTGTCTAGGTACACAATGTTAGGTAAACAAGTAATTCATACACTGTAACCTATTAAGAAGAGTTCTTGAAGAATTCTCATAATTCAACTGTAGACGTTTCAATCATCTAAGCTCTTTAGCTGTCTAAACACCCTCTAGACCTTACTTATAGGGCCATATTAACTTCGATTATTCACTTCACTTGGCTTACAATAAAATTCACTGGAATGCCTGCTGTCCAACTAGCTTAATATACTTTTCTTATCAACTTAATTTATTTAATATATTTGAGTTATTTTTGTATGAATTCCATTCGGTCGAGTGCTTCTCTATCTGAGTTTGCTGCCAAGCTCCATTTCCGATTCGCTTATCGACTTAATTTATCAGCGACAAATTCACTAATGCGGTTCAAGAAAATCAACAAATCGGCGCGAAATAGCCGCTGCAAACATTTGCCAGGAAAAATCAGTTAACGCTAATCACAAAATGTGGTGCGAAAAGTGAGCAAATGCAATCGCAGGCGACAGATAATCAATTCAAATTCACACGTCTGCAAGGAGGAGCGGCTGGCTGTGCCGCTATGCAGCCGGCTAATGGTGCTGATCGGATAGGTGTCAAATCAACATACTCTGCAAAGGTTGTCAAGCTTTTTGCCCGCCATTGCCCCGCAGCTGCAACGAGGCAACGCGGCAACGCGGCAACATGGCCAACAGCTGGCAACATGCATACATAGTGCATATATTGCTAGTTAATTTATGCTACGACATTTGCATAGCGTTGATTACAAAAATGCCAAACGATCCGCCCCCTTTCTCTGGGGTACCGATCATGTGTAGCAGCAAGCAAACAGATTGCATTTTGCCTGCTGGTAACACTTAACGCCGTTGCTGTTGGTGTTGCTGCGTTGCATCTAGAAAAAAGAAAAAATACAAAAATCTGTTGAAAACATTTTGACAAGCAGATATTTGTTGCTGCTTGCGGGTCGCAGTTGCCGCTTGGCTGTTGCCTGTTGCTTGTTGCTTGTTGCCAATTCAATCATGCGAAAGAGCATGCTGGGTCAAATGCCACTAATGAGTTGCCCCACACGCAGCTCGTCTGCAGCATCAACACCAACATCAGACAGCAGCAGCAACAACATGAATGGCACTCAAGGCTATATTATCAATGTGATAGCCAACTTGTTGCCAGTCTCTATGTGGTAATTGCAGCATCATTTTCTTACCCAGAAAGCCCAACCAAGCTAGCCATGCAACAACAACAACAGCAACTGCAGCAGCAGCAGCAGCAGCAACAGCAACAATAATAATAATATAGCCATTGCTGATGACAATCGCATAGATCTGAAGGACATGGGCTCTGGGGCTCTGGGCGAACGGCGATGAGTTGAAAAGAGCAGTTGCTTAGATTTATTGGACGTAAATAGCAGTGAAATGCGTTTTTTCTGTTGTATTCTAAGTTATTGCCCACATTATGCTGCCTGCCATCCGGCAGAGCGACAACAATAGTAGCTGCAGCAAAAACCTTTACAAGCTTCTGGCTACTGCCAAGCTATGCAGATAAACATCATTCATTTAGCGAGGAGTTTATTTATGCCCACGATGATAATGTCGACATGAGTGCTTATTACAGCGCATTAAATATCAGTTTATCGGCAATTATGAGCGCATATAAATAAAGACGATGAGACGACAGAGTCTAGAGGTTAAGGGCAGCCAGTAATGATAGGTCGACAGACTATTGGACATTACTCTAAATCAGTTCAATGACTTGATTTCTAAGAAAAACATCAATTATAATCTAATGAGACAGCAGAGCATCAGCAAGACAGTCGAATCATGTTGCACTGTAGTTAGAACTTGACATTTGCACATTTGGAAAGCTTGTGAATGGTGGGAATGGTGGCAACGTTACAACAACATTAATAACAACCACTTGACTCTGCAACATCTGCAGTATGCAACTGGAAAACAATTTTCATCTGCGCAGCAATAACTCAGCTCATTGTCAGCGGCGGCGACCCACACGCTAACCCCGACACATCCGGGTGGACGGACGAATCCACATGTGTTGCTAGTTGGTCTCGGTAGTTGGGCAGGCGTTGTTGGGGGTCAGCTTAGTGCATTTAAAGGTCATGCGGCCGTTGTGGCAATTTGTCAATTTCATAATTTCAACGGCACGCGGCCCAAAAAATAACCAACTCCAGCTCTAACTCCGGGCGGCCCCACACTTGGCTGCTTGGCTGACTGGCCATAAAAAAAACGAAGAGAGATAAATACTTGGAAGGAATGAAGCTTCGGCTCAATGGAGTCCAAGTCGAAGGCCAGCGCACAAGAGTCACATGTGAGAGTCAAAAGCCAGACTGCTCCCATATGCATTTAGCAGTTGCCCCTGCTACGCCAGTTGATGTTTCATTACGAATGCGGGCCACTTTTATTGGTGGAGCTGGTGCAGCATGGTGCTTGGCACTTGCAGTTGTCGTTGTTGCTATCGCTGTCGTTGTCGTTGTCGTTGTCTTTGGCGTTGTTACGTTGCATTAGAATAGGGCAACAAATCATCTCCATTAACCTAAACAAAACTGCGCAGACAATCGCGGAACGTGCATCTGCTGCACGCCAATGGCAGAGAAACCCTGAGCTTCGACTCTAGCCACAGCTCTGCCCTGATGGTGGTCCACAAAAAGCATTTGCAACAGCAACCAGCCGCCACAAACAACAGCAACAACCACTGAGGCATAAAACACATAGCAAAGGTGGTAAAATTGGTGTCACTTGTCACGTAGAATGTTAATTGTGAAACGGAAATGCTGCTACGTGCAACGTGTTGATGTTGTTTCTGTTGTCGTTGCAGTTGTAGTTGTTGCTGTTGCTGTTGCTGTTGCTGTTGCTGTTGCTGCGCCTGGCACGCCTTAGCAACATGCTGCAACTTCAACCTGGCTGCATAATTTTCGTCTTTAGCTCGTATGCTCCTCTCTCATTTGGCAGCGAACTCGTTGTGAAAATTGAAAAATTAAATCAAGATACCATGAACTATGTCACGAGTGCAATTCTCACCGAGCGCCGTCCGACTGTGACTCCTTCCTTGGGCCAACACTTAAGACCCGCATTGACATTTGCATATTTTTCGGATAATTGAATTGTTGCCCAGCAAAGAGCAAACAACATTTATGCGGACACTCATGAGACCAACAGTCGCTGTCCAAATGACAATTCGCAAACGTAATAAAAATGCAAGTGTTTCTCCGCCGCGGAATTCGTGGCTGCTGCGGCAGTTATTCAACGTCCACGTCAGACCAACTGTCATGTGAGGGCGCCGTAGGCAGCAGCTACAGCAGCAGCAGCAGCCGGGCATAAGACAAGCCAAGAGCAACAATTAACTGCGAAGCGTCTAGATCGAAGATAAAATACCCTTTCTTTATATATGCTGTGTTGGCGCATAATCCATGAAGATAAGAAGATACAAAATATTTCTAAAAAATAATTTTAAAATCATGTATCAAAGACTTTTGAATCTTGAACAGAGTTTCAAGTAACAAGAGAAGATTTACAAAATAAATAAAATAAAATAAAATTTATAGTAGCAGAATGTTTGGTCTCGTAAATTATTAAGTTTAAATATTAAAAATAAATAAATAAATTAATTAAAATATTTTCCAAGCTAACGAATCTCTTTTCATGAAACTTGCAAACTGATATAAATATATTCTATAACTATAAGGAAAATATAGTTTTTCAATAGCTACAAACCCAACTCGATGGTTTGGTTCATATTTGCTATTACTACTAATATATTTAATTGTCAAAAACTAAGTGACTTCATTTATCAAAAGTGATTATGTATACTAAATATTTTCTTTCAGTTATCTACCAAGGGAGACAATTTATCCACATGAAACTAAGAATGGATATTGGATATTGCCTTCTGAACAGCCTTGTCTTGAAGTGCTTTGCGTTACATTTTGCATTTCTCTAGTGGTATACACTTCGTGTAGAGTATTAAAAACCAATCAGAAACGCAAAAATCTCTGACAACGTAACTGCAGTTGGCGTTGCACAGTTGCGCGATTAGTCGCGTGGGCGAAAGCGCAACATGACGGCCAACAGATATTTGGATTGGTATAAAAGGCGACAGAGAGGGGAGGAGTGGATAGCGCTTAAACGGCTGCCGTCCTACGGCTTCCAAGTTGGCCAAGTTGGCCACGGCTACGCGCGGGCTTTGTGATTGGATTTATGTTAATTTCTGACGAGATTTGTGCAACGCTTTTGGCTGCCGTTTGTTGCCGCAATTGCAGTTGCTGCCGCTGCCGCTGCCTCTGCCTCTGCTTCTGCTCCCGCTGCTGTTGTTGCTGTCAGCTGTTGGCTGCAAGTTTCTTAAACTGTTTTGTGTGCGTAATTAAATGGTGACATTTTTGATTGCAAAGTGTTTAGCCATGAAGGCAGCTCGCCGTACCAGCCAGCCACATGGCATTTACTTGTGGGCCATCGGACAGATATCGGGTTGCCAGCTGCACCCAGGACAACAAGTTGTTAGGCTTCCATAAGTAATTTGATGCATAAGCCAGTTTCAGGCGATAAGCAAATTGATGTTTGGCACACACAATTGATGTGGTATTTGGCAAAGTTGAACAGCATTATCTGTAAATTATTATTTAGTCAGGCACTTGTTATTTATTATACTCCTTGCATTTTATTTCAATAGAAAATACAGTTTGAGAACTTACATCGACATTTGCCAATGCTGTTTATCAGATGCAAACCTGAAAAATAATAAATAAATTAATAAATGAACATGCACGTAAAATTAAGTTTATTTTGTGCAAATGTGCTACTAACAAAGATTATCTAATATACATATCAAAGATTTCCGATTATAGCTATATACTCAAAAGTCAGTAGACTACTTATATCAATAGCATTTTGAGACTTTCTAGAGTTAAATCTAATATTTCATTTAAAATTGTATATTATTAATTTATATTAAAATTGAATATTTTATTTAATATTAATACGACAGCCTAAAATGTTGAATGCGAAAAATATACTGCTGTTAATTACCATTTTAATATAAATATTAAATATTAAATAGAAAATTATACAGATTATTCAACTCTTCTAATTAGCCAGTTTATTGCGCAAACATTATACAAAGCTCAGGCTAAAATTTAAACAAACTAAAATTGTTGAAAGTCTTGTTGCACTCTGTTCATTTGCCGCATATTTAAGCAGATGCTTTCTGACTTGGCAGTTAGTCAGCCTGCCACCTGCAATAGACACTTCACACCGCAACAAGTACAATGCGAGCTCTGCAAATGCCACACGCACACAAACAGATATGAAGACACACAGACACGCAGAGCTATGTGCAAGAGTCAAAGCCAAACTGTCTCGTCTGTTCAAAAGCTGGAGCCGCACTTGCATTGTCTGACGCACTGCCTCAAACGCAGTCCCAGTTACAGTCTCCATCTCCATCTCTCTCTCTCTCTCGCTCTCTGTGTCAGTTGGCAGCTTTAGTCTCTGCGGCGTTGCAGCAGCGTTGGCATCGCATTACATGGCAACAATTTTGAAAACAATCAACAAATAACTTAAAATAATTTTCTAGCCATTTGTGTGCAAGTTGAAGTTTTTACGATTGCGGCGTGTGGCTTTTTGTGCTCCTGCCTCCTCGCCGCCCGCCAGCTCCTATGCGCAGCTGCCTGGCTGGATCTTTGGTATTGCCCGAGGCCGAGCCTGAAAACTCGACGGTTTTGTCAGTTCTCTGTTACTCTAATGGGTCTCATAATTTTTGAATTATGCAGTTGTTGTAAGGCTTTTTTCTCTCTTTGCAGCTTTACTTATTTCTTTGGTCTGACAATACATAAATTTGTCTTTGAAGTGGGCCCAAAAGGCCGACGACAACATTGACGGCAGATTGGCGAGAAAACCATTGTTGTTGCTCTTGCTGTTGCTGTTGTTGTTGCTGTTGATGTTGCTGCTGTTGTTGGTGTTGTGGCGATTGCAAGTTGGCGATTGTTGTTGCAGCTTTTTGATGTGTCTTGTGTCATTGCTTGATTAGTTTTTAATTGTATGATTTATGGGCAATGCCATTTAATTCGCATTGCACAAAACGTTTGCCAGCCATGTTAACTAATGCTAATGCTAATGCAAATGCCTCGCCAGTTAATTGAGAAATTAGCATTAAACATTTCTTCCTATCGGCCGCTCATCTAACCGGCTAAGCAGTTGGTTGACCCGTCACACGGCTCTGGCCCAGTCACTGCACATCAATCTTTGGGCCATTTATAATTTGCTGATTTATTAAGCAAGCGGGCACGAAGCGACATTTTGCTTTTAACAAATATTAGCATAAGATATTTGCGCAGTGCCCGCGGCTGCTGCAGCTGCTGCCCACACGCTCCTGAATCTGGCTGTGATCACAAAAATTTTGGCATTTGCCAAGATTTTCTCACAACGCCCACCAACAAGCCCAAAGCTCAGTTTTAAAACCATTTCCAAGTGCTACATAAAGGCCAACAAAATGCAGCCAAATAATGCCCAGCCGGCCTCTGACTTTCCGTAATTTGAAAATTAATAAAGTCGTTTGTTATGCAAAGTGGCAACGGGAGGCAAAGCTGTTGCTGCCGCTGCCCCTATTGCGGTTGCTGTTGCTGTTGCTGTTGCCCATGTAGGTTTTTAGGTGTGTGGAGAGCAACTGGAGGTGAGGCTTGGCAGCTGTTCTGCATCGTGTCGCAGTGTGAAGCAAATTGTTTACCAAAAACTATGGCAACTTTATTACACACATGGAAAAAAAATACTTAGATAAGCTTGTATGACTTTTTTTTCGCAGTCTAGGGTCAAATTGGCAGAAGTTGAAAATAAAATAAAATAATAAATAAATAATAATAACATATGCATTGAATATACGCAACGACTGTTGCAGCATATATTTCATTGCAAATCAAATCTTATCAATAAAATTACTATTTTTACTTTTCCTTTATAAAAGTATTGTAAAGAGTTAAGAAGTTTTAGATTCACATAAAAGACTATAATACTATGAAATTATAGTCATCAAGTTAATATTTGTATTAATTATTGGTAGTGTCATTTGGCTCCCTTGGGTCCTTACTCTTTCCCTCTCTCATAATCTCTCTTTATTTCTTTAACTAATTTCTCAATTGTTTACTCGTTGTCTTTTTCTCTTTCTGTCTGTCTCTGTCTCTCTCTCTCTCTCTCACACTCTGCCTCTCTCTCTTTCTGTCTCTCTCTCTCTCTCTCTCAGTCAATCTAGCTGTCGCTATCTCTCTGTCTATTTATTTGACTTCTTCTACTATATCTTACTTCTTATCTATATCTTAATACTCTATATATACATGTCATTCTCATTCTCTATTTATGTCAAGAGACATAAGTAAGAACTTATTTGTGTTTTACTTTCATTTTCCGTCCCTCTCTTTCTAGCACTTCATCTTTACGCAAGAACATAATCCCCAAAATACCGCCGCAGGCATCTATTGATCAGTCAAAGCCTTTTCACTCTTATAATATACTAGTTTTATTAAATCGTTCTTCCAATAAAAATAAAAATATTCGTACATAATTACATCATTAACAACTCATATTATCTATTTATTCATTATTAATCTGTAAAAGGTGAACATTGTGACAAAAATGAAAATCTCCAACCTTTCACAAATAACTTTTAACAAAATGACTTCGTTAATAGTCAAATATTTGCTAATGGTAGCTCCTTTTGAGCTGCGCTCGACTGCAATGGCCAGATTGTCATTCAACTGAACGTAAATTGCCAGGAACATCTGTTTTTAGTAGACCATTAGCTGAGCTTAGTTCAAACTGCAAGTGGGCCAAAGCCAATTAACCCAAAATTGTTGGACCCATTACAAGGCTAACCCCAGCAGGCCACTCAATAGCGACTGCGACTGCAATTGCAATTGCAATTGGAAGTGAGTTTGGACAGAAGGCAGCCCTGTTCGGTCTCACCGGACAGCTGTGTGGCTGTGCATAGACCAGTGTAGACCAGGCCAGACCAAGTTGCAATCCCATCCAGTGCTCGGTTGACAACCAAGTGCAGGCAAATGTATCATAAATTTTCATATAATTTTTAAGTCTTGTTTGGGAACAACTGCACGGCCAGGCATACAAGTGCTTTGGCGGCTGCCAGACACTTGCAGCTGTTGCAGACACAAAGCAGCCACAACAACAACAACCAACAACAACAACAACAACAACGACCACTTGTAGTTAATTTTTCACAACTGACGGCAAGTTTTGTGCAATATGCTCGCTGTGCTTGAATATTTTTTGGGGGTCTGACCTGTCGCCAGGTGCAAGACAACACACAAAGCTGTAAAAATTCAAAGATTTTAAGACGTTGACTTTTTCTTAATTTTTGTTTTTTTGTATATTTGTTTTATTTTGTTGAGTTGTTCTTTTTTTCGTCTTTGTTGCCAGTCGCTTGACTTTTCGACAGCCACTTAAAAGAGTCAGTCGCAGCGATAATTAATTCTGAACAAAATACGCCAGCAAAGCCAAGCTGCTCACAAATCCGGTTCAATTATGGCAACCGAAAGAATTTCCTAGGGGGCTGCACAGAGATTTTTGTCGAATTGGAGCAGTTCCATTTCGCATAGGCAGCTGCTGCTGCTGCGGCTGCTGCTGGCTGCCCACCAGGGCGGCACCAACTGAACTCAACTGAACCGATCCGAACCAAACTCAAATGCCAATGCAGTCGGCGTGCACTAAATTCTCAGGCTTGTTAATTGCCGTTGTCAGTTTCTGGGCTATTTATAAATTGTTGCTCGCCGAGGACATGCGGTCGCTGCATACTTCAGTATCCAACCGCAACATGTGTGCGATAAAAATAATAATAAATAAATAGTGCATATGAGAGAACATGATTTCAACAGATACAAGATGCAATATTATTGCTCTGATTAGCTAACACACAATAAAACAGAGAAGCAATAGCATCACTAGCAATACAAAAGCTTGCAATATTACTACTGACTGGGAAAACTTATTTTGAAGAATGCATCTATATCTCTCTCTCTCTCTCTCTCTCTCTCTCTCTCTCTCTCTCTCTCTCTCTCTCTCTCTCTCTTCTTCCTCTTATATTTCAGAAAAATTATCCAAATATTTGAACAACAAAAAATATCCACTTAATATTACTTACCTATAGGAGATAGATAGATTGATAGATCTGAATCAGAAGAATCCATTTATTTAAAGTTTCTTTACAAATTGGTATATGAAATGGGGGAGGAGATAGATAGATGGATAGATCTGAATCAGAAGACTTGACTTATAAAGATTGATATTTATGAGAATGCTTTTTTATTGATCAAGATCAAGAGAATAAGAGATTTGATATGCCCTATACAATGCCGAACTGCGGTTATGAAACTTGCATTGGCTACATAGAGATTAAACTTTTGAGTGCAGTTTGATTTGTGCATAAGCTATTCCTCGATTAAATTAACATTTCCAACAAATCGCAGCTGTTTGTTATCTCGCAGCTGAAGCTCTGGCAACGTGCGATTACGGCTCACAGTTAATAACCAACTCTTTTGGGGTGTTGAATTCCAAATTACTGGAATGGAATCGTCGAGCTGCCGCCTTAGCCAGCGTCCAACTATATAATCTTGCTGCATATATCAAAAATAGTTGTCTCTGCTATTGCTTGTGCTGCTGCTGCTGCTGCTGCTGCTGCTGCTGCTGTTGCTGCTGCTGGTGCTGTGACTGCCGTTTATTAAAAACAAATTAAAATGCAGTGAGCCCCGAGGGCTTATGGCCTCAACGCTGACCACCCATAAACTAAGCAAAGCGAGCGCAAAAAAAAAGTTGAGGCGTTAAATGAAAATCGGGTAAACGTGTTGGCCGAGCCGTGCCTGGCCCCTACGTTTCCCTCGACACATTAAATACGCATTTGTTATGTGTTGCAAGTCGGAGTGGAAACATTTTCATTTATTTTTATTGCTGGTTGGATCACATATCATATTATCATTTTACAGAAAATACAAAATATAAAATAAAAGAAATATTTATTTATGATGAATCCTCTCTTAAGCTAAGAACTATTTATGTAATTTATAAATTGCCTAACATACGTATAGTAATTAAATTACCATTACTATAACTTATTTAAAGCTGCAAATAATAACTTTTTGAGTATTAAGCTCACGATTTACACGCATACATTTACAAGGTATCTCACAGTCGTGCATTATTAGTAATGCTTAGTTGATCTCCTCTGATAATTCGGCATTAAAGCTCGCGGCAATCTTTTTTCTGCTTTTGTTTCTTTGTGGCAATCGTAATTGCAGTTTGTGATCCAACATCGAAATGTACTTTTAAAAGGCGCCCAGAAACAAGCTCAATGTTTTCTGTATCGGGCTTGGGCTACCGTTATGTTCCAATCGAGCCGCAATGAATGACAATTGTTGCCTCGCCCGATCCCCATGTCTGAAGTGAGACACACGAATAAAACGGCTGTCTGTCTAACTGACTGACTGACTGGCTGACTGACTGAGTGACCGAGTGCATTGTGGGGGCGCACGTTTAAAAACTCCCAGTTTGGTTGCACCCCCTCCGTCAGGTAGTCTGCAACCGCTGCTGCCTCCCTCGGTTCTGGCCAATTTTCATTCTATGCGGCGCACGTGCCACACGAAGCAAATTGATTTTGCCAGTAGGTGGAAAATAAAATTAACTTTGGGGGCTTGCGTTTGGATTTGTTGCTCCATTTGAGCCGGCCAGGCGGCCAGCCGGACAACAGCAATCGTCCAGTTAAATGAGTTTCGGCTTTGAAATTAGCTAGATTTAAATTTGAATTTGTATTTGATTTGCTAATGCTGAAGTTAGCGTGGGTCTATCTCTCGGTCTATCGGTCTCTGGGTCTATGGGCCTCTTGGTTTGTTGGTCTGTTGGTCAAGATCTTGGCCCGTACGGCTGTCAGTCACAGTCACTGGTAACTCAGAGCCGAGTCGGTGACTGGGACTCGCTTACAAGGCGCCTGCGGTTATATTGTGCGGCTTGATTTATGGCAAGAGATTGGCCAAAACCACCAACAACTCGCATTCGCAATTGTATAAGCATTTTTCAATTCAAATGCTGCACATTTAGTTCAATCTATTCGCAAATATACATTAGTTTTTTTTTTTTTTCATTTTCATTTTCATTTTTTATTTGCTCGAATATATAACTATTTTTGACTATTAATTTTCGTTGAAATTTCATGCATTTGTAATTGATATATTTTTAAACATTTTTCCAACACGTTTTCGAGCGCCGAATCAAAAGACTTAGGCAACGAACTTGCCGTTGCCACCTCTCGGCTCGAAGCATGGACAAACAATGTCCGTCGCGACGTCTGTAATTGGTCGTTTTGTTTCGTGTCTCTGCACAATTATCAATTACTCCAATCACTTTTATGTCACATGCAAATGCCACTGGCCGCCAAAGCCAATAATAATAATAATAGTATAGTTAGAAGTTGCCGTTACGCCCACATCTTGCAAGTATTGCTGCCTCCATTTGTGCATTTGGCATTAATTAGCCAGCAATTTTCGCTGGAGGCATTTAATTTCTGTTGCTGTTTTATTCGCTTTGCCCGATTACCACCCACAGGCCACAGTCGATACATCGGAGACGTGGAAGGTGTTGTACAAAACAAATAACACGCTAAAGATCAATTAGACGCGAGAAACAGACTCAGCGTGAAGCAACTGTAGCAACTGTAGCAACTGTAGCAACTGTAGCAACTGGATTGACTGCGAACACGATGTATTCGCATTGGCCTAACCAAATGCCAGTCGCTGCCGTACTAATTGCAATTACAGACCAGATAGGTACTTGCTAGCTACTTGCTGCGAAAAGCAGCTCGCAAAAGTGTAGCCATAAAATTGCACTTAATTATATCAAAGGTTGAACGCTAAAATTCGTGGAACTCGGAAGCGGCCTCAGGAATATGCATGAAATCTTATCATGTTTATGTTTGAATGCATAACCCATGAGCCTCAACTAATTATGCGAAAAGTCCAGTTGCTGGTAAAAAGAGAAATAGATAATGCGAGGGAAGCGTAAATATGAAGTGAAAAAGTGAAAAATTAACAAATTATCATAATTAAAAATGTATGAAAATAAAAGAGTTGCAATGCAGTCAGTGCTACAAAATGATTTATAGATCAGTAGGACTATATACATAATTAGATGTATATATATATATGTAGTAAAACGTTGATATTTTTTAATATATTACTGTAAATATAATGTAGCGATGATGTAGATAGAGAAGAAAATATATGATATGTATATATGTATTTGTATCTTTGGTAAAGGTGATACATATTCAAAAGTAGAACAGAGTAAACTCTATATATACCGAGCAAAAGTAAGTAAATGTTTGCAAACTTTGACTTTCACGACGCATGAATACAACTATACAAGCAAATCAAGAAATCTTATTAGTTTGTTATTAATGTATTATTCATAATTGATAAAATAAAGCTACAAGGAAAGAGTTAGAAAGAAAAGAACAACAAATCCGTATAAACTCAATTTAGCACTTTTGAACAAATTAACGAATTAGTATATTTTTAATATATTGATGAATGTTTGTTTTCGAATTTTATTCGATTACGATACATACCATATACCAATTTGTTTCTCATTTGCTCCTAGTCTTTATGGATTTTTCTTTTTCTTTCATATACGGCTTACAAATTTACACGTATTTATTTTCCTTTTAATTTCAATGAACGCATTAAGTTTTTAATTTTGTATTCGCATAAAGGTATTTGGTCTATTGTGCATGAAGTTGCTGTAAAAAGCTAGTTAATCATAATGTAAATGTACTTATTCATATTCATAGTATGCGTATGCGTGTGTGTGTGTGTGTGTGTGTGTGTGTGTTGTGTGCGAAACACTTGCATTTTGCAACAGCCAGTGGCGATTTGCGAAGCTTAACGCTTTTATGGAGATTTCCTGTTGCAGCTAGCAAGAGTCTTAGGAAATTGCAAACGCTGGCCAAGACACGGGAAACACACATTAATTGAATTATGTAAGCAGCGCCGGAAATTATAAATGATGTGCCATATTTTATGCATACACATTTATGCCTCGCTGCATATTTTATATAGTCATATTCATATGCATTTGTATGTAGGTACGAGCTGCCTGCCCCCGAGCACGAGAGCTGTGCCAATCAAAATCATTTTGCGGCTGTTCTCAAGGTTGTTGCTGTGACTTTCCAATAAGAACTCGCACACACACACACACACACACACATACAGAGGCGTGCGAGCAAACACATGTGTAAGCCTATGATTGATTTATATTGTCAGTTGGCTAGGGGGCGGCCACGAGAGAGAGGCGTGGCTCAAAGCTATGTGAGCATAAATGTGCAATTTGCTAATTGTAACACATAACGGCAATCGTCGCGTCGGTCGCTCGCTCTATCCAACTGTCCGACTGTCCGCCTATCAATCCCTTTCCCGCCTCTTGCTTGGCCTTTTGATGTGTCTGTTTGTGCTCGTATCTAAATCTGCCGCTCCACTCGTTAACCGTTTGTCATTGTTGCTGTTGCCGTTGCCGTTGCTGTTGCTGTTGCTATTACTGCGGTGGCCTTCAGCAACATGTTGCTGTTGCTGTTGCTGTTGCTGTTGCCGTTGCCTTTGCCGTTGCCGTTGCGGTTCTTTCGCTCGTTTTTCGCATTGATGTTTCAAGGTTGCCCAATTAAAAGTGACATTTTGCAACATAATGCGCCTGCACTTAACATGTTTCTTGTTTTCGCGTCTTGTTGGTGTAGCTATTGCTGTTGCTGTTGCCATTACTGTTGCTGTTGCTGTTGTTATTGCTGTTGCCATTGGTAATCGCGTTCTTTTCTAACTTTTTAAGGTTGTTGTTTTCCTATTTTTGTTTGCTTTATTGTGAGCTGCTGCTAATTCACGCTTAATTTATATAATTGACTTAGATTTCGAAAAAATATACATTAAATTCCAATTTACATTTTAACTATTGCAGCAAAAAATACAATAAATTGCCTTAAGGCTATAATTAACTATAATTCACGAGGTACTTAGAAGTGGGTGTTGTTAGGAAAGAACATTATATAATTGCTTTTACCTGTGCGAATACTCGTACATATAATTTGCTTCAATAGCTGAGTGAAATACTTAAAGTAAAGTACTAACAAAATCAGTGCAATCTATCATAGAAACGATACAGTTCATATAAGAATTTGTAATAGATGCTAATTCATATTTCCAAGTCTTTGGATTTTCATAAAATATTATTTATGTATGTTTGAGTGATTCAGAAAAAGATTTTAATTTTTATTAGAGAGCTTGACTTCATTTCTGATTTTATAAATTTTATAAGACAGCTAGACGACATGTTTCGAATTATTTAAAGTTATTTAATGTATACTTAAAATTTCATTTTGAGCGCTAAAGACGAGGATATGAAAATGAAATATAAATGTATGAAATTTCCTTTCACATACTCACCTGTTTCTTGTTCACATTTTCCACAAAATTACTCAACATACTTTTTTTTTGTGCAATTTACGGTATGAGTATTTTAATTATGATCAGTTGCTGTGTGTGAGTGAGTGTGCGTATACTTATGTTTGTGCATGTGTGCGGCAAACAACAAATAAATCGCAATGCCGGCAGGCAGTGAAACAGCTGGGCAATAATTCATCTTCAGGTGAATGCCACTCAGCACTAACACTGCTGCCTTTCAGTGTGAATTTGGTGAGCGAGTTGGACTTGTCATAAAAATGCGCATAATGTAACAATTTCAAAATGCAAAATATGCGCGTATGCGTGGAATGATTATCACTGAGATGTCAAAGAGCTGAGAACATTAACAACAGAGAGAGAGAGAGAGAGAGACGCTGTCTTCTGGCTGGGACTAAAAAGCTGCTGCTGTTGTTGTTGTTGCTGCTGCTGCTGCAATGTTGGGTAATTATGCGCACAATACGTCCAAGGTAGCGGTAGATTTCACCATGGCAACATGTTGCCATTGTTGTTGTTGTTGTTGCTGTTGCTGTTGCGTAAGCCATTGAAAATTGCATTAGAAAAATCACTTTGCAGCGGCGGCTACAATTAAAGCGACTAGCATGTTTTTCGCTCTAAGCCGCCTGGGAACCACAAAAGCCGCACTTATAGCTCGCAAGTCAAGTCATTTCGAGTTGGGGTTGCCTCCATTTAAAGCCGCACATTCGCCGGCTTTGACGTTCTAAAAGTCACGCGGCTTTTCGATTGTAGCCGGCACAGCACTGTGCGATGTCATGCGTCAATTGATGCCAAAGGGCAACAGATAAAAGCGTATATACTACATACATACAAATATACTACATCAAAACAATCTAAGTCGCGTAGAAATATTTATTATTTTATTTCATTTATTATTTATTATTCGCAGGCATACTTACAATATGATTGGATTTCATAAATATTGGCCATATTAGTAATATTATCATATTCATACACCTTAAATTTTCCATTCCTCTTCATTTAATTTGTATAGAATTGTAGCTGAAGTGTATTGTGAAGTAATCTATGTACTAATATAAGCAATATTATTCGTGTAGATTTTTTACTAATTTTCTTCCATTTGATTTCTTTTAAAGAAAATAATTTAAAAGATTCAAGTGAAACATTAGCGGCAATAATTATATTATTAAAGCACAATTTATATATTTATAATCGCATCATACGTCCTTTATAATTAATTGTTTATACAATAAGCGAACATACACAAATTAAAAAAAGAAATTCCATTATTATATTCTTTTCATTATATTATTTACGGGAATTATTAAATAAATCAATTAAACCTGTTTCAAAACGGACTTATATCCATAAATGGACATCTGTAAGAGATCTCAACCAGATTTCAAAACGATATTTATTCATTTCTGAAAACCCAAGTAAATTGTCAACAGCTTTGTAAATCATGGCATGATATCAGATTTTAAATTTATAGCTATAACTGGCTATTGATAAGAACTGACTATATATATTCCGATTATAGCAACAGAGACTTGCAACTTCATCCATTAGCAATGTGTTTATCGAAGAGTATAACGTAAAATACAGCTTCATAAACTTAAAAAAAAGTATTTGTAGCTTAATTCGCGCATTGATCTAGCACAGAGCCAATAACTTCTTGCTGCTCTTTTACAGTCTATCTCTCTCCCTCTCTTACACACTCTCTCTCTCCTCTTCGTCTGCCTCTTTCGCGTACACAGATGCTTTATCGCTTTGCTCTAAATGTGTACAATTTATTAGCATTACATTATTACATTACATTATTACATATTAGCCGCTAGCTTTTTTTATTGTTTGTTTTATCGTTGTTGTTGCTGTTGCCGTCGTTGTTGTTGTTGTGTCTGTTATTCGAGCTGTTGCGATCATGCATGGTCAGAGCATGGCTACTTGCAATACCCTTTGGGGCAAGACCTGCATCAAAGCGTCGGCAAAATGAAATCAGCGTAGACGATTTTAGCTATTTTTTACCAATTAAAAAAGCGGATTCTCCCGACAAGGTTTTACGGCTATGCCACCACAGAGACCTGGGCGTGCTCCCAGCTGCATGCATTATAGTTGTTGTTCTTGTTATTGTTATTGTTGTTGTTCTTGTTGTTGTATTTGTTGTTGGCGGCGGCACTTAGGTGAAATATGCAATTTGCCTCGTTGCACATTGCATGCTGCACTGGCGGAAAATAGTTGCGTAGGTTTCAATTTATGTACGCTGCGATGGCTGTTTCTTCTACTATTTGCCAATTGCATAAATAAAGCCCAAAATGTTGTTGGGCCAAACGGCATGTTTATTTATCATATTTAAAAAGCAATAAAATGCGTTTCATGTCGACAGCAGAGCATAAATTAGGCTTATGCATTTTTAGTTGTACATTGCAGGCCCTAAGTGTCAAAATAATTCATTATAATTGCCCACAGATCATTTTAGTCAACGCTTTTTTTTTCTTCTTTTTTGCTGGTTCTCGTTTTTTGTCGTTCGCTCGTCGTGGCGTGCGTTTCACTGGCGTTTTATTTTATTTTATTTTATACATACATATATAGTTTTTTTTTTCTTTTTCATATTCGTAAATTTTTTCGTCACTTGAGTTGAGTGAATAATTGCAGGCATGCCATGCTGTTTGTACTAAATTTAATTAATGATGACTTTTATTTATGTTTGCAAGCCCAGCCGTCACACAGCTGGTCACATAAATATGGGCGGGCCACTCCTCGAAAAACAACAAAACAAAGACATTACAGTCCCAAATCCATGAAGCAAATTGACTGGGTCACAAAACTTTATAGTGCTAAGAAATGTTAAGATTCGGATAAGATCTTAAATCTTTTTGACCGTCTTGAAAAGGTTTAACATTAGGAAAGTAATTAAATAAATGTACGTATTTATTTTGTTATCTTGCAATTAATCATTAAATTAATTAATTAATCACGGTGGTTCGTTTCACAGGCATTATAATAATAATAATCAGTTTTTTTAATAGTACTCTCATTATGCTAAGGCAACACTAAACATATAAATCAACAAACACATTAGCTAATGTTCCTAATGCTTAGAAAACTCTAATGATGAGCAGTTGATACTAACTGTTAACTTTTTGAAATTAATAGTAAAATAAACCAAGGTAGCCTCAACTGTATTTAAGGTTTATTAAATAGTTTATATTACGATAATATAAGGAATAAAATTTGTATTTAGGTATATATACGCTACGATTCATCATAATAACTTCACGTTATCTGTAAACTTAAAGTCCTTCGATCAATAATCATACATTTGTTAACCATTATAAAGATCTATGTCGATTTCTTCTCAAAACAAGTAAGACGGCTCTAGAACTTAAATTGCGGGCGAAGGTAGGTGTGACATCCAAAATCTAAATATTACAAAACGGATGGACAAGGCTTAACTAATTTTTTTGTGCTGAACAAGAATATATAAACTTTGTGGGGTCTGCGACGTCTCCTTCTGCGTGTTACATACATTTTCACAAAACCATTATACCCTGAATTACCAATGGGTTCAGGGTATAAAAACATATATAATCCAATAGTAAATTTCTTCTTAAAGCCAATTTATTTGCCAGCATATGTAAATAAATATTGAAACTATGTTTGAGACTTCGAGTCTTATATTCATTTATAATTTAATTCTGGTATCCTATCCTGGTGACTAATAATTAACAAACTTTTTAAAGACTTTTTTCAAAATTAAGATGTAATAATAAAAAATATACCTTCTGCAATATATATAAAATTGGTATAGCTTGAGTGGTAAGTATTAAAGAATATTTAACAATTATAATTGCAAGGCAATATCAAGAAATATGATTTTAAATTAGTTTTTGGATAATGATAGATAGATAAATAGATGGATATATAGATATATAACTAGATAGAGAGATTGATAGGTAATAGAGCTTAATTACTTACCTTCAGTCTTGCTTGACTCGTATGAATAATAAATAAATACAAATAATTATAATGCAAAAAGAGAAAATATTAATGAACCAATAAAACAAGAATAAAGATTAAAGATTACTGGGAAGTACGGCTAAACCCTAATAATACACCGTTGAAGTGTATTCCACAAATAGGTTTCAAACTTCTAACGGCATTCATTATATTTATTTAATTGTCGAGTTATTCGCTCATAATTAAACGCCGATCCCCTGAAATTTTAATTAGTTTTACAAATATGAGTATAGGTTTAGCTGTAACGGCGACAGAGCATTCCACTTATGAGCGTTAAATGGTCTGTGCCCATAGACGGTCGACCGCAAAAAGCGATTGGGTTGAACAAATTTTGTAGCATTTGTTGTTATAGTGGGCCATAAAAATGTTAACATCATTATAAAGCTTAACACCTGCAACTGTTCGCAGCGGCGAAGCCAGCTGACCAACAACAAATACCACAACGCACAACACATATTTTCGCATCTTGGCTTTATCGCTAATCGAACCGAGCTCGGCTAGGCACAAGCAACAGGCAACAGCAACAACAACAACGACAAAAACAACAACAAATGCAACTAACATCTATAAAATTTTGTCGTGGCCAGCTGTTTCAGCTCACTTTGCATTCATGCCGTCAGTTTCTCACGCTCCTTATTGGATTTGGAACGCAACTGCACGCGAGCAGAGACAGCGGCATCTCAGCATCGGGATCGGTATAGACGCTTTGCGTGCCCAATAGCCGGAGGGCGAGTATTTCGACTGTGCCACCAACGCAACTGTTGTGGCATGTGGCATATGGCAATTGAGCAGCTAAGAGGACAATCAAAAAGATGGCGCTGCTGCTGCTGATGCGGCAACTATTTCCATTACACTTGATTTATAATATGCTCTCGAGCTGGCGCCGCACTTCCTTCAATCGATCTCTGAAGAAACTAGCTAAGCTTTTGTGATATATAACTCGAGTCTAAAACTAAAGCAAAGCAACAGCATAAAAAACAGTTTTTAGTTAGGACTATTATTAGTGCTAACACAGTTAGCACATACTGAACAAATGCTTTTAGTATTTTTAAATTAAAATTTTATATATTTCTTCATTGGAAGTAGTTAAAGTATTCGAGTTTTACATCCATCAAAAGTATATAATGCAAAGGACATACTTATTTGAACATTATATGTATATGAAACTACATATTTAATTATAATAACCTTCGTCTAAAACACATTAGTGCAGAATGGAAAGACAACTCGACTATGTATAAAGCGTTATAAATTCATTAATTTTTCAAATATTGAATATTGATATTAAAGTAAATAAAAAGGTTGAATAATGAATCTCCTATCGATTCAAAAATTTTAAATTTTTATTTAAAGAGTAACAGATTAACTGTCCAAAGTACATGCACGTCTGGCATTTTAGTTTAAAAATTAATTAAAATTGATTTCAGTTTTCATTACTTTTTCATGTAATATTTTTAGAAAAATAAGTATAAAACGATTTTGCAATTCATTTGCAATTTAACTATAGTTTACAACAGTTTTGTGCAACGAGAGATATATTCATGCGATTCTTGAGAATATTGTTACTCTGTTTGTACCAGCCATTTCACATTATAATAAGAAATGTTCACTTACATAACTAAGTCACAAACAGCTGATTCAGCTTTTTAAGGAAACTATCCCATTTTCATTTCAAAAGGAAAGTATAATGCCTGAGTTCTGTAGTATCAGACTTTCGAGACTAGGAATCGCGCTTTCATAGCGCTTAAATAAGAATAATAAATGTACTTAATTTTGGCTGCGATATATCGCTATATAGTTGCTAACGTAGTTAGCAATAAATTGATACTGCATCTGGAATAAACACTCCCAGCGAGCTTGAGCTACTTCAAGTCTTAAAGCACTTGGCATATTCTGTTGCTCACTTTCAATTTCACTATCTGATTCATCAGTATTATCATCGCAGTCTGCAGTAAGGGTACTCAGGGAAACACTGTCCGTCTGACTGCCGTTGTTGTGTGACTTCCCGTACTTTTCCCCTTCATCATCATATTCCTCTTCTTCATCCAACTCCTCTTCATTGTCATATTCCTCTTCTTCATCCACTTCTTCATCGTCATATTCCTCATCCTCATCATCTGATTCTCCCTCATACCCGGTCGATTCCAAGGTAAGCAAAGAACTAGTATCATACTGAGACGTGTCGATTCCAGAGGATGCGCTCTCGGTTGATTCCACAAATCCACTCGATGAATTTGGCTCCCAACTGGCAGCGTCCATACTATCACTCTCGCTGTTATCATTAATATCGTGCACCATTTCAGCTAATCGGACATTAGATGATCCTGAATGTGAATTCACAGAGTAAGCATCCGCATCAATATTAGCTTCATCTGCGCCATTATCAGGTGGTATATTTATTTGTTCATTGACATGCACGCTTAGCTTGTTTAATGGCGGCTGTGGGCCAGAATTTCCACTTATGATATTCATTAGTCTATTGTAGTAGATCAAATTGGTATAATTCGGCAAACTGAGTTTCTTTGATTGCTTTGCCTTGCTATGATCCACATAGAAAAAATGGCATATTGAGTCATATAAAAGTTCTATCCATTTGTCAGAAAACGAGTCATCCCAATTCCTTCTATTTAGCAGAGATATTAGGCGTTTTCTAATTTCTTTACAATTATGAACTTTTTGCAGGAAAAGAAAAACCTTTCGTTTCTTTGACATCGCATTCAGCACGTTCTAAAAATGAAAAACCCGAGTTATTAGAAGTGTTCAAATAATTCACCAAGGTATTTTAGTTATTTTCTCACAACTGCTTGAAATTTCCGAGGTCGCTGATTAGCAAGTTCGTGCAACTGGCGTATCGTTTTCTTGTCATCCCAGTTATTCATCAATTCCTGAATAAGAAAGTTTGTTGTTATGTATTTGACAATGATTTGGAATTGATAGCTAACACTGAGTACAATTACCTCTGTTTGTTCTTCATCCTCCCGTTTACGTTTACGGCTCCAAACTGTTAACTTTCGCACATTGCGCCGTTTTTTATATAGGTATATGCGACGCCGGGCATTGCGCTTTCGTCGCTTTTGCAATTTTCGCTGTGACAATGCACGTTGCCAGACGATTTGCACGTCGCCAATGGAATAGCAACTAGTGTAGGAAGCATCGCTATCGTAATCATTTTCTATACTATCGGAAATAATACTGCTGGCATCATCGACAGTATTCGATACACCCTGTGGGTGGAGTGTAGTCGAACTACTCTCAGTTGGTGCTACAAGGCAATAGGTTTTGGTATTAATTGAGTTGGGTGCTGCTGCAGGCATTTCTGTTGAAGGCGTCAGCTCTACGTGTTCTGTGGCTAATTCTTGAGGTCTTGCAACTTTCATACGAGCTTCTCCAGTTGCTTTGAGTGTAATGTTGGCCTCGTCTAATGTGCGCCTTTGTACTATGTTATCTGTCACATTTTCTTTATTGTCGCCAATTGCTGTGAATTGGCCATGTATTTCCTCAATGGTGTGTATATTGAGCTCCCTTTCTTCATTTGATTGAACTGCTACGGGCTCCTTGCACGCGGGATTAATCTGAGATTTGGCACCTTGCAAATCAGTGGTAATTAGATTTTGATTTTCCTCAAGTGGTTCCTTATCATTCGTTAATATTGAGTCTTCCAGCGGTTCATTACTTTCAAAATGACTATCAAAAATTTCAATCGTATTAAGAACGTTCTCCTCATCACCGGGTCCCTTCCAGCGCTGTTTGATTCGTTTTAGCTCGTTTTCCTCTTGCTCGTATGCCTCTGTTTTAACATAATAGGGAAAATCATATGAAGCGTAATCCCAAAAATTAAAGCCTTCGCGGCTTTCTGTTGGAAATTGCAACACCGACATTCCAGTGCCGGCTTCAGCAATAATGCGTTTAAAAGATTGACTCTGTTGTGGCGAGGAAATAAATGTAATTGCAATGCCTTTGGAGCCAAAACGTCCAGCGCGTCCAATGCGATGCAAGTAAGTTACTAGATCGTTCGGTGGATCCAAATTAATGATCAAATTCGCATGCGATGAATCAACGCCTCGCGCCATCAAATCTGTAGCAACTACTACACGCATTTTGAAGTTGCGATAGGCCTGAGAAATATAATGTAAATATTAAACAAACTACAATTGCAGATTTAAATTTTCTTATAGCTGCCTTACCTGGAATGTCTGCAGGCGATCACTCTGCTTCATAGCTCCAGACATAAGTTCGCATTCAATGCCATCCCGTCGCAAATAGTTGCGAAACGAATCGGCGCGACTCTGCGAGTTAGCGAAAAGAACAGCCTGGTCATAGGACACTTGGGTAAATATCTTCTGCACTGCTTTTAGCTTTGCCATCATGTCTTGTAGGCTGTTCACCTGTTCTGGTAACTCATAGACAAATTGGCGAATACCCAGTAGAACAGTGGCTCGTTCGCTGTTAGAAACCAGCACAGGTTTGTTCATCAACTTAGCCAGACGCTCGTCTAGAGCATTTGGATAGGTCGCACTACAGGCAATTATTTGACTGCCCGGCTGGAGGGATGCAACGAGCGCTTGGACATCCTTTTGCAAAGAATCAGTGCAATACAATTGATCAGCCTCATCCAGTACAAGTAGACGGATTGCCGACGTATTGAATACGTTGTTCTGTATGAGATGCAGCAGACGACCCGGTGTACCCACTACAATTCGTCCGCGTGCCATGCGCATGCGATCTCGCTTCACATCTGTGCCGCCAATAAAACTAACACCCAGATAAGCGTTTCTGTTGCGCATTTTGTCCGCCAAGCCGTTAACAGTGTCCTCCACCTGTATGGCCAGTTCGCGAGTTGGCACAATTATCAAAGCCTGAGGACTGGGCACCGACCTGTTCAGTTTTTGCAGTGCGGCCAGCACGTAAATCAAAGTTTTTCCAGTTCCACTTTTTGACTGCACCAACAGATCTAAATAGGAATTACATCTTATATTCATATGTAAATTTTTCAGTTGAAGTATTACCCATTCCAGCAATTGCCATCGGAATCGCAGCGGCTTGAATCTTAGTTGGCGTCAAAAATTTGTGGGCCTGCAGGGATTTTGAAAGGCTGCGATCCAAATTGAGCTGCTCGAAAGAAAGCGAGCCGGCAGCCACATCGCTTGTGCGTTGCTCAGTATTTTCCAGATCATGCGCTATTGCGCCTTCCATTTTTGTGCTCGTTGCCGATAATGCCTTGCAACATAAATCAAAATAGTAATGCAAAAACGAAATTCACGCTGCCAAAAAGCCGCCAAGCAACACACACTCTTAACATATGATGTCTATCGACGAGCCACCACAACACAGTGACAGTTTGAAGACGATAACGATAAGAATGCCAGTGCTGGGTAATTTATTCAGTATTGCTATAATTGCTTGCAAAATATATTTTATGCAAAGTACAATTATAACACACAATACAATATTTCAGCACTTCGTATAAATAATTATTGAGAAACTATTTTGACAAGGGATAAACGACATACATACATCGATATAATTCACCAAGTCTTATCGAATTGTTAATTTTTTTATTAGTCGAATGACGAGGACCCTGCAGTTGGCCGTCATCACGATTGAGTGTTTTAATAAGTTTTATGTGTGCAATGACTGTGATTTATAATAATTTATTCGTGAATTCTGTCCGGATAAAATGATATGCAAACAGAGATTTAATATACATACATATGTATGCAAAAGAATTGTGTCAATGAATTCAAATCATCGATAAGAGCGATAATTGTTAAATCAGATGTAAACATGGAAAGCCACAAAATAACGGCTTTCATTATAACTGGACCGCCAGGTAAACAATGATTTATAAATATACATACATATGACTATAAATCCGTAAATTCGACCATAGGAGTCGGCAAGACAACATTGGTCCGCAAATTATGCGGCAAATTGAGCGAATATTGCAAGTTGTCAGGCTTCTACACAGAAGAGGTGCGAACAAGTGGCCAGCGAATTGGTTTCGATGTGGTCTCCTTGAACGGAGCACGTGGAATTTTAGCGCGTGAAAACCCGGCGGATAACATTCGACGGCCCAAGGTGGGCAAATATGCTGTTTACGTCACCGATTTGGAAAATATAGCATTGCCACTTTTAGAGACTGCATTCTCTTCAGCAAAGCAGCCCTACTCACAGCAGCTGATCGTAATTGATGAAATTGGAAAGATGGAGTTGTTCAGCCGGCGCTTTGAAGCTGCCGTTGCTAAACTACGCAATCAGAGTCATCTCATGCTAGCAACAATACCTGCACAAACACGTCAACCTATTCCGCTTGTCGAAGATCTTAGAAATGCACCCGATTCGATCGTTTTTCATGTGACCAAAAGTAATCGCGATAGCATGGTCGATGAAATTATAGGATGTATGAAAAAAACACTGTTCAAGGAAAAGTTAACGTATCTTTAACTGTCGGAACTAAAAACTGTCTGTCAGAACTGAAATCTTTTTAAATCTCTTCGGAAACATTAAGAAAAAATGTTGTCAAAATTTGCCTATGCTTGTTTACTTTTGGCTTTAACTCTATTGCACATCTGCGCCCATTTGAAACCCTCCATCGAAGCCCATGCAGTTATCAAGACAATCAATTTACAGCTCACACGCACACTGAATCTCTATGTGGGCTATGAATACCATCATACAATGCTATGGCAAGCAGTCATGAACTCCTTGTTGTTTGTGTTTGGGGTCTGGCTCTGTCAACGGGAGGTCGATAGGAAGAGGGGACGCACTATTGAGCAGGAGCTTAAGCTCGATGGTCCCCTTAAGATCTCTGCAGCAACCGAGGTGAAATTGAATTGGTTGCGCAGCAGAGAGAAGCTCACTTCCAGGTGGCAGCTGTTTCCAAAACGCGTCTTCGCCTGGTGCAGTATGCCATGGCTGTCGACCTTCCTGTTGAATGAGATTTGCAATTATACCCAACTAAACCTAATCATGAAACACTTTTGCACCTCGGCGTCGGAGGTGTTCGTGCTCCATATGCGTGTCCAGATGCTCTACCTGCACCAACTACTCTCTAGCATTATTGGACCCTACTTGCTGAACTTCACTGGAGCCTTTGTGTCTCTCACTGCGTCCCATGCGAACTACATTAACTACGAGACCGATCTGTTTGTCAAAGACGAATAAATGGGAGCCCAAAATTCAAAATTATTGCATATCAAATTTTTATGTACTCTTTGGCACCTATTCATATAAGTTTACGTAATAAATACGCATCTTGAAAATTAAACGAAACAATTTTAAAGTATTCTTCTGTGTTTTATGAACTTTATTGCCTCCTTTCTATGCTGGCGGACAGTTAATGCTGACAAAAGTTTTCGGTCACCAGGGAAATGTTTATTTTTTTTTCAAGCCGCAAAGAACTTTCTAACATTTTGACAATTATTTGAACATAAGCCGAAGGCAGCTGTCTCAACTTTTACAATTCATCTTCATCAGCAGCACAGACCTCATCGTATTTATGGAGAACAATGATGATGATTTCTTAATGACATGTTCTATTCTTTGAAAATATTAATAAATTCAAATTTAAAATGTCTGCAGCTCCGTATTCCTCCTAATTTTCAAGACATAGCAACCTTGTTAAATAAGTCAGCCCAATGTCAATTCAGTATTCAGATGAAATGTTTGAAAACATTTCGCACAAAAAATTCATAAAAACTTAAACAATTTCAAACTCTAGGCTGTTGCTGTGATAACACTCTTCCGGCTTTCCGTAATTATTTCTGTTACGGGCACGTTGAAGAACCACGCAGCTAGTTACAAAGGAATACGAACATAAGTACCGTTGCCTCACATTCAAAGCGCACACTGGAAGGAGTTTTCCATTTTATTGTTGACATTTTGACCTGGTGAGTCTGATATATCACAATTATTTTCGCTTTATAGATATATCGACATAGATGTGAATAGATACATGGATACAGATAGACATGCAGATATAGCCATTACGTTAGGCATAATTAGGCTTCAGAGACTAATGCATGGACTTGAAAAAATAAAGGTCAAAACATCTGTATAAAAGATGTAATATCTGTAAATCGTTCTATATATATAATATACAACATAGTTTCGCAAAATGAACGCAGTTTCAACATTGAATAGTTTTACATAAAGCCACTACAAAATAATTTGTAATTCAGGATTAACAGATAGTAGCGCATCCTTTTACATTTCTAAAGCTAACTAAGATTATTTGGCGGAGAAAACTAACTAAAATTTCTATAATGGGGAAGTATTAATAACAATACATTTAGCCTCATCTTCATAAATGCCTAGTTTCAATTGGAAAATTTGAAATCCTACAGATGAAAACTTACTTAAACTTACGTATATGAAATCGTTGATCTAAAAAAATAATTTTGACCGTGAACAACCATTTGCGAGTCGGTTACACTCGACTTACTTTATCTGAACTGATGCTAGTATAGATTTGAAAGAGTACACGATCTATATAAAAAGTAGAATGTTGAAATTAATAGAATAGTAGGTTAGTATTGTCGGGCTAAGCAAAAGCAACTAAGCTGTATTGGGGTGGGGTGGGGGAAAAGCAACATTTGCTTGAACTTCCTTTGTTTCAATATATGAATGATATCGTTGTGATTGCATCGATCTCTCTAGATAAGTTGCAGTATTTAATCAGACTTTTTTATTTGATATTGTCTTAGCAACCTTTGCATACTCCACTTTACGTAAAACATCATCTAATAAATTATTAAATCTGCTTTTCATTTCCTTTTCAGTAGCACACACACACAGTTAGATCTTTTGTTCTGTATGTTTGAGTAGTCATTCGTTTGTTTTTTACGTGTAAATCAGTGCTCCAGTAAATTTATAATTTTACAGTTTCGATTTTTTTTTTCACAAAAAAATTTTCCTTCTTTGAATATTGGAAGTCTCAGATAAAATATTTTTTTGTGAATGCGAAAAGAAAACAGAAAAAACATAATTTTCGAAAAGAAATAATATATATTAGATAGAATAAACCGATGCTTCCATTCCGTGGACAACTGAGAATGCTGTGTGCTCCATCAATGGCTAGACTTCTAAGGCACATCCTACCTAAACGCCTGAACCGTACTGGGTTTTTTCGTTACGCGTCCTGCGAGGCTAACAAGCAAGGCGGCAAGGGCATTGTATTGGGACTGTATGAGAAGGAGAGCGGAAAAGGACCGAGACTTACTCCTTCCGGTGAGAAGTTCGATGATCGAGTTCAGGGCAAGTTGTCCGAGTTGATATGCGAAACAAAGATTACCGGGCGGTTGGGACGTGGTAAGGTGTTCAACAATGTGGATGCAGATTACCGATCCATTTGCATTGTGGGACTGGGCCTCGAGGGCATAGCCTTCAATGAGTTGGAAATGCTGGACGAGGGAATGGAAAATGTTCGCATAGCCGCTGGCATAGGTGCCCATTCATTGCAAACAATGAAGTGCATTGAGGTGCACGTGGACAATATGGACTATCCCGAGCAGGCAGCCGAAGGAGCCGCCCTCGCGATTTGGCGGTATGATGAGAATCTATCGAAGAAGTATCGGCAAGTTGTGCCCAAGCTGGAGCTGCACGGCTCGCCCGATATGGACGCGTGGACTCGTGGCCTGTTCAAAGCAGAGGCACAGAATCTGGCGAGGCGCCTGTCTGATGCGCCGGCCAACTGCATGACGCCGACCATCTTTGCCCAGGCTGCTGTAGACGCACTTTGTCCATGCGGCATCACTGTCGAGGTTCGCACCATGGAGTGGATAGAGCAGCAGCGTCTCAACTCTTTCCTCATGATTGCCAAGGGATCATGTGAGCCGCCTGTTCTGCTCGAGATTGCCTATTGTGGTACAGCACCGGAGGACAAGCCTATCCTTCTCGTGGGCCAAGGCATCACATTTAATTCAGGCGGCATCAATCTACGTGATTGCGACGGTATGGACGAATTCCGCGGTGATTTGCAAGGCGCTGCCGTTATCCTGGCCTCCATGCGAGCGGCCGCTGCTCTATCCCTTCCAATCAACATAACGGCCATCCTGCCCCTGTGCGAGAACCTTCCGTCCGGCATGTCCTGCAAGCCAGGCGATGTCGTCACTCTGCTCAACGCCAAGTCGATGGCCGTGCGGAATGTGAGCCGAACTGGTGTCGTTGTCATAGCCGATCCCATGTTGTATGGCCAGCTCACATACAAGCCACGACTTGTGGTCGATGTCGGCTCCATGTGCTCAGGAATTAAGAAAGCTGTTGGCGGCGGGGCCACTGGTATTTGGTCGAACTCCCACTACATTTGGAAGCAATTCCAAAGAGCCGGCTCACTAACTGGCGATCGGCTGTGGCGATTTCCACTGTGGAGATTCTACAAGAATCGCGTGGCTGACTGCCTGAGCTACGACCTGATGAATGACGGCTGTGGCGAGGCCTCCTCCTGTTTGGCGGCTGCCGTTCTGCATGAACTGGTACCTTGCAGCGACTGGGCGCACTTGGACACATTTGGTACCGGACTACTGAGCAAGTATGGTCTAATTCCTTATTTGGCTGCCGGACGGATGACTGGGCGACCGACTCGCACGTTAGTCCAGTTTCTTTACCAAATGGCTTGCCCGGAGCAATCCAAATAGTTTGGTTTATTTGCATATATTATTTACGACTTGGATTTCAGCCTAGCACAGATCTATCGGGAACAGATATTCCCGACAAAACATTGGGCTGTAAACACAGAAAACTATTTTTTCGATTATGTGACTAAGCAATTGAAAAATTTGAAATACTTGTACAGGAATTTGCTGCCTGCGTAGTAGCTACACTCCAGAACAAAGTTTGTTTTTAGGATTCCAGACAGTTTTAATGTTAAACGCTCCACGATTTTACCCTATCAGATACTCTTGTACAAAGCGTACTAATTTTGGAATACGACCACCAGAGCTTACAAATTGTGTGTGAGCAAAATTGATTTGTCACCAAAAATTATATTAATTGAAAAGTCAAATAAAATTAAATGTTTAAAATACGTTTCGCTAACCAAAAAGTCCTTTCACTTTCAAATCGTAGCAGCATAGCAAAAACGAATATGAATACCAAAAAAATAGGTAAATTCCAATCGAATGAGCAGCCATAAATCACGACTGCTCCTGTACTTGATGACAGATTTTGATGTCGTCTGCGAATTCTTGTATATCAATAAGGCCAAGCCTCGTAAGTACTTGGCAAAGTTTCTCGCACGTCATCGAAACGTTGTTTGAAACGAAATCCGGTCACGTAGTCCTGTGAAGTTGACAGCCAGCAGTAAATTGAAAGATTATGCAGATTGTGTTGTGGCGGGGGCCAAACGGTCAATAGTTGACAGATACATTTAAAATCATAGCTAATCTATAACAAACAAATCTTGTTGGTTACTAAATAAATCATTTATTCTTAGGGGAAAAAAAAAAATTGTCATTTTAGGTATGGGCAATTAGCTCCTCATTGAAAATTGACAGAAATTTATAAAGACAGAGAGAGAGAGAGAGAGTGAGATTGAGTGTTAGAGTGAGAGTTAGAGTTAGAGTTAGAGTTAGGGTTAAGGTTAGACATAGAGTGAGAGAGCAAAATAAGAAGGTTAGCCAACATATGAGAAGAGATCAATTCATTCATTATGTTTACGAACAAGACTCCAACGTTAATAAAAAAAATAGTTTAGCCTATCAAAACAAGCTTTATAAATAAAAATATTTTTTTTTTTTTTTTTTGTTTATAAAAATAATGCATTTATCCTAAAACTACATACATATTTTGATGCATTTATTTATTTATTTGTAGCTCTTAATGAATATCTCTATATATACTCGAATATACTCTATTCATATACAACGTTAAATTGTCTCCATAGACTTACCAAGGCTCTGACTGGCTCATGGCCAGGCCACAAGATGAGCCCCCAGGGAGTTGAATCATCGAATTTCACAGCTTTTCCTAATAAATAAGAGCAGCAGCTTATGAGGATACATGTTTGCGGGTAATACTCTTACTGTTGATGTTTTATAATGTCTATGATATTTAGAGATATAATAGATATTATAATGTCTATGATATCTATAATTTGAGTGTGCACTCAGCTCTCCTTATCTCTCTCTCTCTCTCTCTCTCTCTCTATCTATCTCTCCCTCTCTCTCTTTCTCTGTCAACTTACATTTGGCATTTTATTCATAATTATTATTTTTTATAATCCATTCCGCTTATTTTTAAGAGCTCACTCATGCCACACTCAAGCCAACCCAATTTAAATTTTGGTCTAGTCTGTCGCTTGTCGTCTGTCGCCTGTCCAAGACCTCGTGCTCGTCCTTGTGCAAGTGGCAAGCGATGCGATGCTGGCAGTGAAACTTATTTCGTTGCCTGTCAAGCTTTTAATGATAAAGTGTTCCCTTTTAATCCTGCCTGCCTGCAACGGGGCAACGCAATGGCAAGCTGGCAAATGGGCAGAAAGCGGGTCTAACAGGTCGTAAAAGGTGTTTTAGGTCAAAGCTGAGTCTCACCACTTCTGACAGCGTTTTTTAACTGGCAGCACGCGCGACACACCAGTTGCCGGCTTAAAACTATTAAAAGCGTGTGGCAAGTGGTTGCTGCCATCAGCTCTTTCGCAATGCCAACACAAACATTTAAGACTGCCTCAACGCTGCCCCGAATTCCGTATTCCTGTATCACTTTTCTCTGGTAGCATCGAGTCGTGGTTCGGTGGTTCGATATGAACTGCATTTCCTTTCACTCAGGCTCAGTTGTTATTTATGATGGCCATGTGCAGCAATTGGTAATGCATGCGTTGCGTTATGTCGCACGTTCGTCAGGCCAGTTGGACTCTCAATAAATAACACAGCATTCGCCCACGTGGGCCAAAGTGTCCCAGAGTGAAGTGTGCTGTGGCACTGAAATGCAATTTTGTTGCTAACGTGACTCTGGCCAAGGTTCGGTTGCAACTGCGACTGCAGGAGATTCACTCTTTACTTGAATGGCACTGACAAATTGTTTTGACCTTGCGGATAGTAAATATATCATTGATAAAAGAATTTAATTTGTGCTTGTCTAATAATTTATTTGCCGTCGTTTGAGGAAGATGAAATACACTTGTAGAAATATGGGAACATAAAAATTCCAAAGGTTGAATATGTGGTCTTTGGCTAATAAAATAATATTCAATTATATCAAACATATTTTGATTTGATGCGTAATTACTGATGAAACCAAATTAAAGCAAGCTTTAACTGAAGAATAGTTAAAAATTGGTGAAGAAGGTGAGTATAAAATTGGGTAATTCTATATATCTCACTAGCCGTTATATAAGCAACACAATAAGGTATAATATTATAAATTTTAAATATACAGACTAACAACTATTTATCTAAACTTCTACTTTAGTTGCTTCTGCCAGTGACTTCATGCCTTGATTGCTTCACATTATAATTCTTCCAGCCATATTACATTATATCGCGAATCGTGTGTCCAAGATTCGATTGGATTGTGCAATGGCTGACACACAAAACAAAATGATCTATATATCTGCTCGTTTGTAGCACTGATTATGCAGACATTAAGCATTGCATTAGATGGCACATTACAACGCAATTTGCTGCGTTAAATAATTTAAAGGGCACACTAAGAGCACATGTTGGACATGCTCTCACGAGTGCGGCAGCCTGCAGCTGGCCATAAATGTTATGGTTAGTTTCGTCGTACGCTGTAAGCGACGACGCATGTAGCCAGATTTTCCGGGCAGCCATCTATGTCCACTAAACACGACCACAAAATGGGCAAGCGACTGGAGTCGCTTTTAATTAATGGGCCGGCATATTCATGGCGCATAAATTTACGCTCCAAAATTCAAGCAGAACGCAACCCCAATCAACTTCACAGTAAAAGGATGCAAAGGCCGCTAAATAATAACGCTTTGCTTTGCGAGCGAATTCAGAAATGAAAGCTCAAATCTAAAAATGAAATGGAATTATAGAGAAAGCACATTTTTCTTTTTTTGTCGGCAGCAGGGCAAATAAATGAATTTAGAAATTTATGTGAAAAGGAAAGCAGAGGCTTACTGCAAGCTCTATGAGTGTTTAGCCATTTGTATCTGGCTGTTGATAAATGTCAGTCGTTAAGGGAGCATAACATTTCAAGAATAACAAGAATCAATTATAAATGTATAAATTTTCATAAAAAGAGCAACTTTCTGTTTAGGCTTTAAATTGACATTATTAATAATTAATTAACTTCAAGTTTCAATAAAATATGTTTTTCCTTTACTCTTCAGAATGTTAAATGAGTAACAGAAGCATAATTTTTTTACATCGTAAGGAATTTCGTTTTGTCTTCATTTGCAATTGCAAACTGACTTTTATGACATTAAGCTAATTTCATTCTATACTAACTCAGAGGAAAGGTGGTTAAAAGGTTCACTCTGGTTATAATTTGGTTGAATAATTTAATTTAATATTTCCTTGAAAGAGTTCTAGAGTATATCCGGCAGTGTTGAGAGCCAGCTATCTAAATGACTTCCAAAAATATCTCCCAATAATTTAAAGAATGAACATGACATATACAATACATATGTATACTACAATATATATGCATGCTAGCTTTGTTTAAGTATAAGTTCAATCTTAAGCAAAATAATAATTAGCTAACACAAGTTGAGTAATATTTGCAGTAACAAGTGTGTGAAGTATCCTATTCGAGCATGAACATTTAATTGTTGATTCTTTCATTTTAGGTTTGTAACAACGTGTTGTTATATTTTCATTGTAATAAAACAAATCTTATTTTAGACAAATCAAATAGTGTTGTTGCTCCAGAGCATCATATTACATGCATAATGGATAACATGTTGCTTACAGTATTTAGATGTGAAGCTCTTCAAGCATTAAGACATCGCTCATAATTCACACAGTATATTCACATCTGAGCAAATGCGGATGACTTACACATCTCTTTATCTCCAGGGTATCAAAGCTGCTGATTAGTCAGCAGTGAAGAAGGCGAGCGGAAATTAACAATCTCTGTTGCTTCCCAATCTTTTGTTTCAGATTGCCAGACCAACATCCCAACATGCATAAAAATATAATAATACCAAAAATACCCGCACGCCCACCCACACCAAAAATTGCTAACATGAGCTAAGTGAAGATTCAGCTAACAATTTCATTAAAATTTAAAGCTGAGATGAGAAGCGAATGGCAGATAAAAATAAATGGAGTACACATGTCGCGCTCGTTTGTTGTTGTGGCTGTTGATGTTGCTGTTGCTATTGTTGTAACTGTTGTAGCTTTACATGTGCGGCTTGTTTTACATACTTGTATAACGGGCAGCCAAAAGTGCGTCGAAAGCAACACGAAATGGCTAAGCAGATACCCTTGATTAAATATTAAATTGTGTTGAACATGTGTTGAATAGTACAGCGACGTATCTAGATATGTCTATAGATAAACTATCTATATAATTCTATCTATGTGACTGCAAGAGCATTGGGCATTACCCAAATGTGAACAGCCTCAGCACATCCTTCAGCAAGCGTTGTCTGGAGGTAACAATTGCAAGGATAACACTACTCGGATACCGGGTGTAGCGACTGAGTGCCAACGCTTGACACATAGCCGTCGCATCAAGGCCACTACGAATGGCAGCCAAGCGTCCACGTGTCGCCTTGCCACACCTGCTTCCTGCTGCAGCTGGGTGCTGTCAAAATAACCGCCCATTTTGTTGACTGGCACTTTTTTGCCGCGCACAATTGGGAATTTATTAAAGAAAAAAAGTACGGAATCTGCGTTTTCCGGCGGAAAAAACTTGGCTGCTGACTGCTGGCTGTTCGCATGAGAGGGACACAAAGGGTGTCGGAAACGCGGCAACTTGATTCAGCTCGAAGACGGCAATGGAAAACAGAAATGCGGCGGCCAAAAGCCAATGCAACAACAGCGCCAACAACAATGCGAGTGTAATCAAAGCACAATGCAAAGCTTGTTAAATGCAGCAGGGCCAGAATACCCGAATACCCGGATACAGGAATACGCGAATACCAGATGGCCAAAAGCAGCCGGAGCTAGCGTATAGCCAAAAGAAAGTCGCCATGGCAACAATAAAATATTTTTTATGCAGCAAATTGAAGCTTAAAGCAAGCTGATGTGGCAGTTGTGGCAACTGAGATGCTCACAGCCAGCCAGCCAGCCAGCCAGCCAGCACACTATACAAACACAAACACAACTAATATATACTTATATATTTATATAGGTACACACATACACACATGCATACATACATACATACATACAGATATATACAGTTTGGTTTACTTAAACTCAAGTTCCGTAAATCGTTTGTACATAGACGGAAAGAAAAATTGGAATTATACGTGATTTTTTATACACACATCTACATTCTCACACCCTCACACACACACACACACACACATACACACGCATAGACTCTTGTATAATATTTTAGACGCCATTTTTCTCTGATTTTATTTGCTGCGTAACGCATACGCCGCATGTGCCTCCTGCTCTTTCGCTCTCTCTGCGTTCTGTTGATACTGCAAATTTGTAATATCGAATGTGAAATTATGCAGCAGAGATAATGTCGAATTTGTTTTGCACAGCATTTCATTTAGGCAGCATTTAGATTTAACATTTTTCTTCCTTTATTTTAGTTCATTTTCTGCCGCATGAAAGTGTCACTCATAGTGCAACTGTATTGCAGCTGTTTTTGTTTTTATTATTACTATTACAACCGACAACAGCAATTTTAATTGAAAAATCTCCAACGATAACGCTGCCTAGTTGTGGCTGACTCATTTGTGGAACTCTCCTCTTTTTGGCAATGCCAAATTATATTCGGTAAATATTACGCCAAATTATGCGCGCATCTGCCTAATTGAATTTTGTTGTTTTTGGCGCTCATTGGACATATTACAATAGTGCCGCAAACATGATAATGTGCACTCATTATGAAACACAAATATGCTTATGACAGTCATTAATCACGCTTTTTAATTGCTTCAAAGTTAGTTAAATCCGACCGCAGGTTCCCAACAATTAAATTAAATAATTTGCTCACATGTGAGCTGGAATTCGGGTTTAGTATTTTCTCGGATGATATTTATTTGAAATCGACTTTCAGTTGTTAGCCAATATCACCTTTCAAAGAGCGAGCAATGACAGCTTGAGCCCAAACAACTCTTGAAGTTAAATGCATAAGAGAAAAGCGTGAGGCCTTACCACTTCGAATCGCCCAGCTCAACCACACCTTGAGCGCCAAAAGTCTTTGCAAATCCAATCGAATTATGCTGCCAGAATCGTGAGCCTCACGGACATCTGCAAGTTTAGCTACATGGCTTACTCGAACTGACAACTTTAGTCCGAAATGGACATTAATAAAATCTATTTGAAGACAAAAGCAATGTTTTAATTTGTGCAACTCTTTAATAACTTCAAGTAATAAGTAAAAAATCAATATTGTCCATGAAAATATTAGAAGATGCGACTCTCACATTACAAGCTGTCAAATGAAGAGTTTTGTCCGCTGGGGGAAAGTTATGACAAACAGAGGAAAAAGGACAGTGAAAGAGAATGAGCGAACGAGACTGAACCCGTACAAAGTTGGTTAAACAATGTTGTAACCCTAAGATAAAAGAAAAACGAAAAGCAATTTATATATCTCTTTATTTCGAGCATTTTTCCTTTAGCCTCTGAATATACAGAGTGAGCAAAAGTATTTCTTCCTCTCTCTCTTTTCTCTCTTTCATTTAGCGCCATTTACAAAAATTATAACGTTTTATAATCGAGAGATATATTTTTATATCATTGGCATATATATAAATATATTAGTTTCATATCGATTTTTAAAAACAAATTGGTAAACTTTCTACTCTGCTCAAGTCACTGGCATCATCTGCTCAAGTGGCAGCCCAAAAATTGTTGATGCCAAAGTTTTTGGGGTGCCACATGGGGAAAAAAGAAAAATGTAAATTGATTTTTATTCCGTCAATGGCAAAATGTGCCCTATGAATTTGTGTGTTGTTGTGTCTAATGAACCATTAACTGTTTAAAAGTAAATGAAACAGTTCAACGCTTCTAACCGTGACTAAACTAAACTAAACTAAAGTTTTGATACCCCGAAATAGTATAATCGGCTTATTGGATTATGTATAAAGCGCAGAAGGAAGCATGTAGATGTTATGAAACTTATTTACTTGTCTAGGCTGACATCTAATTTTCCGTCTTCAATTAATATATTCATTTCATATATTAATCGGCTTTAAATGTAATGAAAATTTATAACATCGAATGACATCTAATATTCCTGCTTCTATTCAATGTATTCATTTCCTATATATTATTGTAATTGGAGCTTAAGCCATGACCTCCAAATATTATACTATAATATTCTTGAGCATATCACAAATGACTATTAGACTGCTATAAATTAGTTTTAGCTGACGATGAGATGGTAAACTGAGACTGGAAGAATACACTTGACTGCGCTGGTGTTCAGTTCTGTATTAAATTTTATTCTTTTGAGTCTGAGCATTTATACCCAGACCCTTGTGTTAATTCATCTCTTAAATCTAGTGTACATAGTGCTGAGTTAGTTTGGCTTAGCATTGGTTGATTGAATTCGTATACCATCACTGAGGTTGTGAGGGTCAGCGTTCACATATGTGACCCTAGCACTGCATACTAGTTGTTGCTTTCGTAGAATTTATGTATACGATAATCGTATATGTTCATGCTTTGACAGAGATAATGTTCTCATCCACAATGAGCTTAAAGCTGAGAGGATGGCTCCACCTATATATACCTTGTCGTTGAATTAAGAGATATACTTAATAACTAATATTTGATTAATTGCTATATCAAGCATTGAATAAGTTCATCTATTACAGCACAGACAGTTACTGCGAGTAACCAAAAGTCTGCTAAGCACATATTTGCCAAAAAATAAAGTCTTCTTTTACGTCTTCTTCAGTTTTGTCAGTTGCTCGGCTGCAGACACAACTCATGGAGAGAAATTTTCAATTTAATAACAGCAAGAGAAATTACACTGCAGCATTACTGTTTGCTTCTCTCGCCTTTTCACTCCTCTCTCCATCTCTCTCTCTCTATTTCTCAGTGTGTAGTACAATACTTTCAACAGCATTAATTTATGCATGAAGCTCTGTGGCACGTACTGTAATGGGGATATTTCTTTAGGAGAAGCGGCCAAAAGTCAGACCGGCATAGATAGAGGATGCAAAGGCTGTGGCAGGAAGTGGAAGCGCATGTGCAGGGCCATTGGCAGTGCCACAGCCAGGAAGTCACTGGCAGAGGCTTATTACCAGACATGGCCGGTACTTTCTGTCCCCTGCTCCTGCCCCTGCCTCTGCCCCTGCCCCTGCCCCATGGCCCTCATCAACTGTCAAAACCTTTGTCTCATTGCTTGCCAAATATGCATGGCTTGAATCGACAATTGCAACTGCAACTGCAACTGCAACATCAACTCCAACTACAATGGCAGCTGTGATTCGATAGCTAAACACGTGCGTCACAATCACTTGGCTCTTTAATAACTTTTAGAAACTCCTGTGTCAAGTTCTTATACAATTTATTCCCTCCTAAACAAATAAAAAGCCCAGCCCGGATGAACTAAAGTAAACAGGATGCAAGTTTTAAAGCCAAGTCATATTCAGCACCGCAGCTTAAATTAAATTAGAATAAAATGTTTATAGAAATATTATTGTCCAAGGATCGTACTTCAATCTATCATGCTGTGCGTCCTTGGGCCTCCGTTGCACCCGTTTTCCTAGTCGACTGCCGGACAATGGGATCACATGTCTGTGCCTGACATCTGTTAGTTAGCATTGTGCAGTGCGCATTCAATTCGCATTTGAATAAGCCCCGTCTAACGTGCCTCGACACAAATTATGCAACTCAATTTGTATGTGCAAAGGCCTTGACTGAATTGCCAGTTGTCGCTTTCCCGTTGCAGATGCGGATTCGCAACCAGCAGTAATTATTAGTTAACATCTGCAAAATGAGCACACTGAGGTTTCCTGAACTAAGCTCAGCTTATGATAAGAGGCAACTACTTATCAGCCGTGAGCAGGTTCATTGAAATCAAATTAATTAGTACATATGAGAAGCTATTTTAAAGATTTTCTATAGAAGCGATTCACATATTGTATAACTCATTTAAAAAGAAGATTTATTGGTAACAAAATAATTTTAATTTTCAATAGGTAAATTATACTAAAAGGGATTCACATATTGTATAACTTATTTTGAAAGCAGATTTCTTAATAAAAAAGATACAAATTTTCAAAGAAGACTCTTGTACGTCTTTATTACTCAAGCCATTAGCTAGTTCATCGACTCGTCACAGACTATTTATGGAAGCTGGAAAATGGATGAGCTAAATTTTGCAAAATCAATTACAAAATCAAGGCCACAGCAAAGATTGTCAAACAACCCTTCTGCTTTTAAGCCGGGGAACGAGAGAACTATATTTCGATTTTTAATTCATTTTGAGCGCTTTTAATGGATCAAATTGAATTTGCAACAGGGAATGAATTCCTTATTCTATGCACGTTTTAATAAGAAGTATAAAAAGTACAGTCAAGAAAGAGGAAAGTGAAAAAATTCAGTCAAAATTGAAACCTGATTAAAGTATTTATTATTTAAAATAGCATAAGAAAATAATAATTTGTTATTAATTTGATATTTAGCTCTTTTATAAATTGATGTTTGCTTACTACTAAATTGGTCAATTGAAGCAAAATAGAATTTGTAAATTAATTTATTCACATTACCTTCTTTCTTTTAAGTCAACTCTGATATAGAATCAAAAAATGAATAACATTTTGTTGGCTGAAAAAACTTAGGCTGCTTAAGCATAAAAGCCAATAAGGCTGTGCTATGCAATTCTCATTAAAATAAAATCAGTGTTAAATGAAAACGCAAATACAAATACATATATAATAGCAAACGTGGCTTGACGCAGACTTGAAAAGGAGGCGAGCCAAAGGAGTTTGTGTTCTGTATGATTTGCAACCAACGGGAAGTGCCTAAAGAGCTACTTAGTTATTCAGAGCATGCTTGCGTTGTTGTTCGGCTGACAAACTGACAAACTGACAAACTAACTGACTGGCTGACTGACTGACTGGATGACTGGATGAGTGAGTGTCTGCATGAATAGGGAGCTACCTGATGCACGACTGGTTAAGTGACTAGCCCAGGACTGCAGCAGCATGAATAAGAGGCAGACAAAACGCTTAGTATACTTTTTTGGGCCCTCCGGCTGTTGGCGAAATGGGAACGACGCGGCGTGAGTGAAGGTCGCGGGCGTTGACTACGTCATCGTATGGCAGAGATCTTACCAGCAATGTGTTGAGCATAATAATGAGCAGCACACACAAAATGGAGATTGAACCCGAAACGCTTGGCTTGTTTCCAAAACTCTCTCTCTCTCTCTCTCTCTCTCGCTGCTTGACTCTTGGTGTGTTTCCATTTGCATTCAGTGTTCAGTGTTGCTTTAAATTTAAACGATTTATTGCTGGCTCATTTCTTGCTAACTAAATGACATTCATTTGATAATCTCTTTCTGTTTTTCAACTTGCATTGCTCTTGTATCTTTTATTGCTTGAATTGCTGTATCTCAGCTTTTTGTTGCAATTCAAAGCGAACTTTAAATGGAAATAGAAATGCAAATGCAAATGCAAATGCTCAGGCATGCGACAATTTCCATTTGATATTCCCCACAAGCAATTAGTTTGCTACTTACGTTCAATTATCCCTGTGTGTGCTTGAAATTTGAATGAAAGCAAAAACCTTGTACTATTTGGACGTGCATGTGTGTTAGTCTTTGCATGGAACTGTTGCAGTTGGGTTTGATAATGGCCACAATTAAATTAATCTTATTCATTTAGATTTTACAACTTATTTATCTTTATCTTCATTCAATCAACTACTGTTAAGCTAAGAGCATTAAAATAAACAACATGTCAATTAGTAAGCTCCTTACTTGTTTATTTATTTACTTATTTCAATAGTAATTAATTTTAGTTTAATTTAGTTTTTTGTTAAGTATGAACTTATCTTTTGGATTTATTATGTTATGTTAAAAACTAATAAAAACTTCTATTCCTACTTTTAATATTTGATAATCTTGTTGCCGAAGCTCTAGCGTATTCTCTCCTCCATGAAAATAAATAATATATAGTAATATATCGACCTCCTCACATAACATCATACTTAGCGACAATCACTCGCACCTTTCCCATAAACTCATATTTCATATAAACGGGTTCATTCACCCTATATCCGCCAATAGCATAACACTTACATAAACATCCACGTGTAACCGACAGATACAAGCCCCAAGCGTGAGAACGCCTGATCAGCAATTCTATCCTAAACAGCCAAAAGTGTGAGAACGCCTGATCAGCAATTTTATCCTTAGCAGCCAAAAAGCGTGAGATCGCCTATTCAGCATATTATCAATAGCCAATCAGATTCATTCAAACATATCGTCCGATCAAAAGCTCACCACTGAAAGCTTTCCAATACCGCATATAATAAGCCAACACACAATTGTATCTTTTAGTTCTAATCGAGTTTTAAGCCGCGGCTCTAACATTGCTGTAACGTTTTAATAAGATAAACTCCAACTGTTAAAATTAAATAAAGTTATATTTTTTTAATAAAGACGGTTGTAAAATACATAATTGGCGCAGCCGGTAGGATCAGTGAAAAAAGTGAACTATAATTCTATCCTTGTTCTAAAAGAACAGAGAACTAAGTGAATTCAACATTTAATTCAATTCTGATCCGCCAAAAAGCATCTACGTGACCGTGGTCATACAAGAATTCCGTTACATAATAGATCCTTTGGACTATTGGAAATCTTGGGTAGCGAACGCAAATCGTTACATACCAATCCTTACGTCTGGGCCTTACACATCATTAAATTGATCCCTGTAAGCCGTAAGCATTGAGAAAACTGCAAACAGTGTAAAGTGCGTGTAAAAGACATTCATAACTAATCTTAAACCGCCAAAATTGCACCTATCATCAGCCCAGCCAGACTAACCATGACACTGGAGTTGTCAGAAACCCATTTAAAACAAGCACTGTCGTCGCTACGACAGCTGCCATCCTACGATGGAGCAACTGAAAATTTGAGTTCCTTCATCAGGAGGGTCGACTACATTCTCAACTTGTACCCAACTAGAGATGCCCGACAACACAGCATCCTTTTCGGAGCCATTGAGATGCAACTATCAGGAGACGCGCAAAGGATCTCGCAGCTCTCCCAATCCAACAACTGGTCGGAACTGAAGACAGCTCTAATCAACGAACTGAAGACGCAGACACCGTGTGAGGAGTTGCTTAGACGATTATACAACACCAGCTACAACGGAAATCTTCGTAAGTTCATCGAAGAATTAGAGAATAAGTCATACACCATAACAAATAAATTAAGTTTAGAGAATAACACAGCCAACACAATATTATACACAAACGCAATGAAAAAACACAATCAAAGAAGTAATAACAAGAAAATTACCCGATAGGCTTTTTATGACACTAGCTAGATTTGACATAACAACTGTCACAAACCTCAAACAAGTAGCTCAAAGAGAGGGTTTATACGAAAATAGTACAGAAGTAAAGAAATCAAATCAAAGCCAACAAAGTGGAAAAAGTGGAAAATATTTTCCCCAATTTATAGGTTCAACACCAAACACCTCCCAAATTAATCAAATTGGTCAACAGTCAAAACCAGACAATAATCCACCATCATTCAAAGAATTCCAACAGAAATTAAATCAAGGAAGAGTTCAGAACTCCTTGAATTATCAAACCCACAAATATTCTCAGGAGAAACCTCCTAATCAGCCAGTAAAAAGACAAAGAGAAAGTAACAGTGGAATAAGCAGGATGGACACATCCGAAAATTTTCATCAAGAAGCCTCGGAACAGGAAGAGTCAGAGGAGGAGACAGAAGTCCATTCATTAGACTAATCTTTAATAACAAACCCCTCAAATGTATTATTGATACGGGATCATCAATAAACATTTTATCAAAAAATTTCTTTAATTTCAAAACTCACTCAGAGAATTTACAAGTTCATACTATCAACGGTAGTATTGAATTGAAAGAAACAGTTTTCTTTGCACCTAGCAAAATTTGTCCGAAACATCAAAAATTTTATATTCACAACTTTTCAAACAATTACGATATGCTAATTGGAAGAAAATATTTACAAGCCTGTAACGCTCAGATTAGCTATTCCGAAGATTGTGTAACTTTAGGAAGTTACACCTTTTATTTTAAATATGAAGATGGAACAGATATTGAAAGAGGAATTGAACAAAGACAGTTTGACCCAATAATAACTAACGACCCAGATATTAATTTCGCAATCAATAATGAAATTAGTGAAAAAAATGAGTATAGATTAGATCATTTAAACCCCGAAGAAACCGAAAACTTAAAAAAGGTGTTATATGAGTTCAGTGATATCCAATACCGTGAAGGTGAAAATTTGACCTTTACTAGTACGATAAAACACTCGATCCATACAAAACACGAAGGCGTTATTTATAAAAAACCTTATAAATACCCTCAAACCTTTGACCAAGAGGTCAACAAACAAATCCAAGAAATGATTGAACAAGGCATTATTCGTAAATCGAAATCGCCCTATTGTTCTCCAATCTGGATCGTACCGAAAAAATCGGACGCCTCCAAGAAACAAAAATATCGTTTAGTTATTGACTACCGGGATCTAAATGAGATCACAATCGACGATAAATTTCCCATCCCTTTAATAGATGAAATACTAGACAAATTAGGAAAATGTCAGTACTTCACAACAATTGATTTAGCGAAAGGATTCCATCAAATTCAGATGGATCCCGAATCAATACCGAAAACAGCCTTTTCAACAAAACATGGCCATTACGAGTATACACGTATGCCATTCGGTTTGAAAAACGCACCAGCAACATTCCAAAGATGTATGAATAATCTACTAGAAGATTTGATATACAAAGATTGCTTAGTATACCTTGACGACATCATAGTTTATTCCACTTCATTGGATGAACATATGATATCACTCAAAAAAGTATTCACTAAGTTAAGAGAAGCTAATTTAAAACTACAACTCGACAAGTGCGAGTTCATGAAAAAAGAGACAGAGTTTCTCGGACATATAATAACAACAGAAGGTATTAAACCTAACCCGAATAAAGTAAAAGCCATAATTCAATTTCCAATTCCAAAATCGCAAAAAGAAATAAAATCATTTTTAGGTTTGTGTGGATTTACAGAAAGTTCATACCAAACTTTGCCCAAATTGTCAAACCAATGACACTCAACCTAAAAAAAGGTGCAACAATTAATATTAACGATCAAAATTACATTTCAGCTTTTGAAAAACTTAAACTCTTAATTACATCAGATCCTATATTGATCTACCCGAATTTTAATAAACAATTCTCCCTTACAACAGACGCAAGTAACATAGCTATAGGAGCAGTTCTATCACAAGAACATAAACCAATTTGCTACGCAAGTAGAACACTTAATGAACATGAAATTAATTACTCCACGATTGAAAAAGAATTACTAGCCATCGTCTGGGCAACTAAATATTTCCGGTCATACCTTTTCGGTAGAAAATTTGAAATCTTAAGCGATCATAAACCTTTAGTATGGCTAAATAATATAAAAGAACCTAACATGAAACTCCAAAGATGGAAAATAAAACTCAACGAATTTGACTATAAAATAAAATATTTACCTGGTAAAGAAAATCACATAGCAGATGCACTTTCAAGAGTAAAATTAAACGAAAACTTCTTAGGAGAAACAAATAGCAATACCGCAGCAACAATACACAGTGCACAGGAAGATAATGAGAATTACATATCCATAACAGAAAGGCCATTAAACTATTATAATAGACAATTAGAATTTATAAAAGGAATAGAAAACAAAGTAGACACAATAAAGTATTTTCACAAAACAAATATAAAAATCACTTATAAAGAAATGTCGAACGCATATGCCAAAGAAATAATAAAAACAATATCTTTGTAGTAAAAATAACGTAATTTACTTTCATAACGAACAGGATTTCCCTATTTTTCAACAAGCATATATCGAAATAATACATCCCAATAATATCACCAAAACTATGAAAAGCAATATTATATTATCAAATTTATTAACGTATGCAGAATTTAAAGAGATAATTTTAAAAAATCATAAAGAACTTCTACACCCAGGAATAGAGAAAACAATTAATTGGTTCAAAGAAAAATTCTATTTCCCTGACTATCAAAAACTAATACAGAACATAATAAATGAATGTTTAATTTGTAACTTAGCTAAAACGGAAAATAGAAATACTAAATTAACATTTGAAATCACTCCAGAAGTATATAACATTAGAGAGAAATACATAATGGACTTTTATATAATCGATAATCTACAATTCCTTTCATGCATAGACCTATATTCCAAATTTGCAACATTAATCGAAGTAAAATCTAGAGATTGGTTAGAAGCAAAAAGAGCTATAATGAGAATATTTAACGAGTTAGGCAAACCAATAGAAATCAAAGCAGATAAAGATTCAGCATTTATATGCGCAGCATTACAGAACTGGTTAAAAGAAGAAAACGTTAAAATTGATATAACAACGAGTAAAAATGGAATTGCAGACATAGAAAGATTCCACAGAACAGTAAATGAAAAACTTAGAATCATTAACAGCGAAAATAACATTGAAGATAAATTAACTAAATTCGAAAAAATACTTTACACATACAATCATAAAATTAAACATAAAACAACTAATAGAACACCAGCAGATATTTTCATATACGCAGGAACACCTGAATATAATACCCAATTAAATAAAATCAGCCAGATAACAGATCTTAATAAAAACAGACATGAGTACGAAGTAAATACTAGATATAGACAAGCACCGTTAGTTAAAACAAAAACAACAAATCCCTTTAAAAAGACAGGTATAATAAATCAACTTGATGACAAACACTATGAAGAAATAAACAGAGGACGTAAAGTCATTCACTATAAATCCAAATTCAAAAAGAAAAAGAAAATTAACAAAAGTAAATACGATAACTAATTACAGATCAACTAATAAAGATGACTCTCATGTTCATCATTATAACGTTTAATATCAACCCAACATTCAGCCAAAGCATCGAGATAAACCCAGTAAAAGCACCCAATGGCTACCTAATATTCAAAACAGGCACAATGGATCTACCCACTAACTTCGAGTATCATTATCTTAAAGTAAATTTGACAAAAATCGACATAACATATAATAATCTATTAAAACAAGCTCAAGAATTTAATGACGTTGTTCATATCCAATATTTAGCAGAAAAATTAAGTAGAGAAATAAGTGGAATTCAAATTGTAAAACGCAGCAAACGAGGTCTGGTAAATGCAATAGGAACAGTTTACAAATACCTTTTCGGAACACTAGATAACGACGACAAAGAAGAGTTACAAGACAAAATAAAAAACTTAGCAGAAAACAGCATTCAAGCAAACGAACTTAATTACGTAATAGACGCCATTAATAAAGGATTAGAAGCAGTAAATTCCATCGTTTCTGAAAAAGAAAAATCTATCAAACTAGAACTATTAATTTTTAATCTCGAACATTTCACAGAATATATCGAAGATATAGAAATGGGCATGCAACTCACCAGATTAGGTATATTCAATCCAAAATTACTCAAACACAACTACTTGAAACATGTAGATTCGGAAAAATTATTGAACACTAAAACCTCTACTTGGCTTAAAACAGATACAAATGAAATTTTAATAATATCCAATATCCCAAGAGAAATTATCAAAACCCCAATCTTTGAGATACTTCCGTACCCAGACTTAGAAAAGAACATCTTAACCGAGAACTCACATAATAAATACTACTTTGAAAACGAAAATTTATACAATAAAAACACCAAACAATTAGAAACAAATGAATGTATAATAGCCATTTTAAATCAAGTAACAACCTCATGTAAATACACAAAAACCTTTAAAAATTATCAAATCACCTACATAGAACCCAATATTATTGTAACTTGGAATTTGCCAAAGACCAAATTAAATCAAGATTGCGTAAACAACGAATTAACAATAGAAGGAAATAATATAATAAAAATTTACGATTGTTCATTACAGTTAAATGAAATATCTATTAAGAATTCATACTTTGACTATTCACAAAGCATCTATGTAACAAACAATATTACAAAACTAGAACCCATATCTTACTTACAAACTAAAGAAATTATTAACCAACATACAAAATACAACAGTGTATTCCAAACTATCACTATAATTACTTTTGTCATTACTATTATAAGCATAATATTGTACTTAATTTATAAGCTTAAAATTGTACCACAAAAACTAATTATTAATGTTAATAACACTAAAAAGCCAGAAATTGAAATCCCAAATCAAGTGGTCGAGCAAAGCCCTTCACTATACCCAAAAGTATCCGCCTGAGGACAGGCTATTTTCTTAAGGATGGGGGAGTAATATATCGACCTCCTCACATAACATCATACTTAGCGACAATCACTCGCACCTTTCCCATAAACTCATATTTCATATAAACGGGTTCATTCACCCTATATCCGCCAATAGCATAACACTTACATAAACATCCACGTGTAACCGACAGATACAAGCCCCAAGCGTGAGAACGCCTGATCAGCAATTCTATCCTAAACAGCCAAAAGTGTGAGAACGCCTGATCAGCAATTTTATCCTTAGCAGCCAAAAAGCGTGAGATCGCCTATTCAGCATATTATCAATAGCCAATCAGATTCATTCAAACATATCGTCCGATCAAAAGCTCACCACTGAAAGCTTTCCAATACCGCATATAATAAGCCAACACACAATTGTATCTTTTAGTTCTAATCGAGTTTAAGCCGCGGCTCTAACATTGCTGTAACGTTTTAATAAGATAAACTCCAACTGTTAAAATTAAATAAAGTTATATTTTTTTAATAAAGACGGTTGTAAAATACATAATTATATATATATTTATATCTAAAGCACAAGCTTAAATTTCACAAAATTTATTACACGTTTAATTTACGAATATCACATTTTTAAGCGCATTATTTCCATGGGCAAACAAACTGAGTAGGGACTGAAGGAATGTTGTTGACTAACAAACTACAACCCACATCAAACACACAATTTGCAAGTGGAACGACAAAAATGGTAACACGATGCTAAAAAAAATGAAACAAAACAAAAATATCTATTTTTGCTGCACCGACAATGAAATACCCTTACAGAAATACATAGTAGTATTATCAAATATATCAAATATAGTATAAAATATTTTTATATTTAATTAGTTATAAATTGATGTTCATGATTTCGGAAAAAGGAAATTACATTAAAGTTGGATTCTGTTGCAAATGTCAATATGATATGCAATAGTACATGAAACATTTATATAAATAACTATATACTGCGTATACCCATTGCTTTAGCACATTAGAATACCGCATATGTAAAGACAGAAACTTTATAACAACCCTAACATGCATAAGCTCAGAAGGGGACTATTTACTAAATATAGAGTGTGCTATAAATCAAAAAACTATTGGTCGCAGCACGTGCTTAGATAACTAAGCATAATGCGATATATACAAATGTGCGAAAAATAGCTAGGGAAACGGCAGCCACGCCCACTTTGGAGCAATAAGAAACAGCTGGCGGCACATTAAACTCAATGAGTTGAAATTATTTGCAGGCAAAGGTCAACGAAATCCTGGCTAATGCGGTAGGTGAGTGAGATGTGGGCGATGGGTGGTTGGTGTAGCCTGCCAGGCATGGCATTGGGCGTTGCTATAAAAGACAGCTTCCGCAAACAATAAATTTAGCCCGCCAAATGAGAAAAAGTGGGTCCCAGGGCAACTCGTTGCCAGCCAAGTCGAAAGCATGCAAAGATTCTGGCAAGCAACGGCTCGGCTGGACATACTTTTAAAACGTAAGCTGGACATTTTCCTTATATCTATTATAATACACGTATACTTGTATATAGATATAAATGTTGTTGTAGTTGGCAGCCTTGCTCGGGGCAGGCTTATTAAACTGTTATACAGTCAGTCAGGCGAGACTTCACTCCACTCCATTTGCAGCTAAGCGTATGCTCGGTTTTTTTTGTAGCTTGTCATACTTTATAAGGGCATCAACTTCCGCCACAGCAGCCTAGTGCTAGATGAGCACTTAGATTTAACAGGACAGCAGCAGAAAAAATAGGGAAAAGACGCAAAACAGCTTCAAGCATTCAAGTTGGCATAACAACGCAAATTGAAGGAATTTCGAGGAAAAGCTTTAGGCGAGAATTTGGGTCTCGATGCGACTCTAATTGGAAAATCAACTAATGAACTCACACACCTGCTTGTTTGTAAAATAACAAATACAAAATATTCATTTAAGAAGATAAACATGTTAGCTGAATCGTTTCAATAAGCTCCAGCCAGCGAGGAAATGGGACCAAGATTGCTCTTTAACCTTGAGAACATTTCGTGGGATGTATATTTGCTATAAATTGTATAAAAATTACATCAGGCAACGTAAAATAATGTTGATATATATTTTGAATTTAACTTGAAATTGACGATAGATGAATTTCAAGCGACCCGGTCCTTTTGGTATAATTTTCATTGGTTTGTGATTGCTTACAGAGCTTTCGCATACCTAAATTCACTTTCATATTCCTTTCATATCCTTAAAGCTTCAGCTGTTTAGATTAACTTTACTTTTTGTTGTATATTTGCTTATGTTATTTTTTGCAATAGATTTAGCATAATTCTCGCTGCTCACCTTGTCTTGTTCTAATTTTACAAACAATTGCTGAATATTTAATTTTTCTTGTGAAAAGTCTGAATAACATTTATCAAGCCAAACTTTGCCTTCAACAATGTTTTGTTAGGCAAAAAGTAAAGCTTTCAATAAATTTTCTTCTCCAAAATGCTATACGAAAAAGCAATAGCTTTAAAATATTGAAACGTATTATGGCTACGATTAACTAAATATCATAATTTGTACTTTATTTAACCTAAAATATACTAATTCATTTCATAAAACTTAAAGTTTATACTGAATTTAAACTATACATGTTTAGTCATTAATTTTTAATTCTGTTAGTAAATAAAAGGTAAATTAGAAAGTCTATAAAATTTGAGCAGAACTATTTCAATTAGGCACACATAACACACTCGACTTTTGCGTAAAAAATAATATATTGACTCAGTTCGCGTTGCACTTTTCAGAGTTGAAGATGAAGTTTCTGGTGTTAGTTTTTCTATTCCTGACAGTGAATTCGTGCACTGGAGAGTTATTTGCAGATATGTCAGCACTGCTAAGAGCTACAATAATTAAAGAGTGTATTGATAGTATGCATAAGGACGACGCGAATCTCACTTTGACTGTGGAGTGCTTAGCGCAGGCTGGCAATCAGATAGTTTTCTTTCAGCACACTCTGTGGAAGTTGGACTTGATGATGCGACGTCTGCAGGGTCTGCAGAGAATTCTATCGGCGAATCACAAAATCTATGAACCGTCACCCTATAAGAACGTCGACGATGTGCTGAAAATCGAAGGCAGCGTTGCTGGCTATAGTTGCCAAGAGAAGTTGTTTGTAGTGCAGGCCATACGCAGAAAACTGGAACAAGTGCTTATAATGAACGGCGTTAAGAGCACATTGTTCAAGTGGCCTTTTTTGCGAAAGAGATCAGATTTAGGCCTTCAACCGGCACCTCCCTTGAGCAATGCGTTCAAATCTAGAGCTGGTGATTATTCGGAGTTGATCTGCCTCATACTTCTGGCCATCGAGAAACATTCGAAGAAAATCAAATAGTATTGTGATTGAATAAATTGTTAATTAACTGAAATTGTTCATTACAAGTAATTAATGAGTGGCTGCGAGTCAGGTGCGTAAACAACGTTTGGTCACACGCGGCGTATGAGTGCTGCCTCTGCCCGTGGCTCTGACTTACGCGCGGCCACAGCAGGCATCAGCTGGCGGAAAGGCCAGTCCAGCTGCATGCAAATGGCGTTGGGACGGCGAGGAGCTGCTTTAAGTAATTGCTTAGGAGTTGCGCAACATGCGGCACAGCAATAAAAATAATATCACTATAAATATCACTATAATAATAACAGTAATGCTGCACGCAGCAAGTCGCAGCCATGTGTCGCCCTGGCCGACACGTATCTATTCAGGTCCGGGCACTTGGCAGAGACTGCGCTCAAGCTTTGTTTTCTTTATGCACTTGCCTTGTTTATTTTAATGTGCCATATAAAATAATTAAATGGACGCGCATGCAACAAGTGTACAGCGAGATAAACAGTTGCCGGCCGAGCGTACGGCTATCGGGGAAAGTTTCATGCAATTAGCATAGCGAGCCACATTAAATGCAGTTAGTGGCACATTGTCTGGTGCACTGAGCAGTCCAGTCCGGCTAATTGACGTCAGGCCATGAAAAGCCACGCAGAATAAATGAAGTCAAAATGCATTCACTGATATTACATACAAAGTGCATAAACGAAGAGCATTTTTTTGAGCTGCAATCGTCGATGACTGAAAGCCACTTTATAAAACTGATTTCCAGTAAGTATACAGAAAGCATACATATCAATGAATACTACTGCTCCAGTCGATATAGTTTGAGTAGAAGATATCCTGAACTCTGCAAGCGCTGATATGCAAAGTGTATTTTATACACAGAATACAAATCAGAAACATATTCAACTTTAATATGAGATAATATGAGATTTTTGACAATGTAGCAGATTTATCCAATATTCGAAATATGCGAAATCTGAAAGAGCTAAGTCTAGACAGCTCTTCCCCTTGATGAAGAGAATACACTTTTGTGCCTAATACAATATTTTACATTACCCATTATAAACTCATTTCCTATTTTCCATGGTTCAGCGTATAAAAAAAAGTATACAACAATGTTAGTCCTATTCAATTTCTATTGTAATATAACTAGAGGATTTTCATTACATAATTATGTTCAAGCTAAAGTTCTTGAGTTACACAGTTCTCTATTCTTAATGCCCTCAATGACTTATTCCCTTTTGCAATGTGCCTTGAATATAAATAATTTGAATAATTTGCATAAATTATAGACAATTTATAATGACTTATTAAACAAAAACTGGTATGCTTGAATAGTAAAAACAGCTGTGTGATAAGTCCCAGTATATTTTCTCAGGAATATATCTTCTTATAGTAACATAATCTATCGAGTTAATCAATGCCACAAAGCCGCAAGAGAAAAACAAAAATTAATTCTTGAATTTATTAGCAAGTCATTTATAATAGAATTTTATACTGCCTCTCAAATGTTTAGTGAGCCATGGTCCAATTTCATCTTGAACCTTCTTGTTTTTGTGCTCAGCTGTCGCATGCGTCATTTTGCTGGCGTTTGTTTTGCACACGCCCCATTTGGGCCGCTCCCAACTCGGCAAGTCGGCTGCAATGTCAATAAAAATTCAATTACGTTTCGCACAAAACTTGTCTGGTATTCCTTTCTTATGCCATTTAGATATTGGCTATCGGCCGTGCAGACGCACAACGATTCGAGGCATCAACTTTGTTGTCTTCGCTGAGTGGCATTGCGAAATTTGTTTGACATTTGAATAGCAGCTTCAATTGAATTCGGACAACAAAAGCACTACGAAATTCCATGCTCTAGAGAATCAAGAGTCCTGCACTTAGTATCTGCTGGCTGAAATCTGGAATTTGTAATCTGAAGCAGGGCACTTAAATTTAATGGCGTGTTTATGTAACCCAACGCCCACAGTAAACAGTAGATAATCATAATCGTAATCATAATTTGTGCCAAATGGAGCTTCAGCTCGGCCCACCCAATTTACTATTACATACCGTCGAAATGTCTTCAATAAAAATAGATTGTGAGCATTCGTAATATGCTTGAAGTGATTTGGTTTTGGCCACATATGCCAAAAGTGTTAAATAGCTGCCGTCAAAACGAATTCATGTTAAGGTCATTGTGCGTGTTATGACCAAAATCCTAATTTCTCTCTCACACTCTCTCACTTTCTCTCTCTCCTCACTCCCTCTCTCTACCACACAGGCAGGTGTAGTCGCGTCCCCTTAGTGTTACAGCCTCCAAAGAGCATGCAATACGCTCTCCACAAGCAGCATACAAGTGTTATACTGTTATACGCCCGCCTTGGCACTGCTGCTGCATACTTACTTCGGCTTCAGTCTCCCTTTGCCAGTGCTCTCGTTCACACACTGACAGCTCCTGACAGTGCTGCCCGTTACAAGTGTCGACGTGAATGTCCCTCAAGAAGCGCGTAAACAGTGTGCAAGAAAGCTCAGCATTCGCATTAATCAGGCACACATATTTTTGGGCCTGAACAACATTTACGTTTGGTTTCATTAGCGGCTGCATAGCCCCGTCTCGTTCCCACTCACTGACCAACCTCTGTGGTTCGTTTCGTTCGTGTGCGTGTGCGTGAACGTGAACGTGTGTGTGTGTTAGCTTAATGAGCCAAAAGTGTTTTATCGTGTTGTGTGTTAAATATTTAATACAATCTTGGATAAATGTTGCATAATATGTGTGTCGTTTGGCATTAGATAGCATCTACTTCTACTTATCTCATATTAGATGTGACCACAACCTAAGAGCCACCAATTGACTCTAAGCCATAAGAAGCAAGTAAGTAGCGTGCGTTTACTTTGGGCTTAAACATAAATTAAGTTAGCTACATTTGCTTGAAATGCGTAAAGCATTTCATTTCAAAGACTAATATTTCATTACCCATGCTTCATGTTTTATTAAATAATGGTTGCTTTATTTAGTTATATTTTAATAATTGAAATTGCTTTGATATAATATTTTGGTTTTCGGAGAATATTTCGGAATTGAGAATTTCTGGAATTGGAAATTTTCCATTTTTTTACGAATTCAATTACTTTCACGCCAATTCATGAAAAATTTATACAATTTTCAATTAAGCAGAATTTTCCTCAGTTCCGCTTACAAATTACCAGCATAAATGTTCAATTTTCTGTGAATTTATTCACAGTAGGAATGGGGCAACCACAGAACGTGGTATAAACAAAAGCATTCAAACGCACACACACACACACACACACTCACCCACTCACATAAACAAAGACCCAATTTCATCTGCCGTGCAGAGACTTTCAAATTAATTGTAGCCTAACATTTTGCTACTTGCCACAACTTGCTGTAATACTAGTTCATTTGCCACGCCCCTGCCACACACACACACACACACACACACACATACGCACTCAGCCTCGTAATGCATGGCAGCATCCCAACTAAGTAAATAATGCGTAAAACAAGTCGAGCGTTTTACGGTGGCATCCTTAGACCCCTAAATGTCTCCTCCCCCTCTGGGCCGGGCACACAGCTCGACTCGCATAGGGAAACCGTCAATTGTAAAACTGTGGCTGGCAACAAATCGAGCCAGGAGTTTTAGCTCGTGGCAAGCGTTATTTTCGTTGACTGTCGACTGCAGCTTGATGAAGGCAAAAAGGATTGTCAGGAAGAGCCCAGGCACGCGTCTGCCGGTGTAATTCATTATGCTGACTAACTAAACGAGAAGTTGGACGCAGCTGCGCGGGAGGCAAACCTGACGACGGCGACCACTGTCAATGCCAGCAAAGCAGATGGAACAGAGCTTGCTACAAATACTTTTCATGCACATAAACATTTGTGCACATGTGACGATGACTACAAAAAAAAAAAAAAAAAAAAAGAGGGAAAATAATGTAGCCAAAGCTACAATTCTTCTGTTGCAAACGTAAAAATTGTCAGTCATGGATAGACTTCCGTCAGCAGCCCAGTCAACTGAAGCTGTGCCACTCGAGCTGTGTGTGTGCGGGTGTGTGTGTGTGTGTGTGTGTGTGAGTGTTATAGTAGTTGCGTGTGTGCTCCGCCCGTGCTGTATATGTGGAGTGCTAACCATTTCTTTTATTATTTATGTCGTCTGTAAGTTCTTCAAGTGCCAGTTGATGGCTTTTAATTAAGACAAGCGAACGGAATACTAAAGTTAGACACACTAAGAACAAACAAAAAATGACAAAACCTTTTACAAACTTGGAGAATAAACAACATTGTTCGCTTAGTTGACTAACGGTAACAATAATTGTATTTAAAAACTTTAAATCTAAGGATAAGCAGAACAAAAGCTTTATTAACTTGAGCGTATTTAAAATAAATTAAACTGTCAGCAGCAATGCGAATCAAGTAGGAAAGATCTAGGCAAAAGTGAACGACTAACAAATACCCTGACAACAATTGCAACTGTTGCTATTATTCTATTCTAAGAATACAATTCACTAAAAGATTAACAATAAGTTGATGGTATGGCATTCCATGGGTGAACTAATTTGATAATGTTCTATGAGCATCTGCATACTGAAAAGTTTGTGAGATATGCTAAAGAAACTAAGATTATTTATGAAATATCTTGAATATGGATTTCTTAAATATTATAGTTGCAGTTCGTTATAGATACTTTTACATGGATAAGTTTAAGTAGTCTCAGTTTTCAAGATCTATGAGCCATCGTACATATAGGCATAGAGAGAGTCGCCTATCGACTTATATATTTATGTATGTATTTATTTATGTATTTACATATATTTCACACATTTCAACTAAACCTTAAGTATATAGCAAGTATTCACGATGTGGATTTAATGGCTTAGCATTTCATTCTAAGATTGTATCACGCTGCTCGTGTAAGAGCATCGAATAAATATCACAAAAAAATACATTGTGGCAAACTAAATAAAAGTTTTTGGTCTTTGTGAGCAGCGCCGAAAAAGTTTTTATTTTGACAAGCTATAAAAAACTGTGCTCCATAAATCAGAGGGGCGTGTGCGAGCTAAAGAAGTACACACAGCTACAGCCACACACACACACACACACACACTCACACTCGATGTATGTAAAGTAAATAACTATCACAATATTGTGGCATAAACAGCAATTGATTCTGGATTCGAACCTTAAGTTGTTTGGCGGAGCAAAAAGTTTATTATAAACTGTTGAGCTGCCTTGTTAATAGTTATTTATTTGGCAAATGGCAGGTGATATATGTACATACATATATGTGAATAAATGTATAAATAAAGTCTAAATTGGCATATAATCAATATGAATGGCAGAACATGAACTTGCTGAAATATTATTTCGTTTTATGGCTTTCTTTACCTGTGACTCAAGAGTCAAGAGTCTCTTTTCTATATTGCTGAAGGCACATCAAGCTCAACATGTTAAAGCCACTTTGTATATAATTTCGTTTAGTGGATCACCTTTTGGCCCCCCCCCCCATCGGAGGCTATTGTCAACATTTAGTCTAATCCCTCAGATGGATTTTTAATAAATCTAATGGCATTTGGGTGCCGCACTGGTGGCAATTTTTTGCTTATTTTCTTTTTTATTTTGCGTCGAGATTTATTCATTCCACATAAAGTTGATTAAATGCTTCGCAACCCACTTTGTGCATTAGCATACAAAGGAAGCTGGCTGGCTGAAAGAAAAGCGAATGTAAGCCAAATATACTGCTACTTACGAGATTTCCATGCGCGGCTGCCACATTTAGGAAAACTTTCAGCTCTCGACCACATGTAAAAACAAGCAGAGTTCCTTTGCCAGCGACTGAATGTGGCTCCTGGGGAAAATCAGCTTAGCGAGCGGAAAAAAAAAATAACATTTTCTTTCGGGCAGTTGCGTCAATCACGTACTAAAGCAAGTTAGAACTGTGCAATCGAGCATGACCGACTGCCCAATACTCATTTCATCATTTTTTATGCATATTGCATAAATGGAATAAAATATACATTCAGCATCGCGCAATCACTTTGCAACTATGTTTGAAACTCAAATCATCAACTTTGCATGTCAATTGCATCAAAATACAGATTATTTTCAGACAACATTTTAAATCAATATACTCGCAAAATCAGTATATAAAACCATGCGACAGCTGTAAAGAGTTTTCCTTTTAGTAGTTATTCATATGCGAGAATGGAAAGAGATTCTGCTTCAGCGCTTGCCATGCAGTTTTCGCCCCATATTTTTTTGGTATTTACTGCTGTTGTTATTGTTGTGGATGGTGGTGGTGGTGGGGGTGTTCGGGTTGGTTGCTTGGTGGTGGTGGTGCTGCTGCTGCGGCTGTCTCCCGCAGCAGACAACAATTTATCACATTTCAATCAATTGTATCATCAATCATGTCAAACATATTTCACCAATGCCAAAACGAACCAATGAGCCAAACCAGTCAACATTTTGTTAATGCTTATCGGGCAAATGGAAAACAGGTTGACTGTTAATACCTGACTATGCATATGTACATATATACGTATTGTTTTATGTTCATTTTTCATCAGAATTTAGCTATCGTAATTAACAACGAATATTTGCTCAGTTTCCTAACATAGATACGATTATATCTGCTTATTTTCATGGTCAAAAGGATAAGACGTATTGGAAGCTGTACTATGAGAGTGAATTTTTAATTCTAAATTTATTTATTGAAGTATTATAGCCGAGGTTCTTTTTGATACTTTATAAAACTTCTAAAACAAAAAAAAAAAAAAAAACAAAAACAAAAAAATTGCAGGATTTTCTATAAACCATCCACTTGAATTTTATACTTATCAAATATTTCTCTTTTGGTACACAAAGTGAAATAAATTGGACTTAAAAGCTGTCATGCACTTCCATTCAAAACTTCTTTTATTTATGTTTAAGTGTATATGAAATTATTCAAAAACTTCGAAAAAATATATTTTTACTTGAAATGATAATTTTTTATTCAGCAAATTAATGGACTTTAGAATGTAAGCATTAAATATTCAATTAGTTTGTAATAATTTTTTCTTCGCATTGTTATTTATTTTGTATTTGTAGTCGTTTCTATTCTCTGGCTCATATATGAAATTAGAAAAAGTGTAAATATAATATAAGAACTTGATCTTCAGCAACATGAACTGAATGTACAAACACACAGTTTGCGCTCAGCCTTGTGAATGTGAGGCTATTAGCAACATGTACACGCACACCCACACACGCACACCCACACACGCACATATATATATACTGGTAGGCACACTTCCCATCAACTTCTACCGTTGCTCCTTTAAGCGGAAAGCATTTAAGACGGTCTTGTAAGATGATGTGCCCACACCCCCAAAGACACGCATACAAAGTGCCTGATACTACTTTTTTTTTTAGTACATTGCTGTTATGCTGTTAGCAAAAGTCATATAGAACAAGAAAGATGAGCAAAGTAGCGAGACACGACTATAAAATATCCTGTATATGAAAATACTAGCATGACAAGGATATAAAAGCTCTTATATTCCCTGACAGGCAGACCGATTAATTCCGAATTTCATCATGGCTTTCAAGACTCTTGTATTGCTGATGATTATGTTTATGTATATCTAACATATAGTATATATATTTAAGCATAAGCATTATCATGATTCCCTTTTTCTTATTTTCACTGTGTGTAGGGTATAAAAAAGTGCGCTAATGGTGAAGGTCAGACCGTTGTTACGTTTTGGCCTTAAGTACGCCGCTGTTGCTGTCGTTGTTGTCATTGTTGTTGTTGTTGTTGTTGTTGGTGTTGTTTTCCTTCACTTTTCTATTTTCGCTTTTGTGCTTCTTCTTATTTTTTTAAACATTGTGTGTTCCTGCAAGCGGCATAGTAGAACAGCATGCTCTCACCCTCTCTCCATCTCCATCTCACGCTCTCGCTCTCTCTTTTTACATGACTCTTTGGTCATGCGCCGTGTGTTGGTTAATGCTGCCCGTATAACAGTTTAAGAATTGCAGACTTTTGGGCGATGCTGCTGTGGCCACTTCTGCTGCTGGTCGGCTTTAACAGTGTGCGTATTCTTTTGTGTTGCTCTTGTGGTTACAGCAACACAATATAAATAATTCTTTCTTTTATTATTTATGCTCAGATGTGGTTATGATTGCGCGAGAAAACACTGCCACATGCAGGCAATGGTGATGCGATTCACGAGTTTGCTTTTCTAATCGAGAAAACTTTGCGTGTGGATATGTGAAATAGACAGATAAAGCAAACTTTAATCAATTTGAAATTGAGATATGATGTTTAATCATATATTTTTAAAGTTAGTTTTTTCTAACTTCTTTACTCCCCGCTTCTCAAAGTTCTTTATAGTATTTAAATTCAAAATTCAAGTATGAAAATACCTAATATAAACAGTTTTCATAGCCTTTAACCTTGCCATTGTATTCACAGCGTAAGCCAAGCAAATATATTTGCCACACTCGACGGTCTTCAATGCTGAAGTCAATCGCATCAAATAGCTACTGAAAGTGCATTTGGCTACCTTTGACTGAAATTGAATTCATCTCAGTGCCCAGAGCAGCTCGAGCATCCACTATCTGTCCGTTCGTCCGTCTGTCTGTCTGTCTGTCCGACTGCTTGAAATGTGCGATGGGCGCTCTTCAGTGCGAAATAAATCCATATTTAACCCTGCCACATGCCAGCGACAAAGCCCATAAACTGCCGCCATAAGCTTTAATAACTGGCTTGAGTCGCTCTGCTGCTGTCGTCACTTTAATGTCATTTTCATAATATGCCTCGAGCACCTTCGCACTTTTAACATCTTTTTGGTCCTTTGGCTGCAGTCGTAACTCCTCCCAGCAAAGTTTTATGGCACGCTTAACGCTAAACCTTGGGCTGGGGCTATATACGTTAAGTCTCTTTGTAGCGCTTCGACTCTGCTCCTGTGCTGATTGCCGAGTGCCAAGTGAAACTGACAGCGCAAATGCGTATTTAATTCCGCTTGCGTTCCCAGCACCACGCCACGCCGCGCCACGCCCACAACCCATAATGCTGACAATTGCTGTTGTTATAGTTGTTGTCGTCAGTGTTGTTGCTGCTGCTAGTGCGTTCACATTAATAAATGTCGCATTTCAGCTGCACTGACAAGGGCAATGCCTGAACAGCATCCCATAAGATACCTAACAAAATATAACATACTTTAACGCGAGTGCCTCTTCTGCTTACTGTCAGGCTGAATGAGTGACTGCCGCGCTGGCTGGCAACGTGACAGAATGACTAGCGCAAAAAGCTGATTGCGCGAGCGCTTTAAATTAATTAGTCCTGTTTTTTCATTCACCATTCGCCATTCGCCATTCGCCATTCGCCATTCGCCACTCACAATTCATCTCCCTCTTTCACTTTCGATCCCTTCTTAACTTCTACGCTGATAAGTTGCCGACAAGCAGATTTGCGACATTGGCAATTTGTGCAGCAAAAAAACAGTAAGCGGATTACTTGTCACCGAACACTGAATACCCTAAGAGGTGAAGAGCCTAAATGTGTTGTTCTGGAAAAGCCTCTACTGGCCATATATTCATTAATATTCATAGTTTTTATAAGTTCTTTACTTTTGTAATAATATATTATAAAAATTGAATATTTATAATAATAATTATATTTATAATAATATATTTAGACATTGGTCGTAAGAGACTTTTACTGAATTTAGTGATAACTCACTACAGATAGACTTCCCATTAAAAAATAATACAAATTTTTAAACTGATTCCTTGTTACAGTTAACTTAATCTATTATCCAAACCAGGAATATATTTTTAGCTAAACCGTGCACAAAACTAAATGCCCAAACCAAATTTCCATATTTCTATCACTTTAACATGTAAAAGAAAAACATCCTTGTCATAAACTCTTTTTGCAACGTTCATTCCACAATATGACAATATCTGTGCATATAGTACAGTACTTCAATCTATATTTATACCCTAAATCCATTTATAAATGCGTCCGTATAAACGTTAAGATTTCGGAAACTACAAAAGCAAATAATATAAATTTTTTTAAACCAAAATCTTTATGTAACCAAGCATATCATTATTTTTGCATGCCATGTTCACATACTCTTTCTGCAAGACTATAATATATAAAAGATTGAAGCACCCATCGAGTTTTGTGGCAAGTTAAAGTGAGTGCGCCTGTCTCAGGGCTGATAATCGGCTCAGAGTGGCAGCCACGCCAGCCATAGCATACTTTTGGGGGATGCTAAGTGAAGGCGGCACGTTTTTTGCTTACCATCAATTAGCCTAATGACATATCTGAGCTCCGAGTGCGAACTGAAAACTAATGGCATTTCGCCTGGTCCACAGTTCCAGAAATGTCAAAGAGTTCAATTATTTGCTCAAATACCAACAGTTTATTCACCTTTTCACATTCGCAGCATTTAAGCCACGGCTCGTTCGTATATACATACATACACATATATATATTGTGTGTATTGATTGTCGGTGCGGGTCGGCTGCCCCTTTAATGCTCGTGCAAATTTGCCTGAAACTCTAACGTTTCTATTTGCAACAACAGCAGCAGCAGCAAATGCCATGCCAACGGCTAAAGGATGAGAATACGCGCGAACTGCATATTTGCCTTGCACACACATCCGAATATATATTTGCTTGTGTGTGTGTGTGTGTGTGTGCATATCCTTCGGCTGCAAGATTATGGCAGTTGTTTTCCCCTTCAATGAGAATAGCTGCTTCAACTCGTTTATTTAGCTTTAAGAAATTAATTATTGCATAGCGACTGCTTTGATCTCTTAAGGGGCTGCAGGAGGGGTTAGGAAACAGATAGTCGAAGTATGGGAAAAATATTTAATTATATAATTATATGTTAATCATAAGCTTTAAGTTTAGGCATTTACTATATATGTGAGTAAGTTGATAAATATATTATTATATATTTTTTATTATATTTCAATATATATCTCTTTTTTTATTTATTTTTTTGTCTGAAACTTGCAATTTATGTTATTTTAAATAATGACTATCTCAGGCAAATTGTTAAACGCGGGGGTAAAGCCGAATGTCAAACTTAATTAAAATATTGCGAAAATTCTTGCCACTTGATGGCCTGGCATTTTATCATTAATTATTATCAATCTATGCTGCACTCCGATGAGTGAGCTAAAGAAACTTTTCTGTAAAACACTTATTTACTTACTATATATATTGCCTTGGTTTCCCACAGGCTTTTGTATGACCCAAGCTCTCCTACAGTCTACTTAAAGCATCAGGAACTGGCCGTTGACATCATATACATATCAGAATAGCAATAATCTTCTTATATGTATATATTATAAAGAACTCTCATCTTTGAGAATTGTCTTATACTTCTGACTTCACTTGGCAGCAAAGATATCTAAGCTAAATATTCTTGATTCCCTTTTGAGCACTTGCTTGTGTGTGGCAATTAAACGTATTTCTTTAGTTCATTAAGAGTAAAAGAATTTATGATATGCTTGGAGCGTGCGGGTTATAGCGTTCGTATTTCCTTTGCCTTGAAAATATTTTTGCAGCTCTAAGAGATGTCACGATAAGTTTCGAACTATTTGTCTATGAGTAAGAGCACAAAAGAACTTTTATAGAGCAGCAGAAATACGACATGTTCTTTAAATCCTTGACTATCTGAACTCTCATATATGTATATACAGTATATACGAATGTATGTATGTTTGTACTTTCGCTGTAAGAGCTTGTTAAAAATAATTGAAATAACAATGAAACAAAGAAAAAAAATAATAAATAAATTTCTGTGAAATATATGCTATTTTCTGTTAACATATATTGAAATAAATATCGTTGTCTTTTCATATTTAATTCACAAAAGACCCAATTACATATTTTAACTGCATCGAATGGGCTGCAAATATTGAAAGTAAACCAAAAAATAATAATAATGTGATATGCCAGTCGAACAATGATAAAGCCATTAAAGGGGTTCATTTCATTTGCCAAAACGATGGCCAAAGAATTTAATCAAAATTTATAAATCACTGCAATGCAGGAAAATAAATTGTGGAACTGTTTGCCAAGTTTCCAATAGAAGTTGTTTAGCTGCCAGAAATACGCTCCATAGCCGAATTTCTATGTGGTGTTCGGTCTGTGGTTGCGGTGCTGGCAGTCTGTGGCAGCGGCTGTTTGCCACTTACGCTCGAATGCCTCGTCCAGTCATTGATATGCGAATGCGCCACAAAAAGTTCAAATTAAAAACACTCGACTCTGTGTCATTCCGGCCACTTGAAAAGGCAATTGTGACGGACTGCACAGAGACAGAGCACACAAAAACGTTGCGCAAATCAATTTTTTGCAGAGATTTGATATCCATCGAGCTCATCGAGCCGGACATGTTTAGATGCAAACTGACAGCAGAGAACTCTCTGCGCAACTGTTGCACACACACTTTAAAACACGGCTTGACAAATTGTGCAGTAAAAGTTGATGTCCCAAAAAGTTGCGTCAAGCGGATAACTGGATTCGACGTACACATTGCAAAAGTTGTCGAACTTGATGTTCCATTTCAAATATGGCTAATCGACAAGCATACAACTGGAACGTGGAACGCCGCAGAGCTCTTCCACAGTTGGATTGTCGGTGTTCATGGACATGCGATCTCTTAGTCTGCTCTCATTAAAAAGTAAAATAAACAAGCAAAAGTTTCAAAATCAAAAGCGAATAAAAAGCAGCAGCAGTAGCAGCAGCAGTAGCAGCAGTTGAACTCAAAACAAAAGGAAATAGAGAAAAGCAAATAAAAAAGACAAAAACCACTTGAGCAAGTAGCAAAAGTTTTCCATTTATAACGAGCACAGTGCCATCCATGACTGGCTATATGCACAGGGGCATGTTTTGCTATGCGGGTGGCCGGGGGGCGGTGGGTGTAACGAAAATGTCGAAACGAATGTGTGTATATCCTGCTGTCTCATTTGCTAGAAGTGCATGAGTGTTGGTAAAACTTTAAATGCGCGGTAATGAAATTGTTGCCAACAAATGCTGTCAACACACACACACACACACACACGCACACATATGAACATTTTATGGCAGGGTTCCGGCAAATGTCGAGCATGCAGGCATTCTGCAGATTTCCAGCACCTCGCCAAAGCCGGAAAGTTGTCTGACTCAAGTGTTACGCCCCAAACAACAACATAAAAAAAAAAACTGTGTTAAGTTGCTACAACTAGGATACGCAACATGCTGGGGCCAGTCAGACCTTTGAGGGAAAAGGACGAAACTTCCACTTTGCTACACGTCTGGCCATAATCTTATGAATGGCTTGGCATTTGGAGCATTAAGCTGCGGTTAAACCACCAACATAGTGTATATATTTAAATGAAAAATTCATTTGTAGCAACCCAATGGAAATTGAATGTCCGCTTGAACAAATAACATTCAACGATGCACTGCACGCTGTGCAAAATCTAAACTGGGTTGCAGACCAAGCTAAGGCTTTGCCAAGTCTTCTGTGATTTTGAAATGCACTCTTAAACCCCCCATTCGTTTTGCAAAGTGCTATAATCTTAAGTAAGCTATGCGGTTGATTGTAATTGTATTAGCTTTTGGCTACATAGTTTAGTTTTGTTGCACGTAATTACTTGCCAAACAGTTTCCAAAGAGAAATACTTTTCTTTAGCCAATATACAAGATAAGAAGATGACTACAAATACAATGGGTTACTCTCAAAATTTAAATGTGAATATTGATTTTTATGCGTTATGCTAAAATAAAGAAAGATTATTTAATTAAATAAAAAGTTACAGACGTTCATAGACATAGCCCTATACTGTATACTATATAAATTAATACATTTGCTACACTTTTTTATTAAAAACCTGTTTTCTCTAAAAATTACTTGCGTGATTTTTCGTACACCCCGTATAAATAATTAAGTAATGCAATATGAAACTTTAAATTTATTCAAGAAATCACTCTACATCGCAGCCGAGAAAAAGCCACATTCGCATTTGCTATTCTCGACTAGATAACTTTTGTTTACTTCAGGCAATTCTTAACTTCATATATCTGATAACTGCACTCAAATAATCAACAACTTGATTAATATAAATTAACTACAAATTCAATATTATTTAGATTGAAATATAGAACTATATCACTGAATTGTTTGTTTGCTTTAAATAAATGTGCTTATATGCAGCCTGTGATAGTTCCAATTAGCATTAACATCTATGTGGTCCACTTAATTATTTATTGAGGCAGTTGCATTAATTAAACTACCCAACTGTGTTTGATTAACGTGCAGTACAGTCGTTACAGCTACGGTTAGTTAATCTTTAATAATAATAGATATTAAATTTAACCACAATCCTTGTTGGCCTTATTCAACTGAATCCATTTTCTACTCATAACTGTAATCATCATTAAATATCTAGCTTTAAAATCCGTGATATAATATCAAAATGATTTATTTTCATATTGGATATAAAAATAGTTTTTCATGAACTATTAAATTTCCTTTTTATGTGTTTACGACACATTTCACATCTAAATCCTCGTAATATTATGTTGAGACTATAAACAATGATTGACATTGGCACAATAAAGATCTAAAAAAACTTGGCTTTAACCTAACATTTTATTTAAGTAATTTTATAATAGTAACCGTAATTTCGAAAATTATGTTTGCGAGTCGATAGTTTAGAATAGAAGCATTTACTGCAAGCAATATCTACATAATAAAAAGAAATATCCCTTTTTTCTTCTTCTTAAGTAAAAGCTTTTAATAGATGCAATATCGCCACAATAACTTTTTTTTGACAATGATAACTATAGGTTATTCCTACTGGATATATTCAATATAGTCAGCTTCGTTATATTAAACTTATTTCAATATTAATTATTAACAAATTTCAAGTATATTTATAATAAAACCAGAGATCACAACAAAATTGTATACACATATATTAAACTCCCTCATTTTTGCTTTTATTCGCATTAAAAAAACATTTATTACAGCCTCATATATGTAGATAGTATATGTTGATAATTGACATATTGTTTTCTCTTACTTGTATTTTCCTTTGAATTTCATTACATGGTGGATATTCTCAAAAGGCAATTATTCAATTATTATTATTATTTATTTTTTTTTTTTAATACATGAATATGCAATTATTTTCAATAAATATTGATAGAAATACTTATATTTTAACACACGTGAATATGCATTGAACATTTGCCTGTTACTTTTATAGAACAAACAAAGTATTCAGGGTATATCATCGAGTACTCCTGACTAAAGCTAACACATTCAATCGAAATGTCAACCCTTAGCAGGCGTTGGGATGGATGTCAAATAGTTAAGCTGTCACAGCTCGACTTCTGGTTGAGTCTTTTTTGTTATTTGAACCTAATCAGTGCTAGCTTCTTAATGTTTTGTTCAGTGGAATTTTGAAAAAAAAAAAAAAAAAATTAAAAAAAAATATATATTTATACTAAATTATTAAGTGTTCTTAAGTTTTTCTTGATTATTTTTCACGATTTTAGTGTTCCTATAGGCACATATTTATTTTTTTTTTTTGACCAATAGTCGTAAATTTTTTGTTCAATTTCATTTTTCAATATGCAGAGTATGCGTCGAATCTTGGTTAAGACTAATTTGTTGCGCAGCTTCCCCTTATTTGAGAACATTCGCAACTCATGTGCGAAGGAGACGCGAGGAAAGGGCCTCATTCTTGGCATATTCCAAGAGGAGGGCGACAAGGATGCGAAACTGACGCAGAGTGCAGAGATCGTGAACGATCGCACTGGAGGGAAGCTTGCGCATTTAATTGCTGAAACCAAGATTGATGGACGCTTAGGCCGTGGAAAGGTGTTCAATAACATTGATCCCGACTTTAACAGTATTGCTGTCGTTGGATTGGGCCTGCAAGGCATCGGCTTTAACGAGCTGGAAATGTTGGATGAGGGTATGGAAAATGTTCGCATTGCAGCTGGCATCGGTGCTCAGTCGTTGCAAAGGCTTCGCCTCACCGACATTGCCGTCGAAAGCATGGAGTATGCGGAGCAGGCAGCCGAAGGTGCAATGTTAGCAATCTGGCAGTTTACGGATATGTTGAATAAGAAGAATCGGCCGGTCAAACCAAAACTGGAATTGTACGACTCACACGATCAGGATGGTTGGATGCGTGGCATTTTTAAGGCGGAATCGCAGAATCTGGCGCGTCGCCTAAGCGATGCAGCTGCCAACTGTATGACGCCTACGCTGTTCGCTCAGGCCACAGTGGATGCACTGTGCCCATGCGGCATCACTGTTGAGATACGCACCATGGACTGGATCGAGCAACAGCGCATGCATTCCTTTTTAATGATCGCCAAAGGCTCATGCGAGCCACCAGTACTTATGGAGATTAGCTACTGCGGCACTTCGCCGGACGACAAGCCCGTGCTCTTTATCGCCAAGGGCATTACATTTAACTCGGGTGGCATCAATTTGCGTAAGTGCAAGAATATGGACGAGTATAGGGCGGAAATGTCCGGCGCCGCAGCCTGCGTGGCTATGATGCGATGCGTTGCGGCATTGTCGCTGCCCATCAATGTGGTGGTAATTGTGCCGCTGTGCGAGAACATGCCTTCGGGCATGTCTACAAAGCCGGGCGACGTCTGCACCTTGCTGAATGCAAAGGCAATGGCCATACGGGATCTAAGCAAGGCGGCCGTCGTCGTAATGGCTGATCCATTGATATACGGCCAAACGAGCTACAAGCCGCGTCTGGTGGTGGACGTGGGAACGATTGCCAGGGGTGCTCAGCAAGCACTCGGTGGCGGGGCTAGCGCCATCTTTTCCAATTCTCACTACATCTGGAAGCAGTTCCAAAAGGCTGGCTCAATGACCGGTGATCGCATGTGGCGCCTTCCACTATGGAATTACTACAGAAAACAGGTTACGGACGAGCTCGGCTATGATCTGAGCAACGATGGACGTGGTCATGCGACCTCTTGCTTAGCGGCGGCTATCCTCCATGAAATGGTGCCATGCGCCGACTGGGCTCATATCGATACTCGCGGATCCGGCATGCTTAGCAAATATGGAATCATTCCATATTTGAATAAAAGAAAAATGACCGGACGGCCAACCCGAACGTTGGTGCAGTTCCTGTACCAGCTAGCTTGTCCAGAAATCAAGTAATATCCATCCGTATAGCTGTTGGTAATCGTGTATCAACCTGTGAATGTAGAGCTTTTAATATTCCAAAGGGAAACTTCGAAAATCCGCTGAAATCAACAACTATTATCATTTAGTACTGACAATTAAGATTGTTCTATATCATACTAACATGTACTTAACAGGTCAAGAAGATAATCCCGACATTGTACGTAAAACAGATGAATATAGATATGAAAAAAAACAAATGTTTTGGTTTTGCGTGAACTGTTTTTAAGGAGTTTCACAGATGAACAGATCTCCAAGATATGTATGGGTATATAGGTATAGATGTGTGTAAAGATAAAAATATTAAAGAAAAACAATCAATATTTATGTCTTATCTTAGCCAATTAACTTTGCTGTCAGAATCATTTTAATTGGGCACTGAACACTTTGATATTTAAATTAAGTTGATTTAGTCTAGTATAAGTAGAGCTGCATAGCCGTTGGTGGTGTTGCCACTCCGTTGGTTAAACATTGATACTATCGATAATTGCTATGCAAAATTTGTTTAAGGCTTACAGACTTTCTTCAAAATATGAAACAAACAAAAAAATAAATAAAAATGTGACTAAATTTATTAATTAATTTAAGTCCTTAGTAATTGTTTTATTTCTTTTTAGAGGAATTTAACACATTTAATTTATTGAACACCATACATTTCTGGGCTCCTCCATAATTGCGCATGTGCTTGCAAATTTTTTGTTCCACGAAGAAGAAGAAGCTTTTGCACAATGATAAAGAAGAAATACTCATTCTTATTAGTCTGACAAATTTTAACAATAAGATATACCATGTGTTATGATTCATAAAATATGAATAGAAATAATTTTGAATTTAAATCTAGTTTGTAGCCCTGCTAGTTGCATAAGAATTGCAGCCCTGGATCTCTAACACGATATCGATATAAAATGAGTACGCGTATCTATCGCAAAAATTAAGTGACATCATTGCTATCAATTGTGCAATCAATAGTTTTATCAGCTATAAGAGAAATTTCAATACGTGAAACTAATAAATATATGATAAGAAATGCTTTTCATAGTCAATATCAACGGGTCAAGCGATCGTTTTTCATTTATTTAAAAAGTACTTTGAATTTTACAGCGTTCACTGATGGCAAATTAAACTGCTACAAATGAAATGCTGTTATGATATCCAATCACTTAAGTCGCGCACTTGGCCAAACGTTTGTGCGCTTTATGGCCGACTAGGAACTAGGGCTCAAACATGTGTACCTGCCACAACCAATTGAAACAAATTTGCAATTTTCACACAGGCATTTGCACGTTTGACACGTTTAGGCCATTTTGCCGAGCACCACGAAGCGTAAGCCTGTTACCCAGAAAGGATATTTGCTTTTACACACCTACTTGCAGGCGACTTAGCCTTTGTTGATGAAATTGCTGCAGGATATTACTTTGAATTATCATAAATAACAGCAATGACATTTATGTAACCATGTGTAGGAGTGTCTGTGTGTGTGTGCGTGTGGGGCAAGGTGGATCAGGTGCTCGCCCGCTGTTGGGGCTTCATTTTGGGGGTTGTCTTAGGCTTTACCCAGATTATGATGTTCCTGTTTGTTCGCATGAATGTGTTTACGTGTGTGCGTACGTGCTATGCCTTGGTATGGAGAATTCAATAATGTCTGAAAGCGCTTCACTGCTCGGCGAGGGCAGATGGAGATGAAAGGGTGAACGAATTCGGCTCAGTCAGTATACATATATTAGCCACAATGAGCCCCAGTCGTGCAGACTTGTTGAAATGTTCATATGGTATTCGGGCGAAAGCGATTGGCAAACATTCTCGAACGGTTTATTTATGCCAGACGATAGGGCTTGACATATTTAGATCGCAAATTAAAAATACAATAAGAATAAAGCATCATTTAAAGCATCTTCAGAATATTTACGCTTGCACAGTGATTGTAATGAACTTAAATTCCATTGTTTTGCTGGGACTCGCAGAACGTAAATGTTTAACTGTCGTCCAGATAACAATGCCCTGCTTGGTATTTAAATTGCTTTTCGACTGGCAGCTGCTTCTGCGCCTACTTCGGGCCACATTACAGCTGCCGTGACATTTATGAAAAATTCAACTCGATCTGGCCTCTGGGTAGAGCTCGAGTTGTGTTGCCTGCTGACCGCAATTTCATTTTAAAATTTTGCGGCCTGTGTGGGCCGTAAATTCAAGACCCTTTAAAAATCCATTTACGAACTTTTAATGCAATAAGCGTAAGTAAATTAAACTCTTTCGTATTGTACATAAAAGTTACTCAGGGCTGGATGAAATTTCAATTCAATAAAATAATACGCCGGCAATCGAAGCTGTGAATATTCAATTAATTATGAGACTGCTAAAATAGAGAGAAATGAAAGAATATTTAATTCTCACAACCTTTTGCCATATATCTCTCTTTTTGGTAAAATGTAGAGCAGCAATTTATACGTGAATAGAATAGGCCATGGGATCAACATATTGTTAGCTCAACTGCTTTATCAGCCAACAATAATTTGTTTGTAAACAATGAAAAATTCAATTACAGTTGCCTTTCAGCCTGCCTTTCAAAAGCCTTATGAACCAAACAAGCCACAAGAAAAGTTTGTTTTCAAAATGTTTATGTATAAGTATATATACATATATATGTGTCTGTGTGTGTGTAAGTGTATTGTATGCAAAGCTCAATTTGCAAAGGACTAGGCTTTTGCCTAGAACTGAATAAAGGACATCCCCTTAGCCACAAAGCTGCCATTGACTTGCGCTTTGTTTCTCTCCTGTGATTGTCGAGGGCTGATGGGGATTGACGATGTTATATCGTATGCTTTACTAGTATCGCCTTGTTTGAAGAAGAAACTTGTATACAGATTATAGATATACGTTATCAAATATTATAATGAACTGATTAAAGCTTTAGCTGCATTTATAAAACTGTACTCCGTCATTAAAATTTGCTTTTACTACTGTATTTCACCATTTTCCATTCATTTTACACTTACGACAGACTGAAACATCAGATTAATATGTAAAACTTATCAAAAATCCAAAAATACACCGCAATATGTCGATAGCAGATCAAGATTATTTCGAAATCTAGATTCATACAAAAAGAATTTCTGTCAAAAATAATCAAATTAATATTGGAATTATAAATATTCAAATTCTTACCATTTACCAATTAGAAATTATGCGTAAAATTCATAACGCTCTATTGCGAAAAAGGAAAATAAGATGAAAACTAATTAATTTTTTGAAAATTACATTAAAATACCTTAACTGATCTTAAAGTAGTTCCTCATTATTTATAATCTCGCTTAAATAATCAACTGAATTTGACGGGGGAAAATTGGAACGCTTCTCGCGCAATTTCGCATTGAACATCATTTTTATTACTACAGGCAAGCAGCTGGAAATACGAATCATATTACTGTAATTTAGAATTTGTCATTAAATAATTTCTTCTTGTACTTATTCTGTTCTTTTACTTCACAAACAATATTTACTACGTGATACTAAGTAGCGTATTCAATGTTCCGTCAGATTCCGACAGAAGACTGAGCTTGTGCCCATGAGGAAAATCGAAAATAAAATAATATTTTTAAAATTTATTTTAGTGTTTTATATGAATGAATATGTTTGTAGACAGAGATAGACAATTTGCCTGACCATGCATAAGACATTGCCATATGATCTCTGAAAAGACAAATATACTTGACTCTGATACTTATTATTATATTTTTTATTTCGAATATAATACAAGAAGGAGAGTGAGGATAAATACGCTTACTTTCATAATTATTCAGAATTTATTTGTTTTTGATCATTTTATAGGTAAGCATTGAGAGGTCGTTCATAAAAGTAGTAGGAAATAGTGTAAATGAAATAGTTGAAGAAAAATAATTAAATATAATAAATTAAACATATTTAGCATATTAGTAAGTGTAATTAGTTATAATATACTTTGCTGATTGAATTTGCAATATTTACATATATTTTTACATATAAACGAATATATCGTTATATATATATATATATCGTTTTCTTTAGCAAACTTTTTTTTGATTTCCTTCATTTTCGGTCATTTATCAAAATATATGTAAAAGCTTTCACTGTCCAGAGAAATTTTTGTATTTTTAACTTAATTAAAGTGCATTTTATTAAGATCAATTTGTGATAAACTTGCTCTGTGAATGTGCAGTATAGAAAAGCAAAGGATTTGCAATAGCAAAAGGAAAAGCAAGGGCAGGAGCAAGGGCAACGAGTACGTGGTCAATAAGGGTGACGACGGCGACAACGAGGAGCGGAACCAGGATACACTGCCAAAGGCAATCATCGCAATTTAATATTCATGACATTCTCATAGTCAATGTATTTTCAAAGTGTTGCCAGGAGCTGCAACTGGGGACCAGCTAAGGAATGAGTGCTGCTGTGCAGGCGACAAGTACTTGGAGAGCGCCAAGTGATTGATGAGTTTTTTATTACTCGCGAACAGGGACGAGCATCACATAGACCTAGTACATAGGGTATATAATGTGGCGGCATTCAGACAAAAAATAATGATTTATGTACACAGAGATATAGATGCAAAGTTTTTATTATGCATATGATTATAAACAATTATTTGAGTTACTTTAAACTACATGTTAATTCATTCACCAAATTGTTAAATACAGTATATGTGAAGAGCATTAACTTCGCATTATCTACTTTAAGTTTACAGCTTTGACTATTTTGTCGCCTGGCTCTCATTGAGTCTGTGCCCCATCGTACGTTCAATAAGAAATGAACCCAATTTCTTTCCCCCCTTTGGTGTTACACAATGCTGACACAAATTGCTCATCTGTTATTTATCATACTGAGGGCTGTCCTTCCACGCTGATACCACATATGTGTTCCTATTCTTACTCTTCTTGCACATTTCTGCAGCCCTTTTTCTTATGTATGCGTTATAAGCACAATGGTGATGCCAAGGTATGGCTCTATAAACAGATAAGTTATTCAAGAGCAGTGTTTCCCTTTCAAAAACTACGAATAAATTGGGTCAGAAGTCTGGGCACATTTGACTGCTGATAGTCGAATAGAGAGAGAGCATCTCACACCACTTTACTCTGACAAGCTTGACTTTCGTTTTGTGGCATGTTTCCCTTTTTTTCTCATGTTTTGTCTTTCGCTTCACTGCAACTGGCTGATTTGCTATCAGCGATAAGCCAAAAGTCCGGATAGTTCTGGCCATTGTTCTCCATTTGTGGCTTGCTCGCCAGCAGCTACTTTAGCAGGAGGTGTCTGCGAATTAAATTCACAAATTGTTGTTGTTTCATCTGGCTGCTATCAAAGCAGAAGTTCTTCGTATTTGTAACTGAGCTCGCCTTTAACTGATTTCTGGCTTACTAGCAATATGCCTGGCCATTGGGCATTGGCGAGATTATTAATTGTGGCGCTATCGTTGAACCAGAAATAAATTGGCCTTCCAAACTCCTAACGAGTCGTTCTGTGCTGCTGGCCAATCTCTTCATTGTTTAGCTTCGGACCATTGTTTGGTCAGCCAAGCTCGACTGCACCCGAATTGTTGGTCTTGACTCTAGTCAAGAAACATGCAAATGATTAACGATACCCAAAATGTTATTCGCTTTTTTTTTTTTTTTTTTTTTGGTATTGCCTGGCGTTGGCTGACGGCAATAAACAATTTGGCTTATTGACATAATTACGCAGAGTTTTTAATATACACTATCAGAGCTAATCCTTGGCAGCCGCCGCTTGATTTATGTGCTCCATAACGGGCAAACATAATTTGTCTGTGGTGTCAACATTGGCGCAGACTAACGCCAAAGAATTGCATAATTAATGGTGCAAATTAAAAGTAAATATGCCAGCCTGATTATCCAAACTCCCTCGCCCCCAACCCGCCTCGTGTAATCAAAATATTTCTGAAAAACGTCCAGCAGCTCAGTTGGCAAATCCCTTTGCATAATTGAAATCTGGTGCAAGGAAGTCGCATTTTAAGACAGCGGAACAAAAAAAAAACCAAAAAAAAAAAAAAAAAGAAAGAAAAACCACCAACGTCGCATTGAGTTCCGACGGATGAAACTCAGGATGAGAACGAGTCCGTTCTTCAGCACAGCAAAGTAGGACGAGAAGCTGTCAGAATTTCAAAATAATATTACCCTGCACCCTGCGAGCTTATTGAAAACTTAATTATATTTGCAGCAGATAAATATTAATTTAAATAAATATATATTGAATATTATTAACTTTATTATATTTGTAACATATAATAACTATTATTATAATAAAAGAAATGAAGAATAAATAAAGATACTTATCCATCGAAAATCAGATCTTTCATATTAATTTTCATATTCATGACAGAAAATGAGAATTGATTAAACAATCTTAACAATTTTGATAAATGATCTCCAAAAATTAAAGTTTAAGTAAGAATGAAATTCAATTTCAGCTTTCAAACATTTACAGATTAACATCAGCTTCACATTTAAACATTTCTATTAAATTACAAGCTCGAACTCATATTTTTCCTCATCATAGCCAATCCATAAATAAATAAATTATGAACCTTGAGTAAGTCAGAAAGTTCTCTGACAGGTAACAGGCAACAATTCAATCAAATTGATGTTTATTAAAGACTTTAAATATATATGCATTTCTAACGACGCAGAAAACAATTTCTTTTTCATCTTTCTTTTTTTTTTTCAACGACTAATTTCTGGTCGGCCTTCTTCTTGAAAGTTTTTTTGTGTCTTTTTTCAAATTAAATTAAACCATTAAAGTTGCAAACTTATATTGCAGCAATATGAAAAATTCTAAGCTCTGCCTTAGACTTTGGCTGCTAGATCAGTTACCTTATATGAGCAGTCTTCTTTGTGCAGGGTATTAGTCAGTGCAGCTACCCCTTGGGTATATTTTCACATTTTTATTATTCTCTGCTTTAACGTGCTTTGACGCCAGTTCTCCAACTTGTACACTTTCCACCATTACATATATTTTTCTTTTCTTTGCATTGTTGTTGCTGTTGCTGTTCCTGTTGTTGCTGCTGTGGAAATTAGCCGCACGGCTGTAAATAGAAACGCGCTTTTTCTTGGGGCGCTTTTCGTTGAGTTTTTGACACTTTAATGTTTGCTATCCGATTGTCGTTGCTGTCGTTGTTGTCGTTGTTGTTGTTGTTGGTAGATTCATTAGTGAGCACGTGGCTGCCGGCACCTCATTTTATGGTAGCACATAATGGCCATCCTGCATTCAATGTTGCCAGCAAACCCCAAACTGAAGTTTGACTTAAATTTGCGCTCTTCAAGCTTGGAATCATTGCCCAAAGTTTAGCAGCTAAGTGAAACGATAAAAGCACATTAATATATAATATATTGTATCTAGTTCGCTTAGCTCAGATTTTGCTGTCTGGCTAAAGTTTTCATAAAAAAAAGTTTGTCTTTCTGATATAATGATCCGTTTATACATATGTATCGAAAGTGTTTATTCTGCAACTAAGTGAAGCGAGAAAAATAAGAATAGCACACATATTTTACTCAGCTTTAGTTTCACATTGTTCTCTTAAGATATCCAGCAGCGTTTTCCATGAAAAGTTTATTTTTATGATATGATAGCTCGTTTATTCATATGCAAATGTTAACTTTTCTAGATATACGTAGAATAAAACAGGCAAAAGTTTTTTTTATATAATAATTTAATTTTCAACAGCAGCTTTAAATCTGTTCAAGTCACCAACTCTTAGGCTGTCGATGAATATTAGTAAGAAATACCATATAGGCGTCAAGTTAAAGTTGTAATTCCCACTTCCAGAGTGTAATGAGCGACAGCTAAAGTTGCTGCAAGCATTTGGCTCAGCAGAAGGAGCTCGGTCGCCCTTATGCACAGATTTGCAAATTTATGCAATCTGCAGCTGGAGAGCAAGAGAAAATGTACGTAAATTCAGAGCAGCTTCCGCCGGGTGAAATATGCGAACGGAATTTGCATTTTGCTGACTCACAAGGTATGCGACGCACTTTATGCTGCCAGCCTAATTTATGCGACGAAACAGTTCATTATTATTGGGTTGTGCCTATCGAAGCATTGCTCAGTTAATCAGAACTGCTTTGGACCCATGCAAGTTGTGGCATCGAAATTAGCATTAGCATTACAATATTGCCAACAATGGAATATTAACAAGGAAGAAGAAGTTGCAATCGGACATCAACGACTGTGGAATACTTCTACACGTTAAAGTAACTTGGCTGTTTGGCTCTTAATGGGATTCTGGTTAGTCGTCGGTCGTACTCCCAATTCCAAGTCTCTAGCGCTTATAATAAGAGCGTTTCTATTATATATAACTTCATTAAAGCAGGGCATGCGAACGTACAAAATTTCAGTTTTCTAGCTTTATTATTGCTCAAATGGCTTGCCTTCTTTTATAAGCACAAATGAAATCTTTCCAAACAAATGTCAAGTAATTAAAGCTTAAGAAATGTCTATATAATCGAGCTGTAGCAGGATTTTAACTTAGAGTTATCGAAATTTAGCTCGATTAAATGCAAGTTTTCTTGGCAGCAAACCTTAAATTGTTGGGGAAAGCCTGTAAAAGCATTCTAATTATATATATTTTTTAATATTATGACTTCAGAAAACTTAATATTCTTAATTCTTTATATAACTTTTTAAAAACTTTAAGATTTTCATACACATTTAAAAATTATGTTGTGAAAATCAATATATTTCATTAAATCCATTTTGAATGACAGGCTAGCTAAATTTTTATGAGATTAGATGTAACTCTCTTCTCATTTTTTGCATAGTCTATACTTTGTTTGTAATATGTCAATGAAAACATATTAGTTTCGTTTAATGTTCGTCTTGCTGTTTATCCGCCATGCCTTATTAATTTATGTTCGGCACTATAAAAGCTAAAAACTTTATATTATTGTTTGTTCCTCTTGTACAAGGATTTTCTGGACCCATACTAATTTAGCTAAATCGGAGAGTACTATATACATATATCATATTATATTGTTTGTTGAATCACCTTTTAGATTGCAAATTGTATTAAATCTAAAATGTTAAATACTCTAATATTTTACAAATTATATTATATATAAAATATATATAACAGTACAATCTTTTATAACTTCATCTCTCTCTCTCTCTCTCTTTCACTCTCTCCTTTTCTTTCCCTCTCTTTCTCTCACCCTTTAAGAACGAGGTGCTTTAATGCAGGTTTTTGGTTCGCAGTTTACTTTTTGGCTGCTGTGGATTTTGTATGGATCATTATGCACAAGTCGAACAAAGTTTAACGAGCTGCTTTTTGTTCGCCTTTGAGCTTTGCGGCACTTTTTACTTAACCCGTCAGTTAAGCTGCAGCGACTCAATTAAAACGGCATTTGAAGTGGTCTACGGACTGCATCCTTGTGTACACACAGCTTTAAGGACTCGATTGTGTTGTTTTGTGGGTTTTCGCATTGATCGATGGCTGTCATTGCTTCAGGTGCAATTTGTAGTTGACATACTCGTCGGCCACTCAAATGGGAATGTTAAATTCAGTTGAACTGGTCGGGCCATGGAAATAAGGCAACAAAGCGGTAACAGCAAAGCTCCCACACACACACACACACACACACACACGCTGTCCACGTTCATATATATGTATATATACAAATCCGTATTTACGCATACATCAGTGTAGTTATGTATGTATTTATATTCGTGTTGGCAAATTGACGTCACTTATGTCCTTTGGGCTACTACGCAAAAGTAGAATTTGCATATTTTTGCAGCTTCCGAACAACCACAGCCATGGCCAACGATGTCCTTGTTAGCTAGACACTACAATCCTTGGCTACCATCAGTATCTACAATGTAAGTCTCCTGTACATCATGTCCAGCTTCCCAAAACCTGTTTCAAATGCAGCTTACTAAATGTTCAAAGTCCTTACACAAAAATGTGACATGTGTTCTTGTCAATTTTTGCCCAGATTCGTGATGCCATTGTTATTTTTGATATGCTGTCCAGCCGCCTGCAATGTGTGCTAAAAAATATATGTCTTTGAAACTATTTAAATAATCTTCCCTTGTCCAGAACAACTGCCTTCCTATCGAGCCTTGTGGCTAGTCGAAAGGTCAAGATAGAACTCGTCACACAAATAAGCATATAAATTGCTTCATTAAAAAAAAAAAAAAAAAACAAATAATAATAGTGTTATGCCCGAATAACAGATACCTTCTCCAGAGTGCAGTGGTATGAAAATACACAACAACAAAAAATTAAATGAAATTAATTTTCATATTCTTTGTGAGCAGAAGAATTTTCCAATTTAAAATCCTCCCTGTATTAATATCCTTATACTGGCATTATCAGTAGACATAAAGAGGTCAACATAACCTAACTTGCTGAAAGATAAGACATGATTGCCAAGCTTCAATACTAAACGCATTTAAAAGAACAAAAACTCAGGCATATTCAAATGTATGAGTATATGACAATGGTTTCAAAAGTTATTGAAAAACCAAAACATCTATCCATCAACTTCACATCGTTCGCTTGCCAAATAAAAGTCGCCCGGACTGAGTAAGCCAGAAAGTATGCTACATATTTTGCACACAAACAAAGAGCAATACACTGCAGTGCATCAATCACCGCCAAATGCTGTCAATCTAGCAAGAGTGTCTGTCAAATACTTGACGAGAGTAGCAACAAGCGAGCGGAAGCACTAATTGAACCCTCGAATAAACAACAATGGCAGCCAAGCTGAAACGTAACCAAAGTGCGGCTCGGCACTCAGCCACAGAATTCTTTCAATGTCAGACAGCATGCAAATTAGCTGAAGGTCAAGCAATCGACGAAAAAGAATAACCACGAACTATACACAACAAAACGATAAATACCAGCCTCAAGCAGTGGCTGCGGCAGCGGTAACAATAACTGAGAAGTGCACTGCAAATGTAATGTTTCGATGCCGCGCAACTAAGAGTCGCTCGGCTGTCGGTAAACGAAGCAGAGCGAACTGCAGAGAGCGAACGCTTCAGCTAAAGAGAGTCCAAAGTAACGGCATTAAACTGTTATACTTTATGCTGCTGTGGTACAAGTGTACCAGAACAAATACAACTCACTCTCGTTTGCTTTGCTGGAATAAGGCGTATGATAAATTTAAATTGAATATTTGACAATGAATATATATTGCTTAAAAATAGAAATATAGAAATATTTATACATATTTATTTATAAAGTGTATCATACTACAGTCATCATCTTATTGGTACAAGATGCGTGGAGAACTAAGCACTGTTCTCTGCTCTGACGCTGCCGCTGTTGCTCAGTACACACGCAGACTTCGGTGTGTGAGTAAGTGGCAGCGGTTAAACGCGAGAGAGAGAGAGATAGAAAGCAGTGCGAGAGATAGTCGAGGAGAGCTGTGAGTGCGCCTGTGTAAGTGTGTGAGTGTAGTGTTCTATTGGGAAGAGAATCGTATACCAATGGCTTTCGGCGTAGCCGCGCGGTTAATTTGATGTGAAAACAAATGTTTAATGACCAAAGTTGCAGTTGGAATTTTGCATACGCCGCTTAAGTGCTTAATGGTGGCAAATGTTTACAGTCAATTAGAAAATGGCTGACAGGTGCAAAAACTAAATCCAAAGTGTATTCAACATCATTATGTTGAGAATGTTAATTAAATAATACCCACATACCTTTCAAATGATTATATTCACGTTTAGTAATATCGATAAGCCTATGAGCATTGCTGATGAATGAGAATATTAAAACTAGAGGAAAATAAATAAGTTGACTTGATTCTATCCGTATTCCAAATAGAATGCAATTTTTGTTTTAAATAAAAGTAAAATATTAAAAAATAAATACAAATAAATAAATTCCACTGCTATACATACATCCAAATGGTTATATGTTTATTTGCTTTGCTCTTTTAGCTGCGCCCAAGTGCCGAGTACTTCAGTTTTAGATTGACTTTTCGGGCATGTTTTCATTTGGCTTATTCGCACTGCAAATGGAGAAGTGCACAAAAGCAATCAGTCAATTCCACTGAGAGCAGCACCTAATCAAAACAGAAACCTGGAGCAACACAATAAGCTCAACAGCAGAGAAAACAACACCTGACACAACAGACAATTGACAGTTGCGAAAAGTTGCAGAGAATTGTTCAAATTTTGAAATAACGAAGTTTGTCAACTCTGAGCTGCACATCGTTTATATTTCTTTCAAATAATAAATACGAATTTCATTTAAAATTGCATTCTTTAATGTTGTCTATAACAAACATAAGCAGTTGGGGAAGACTTTTTCTAAATAATAGAATAAATAAATAAATATATATACTAAATAAAAAAGTTCTGAAAATACGATATTAAAATATTGTGAAAGTTGTTGAAATATTTTACAAATAATTCAAATTTTTTGTTGAAAATGCTCCCGAATGTTGACAGCAAATATTTAATTATAGTGAAAGCATATTTTCCCATTAAACTATTATAAAAACTAAAATTGTTTAGGCAAACTTTTTAAGTGGCAATAAAAATATTTTGCAACAGCAATTGCAACACACACACACACAAACACATATACATAATGGCAACAATGTTGCATAGCAATTTTGATATTCCATTCCACCCACTGAATGCTTGTGAAAGGAATTTAGTAATCGTAATTGCGATGGTTTGAGAGGTAAGAGATTTATAAAAATGCCTGAAGGGCAGCATATTACTCTAAGAATCCTCTCTCCCATAAAGCCAACCAAATAAACAGTCGTAACATAAAATTCCCAGAATATCTCGAATATTATTGTTGTTGTTTTACATTTCGACTAATATTTTTTTGTGTACACAATCTCATTTTGCTTGTCTAACAATTTAATTGCAATGGAGCAGGAGTCGATGCGAACCAACGCAGCATAGTCTGTGCTGATTACATTTCTGATATTCCGAATCCATTTATATTAGTTACAAATTAATGTAAAGTTAACGTGGCAAAGCCATTAAATATATATTTTATATTCCACTGCAGGGTATTTTATAGTCGAGCATTCTTTAGCACACACACACACATAATTGGGTATTTTATAGTCGAGAATTCTTAATCACAGCACAAAGATAAAGTCAAGAAAAACAGCATCAGCACTGAGATATGTATGAATGCCTCATAAAGTGTGGAAAAATGCTGCAGGAAAATTGCCAACAGAGCGTGGCTCGATGGGTGCTGGGAGGTGGGAGGTGGGAAGTGGAGCCAGCGTGTGGTGGCTGATGCTACCAACTAAGTTATTGTTGTTGCCACTGTTATTGTTATTATGGTGTGGTTGTTGTCGCGGCTAGTTGTCAATTGCACTGCGCACTTGCTAAGTGCTCTGCAGGCGGGCTACACACACGACCGTGTGCCCATAAGTCTGTATGTGTATGTGTGTGCTAATATCAAATTGTATAATGTCTGCGTGCGTGTATGTATGTATTTTGAGCAGAAGAACAAACAAAGTGTTTTAACAATTTTGCCTCGAAAATTTACGAGCTTTGCTGTTGGCATATTAAAAATCATAAAGCATCACCAGAAGGACGCGAATTAGTTAGACTCTGTTGATATTTAATAGACGACTACAAGTTGCCCATTAAAATATTACGATATTGGGCATAACTCTCAACTTCAAGTAGCTAGATTTCATATAAGTTTTCCTTAAATTTTACAATTTAAATGAAATGAGCTAAGCTTAAATTGAAGTCAAAAAGACAAGCCTAATTGATATTTACGAGTTGCTTGGTATCAATATAACTCAGCAGTTGAAATAACATATTTCAAATTCTAATACAACTATTTTCAGTCTCCATTTACAAATGCTAAATCATAAATTCGATTTAAATAGTTTTGAATACCCTTTAGCATTGAGGTTACAGAGTTAAAATCGTAAGGAAGCCAAACCAAAGAGCTGAACTTGACGCGATTCACAGCGCGCTTTTGTTGCTAAAAGCAGTGCCATTATGTGTGAGTGTGTGTATGCGTGTGTGTGTGTGTTTATGTTACTATACATAACATACATACATATACATATATATTGCTGAAAGTCACGCGGAATGCAGAAGCATAAGAGAGATTCTAAGAAATATTTTACGCGTGGCAACCTTTTGTTGCAGCCATTATTGTAGTTGTTGTTGTGTTGCCTTTGGCGCTACTGAAGAGTTTTTAAGCAAAACAAACAAATAAACAAACAAAACGCAAGAAAAAACTTTTTGTGCAAAACAAACAGACAGAGGACGTCAGCGCCAACGCCAACGCCAACGCCGACGCCAACGCCAATGCTGAAGACGACGCCGCAGGCAGCAAAGTTGATTAAAAAAAAAAAAAAAAAAGAAGAGAAAAACCGTTGCAAATGGCTCGTCCTTGGAACTTTCGATACCTTTTCCTAGTATTTTGCATTATTGGATTTGATGAATCGAGGCAACTATGTTGGCAATCAAATGGAAAAGCGCGAACGCCGCAAACGAAGTCCCTTGGCGAGCAAAAACTTATGGAGCAACTCTTGAGATTTCATTAGGGAAATGAATGGGAAGTCGAGCAAGAATTTATTGCCAAAGTGCACAAATGCTAGTTACTTCCGTTTTCAATCAATGACGATAAGAAGAAAAGCACTTACTTCTGCTTTCGATCAATTTAATTAACACTTATGCAGACACTTGAATATATTAAACACCATCGACTCGATTATTAATGTGAATCCCAGATAAGTATGCTACATTTTTGAATGCATTTGTAATGCAAAAAGCGAGTCGAGTGTTTGGTGCATATTTGTTGGGTGCTAGTTAATAGTGCTATTAGGGAGTAAATCATCATTGATTCGATTTATATGATGCCCGGAAGGACATCATTAAAAATGCTTTATGCACCGTCAGTCAGGTCGTCACTCTGCTGGTGTGTCGGACTGCATGACTGCTTAACCTTCAAGGTGGTGCCCTCGAATATGCTCTATCTGAGCGTTACCCTCTCTGTGATTGCGTCCAGGTCATACTTCTTCCGCCGCAGAACATTTTTGGCGAAGTCACAGACTTTTTTCCAGGCATCTATGCTGCTGCACATTTTCTGTAATATTGTCTCTACTTTGACTTCGCCGACAGAGCCTGCCAAGGGGGTTCTCTCTTCTGACCACCTTTCGCAGTCAAAGAAAGTGTGTTCTGCGTCGTCCATTGTATTTTCGCAGTAAATACAGCTGGATTCGTCAGTTTTCCCCATCTTATTTAGGTACTTTCGAAAGTATCCATGACCGGAGAGCATTTGTGTAAGATAAAAAGACGTTTCACCGTGCTTTCTACTTATCCACTGCTCTAGGTCGGGGATTACTTTTGCAGTCCATCTTCCATATCTTTCGGACGACCATCTCGCCTGCCAGGAGGCTATGGTTTGCTGCCGTATGATCTTTGCTGCCTGTTCAGAGAATTCTCCACTCTGCCGGAGTTGCCATATTTGACTGCTGCTATCACGACTACTGCAGCTCCAGATACTGTGCGATACGCCGATGCTAACCCAGCCTTACGGACAACATTGGTTTTCGCCTTACAGCTGCCTGTAGAGTACCCGCCCATACTTCGCTACCATAGACTAGTGTAGCGTTCGTCGTTTCCATAAGAAGTCTCCGTTTCCCTTCAGTCGGACCGTCAACGTTTGCCATCAGTCTACTGAGAGAGCCCGTTATTGCAGCTGCTTTTCGCGTGGCGTGCTTCAGCTGTTTCCCGAAAGTGAGTTTGCTATCTAGTCTAACGCCTAGATAGTTCACTGTCCTCTGGGTTCTTATTTGATTTCCGCTTACTCGCATCTCTATTTCGGTTGGAATCTGCTTTCCTGTAAACAGAAGTATAAAATAAATAAAACTGAAAAAAACAATTCAATTATTTTAAAATTATTTGACTTATTAAAATTTTATAGTGCGATTATAATTTCTCTTCGCACCGTTTAGGTTTGATATTTGTTTTTAATTTGTCTCAATGTTGATTTATATATATATATTTTTTTTTTTTTTAATATGCAGTAATTTTATTTATAGTTTTTACAAGTAAACCTCTGCAAATTGAGTTAATAAATAATCAAATTAAATTAGCATTTATTTATTTACGTGAACACTTAATATCATGTAAATAAATGCATCTGACAGCAGTTGCAATTTTAATTTACATATAAAATATTCACAATTTTGTGGCCTGTTTAGGGCTATGAATCATAACAATCACAGCATGCATATATATGGGAGCTAACTGTAATTGAGTTATTGTTTAAGTGGACATTAGATATATATTTAGGTGGAATGATGATGCGGAGGCGAGCGGAAGTTTAGAGATGCAGAACTTTGACGCAAATCCACACAGTTTGGACAATAATCTAATATCTCTAAAGGTTATTTTTGGCCGTCTCTTGGATTATGTCTCATTCGATGATGCCAATACCAAAGGGCCCCAGCGATTTTATAGGACACGCAGTTTGCTCCATCTTGGTTGCAATTCCCTTCATTTGAATAGTCTCATATCTAGAAAGTTTGCCATAATTGCTGCAGCGACGCGACATGTCTACTGAAGTCGATACTTTTATTCAGGATGACACCAAAGTATTTGTAAACCGATAGCTGAGTTCGCTTTCTCCCATCAAAATTTTCACCATTGCAGTTACCATGTCAATTGAAGGTCACATTTGTCAGTATTGATGCACACGTTGGATTTTTTCGTACTTGAAATGCCCGAGGTATTGCACCCGTGGCCTACAGTATGCAAATGCTTTTTATAAGGTAGCTCTCTATCATCCAGTTCAGTTATAGTAGAGTTGACATGTTCGCAGTAGAAACAGAATAATCTTGTATTTGTTAGGATCAGTATATCTGCTGCACTCTAGTCTATTTGCTGTCATTCTCTGCAACACAAAAGTAACTTAGATTAAAACTAAATTCGAAGAAGAATTCAAAGTTGCAATTTGACATTTTGATTCAAAGTATATTTAGAAATGTGCAATGGATATTGATTTTATCAAGCTAAACTAACTTTTATTTATGACTCGAGGGCTACCCTTTACCCTATCTAGCAGTCTAATTTATCAGTAGTATATTTATATTTAGTATTTTTCTCTTTCGACACCATTTTCTATGACATTGATTTACTTTTTTGGATATAATTACGCGAATCATTTAACGGATTGTTGTTTTCTAATTTCTGACACATTTGGCACACAGGCTATGCAGCCGCCAGGCCCTTGAGTCAGTCTAGGCCACTCGTCATGCTTCCGCCTCGATTCCCATTTCCATTCCAGCTCTCATTCCCGTTCCCGTTCTCATTGCCGTTCCGCTTCATTCCCCGCTGCAGCAACTTTCAACATTGCTAATGTGTCCCATTTGCAATGGCAAACCACTGAAGCTTAACACGTTGTCTACGCAGGCATTGGCCACAGAGCCACGCCCCCAGGCAACAGTCACGTTGCATTCGCACACACACACACACACACACACATACATACGCAGAGAAGCAGAAAGCAGTGTAAAGTTCTGCACTGAAATATCTGCCTTAGTTTTTTCTTTTTTTTTTCTGTTGGCACACATTCATCGCTGCTGTTGCATTGAGCAGTTATGTGTGTGTGTGTGTGTGTTTGTGTGTGTATAACTGTTCAAAGTTGCATGTTTGGCTAGCAGCAGCAGCAGCAGCAGCAATGGCAACGGCAGCTGACTCTGACGGCGTTCCCAACGGTAATTGTCTCGTTACTCTCTTTGCATGTTGGCAAACATGGCACATTTTTTCAATGCCCCAGGCAGAGGCTTCACTGTACACGAGCGTAGCTTGTGAAGTGTTTAGGTTAATTATGAAACACTGAACCATCAGATTAAATGATATGATTGAGAAAATTCAGTGTATATTATATTCAGTATTAATAATAATTCAAATACACATTTTATTAATACTTAACTTAAAGTGAATAAATCAAAAGTTAGCAACAATGTAAGTCAGCAAATTGTGAGCTCTGTGTATGGCTGGATTAGTCACTGAGCAGCCCTCGCCAGTGTCAACCCAAGCAAGGGTTGACACAGAGAGCATACAGGTTGACGCTCTGCTAATAATTTATTTACACTTAACGTTTTGCAAGCCCAGAGGGGCGAGGGGAGGCAGTTGAAGGCCTCGATGTTGAGCAAGGTGGCGAGAATCAGACCGTTTGATTATACAAATATTTGCCAGCTGGTTTTCTCTTTTTTACCTCTTAACTGGGCTGCCATTTGCCATTTGCGATTTCAGCGCTGAAGCTAAGTGAAATATGCACAATTTCCGTTTGCCATTTCGGGCTCTCGAACTCTCTAAGGTGATGGGCTGAGGGGGGAGGGCCAGGTTGTTAACAGTGTGTGTAAAACATAGTTAGATGTGTGTTACAGCACACATTGCAACGGCATTTTGTTAAGCGGAAGAAGGCCAAATCGAAACTAAAGCTAAAGCGAAAACTAAAGTAGCAAACAGGCAATCGTTAAAACCAATTGCAGTTACCAATATGTGTGTGTGTGTGTGTGTGGCATAAAGTACAAATGGAAATGCACTTCTAATAGCTATTGGCTAAGACAAAGTTATGCGGTGCACTTATTTTATATCCCTAAGCACCTTCAAGGGATATATATTCTGGATGCCACTTAGCCTGTGAGTACGCGAGAAACCAGTTGGATTCCTTGCAAGTGGATGTGATTTGCATAGCTAATGCAACAATTTCAAATCAAATAGTGCTCAGCTGGGATATTCCACACGTAAATATTCAGACAGAGGCTAGAAACCGAGCAAGAGCGCTCTAGTCAGCCGTTGGTGATATGCAGATACCCTGAGTCTGAACCCAGCTGCCATTTCGAAAACTCTATTAATGCACTATGGGTACAAAAATCCCGAAATTTTGGCATAAATTGTCTCTGAAGAGATAGAAGCTTAAAATTTTGCATACATATTATTAAACCATGTATTTAGTCATAACTGTCAAGAATATTTATTTACATTCAAAACAGCGACAGCTCAAAAACAGTTCGATAAGGGAGAAATTTGATATATTTAAATGCAATGGACCCACGGTTAACGAACGCCTCGTATAACGAACGTTTAGGTGAATGACAAAATGCTGGAATGAATTGTGTTCGTTTATAGATATGGCAATAGAAAAGACCAATCGATTATTTGACCAAACTTTTAACTCTAAAACTACATAAGATATAGTCTTACAGATAACATCTCAATGTTTTCCTCAGAATGGTTTTATCAAAGTGGCCCGATTAGAGAACCGTTATTTGTTTCTATTATATGTACTTATGTACCCTATAATATTATTTTGCATCTCACATTCAAAGTTCATAATTAGAATTAATTACAAATAAAACAGATTTACACACAAAGTTTACAAAAAATCTACGGAAAGGGGTTTTGAGATTCAATTCCATATATATATGTATAAAAGATATATGCAAGAATTTTCAATAATTCTAACAGAGATAGCGCGTAGTTATTTCATTCGCCCGAGCTTGGTTTGATTACAATTTCAATATTCCATCAAACACAGTCAAACAAGCGAATATAGATATGAAAATATACATATGTATGTATATACGAGTACATGGCAATCGCCAGCATAGCTATTAACAATCTACATATATCGGAGTCGACATAGTCTTATTCAATTTTTGCGATTGAGCACACTCGACGCGACTCGACGCGATTGCAATTCCTGCAAAGTGGCATCCGTTGCAATTGCGCACACATATACATATGTATCTATGGATATCTATGCTGTATATCCGAAAAAATCAATATCAATTCGATTATGTAAAATCTCTCCTACATATGTTCGAACAAACCCCAATTGGCTAATTTCAAAATGTAAAATTCTATCTAGTTGTTATTTTTCACTAATTTAGCAATGTGAGCTGCAGCTTAATTATGAAATATATAAATACCTATTACAATCAAAGCTCAGAGATAGTAAACTACGATATTCCTGGACGCCCTAATGAATAAAATGAAAACACTGTTATACTGTTATATATATATCTATATATAAAAGAGATCATGATCAACAATAGATCATGACTAAATCAAAATAGACTGTTTCAATTGGAAGATATTCTGAACCCTGCTCTAATATTTCATTCCTTTTGTTGATAAGATTTAAATTTATATTTATTATTATTTTTAACTATTGCTGTACAGGATTCATTTCAGTTTCAAATTATATTAAACAAATGAATGTTTTAATATGCAAAAATTAATTAGTGAATTTACATAAAAGCATATTTTTTTTTAATAAATTGTATATGTTTATTTTAAGTCCTTGCGTTACTTGAACTCTGTGTTCATATGTGATAGAAGGACAGCTAAGGGTAAATCCACGCACGCCTGTCATGACTGCTTTATCTGTTTAAAAAGAAACTTATTCAAAATATTTAAAGAGTTGCTTCAATTTCTCCTTTGTTTTTTTCAGATCTAACTAAATCTGCGAATGATATAACCAAAACTGAGTTTAATTCAGCACATTATCTATGCGGAACTAATTACTATTTCGAGCTCAAGCTAAGTTTAGTGTAAAAGTCGCTGTGTATGAGAGTGCCAAACTGTAAGAAGACACTACTAAGAAACGATCCCTGCTTTATTCGTAACAATTATTAATATTTGTTGTCACAAATGTCTGCCATCGAGTTAAATGGAAATGTGCCGGCTGTGGAATTTCATCAGAGACAGGTGAGCAACACCTATTCCTACACAAATATATATATATCCACAATATACATCTTTAGAGGTCGATTTTGTAGTTAAGTTCATATGAATTGTTAAGAAGTATAAATTTTGTAGTATTTTTTAGAGTATAATAAATAAATAAACAACAACAATATGCTCCCACGATCTCCTGTCCGCCTGAAGTCATTGATATCGGTGTCCTGTGCCGATATCGCAGTTCTTCGGTGTCCTTTGTGTGTGCTCTTCACTTGAGGGTCGCGAGGGTTGCTCCTACAATTCTCGCGTCGCTGTGTGGAGCAACATATGCATGCACGTATGTGCACATACTACATGCGAGCATACCTATATATTCCTCACAACGTTTTTTGCACATTTGGGCTGTATCCAAAATATAAAATCTCCGATCAAACGGATTAGAATCTACGTTTCGTAAAGGAAGCTAAATTTTCGATTTTTTATTAATAAGAAGGAAATCGGATGAGTTATCGAAAAAAAAAAAATAAAATAATGTAATACATGAGTTTTCATGTAAAATTTCAACTATTTAGCTTTTATAGCTTACGAAATACGGCCTGAGGACGGCTAAGGTAACAAAAGTGCAAAATGTAGAACAAAACGCTAAAAATGAGGAAATTACAGGGTAGTTTTTAGTATGCCAGACCCCCAAAGGGACATACATATTATTTTTAAAGCGCACTTCTATTCAGGGGCAAGCGCATGCAGCTCGATCGGCTGAAAATTTGGTTTGTCATTTCATTTATTTTGTTTTTTTACATTATTATTTCCCGTTATCTTTCTGCCCTGCGGTTCAAAGTGAGGCTAGCAGCTGCATCAATGCTAACGGTAGCTGACTCACACACATACATACATATATACACTTGGTGTTTACTATTTTACTTTTACTTCACTTGGCAACGCTGCCGCAACGCAATTGCAATAACTCATAGTCATTATTCACGCAGCAATCAGCTAACGGTATCTGATCACTATGCGCCCAAAATAATAGTGCTAGAATAAATATAAATATATTAATATATTAATACAAATATATTAAGAGATTTGGGCTTTTATTGATAATACAATATAAAAGTTCAATTAAATTAAATAAATAAGAATCAAAGCAAACTTACAATAAATAATACGAACATTCCATTTGTTTCATTATACATTAAATTATATTCTATTTCGGCCTTCTTTCCTCTTTTATTTAGTTAATTAAGTAATAAAATGATACATCTTTCGAAAACATTCTATTTTCACTGTTACTATTATGTTGGCCTTTACTGTACGTGAGTAACGCTTGTTGCTGGGCTGTCTCTTCAGCGCCGTCTTTTTGCGCTGTTACTATTATGTTAGCCCCCACTGTAGTGGATGCGCAATGAGCTCTCTGAACTGAACTGAGCACGCGTCAGTCGCGTTCTTGCTGTGCGTCGTGTATGAAGTTGCATCTCCTGGTTTTTCCTTTTGTGTTGGTTGTTTTTATTTTATTTGAAATTTGAGTTTGATTTGTGTTTTAAAGAGTGCGTTAAACTTATTTGTTGATATTAAATGGAGGACGCGCGGTCTTTATTTCTTGAGCATTGCGATTTGAAGACAAGATGGACTTCCATTACCGGCTACTGGAAAATTTTTTATCGCTGTTGTGAAATGAACGGTGAACTGAATGACGAATGGATGCAGTTAAATGCAGATATTTGGGTTTGTCTTTTCATTTATTATTATAATTTTTACATTTCTGAGTATCTTTCTTTACATTTACAACATCTTCGCATTTTGACTGGACTGTAGTTTTCCGCTTTTCATTTTAACTCCTTTGTTCTTGTTCTCCTGTTAGCCTGTTGCGCCTTGTGAGCTTTCAAGCTCCCCATTCTATTGTGCTTCTGTGTTATTTTCAATTTAGCGTCAGATGGCGCAACGAGGATATTCAAAGCTTAGTGCTCACTTTTGTACAACAGGGGGCGCTTTACAGCACTTTCGAAGCCAAGTATGTAGTTAGCTTGGATGGTTAGTGCTTGGATGTAAGCTTTTAGTAATGCAAATATAGAACCTAGATGGCGCCACTGAGAAATTTATGTGTTGTTACCAAACGCTACCTAGTAGGTATAATTAAATATGTGTGTTATGAGTCGAATAAATGCCGCGACACATGCTAATGGCCATGCTAATATTAAAAGGCGAAGTCAGAGTAGTATTATGACAACTTGCTTTATTGATTATACAGTCGCCGGCATAACTATTTTGACAAACAAAAATGTAGGCCAATAAGCTTATAACTTTTTTAATGCCAATAAAAAAATAAATAATATTTATGCTGAGAAAATATGAATATCTATTGTATTTTAAACCCAAAGTGGTTTGTTTTAATAAACATTAACAATACAAAAAAAATCATGAAATCAAAATGTACGGTGGCAAAAGTATTTTGACATATGAAAAAGAATGCAAAAGTTCACAATATTTTATGTTTCCACTTAATGTTTCTCAAAATTAATAAAAAATATATCCTCCCTTAGCACTAATGACTTTTTGGAGACGTCTAGGAACCGAATCAACCAATTTATGTATATAGTCCAACGAAATATCCTTCCAGAGGTCTCCAATCTCAGAAATAGTGTCCTCTCGTGTCCTTGTGAAATCTACACACCGCTGTCGCTTGATATAAGCCCATAGGTTTTCAATTATACTTATATCAGGACTCTGAGGTGGCCAATCTAGGACATTAAGTCCTATTTCACTTAAAAAATTTGAAATAAGTTTTGCCTTGTGGCATGGCGCGTTGTCTTGCTGGCTAATAATTGCTTCTCCGATTAGTTTATCCCCTGAGGGAAATTCATGATCATTAAGGACATCCAAATATTTGTTTTTGGTCATAGTTCCATCGATAGAAACTGAGTCTCCGATGCCATTATAGGAAACACATCCCCAAAACATTACTGACCCGCCACCATGGCTTACTCTTTCACTTGTTGGTATCCTTTTTTGGTGTGTTACTTTAGGCATTCTCACAAAAACTTTTTTTTTAGAGCAGTGGTAGTTAAATGAGCTTTCATCACTCCATAAGACTTGATGCCAAAATGACAGAGGCTTGTTAACATATTTTTTTGCAAACTCAAGCCGTTTTAGTTTATTCCTCGCACTGATTTGAGGGATAACTCTAGACACATATGTTCCGTAGTTTGCTTCCTGGAGGCGCCTGCGAATTGTCCTTTCGCTAATAATGATATTTGTTGTATAAGCAATCTCCTGGGAAACTGTTTTGGGCATATGTAAAGGATTTTTTTTTTAAATGTCGAAGAATATAACGATCCATGACTTTATTTGTTTTGCGAGGTCTGCCACTCCGCGGCAGATTTTTGATGGTGTGGTATTTTTTAAATTTATTTTTTTGATAATAAACAGTTTGGCGAGAAACATTGTATAAGATACTGATATTTTCCACAGAAATACCAGCGTTATACTTCTCCACCATTTGATACTTCACAATGTCACTTAATTCTTTTTTTTTACTCATAACGAAGCAAAATAGAAAAGCAAAAACGATTTTTTACGTCTTAGAATAAATGATAGAACAACAAAAATCACGTGGGTTAGCTGTAAAGCCAGTAGCAGACTAATAATGACTAAATACTTCGAATGTCAAAATACTTTTGTCCATCTCTTATCAGCAAACGAAAGACAATAAAGCAAAAATTATGAAAACGCAAAGTGCAATTGAAAAAAGCCTTTGCATTCTGTTTTATGCTTATCTGCTTTATGCTTTGCTGTTAAAAAAATAACCGTTTTATATTCGAGTTCTTCAAAGTAAAACGCAGAATAGAAGAACAAATTTTGTCAAAATAGTTATGCCGGCGACTGTATGTCTATTGAATAATGAATGTTTGCAACTTTCGTGTGATGCATGTTGCTGGCAACAAATTTACTTGTGGGTGATGCACGTTGCTGGCAACATACTTGTTTACTTGAGATTTATTTCGATCGATGTCGATCGAACAGCTTTTGGATATTGTGGACATGATCAGTTGATTGTCACTATATATGTTAATTGATTATTCTACCATTTTAACGACTTTTTTGTTTTTTGACGGAAGCGAAAGTCAAAAAATGAACACTTGTTGTTCTCCGAATTTAAATAGAATTATAAATTTCAATCAAGTCGAACAATAAGCCTAGTTAATTTGGTTAGCCAGCCCAGGTGCTTTGCTTTAGTGAGAAATGCAAAAATGAAAAACTCAACCGAAATTGGCTCACACCGAGAGCGACTGACTGATGTTGCCTCCTGCTGCGCAGTAGGCCAACTTTTATTGACTTCCGGTTCGCAGTGCACACAGCTATTCGCTTTCGTGCAAAGTGCAAAGTTCTGTAGGCTGTAGGCAACGCAACGCAACGCAGTTCAGCGCAGACCAGAGCAGAGCAGAGCAAATCAGCGCAGCGCAGCCATTTACGCAATCAACCAGCTGAGCGCCGCCGTAGATAACGTGGCCAGAAAGCGGGGGAGTATGGCGTATGGCATTGCGAGTGGCAGCAGCCGCGTCAGCGGTTGCCCAAATGCAAACATGCAGCAGAGTAGCTTCAAAATCAACAACAGCTTCAGCTTCTCTATGAGGCTAAAACGCCCAACACACAACAACATCATGTCACACACACACACACTCACACACACACACACACTGGCACACACACACAGCAAATGCTGTACAACCAAAGTAAATTTCGTACGTCCATTAATGGGCAACTTTTTGAGCTAATGCCAAGCGGAGCAACAAAAAAAAAAAAAAAAAAGGGGAAAAGGGAATTCACTAAAATTGTATAAGCAGTTAGCTAACCAAAGCCCGCTGCCTAAAAATCAACAACAAATTTAACCTATTTAGTAAAACTGTCACGACTGTGCAATACTCTGCTCATCGGGTGGAATAGTAGAGCAGTCTATGCAAGGTATTGCATTTTTTATCAATCTGTAAATTTTTTAACCTATGTAAAATATATATATATATATATTTAACAAATAATATACATATATATAATTAAGTGTTTAAACAATGCGGTTGGTTAAATCAAAGTATAGCTTTATTCCATTAGCATTCCAATTGAACAAGTTTCTTCATGTGAAACAGATTTACAGCTGATGACAAATTCTAAGCTAACTATGCGCTGGAACTGGAAGGGAATCTGAAATTAAAAGTATCAATATACATAGACATACGACATACGACATACAACATACGACATACGACATACGACATACGACATACGACATACGACATACGACATACAACATACGACATACGACATACGACATACGACATACGACATACGATATTTAGGACATACGACATTTAGGACATATTCAGTTTATTCATACTACCTCGCAAATATCTGTTGGTCGTATCTCGAGGTCTGCATATATGTTAGTGACTTTCACTGAAACTGCTAGAAAAAACTCATAGAGCAACCGATTGCATCCGTTCTTCAACGAATTTGTTCGCGAAAGAGCATCGCACGAATAATTCGACTCAAAGCATTCAACCGAAAACCTCAGCTCAAAGCTTTCTTTTCTGTTTACTTTGTGAACAGAATGTGCATTTTCAATTGGTTGACATTAAGGTTGAGCCTACAATGAATCAGTATCGTACTGTAACCATTTCAACCCAACCTAATATTCCTGTTTTCGATTCAGAAACACAGTATTAAATGAGGGCAGCAACGGCAGCAGTGCGCAGCATAAACAACTAACTAGAAACACTTTCGGCGACTGCAGGTTTTGCAGTTAGTTTTAGACGCCGCCTGAAATTCAATTAGCTCGCAACACTTCACACTCTGTTTCTGATTGCTGCAGCTGCCCACATGTGGGCGTGGCCTGCGCCGAAATCATTTTCCCGTTGCGAAACTAACTTCGCCTCGCCTTAAAGTATGCAGCATTTATTGCCATTAGCAGAAGCTTGATAAATAATTCAATTGAAGATTGCAACACAATATTATTTTTGAAAAGAAAAACATTTATCGCATTTTCTAGGTAAATAAAAAATCAAGATAAATATCCATATTAACTAGAAAGAAAAAATTAATATTTTTTCTTGCTGTGAATTTGATATGATTGTGAGGGCTTGGAGCACAAATGCATAAAATAATATATATTTGCATATTACTAAAAAAATATATTTGGAACTTTTAAAGACATCAAGTTATTGTATTATATTGGTATATTCAAATTTCTAAAAATATTAAATAACAAATTTTAAAATATTTTTAAAGGTATTTGCTTAAAAACTAGCTACGTTATTTAACAAATTTCAAATACTAGTAAATAAAATGCGTAAAATTTTAGATATTTGCATATTGCTAATATTATACGTGCAAATATTAACGGCATACAAATTATTAAATTAATAAAGTGGACAATTTGGTATATTCAAATTTTTAAAAATAATAAATAACAAATTTAACTAATAATTTTGTTTAAATATATATTTATTTCCTTAATAAAAATTAATAAATAATAGTAAAAAACGACAGCAAATAAAATGCATTGAATAATTTATATTTGGATATTTCTACAAATATAAAATATTTGGACATAAAATTATTAAATTAATAAAGCGAAAAATACATATATATATATATATATATATATACATAAATAAATTGCAAAAATATTTAAAAATTTATATTTTTTCACTTAATGTTTAAAAATGTCAAATTCTTAATAAAAATTAACAAAATATTAATTACTAGCATTCTAGGGATTGCAGAATAATAATAATTGAGGATAATCTCATTCTTCAATATATATAGATAAAGGAATATTATTCTGAAAACTTATATAGTTTTTGCTCTCCAATTTGGTTTTGAAATCATACTATATAAAGAGGAAAAGAAATACATATTTAAATGAATATTGTGTGTATGCAGGCTAAACAACTAACGTGGCCTAAACTCTTTTGAACGATGGAGTTCAGTAGATAGCTGACACAGATATTTATCGATTTCATAGCAATCAACAAGTAATCGATGAACATTAGAGACAGACTGATATCCACTTTTACTGCTAGTTAGAGAGTCATATTAATAGCTTATATAGATTCGTTCCCCTTCTTTATATTCCCCTTAGGCAGAGTAAATCATGTTCGACCTGCCATGCGAATACGAATAATGCGATGCTTATTGGCCACTTACGTAACAAGCAATGGTCAATGGGATGTTCGCGTCGCATTCGAGTCGAGTCCCGTTGCACCTCAGTGAAGATGGTTTGTTGGCTCTTGGCCAAAATGTCAATTCCAATTCCAATTCCAATTCCAATGCGAGGTTCGCACGCGGCACACATCACGTTCCCAGCTGCGGCTGTGTGTGTGTGTGTGTGTGCTGCCATTTTGTTAGCTGTGAAAGAAAAGTCGGGCATCAAATCAAGCTGGCGTCTGGCTGCACTTGTTTTATATAATACAACAGCTGCGGAAATTATCATAGCAAAAACGAAAGCCAGCACAGCAAACAAAGGAAGGCCGCTAAAGCAAGCATCTCTTATAAATTTTGCCTGTAGCAAAAGGCAATCAAGATCCTCACACACACACACACACACAGAGAGAGAGGCAGACACATGCGATACACAGCCTCCATTTTGTTCAACTAGAGGCAGACATGCATGGCGGCATTTCCGGTTGCTTGGCACCATTAGTGCAGCTGCCACGCCCCCTCTCAAGCAAGTAACCCCCCCGACCAACCGCCCGCCGTCTTACATTTTGGCTTTTTGTCGAGATAAGCAGTTTTCCTTATATTTCTTTTTGCTGTTGCTTTTGGCCTTGCTGCAACTTTACGCTAGAAGGAAAAACTTGTTTTTAAAAAGCGCATTTGACATGTGTTTGCTGCAGGCCCCAAAATACGTAAAGCTATAGAGAGAGAGGAGCTGCTCCTTCCCTGCAGCCCCTCCATCTAGTTCTGCTTTCCAGCTCTGGCCAAAAGTCTTTGCCAAGAACTTAGCAAGTTTCTGGGCGTCCTTTGCTTAAGCCTGTGTGCGTGTGCAAAGTATATTCATTATTTTGTTTTCATTTGCTCTGCGCCGAAGTTCGCAATTGAATTTTATTGCGTCTTTTTGGATCTCAGTGAAATGCTTTGCACCCAATCTCCGGCCCGTGCCTTAAAAGACAGTTCGAATGCATTTCTTATGGCAGTGCCAAGCAACCACAGCTTGCGGGCTCTTAGCACAACTTTTGGCAAAGAGCAAGGAGAGAGGCAGAGATCTCTCTTTCATTGACTCTGGCATCGGTAATTATGTGATGGAATTTGGCATGGGCATTACTCTGAAATAAGTATATTCTTGATTAACCAGTTTATTATGCCATTCAGCAAGATTTATTGCAAAACTCTTTTATCAATTGCATTGAAATAAGTGAGCTTGGCTAAGATGTGGACAAGCTGATTAAGTGTATATATATATGGGAATATTCATTGAGGTTCAGATTGTAATACATAACTCCGAGGCATCCTCAAATATTGTGTATAAGGAATTCAACTAATTTTGTATTTATTAATCAATTTATTTGTTCACTCATTGAAATATGAGCATAAAGAAAAGTTTATCAACTATTGACGTCACATACATATATTCAATTTAATATATTCAGATAAAGTCAGAAAAGGGAGTTCACCCACGAAAGTAAAACAAGCTAAGCAAAACAAGTTCAGGAACTGCTGAAAAGGGAAGAGTGCCTATAAAGGAAGTCAATAAGAGCAACATAATATTCCATAAATACCATGTCACAGTGAAATAATTCTTTCTTAGCCTAACATGTCTCAAAAATCATATTAGATTATCTGTAATATGGCTTGGCTACCTGAAAGACTGCTTTTGAGTTTAGGGAAACTTTCTGTATTTGCGTGGAATATAGTATAGTTTTCTCTATTTGCAACAACTTCAAGGAAAGTTAAGGATTTGTTGGTAAAAATGCAAATATTCATGAATTATATGTGATTATTTTGTTAATGGTATTTTCCTGTATATCCAGAAAATGGCAATATTTCATTAGACTAGGATACACATTACATTTACATTAAGAAATTCTCTCTCTTCAGAGGTGAATATCTCATCATATATTGCATGAAACCAATATACTCTTTCCGAGTATGAATATTAGTTCCCAAAAAGAAAAAAAAATGTTTTTGTCAAATGAAAGTTCAATAAACGAGAGAGAAGATAATAAAATAGTGAGCCCGCAACAGATGTAACGAAATGAAATGTGTGCAAAAAGGCTTCAGTCAAAAGAGTTTTTGAAGCTGAGGGTATACAGGACACAGGGTGCCCAAAGGGGTTGCACAGGGTGGATGTGCGGGCTCGATAAACCGACAAATGCTTTTAACTTTTGCAAATGCTGCACACTTTTTGGCTTTCGCTCACACACACACACACACACACACACATTCCCATGCAAAAGCATCTATGCTATATACAAATGTATATATGTTTACGTGTTTATGTGACGAGGCTGTTGCTCTTTGCTAATGCGACGACGGCGACGTGAACGCAGCCAAGCAGCGCTCCCCAAAGGCCTCGCACGGAGCCCGTGTGCTGAGCTCTGGGGCTGTTTGTCTGTCTAAGCAAATTATAATTGAGTGTGCGGGACGGGAGCGCATTGAACTGACGCCATCTGCAATCAGCCACGCCCACTCCCACGCCCACGCCCACGCCCATCAGCGACGCACTTATGATGGCTTTCATAGGGAAATGAATATGTTATTTCTGTGGACTTTAGTTTGCATTAAATGTTTATGTTATAATATCTAATAGAGTTCTTACGCAAATATTCTAGCTAGCAGATCAAGGCTACAATGGGATTCCAGATATAATATATCTATAGTTTCTTTTGCTTCCAAGATATAAAATGAGAGGAAGTAAGATGAGATTTAGTATTTTCATATTTCTCAACTCTCTCAATTGTCTAACAGCTTCTTTTATATCTAGATATCTAGGGGAAAACGAAATCTTGTTCCCCGACTCTGCCTTAACAAAGTCAAACTCTTATTAGACTTACAAAATCATATACTTAATTTTAAGCAGAGTTCTAGTAAGCTATAGAGAGAAATAAAGTGAATTCAAGGCGATCAAAACGTTTAAAAATGTAGCTAATAAAGCAAATTTGTAATTTCAATAAGAGCTTTTATATAGCTAATTTTAAAGTATTATGTAAAGTACTATATTAATTAATTTTAATATATTAATAATTATATTATATATATTTATTGAAAAAAAAGGAATTAAAAATATAATAAAATACATAAAAAATACGTATTAGTATTATTTTAATTTATTTAAATTTCTATTTATTTATTTTTATTTTTATTTTATTATTATTATTTTTTAAAATAAAATTTAATATATTTTCTGAAAAATAAATAATTAAAATAAGATAGAAAAGCGTAAACATTATTTATTATTTATTTGTAAAAAACAAAAAAAAATGTAGAGATATAATGTATACATCTCTATATAATATAATAATTTAAAGAAGAATATAATGATAGCATAAAGACCAATATAATGGAATAAAAGAAAGAGTTTTAGTTTCTCATTAACTTTGAAGTCAGCCAAGTTAAATATAATTTCGAGTAGAGTTTTAATATGCTCAAATCCTCTCAAACGATACTTAATTGTTAATTGATATAATATATGCATACATATATGTATATACATAATTATATCCAGGGAATATCATTTCGAATTATTTCAAAACCTTTTCTCAAGGTATTTCAATAACAATTCAAATCACATGAATACTGAGAGGCTTAAAGTTGCTTAAATCAAAAATATATAATAAATAGTTTAATATGAAATCAAGTTAAATAGCTAAATGGAATTAAGTTCTTGCGTATTGTCACAGTATTTTCGAACTGAAATGCTTTAAGAGTCTTCCCAGTTGAGTATCTACTGCTTCTGTTTCAGCTGCTTCAGTGCTTACCTGCCTGTTTGTCTAACTGTTGTTCTTGTTGTTGTTGTTGTTGTTGTTGTTGTTGTTGGTACTGTAAGCTGGTCTTTGTGGCATGCTCGAAGCAAACGCGCTGCCACTTGAGACTTGAGCCATTGGCGAACGCAACGCTCCACGGCTACGACTTTGACTCTGACTCCGCCTTCGCCTTCGCTTGCGCCGCCTCCTGCGACTCCTTCTGCCCGTTGGCCATAAATTTTGTGCCACGTTTTGCCATTTTAATGAATGGATTTTTTAATGCAATGCTCTGCTTCCTCTTATTCACTTCTATTTTTTGGTTTGGCTCGTTATGTTGGCCCAAGTGCCTGCCAGCCCGACTCCTTGGCGAGCTTTAATTTATTGACTAATTTAGCCCAGCCCACCCCGCCCACCTTGACTAATAGATACTTTAAGGCGCTTTTAATGGGCGACTTTTGCTTTTATGCATGCGTATAGCATTCATTCCTGTTATTTTTTACATTTTTAATTAGGCACCGCCTATTGGCAGCCTATTTTGAAATTTAATTAATGCGCATTTTATGTTCGCGTGAAGGTGGGAAAACTCTGCCGCACCTGAGCGTTGCTCTGGCTAAGCCATAAATATTTCCGATTAGCTGGCTCCTATGGCTATGGCAATAACAACAACAACAACAACAACAATTTCGCTACAACTGAATGAACACATGTTTTGCCATCGCGTTTACGAGCGCTCGCCTAAAAGTATGCAATGCTTTTTGTTGTGCGTGCAGATCTTATCCAAGCCAAGCACCCACACACACACACACACACACACATTACGCACACATATATATGTTTCCCTTTTGTGTGTGTGCCTTGCCTTGCCTTTGGGCACCTTTTGTCATCGTTTGCCTCGTTCCGGCTGCGCGATAACAAGCATCATAAATCCTTTTTGCCTCCAAATGGCACAGGACAACGCCCCCTGTGCGCAGCTGCCAGTTCGTCCGTGTCGCACGCGTCTCCCTCGCTCTCCTCTCTCGTCCCCCACCATTTCGCTGTGTTCTTTGTAGCCATTTTGTAGGCGTCATCAGCAGGCAGCGTCTGTTTCGGTCTCTGTTTGTGTTGCGCCTTGGCCATCGTTTGTTATTGTTTGCGGTTTGTTGGCCACTCTCAAGTCGACCTCGCATCAGCCACCCACTCACCCGGCCATTCATATATCAACTCACTCACTCTCTCTCGCTATCTTCCTCTGCTGCCCACCTGGGGGGTTGGGCGTGTGTTAGTTTTCTTCAGGTTTCTGCGGTTCGCTGCGTTGTCTTAGCCAACGACCAGATTGAATTTAGCCCAAAGTGCAAATAGTTTCAGTTTCCAAAAGGCCACCTTAGAAAGCACTACAAATTTGTGGCAGATTATGTGGCAGACCAAGGACATTTAGCTGTGCCAATAATGCGAGCAAATGAAACCGCCTATGTTAAGCTTAACATTTATGTTAGATATAACATTAACAGATCTGCTATTGAGATCTTTATACGTTCTTGTTCTTGATAAATATTACTTATTAGATATCATTTCATTTCTCCTTTACACCTCGCTAGATAATACAAAAGAGACTCTTCCGACCTAAAGCATAGATACTTAGCACAGAAACTTAATATAAAATTGATTATAGAAACTTTTTATGACATATTACACTTTGTGAAAAATGCAATGCAATTTTCGAAGTGAGAGTCAGGAATTATTTGAAGCAACATCTCAGACTAATTGCAGATCAATCTTCAATATATGAAATGCATTAATCGTATTTGTGAAATGCATATATCTGAGATCATGCCAACATTCAAATATGAGTAATTCTATCAATAATCTCTCATTCAAGTCTAACGTTAGATTCAGATTCAAGCAGATTGGGAAACAACATCTTTTCTCTCATTATCTGAGAAGGACTTGAATCTACTCAGAGAAGTAGCAGATGTATGAGCTGTAACATACAAGAAGCGAAATTTTTGTGCAGTTCTGAAACTTTTTGTTTTAGTTTTTCCCTATACTCGATGATTTGACGTTGAGCATGATCCATTTGAATTCATCATGAGATGGCCGTCAATGACACATTGAAAACCATGTTGAATATAATCTTAAAACTTCTGCTATAATGCTGAAAGTAGTTGGGTCTAATGCATAACCATACAAGACATAGACAGGACATCTGGAACAAAGTTTTTCCATGATCTAAATGTATGCATTAGGGACTATACATCTTTGAATCTATTGGGCTGGGAAATGGTCTCATTCCCATATGAAGCATTATGTGTCGTGTATCGAGACGATCCCATTTCATCCCTTCTGAGTAAGACTATACCGAACTCTTGAAAGGGTTTGCCATGCTGTTGCTTTATTTGTTCTGGATGTGCGGTCTATGTGTTGTATGGTTAGTGTTATAATCTAAAATGTAATGTAATAATTAATATAATCTCTAACAGCTTATATTACAATTACTGTTAAGTTGCTGTTAAGGGGGTGTTAACAACAGGTGGAAATAATGTAACAGTCTATGTTATACTGCTGTTACTTATAGATAGATAAACAGATAAATATCGTGGCTCAAGCAAATGAAATCGTTTTCGTTGAGTTTTAATCAATAAATTTACTGGATAGTTATATAAATAGATAACTACATCATGTTATGTTTTGCTGTTCGACTGTTGCTGTATTTGCCCTCTTAAGATTATCTGTTGTATTTTTCAAGACGGTTTAGTTTGCTTTCTATTGAGAGCTTAGCTGAGGACATTTTTCATATTGTTTGGAAATCGCGTTTGGTCATTTCTATATGTGGATTCTGCATTTATCTGCAGCTGGCAGCGCATGGGCTTAGCCTGGCCAAGCAGAGCTCTTCGATGCGTTGTTTTTGCCTTCACCCGAGGCGACAATTTGCCGCCCAGCGTGGATTAAAAAGTTGCCAGCTTCACGGCATTTGCATTTATGCACAGAGCACCAAAAACAAGGACCAAAACACGCACAGGGGCTGCTGCTGCTGCCGCTGCTTAGTGGAGCTGATAGGGCGAAGGATATTCGTGTGGGCCAGCCGGAGCTAGAGCCCGAAACCGAGCTCGAGCCCAGGATACGTTCGAATGGGGCGCTGTAAACTCGTGGAGCTATTTGCATTTTAAATCTGCGTCCCCTTCATGGGTGTCGCCTGCAACGTTCCTGTTTAATAAGCCTCGCACGCTTGTCCGTGGCAAGCTGTTGTCCTGCTAGCCAGGACATGCTGCTGCTGCTGCGGCGACTCCTGCTGCTGTCCACATGAGGCTAATGCAATCTTGACAACGCGTCCGTCATGTTGCTGCCCAGCCGAAAATGAGGCATGTCACTTTTGATTTGGTTTTATTGCAGCCAGGACGTAATTCTGATTTGCAGGCCATGGCAAGTGGCAAATTGCGAATGGCAAGTGGCAAGTGGCAAGTGTTGAGAGGAAAGTGGCAAGAGGGAAGAGGAAAGAAGAGGAGAATGTTGTTAGAGCATGAACATGGTGCACTGCATGTGTGTTGGGTAGAGGGAAATGGTTCACTTGGGTATGCTATTAACAATGTGTGCAAAATTGTGGAAGCGTGTCCTTTGACCGTAAGCCGAAGGGTAATAAGAAGCAAAAACAAAATCAATTGCTTTTGTGTGCATGTCACATTTTCTTAAGCCGTAGTAATTAATCATTTTTTAAATATTTGTCATTTTTACAAGTATAATTTCATTAAAATATTGATTGATTTATTTATTTAATTTTGAAACTCGATTCTCATAAAAATTTACCGCGGAATACGTGTTATCGATAACAATATCAGTAAGTAACAGCGCTGTTAAACAGCTCTGTTAATATAACAGCATCGCAGCGGATAAGGTAAATATGAGGTAAACCTAACTTTAACTGCATGTATGACCATATGTATATAATATAACCCCTAAAATCATCTTAAAATTAATTACATTATTTTAATAGTTTAAAAGTTTAATAAACCGCCTTATTTTTCATCACCTTACAAATTAATTTCAAAAATTTAAATTTGGCGCCAATCTCAGCAGAAACAGTGTTGGAAAACACAGAAATATGTTGAGTTTACGCTCCCGCTCTCTCTCTTTCTCTAATACTCTCTTGTTTAAATTTCCGAAGTAAATACTCTCAGTTTGCGCAACGCACACAACATTCTGCCGCGCTCATCTATGCTCGCATCCTCTGTGAGTTTCGCTCTTCGTTTTCATCTCTCATTCGCATTTCATTTCTCGTTGCGAGCGGACGTGTTTCATTACTGCTGCGGTAAATTTAAGCGTTGCGCGCGTATTTCCCTACCAATTGTAGCTATTACATATTCTCGCTCTTCTCAACAAGTCGTGGGAGTCAAAAAAAAAAAAACAAAAAAACAAATTGAACGCTGATTGTTTCTAGTTGATGTCTTCATCGACGCAATAGTTTGAATACAAAATATGTAATCCATGTGTGCAAATACCAAACAACAACAACAAAACCAAATTCAAATACGTTTCTAAATGAAAAACAACAACAACGACATCAAGTGCTTTCAAATTTGAAATAAAAGTGCAGTGCAACAACGAGCTATGTTCAACGAAACATACATATATAAATCGGAATCGGCAACAGCAACGGCAACGTACAACGTACAGATACAAAATGAAATGAAAAGTTAAAAATAAATATATATGCCATCTCTCTCGTCGGCGGCAGCAGCAGCAGCAGCAGCAGCAGCGGCAGCAGCGTCGCACAGTCAGACAAGGCGCGAGGGACGTGATTTCTCTTGTGCCTGTCTGTTCTGCCTTCCCACTTCGACCGCTCGTTCGCTTAGCAGCATCAAAAGAAAAAAAAACTATATATATGTACACATGTATATATAGAAATTCATTCAATGTGCCACATGTTTTTGTCCGTCGTTCCTTGTGCTCCCTTCGCAATTTATTTTGCGCACATTTTTCGCTCGCTGCTTTTTGCGCTTCGTTTACATTTCATGGCTGCTGCGCCTCCTTGTTTATCCTTTGATCCTTCTCGCATTGCCATTCGCACCACCATTCGCATGCCTGTTTTCTGATTCGATTTTTCATATCTCTCTCTCTCTCTCTCTCTCTCTCTCTCTGTCTATCTTACTCATTCTCTGCTGGCGGCAGCAGCATCCAAACACACACACACACCAACACACGCTCAGCTGCTTGTCGGTGCTGCGCTTTGTCTTTCCCATTCAATCAACTAAAATAAAATGTGTGTGCCAGATGATGAATTCGCCTCGTAAGAGAGAATAATGTGTCGCCGCCGTCGCCGTCGCATAACCAAAAATTGCATTTAGCTGCAATGCAACGCAACAACAACAAAAACAAGAATTTCAAATGCTATTGCGTTCTCCGCTGGCCACAGACAAAGCAAAGCCTTTGTGGAATGTCTGCTGTTCGAAAATGCCGCAAAGAGAATACATGTCTATATGTATATACAAATATGTATATATTTGTATATGAATAACGTGAAGACTTATCGCTTTACCAATAACAACAACAACAACAACAACAACAATAAATATCACAGTGACAACAAAATTCGCAATAGATGTTTTTTTTTTTTTATAAACATCATTTCATTCACCTGGAAACTGCGTCTGCCTTCGCCTCTTCCTCAGCTCCGGCCGCTGCCCCTTAATAAAAGCGCGTGGCCGTCTCTCATGCCTTTTGGCTGGTCTCTTTTGTCTCGCGTTTGCGCTGTATTTTTCATTTCGTCTTTTTGCGCATTTTCTGTTTTCGTTTCGTTTCGCTTGGCCGCAGCGACAGCTACAGCCACAGCCACAGCCACAGCCGCCATGCAACATCCTTTGCCCAGTTGGGCGACGAGAGAGCAACCCCTAAATAACAATTAGTTTTTCAATATGACAAAAATATTGCCAAATATTTATTTAAAAAAAAAAACATACATATATAGAGATATAGACATATACATATATGTATGAATATAAATAAGTTAACTGCGCAGACATTATCCAAAATTTCGCATCTCGTAAAATTCCGCGTAAAATTCTGTTGTGAAAAATGTTGCTCAAATATAAATATTATTATTTTTATATATGTATAAAATATTATTATTTTCTCATGTCTATATTGGACTGGATGATGTGATATTCGAGAATCTTTAAATTCAAATATTTCAGTGTTTAAAAATTGCTTGACAGCATCAAAAATGTGTTTGTTTTTTTCTCTAAGTTTCTTGATTTTTGCTCGTTTTGTATAAACATATTTTCAAAATAATTATATTTTTCAGTTCAATTTAATAATATAGTGAACTGCGACTCCTAAGTGAAATTCACTCCAATTGTAAATTGTGCCAAAAATTTAAATTGTAAAAGTTAAATGAATGAATATAAAACATACTAAACAAATGCAACAAATGCGACGTCAAATCATATACAGTGTTAATTGAAAATAATTGTTAAATAAAAAAAGTGCAAGAAGAAGCAATCCGTGACTACCCCTGTTTACATAGTGTAGACTACCCCCAGAAGAAACAGCACACACGATTTGTTGGTGTCAATTATACGGGGCAGCTGTGCATATAATTTGCGACGCGACTGTAAACACAAAAAGCCGTCAAACTGTGGGGCTCCGGGGCATTTTTTCTTCCTCCGCACGGAATGTATTATCCGGTAAGCAAAATAAAATACAAAAAAAGAAAAAAAATGACACCTCTGCACATTAAAGTGGACATTATTTGGCGTCTGGCGCTGTACAGGTCAGAGATCCAAACAGCATCAACAACACAAACACACACATTACAGTGCACACTATAAATATTGTGACAAGGCAACGGGCAACGACAGCTCAATTCGCCTTGTGTTTGCTTTTTCTGGCTGCCGTTGTGCTGTTTGCTTACTCTGTCTCTCTCTCTGTCTTTCTCACACTCTCCACTTTTTAATCGCCGCCCAAAGAGTAGCTTTTACTAGTTTAGCAAACTACCGTTGTTTTCACTCTTAATTGTCGGCGAATCCGAATTCTTAGGCGTGCGTTTGGCTCTGTCGCTTATTAGTCAGGCCTGCTCACTCTCACTCTCTAATTCATTCCCTATCTCTTTCTGCCGCTCTCTCTGGGATTTCTGTTTGTGGATTTGTTTACCTATTTACACAGACAGTAACAGCAACAACAACAACAACAAATATGTATGTTAACCATTGTCTTCACACGTGCGCCGAAAATCTCTCTCTGTTTGGCCTCCACCTTTGTTGACTTTGCTTCAACTTAAACAAAAATTTTCTTTTTTTTTTACGTCAATGAGTGTCTTCAGTTTCAAAGGGTAATTTGATAGGCCGTAATGCGGCTCGACTTGCTGCTGCGTCGATTTGTTGATATATTATCAAGGCAACTTTTTGATATTATCTTGTGCATTCCCCCATATCATTTGATACATTCATGTGTTAATTTTTGGCGCCCGTTGCGCGTTGTTTGCAACATTTTCCCACGTAATTGAAGCGCGCAAAATATATATATATTTAAAATTACATATATAACTATATATAGAAATACATATTTATAAATATATATTTATTATCTTATGCAAATTACGATACGATAATCTTTCATACTAATAATTTATTTGTATTTGCTTTTTGCTTGTTTCTTTGCAGGTACGTTTATTCAAATGCAAATTCTGGGGTTTGGTAATACTTCGTGTTTGATAAGGAAGTTGATAAATGAGTAAGAATATATGAGGTTGGGCCCAGAGACAAACGTCTATCCGTGCCTAGCTTGTCTAGCTTCTTATGATGTCAGCCATTGACATCGAAGTTTGTTTTGATCTCGGGCGAAATTAATTGAAGTTCTATGAGTCGATCATGGTCTACTTAATCAAATGCTGTCCGAAATGTCGAAAAACTATGTAGTTGGTGTCTTGAAAGTATTTTTATTATATGTCAAGCTCATTAAAATCCATCTGTCAGTCTATATAGTAATAAATATTATCTATCGCGGGCGTATGATCTTTCACACTTGACGAACATCCAATAAAGAAAACTATTTACTGCTCTTGATTGATATTTGATTATGTCGTTTAGATATATATCTACATATATATATATATATATATTGTAAGTCAGTGATAGACAGACTCAGACTTAATTTATCTTCAATCTTGGTCCATTCATTCAATTAATTGCAGATGATTCAGAAATTTTCTACTCAATTAATTTCAAAGTTAATCACAAACTTGTTAGATTAAGCAAATGCTAATTACTATTCATATTTCGAACGAATCACTTTGCCTTAAACTTTTACAAATGTCATTTCGATTGATTACGATTAAAAATGTTACGTTGACGACCATCCATCCGTCCGTCTATCCGCCTGTCCGTCCGTTCGTATAGCAACTAAATTATTACATTGCGCGCATGCAACATTTTATGTGGCAGATCATAAAGTTATGAGACTCAAATTAAATGTGTATTATTAAAAAATTGCAAGAAAACTGCTTATGGCGCACCGACTATCAAATACACTTGCCAGAAAGTTTGAGGAACATAAAATAGGAATTATAATAAAGTATTAAAATAAATTGATAATATTAAATGGTAAATTAATAGATTTTTAAATTGTTGATAGAAAAAGCTAAATTTCTAAAATATATTTCATGAATTGAAGAAATATAAAAAGCAAATGTTATGAAACTAACAAAATATAAAAAATATAAATTTCTTCTGATGATTATTGAATCAAAATAGATTAATTACTATTCAGAAACATGTTAAATCAATTTTTCCTATATAAAATAATTGTTCCTTAGAGCAATATTTATATTAAAAAAAAAGGATATAATCTTAATTTATTTGTTGCAATTGATTTAATAAAAAAAATAAAAACATTTATATTCCAATTAGATTTTAGGATTTTATATTTATTTAGATTAAGTTGTTAATTATTTTGACATTTTATATATATTTTATATAATAATATTCAATATTGAAACAAAAGAATATGTTCAAGAGTTTTCTGGCAATTGTTAAGAATTCGTAACACTATCTACGACAGTATTAAAAAAATTAAAAAACAGAAATTCAATCATGAATAGCTTCGATTAATTTCAAAAGCTGATTAATCATTATATATCCAAGTCATCTGTAATAGTTTACAATCTCATAACACACTCATAGTGCTTCATTTTTAGGGTATTCACACAACTGTGTTGGCTGCAAACGAAATCTTCCGGTTCGCCGTTTGTCGGAGTCACAATTGAAAAATTGCACATAAATTGCATAAACTGTGTTGCCGTAAATTGTTGTTACGGCGTAGGTTTAGTATGAGTAGTGGGTTGGATGGGTGGTTGGGTGGTGATTGAATATATATTGTAGTAGGAGCTACTAGGTGGTTCCATTGTGCGTGCGCAGTTAACCGCAAAGTTGGTAAATTTTGTTTTATTTAATTTTTTTTATGATCAGCGGATCTTGATGCCAGCCGACCTTAACGCGCCGTAGGTTTATGACTAGCTTTTATGATATTTGTTTATATCTGATTACGCAATTGGCATTAACATTAAAACAAATATAAAAATGTAAAAAATAAAAAACAGTTATCATTGAGTGTTACATTGAGTAGAAACAAAAAAATTACTTTCACTTAATTGGCCAGCTTCGAGCTGCTTCGGCAGCAGCAGCTGCTGCTTTTAGGCTTTTACTTTCCGGGACACTCGTCTAGTTAATGAGTGGGAGAGAGAGAGAGAGGGAGAGCAAAAGATGTGGGAAATGTGGAAAATTCTGTCAAAATGCAGCGATGCTTCAATATTTTCAATTTGCTTGATTGATGGCTCTAATTTATAAGCATTTTTAAGTAGCACTCGAGCCCCGGCTCGAGCAGTGAAGCCCGCAGATAAGAGATAGACCATTACACACAGCCCACATATTATAACATTCATAAACAGTTATACATATAGATATATATGTATGTATGTATGCATGTACAAATGTATGCGTGTATACGGTATTTTTGTTTATTGCCAGCGCGTCGGTTTTTCTATGCCAGCGCAAATGATATGACAATTTATTTCAATTAAAGTTGATTTAAAATTGTGTTGCCTTGCCCCTCCCCGCCCCCCTCCTGTGTTGCACGCTGATTGATGAAAATTTAGGGGGCACAAGGGAAGACGAGACGAGGCAGGCACGAAAAGTGAAGAGAAACCTCGTGGCCTATACGAATTGTGTGTGTATCTCTAGATATATCTTTGTAAATGGGGGCGTTTTAATAATCAACCGGATGAATATATAATTAAACAGTAGATCTTGCCACAAAGTGGAAATTTCATTTCGTCTCAATTGAAGCGCATCTGTTCCATTTCAAAGATGTCTTAGAGTGAACCCATGCTTGAACGCTAGATTTGATTATTAATACAAACTCTTTTCACACAAATTATATTGAGTATCTCCATTACGAAGAACGAAATACATTATTTATAATATGTGATATCTCGATTTTTTTATACAAACTCCAATTACAATATATTGAGTTTCTTTAAAGATTGTCTTGTATTAGTAAATGCATTGAAATGTAGTTTTAGTAAAGGATATTACTCTATTTGGATAGGTGTATTAAATAATATATAATCTCGAACTATCTTTGCACTATCACATATGAAAATCTGATTTTTAAAAGAAATGAAATAGCAAAAACAAATTTTTTGTATACTCTGTGGATATTCGCTGGTAATAATTCCATTTCGTTCCTATATTCATTTTGTTGAATATATAATTTTTAAGCTAATAGATAGAAATCTTTATAAATATTATATTAGTAGGTGTCTGAAAATTTAATGATCTTTTATCTACATATAGATAAATGTATATGGAAACTATCCACATATAGATACATTTACTCAAATATCAAATTTCTATTTATTCAAATATTATTTGATTTCCTTAATCATATTTATCTATTCATGTTTTTTTATGTATATTTTGGGAAATATATTCATATATATTATATATTTATATACACATTATATAAACATATATATAATATATTTTTAACGACTTTTAGTTGCCAAATTTTGCAATTTCAAAATATTATATTAGAGCTTACATTCGTTTAAATTTCCATGACATTCCGCCATCATCCCCTCTCTTTTACACTTATGCTCGCATTTATAAGGCCACACCTCTAAGCTCTTATACGCATATACATATATATATATATATATATATATGTGTGTGTGCACATAAAAAAGTCTAAATACACAAATAATGATTTGGTATTGGCTAATTCGAGCACATTCGAATTTGAAGGCGCAAAGCGACATTTCGTGGAGCGCTGCTGATAAGGTTCAGTCGAATCGTATTATAATTAAATCGAGTCTTGGGCCTTTTATTTCATTTACTGGCTGCAATTGATATCGCAATGATTTGAAATTGAATTTAATTAGCATTAATTTAAAGCCGTTAGCATTTTTTTTATAGCCAAAAGTCAATGAGGATTGGCTTCTGCTGCTGCTGCTGCTGCTGCTAATGTTGATACATAAGTAATAAAGAATTGAATCGATTAGCGCGCATGCTTCGAATTGCAGCAATCGAAAATAAAATGTGTAAATAAATAAATTAATTTTTGGGAATTTGCTAAAGAGAAATAATACAAGTTTTTCGCATATCTCTAACAAGTGTTCCAGTTATAAAAGGGGAGGGGGAGGCGGCTTGAAAGGGTAGTGCGACCGCTAAACAAATCACAACCTACGGCAATGTGAACGACCCCCCGCAGCAGCAGCAGCAGCAGCAGAAGCAGCAGCAGAAGCAGCAGCAGAAGCAACAACAAAAACAGTTAAGGCAACGTTTAAGCAAAATAATCGTCATGCAAATTATTCGGTTCAAGTCGTAGCTGCGACGCCGACGGCGGCAGCGACGCTAATCGCTAGTGTCACTCACACTTCGTTGGTGCGGGCAATTAGCAGAGCGCCGCACGCCTGCGCAATGACTCAGCAGCAGCGGCAGCGACAGCGACGCAGACGCAACCTAACTGTAACAGGTTTATTTTTTTTCGCATACGTTGTTGTTGTTATGGTTGTGTGGCCGCAGCATGAAACTGTAATTGCAGCAGCATTAGCTTTTAGTTCCATTCCATTTTGTTTCATTGCTCGTTTCGCTCTCGATTTCACGCCCACACGCTGCATATTCTCACGCCGACCGCCCCTCACGAACGTTACCGGTCCGTTAGTGTCGCCTCACTTTGTTTATGTTTGTTTATTTTTTACACAGTTTTCTTAATTTATGCGGCCGGCTTATATTTATGCTCTACATGTTGGAGAGTATATTGATATTGTCAATGCTTTAGAATATTTAGATAGTGTTATTGAGGAGACTCTATTCTATTATTAATGCATGACAAAGGGTAAATATCAGCTCTCATATAGAAGGGTATACTAGTTGTAAGAGAATGGAATCTTCGCACTCTCCGTGTCTGGCTTATATTTATGCTCTACAAATAAAGGTTAAGATGCTTGTGTCATGCATTTTAGACGCACTCAAAGAGGCAATTCTAATTCTCTAGATTGTTTAGCTGGCAAAAGATTCTCTTCTACTATCAAATCATCATGACATGAAAGTAAAGATAATCTCTTATACATATATACGAATTGCATAAGAGTATTGTATATTCGGCTTCTCAGCGCTGAGAGTTGTTTCTTATATTTTATTTATTTATATTTTTTTCATTTCTATTTAGTTGCCGGTGCACACATTGTTGTTGTTGTTGTTTTTGTTGTTACTGCTGCTCACTAAATTTACATTTTATTGGTCTGTCATAGGTATATGTGTGTGCGTGTGTTTGTACATGTGTTTGTTGTTGTATTCTTTTTCTGTTTGTTTTATTTATTCGTATTTTTCTGTTGTCATTTTCTGTGTTTCGCTTATACAAATATTTTTGTATTGAGTAACTCGCAGCGGAATATAAATTCTGTCTGCATATATTGACATAGTTCGCGAGGCGACAATATTAAATGATTAGATTTTTATAGTAGGTAGCGCTAACTATCGATGTGTTAGATTCTGTATTTCACTTACGTATAACCTCGCTAATCCAAATAGTTAAATGTGTTCTAAGTGGGAAAAACATCTAACAACCTTTGGCTGCTCAACTCGATTAAGATTTCATTGCTGCATTTAAATTATTGAAGATATATCGGCTGCATTTCTTAAGGCATCTCATCTCTTTATATTCATCTGATAACTATTCAATTCATTATATTAACAAATTTAGAATATATAAACATTGAAACATTTGTCCAATCCATTCTTCGTCATTATTGAAATTTCTTGCATTTTTTGGTATTAAGTTTCATTTTCTTACTCTGTACACATTCGTATAGTAATGTCTATTACATTCCATTTCATTCCCGAACTTCCATGCACATTCACTAAATTTCACACACTTATTTTGCATTCCATTCCACTCTGTTCCCTAAAGCAGTACTCTCTGCATATGGCCTTTCAAATGCTTTCTCTCTTCGATCACCTTTCTTTACATTCTATCATATAACACTTCTCACACACGTACTTACTTCATCCGTTCCATTCCATTCCATTTCATACCTTTCTCCATTCAGTGTGACTCACTCTGCAAAGCGGAAGTAAACATTTCTCAGCGCTGTAAAGCAAAATCGTGTTCGATTGACTTTATCAAAGTTAGCAATCAAAACTCGATTCATTGATTCAACGAGGCGCACTGGAATTTCTATTTTAATTGAAATCCATGCGTAATTTATGCAAATTTAATTAAACAACAATTAATTGAGCTGCCCTGCTGAGCCCAACAACAGCGACAACAATGACGATTTGTGCTATTCAAATGGTTTGTAAAATGCAACAACAAGCATTTAGCGTCCTATGCATATTTACACGATTTTTTCCCATAAATTAACAAATGCCAAATATTTGTTATTTTTATATACATATATATGTATATATTTTGTAAAAATTGCAAAAATAAATATAAATCAATGAGACGCGCTAGCGTTTATAAACGCGCACAGAAATCGCGTGCGGTTTTTGTTTTTAATTTATTGTCTACTTAAAATGTGCAAATTTGTTGTCTTCGCTGTGCTATGCTTAAGGAAAATTGTGTCTGTGTGTGCATACTTTGCATTCATTGTTGCCAATTAGCATAAAACGGCAGCTTACAACAACAACAACAATAGCAACAAAAGTAGTAGCAATAATAATGTGAAAACGCAAGGTGAACCAGGCGACTCGCAATTAAAAGATAAATGAAGATGCGCACTGGACAGGCGCCGGGCTATTGTTTGCACAGCAACTTACAGGCCATAAAGAATATGACATCATCACCTGGCGGTATCCAGCAGACAATTTGACCTTAACGGCCATTTGTCGTCGACCTTCGGCTCCCTTTATGGCTTTTTAATTATTACAAAGGCTGGCGAAAAACAAAAAGAAAAATCAATTCAAATGATACATGCTGCAGCATAGAAAACTCCAATCAATTGCATATACATATTTGTAGATTCTTATATGAAATATGCATTTCAAATGCAGCTGCTTATAAGGTGATTAAAGCCATAAATGCGAATCACACTGAACGACACGTGTTAAACATAAATTATAATTGTCTATGCTACTAAGCAATGCCTGACGAATGCTTTATGGACATGCATAATTTTGTATATATATATATATATATGCGAAACGAGAATCTAACCAGCATTATATAATATGCTAACTTGAACAACTTTTGCCATCATCACTAAAACTGTGAGCAGCAACTTAACATTGATTTTGATTAAATTTCTAGCATTGTTAGTTCAGTTGGCATTATTATTAATTGTTGACTGCCAAGCATTGGATTTAATTATTTGTAATAAATCAAACTTTTACTATAAATACAGACATGTAATTTTCGTTTGATTATTCGTTTTTATAGCCAAATGAAAAGCAAATGATTTCGATATATATATTTTGTGATTTTGGCCTACAGTTATTCATATGAAACTTAAAAGCTTTCAATATTTATGATAACTATGCCAATAAACATATATAACTATATTAAAATGTGTGAAAAGTATTTATAAGCAAATAAATTAGCTAAAGCTAATGCCCATAGATATATATAGTTTATGATCTAGCAGTTATCACAAATGAAAAAGAAGAAATTTATAAATATTTATATATATTTTATTATCATGAATACAAAAGAAGAAACAATAAACGCTTATCTTTTGTTTATAAATACTTTGAAAACATTTTATTTTAGATATAATTATTTATTACATAGAAAAGCATTTCCCAGTCCATCAACTGAAGTTTAGACAAAATCATATTCATAACGTATATATAAAGGAATAACTATTATCTGCTACTCTGCTCTAGTAACTAACAAAGGCTGACCTGAAATGCGTGTTTTATGGACGACATTGCAAACAATACGAACTTTGAGTTGCGTTAAAAGGAAAAGCATTTTCTTTTCATCCTCAAGTTTGGCCTCAATTTGCAGGGTTTTCCTTTGGCCATGTTTTCGCTTGTCTTTCATTTTCGCTAAACAAACAAATTTCTGAAGCCACAGTTTGGCTTCGCTGCGCTTGATGATGATAATTTCTATTGTATTTTTAGGGTATTTGAGCGTCGTGTTTGCATAAACTATCTTCTCTGGCGGCGCATGCAAATCTTTTGTTTAATTTTTGCGCCAGTGCCAATAATGTTTAATGCTGATTTTAATGGCCGCCAGACTTGTGCATATTTATTTAGTTTTACATTGTTTTTGCGTATTTGTGCTTACTTATTTATTTATTTTATATTGTTTTTGTCAGCCTGCCTTACCGTCGGCGACCTTCAACTCAGCGTGCAGCACGATTTCGCCATCAATTCGAACTTGTTTCATCTTCACTTTGTTTCGTCTGTCTCATATCAATGTTCAATTAACAAGTGTGTGTAATTGAATTAAAGCCTTAAGCGGACTTGCTGCACTCCACGTTGAGCACGTTGCAAGGTGTGTTAATTTCTGTATCTGCAACACCTTCCAGCACAGCCGAGCAGCACTTGAGAAAAACTAATGAGAATACCAAAACCAAGCACACACATAAGCCATGCTTCTCCCTATACGTTGGCCAACTAATTCTCTTTGATTACAAAGTCCAGGCGTGTCCGCTTGACTGACTGACTGACTGACTGACTGAGTGAGTGAGTGACTGTCTAAAATAGACAATTTCCTTTTCGTATTAAATGCTATTTGTAATTCACTCACAGACCGAATGCCGTTTGACTATTTATTTGTTTTTAGCCTTTGCTCGGATCTGCTCTGCGGCGGCGGGCAGCATCCAATTACTGGAACACAGCCGTTGCCAGGAGCTGGGCACGGGTCCGTTTTGGGTCTCGGTCCATGGCCCGACACGTGGCTAGCATCTGTTACAAGTTTTTGGTTGGCATCGACGGCATCGATTCCCGGCGCTCTGTGTGAAGTTTGGCAACGCTTAGCAACGACGACGACGACGCACAGAGCCAGTGAAATGCATGCGAAGCGAGCGGCATACATACAAATTCCATTTATGAGATCTGCTTAAAACAAATCACATTCACATGCGAGCCTTTGTGATGAGAAAAACGAGGCATACATATGTATGTGTGTAGGTGGTGAAAGGTACAGGAAATGAATATACGCAAACGGCAAACGAGATTCAAATGCGTATGCTTGGGGTCAGGGTCGTGCAGTTGTGGCAAGTGCAAAATAATGGCACACAACTCATACATATTTCATGTATTTATGTGTGTAGATAACATGTACACACACATATATATACATACATGTATATACACAGTCAGCTTACAGCCTCGCACTCGACTCGCTTGCAGCGACGGGCGAGCCTCGCGCATGAGGGTTGACCCAAGTGCCAACCCCAGAGCATCAGCATTGTGACATTTAAGAGGCTCTCGAGAGCTCCAGCAGCAGTCGCCGCGGGGGCATGCAAAAGTGTTGAGCTAAAAACAAAACACGCACAGAGCGACCAAACCCAACCCCAACCCCAACCCCTACAGCGCAGACCCATGCCAACGCCCACCCTGTTTATGCTATTTTCACAGCAACCCTCGCGGTGTGCCAGCCGAGTGGAGAAGGTGGGAGGGAGTCTACGCTCAGTGTGCAGCCTCTCAGGAGCTCTATTTCCACTGTGTGTGTGTGTGTGTGTGTGTGTGTGGCGTGAGTGTTGCATACTTTGTGGCGTTGCTGGCTGCTTAAAATAATTAAAAATCAATATTTAAACGACGCCTACACTCAGCTAGAGCAAGCCTTTAAAATGGCTTCATTAAAAGCCGGAAATATTCTGTACATAAAAATATGTTTTTTTTTCTTTAATTAAAAATAAATATATTAAATATAATACAGAAAAATGAATTCTAATCCTAATCTTGCTTCTTGCTTGGGCACAAATTATAAATGTTATTTGCTTTTATTACCAAGTCTTATTCATGTTTGCCTAAACATTCTCTTTATCTGTATCTTTGCTTTTGCCCGCTGCATAATTTGTTAAGGAATTTAATTATTTCTGCTGTTATCAATTATTTACAACATTCTACAATTTCACAATTTGCATAAAATTTCGCTTCAAATTGAAATTAGAATTTTACTGCGCCCACGTCCAGCAACAAGCTCCATTCGCCTTGGGCCACAAATATTGGCTCACAATTTTATTTTGATTGCATGGAAAAAGTTTTCACTTTGAGCTTCTCCTCAATGCTTTTTTTATGACATTTTATTGACAGCTTAAAACGCGATTGCTGTTGCCAAACAATCAAAAAGTTTCAAATATTAAATAATAGCCTACACGTATTTGGATATCCCATAGAATATCAATTTCGATTCAGCTTTAAAAGTTGCTCGAATCGAAATTTTACGGAAAAAATGAGAGCATGAGAGCAGAAATTTCATTAAACAAAATTCCAAAAAAAGAAAATACGACGCATGCTGTGCAATGATTGCCAAGAGTCTCGGCCATAAATATATAGTATGTCGATTATATATATGGTTATAAATATTGCCGATCAATGCTCTGGCAGCAGTCAATGAAAGGTAAACACCAGCGGGCCCCATAAAGCATGCGAGCTGCGAATAAATCACAAAGCCACAAGCAAAAACAAAAGCAAAAGCAACAACAAATGAGATATCGAAAATTATAGTATATGAAATTGAATATGAACAAATCAAAATGCGCAAAATGTGTTTTAATGCGAAGTGAATTGATTTATAAGTCAAGCTGTGAATTCGAGATTAATTTTTCTGATATAAATTTGATAACATTAAAAAGCAGTGTCGAAGTTTGTTTCATATAAATATTTCTACATATTCATCATTCATTAAAAAACAATAATAAGTATAATAATAAAGTAAATGCAAAGCAATAAAAATCAATATTAGAATTAGTATGCATTAATGCTAATTTTTCATGCGACTTTTAAGTTCATTGGCCAAATATAAAGTTAAAAAATAAGAGATAAATAAATTCTTAATCAGAAATTAATGTTTTAGTAAAATTATGAAGATGCCGTTTAGAGAAAATTAAATTGAGAAAACTTTGTAATAAACTTTTTTCCACTTTTTGAATTAAGTAAAAATCTAAATCAGAAATTAATATCTTAATAAAATTATAAAAATTTTGTTTAAAGAACACTAATTTAAAAATTTTGTTTTATGCTTTTATGCTAAAACTCAAGACTAAATTTGATAAAACTTATTTTCCACGAATCTATCGTATTCAAACGTATTCAAACAAGATTTGCTTGAAAAATAGTTAAATTATATATTAGAGCGTGGTTAGGTTTACTAATGAACTTAAGGCTAATAAATTAATATTAAAAAATCGTGAATTTAATCGTTGATTCTATACATTAGTTCATTTTTGCAGCTGATATTAAAATCCTATATCTAATATTTAAATAGATTTAACAAATTGATTGCGTTCAGTTTGATGTTTGCTCAAATATACATAATTTATTAGTTTACTTAAAAACAAAGCCATTATACCATGATTTCCCATTTTCACTTATTTCATTTCACATTTTCACCCTGATTTCCCATTTTTAGGGTATGAAAATAAAAAATAATAATTATGTCTTCAAGATGTTGTTTCGTATTGCTTTTATTTAGAAACCCGAAATATTTACAATGAATCTTCTATCTTCTATCTTCTTATACCTCCATAACTCATCAGCTGTTGACAAATAGCATAAAATATAAATGAATATAATAACTTATCTTCCATACTTATCACATCTAAATTCATCTTCGAGTATATTAAACAGTTTGATTCTCATATTTCTGAACAAGTTGAGTAATTCATTTTAATGATCCATCACATTCTACTTATTCCGATATTCATAAAGACATATATATTTATTGAATATTTGAATAAAAGATATACATTTTTGGACACATCTGTCAATATATGAAAATCAGATACATATATCTCGCCCATTTAGGGATTTGCTCTTGTCCTCTCGGGCTTTTGGTCACGTATATTCGCTCGTTTCTTGTGGCTAACCAAATGTTAATTAATGCATGTCCCAACGTTGAAATCCACATGTGACGCTGTCATCCCGGTTGGCTTTGCCGTATCCGTGCAGTTCATTAAAAGCTCGTCAAATGCGGCGACAGTTTTTATTCAACTCCAACTCATTAGAGATATATATTGGCCCAGTCCGCCCACTGTCAGGTGTAATAAACATAACTGTGTATATGAACATATGAAAATGCTGCAACTTTGGCGATAACTGTCAGTCGCGCAGCTGTTTTTGAATGTTGTACTTGCGGGCTGTGGGCTGTGGGCTATGAGCTGCCGGCTGTTGAGCCAATGGCAATTAGGTTTCTGATAAGATAAGCGCCCAGAAGCCGTTGCCTAAACCAATTAGAGTCGAGCGGGTGGCATGGGTGGAGCAACCCCTTTTTTTTTTATCGCGCGTGGCAAAATGAAATGGCGGCAGCTGTCACACACCCACACATTTGACTGTCATGTATATCTATATGTATATATGTGTGTGTGCTTCAATCAGAAAAGTTATATTTTGTTTTGGCTTTTGTATCGCCGCAGTTTGGTAACTTTTTGTGTTAGAACCAAACATTTTGTTACCTATCTTGATGTATGTTACTGTCACTTGCCTGCCAAACTTATGCTCTCTCTCTCTGTGTGTGTGTGTGTGTGTGCGTGTGTGTGTGTCGTTGTCTATGAGGGTTTTGCTTTGTTTGGCTTTTGCCTTTTTATTGGCTGCCAATCAAAGCAAAAACGGAGCCAAGGTGTGGGCAGCGCACATGCATGACAGGGCATAATGTATCTAAAAGATACAAACACATAAGACAACTTAATTGGGCAGCTGCAGCCGTGCAAGTGTAATCAATAGACTATCATGCTCGAAGCCCAAAAATTCCAGTTGAGCCCAAAAAGTTCTGCCGCAAAAATTCACTTTGAATTGAATTTTTTGATATTGTCCGAATGTGCACATAAATTTATATTAGCTCGACTCCAACTACGCTCTGCCTCGTCTCGAAATTTGTATGTGTATTGCCTCGGGGCCATTGCCGTTTGCAAAAACAAAAAGTCCAAGCAATCGTTGTGCGTCATGTGGGCAAACAATTTGTGGCACACTCAACTCATATGGATAACCGCACCCTGTGCCACTTGCTCCATGCACCAGCCTGCCTGGCTGGTCTACTCATATTTATTTTTTAAATACCGAAAAACTGTTGTTAATTATGCAACTTGGTTGGCCGCCTTTACTCGGTTTTGCTTGGCAGCCATGAATAAAGTATTAATTAAGGACTGGGCGTTGAGCGACAGTCGAGCAGATTTGACAGGCGTGGCTGTTGGGGATAAGCGATAACGCTTTCGCCTGGAAATTTATTAAACGTCACAGAATCTAAAGCCACACAGAACCCCAGCGGGCGTCGATGATAAAAGACCGAAAAATGTTATATGTCAATTTGAAGGGACGACATGGGCAACGAACATTAATTAATTCGAAACTTGCTAAAGCCAAGGCCCGCATTCCTTCCCTCTAATGTAACAGACATTGAAAATGCAAAATACAGGCCAAGAGAGAGATAGAGTGGGAGAGGGGAGAGAATTTTACAGCATAATTTAAATATCAAAGGCAAAGACATTTGCTCTTAGCCTGGACTTGGCTAAGAGTAAAGCTGCCTGCAGGGCAACAGCTGCTGTTCGCATAGGCATAAACACTGCATGGAATTGCACTTGAAATGCATTTCCCAGCACCAAACTGTCACTTGCACTGCCAGAGACTGAGAGAACCAGAAATTTCCATCACACACACACACAGAAAATATTTTGGCATAATTTATGTGATATGCACAACACATCATTTTGCAATTTGGCAGCTGTTCATTGGGGTATATCTGTTGGCATTTCCCTGTTGAGACTTTGTCTCTGATGTGTCATCATAATAATATAATTTAAGAATAGCAAACAGCTTGAAAAACTTGTGCAGGCTGTCTATATGCAGTAGATCTATGAAGTTGCCACAAAGTTATGTTGCGATTAGGCAAGTGACGAGAGAAGTGTTAAAATCGATGAATTAAAGGCACTCATACTCCTGTATGGCAAAGATGCTTAAATTGAAGACTAAATAGTCATCTCATTTAAATGAAATATCGCAAAATCACTCTCAACTTATCTTTACCATCTACAGATTTTCGTTTTCGTATACAAATTTCCTTAAATTCCATTATAATTGTAATCGCAAATTATTAAAGAATTAAAAATTTGTTCAGTTCAGTTCAGTTGAGTTCAGTTCATTAGGTTAATTAAAATAATAACTGTGGGCTTCCTGCTGTCAAAGAAACCCATCATTAACAAATATCTAACCGCAACGCAAAAGATATAGATCGAAGTTCACGAAGACCCACCGCAAGGGAAATAGCAACAAAAACAACAAGAACAACTAATTAGAGACTACAAACGTATTTAGTTACACTCGCTAAACGCTTTGATTATTAATTATCAATTTATTCCTTTTCGTGCATATTTCGTTTCAATTTGTATTTGGTCAATCATCAAAGATTCGATTTCGGTCTAACACAAAAGCAAACAAAATAATTAATCAGCGAAATAATTTGAAGACCCAAATTGGTTGCTGGCTCCAGGGGGAGAGGTTGACTATGAGATGCGCTGTATTTGATTTCGAGCTACACTGAGGGAAAACTAAACTAACTGAAATTTGACTAAGATTCCTTTCTCTACATATTTTTAAATGTATAATAATTCTCATGTTTGACTTGACAATTTCTTTTGCCTCAAACATTTTAAAATATTCTCTGAAGCAAGTAAAGCTCAGGTGAAGCTCTGTTTGATGTACTCTTAACTGATATGCCCTTTCACAGATGCAGAGCATTTGAATGAATGGCAGACATGCTTCGGTTTTTAAAAGGCCTGTCGAAAAATCAGAATCAAGCAGATTCTACAGCGTAGAATTTATACGCTGTCTGTGAATTATTTTGCACGCTTCAAGCGATTTGTCCTTGAGTCGAGGCCGAGTCGAGGCTGAAGTCATCGCCATCGCCATCGTCATTGGAGTCATCGGCCAACAAACACTTGAGCCTCAAAGCCAGCGTCGTGGCTTACATAAACCCATTGGTGGTGGTGGTGGTGGTGGTGTTGGTGGTGCTGGCGGTGCTGACGGTGGCGGCGGCGCGTCTGTTGGGCTGCGGTCTTGTTGGCTCGCAGCTAACCAGTCCGTGAGTTGTCAGTAGAGGGGCGTGGCGCGAGGCGAGTGGCAAGCAGTGCTATGTTGTTTGTGTCTGAACTGATTATGACACCGAATGCCACGAGGCACTCGTCACTCGTCACAGACCGGCGCGCATTAGAAGAACCGGAATAACCAGTGGAAAAGCGCACGCTGCAATTGGCGAGTGCAATAAACCCGGTCAACGGCAGTGAAAGTGGTTTACCCCAGCCGCCAGCCAGTTGACCAACTGTATGCAGAGCAGAGCGCAAAATTTGCTGTGCAAACAACGAACACATCTCTGGATTAATGCGTTGCCATGTCGTCGCCATCCATGGCATGCGCCACTCTATATGGAGGACGATATTGGGCTGCTGGCTAATATGGCAGCCAGCGCGAGCATAAATAGCAATTTCCGCTTTGCGGACAGCCGTAAAAGAAATAAGAAATATGAATATGCTTATGAAAGGGCAGCCCAAGATGCAGGTGGGCAGGGACAGCAATGACAGCACCGAATGTACATATGAAATGAAGAAAAGTTGTCGCTTGCTTGAATATGCACGCGCGAGTGGCCATAATTTATTCAATCAGCGCCACAGCAGAAACGAAAATAAATAAGCAACAACGGCAGCAACACCTAAATTGTCTAATGATGCCATCACTTGAGGTGGACGTGGACGCTGAATCTAATAAAAAAAAAAAAAATAAATAAATAAATGAAAAAAAAAAAAAAACAATAACAAAAAAGTGGGTGGGGAGGCACAGGAAGCGGGCACGGCAGGAAGCGACACTTGACAGCTATGAAATATGGAATTAAATAAAACGTTGCCAGATATGAGCAGGCAGCAGCGTCTAGTGGGGCACGTGCAACAATAGACAGCCTGCATGTTGAGTGGCTGCCACACAGACGAAAGTGCCACTAGATACATTGAAAGCCACTTATAGATACGACAATTGCAGACGCGTCAGGGAAGGTGAGCGAGAGAGAGAGAGAGAGAGAGAGGGAGGGAGAGAGAGAGTGGGATGCTTATATAAGGATCTTAATGCGCAGCTGCTGCTTATCTCATTTGTTTGCAGCCCAATTGTCGGCATTTCAGCAGCCATCAAAAAATTGTGCACATGGCTAATTGCAAATGTAGCGCTGCGCCTTTTGGCACCTGATGGGGCATACAACACTTCAACCGCAACAAGGAAAATTATAAAAATAGCCAAAACTCAAACTAATTTGTAATGACAGACATCGAGAATGGGAGATGGGCGGACGGACGGACGGACGGACGGACGGACGGACGGATAGATACAAAAGAGCACAAGGCAACTGCGGTTAAAGCGATCGTTTGATCATTATCATCGTGTTGATGATGATGATGATAATGACGCTCGACCAATACCAGCCGAATGTTGTAGCTTTCAATGACATATGTTTCTGTATCTAACTTGAGTTATTCATAGATTCTGTTTCCTTATGTGAATTTCTGCTCTTAGAACTGAACAATGAACAAGTCGTAATTGCGTGGAACAGTGAAACAGCGAGCACTTAGAAAAGGAAATTTGATAGTATTTCGTTTGGCTAAATGAGTTTTGTTCAATTACATGCAAGGCAGCTGTACAAAATATGCAATTAACTAAAAATGTTCAAAACAAATTAAAAACTCGTGTCAGTTAAAAAAAAAACAAGAAAAAAACAGAAAAAAGAATGAAGGAGAACTATAAATAAACATCTAAATAAATCTGTGTTAACTATAACAAATACAAATTATATAAATAAATTATAAAAAAATACTTGTGTCTTAAAAAAAAAAATAAATAAATAAAAAGAAAAATAAATAAAATATATCAAAATAAATAAAACAAGTAAGAAGGCTCTAGTCGAGACTGCTCGACTACGAGATCCCCTGAACCCTGCCAAAAAGTGATACTCTTCTGCTTTACGCACTTAGAGGCGCGCGCTCTGCTAACTGCGCAGTTGCTGCCGTGGCTTGGGGTGGGTTGGGCTGAACTTTGGACGCTAATAACTCCATTTCTAGATGGACGATCTTCATGAAATTTTTAGAATAGATTAAGAGTATATAAATCTATCTATTTGCCAAATTGCAAGTCTCTAGTATTTGAAATGCGTTTTTTTCAAATTGGGGGCGGAGGGGGCGTGGCATCCAAAATCTGAAAACTACAAAATCTGCGTATCCATAATATCTATCTAAATTTATAAAGTTGAAGTCTCTAGCTAAAACGGTGTAGAAGTTATACCCAAAAAACCTAAAAAACGGAAACGAATTTTCGATTTTTTATCGATAATTTGGAAATGGGAGTTATCGAAAAAACAAAATAAACTCGTATTGCGTAGGTAACATACGAGTGTTCATGTGAAATTTCAGCTCTCTAGCTTTTGTAGTTTCCGAAATCTCGACGTTCATACGGACGGACGGACGGACGGACGGACGGACGGACAGACGGACAGGGCTAGATCAACTTATTTTTTTATGCTGATCAAGAATATATATACTTTATGGGGTCTGCGACGTCTCCTTCTGCCTGTTACATACATTTTCACAAAACCATTATACCCTGAATTCCCATTTTCAATGGGTTCAGGGTATAAAAAACAGTAGAATAAAATGAAATAAAAAAGTAGAATAAAATAAATAAAAAAGTAGAATAAATAAAATAAATAAAAAAAATATATAAATAAATAAAATAATAAAATAAAAGTAATAGATAAATAAAATAAAATAAATAAATATATGAATAAATAAATATACAAAAAATCAATAAGAAGAACATGAAGAAGGTAACAGAAATATAAAAAAAAATCGGAGTAAATTATATCAAATAATATAATATAATAATAATTTGTTCACACATATTTATTGTTTCTATAATATATACTTATAAGTATAAAGTATTTCAAAGAATACCTTTACAACTTCAAACTATATTTTCACATAATGTATATTCTTCTTACAGTGACATAAGCCATGTTCTTAATCATTATGTAGACTTTGGGAACTTTAGTTGTTAGCGCTTATAGCACGCATGGCTTATGAGAGCTTTGTTACCTTAAGCTCTCCGTCGCAGCGTGTCCAGCTGACAAGCAGCTTGATCAAGACATGCCCACATCATTAAGAGCATATCCCAGGCCACATGAGAGCCACAGCACACGGTCGTTGCTCCGTTGTCAGAAAACTTATGTGCACGCATTTTTTTGTTCGACTATTCTGAAGCAACAAACAAAAATCACTAAAAATCACCATTCGAAAGATCTTTCGTACATTTTTCCTGCTCAGCTCGTTGGCTTGTCGCTAATTCAAAATCATCAATCAAAGCCAAGCACCACAGCACCAAACGGGCGAGGCATAGCCGACGCAACGAGATTCATCGAGCAGCCGTTGAGTCATTGAGTCGGTCGCTTCGGGAGTTCGCACTGTGCTCCCGCAAGACAAATGCACTGTCGCCTAGCCTCTGAGCTGTGGGCGTGTCTGGCTGGGCGCTCGAATCAGCAACAATAACAGCAGCAGCAGCAGCAGCAGAAGCAGCAAAGTTTTCAACTCTTTTGTCTGATGACAAAAGTTTTTGTAGGCGCAGCTTTTGCGACTTTGACAATGAATTTAGCCTTAAGGCGAAAAGGAGAAATACAAAAAGCCAAATCCTGTTTTGTTCGAAGGAATGGAAAACTGGTTTTCTGTTGTGGGAGTGACGCCGCAGCGCAGCAACTCGTCGACGTCATCAACGCGACTTTTGTGGCACACAAAAAAAAGGGAAACAAACTCGAAAAAAAAAGTAATAGCAAACGACAATGGAAACAACTTGACTGCACGCTGACAAGACTAGATTGATGGCCATCTAGAGCAGCGTCATGTGTTGAATTCAAGCTCTAGGAGAATGATTGTCGCATTGTGGGCAAGGATTTGTTGTTTGATGATGCCATTGAGTGAGTAGAAGCTGCTAATTCTAGGCAGGTAGTAGATGCATCTGTCTGTCAGTCAGTCTTATTGAAGAAATGCTAGAGAAACAATTACTTTATGAATGCGATATATATTGTATTTCATTATTACATCAAATTAATATTTAAAATTCCTTTTCATTTTATTTTATATACAAATATCCCTTCTTAAACATATAGTTTTCGCTCTCTTTAAAAACGGAATTCATCATAATTTGTTTTCTATGCTAATTGTGGATGGTTTTATATGTTTTTATATGCCTGGTTTCTAGTTTTAAGTATTTGAGGCTAATTACTTGGCAGCAAGTCGCTTTTACAGCTCAGACTTAAGCGTCTTTAGGTTACTTTCCCAAGTGGAAAAAGTATATATACGCGTATATATTCTCATAAGCCACACTTCTCAAAAATATTCTCACTAATTCTTGTTTTCTCTCTCTCTCGTTTTTTTCATTACAGGTAAGTTCAACAGCTCTCAGCGAGTTGGCACATTAAACCCAGCGGGTCCCAAAAGTAATTTCCTCGCATTCCCCCTGTCCAATGGAAGTGACTGACCCAAAGCCGCTTTAATTAGCCAAAAATCTTTACGCCCCTCGCTAAACTCTGACTGGGAGCCATAAATCTGTCAGGTAAACAGCTAAACAACAGGTGAACTCAAAGCCAAAGTCTCAGCTGCAAGTTAATTGAATTAATGACAACAGCAAAGATGAAAGAGGCCTAGAGAGAAATGGACAGCCAGCAAACTTTACGATGTATTTACAATATTTATTTCCACAAAAATCTTTGTGCTGCAAATTTTGCTACCTGTGAAATAAATTAAAAACAAGAGGAAAGAGCCGAGCAAAAAAAAAAAAAAAAAAAAAAAAAAAAAAAAAAAAAAAAAAAACAATCTACAACAGCTGCTGCGCAGATTTCCAGCAATGATAAGTGGACAGAAAGAGAGAGGCAGTGATTGCTGATATAGAGAAGGAGAGTGAAGAGAGGGTGTGGAAAGGCGAGCGGTAGGCGGTTTGAAGAGGCTCAAACAGAGCCCCAGCTAGGGACAGAGGGAGGCTGCGGCAGAGCGGCAGACATTTCCATGCTTAACAAGATAAAAATCTCCACGGATTATTTCATACACTTTTGCCTGGGCAAAACATTTTTATAACTTTTCTCAGCTTTTGTAGCTTTTTCATTGCTGTTGCTGTTATTGTTTTTGTTGTTGCTGTTGCCGGAGCCCCGCCCAGTTCAACGCCCAGCTTAGCACTCTCAAGGCGCTCTGCGGTTGCCTCTGTTTCACTTTTGGTCAAATGTGTTTTTGTTGTAGCTTTTTCATTTTGTTTTCTTAGTCAAAAGTTTGTTCTGTGTAAATTATTCGCAGCGTTTTTGTGGAAAAACAACTCGCAAACGCAGGTCGAAAGCGGGCGGGAGCGCTTACATGTGACATGTTTTGGCAGTTTTTCGTTTTCGTTTTCGCTTTTGTTTTATTTTTATTTTGGTTTAACAAAGATTAGAACGTCGTACAAGTTGTGACTTTGCTGAGGCAAGAGATTGCCCAACGATGCCACAAAGTTTTGCACTTCGACTAGCAAGTTGTCTAGAAGAAGCTTCTAAGCGCCGCTTGTCAACAGCAATTCTGTTTAAATTTTGAATTTTAATGCCAGCACATGCACACACTCACACATTCACTCACTCGCACTCACAATCACACTCACACTCACATACATATAACGCGCTCTTCAGACTAAGCTCTGCATCCACAAGATGTCCAATAAAATGTAATGAAAATAATGCAAATGACATGCTCGTACACATAAAAGATATATGGCATGTTGAGCTGATGACGATGATGACGATGATGATGCTGATGATGATAATGCTGACGCTGATGGTGATGATGATGCTGTTGACTGTCTGTCATATTGCATGAAATCTCTGCGCACAGATCTACCCCAGTTGTTGGCCCATTGTGGACCTTCTGCTCAATCGTTATCTGGGCGCTTTTTATGCCTCTCGAAGCGTGCAAAAGTTGTCATTGTAACTGCATAAAAATGAAATGCAGTACAAATACCCGCAAAATACTCAAACCAAACAGCAGCCAAACAACAGAAAGCATATACAAATAATTTGAAATGAACAGCCAACGATGGTGCAGGGCGCGGGGGGAGGTTAGCATGGAGGCGACGTGCCATTGCTGCCACAGAAATTTAAACTATTGAATGCCAAACAAAACGTGGCAGCTCGCAATCGACAAGACATAGAGACTGGTGAGGGTTGAATAAGAGATGGAGCTATAGAAAGAGGAGAGTGAGAGAGGCAGAGAGATAGATAGAGAGAGAGAGAGCATGCGAGATGCATGGCGTATACTTAACCAAAATATTTACCCGCGTAAAATTGTGGAATGTGTGAGTGTGTGTGTGTGTGATCTGCTGTATGCATTGCAGATTAAATGGCTTTCATGTTTATTTCTTAAAAAGTTGTTGCCTGTATGCATTTTATTTTATAGTTATTTTTTACGCTTTATTTCAAGTTTGTCGCTTATGAATGGAAATGCAAGTGCTGCATACAACAATTTGCGAGATAAAGTTCCGATATAAGAATGCAGTCAAGTGTGAGTTGATAGAGAATAAAGTAAAAGGAAACGAAGCTGAAACGAAAAGCAACATATATACATATGTATATGTGTGCGAGTGTGTGTGCGTGTGTGTGAGTGCGTGTGTGTGTGCTGCAAATGAAGTCAGAAAAAGTTTTTGACTTTATCATATATCAATACCTAGCAAAGAAAAATAATCAATATTGGCTAAAGCAAATGTGAGTGTTTGGAAAACTTATGGGGGAAAATCTGAAAAAAGCATTAGACTAGATTAATGTTTTGTATATCATATGTGGCATGTGCAATTAGACTAACTACTTGCATATCAATTGAGTGAAAAACTTGTAGTACTCTTTCACTTGATATGTATCCCATGCACAGATAATAGCTATGGAGTATTTTAGTACAGATTATGGAGTTTAAAGAAAAAAAGTAAAAGTGCTCTTGTCCGGACTATCAATCTGAAAGATAACCTGAATCATATTCTATTCATTGAACGCTTTGTTTCAAAATAGAGTACAAACAATGCATTGTTTAATAATATTTGTTCTTTATCTACTTTCTTAAAAACAATTGTTGATCAAAAAATTCTTATTTGAGGGATAGTGTTGAATTTATGTCTTTAATGCCAAATATTGAAATCTCTCTATATTATATATACAAACCTGCATGGTAAATCTGTCTCCAGCTTCCAGCTTTGAAGCTATGTTAATAATAATTGCAATCCTCTCTATTTTCGGGTTCACCCGATTATTGCCTTAATAAGGAGAGACAGATGGACATGGCTAGATCGAGTCAGATCCTCGTGCTGGTCAAGAAGTTGTATACTTTGAGGAGGCATGTTCTTCTGCCTGTTACATTTACGGAATATTAATATTCCTGTTTCAATGGGTTCAGGGTATAGAGTCACATATCGATTGGGACTGAGGGTATCTTAAAGATAGAGAGGTCTCTTACTTATTTTAATTCGTAATCAAAAATCGTGCTGCTAAAAAGCAATTTGTATATAACTTTTAAAATCGGTCTCGCACATAGAGACCCTATCATTACCGAAATCAAAGAAACCAACAACAAGGTTATTTCAAAAAGTAAACTAGGGCAGCTCGAGCCTCTGCCATAGAGAATGCAAAGAGTTGAGGGTCACAGGAAAAGTGGAATTTCAGTGAACATATAATTTGCTTATTCATGAGATTGATTTATATCAACTCGTTTGATTCAATTGGCCCTCAGTACATAATTGGTTCAATTTCTCTCTCTTTCCCTTATCTTTCATTGAAATATTCGCAATATATATATATATAGGTCTATAAATTTATAAGCGGACACTTTCTGAGAGACAACCGCACATCTTGTGTTTGCCATCTGCTTTCAGTGTGCCGCACATTAATCACTTCCTAATCATTTGTTATCTATTTTTAGGCCAGAAGACCTTGAGCATGGCAATTAGAAGCCATCGATCAATGTAAATGTAAATTCTTACTTATGCGACGACCTTCCTCTGATTGTCCTCTGCTCAATGAGCCAAAACTGATAAATGCGAAATATTGTGTTTTATTTTGGTTCGTTTGGCTGTGGCTGTCGTCAGTCGTCTGCTTGCAGAAATTAGGTTTGGCTGCTCGGCATTTTAATGTAATTAAATCAAAACGTAAGAAAGTCAACTGGCAAATGCAATGAAACTGGCCACAGTGCTTGCCAATAGTTTTTGCACCGGCTAGACAAATACTAGATAAGTACTAAGATAATCCGCTGCGGTCAGCAGCCACAAGATAAATTGTTCTTGGCCAAGTCGCAGCCACTTTGCGCTGAGCTCTCTCATGCTCGTATTAATTGACAGCTGGCTCAAATTGCGCTGCCGAAGTGAAGCGTCTTCATCGGCGAGGAATATAGAACAGGATGTGAATGTTAAGCAAACGTCTTTGGCGCCCCTGGGCAATGGGATAACAATCCACTTTGGCATAATTTTGGATCAAAAATTGTGCGCATAATCAAGTGAGCTATTAAAAAGCTTATCGCAGACACAGACGCTCGTCAGCTCGCGGCACGATGTCCTAGACCCTTGGAAAACTTATTGATTAAACTCGCAGCAAAGTTTTCATGCAAAAGCCTGCTGCTAGAAGGGCGGGGCGGAGCGGGCAAGAGTGGCACTAAAATGCGACCCGACACGCGAGCCAGCAATTTTGTAGTTTAGTTTTAGCACCCAAGGCGGAGTTGTGTGTGTGTGTGTGCGTGTGTGTGCCAAAGGGGCGTCGAAGTGGGGCGTGTGTGCTAATAAGCCAAGTCATTGATTGTTGTTGTTGTTGCGATTGCTGTGACGACAAATTGCTTGGGCCGCATTGTTGTTGTTGCTGCTGTCGTTATTGTTGTTTTTGTTTATGATTGCCTAATAGCAAATGTAAACAATTTAGAAATTTAACGCTGCATTTTTATGGCAAAATACTCACAATTCTTTGTGTAGTCTTCGCTGCTGTCCATAATGAAGCAATTAAATAAATTAGTCAAATTGCTTTTAATGTGAACAATGGACTATACATAAAAAAAAAGCGAGTAGAAAAAATAATCAAGCTCTGTCGGTATTTGGGTTTAAAATACCGGATTAATTGCTGGGCTCAATGAAAACGGAAATTGATCATACGCCGCGTTGCTGGCTGCGTAGCCGCATGAATGCCCGACATGAAATATATAAAAAAAAAAACGTTGATTACGCATACGCAGTGTGTGACAGCTCACCTTTTTGCCAGTGCAGCACATTGTTGCAACTTTAATGGATTCATGCACCATATTTTAATTAATTTTTTCGAACAATGCGCTACCGAAAAAATCATTTTGCCAGCGCATAGCGGCAAAAAAAATGCTCCTCTGTTGCTCGCGCAAGATTTAAGGTCGCCATCGTGTCTGACGCTGATTTAAAATGATTATGGGGAGAGCGCGGCCAAAAAGCGATGGCTGCACTTCAAACGAACAGAGCCAACCACAAAGCGGCCACGCCTCCAACATGTTAAGGCCCCTGGACATGGATGGCATTTTTATAGGCGAGTTTTTATATGCAAGGCTGATGGAAAATGAATACAAAAGGGCATGATGAATTTGTGATGAAGTATGTAACAGGTCAAAGTAATATACGTGGATATAATACATGTATATATAGGAAAACTTAAAAGGTTTTGAGAACTGTATAATAACAATATTGTTTGAAGCATAAATTCCTTTAAAATATTTCTCTACGGTTCCTATAAATTTCACGGAATTTTTAAGGCTTATAGTTATCTACGAGGTAACTCAGAGTCGAGCAATCAAACTACTTTACTTGATTGCATTTTTCCTCTTGTTTTTCCAGCAACGCAGCTCGTTCGTAAAAATGTCGAGGGTAATTGTTAACAGGCGACCAACGCACGAAAACTGTGGCACTTGCCACAATTCTTGCAATTGTTGCAATTGTTGTTGTTGTTGTTGTTGTTGCAGTATTGCACATATGTAAATTTGAAATATATTTACTAGGCTAGGCGATAAATACACTTGAATGTAACATAAATCAACTTGACGCGTGGCACTAGACTGTGGCACGAATTTTGTGAATACAAAAATGTTGACTTTTCATTTTTGTTAATATCTCATTATTGAAGCCAAAATTGTGAGCGGCAAATTGAATTTGGTTTTGGCCACTAAACAAAGCTGTGGTTGGCAATAAATGAATTGGTGGATATGATGATTAATGTGGATTAATGAAATGTGACTATATATAGAAATTATTTATAATTTATTTATTTATATGCTAGCGTCAAATGATATATTCATAGACTTGAGTCATTAAAATTTCAATATTTTGCAGTTTTATATTCAATTAAATTCATTTTTTATTGTAAACATTAAATTCATCTAACTTAAAGTTATTAAAAAAATAGTCTTATAAAATTAAATATTTATCCCATTTAATTTTGTAATATAATATAATTATATTTATATCAAACTGAAAAAACGATTATTACATAGCTTAGCTAAAGCTGATGAGTGTTTGCCAGTCGATCATATTTCATTGGTTCTAACATAATTTTCAGCAACATTTTGTTGTACATAATCATTTTTGTTTATTTATAACTTAATTCGATTGCTTTAATAAACTGTAATTAAAATTGTGAAAACATAATTTAATTGCTATAATTAAAGTCTTACATTTCAGAGCATTTCATATAAATTGAGTTTTTTAGTGAAATTGAATATTTTAATGAGAATTGACATTTGCGTCCTTGCCGTGCTTCCACAATTTAAATAGCTTTTTTGTTTGTTTGTTTGTTTGGTTTTTAAATAAACATAATATGCTCTTAGCCATGTCTCGGCTTTATATTTTTAGACATTTATTCAATTTATTTTCTTTCTTTTCTGACTAATTCTTACCTTTGCTCTGCCATTCTGTCAATGCATGGCAAAAGAAAAGATTCCGAATTTAATACGTAATTCGAGCAGTTCGCCTGCTGACAGCCACAATTTGGTTAGCGACACATTCACCTATCATTTCGACAGACAATTCCTTTCAATTTGTCTGGCCAGACTCGAGTGTGCCGCTTCTGAATGCAATAACCCAGCAGAATGTTATATATTTTTTGGAATATATTTAAGTATACACACACACACACACGAGAGCACAAACTGTGTGAGCGTATATAATATATCGATATGAACTGTCAATAATGCAGTATGGGCTGAGCCAAATGCCAAAGACGGCAACGTTGCCGTCTCATGCTTAAACTCTTTGACAATTTCAGCGATAAAAATGTGTCAGAAAATATTCCAATTTCCATCCAGCTACCGAGCATTAGAGGGGTTCGCCGGGGAGGCTGGGGCGTGTCTCGTACAGCTTACAGTTTTCAATTTTCAAAATATTCTTTGGCAGTGCGCCAGTCAACTGATTTACGACAACAAAGGCGCAGGTCTCAGGCTGACTCAATGGGGCTCTGATGTACCAATTGATGGATGCTCTGACATGGCGCTGACGTAGAGCGGGAGCAGCTGATGCTCAGTACCAAAAAAAAAAAATAAAAATAAAAAAAAAATAGAGAAGCGGAAATGCCCGATTCAATTATTTATCTAGCTCTCTAGAACAACAAAAAATTATTTGGCTTTTGTTATGCAACTAAATACTTGCGCCCCGTCCTGGCCACCAATGGCCAATGGCATTGTTAGGGCTTTTGTTGTTTTTGGCATTAGCTAACTTTCTGCTCACTTCTGCACCCGACTGACTGCCCTACGATAGCTGGACAATTGCAATTGTTGCTTCTCTAAAGGCAGCTCACTTTGCCTCCCTGCTACCCCGTTCTCTCTCACTCTCTCTCTCTCTCTGTCTCTGCTTACACAAATGTTTGCATGCCAATCTGAAGCGCAGGTTGGCATCCCTGTCGCAGACCTCATATGGTCATGCTTGCTTTGGGTTGTGTCATTTAAGTGCCTCATAAAAGTGTCAACTTGTTGTTGCCTCTATGGCACTCGTACTGTCATGCCCCTGTCACCCCCTGGCCACTGCCGCTGCCCATGGCTTGGCGCTCTTCAACACTGCTGGCACTTTATGCATTCATTCGCCGGCCTTTGTGTGTATCCTCAACTATACACATATAGATACATATATAATATATGTATGCATATATAGATTTATGTATATGTATGGCATATGGGGTCCCAGCTATTTGTCCCATTCTTTGTTTGTATGTATAAAAGGATTTCATTTCATTTCTTTCGTTCTGCTTCTTGCTTGTTGTTGTCGGCGTCGTTTGTTCGCTTTTCATACCTTTTGATAGTCACTCGTCTGTCTCCCTGTCTCGCTGTCTCTCTGCCTGACTGCCCATGCACTTAATACATATTTTTGTCACCCTTATCTGGCCAGGAACGTCCCCTGCCCCACGCTGACATTGTCTGGGCTCTGCCCAGTTGATGGTTCCAGTGGCGAAATGCAGAGCCTCAGGAGCTGTTATGATTGCCAGCTTGATAGGTTTCCAGCACATGTGAGTGAGTGTGTGGCTGGTTCTATACATGCTTGGTTATGAATAAGCTTAAATTGTTAGCAACTAGCCGGTAATTGGGTCCCACTTTTATCTAACTGAAGCCTTTGTCCCGACGATATCTTGCATAAACTTTGTATACTTTTTTATTCAGCTTAGATAATGATTTTATGTCTTGAATAAAACAGCTTATTCCTTTATCTGTTTCATGATGAGACCCAAAGTTTTGCTATTTATTGTGCCTTTTCCCTTAACTGCTCCCACTTACCCTTTTCAAAGTTCTGTTTTCCAATTTTAATTTACACATGAAAACCATTTGTCTTCGGTCTGTCGACGTGGCGCTTGGCTTACGCGACATTCTCATAATTTAGCCACTTGACCATAATTTAAAGCGGCGTCCTCCACTTCTCTCGCTTACTTTTAAGCAAAGTTAATAAAGCCCATGAGACAGAGTCTCTCCTACACCACTTTATTTCCTCTTTGTGTCACCCACACACACACTCACACACACACACACACATAAGCACATGTGACTGGCTGGGCTCTGGCAGACAGTACGTGACTTCCGGCCAAAACAAAACGGTTTCTCAACATTTTATGATAATTTATTTGATTATTTTCTTGTTAAAGTGCAAACTTTGTCATCTTTTTTTCTCTTTTCTCTTCTTTTTTTGTGAGTTGTTTTTCTTTTGTGTTTTGTTATATTTCGCACTCAATTTTCTTTTCGCTGTAGTTTCGTTAGCTGGCAAAAGTTTATGTTTTATTTGGTGTAGCAGACGGAAACGGAAATGTTGCTCAGCAGCATATGCGACGGAGCGCAGTTGTCCTGACTCTGTAAGGGTATCTATGCATGTGTGCAGCCCTCTCTCTCTCTGTGTGTGTGCGTGTGTGTGTGGCGCCCATAAATTTATTGCATACTTTTTTGCACCATATGACACTTCAGCTTAGCGCCAGAGCAATTTGTATACACACATGCATATATATATATATATAAATATATATATCTGTGTTGCCTGCAAGTCCAAAAGTATTTGCCTGCCGCCATTCAATCAGGCTAGCAAAATCAAACGCCAAAAAAAGCAATACCAAACCCAAACCAACATTGGTTTGGCAAAGTTTTTTTTTTTTTTCTGTTACAATGGCTTGCAATACTTTTTTTTTGTAGTTTGGCATTTGGCAGGCTAGTCAAAGTTTGTTTGGCAGCGGCAATATCCCGGCTGTGGCTGCTGCTTCACCTTCGCTTTGCGTATTTGCCAGAGCACTTTGTGCAGGTGAAAGGTGAGGGCAAATGCTGCAATTGATTGAGCCCTGAAATCACAAGTGTGTGTGTGTGTGTGAATGTGTTTGCTTTATTCAAGTATGTGTGTGTGCTGGGCAAGCAATCAAAGTGAGTGGATATAGAATTGGCTTTGCCATTCATTTAATTAATTTCCATTATATATTACTATTATTTCACTCTTTTTTTTTGTTCGCTGGCAAAACTTTTTGAGTGCATTTCCGGGCACCAAAATGGCGCCCGAACTTCCTTCCGTCGCTGGCATTTTATTTTACGTTCATTTTTGCACGGTTCATAATTGGAATGCATAAATTTTTGTTTGCGCCCTTTCGAAAAAGTTGAAACGTCGCATTCGCATTCGTATTCGTATTCGGATTCCAACATCCAGCAACCAGCAGCATTCCATATTTACCATATTATAATAATATTTTCTGCTTGCCGCATTTGCATTTATCCCGATGCCAACTTCCCTCTTCCGGACCTTCTTTGGCATTGCCCACTTTATTGCGTTTGCTCGATTTGCGAGCACTGCGCAACACAAAACTGAATTAAATGCGCATTTTAGGCTAAACAATTGCCGTGAGAGCAACTGGAGAGCTGGGCAGAAGTGGGCAAAGTTTTTCTGCCTGCTGCTTGGCGGCTTCATCGTTTGATCAACGTTTGTTACAATTCGCGCCTTTGCAAACAAAATGATAAAAAAAAGAAGAAAGATAAATTTATATTCTCATTGCGGTTTTCGTCCGCATCCGACAGAGCGCTTCCTCGCCGTTGCTCACTCCCTCTCTCTTTCTGTCTGTCTTGTTGGCAGTTGTTGCCTCCATTTGTGAAATGCATAAAATACACATTTGGCGCAGTTCCTACTGCTGCCACAGTAGTCGTCTTGACTGTCTTTGTTTCCTTCGCTTGCCTCTCTCTCATTTTAATTCCAAAATTAAGGCATAAAAATGCAATAAAGAATATAAATCCAAACAGTAGCAGCAGCAGCAGCAGCAGCTGGGGGGCAGCTACTACTCGCTCCCTCGCTCCCTCTCACTCTCTCACTGGGGAGACTGTACTTTGTCGAAACATTTTGGGCCAATTGGGCGAGGTGGGCTGAGTCCTTGGCTGGCTTTCTTCACTAATTACTTGCTCTTTGCATAATTGCGCCTTTCATTAAACTCACTACAGCCAGCGCCAACAAAGTATTGTTCTTTAGCATTTTGTAAATCCGAGTGAAAGCAAACGTTTTATTCTTCGCTTCATGTATATGCAAATAATATGCAAATTCTTTGCCCATGAGTGCAAACGTGAATGGAAGTCCACATGACTTTGGTGGTTAGCAAAACTTTCCACATAGCCGCCAAAGGCAATCAAATGCAATGTCCTCTGGCTATGTACTATGTGGATTTTAATTGAATTCTAAGTGGATAACAATATTTTCTTCTTTGCTATTCTGCTTTCTGCTTTTCGTGGCTTGTTACAGTTGCTTTGTATGCTATGTGAGCAGCCATTTGACATTTGAAATCAATATATTAGTATTTACTTTATTGTACATTATTAAGAGAGTAATTCGTTTATAGAAATTCATTTAAAACATCTTTTTTTTGTGCAAAGTTATTCAACATTGCTTGAAATCTATTTTCTTTAAAGATAAATAATAATAAATGATAAAGACTTATTATTGAAGCACGTATTGCCTATCAAATATTCAGCAAAAAAAAATATATATAATAATAAATAATAATAATAATAAGTAAATAAATAAATAAAATAAATAAATGAAAAAAGTGTAAATAAAGGAAATTTTAATTTATTTCAGTTTTAGGCTTCAATTTCAATATTATAAATCAATTTCTATCTCAATAATTATTAAAAAATTTATTTTAATTTTCTACTATTATAAATTCCTTTTTCAAATATAATGTTGAACGATCTGGCTTAGAGCGATCTTAAGCAGATCTGTATATATAATTAATATTAATTTATATTCTTTTTTATTATTTGTTTAACATTTTCATATAATAATATGAATACAGATGAAATGACTAACAAATTCTATTTAAACAATTTTGTCGTAATTGCGTTCTAGTTTTCCAGTAGCTATATTATGAGGCTATATAGACTATAGTATCTATATAGTTGTAAAAATGTTTTCCGCTTGGTTTCTAATACTTCATGAGAGAGCTAGCTGTTGCTGAACTTCGACCCGGGTGTTGCTGAGAGCGAGAGCGAGAGCGAGATAACTTTTTATTTCATTCGAACATGTTCAGTCTGATTATGAGTGAGAAGGGGCTAGAAATTGTCATTTTGGAAAAGCAAAGTATGAAGTTGTAAAGAAATCAAATGAAATGGAAATGGAATAGACCAATTGCAATTTATTAATATTAGTAAATATATTACTATTAATAATTATTCTTATTAATTAATATAGCACTATAATTTAAGTTATTTCATAATTTTGAAACTCCTATGATACATTTTCTGATTCAATATGACATCTTAATTAGATTTATTAAATTTGTGTGCAAGCTTCACTTCGGATATGAATATTCAGCACCCGTTTCCACTGCGTAATAAAGTTGTTGGGAAGGATTTGCATCGCTCGGCAGCGTCGCTGTTGGCACGCAGAAATGACTCAATTTTCGCATACAATTTGCCTGTAACAATTGACACTGCAAAACAAGTGGTGGAAAAGTTTTCATTGAAGTTAGCAACAGAGGCAGCCGGGGTTTTTGTTGTATTTCCCATTTTCCATTTTCCATTTTTGCTTGGCTTTTCCTTTTTCGTTAGCCCGAGCTTTAGAAATTAATTAAGCATGGTTGAAGCGTGCTGTACAAATTCTCATTTGAAATCACAGTTAGCCAAGTTTGTTGCTCTCAGTGTTGCGTTGCGCTGAAGCGTAAATCTCATTTTAATGCCAAGAGAGTTCTTAATTTAGTTTAATTACAGCAAACACACGCGCGTGCTCAGCCCTACACACATACATAGGTATATATACATGTATATGTATATAAATATGCATATAGACTCCAGTCAACAAGTTTGTTGCCTTGCCTCAAAGGCAAAGTCTGGCCCCGGCTTGCCTGCCTGCCTGCCTGCCTGCCTGCGCTGCCTGTGCTGCTTCAATGTGATTTTAATTACAAGAAATATATGCAGTCGACGTTGCTGCAGCGTCAGCTGAAGTCGCGACCGTGCAACAGCAGCAATGCTCGTACAACATGACGTATGCGTCATCAGCGAGTGCCAAACACAGACAGCAACAGCAAACTGTGACTCTGATGAGCTGCCCCTGTATTTGTGTGTGTGTGTCAGCCTGTTGGCTGGCAACACTTTTGTATCTGCCACATAATTATGCTCACACGAAATACTAGCAAAATTTGCAGGTGAAATACAACGGCAGCCGCTTCCAGTCGCCATTAAACACAATAGCAATGGATGCTGTGCATCCAGCTTGACTGCCATGTTCATTATGTGTTCTCTCTGACTGTCTCTCTCTCTCTCTCTCTCTCTCTCTCTCTCTCTGTCACTGCCTCTGTCTCTCTGTGTGTGTGTGTAATTTACACCTTTGCTGGTGTATTTTAGCAAGCTGTGCAACACTTTCAAATTTTGAGTCTCCCTTTGCAATTAGCAGCGCTGCCTGCAAATTGTTTGTGAAAATAGCGTTGCAGAGCTGCTGTGTGCTGTGTGCAGCAGCTGTGAAACACACAGGCCTGGGCCTGTTAAAGAGGCCAGCATCAATTTATATACTTTCATTTGATAAGAAGCAAGTGGCCTGTCCCCGGCCATGTCCTGGCTGAGGCTTTCGCTGCATGCTGCGAAACGTGACTATGCAGACAGGCTGAAAGGCAAAGCGTGAAAGGCGAGACAGGCAGCAGGCGAGCTATGGCAACACTTTATCATGTCAGTTAGCAAAGTGGAAAGTGGCACCCATCCCCCCTCATCCTCGAAAAGCAGCTGCAATGGCGTATATTATTTTTAATTTCGTGTGACTCGCTCAATGCTACAAAGAAGAGAACTACAATGAGCATCACAATGAGGCACCAAGTGCTCAATATTTACCACGAATTTCGCATGCTCTTCAATAGATAAGTTGCACTTATTTAATTACAAGCAGAGCATAAAATTATCGACTAAATATTAGTCGAGCAGGGCTTTGTTAAGCTCTATTTGAACGTTTGTTTAGCTCGAACTTGTTGGATATAACTTTTTTGTATAGTCTTCAGGGAACAAGGAATAGATTAGTGTGTGTGTGTGCGCAAAGAGTGTTACACTGTGCAACCTGTTCTCGATGTGTACACTGTTCGCTGCGCTGCCAAACTTATGCGAAAGTTGTGTGTGTGTGTGCCGTCTACCCCAAAGGGGGTGGGGGGAGGTAGGTATGGAGAGCGAGTGAAGGAGCCGTGGCCTGGCAAAAGTTAAAAACCCCAAACGAGAACTGTGCGAGGACACCGTTGAATATGCAAATGAAAATGCCACAACATCGGCAAAGGAAGCAGCAGGAAAAAGGCGACGTACAAGGATGAGAAGCAGCTAAAAAAAAAAAAAAAAAAAACGAAGAGAGGAAAAACAGAAGCAGCAGCAGGACGAATGAGGTTAAGTTGAGCAGCGTCAATTGTAGCTGACGGAAATGAAAACAAGATGTGTGTGAAGAGGGTGTGTCGGTGTGTGGTGGTGTGGTGTGTGTGTGTGTGTGTGTGTGTGTGTGTGTGTGGTGTGTGTGTGTGCTGTGTGTGTGTGTGTGTGTGTGTGTGGTGTGTGTGTGTGTGTGTGTGTGTGTGTGTGTGTGTGTGTGTGGTGTGTGTGTGTGTGTGTGTGTGTGTGTGTGTGTGTGAATGCATGTGCGTGTGCAGCGGGGCGTATGCGTTACTTTTGTAACCCTCTCCGAGTGCGGTGCGCTCTTGGGCATAAAATTCAAATGAAAATGTCGCGTGTTTTTATGAACAACTGCAACAATGAAACGACTTCAGAGACGTGTCACGAATACGAAATTCGTGTGCGTTTGCCATATTATTATTTGCTTGCGTTAGGCAGCAATAGGAACAGCAACAGCAACAGTCGCAGTGGCAGTGGCAAGAGCAACTTTAATTTGATTGTAAACAACTGTCTCTCGCATTGCGAATACAAACGTAGTTTTGTTTAATTAAAACTGTCCCCTGGATAGGCGAAGAAGCACAGAAATTTGCTGAGAATGTCGTCATCGTTCGCATTTGAAAGGGAATCAATTTTGAGCACAGGCATTGATTGCCTCTTGGAATTGAAATGGCAAAAAAATAGAAGTAAAAACTTTGTTTGTCGTTTGCTATTTGCTTTTGTGCGTGTCACATAGCAACACACACACACACACACACACACACCCACACACACGCACAGCACAATATTGAAAACTCATTTGGACAGGGCAGCAAAAAAAAAAAGAGAAGAGAGCAAAAAAGTTCAGTTTGCAAAATGAAAAACTCGATTGCTACTTTTTTGTTGTTTTGCTGTGCTCTTGAGCACTTGACTCGTCGTAATGAAACTTCCAACTTTGTTGCCACAACTCAACTGAGATAGATGAGCTGCATTAGGAGTGACCTTCAGCCTGGACTTGTTTCTCACCTATCATTAGTGAGCAAGTGAAGTGCGTTGAAATACAAATGAAAAAAAGCGAGAAGCAGAAGAAGAAGAAGAATATTATAAGCCATACAACGCGTATTTTCTTTACTTGCCAAGTTTTTTTTTTTTGTTTTCTGCTTCTACTGGCCTTTTAATTATGTTATGTGTGCCCGCTGCGTTAGTTTTTTGTGCGTGGCCAAAAAGATCATAATGCGGCCCCGACTCAACCTAAACAGAGTTGAGCAATAAGTGTTGTGATCAACGTTCGCCGCTCATTAAAAACTAACAACTCATCGCATTTGCGGCAGCGCTTAACGAGTTTCAACTGCTGCCATTGTAATACGGCAAAAGCAAGAGTTTCGTTTATTTGCCTTGTTTGTTTCGCCAGCTCAATAGATCTATCTCCTCATGAAACTGCCAGTAATGTTAAATATTTGCCCCAACCAAACTCTTCAGTTCGACAAATTCTTGAGCTAAACATGTGTACAAATATAAGTTATATGCCGCAATTGATTAAACAACATAATTATAAATGTTTTGATCGATGCCGTGTACTCAACGCAATTTATCTTGATTCTATTTGCAGGTATGTACCAAATGACAGCTTCGCATGGGTCTCAACCAAACTGTTGAAGCATCAAAGATTGATGCAGTGCTAAGTAGAAAAAGCAAGAATTATACATATGTTTTTTATTGCGAGTTCTATTAAGCAAACAAGTAAATATAAACGAAAAAGTATCAAACAAATGAATCATTTTTATTACAAAATCTGTTGAGTTTTGTTCTTCAAGTTTTCACCTGTGAACAAGTGAGCTTATCGGTAGATATATAACAATTCAGTGAAATATGCATTCTTCATATCATAATTTAACAAAGAATCTATCAAAATAATCCAGCCATACGGAAAACCCAACAATTGCGCCTTGAATTGTTGGGGGTGTGAATGAATATCAAAATAAAAACTGACAACGATTGTAGATTAAAGCTGCGAGCCTGAGACACTTGAGAACTTTACTCTGTTTAAGTCTTGCAACAATGTCAATGTTAGAGTTCGTTAGGCTAATAGCAATAATTAGGTGTTTTTATGCCTGTCTGCCTATCATAAATTCAAAATGAATCACATATAATCATCATCATAAAACAAAAGCCATACCAAGGCAGACTTGTCAAGTCCTCTTATATCTTGAGCGTTGTTTTTTTTTTTTTTTTTAGCAAACTTTACAGACTCTGTGGATAATTTAAGTTTGCCAAGCCGAAAAGCCAAAGTGGACATAGCAGGCTATGGCGCTCACATAATGGATCTATATTCTTTATCTATTTTTAGCTACTTCTCATCTCTTGAAAACAAATTTCCAATCGACATCTAGTTGATGCTTTGCCTCAATGTTGACGCACAACAGCAACGCGCACTTAGCTGCCTTATGCTGTTAACGGCACTCCCTATATTCCCACTGTCTCCTCTTTCTCTCTCTCTCTCTCTCTCTCTCTCTCTCTCTCTCTCTCTCTCTTCTCTCTTTTTGCTCCCTCTCCCTATCTCTCTTTAGCTGATATCGCGCCATTTCGCCTCAATCATTTCAATCAGCTTTGGCTCACTTACAGCCTCAGCTATATTGACTTGGCTTTTGGCTTTTGGCTTGAAGTGTGGCCCCATCTCAAGGCTAGATAGCTCGCTGGCTGCTTGCTGAGGGAACCTAAGTGTTTATGTGTATCCTGTCGATGTATTATTAAGTGTCTGTGTGTGTGTGTGTGCTTGTGTACATTGTGCCTTAAGTTCGAACTTTAATCAAAGTCAACTTTTATGCGAGCTTTTTAAGGTGCTTTTTTTCATTCCTTGATGGATTTTGAGACGGCTCTTACCCTACTTCATATCCTTTTACCATTCCATCACGCCCTCATCCTGCCCATAGCATATTCAATGGGGGCGTGTCATACGGCAGCACAACTAAAAACGTAACAAGTTGCTGGGCGACTACGCGGCGCGTGAGGGAGAGGGAGACGGTGAGGGAGAGAGATAACATGAATGGAGAAAGGGTGGAGAGGCGCAGGGGGAGACAGAGTGCTGCGATATAAGAAAGCGCAAAACTTTAAATTGAAAATTGTATTCAAGCGTTAAATTGGCTTTTTTTCGGCTTTGCTCGGCACCGAGCTCTGTAAAAACCGCACGCAGCACACATAAATACTCACCTCCGGGCTTCCCTGTGCACTCCTTTCACACTGTGCACTCGCCAGCATGTGTTGTAGTTTTCAAATATTTTTTGTTCACTTTTTTTTCGTTGTATACCCTGTGCTGGCATCCAAAAGATTCTCAATCGTTATTTCCATCTCTCATCCATGGTTCCATTGGCTGATTTATCAGCTCTGTAGATAGTTTTTACAACTCTAATAAGCGGACTATTGTAAATTACTTTGTTATTAGCTCGTTTCATCCTCCACAGTGTTCAGTATAAATTTATAATTTCTATGCAGGGTATCTTCTAGTCGATCATTGGCCACAATTTAGCTGTTTCAGTTCGTTTTCGCGCACTTTTTGCAATTCTTTAAATTCGATATCTTAAATTAACTGGGCTCCCTGTCATTGGCCTTTGGCTGGTATTGTTGGGCCACACGTGGCCCATGTAAACAATTTCGTCAAGATTTACGTTTTCAAGAACACACAAGAAAGTACCTCTTTCTTCTAACCTCTTGCCTCTCGCCCTCTCGCTGTCTCTCACTCTTTCTCTGTCTGTCTCGATATGTGTCTGCCTTTGTTCTACTCGTTGGCCAAAAAAACATTCCAATAATCGTTGTACGTTTTGCATGTTAATTAAGCTCGTTCATGTAGTCTCCTCTCTCCCTTTGCATTGCTTTATTGTCATTTTCATGTTTTTGCGTATTCAATAAACGCACCAACTGCGGCCAACACACACACACACACACATGCATGCCGCACCACTGCCCTCTCGCTCCGCCTTTAGCACAAACACACATGAGCCATTTGGCTAGTCGATTCTATGATTTTGACATTTGTTTTTGGGCGCCTCCCTGCATGCAAATGACGCTGGCGTTGATAGCAACGCATGCGATTGTTGCTGGCGGGGGGAAAAGTGTATAGGGGTAACGGTGATGTAAATCGCAGGGGGCGTAAATGGTATGGCAACCGACGACACACACACACACACACCTATACATACACGCACACATTCGCTTATATCGTTTGTTTTAGGCTCATTCTGACAGTTGTGCCTGACCAGAGCTTTTGGCATGTTATATAATGAAGTGTGTGCCATTTGAGTTGGGCCTGAAAGCCAGATAAGTTAAGACTTTATATTTTAGCATTCCATTTCATAAAAGGGAACGACAGGAAGCCGCTCTATGTTATACTTGGCTTATGTAAAACAAAAATTGATTTGTTTGTCTTCACACACTTGTATTGAAATGATTAAAGACTTAAACTAGAAATGCTATGACTGATGTTTTTTTTTTACTTCAATTACATAAATCAGTTTATATGGCTATAAAGATTACAAATTTACGAACCCTTGAGCTCGTGATTGAGCCAAACAGTAGCCACGTTCTGACGGCATTCAAAACACTTCTCAAATTATCTTTGAAGATAAAAATGTAAGCTAATGTTGCTGGCAAATCGGTTGCGTGCCAGATAGCCATCAATATGCTGGCGATATTTATGAGGCGCGCCCGCAGGATACAGGCTTTAATGATAGCCTAAAACAGGGCACTTAATTTCAGCTTCATTTGGGGAGCTACTGCTCCACACAATCAATAACGTTTTGATGAGGACTGTGGCACAGGATCTCACATATCCACCTAGGCCAGAACCACTTAATTCTCCATGTGTGTGTGTGTGTGAGCGAAACGAAAGCGAAATAATAATGAGGGTAATATTAAAGCAGCCAAGAGGAGAAGCAGAATGAAATTGGTCAGCAAGAACTACAAAAACGTGAAACTCTGTGTGAGAGAGTGTGTGTGTGTGTGGGCCTGTCAAGTATGAGTTTATTTTAGTGAATTGTTCCAAACAAAAGCGAAAACTAAAAGTAGTCAAGTTTTTGCCTCATTTCAGTTTTTCTTGTTGTCGCTGTTTTCAGTTGTTTTTTTTTCTTCTTTTTTGCTCTGCCCGTGTCCTGGCAGCCATTTAATGCCCGCCTAGCACGCAAACATTTCCAACAGTCAGCCAATTTGCTGCTGTCTGCTGGCGTGGAAAAAATTCTGTTTTTCTTGTTGTTGTTGTTGTTGTTGCCTTATTCTCTTTGTGTTTTTTTAGTGTGTGTGAAAAAACTAATAAAGGGGCAATTTAGGCAATTCACGTTGATCGTTTGCTGTGGGCCGTGATATCTGTTCGGCCTGCTGGCCCACGACAATGGAATTTATAATGCCAATTATGAGAATTTATTCAACTGCACATTAACTCCAATTGCCACCGAGTTCGTTGAATTTAGATAAATAACGTTCGTAATCGCTGAATTTATCTACAGATTCTAATAAGTATTACACAAAAAAAAAAAAAAAATTTATATATATTTATACGAATTTAATTGAACATTAAGCCAAGCTAAGCCTAAGTGTGTTCGAAATCAAAATGCTGTTAATAATGTGTTATTTTTTCAATCTTTTTAACTTTTTTGATTTCATTACCGAGCAAATGGAATGCAATCTGGTTGTCAATTTGCATTCCATTTAATTCCATAAGCAGAAGTGGCTTTATACGCCTTTTATATGGCTTTTGGATGATTTTCAATTAATTATTCAATCGGCCGACCAAGTGTATTAATTATTGTTAATCTATATACGGATTGAAATACATTTGTAAGAATAATAACTTAATTAATATACTGTGCGATACTCGTTATCATTTATAAATTGTTAATATTTATTAAATAACAAATGTTTTAAATCGAAAAAGTTATGTTAAACCGAACCATAATAATCTATAATTAATTTGAAATTATCATTAATATATTATTCCATTGCTACTCAAGTCTATTAAAATATTTGATGTACATTACCTTAATGTGATATGAAAGTATTGAAATATGTTCTTATAAAAACCAGATGAGTATTAAATATGAATATGAAAAGTATATATAGAATATATATCATAGAAAGGTAGCTAAATCCCCAATACAATTCTCAAAAATATCAAAGCTAAGATATATAATATATAAAATATATCAGTTTAAGCCAATATTCATACGCTAACAGCACAGATGAAGACTTCTAATTAATGAGCCGCGAGATTTTTAAAATATGTTGGCTGAACAGACAAAACCTGCTCAAAATAATAATAATAAATGCATTACCTAAAAACCTGCGAAACATTACAAAATTTATATTCATATTATACGATTGTATATACATTTACATTCAGTATTCGTTTGACCAATAATCTTTGAAGTGGAACATTGACAATTTAAATTCCAATTTAATGCTGTATAAATATTTTAAATAAGTTTACAGCTCAATATATATACAAACGAGCAATGTTATTTTTAGAGTGTAATCTCAGCTCTTACAAAAATGTTCAAGTAAACAAATATCAAAATATAATTATGTGAAGGCTACAGTAATGAGTTACTGAGAAATTCGAATTTGTAAGCTGTTTGTAGAAAAGGCGAGATGAATAGACCTCTTCATCAAGGACAAATATTACTCCATCTCCTTTTTAAGTGAAACCATAGAGTAAAAAAAAAAATGAATTTTTTGAGTAAGCGATTTTCGTACAGTGCGCAACAAAAGCATTTAAAGCATTTCCGCATTTGCTTAGAAGCATCTGTTTCCATTATACTTCATGCTGCTTACGTAGAGAAAAGCATGTGCACTTCATCAACGCCTACAAACACACACACGCACACACACACACTAGGATCTCATGCTATACATCTTTGTTAAGTCAGCACTTTGGAAATCAAAATAATACACAGCTTTTGCCACGCCTCAAGCTAAGATCAAAATAAATAAAATAAATGTTGCTGATTTTCTTTTCTTTTGGCACTCCCAGCCTACTACTAGTTATCGTTGTTGCTGTTGCTGGAAAAGCCATTACATTTATTTATGTTGGCCGCATATATACTTGGAGGCGCCTTCACTGTGCTAGGCTTACAACGACGACAACGAGAAGGAGAACACAGCAATCGCCTCGTTTGACACTGAACGCTCAAATATATTTTTGTTTAATTTCAATGCTAGTCACGCATATCCTGACGGTGCGTAACCCGAGCCCCCCGCTTGTCATTTTACTTTAAATGTTATTTATAAATTTTCGCGTGCCTCGAAACATTCGTTCGTCGTCGTCGCGCTCCCAACTCCGGCGATCTATGTACACATGTATGTAATCTCAGCTGCGTTGTTAATTTACTTTTGGTTTGGGCATAGCCTCGTAGCCATGGCGACGAGCACACACACACGCACACACACACTGACGCACACACAGACACTTGAGCATTTCCTGTTGCTCTGTCTATCTGATATTGAATTTTCCGGGAAAAACGATAATTACTTGGCATAGGTACTCACACGACTATCAGCACATGGCGCATTCGATATGGTTGGGCTAATGCCAGTGCTTAGTTGAAATGGAAATGCGGAAAACGCCTGCAGCTTATCTGTATTCGAAATTTATGATTTTCAAATGCGTTCGTCGTATAAAGCCAACGCCCTTACAACGCCGTACTGAGTGCTTCACTGTCAGAAACAATAACAAAATAAGCGAAATATTTCTATCTTAATGAATTTGACCCCCAGTGTCAATTTAGACTGATTAAACTGCCAGACTCGGCCAGAGAGCGGAGCACAGAGTACAAATATTGTTGTGTTTTTTCTGCTTAACTGCCAAATGCTGCGCTCTCTCTCGCTCTCTCTCTCTCTCTCTCTCTCTCTCTCTCTCTCTCGCTCTCTCTCTCTCTCTCTCTCTCTCTCGCTCTCTCTCTCTCTCTCTCTCTCTCTCTCTCTCTCTCTCTATCTATCTATCTCTCTCTCGCTCTCAGAGATTCGCTCTGTATTTTCCCAACTCTTGCATCGATGCGCGCTAAGCGGAAGCAGCTGCTCTGTCAACATTTTTCTGTCTTGTTTATGTAATTGAAACATTTGCCTAACAATTATTATAAATTTGTTCATGCATTAATTAAGCTCTGTTCTTTTTTTTTCGCTCATTTTCATCTAAAGAGTGGGATAATATTCTCATTCATTGTAGTCACATATATACCCTATACGAAGCTTAGAAATATGAATGACCTGCCTTTGTTCTCTCTTCCGTCTTATGGATTTGAGTTTGTATTCAAAAAACATTTATTTTTTTACAGAAATGTTATAGATTCTACAAATTTGTTGATTACCGCGGAATTAAATTTGTTTTTTAATTTATAGAACAATTAATGAGAATTATATATATTTATTTTATAATATTGTAGGGTATTTAAAGTCTCATCTTGCCTATGTAACGTAATTTTTTTCCCTAGTCCAAACAGTTGCATACATGTTTCATATTATTGGATTAGCACTAAATATGCGCATAATTATCTGTATTTATAAATACATTTGTTATGCATATGTTTAAGCCATAAACTGTTTCGATAATTAGTCAAAAATCTAAAAAGTTCAAACTAATTTTGCAGTTGCGAACAAAAAAGTTAAATGGATTTTGTTAAATATTTGGTATTCACAGAGTTTTAATTGTGTTTGCAAACCCTCGGGAACATTTTTGTTTCATTTGTTAAGCTTAATGCTGGCAAAAGTTATAAATCGTAGAAATAAAAACTTTTTAATATTCTAGTGGACATTTTTTATTAGATAATTAAAACTTTTAAAAGTTTTAAAAACTGCTGAACTATTGAGAATTTAAGATTGGGTTTTAAAATTGTAATTTCTATAAGCTAAAGACTTGCGCTAATGATTCTTCTTCTTCTTTTTCAGGTATGTATCATCTGAACAAACAATGGAAATATAAATGAGTAAATAAATTAAAGTCTCTGGCTGCCATATGTTCTGCTGCTTATTGTAGTCCCTGTCAAGAAAATCAACACGCATTTCCCATCCAATCAATTTCTCTATATGCATATACATGGATAATGTACTTAGCTTTCAGTTATAAGTGCTATTATGCCCATCTTAAGCCCTGCATTTATTATACGTTGCCGACGCTGTAAGCGCCTTAAGACCAAAGAACAGTCGTATATGGGTTGTATATGAGCCTATGTGGACTTTATTTACTACACACTAATGCCACAAATTAAAATGCTGTGCCGTATGCCATTGCCATTGCCGTCGCCGTTGCCGTTACCATTGCCAATGGTGCTTAATGAGTGGAGTTCGTACAACGTGCAATGTCCCTCGCTTGTCTGGAGTCTAATTTTAGCTATCACCGACTGGCTGCCCAGTTCCCTTGGCCGGGTCTCTGCTGGGGCTCAACACTCAGACAGTAGCCAGAATTGAATACACAGCATGGGGTGACCGCTCTCAAATCTCAACAGCCCTAAAGAGAAAGACATACACGCACACACACACACTCACATTCTGGCACTAAAGACGAAAGAAAGAAAACAAAAAGAACTGAAAACTTTATTAAAGAGCTGATCCGACTCTCTGCCTTTCTGCCTGCCTGACTAAGTGAATGACGACGAGCTCTCCATACGCAATTACGACAAAAATCCAGAACGTTGTATGCGCGCCGGGTGATAATATGAGCGAGCCACGAAGTGTAGGGATAAAAATAGAGAAGCATGCATACATACAGAGAGGCAGAGTTACTTAGTTACTCGCCGAGCAGTTGCTGCAGAAAAAATTGAGCTCGAACGGGAAAGGATATTGTAGCAAATGGCAGCAAGCGCACAAAGAGAAAAGCCAATGCTTCGAGAAAGTGCAAGAGGCAGCAAGTGAGAACGGCTGCAACCGACTGCACAATACTCTGTTGACAGGCTCTGCTGGGAGTTGTGTAAGGAATTGAAAGTAGTAATCGAATACAGTATTGATTGGTAGAATATAACTGCTAGTTACTCAATATATTATGGAGTAGAGTATGCCATGTGCTGACAGTTGAGCAAACCAATATACTCCTTTACATTGTGCAAACCAGTGTATACGAGTCGCGGCAGATGATGCCATGTGTTGCATTTCAAAGTGTGTGACTTATTGCGCAAGCAGAGCAACTGTCAGATGAGTCGGGCAAATGACTAACAACACTGTACAGCATGAAATTTGAATACGTGGCTGCAACTGAGCCCCAGCTGAAATACTGCTGGCCTATACCTGTCCTGCAACAGCACTCAGTCAAACACACACAGAGATCTATCGAACCGCATGCAAATCAATCAATTCAAATGCGGTCTGCTCAACAATGCTCAATAAATTGGGAATGCAATTTAGTCTGAAAGGCAGCTGGCATTTAAACCTTTTAAATCGGATTCGCATAACTTGCCATTATTAAATTCAATGAGATCTGCAAGCCAACTGTTTACAGTTTTCAGTTGCATTGTTGCACTCTAGCCACAGGGAGAAAACTCTGTACTATTTACGATACTTTGCATTCTCTCTGTGTGCCCTCACACAGGACGGGCAGGATATGCTTTTGGTTTGCTTATATGCAAATGATTTATGTCTAATTGATGTCAGACATTCATGATCTAGAAACTGCAGTTGTAAACATATTTCTACAAATTACAAATACCAACAATATTTTGCATTGCATGAAATATGCATTTGACCCGCACTCGCATGGCAAATTGCATAAAACTTATGGCTAAAGTTTTATGTTGGTAAAATGTTCAAAGTTGCAAAATTTGTTGAATTTTTTTCGCACTTTGCCAACTCTCAAAGGCGTAAAAATGCATTCTAAATCAGTTGACTAGAAGTTAGCTTAGGTTGTTTAGAAGTTCGCTAGCTGAAGGTCAACACGGAAAATAATAAAAGTCTTTTCTGATCAAATATATGTTTGTTCGAGCAACTTGTATAGAACTCTAACATAAAACGAGCGACTGCCTTGAGTCAGAAATTCAAAGAGATTTTAATGCAATACACTAGCTAATTCATGCTCTTACAACTTTACGCTTTTATTCTTAAAGTACGTAGTTTATAATGAAACTTTAAATATCCTACTTCAATTGACGAAATGTCAGAAAAACATTTAGATATTTATGAAAAAAGAAAAACAATTATAAATAAATAAAAAAGGTAAATACAATACACAATGCATATGGGCAATTCTCCAGAAAAGTCAACCACAGCCGAAAAATTCAAAGTCAATAAATGTATTGTCTTATAACATTTTTTTATAGAGAATATATTAAATTTAACTAATATAAACTAATTTTATATATATTCATAACCCATCTCGAAATATTGACACCCAAAGCTGAACAAGTGCAAAAGTTCTGGTTTGAGCATTTCTGTTGCACATTTTGATTTTATTTATGTTCTTATAGAGAGACACTATGCAACAAAAAAAAATTTTTTTATCTTCGTTTACCTTTAAATAGTAAGAGAAAAATGTAAAAGGAACGATGCAATACCCTAAACGGTAAATTTTTTCGTTTGTTTCACCGTATTTTTCGATGTCACGTTCGACACCGAAAAATAGGTTTTGTTATCAGTAAATCAAATGTATATGAGCAACAAACAGCAAAATTCAGTTGCAAACACAGTTTTCCATTGCGAATTTATTAAAAAAAAAATCAAACGAATATATCAATCCGTTCAATATATACATATATTAAATTTAAAGTGTGTAGCGTTCGACACCATAAAAAGGTAAAGACAAATTTTAGATAAACTAAAGTGAATTTGCATCCCAGGTTGTGAATATTGAAATTAAAAATATAATTATGATTATAGATGATTATAGATGGAGAGAGAAAGTAAGGAATGAGGAGAACTATAAATTGAAAAACATTGAAAGAATGCAGAGTGTTAGACAAAAGAGGAGATGGCTGGATGATGAACATGAAAGACTGATCGAAAAGAGACGAAAATTGGATCGTGTACGACAACAAAATAGACGACAAAAACTAAAAGAAAAAAAATTTAGTCAAATTTAAACGACAGAATCCAAACTATCCTTACAAATGTAAACAAAGCTTGGCCAAAGCAGTTAAAAAAGTAGAAACTGCGATGCCGAACGAACGTATTTTTGTTTTTCTGAATATTTTTTTATTTATTTATTTAAATTTTTTTAATTTGGTAAGTTTTTAAAAAATTAATAAATAGAATATATTAAAAATCATTTCTATTTCTTTTATTCATGCTCAATTACATAAAAAGTAAAAAAAAAAGCAAAAAAGTATGGTGGAAAAAATGTCACGTTCGACACGTCACGTTCGACCCTGATTAAAAACTAAAAAATAAAATAAACTACTCAATATTTTGGAATCAAATAAAAAACATTATTAAGATGTGTCAATTTCTGATAATTTAAAATTAATTATAATAATTTATCACTTAAGGTTTCGCTAAAATCTGCGATTGAATGGTTCATTTCAAAATCAACTTCCACTTTTTGTCACGTTCGACCCGCTTGGTTTTTTGTAATTATCTTGAAAATTAATACTTGCTCAAAATCACCCTTAGCACCAATTATAGTGCTCATCAAGAGCTATAAGATCCACTATTTGTCAGAATAAAAAATAGTTTTGGCATTAGTTTTTTATTACTTTAAATGTATACGAAATGTCACATTCGACACTAGAGAATTGCCCATATGTAAACAATCTAAAAACAATTCCTTGAATTAAATTAAAAATATGCAAAAAGTACTGTTAAAAGCTATAAAAAAATTTATTTTTTAAATTTCTTGCTGCTATATCTTGCTATAGTAAAAGTTAATCAAATGATTTTCATTATTTAATTTAATTTTAATTTTATTGATTTATTTAAATGCAGTGAATGGTCAAGGAATAAATGTAGCAGACATTTATGTAGCATCAGAAATATTACAAAGCTGTTTTGAGCTTCAAACCAATTTATGTGCAGACAGACAACGGCAAAGAATAGAAGTAATACGATAATTGTATATAATATAATTTAGGTTTGAGCATGTGCTCATGTAAATGAGCGTCCCCCAGCTAAAGAGATAAATTCTAAAGAGCTTATTATAAGAATAACTTTGAGCTGCTTACCCAAAGAAAGAGAGATAATAATTTGTGGAAATTCATAGACTACGGAGACGTGGAGAACGCCATAGAGTATACATTTTCGAGGGATAGAGAGCAATGGATGCAACAATGTCGTAAATTGCAATTACTTATCCTTATAAATATATATAATCCAGTAAATTGATTGATTAGCTACAATGCATGCACCATACAGGCAAACAACTTTAACTCTTACTCACACTTTTGTTGTTTTCTTGCTTTATGCTCAATCGTAAACTCTCAGTTATTGAAAATTCATATTAATATTCATTTCGCTTATCAATCTAATACTCCATTTCCAGTAATTAGTTCATGCTCTTTCTTTTCGTATAATTACTAACTTCCTGCCGGCAAGTCCTGCTAAATTACGACCCATTAATTACAACAAAGCCAAAACTAACATATCGGCCACACATATATCATAAGAGGCCTACGAACTTTACAACTCACCAGCTTAGCACCAAGTTGACATAGTTTTTGCTCTGCCTCTCTCTCTCTCTCTTGGTTGCCTTTCATTTAGGCGAAAATTTTAATTAAGGGGGCAAACCGAGCATTTAGTCCCCAAAGTCAATGAGCTGAGGTCACAGTTTTTCACTGCACTTAACACAGAAGTTGGAGCGAGACGGAGCATAACGGAGGGAATGAGACGCAAAAAATAAAAGAGAGTGCCAACGTCAGGTGTCGTCGTTGGGACAAAAACTGAGAGCTCACCCCTTTGCATTTCAGACTGCACGTTGTTGGTGTAAAAATGATAAATTATCCGAAAAATTTGCAAACTTCTGAAAATTACGCATTAAATCATGCAGAAAACATTGAAAGCACCTTTGCGAAAGGGCAGCAGCAGGTTCTGCAGTGCCGGGCAGAGTGCAAAGTCATTGTAAAGTTTATTGCTGTGATTGCGGGCATAGGGTGTAGGGGCAGGAGGGGGTGGTGTGTGTGGATGGGTGTTAAGTCAGAGTGCGTTGCGGGTTATAGGGTATCAACAATTTTATCGCTCACATGGCATGGTCTTGCATTGCATTTTATAATGCGGGCAGAGTCGTTTTTCTTACATTTTTATATATTTGGCTGGTCACGTTTCTTGCCTAACGATGTGTGTGTGTGGGTGTGCGTGTATCGTAAATTTTGGGCAAGTAAACAATACAATAGAGCAGCAACAACAAGGTAACAACGATTTGCGTTTTGTAGCATAAAGTTTAAGCACCTGGCTTGGCTATTTTGTATTTTCATTATTGTTACTATCCATGCTGATTGCAGTTGTTGTTGTTTCTGCTGCTGCTGCTGTTGTTTCTCTCAGTTACGGCTTTCCTTTGCCTGGCACATATTTCATGGCTATGATTTACTCGTTGTTCACGGCCGTTGGCTCAAACAGCCAACCGGAGGGTAACAACAACACAAACATCGGCAGCAGCAGCTACAAACAACAACTCAAGCAGAACAACTGCCCAGTTCAGAGTAGCCCATCCCGCCCCGCCCAGCCTCTGGTCGACTATATGTTTATTTTGGGCTGAGATTGGGTCAACTAGTTGAGACATGAACCTAATTTACTGCCTGAGTGCTTTTCATATCAACTCTCTCTCTCTCTCTCTGTCTCTCTTCCATGGTATCTAGCTCTCTCTTTCCCACATGCCCCTTATATTTCGTTTTCTTCTATTGCGCATTTGAAATGTCTTATTTAGTTTTTGTTTGTCTTCGAGTTATGCACACCAAAAAAAAAAAAGGAAAAGAAAAATTGATGAACATGCCTAGAGGCAAAGTAAAGTTGACTTAGTCTGCCATAACTCAATCTTTAAGTAGTTTATAGGGAAGCCATTTGAGCTTAAGGATGGAATAGAAATATATATTTACCTAACTAATGTGCGCATAAAATGAATATCCAAGCAAAGAAGTCGGACAGATTTAACCAATAAATTTATAAAATATGCGCAGAGTAAATTAATTGTATCTGGTTAAGTTAATTAATGCTTTAAGTAGTCATGCTGTTTTGCAAATCATGCTGCATAGTTTCGGTCATTCAGAACAATGGAAACATATATAGAAGCTTATCTCGACCATGTTCATTAGCGTCAACTGTCAAAAAACAGTTCTGAGCAGCGATGCGTGAGTGATAAACCGTCAAGCGGACTCGTTCGTTTTGCTGTCTGTCTGGTTGGCGTTAATGTTTGCCAATTTGGGCAGGTTAACAAGTGGAGCTCAAGGACCCGGCAGCCGCTCAAGCATCATCAAATGGCACCGCAGAGTATGCAATAAAAGTTTCCTTCACACTTTTTTTTTTGCTCTCACATTTTTTCCATGTTTATTGTTGAAACGTCTCGAATTACGCATGTATTGCGCTGTGAGTGGCATTTCGGTTAATGGCTGACAGCCTTTGAAGTGGAAAATCAGCAAAGTCGTGTCGATAATTGCCAGTCAGCTGGCACACTCACACACACACATGCTCACACAGTCAGAGATGCTTGCATATATAGAGCCATTTGCTTTTAGTTGAGCTTTCGCTTTTTCAGGCTGTGTGTGTAAATGCATTTTATGAAGTCTGTCAGCCCAGTGAGTTTTCTACAAGCACTTGATAAACTTTACATGTGTTAAGAGCCAGCTCAACGAGAGAGACAGAGAGAGAGAGGCTGTCAGCCAGTGGAACACCACAGACATACACTGAAACTTAGTCAGACGCTCAGTTTCTAATAAGGGCTCATCTACAGTGTCATCGTTGCAGGTAGAGCTGAAGCTGTAAATGTAAATGCAACTAAGAGTGTAGTCTGGTCTCATATACCAATTACTTAGTCATTGCAGCTATTACGCCCACTTTGTACTCGTTGCTGCTTGCTTAATTGCCAAGCCCGCCTCGTGCCGCAGTTAGCAGCTAACCCAAATGCGACTGAGTACAACAACAACGGCAACAGTTGTTTTTGTGCCTTTTAAGTGGATGTTAAGAGAACCACAAGCAGACAGGCCAGACCACTAAGGGATGTGGCCTTTGAATGCCAGATTCGTGAAAGCTAATGCATTGTTGTGCTTATTTAGCACTAATACTATGTAATGTTATTATTTGTATACAAGTATAATATGTGCTACGACGCGTCGTAGAGTCTTTTCAATTTGCCTTTGAAAAGATTTGCTTAGAGCACAAAAAAAAAATTAAATTTCCACTGAATTTGCCGACTCTTGGCATGCTCCATTGGGTATTCTTACTATATTTATTTTGAAAGCAATTCTCTCTGAACTAACTAACAATAACAACATTTCATATGCCATTTAACATACATTACATATACAGACACACTTGCACACACACACGCACACACAATTGACCCATTTATGAGGCTTGAAGCTCGGCCGAGTATTAATTACATTACCAGCAATTCAACAGTCGCTCAAGCGAATCCGAAAAGCCTATATACAAAACTAACCAACAAATTGCCCCACAAACAACAACATCGACAACAACAACAGCAACAACAAGAAAATAACCAACCCCACCAAATAATTCCCACACTCGCAGGGCTTCACAATCCTTGCAGCAGTCAAGCGTTGCGAGCTAAGCTGGCGCTTAAGCCAAATGGCCAACAGTAGGTGGCGAGTGCAAGCTGTAAACTTAATTGATTTACAAGTGTGAAAAGTGTGGAAAAGCGTGGAAAACGACAAGGGCCACGATAGTCATAACAATAATGCTGGAATACAAGAAATGAAAACAGCATTAGAAATAATACCAAAGAGTGCGCATTAGTATTTCGTTTGGTATTTAATTTTTTTTATGTTTTTGTGTTGAAACACAATCCGCTTAACGGTAATTGCTTGCAACGAAACAACGGGCAGGTGTGTGCGTGTATATAAATATCGAGCATACGCCGTGTCGTCTGGCGTCTGGCAAATGGCCCTTATATTGTATACGAGTTTGTCGCTCGATGTCGCGTGCTGTGCTTTAAAGCGTTTCTAACGCGCATTTAATGGCACTTTTTGTATACATCGAATCACTAGCCACGCCCATTCCCATTCCCCATGCCACTGCGACGCCCACACCCACATCCCACGGCCATGGCCACGCATCCATAAGTTGCGTGTAAAACGCCTGAAGGCCCAATAACATAAAACTAGCTCATTTACTTTTCATAACTTGCGCGCCAGGAAGTGAGCTTTTGTTTTTAGCCGTCAGTTCCTTCCGCTTTCAGGCGTTCTTTGTTTATGTTCTGCCCCCCCACCCGAAAAGTGATGGGGGCGTGGCAGCAGTTAATAAGCCATAACAATCAGTTGGGCGCTGAGCGGCGGCTTGCGTGCTTAGCCATTTTCGATATGCAACAGAACTTATCGTCTTGAAGATTAAGCGCTGTCAGGTGTTTCTATTGATTGCTGCGCGGCTTGATTTATAGCCATGGCATGACGCGCATGGGCGTGGCCAGCCAGCCAGCTCAGCCAAATCAATCAGACGACTGATGACAATCATTTCACTATTTTAATGCGAGCAATTTCAGCAAATCTCTCTCTGTCTCTCTCTCATCACAGTCATCTATTGTGTTTGCAGCTGTTGCTTAATTTGCTGGCGCTTAACGGGTAATTCAACTGCCATCATACCTTGCCCTCGGCTCCCGCTGTGTGTGTAATGCGATATTTGTGGCTTCATTGCACTTGCAGTGCGTCGAGAGTGAAATGGAATCGCGAAATTGTCATAGAGACGGGGATGAACTGGTTATTCCAGTCGCACAACTTTCAATTATTTTCGAGACATTTAATACACTCTTCGCACAGTTCAGTTTCAGGCAGCTCTCAGAGCACTGCTGTCATGCTGTCAAATTATGTTTTTGCATATGAATAATGTGGGACAAGATTTATGAATTTTTCCAACATCAAAACAACAATTTTTGTTTTGCAATTTGTATTTATTTTTTTTTTTTTTTTTGCAAATATGCCAACATTTATTTTTTGATATTTTTAAGTGCCATGAATCAGGCAGAAAATCAACGGCAGATGCCGCCTCTTTGCAATGGAGCAGAGGCGGCATAAGAACTCCCAAATATATTTATAACCTCTTTGGCAGATGTTGAGCACGCTTATGTGGGTCCATTAATAAGCGGAAAATGTTTATTCGAATTAAAGATAATCGAGCAAGAGATATTTATATAAATTTAGAATTTTCGATTTTTAATATTTACAAAACGGAAATCTCTTTAAAAATTCATTTCAAATTTCAGTTTCACTCTTTGCAGTGTATTAGCTGTCAGTATACTGTTTATTATGCGAATATGTATTCAGCATTTATAGTATGTGGCCTCATTCTATATAGGGCACTATAAAATACCGACTTTATTTTTGACATTTTATTATGGGCCGCATTGACAGCACCTTTAAGCGTGTGCACATAATTCGCTGTTGTCTTTCATACTTAATTCTTCTTCAGCTTCTGTCAACGCATCTTTCGGGTGCCATAATTCAAGTCTGTCAGACTGGCTGACAACTGGCACGCCATTTGCATAGCTAAACATTTGCTTCTAAATACAAATTTCGATGTTTTTTTATGTACTTGTATTTGCACGCGTTTCATTTTGATGTTCAACCTCGTGTAGAGAGTAGAGAGTAACGAGTTCGTTACGCTACGTGAAACGTATTACGCATAAACATAATTTATGCCTATATATATAGATATAATTAGTCATAGCTGATAGATATACTAGCTAAGCTATTCTGTTAGGCAATCCATGGGTCAGAATGCGTTGAATTGGGCTAGAGTATGATATGGCTGTCATAGCTAACAGTAGCAGGAAATTCTGCTTGAGATAATAATTAGTTTTTGTTTTCTGAAAAATTTTCGTAGCTTGTTCTTTGAGCTAAGATATATAAAAAGAGTATTCAAATATTCGCTATGCTTTTAGCAATTTCTTTTATTTTTGCTTTTTGCTTATTTCTTGTTCCCTTGCACGCCTCGTTTATTGACAAGGCTAAGAACGTGAAGATTTTGGTAGTGTGTACTTTTGATATTTGTCTTCATTTATTTTTATTGATTTTGTTGCTGCTGCTACGGCTGCTGCTGCTGGTGCTTTGGCTGATTTACTATATATTGGCTGTAAAATATATAGACGGGGAGTGGCCAATGGCCAATTTCATTTTCATTTGCTAAGCCATTGAATAATCACAATGCATTTTTTCCCGCTGTCTTGCCAGCTTCCATTTTGGCCTGACATTTTACGACCTTTGGAAATTTTTCGCACACTCTCCTTAGCTTGGCTTGGCTTGGGTTGGCGTTGGCGTGGATGGTGAACGCTTTTCAATTATTTAATTTTCCACTCACGTTCGTTAGGTCGACAAAAATTTAGCGATATAAATCCGGAAAGTGCATCTTCAGCGCACAGTAGACGGCGACATTCTCACGTTTTCATTGGCATTAAGGTTTAGTTGATCGCCCCCTGCTTTGCCATGCTGCATGCTTCATTTGGCCAACGATGGCAACTGAGGGCGATTGATGCCAGACTGTAACGAGTTGGAGCAGCTCAAGCTAAAGCCACTCGACAATTGCAAGTCGAAGTCGGAGTCGGAGTTGGAGTTGGAGTTAGTTTGGGTTGGGGGCATTTGGCGGGCTTGGCTGCATAAATTCCATTGAAATGGCAAACTACTCGTATCATCATCACCGGCATCATCATTATTAGCACCATCATCATCAGCACCATCACGAGACATCTTCAGCTAGAGTTGGGCCATTAATAACAACAAATACCGCAATGTGGGCAGCCCAGTGACACACAAAGTGCCAACTTGCAACAGAGGGAAAAAAGTGGGAAAATCTCGAAATCTACGACTCCAAGGCAGGCAGCAGGCAGCAGATGCAGACCGCATTTGAATGCTGGGCCGGTTTCCCCGGTTCAATGCAGTTAGTCAGTTGGTCTGTTTGGCAAAAAGTTTTTGCAGATGCACAGCTCAGCTCTTCTCACCTCTGCCCGCCAACCATTAAGCCGACCGGCTTGTGGCTAAAGCCAAGTTGCAGGCCTGTTTGCCGTTTAGGGCCAACTCTTTGGGCTTTTTGTTGTTATTGTTGTTGTTTTATTTGTTCTGTTGTGTTGGGCAGGTGGTGTTGTTGCTACTGCTGTTGTGCACACCTGCAACTGACATTCGGGCTTACCGTTTACAGCAGCCGCAACTTCAGTGCTCTAACGCTGTTTATATGTATTATAGCCATGGCAACAACGGCAACAACTGCACCATCGGCTCGAATAATAAAACACGCAATTGTTGGCAGAGCTAAACACAGTTAGAAAGCTTTAAAGCTCTATAAACGTATAACCAGAAAGTACATTTTACATCTCTAATAAAGTAAGAAACAGCTCTTAAACAGTCTTTATAATGTACTAAAAAAAAATATAATAAAAAACATAAGTAATATATAATAAATATTTATTATATGTAATATAGTAAAAAATATAACAAATAAATATAATAGAAATAGAAATAAATACAATAAATTTAATAAAATATAAGTAGAATAGTAAACCCATTTAAAATGATATTTACTTCTCATATTTGTTTATTTCGACAGCAAATGTTATACATCTACGATTGCATAGAGCTAACTCCAATATTAGTTTAGGCTACAAAAGCTGAGTTGAAGTAGATATTCCTACGCATATTTTATTTTTTGCTTACTAAGTTTGTTTATTTAAAAAATCTTTATTAAATTTGTTTTTAGTTGTGTTTAACTAGAATATATAATGATAGGAAAGGCAAATTAGACTTGTTTATTTATGTAGTCTGTATACTTTTATATGTAATTATTCTGTTTTTAATTGAATGTTTTCGTTGATGCACTGGAGTAATCACACCATTTGCGCAGTCTCAGCATTAAGTTGTAGCCATCAATCAAAATCATATAATTTTAATTAAATATCTGCTGAGATATTTTATCAAACAACTCAAACACTATGCAAAACAACATTGTTAATTTTACATACAACTTTTTCGTGTTTTTTGAGGAATTCGTTGAATGTTTTTCTCACCTCTGAAAACAATTGAGTTTGCTATCATGCCACTTAAATTGGGCATCGCATTTTAAATTGCAACATTTGTAAATGCTATTAAAGCATTTTAATTGGTTCGCTTTGCAGAAACGTTTCAATTATTTTATTTGAATGCTGCGTTTATTGTTTCTGCTGTGCATGGCGCAACATAATATTGTTTTGCAGAGCACATCAGAAAATTACGTATACGCCGAGGAGTGAGTGTCTATGTGTGTTTGTGTGTTTGTGTATGTGCCATGCCCACTAATTTGTGCTTGTTTTTCTTTCACCTTCCGCTGACAATATTTCGCTCGCTCCCTAACTGACTCGTCGTCGTTTTTCGTGTTCACATTATTAAGGATGTTGTATGTTGACAAACGGCATTTCAGGCAAAACACGGTACATTTTGTATTTGGAAAATAAATTTCCGGCTCAGTCGTTGATTTGCAAAACAGAAACGCCCTGGTATCTGGTATCTGACACCCACACGCTACATTTGCAGCAGCAGCAGTTGCAGTAGTTCTCTTACATGTCAGGCGAACATGAATGATGCATATAGCTGCAGGCTCTAGCTATACACATCCTTTCACACTTCAACACGCTTTTGCTATAATTTCCTGTGCATCAAGTAACGAGAGCTAGAGAGTATAATTCAACACGATGCATATCTGTAGGAGGACGCCTTCACTGCATGGCCGGCTGTCAATCTACACTAATTCGAAATAACTTTGAAGTGATCATATTCTAATGGGAGGTTAATTTTTGGAATATTGCCTTGTTAATTGAGTTGACAGCTGGCTGTTAAATGACCTTCATCCGGCCAATTGCAGTTTGGCAAATTGAGTTTTTAGTGCTGCCTTTAGGCAAATATGCAGCGCTGCTTTCGCAACTGGAAATTGAAAGGCAGACGTGATTAGCATCGACCTAGAAAGCTTTCTACTCCATGCCCATTGGGCAATTGAGGCATAAATTTGACAAGATAACAACAATAACAATAACAACGACAGCAGCTGCAACAACAGCAACGGCAACAGCAACAACTGCAAGATAAAGTTAAACAATCGACGCGCGTTGTACAAATTTCAATTTCAATTTCAATTGGCTGCCCGTTTTAATTGGCATTCAGCGCGTCGTGCCGTTCGCTAACCAACTTGGATTGGGCTGTCCAATGGCACTTGGCCCGGCTTTTAAACGTGTGTCGCCAGCGCCCCAAATTTGCCATTGCATTGACCAAAATGGGCGCTTCACCGACGTCAATTGCGTCAGCAGCAATCAGCGGCAACTATTGAGCAATTGGTCAAATGCTTTTCACTATGTCAGGTTCAAACTCGAAACATGTTCGTTCGTTCGCTGCCCGTCGTCAGCCGTGCAGCTGACGCACAAGCGCCGGACGACAGACGCCGGGAAAGCACAAATAGTTTGGCATAACTAAATATATTTTGTGCTCTTTGCTGCTGTTGTTCACGTCATGATTTATTAATATTCCGTTGATGTAATGGAACTATATAATTTCTGAACCACATGCAAATATTTGTGCTAGTATCGAGTAATTATTGTATGCAGAATAATACAAAATAAATAGTTGGCTATGTAGCCCAAAATAGAGTTATTATGAAAGCCAATTTCACTTGTATAAATAATTATTTAGGCTTCGTCAGTTTCATATTAGAATAAATATTTTCAAAAAATATTTTATATTTGAGCAAACTAATATTTATTTATTTTAGTTATGTCATTCATTGAAAAATATATAACAATATTTATGGGTTTTCCTTGCCTCTTATAACATAGCCGCAAAACATGCTTTGGCACCACTTTTCAGCATTTTGGGGCCATCAATCAGCTGGCAGCATGTGACATACTTGATAATCAAGTATACACCGTGAATATTTGAGCGAGTGTAGTGCATATATTTAACGAAATTTGATGAACTTATATACACTTAATTGAATGGCCGCATTAAATATGCAGCAGAACTGCTGCACGCTGCGTTTGCGAAATTGTGCGCCAACAGTCGAAGACAAACACTTCAAAGCCACTTGAAAGCCAGCAAGCAATTGTAGCAAAAATGAAAAGCGTAAAGTGTTTTGCTGAAAACGTTCCAAAAACAACACGTTCTATGTGCCAGCCGGCGAATGTAAACAAACCGTGGGCCAAAAAACAACGCAGTCAATAAAATTGCGCCAGCTGGCAGCAGGCTCGGGCCGAGCACTGAGATCGGGATGCTGCAAAAGAAATAGCTGAATAAAATACAAAATATTTGCCATGCAAATAGGACTCCATAAAGTAAAAAAAAAAAAAAAGAATGCTCCACTCTGACAATATTCGAGTGCAATTAAATGCAAAATATTTAACAATGCAGCAATGCATAAAAATTGCATGCAAAATTGATGTTAAATTATAAGGGAATGACAGAATGGCAATCAATAGGCACCTTGATTGAACGCTGTACATTCAATGATATTTAACAGAGAGAGATAGTGGGAAGGGGCTAAAGAGTTGAGATGGAGATGAGTCTAGCGAAGTTCTCGAATAGAATTCTGTCTCTTGATTTGGTAAAAGTCTTGTTTGAGCTACTGATCGATGAGCAATTGAGATCAGTTGACTATTAACAACTTGAACCTAATTGAGTTGCTCAACTCTTAGTAGAAAATTTGCAGCTCTTTGGATTACTTTGGATTAGGATTGACTAAAGAAGATTTAGTCATTACATAGAACAAATTAATTTCGGTAGCTTTTAAATAACAATTAACGCTCTGTTCACGAAAACAACCGAAAAGAATCATACTCATTCACTCTTCACTCTCTGAGCAAGAGCCTTCGTTACCAATCGTTAGGGTTTCGCATGAGTGATTTCCGTTAAGCCATTCGTGTGATGCTCGTTTCCCGAACATCATTTAGGGAGCGATACGATTGATGTGCGAACAATGTGACTCCATAAGTGAAGCAGTCTTCACGCTATTGATATGATTAGCAAAGCAATACATAAACTACTTTTTGCTTCATAAAATCAGAGCAAAAACAAAAAGCTTTATGTCCGAAGGAAAACGAACCTATTGAAGACCCGACGCAAGAGTTTTTTTTTTTTTTTTCTTTAAGACATTGAGAAACGATCAACAGATATTTGCAAGAGCTGTTAATTTTCAATTCAGGCTGAAGTTGTAAGAACGGCAATATCGTTCTCCCTCTATTTCATCGCTTCTGCGCTTGCTCTGCCAACGTTCATTTTCTCAATTATCGAGCTTCATACGTTCGCTTAGTTCACTTACTGATTAACGGCATTGTTAAATCAGAACTCAAGGCGTTCGGACGTTGATATTTTTGAATCTCCAAGTCAAAGCCTAGAAAAATGGCGAATAATTCTAACAAAAAAGTATGTAACTGGTATAAACAATTAAAAAGCTATAAAATAACCATATAATAAATTTTATTTTAAATAAAATATCAAATCAACGATCAAGTTCATGACCTCATAATTCCGTAACGTTCCAAGACTAACAATATTTGTAGTCAATGAAAGTATAGCTAATGCAATTGTCCCTACACCTCGTAGCTTGGCCCGATCAATATATTCTATATGTACTCGTTGAGTAACATTTAACGCCCTTAATACATGTTCTTTATGTATTCTGTGTGCATTGTCTTAAGTGACACTCGGCCAACACGATTCAAAGAACTTGTGCAGCAGGTCCCCAAATTAGATCATTCTGACAGATAAATTAAGTGTTGCAAAAGCGACAGCGACAACAACAACAACAATAACAACAACAACAGAAACAGCAACAGCAACACATTTCAACATGTTCAACGTCGAGTGCTCTTATTTGATGACATTTTATAGTGGCTACCCAATACCTAGCCATTAAACAAGTGCTTAATTAACTGTCATATTTTATCATATACACATGCGACTTGCCAATAATAGAAAAAATATATGCAAATTAAAATTTATTAAATATTTTCGATTTACATATTTTATTGGCTTTGAATACTATACATATGTATGTATACATATATATGTACATCTCTTCTTTGAATCGATAACTCACAGATCTTTCCTTCTATTTTGTCATTAGCTCTGTGATCAGAGTATTTAAAAGTCGTCTGCATCTGACTGCAACGAGCGCTGCGTTTTATTTTATCTTTTTCGTGCGGCATCAAAATGAATTTTCGAAGAATTTTATGTAAATTTAACATGAATATTTTCTTTTGCATATATATAGATATATATTTAAAAACAGAAAGAGAAAAGAATATGAATGTTTATTCCGAGTAACTTGGCGCATTGAGCACGGCGTATACGCAGAGTGCACCAATTTGCACGGCAGATTACATCACAGCCCCTCAGTGCTGGTGAGGGAGCGGGTGTAGCGGATCTCAACATGTCATATGGCTTGCATTTAATTAACAAGCTAATTTTTTAAAGCACAAATCGCTGGGCGTTGGCAAGGCCCAAGAAGCAGATAAAGCGCAAGGGGAACGACTGACAGCCAAGCAGATGAAACCGTTCGCCGCCTGTGTGGGGGGCCCAAAGAGATGGGAGATGGGGCGGTGCCAAAAATATGAGCACTGACATTTGTATGCCTTCATAGTGCTTGTTGCTCTGTGGGCTGCCTAATGAGACGAGAGATGCGAACCGCAGCCAATGCATAAGACATGGTTTATTAGGGGATTGTGAAGAGTTCTGTGTTTTGAAAAACTTTGATGTGAAAAATGTGGTGTTATCCTAAAACATTTTGTTCCAAATTCTTTTGACGGAAAATATCTAGAATATTGAATAGTAATCATTTTCTTTAATGTGAATATGTGTTCCTGTAATAGTTTTTTCTATTCCGCGGAAGTTTTTAACTATTTGGATAAAAGAGAAAAGCCAAATCTTAAACAAAATTAAAAAATATAATCTTGTTTATTATATTTTTAAATATTTCTTGAACCTTTTACATAAATTTGAAGAATTTTGTAAGCAGACAGAGATTGCTGGCAATGTCAGATTTTAAATTCCACAAATGTATTTTATGCTTAGTTTAATCTCAAAATTAATATCCATTTCATGTAGGTTCAGCTTAAGCTTCAGCTTCAGCCTTAGCCGACAAGGCAAGCGTTCTAATCAAGAAACACAACAGCGCCAACAAATTTACAGTGAAACATATTAAAATGCCACTCACACGATAATCCCCATTTACCTAGTTCTCTCTCTCTCTCTCTCTCTCTCGCTCTTTGTGCTTCTGGCTTTGCTTTGCTTAAATTACAAAAAGTTTGCTGACAAAATGGTTGGGCTGTGGGAGTTGTGCCATGTATTATTGGGGTTGGAGCTGAGGTTTATTTAGCTCGAATAAGCTGCAAATTTTGCATATTTCATAGCTGTTGACAACTAAAACGCTGTGTGTGTGTGTGTGTGTGTGTGTGCTTGTCTGGGTGGCAGCTGGCAGGTAACCCAAGCTAAATAATAGCTAAAATTGGTACAAATAAAAATTGCAATTTAAAACTCGCAACGCTACACTCAATGTATTCATGTGTGCACATCTGTATTCACTTGGCAGCTAGTTGCCTTTGTCTGCCCAGGAGCTTAGCGGCTGCCATAGATAGCGGTCATGGGTTAGCTGCAAAATAAACTATATGGATTTCATTTTGCACTTTTATGGCAGTATTCGACCTCGACCACACCCACATATAGCCAAATATGCAGTGGGTCCAGTCAGATTTGCAATGTCTGACTTTTTGATACGCTTACGTGATGGCAGATGAGATAATATTTTCATATGATCTGTAGAATATTTATTGTTAGTAGTATTGTACATATATATATATAAAGATATCCACAAATGATTTCCTTACTAATCTTGTTCCTTCCTCTATCTGTCTCTCTTCCTCATTTACAGCACATGGTGCAGGCTGGTGTAGCGCCCTTTCCAGGCGCACCAGCCGGCTATCCTGCCGCACCAGGACCAGCGGCAGCAGCCGCTGCTGGTGCGCCCACAGCGGCCGAGAGCCTGTCGCTGGCCGTGACAGCAGCCGCCATCAAAACTGAGCCCGGCATGCAGCTAAAGGCAGCCGCCGAATCCTCAACAGCGGGCAATGGCAGCACAGGAGCCGCTGGTGTCGCCCCAGCACCCGTGGCAGTGTCCACCAGCGTGGCAGATGGCATTGCAGTCAATGCACCGATGTATATCCAACAAAAGGTGAGTTTTGTCTTCTGACTGACTATTTCAAGCACTCACTCGCAACACTAACTCTAAATATATGTGTGTGTATGTGTGTGTGTGTGCCTCTCTCTCTCACTCTATGTGTGTGTGTTTGTGTATGTGTATGAGTTTGTGTTTTTGAATTGTATTTTGTAGCGTTAATTTGGCTTTGGCTTTTGGGTTCGGTTTTGTCTTGCTCTGCTTTGATTTGTCATTATGTAGTCGTTGATTGTGCCTATAACTATGCACAAAACAAACACAACCGCACACACACACACACATACTCACGCACACACTCTGAAACACGTTCATGTTAGTTATTTCTTTTACATATTTGATCACGTGCTTTGCACAAAACCAACAGTAAACAGAATAAGCTCTGCGTACACAATTTAGCATTCATATTTTTGTAGCATACTTTTGGGGCTGGTCCAGCACGTCGCTTGAGTTGAGCTATTGTTTATGCGCAGCAGCCAATGCCGAAGGACACTTGGCTGAGCTCAGTGGCTTACAGTGTTCACAGTTGCTTTTATTTTCTTATTAAAAAATTTAACAAGCTAATGCATAGAGTGAAGCAACAAAACTAACTAATTCATTGGAAGCAAAACGTGAAAAAAAATCACAAAATAAATATAAAATTAAAATCTCTCATCCGCAATTGCTATTTATACTTTGTTCCCGAAGGGGAAAAAGTATATTGGGTTTGTGCAATGTCCGTCTTGCTGTCCGTCCGTCTGTCCGTCTGTCCGTCTGTCCGTCCGTCCGTCTGTCCGTCTGTCCGTCTGTCCGTCTGTCCGTATGAACGCAATATTTTTCGGCGCTATTAGAGCTAGAGACTTGAAATTTTAAACATATACTCATATATGTTCCCGAATTATAAAGTGTAAAAATTTTCCCGATCCGCCCACTAGGGGCGTGGCAAATCGGAAAACTCTTCCGCCCATAGTTAAGTTATCATACTAGATGATGAGCTAGAGAGTTGCAATTTGAAATGTATACTCGGGGTGACAACCCAAGTTCAAAAAGCTATGGCGGATATATCTACGCCCATTGGGGGCGTGGCAAATCGGGAAATACGTATCTTCTACACCGTTAAAGCTAGAACGCTGAAATTTTGCATGTGAATTAATGTTATGATTCTAAGAAGATCGATCAAAAGTTTTATGTCTACGCCCATTGGGGGCGTGGCAAATCGGACCTGAATATATAGTGATTTTTCAAATTGTGCTATATTTTGAACACTATTGACACTAGAGACTTGAAATTTTGCATGTATACTCGGGTTGACAACCCAAGACTAATAAGCTATGGTAGATATATCTACGCCCACAAGGGGCGTGGCAAACCGCAAAAGTTTATATCTCCTACAGTTTTAGAGCTAGAAGCTTGAAAATTGGATGGTTGAGTTACTAATGTTCTCCTCTATCGATCCCCCAAAAATAATTTTTCAGCCTCTTTGGGGGCGTGGCATATCGAAAAATACCCTGTAATTTTCGCATTTTTGGAATGTAAGCAACCAAATTTTGCAGGCATGTTAGCCTCGGCCCTTTCTAAGAACTGGCAAAAAATTATGCGTCTACGCCGCCTGGGGGCGTGGCAAATCGGCAAAGAAGTTTGTTGTGGCCAACTGCATAATTCATGCATACAATAGCTTAGTAGCAATTGCAAAGATGGCAAAAAGCATTTTAACATAAATATAATAATATTAATGAATTTTAAAAATAAAATTCATAAGTTTTTGATTAATAAATAAAAAGTTTCCAGCGGGATTCGAACCTGGGTCTTTTGAAAACAACATGTAATCGTTAGCTAAACCAAAATAAATTCACAGCTGAGCAGCTGACCAGCTGATCAGCAGTTTGTGACGACACAAAACAATACAATCGCAATTCTTGCAATATGTATACACTTTTGGATGTGTATACACGTACACATGCATACATACATATATGCATGCATAGAAAAACTGCCTGCCACACAGCGTCGCAAATCGGAAAGCATAAAGCAGTTTTAGTTTTTACTTAAATGCACAATTCATATGCGTATGTTTATAAATGATTATCAATTGGCAGCAAGCATTTTATAATAAATATACAAATATTAAAAAAATAAAAAATAAATAATTTTTGAAAAAAAGTTTTCTGCGGGATTCGAACCCACGCACCTAAGTATAGCTTGCATAGTGCTTACCACCAGCGCCACTGCCCTGACATGAATTTTGTTAACTAAAACCAAATAAGGCATTGCTAGAGCGCCTTTTGACAAAACTAAAGTAACGATCGAAAAATTCCCAATTCAGTCACAATTCTTAGAATATTCTGGCATGCAAACTTTTGTATGTATACATAGAAAATTGTGTGTATACTCGTATAGTGTGTACATGTGTAAGTCTATATGTATGTGTAGGAAAAATGTTTGTTGCTTGCCATGTACGTTTTCTAATTGCCGAAATATTTCGTTAATTAAATGTTTATTAAATAAATAAGATGCACCTATGGGAACAAAGTATATCGCTGTTAGTTGCGCCTAACTGCAACGTTCTTACTTGTTTTGGATTTGGTCTTAAGGGAATCAATTCAAGCATTTAAATTAAATGAGTCTTAAATAATTGATGCTCTTCATTTATTAAACTCACAATGCCCGAGTTTTTAATTGAATCGAAAATGTTTGGACAAATTTAATTTTTTATATTTGCGATTTTATTACACGCAGCCTTTGTTATATGAGCAGCGGCTTGTGCCTATTTGCTTATGAAAATTGATTCGTGCATTTGAATAATTTAACAGCTGAGCTTTACAATTTTCAGCTAAGCTTTTGTGTAACATTTAATTTCTGTGCCTCACAATATCACGCACAATCACACACACACACACACACACACTTATGTAATTGTTTAATTGTTTGCATTTAAATGTTGGCGAACTTTGGCCTTTCATATGCAATAAATAATCAAATATTTAATTATTGGCAATAAAATGGCTTGTTGTTATTTCATTTCGGTCTTTAACTTCTGTTTCCTTTTGTCCTTTTGTAGTTGAACTTAACTTTGTGAATCTAGGCATATATTTGCAAAATGTATTTAGCCATTTGTTGTATACAATGAATCGTTTAAAGATATTATAAGTTGCACAAGCAACGTAGACGATTTAGATTTACATACATCGAGATAGCACATCAACAAAATCTGCTCACCTGGTAAAATGGGATTTGCTTGTGCAATAATAGCGTGGAATGGGAAATCTAGAAATTTTGAATGAAAACAAATGTTTGTAAGCTGTGCAAATCTTTTGAAATTTATCTATTTATTTCTTATATATTCGTAGCTAATTTCTATACAAACTGTTGTCAATAATTGAGCTAGTAACTCGAATTTACATACTCCATTAGCTAGCACATACATGTAAATACATTCAATTAGTCTAGTGCTATTTCCTTTGTCTGCATTAAATATGAATTGAACAATTGCAGTTGCAAGTAATAAAAGCAAACTGCTGTCATAAATAAAGCATAACTCATGCATAGACATGTACTCGAGCAGCTGAACAAATGCATTGCGAATTGCCTCAAGCAACATGGGCAAGAAACAATAAAGAGATATCAAGACAACATATCTTCGTCGACAAATCTGGCTCAATCTATTTCCGTTCGACAAATATGTACTTGAAAAAAGGGACAGAGACAAGCAGGAAAAGAAAAACAACTGCATCAACGTAGTTGAGGTGTTAAATCAAAAATATATAATATATATAGCATACGCCCGGTTGGGTGTTGCGCCATTGAAACTAATCCAGCTATAAATTTATTTTTCAAACAACCCCTTTTTTTTTATAATAAACAAACATAATACGTGTTGGTCGCATGATGTATTTACAGATCATTTATCTAATTTAATATATTTCTCTCAAAAATATATATATGTATGTACCGTATATATACAGTCGCCGGCATAACTATTTTGACAAAAGTTGTTCTTCTATTCTGCGTTTTACTTTGAAGAACTCGAATATAAAACGGTTATTTTTTTAACAGCAAAGCATAAAGCAGATAAGCATAAAACAGAATGCAAAGGCTTTTTTCAATCGCACTTTGCGTTTTCATAATTTTGCTTTATTGTCTTTCGTTTGCTGATAAGAGATGGACAAAAGTATTTTGACATTCGAAGTATTTAGTCATTATTAGTCTGCTACTGGCTTTACAGCTAACCCACGTGATTTTTGTTGTTCTATCATTTATTCTAAGACGTAAAAATCGTTTTTTGCTTTTCTATTTTGCTTCGTTATGAGTAAAAAAAAATAATTAAGTGACATTGTGAAGTATCAAATGGTGGAGAAGTATAACGCTGGTATTTCTGTGGAAAATATCAGTATCTTATACAATGTTTCTCGTCAAACTGTTTATTATCAAAAAAATAAATTTAAAAAATACCACACCATCAAAAATCTGCCGCGGAGTGGCAGACCTCGCAAAACAAATAAAGTCATGGATCGTTATATTCTTCGACATTTAAAAAAAAATCCTTTACATATGCCCAAAACAGTTTCCCAGGAGATTGCTTATACAACAAATATCATTATTAGCGAAAGGACAATTCGCAGACGCCTCCAGAAAGCAAACTACGGAACATATGTGTCTAGTGTTATCCCTCAAATCAGTGCGAGGAATAAACTAAAACGGCTTGAGTTTGCAAAAAAATATGTTAACAAGCCTCTGTTATTTTGGCATCAAGCCTTATGGAGTGATGAAAGCTCATTTAACTACCACTGCTCTAAAAAAAAAGTTTTTGTGAGAATGCCTAAAGTAACACACCAAAAAAGGATACCAACAAGTGAAAGAGTAAGCCATGGTGGCGGGTCAGTAATGTTTTGGGGATGTGTTTCCTATAATGGCATCGGAGACTCAGTTCCTATCGATGGAACTATGACCAAAAACAAATATTTGGATGTCCTTAATGATCATGAATTTCCCTCAGGGGATAAACTAATCGGAGAAGCAATTATTAGCCAGCAAGACAACGCGCCATGCCACAAGGCAAAACTTATTTCAAATTTTTTAAGTGAAATAGGACTTAATGTCCTAGATTGGCCACCTCAGAGTCCTGATATAAGTATAATTGAAAACCTATGGGCTTATATCAAGCGACAGCGGTGTGTAGATTTCACAAGGACACGAGAGGACACTATTTCTGAGATTGGAGACCTCTGGAAGGATATTTCGTTGGACTATATACATAAATTGGTTGATTCGGTTCCTAGACGTCTCCAAAAAGTCATTATTGCTAAGGGAGGATATATTTTTTATTAATTTTGAGAAACATTAAGTGGAAACATAAAATATTGTGAACTTTTGCATTCTTTTTCATATGTCAAAATACTTTTGCCACCGTACATTTTGATTTCATGATTTTTTTTGTATTGTTAATGTTTATTAAAACAAACCACTTGGGTTTAAAATACAATAGATATTCATATCTTCTCAGCATAAATATTATTTATTTTTTTATTGGCATTAAAAAAAGTTATAAGCTTATTGGCCTACATTTTTGTTTGTCAAAATAGTTATGCCGGCGACTGTATATATGCTCTATATATATACATATCTGGCTCTCACTTGCTGTTAGTAATTTACCCCCTTTTCCAACCTACAATGTTAGCCATGCTTTAAGTTTGATAGTTTGCTGAACTGATTGATGAATTGTTATTGATATTGACTGGTTGATGGAGTCACATCTGTGTGTGCAATTTGAATAAATATAATCCTTGACATGTATTGTATGGTTTTTTGATAAATAAATACAACTACATATCTATATATCTATACATATATCTTAGTTTAAGACTGTATAAAATATACACAAAACAAAACTGTTAAATCATTTTCTAGTTTTTCGCATTTTGTTATATCACTATTTTCATATACTTATATATACTCTACTTATATAATTAACAATACGCTAGCTGTATTCGAGGCATGTTCAAAATAAAAAATAATAAAAAAAAACAATGAACGGCAACTAAACCATGGCAAATGCAGTTAAATATGTATTAGTTATATACAAATATATATATATAAATCAATATTTAATTACTTGTATACATACTATTTGCAATGTACTTATATACTAAGCAATTTTTTTTTTTGGTGTTGGTCGTTTGGTTGACTGCCTGACCGTCTGCCTATCGTAGTCCTTGTGTCACTTAAACACTCTCTCACACACTCACACACACACACACATACATACACATACACACATATATGTATTTATATATATACATGTATGTATAAATATATACATGCACAGCTATGAATGCGCCTGTAATGCCAACTAAACGCAAATCCTTGTTGTTATCCGCAAATTTATCACAGACAAATCTGTCAACACAACAACAACAACAACAACAACAAACACAACAGACACAGTACAATGGCAGCATTAGCAATGGGACCGCAGCCCCAACTCCAGCCGCTCTGCCAGTGCAAGCAAGTGGCACAGGAACAAATGCTCCGACGCTGGTCACGCAACAGCAGCAACAACAACAGCAACAGCAGCAGCAGCCACCCGCACCTCTGACAAATGGACACGCGATGGAGCAACTGCAGCAGCAGCAGCAGCAACAGCAACAGCAGCAGCTACCGCATACCCCACAGAATGTGCTCAGCATTGTGAGTTTGGCCAACGCAGCAACTGCAAAAAATTATAATAAAATAAACAGTCAAGAAAGACACAAAAAAAAAGCAGTAAAAAAAATGAACAACAAAATAATAAAAGAAAACTCTAGAGCAATGCAAACAATTGGGATATACGTTTCATAAGTTTGGTTTGCAGTTTCATGCTTGCTCTTGCTCTGGGTCTCTGCAGCTTAGTTTTTTGTTCTCTCATATTCTATTTTGTTGTTTTTTGTGTTCTGTTGGCTGCCTTTTTGCTGACCAGCGCCTTCATTAAGCAAAAGTTGCTACTTAGTCATAGAGAACCCACGTAGTTAGTACGCATTCATTGCAGCTTACGCATTGTCATTCCCAGCGCGTCTCGCAACAATGTTGAGCTGCATAACAATTGTCTAGGTTTATAAATTCGTAAATTTGAGTTGACGGAAAGAAATGTGGAGTGGGCGTATATAAATTAAATATAAAATGTTGTTATAATACTTATTATGATTTCATATATTTAATAATATTTAGTACTTAGTTAAAGTGTACATCAATGCGACTAACCAATTAAAGTATGTTAGCCTTAAATATTTTTCAAATTAAGGTTAATTGAGTGATAACCACTTTGAATATGAATATATAATTCTCAATTTTAGGGTAATTTAATTTTATTTAAAAAATTCCAACACCTCTCGCATTCAATTGAAAATATTTAGCTCAGATTCCAAGTTGTTTTGCATGTTAACCCTTTGATTTCGATCGACCTATACTCTGTTCAGCAATCTAAAAGAGCATATTGGTTATCTAGATATTTATGATAAATGTTATAAGCAATTCAGAGGTCAATTGAGATTGTAAACAAAAACTGAACAATTAAAAAAATGTATTATAATTATTGAAAGTTACAACACTTTGAATAGAGTATGTCTAGTTCGTTGTTATATGCCACAAAATTCCTTCTCGCTTGGCATTTTCTTTTGAAATTTATGCAAACATGCGAGCAACCTTTTTGCTGGCACCGCGTCGCGTGCCTCACTCAAGGCATTTTATAAACTAAAAAGCGTTAAATGTCATTTTAGCGTAACCCAATCCCGATTCCATTCCCCATTCACCATTCCCAATGCCAATTCAAATTCCAGCGGCCCCACTTCATTTGCAGGATCTGCCTACGTTATCGTTAGCCATTTATACGGCTAAAGTTTTTCACGCTATTTCACTTTACCTCGCCAAGACACAACAAAAGCAAAAAAAAAAAAAAAAAAAAGAAAAAGGTAGAAAATGTGCGCTAAACATGCAATGGAAATCGCATAGTAGTAGTGAATAGTTTGCAACGATATCCATACATGTTTACAAAAGGAATTGGCTTTAATTTATGTGTCAACAATGCGCATTTAATACGAAACCAGCTAGCGTATCTCCAAAATTAAGTTAGCGCCATTTCTATTGCCTACATTGAGGGGCGGCGGGAAAACAAATCGAATTTATATGCTCTTAGCTGATGTTATTGTATTTGCCAGCGTGTGCGTAAATTGACAATAATGTGAAATTATTCAAACCCACAGACAGATAACGAGCGAGAGGGCCATAGAGATAGAGATAGGACGGAGCGAAGCAGCGAGAAAGGGAGGGCAACACATGGTCGGTCTGTGGCACGGTTGGTTGACTGACAACAATGCCAATAGGCAACATGCCACTGTGCATATTCAGTTTTAATAATGCAAAAATACAAATGCAAACATTTCCGCAGGGACATAGCTCGGATTTGGTTGCAGAGTGACAGAGAGAGAGAGAGAGAGAGAGAGAGAGAGTGGAGAGGAGTGAGGAGAGAGAATTCGCTGCACTTGCGCGACAGTTTTATTGAACAAGTCAACAAAAGTCTGTGCCACAAATGTGCCATTTGCATTGGGTTCGACTATCTGTCCGATCTCTCGCTCTCTCAGTGTGTGTGAATGCTGTGTAACCTTTCTTTTTTATTGGGTCACCCCAACACACACGTAGCGTTGCATAACATGTGTGTGTCTATAAACCACTTGAAAATTGTATTTTCATTTCAATTGTTTATTTATTGCGGCACTTGTTCGCATTCGATTTTCAATGTGGCAGCTGCAGCAGCCACAACAACGTCGTCAACTACAGCCACTACAAATGCATCTACATTTCACCAATTATCAATAATACATTTGCACATTACTAAAGCATTTCAGCAGCTCCAACAAACACATTGTTGATACTGTATTTCACTCATTGCAGTGCATTGCATTGCAATCCTGTGCGAGCCCAGAACTTGAGCATAATTAAATACAAAAATTGCAATTGCTCTGTAAATAATATTTTTGATTTAAACGCAATTCGAGGGAATGCAAATTATATGAAATTAAATTTACCTACTTAAGTATAAATTAGTAAATAAATATACGATTTAACTACATTAAGATTATAAAACAATAGATGGAGATGTATCAGCTAAAATATATCGTTATTAAATCTGCAATGTATCGGTTGGCTGCCAAGAGTCGATAAAAGATCTAGAATATATCGATATCAAATCCATGAAACATCGAATTCTATTCGATAATAGGTACAAGATTTGATTTTCATGAGGAATGCATTAAGAATATTAAGATTATAAAACAACAGACAGAGATGCCAAAAAATCGATATGAGATATAAAATATAGCGATACCAAATCAATGAAACAGCGAATTCTATTCGATATAATTTAATAGGTGCAGCAATTGATTTTTATGGGGAAAATGTACGAAGATTGTCATTTAACGAGCACTTCTACATGTGTTTCAGCAAAAGCAATATAAGATTTAATTTAAGAATAAGCTTTAAGCCAAACGCATACTAAAATAATTTGATTTTACTGTTAATCATAAAAATCTTTGATACATCTATGAGAGACAGCTGCCTGATATAATTCAATAGCTACGGGACATGCTTTGAGGACAATGCATAAAGCTGGGAGTTTTTGGAATTTTGTTATGCTGGGACAATGCTTGTGTTTCAGCAAGAGCAATATGAAATTTAGTTTAAGACTAAGCGTTAAGCCAAACGCATTATACTAATTTGATTTTTCGTTTCATTTCTCTTTGCGTTTCTGACACAGTCCACAGTATTGATTGCCAACGAGGCAGCGGAGGCACAGCAGAACTCAGCCCTGCCCCATTCTGGTGGAGGTGGCAGCGGTGCTGGTGGTGGTGGCGGTGGCGGTGGCGGCGGTGGTGGTGTTGGCAACTGTGGCACACCCAGTTCTCCGCTCAGCAGCTCACCGTCCAGCGTCTCAGTTGCGCCGGCAGCAGCAGCCGCGCTCAACGGCAACAGCAACAGCAATAGCATCTCGAACGATGGCAACGTCTCGGGCAACACATCACCTATTGCCAGCGGTGAGCCGCTGCTGCAAACACCACCAACTGCACAGCAACAACAGCAGCAACAGCAACAACAACAGCAGCAGCAACAGCAGCAGCAACAGCAGCAACAACAGCAGCAACAACAGCAGCAACAACAACAACAACAACAACAGCTCAACATAAACAGCAGTCCCGCAGCAGCCACCTCGGTGACAGCCAGCTCCACAGCATTGGGCGCTTTGGCCGCAACCAGCAGCAGCGTCTCGTCAGGAATACTGCCCACAGCCGGTCTGGATAGTATTGCCAATTCCAACGTATCAGCCACCACTTCACAGGTGATTGCTCACATAAACGCGGCCGGCGGCAATATGACAGCGGCCGTGCAGGCGCCCAGCGTGGTGGCCCAGCAGAACTCCTCATTGTTGGCTGCCGCTGCGGCCGTTGCTGCATCGCAGGATGCCAAAAGTCAGCCCAAGCGCTTGCACGTCTCCAATATACCGTTCCGCTTCAGGGATCCCGATCTGCGTGCCATGTTTGGGGTAAGCGAGAGGCTGCAACAGCAACCGTAACAATATTCGACAATAATAATTCAAATTCTGTTCGCCCTTAGCAATTCGGCAACATTTTGGACGTGGAAATCATCTTCAACGAGCGCGGCAGCAAGGTAAGTTCACAGGATGTATCCTCTATCCTGTTGCACGATTCATTTAAATTATGCACAGAGCGTGCGGACGAACGTCCACTTGAGCCATTGTCAAGTGAAGCGATGTCCTTTTGTCCGGCGCCGTTGCCGTTGCCGTTGCCAGGACAACCTTGAAGCATTGTGTTCCGGCTACAAACATCGCTTGACTGTCCTCTTCCTATGCGCCAAAACTTCAATGTAGCGTTAAGCAGACGCCGCTCACAAATATAATTGCATAGCAACGGTCGCTGTTGCTATACAAGACGAAAAAAATGTGCATAATTTAAGTTAGAGCGCCAACGCATGCCCCAAGATGCTGAGGCCCGCATGCCAATGGCCGCCCCCTCCCAACTCCCTAACTGCCCTTCATACTGTTTCGTTTCGTGTATACTATATTGTAGCCTAGTCGTGAGCCTTGGTGGCAACCTTTTTTTTTAAAATCCTATTTTCAAAATATATTATAGTTATATATGTATTCCACCTGAATCTCTGTGTATATCTCGCTCTGTATACGCATATACTTATATATACTCTATATGTTTTTTAATTGCATGTTTGATTGCGAATGGCAGGGATTCGGTTTTGTAACATTCGCTAACAGCAACGAAGCAGAACGAGCACGCGAACGTCTACACGGCACCGTGGTTGAGGGACGCAAAATCGAGGTGGGTGCATGCAAGCAATATAATAAACCACTCACACACACACACACACACACATACACTATCTCTCACACTTACACAATATATATGGGCAGCTATTATCTAGAACTAATTGCAAAACTATCACAACTTTCTTATTTACCACCGAAATAGGGAAAAGAAGAGAATTTCGGTTTGAAGAAATTGGCTTTCCAGTCTCGGCCTTTGCGTGTCTACGTGACGTGAAATAGTTTTCACGTGTTTTCGCATTGCAGAAGGAGAAGATTTTTATTTTATTTCTTCACTCAATTTATTCGACTTTTATTTTCATTAAATTTTCTGCGCATTGATTGCGCTCTTTGGCAATGCAAAATCGGATTCAGATTCACACACGGTCAGCGCACTTTGATTCTGCGTTTTAATCGAATGCTCATTATTTTTTAAATTATGCGCAGCCTTTTTTATTTGCCTTTAATTAAAAATTAATTACTTTTTTTTTGCTCTGCTCATTTCACATTTCCTTGGTGTCTGTCTGTGCGCACCCATTGCTGTATTTATGTTAAGTGGACGGCCGCAAATAATTGGCATTTAAAATATGCTGAAAAAGCGCAAAGTGCCAACTGATATTTAAACAATTTAACAGCGACCCACCCACAAGAGACGGCAATCATTATTTTTATTTGTATTGTGAAACCTGAAAGCTGCCTAATTACGGAGAGCAAATGCGATTGTGCGGGTGTGAAATGAATATTAAAGGCTGTGAAAGATAGAGAGAGAGAAAGCGAGTTCATGAACTTTTAAGCACAAATATTGGAGAAGGGTTACAGCTGTTAAAAAACAATAATTCCCCTTACAGCTTTAACCACATACACATACACTTACACTCACACACTCATATATACACCAAATGCAATTGTAATTGTTAACTAACAATTTATTTCTACATTCTCTGTACATGCGATTAAACTATAATTAAAATAAAAATTAAAAAAATAAATAAAATAAATAAATCTATATAATGCGTACATTATATTAAAACAACAACAACAAAACTCACCACCAAAAAACCTACCACGCTCGCTGCAACTCAACTCGAACTCTCTCGTTACCAATAACCATTGTGAAGGTGAATAACGCCACTGCACGTGTACAAACCAAAAAAGTGACAGCAGTACCCAACGGTAAGTTGCTCTAACACACACACACATTTATATACACACACACTCACACACATATCCACACACACATATGTATAACACCTATATAGAAGTGAGTCTAAGCTATGTAGCGAAACAAGTTGAAATGTTGAACAAAGAAATGCAATTACGGCTGGCCTAGAACAACTATAAGAAATGAGAAGCACGCAAAAGGCAACTTAAATAACAACAACAGCAACAACAACAACAATAAAAACTTGAACACAACTGCCATAATATTTGACTGGCCGTTGCCGTTGTTGCGTTTAGTGTTGATATAAATTTCGTTGAATTCGTTTTTCAAAAATTCGTTTTACGTTTCTTTTTTTTTTTTTGTTTGTTTTGTTTTTCTTTGTTTAAGTTGAACTTTTCACATAAAGTTCTGTGGTGGCTGCAAATGCAATGTTAGCAAAACTGAACGAATGTTTCCTAATGAAAATGTTTGGTCTTGGAAATTTGTTATTGCTTTTGATTTAATTTGAGGAACTTGTTGATAAGACGTATGCCAAGGCGTTAGGCAATCGAAAACTTGTTAACTGAATTGCCATACTAACAACTTTAGCCGATTTTGCGGTTGCTAACCTAACAGTCTTCAGACACACACACACACACAAATGTTTGATAAGAATTTGCCTTGTTTGTTCAATTAACCAGAGTTATGGATTTTAAGTGTTTGTCCTTCAACTTGTATTTATAAACTGATTATTGATTACTGATTGAACACAACAATCTGTTAAATACGATATATAAATACCTATTTTCATTTTTTTCCCTTCTTATTTTGTTTTCTCTCACACAACCAACACACACAGTTGTACTGACCAAAGACGGTGCCCTACCGGCTCCAGCTCTAGGTGAGCGAACCAGAAAACAAATTTAAATGGAAAATTGCATTTATGTTATGTCTTGTAACTTGCTTGCAAACCAAAAAAAAAAAAGAAAATAATAATAATAATAATACTAATAAATAGATAAATAAACAATAATAGCTCATGCATAATTAACCCACTTAATGTTGTCCATAGCCATAGGCACCTAATCATGTTCCAGGCTAACCCCTTATACTATATAAATAGCACCCAAATCTATAGTCAACATTGTCCTGGCATGTTGCACGCTAACGGTGGCATGATATCAACCCCAAATATTGGCTAAATAACTCGAAACACCTGTATAACCAACAACTAAACGATATTATCTAAGCATACATGCATTTACACTCACAGTCCCAGCATGAATACTGTCCATGATTTCTATGATTGTCCTGTTCTCTCCGTAGCTTTATAGGAGCATATCCATGTGCATATGTATGTATACACTGTCCTCGTAGCGTGGTTTCTTATGCAAAGTCTTGTCAGTTAGAAGTTCTTAGTTATTTAATGTTACTTTTGCAGTACGGACGTTTTTATTTAAGCTTGCGGTTACCTCAAAGTTTGCGCTTTTACCAAAAAAAAAGGAAAAAAGGGGCAAAGTCTGTCAGAGGGAAACGGGGTGATAAAAAAAATAAAAAACAGCAGCAAGAAAGTTTTTCATGCCATGTATAATAAATAATACTGCTGATTAAATCGTCTTTCCATGCAAGTTGCCATTAAAAAGTATTCACAGCGCAAAATCTATACTTTAGTTTCGCTCAAATACGATAAGCGGATTACCTACCAACCCAACGCAAGCCAAACCAAACCAAACCGAACCAAACCCAAACCCAAACCCAAGCCCAAGCCCAACCCAAACAAAACTGAAGCGAGCTGAGCAAGCAAAAGGGAAGCAGCTGAAATGTAGCCAGCAGCTGCTCCCACGGAGTTTTTGCCTTCATGTGGACAGGAGATGCAAAATGCTTTTGTATCGCCAACAGACGGACAGACCTACAGATTGGAGATGAGATGCTGCACATGCTGATGCGGCTATGGCTGTGGCTGCAGGCAGCATCTCTTGCCTTGGGTGCCTTTGCCGTGGCTTGGCTTTTGCAGCCTGGTTCGTCCTCTCTTCGTTCTCTGCAGCTCTCTGCCACGTGCACGTAATGCGCTTCATTTGCGTTGCACTAAATGCAAGCAGTGTGTCCGCCGGGACGCCTAGCTATTTATGCGGCTGCCAGCATATTATAGAAATAGTCAGACAGACTGACAGATAGACAGACAGACAGATAGACAGATAGTCAGACAAACCGAAAGGTAGTAATAGTTGTGCTGGATAAGCGGAAGAGTGGAGCAGTTGTCAGGGAAGCACTCACTTTATCACGTTTCGAACTGGCTTCAGCTGCCTGGCAAAAGGCTGCCAGCATTAGCTCGAGCCAGGAGTGAAGGCAGAGCTCACGTTGTTCTTATTGCTCGTTACGTTGGTAAAGGCAATCGGTTAGGAGCGGGGCAAAGCGGAGCGGGCAGTAAGGATAATTACAAAGAAAATGGAAAGCACACAACGTTGCAAACATGTTGCGGCATACACATAAATTGTAGCAGCAAAAAATCAAAAACTTCTTACCAACTCCAGATGCCTTCTTGTCCTTCATATCCTCCGCTCGTAGTTTTGTTCCTTACTTGCTGTGTCTTATGCAAATGTGTTTCTTTCACACACACACACACACACACTCTTTATCTCTCTGTCCCTCACTCTTGCACTGTGCAGCATTTTGCAGAAAGTTTTGCCTCTACTTTGGGTGTGAGAACTTCGACCCACACCTATATACATATATGTATATTTGTTTATAAATAAATGTATATTTACATATATATATTTGTTGATCCTTTGACATATTCAGCTTAATGCGCCCATCCCACTGTTGTCTATTTGACATTTATTTTAATGTACTTTTCGATTTCTCCCTCTTCTAGTCATGTGTTTGCTTAGAGAAAAAATTGCTTAGCAAATAGCGACAGCTTATTTGTTTTTCAACTATATAGCATTTGCCTCATTGTGCAGCATTTGAAATTTCCATTGCATACTTTTGTGCGCGCATATTTCATATTTGATCAATGAGACAGATATTGGCGAATATTTTGTCCAAAAAAAGCATGTGAATTCCAAATTTGACTAACTCATTGACAAAGGAAAAAAGAAAAAAGCAAAGAAAATTATATTTTTATATTTTCAAGTCGATATGCATGTTGTGTGCTGACAAATGAAATCCCTTCTCCCCGCAAGCTTTCATCCACAAACTATACAAATCCCGCAACTGCATTTAGCACGGGCCAAACTTGTAAATGTTATTGATCCTATTGTCTATAAAAATCTCTGTACATATATACTATATATATATATATATATGCATAAAATCACAATTTAAAATGTAAAACTAATTGAAAGTTTTCTCTTGATTTTTCCATGCCAACAACAACAAAAACAACTACAATGACAATGACAACAACAACAACAACAACAACTGCATCAATTTCTATAAATCAACCTGCTATAGTTTGCGTACAATGGCCTGAAGGTAAGCGTTCTGTCACGTTTTATTTGTATACTTTTGCCGTATTTGTATTTTGTATTTATTGCTTGCCGTGTATTTTGTTATAAATTCTCAAATAACACACACACACACAATTGAACACAAGTACACACACCCACACACAGACACACACAAATATTCAGAAAAATTAAGTTATCTTTAATGTATACGAGACCCGTTCAGTTCCTAATATAAGTATAAGCCTTCTTCAATTTTTAGAGTGTAAGCGAAACCAAAAACATAAAAAAGACAACAATGACAATTTAAACTATACCTATATATATATAATATGCTAGGCAGGTCTATTCATATGAAAAGTATTGTATTACAACTCTGGGATCTTTGACAGTTCGAGAAAACATTTTCAATTTGCCATTCAATCTCCACCTAAATGCAAATTTAATAGATTTATTGACTTGTATTGTTAGGCTCCAAGTTAAACCGTTTGCATATATAATATACTCGTAAACCTTTTCTTTTTTCATTTTTTTTTTTAATACTAAATATTTGATGACTGTTTTTTAATGTAATTATTTTTTTGTATATTCCATATTCCATATTTGCCAAAAGTTTGAACAACAAAATAAGAATTAAACCAAAAATAGAAAACAAAACACGAATGAAAAATCTATAAGAACAAATTGAATTAAGCATATATCGTTACTTACCGCTCGTAAACCCCATTTTGAATCAGGCGCGTCACCATTTTCTTTCTAGACTTAATGATCCTGATGATCTTGTGATCGTCTAATAATGGTTATGAATTTTAGCATATTGCGGCTGTGTTGTCTTATGCATACTACTTAACTACTATATATATATATACAATTAATAAATATATATATATATATATATTTACTATTACTTTATATACATATCTGAACAATCCATATTATTTTGTTTGACACATTTACTTAATCAGTTCTGTTGTATGTGCGTTTTGTTTTTATGTCCTTAGTTCGTTTTATGTTTTGACATATTTTGGTCTGGTTCTTTGGTCTGAACATTGTCGGCAATGCTCCTTAGCGTAATAACTTATATCTTATGTATACACACACACTCACACACACTCACGCACACACACACATCCATTCCATTCGTACACGCAACAACTACAACCACAAATCAGCTTTATTTAGCATTAGATCTAAGCTCTATACCAATGAAAAACGAAACCGAGTCGAATCGAAAAACACGCCCCAATCACTGCATCTTACAATTCGAAATGTAAATACGACACACATACTCCCACCCACACACACACATATATATATTCTGTGTGTGTGTGTGTGTGTTGGGGTGACAGAGAAACATTCACATTTAGCCCAGTTTCATCCATTGTTTCATCGAATGATACAAGAAATACAATCTAACCAAATTTATGAACATATATGTGAACCTCAAGGTTATCGGCTGCCCGTGGCCGCCGCTTGGCCATTTTTGGGTGCGCCTGTTGGTGCCGGAGCGCCGACGCTGACGCCGATGGCGCTGCCGATGCCACTGTCGGTGGCGCAGGTGCCGTCCGCGGTGCCATCCGCGGTGCACAGCGCGCCCGCTCCCACAGCTACGCCAGCAGCCACGCCCATTGTGTTTTCGCCCCGCCATCCGGCGCACAGTGCACTCCCAGCAGCTGTGACGGCTCAAACTGCAGCACCAGCAACGACACGGCGGAGGTACATTGAATTGAATTGTCGATCGCATTTCTTTGAGTGTATGCGCCAAAAAAAGCAGAATTCAAAAATTGAGAAAACTCGTTGACTTCCACAAGACACACACATATATATACACATTGCCAGCGAGACATATGTAGTTACTACTTATACAGAAACACACACACACACACACATATATGCACACCCACACAGGCATAACAGCAAGCAACAATCTTAGTTTTGAGATCTGTACCATATACTACTTACCTACATATATAATTGTTGTCTTGTTCTTTTGGTTACGCATTTGGGTTTGACTATATGCTAAGTACTACATATATATTGCATACCTGTTGGACGCCCTTGAGATTGCATTGTTCTACGGCTAGGCGAAGTAAACACAAAACCCTTGAATCAATCAATCAATCAATCTACCAAACAACCAATCAACTAGTGTCAATTTCACCTGATAACTGTAATTAGCTCTTAAGTATGGAAAGGTTTTTAGCTATAACCATAGTCTACTTACATACATTACATTATATCGTAGTTTACAAAGTGCCCCATATATTGTGTGACGGTAGACAATTTTATGCGAAGCAAAAGGCATTTCATTTAGTTCATTAGTTCTTAGCCAATCTCTCTCTCTCTCTCTCTCTTTCTCTTTCTCTCTCGCTCAAGCTCTATACATATATTTGTTAACTGTTTATACTCTTGATATGTTTTTACTTATTTGCAGTTTTGCACGTCTGACTTTTTTTTCTTTGTGTTTTCATTACCAAAAATATGAAAGAAAGAAAAATTAAATTAAATGAAAATGAGAAAATGGATTTGGTTATTTATATGGAAGTTGGGCCTATGAATTTTGTTGTCAAAACTATTGAGACGATTTGTTGCATGCTACAAAATGATACGACTCGAATTTCTGAACTTTGATTGCTTGGCTCTTAATGCTTTTTATTTGTAAATAGCAAAATCGAAATTAACTTTTGGTAATTGCATTTGGAAATGAGCCACGAAATTGCTGAAACTTCAAATATTACAACAACAATAATTATTATGTGTGCCAAGTTTTTAATTGCTATTTAAATAGCAAAATCAAATTTAATTCGCATACTAGCCAAATAAATTTTCAATTTGATTGTGGCTTATATTATGATATTCAATAATTCATTTTTGTATTTCGCATTTCACATTGAACTGCATTTGCATACAATTCCTGAATCTCCAATTATGGCCAGCAGAGCGCTGCGCTCTTGTCCAATTTATTGCGGTCTGACTGCTAATTGTTTGTCACGCAGAGCGCAAAATGTATTTTTAATTACATGTCGAATCGCAATGATTCGATGGCATCCATTGATATTTGACGGATTGTGCAGAATGCTTTAAACTGGATTATTATTGGACGCAAATGTGCTCATAGCAATCATCTAATTGTATAATATCTGTAAACGTAATCTTTAATCTATTCGGCACCATCAATATTGTTTTTAGTAAATAAATGTGTTTTTCTTTTTCCTAGTTTTAATTTGTATTCTAAGGTTTTAAGGTTTTTAATATGAATTATACAACTTTCCGCATAAACGTTATGAATCTACATATAATCTCTTATGCTTTGTTCTCTAAATACCTTTTGAATATTTTGACCAAACATTAAATGCAATAATTTGTACAAACAAAGTGTCTTGCCGCATACACACGTAAACTACAAACTATATACATACATATTTACCTGCAGATCGGTCTAATGTTTTTCGTATTGTTTATGGATGACAATATTATCATAAATAGTATATATATATATAAAATATATATATATATTTCTTGATATCTAAATAATACACACAACATAAAAACAAAACTGCGTAGCATTTCTTGGTAATTCAATGTTAAATAATATTAATTAAGTATGTTTCTGAAACTGAATTCCCCTTTATATGACTGACTCACGTATGTCTTATGTATTGTTATATGTATATACAAACAAAATCATTTAAAACTCGATCGATACTTAAATATCTACACAAACAGTTACTACATATTGCCTAGTATTTGCTAAACATATATACTATATGCTATATACTATATATAAATATTTATATTATATAAATTTTAATTATATAATGAGAGAGAAACTAACCGCATGCATTTTATGTTCTTTTCTTTTCCTTTTTTCTACTTTTTGCACACGTACACAATTACACACACACACACACAAATACACACGAAACCTATATGAAATGTAATGCGTGTGTACAAACACCGACACACACACTGACAACACTCACACACAAATAAACACACACACACACGCATACAAACTGGTAAAAAAAAAATGTTGTGTACAAATCGTTGCAAAAAAAAAAAAACCAACTCAATCAAAATCAAAATCCAAAAACAAAATCGTTTTGGCCGCCTCACAGCCGTAACCGCTGCTGCCATGCGTGGAGTTCCCTTACCACGTGGAGTTGCCTTCCATCCCCATCCGCACCATCATCAGGCGCTGGCAGTCGCTGCAGCCGCCGCACAGCAGCAACAGCAACGTCAAGTGGCCGCCGTGGCCGCACTTGCTGCCCAACAGCAGCAGCACCAGCAACAGCAGCAACAGCAGCACCAGCAGCAGCAACAACAACAGCAGCAACAACAACAGCAGCAGCAGCAACAGCAACAACATGCCGCAGTCGCCGCCGCCGCCGCCGCTGCTCAGCACTCACAGCACGCCGCTGCTGCCGCCGCCGCTCACACACATCAGCATGCCCATGCGCATGGGATCGCGCCTCAACTAGCCCAGCTGCAGCCAACGCTGCAGGCCGTTGCCGTGCCCACTGCCGCTGGCAGTGCTGCGGCTGCTGCCGCTCAGCAGCACTCGGCGCTGCAGCAATCCCTGGCAGCGGCCGCAGCTGCACAGAACTCAGGTCGTGCCGCTGCCGCCGCATATGCACAGCTATCCGCTGCAACGGCACCACAAACGCCGGCCGCTGCTGCTGCGGCTGCTGCTTCCATGGCAGTGTCGGCTAATCCGGCCCACAATGCTGTTTTGCAAGGATTTGCGCCGTAAGTAAAGCCCACTCCACGTTGCAAAAAAATAAATAAATGAAAAGAAAAGAAAAAAATCAAACAAACAAACGTCGGCGTCGCCATAAAAAAAAACTGCCATGTAGCTCTAGTTGTATCTTGTTAATTTATTTATTATTTTTAGTTGAATAATCTCTATATATTGAATGTAGTTTTAGCGCACTTACTTTTTGTTCATGTGGTGTCTACGCTCGCTCGCTCTCGAACGCTTACCAAACAAAGCTGCATTGGCAGCAGCGACAGCAACCACATTTGGCCCATTGTATTGCATGCAACGATTAATTACGCATACGCCATGTTGTGCCAGCTTGCTGCTGCTGCTGCTGCTGCTCACCTGTCTGTCACCTATCATTCCTTATTCCTCCCAAATTAACCTCCACTCCAGTCCATTCCCAACCATCTTCGAGCGCTAATTTGTTTATAGCTTTAACGTTGTTTTTGTCTCTCAATTTTTGGTCTATGCGGTGAATCTTTTGAATAATTTAGCTACCTTGTGTGTAACATTTTTATAAGTACATATATCCAACTATATATGCATAGCGTCACATTTGCCTAATCTATCATCTAATTAAATCGCAAGTTTAGACTTGTCTCTTGTATAAAATCAACAAACAACAACAACAACAGCAACCAACAACAGCTATTATAGCAGCTACCAATTAACGCACGCCAACTACTACTTGAATGTAGTTAATTAATTAAATACCCAAAAGCATATTTATTCTTGACTGAGAGCAGTTTTTTGGCATTTGCATTTTAATCGTATAATCGTATGAGTTTTTGATTACTTTGGTTCGAGGGTCCAACCTAATATATTGTATATTGTGTACCACTAGGCGTATAATGAGTTTGAATATGACTATGAATTGAATTGAATTGAAATGAATTTAAGAGAAATGTTTTTAATGCGTCTGCTGCTGCTGCTGTCGCGCATGTTTCCTCTATATCTCAATTAATTATTTATATTATTATCGAAATACACCCGTTTACATTTTGTGTTACTTTTGTGGCTGCTGTTCGTTCTATAACTAAGTAATAGCGTATGACTGACAATGATAACAATGATAATGCAACCATTTTATATGAAACTCTACCCAACTAATTAGCTAGGTGCATGAATGTCTCTTCTGTCTATTACAATGCAGAGGTCGAAGAGTGTTTACTATACATACATGTTTTTGTAGTAGTAATCGTACCACATATGGTTGATTATCGTCATCGCTAGTGCTCTACTTAATTTACTTACTTTACATGTGCATATGCATTAGCCAATGATCACCTCGTCATCAGTTAGGGGAGGGAAGCGCAGGGTAGCGAGGGCATATGAATGGGAGGAGGCAGCTTAGAGTTAGATGGAGTTAGGATGTAATTTAGGCTTGAGTTCGGCTCTTGTTAGGCAGCCTGCAGTTAGGGCTTTCTTACCTTTTCAGTTACACCCAATGAGTTTCACCCAATGTACCCGGTACAAAATATAAATATTAATAACAAACAAAAAGAAAAAGAAATCAACAGAAGAGGGCACAGGCAAAGTTTTCGCATTAAATTGCAAAAATTTTTCTACGCCAAAACTTTGCCTTCACCTTCTGTTGGTAACGTCCAAAACATAATCCACACACAAGTGCGTTAAAAAAGATTAATGAAAATAAAATAATAATAAAAAAAGCGAAAATAATATTAATTAAAAATTTTTGAATTTGCTTTTAAGTGCTTTATATATAAATATTATATATATAAATATATGTTTATTTAAAAAAATATATATTTATATATATCGAATGGCATCTGAGTCTGATCAATAACAGAAAAACTGAGAAATATTAAGAAATTCATGAAAAATATTGATCGGCCTCGGCTGGCATGAGAATCAATTGAATGAAGTTGCCAAATTAGATATTAATCACGAATCTGTCTTATCCTTCTACTTAAACACCCACAGCGTATACTATGATCACTTCTTAGCAGCCGCTGATCCCAATCTACGCTTCCAGGTAAGTCTATACAAATTGTTCTCCATAATTAGTAGTTAATACAGTCATTTAGGCTTAATATTAGTGTAATATATGCTAAGATACATTTACAATATATATATATATATATTTATATATATACACACATTTAGTTTAGAGCTGGCTAGCTAAACAAAAACCTAAACTTCTTGAAAAACAAAAACAAAATATATATACATATATATATTATATATGAATTTTACAGGCAGCCAAACCGGTCACTGAAGTTCCAGCCGCACAGCCAGCCGCCATATTAAATGTAATGAAACCTATTCAGATTGATCCGTTAACCGTAAAACATAACAAAACCGTATTAAGAACGTTCTTGAAACTACAACAATATATATATATTTTACTCTCGTACATACACATTTATCCACACATTACTTTCAATTGTAACTTGTGAAAGACACCAGTGTTTGACTTGGTTTTTGAACAGAACATTCTTCTTCTATATGTTTGTACAATTATCGCTCTTTCTATTTGTTATTATTATGATTATGATTATGATTTTATTTAGTTTCTGCGACTTTTTATTATTTTCTCTTTAATGCATACAACACTAACGACGAGTTCTGAGATACACTTTTTATATACCACTCACGTACCCACACACATTGAGAAATGGTGTTTTTCTATTGTTTCTTATCCTTTGGTAACTGGTCGTGCAACTAAGTCTGTAAAATTTGTTGGCATTAGCAAGCGTGTAAACGTACAACAGCAAAACCAAAAACAAAATATATGCATACATATATATATCACGAATTTCAATTAGGGCTGAGTGTCATTAACAAAAATACCAAATACCAAAACCCAAAAATATAAATCAAATTATATATATATATATCATACATACATAAGTAATTGCTTTTATGTATCTAAATACTCGTATTCATGTAATTTAATCATTGTTCTATTACGTCTATTTCTATCTATGAAGCGATTACTTATATGCATCGCTTATTCATTTTGTTAACACATTTTCTACAACTAAGTATCACACGTGTAGTCTCAATTAAAAAAAGATATTAAAGAAAAAAAAACAATTGCTTTATCTAGCGGCCATAAAAAAAAAAGACGCATAGCATACTTTCAGGCTGCATGCCGCTCTTACTCTTGATCTTACTCGCTCTCTTTTACTCTCTTTCTGTCTGTCTTTGTGTTCGTCTTTGGAAGAATCTCGAAATTTATGTTTTCTTTCTTTTCCATATTTCATTCACGCAAGTTTTCGTTTGGTTTTCCTTTTCTTGAGAACTTTGCTTTGCTATCTATCTATCTATACCGTATACATACTGATATCAATTAAATGAAATCTATAATTAAGTAGCATATAAATAACTATTCTTCAATGCTGTGAACATTTTCGTACTTTTACTAAGTATGTACTCTTTCTTTGGTTACTTTTTTCACGACTGTTACAACAAACGCAACAACAACTACAACAACCACAACAACTACTGCATCAAATATATCTATACAACATTATCAAAACTAAAACGAAAAAAACCAAAAAAAAAATACAAAAATTATACCAAATATATCGAAAAACTTACAGCGCCGCACTGTGACTACGCTAAACAGTACCCCACATACGATCAACCGCATTCCGGTACCACAGAATGTTTTGGTAAAAATAATAATTTTTAGCTAGAAAATTAAAAAACAAAAAGCAATGAAATTATATATTCAAACCCATTAGAAAATTAGTTTGTTGTGCCCAAATTAAAACTGTTTGTTTCATGTATGTGTGTTGTTCTTTATTTTTTTTTTTTATTTATCAGTTTAATATATATATTTTTTTTTTTCGTGGGACTGCGCTTTGTTTCTTGCACCCATATCTAAGTTATAATCTGAATAATAGCTATAAGCCTAATATATACACATGTAAAATATAAGTTCATTATGAATCCCTGCACTTTTGAAACTTTGTTTGTAGCATTTACTCACTCCGTACATCCATAAGAATTTTGGCATCTTGGGTTTATAGCTTACATCCTTAAAATTATAATTCTGTCTACAATAATAAGCAAAGAGTAAAAAACGCACTGATATCAATTGATTGCACTCCTCTTTTGTTTGGTTCTAAATACATACATATATATATAAATATACATATGGCTATATGTATTGTATATTTATATATATTTATACTTTTTTTTTCTTTGTTGTTGGTTTAGGTTCTTAACTCTTTTTGCCATTTTGCTCTCTCTATCACCTGTCGCTAGTTTTGTCGTTGCCGTTGTATCTGTTCGATTTACCTTCCCTTTAACACACAATTTGCTTCACATTATTCCAGGCCACTGCTCCGCTGTTAAAGACACCCCTGTCTCAGGCCCAGCAGCAGGCGTATGCCACGGCGGCCACCACCTACACGGCGGTCGCCGCCCGAGCCTACGGGGCCGCTGCAGCTGCAGCCGCCCAGCCAGCACTCGCTGGCTACGCCACGGGGTAAGTTTTCAACTCACTCATCCAGGTGCTCATGCCCCATGTTCGCTGTCTCAGCCACATTTGAGCCACTTCACACTCATTGCGCACAAATGCTCCACGAAAGACTTGACATAACGTAAACTAATCCAACTAAAAACGAAATAAAATGATATTTTCGATTCTAAGAAAGATTTCTTGATATATTTATATTAAATTATTTAATTATTTATTTTAAATTCTCATGCTTTATTTTCTTATTTCCTATGTATTTATTATAATATTCTGATATGCAACGTACATATATGTTTATCTTATTATGTATTTAAGTTTTATCTTCTAATCCGTTTTATATACATATTTCTTTATATCCAAGTATCTGTTCCTATATATATATATATTATAACTTTATTTTATATCATATTAAATTATTATATTTAACCCCGATTTCGGCATTCCGAAATTGTATCTTGATTTGATAATAATTAGTTAATAATTGGTTTGCTATTTTTTCTATTATATTTCTTAATTAGTTTATTAATATTGTTGTTCTATTATTTACTTATGATTTATTTCACACTTGACTAATTTATTTGATTTGATTCTTTTTTGTACAATTTGAAACCTATCAAAAATAACTTATCAAGAGTAGCAAAAGTCTAAAACTGAAAACTGAAGACTTACAACTAACAATCGAACAATTTTGCAAGACCATATCGAAACTAAACAATTTTTACTAATAACAAGTTGGAGAAGAAGAAGAAGAAGCTTATCATCTGTACAAGAGATGACAGTAATGAAAGATTATTTATTATAATACTGAAGCTGTGGACAATCACATCTGAGGACGAATCAAAAGAGCTACTAATCAAAAATTATACAACTAACATACAAAATCTAAACACAACTAACCCACGTGGAGCCATCAAGCACTTCTTACATCACACCCACATCACTTTTTTTTAACAACTAATTATCGTTAACTATTTAATTAATATGCCGCAAACGAAATATTTCTAGTTATGCGCGCGAATATGCGGAACATTATGGAATTGGGCCCATGCCCGGCTATGGGGTAAGTGATCTTTCAGCTAGAAACTCTTATCTGATAATATGAATACATGTCATAAATGATGCCAATGACTTATCTTCAATATTCTCCATCTGTTATTCCCATACCCAATTTCAAACAGGCAACCATGTATCGCGGTGCCTACAATCGTTTCACGCCATATTAAAAAGCTTCAGAAGTCAGCCAAATAACGCAATTGAACTACTCTCGAAAATGCTCAATGTATGAACAAAAACTAGACGTAAATACTCCTCCTCCTACAGTGCAGTATGTAGCAGTTTAATCTATATACATAGATCCAGACACGCAAAAACAGATGCTCAAAGATGATCGACGGAACGCAGAACCCACTCAATAAAAATGGAGAGTTGAAAATCAAAGCTAAAAGCAGCCGCAAGCTTGCGGTCAATTAGGCAAAAGTAAAATTAAAAAAAAAAAAAAAAAAAAAAAAACAATTTTTTAAACAAAAAAAACCAACAAAAAGCAAATCAATGTCGTCCATAAAAAACAAAAAAAAACAAAAACAGAAAAGAAATGCAGTATACACAAAATATTTAAATGGCAATTAATTTGCGAAAAACGTGCTTCACGCGAAGATTTTTACTAAAAACAAAAGCTGAAATTTTGTGCGGCAGAATTTATATTTAAAAATTATATACCTACTGGATATATTATTATGATACCAATAGATATTGTAATTGAATATCAAAAATGAGCAATTCTAATGTATTTTCAAGCTGCTAACTCCAAAATTATTGACAAGATGCCCAGATCAAGTGTTTGCTCTTTAGTTGTGTTTATTAAGTTAGCTATATATATATATTAAAATATATAAAAATTTGATTATTTCTGTTTCGTGTATTTGTTTACATATAGCATTGTAGTTTGTAGTAAACAAGACGCAGATAATTATTTGAAATTAACAACAAAAGAAAAGTTGCCAAACAACAATGGAAAAAGTCTTAGAACATACAACTTATAATCGTTTACCTTAATTTCTCTATACGTTTGTAAGTCTCCAAAGAATACTCATTTTATTATTGTCAACAAATTTATTTATAAAATGTTTTTAATCTGCTTTGCTCCACATTGTTCCTAGCAACTTTTTTTTTCGGCAGCTAAAATGCAAAGTCAACTCAATGAAAATGATAATGATAATGAAAATGAAAATGAAAATGATATTGCTCAACTCGTAGTGCATAAGTAAATGCAAAAGATCAACACGTAGACATATCCTTGGAACATACAATAATAATTACTTTAATGCGGCCGTAGGAGCAACAAAAAAAATCTTTAATAGAAGAAAAAGAAAGAAAAACAACAAAAAAATATATATATATATATTATGAGTAATAATAATAAAAATATTAATGCAGAATAGTTTTTAAATTCAAGCTTCCAGTGACAGAGATAAAAACGTGAAAATTGCGTAGTAAGCATTAAAATAAAATACATTATTAGCTCTTACTATGTAGCACTTTCTTTGTGTGTTGTGTGAAAACCAAAAAAAAAAAGAAAAAAAAAACTAAAATTTATATATTACATAACTTCACATAAGTTTCAGTGTTGTTAATTTTTTGGTCTAGACCACAAAACTTCCCTAAGCAAGCTAAGAATTTATTTTACACACACTCTATCAAGTCTAATGCACACAATTAACTTATACAGTTGTGTATTTGAAATGTATGTTGTTGGAAGACCCAATCCATAGAAATAACAACAAGAAAAACAAAAACAAAAACAAATGCTCAAGAAGTAATATGACCTCGTTCTCTATTTCGATTCTTAGGCAGCTACTGTCCTAGGACTTATACTCGTTGTTTATATAAAAAAAAAACAAAAACAAAAACGAATAAAAAAATTACTCCAATATATCTTCAATTCGTTTTTTATGTGTATGTGCAATTGCTCATTCGAATTTATCTTTTTCGCTCAAAGTCAAAGTCAAAAAAAAAAAAGAGAAAAATAAAACACTTGCTATTCATATTCTCTTTTCTAATTATACATTTACTTTTTATTATTATTACTTTTTGAGATTGTACATAATTACTATGAATTCTCACATATTCACACTTATACACACGCACACACACATGCAAGAGCAACTCGAAGCAATTTATGTCATACTCTGATTTTAGATGTCTACAGAGTGTTTCTTTAAATATAATTGAAAAACAAAAAAAAAAAAACGAAAAAAATGAACAATTAAATTATAATTACGTTGACATTTTTCAAGCCAAAGTTTATATTTAAATATGATTTTTAGTTAGATTTAGTTATTATGCTGACGACAGACACAGAAAAATAAATAAATAAAAATAAAAACAAAATAATAAATGGAACAAATCAATTCAAACCCAACAATTGCCAAATTAAATGTAGCTTTCAAGTGAATAGACTCTTAATTAAATTTAAAAAATAAACAAAAGAAAAAGAATATTTAAAATAAAATAAAAACAAATCTTTTAAAATAGCACAGAAATAAATACATATATTAATAAAACTAAAAAATAAAAGTATCTCACACTTTTTGGCAGCACACACACTGGAAACTGAAATACTTTTGGGTTTGATATACAAGGCGAAATAAACCAAGTAGTTATTAAAACTCTAACATAATAGAATACATAACAATTTATAAACTCAACTTCCACCGCAATTTTTTAAAACAAAAACAAAAAGAAAACACAGTCTTAAGCAAGGTATGAACTAAAATCAACCTAAGTATAAATATGTAAAATGCAAACGCAACTCAATCAAACACTGCAGCTATAAATATATGATAATATAAATATATATATATATATATATATATATATATATATATATGTACTACATACCTACTTTTAAACTATACATATATTTTAATTTTGATTTACTACTTTCGATACTTTCTGTGCGCCCGCCCCCTTACACACCCAATTATTGAACACCCAGTACAAGAGCAAGAATGAGAATTACGAATCTTAAATCTGTAATCTGTAATCTTTAATCTGTGTAGTCTAACCATAAGCCCGCGCCGCTTTTGTTCACTTTCACATAGAGCATACGCATAGGCGTTATATAAAGTATAAATATAAACTATATATATTTGAATATATATTATATGAAAAACAAAAACACTTATCTTTAAAGATGTGCCAAATTGTAAGTTGTACCATTTGTTTTTATGAATGGTCAAAGCAAACAAATGCAAAAAGTAAAAAAAATTAAAATAAATAAAAAACAAAAACTTGAAAAAAAAAATAAAATTATATATATATGAATTGAAAACTTGTGAGCAGAAATTCCCATCCCCAAGACGAATGATTGATTAATGGTTTAGACAGACATTTCAACACTTAAACGATGATGGAAAATATTTTAGCATTGTGTATAGAGACGAGAGTTAGAAGTTAAGCGTCCCCAGGCGCTTCCTTACAAACAAAATTGATAACAGAGCAAAACAGACGAATAGTATTATATTAGCGGACTCCCGCAACAATCACACTCACACACACGAACAGCAGCTTCTCTACTTCTCCCAGAAGACGAAATATACTCGATACTTGTGGACCTTTCCCCCTTTCACAAAGCTCTCAACTCCGTTAACTTTTATTTATACACACGCACACATATACGATCCAACGCATACATAAATGGCTATAAACATGAGACAAATTTAATTGAGCAAAAACTATATATTGGTTTATATCAATTTTCAATTTGTAAGGTTGTGACAAATTGTAAACAAGCGTAAAAGTTAATATGAAAATATGAAACCTTTAAAAGCGTGCAGAAATTGTAATAATATATGCGAATGGCAAATAAAATAGCGCAGAGTAACACAAAAACAAAACAAACAAAACAAAACAAAAACAGAATATTTGAAATTCATACAAACGAAAAAAAAGAAAAACGCAATAAAAATAAATTTTAAAAATATAAAATACAACTTTAACTGGCATTTGTTATTTGCGGAAGCAATTGATGGGGCGCGATTGGAAGTGATTTGGATCTTGTTGGCGATTTAACGCAGCTTTTGAACAGTTTAACGTAGCATATAAACAATAGAAATGAAGAATGCGCTAGAGCGGAATGCCAGACACGCAGATACCCTGCACGCTGCCTTTTTGCCTTTGCATACTGATACTAAAAACACCCGACACACGTAAGTACTCCCATATTGAATGTAGCTGCTGTCGCTCTGTCATTATTGGATACTTTATATTTATGAAATAGTCTTTATTCTAAATATATACAAAAGTATTTAACATGATAGTTCAATATTTCTATATAATAAAGTTTAATTGAAATTTATTTCTGGGGGAATGGCGTAACTATTCTCAATTTTCAACATGATAATCTGTATTAATTAATATAGCTTGTAAATTTCGCACCGTAATTTGACGCATGATAATTTATATTTTAATTCGTTGAAACATATGCAAGGTTTATTTATTTATTTTTAATTTCTTTAATAAACTAGAGTGAACTTAAAGATAAGCAATTGAAAAAGATATGTAATACAATTAAAGCTTAAAGAAAACAACACTTATCAATAATAAACACTACAACTTTATTTGCAAAGTTTATTTGGGATACCGCGTAACATTCTGCAGCTTAAAATACTGCTCTAATTATTTTAACTAATGAGTCCAGTGGCAGATAGCTATGCTGTAGAGCTGCTAATTTCAACAGATATCTAATTAGGTGACTTTAAATTTAATGGTCATTAAGACATAATAGAAAATCCAAGCTATTAATTTGGATTGACAACAAGGTAATTGAATGAAATATTCTAAAGGAATTTATAAATTAATAAAGAATCAAACAAAGGAAAATGTACACAGGAATATGTGTTTCAAATGTTATATATCTATATATTTTTCATAACTTGCATGTTAGCTGTGTCAATAAGGGCAGATTGACGGACATGTCACAATCAGCTAAGATTATCATTCTAAATGAGAATGTAGAATATGATGCGGTTAGTCATGCCACATTCCCAAATGTTCCCATGAATGTTACGTATTTTTGGTAGCTCGTAAAATTGTCTATTGGATTACATTAAATAAGTTAAGTCTGAGCATATTACACTTTACCCAAAGCAGATATACTAGAAGATATTCATACATATATGAAACTTAATCTCAAACTTTAATAGCAAAAAAACTTCCAACAATATGTGATTGAGGAAAAGCAAGAACAATACACTTTTATTACTTTGTAGTAGAACAAAAAAACAATTCATCAAAATTTTGAAGAAGTATAATTATGCAAATTTTTGTGTGTTTGCAAAACGGAAGGCTTTTCATGTTTGACACCTACACATGGCCGCACGCACACACCTATGCACGCACAACAAAAGCTGATCAGTCAACATTTGCTGTCGCAATTCTTCATCATTCCATTTCAATTCATACCTATTAAAGTTGATGTGCGGTCATTACAAACATTTAACACCTCCCGAGTACAGAGTGCGCGACATGCAAAGGCTATTAACCCGATTAGATCAAGTGGGGCGCGCAGCGAGTTCGCATTGGGTCTCTAATTATTCAGAATTTCACATTTGATTCAAGAGTATGTATACACACACACACTCACACACGCACACACTCAAACAGCCAGACATCCGCTGTTTTAAATGGGCCATGACAAACTGGCAAACCACAGGAAGTTAACGCCTATGCCCCAGCTCCTAGTTGCAAGCGGTTAGTTCAGTTTGTGCCCTCTGACCTCGCGGCTGTGGCTCACAGTGCGACATAATAAATTATGCTGCATAGCAATGATTAATTTGAGCTCTGCATGACAACATGACAGCCAGCGAGGTATGGGCCATCCAATCAAATGCATACAGAATGAGTGCTTTGAATTGGCCATTACAGATACAGATACACACACACACACACACAGATATCCAAACACTCGCACACGCACGTCCATCCACTGCTCCATTTCCCATTTAGCCAATAAAAAAGAAGAAAAATCAAAGTTTGTGTTCTGTTGAGCTTCTACGTCGCCTTCGTCGAGATATTTCTATCGCCCTATCTATTTATGGGCTTGGTGTGTATTTGAATGTCCCTCCGGCCCCATGAATTATTACGTGCAATTATTTTCTAATTAATTATTTGACAGCTCTGCGAAGGACGCGAAGCTGCGATAATTTTACCATCGGCTTTGGGTCACATGAAGCATCCACATGGCAACCATTAATTGGTCTCGTTTTCTTTCTGATTTCCGGCTATAGAGGACAGCTGCCCAAATTGAAGCATGTTGATATAAAGCTACTTAAATGTTAGTGCTTAGTCTGTAGGACGACAACACAAAACGAAGTGGAACAAGTTGTCAAGGACAACGCCAGCACGAAATATTAACGTTTCAGCAATTTTTCGGAAAATTGTAAATTGACTTTATAAAAACAGATTTCAGGTAAAAATAAAACATTTCCTCTTTGAAATAGAAACACTTCTAAGGCTTTTGCTTATAAATATGCTAAGAGAATCATAAAAAATTTATAAATACTTAAAGTTATCTCAAATTATAATGAATAGGTTGAAGTTATTTGCATTTCAGTTTTAAGAGCTGTAAATAAAATGAATAATATTTCTATTTTAGTATATGGATCTACAAGCACTTCACCTATTTTATATTAATTGTAGAAGGCGCGTAATAATACCAAAACAAAAATCCTTTTTGTTTAGAGAAAAACTAATTTAATAATTCTAAAAATAATATAAATGCAATACTGTAATATTTATTAAATAAAAACACAATTTAATATAATTTAACAATATAATAATGGTTTTAATGGCAAATTTCAACAATAAACATAATAGCGGAAATACTTTTTTATCAAGTTCATTCATTTTCTTGCAATTCCTGTAAGTAAATAATTATTAAATAATATTAAAGTCGTATATAAGTCAGCATAAATTGGAAAAGACTTGAAATATTCCATCAAGTGATTAATTTTGACCTCTATATGTATGTGTTTCAAACAGGTATGGGATGATCCCTTGACCACAGGGCTCTCTGAAAGATAAAAATGACTACACATGAGCGTTGCTAACCGCGATGCAAAAACTAATTACATTATTCCGAGTTGATGCAATCAGAGAGTGCGTGCGCCGCCCCCACGGCTGACCCCAAAAGGCAATTCAGGCTACGGTTGAATTGAAAGTGCGGATGGGGTCAAAAAACTTCCCTTGCGCGCAGATATGTCTGTATATGTATGTCGACATGGGCACCCGGACAGGCTGTGGCCACGCAGGACAGGCCGCTGCATACAAATCACAACAACAACAGAAATGCATTGAGCAAACGAAACAGCAGTTAGGGCTGTGATTGGAGCTGGGTTTGGCAACGGTATTGGAGCTGGAGATCAGCAACAGCCACCGGAAACCGGGCAATACGGCATTGTTGGTTGCTTTACGAGCCACATCCAGAGCATGCCAATGCCTGTCCGCTGTCCTTCTCAATCCCTATCTCCCTCTCCCTCTCTCTCTGTCAGTGTGTGTGAACGCTGGATTAATGCCGGCAGCTGCGTTACGCTCTGCCAGCATAAAAGAAACACTGCATGCAACATGCAACATGCAACGGGGAAGATGAACCACCAATAATTCAGTGGCAAGCGTTGAGCATAAAAATCGAAACAGCTGCGAGCGCCGCATCGCTTGCCGCTATTTATTGTTGCTCGTATTTGTCTGTTAATTGCTGTTGCAGCGCAATAAAAATCCCCAGCCCGAAACTCACACAAGCACACGCAATCACACACACACACGCACACAGAGCGAGGTAGAGATTTCCGACATTCTCTCTGTTATTAAGAGAGTAATTGTCACGCGCATTTCAATTAAATGCATTTTAAAGCTTATGTAATTGTTCGCATTGACGTCGTTAAAGCCATTCAGCTTTGAGAGCATCGAGCACAACAATTGGCCAAAATGTCTAATTAATCGAATTCAACAGTCGAGTGTGTAGCGCAGTGTACACTGTACACAGCGCCTTTGCTGTGCATGCACTTTGCGTTGTTCTCCTTTGCCCAAATTGCGCTTTTAATTAAAAGTGGAAAAAATCACTCAGGGTTTTTGGCTTTGCATTTTCGCTTTCACTTTGTAAGTTGTGCTCCAATTACTGCATGCAGCTAAATTGCTCCACTCAATACCATAAAATCGCTTTTACCAGACGAAATCTAATCAAAAGTACGACTAGAAGAGAACAAACTCTGCTATCAGACCTGCAACTAGCTAACTAGCTTTATATTCTTTATATAATTTAAATATGGACTCTCTTAAATTCCTTATAAAATTTATTATAACTAACAAGACCATTTTCAGTTTATCTTTATTTTGTTTATATATAAAAGCATGCTCCTTAAATTCCTTTTAAATTATTTACTATAACTAACGAGGCCATTTACAGTTTACCTATGTTTTCCTTATACACACAACACAGGTCAATTTTAATTATCATCTGTCATTGACAATTATTTGTTAAATTTAAAATAAAACTTCAGCAAGACAACACAAAGGAAAAGCACACAGCAATTAGACGTTTACTGAGCTCATTCTGCCTTTGCTTCAAATACAGAATATCTGCTCTCTTTTTGGTCTTGTTGGCTAACATCTTCTATGACAAGATAATAATTGTTCTTTAAGCATTGCAACATATAAACTACTGTATAACAATGTGGGAACACTCACCTAAAAGGTTTAGGAAATCAAGATTATTTCACTACGTAAGCAGTAAATCAAAATGCATTTTAAGTTTGTATTAAAATGGCCTTATCCAATATTACGCTCATAAATATAGTGTGAGTAACAATTTCTAATATATAAATTAATATGTAATATGTAATTAATTAAATATTGTATTGACTTAATTATTTTATATAAATCAAAATGTCGATTGTAAAGCCCAGCGCGTTAAGACTTATACTCTTTCAACTATAAGTTAAAACGGATGGGTAATTTATATACTGATAAAAATAAATGTACAAATTATTATGTGGTATTAGAATCACCGTTCGCAATTATTCATTGAGTGATTCTACAAATCCGAAAATAAATACTTTTACACGAATTCGCTCACAATCAGAATCTCTGAGCTTCTATCGTATCACTCGCGAAATAAGTCCCTTTAAAAGAGTATAACGCGAATAGCTGATTGCAAAACATACAGACGAAGACGGAAACGAAACAAACAAAAAAATACTCTTGCTTTATTTCTGGTTCTCTCATGAGTAGAATAACTATTATTTGCGTGCTATGATTTCTACATATATTTGTATATACTACACATTATAAGATATGTTTAATATATTCTCTCTTGTATTGCCAAAGCTCAGGGATAAATACTGCGTGCTGAATTTATAGTCGTTGTTACCCTAAATAAAACTTCTTTGCTTACCTTCTACAAGTTGACATTGAAATATCTTGATTCTGCTTGCAGCTATAGACAATCCGACTTTCTTATGTACGTGCATCGACTGTCCATGCTAATGAGCATTATAATTAGCACGAATCTCATTTTGAACTACGCCAGCAGACATTATACTCACAGCGAGTATTCAACGTGTTGCATTGGAGCAAACCGATTGTGGCATCAATACGGCTCTGAGTCTGAGCTGCTGCTGTTTGCATTTATGTATATACATGTATGTGTGCTTATATATATATATATATATATATATATATATATATATGTGTGTGCATTCGTTTCTATTTACTTTGCCGTTTGGCACCTTCACAGAAATTGCAGCTGCTGCTGTTGCTGTTGCTGCTGCTGCTGCTGCTGCTGTTGCTGTTGCTGTTGCTGCTGCTTCTTGCTTTGAGCTTTTTAAATACGAAATAAATGCATCGACAGACCCAAATCTCGTTTGATTGTGTAAATATTTGTCTGAACACTGGACAATCAACAAATTTGCATCGGTTTTCATTGGCTGCGCCGAATTGTTGATTTTCGTTCAATGCCCTGACAGCCGAGCCACAAAAATGTCTGTGCAGCTCAGCTGCTGATTGTCATTTAACAATTTTGGTTTGCCTCTTGAATAAAGAGACATGAATCAATTTTCCTAATACGCAGAAATTAATAAACAATTCTCGATGTGCAACGCATTCGGCTGTGCCCATAGAATGTGATTTGATGTGGTTTAGAAAATACTCAACATGCAATCGGTTTCCATTTAAATTCCTGCTGTGGCATTTATTTAACTATGAATATAACTATTATATTTACACACACAGACTATGCGAGCTCAAATTTAATTTCAAGAGTGCAACATTTGTTTTATTTGGTTTAAGAGTCAAGGGTAGAGACGAGTCTATGGTTACAATTAATTGGCCTTAAGTTTAGTAATTATTCAGTAGGTATTTCATTTGGCTCAGCAACGAATTACTGATTGAAGATAATTGCCAAAGGAAAAATATATAATATAATTTGACTTCCAGGTTGATACAGATATTGCAAATAAAATCTTGAATCAATTTTGAACTATGTATGAATATATATTATATTCCAAAAAAAAGTTGGTATTTTCCTTGACCTACAGCAACATCCGCATCATTGCATTCGGTTGGCTGGCGTTGGAAAATACTTGAATATGCTGAGCTGTCAATCGCAATGCATAAGACTCTGCTCCCAAAGCTCTGTGGCCCTGTTGCCAGGCGCGTCAGACACAGCTGTTGGCTCTGACCTTAGAGGAATGCCATAACTTGAACTGGGGCGTGGCCCGCCCATGCCCATCCTCGCGTGCAATGCTGCCAAGCAACCATTTTTCAGAAATTCAATTGTAAATGCGATTCAATTTGTGTGATCAGCGCCTTCGACGTCGACATTGACAGCCCCAGGGGCGGGCATGATTCTCAGCATATCAGGCGTCAAAACTTTGAAGCTCTAACAGCGTTACGAAGCATTTTGATGTAGCATTAGCTTATGCCGGGGCACCGAAGGCCGAAGGCATATTTGGCTTTTGATTAAAACTGCTTTGCTCGCTGGCTAACCGGAGCAGATTTACACACTGATAGCCAGAAGATGGGCAAATAATTACGCTAATTACAAGTGTCAGACTTATTATTAAAATACTGTTGAAACTGGGGCCAGTGGATGCGACCACAGCTCTGGGCACATCAATCACTGGAATTGTGCGATTTCTCGCTTCTGAATAAATCATAAAAAAAACAGCAGCTGAACTGGAGCAACAAAAGGCTCCAGGCGTTGTCCCAACTGCGGTTGCCGGGCGTTTGGCAAAGCACCCTAATACCAAGTATGTGTGTGTAGGTGTGTGTGTAGGTGTGTGTGTAGGTGTAAGTGGTTGTGAATGGGCATCCACCATATACATATATATGTCATGTTTGCGCTGGTGTCTGTCATTGTTGGTGGTTTCTGCGGTTGCTGGCAGTGGTCGAGGCTTTTAGCGATTTACCTCTCTTTACCTATACACTCACACTCCCACTCACACACACACAGCCCACAAAGTAACGGATGTGGGCATGGCAGTTGCGTGGGAAGTGTGCCTGAATGCGTCTAACCGCAGCTAGGAAAGAGCGAGAAAGGTGTTTGAACAGCTGAGAGGTGAGAGCTGAGCAGAGGTGCATGTGTTTGAGCTCCATGCGAAGTTCGAGTTTGTGTGTTAGTCTACTGTCTACTGTCGCCTCAGAGCTCATTCCCTGCTTCCAGTTGATACTGCTCGCGTTGGCCGGTAAGAGATAATTCTCAAATAGGAATTACTCAGATCCAGTTGGACAATTGCCAAAGCCGATTGGCTGTTGGCACGGGCTCTCTGGCACTGGCGCTCGCACTATGCAATTATTGCACTCTTAATTTGCATCTCGAGTCATTTAAAATAATTGTGACAGTTTTTGCTGACTGTCGCGAGTCGAGAGCCGGCTGCCAAGCGCCCGGGAGGCAACAAGTTTGTCGAACTCTATGGGCGGCAATTACCGAGGGAAAGATACTAAGAAAATTCTAATGGGAGTGGCCGACTAGGAGATATCCTTCAACCCGATTGATTCGCATGTTTAAGTATTCACTTTTATGAATTTATTAAAACAGAACAAATTAAAATTTATATAAACATGTGACCAAAGTCAGCATGCTCTGGTGGGGCGAAATGGGGACCGGAATCCGAAATTGTATTAAATTAGTATCTATATATATGCAGAAGACTTGGAGACTCTAACTCTAAAGATGAATTAGCTAGAATTTTATAACTGGTCCCCGATAAATTCATTTATCGATAACTTTGCAAATATACAAGTTATCGAATTTCTGAAACAAACTCGTACTGCGCGTGCAATATACGAACCTAACACAAAAAGAATGAACTCTCTAGCTTTTGTATCTTCGGAAATCGACGCGTTCATACATACGGACGGACGGACGGACGGACGGACGGACGGACAGACGGACATGGCTATATCAACTTTTCTCGTCACCCTGATCAAGAATATATATACTTTATGGGGTCTGTCACGCCTCCTTCTGCCTGTTACATACTTTTAACAAAACCATTATACCCTGATTTCCCATTTTCAATGGACTCAGGGTATAATAAATAAAAGAAAAAACCCTCAATGAGGCTATTACTCGAACCCAGCACTTCTACAGGAAAGGCAAGAATTCCGGCAATTGAATTTTTTTGCCCCCGTATAGTAAAAATGCGTAGGTTGATGTGGCGTCTGCTACGTGCTGTAGCCAATCGCCAGCTCACTTTGTTTAATAACTTATGCATTACTTAGTGGATAAATTGAGACATTTACATTAATAACTAAATAATAATTTGCATTAATTGTTTGGTTTATACGAGATATGCAAATTCGTCGAGCGCTTTATATGTTTCAAGGTCAACTCAAAGACCTAAATCGACTCAGCTCATCGTCTTGATCAACACTTCATATAGTCTATGAGATTTGCCATATGTACATATGTACATATGTACATATGTAGTAGGAAAACCCATATACCCCAAATATCCATTTTCAATGGGTTCAGTGTGCAATTGTGAACTTGGCAGCATTTTGCATTAGGATGAGCTTTGAATGCTCATATTTCACTTCTTAATGTTTATTTGATAATTGCAATTGAAAGATATAAGCAAATCAAATAATTGGGAATTCCACAAATGCCAGTGATATCCTGATTGGAATGAAATAAGCCTGAGCCACTTTGATGATGATAAGATTTGCATTGTCTAATTTTCATTGTCTAATATTTTACACATCGATATCCATCAAAGAATACCACTTTCAATTATAAATTGCACAATGCTGAATTGGATTTTCCAATTAGATAAGCACGCATCGCACAAGTTGCCCGAGTGCAGTGATTTAAGCAGATTCATTGCAGAGCCCACTCCTTTCGTCCTGTCCAGTTGGCGGCGTGCATTTAACATGCGTGGACGCGCTATCTGCCTAATTGCATTAGCTGGCTCCGTTCTGGCTATGCCTCGACATAAGCGCATTATAGCGCCTCATAAACCGAGTCAACCCTTCCCCAAGAACCTTCGTGTGAGCCATCGCGATTTGTGCGCCCGTCCAATCAGACAATTACATATTGCAATTACACGGCCGGCGCAATGGAGTGAAATAAATTATTATGTGTGCCTCTGTGCCTGTGTGTGTGTGGGTGTGGGTGTGCTGCAGCTGGGGTTGGGGACTGTGGAGCCGCACTTGAAATGTAACCAAGCGACAGAGCTACTCAGGCACACGCGAAGTCCGTGGCACACGAGATGAATTAATTGTGGGGCATGCGCCCGAAATGCGACTGTGACCCCAGCCAAAGGGGGAAAATCAATAGGCAGAAGGAAAGGAGGGGGTGTGGAGCTGGGGCAGCTTATTAATTGGATGGTGTTACACCAAAAAGGCTGCAAATACTTTCACGCTCGTTTCAAGGTGGCTGCGAAAAATTGGGATATTTGCGTTTACCTTGTGCCTCAGCCACGTGCTCAGCAGTCATCGACGTTGTCCTAATGGCGCCACAGCACGCAAGCTCAGAGCTCACAGAGGCAGGCAGGCAGAGGTAAGGCGGCTTGGGACGTGGCCAGAGACAAGCATCTTGAGGTCTTTACTTTGCCATTGCTTGCCATCGGCAGGATTAGCCCAGCACACACACAGGAGACCGACGTGTGCTTGTTGTCTACTATTTAACTTTTCAGCTTGGCCGTGTGCTCGATTTGTGCTGGTCGCTGATTTCGCCGGCGGTCAAGGCTGGCAATACGGCTCGACTACCTGGTCATCACTGGGGCCCTGACCACTGGGTCCCAGCTCCAGTTGCCGGTGCCCCATGGTAGCTGCTTGTAAATTTATGTCCATAAAAAGGCATAAAAAGGAAGCGGAAAATGTGTTGTGTAAAAAGGACGACGTTGAAAATAAAATCAACAATAAATTTTGCATGCAGCAACATTACGAAACAATAGCAAACCGCCTTTCCCTTACCCCACTTCTCCTGCTGCTGCTCCTCCTGCTCCGTCTCCTCGTCCTCCTCAATCGCACTGCGTGGGCGTACAAACTGCAATTGGTATTTTTATTGCGTGCTCAACACGGCGAATGCGTAATACGAGTAAAAGGCTGCCAGTTGGCAGGACATGCAGGCTCACGGGTTTTTATAGCCCCTTTTGACTTATGCGCTATAAAGTGCCATAAAATGAAATTAAATAAACGAAATGTAAAACTCATTTTTACATATTGATTGCAATTTCTATCAACAAATTTGACACGCCTATCGGACGCGGCAAGGACATCAAACGAAAGCAAAAGGTTGCCCCAACGAGGTTAGCAAGGCTGACCCCAAAATGATATGGCTTAACATACAAATCTAAAAATTAAACAAAAATGAAATTGATGAAATGATGTAGCTATAAAATTATTGCGCAAATAAATGTATTTTCCATGCTTTTATTGAGCTAAAAGATTTTTATTCTGAGATATATATTTTGTTTATGAAACAAATACCTTGAACCTAGAAATTGTGTTATTAAAAAAAAAGAGAAAGAGTTCGTGCGCTGTTAATTTGAGTCGCATTTCGCATTTATGCTGCGTACGGTGCAAGAGTGGGCGGGTCGATTACGTGAGGGACATCAAAGTAACCGAGAGACGCGCCCACTTTTTACGCTTGAGGCAACGCGGAGGCCTTGATGAAGAGTTCCATGGCCTGGCGCTTGGGCTAGGGAGGATGGCCTTAGGTTTGGCTTAACCAATGTCACATTTGTTGATTAAGGCTACGTCTACGAGCACACGCTTTTGTCATCATTAATCAACTGACGTCGTGCCTATCGACAAAGCCAGAGGCAAAGCCAAAGCCAGAGCCAGAGCCAGAGCCAAAGCCAAAGCCAGAGCCAAGGCAATGTGGGAAAATTGTCAAGGCAGCATGTAAATGTGAGTGGAGAAGAGTAAAGTTTTCTGAAGCTGCACCTGATGTATAACTCCAGTGATGTGTCTATGCCAACTGCTGTCGCCTAAGAAATAGAAAAAAATCAACACTTTGACACATTATTTTGCAGCTCTGTGCACAGCTGAGTCTAAATCAAGGTGATTCGAGAACAAACAAACAAAATGCGCAAACTAATCGATGCTGATGGAGCTGAAGATATCCTCTAACTAGGTGTGATTCATCAAGTGCTTCTCCCGACAGAATGTCAGCCCGAGATAAACAATGTCAAATCGATTCGGCTAGCTCTAGAGTATAGTGTGGCAGTCGCAGATATATCACCCGATTCAAAATGTATATAAACAGGGTATTGAAACTTTGCACTTTGAAGCAAACACAGCAGGGCAGACAGGGCAGGCGTGAGGAGCTGCTACAGCTACAGGCGGACATTGGAGTAACGCCTTCGTAATCTGCCACAAAGCATTTCAAATCAAATACGAATACAAATACACACAACGCACAATTTGAGGAGCAGAGTGGCACAAAATGTAACAACAATTACATAAACTTAATAACTTGATAGCCAAAGATAAACTCGAAGGGCAGTCTGCCGAGCCAAAGAGCTAAAGAGCTGCCAAATGCCCATGGGTCCTGTCGGCTGTCGACATGATGTGAAACTGCCTGGCCTGGCCAGGCCTGGACTGGCATGCCATTCAGTCAGTCTACAATTGTAGAGGGAGCCTTTTAGAGTTGCTTTCGCCTTTGCTTTAGCTTTGGCCTCTGCCTCTGCCTCGGCCTTGGCCTGGGAGGAGCGGTTCACACAGTTTTATGGCCGCAAACAATTTTGCAACGTTTCGTAAACTTTTCAATGAAAATAGCCACAAACTTGAGGGCGTGAGCTCTGTCAATTCTGCCCAGATGTTGCCGATGCTCTGCTGTTGTTGCTCTGGCCCAAGCAAAAACATTTCACTTATTACACTTTCAGCTGTAAGCGAGCAAAGGCCCAAAGACAAAGAGCTCCCTGGGCAGACTCGGTTATTGGCTCACAAGCTGCAGTTGGAAGCACGCTGAGTACTGCAAAAGTGAGTGCAACAAATAGCACTTAACAAACAACGACTAAATTTATTAGGTATCTTCAAATACAATAAAGATATACTTGCTTAAATGTCTAATAGGTTATGCTAGATTATTGACTTTATTTCTTAGCTGGATATGCAAACTTGTCAAATATGCCGACAATATGCAAAGGGGCAAAAAACACAGTACGAGTTCTCATGCAAATGCACTGAAATGAATGCATTGGGAGTTTTATTAACAGGGCTCTCTGTATGGGAAAGCAGCAAAACTTTATAGTTCGTACGGCTTGGCTGCATATCCATGCATTATGAGCCTATAAACAAGTTCTGTATAATTTAATCAAAACGAACGGCAGCTCAGCTGGGTGTGAATGCACGACTAAGACATACCTCGCTCAGCTTGTTAATTAAATGAATAATAATAATGTATAATACTTTTTTAAAATTAAAAATAACTTTATTTAGTACTATTAGCAAGTAAATCATTTTGCATATAATTTAAATTTAAATTTTTAATAAAAGTCAATTTTAATTGCTATTTCGCATGGGCAATAGTTTTTATGTATGTATGAACTTCGATAAATTAAATTATATATTTTATATATAGCCAATTTCTAGCTGCTATAGCAACCGCTCCAGCTTCCAATTATAATTATATATGCAAGCAGTGCTCCAGTTTTTATTTTTTTTACATCGCTTCACATAGTTGCAAATTCATTCCTGAATATCTTTGGCCTTTGCTAGAGTTTCATAATTTTACCAGGCAAAATGTGGATCAAATAAATGTATGTAAATAGAAAATGTGTATTTGAATATTTCTATCTATATTCTGCATAAAATATGTAGTTTTAAAGAATATTTCTTATTTCTATAATATTTTCTTTAAATTTAATTAATTTGTATATATATTTTAGTCAGTGAAACAGATTGAATGAGTAAGAATTTCATTGTCAAAGACTGACAATCAGCATTGTTCTTTCGCTCCATCTGTTACATATACTAAGCACGACTTGAATACATTGCGAAGCAATCGAAACGATGATCAGAATTTATGTTTAGCCTAAGGATATGTGTTACGATAGTTGGCAAAGGGCATTTAATTGCAATTTGGTTATATTTTTCATGGCAAACTATTCGAGTTTTTCTTAGTTGCGCCACACAAATCCAAATGGGACTGCTAACAATTTCGCAGACATTTCAGCTCGCACCAGAATCCCATCCTGCGGCAAACAGAAATGTGTTGTTCGAAATATTACGTATACGCCACATGTTAACCGTAGACCGGCAGACGTAGCGGGCGCAGGCAACAAAAACATTTGCAAACTAATTTAGAAACTATTTGGCAGCCACAGAACTATAAGGCCCAAAAACTGTGGCACTTCAACGCACAATTCAACGACATGGGCCCAAGATAATCATTTACAACAATGGAAGAGCATTCGGGCGATAACATATGGGAGAGACTGTGCTCTGTCAGGCAAGCAACACAAATCCGTTTTCCCCCTTCGAAAAATAAAAAAAAAAAAAAATGAGAAAAAAATATACACACACACACGTACACACACACACACATAAAGGCAGACGAGCAGAGAATAACTTTTGCGTGTATGCCCTTTGTGGCCATAATTTATAGACTATCTGCCAAAATATTCCAGCTGAGCCATAAAGATTCAATTTCACAAGCAATTTATATAGCCGAGCATGCACCCCTTTAGCAGCAGACCACAGAGCTCGCATAAACAATTTATATACCCACAGAGAGAGATGTGGGCGTGGTCTCGCCAAGACAGCAGCTCCAGCTGTACAAATGAGCAACATGCTCGGACCACAAGCTCTTATTTATATGCCTTAATTATGAATACATCCTATCGACAAAAAAAAAGAATTGGCCTTAAAATGCAAAACCAATCTGTCTCTCCATCTCAATCTCTCCCTCTCTCTCTGTCTCTCTCTCTCTCTGTCTTTCTCTGTGCTGCATTTGAATTTTAGCACTCAATTAGCATTAGAGAGTTGGGTGTAAATTGAATTAAAATAATTATACATTCTGCCCGGCAGGCAGAGACTGACTGCCAGCCAGACAAACAATCCACGTGCAAAACTTTAATTAAATAATATTTTATTTTTGCTGCTGCTGCTGCTGCTGCTGCAGCTGCCTTACCGAGTTTTATGCACATAACTCGTGCATAAGTTCTGCCTGGCGTTAGATGAGCGCAGGGAGTTGGTGTGTGTTTGAGCGGGCATAGTGGTGGCATTAAAAAAGTTTTAATTTGTTGACTTAACCGCAGTTACAGTTACAGCGCTGCTGCTATTGGAGCTGCCGGTTGCTGCCGGTTGCTGCTGTTGCTGCCGCTTGCTGCTGTTGCTCCTGTCCGGTCATAACTTTGCTTTACGCAACTTAACATGCATATCTCGTCGTTGGCAACCCTTGGGAACTGCTCCGTTTCTCGCTTATCGTTCACTGCACACGCAGCTGCAGCATTTTGCATGTAAGCGCCTCGCCCCCTTTTTCCTTTTTCCCATACCACTTGCTCTCCTCTGCTTAGCAATAAATATGCAGCTTAAAATGGCGGCTTTCGACTAGCGAGTTTCGGATTTCGGTTTACGTAGCGTATGATTGATGCCGTACAGGTCATGCAACAGCCTTTGCCCGTCACGCTGGCCATTACGCAACATTCTGTGGATTCAGGTAAACATTCAGCCAGTTGCAGGTCTTTGCTAACAAGCTAAAACTCATTTGTGGATAAATTAAAAAATACAAAATACAAAATACATAATACATGCATATATGGAAATGAACATTTGAGAAATGCTTCCATTAATAAATATTATGTCAATATTATTATTATAAAAAACTCAACCTGATATTTGCCATGGCATAGAGCATGGAGACAGCTATTATGCATAATTCATAATCATGCGCCATGTGCAGGCAGCCCGCTAACACATTTCCATTAAATTTGCTACATTTTAATGAATGTTTTAAACAATATATGTCGGAGCTGTCGCTAGCATAATTATAATATATTAAAAATTGTATTCTGCCGTTGAGCCATATATTCATTCCTTAATAATGAACTGTGATTTCTGTCCGCGTATATTCATAAAAATCGATATGACAATGACAGCGTCCGTGGCAGATGAAAAACGAGCAATAAAAAAATATATGTGAGTGGCAAAAAAAAACATGCAATAGTGAGAGAGCATGGAACATGGGAAATAGTAGCTCTGGAGAAATTCGAAAAAACGAAACGCCAACAATTTTTACGCTCTAATCAATCTAAATCGAACTTTTTGCTCAAAGCGCTTGCCAAAAGTCGCTCACTCGTCACTTATGCTAAATTAACAAAAAGTAGAGAGATCAAAAAGAGTTATATATACATACACACACACACTCATACATGCATATGTATCTGCATGGCAAGAAGGCACAGAGCGAGAGCCCTATGCAAATTGATACGTCACATTCTGACTGGCAAACCCAAAAAATCAACAAAAGTTGCGAATGGTCGTATCAATTCTCTTTCTCTTTCTATTTTTTTTTTTTTTTTTTTGTATATATATATATATTTACATTTGTTTGATCCTTGCGCTATTTGCCATTCAGTTCGTTTTTCATTGTTTTTTTTTTTTTCATTTTTTGCGCTACTTAGCCACACAGAGAGAGAGAGAGAAATTTACATTGTGCTGCAGTGGCAGCGGCTACGTGCTGCAACGATGGCGCTGATTCGCTTTGGGCTAAAGATAGATTGCATATTATGCCAGATCCCGCTGCATTCTCGAACTCATTTGCGTGAAACGCCCCCGAGGATTGGGCTGATATTTACGTGTTTAATGCATTTCTGTGAGCTTATCTTCCGTATTGACATGCTCCTGTCTATCGCAGCTGTAATATCAGTTTAATTGATGAAAATATCTTGGGACCCGAATGCACAGCACTGACTGGCTGACTGGCTGACTGGCTGGCTGACTGCATTGCACGCATGTGAAATAAAAGGTAGCCGGCATTAAGGGCATTTTGTTGCAACGTTCATTAGATGGCTGCCATTGCTGCTGGGGCCGCAACAATGTTGCAGCAAATGAATGGGCGAACGAATAAATGAATGAATGAGCAACTGAATGAGCAACTGAATGAGCGATGGCATGAATACACTAGAGCTTTGCCATTGCTACGATGGGCGGACGACAATGTTTTCGCCATTCACTACAGAACGTGCACTTGATAATGCAGATGCAGGTACAGCTGCAGGTGCACCTAGACTAGCTGTCTAGCAGACAGTCACAACACGCCCCACGCCCACCGCTCTCTGTCTCTGTTCTATGTTCATCACGTGCTGAAATTTGCAGCACTGTCATCTCAAATTGGCTAATCAGTCAAGAAAAAGCTCATCTAAGCTCACTCTGACTACAATTGCGATTTTTTTGAATCTGCTCAACGAAGTTTTCATTTTCATTTAATTGTCTCGAGTTTCGCCCAGAGGCCATCAGGTGTGAGATGACTTACATCCATGTACACGAGAGATTTTCCCTCATCACTGTTTTCCACTTATGGAACAAAAACACTTACGCAGCTTGCAACATCCTTTAATGAGTTTTGTTTCGCAACTGGAATTCAGTTAATATGCGCTTTAAGTGCCCAGGCGATTGCTGCTCACAGTTTAACCAAATGAGATGCGTTCCTTATACGCATACGCACTCCCACACACACACACACACACACACACACGTGCACGTGTACACCTATATATACCTCGTAGCACACATACACATGCATTGGCGAAGTTGAGAGAGCTTATCTTTTATTGCCAGGCTTTCATTGGGCTTTGCCTGGTAACTACAAATGCTAAAGAGCTCCCAGCACGTATACGCGTGTATATTGCTGTTAGTCCATATGTCTGTGTGAGTGTGTTTACCACAAGTTTAACTAACACTAGCTAAACAAGTTGTTGTTGTTGTTGTTGCTGCTGCAACTTCAAGTTGTTGCTGCTGCTGATGGCAGCACAACACTGACATAATGCAGCCTGGTTTGAAACTAATTAAATAGCATTATAGCAACCGCACACGCGCACACACACACACACATAGACACATACACACGCACACTTGGCAACACACGGCACTAATTATGGCAATCAACATGCTTGGCTCGCGCTCAACTTGGCCTATTCCGAAGAATTTCCTGTTCAATGCTTCAATAAAAGATGCCATCAATGTGCAAATTAGTCTACTGATGGCTAATCAGCTACAGAGGCGTACTGCCACGCCCAGACACGCTCGCCGACAGCTGTGTGTGTGTGTGTGTGTGTGTGTGCGGCACGTAATCCGATTAATAAACCGATTAGTACTCTGTGATTAACAATATTTTCCAGAATTAGCTTTAATTAAAGCAGATCACAGACCACTTTTCCACCTTCTCACCTTCAAGTTGTTCAACAAATTTGTTCTAATAGATACCTATTACTAATTATAGTAACTTTGAAACTTTGAATGAGCGAGAATATGGGCTTTAAAATAACAGGTGAGTGCCATTGTCTTATCCTGAATACTCAACTATATCGTAATCGAATTATGGAATTATTATCGAATTATTAAAAGATATTCCACTCACGGACTCATAGATGTCTCACACCTTTATTGACAATCTTTCAATGCAACTGAATAAAAATTTCCAATTTTTGTGACAGCTTTATGGCCACGAAATAGCTCAGCCCAGGCAAACCAAGCCATGCCAAGGCAAAGACCCTTGGCAACTGTGCTGCGCTTGTATAATTTAAACTTTGAGCGCAACTAGCGACAGTTTTTTAATTAAAATACCAAAAACAAAGAGGCGAATTCAAGCACTACACACTTCATCCTCGACTTCCCTTCTACACGCCATTTCAGCGCGAGATAACGCGAAAAACTTGGCGAAAAGTTTGAAAACACCTGAGCGACAAGCTGAGTGAGGAGCGGCACTGAGAGTAGCCGGGCAGTAAGACGCGCTTCTGTTAAATTATTATGAAGCACTTAAGTTAGCTACAAAACGATCCAGTTTTGCCGCCCTTCACCTGCCTTGAATTAAAATTGAGTTATAGTAGTTGCAAATAGACAAATGAAAAGCAAAACAAAGCACAGATCAATAGAGAACTCATTCCACAGAGCGAGCAGCTCGCAAGGACAGAAGCAGCGCACAGAGTATCCTTGACAAAAACCCCCCAGCTCAGGCCATTTAACCAATAGCCAATTTGTATGCCCAAACTTATTTGCATAGTACACTTGACAACGGAGGCTACAGGATGTAGGGTCAAAGGGCTGGGTGGGCGATTGCACGGGGAGGGGGTGGCTGCTTTTCTGTGTTCTCAATGAATATTTAAGCATGGGCTAAAACGAAAACTAAACCTGCAGCTGAAGCCACCGCTGATCCACTCGCTGATGATGCTGTCCCTCCCCCTAAGGTACTAAAACCAATTAATTTTTTTCAAATTTATACTCGAAGTGCACTTTCTCTGGCCACTTAAATTGCATGTCTTAGCGGAAAGGAAAGGACTTTAACTTGAACGACTAATTATGCGAAAATCTAAAAATAACTGCAACTTTTTACTTAATTACTTATTGAGTGCTTCAGGGGGCTGTGTGATCTTGCATTAGCATAAGTTATATATCTGAAAATAAGCTGTAGATAATTCATAGATTTAATTGGCTTAGTCCCAATCCGCTCTGATTCTCGTGGCAGGAGCATTATGGATCGAAAGTCTTTAACGGCTGATTGCATTGGCAGCTGCTATTTGCTCTAAGCTTGGCAACAATCACTCATTCAATTATCCGACAACAGTTGGCCCTGTTCACAATCCAGCGTTGCCAAGGACCCAACTTATAAACGACACACCGTTCATCTTCCATTTGTATTTGGCCATATGACAAATTGCAGCGTCGTCTGGCTCGACCAACGCCAGACAGCAACAACGTGGACCAAGACGAGTCAGCAAATGGCAACTGCAACTGCTATTAGAGCAACTGCATCTGCACTTGCCACAGCAGCAGCAGACGCAGCAGAAGCAGCAGCAACGGAAGTTGACTTCAATGCGTTTCAAAATGCTGTTAAATTATTTTAAAACGATGCAACTTGACTTTATCCTTCTGCCGCCTCATTTCCCCCTCATTCCTGAACACTGAACACTCTTCACACAATGGCGCCACTTGAGTGCTTGCAATTACCGTTAAGTGTGTGAGTGTCGAAGCAACTCAGTTGCAGCTGCAACTGCAATCTCTTCATTTTTCGGTAGGTAGAAACCTTTGTGGAGGTTGGCTGATATGAGAGGGTGTTACTCCTAGACGACATCAATATATTACAAATTGTTAGCAACAAATAGGGAATTTTCCACTCGATTGCCAGCCAAAAAAGTCCCTAAAAGCATTGAAATAAATTTATGTTTTTGAAAATAAAAAAATGCTATAAAAATTTAATACAAATAATATTTTATGAACAAATTTTGCAACAATCATAGCCCAACCATTAAAGGTTTTGTTTCATTTCATTATTTCCAAACAACTCAGTTTAAAATGTTTCTTTAATAAAAAATTACATATAATAAAAGCTGACATAATATTTGCTTTGCGTACATTTATTTATGTTGCTCTTGAGCTTGAGCATATTTGCCAATGGCTTTATGAATTTTTATGAACGCCCTATTTCAGGACTCATTGAAAGGGAAATATAATTGTGGCCATATTGCACAAGCGTGCATGATGTATGTGTAGGATAGGGGAGCACTCACCGACCAATATGATGCTGCAAATTCAATTGTATTAATAATGTGCCAATGACAACAGCTTCGATGCATCGCATAGTCATGGATTATTGCATAATTTACAAACAAACGCACGTATACAAATATTGAGAGTAACCCGTCCGTCTGGACTGACCTCTCTCTCTCTCTCTCTGCTTGACGGGCAGCACAAAATGGACATCATTTGCAAGGGAACCACACCCGGGAGCGCTTGGCCCCCATCTGGATGCTGGGTGGCGGAGAACGGGGAGCTGGTTGGAATGGCTAATCCTTGCGACGATGATAAACCGTTAAAGTCTGCAGCCGGATGGCAGTAAAAGTTGCTCGGCTAGACACAAAGCCGGAGAGTGCTTGAAAAAACGTTGCCATTTAATTTCATTTGCGCTTGCTTTTAATTAAAAGCGCACAATGCATCATTAAAAAATAGTTTGCGCCTGCTAATTTTTAGCTGGCGATTTGCATAATTCAATTAAAATTGAGTTATAAAATGAACGCACATTTGGGCTACATTATCAAAGCGACGCCTCGCTAGCATACTGAAAAGGACTCACTGAGCTTCATTTTGACGACTCTCTACTCGCTTAGCCATGCAAATTATGCAAGTGCTGTGCAGAGCAGGACGCGCCGCACTGCCCGCTGGTGGATGATGGGAGCTGAGAGTTGGGGGGTGGAAGATGGGCGCGGTAAGCTGCTGGAGGTGTGGCCGATTGTGGCAGTTGGCTTTGTTTGTTGAAGCTGCAAAAATAAACAAGCGCGAGTGCTGCGAGAGCGTGCAGCAATCAGATACCCTGTACTCAATACTAGCTAAATTCAATCAAAGCTTCTCTTAAATAGTAAAATATTTTTAAGATGTTCAAGTTCAAATAAAAATTAAAATAAGCCTGAATAATATATCGTTCGAGTAGTAGAAGAAAAAGTTTGATAAAAACTTGCACTTAGACAAGGCAATGTACCGCATTTCATTTAGAGTATAATGGCGCAGAATGAGCAAATGACAACAGTTTTCATAAAGAGAGAGAGAGAGAGGCAGAGATGGAAAGAGAGTGAGATAGGGATAGAGTAAGACAGAGTTTGCTCAGTCTGTATAAAGAGAGTTGGCATTTTAGCACGCAGTTTTAAGCAGTTTAATGATGCGCCGCGCAATTCATTTGAAGTGCTTTCTGTGTGTGTGTATGTTTGTGTGTGTAAGTGTGTGTGCCTGACGAATGGGTTAAAAGATGAGCTACAGTAAGAGCTGCAAGTGACTGATAATTACAAGATGCGTTAAGGGTGCTAAGAATTTAAACCAATTTAATTATTAATTAGAATATATACGATTATTAATCAAAAAAGGAAAATGACAAGAGTAAACAAAAATCTTTGTTGAACTAGTGCTCTTAAAGAAAGAACTGTTGTAATGGAAAAAAATGAAAGACTCTATAAAAAAGCAAAAAAAAAAAAAGATTCTAGATTCTGATTTTATTATACAATTTAAAGATCCAATGCTTGAAAACAATTGTTTTTCGAGATATCTGCTTTAATTTGCCAACAATTCCGTTAAAAATAATATGCCCTCTGCAAGCACGCACACACACACACACACATTTATCTAATGAGTTTCTCGGGCTTTACTACAACAAATAGCCAGCCGCAAATCCAAGGCTCAAGTCCAGTCAGCTAGCTAGACAGCTAGCATGTAGCATCGGGTATGGGTATCATGGCTGGATAACGACTAGCCTACTATCCTCCGCTGCACGGTAATGACATGGGCTTATCGCCTGGCCCCAATCTGCACAGCTCGACGCTTCCAATTGTGTCGCTTGCTGAGTGGGGCACAATTTACACTACGTTGACAATCCAAATACAAGGGCCAAGTGTAACAAGCAACAACGCACTCAATTATTTTTATTGTCTTACACACGCTCAGCAAATTTGGCAACGTTAACAGTGTGTTGGCTGTCCTCCAACACGCCCGACACGCCCAGTCGCCCATCCAGCCCATCTGAACATTTGCCCAGCCGCCCCTTTTGGCTTTTTTTTTTCTACAGACTATTGCCACCCCGGCAACACATTGTTGATGCCAATCAATCAGTGAAATGGTCGGACCCGAAAAGTTTTACTCGCAAAATAAGCTTTAATGGATTTCTTGTTGCCATACAATTGCACAGAATTTCATTACATCAACGCCCAAGCAGCAACAGCAACAGCAACGAGAAAGAAATAAACCCAACTTGAGCAAAAGTTTTCGTGGTGCACAATTCAAGTTAAAGTGGAAATCAAATGAAAACGCAAAGCGAACTCGATGTACGTTGCGTATGAGTGATCAAACATATTTGACTGTTCGTGGCTAATGCTTAAATATGACTGCGTTGAGGGAAATTGCGTGTCAAGGATCTCTCTCTCTCTCTCTCTCTCTCTCTTTATCTCTCTCTCTCTCCCTGTGTGTTGGTGTCACCAGCTGCAGCTGAAGTGAAAGTTGACAATGCGACATCAGCAGAAATGTTCGCTTTAAGCTCACGTAGAAGTCGCCGCATATTTTGTTGTTGCTGCTGCTAAAAGCAAATATCAGGCAAAACGCAGAAGGTGGCAGGCAGCATACATAAATAATATATTGAGAGCGACACATGCAGCCAGCCCGCGAACACATAAATTTAAATTTATGCGTGTCCGATTGTTGTTGTTGTCGTCGGTGTTGTTGTTGTTCTTGTTATTGTTGTAGTTGTCGTGGTTGTCAAAAGTTAGTCAGCAAAAATTGTCGAGCAATGTTAGCGCCAAGCTAAAGCAGTTGGCGAGTATTCAGCTACAACTCAAAGAAGAAGAATAGTTGAAAATAGAAATACATACATATAGTGCAGTGTACATACCCATCACACACACACACACACACACACATACATACACACCCAGCTGCTGTAAAAATTAATTAAAGATTGTTGGACTTTTGTCTTGAGTTGCTCCCTGTTGTCAGGTGGCTCCCTGTTGGCTCTGAGTTGCTTTAGCAGCCGCTGCTAACTAATTGTGAAATTAATGGCAAGGCTGCGTGAACTCAAACAATGGCCAAAGCAAACGGCAATCGAGTTGTACTCAAGCTCACACATACATACATTCATACATACAGAAAGAGACGGAAGAAGATATAGCAACATGGCATCCTTTCATTGTCCAGTGGGAGGCGAAGTTTGAATCAAGTCGCGAAAGTTGCCAAAAGGCAATTAGCATTGAAAGTTGAATTAGCTAGGGAGCACAAGACAATTGTGTGTACAACTGAAAATGTGTCTCATATTTAGTCAGCTAACATTTCATTAAAACTAATTTTAAAATTGAGAGACAAATTTAAAGCTGTGGAAAATCCTATTTTAAAATTACTGATTCCGAGCAAAGAACTCGCTTTATCTTTGCTCATTTACAACTTAGTTTATTGCAAAATGCAGTTAGATATTTTATATCTCGGGAGCAAATCCGATTTCAGAGTATGAAAAGGCATTTATAGAAAGTGTTCTAACCCATCGGTTCTATATATAATATATTACCTAAACTAAAATTAAACGTTGTATAATAAGCAGTATTATCTGGAAATACTTAAATTGCCGTTAAATTAAGGATTTACAGAAATAAATTAAATGATGTTATATTCTTCGTCAATCAAAGTACAACAGGACTCTGTCCCCTTTTCTTTTAATTGTTTAAGAATTATAAATTGCCTGTAAAAAACGGTTGATCTTCAGGTTAGTCATCAGGATAGCTCACTTAATTTACACCCAATTCGACATAAAACGTATGCTCATAATACAAAATTTTACTATAAAATATATTAATATTATTATTATTATTATTATTATTTATTTATTTTTAATTTATATACATATTCCGAAAATTAAATATTGTGTAAGCTAACAATATTTCCATTTTGAAGAGCTCAAACACATATTGGTCTAATTGGCTCATCAAACAGATCTGCAATGCACTCAATTTAAATACCAAGACCAACAAGGAACACAACATAATGACAAAAAGAGCGTCTGTGTTACGTGATTGTATGTGGCTGCTCATTGCCGTTGTCCAGTTCGTAAATCCTCGGAACTAAGCGCTGGAGCCTGCAAAAACTGATTACGAATGGAAAGCAACGCAGTGACACAATGCGAACGATGCCAACTCTGAACTGAGATAGAACAACAGGAGCTGCGCATGGAGGAAGTGCGCCTTATGCCATGAGCACTAATTACGCCTGGCGCACAAATATCAACTGCAACTGCAACTGCAACAGCAACAGGGATAGAAATAGCGACGGTATAATGCCAGTGGCAGTGGCTGTGGCAGAGGTTGAGGTAGTGACTGGTAGAGCTGGAATGGCAAATGTTGCGACATTAACAGCGGCTCCAGCAACGGAAGCTGGCTCATACTTGGCTTGACTTGGCTAACAAAGCAACAATGCTGCATCAGCAGCAGCAGCAACAACAACAGCAATAGCAGCAGCTTTTCGCAAAAATCAAATACAACTTTAATAAAAAAATACACACATACAACATGATTATAGAATTGCTTGTTGAGATTTTGCTTTCCTTGCCAATTTCTTTGCTGTTCTATAAGCCGGAAACCATAAAAAACGAATTCGTTATTAAGAGTACAATTCAGAGAAGCCAACACATGGGAAGTGTAAATAAGGAAAAGCTTTATTTTTCTCTTATACACAGTTGAATGTGCTTCGGGGCAATCTTGCATATTTATGAAATAAAATAAATATATGGAATATATGAACAAATATGTTTAAAATGATGAAGTGCAGCAGATTTTTTATTAGTAGCTGTAGGAATCTACGAACTTGGCTATTACTCATTGGCATTTATACATTATGAATATTCATATTATGGTAGAATATACTTTCATATTATGGTAGAATATACTTCTGATTTCTAAATTATACATCTGATTTTAGATATCAAATTGAAAACATAAAATAAGAAAGATTTCTTTAGGCGACTTGAATAATAGACACCCAGAAAGATTAGTTAATATAACAATAATTCGGCGCTACTTTTAAGCCTCCATAATAAACACCAATATCTGCAGTGTTGAATAAATTTTCTTGTAGATGGACTATCTAGATCTAGAACACTAGTTTTTTGTATTTATCACATCGACCAATCGATTTTTATCGATAATAAAAAAATATTATGACTTATAGATGATAAATGATACGTTTATACTACGTCAAATAGTCAATAAATAAATTGATAGGTTTAAATACATTTGTTTACTTAAAAAGATAAATAAAATATATAGTTTGTTTACTTAAAGATTTTTCTGAAGTATCCAATTAATTGAAGACTAAAATATTGACACAAAATATGTATACATATAACGTAGAGCGTAGTCGGACAATGCATATTGATAATTCACACAGCAGTCATAAGTAACTTTCCTCCGGACAAACGTGACCAAAGAAACAACCGACATTCACGTAAACACACACACACACACACATACACACGAATGAATACACTATAAAAAAAAAGAAGAGAGTAAAGCAAATGACATGCAAATAAATGAGAACAAAGGAATAAACGAATAGCCCGGATCCAGAGCCAGAGCCAGAGCGAGAGACAGAGCCAGTAGCAGGGCCAGAGTCAGCAGTCAGCCTTTCGTGCTGTCCATGGATTGAAGCAACAAACAAGGCAGTGGCAAACGAGCCGCATAATTTTTGCTGGCTGCACTTTGCGGCCAAGACTGGCGCCAGGATGCACTGCTCGGACGCTCAGGTCCTGCTTTAATGAACTATGAAGCGGCCAAATGAATGGCATATTAATAAGATGTCGGCTTTCAGTGGCACTGCAGCATTGCATTGATATCGGGGGATAAATCAAGGTAGTCGGGGCAATTTGTAAGTCGCATGTTAATGTATGTGGGTGCAACTCTCTGACTGAGTGTGTGTGTATTTGGGTTCTTAAGTAGGCTATAGACCTCTTCTTCTTGCTATTCCACATGTGTATGTGCATAATTAAATGGCTAGACAAAAAAGAAACATAAATAACGGAGAAAGCTTATAGTGCTGCCAGAAGGATACACTGGTCAGGACCTTAGGCTGATATGCTTGCCCGCTGAATGGCCTTACTTGCTCGCTCTCATTTTCGTCCTCGTCCTGCGTTGATTAATGCTCGTTTGTTTGCTTGAGCCGTGTATCCACTAATGGAATTCACATGTTGCGACATGACTGATTATGTACACATTAGGCGACTGATTTGCAATTCCTAGTGTGTGCCAATGTGTGTTAGAATGTGTGTTTGTGTGTGTGTGTGTGTGTGTGTGTGTCATGTCCTTCAGGACGTCACCTCAAACTTGAAGCCAAGACACAACTTTTCACTACGAGTACGTCCTAGAAAACAATGTCAGCCTTTTTGCACCTAAAGCTAAACATCTGCATGGCCACGTGTTGGTGTATGTGTGTGCGAGTGTATTTTGCACGTGTCCTGTGTCACTCTGCCAAAGGACGAGGCCTGACTAAGCATATTACCCAGTCTGCAACATGCCGAGCGGCGCTAATTGCCAGCCGCTTTGTCCTGCTCGACTTGGCAAAGCAATTTTGCGTACTCGATAATTAACTTAGTACAAAGGCATGCGGCTGTAATTATGGTGACATATTTTTAAATTGTTTAATTGGCATGAAACCCAATTTTGAAGTATAACAGAGTAGCACGCTTCAAAAATGCATATACTTGCGTAAGTGCCTTTAAAAGCCTATTTGAAAGCCTTCTGCTACAGCCCCCTACAATAAATTAGAACTATATCAAGCTCGTGTAGAAGTATTGTGGAGTATGACTATTAAATTACAAATAAACATATGCCTAAAAGTTATTTATTTCATTGCCTATTTACTAAATTTTAATTTTGTAAATAGTAAAAAAAATATGGAATGAGTTAACCAGAATTTATATACATATATTTTTTCATTGTCTCTCTCCTCAATGAAGTGCCACACCCACTCGATATAATAACATGTCCAGCTTTATAGCATCCATAAAATACTCTGGCTCAAGTGTTATAAAGATAAGGTTTACAGCTAAATGCACTATAGAGTCTTAGACGGTGAGCTGCAACAAATGTGCAAAGAAACAAAGTTAATAAAGCATACTTACTACAAAAAAAAAAAAAAAAACTAACAAAGAACAGAAAACAACATGTTTTTAGGCCATGTAGTTTAAGGAATTGCTATGCTCATGCGGATGGCCAAGCGGATTAATAAACATAGCCTTTTATGCTTGGCAAAAAACGTAAATAAATAAATTTGTATAAAAATATGATACGTTCTTAATCCAGTTTGTAAGTATTGCAAAGCACATTATATATGTAGACCAACTGTATTCAGCTGTTAAGTTGAGACTTAACTTAAGAACTAATCAAAGTTTAGTTTCTTATCATATATATATAATTTATTTTCAATGAACAAAAGCTTTACTCTTTAACACGGATTTCTCTTATATACATACATTGTTAACTTACTATTTTACAAAAAAAAAAAAAACTCTTTACACTTTGCACACTCAAAAAGTATTCGCATTTTGGCTGGCTCTGAGCCATGTAGCTCACTTTTATACACACACACACACACATATATATATATATATATAGTGGGAAAAGCGGTATATGTATGCGTGTCTGTATGGGCGTTAAGTTATGCGCCAAATTTAAAGCTATACAAAGCGTGACTTTAGTTGGCACTGCTGTCATTTCTGGCTTAATTGAGCATGTAACAAGTGAATCGTATGCTTTTAGCAACACACATACGCACGGTAAGCCACTGCCAATGACTGTGAGAAGTATATTTGTATATACATATGTACGTATATATGTATGTATGCAAACCCAGATAGCAGTTCGAGCATCTGGCAACTGACTGCTCTTGCCTCGGCGAGCACGCATCGCCAGCCAGCCAAACTCTGCTTGTTTTTGTCGAACACCATATGCGCCCTGTTATATGTTTTGTCAGAGTTTATGTTTGCTGCCAACATATCAGCTGCAGGGCGCAATCCACGCAACCCCAGCTACCATAGATAATATTGGGTTACAAAGTGCCCAGCCACATAAACGGCTAATTGCAAACCGACATTATGGCTGGAGGGTGTCAATGTTGCTTTAACTTATACTAGTTGTTCACTAAGTTGTTGTTACAATGGCTCAACAGAATCTCGGCTGTCTCGGGGCCATCGCTTCGGTTGCTCTTCTTTTCCACTTTTCACTCAACCAAACGGAAATCAATCAATTTCCTGCATAGACATTCCAATTTGGTTGCTTTCTCAGCGCACCTGGTGCAGTGCACGGCAAGGCAAATGAAAAACCACGCAATCGGAACGAATCGATCTGTTAAAAGTAATGTCAACTATAACAATTGGCCGAGCGATAACCAGTCATTGTAAAACGAAAACAATTATATTTCAGCTCAATTCACTGAAACTTACATGAGGTGACTCAACTCATCTAACTTGCAACTTGCGTCTTAGAGAACGAATAACAATTAAACTGCTGCTGCTATATTAGCGTGAATATTATGTATATTTTCAATCAGCATATCATTTGAGATCTCACGCGCGAATTAGATTCGCTTTTTAGTAGGTCATATAAATTTCAATTTTTTTTTAATAGACGTATTTGAAAAATTTCTGAAGAGCTATCAGGACGTTGCTTAATTATTCGACGTGGCCCTTTACGATTAGGAAATACCTTCAATGCGACGGTTACGAATTCATTTTGGTTTCTAAACTGTGAACTCCTGGCGCCTAGGAAATTTATTTTATTATTAGTCCCATTATTGAACTGGACATTTATTGATTGCAATTTGCATACCTTTTTTATCGATATCAGCAATTTGATTTGCCTTGCGTAATGGCCTGTTACTCGGAACTATATCTTTGCCAGATGTTTTATCATCTCGCCCTAAATAATTGCATATTTGTCATATTAGCTATAAAATTAAATTAAAACACTTCACTTGCCGTAAGTAGCCGAAACAGTGCCGATAGCGAACAGCATTAACACAAGCGACGGAAACCTCATCTTAAACAATAGTAACGAAAATGAATACAGTTTAGCGCTATTTATAGATTAGTTTTATCGTAAAGAGATTTATAGCAAACGAATATCGTTGTTTGTGGTCTCTCTCTCTCTCTCTCTCTCTCTCACTCTTTACAGGTGAGAGAGTAAACCTCACTTACTCAGTAACGTAACGTAACAGAGAATTTAGATTTGTGAAAACCCCAGAGAACAAGATTTGGCTTAGTAATTTTAAAACTAGGCATATAAAATTCTCTTTTATTTATACTCTATGATTGTAGACATTACAAGTCTCGAATATACTTTAACTCATTAGCTTGCCATGAATGTTTGCTATAAAAAAAAACTACATTTCACATAGTTAAAAATGTTCAATATTAATGTTTATAAAATATTACAAAATATTTAAGTAATTAATAAATTATTACAGACTTTTCTGAGTAACAGTCAATGTGACTGTTTATTAAAAATAATTTTAATTTATACTTTTTAAATTGTAACTGGTCTTTGTAAAGGTTTCGTACGCTTCCATATTACCATAACTTAAGACAGCCATAGAAAAATCTGACAGCAATTTCATTGGATTAAATGTTGAGGAAGGTAAACGCTGCAGTTATTTGGCTATGAACGTCTTGGGATCCTGACAATTTCCCATAAGACTGTGTTAACGCTGCTATAAAATATTTGTTTATTTTTTGGAAATATGTTGCATGGCATATCAGAATCTTAATAAATACTAAAAAGTCATGATGAGCGGCTGCCCATCCAGCAGAGCAGGCCAGCAAAGACGACGCCCGAGTTGTCAAGCTGGGATCAGCTCAGAGGATAGCAGGCGCTGTCTTGTGCCCGGCATTCCCAATGGATTTTGCAGTTGCTCGTGCGTGTCGGCAAGAATTTCAATTTGTAAACAATAAATTTGAACAGCCAACCAGCCAGCCAGCCAGCCAGCGAGCCAGCCAGTGGCTCCTCAAAGAATGGCGTGGCACGCAATGGAGTGGAGCGGAGTGGAGTTAAAGGCACCCAATAAGTGGTCTAAGCACTCTTTATTAAAGAATAAAAATGTATTTCGTATTTTTGCTTAGCTGCGGCATGCAAATGACAGTTTGGCAGTTGACAATGCCGTTGATTTCAATGTGCTTTGGCATAAGAATTTGATTGGAGCTAAGCCGACATTTGAATATTGGATTACCCACTGTGTTGGCTTTAAGCTGATTGCGTGTCTGTTCCATAATGCGGCCCCAGACTCCAGCCGGAAGTGCTGAACAACAAGGCGGAAATGAATCAATTTCCGTGGGCCAGACATTTAAAAACTACAAACATGGCACTTGGAAGCACTAAAGCACAAAGCAACTATAAACTTTGCAATTAAAAATGGAGCCAGAAGAGGTCTATCTCGGGAGAGGCGTTGAATCTAATCTCTGTGCTCTGTGAGAGCCAAAACAAAGAACAAAAACCATATTTATATATACATTTATATAAAATAAGAGAATATAATTGGAACTGTCTAGCAAAATATATGAATGTTAAAATTGCTGTTTAATAGCCTCTCCGAAATTTCGAAAATCAGCAGGCTGGTGATACGAAATCAGCAATTGGAACTGAATATTATATACTGTCAAGCAACATATTCACAATTCAAGTCAATGTTTGAGTAAACCAAGTAACTTATATATAAGTATATATATATATATTTATATATATATATCAAGCAAACCAAAATGTCGGTTATTATTACCAGTTGTGCCTACATGGCCCTCGTCTATGAGGGCTGCGCTGCGATCCTTGTTATGGTTCAGATGGCCACATTTTCCAAAATCATGAAGGTAAGACAATGCGAATTCAGGCAATCGGCTAAGCATATATATTGGCTTTCATGCTCAATAGTTTGATATCTTGGATGTGATGATTCTAATAGAGTCTATGTATAAACTGATTTTCTTTGGTGTTCTGGCCGTTGGGATCGTTGGCGTAAGTACGAGTATTAGATGTTGATTAATTATGTTCTGAAATATAATTGCATAAGCAGCGTTACAGATTGCTGATTCGGATGTGGTTGCTTATGGCTTATTTGCAGATCAAATGGCGAGCTGTTGCAAACGTTATCGCCGCCATCTACAATTATTACTTCAGTGAGCATGACAAGAGCAAGCAACAGTTTTTGCAAGAGCTATCAGATGTGCATGGGCCACTCATCGGTCAAGTGCTGACTCGTATTGGTATTATATTGATCGCATATAGATTCTTCAAGTCTCTAAAGCCACCAAAGCGCAACGCCTATGGCATAAAGCCTGACCAGAAGGCAGATGAGCTGAAAACGAAGTAAATTACACAAATCCAAGTCAAATATTTATTTTGTTCGAAATTCTGTTGTTAAATTAAAATAAAAAGTGTGAGAAACGCAAGAAGGGATTCCTGGCGACTTGCTGTCCATTTGGGGGATGTGTTAGGTTGAAATAAATTTGATAAATAATAAATATGAAGGCAAATTCGACAGCTAAGAAAATCGGAAATTAGATTCGATTAGATAAAGCTATAGATGCATAACTTGCCCATTGTTAGCAAAGATATCAAGATGTTGGTTAGCGCCTCAAATGCATCGCCCGCCAACAGCTCCAGAATCCATAAAACCACAAACACAAAATCGAATATCAGTCCAGCAAAGCCCCAGATAAGCCAGAACAACAGCAGTTGTGGCTTGTGCTGCGAAAGGCACTCGCAGTGAGTGGACAACACATTTGAATAGAGTCTGACCGGCTACCCACCAATATGATGCCAGCGAGCATCAGCATTGACACAACTATCCAGACATTCAATAGGAACAGGTAAGTCCACAGCATCCAAGGACTTAGGCGGTTGCCATAGTGTGCTGAAATGTTTTTTACAGTTAGAATGCAATCGCTGGCTACTCCTACATTCCAAAGTCTCACTTGTCACTTGCTGCTGCGACTGCTCCTGTTCAGCTGTTTTCCTGTTGCCTTTTCTTTGGTGCAGCATGAAAATAATCATCAGCTCAAAGAACAAAGCTCCTATGATGTCCATACAGCCGATGGCCAGGCCAAAGCCATTCAATGCACTCACCATTCTCACTTTGCATTGAAATGTTTATATTCTTCAATATGTATTTCTTTTATCTCTCTCTTTCTGTTTCTCTCTCTCTCTCTTTTCTCATGACAGACAAAACTTTAAGTTAAAACTGCTGCAAACGGTTGATTTTGTGCCAGCCGGCGGATCTACACGGGCTGACTGCGTGCGAAATGAGCGCGAAAAAATAAATTATATTTGACATCAGGGAAGGCACGTAAATATGTGTGTATGAATATATGGGTGTGTGGGTACGTACATATGCATGTGCACGTATTTCATCAGCCTGGCATTATAAGTATAAATGTATATGTATTTATGCACACATTTTTTGCATAAATAGACAAGAGTTCGCTGGCAGCCAAGCCAGCCACCAGACCTGCGCCAGTTCTGCTTCGAGTTCTGAGTTGCTGTTTCCGTTTCCGCAATCGTTTTTTGTTTGTGTTTTTTGTTTTTTGCTGCTGCTGTGCAAATTATCTTAAAAGGATTTTGTTTTTAACGTAGCCAAATGGGTAGGTGCGCGTGTGGCTGAGGATGCGTGTGAGCATGTTAAATGGAATGATATTAAAGTGCTCGCTGGCTAGTCAAAGGTAAGATATATACATTTCTACAATCAAAATACACAGACTTAACAGATTCCCAATCTCGATTAAGATTAATCAACAGCTAAGAAGCTTCCTCTTAAATGAAACTCATGCACACCTGGCTTATTTTCAATTTATTACAAAATATAAATCAACTCAAAAGCAACATAATGACCATTCATCGCTGACTCTTCACAGGGGACCAATATGAGCTGCGATTTGATATACAGGTGTATGGACTTGTATCGGCTCTAGTTCGCAAGATGGCGCACCTGTAGGATCGATTGCTGCGATTAGGTGATGTAGTACAGAAGTCTGGCTCTGGCCCTGGCCCTGGCTTTGGTCGCGGCGCTTCGTGTGGCAGCGACATCACCTGCTCCAGCGGTGGCTCTGCACAACGAGGCGGGCTTCTTTCCTCGACAATAGGAGTGCACTCCGGTAGCTCTCGATAGAAAAGATAGATAATCAAGGCAAACATTGTTTCAACAACTGCAAAAGACCTCAAGCTGAATAAATATGCACATAAAGATGTGAAAAGCTGCAGCTCACATAAGCCAAGGAGCAGAATCAAACTATTGTCAGCCATTCCAACTTGGAAAGAGCTCTTGCTGAAGAAGGCATAAATCAGCAGGCAGATCTCTATAATAATACCCACACATGAGAAGATAAGCCAACAACGCACCAACATTGAATTACGCTGCAATGCAAAGTTTGAATTAATTATTTATTTTGATATGAATGAAGCTTACCCAATAAATGCCAGAGATAAGCAGAGCAATCAGTGTAACCCAGAACAGGCCAAAACATACCGAAAATATGGCTAGCCAGCTCAACTGCAATATGAAAACTATAAATATATTATATTCTGATTCGTATATTGGATCTTACGTATGTAAAGCATTTGGTCAGACTAAATGCAGCGAAGAGCACGCCGCAGAGTAGATCGAAAACGGCTATGGCATAGGCACAGAAAAGGAGTGAGTTCGTCTCCTGCTGCATAACGACACTTGATAGGATATCTGAGAACGTTGAGCACCATAAACGCTTGGCCTACTTTCCCATTTCATTTTTCCCCGACATGACAGAAGGGCATAAATTATAGTCGTCGAGGTGGGTGTGCGCAGGTGTGCCAGGGGTATTAATGTTGGCCTCTACGCATCTGACGCTGTGGCTCCTCTCTCTTGTACATCTTCTTCAAACGCTTGCGCTCTCTACGTTGTGTTCCCTCACTGCTGGAGGTGTATTTGCTATGCTTTGAGCTACGACCGGCTCCTAGCCTATTGCCATCCAATGGTATCCACTGCTCACGCTCAATCATTTCCAGGTACAATATATATATAATGAACACGAAAGTCATTTCTACAGCTGTAATGCGCTAAGGTAAAGTTTGGCTGCCAAGACGTTTCGAAAACAGTCTTACCCAAGCCAACGAATGGCATAACGGTTATCTTAACGCCCTCCCAATTTATGGATACTGCCAGTGTCAAGCCGTAGAGTAGGAGAATGGCATCCAGCATAATGCCCAAGCAGGTGAAAACCAACCAATAACGCACCAAGTTCAACTGGCGCCGATAAATACCCAACAACAGCACAACAATGATGCAAATCCAGATGATGGAAAACAGAAGCGCAGCCAGTGACGTCCAATGATGCTATAGGCGAAATACACTTTATTCTCTGCGACTGAGGCCCAATCTTAAGCTACGCAACTTACGTGCTGGGCATATAGCATGCACGAGACACCGGCGAAAAGCACAGCGGACAATAGATCCAGAATTGCAATCGCATAGCTGCAAACTATCAAATATTGCTCCATTTCATCCAGAGCTGAGGTTGAAACATAGGGCAAGCCAAGTAAATCAAAGCTATAATGATTATAAGCACGTATTCCCAATAGAGCAGAGTGTGAGAAGAGGATGCTGTTGGCAACTCAACTTCTTAATCAATGACATTTGTTTGTGAGAGTCGACAGTGTCGCTGCGCTATGGAAAGCAAAAGAAATTTATAACAAAATCTAAAATAATAATTCTTTCGAATTTACTTTATATCGAATTTACAAATATTTTTATACACCTAATGAATATAAATAATAAATAAGAGAAATTTATTAGGAATTGAATTAATAAATATTAAATAACAATTTTATATATACAATTAACAATTTATAGAGATATGCCTATGTATATGAATTCTACACAAGGCAATATCTGACCCAACAAAGCACATCCAATAAATGTTTTTGAATTTTAACAAATTTCTCTAAATTTCAACCACTGTGCGTTCATTGTGCTGATTTGCGACAAGTCTTCTGGCCATCTTTCATTTACGGCATTTGTTTTGTCAGCTGCCGCCTCTTGGCCGTTTCGAGATTAGATTTTGCCCCATCGACAACGTGACTCCTTCGGGACAGAGCTCCGCAATAGACATTGCCAAAAGAGACAAAAAAGAATAAGAAACAGAAAGATATAAAAAGACAACTATCAAACTCAATTATTATTATTGTTTGTGCTGGCAGATTCGAATTGATTTTGGCACACGAGCTAGGCAGTAAATTGAAATGATCTATAAAAGCCAATGCAGTGGAAGAATTTTATATACATATGTATATACATATACATATATATGTAGTATGTTACTACCGCGCATATATAACATTTATTCAAGAAAAATCTTTGTGCTTAAGCACATTTTGAATTATAAATATTATTTCACAATATATCAGATTATTTCGGTGCGCCGAGGTATATAACCGTTTCTTCTTTGTTCTCATGTTCACTTTCAAATGTTAGATTGCTTGAAGATTCTTTCCGAGAACGATGTTGATCTTTGTGATGGTACCTGTGCAGAACCATGTTATTTATTATTAAATTAGTGTAAGCTAATAATATGTTAACTTTAATTAGTAGTGTAATTAACATTACTTTTTTCGTTCATTATCAACGTCAAATCGAACCTTCACCATACTCAAACAATATTTGTAGACAATATAAATACAAAACCATTCAAAAACTGAAGAAAGTTAGGATAAAATTTGTTAAAAGCGACGAGAAAATAAAATAAATTTGTTTTAAATTCACCTATGCCCAAATATAAAATAGTGAATTGTATAACTTGAGGCCACTCCACATACTCGGAAACAAAAATTGCCCAAAGGAAAATGATGATATCAACAATAAGGCCAACTACCGCAAATATTAGCCAACAGGTTATTAGCCAAAGATAATGCTAAAGCAATTTAAAACAGAGGTATTGAATTTTACAATTAGATCTTTTAATTTACCTTTATTAGGCCCAATAAAAGCAGTATAACCATAATAATCCAAAAGATAGAGCCTAGGAATGCAGATATGGAGTAAAAATCAACCTGGGGAATAGGTAGATATAGGATTTAGTTAATATAGATCAGACCAATTCCGATGATATACAGACTTCAAAAATCAAAACACTGATTGACTGAACCAAAAAGAATAGTGCCTGAACCAAATCGATTACAGCAATAAAATAACTCATTTTTAATAGAGCTATTCCAAGCGGACTATTGCATGAATCATTTTCAATATTTATAGGCTGATCTTTCATTTTATGATCAGAAATGATATTTATTTACAAGAAAAATATCAATTAGAAAATTTATAAAATATATATTTATGGAAAGAAGGGCATACGGCCTACTATGACATTTTTGTATACATAATATTTGTAAAAGGATTTTGCAACAGAATCCAGATGAGAGCTCTTCATTTTTTTGTATGTTTTTTCCTGTCTGTTTTCTTCGACTTTTTATCCGGTTTCTTCTCGTTCTTATTAGATTTCTTCTGGCTCTCTAAAGCCAGTTTTGTTTAATTATTTATTTAAATATTATAGAATATACTATTTTATTGTACCTTTACAAGCTTTTTCATCCCGATATTTCTTTCTCTTCCTTCCTCCCTTTTCGGGCTCATCGACAAGCCGACAGGGGTCCATACCTAAATAGTATCTATATACCAGATATATGCAGAAACTCTCGATAACTGAAGAAAAATAAAATAAGTTTGAAACCCAAAAATTATTATCATTTCACGCACAAACTCCAACAAATATAATGGTAAACTCTTTTAAGTGATCCACATCCACTGTTACTGAAGACACGATGCCCCATATGGAAAATCCTATATCCACAATAAAACCAATTATTGAGAAGATAAGCCAGATTTTAACAAATAAAGGGCGCCGCTTTATAGTGATAAATTATATAGACGCATCGAAATTTAATGGAAATATCAAACAAATTTTACTTACCATCGTCAGACCAACTATTAATAGCACCACGACTAGCACCCAAAATACTGTTCCCAGAACCGCCAATGAGGAGTATAAGTTGAACTGTTATATAATAGTTTTTAACGGCCCAATTGAATCATTCAAATATCTGACTTACTTACGCTTGTGACCAAAGAAACGGTCGCATTGACAACAAAGAAAAGCGCATGACCCAAATCGCACAAAGCAATGACAAGACATATTTGCCATAAACTGGATTGAAGAAAATACGTAAGACTTGGATGTTGTTTTGCTTTGGTACTTTTCTTTTTATTCTTATCTACGGCCATACTTCAGGGTTATGTAGTGCAATTTTAGATATTTTTCATATATGTGAGTGATATGACAAAGCACATGAACAGAGCTTTCATTAATATATACTACAAATAATTATATAGGGCAAAAAGTCCCACTCAATGGTAAGAATGCTTCGTTTGAATTTTTGTGCGAACATAATATTGCAAAGGAACTCAAATTGAAATTCAACAGATATTGAGCCAAGCGCATATGTTTACTGTACAGAATCTGTATGTAACATTATTAGCTGTTTATTCACCGATGTGGCAACGCCGCCAACTGTTAGCGACAATGTTATAAGCCACTGTACGGCTGTTTCACGCTGTTCAATTATTTTGTGATAAGCTAGTAGAAAGTTGAGTTTTTAAAGTCAATTCATAAATAAACTGATATGCCAATCATCGTAAAAACGTAAGTAACCTCGATATATCATTTGTTCAATAAGTATAGTTGTAAAAGTGATCCGAAATTATCAACATCGGTCATATAGCAAAGTGGCCAGTTCTTGTAAATTCTCGCGCCTTTTTCGCTTACATTTGTAACTTTGCAACACTGGACACAGCTGTTTGATTTGTGAAACAAAAGTTCGCCGAAAACCAATTTCACAATGGGTCCACCAAAAAAGTCTAAAAAAGATCGAGGTTCAAGCGATAAATTTGGTAAGAGTCAATAACGCTCTAGTTAGACCATTATCCAGTATTACTGATACGAGTTCACAGCTAAGAAGCGTCGCGCTGAAGACGAGGCTTACACCCAACTAGTGGATGACAATGACAGCCAAGACTGTGCCAGCGAGTCGGACGGGGTGCCAGGCGCCGCGTCCAAGAACGCAGAAACCAATGACGAGAACATCAATACAGACGAATATGGTGCCAAAGATTACCGTGCTCAGATGCAATTGCGTCCAGATCACGCCAATCGCCCATTGTGGGTGGCACCGAATGGGCACGTGTTCCTTGAATCTTTTTCGCCAGTCTACAAGCATGCCCATGACTTTCTCATTGCTATTTCGGAGCCCGTGTGCCGGCCCGAGCACATACATGAATACAAATTGACAGCCTACAGCTTGTACGCGGCTGTATCTGTGGGACTGCAGACCCACGACATTGTGGAGTATCTGAAACGGTTGAGCAAAACAACGATTCCTGATGGCATATTGGAGTTTATACGTCTCTGTACGCTTTCATATGGAAAAGTGAAGCTTGTGCTGAAGCATAACAAATACTTTATTGAGTCTCCACATCCAGAGGTGCTGCAAAAGTTACTCAAAGATCCAGTCATACAGAAGTGCCGACTGATACGTAACGAGGGTGAAGGCTTCATTCAGGGCACAATGGATAGCAAAGCCATCACACAGTTCGGTACCAAGCTGCCAGCGGCGGGTGACAATTCAGCAGAAGATGCGGCTAGCACCTCTGCTGGGACAACAGCTGCTCCGGGTACATCCGCCGAGGGATCGTCTACAGCTGTAGCGGTACCCGAAGATATTACAGACTTCTACGAGAAAATCGACAAGGAAGAGGAGGATGAAGACGAAACGAATCTTAAAACCGTGTCTTTTGAGGTAGCTCAGGAGAAGATTGAGCTTATACAAAAGCGGTGTATTGAAATCGAGCATCCGCTACTAGCAGAGTATGATTTTCGCAATGATACCAATAATCCGGATATTAACATTGACCTTAAGCCAGCAGCAGTGCTGAGACCCTACCAAGAAAAGAGTTTGCGCAAAATGTTTGGCAACGGTCGAGCGCGTTCCGGCGTAATTGTGCTGCCATGCGGTGCTGGTAAATCCTTAGTGGGAGTCACCGCCTGTTGCACTGTACGAAAGCGCGCCTTAGTGCTGTGCAACAGCGGCGTATCAGTGGAGCAGTGGAAGCAGCAATTTAAAATGTGGTCCACAGCAGACGATAGTATGATTTGTCGCTTCACCTCGGAAGCAAAAGATAAGCCCATGGGCTGTGGTATTCTGGTTACCACATATTCCATGATTACGCACACCCAAAAGCGTTCTTGGGAGGCGGAGCAAACGATGCGCTGGCTGCAGGAACAGGAATGGGGTATCATGGTACTGGATGAGGTGCACACCATACCCGCCAAGATGTTTCGACGTGTCCTGACCATTGTGCAGTCCCACTGCAAGCTTGGCTTGACGGCCACGCTGTTGCGTGAGGACGACAAAATTGCTGATCTGAATTTCCTGATTGGTCCCAAGCTCTACGAAGCTAACTGGCTGGAGCTGCAAAAGAAGGGCTACATAGCACGTGTGCAGTGCGCCGAGGTATGGTGTCCCATGTCGCCGGAGTTCTATCGCGAATATCTGACCACCAAAACATCCAAGAAAATGCTGCTCTATGTGATGAATCCCTCCAAGTTCCGCAGCTGCCAATTCCTTATTAAATACCACGAGAAGCGTGGCGACAAGACGATTGTCTTTTCGGACAACGTATTCGCCTTGAAACATTACGCCATCAAGATGAACAAACCATTTATCTATGGACCCACATCTCAGAACGAACGTATTCAAATTCTACAGAATTTCAAGTTTAATGCCAAGGTAAGTGAATATTGCTTCCCTATCGAGGTGGAAATCCTTTAACACTCTTTTTCCCGAAGGTCAACACGATTTTTGTATCGAAGGTGGCCGATACTAGTTTTGATCTCCCCGAGGCGAATGTGCTCATCCAGATTTCATCGCATGGCGGTTCTCGACGCCAGGAAGCACAGCGCTTGGGTCGTATTCTGCGCGCCAAAAAGGGAGCCATTGCCGAGGAGTACAATGCATTCTTTTACACGCTCGTCTCGCAGGACACAATGGAGATGAGCTATTCGCGTAAGCGTCAGCGGTTCCTGGTGAATCAGGGCTATAGCTATAAGGTCATCACACACCTCAAGGGCATGGATACCGAAACTGACCTCATGTATGGAACACAGGAGGAGCAGGGTCAGCTTTTGCAGCTGGTGTTGTCAGCTTCAGACTTAGACTGCGAGGATGAGAAAGTGCCAGGCGAGCCAGGCTATCGTCCAGGTGGCTCTGGAACTGCGAAACGCACGGGTGGCCTCAGTTCAATGTCAGGCGGAGATGATGCCATCTATTACGAACATCGGCGCAAGAATGTTGGCAGCGTACATCCATTGTTTAAGAAATTTAGAGGATAAGAGACTGTTCACAGCAGAATAAATATATCTGTCATGAATCGTTGTTTTTTTTTCTAAACTCTTAGATTACCATTTACTTTTATAGGAGACTCACTTTTATATAAATGTAAATTATAATGTAGTCTGCTTTTTATTTTAGTCACAGCTCCGGAAGTGGTGAGTGGGCCATCATAGAGCTGCAAGGTGATCTGGAGGTGCGCAGCAACCAAAGTATGCACGATCAGTTTATAGGAGATCTGTACTACAATAAATATGGACAGCCCGTAAGTTGAGCTAGCTATTCAAAATCACCCTTATAGACATGCTTCATTGGGATTTGCAGATACTCATCATTGGCCATCACATATTGCAAGGACGCGAGCAAAAATTGGATAAGCCATTCGCAGTGCTAGAGAAATCGAAAACTAATGAAGGGCACCAACTCCTCAACACGACTGATGCTACGCTGGACGCAAGCATCATGAATACCACCGAAGGACCGGAACGAACACTGCTGGATGAGACAGTAGCACTGGAGCACAAGAGTCGCCAGCGTACCGAATATACCGTGCGTGCCATTTGCACGAAGAAGCTTATTTTTAAGTCTCGGCCGAAGCCAATTATAGCCAATGTGGCCAAAAGTGTTTGAATGTTGATCGTTTTGTGTCAATATGTATTAAGTTGAGTAGATAAGTTTTGTAGTATACAATTGTTTGTAAGCGCATTAAACGATTTCCATTTCACGCTCGATGCCAACAAACTTGAGCTGCTCGGTAGGCCCGTATCTGTAGTCAAAGAATAGCTCCTCGCCTGGCTGTATGGCGCGCTTGGCAAAGATTCCGATGCGATGATCGCCAGTGACCATCATGACCTTGGCGTAGCAATTAGGATTGATCGAATGGTTGGCAAAACGAATTTTGTTGCCTTTTCGCGTGGCATCCACAACGAAATCATTGTTCAAATTGAACAAAAATGAGCACATGTATTTGTCATACACTTTGCCACGACGATCGGCTTCATCCTGCGAGATTATCTCTCCACAATATTCTGAAATAAACTCGTTTTTCTGCGCGCCCTCTTTGAGGAAAATGCCCCATCCAGCAATATCCGATGGCGCCATCAGCAAATGTTTGTCTGCAAAGAAAAGGATTAGGGGAAATTCACATGGAATCGCTGAGAACTCGTTACTTACGCAATCCGCGCTGCACGCAAACATTTTTGCACGTGATTTTGGTCAGCTTGAATTGATCGGCTCCGCAAGCCTGACACAAATCTGGATCGCATTCTCGCACAGCCAAATAGCAAGGACATTGCTTGGTATTGCACTGCGCCTTGCAACGACAGCCAGGAAAACGATTCTGGCAATCGCTGCTGCAATTGCAAAACTTCTCACAAAAGTTCTGCGTCTGAATGCACGAACAGTTCATGTCGCAAGGACCGGCATGATCGCAGGGTGTGTAGTTGTACACATGATTGGATGACGAGTCCTTCTTCAGCTGTATCTTCCGGCAATGCAATGACCACAGTCGCTGCTTCTTCTTCTTCTTTCGCGGCGGAGTAAAGTCCTGACGCAGATCCTCAAAGCTAAACTCGGCTGCCTCTTTCTGCGCAAATTCATAAACTTGTCGACAGGTCTTCGTAAGCATGTTGTGCGCAACGGCACAATAATTCTTTAGATACACCTTGTGCAGTACTCTAAAAAGCGCTTGGTCGGCGCCAGTCCAAACGCACTGTGTGCTGGTTATGTTCATCATCCCAGCTAAAACGAAAATAGGTTTAGATCAAACGGTTCTTAGTCTTGAGGCATATTATTTCGACCCCAAATTGCCTTGTTACTAATTTATTCGTTAATTTACCCATTATGGAGTTGATCTCTGCACTGTTGACAGCTATGCTATTATCTTTTCCATTCTCGGGATTAAAGTCCTTGTTGCTGAACTGACTGTTGCTGTCATTGCTGTCCTCAGAGCTGGCCTCGTTACAAGAATCTATGGGCGGTGTCTTACTATCTGCTGCCAGTTTCTCCTTCATCCCATCCTATTTAGACAAGCAAGATAATGATAAACACCCAAATCTTTCGCATTACATCTTTCGCATGACATCTGCAACTTACGATTAGCATATAGCAAGAATTGCTGCATGGCTCAGCAAAAGTCTTCAGTTCCGGATAGCGACGCTTTTGGAGATTGGGACCAGCATGTCCTTGCAAACCTGTGAATCGAAATGAAAACATATTTAACACAATTCAATTGGAATCACAGAGAAGACATGACTATGAGACATTCGGGTTAGAGCATGAGTCAGATACGTTATTCAACGAGAGATGCAAAAGCCGCACGATATGAGGCGAAAAACACCAAGAAAATTTTGACACAAGACAATATTTGCCGATTTCCACAGACATAAAATGTTTTAATATATATAGGAAAGATTGATGATGATGTGGAGCAAGGCGACTTTTGGGCCTAGGCGGCATGAGTGTGTGTGCGTGTGGTTATCGAGAACAACAACTACAACAACGACTCACCCTGTACATGGTGACCTAAATTGCAGTTATTTATTTAAACAAAATTTAAGTTTTTTTAGACAAAAGAAATATTTTGCAACAATTTTTGTTTGTTTTCCAAATAAAGAGAAAAAGCAAAAACAAAACATTATTAAGGGTAACCCAATTGGAGGCCATACACAGAGATTTGACTTACGATGAAGGAAGCAGTCATATTTGAAGCAGCGTCGACAGAACAGTGTATGGAACGAGTGCATAGTGCGTTCACGGGAAACGCTCTCCGCCTTGGTGCCATCGATGTTGGGAGTGCACTCCTGAGGACGCTCGGGATCCTGATGCTCGGTGAGCTCAATGTACCTAATGGAGACGACACAATTAGCATCTAATTTAGATAATATAAAAGGCCAACACACTTCTCCTTAAGTTCCTGAGCAGTGCCCTTATCTGGAAAGTTGGCACTGATTGCTTGAAATATGATTGGTGCCGGGAATGGAAGTTTTTCTTTGACTTTCTCTACTTTGCCTTTTGTATCTGCTACATCTGTATTAGACGATTCTTCCTTATCATCCTCTACAGCTGTAGAAGCTTCTGTTGTTGGCTCTTCTATTGCCGGTGTCACATTTTTCTCGTCTTCTTCCTTTACTGTTGATGTCGTTGCACTCTCTGTTTTAAGAGACGCACTTGATGAAGGTTCTTCCAAGTCCTTACTGTGCGAGCGCATCAGCGCATGCACCAATTCTACAAATATGGCATCGTCCATGAACGATGGATCTTTGTCTCCATGCACTTTGCCATCGTAGTTCTTAATCAGTTCCTCTATAAATTTGCCATCCTTGTCGAGCACTTCGTCACCCATATACGGAATGTTGTGCAGCACAGTCTCGTCCTCGACCATAAAATTCTGCTGTGTAGGCGCCCATGTGTACATTGTGGGTATGGGCGTGACGGCGTTGATCACACAAATCGGCACGCGTTGCGGCCCACTGTTGGGACTATTGTAGCTAGTCACCTCAGCACGCTTGACGCAGTCAACATGCGGCGGATCGTATGGCTTTGCCTGCCAGACCTTTGAGTCGCAATATAAATCCTGCACATTATGATTGTGCTCATCCCTAAGTAGACAAACGGAGCAAATGGACGCTAAGTGTTACGTGTACGTCTGTACAATTCATTTACCAATTTTTTATCCATGCTTCTTTGATTTCGTCAGCGCGTTTGTATCGCTTTTGCTGGCGAATTTTCATATACTCCAATTTGACCACGCGTTTCCATTCTTTGCTGCTCATATTTGATCAAAATTTTTGCAGCAAACTATTTATGGCGGACTCTTACAGTGCTCGTTAACGCCATTCATTGAAAAGAGTGTTGGAATATGACAGAAAAGCAGTGCTAGGAAGCAACAATCATTAATCAGCTGTTCGTTGTTTACCCCACACGAACTTTAAGACATTTCGAAGTTGGTATTGGTATTTAATTTTCGGTATTTGTATTTGGCATTATTTAGGATTAAATTTAACACAAAAACAAATTAAATGTGAAATCTTATCAAAATAAAGTAAAAATTACAAAAATAAGCTGGACAATTTCAAATACATCAAGACAGCCACGAGCATCGAGGAAATTGGCGCGATGGAACCATCAGCTTGCGAGGACTTAAAGGCATTTGAACGGCGGCTAACCGAAGTGGTTTCATCATACAGGCCACCCACGTACCGCTGGCGCAGTAAGTAACCAATGATTCCTGATCAAGTCCGACGTAAATACATATGTAATTGCATATAATTTCTTATCACCGCAGTTATACTATCGGCACTATCCGTATGCACGGCAATCAGTGCCTGGTATTGGCTAAAAGACCCGCGCACAACCGTCGTGCCGCTCACCGAATCCCTCTGGATACACCCCATCTTCACAGTGGCAACAGTCACATTAATAGTCCTCTTCATTTTCGGCATACAAAAGTTGGTTGTGGCACCACAGATAATCACGTCTCGTACGCGGACAGTGCTAACAGATTTTGCTTTGGACCTAGAACCGCATACTGGAAAGTTAATATTAAAGCCTCGGCAAAGTAATAACAATGGATGCAATACATGAAGATTTCTGGACACAATCATTTAGTTTGCCTTGCCCATATCCATTAAGACCCTGATGATGCACACTTCCGTACTGATCGTTTATTCGCATTCGAAACCTTTAGTCAAATGCAAATCTAATCTTATCTGATCACTATTTAACATTTTTCGTTTGCTTAAATTATACAAGAAAACACTCCAGTTGTATACCGTAGTTGCTGACAATGCTTGGCAGAGTGAAATATATAATTAATTAAGTTATGGATTACGCAATAAAATTAATGATATGTATGATAAATTGTAGCTCAGCTTACAGGCCAATTTGATTTTAGCAAATCTCCTTTGGCCTTAAGAGCAGAGGTTGAACTTTATATAGGAAAAGAAATTTTTGTTGACACGATTTTTGCCCAAAAAACTCAAATAATAGAATGTAATTGATTTAAGGTCCTTTGCTCAACCATATGCTCTCATATCTGTAAAGGATTGTATAGTTTTTATGCAATTAATAAATTTTAAAATTTATTTAATATGCGCCAGAAATGCGTCTTTTATTTCTAAATTAAGCAGAAACAAAATAAACAAATAATCTACACGTACATGTGTACTCAAGTTTGTTGATAACTCATAAGCTACAGTTCATTTATTATAAGTTGGGTATTTCTATTTACTAATTACATTTTCACCTGTTCAAAAAAGAAACGAAAATCGTGCCAGGTGTAAGCTAAAACTCGACTATAAATTGGAGACCACCAATGCGATCGAACATCATTTGTTACTTGACCAGCATACTAGCATTAATATGAAGATTTTCTTTCTGGCTTTACTCGTCCTGGGCATCGTGTTCAGCTTGTCTGCAGGCAAGACAAAAAATCATTTAAATATTTTTGATTTTTTTTATTCATTTAAGTAACTAATTTGTAGCCCACACCCATGAGCATGCAGAGGACGCAGCCGAACATGGACAGCATCAGAGGTTCGTGCGCAGCTTGGGCGCCGTGCACGACAAAAAGAAGCCTGAAGCTTGTTGCGGCTGATGCAATGCATCAATGGCAACGGCAGCGCGATGCTGTGCCAAATTACCGCCACGTATTATAAATAAATATATAAATAAAGAAGCAATGTTTTGAAAATCCATATGAATATACTTTTCCATTGATCTTTGGGTACTTTGGGTGTCCTTAATGTGGTTCTTGACAGATCTGTGCATTCTTGATATTTTCTTTATACGACACTAAAAGATAATATTATAGTTGAATAATAGATTTGTAAAGAACTATATACTATTAACAATACTTATTACTTTTAAAAATTGTTTAGTTATGCATGTCCCATGAGTCCTGAGCTCTGCTACCTAATTGTCGAAGCGAATCTGTTTTCTTCTTTTTTATTTCTTAGACTAAAATCATTAATAATAATGATTATTGTAATATTCATCTGGATACAGTTAAAAATAAATCTACTTTACTTAATATGTAAATAGTAAATTATCATGAAAATACGTAGAGAAGTGTTATGAATTTATCCTTGATACCTATTGTAATATGTTTAAAGTTTGTTCATAATATTTATAATATTAAATGTGATGTGAATAAATAAATACATAAAGAATCTGTAATGTCCAGGGTATTCTGTACTAAACATTTTACCCATTTCTTATCAAATTTATTTGAATCATTTTATACTCAAGTACGAATAGTAGACGTAACTTTTTTACTATTTACTTAAAAATATATAAACAAGTTTAGTCTGAGGTAAAAATGCTTTAGATCTATTCCCAAAATGAATTTCATTAAGTTTTTTTATTAAAAATATTATTTAAAAAGGGGTTTAAAGTAGATGAAGACGTCAGCGTTGATAAGATGCCATAATAAGAAAGATCACTATATATTTTTTAAAGTTGATGATATTTCAGTCAAATAAAATATTAAAAGCTTTAAATGAATAAAACATTTCCACACGTTCTGAGTTCACTTTTGCATATATATAGAATATTTAAATTATATTACATATAATTTAATTTTTATATTAATGAAAATACCTAAGTGAACTCATTATATGCTTCATTTGCTGGTTCCCTGCAATTTGAGTGCGAGCAAACCTTATGGATTACAAATTTTTCAGCTGTTTTGTTAATGAATACACTCGATTAGTTGTTTGTAACGAAGTGGGATTTACCGCATAATACCAAATGTTGGTCGTAAAAATCTTATTAAGAAGTAATTGCATAGCCCTGGACCACAAGTATAAATATAGACTGCTGTCCACTCTCAGTTCATAGAAACACGTTGTTCGCCATCCAAGCTCAATGATGAAGATTTTCTTCCTGCTCGCACTCCTGGTGGGTGTCGTTTTCAGCATGTCGGCAGGCAAGTCACAATCATGGATTCAACTTAGTTTTGAGCGATAATCATTTAAATTTTCAAATTGTAGGTCAGCCACTTCAAGAGCCCCATGACCATCATGAGCCTGCACACGCCGATCATCTCCGGATCGTCCGTGCCGTAGGCGCCGTGCCGGACGATAAGACGCCAGGAAAGGATGCACCAAAAGCCTGTTGCGGCTAAACAGCTTAGCAGCTTAGCATTGCATTGCAGATCATGATGATTGGCAAATGCAGCACAACTTTCTTAAAATAAAGAGAGAATATTTTGAAAAAAACCACAAAAATTCAATGTCTTTTCAATTTGAGCCAAATCATAGCATAGGGCTAAAGTCTATCCTAGGGATTAGCGGAGACGTCCATCCATCTAAAAATTAATTCACTCATTCACTTTTAATTTGAGCAATAAATTCTAATACAATAATTACTACGATTTTTGGATAGTCGAGGAACTCACATAAAAATTGCAAACTTATTAGGAATTCAAAGTTATTGAACTATTCAATAAATAATAACCATCCATCTATTTACCTTTAGTTATGACCTTCGCATACCCTGTTATAAACAATATATTATTTTTATTATCTTTTTACTAACCGCAAATACATGCAAGTGTGTGTTTTTAGTTTATTTTTGTTTTGCATTTTTGATTTGATTTTTTTCTTTCTTTTTCTTTTTTTTTTGCAATACAAGTTTTATAAATTTCTATGTGTAAGTCTTAAAGTATTATTGCGCAGCGTTCTTCCATAGTCAGACATACAAAGGTTCGTTATATGTTTATCAAAGTGAAAATATAAATGCATCTGCGTTAAAGTTTGTGTGTTGTTCAGGCCATTTAGTTGGTATCCTTTTGTTTATAATTAGTTGTAATTGTATAGTCATGTACAAAAAAATATGCTAAATTGTATTTATTTAAAAATGTATTTAAATTTAAAATTTATAATCTCTGGTTAGTAGTTGAAATTGAAATTTAGGATATTCATTTCTAACATATTTGACTTTGCGCTAATTTCTTGTTTATTATTCAATTTGCAATAGGTTTGTTTATTACTTAATATTAGTGCTAGATTATTAACTAAATATTGTTGTGGTTTTTGTTGTTGTTGCTTTGTTTTCTTTTTTGCTGTGTTTGTTGCTGTTATGGAGGCGCCTATCCATACGAAAATATACATATATTTATTACAAATGAATACGACAAATGCTGGAAATGCATAAATTAAACTAAATGCTGCCACCTCCTTTCTGCACAACACTCACACAATTCAAACATTACATCTCTATTTATATATACTCGTAGTAGAAGCCTATTAATTACATAAATAAAAACCGTTTAAATCTTTAAACAAAGTTAACGTTACAAATTTTACACATAAACAAAACGATTTGGCTTGATCCGCGCCCCCCATCCGGCATTATGCGGCTAGCATATTACGTATGTTCTTCGGCGTATTCTCCTCGTTCAGATGCTTCGTCGTGTAGCGCAGGGCATTCAGCAGTGGCTCCGCCTTTATCGCTGGCTGTGCCTGCAATAGCCGCACGCATCCCTTCACGTCCACATGGGCACCGCGTGCAAACGCCCCCACCGGATGGACGTGATCGTAGAGTATGACAAGGCCGACCATCACGCGCAACACCAGCATTTGTGTCTCCTCCCGTTCGATTTGTTGCAGCAGTTTTCTGAAAGGCAACAAAGTTGTACAATATCAATAAGACTTATTCGATTCTCTTATTCGATGGCCACTTACGGATTCTCCAGCATTCGTAGGCACACCTTGGCCATTGTGCCAAGCGTTTCTGTCGTATTTTGCACATCGTCGGCATTGTCATTAACAAATTTGGATGTCGCCTCGCTGAGCACTTTCAGCATGGGCGTGGCATGCGCATAGAACAACGACATGCGATTCGCCAGCTCTGTGCTGACCAGCATGTTTTCCGTAGAATCGATGCGCTGCCGACTAACGATACGCCTGTAATAGCTAAAGTCGTTCTGTATGGCGGGTGTTTTCATCTGCAAAGATATATTTAAAATTTCGTTTAACTATATTTTAAGGCATTAAAGCAAATTGCTATTTGGAATCTCATTAATAGTAATGATCATAATTTATACCTATTTCGCCTACACTGCACTGCTTGCTATTCTAATTATTACTCATTATTTACATGTGGAGCAGTTTACTGCTTATGAGTGATGGCTTGCACTGCTTGGCCTCCCACTTTAATTGACGCCAGACTAATTTAGATCTAATTGCAGTACGTGACATCGCAATCGCACTTAATTTTTGTTGTAATTTGCAGCCAGGCCTAAAACTCAGTTTTCGAGTACATCAACGGCTATTTAGCTGTCAGGGCTGCACTGGAGTCGTGCGTGAGAAAAACTTCTGAGAGCTGCCGCCGGCCCAGCCGCCCCGAGAGCTTGCGGCTGTCTCATCATTTACCTTGAGGGAGCGCTTGAGACATGACAACATTTTATACTATATATGCTCACTAAACCTTATATAAATACGTTATTAGCATAAATCGTTCTAACAGTAAGTAACAATGCGGCAAACAGAACGGATCAGCAGCAGCGGCACCGGCAGCTTGAAAGCCTATCAGTGTGTGAGTTTCGTGTGGAATTAAATCTATTATTAAACACAAAGATGATTAATTTAGACTCGTGTAATATTTTATTGACAGTTCGTTTTCTCGTTAATGGCGCTTCGCTTGGCATCGGCTCAGTATGCATCACCCACATATAATGGATATTTTGGCGGCTATAATCAACAACAACAACAACAATTGCACCAGCTACAACGGCTTGGTTACCCCGACACTCCATTGACCTACACTCGGACCTATTCTGCACCTGTACAATCCAGGTGGTCTGGGGCGCCTATTGTTGTCAATGATGAGGCGAATATACTCCAACAGCAGGAGCGTCAATATTTGCCCATTAATGACTACAACAATAGAGAGGACTATGCCACGGTAAAGCCGGAGAGCAGCAACCCAAATTGGTTCAACAACAATCCGCCCACACGTGCTGCCAATCACAATTACAACAACAACAACAACAATGGGGCCTACTACTACACACAGCCTCCAGGCCAACAAGAACTGGATCAACGTGAGCTACTCACTGTAGCAGATTCCCTACGACCCGAAGACCAAATTGTTCGCATTGGCGGCAGTCGCTCTCTGGCTTACAACAACAACAACTACAGAAACAATGAAAACTATGATGAATCTGCTCCATTGCTAGGCCAACGCGAATTTCAGGCCAAATATGTCAAACACTATTCCGACTATTTGCGCAAATACCCCTTTAGATTGCAGCCTCAATATTTCAACACATTCAATGAAAAATGATTGCAAATCGGTTAAATTGTAAAAGAACTCCTAGCCTTATTTTAACTGTATCCGTTGAAGAATATCCAGAGTGCCAAAAATACCATTTGCCACTGCGTGTGCCAAGTATCTTAATTGTTGACAAATCTATGCCAAGCTAAACAATACAGTGAACGACCTACGGACGGACAACGACAACGAACAAGCTTGTTGGTCGAAAAACATTCCTGTAAGAAAATTATTGTTGATTTATATAAGAGAAAATAAAAGTGAACAAATTTAGTTAAATTCAACTTTCAACAATTGTGTTAGTTATAAAAATCAGAACAAGATTTTAAAATAGTTGTAAACATCGCAAAACAAAATATATTTGTACATCACAACTATTTCTATTGTATTTATTTATTTTTGTGAACAACGCAGTTTAGTAGCAAAGAATAAAACGGTTTCACGCTTTTTCTATTTAGATCAAAGATGTCTGCTATTCAGAGCATTCACTGTAGTTGAGCATTTGGCGTAACTGCTTTTAGTGTGCAGTTCAATAAAATTTGTAGCATACTTTGAGGTACTTCCTAAAAAAATCAAAGCGGCAACAGCCAAGGCAACATAAGTGTTGAACGGCAGCAACTGCCAAGAAACGGAAATGCCTGTTACTATTGCAGTTAGGCACGTTTGGCCCCTACAAATAAGTATATAAAGTGGCAATCCATAAGGCAAGTGCATGTCTCTATTTCTGTCTCTCCCTCTCCCTCTCTGTGTGTGAACTGATACTAAAACACACAACAGCATCGTCATCTATTTCAAGATCTTTCTTATTAACTTCAGCACACAAATTTACAGCCATGAGCGGCATCAACCGATGACGTTGAACTTTATCGAGCTGCTACGCTGCACACCCTGCCCTCTGCTCCACTCCTTTAGTTTGAGTTGCAGTTTCATAAAAGTTTACAAAACGGAAACGAGCGATGGGATAACGCGCGATTTGTATTTCGTTCAGATACGACAAAAGTCGCATTTAAACACTTGTCAAAACGAGCAGCAAACTATAGAGAAACAAATCTGATCTGAAAACTTCAAAGTTTAACCTACATTTTACCCTATAATTTAATTGTGAAATTTTGCATTAAACAACTTGAAGTTTGACTGCAGTAATGTTTACGTAGTTATGCCCATCCACTTGTCATGGGCTTCTACATATTAGACATTTTTATCATTGTATATAATATTAACTAAATCTAGCTAAAATGAGATAAGTAGATGCTACTACGGCATTCTAATTTTCATAAATGAATATTGCAAATATTCTACAGAGAAGTATTTGATTTATATTTTCATAAATAAATATTTCAAATATTTATATATTTAATTTGTATAATATTGTTTAATAATTTATAAGAAATATATATAGACAGCAGATAATGATAACATAGCTCACAAATTGAATGTGGGTTCAGTATTTTAAATACGAATAAGAACCGATTAGAGCTCTTAGTGTTGAAGATTTTTATTATCAAACAGCCATAATATTCGTTCAATAATTGTGTCTCTTTCCGTAATATAAATTGCGTGCCAGACGTTCAATACATGAATAGTAAAACTATAATATATAAATATAATCATTCAATACTTCTATTCTATATAAGCTGAACACTTTTGTATGCATTAATCTTGGGTATTCCTGTTAAAGAATTGGGCATATATTAAACCAGATTTTCATGCTTCTAAGCTGAACTGAAAAAATATTTCCGATGTTAATTTACCGTATTGTGGTCTAATAGAGAAACTCAAATAAACAAAACTAGAGAGCCAGAGAGGGATGTATAAAAAACAAAGATTCTTTTATTAACAGTTTTAAATTATTTTCAACATGCTTCAACCGACTTTCAACTCCAAAACACAACGTTCTGCTTTGCGTGTTCACTGAAGCGCCGACATTTGGCCAAGCCGTTAAAATGGGTGCGTGTGTGCGCTCCAAATGAGGCTTCACTGTACAGAGCATACAGCAACGTTGAAGATATTTCATCAATGAGCAGCAGCACGCGCTCGCCTTAACTGACAGACAGACAGACGGGCTGACAGAGGAACGGAGGACAGAGAGACGGATGGATGGATGTACAAACTGGCAGTCAATTAAAAATGCAACCACGCGCGCAATGAGTTGGCAAAGACTTGGCTAAGACTGTAACCGGCTGTTGCACCCACATAAGGTAAGTCAAACGACAACAAACATTGCCTGCTGGCCTGGTCTGGTCTGGTCTGGCTGGTCTGGCCTGGTCTGGTCTCAAAGAAGACATAACACTGTTGACCCACGCGCCTTGAAGTAGCGATATATTTATACAATGGGCGTAACGTATGCCCAAACTAAGCAAGAGTTGTAACTCACATACACCCACACATCCACACACACACGCACACACACATACATATGTGATTGTCGTCTAACTCACCTTGTACTCATCGAATTTCAACACAAATTCCAATATCTCAGCCAGCTGCTTGACCAGCGCCTGCTGCGTCTCCAGATGCTGTGTCGGATTGAGCTTGCCGCCCACCAACTGACCCAGCAGCTTGGGCACTATTTTGTCCAGCTCCAGGGAGTGCTCGTAGCACCGTTTCAGCTTGATGACCAGTGGCAGCACCGCCGCCCACGCTTTGGCCTGCACCTCGGGCGAAGGATCGGCGATGGCTTCGCGTATTTCTTTGTTGGCGCCCTGCAAAAGCACACATGGGAATGATTTTAGTTTTTTATTTAGTTCAATATTGGCTGAGCCTAGTCGAATGTTCACTTGACATGCAAACAATAAGCGAATAAACGATTTTCATTTTCTCTTTTCAGGCATTTTTTTTTATTATTACAGCATTGTTATTGCTCTTTTTGTTGTTGTTGTTGTTGTTGCAGGTTTTTTTATTTCTATGCCACATGCAACAATGACGACAACGTTGCCGCCGCATGCAGTGACCAGCGCACTGCGATTTTATCGACGCTCTATGATCTAGATTCTAAAGGAAAACAAAACTAAACAAAACACCAAAAACAAACACAACACAAAGCTCAATGAACGCTTGGCCATTGCATGTTTTCAAAAGTTGATTTCGCGTCCACTTTTTCTACTTTGCTGCCGCATTGGCAATAAGCAAATTGCGTTGATTATTTCAATTCATTTTCTGTGTCGTTGCAGTTCAGTCTCTAATCGACACATGTCCAAGTTCCAAGTGGCAAGTGCCACTAATAACAGTTAAGTTTCCATTGCAAACTGCAAGCAAACAAAAGGCTATTCGCTCCAGCAAGTTAATGAACCCAAAGCTGTAAACTTTATTTAATCGGACTATCAAAGTTCAACCGAAATATATTTTACTCTGATATTTAATTTGAAATCCAAGTATTTCAGATATTTATTTTAAATTCAAAATTCTTTTTTTCTGTATTTTTTTCTAAATTAAATATTTACATTTATTGAGTGAATGGTTTCATTTAAAAAATTTTAATTTAAAACCTCTGTCACGCAACATTGACGGAAAATGGAAAGATGTTATGCAAAATATGTGAGAGTAAATTTACCTTCGTGGGTTGAGGGAATGATTAGGGTGAAGTTGAGATTAAGGTATAAATTACATATACACTCATATTAAAAAAGCATGAAATATTTTTTTAATGTTATTAAATATATGAAGATTATTCAGAAACAGTCGTTAATTTTTGTAAACTTTCTATATAATAAAGTAAATGTCAATTCGCATAGATCTCAACTAATGTTTGTTTTATTAGACTTTTAAGTTTATTATTATCTAGTAATTACTATATTTGTATTTTTATTAGTTATAAATCGCAGCTTGAACAACTGCTTCATTTTGGCAATCATCTTCTGTCCACAAAACGGAATAAAATCCCAATTCAGCCGCAAGCTGTTAGCTTTGCTTGCAAAGCTCTTTAGCCTCTTTCTACTTCGTTGAACTGTCACGCCCACAAATTGTTTGGTTTAGATTAGAGATTGCAACGTTTGAGATAACGTTTTGATTCAAGCGAACTCGCTCAAAATACACAAGGTATTTATAACGAAATCTTAGCAAAGAAATAAAAGCAATACAAGCAAAAGCCCAACTCGAATTGTCTGCATGACTGGCGCGCTGTTATTTTTGGTTCGTTGGCACCTTTTATTTGTGTTTGTGCTGTAATTACATGGACTCTTGTTGCCACACGGTGTGTGCTTGTAATTAAATTGCTGCACATATCATCAACAAGAGTCTGCAGTCTGTAGTCTATCCTCAGACATTCTCTCACACTCTCTGTGCATTGACGAGTGCTTTGGCATAATCAAAATGCAACCGTCGGCATCTAAATCAACACATGAACCCAAGTGGAGCATAAAGCCAGATCTGCTGCAGCTGCAGCTATAGCTGCCTTCGTACATTACTTTGTACGCTAAGCAACATTTACACCTGTCCGCGCAACCAGGAACTGTCCTTGGCGACCGGCAGCTGTTGGCTGCTGCACTTGAAGCTGCACAAATGTTTAACACGTGCAAACAAACAAGTCAAGAAACAAAGAGAGATATAAAAAAAGGAAAGGCAGAGAAAGAGAGAGAGAGAGAGAGCGAGAGAGAGCGAGAGAGAGGGACAAGCAAACTCTTTTGACTTTGCTTTTGTATTGTCTCGTTTACGCCTGCGATTCTCTAAGGACTCTTATAGCTGGCCATGCAACGGAAACTGCGCTCCTGCTTCAGCTATGTGGACAGACAGATTTGCAGGCTGAGATTGTGCATTCATGTAAATATGTATGTATTTGTGTGTGTGTGTGTGTGTGTGTGTGTGTGTATCTCAGATGTTTAACATTGTTTCTAGTTGCCTGTGTGAGTGTGTGGGTGTGCAATGTTGCATCTGATTCTGTCCCTTTGCTTATTTTTCAGGCATTTATCTCACATCGCGACATGTGCAAGGCGAAAACAAAGAGCCTAGCCATAGGTAGCAGAGTTTCTGCAGTGACTGTTCCAAGCAGCATATTTCAGCTTTGTCACAGGAAGTTCACACACACTCACACACACACATCCACACTCACTCACTCTTCTGCAACATTTGTTGATTCATCGCCTTCTTCTGGCAGCATCGCATAAAACGTTACATGCTCCAATAACAAAGCACGTGCTGTGTCTGCTTCATGCATTTTACCGAGAATGCTTCACACTTCACCCACAACAACAACAACCACAACAACAAACTTGAACTTGCATGACTTTTAAGAAACAGTTTTCGTTTTATATGTAACTGTTTCTAGTTTGTTTTCTCTCTCTCTCTCTCTCTCTCTCTCTCTCTCTCTTTTTAATTAACACTTAATGTGCCCAGCAACAACAACAACAACAACAACAACAACAACAACGACAACAAGAGCAAATGTGCCATACTCAAGCACTCAATCGTTCAGCATTTTATCTAATACAGCGAGAGTGAGCGAGAGATAGCTGGAGAGATTGTTTGCAGAGAGAACGAGAGAGAGAGAGAGAGAGAGAGAGAGAAGAGAGAGAGAGAGATAACGTCCGTCACATAGTTAATTAACTTTGCGAACTGCAGCCACTCTGCATAAAAGAAGAAGTAAAAGCGTTGTAATTACTGCCTGCTGCCTACTCGCTGCCTTCTTCTGCTGCTGTTGTTGTTTTTATTTTAATTGTAAATTAAATTACACTCAATGCGGAAACGAGTGTTTCATCTGCTGCGGTTACTTTGATGTGTAGACCAACGATGACACTCGCCCAGCCAGTGTTGGCGACCATTAAACTGTTTGCATGTTTCACTTAGCATAATATCGATTGCTGTAATCGATGTAAGGCATATAAGAGCTAAGAGGGAAGGTCGAGTAATCAACGCTCTCATTTGTTTCTTTATCGACTCGCCTGCAAATATCATGTGCACAAATATAAACCATTTCATAATACACTCCCCATATGGAGCGGTGCTACGTACTTTTATGTGTGGCTTTCAACTTTAAATAGATTCTTGTTTCTTCTATTAATAATTAAAAAGAAGTATATAATCATATACTATAGATATATTGTTTAGTAAGTGTGCAAACAATAGAAAATTCTATAGAGCTAAAGCAAATAATTTGCAATTGGAATTTACTGCATAATAAAGTTTCGTCATTTGATGCGATTACAAATAGAAGTAGATTTAATTAGAATTTAAGAAACGTATGAATAAAACCATTTTAATTAGGTGTATAATATCAAAATCCCAAATTTAGAATAATGAGTGATTGGGCTTTAATTAAATATTGAAATTCAATTGGAACCCTTATAATACTTTCACTTACTCATAAAGAGAGAGAGGAAGAGAGAATGATTTGTTTTATTTTTGAACTGCAAATATATTTATTTCCTTTTCAGGAATGCCTGTTAAATTTATTATGGAATTTAAAACAAAATCATACTTTGCTTAATAAATAGAAATCTTTTATTCATTAAAAATGTATCCATAATCTTGGGCTTTGTTTGTCATTGTTTCCATTGCCATATTATTTTATCTGCTAGCCATAATTGAGCTTCATAAGAAATCACACTCAAAACAAATCAACAAATTCTACAGAAAAATGAGAAGCCGAAAAAGCATGATTTATATACATATGTATGTATGTATATGTATGTATGTATGTACATTTGAAAACCAGGCGACGATGACTATTAAAATCTCATAATTTATATTTATTAAGCGAAAAGTCGCAGTTAATGGGAAAGACCCATTAACATTAGCCAGTGGCAGCTCCCACAGACATTTGGCCGCCACAACCTAGTGACATGTTTTCCCATGGCAGACCCCACAGCATAACTCAATCCAATCCAATCCAATGCAACGCAAGCGCCATTGTGTGTGCGCCTATATAATCATCCATATTTCATAACAGCTTTAGTTGTCCCACTCTAAGTACCTCTCCTTCTCTCTCGCGCTCTCTCTCTCTCTCTCTCTCTCTCTCTCTCTCGCGCTCTCTCTCTCTCTCTCTCTCTCTCTCTCTCTCTCTCTTTTGCACTTTGTAATACGCCTTCCGCTGGCTGACATGGGCTTCTTAATTATTCAATGGCCTCAGCGAACGCTGCCCCGATATCAAATACGACAAGGGGCTCTGCGAGTAGTACAACATACATACATATGTTTACATATTGCAAAACTCTCTTTGTGCTGTAGAACTGCTGACAGCAGGAGCAAAACAAAAAGAAACAGCAACAGCAACAATGACAGCAGCAACTATAGCTCGTCAGTGAGTCATATGATCGTTGTCTGGGATCTCTCTGCTGGGCACATGGTCTTCTCTTCACTCTCTACTCCTCCACACGACTTTTGTCGTAGCGGCATTTGCGACTTTGTTGTGGCTGTAATTGTTGTTAAGGTAAATTGGTTTCGATTTTCACAAGAATGCATCGTGAACTATTGACAAAATCCACAGGTGATGCCGATTGCTATAAATAGTTACACTCGTAACGATGTGATTAAAAATTCATTTGAAAGCCGGAATACGTATGGGCACATCAGGCGATAATACGCATCATGATAGAGTATCTAAAACAGCTGCTGCTCAGTGAATCACATGCATCATTCATCCAGCAAACGGCTGCTGCTGCTCACACTAATGACGATGATGACGATGGGTCAGTCAGTCAGTCTGACTAACTTACACTCTCTGAGCGTACACGGCATAAATAATACATAATGCTCATGGGGCATGAGAACAAAGGGCCTTTGGATGGACCCACTGAACTGCGCAGTAAACAGATGCTAATTTAAGTACAACTCGTATGTAAAGCAAGCAAATGATGCGTAAATTTCAGTTAACACTAAAATAACCACAATGGCCTAATTTTCAGCGCGCTTTTCAAGGGCTTTAGGCCATTATAACCACACAAAAAAACCAAGCGTATTTATACGGGGGTAAAAAGCTTTAATACCGCCAGTTGGATGTCACGAGCGTCGTAATTTATCAAGATAATCGAAATAAGCAGCCAACCAAGTGCAACAATAGCAACAACAATGTCATAAAGATAAGATAAACATGTCAATTATCAATGGCGTGAGCAACCGAGAGCGTTATATACAGAGACAGAGAGGGAGAGAGTGACAGACATATGGATACCGAGCGATAATAATAAGAACATTATTAAATTGCTCGCATTGCGTTCGACTGTAAGTATTTGTAAAATTGCAAATAAAAGATGATGGACAAATTATTGTATTACAATTTACATATATCAATATTATCGTCCGATACAAACGAATTTTGTTATCAATTTGATTGAAGATTAAAGTGTGACAAATCAGTAAAAGCCTTGAAGTTGAACTTATCCAGCTGGAAGTTAGGCTAAACTCCATGTCAATATCAAAAGGTGTAGATGATACTCGATGCTTGCTTATACTAAATACAACGTGATTAATAGCTCCAAAAACATATTTTCGAAAATATGATATGATGAAATTTACATCGTTTGAAACAAACTTGATTTAATAAATTAGACAAAAAAAATTTCCCATTGTATGATGTAAACATTCATGCTTTCTTGTTAACATAGTACATTATTAATATTTATGCATAGCATATTTTCCATGACTTTTATAAATTGGGTTAACTTAGCAAATCTAAAAAAAATTGTTGGCATCTTAATTGACTTTGACGACAAGCACACATGCACAACAGATACATACGTTATGGGAATATCGAAAAAAAAAAAAAACCAAAGAAAAATCAAGAAAATTCCTGCCCCATTTCACATTCAGCTGTCTTGTGCATTCCGCTGCTGCTGCTGCTGCCTGTTGTAGCCAGAATAACTATGTCAGGCAATATTTATTTAATGTTTATTGAACATACTTCTCTATATATTTTTGATTTGTTTTTCAATTTGTTTTCTAAGGAAATCAACTCCTTGCAGGCGAATCAATTATAGTTTCCAAGAGTATATGTGAAGAGTAACAAAATAGATACTATTCTATAATTCTTAAAGCACAGCACATAGTTGTTTACATTTGGTGCCGCTAAAGTATAATATTATATCTCGAGATTAGAATTAATTTCTTATATGTAGATTACCGTGAGAAGTAGGCGGGACCATTTCTCTTTAGGCGCTATAAACAAATAGTTTTTAATTTTTTCGAAAACTTTATCTGGTTACAGGCTCAAACCTTGGTATAGGAAAATTTTTGTTTACCGAAAAATATTTAAAGTTTACACTTTTTCTTATCTACAACATATTTAAGTCCTTCTGCATATATTTGACTGTATATATTTTATAGGTATGCATGCACAGATATAAAATGGGAAAGGTGTAAAAAAAAAAAAAAAAAAAAACTCTTGCAAAAAAGCTTGCAAATGTACACCAGTTTCAGTTTTCTTTTTTATACGCTGGAGGACCAGACACGTTGAGAAGAGGCCAGACACTTGCCAGACACTGAAACACCCGTACATACACATATATAGCAATAAAAAGAGATAGAATGCGAGAAAGGCAGTAAGACACACACACAGCTAAAAATATAGCCGTACATAAACTAAGTTAAATGGTCATTGGCATTTTTAGAGCCACTTGAAAGACGTTAGCAAAACAATTACAGCACAGACGTCAAGTTCAAGGCAAACGAGCGCAGACATCGCAAATTGAGAAGCCTTTTAGGAGCTCTCCTAATCTCTATTTCTGCAGAAGTAATGTTGTGATGCGTCCCGACGTATCCACATCTAATGCCTAGACAGTGTAGCCCTCGGTTGCAATCAAAAGTGGTCTTCAAAACGTTGTCGGTTTATTCAATTGAATTGAGTTGAATTCGGTTAACCAAAAGCCTTTCTCAGTGCCATTTCAATTCAACAGAAACTGTGGGCGCTGAGGCCAAAATGGTTTTATGCAAAATTTGCGCATCAATTGCCACCTGAGAGGAGAGCATAATGAGGCAGCAGCAAAAGCAACAGCATCACTGATCCAAGTGCTCTTCCTCTGCCAGTGGAAGTGGGCGGCTGAAGAGCGAAATGTAATTATAGAGCCACATGATAATAAACTAGTACGATTTGTCTGATCCTTCTCAAATATTAGATACCACGTAAATGGCTATATATTATGTTTTTAAATTCCTAAAAGCTTTAAGTGTCTATAAATATTTATTTTGTAAAGGTTTTACTATAGCAGCTAATGAATCACATGAAAGACGTCATAGCTGCAGATATAAAGAAACCCCTCTTATTTATTTAAGGAATGCCTTGGGTTATGAGGAAAAAGTTGTATAAGAATAAATTATTATATATAGTAGAAAAGGCATTTCAATTTAAATTGCACAAATAAGAATCGCAGAATTTCCGCATGTAAATGAGAGTGTTATAAATGCATGTACATATATAAATAAGAAATATTTATAACAAGTATACGTAGATATATATATGTATATATATTTATTTATGTATACTCGCTGTCTGTTGCACCACCTCTGTGTATACACTTTTACTACAGGGTATAAAATAAATATAAACAATAAATTATGGACCGTATTTCGCATTGCGCTTGTAAATTGTTTCAATTTTTGTTTACTTTACTGTTTTCTTGTATCTTGCGTTTCTTTTTTCCTGCGCAATTAATGTGCACCCGATGACGTCGGAGATTCAAATAGGAAATTAAATATATTTATAAATAGTCTCTACATAGTTTAAAGAGATACGTTGCGCTGCGCAGTGGTTGCCCAAACATAATAAACAACCGGGCCGTAAAATAGAAAGTGAATAATTGTTTAAAGTGAATAAAAGTTAAATGATAAATCGAAGCTTAACCTGTCCCTAATGTTGCTCACTGATAAGTTATTAGAGGTTGGCCAAATGGCCAGTTAAAAAGTAATTAGCAAAGCCTTAAAGCATTTGACGATTGAGCAATAAATTCAAATATCATTTATGCTATAGAAGGTGACCCCCTGCACCAGTCTGCATCAAGCTAACTGCTGTGTGAAATACTCGAAATGTGAAATGTGACGACGGAAATTGAATTGTCGCACAGACGGACGCAGACAATAGTTTCGAATGGCTTGACCATATCCAGAGAGGCCTAGAGACATGCTCAAAGGGCACCCACAAACGAATATTATAATTTTGAATAATGCGCAAACACTCGGGTCGAGCACGCACATTATACTAATTACTTATACATCATATTGAAAGCTTGACTGATCGACTGACTGACTGACCAGCTGTCTAACCGGCTTACTGTCTAACTGACTGCCCAGCACCGGAAGTGCGACGACGCGACGCTAATTTCGTTTTGTTATTATTTTTGTTATTTTTTTTTTTTTTTTTGCATTGGCCGCACATCGTTTAAAGTATTCGTGGAACTGGTTAAGCGGGGGCCCACAGGAACTGGAAACGTGAATGGGAATGGAAATGCCAGTGGGGATGCAGCTGAGTGATGGGTAAAGGGTAAAGAGCGAGTCTGGCATGGTATGGACATGAGGCTTGCCTAAGCCCGTCTCTAACGACTGCTCATTTTGTCATTATTCTGATTATTGCTGCCGCCTGTCGCACTCCATTGTAAAGCAGACATTAAACATTTAAGTGTTTTTTATTCATATGCATATGAGGCTACAGTGTCATTTATATGTGGAGCAGCATTTGATATATGGATCGTTTAAATCGCTTTTGCCGAGGGGATCATGAGTTTTTAAAAAAACACAAAGTTTGTGTAAAGAACGAAAAAGCACTTCATTATGATGGAAATCGTTTTGTTATCTATCGCTGAAGAGCGCGACAGCAGTTGCTGACATACAAGTTGAATGAATATGAATGAATACATTCAAAAATACAATTCGATCCCAAACTCAAATGTATTTGTAATTATTCTTTTTTTTTTTTTTTTATGAGTAATCTATAAATATAAAAATATAAAAGATAAAAGCTGCTTTATTGAATTCACTGACAAAGTAATAATGGAAAATTTTCAAAAAACATCTTAGTTTAACAAGCAAATAAATAATAATCTTCTACGTAACTATTATTATACTATTATAATTAAGTTGCAGCCCACATCGCAACGCAAATCACATCCTATTAAAATTCTGTTTAAATTCTGAACTAATACCGGTATAAATCCACAACCCATAACAATATCAGAGCAATTAGTTTTTTTGCAAATCAATTAATGATTCGCAGGAACATGGAGAATTATATTCGTATTGCAAAAATGTAAACTTACATTTTTACCTCTGATCAAATTCAACTCAGAGTCACAATAATTCAATTAACTATAGATTTATGATTACAGAGCCATCTTCACGTCGCATGCGAGAATATGCCTCATAAGCACAAATATATATTTGTCAGATTTATTTTACACTCATTCATATCAAATCAAAGTTTCAACTTTTATTTCCCGGACAATCACCGTTGATAGACATGACATCATAGCAACTCTTGTCTAACGCAAGATCAAATCGCTGATAGATTTCATTGTAGTCTTTAGAATAGATAGCGAATGATTATCCCATGCTTATATGTATACTAATCTTCGATACAGCTATCGAGTTATCGAACGAAATCTGCGCTGATCTATGCGATGATATTTTGGTACATTCAGATTCATATATTCATATTCATACAATATATTTAGCTGTGCTTTCTTCTCTTTCAAATTACCCAATTAATAAATAATAAATAACCGAATGATTGGATTTGGGTTTAATTAATAAATAATCGAATGATGGCCTTAATTTAAATACCATGTTTTATTTTTACAATTTCAACGAGTATTTCACAATTACCATTGGAGTCATTGATATAAAATAGTCTCTTTGTTTCCATTTCAACACAAGCTTCGCATTTGAATGTCCCAGTAAATAATTTCTTAATGCTCGTTCACATTTGATGACTCAATTACTGTTTGAACTCATTGAACTCGGATTATGTAAATATATATATTCACATACATATATGTATATAATCTATATATATATACATAAGATACAGTAATGGGCAAGGCGTATCTTTGTTGTTGAATTGTAGTAACCACAGCAAGTAATTCACACATTTTATATTTAAACTGTTAGCACTAGGTGCTAATCGTGCTGGGTCAAGGGCAAAATATTCACAATGTGAAATATATTGATAAATATATAAAAATTGATTGATTTGTTATGATTCAAAGCTCAAACTGGGTGTAAAAAATATACGAAACTTGTATCTATTACTTATCATGTAATCATTTACAATGAAACTAAACTCTAAAGTCAATTGCACACATTATTCATTTAGTTTACACTCTGAGAAACCCGTTTTATAATGCCACAACCAATATACAAAATAAAATAGCTATGCCAATTCGTTGAGCCAACCCTTAAATTAATCATAATTCGAATTATATATATAATATATAATTAGTATAAATCTTGTGTGCCAAATTTACTTAAGCTGGATACGATATAAGCGGAATATTAGCTTTATATGCATAACCCCCGATAAAAAAAATATGAAATATTTTATTAACAGACACAAAGTGAACTCTTTTATTAATTGGAAATAGTTCATCAGGTTTCAATGGCTTTTACACCTTTTGGCACACATTTTGTGTAACTGTTATCTGGGCCCCAATCTCGTTCTATATTTCACAAACTGTCATATTATCTTTTTTTTATGATCATTATTGTTAGAGGTGCGCGTTGTTGGCGGATATTGTCATTCTAGTTGCCGTTGTTGTTGTTGTTTATGATGATATTGCTGTTGTTGTTGTAGCGCTTTCAATGAGTTAACTCAGTTACTATTGTTGTAGCCATTCATTGACAACTGCTGCGTTTCCCTCAGCTGCCGTTGTTGCTGTTGTTGTTTTTATTTATTACACACAAAAGACGCATTTGTTGATTTAGTCTGCCTGTTTCGACCACAATAGAAGCTAGTTGACAATAGAAAACTTTGCGCTGCGATAGATTCGCTAACTAGTAATTGGAGAGAGGTTTTCAGAGAAGTGCTCAATACTTCAAGTTCTTATTGCCTTAGTAACACCAATAAGTAGCAAAGCAATTCGATGATTTAAGACAACTCAGATAATATTTCAGATTTAAAAGGCTTATTTATTAATAGAACAATAATTTTTAATACTTTACTCTCTTGTCAATTAGATCAATATCGATATACCTTATCAAAACAACAACAATTCGATTATAGACATGATTCAAAAAGTGATGAGACGTTAAAACCAATGCATTATAGTATTCGTAGGCATTTCTGGCTTTATATTGCTGTATTCTTTGTATAAGCGTATTTCATCTTTCATGTCTTGCTTCTCCGCTTTTTCTCTTTTAACTAGGCGCAGTTTTCACTTTATTTATAGCTGCAAAAAGTGCAGAACGTGAAGCTTTTCCTTTTATATTTTGCTATATTTAGCGTGCCAGGCCAAAGATTTGTGTGTCAGGAATCTGAAGAGAGGAGTTGTCGGGGAGCCGACTGCAGACTTGGCGCACATAACCAGTTTATTGCCTTTCTGTAACCAGTCCACCACCACCCAAACCACTCACCCACAGTCTGCGGGAGGAATGCTTCCACTAAAAACTGCAATGAAAATAAATGCGCACGAAAAAAGAATTGAGCGCATTTCAAGTAGCTCCCAGGGGGGCGAGTGGGCGCTCAAAGGCTTAAAATGGTTACGAGGTCGTCTTTGTTGTATGTTGGTCACTTGTACCCTAACACACACACACACACACACACACACACACACACATACACACACCTATATGCAAAGGAAATGAGCTCATTTGGTTGACATTTTCCAGTTTATTTGCGTTGATTAACGCTCTGGGTAGAAATTTCATTTAGCTTGGCTGAAAGCCAATTAATATTTCGCACCACGACACCGAAATCCAATTCGAGCTCGAATTCGAGTTCGAATTTCAGCTTAGCAAAGGTCAGCAACAACAACAGCAACAATTACATAAACATTAGGCGTCACAACAGTCCATGACTAATCCCCCCGCTGAAGAAAAAGCGTGAAAAGAGAACCGCAAGAACTTCGCGGCGAATATAACGCAGTGACTGACGTCAAGTCGAAGCCCAAGCAGCGAAATGAAGAGTTCCGATTGGACTCCGATTGGGTTGCGATCATGCAGGCGCATAGGCATGGTGTGAGTCAGCAAGAAGCATTATAGCCCATTTTTTAACAAAGCATAAACATAGTTTTAAAACGCAACAGAGTGAAAAAAATAATAATAAATGGGATTTCAACTGAATAAATTCAATTTAAATCTCTCTCAGTCGACTAGCACAATATATAGTATAAATCCCCAATAAAAATTTGACGGGAACTCTGGCAACACTGTTTAGTCGCCAATGCAAAGAGCGTTAGTTTGCAGACAGATAGACAGAGAGAGAGAGGGAGAGAATGAGAGAGTAGAGAGAGATCAAATAACTGTTGACGCTGTTAGCAAAGGTTAAATACTCAATTTGTTGTTTGCCCCCCGTTATTTTCGCACATTGTCATTCGATTATTGCGCGCTCGTTTCAACTTATCAGTTGCGAGGGTAACGAAAAGAGCGCAACTAAATTTTAAATAGTTTCTATAGTGAATATAGTAAAAACGGCAATTAGTTCTCAGTAAACATTAGCTACTCATTAGCTCGATGATGTACTAGCGGGGTTTTTTATATGTTTTGAAAACGGGTTGATGACGCACTCACCTTATAGATTTGTATTTCGTCCAGAACAACTTCCGATTCCTTCAGCACGCGCTCCACTTCATCGTATACTTCCCGCTCTGTATCCGTGGGCGCGGCATTCTCAAAGTCGAGGAAAACATCGTAGGATTTGGCGGCGCAGCAGTTCGAATCATCGCGTGACAACAGACTCAGCAGTTTGCCCATTTTATTAATTAATTTATTACAAATGTGGCTTATTAAATATATTCAACGTTATGTTTGTATTCTTATTCTCTTCCTTCTTGTATTTATATAGATTTTTGTTTATCACTTTTGGTTGCGTTTCACTCTATTGTGCACTTGTTCACTCTGAAAGGCAAAACTAAATGGGGCGATTCATTAGCAGGCATTAGCAGCAGCTGCTGAAGCACTGCACCTGTTGTGCGTGCTATCTCTTAAGGGTTAATAAATTGTGGCAGCAACAGCTGCTAGGATTACATAGTGGACAAAGTAAACAGTTCTTTTTTAACAGAGTAACAGATAGACAGAGTGAGAGTGAGAGAGAGAGAGAGAAAGGAGACACACTAACAAATGTAGCGCAGCGACAGCGACATTTGCATTGCGGGGGGTGATCTGCAGCGAGGCTGTTTGCCATGTGTCTCACTGTGCATGGGTGCGCATGCATGTGTGTGTGTGTGTTTGTTCTGTTGAGAGCTGCTTGTGCTTGTGCGCAGGAAATGGTGCGAAACTAAAACTTATCGAAATTAGTAAACAACTACGCACGCACACACACATGTGCAATCACCGCAAGGCCAATGTTCACGCCAAGTAGGAAAAAGGCAATTTTCCTCGCCACACAGCCACATGTAAACATTTTAGATAGCCGCATGCCCTCCACTCCTCTCCCATAGAACACTCAATCCAGTTAATAGGCCGAGGATGAGAAAGAGAAAGAGCAGCCAAAAGTTTGCGCGAGTTTCTTTTATTAATAATTTTATTGTATTGCACACGCACACACATGTATGTGAATATGTACATATGTGTTTGTTACCGTCATCGCACTGAGGCTTTGTTTATCTGCATCGCCTTATCTGGCTGTCACTTCTCTTTTGAATACCCTGCAGCTATTGCAGAAAGGGGTAGCTGATTATATATCAGTCTTCAAACCAAACATATGCCAATAATGGAATCCATTTGTTTGTTATTAGTATTATTAAACATGTGTTTTATTTCATATCAGACCGCAAGGCTTGCACGATAACAATCCAAATTGCATTCAATTTAATATTCAATCTAATTACTGGGTAACTTGTAATCACGCACTTCGAACTGCAGTTGCTTCTGCTGCTGCTGGTGCTATTTTGCGCGCTTATCTGTTTTTTTATATGCACAGAGTTTTGTTATTTCTCAATGGCTTTTTAGGGTGGATTTGTGAATTATTCCTGCTGCATTGGAATTTCAGCAAAACATGAAAACGGTTGAATAAAAAAAGAAACAAACACAAACACACATAAGGGGGGACAATTGCGCGCTTATCACCTTTTTCGCAGCAATTGCTCGTTAGCTCGCGTATCGTATTTGCTGCCCTTTATTAAATTGGTTTAAAGGTTGTTTTTTTGCATTTAGGTTTCTCACATCACAAGCATTTATACAAGGCTTGATGTTTTAAAAATATAAAAACATGCACCACAAAATACACACGCCGCAACAAACGCGCAACCACCTCTCTCAACGGCAGCTAAAAACGTACTAATTTTGACATTCTCAATGCTGCCGGGCAGACCATATCACACAAATCGTATTTCGCCTTAACAGCTTACGCATGGTACGCTGCTTATCCAAAATACACACGATGTGTGTGTGGTTAATAATATGACCATGCGTAAATCCACTTTATACTTTAAATCTGTATTAAATGTTACTCTATTTTACAAGTTGTTAGTGCATAATAGAACTGTGTAACTATAGTAGTTATGAGAAAGAATCAATTATGAGCACCGTACTATTTTGTTATCGGTTCAGTGCTGGAAACTGAGCAGTCGAAAATATGATGACTGTCACTAAGTGTGTACACACTGTCATTGTCAGCTTTTTCGTTTCCCAGTTTCCTGACAAAAACCAAAAGACATGAGTGAAGACGGTAAAAAGTCGCAGCTGGACGAGGTGCAGCTACAGCTAATCGAGTGTATATCAAAGAATGACACCAGCGGCTTCAAACAAATGCTGGGCCACCTAAAGGGCGGCGTCAACTTCGTTGACGACAGCGGAATGTCCATTCTGGCGCACGCCAGCTTCAAGGGCAACAAAGAGGCAGTGCAACTGCTGCTGGACATGGTAAGACAGCAGAATGAGTGTGCAAGTGCACAATTGCTAATATATATATTTGGCAGGGGGCTGACATTAATCTGAACCAGCATGGCGCCGATTATACGCCGCTCCATTTCGCCGCTTTGTCCGGAAATACGCACGTGTGCCGCCAGCTTCTAGATGCGGGCATCAATCCGAACAGTATAAACAGCGTAAATCGCACTGCTTCACAGATGGCTGCCTTCGTGGGCAACCATTTGTGCGTGGAGACCATCAATAACTATGTACCCATCTCCAGTTTGGAGTATTACACACAGCCGCACGGCCAGCAGACTGAGCCGTACATTCCGCCCGTGCTGCTGCGCGCTTTCCACAGCTTTGTTACCGAAATCAATCTGCATCCCGTTCGAATCACAATGAATGCCCAGTCCCTGGGTCTTCTCAAGATACTGCCCAATCTCCGCAAGGCTCTGTCGCTGATGTGCGAGAAGGAGATGCAGAAGACCCACGACGCAAACGAGCTGCTCGCCTTCAAGTTCCACTACTTGGCCTGGATTGTCAGCGAGCTCATACGCTGCGAGGAGCAGTTTAAGGCACAGCACAAGGAGAAGGCCGAAGACGCCGAGGCCACCAAAGGTGACTTTGTTGAGGTGTTTATAAAGCGTGTCCTTAAGGAGAACAAACTCGGTCAGCTGGACTACGTCGAGTTTACTGTGCGTGAATGCGCTCGTGAGTTTCCGTATCGCGAGTGCACCGTCTTTCGCCAAATAGCCACGCAGCTGGGCGGGAAGGATGCGCCCCCAGCGCTAGTCATCCTGCGCAAGGCGATCAACGGAATGCGCGGCTTTGTGGTGAGTCTGAAGGCGAAATGCTGAGAAATCCAGTCAGCTAAGTCTCTTCTCTTTGCGTTTCGCAGGACGAGTGCAGCTACTGCAGTACGTGTGGCCAGGAGAAGCCCGACAAGAAGTGCTCCAAGTGTAAGGCAGTCCAGTACTGTGACCGCGAGTGCCAGCGTCTGCACTGGTTCATGCACAAGAAGAGTTGTCCCCGTCTCCTGGCAGCTGTGTTGGCTGGAGCCAAAGAGCAGCCAAAGGCGCCCATTGATGCATCCGAGCTGCATGAGGAGCTGGCCAAGCTGGCAGCATAATGACGTGATGATTACCTGCATTTTAAATAAATCAAATGGGAGTTGTTTAAAAGCAATCCCTATATACAGGGTTTTATTCTCTTAATCTGTTCAGCTGTCAAATTACACTGGCGCCATCTTGTGAATCAATAGGTAAATCAAGTTATATAGCCAATTCACAAACCATAAACCGATATCTGCAAGCAGCATGGTGAATTGGGTAACTGGAAATGTAACGCACTACATAGCCAATGCACAAACCATAAATAGAAAACAGCAACGCAAGCTGCATGGTGAATTGGCTATACCAGAAATGCGTGAATTTAAAGATTTCAAATTCGTTGCAATTATTATGGTTCACTACATTTATTTCATTACAGTATCTTCAAATAAGTGTTAAATTCATAGGATCTATGTCTTTCGATTTCGTTTGCAATACTTAATTGAAGTACTTTTCTTATTTTATACTAGCTCATCTGTTAGTTAGCGCCATCTGGCGATATAGGACTTCAATGACTAATTAGCAAAGACACATAACCGCTCGCATTTCCGCTAAAATTCAAATTTCGATAACCAGTTTTGATTTTAATCTCATATTTAATTAAATATTTCGCTCATTTCTTGTTTTTCGTCGAATCGTTAAGCCAAGCACGCCAACAGTTTTATAGTCGAATCATCAGCATATATTATATTTAGTAACATAAAAACAAGCGATCACGTACGAACAGAGCAACACCTTTACAAAAGGCAGAAGAAGAAAACACACAGAAACAACAACAATCACAATAAAGCATCATTATCGGAATTATCATTATCAACAGCTTTGACCGCAAAACCGGATTACGGAGAGCACAGCCCACACATAAAAATTCATTAAGTATATTAAAACAAACACAAATTAGAAACGTGAGCGAAATCATTTGAATTTTTATCGCATAATCTACGAATTTTGACGCTTTTTGCCACTGTTTTAACAAGAAAACAACGAAATCAATATACAATACAATATGTACATATACATATATTTATAAGTCCAACAAATTAAGGCCCAGCGTTTAAAAAACACTTCCAAAGCGCTGATGCCGCCGCCAACAGCATTTGCTGGGGTGAAAACGTGCAAATCACATAATTTAATTGTACCAAAATTTAAAAACCAAATTTATGTGACAAAAACTAAGAGCAAGACAGATGAAAAAAGGCAAAAATTAGCTAAACCAACTCGAAAACAACGTCCAAACTCCGTGTAGTCAGTGAATTATTTCGCGCTGGCTAAACTTATTATGCATAAAATATGCAAAGATTTCGATGAATGAAATTAAAATGAACAAACGGATAAATGAAATCAAATTTTCAATGAATATTTGAGAAGAGGAAAAGGCAAGAAACTTTTTGAACTTAGCCGTAATCAGACTCAAATTCCTAGCCTAAAAAACTTAATTAAAGTTATTAAACCGAAAACGGTTGGCGCCACCGTTTGGCCAGGCCTCCCAGAGCATGGACCGCACGCATGCGTCGTGCCTGTCGCCCGCTGGCTTATCGAGGCAATTATGCAGGCCAAAAAGGCAGCCGCCGCGTCCCACAGACAGATTTGTCGCATTCGACGCGATAATAATGCATGGCCACACCATTCGATGCGATCCCCACTTTCCAGTTGCCCGACTCTCGACTCCCGATTTCCAATTCCCAATGGCTAACGGCCATAAAAGGTGCGATAAAAACTAAAATTTCACAAGCCGCAAAGAGATGCACAGCAACAGCAGCGGCAGAGGCAGTGACAGAGGCAGCTGCAGCGCAGTAGCAGCGCAGCTTCTGCGTCATCGGCCGACAGACGAGGTTCGGCAAAGACCAAACGCCTTCAAAGCCGTCAAATCGCTGCTCATAATGGATGCCTTATCTGCGAGAATTGTTTTAACTACTACCGGAGTTCGTTTTACGCCAGCTTGTTGGCTTGGGCATTGCGGCGGCGCTGATGGAGCACATTAATTTGCTGTGCGGCCCGCCAAAGTTGTTTCGACTTGCAAAACCTGTAAAAACGGAAGCGACGAAGCCTGTGGGGTCTGTTAGCTAACTATCGATTGAACAAACTATCGACTCGTGTCTTTCGATACATAGAATGCAGTGGACTTATCGAACTTTATATATTTCAATTTTGTTTTATTTGCAAATTGATCTTAAAACTAATTAACATATTACATTTTAAGGCTCATATACTGCACACTGTAATCACAACAAAAGCTTAAATGGGGGCGACATCAACGAGGCTGCATCTAATAGGCTAAAATAGCTGAAATGCTGAAACTATTGCGTTTCGTGGAAGTTGTTACGCGCGGCGAACTGGTCGGAGTGCTAGCTGCTGGAGATGCTGTAGATGAACTGGAAGTATCTGTTGCAGTTGAAGGAGCAGCAAGAGCCGTCGCTGGTGTTGGTGCAAATTCAGGTGTTGTCATTGGTGGCGCTGCAGTAAAGTAAGCCGCTTGTAGAAAGGCTGCGCCCGACGTATAGCCAAGCGCATGTCGATACGAATGCAAGGGTGGAGTTAGGCATGGTGCCCCTGAAGCGGAATTAGCACTATTCGAATAGTAGCCCGGTGACAAACTCCGCTGTGACTCCACTTCAAAGTCTGAACGCTGACGCTTTGCTTGGGGTGAATCGCAACTACTGACGCTGGAACCATCATCTTCGGAGTCCGCACTGGAGTTGGCGCTGCTGTTAAGCTTGCGCTTGCAGCGGGATTGGCCAGACTCACGGAAGCCCTTGGCAAATGGATTGTTGTCAATCTTCAGCTTGGTAATACGATCGTTCTGCAAGACAATAAATGGACAAGATTTTGGTTAAACTTCATGTAGACTGCAATCCGAGCTGGCTGGCGTCACGGAGTAGTCATAGACATCATGCAGCAAAGCACTTGAGTGTTGGTGTCAATGCAGCAGACAATGAGCGACGTCTGTCACACTGCCTCAAGTGGATTTTGCGCATGCGGGCGACAATTAGTCGCTGACCCCCCGCGGCTGCCTCTATCTTATTTATCTGCTGGCCATGCTCAATGAAATGCCTTAGCAAGCTGAAGAGCTCTCATGAGTTACCCACCTGATAGGCAGTTACGGCGACAAACTCCGTTTCCGGAAAGACGAATGCCTGCTGAGGCGCCCACGGCAATTGGGTGAGCTCGCTGCTGCGGATGACATGGAGACGTGGCTGATACTTGTGCATGCTGGCCAGGACAATCTGATTGAAATGAGATCTATAAGTTATCATGAAACTGCTTTTCAGGATTAAGTGTCACTTACATGTCCATTGCTGTCGAGAGTGTTGTTTGTCAATTTGACCTTGTTGAAGAGCAGTGCCTGCGACTGCCAGTGCGCACCCGTTGCCGGGCTGTCTGGATGTAGGTACATGCGCTGTGGACTCTGTGGCTCGGCACCGCCAGCGGGCACCCATTGGGAGCCAGAGAACTTGTAGCGGCAGTCGCCAATGGGCACCATTTCGAGCAGGACGCAGTAGCTGGTGTCCTCCTCTAGGCCGCTCAGCGAAATGCGCATCGAGGGAAACATTCGTCTGCAAGAGAACCACAAGAATAGAAGTTGATTAAGTGGACCAAGGCACAATAGGTATTTTCAGGTGAGTATTTGTTTGCGGTAAGCACATAAATCAAGGTTCTCTTCTCTTTCTAAGCGCAAAGAAGGCGTTGCCTGGCACTTTGATTTGTGGCCCAACCTAACAAGTGTGTAATTATGAACAGCGGGCAGGGAGTAGGCAGAAAGACTAGTGAGCGCTGCACCGATTTAAAACGTAACGTAACGAAAACAAATACCCGAAACCGGGTATATCAGACTCAAAACAATACACGCTTTCGTTCTTCTATTGAGTTTCGTATGATTAATTGCAGGGAGCGCGACGCATGGCGCCAAACAATTATTTGAGATCTGATCTGTCGGGCATGCAGCTTAACGGCTTCTAAATGTGGCGGTACGAGCACTCAATGCATGCCTAATGAGCCGAGAAAGTGGGCACACTGCATCTACTCCCCACACACACACAGACAGGCACACGTATGGAACTGGCCAACTCATAATTATGTTAATTTCGAACGAGCACCGATCGGTAGTCGGTAGCTATCAGAAAATATGCATAAGATACTCGAGGCCCAACAAAGCGATCCATTGTGGGCAAACGTGTGAAAACGCAGGTAGAAAACCAAACCGAACCCAATGTCCCAGAGACCAGGGCATGTCGGCATCTTCGTCTCGCAGCATTGTCAAAGCTGTGCACAGATTTTGTTCTTTTTTTTTTATTTTATGAGCGAGCCGGCGCCAGGACGGCGGTTGTGGCCGCACTTGTTGTTGTCACTGTTGTCCGTCGCCGGCGCAGCGAGTGAGCTCCTGCTGCGTTTTGAATTATCGCTAGGCGCCACATTAGGCCACGGCCACGACCAAAGCGACAGAGAGAGAGAGAGAGCAAGCGAGCGAGCCGGGTCATGGCAAATATTGACATAGGCCGCGATGCACTTGACTTTTCAAGTTCTAGAATACATAGACGACCTCGCACCTATTTGCATAGGATGTGGCACAGTTCTTGGGAATCTTACCTGCCACTCTTGGTGATGATCATTTCGGTGCCAATCTGATGGAACTGCTGCCACAATTCGTTGTTCTCCAACTTGGCATCCACGCCCGGCAACGTCGGCCGTCTGGGCATCATAATTTGCTGCGGCTGTGCCATGTGCAGGGGCAGCATCGCCGGAAAGGGATCTGTAGGTTAAAATTCGTTGTAGATATGTGTTATGAGCGTGTGTTGCTTAGATTGAAGTTGTTTGGTTAGTTCGTTAGCTGGCTGTCGACTTGTTCGGTAACCAGCTCTAAAATGGTTTATCGATTTATACTGAAGATAAATTATGTCTGAGCCGAATTGCAAGAGACTATATGTATATACTTGTATGTATGTGAAGCAATTATATATTCGATCGTTGTGGACTGATCTATTAAAGTATAGAAGCTTGGGTTTAGTCGGACCACGAATTGTAAAGCTAATCAGATACTTTAGTATAAACAAGTATATATTTTTATTCATTTAGAAAATAGCTCCGAATAAAATATACTTTAATAAATATTTCTATTTAATCTTTTACATTAATTATGTAAGTTTGAATATGCATTTAGAGTTTATGACTCTGGTTAAAATATTATATTTGAATACGTTGATGACATATTCGTTTACAAAAGAAATTTAGTGGATCCACACGGAATAAAATATTATATTTGATAAATCACTTTTGCTTTTCCTGTTCCTTATCTCAAGTTTTTTGCCGTCGGCAGTCGCTTAACTCTTCTACTCATCTATGCCAACTTACCCGGTATGCGTTGCATGATCTGCTGACGGTATATCTCATGGGCCAACTGCTGTTGCATTTGCATATCCATCAGTTCGTGCATGGACAACATGTTGCAATTGTGGATTAAGTGGAACACTTCACTTCACTACAAATAGACTTCACTTGGTTTTAACTTCTAATAGGTATTACTTTAGCGCTACGTTCGGGGTTCTGGCACGCACGACGTGTCGCAAGCAACTGATCTTGAGCTAAGTGAACCGGTCGCTTAGCTGCGTGCGCGTCGTAGCCGATTCCAGTTCCAGAGCCCTGCAGCAGCAGCTACCTGCTCAACCGGTTTGAATGGCGGCGCAAGCTGATTGGTTGGCTGGGCAGACGCCTACGCTGGCAGCGGCTGCGGCTGAGACAAAGACTGAGAATGAGACTGAGACTGGGAATGAGACTGAGAGTTCGACTATGGCGCACTCGCTCTGGCGAAGATCGTGCGCCATTTTGTGTGAAAATGTGAGAGGAAAACGAAGTTCCCAGCGGCAGAGACAGAGAAAGAGGCAGAGGCAGAGGCACTGACAATTGTGTGGACCGTGCTGGGCAGCTAGTGGCGAAGTTAACGCTTAGCACTGTTGATTTTCATCAGCCGCAGTGTTTTTCTGCGCCACTGGCTTTTGCTCTCCCTCTGCCGCTCTCTCTCTCTCTGTCTGTTCCGCCAACCCGCTATCCCTCCATCCCGCTCTGTTGCACTGTCAGTCAGACTTCAATGTGGCATGCTTTGTAATTCAGAAGTGAGATTTTCCACAGCGCGCCTGTCTGCAGCAAAAGCAGAAGCCAAAGCAGTCGGCAGTCGGTTGACGGCTGGAAAAATGCCCGTTGCTATTTTCATTTCTCCCTCTTGTGTTGATTTGCTCATGAGGGTCTTTGGGTCTGCGAGTGGGACTGCAACTGCAACTGGCACTGGGTCTGGGACTGGGATCTGTTTCTTTTTGGGCATACGCCGTTTTTCGTGCCGTGTAATTAGCCACCATCTTTGCTCTTGCTGGCATTGTCTGACATTTTGTATTTATGTATTTTATGCAGACAGGTGAAACATAAATTTTGTTGGTTTTGTTAATTGCCCGTTTCGGAATTTAAAAATTCCGTTGGCCATATACAGGCCAGTTGCCAGTTCCCAGTTGCTGTTTATTTGCCAGCTTGCTCACCATAGTGTCCGAAAATTTATACATTTTAAGTCCCTGCAGGTTCTGAACTATTGATTAGTGCCTGTCAGCACGGAAAATTGCTTCTAATCACAGTTGCAGCAGTGCATTTCCCGAAACCTTATCTCAAGTCAGCGGTGCCTGCAGGAAGTCAGCATGAATGTGAAAATATTCTGTTTTTCCTATGATTCATAGGTAAACAAATGTTGCAAACAGATTAAGGATTTCAGTTTCAATATAAAGCAAGTTTTTACCAAGCAGCGACTGCTGTTAAAAATGTTATCTGAGCAGATTCTTAATTAGGATTTATTATCAAAGGAATTTTATATATAATAAATACATAAAGTATTTTCAATTTGAAGTGAAAAAACTTTAACTTATATAATTATTACCCTAAACAAATAAATTGAGTTTTTCACTATCTAAATCAATTGCACAATAAGACTTAATCCATTAAAAGACAATTTTTTCCACTTCTGATTCACTAATTTATTTATTCATAACTCATACGTCATATAACCCTTTTATATTACATTTTATCACACCATACTCGAAATCATTACATGATCTAAACTTATAAAATGCTTTAAAAATAATGTATAATTATTTTGCAATATCTCAATATATTTACATATGTATCTCACGAACTGAGAAGAGTATAGTGATTTACTACAATATACTTTGCTGTTTATACATCTGTTTCAAGCCTCTTGAAATTTTGAATATACAGAGTATTCATAAATCCATTTTAGTATTTAAAACAATTTCAAAAAATTGTTTTTCATATTATTTATTTTTCTTAACTATATACATATGTATGTATACAAATGATTCATGCGTTTATTTACATACATATATTAGATTTTTCATATTTGATTTAGATAATGCAAAATTATAAACCTTTTAAGGGGTAGTGTTCACATCAGAATATTATTTGGTTAAACATATTTTTAAAGTGTTTGAAAAAAAAAATATGACATTATCTTGGCATTGACATTGATCTTGAAGAAAAATAAGCATATATAAATATCCTACACATACATATGTATGTATATAATATATGATATCTATGCACAAAGTCTTTGTGACATCTCCTTTGCAAAGGCGACATTTTCATGGGAATGTCTCCAATACAATTTGCACTTCAGTTCAAGCGCTACGACGAAAGCAAGCAAATAATTTCGAGCTTGACTTCACTGCAAACGGACTAGAAAGGATTCCAGCTAAACGCAATGCGCATTCGCTTGGCGCATTTCGGCCAAATTAGCACTTTTTGACAGCGTAGACGGCATATTTCCGGTGAAGCAGCCAGCCAACCAAGCAGCCATCAGTCTCAGCTTCACTCCCAGACTACTGGATGGGACGGCAGGCGCCAGTGCATCATAAAATATTTGTACAAATAGCCAGCGCAAACTTTATTTGACAAAAATACAAAGGGAGGCGAACAAAAGATATGAAATCGTAACGTTTCACGCCTGCTTGCAGAGCGAACCGACAAAGAATATCGGCAACAAAAGGCCGAGACAGTCGACCGGACTACTGGATGCTGGGCAGCAGCTGGGCACTTTTATGGCTTATCAGTCGGATAGACCAGTTGAGTCAGGTGTAATTGCGTCACTAAACGGTGCAATCGGCAAGGCAAAGTGGGCAAGGTCGTCGACAGTGACGCGACAGTGACAACGCCCACAGAGAGAACAGAATAGCTGATGCAAGAGGCGAAAGGCGACTCGGCAATGGTGTGAACTGAGCTGTAGCCAAGCGATTCAACTTGAGATGTTCTGCGGGCTTGTACCTGCAGCGTGAGCGGTTGCCAATTGAAGCAATAATATTCTATTGTCCTTTGTCGCGCGACGCGACAAGTGGCTGGCTGCGGGCACTCTCAAGGAGCGCTTGGCGCCAGCCGCCAGCCGCCAGCCGTCGAGATCCTCTGCAGTCCTTTGAGTGTCGCTATCTGCCGACTGTGCATCTGCGCTTGGACAGTAGCTGCCTGGCGACATGTGTTTGCCTGTGATAAGAGATTTGAGCCAGCTACCGTTAGACAACTGCCAACTGGCAGCTGAAGCGGCCAATGGACTAAATCAATCAGAAGCTCAGCAGCGCTGCAGCGCAGCAGCTGCAGGCGACTACCCACATGGGCTGTAGACAGACCATGTCAAATCTGAGGGCTAATTAAAATATACGTATATGAATACATTTGTAGACATAGATAAATAGCCAACAAAATGCTTTTATTAAAAGACCATCAACATTGTGGTTATTGTAGCCATAATCAATGGGTAGACAGTGGGCAGGTTGCATTTGATGCTGCCCCTAGAGGCACAGCATATCAATAAATCATGGATAACCCTAATTAACCCATGCACAGGGAAAGGCCGTGGCTCTGGATTGTCACCTGCACCGGCAAACTGTCCGCTCGAACATCAATAAATACTACAACAAGTTACACATAATTTATGAAAACAACAAAAAGAGCATCATAAAATAATATAAATGATATAAACGACACTGACTGCGCCTAATAAGCTGCACTGCGAGGCGTTGCCCAGCCCCGAATCCTGAGAAAAACAAGCATAAAGATGCAAACTATGCGATAAGTTGTCAGTCCCAGTCCCAGTCCCAGTCGCAGTCGCAGTCGCAGTTCCAGTCTGTGTTTTAGGCGCCTGCAACTAAATGCTAAACGAGTTAACTCGCTGATAGAGATCTTTGGGTAAATACTAAGCTGCAGCTCAAGGTGCGTTGGGCATCATTAGGGCAACTGAAGATAAAAACCAACAACTACAACAAAAACAACAACAGTCCAGACCCAAGCCAATCGACGATGATTTAATTTTCCATCACGCTTTCTACCACGCTAACGCTAAGAGACGAAAAAAGTGTAGCCAAAAAAAAAAGAGAAGAATCTGAAAAAGCAACACCAGCATGGGTCAGACTCGATTTTGAATGATCGATGGACTGTCGTTGAGATGATCACTTCTCGTGGCTGCCTAGCGGCTACTAGTTGAGATACTTAACGATGAGCCACCGAGCCCTCGACCCAGTGCCAGGCATTATAATTTGTTAAGATGTTTGTTTCGATCGTTCGATCGATCGCTTCAACCTTTTCCCCGAAAGAAATGGCCCCCTCCATCTCTCTCGCCATCGCCTTCTCCCATTTCCTTTCCACTTTTTTACATATTTGAGATTCTCACGTTGTGAGGCTCCACTTTAGCTAGCTATCCCGGGTAGAGCCTGTCACAAGATCAGCAATCCATAAGTATCTGTTAGATGCATTATGGCCAGGCGCCCACAAGTGCCAAGGCCCGAGAGAGATGAGGCTGCTGATCGCAGTGATCATCTAGACGTCGCCACCAGGGCGCTGTTATCAGCAGTTCGGCATCTGGACACATTACATTGCTACTTAAGATACATTCCCCGGCCTGTGGTATCGATTGCCAGCGTTTCGCCATATCGATTACAACGTCGCGACACGACCGACCCGTCGCTGGCGGCGGCTTCCCTTTGCGCTGGCCTAGCGGCAATTGACCTGAGCACAGAAGTCGATCTATGTAATCGATACGAGATCTCAATCTCGATCTCAATAGCAAACGCGTTCGCGATCGCGATCGCGATCTCTGCCAAGCGATCGTTTACTGTCTCTTCCTGCTACAGCATTTGGCGGCCTTCTACTCTGTGATCTTTGTGTCATGCTAGGGCGGCTGCGATCAGCTTGAGTTTGTCATTGATCAACGATTGCCACTGGCCATTTGGCCATTTGACAATCGTTTTGCATGGACCCGTTCGACCATGGACTGATCTCAAATGTCCAGCCAGTTGGGCCGTCCCTCATTTAGCATGCCACTCACAACTTCATCGCACTAATTAAAATAAATTCTGTCAGACATTCTCGTTTAATTTTTTCGCGCACCTCCATTTGGACCCGCTGCCCATTTCATAACAGCAACAAATGCATAAAAAATAATGTGGCATTCTAGCAACCGAATTGGAAATGCTCTGCAAATCATGTATTATAAAGATAATAAAAATTTTATTAGTCACACATTTTACTGATCTATAGTTAATTGAGGTTGCTTTAGGTTCATATAGATATATTTACAAGAAAATGTAAGTATGAAAGAATTACAACTATATCTTGGTATATCAATCTCTTCAAGATTATTAAATTTGGAATTAAAAAAAAAAAAACTACCTTAAGTATCAACAAGACAGCATTTCAGCATATATTGATATCTTAAATAGATAAACCAAATATAAACTTCATTCAGCTCTGCAAGATCTTACGCATTGTATAACATTTTCGTCATACCCCCCATTTAGGGTAGAGTCAACACAGCACACAAAGTACCAAAGTCGAAGCGAGAAAACATGCAATAAATACGTCAGGTAATACGTCAAATGCTCCAATGGAGACGGTGGCGCAGACCGTGTTCGCTCGCCCGGGACGATTTAAAATGCACATTATTAATTAGTTGTTATAATTGCATTTAAAAATCCATTAATATTTATAGAATTCATAATAAATAATGAGCTGCAGTCGGAGTAGCGCAGACTCCCTGTCCCCCCAAACGTGGTGACAACAAACGCCCCAAGATGTCAAAACAGTCGACGAGCAAGCCACAGCCACAGCTACTGCCTCAGCCACATTCACATGGAGCTCATGAAGTCCACATTGCACCAAGTTTGGCAATTTAAGCGGACAGCAATTTGGCGAGTTAGGATAGCCCCATGATGTGTGTGTGTATCTCTGAGTATGTGTGGCATTAGTATTTGGAACGAGTCGAGACGAAATGTTTGACAAATAATTTGGAGTGTGTCCAGTTGCATGTGAGAAATCTTCGAGTGGGGCATTCTCGTTATAACAAGAATTTTGAAACGAATGCGAATGAGAGCTGCAACTGAAACTATTATTATTAATTATAACAAATTATATTTAACTATAGCAACTATTATATCTAACTAACACAACAAATATTCAAATTTCATTTCCATAGAACAATATATTCTATTTCACTGCGCATTTTTCTTTCATTACATTACCTGAAATTCGATGTCATAATTACCATATTATATATGCCAACGTAAATACATATTATTTAATATTAATATATTAATTTGATATATACAATTAAATTGAAAAGAAGGAAATAAATTAAACAAAAATATGTTACATTTACTATATTAAATATATATTAAACGTATATGAATATAATAAAATATCTATCTGAAATTGTCATAGAAAACAATTTAGGGAAATTTAAATAAAATTATCGTCTAAGTAGAAAATATCCAGTAAGTAAACCAGTAAGTAAACTATTTACAATGCATTATTAGATTATTTATTATTTTTCATATATATTTCAATTAGGTATTTCTAACATTTTCAACTTTTTCATTAAAGTCTTTTGCTATGATAACTTGATGATCACACATCACAGCAGCTCTATTTTGATGTTATCCATTATGTGTGTCTCCTCAGCACATATTCTGTTCAATGTAGATCCTGTAGAGCATTCGAAAATTCTAAGTGAAACTATATACTCGGGCTGGTATTCCTTTGGCTGTTGCCTTTCTGGCGCTGCCTTCATAAATATTTATAACTCGTCATTGAGACCAATTTTTTATAACGCATATTAAATTGTAAATTAAAAACAAATTTCTGTTGACTTTTCTCCACTTGGACACAGTGTTTTATTGTCTTCATATTGGTATGGATACATATACTTGTATATATGTATGTATGTGTGTGCATGTGATCAGGCTGAGAGTCCAAAAACTGAACCCATAATTAAATTTTAACATTTCCAACTTTTTATATTCCGTTTCCAATCCGTTTGCTTGTCTCTGGCTGCGATCACTGTGCAGCGAATGTCGCCTCCGTCTTTTTCTCTGTCTCTGTCTCTTTCTCTGTGTCTGTCTCTGCCTCGGAGATTCTCAGGCAAGTTTGGAGTTCTTTTGGTCGCTCGGCTTGTGGCCGATGCTTCGCAGTCATATCAGAGAAGGGTGAAATATATCACTGGCGCCAACGTACCGCCCGCTGTGCCCCAAACGTGGTAAATTTTTTATTGCAGCCGTTTAGGCGAGCGTTTGACTGCCAAGGACATCAATCAAAAATTCGGTTGGTTCTCTTCGTGTGCCCTGGCTGGGAGCAGGTCTGTCCATTTGTTGTTTGTTAACTGCATTGACACAATAATAAAGTGTGGGCCCCGTTTGATGGCCATGGGCTGCGGGAAACAAAGCTTTTTTTTTTTAGGGTTTCAGACGCGTTAATATGATAATATGCACCTCTGTCTAGGCGGAGTACCTGTTGCCAGCGCCTCTCTCTCTCTCTCTCTCCATCTCTATTTTTTATGAAATAAGCAATTAAAAATGGATTTGTGGCACCATCATGCTGGCAGTTTAATGATCGTCATTTAATTGGATTTCAATGTTTTGTCTTTCATGCAGCCCCACAGCGCCCCAGCTTTAGTCAACTAGTTGCGGACGCGCGGTGGGTCCTGTTGGCCACTGACCTGTCCCACATGGACAGTATAATGTCTTTGATGGAAAGACTGTAATTAATTTAAACATTTATATTGGCAGTTTATGAAGGCCGACTAAATGCCGTGGGGTTATCAAAGTTGTTTATGACTTTTTATGGGACGTGATTGAGTTATGAAAGCTGAGATGCGATGACAGCGCTTGATAGCTGGAAAACTCTGCTAACGCTAGAGCAATGAACGCTTATGTCTAGACACATGAAAGTCTACTAAATAGCTAAAACTGACACGAAACTGCACTTCGACATGAGAGACAGGCACACATAACGCCTACTGAATGTGGCCTTGTTGCCCAACTGAAACTGGATCTCATCCTGGCATTGTTTATGTTGTGCATTAATCAACTCTTAACCAGACTATTTCAATCAGAACCAGAAATTACACATGTATGCTGCCAACCCGCCTACTACATATTCCCATCTTAACTAGGACAAGCCCTTAACGGCATGCCCACATAACATACATATGTACATATATCCTATATATATCGATAATTGTGTAGACATTTGGTCAGTTGACGAGCCCGACGACTGGCGCGACGTCTCTCTCAAGCACGCCCCTGTCTCCAGCAGTCGCATGTCGACTGACCCAACACACAAATGAATCAGTTTCTCTCATTCTCTCTCTCTCTCTCTTACTCACTCCCTCTCCCTTTCTGTGTCTGTGTGCTGCGACCTATAAACTTATCGTGATTCCTCTGGTCTTTCTGTATTTCTCAGCTCAAGATCCCACAAGTCGACTGGAAATCGGTTTTAATATGTGAATGCGTTGATTGCCTCTGCTTTTTAATAAAATGATAACTTTTATGCCAGCCAAATATTTCATTTCCTCTTCGACTACGACGACGACCACGACCACGACCACGACGGCGACGACGACGGCGACAACGACAGCGACAAGAGCAGAGCAGAAAGCCAGAAACGTAAAATCATCATCAAGTAAAAGCGAGATAACATGCTCCTTAAAAAACAACGAAAATTTGATACCCTGTATGTACTAAATTTTATGATGAATGTAACATTAAGAGCCATTCTTTGTCAAAGAATATATATAAAATTACTTTTAAGCCTTGACCTTATATAGAGAGATTATACAGGAATCTCTTAGGAACGTTACAAAACTTTAAAAGATTTACAAAATATACTCTTCACCATAACTGATGCATTCCATTTGTTAATTTCCAATCTGCACTGTTATAAAAAAAATAGTTTTATTAATTATTTATTATTCTTTATATTAATTTATAATTTATCACACATTTGCCATTTGTTACACTGATTCACTCTGCTCAGCATGTATAAATCAGATTTTAAAGTTCTCTATAGAGTGAAACCCTAGTACATAAATATTGTTATAGAACAAAATATATACAGCATCTTGAAATATTGAATTTTATAAACTATTAAAAATAGTTTTAGTCTCCGAACCCATTCAGTTAAGCTAAAAAACATTTCATGACATGTTCTTGAGAGAATTAATAAAATTTATATTTAAAAGCAAAGTTCAGACCTCACACTTATCTTCATTATACGTGATTTATACCTGACTGCAACAAAATTTATTTCATTACGATTGTAAACTATCGAAAATATGAAACATATTCATTTGAGCGATCTATGTATAAAGTATAATATTCATTTTGTTGAAGAGCTACAATTCCTGTATTAAAATTATATAAAGATGAATTGCTATATTTATTTTATTTAATATATAATTAATATGAAAATTCAAGATTTCCATTTGAACTAATCCAGACCAATATTATATATATTATTATATAATTGATGATTTATTTATATTTATTTTATTTAACATTTATTGCTAAATTTTAAATATTCAGATAAATAGTTTCCATAATAGAAACTAGAAACTATATTCATTCTAGGCACTTTCTATTTGCAAATACATTTTAGGCAAATATTTTCGAATCATTAGCAATCAGTCCCTTCCCAATTTCGGTAATGGGTATGATAACATGAGCATATAACAACTGTGGAACAACTTTGGCCCATGAATAATCAGTTGCCAGCACAAATTGGAGACTGGTCTGAACGTATTTGCACCTCTGAATTCGGTGTGGGCACAGCAGCAGTCGCTGCAACAACAACAAGTTGGCCAAGACCCAGACAACGATAGCGCCAGTCGACTGTCGGCAGTCAGGTCGAGTGAAGGGCCCAAAGCCCAGAGCCCAAAAGTCCAGACCCTGGTTAACTGGCTCCGCTTCAAGTTCGTAGTTCGTGCGTGTGCCCCGTCCTTAACCAGCTCTCTCACTCTCTCACTCACTCACTCTCTGTGTGTATGCTTGTGTGTGGCATGGTGTGGACGGGCGGTGGCAAGATCGTTTAGCAGCGCGACGGCGCACTTCATTGCCGACTCAGCCCTGCCCACATCAGCCGTGCGCCGCATTCCAGCCAAATTTGCTCGCAACATGAAGAAATTGCTGCTTATTTGTTCGTGCTCTCGTTGCGTTCCGTTGTCGAGATTATATGTGAACATGGGGATATGGACTATGTTGTTGTTGTAGTTGCTGTTGCTGATGCTGTGCCTGGCGCCAGTTTTTGGCTGCCTCAAATGTGGCATTTAATGAAATTTCCCTCCCAGCTTTTGTTTTTATTGTTATGGTTATTGTGTTCTGTTGCGTTGCGTTGTTGTTCCTGCTTCTTGGGCTGTACAAAGGTTTTGGCAGGCCCTTAGGGTTTCAAGCTGTTTGGAGGTCTTGTAGGAGAGCAGAATTGGAACTTAACGATTCGTTAGCAACACTTGCAAAAAGTATAGAAATAATTATTAAAGCAGAGTGTATGTAAAAACTAACTATATACCTTTTTAGCTCTAGCTTAAATATATTTTTCTAAAATTTACAAACTTTTTTTTTTTTGAATGCCTTTCTCGTAGCTCATGGCATATTCGTTGTGACCCTGCCGAAAAAAAAACCAAAAGAAGGCCAAACAACGAAAATCGTTGCTGTTGGCGTTAACGAGACTTTTGACAGGTTGATTCATGCTCACGTCGCTGACTTGGCTTATTTGACCTAAAGTAGGGGTCTGGCCACATATATATACATATATTTATATATGTACATATTCGAGGTTTATACGTGTCTGGCCCACCAGTCAGGCAGTCAACTATCCAACGATCGCCTGTCCATTTGTTTGTTTTTCTTATGGCTTATGGGAGTTAACCCAAAGCAACAAAAACATTTTTATTAATGACCACCGAACGAGCAAAGCTGAAACAAGAAGGCAACAACAACAACAACAACAAAGCCGATGCCACACAATTGCAATGGGCGCCAAAAGGGCCACTTGGTTCAAACCCCGAGTCACAGAGACAGAGACAAAGACAGAGACAGACGCAGACCCAGACTCCGTCTGCAACCGTTTACATGGGCTGTAGGGGGCAGGTCCAGCGCCAGTTTTGAGTATGTGTTGAAATGTGGTAATTTGTCTCGCTTAGAGACTCGCCAACGTCGCTGCTGCTGCCCACACCAAACAAATGCAGCTGATGATCAGCGTTTCATTAATAAAACATTTGTTCGCCCGAAGAGTCCGAGTCAGAGTCGATGAATAGCAGTCCGAGCTCCATCTGACCAGCATGAAGTGGCGTCTTCTAAGCGTAGTTACCATTTCCATAATTCATAAATGCCAATGCGAACTGCCAACAACTACTGGTATTGAGTTTTTGTCAATAGTCGGAGATTAGAGACTCGTAACTTTGGCTGCCGTAGCTGCTCTGGCTGCTCTGACTGCTCTGTCTCCTCGGGCTGCTGCTGTTGTTGCCCCCCTATTATGGCTAGACAAACAATAAATTTCACAGCTTAACGCGATCGCATAATGAGCTTGGCCCGGCTGCGTCTACAAACACAATTCACGACACGGTCATCCAAGTTGCAACCAAGTAAACACAACGAGCAACAGCAACAGCAGCAGCAGCAACGATCAACAGCAGCAGCAACAGATTCAACACTTTTTTTTTTTTCAAGCCAATGAAACTGTTTGTTCAGCGCTTCAGTTGCGATCCGTTGGCTGTCGTTCTCTCCGGGCCCGGCTGCCGTTTCATGGAACTCTAAGCGACTTCAATAGAATTAATTTACGCCTCACGTTTACCCCACAGTTATATGTATTGAACTCAGCTCTTCTGAGTCTTAGTCTCTATACCCGTCTCTCTAATTTGTCTCTCGTCCTCGTTCCAGCATACACATCTTGTGGTATTTATAAAAGTTATCAATATTATTGTGAGCAGTTAGATAATATTTGTGCAGCAAGGTGTTAAAATGCATTTGCATAAACACTTGAAGCGTTGTCATGCCTCATTTGGCCTTTCGCAAACGAAAGACTCGTAGATGCAGTGCATCGCTACAGCTCTCTGAACGAATGCTCAATAATCTAATGAAGAGTTGACGCTTACGTTTCAATTAGTATGAAAAACTATTTATTTTATATAAAAAACATATTATTGGAAACCAAAAAGAAAGAGTTCAACCTGAATTTAGTTCTAAATAGATTCAGTAGAGAAGATCAACAGCAAGTCAGACCTTAGAAGAGAATATACATTTCCCTACTTACCCTTATTTATTCCATATATAATACATGTGTATATATATTCTATAGAAAATTTTATATATTATTTGTTATTGTGATCTATAGACGATCGCCTATTCAGTATAATGACTTTTACATATATTTAAGAAGCAGAATGATGCGAGCCAAGCCACGTAAAGTTGATATATTCTTAATTAGGACGACATGCTAAGTCGAAATATTGGCATAATCAAACGTTTATCGACATGATCAACTATTTCTATAATATTTTTAAAATAATTTCAGAATGAGTGCTTATGATCCTCTGATTCAATTGATCAATCGATCATCAAAAAGCAAATATTTATAAAGTTTGCCATCACGAAATTTTACAATATACTACAATGAATATGTTCCTGCATGAGAAAGATGATACAAAACATGATCTATTTCCAAATTGCACAAAAAATGTAAGGAACAATAAATTCTAATAAAATATGCGAATAGACAATAGATCAAAAAAAAATCCCATTACACAGCAGTAGCTCCACGCCTCAAAAGAGCAGAAAATAGAGAAGGGAGAGTGAGAGAGAATAGAGTAAAGGAAAGCCACCCTAACTAGGAGATGTTACAACTTCACACTAAAGCATTGAAAAAGTGCGGCAGCCAACGCCAAAGGAACCAGGACATTGGCACCAAACGGCAAACAGGAGACAACGAATAGAGCTCAGCATGAGGCCAAGAGCCATTGGCCTAAGGCAACGCGGCAGCACCAAAAGGCTGCCCAATTTGGCTTAAAATTACGCTACACTGATCAAAGACAGCTGCGCCCGATAGCGAACGATGTCGGGCTGTCGGAATGCCGAGCTGACGGAATGATGAGCTGCGATGCCACGCAAAAGTGCAGTGACGTGTGGATGGTTCAGCTACGTCTGGTTGGCTCCGAGGCGGGGTGAGTCGAGATGATGTGAGGCGGTGGCCCGTCAATACAAGCGATAAGCCTCATCTATGTCTTTGGCTGGCTGCTATTGATCTCACCTGAGCAGCAACAGTAACAGCAACAGCAACAGCAACAGCAACAGTACCTGTGATCTATTTTACACGGCAGCGCTCCAGATATCTCAGCCTCAGCCTCTCAGCTATCACGGCCTGGCTTGTCAATTGGGCGGACAACGATATTGTTATGCTTATTACACTGGCACTGCTACCGAAATGTTGGAACTCTCTCTGCCTCCCTCTCTCTCTCTCTCTCTCTCTTCTCTATCTACCTATGCCTGAACAGAGAGTGTTCTTGCTCTGCACATTGTAGGAGTATGCGGTGCACTTTGAGTTTAGTTGCCGACCGTCGGGGATTATCTCTTTATCAGGCTTAATCTCAAGTAGTTAATAAAGTGCGATGCTTTGTACTTTAACCGCTGCCATTGTTCGGCGCTGTCTCTGTCCAGTGCCCAAAGAAGAGGACGCTGCCGCGTTTCGATGAGTGTGCTTCGATGCAGATAATCGTTTGTGGTATGCCGAAAAGATCTGAATATGCATTACCAAAAAAACGAAAAAAAATCAGAAGTAGTAGAAGAAGAAGCAGTACGGGCGTGATTATCATGGATAAAAAGTGCCTGGACTGGGAAAATTTAAACAGCCTGTGTATACAGCATGTGAACAAGCATTTTAATTACGCTCGAACATGTTAATGGTCTTTATGAAAGTTAGTTTGTGTGAGAAAACTGATAAAGAGATTTAGTCTCTTATGACTATGATCGAATTTGGTATTCTAGAATATCCACTATATACATATATCCATTTAGCATACTCTACTGATGCTCTCCTCACAGAATATGACCTTTAGTGTTGCTATTAGTGAATGGCTTGGTCAATGACGCTGAATCGATCAAGCTGCGCCTCTCTGCCAATCCACCTTGACAATCAGTCCACCACGTGATCTCATCAATTATGAAACTCGGAAAGGTATAAGAAATTGAAATTGAAATAATATATTTACTCTCAAAAGAAGTGCGACTATTTGCCAATTCAACATGATCTGATTTACCTTATCAAGGCAACTTTGATCTTCCACGAATTGTAAAGAACAAAAATATTTGTAAATATTATATTTGTTCCTTCCCGAAACATCACACATTATTCTCAGTCAAAACTTTAACTTACATACAACAGTCACTTCTATGTTAATGTTCATTATAACTGTATTTAAATTCTGGAGTGAATGAAGATCTTCTTAATAAATATGTCTAAGCTAAAATAAATTAAAACACATTTATTTATAAAAATTAAAAAAAAATATATATATATAACATAATAACTAAACATAATAAATTTAGGTATTTCATAAGCGCTGGTGGACTTATATCTAAAACTGCAGGTATTCTTTTCTTCTTAGGCATATAGTATAGTAATAATGTTGATGAAAGAATTTAATGTCACAACTCCATAAATTTATAGTAACTTAAAAACTCGTTTTTAGAATACTAATTAAATTTTAAATGGTTTGTAACTATTTTACTGGATGGTTTGTTTTGTAAGTGTTTAAGTCTCAAAATACGCAATTCGTCTACTTATAAATTGAATTTAATATGTTTAGTGTGAGGTAAGCCTACGGGCTAGGTATATTTTTGCTTTACTCTGAAGTAGGTTCATAGTAGCGCCAATTAGATATTATATATATTATTATTATTTTGTTTTCAATTCCGTGGACATTTACAATATTGCACCAAATCAGTCCTGCCTAAATATATCTTTCATTCCTATATTCATCAAAGTGGTTTCTCGTTTGTTACACTGTAAACGCTCCAAGATCAAAATTGTGATCGCTGGCAGCTGTTTGGATAGGATCCATTACGAAAGTAAACAGTTAGACAAACAGATGACAACATTCCTTCAATTGTCCCCCTTTTGGGTGAACAATGATCACAAATTGTCAACAATGGCAAAATGATTGTTATCCTTTAACCAAACCTCTTGTGGTAGACCCAAATCCCATTTGCGACAAACAATTTAAGCGAAAATTGTTTAAGCAGCAGTAAAAATAAACCAAACGAGACTGCAGCCATACGCATGCGAAAGAAAGAAGTTTCGGCTCAGTACCAAGGCAGAGGCAAATCCTTTGAGCAAATCTTTGCTGAGAACAACAAACGACATACTCTGTCTCTTGTCTCCCGTCTTTCATCTCTTGTCTCTCGTCTCTTGTATCTTGTAGTGAAATGAAAACAAACCCAAAAATGGGATCGATCTTAAAGCCTGCGACAAACTGTAAAAACAAATTGCATTTTGTTTCAATTATACAAGGATTACACATACATATATGTGTGCATGTGTGTGTGCATGTGTAGAGTGATCTAGATTCCATAGTTGAAGTCTCAAGTGGGTTGGCTTGGACAATTTGCACTTGATTCTTAAGTAGGTGATTTCTATTATGCGAGACATTAGCTGTCATACAAACGCCCTATTCAAACCTAAGGGCACGGCACACAACCGGCCCGAGCACTTGATTAGCAACTGAATGCATTTGAATACGCTCTTGAGTATGCCGAGACAGAGGACGCCTTGTGCCCGCTGCCCGTGTGCATGTGGCCATAAAATCTCAAGTACCTTGGCCATTGTACGCGTAACGCCGGTGCCAGCCGGGCGAACAGGTAGGATAATAAAACCGCAGACTGCAGCTTTTCATTTTTCGAGTCCGGCCTCTTCAATGGCCCGGCCACTGGGAAATTCGCTGGAATTTCCACCGGGCCGACGGCCCAGTTGATGTGCCATAAAATTATGGTGGCCCATAAAATTCATTAATCGCTGCTAAATGCGCGTCATTAGTCAACACGCGGCGGCGCAGGCGCTGCACTTTTCCAGGAAGCACTCGCCGCAGGCACCACGTTCACCTCCCTCCTCTGCCTCGTCTGCCTCCTGCTCTTTCCCCTTCCTCTAGCCGCGCGACAGGCGCGTCGCGTGAAAATGGTGATTAATGCTCTTAGTGCGTGGATTTAATAAGGATCGCACGCTCACTCGCCAGCCAGCCGATCAACAGGTAGCCCAAAACGGAATGGAATTGGTCTTGGAAAGTCCCTTATAAATGCGATTGATAAAGGGCGCTAGAGGCGTACCAATAAATACTTACTATGAATTTTGGTTGACCCAAGCATTCCAATAAATTCATTTTCTTTTTTATGGATCACATCTTGAATATTTATATTCACACAGGGCCATAATTAGTTATTAAGTATTATAAATTTATTGTATGAAGGATATGTTTAGAAGGAATATACAAAGAAATACGTTCGTCATGACGTTTCTCATTTTATACAAGATATGCATACATATGTAGATAGATCAGATGGATAAATGGAAAAAGGGCCATTCGTCTGTATACATTGATTTAGAATATATTATTGTTTTATTATTTATTATTTAAAAACAAAAATAGAAACATTACTATAACGAGTATTAATACAAATATAAAGTTAAATAGAGATAGTTTACAGAATAAATAAGACATAAAAATCGACTTTCATAGCCTGACCCACTATGCCCCAATTCACAGCCATGTCTGGTCAGTGATAATTATTGAACCCTGATAAGATAGATAGTATTAATGGGAACGTAAAAATAATGATTACAAAATTATTAAAAATATAAAGTTACATTATATTATAAGCTATAAAAAATATTACAGTTTCCAAAATCGAAATAATAATTTCAAAGAGAAACGAAAATATGAATACAAGAAATATAAACAAATTGAGAAATAAGAAGTATTCAAATAACCCAACACAATGTGGGAAATTTGGGCAAGGATATTATTAATGGAAGAGAAATCTGTGATTAGATCACGTATCTAAATTTATAATAATTTACATATTAAACTTGAAACACGATATTCGAAGCATAATCCCATGCGGACGAAAGAATCTGGTTGTTTCAAATAAAACAGAAACATTAGGTCGCTTTGATGGACAGGAATGATTACTTATCCTATTATTAATTTATTTAATATGATATTCTTGCGTATAACAAGTCAAAAGCTAAAGTCTAAATATAAGACTTTGCTATTAAATCAAAATAAATATATAATTACTCAGAACTTGAGAGCTTTCAATGCTCAAAGAAACCTTTTCTTTTTGAATAGCTGATAATTACTTACTTGCTAACAGGAACAATCGATGAAAAACCAATCCTATACTAGGATATTTTCTATATTCCAATTCAATATAGACTTTACTCATATCAATTATTAAAATTTGTCTAGCTGGCAGTAAGACATGTCAATATACTCTATCATATTTTGTGTGCGTTCTTCCAACGAAATAAATATAATAATTAGCAAAGAATTTGTGGAATTCTGTTAAGTAGGCTCTAATTTCATTTTAATAACTTAATAAATGCCAGAACTTTCTAAGAAAATTATTATAATGACAGAAGACAGACTGAGACAACGCGAGTCGAGCTCTGTGTCTATGCACTTCAAACGCGATTCCGTTCAACACCAAACCAACCAACGAGAGGGAGGGGCACAATAGAGGCATGGCTTGGTGCTTGGGGCATGCACACACACACACACACACACACACATATAGAGAAGCAACAAAAAATGTGTCTACTTCATTCATAAGATTTTTTAGTGGCGCCTGGCGCCAACATTTTTCTCTTGCGTGCTGCAAGCGCGGCAGCTCGAGTATGTGTGCGTGAGTGTGTGTGTGTGTGCGCGTGCATGTTTGTGTGTATGCGCTTGACTGCGCCTCGAAGCACTTGACTTGTAGTGCCAACATTTTCATTAAGTCAAATGTGCCACGTACCTCCCAACAAAAAGATTTGCTTTTCAATTGTCGTTGGCCCCGCGGCGAGCAGCGCTTAAATGCACTTCGTTGATTTAGCGTATCGCTCATAATTTGTTTTTATAGTTTTGCTTTAGAGTGCGGCACGGGACATGGCTATGGACAGGGGCAGAGGCATGTGGCTTGCGGCTTGCGGCATACAACATGATAAGTACACAGCCAGCCATAGCCCAGCAGCTGCAACAATCGCTTATCAGCAATAGCAGCGGAAACCGAAAGTGAACAGCAATGAGTAGCAGGAGGCGCTGGACGAGAAGCAGCAGGAGTGAGAGCGGGAGCAGTAGCCAGATATGTCAACTGTGCCACAACGCGTGGCGCCACGTCTCAACTACTTTACAATCTACAGCCTAGATAGCAGCCAGAGAGCTGAGACTGCGAGCTGCTTTCATTCTGTTCTGTTTGCCGCATTATCGAAATTTTAAGAGCTGCCGCAATAATATTTTTAGTTTATTTTGCCAAATTGGGCAAACTGTTAATTTTAGTACAAATTCTCGTGGTAGAAAATAGATGAGAAGCTTCAAATCAAAATATTCCATCTGCCCACGCAAATAATTTTCAACGCCTTCGCCGAGTCATCGTGGCTATTACAGTTCGCAGATGTCCGTACTAATGTTTATTTGCTTTCAATACCCTGTATTTATTTGAAAAGAGATAGTCATTGACCTAAATCTATATATCCATATAGATATTATCTATGTATCTATATCTAATATAGGCCTAAGAACAAAAGTACATTAAACACTTGTAAATATATAAATTTATGCAAAATAAAATACATAATATATTTATATTTATATCTTATAGTTAAGTTCATATTTTGATGTATTCATCTTTAACTGCTTCCTCTGTCCTCTGTCTATATCTAGCTTGAAATTATTTATAGTTTCATAATGTTACTATTCTCAGGTGAGACTCAACAAATAATCGTCCATTTTCGCCTTTTCGATATAATTTGCGGACTTTGAGATCATCTAAAATATAAAATATTTAATAGACCCAAAGAAATTTCAATATCCTTAAATATTCTTAGCATAACAAGATTGGTAAGATCAGACAGACATACAAAACCTATTGCTGATATATCCGAAGAGGATCTTACATTACGTTACAAAAGATGAAGATGCTCTAACTACATTTGCTATTAATATAATTCTGACTCTATAGCAATATCTGGTCAGAATAGCAGCAACTGTGATTGTTCGTCTTCTTTGTTACATATACTGAAAGCATTAGCATAATTACAACTACAAGTTACAGGGTATATCTGAGTCATGAGCAACACAGACTCTTGCTTTTATTATTTAGTCTCTTGTCATTCGTTTTCAAGTTTGCATTTTGAATTTGGGAATCAAGCTTATGGGTCGTTGCGTCTCCAGAAGCACTTCCAACTGTTGACACTTTCAATTCGAATGCGAAAGTCTAGAGTAAAACGATCCGAATGTTCCCCCTAAGTCCCGCAGTCTGGCAGCCTCTGAGACGCTCTTAACAATTTTGTGATTCTCGTATGTAAATGTTGTTTAACGACTCTATATGAATTCGTATGTAGCATTCGTATTTCGTATTTATTGTGTCGCTGATTGAATATGCAAATGCAATTTCACACGTTCAACACAGGTAAATAGACTTGTGTCTAAACGGAGAGAATGGTTCTTCTTCTACAGATTGATATATATATATATATAGTGCCACTATGTGCTGCTCTCTGATATCTTTGGAGACTAGAGTTAAGTTCTGCTTCCCATATAAATATTGACTTAATTCCTTGAGGCGTTTGTCTCTGACCTACAGCAGACACCCAGTTTCCTGGGCGTGCAGGTGATAATGGGAGCTCCCATGCCACATTCCGCTGCACATATAAAAAATTAATATTACCTAATATATCTGTCAAAAGTATGGCTAACTGCACATCAACAGCAACACACAAAAGGCTGAGAAAAATCTTCTTCTTTATTGTTAATTTATTTAAAAAACCCGAATTTCGAGGAACATCGATGCGTTTATACTCTAAGGCAATGAAATGTGGAAGAATATAAGAAATATTTCTATATTGACAACTATTTGTACTATATTTATAATGTATTCAACTCACTTAGAATATTTTGAAGAAACAAAAAATAAACAAAAAGTTTTAACTATACATATTATATTATTTTTGTATATGTAGTGTGAGAATATATTTAAATTATAAGATGCATATGTATGTTGAGAAGAGTATTTGCAGATCAGAGAGTATTTCGAATTCTGTAGCCCTCGTATGCAAAGATTCAGGCTGTTGGGCGCGGCTGCGCTAACCGGGCGGTCAGTCGGTAGGTTATTTTTTTTCCCAGACGTTTACCTGTCAAATGTTGCACTCGCACACGAAAAATGATGGAGTGAAGAGTTTTAATTTTATGACGCAGCAAAGGAGAGAGAAGCCTGGGACAAAGTAGACGACGGAGAAGGAGGCAACGAAGTCGCAGCCGATGATGATGGCGCCAAGAAATTAACGAAACGCGCCATAATAAACACAAGATGAGGAACGACGCTGAACGTTGAGCGTTGAGCGCCGAGCACCGAGTGGAGACTGTAGGATCGATCGTTGCTGTAGATCGCAGAGGCAGAGCAATATAATCGATGCGAGTGTGTGATCCTGGGATCGGCTCTGATCTGGTCTTTCAGTGGGCGTAAGCGGAAGGTGAAGGTGCTGGCGATGGTGATGGTGATGGTGATGGTGCTGGTGGGAATCAGGCATGGCTAATCTATTAAGTATGCAGTTAGGCTATTAGGTGCTAGCTTATCAGGCAGCAGCATCGATCTTGTTAGTCGCTTTTAATTGGCTGTGAAAGGTTCGGCTTTCAGCTTCAGCTTCAGTTTTGGATTCAGTTTCAATTCATTCAATAAAAGAGCTTCATCTGCATAACGCAAACGGCTCAACACTTTCCCACCAAAGTCCATTGACATTATTCGACTGCTCATTTATCGGCAACGGGCACAGCGCATGCGTATAGGGCAGTCTCCGCACACACTTATATATATAGACATAGATAGGTATACATATATATATAAAAACCGATACAAGATCGTATCTCGCAATCAGTTACAACAACATGCCTATAAATTGCCGCAACCGCAACGCATACGCTCGATCGATCCATAGTTAATTATGCCTCCGAAAAAGGTAAAAAAAAAAGCCAAAAACAAAAACCCAAAAACCAAAAAATTAAATCTGAAAAAAAAAACTAAACATTTTTACGAGCGAAATTTGTAATCATTGCCACATTCATATGCAAATGGATTTCCTCCATGTGTCTAGCTCTGCAGCAGCATCTGTATCTGTATCTGTATCGGTATCAGTATCTGTATCTGTGTATGTGTGTGCGTGTAGCTGAAATGTATCTGTATCTTAGGGCCAGCTGCTGCTCGAACGGCAGCTACGCGTCTGTCGCTTCTGTGCTGTCTTGGCCTTTGTTAAAGCGGCCGTGTTTTTGGTGTTAAAAGTACCGTATTGTTTGCCATGTATACCAACTAAAAGTCTACGAAAATTATAAAAAACGAGAAGCAACATGCTGTGCGTCTTCACTCTAGATAGCGATAAGCAGCTAGGCGTGCGTCCCAGAGTTAATTTATTAAATGTTTCAACCGTTCTTTTACATCACTCTCTCTCTCTCACTCACTCTCCTCTCTCGCGCACTCTGTGAGTTGTCAGCGAAAAAGCCAAACATAAATTTCAGATGCGACATCTTCAAATTTCTTCTTTGACTTTGCTTAGCTTCCAGCTGTCGCTCGCTCTACCTTCCTCTCCCTCTCCATCTCCCTCACTCTCTCCTCTATGAAGGCTCTTGCACGGTAGCAGCTAAGGTTGTGAAAAAGCTTAAATTTTAATCAAAATTAGATCTTTATCTGCTGCAATTTATTTGCTTTTTTAACAAATATTTTCATGCTTTTCGCTTTCGCTTTATCTCGTTTAAATTCTTTACTGACAATGTATACTCATGTATGTATGCGTGTGTGTGTGTGTTTTGGACTAATTGTAAATATTTAAGCTTTTGACGCCTTAGATGAGACGCTATGGCTGACAAAAATAAAGAAGTCCCATTGCAGTGGTGGCATAAATTGTTCTCGCTTTGAGTAATGGCCGTGTCCCTGTTGACTTAACGCCATATTTGTTATACCCCTTAGATAACATGAAGAGCGGAAGTATAAGATGTGCCAGAAGAAACCATTTTTATTCGGAATCAAATGTTGACTTGTAAAAGAACACTGTAAAATTGATTCTAATTTGTTTGAGAATTATAAGTCATATCAAATTTTGTGGCTTTTATAATCTTTATAACAACTGAAATTTGAAGACTCAAGATATATGTATGTGCATATATAATTATAGCCTCTATACTCTATCTAAGGCAACTAAATCCTTTTAGTGCACCCGCTTAGTCTTTAGTATCTTCTTTTCTATCAACGTAGCATCTCAATAATCTAAACTGATTGAGAATTATAAGATTATTCTAAAATTACATATATTAAATATCATAGATTCCATAGCATTTATGAAAACAAACTTTTAGCTAATCAGATTCCCTTTTTACCATACTAAGTACTAGGTATCTTCTGTTGCATCATTCTTACATAGATCGTTGTCTAAGTATACCATATTTTAAGGTTTAGGGTACTTGGTGCTGGTAGCTACTTCTCACATGTGTCGCCAGATTCTTGTCTAGTTTTAGGGTAGATTACGTGCGTTAGCTTTGTAATACCAACAATAAAGATTTGGTTCAAAGCTGTTTAGCATATGGCTTAGCATGTTTTTGTAAAACTGTTTATATTTAAAAAAATGAACTAAAAATTCGGTCAAGAAAATTAGAAGTAAAATGCAAGAAATTAACCAATTTAATTTTCCTATCAGATATTCATACAAACATTTTACAACAATCAGATTTCTAGCCGAGAATCAGGTTCCAGCTAATGCGGACAGATACGCTTCGTGGAAGTGAGTGCTCCATAAAAGCGAAAGTCTTGACGCCATTAAAGCAATCAACAACAACTGAGGTACTGAGGCAACAAGTGTCAACGAGTGACTAGTGCCATAAGTACACATGAAATAATAAAAAAGAAGAAGTAATAAAAAAAGTCGAGATACAGTCACTAGAAGCAGCAGCCATGCTACAGCTAGTCAAATAACCATGGGCTGGGCAGAGATGATACGAGAGGCATTGGCCAGTATAAACAAATGTCCAACACAAGTCAAGATAGTGGAGGGTAAGGGAGCAGCACTTGGAGTTGGAGTATGAAATGGCTGTGCTGCAAGAGATTAAGGCATTTCCTATTTGACGTCAAACATGTTTTTAGAAGGTTTGTTCGTTTTCAGTTTTTTATCAAGCCGCCTAGAGCATTGTAATTGCGCACTCATGCTCGCTGCCCTGGACCAAAACAAGAACGACAAAGAAGGCAACAGAGTATTGCATATAACAAAACGAAGAGAGAGAGAGAGAGAGAGAGAGAGAGAGAGAGAGAGGAAGGGAGAGAGAGGTAGAGTCATATAGAGAGGGATTGTGCGACAACAATTACCCCGCGGCTAGCCGGTCAGCTAGCTACTCAATCAAAGCCAAAACACCGACACAATAGCCGAGTGGAGAAAATAAGGTAGCCAAAGAAGCCGTCAAATTGTTACGCATAATGGATGTTTTTATCAGGCGAAATGATTTCTTGACTACTGGACTTGGACTCAGACTTGGATTTGGATTTGGATGTGGATGTGGATGTGGCTCAGATATGGATTTCGATTTAGAGTTTTGGGTCTGCTTTTGTTGCTTGATCTGGGCCATTGTTACGTTGTTTTGTCGGCGATCTGCTGACTCGACTTTGATGTCAACACTCACAGACGGCGCGTGGCCATTGAACTTTCAACCGAATCGAAAATCGCATATTAATGAATTGATTTAAGCAGTAAAGCGAAAAAGTGAATGCCAAAAACCATACTTAGCGAGCTGATTAGGCCAGCTGCCGTTCGATCACATTTAAATCGAGCTGTGTATCTTCGTTATGATTACACACAGCACAGCACTAGGGCCCAGTTCGAACAAGTGCCAGCTCATTGAGCAGCGAAGGTAAATAAACAAATATTATTGTCGAAAAATATAAATACACGGCTATAAATGTACATATATATATAAATATATGCAGATTCTTTCGCTCCCAGAGAGACTGTGAAGAATGCCAGCCAAGAAACCAGAAAAAAAAAACTTACTCTCCAGTAGCACTTGAATTCTGAATATATGTATAATATTGTAATAACTCAAGTGTCTACACAACAGAAGCGCCTCTCAGCGCGTCGCGTCGCCGGCAACTTTAGCACTTAAGTTGAAGTCTGAAGCGCGTAAAGTCGAAACAGTCAGCCAGTCCGACCGCCCGTCCATCTCTCCGTCCATTCGTACGTCTCTGGCTCGGTTTTGGGCCGTATTTGCTTATGATAATTTGAGAGCAAACAGCAATCGACAGTGGAGCAGAGGCAATGGATGTTAAGGAAAGGTAAACCTTGTCTCGCCATAGGTCGTGAATGTGCAGAAAAACAAAAAGCGAAACACACGATTAAACACCTCTCAATTATATACACATACATATGCATACATATGTAGACATACATATCTGAGTATGTTGTGGGGTCTCGCACAGAGGTCTCAGGTCTACCTGTACCATCCGCAGCTAAGTGGGCTGGCTGCTGTGCCCCATTGGAGTCGTCTAGCTATGCCGAGACCCACATGATGATTATGATGCCTTTGCTTGCTAAATTGTATTTTTAACTGTCCCCGATCAGAGTTGTCATTTAAGATGATCTACAATGAATATACCCTGCAAAATGTGTCTGCTACATAATAAGTCTGTATTTATATCGGAGATAGTCTATTGTGATATATGAAATACTGATTGTACCCTGTAACAGTGTGAAATGAATCTAAGTATATTTACATTGTATAGTATATAGTAGGGAAATCTGAAGATTTCTCAAACAGGGATCTACAATATATAACAATATTGCATCAACTTAAGTGAATAGGGTACAACTGGATCGTTCAATTGCGAATGCATTCATAATTATTGTTGTTGCTGTCGCCTTGTTGATTGAGTGACTTAATTTGCATACAAAAGTAGATTTACATGCCGCAGTCAGACAGACAGACAATGGAGCGTCAACAAATAAGCTTTGAGCTAGTCGAAGCTAGTCCTCCATCCTCCTCATGTCTGGTGCTGTAACAATGTAGATTCAACAAGTGGCTGCCGTTAATAGTCGGTTGGGAGCTGAGCTCTTGTTCAATCAACAATCGAGTAGCAGCTAAAAGTTTAAATCAATAACTTTTGGCATCGGCTCGCAATGAAAAGCAATAAAATGGGAAAAGTACTGCCTCCTGAGCATTTGTTATATTTTCCATGGAAAATTACATGAGCTTCGTCTAATTGTTGTATGCTAATTTTAATTTGAATAGTCGTGTGAGAACAAGGCGTGTACTGATCGCAGTTTTGCGCTTCATTTTAGAATATCAAGGCTCCAAAGTGCCAAGTCATGGTGAGAGAAGCTAGGAGCTGCGGGAAATTAATTAAAATACATATGTAAATTCCATATAATAGCAAAACACAATTGTTCATTGTTCAAAGCCACATTGCTAATATGCAACGCACATTACTTTGTTTTTAAACAAAACAAATAATTATGAAACTAATGTGATTGTTTATTGCAACTAAGTGTATCATACGACAAGCGTGAAAGGGAAAAAATCAGAATGTATCTATCTATCTATTTTATCTTATCTTATTTTACTAATAGCAAAACTAACGCAGAGCGACTATTCATCAAAATGAATATTTGAATAAACATTTCTTTGTAGTACTTTTAAACCGAATAAACTGAAGAATAATATAATTGTGTGAGTATTCATCATGTTGAAATTAAATTGTTCTTCAGAATAATTTCAGTTTTAATTTACTGCCAAAGAATATTTTCCGCTGAAAATTAGATAATAAAAATCACTCAAAATATGTACAAATTTAAAAATACTACAATAATATATGTTTTTTGCTATTATATAATATTATTAACAGTAAAAAAATCTGTTGGTGTTGAATTACACATAATAATATTTTTAGATAGTTTATATATTTTATTAGATTAACATCATAATAGATACAGAACAAGAAATAGAATATATGAAGAATTTATTCCGATCAAAACGGAAAATCGGAATACATTCTTCATATATATTTTATAATAGAATTTCTATTATATTTCTGTATCTATTCTGCTGTCTTTATTAAGATAGGATTTTGGAGTTTAAATACTACTGAAAAAATTCAGAATAAATAAATAAAGAATATTGTATATAAGACCATCTTGATTGATAAATGTTGAGAATATCCAATATACTCATTAAAACTGTTAATTACAATATGATTTACACAATTTTATTCTTTATATTATTTATTCAACTATAAAATCTTCAAAAAAAATATAAGTAGTATTTGTTTTGCTCTAATGTTGCTTTTTACCAATTTTAGATATTTTGCTTTCTTCTTCCCATTTCCATTTGTACTTTTACCACAACAATATCAAGTCAAATATCATGTCAATTATCGTGTCACGCTAATAAACTTGGTATTTAAATGAAATACATTCCTGCCTGAGTCAGCCAAAAGGAATGCAGCAACGAACAAACGAACACGAGCTACCTGTTGGGCAGGCGATGCCGCCCCTTATACGAAACGGAAGTAGGCCCTAGAGCATTAGTCAAACAGCAGGCAGATAATTTTGGGCAACACCAATTAGCTTAGTGCTGACAAATTGCACAGCTATTGGCGAGCTCGTCTTGCAGACCCAGATCCGGGCTGGTCGGCAGGCAGGCATTCAAACGGAGAGACAGACAGACAGAAAGACAGTAGAAAGAGACGAACCTTTGGCTAATTGTTTGCCCATTGCATATGGAAAGAGGAACCGGAAGCGTGCGCGACCAAATGTGAAAACACGAGGCATAAATTAACGCAGACACGCATATGGGTGCGGTGTGGTGCCATGGCTTGACTACGGCTCGGCAGCAGAGGGTATCTATACTATGCAGACGTAATTTGGGCGAAACGCCAATGCCAACAGTCAGCAGCGAACAGCTAATAGTAAATTAATTTCTATCGCTTATCGCCGCTGGCTGCCACAACATAAGCCCAAGTGGATGTGTCAGCCAGTAAAGTGCTGTGTAAATTAGCTCGCAGAACTATTTATCATGCAAACTCAAGTATTTCGCAGTAGTGCAGGACAGTCACAGATAAGAGCCCAAAGCTATGGCAATGTTTAATTACTTGAGCCAGCCTAACGGAAGTGGTTCTGTTTGCTCAGAGATTGGAGCTGCAATATTTGCCGTGTATTATGGCTAAGATATGCGAGAAGCTGGCACTGAAAGCGAAAGTAATTCAATGTTAGTACCGATCGCAGGTGGCGTATACTTAACACAAAAGCTAAAGTTCAATTTGACAATAATTAGTTTTCTAAATTAATTAGTTTCCAACAGATCTCACATTTGCTAACGCAAACATACATATTTCAATGCATAGTAAATATACTGAGTAAATATATCAGAGCTCGCAAGTAAGTAAGTGAGTATTTCTTTCACTCTGAGAACAAGCTCTTAGAGTAACACAGTCTGACTGACTGTGACGCAAAGCCCTCAGACAAAGACGGAAATGGAACAAAACAAAATTCTCTTGCTCAGAGTAAGAGCGATAGTGTATGCTTTTGTCTGTTTCTCTCAGGAGTAGAATGTGAGCATTTATGCGGATAACTGTTATATGCGAGCTATGATCTTAAGACGAATTATTCATTATTGATGCTGCAATCATTTTTTTAAACTTAAGAAGAGTGTCGCAATCTAGTATAATTTAAATTTGTATAGGCATTCCATTTTATAGTATTATTATTTAAGAGAATTAAGCAAACGAAATAAAACTAAATTAATAAAGAAAATTCTTATAGTTGATTGCGAAATAATCAGATAATATAGCCAGGAGGCTACTCGCCATTATTATTTAATTTTAATGAAAAATATGCAAACTAAAATTTAATAAAATATATGTAATATAACATATGTGAAATGGAAGTAATTTAATAATTATTTGATGATTATTTGAATTTGATTTATTATTTAAATTAAAATTAATTTGATTGCTTTTTTATTTAATTATTATTGATGATATATATGATAAACAATAACATTTACTGGATATTTAAACATCTATAGCTGTAAAGTCTCCCACGTAAAGACGGCCATGGACATACAAAAATGTTCATCTGCTTCCCGTTTGCCGCCTTCGCACCAATGCAGTCGAATGGCCAGCAAATTTGTAGACGACATGCGTTTCCGCAGCTTAACAAATGTTTTGTCAATCTCAAAAAGGTCTGAACGAGAAGATACAATTAAAAAAGAAGAAGAAACTACTATAATCAGCCAGCTGCATCTGCAGTGCGGAGCTCGATATCGTGTTCGAGCAGGAGATTCAGACCATATCGGTGCTCGGGGTACATGCGTATGCCGCCATATCAATGCCGCCGAATGACGCAGCGTCAAAACCAAAATCAAATAAATGAACAGCAAAACGGCAGCAACATCAGCAGCAGCAGCAGCAGCGGCAACTCTGGCGAAGACAAGAGGACCACCATGATGGCAGAGGCTACAAATGGGCAAAGCATAAATAAGTATAAAAAAGATGCCAAATGGAAAAAAAGGAAAACTCTAAAAAACAATTTCGATCATGGTGTATAATTAAAAGGCAACACCACATACACACACACACCAACACACAGCGAGATGCCAACAAAGACTCGCTCCTCAGTGGTTGAGGAGCATGTGGTCGTCTGCTTCAGCTGGAGCGGCTGCTGACTGTGCAACTTCGCACTTCAAAATTAAAAACAATTAGAAAGAGCGGGCGAGAGACAGAGAGCGGGAGAGCTGCCTCTCTCAAGCAATCGATCGGTTGAGGGCGGAGCTAACAATAAGCGAACAAAAAACGTCTGCACCTGGTGTCAATTTCAAAATGGAGGCGCTAACAAAGCGGGCAAGCGCTTAGTGAGATAGACAGAGATGGCATGCTAGCTACTCTTGGCAGCCAATCACAGCGCTGCTGAGGGCAACCTGCAAGAGGCCCGAGATCTGAGCTGCTGAGCAGCATTCACAACGGAACGGATCTTGCAGGTAATGTCGATCAATGGCTCGAACTCGTCAAGCTCGTTTTCGGTCAGCGGCGGCGGCGGCGGCGGCAACGGCGGCGGTGGCGGTGGCAGCGACATTTTGTCGAACTTGCTCAGTTGAAATGCGAACTTGGCGAGCGCAAGACGCGAGTGTCGGTAAATCTTTGACAAAACAAGAACGAGACACGTTTCCAATTCCCAACCAGTTGTCATAATCAAATTAACACCCACACGCCTATGAGACATTTGCCATAACTACGCCACTTTGCCAGCTGTGATTTGCATAATTGACGCTAATTTAATTCGCCTCGTGGTCCGCACAATAGAACTGAGAACTCATGCTGACAGCTTTCGTGTGTTGTTTTCTTGTTATCTGTGATTGAATTGTGCCAAAACTTACACAAATTGTTAAAGTGTGAAATCTGTTTACCAACATATTATACAAACCCATATATATACTATATAAATCATGATCACCATGAACGAGCTGGTCGATCTGCGCATGCAGCAGCACATCGCGCACGAGATCTACCGCCACCAGATAATGCAACGTATTCCTGGTAAGTAAAGCTTTATCCCCCTGCCCACGCACTCTAGTTGCGCATTAGCCAAACGCCATTTTGTCATTGCCGGCGGCACGAGTAATTATTACAAAAACTATTAAGGATCATTAGCATTAATAGCCGCCACTTTTGGCTTTGTCGCATTTGGGGAACTGTTGTTGTTGTTTTTCTTGTAATCCAATATCAGCGGGTATTGGCGCTATTAGCGCTTTTATGATCACTGGCCCATAAAGCCGGCTAATATGGCAATAGCATTTGTCGATTTTGCATAAACAAATGCGAGAGATCACAGTAGGGCGTCTGAAATAGTAACTGATAACAGCTGCTGGAGCTGCCATAACGCAGCAGGAAAGTCACTTCAAAAACAATCTGCACTCTTAAAGTGTGCCCTCATATGATAGCAACAACTAAATGAAATTTGCATATATACAAGTGCAACGAAAGTCTACTTACATATATATATGTATATACATATATATGTATACAAATTCTACCTACATACTGTAGCCTATTATGAAATAGAATAGCTTATGAGTTTATGAATTTCAATATGATTTGTTTATTCAGTATGTTTCGCAGTTTTCAAACTGTTGGCTTAGGGAAGGTTGAAATTTCGTAGGAATCTTAAATATCATATTAGCTCTACCTATATACTAACTACCTTAAACTTTTAATTTCAATATATTTTGTTTATCAAATGCATTTTTCATTTTATAAATTTGAATTGAAATGTTTATGGTCTATTATATGTTTAATCTCACGCTTGGAACAGTATTTTAAGAGTTGTATACATTTCTAAAGAGAAGGTTACTCTTGTCTTGAAATCTTGACTATCTTATCATAATTCAATGGAAGCTTGCTTCAATCCTTATCACAAAATATCTAAAATATTAAATAGAATAAAATATTAAATCTGAATTACAATGATGCAATTTTTTCACATTTTAAACAATTTATTATGAGAGAACATATCTATCATTGCATCTTAAATAAACATAAATGTCCCCACCTTGAGACATCATTGATATCTAATATATAATCTTAATCTTGTCTTAAAGTGATATCTAATACATAATCTAAATTTTGAGTTAAAGTGATCTACACGATTTTGAAATTTAAAACTTAATATTTATAAAACAAGTACTCAATTCTACATTATGTTGAGCAATTTAGAGATTTTTTAAGGAATAAGGAAAAAATTTGAAATCGATTCAACCGAAATTTGTTATTATTCAAATACCAAAAATAAAACTTATTTAATAACTAAACATAAACAAATACTTTGCCAATTCAATTCTCATTATATTGTAATCTGAGCCAATTCGAGCCAGTTATCATAATTAGATATCGACGCTTACTTAACTTATCAGTCAATCAATCAAATCGACATTTATATACAAGTTAAGTGGACTCGATTTATATCTAAAAGATAAAGCTGTTTATTGTCTTTTGATGAATTTAGTTCGATTTTGAATTTAAAATTTCGGCATAACTTTTCATATATATTTTCTTATATTACGTCAAACCTAATCTCATTTGTTTCCCCCCTCAATGCAGATCCATTTCCACCGATGCTGCCCATTCCGATGCCGCGACACGTGATAATGCCACCACGCGTTTCGCTGCCCGGCGTGGAGATGACGCTGCAGAACGACGAGCTCTGGAAGCAGTTCCATCAGATTGGCACGGAAATGATCATTACAAAGAGCGGCAGGTAAGGTGCCCGAACTAAATATATACTGTTAAGCAATCAATATGCCTGAAATGCAACTCCAATAAAATGTTTTCGAGCATTTTTGGTAAATAAAAAAAAAAGTAAGAGCCGCATGTACCTTTCGAGTCGCGCCCAAAACAACTTTTGGAATGTAATGAAAGTGGCTGCTCCTCAGCCGATGCATTAGCACGCATGTGAAAAACAATACCCGAAAAAAAAATCCAGAGAAAAATATGCTGGGTAAAGAAAAACAATGTGCATTCATTGCCAATGGCGTTGGCACTTAAAGCGCCGCCAGCGCCGAGCTGTTAGCTCTCATCAGTCAGCACTTAGCCTCAGCCTCAGCGTCAGCCTCAGTCTCAGTGTCATCGTCAGCTTCAGGCGTCGGCCTCATCGTCTTCCTCTTCGTCAACATCAACATCGACGATCGACGATCGACGATCGACGTCGGCGCTGTTAAATGCTCATTAGATGCAGGCGCCTGCGAAATTATTTACTGGGACGTCGCGACAACAATTTTCACAGGCAAACAAAGCGGCGGAAGGATACAGGATGTGAGAGAAATTGGTGGCCAGGTACAGGCGAGCGATTCGAGTGCAATCAAGACTTGTTGGCATGCCCAGCATATATCTCGAGTGAGGCGTAAAACGAACAAGTTCAGTGCCACTTCGCGTGCGCTGCATTCTTTGCATGATGGAACAACGTCGGGCACGGAATATCAAAGCGCTAGCCCAATCGCCCATAGATATTGTATCTTGTATCGCTGTATCTCTCTCGAGTGGCAGTTGCAGTTGTAAACTACCTAACTAAAAGTGTCCGGCACTTGCTCAAATGTGCGTAAAGTGGCGTCATCGTAATTTATTGTAGGCCTAGTATGGACAGAGAGCCCAGTGTGACGTCCTTTTGGTCGGCGTTCTTTGGTGGGAGAGAGCGAATGCGATGCCTCATGGATTGACCTGCTGCTGATGCCGCTGATATTGCTGGTGCTGCTGCTGCTGCTGCTGCTGCTGCTGCATGTGGCATAAATCTTCGCGTCAAGGATACTTTGTCGTCATCTTTGTTGCTCGCGGCGTTTTTATTGTGGCGCCTGTCTGCAGACAGCCTCAGCTGCACTTGCCCTCGAATTTGTATTCCTATTCAATTTCGTATCTGTATCTGAACGTTGGGCATTGAGAATGACCACAGCTTGTCGACATTGTCGACAGATACGAGCAATTTCACACTTTTGCCGGCGAGATGCACAAGTGGCGATAAGATCGAGATACAGGAGCATGGAGCGCGCTCCGAGAGGCGCTTCCCTTTCCATTAGCATAAACTTTTGGGACAGCTGCAGACAGTTAACTCTTTCTCCTTTGGCTTTCTTACACACATGCCACATGAATTATTCATAATGTCTGCGTATTAAATAGTTTTTATGCCCATCAAAAATGTTTTATGTGAAATGCAGCCACAAAGACAGACAGACAATGATGGCGACTCTATAGCCGTTGTGCGATCAATCGATTTGAATTTTTAATGATTAGGCGCCACAGTGCCACCGTATTGTGTATGTGTGTGTGTGTGTGTGTGTGTGTGTGTGAGTGTGCTTGTCATTTTGGATGCCCAACGCCAAGTGGCGCTCATAAAAACTAATTAGTTGCCTGTCTCAACTGTCCCATGCCCTGGCTCAAAGATTGCATCGGTTTTCGGTTCGCATGGGTGGCAAATGCGCAGACGACCATAAAAGATAGATAGATAGAACAAAGCGTATCACAAAGCGTATAATGTCATGAGTTTTTCAAAATAAAATCTCTCTGTCACGAAGCTTTTAGTGCGACCCATGAGAATCGCCGAGAGTGGCCCAACACAAACCCAACTAAATGAACTGAAATGCAATCGGACGCACAGCGTAATACGGGTGAATCACGTTAAAGCGTCGCTGCTGACACTTTGGAGTGAAATGAGTAAGAGAGAAGTTGAAACGTTGAGGAGGGACCCACCTGGAAGTAGAAGAAGCAGATGAAAAGTTCATTTCATGTGAATAGAAGAGAATAGGCGTATACTGTAAATAATGGAAAATAATAATTTATATAAAAATTAATTTATTTTATTTATTATTATTAATTAATTATTATACCGTTTATTATTTTCCAATATTATTATTATAAAGAAAAAGTACAAAAATTTAATGCAGTATTTCAAAAACAATTCTGTTTATTATTTTTTAAATATAAAAATTATACTGGAAATTATAAAATAGAATAACAAAATAATATTTTTCCATATTATTTAGTTCTTTAAAAAAAATCTATTTATTATTATGCTGATTTCTTAGTATTATTATTTTATAAAAAAAATTAAATAACATTTTCTTCCTTGTGTCTAAAAACTTAGCCTGTTCATTACTTTTAAAATTCATGAGTTGTATTGCCTATATCTTTTCCCATGAAGTACAAGAATTCAATTTCAAATTTATCTTTCATTCATTACATGATAAGAATAGAAATATATACGTACTACATTTATTACAATATTATTATAGGGTTTGTTACAACAAATTACTTTTATTTTGATCAGGCCTCAAAGTCTTTGACTCTGAATAGAATAAGTAACATAAAGAAGCAGATGTAATCGATTATACTATAGTACATGTTTGTAAAGATCTTTCCTCTTTTTTTTGCTCTCTGACTCTTTATTCATTTCTTCTTTAAAATGTGGTGCAAAAGGCGGAGAATTTGAGTACTTTTGGCTGTACTCATATTTTTGGTAAATTTATAAATAATTCGGGCAAATCTTAAAGCTCACTTTTTGAATGGCTTAAGCCATATATATTCATGATTCAAATAATAACGAGTATCACTTTCAAGGCCTTGAGCTTTAGATTGATATTATTGAATTTGAATGCTCGATCTCAATCAGCATACCCGATTTTAACCTGGCGAATATGGCGAACAACTGCACCTGTTTGACTGCCACTAAAAATACTCTATAATGCTAAATTTATCTTTTATTCGTTTTTGTTTTCTTCTGTTCTCTAACCGAATGCCTGCATTTGTTAATTATGCGGGGACGCGCCAAAGATCAATATCTTAACAAATCGTTTGTCAAAAATGCAACAACAACAACAAAAGCAGAGCATGAAAAAAATGGGCAAATTGAAAATGAAATTCTAAACCGCACGAATGTCGAAATATTTGGCCATGCGTCGCAGTTGCCTCCGCTGCGATCTAATGAAATTCAAGAAAAACAGACAGAAAAAAAAAACCAGAAAAGGAATCAAATTAAATGTAGGCAAACGCAACGCAGTCGAGTTAAATTAATTAATCATCGCGCAGAGCACAGACGAAAAAAATAAAAACAAAGCTGAAAAGGCATTAAAAATACAAAATCATTGCCAAAAAGCAAAAACAACAACAAAAACAACGAGAACAACATCTGAAATTCAGAGACTCTCTAAACAACGAGGAGAACATTTTGAGGCTGGCGCCAAGCGCACTGGCCACCTGCTGCGCCCCTGTGGCAGGGTCGAAGCGATCCTTGTTAGCACAGCGCACACACACACACACACACACACAGAGCCAGCGATATAGACGATATCTGGATCTTTATTTGTTGCTCTCTGTTTGCCTTTTTTCGGTGCGTTTGCCTAGGCTAATTACATGGGCCACGAGCAACTCACAATTAAATATTTGTAACGCCCTCAAAGGATGCCTCAATTCGATTTCATTTTCATTTTCATTTGGCCCTTGTTGACTTTATTTGAAACTCTCATTCTCTGACACTCATCCCTCCTCCAAATATTATTCTTTCAGACGCATGTTTCCCTCGATGCGCCTGAGTGTTTCAGGCCTGGAGGACGAGACCAACTACTGCATCCTGCTCGAAATGGTGCCCATTGGCGACTGCCGCTACAAGTTCTCCGGCTCCCAATGGGTGCCAGCTGGCGGCGCCGAGCCACAGAGTCCTCAGCGCATGTACCTTCACCCGGACAGCCCGGCAACAGGCGCTCACTGGCAAGCGCAGCCCATTCTCTTCAACAAGGTGAAGCTGACCAACAATACGCTGGACAATAGCGGACATGTGAGTTCTCTTTCACCAAGTGCAGTGCGAACTGTTATCATTTGTTGTCTCCCTCTCTCTCAAGCAGATCGTACTGGCCAGCATGCACAAGTATCAGCCACGTTTACATGTGATTCGAACCGCAGATCTAGCACAGATTCCTTGGGCACCACAGCAGGCCTTTGTGTTTGGCGAGACAGAGTTTGTGGCCGTAACAGCGTACCAGGTAAGCTCAACAAAACAGAGCCAAATAAGAGATTGCATGACTTATGGATACCCTGAACACAGTGAAGATATCATATTCCAATCCTTCTAGGTTTCTGTATGTATAATACATATGTATATAGCAAACCATACATGCACATACATGCACGCTTAAGAAGACGCTCTGTAATATGAGCATTACAATGTGTACTTATTTCTTAAATAACTTTTCATCTAGATGAAATTTCTTTCAAATATCATAAATAGGTTTTTTGGCAATTTGGATGGGAAGGGGCGTGGTAATACGCAGATTTCTAGCTTTAACGGTACTCAAGTATACGTTAAAATACGAACAACTAAATATCGAGTTTTATAAATAATAAAAATTAATAATGTCTATTATTTATTAATGGTACTTATCTTTAACATAGCTCAACTCAATGTTAAAGAACAAGGTAAAATTATCGATTTTTATCGTTTATAATTATCGATGATACGTATCGATAATGTCATTGAAAATAATAGACTCGTACTGCTTATACAAGAATATAGATTTCTTTAGCCTTTCTGCCTTATGAAATCGCTGATCTATATGGACGGGCAGACGCATAGATTGACATATCAATATCGACTTTTATGGCGTATGCAACGTCCACTTCTGCCTGTTGCATAAATTTTCATATATATATATATATATATATATATATATATATATATATATATATATATAGAGAGAGAGAGAGAGAGAGAGAGAGAGAGAGAGAGAGAGAGAGAGAGAGAGAGAAAGATCAGAAGAGATCAGAACTTGCCAATTCATTGAGCTGGGCACACTAATTGGTTAATTTCGGCAACGATCGCTCACGCCGTGGGCAGCCTGGTCAACATCTCAAATTAGCATGCAACGCCCTTTGTCTACAAATGCCACAAGTGCCCGGGCGAGCAGCAGTCACGTTGCCTTTGCTTTTGCCTTTGGCTTCGGCTTGTTATTTTAGGAAGTTGGATAGCCACATCCTTTTGACTCTTGCTGTGTTTTTGTCTATGTCTGGGCCCATTGACAGCGCCGGCAGGTCGCCAGTCCTCTGGCTGTCAGTCGTCCGTCATCAGTCTGGGCTCTAATTAGCGTGATCACTTCCAGAAGATCATCTTCAGAGAGTTGTCAAGTCATGTCATGACTCCAAGGCTCAAGTAGACAACTTCTTGGCAGCGGTGTCAAGTGGCCCTGTTACTTAACGCCAGCTACTGTGGCCGTTGTCTCAAAGATGATGTGATAGCGAGTCCGTCTACGTCTACGTCTACGTCTCCTTTGGCAATTGTCATATTTCATGCAATTTACAACAATAGTGCAACTGTTGCAGCATTGACTCCTTATCCTTTTGCTTCTTTCCACAGAATGATCGCATCACGAAGCTGAAGATCGACAACAATCCATTTGCCAAGGGCTTCCGCGAAACGGGACAGTCGCGCTGCAAACGCAAAATGTCTTCATCGCCAACTGATGATGATCAAGATTTGCCTCAGACGCATTCACAGTCCTCTGGTTCGCTTGACATGTCGCCAGGCAAATCCACGACGACAGCAGCAGCAGCAGCGGCGGCAGCGGCAGAGGCAGCATTCACATCGAACAACAGCGAGCAGGATGGGCCGCAAATTAAGCGCCTGAGATCAAATGGTTCCGCCTGTTCGTTATCGTCATCGCTCGATGGCGCTGAGCCAGTTGCTGGAACTGGCGCCAGCTCCTTGGGTTCGCCCCCTGGCGGCGCTGGCGCCGGAGCCACTGCCACGGCCTCGTTCATGCAGCATTTTCAGCAAAACATGCAGACGCTGCTGCGACCCTCGCTGGTCGATCTCGCATGCACCTACTTCGGCCGTCCCGCACATGAATACAATGGAGCGACGCCGGCGTCGCATTTGTATCCGCCAACGTCCATTTTGCAAGCCGCATTGCCAGCACTTCCGGCCCTCGCCCTGCCACACAGCATTTCCGTTCAGCACACAGACGAAGAATCGACAACGGACGATGCCGAGCTAGATGTGGGCAGCGAATCAACAATGACAACACCAACACCAACAGCAACAACAGCAACACAACAACAACATCAACAACATCATCATCATCGTCATCAGCCCCACGAGGCACCCACCAAGCGAAAAGGTTTCAGCATATCTGCCATTCTAGGCGGAGGCAGCTAATTGCAACTAAAACTCACTTTGTCTCGAGCTAATGCCTTTGATATTATGAACCTTGCCTGATTAATCCATAAGCTAATGTTAAGTTTGACAAATAAATACATTTACATCTTTAAATATACACATCATTTTTTTTTTTTTAATTGATATTCAACAGAGTGAACTGAACTTACTTACGTAAGTATCAAAGCTCGTTCATTACATGTGGTAATACATGGGTTCTTTTCATCTCTCTCTCGTCTATATTTTAAGTTTCGTAATATTCAGTAAAGAGGTTTTTATATATTTTCGATTTACAGAATTTGGTTAGATTTCAATATAATAGAACATTTTAGAGGCGGTATTCAAAAGATTACAATAATAAAAATTATATCAAATACAAATGGAATTAAATAGAAAATTTGGAGGCTTTTTCTCCTAAGATGATCGAGATGTAATTAGATAATGAACATAGAATTGATTTTATAACTGAATTTTGATACGGGTTTTAATCGATAATTTTAAAACAGGAATATTTATGGTTTCTTTTAAATAATTCAAAATTCTTGCTATCTAGAAGCCTACCAAAAAAAAATATTCAGGTCGTATAGCTCTGAGTTCGACGCATTCATAAATACGGACAGAGAAAAAGACAGATTGAGAGAAGTACTTTATGGTGTCTGCCACGCCTCTTTCTGCCTTCTGTTGCTTACATTTGTAAAAATTATATTATACCCTGATTTTCGATTTCAAATGGCTCACGGCAAGATAACGTCATAGCTGAATTGTATCTCTTTTAATCCGTATTAAGAATATATTCTGAGAGGTTGAATTTAATATTATCAATATTTCAACAAAGCTGCTTTACGTTGCATATATTTAGTCAATATTATCTAAACTTGATATGCATTAAACATAATTTTATATTTTGAAATAATACATGAAATTAATTGTTAAATACCATTTTTGATATTATATACCTCTTGATATGCATCTACGAAAATAAAAGAGGCAAAGTAAACAAACAAACAAACTCAAACTCAAATTCAAATTTAAGTCTCTGCTGAGTATTCGATTTATAGGTAATTATAAATATAGATATAGATAAATATATTTAAAATCAAATATCCAGACAGCTATATGTATTAATAACTTTTCCAAATTTATGACTAAATTAATATATGAAAGTCTCTGCATTCCAAGGCGCATCTTCGATTATTAACTTGCCAATGCAAGCAGATCCCAAGTATTTAGGGCAGACAGCCTAAATACCTTTTGGCTAATTGGCAGATCTAAAGGATACTTCATAGCCAACACGCCCCTACACTTTGCTGTAGGTAAATGAATATGTTGTCAGTCAGTTGGGTTGATTTTATCTATGGTGCAGCATCTAACAGCAACAGCAACAGCAGCAGCAGCTAGTAGACGCAACTCAAATCACAACTTCCGCTTAACATTAATCCCAACCAATTTACAAGATAAACGCTAGAATTTCAACAACATCATCAGCCGACGAAGATGACGCCGGCGGTGCAGCATCCATTAGCTACACTGCTGCAGCAGCGACTGCGACTGAGACGCGCAGGAGCGAGTGGCCAGAACATAATTTGTTTGCAATTAAATAGCTCGACAAGGCATGAAATTCGGTTGCAGCCCAATGAGAATACTCTGGAGACTCATAGTGGTTAAAGATGTTTATGAAATGGGCAGAGACTGAGACTAAGAGCAACGGCGGCGTCGGCTTCAGCGTCGGTGGCAACAGCAGCCAAGAAACAACAGGAAAAACACACACATTTCGTTATGTAAGCTGCAGTTGCTTGTTGTTGTGTTGTTGTTGTATTTCCCTAGTTTATTTCGATGGCCAATGATGAAGTTTACGATGACATGCGTCACCACCCACGTCTGAAGTCGAACAGAGGACGTCGAGGGAGGCGTGTGCAGACGTAGTCTCCGGCCAGAGGAGGGCTAGCAAAAAAAAAAGCAGAAGAAGAAAATATAGAAAAAACAAACAATTTCAATTTACCACCAAATCGATTTCTAAATTGTACTCACCAGGGAGCAGCAGCAGCGAGCTGCGGTTTTATAGCGCACCGAACGGGTGACAGATGTCGTTCTGGCTGTGTTGACAGGCGCAAGGTTGTAAGTGCATTGAATGCCTCATTAAATAGCTAGAACTGCGTCTACGTCTGCGTCTGCGTTCGCGTCTACATCGACATCGGCGTCTGGCAGATGTCGCAGGTTGTGCGGCGTGTGCGTAATTAATGCATTTGGCTGTTGTATTTTACGGCTCGACATTTGTTGTTGCTTTTTGTGTGTGCCCCATGAAATTAGATACACTGTGTCTCTGCAACCAATTGCTGTTGTGTAAACACAAAATGGGGAGCTACCCGAACAATAACGCAGCCATTACCATTACCGATTCCTAAACGAAAGTTAATTGCTTGACAGGCGGCGAACAAAAACAAGTGCTAATGTGTAAGGAAAAAGTTTTACGCGTGGCATCAGTCATTTTATAAGCATCAGTCATTTTCAAATTGCGCGCTTTATGACAGCCAGTAGTGCAAAAGGGACATTTTTGCACTGCTTGCCAAATATAGCCATTGCACTTTTACGCACTTTATAAATTAAGAGGAAAAGGGAAAGAGTTGGAAAAAAAGGTTACCATATTACCATTTAGTATTAGATTCGCTGAACGAGTGAAGCCGGTCGGCTACATTAATCCCTCGCCGAAAATAAACATATTTTGTAGGCCAGAAGAATGCAACAAAGGTCGACAGAAAGATGGCTCAGCGTCGTGTGTCGCCGGTGCCAAGCCATAAATGCCAAATCTCTCATAATCTATGTATGTCCAGATATGTATATTTTCCTTCGCCTTTCTCAAACGTAGTCCTAAGCCGTGGTTTTAAACTAGAGCGGAGCCAAACCCACTCGGAAGCCTACAGAGCAGTTTATGTAAATGGGCTCACATATGGGCCGCGTCCGTGCCAGGGGATGGGACAATTAACATAGAGTGTAATTTTTCGATCGTAGCGTGTGAACAATGGCACAAACAATTACCGGATAATAAAAATCCACCCACACACACACACAGGCAGGCAAACGGCTTGGCCTGCCTGCCTGATTCGGCCTATGCTTCATTTTTGCAATTCCATGAGAACAATTCAAAGTAGCAACACCAACAATAACCGCTGTCAAGTGCGTGTGCTTCTCTCTGTTGTTGATCACATTGTCTGTGCCTTTTGTATACACGTTTATTGAGTGCAAACTATAGAAGTATTTAAGCTCTCTTCATAATGTGCATATTATTGTTTTGTCCAAACACTGGCTACCTGGCAGGGGCGGCCTACTTAAACTATCCACAGACAACATCAGCATCAATTGATTTATCGATAATGCATTTGCATCTCTTAATAGATAAATACCATAAATTTGCAATTATTTAAATTTAAAAAAAAGGAAGCAAATGTGCTAATGTTTACTTATCTATACATCATAAATATCCTACATATTCATGTATTATGTATCAATTTGTATCAATTTTAATCAAACTACCACCGAAATTAAATTATTAAAATAATTTTGTTTTCAAATTTATTAAATACATATATGTATTTGATATGGGACACTTTATTTTGCATACATGTTACATGTGAAAAAAAAATATATAATTGAAATAAATTGGAACAATAATATTTAATATATTTAATATTTTAATGATGAATTTATTCAATTTAAATTTGTTTTAAATATTTATATTCCAACTGATACGAATTCACCTTGTCTTTTGTAACTATCGAAAACTAACAGCCCTGTCCTAAGCTTTATTAATGATTCAAATAATTTTGTCTGGTGCATCTTCAGTCACGCGCTCATCTCTATATAAATTGAATTCTAATTTATTTAAGGAAAGAAAGTAGAAAATGGATTTTAATAATAATCAAACGTTTCGCGCAAAAATTGACGATGACGATGATTCGTTTCACTCCTTCGCACAGAGCGATCGCGATGCATCCGACTTAGAATCTCTGACCGATGTAGAAAACTCCATAAAAAAATCAACTAAAGTGGAATTCGAGAAGAATGCTTTCAAAAAAGTAGACATACATACATACATACATATATTGATATTAATTTAAAAATGATTATTTATTTGAAAATCTTTGTATTTAGTTGAAGACAAGTGTACAGTCAGACTATTCTGCTTCTAAGTCAACTGACACGTGTAGCTTGGATGCGAACGCGTCTTTTGTGTCCCCAAATAAATATCAATCTCCAAAATCGCAGCCATTGAGGAAGAGCTTGGGAAAAGGTCATTACCTGATGTCGCAGTTAAAAAGCGATTCGGAAATGCCAGACATGGATCTGTTTAACATGAATATATCACCTTCAACCAAGAAGGATCCAATGAATGTCAATGTCGACACGGAAACGTTGCAAAAGTACGCTTTTACCAAAATTTGGCTTGCTGAGCAACAAAATAATCAAGGGGAAGAACGTTCGATGCACCGCGAATTCACAGCCGCATTGGATGATTATTTGCATAAGAAACGTGGTAATCAATCTGAAATTATGACGGAGACGCAGGAAGTTGATCGTGAAAAGGACAAAGTGAATATACAACCATTTTTGAAGCAAATTCAAGTAATTAAATGTAGATGCTTTCTATATACACATAATAATTAATAAATTACAGACAAGTAGCGCTCCATCGGCTACTTTTCCAACTGTTTCCGAAAGTCCGCCGTACGTCTCGCCTTTCGAGGACATGCCCACTGAGTGTGAAGGAAAGAGGTTGACTGGCCCCAATGCCTATATTACTGTGCCAGCTGGCTTCGATTTGTCTAACCTGGTGGAGTACAAGAATCCCAATCACTGGCATCGGCGCCGCACAACTCGAAACGATTATCATCCTTAATTATTCCTATAACCTTCATGTGCAAACAGGAAATTGCATATTAAACAATAAGTCACATTGCAGTGCCTAGACTTACTTTTCATTTATTATCTATTCTTAAGATCAGAGAACAAACTACAGTTGAACATAAAATGAATAAAGTGTTATTTCTGTTTGATTAAACTCTTTTTATAAAGTTCGATTTTTAATGGAACTCATTCTTACTAAGATATTTTCAGCACATACTTGTTGATCTATATTTTTCTTTTTTTTTTAGCTATTTAGTTAAAAAGGATGTAAATACATACTTTTTTTAAAAGAAAATTAATATAAGCTTTTTTCCAGGATTACAAATCACCCTCTGAATTTCATGCATTTCAGAATATAAATTGAAACTTTCAGGCAAATAAGTGGGAACCATGCGCATCCACAGTGTCTTGCATTCCTTAAGTGCTTACGCATCGTGTGGCAATTGGAGGCACGAACGAACATGTCGCTTTGGGATGATTGAAACCGGCGCCCAACTCTACTCCAAATGATTTCATTGCGATGCCGATAAAATTGTCGCCAGCGAAATGTCCACGACTTTGATTTTCACCGCCATAACATTAATTTCCAACGAAATTACACATACACAGCGGATAGAGAGAGGGATAGAAAGAGAGAGAAATAACAAACAATAAGAGCTGGAGTAGATACAGCAAACACAAGGCCTGGGATAAAAAGTTTGCTTATCTACCGCTGGAGAGCCGCAGAACTTGACTGGGATCGGGACCTGCAACGGCGCTCATTTGCCTTTGACATGCGAACGTTTTTGAACCTGCGCCTAGCTAGCTCTTCTTTGTGTCTCTGGTTTGTGGCACTCGGATGCCGGGACTCCCAAATGAGAATTCAATAAATTTTAGCTAATAGCCCCAAGCAAGTCGCCAACTGCTGCAGCAACAACAACACAATTGCCATTTGGCATCGTTAGTCTTTTTGGCGACGTTTAACATGAATATGCAGTGTGGCTAATGTGGAGCCCATAAACACTTCCAGCGGCAACATGAATGGAGCTGCAGCCCCACAGCCGCCGACAAGCAACAGATGTCCCCATCGAGATCAGCAGAATAAGAAACAAAACAGGTTGCTGCCTACGTGTGTGGTGGTTAGTGGTTGGAGCTGGAGCAGAAAGTCGGGGAATGAGCCGCTTAACAATTGTTTGTTAACGCGATTTGAAATGAAACGAAATGCCACCGTCGAAGATTTGCAATTTGGGCAACATCCCTGTCTCGCTCGCTCCAGCTACCGACTACCGGTTATCGGTTATCGAGCTCCATTTGGTGTGTAGCTCAAAGAGGCCGCCGCCGCATTTCCGTTGGCCAGCGCAACAAGTTGCATGTGTGAGGCAACGACTCCAACAATTTTGCATGTAAATGGCAAACAACTACAACGTGAAAACATCAATTACATTTGCTCTTACCCTTACCTTGCGGCCAACTGCTCGCCAGGATTACCTGCCGATCGTCGCGCTCAATCAGCGCTCTGGCTTTGGCACTGGCACTAGCACTGGCGCTGGCGCCAGCATTTAAGATGCGGCTCTCTCTGATCTGCTGATAAGCTCATGTCGTCGGCGTTGTAGTTGTGCTTCTTCTTCAACTGCTGCTGCTATTGCTGGCGCAGTGAAACGGGAGAGCGAATTCTGCAGCCCTCTCTGCGAACCAGTGTAAGCTTGTGGAGCTGGAACTGGTTTCTGAGGCCAGCACGCGAAAGATAGAAGACGCAATTATGTACATACATACATACATATGTATGTATGTATACAAAAGCAAAAAGTATACAAAATGGAAGCACATCAAATAATTTCAAAATATGTATGAGAAAAAGAACAAGAATTAGTAACAATTCATATGCAAGGTCAAGAGAGATAATGGGACACCAGATAAAAGTGATTCATGTGAAATATTTCGTCACACCGAGGTTTAAATACTCTCGCAGAATATCGTGATTTATACCAATTGATACTATGGGCGCTGTATACCAAATTTTGGTCATAAATTCAATTCACAAATATCGGGCGGATAATGACCTAATATATTATTATTATTACTTATATATTATATATAATATATTTATAATTATATATTATTATTATTATTAAGCATTTTAAATATTAATTTGGAATAATGTTACGTGTCCTCATTTATATAATAAATATATCACCAATATATTAATATTGTATAATATTATTATTATAAAGCTATATCGAATTATGAACGAATGTTGATAACTTTTTTCTTCAATTTCTAATAAAAGTCTCGTAGATATTTCGTTGAAAGTTCAAAAAGCGTTATTGAGTACATATGTAGTTAAGTATTAATTGGATGGCTCAATTTCTGGTAGTGAATTGAAATTCATCAGGAATATATAGACAGAAATATGTTATAAGCTCTTGATAGGCTTTAAATATTTGATAATTAATAAGTGTATAAGTAGTGTAACTAAAATATAAGCATATTCACAGCGAAATGCTGATGAGTAAAAACCTTTCTCTCGATGCCTCAACAAGATAAACGACTTTTCAAGATTTACCTCACGTCTCGGTTGACTTGGCCCTTTTTAATGCTTCAATAAGAAAGGTCTTTTGTGAAATTCTTTTAAAAAATCTTTATTTGCTCGCATTAAAATGCCGAAGACAATAAATCCATTACGAAATCATTTAAACAATTAAAATTGCATAATAAATACTTAGGATAAATACTGATGGCAAATACCTGGAAATCTTAATTAACTGCAAAATATCACAATACAACCTACGGACTAAGCAACTAAACGTTAATTAAATGTAGTATAAGGCACTTAGGAGCGACAACTGAAATGGGAGTAGCAGCAACAGCAGCAGCAGCTTCACAACTAAGACGAGACGCTCACTCCTAATATGTCCAAGATGCTGAAGCTGCTCCGTTTGGGCTTCGGCACCGCAGCAGCAGCAGCGGCGGCAGCAGCGACAACGGCAGCATTTGCCATACCGGCAATTCGGCTAATCGATTCGGATTCCAGGTCGGGCTCTGGTGCGCTTGTTGTGGTGCCTACGACGTCCACAAACGTATCGGCCTCTGGCTCGGTGGTCGAATCGCAGCCAGACGAGGAGGAGGAAGCACGCGACGAATCGGGCGATGGCGGCGAATAGGCCCAACTTGGATAGCTGGCGATGTGTCTGGCATAATCAATGCATGGCAGGGGCGGCGGTGGCGCTGACAGATAGAAATTGGCCTCCAGAGTATCCAGCAGATAATGGCGCGGCACCATCAGCCCGCTCGCTGGCTGTTGTTGCCGTTGGTGAGGCAACATTGAGAGTTCTTCGGGAAGACGCAGGCGTTTGGCCGACGGCGAGACTGGGAGCTCCATGTCGGTAACAGATCCCGTTACAGGTCCGTCAGCATGAGCAGGCGCAGAGGAGTCATTAAGCTTGCGCTTGCAGCGCGATTGTCCCGTCTCGCGGAAGCCCTTTGCAAAAGGATTGTTGTCGATTTTGAGCTTTGTGATGCGATCGTTCTGTGAATGAGAAGCAGAAGATTAGTAATTGATCAATTGATCAATCTCGCCTTAAGACTACACACCTGATACGCTGTGACAGCGATAAACTCTGTTTCAGGGAAAACGTAGGCCTGCTGGGGGGCCCAGGGTATCTGAGTCAAATCGGCTGTGCGAATCACATGCAGTCGCGGCTGATACTTGTGCATGCTGGCCAAGACAATCTATGGATAGATAAGCGAATATTCTGCGATAAGTAACTGAGGTGTGAGTAAATGCAAAGACTACACCTACATGTCCATTGTTGTCCAGCGTATTGTTGGTTAGCTTGACTTTGCTGAACAGCAAAGCTTGGGATTGCCAATGTTTGCCCGTTGCGGGGCTGTCCGGATGCAGAAACATGCGCTGTGGACTCTGGGGCTCGGCACCGCCAGCTGGCACCCATTGGGAGCCGGAGAACTTGTAGCGACAATCGCCAATGGGCACCATCTCCAGCAGCACGCAATAGCTGGCCTCCTCCTCCAGTCCGCTGAGTGAGACGCGCATCGAAGGAAACATACGTCTGGAGAGTGAATAAAGTGAAGCAATTACAATGGCGGTTACTAACATGCCAAATGATCTCATTCGAGGGCTTATCTAGCTGCTCTGCATGCCACAGTTGTGAGTCTGAGATAAGCGGGCGATACGCTAAGATACGCTAAGCAAATGATAACTCAACATACCTGCCACTCTTTGTGATGATCATTTCGGTGCCAATGTGATGGAACTGCTGCCACAGTTCATTGTTCTCGAGCTTGGCCTCCACGCCTGGCAGCGAGGGCTGCGCCACAGCTGGCGCTACGAAATGTGAACCAAAATTGGGCAAAAGACCGCACAGTGGATCTGCAAAAAAAGAGAGAGAGGGAGACGTATGTTAAAGCCGTCGGCAAAGTACACATAACACTGAAAACATACCTGGAAGACGTTGCATAATTTGCTGACGATAAAGCTCGTGCGCAATCTGCTGCTGCATGCGCAGATCAGTAATGTTCGGCAGTGCCAACATATTTTTTATTTGTTGCACAATATTTTAGAAATAATAATATTTACGACGAGTTTATTGAACACTGTCAAAGCGTGTTTTATTCTGATTTTATTCGAAATCTCGATCAGTTCTTTTATTCTTATTCTTCACTCACTCACGAACTGCTCGCCTCGCCGTTCAGATTGAAACTGTTGCGCTCTTAAAATCGTGCGCTCCGAACTCACTTCCAGCAGAATCCAGTCAGTTCACTTTTTAGTCTTCGCCGTCGTATCAGGTAGCTGCATGACCTGTTTCTCTGCTTATTCCACTTCCAGTTTGCGCTCGAGTGCGCTCTCTTATCCATGGGACGCTCATTGGTCGCTGCTGCTGACGCATAGCATGCTATCTCGCTTCTGCCCACGACTGCGCCATTTTGAGCGGCTTCTTGCGGCGGGGCTAAATGATGGGCGCCCATATTGTTGTTGATAACATTGATTGCATTGGGGAGAATCTCTTTGAACTAAACATTTGGATATTAATGGTAATTAAAATGGAAATCTTTTACATTTGGTTCACTAATAATGGTCTATTAGCCTGAAATAGTAAAGAGCATAATATAGATTTTATAAATCTGTAATAGGACTGTGCTCAAAATGAGGTCATATTCGTTCTTTGCCTGCTCTTGTAGATGTTAATATAATTTTTGTAATAGATTGAAAAATATGAATCGAGAATGTATAAAAAAAGTGCCGCTCAGAAGAAGATATTTGACATTTATAAAGTTGAAAAAGCCCAGAACTCAGATTTTAATTAAATAAATTTTAGTAAGTAAAGAAATTAATGAAGAAAAGTTACAGATATGTAAGATTTGTATTCATTTGTTGGTGTGGATGAACACTATTTATAGTCATATAAAAATACAAAATAAAGGGGGAACCAATTTGATTATACGAAGTCAAAAACGCGTTTTGAATTATTCTTAAAAAAAAAATATTCAAATCATGTTATATTTACAGAAGTTTTTTCGAAAATTGTTTTTAATTTTTATTTAAGTATTAATTTTTTTCTATAAGATTTTGTATTAAGCTTCTAGTCTTTGTCGAAAATGTAATCATCTCAATCATCTCTGAGTTTTCCAAATTTAGAAACATTGGCGATGTGGCCGAATAGAGCAACTATATAAGATCAACTTAAATATAATTGATTAAATGACAATAATGTTGTTCAACTCATCCGTTTCATATTACATTACATATTACATTTTTTAAATGACCAAATGATATATTTGGACTTATCTTTTATGTTGTTTTAAATTACAAATTCACACGCTATATACTTTATAAAGAGTGGAATTAATAAAAGTTAAAATCTTATTTTTATATACAGATATATCTATTTATTTAAATATAGAATATAATTTCCAGCACATTACTTCGTATATATAAGTTCTATACTTCTAACATATTCCTTTCTTCTCAGAAATTGTATCTAAATGGATTTCATATTTTTATTTGAATATTGAAAAAAATAAATAAAAATGTAAAATACTTATTTCGGCTTTCACTTTTGAGTCTTGCATTTGTTTGTTTCGACTTATACTTAAATCACAATCGACTGATCATTTCCCAGCTGGCTGAAGAGGATATATGTTAGTGTATAGGCCTTATCGTGGATCAGCATACAAGATACGGTTCGTGTCCCGCTACCGTTCGGTGCAAACAAAGAGAGATGCGCCTGGCGATAAGTTGCCGTAATCAAATGTTAAACGGTACTTGTGCAGCTACGTTAAAGGGGCGCAACAATTTGTTGTGGAACATCAAACTGGCGCCAGGGCCAAGAGACAGCCGCCACGTCCACTTGACTGGCAGTCGCTGTCGCTGAGTCGCAGTCACCTTTTGCTGTGTGCATTGCCACTTGTCCTGGGAACATTGGGATGACAAAAATGACGACGACGGCGTCATTGTCGGCATCATCTCACAGGCGAGTCATAAAAATAATCACACTTTGTGCAAGGGATGCTGATGTTGTTGTTGCTGCTGGTGCTGGTGCTGCTGCTGCTGCTGCTGCGAACAATAGGCACAAAAGATGCGCACTTTATGGCCGAGCGATGAGCGACAGCTAACAACCGACCGCCGACTGTTTCCGACAGTCTATCGGGCATTTTGGATATTATTGTTATGATTATTGTATGTTTGTGGGTCGACAATTTATTTGTATTGTCTAGACTCTACAAAAAAAAAAAAAAAAAAATTATGGGCAGACAAAAAACCGCAACGATCGACCGGAACGCCTGATGTCCTGTGCGATATAAAAGTGTCTAATAATATGCATAAAATACTGGATGACTGTAAATGGAAACCGAAACTCTTTTCGTTATCCAACAGCGGAATCCGCATTCCAAGTCATTAGCCAGCCGAATATCCGGTCATTTGACTAGCTTTGCAGAAGCCTGGCTCAGTATTTCCGCACTAAGTGCACTTCCTATCACTAGCTCTGAGTCAGGCAATTAGTGCGCCTGTACAGTAGTCACGGGCCAGACGGATTTGCGTCATTAGCGCTTGTCTCGCGACGATTTCGGTTCTCGGTTTTCATGGCCTGCTCCCGGAAAAACCCAGGGAAATCTGAGCATTCATTCACTAATTGCTGCCCCTTGGCTTTCGGCTTTCAATTTACCATATTTTGTTTCGCAATGCGCTTAGCGCCCTAAGATAAACATCGCAGCGAAGCTTACGTTTTGCACATGAATCAGACATTTAGATTTATTGTTGCTGTTGCCTTGGATTTTGGTTTTTGAATGTTTTACATACATACATAGAACTTATAGTACAATATGCGAATTCATCACACTCAAGCCACGTATAATACGGTATAGCGCTTTAAATCTTATCATAATTTATATTTAGCTATATGATCTTTATGTATGTATTGCATGTTGTTTATTCAGTTTCGTATTCTGTTGTTTTCTTTTGTTGTGTATTTGTCGTTAGTTTACTATAATTTGTTTATCACAGCTATACGTTTAAACATATACATGTACAGATATATATTTTCATAATTGAATTGCATTATTTTCTTTTTCTTACATTTTTTTCTTTTCTCATTGAAAAATATGTTTTATAAAATACCAACATATGCCCAAGCACACACACACACTCACACACACATTCACACATACATATACACAATTGCAAGAAACTTACAAGTATAAAATATTCAACATGAAAAATGTTGATAAAAATATAAAAAGTAGGGGCTTTTGATTAGAATACATATTTAACATTTCAGCAAGAATCACGGACCGCGAACAATGAAAATATAGAATAGATAATAATAGATATAACACCAGTGGCTCTAGTACACAACTGATATGTAGCTGCAACTCCAGAGTTCTGTTCTAGGACAGCTCAAAGCCTGTATTGCTGCTGACGGCATAGCGCAGCTTGTCGCGCAGCGTTGACTTCTTCTGATAGTTGGGCAGCTTCAGCAGATTGAAGCACGTAGACGAGGTGGGTAGCCTGTTGAGCGGATCCTTTTTACGTATCGTAAAGAAGCCGCGTATAAGGCTCCCAATGGTATCCCCCGTATCCTCATCATCGCCCACCTCAACGCAGCGTATGGAAAACGGCGGTTCGAGGTGCGCAAAGCCCAACAGTGGAGGCTTGGAGCAACTCGTAACGAACTAGAAATATGTCTATTTATAAATAATTCATGGAGTAATATACTTCAGCGTACCTTAAGAAATAGTTTGCGCTCCTCTTCCGTGAAATCTTTGGCCAATATATCCCAGAGCCAGATGACAATGAGATGCGAGTCATGAAAGCCTCCATAATACTGCGTATGCTTACGCAAATCTTTCAAATCCAATGGCACGGTATCGCCCGAAATAAGCCGCTGCAATTCCGGCGGAGAAAAAAGCGACAACCACTCGGGATTGACAATACTGCGAAATCCACGATTAAACGCTTGCGTTTGCTCCCGTATTTGGGTGTTCATATGGAAATAGGCCATGTAGTGGATGTACACCAGCTTGTTGTGGTCGTTGACAACTCTTGCCTTGCCACCTGGATGCAGTTCATGCGTAACTATCTTCCCCATGACATCCTGGTCCACTGAGAAGGTCAAGTTTAGATCGGCCACATCCTGTTTGTAGTGCTTGATAAAAGTAAGGCTGCGATAAAGTTCGTTGTCGAGCGAGGGCAACTCGTCCATGCAAGAGTAGAGGGCTTGCTGGGTCTGGCCCAGCAGCTGGGAAAGAAAGAATGAAGCGAATGGCACATCAACGACGATGCCCTCGTATACAGCCTTGCCAAGCATTCGGCCCACAAATTCGAATAGTTGCAAATGATTGTCTTGCACATAAGAAATGGGCGATGGATATAGCCGCTGGTCTGAGGTGGTCTTGAATAGATTCAGCGATGGATCGAATACTTTCTTAATGGTTTCCTCCAGGAATTCTTTGAAAACGCCATCCTGATCAATGCCCGCCTCGTGAAGTCCCTGCTGATTGATAAATCGCACTCGAATCACCCCCTTCAGCGCATGTGTCGGCTGAGCGGCCAACTGTCGATAGCCATCCTCAACAATCCGCTCCCGATGTATGACAATCAGCGCTGAGCGCGGCGAGGCACATGCACTCTCGGTCAGTCCCATCACAGCTTTCTCGTTCTGCACAAACTTTCTGAACAGCTTGACGCGATTTTCGTGCGGTATGATGTGCGGCATTTTAGCCAGCAAAAGCATTGCGTTACGCTTGGCCTTCTCCAGATCATTGATGAAAGTCGATGGCTTGATCTCCGGTATAAGCCAATGATTGGCTGGAGTGAAGGGACGTCGGCAGTCACGACGATACAGGCAAAGCAACAGCGTGTGAAGCGAAACAAATACGGGATTATTTACAACGTTTTTGGCGCCTTTCAAAGGAAATATGAATTATTAGAGCAACATTTTAAAAGGAATTCCTCAAGCCATACCCATAATATTATCATTGATCAGCTTGTATAATAAATTATTCAGAAAATAGGTTAGCATAACGTAGTCATTAAGCCGAAAGGGTTTCTGCTCGGTATACATTTCATACTCGTCCAGAATGCTGTTAATTAAGGTATGTTGATTTAGTTACAAATTTAATTTAGCATCACCAATAAAACTTACGTCACATAGTGCGTCATGCAGTCACAGAAGAGCATCAGCATGGCTATCTGTGGCCTTTGTACAGATGTCTCGCATCGTAACAAGTCCAAATATTCCTTCATGCCGCAATTGGGTCCCAGTGAGGTGAGCAGCAGCCAAATGTCGTACAACACATTGTCATTGTAGCAAATGCCCGTCAATATGTCCAGCTTCATTTGGGAGAGTGTACTTAAGGCTGCATAATACATGCCACAAATACGTGAGACCTGAACGACGTCGCTATTGTCCAGCTTACGCCATTGCACCTTCGGCTGCTTGCCAGCGGCAGTTGCCAACAAGCCGCTTCCACGTGTGGAGCTCCTTTCGAGTGCGCGACGCAACAAATTGCTTGTTGATGGCTGTTGAGGGGAGTGAAACTCGATGCGTTCGTAGTTTTCGTTGATTCCCTTTAGCAAATCACCCAGCAACAACTTAATGCACCGATGATCCCATAGCATGTGAAACTGTTTCTTAATGAGTGCCACATTCTGATTTTGTGCCGGCTCCGCACAAGGCGTGTGCCAGCCGAGCAACTCGTGCCACTGTGTGAACACGCCTTTGGTGGTCACTGTATTGGGTATTAATTCCAGCAACGAAGTGGTCGTATCCTAGAACAATTACAAGAATATTATAAAAACGATATACTACATTTAAGTCGTGTTTACTCACAGTCAGCAGCGGATAGGCCAACTTTTTTGCCTCAGCCAAGTTTTCTATATTGAACATATTTACAATGTTGCCCAAATAAGCTAGCGACTTGGTGCCTGACATGCTCGCAGTGAACTCCTCGAACCACTGCATATCCTCCGACATGCTAACAGCACGTTTTAGCAACGACATCGAACTGAATTGCTCAATGCACTGCGGAACGCTATGATGCAAGTGATAAATCAGCGCCGGCACTGAGAGTATTTCGCTTAAAAATTGTGAAAGTAAATTGCGACTAAAGTCGCCATCGATCAAGGGTCGCAAACAGAGCGTAATTATAGCCACAAGAGTCACTGGTTTGACGGACAATTCTTCACGTGCGGTTCCTTTAAGCAGTATAATCTGTAAATACGGGAATTATAATTAATTATAATTGTTACAGTTGACTAACGTTAAATTAAGGCTTTACCGTATTATTTATTTATTATTTACCGTACAACAAAGCTTACATCTCTGACATACTTACGCGCATGGTCTTGTAGAAACCGTGATGCACCAGATGTCCTTGAACATTGCAACAGATCTTCTGCATGGCTGGCTGCAGTCGCTCGAATTGGGCATTACGCAATATGGCCCACGACTTGGGCGCAGTGAACACAATAAGAGTGTGTAAGAACAGAGCCAGCGATATGCTATCAGCATGATTCTCTGGCTTCAGTTCTGGCAACAACTGCATGCAATTGATCAACAGTTGTTTTATATGCCCTATCCAGGGCAGACTGCGATCCTTGTGCAGACACAATGCAGAATAGGACAACTTTGGATTGTCGGCTTCCATTGCGCGGTTCATATAGCGACAAATACGCTCCAGGCGATCCCGCATACGCCCATCGTTTTTATCAAATTTGATTTGTGTTAAAAAGCGACGCAGCACAGGATACACATTAAGAGCGGGTTGCAGCTCAGTATCCTTTTCCTCCTGTTCACTCTCATGACCACCCATAAAGAGTGTGTCGAAGTCGTTGCTGCGATTTCAAGGATGTGCTTAAAATTAGAATATTTATATATGAAAATTATCTTACATTATGCATCTCTGATATTTGCTGCGGGCAACGAATCCTTTGAGAGTAGCTTGTAACAAAATTGCAGCCTCTTCCCGTCGCTTCTCAAGGGCACGTTCCTCCCGAGCAGCTTTCGTGTGTTCCAAAAAGTTGTTTTTATAAGATTCCGTTTGTGCAAACATTTTGTATACAATTGTGTTATGTGGTTTTTGTTGCTTTTCTTTAGATAGGAGCAGCTAGATTTTTGTTTCCCGTATTGTATTGTGATTTCGATGGGTTATATTGCGCAGCAATTGAACAATTCGCAATGAAAGCTCTTTATTTTAATATGCATTGCATTTTCAGCTTGCAGTAGCACTCAATTTTCCAATAAATATTTTTCCTTTGCCACTGAATATCGTATGTGAACAAGTTGGGCTGAATAAATATTCTAACAGGGTGGTAGCACAATCGGTGAAAATATCGATGAAATAAACATCGATAACATATAAAATTCGTATATTAATCACAAATATTTTTCAATTATGTCTTCACATAAATATGATTTATTTCATTATTTCTTAATAATCATAAAACTAAATATTCGTTGTTTAATTATTATATTACTAATAAATTGTACATTAGTTTTCGAAATGTACCGTCATAGGATTAGTACTTGATGGTATATCGAATTACTCCGATTGCTAGACAGTTCATGTGAACTGATTCGCTCTGAACAGTCTCAACTCTATTTGTCATCTCCATCTCCAGCAGCACTTTCTACGTGCGAGAACGTCGACGCGTTTGCGGGAATTAATAATTAATTAATTGTAAAAATATAGTATACATTTGCACAAAAATAATGCCTACAACTGCGAGCGGATACAGTTGTGTGCAGTTTTATTTCGTTTCATCCCAAAATGTGTTGCGTGCACGCGCAAATATGTCGTGGTGATGCCAGAGTCAGCTAAAAAAGGCGATGTAGTATGATTTTGCAAGACGTTGAAAACCAGAGAATAACAAAGCCAAGTCAAGGTGAAAATTATAAAAAAAAATAAAATTAATGGATGCGTGATCCGATAGCATATGCATATCAAATTAACGAAATATGCTCGTATTTCGTATATCGGAACGATTAAAACTGTGTGAAAATAATTTCAAGGTTTGCAGTGCGAGCAAGCGAATAGAAAGCAAAAGGTAATTGAAAAATAGAACGATTTTGGCACAAGCGCAGAGCGCAGTGTATAGTCTATGACTATGTTATTGTGTTGTTGTTAACGTTTTGTCTATGACTGGGTGGGTGGGGCGTGATTTGGGGGCAGCTGGTCGTCGCAGCAGCAAAACAAAACAGCGAGCGTGTGTGGACGGACGACAGAAGCACTTGCCCAAAACGGAACGGAACGTAACGGAAAATGAGAGCAATTGAAAAGAAGTGACATGAAAACAATTGTATTGCGCTCTGCCTGCCGAAAGCAAGCACTACAACAACACAAGCACAAACAGACTCAGAGGCAATGTGAAGACGAAGAAGAGTGCAAATGCCTGCCTGCCTGCCTTTGCTGCTTTGTAATCTAATGTAATTTGCCGCAATTTTTACTTGTGTATTCTGGCTGTTTCCGTATTGCGTGTGGATGGGTGTGTATGTGTGAGCGCGCTTTGCTTTGGGGTCGGTAGGTCGTTTTGTAGCGCGCGACATATTGTCGCTTGCATTCCGCCACATTCACAGACACATACATATGTACACCACCACAGCCAGCTGTGTGAGAATGTATATGTATGTATATGTTTATATTGTATTGCGAAGCTCTCCCCCGCTGTCGGCGTAGAGCGGTTGCTGAGACAGCAGCAGCAGCATTACACGTTCCTTCGGCTCTGTCAGAAAAAGGCGCGCACGTTTGGTCCGCTATGCGCTGCTGTGGCTGAGTCTTAGTTTTACAGGCTCCACCATTTTTAAAAACGCCAGCTACATTAGCTGACGCCACCGACGTCAGCGTCAGCGCCAACGCTAGCGCCAATCAACGTCATTCTCTCGGCTGCTGCTGCTGATGTTCTGGTTTTGCCTCTGGGGTTGTCCGTTGCCATTGCTATCACCATCCTCAGTACTGCTCCCCATAGCGTGCCCGCTGCATCAATTATAGGCTGTGCCGCCTGCCTGGCTTCGTTTCGCTAAATCCTCATTTCTGTTTGTGTTTATTCGAGTGCAGATAATCAAATTTATATTGTGCATGCAAAATACAAATGCGCGAAAAGAAAAATGCTAAGCGAATGCGATCTCTGCTGGTGAGTTAGCTGAGTTAGCAGCTGCATATGAAACAGTTATTGTTGTTTAATGTACCTTTGTGTGTGTGTGTTGGTGTGTATGTATGTGTTATTTCTGTAAATATCTATCGTTTATTGAACTTTTACTAATTGTGGGTGTCTGTGTAACATTAGCAGCCACTGTGATATTGACACATAACCTCAAACTTTGAAACCGTTCCTTAGCAAGGCATGCCTAGTTACCGTTACATGGAAGCATGGCATGTGGAAGAAAGTATATGGAGGTATATGTGTATGTGTATGTGTATGTACGTACATTTATTGGGCTTGATTTTGCTTCAATATCGTTCACAAGAAATTGTGTGGTACAATTAAACAAAAATGTGAAATCCCACCTAAAAAAAGTTTAAAAAAAAACCAGTAAATTCCACTTGACCGCTCTTTAATACTGTAATTGGGTCCGTTATGTTTTAATGCTTGCTCATGTGCACACATACATAGAGGCATTTTCATATACATATATGTATGTATGTACATTGACACAGCTGCATTGCCGAGAGAGCTTTAAAATTGTAACAGTAGACAACAACACCAAGAGTAATAAAAAAAATCGAAGAAAGTCGTTAGCGAAACAACTACAACAATATCTACTGTAACAAGCTTTATTATACCCGTTCGAAATGAGCACAGCGTATAAAAGAAGAAAATACAAATGAAATAAAATAAAGCGCAGCAAAATTAAATGAAAAGTGTAAATCACAAAAACCCTACCCTAACCACACTTATTCTAAATCTTTCCGTTGCCGAGCGCCCTCCCGCGCGCTCTCCTATATTAAAGCTAGACACGCTTTAACCTAATAGGTAAATAATGATTTAAAAAAAAAAGTAGTATTATTATTGATTTATCGCCGCTGCGACCGCCGCCATCGCCACCGCAAAGCTCCAGGCAAAGGTGTTATGTACCAAACTCGTTATTTATTTATTTGTTTTTCTGATAATAGCCACCCCGAAGGTGCCGCCCGACGTCCGATTGACAGACAGCCAGAGGGACATTCGGAACGAGCTACAATGAATGCTAATTTATCTCTTTTTCACATTTAATCATAATTTTTATTTTCGCTGTCGAGTATTTGTCAGGTTGCAATTTCTTGTTATTGTCGCCACATTTGTAAATTTAATAAATTAGCAAAAAATTGATTTGATTAACTTTGAATGTTGTCGGCGTCGTCGTCGTCGTTGACTTAGTCGCTTGACATCTATTATCGCCCGAAATGGGAGCAAATACAGCAATAGCAGCAGCTAAAGAGGGGTAAAAAGTGTTTCCATTTGTGACGTGATTTCTGCTGATCACGCGGCTTCAAATCGAATTAATCCTATGCACGCTCCATAATTTTTATATAAATTCTGTATGAAATTAAAAAGCAAACAAAAATATATATTAACATGAATATATTTTGTGTCAAAAAGTAAAAGCAAAATAAAATTGTTAAAATTATATGTTCTTATATATATTTATATATTTTCAATTTATATAAATATATAAATGAATTAATTGAAACATTTTTTATATTCATATATGTTTTACAATAATATTAAAAAAATTACTTTTTTTTCACATACATATTTAAATATAATACTATTAATATTATATTATTATTATTAAATATTGTATTACTATTATTATAATTTTCCTCCACTTATGCATTACGTTTACTTTTCCCATTACAGTACTGGCAACTGAACCGAAAACTGAACGAAATAAAAACACACTTTCAACTATAACTGATTATAATAACAACTGTAGATCATTACGATAATATTTATTGAGTAATTAAAAAAGTGCAGAGACAACGATATGAAGTACACAGCAGGAACAGACAACGCGCTGCCCACTGGCAGCAGCTGCACCGACCCCCAAAGTGCATTAAACGAATTGCAATCAGGTATCACAGCCACACAACAACAGGAGCCACAACTCGCAGCAACGACAAGTTGCGGTCTCAGCACGGCCGCCGCTTTAAATCCCAATTTGAACACAAGTCCAAATCCTAGCAACAGCAACCAAATTGATACCAATGCAGCGAATAGCAGCGACACAGCATCAGCAGCAACAGGAACTGCAACTGCAACTGCAACTGCAACATCGACAGCGACAACGGCAACAAATGCTTTATTTTGCGAGCAGGTGACGACTGTGACGAATCTGTTCGAGAAGTGGAATGATTGTGAGCGCACAGTGGTCATGTATGCACTGCTGAAGCGACTGCGCTATCCCAGCCTAAAGTTTCTACAGTATTCCATAGACAACAATCTGACACAGAATCTGGGCACATGCCAGTCGACTCTAAACAGCGTCGTCATTGACATCAATGCGAACAATCCAGCCTACTTGCAGAATCTATTGAGTGCCTATAAAGCGTGTCAGCCCACTGATTTAGCTGAGGGGATGTCCTCCTCCTCGTCAGACAAAGACTCAATGCACTGCTATGGCAGCGACTTTCAGATAACCAGCAGCACAAATGCCGCCCAGCTGAGCGGAGACGAGCGCAAATTATGTGCGCGCAAGGAGGATATACTGCACGAGGTGCTGAATATGCTGCCACTTCTGAAGCCGGGCAACGAGGAGGCCAAGCTGACCTACATGATGCTGATACCGCTCGCTGTCAAGGACACCGCCCAACAGTTGGTGCCCACGGAGCTGGTTCAGCAGATGTTCTCCTATATGCTTATACATCCCGCCATTGGCAGTGACGATCGACGCTCGCTGAATGTGTGGCTTCGTCACCTCGAAGATTACATACAGGCGAACAAGCGTAGCAGCTTCTTTGTACAGCCTGATCCGCTGCAGCTGCAACTGCAAATGGCCACGGGCGCCATTTCGGACAGCTCCTCGTCGTCCTCCTCATCGTTGGGCAATTTGACTCGCAACGTTGATTGGCAGACGATTGCGCCGCCTAGTAGACACCACAGCAAGCAGCTACCCAGGCAATCGGGGGAATGGCGAGGCAGTGTGAGCGGCTCCTGCGGCTCGATCAATCCACTCTGTGATAATTTAAATGGTATTACACTGAACGAACTAGCATCTAGTCAGAATAGCTTAGGACTCTCCCTGGGCAGCAACTCGTCGCTGGTCAATGGCGTCGTTGCTGGTGCCGCGGGCTCCATCATGGGCATTGGCGGAAACGAAGACCATGACACCTCATTCAGCAAGAATGGCACGGAAATTCTCGACTTTGAGCCAATGCACTCTGATGGCGCTGGCAATGGAGCTGCTGAGACAAGCGGTATATGCAGCGCTAGCCCTAGCCAGCAAGAGGTAGGTGAACATTTAAATATTTTAATATTAAAAAAAAAAAAGCAAATCTGGCTGATCTAGTCGAGGTGGGTCGACTATAAGATTCTCTGTGTTCTGCAAAGGCATGCTATGCGACTAGTTTTTATATATAATTATATTATATATTACAAATTAGAAGTCTCTAGTAGCTGAAATATGTTGTTGGCTATAAGGACGTGAAAGATATAAGTTAGCAGCAGCTCTTAAAAATGGTTTTAATCGACAGCATTGAAATAGGAATGTTTATTGTTTTTTGACGAACCTGACCTACAAAACCATTTTCAAGTCTTCAGCTCTTATGGGAGTTAGCTTGTCTTCCTCATCAAGAATATATACAATTTGGGGGACTTTTTCTGCCTGTTAATAAAAAACATTGTATTCTGATTTGGCATTTAAATAGAATTAAGAAATGTGTAAGCATAATATATTAACTGTATATATGTTTGCAGACTCCTGCACAATCTGCTTCAATACTTCCTCAGCTGTTGCAGCCACCACCGCCGCCTCCCCCGCATCAGCTGCCATACTCCTCCATACTAATGGGATATGTGAGCGATCAGTTTGGTGACGTTAATCGCTGGAGCCTGGACAGCAAGATTGCAGCGCTGAAGACGCGGCGCTCCAACAGCTTGACCACACAAACGATCTCCAGCTGCTCGTCAAACTCATCGAACTCGTCTGTGATTACGGTTAACGACAACTGCTCCAACTCGACGGAGAATTTGGCTCAGTTTGCGAATAAGCCGCGCAGCTTCTCGCTTTCTATTGAACACCATCGCGCTAACAGTACACTGCCGAACAGCACATCGGACACCCGCCTCGATGACTTCAAACCCAGCTACATTAAGTTCCAGACGCGCAATGTGGGTATGTCTGGCATTGGCCTGTGGCTGAAGTCTCTTCGGCTGCACAAGTACATTGAGCTGTTCAAGAATATGACGTACGAGGAAATGCTGCAAATAAGCGAGGAGTTTCTACAGAGTGTGGGTGTGACAAAGGGCGCGTCCCATAAGTTGGCGCTGTGCATTGAGAAGCTGAAGGAACGCTCGCATATTCTCAGCAGAGTGGAGCAGGATCTGCACACGGGTCAGATGAAGATAAGCAACGCCATCGAGGAACTTACGAACATTGTGCTAACGCCCATGAAACCACTAGAATCGAATTCTGGCGAGGACAATATTGGGCTGCGGTTCCTTAAGGTTATCGATTTGGTCAGCAATGCCTTGCAACAAGATCCTTACTGTGTGCCGGATGAGGAAACACTGGGTGTATTCATGTGGATACTGGACCGTTCCATACACAACGAGGCATTTGTAAATCATGCCAATCAATTGAAGGAACTTAAGTTTAAGTTGTCCAAGATCAAGATGTCCATGGTGCCCAAACTGCATCATGTGAAGACAACGAGTACCACAACCAGCAATTTAAATAAGCCCAGGTAAATCCCATATTCGATCCTATAATAACCACCTAATTTTCATTATTTCTTCTCTACACAGATGGAACGGCAAGACACGCAAATGTGATCCCAAAAATGGCAGTAACGATCGTATCAATCATCGCAAGAACTCAAATGATATGCTGAACTTTTCGCTGAACTGTTTACAACATCCCATACAGCATCATCAGCAGCAGCAGCAACAACAACAGCAGCAACAACAGCAATTTGAGTACAACAGCGGTTATCAGACGCAACAATACAAGAGCTCCTCTTATCCCAACTTTATGAATAATCCTCAACAACAACAGCAGCAGCAGCAGCAACCGCCAAAGCATCATTCACAACATGCACAGCAAATGCAACAAATGTTGCAGCAGCACGCCCAACACTTTCCAGCATTGCCTCAGCAGACACCGCCGCCTCATCACAGACGCTCATTGAATAATCTAATTGTCGTCGCAGGCGGGCCACAGCAGCCACAGCAACTGATCTTTAAGCCTGGCCAGGGTATTCTCACCAACAGCAACAACAATAATGACAATCTGCAGCAGCAGCGCAAGCCTAGCTTGAATGGCCTCACCAATGTACCCAATTTAATTTCAACTGTGGAGCAGCAACCAAAGAAAACAATGGCCGCTGTGGTAATGGTTAGTAATGTGAATCAAACTGAATCCAGCCAGCAACAGCAGCAGCAGCAGCCACCGCAAATATTAATAAACAGCAACAATAATAGTAACAATAACGGCAACAGCAACAATAATAACAATAATAATATATTGAACAACAATTCGATTAATCATCAGCAATTGGAATTGCTGGCTGCTGCTGCCGCGGCCGCTGCAGTGGGAAATGGCAGCTGTATGTGTCCCGGTGATGGTTGTGCTGATGACGTCGTTGCCTGTAGCGCTATATGCAACAACAACAACAATAATAATAACAATAACAATAATAATTTTAATAACAACAAGAACAGTAGGGATCACTGCCTGTCTCAGCCGCAGCTTATTAACTTAAGCATGGCCTCGCTTAAGGAAGGCTTCAATATGCCGCCGCATGATTACAAATTGAATGACTTTAAGAGCTTGGAGCAGCTGGAGACGCTGTGTCGCCAAATGACTGAGCAGGCAATGAATTAGGCTGTTGGCAATTAATATTTTTAAATGTTTTTTAAATTCAATGTTAAAGTGTTGTGTCTGTCTGTTTTAGTTTAGTGTGTGTAAGAGAGATATAGAGTATATGTATATTGCAGCCCAAAAGGTTTGACCGTGTTTTGTAATCGTTTTTAGTTTTGTAAGATATTGAAAAGTTTATTTAAATATTAAGTTTATCTTCTATGTTAGGGTGTGTGCGTATCTTAACCTGTGTGTATGTGTATGTGTATTTGTATTTGAACTTGTTTGTTAAATGAAGCGACTACTGTGTAAGTCTGGAGCTACTGCAACCAAAGTAAAACGGCTGGCCGTTCTAAACTGACAGGGTCTAGCTGGCGACAGATAACTCCCCTCCTCAAAAGCCATTGGCGCAGCTAGAGCATAGCTTCAGAAACGACTCAGAGGCGCAGTTGTAAACGCTGCCAATGTTATTAATATATAAGTTGAATATGTCAAAATGTAGTTCCAACTAATCGCAAACTGTATGCAAGACAACAGTAACAGCAACAACCCAAGAACAAACCAACAACAACAACTTTCTCCCTGTAGGAAAATTTGGCCAAATTTGATCAACATTTTACGCTATTTTGACGGCTGCACCCGCTAATCCAGACGTCGATGACGAAATTGCATACAATATATAATAAATATATATATAAATGCATGCATATGTTAGTAAATTATATTATGAACTCTGCATCGTGACCATGAGACTGACTAAGATTATTATATTCGCAACTATGTAAGAACTAGAAAAGCTGGAATAATGAAATACGTTTGAAGCTATACACGAGATACACACAACATACGCGAATCAAAAACGTTGCTTGCTGAAAGTCACATAATGAACTATATATATATATATATATATATATAAATATATACAAAACAAAATATATATATAAAAAGATATATACACATATTTATTTTAAATTTAGAGGAACATAATTGCTGAAAACAAAACTGTAAAATGTAAACTTTAAACTGTAATTGTAAACACTTAAAGAAATTGTCTTATGTTCGAGTTGTAATGAAGTGCAGAAGCAGTTTAGGAACATTAAGCTAATGCAACACATACTGTATTTTGTATAAGTAGTAAGAATATAAGCCAAAAAACACACACAGATGTTGTTAGACATTGTATTGCATATATATACAAATATTAAATATGTTTTGTTTGCTTTTAGGCTTATTTAATTGTTCATTGTAAACATGTGTAAACATGTGCTGTATAAGATGATAATGATGGCAATCGATTATGTTATGTTATTTTAAATTGTTTTGAGAATTGCTTTATATGTATATATGCATATTTTTCAAATATCAATCGAGAATGCTTCGGAACTAAGCTTAAGCTAAATCTTAAACGAGAATGGACCGCTGTAGGCCATAGAAAATTGTAAGAATATTAAAACAAATTGTTAACTTAAATTAAATTGTGTGTAACAATTGAACGAAATGCATGAGAATTGCAGGAATGTATTTACATACATATATACATATACATATATGGCTGATGCTTGACAAACAAATCAAATTGGTTTTTATTTCAATTAGAATAATAAAAACAACACAAATACACCCACCCACACACACACAGCACACACAAAATGTAATACTAAAAAGAAAATGTTCTGTTGAAGCTTGAGAAAATTATATATATAAACAAAATTGATAGCCATAGCAAAAAGTTCAAAATACAAAAAACGGTTTAAGTAAAAGTTCAACTATTACAAATATTGTGCATAAAGTCGAGTTAATTAAATAGCAAATAAATCGAGTCAAGAGAAATAAAGCGAGAGCAAGGCGCAGGATCGAATAGAACGAATTATCAAATGTGAACATTCAGAGTGTACCTATTACCAACACACATATACAAACAAGCATATATATATATATATCAAATTATATATATCTATATTTATTTATTTTAAATAAATTATTTCAAAATCCAACTTCTGCTTCTATCTGAGTGTGTGTATATGAGACTAACTTGGTTGCCTGACAACAAAGGTTGCCATGCGTGTTCGTTCGGGTTGTTTGAAGTTTAACGTGCGAGGTCTTTCAACTGACATATCGGGCACACACAACTGTTGAAAAGGAACTAAAACATATATATATATACATACTGTAGATAAATACGGAAATTTATTGAGAGCAAAATTTGAACTATTAACAATATGCACAGACATCGTTATAATAATGTGCAACTCGATGGACTGTCTGCGGGTCTGCTCAGGCACCAGCGACAGCAGCAGCAGCTACAGGCTCAGTCTGATATGCCGCTGCCACTAGGAGGACACTCGACTGGCGACAAAGACAATGACAATGAGCAGTTGCCAATGTGGCCAAGCGAGCGCATTGCGCCTGGCGGCAGCGGAGCCTTCCATGCTCCCAAAGTGGAGTACAGCAAGGAAACTGCCGATTTACTTAAGCGTGAGTAGATAACAAAGTCCTGGGTCTTAGGGTCTTAGCTTGCTCCGATTTGCGTTGCAGTGCTTATGAAGGAGTCGAAGATGTCCATGATTATGCGCAAGCAGATCGATAATAGCTTGCGCACTGGCGAGCCACTGCCCTTGCCCAAGCCCCCTCGTCCCAACACCAGCAACGATCTCGACAAGGAGACCCTGGCCATACTGGAACGTGCTCGCAATGCGAAGCGTAAGAATCTGCGCCAGATTGAGAGTAGCGGCGCCTATGAGAAGTCCTACTTCCGCCCCAAAGTGGACAATCGCATGGTCTGCGATAAGGCCAAAAAACGGCTGCAATTCACCATGGCTGGCATTGAGTTGCCGGATCCGGCTATTAAGCCGCTGCGACGTTACCGTGAGGAACGTTTGGTTACTGAAAATGATCTAATCAATGAATGTAAGTGCATCTTTTTATCTCGATTTACACCCATCTATACATGTATAATGTCATCTCAGTGTTGGATCAAATTAATGAGCGTGCCGAATGGCTGGCAGAAATGGAGGCCTTGGGACAGGGTAAGAAGTACCGCCCGGAGATACACGATCAAATCTCCGAGCGCCTGCATCGCATTCGTAGCCTGGAGACAAAGATGAAAATGAAGGCAGAGGGAGGCTATCGCTTTGTCGACTAGAATGAAGTTGAAAAGCAAAATGTGTTAAGTGTTTAACGTATAGAATTAGTTATACAAGTAAATTGGACGCATCGTTGAGCAAATAATTATTCGTCTCTTCATTAAATAGCATAATTTGAGCTCTGAAATTAATACAAATTATGCAGTGAGTATGTTTTAATAATTTCATAATTTTATTACAATTATTTACTTGATATAATATAATCGTTTTGTATAAGTTCAAATTGAATCGTGGCACATATTTCATACAGACAAAAACTCACACAGCTTAAGAATTTAAGAAGCGCAACACAGTGAAATGACGAGTTTTTGTAATCGGGCGTTTGGCAAAATGAGCGAATACTACGATTGAAAATACGTTTGAATTAGTTTAAGTAATCGAATAAATTATTGGAGTATATGTTCATATATAGATAATACGGCTAGAATATATCTAGAATATATCTTTTTCCTATTTCTTATACGTTCGTGCGTAAATATATGTATATACATATATCTATATATATAGGTATACACATCTGTAATGCTCCATTTAAAAATAGACATTTTGTGCTACAATTGTACAAGATTCAGAATTAACAGGATGGCATGTGGCATCGGAACTCGCCTGCAGCCTCGGCAAAGCGATTGCGTATTAAATAGCCGCTGATGACCTCAGCAACCTCGTGTGGACGGTCCTCGTGTACGGCGTGACCGCAGCGTGCCAGCACTTGCATCTGGAAGCGTCCCTGCATCTGGCCAACGGTAAGGGTGCGATCGAGGCCATCAATACTGGCCAGGAGCAACTGTTTGGGTAATCGTAAATTGAGGAACTTGTCGCTGAGACCCGAAAACCAGCCGACCCAATACTTTTCCGATTTAGCCAGATCGATGCGCCAGGTGTAACTACATATATTCGAAATGTCTTGGCATTAATTTGTCAATTCACAATTCAAATACATACTTCTTCGCCGCATCTGTTGCAGCTTTAGTTGTTGTGGGCTTCTTGAAGTCAACGCTTTCAGCTCCATCATCCCCGACATTGCCGACCTCTTCATCTTCAGAAATACTAAATGCATTGGGAAACATGCTCGTGTGATGCGCTTCCTCTAGCACCTCCTCGGGCAGGGGAAGATCATTCGTTGCCAATTTATTCGTTGTGCAGCTAAAACGGAAAATCAATTTAAATTAAAAGCTCTTCGCTTCGCGATGACGTCACTCACTTAATTATCTGTCCAGGCATTGAGACTTTGGCACTGTCCACATTCCGCACCTGTCCGCTCCGTATGCACCACTCAATGGCATTCGGTATACTCTGAAAATACTTAGGACGCGAGCGTAGAAAGCTCTGCATGCTAGCCAAAGCTTCCATAGCTGTGCCCTCGACGACATCGATTACGGTGATACCAATCAGACTCGGCACCAATGCCATATGAGCAAAATGTACAGCAATAGCCCCGCCCATTGAGTGGCCAACCACATAGATTTGTGGCACTTCCTCGGGATAGAGTTTTGTGACCAGATCACCAATGTCCCTATGAGCACAGACAGAGCATAGCATTTAGGCACCCACTGACATAGAATTCACATACACTCAGAGAAGCAACAGGCGAGTACTTACTTTGATAGCGTGTCTGCCGACAAGTCGTCCTCGTCTTCCACTTTGCTGTCTCCGTGTCCTCGAAGGTCGACGCACAGACACTGACAGTGTATCATGCTTGTCACTTCCGACTTGAAGGTAAAACGGATAGTGATGGAATAAGATAATTGCTCGCAAGCACAGCATATGTATACATACACAAAAGTGCGCCCAGGTAAGCGCCGAATAGCCCCCTCCATGCAGCAACAACAATACGGGGCCAGGTTTCTCGGGTTTTTTAGTGCGGTAGACTCGAAATAATCGTTGCTCGTCCACGACGACGTCTTCCTTCTCGGCGAAAAACTCGTTCCACATGCATGGCTTGTAGTCCCTGATTCGTGATTTCTTAAACGAATCTCTGCAATTGCATATCAATTAAATGTAATGTCCTTCATCCTCCACCCACACACTTATAATTAGCGGAAAAAACTTACGCTCTGCCAATCCGGCCACCCGGAATAGTGGGTGGCAATTTGGATTTGAGCATTGTACGTTGTAAGCTTGACATTGCCTACGGATTGTCTGTTATATAGTTGAAGATTATATATTAACAAAATTTTTGTATTTTTTCGTTATGTTTTCGCTGCTGTTTGGCAGCCACAAGACTTTAACATTCGCTGTTATGTTATTAACAGTGCATCTACCTTGAGTGTTAACATAAACTAGTACGTTTTCTCTCTGTGATATCATCACACAATTGTTCAATTATTGGATGCATAAATATCGTACAATAATTGAATTAAGCAAATTAATTAGCTGCGCGCGAAAATGATCTTTGTAGCTGGCAACCGATTTTCTAGCTATCTCTTTTGTGTTAACCAAATAAAATATATAACAGAGCAGCTGTTGCCTAATACTTATCGATATTTTTAGCTTGATATTAGAAGATTTTCTTATATATTTGCAAATTAGAGTTATATTTATGTTAAAATTGTTTAAGTATTGTTATTTATATTTAAATTGGCGATTTTATCGATACTTCGGTTACTATCGAATTTCTAGTATTGATCGATAATAATGCGTTGGTAAATTTATCGGCGGGTAAAAAACAACTTTTTAAACTAACAAACTCAACCTTAGAGAAAACAAATAAAAAACGAACAAAATTAAGGGGACCATAATAGTGGCATCTAATGGTTGAATTATGAAATTCAGTTTGGAATATTTACTTTAGCTTAATTATGTATGTAAATAAATTTTAATTGTTTGAAAACCTGTTTCAAGACGCTCATCAACATGTCTTTGAAAAAAGTTTAGACATGCTGCTGGGCTACAGTGAGCATGACCTACATGGAATTCAGGCTGATAACGAGCAAGTAATGTAAACAAAACTCTAGACGATGTAGCACCAATGAGACGCAACCCATACATTTGTGATATCGACCTAAACAAAACGGAAATTGAACAAGCTTGAGTTCTCAGTTGCCCATTGGCAGTTGTAGCGTTCGCACACACTCAAAATTACGAAGATTCAGTTGCCCACTTATTTGATAACGTAAAAACATAGTCCAAGTGTTCTTAGCTACTGAAAGGCTGATAATAATAGTTGGGTATGTGTACAAAAAAGTAATGTCGGTTAATGGAAATGTTTAAATAATAAAAGAGAAAATAAATTAACTGAAGCACATTCGAAATACCCGCCAATGCAATATTTATTTATCTTTAGTCTGGCAACGCCTTCATATCAGCTGCTATCTTTAGCTATTCCCTCTCTCTCTCTCAATGTCTCTTAGCTCTTATTAGGTTTGCCGGCGCAATATATAAGCCAATAGTTCGTGCACTTTGCAGTCATTTTGTTCAATTTAGTTAATGCAATTTGCGTCAATTTAACAACTGATGCAACATTACCATAATTCCGAAACCGATATTTGCCAGTTAGCAAATCGTTGCAGTTTTAATCGCTTCAATGACATTGTGATAAGGTGAGAGCCGCGCTGATAACAGGCATTTTGCACACCTTCCCTATATGTATACATGTGTGAGTAAATGTGTGTGTAGCTAAATTTGTTTACGTACGTGTTATTATTTTTAATGGCGCGTATTATTATTATTACTGCTTAACGGGGTATTATGACACGTTCACATTCACGTACAAAAACATATTTTTCTATCGAATTATAAGCTAAATAATGACATCGAAGAGTGGAAATAGTACAGTCGCAGCCTCCAAGTTGGGAGATGAGCATGTCGCTGTGCAAAAGCTTCAGACTGATGCCAAGATCTACGAGCGGCTAATGACACTGCGCTCCTTTTACAAGGAGCAATATGGCGTTGAGCCAGAGTTCTATGTGCGTGTACCAGGACGGTAAGATGAAACCTCAATGATGTTTATGTAATATATAGCCTGATTCTTATATATGTATGTATTTTTTGTGTGACAGTGTCAACATAATAGGTGAACATGTGGACTACTGTGGCTACTCAGTGCTGCCCATGGCCGTGGAGCAGAGCATTATTCTAGCCGTAGGCACAGATAAGCAACAAGCGCAGCTGGAGCTGCATCATCTGGACGAGGGCAAATTTCAGAGCTTCGATTGCGATCTGAATGACCTTGAGTAGGTTAAATGATTGATGGCTAATGCACTTTTATTTACCAGATAAGCCTGTTCCTCTGCTAGGATTAAGCTGCCCAAGACTGGAGGTCCGGCCTGGTACACTTACTTTTTATGCGGCATCAAGGGCATACAGGAGGAGCTGGAGAAGAAGTGGCGCCCAGTGGGTATGCGTATTGCTCTAAATGGCAATGTGCCTCTGGCTGCTGGGCTGTCCAGTTCTAGTGCTTTGGTCAGCGCCGCTGTACTGGCTACAGCCCATGCTCAGGGCATGCAGCTGGATCGCAAGCAGCTGGCATCGATTTCGGCAAGCTGCGAGCAATATATTGGAACACACAGCGGTGGCATGGACCAGGCCATTGCCTATCTGGCGAAGCAGGGCTGCGCCCAACATATTGAGTTCCATCCAAAGCTGAAGGGCACGCCGGTTACATTGCCCGAGGGAAGTTGCTTTGTGGTGGCCAATAGTCTAGTGCAGAAGCGTAAGGCAGCCTCCTCCGATTACAATGAACGCGTCGTCGAGTGTCGTTTGGCCACGCGTTGGCTTGCAAAGTCGCAGAACTTACCCAACTGGAAGGAGTTCATAAGATTCGTAGATCTCGAGGAGGCTTGTCATTTGGACAATGCTGCATATGTGAAGCTCATTGATCAGCAGTTAAAGAAATCGCTCTACACACGCGAGGACATTTGCGAGGGCCTGGGAATCACGGAACAGGAGCTTGAAACTGATTTCCTAACACCCAGCACGCAGCACATGCAGCAGTTCAAGCTGCGCCAGCGCGCCTTGCATGTTATTCAGGGTAAGCTAGAAAATGTGCACCTGTTATCTAAATTCCTGATATGCATTTATCTTGTTTTTGCTCACAGAGTCTGGGCGAGTAGTCCAGTTTCGTCAGATTTGCGACCAGCTACAACGGCGCTCCAGTAAGCAGGACATTGAGCAACTGGGTAAGCTCATGCAGCAGTCGCATCACAGCCTGCGCGAGCTCTACGAATGCTCGCATCCGGATTTAGAGCGCCTCGTGGCCTTATCTGTCAAGCAGGGCGTCAGCGCACGAGTGACGGGCGCCGGGTAAGCAACTATTGATATCTTTTAATCTGCCTAATCTAATATGAATTCCACTCTGATTATAGCTGGGGCGGTTGCATTGTGGCCATGTGCGACTCAGTAAAAGCCGCTTCAGATTACGTCAACGTACTCAAGCGCGAGTACTATGCTCAATTGCCTGCTCATCTCTTGGAGCGCTATCAGCCCAACGATTTCAATGAAGTTGTATTTGCCACATTTCCCAGCAATGGCGCCGAGTTATTTGTACACTAATCAGCGACACTTTTGCACACCTGTATATAATAATAGTCTAGCTCTTGGCACCTCTACACCATATAATATTCCTATTGGATTATTGCACATTTGCCATATTATAGAAGGCTATATAATATATAATTGCATGTAAAATTGCTTATGATGTAAACAAAATGTGTTACGATTTTATTATTATTATTTTTTTTTTTTTTCAATTGAAAACTAAATATCCCCTATCTTGAACTAAGACTAATTTTTACAATATACAACAAAATTATATATAGTGCACTGAGAAGTCTGAATCAGAACACTTCTAGTGCAAACGATGCAAAAGACATTCGAGAGTCTGAAATTAATTAATAATAAAAGCAATCAATACCCCGAAACTATCTTTATAAATAATTAAATAAATTATACAAGATTTTATTTTCTTTAATTAATTTTGTATAACTTGATTTTTAAATTTTCTTCCATTAAAAATTATTCATAATCCACATATCAATCTTTCCAATATTCTATCAGAAATTATCCATGCTCGAAATATGTGTTTTCCAACATTTTTTTTTATATCTTTGTAATCCTTGTACATTTACCACATTTTGGTTTATATTACTATAAAAACCAAGTCTGTTCCAGAATATTTTATTGCGGAGTTTCCAACTAAACTGGAATCTAGTTAAAAATAATTTACTTAATTCGCTCTTCTAAAAAACATAAAAAGGATTTTTGTTTTTTAAATTGATTTTCAATATCCCTTTTATCGAAAGTTTTTCATAAAATATCGTTCTTTCTAACCTTTTTTTAGTTTCCGACTAACACCCTCGATCGCAAACATATTTAGCTTAGAAGATAAACATAATTCTGTAAAGACCTTTTCAGGTGTATTAGAGATATCAGCTATAAAATAAATATTTAATTACCAACCTCAAGACGATCTTATTCGATTTGAAATATTGTATTGTTAAATGTCAAAGGCATTGTTTTTTATTGAGTCAACATAAACGCTATTGGAATTCAGCTTGCTGAGAAAGTAAGCAAAATCAGCCTTGGCAATCCCTGAACTGGCGAGACTCGATGCAGGCAATTAAAAGAATTGTTGATTATTTTCACAAATATCATATTATGTAATATACATAAGCAACAAAGTACAAACTAGAATACAACAAGGCACATGAGATATGGGAAATATCCGCCCTTCTATCTGCGACTCAGATAGCCCGCGTTCTTGAAGAGCTTGTAGACCTGTTCGCGGGGAATCTTCTCTGCCTCGCGGTGCACAACTGCCATTTCCTTGCGGGTGAGCAGGGACTCCTTGGCCAGGTTGGCTGCAATGACGGGATCATCGTAGAATCGGGCACTCTTCGATAGCTCGTGAGGCAACTCCGACTCCCACTGTGCGTTCTTCACCACCGATGGATGCGCCTCGGCTGTGGCATATCCCGTGTACGGCGATTCCGGCTCATACGCAGCTTTGACTGGCAATCCCAGTGCCTGGCGATAGAAGAACTGAGCACGAGCTGTGCCCAGGAGTAGTGCAAGGCAGGCGGACACAAAAAGCAGGCGGCTGGACCACATCGTTGGTGCTGCAAGAGGGGAGAACTTATTGTAGGTGAGCCGTTCCATATTGGTTTAATTGAAGGCTAATAAATGATATGGCTACATGGCTAATAATTTGGGTGCGTTGGCCGTTGGTCAGTGGCAATTTGTAATCTTTCAGCAAAAACTGTCAGTTACGTGCGTCATAAATTATTTACGGAAAAATCAATTATCGCGCCAACAAGTGGAGCGACTAGACACCGACATGAACACGACTCTGGCTTAACTGGCAGCAATTGTTGCTGCTGCAACTGCAACTGTTGCTGCTGTGACTGCTGCTACAGTAACTGGCGCTTTATCCATGAACTTTTCGCTATTGACGTTTGTTTTTCTTTTCTTATTTTTTTTTTTATTAGTTGATAACAGTGGACAGCTGCCTTAATTGTGAGTCTGGTCCACATAGACTGAAATATTTCACAGCCTTAGTCACAATTCGAAATTAGCATTTGAATAGAGGCGCACGGCTTGGCATTTGAACAGAACTAGAGCCAAAGTCAAGGTTGCACATTAACTGCCCACTCAGTGGCTGTTCCTACGATGCTCATAGATTGTTATCTCAATCTCGAGCTTTGGGCACGCCCACTACTTGATTCAACACTGGGGAACTGGAGCAGACACTGCACCTGGCAAAATTGGCTGGCTGGCGAAGCTGAAACAGAAACTGTAACTGAAATTCGAATAACGAGCTGGCGTACTTTTATGTGTTTCGCGTTGAATGCCACAGCAAACGAGTTTCACTCAACGCGCTTTGAGCCGAATCCATTCGAGAAACACTCAGAGCTGGCGAACCGAGTGCCGAGTACTGGATGCTGGGTGCTGGCCGTTTGAGCAGCTTCAAAAGGCGTCTATGTACACATGGGAGTGTATTTATTTCGTATTAAATTAATTATGGATGAAAGAGCAACAATTGCTCGTCGACCTAGGCCTAGGCCATAGTTTGTGCAATTAAATGCGTCACTTTTTTTTGTTGCGACTGCCGTAAAGTTTCTCATGCTCTACAAAATGCCCGCCAAAAAAGGTCGCCAGTAGCCGGTCGCTATTTTACAGCTGGAGTGCTCGAGCGGAATAATAATGCACGACTAGGTGCTACCCAGCACAGAGGTGTAAAAAGTAATCAAGCATTAAATAGACAAGTTGGATTTGCATATGTCTCCTCTATCTCCATTCTAACTATTCCTATCCATACCTTATCTAGTCTATCGCAGGGTATTTGATTTACAGATTTCAATATGGCAAGTTGGATTTGCATATATCTCCTATATCTACATTTTAACTATACCTAAGCCTATACTACTTATCTAGTCTATCGCAGGGAATTTGACTTACAGACTTCGATATGGTGAAAGCAATTGAGAAAAACTCTCTGTATGTGCCTTAATTCTAACTTAATACTATAACTACAGGAACTTTAGGGATTAATAGACTGAGAAATGGTAGGACAAATTATTAAATGTATTCAATTATTAAAATTGGAGATAAGTTCATTAATCATCATTAATTGAATATAAGCTTTTTTATGAGTAGCTAAGGTACTTTTATACAATGTTAAATTATAGATAATGGATCATTTTTTAGGTTTTTGTTTTCGGAATTTTTCTCAAATGGGTTTTTTGCTGAGATATTTCATATTTCAGCTCCGCATAATATCAATAAAAGTTTGTAGATTGATCAATGAATATCTGGTATTTGATTGAGAGTTTAAGTTTTATATTTACAATTAAAATTAAATTAAATGTAATTTAAATTTTTTATGCTTAGACCTAGATTACCCTAATCTGACACTCAGCTACTCTACATCTACAATTTCCTTTTATTTCCTTCCTGCTAATCCACTCAGCCATCAGTTTATTATAGCCAAATGCCTATATCATTTAAACGACTCAATTAGCGCTTTGCTTACAGGGTATATTTATTGTTTCTCTCATGTATATGTGTAATTTGCTTAGAATCGGAATCCAAATCCAAGTGCGATTGCGATTGCGTTTGCGATTTCGAGTTTTGAAAGTGATGTTTGACCCTGAAACTGAAACTGGAACTGAAACTGAAACTGAATGCTCAGCCAGCTCGATCTCTCAGCTTCTCAGTCTCGACTGGAGCGGAACGTGAAGCTGCACATGTTTGACCCTAATTTGTTGTGGTTGCTCGTAGTCAACGCTGGGGTTATTCAACCGCTGATGTCAGCTGATGCGGAAGCAGCACTCCACCCGGGGGGGCTGTGGCCGAGGGAACAGCCGGACTCTATGTAGCTGGGCTTGCGTTGCGTTTACCTTGAACTTAGGCGCGTAGGCGGCGCAGGTGCGTGGCTCAATCTGTCTTTGTGGTAATTACATTGCCTGACTCTTGGCTCCGCTCTGCAGCTCTAGGGTGTGGTCTAACAAATTGTTGTTTATTTGTTGGCCGTGTCGACTTTGATATATAATGAATAGTGATTTGTAGATGCATATTTAAGAGATATTATTCATAGACTTATTGGCTGCATTGTTTACAGGCTAACTCAAGCTGCTGATTGTTAACGAAACTACTCGAATGGTTTTATGGTATTTAATTTATTTATTTTCTATTAGAAAATAATGTAGTCAATCAAGTTATATATTTGTATATTTTTAAAATTTTTATAATAATTTCATTAATTTTAAATCATTTGATCTGACCATAAGCAAATTAAAATTTACACAAATTGAAATATCTGAAATACAAATTTGAAATGAGGAGCTTAAGATATTTTCTCTTTTAGCTTCAAAATGGAAATAGAAATAAAAGAATTTTGATATAAAATTATAATAGATTATAATTATAATAGAAATTCTTTTACATTTCCATGGGCTAAAATCTCCCTTCATCTATATTATATAGTAATTTTATATGTCTATCAATCATAAAAACGTATTTTAAGTATTTGCAGCGATAACTATTATAATTTTAATTTAAATATTTACATTAGAAAAGTAATATTTATCTATCATTCATAACTATTTAAAATAGTCTCAGATATAATTGAAGTTCAAGAAAATTAATCCAAATTAAATTGAATTAGTTAACAGATGCTATTTTAGGAATATAAGTTAAACATTTTTATGTTACCGAATTAGTTCATGTGTAAAGAGCTTAGGTGTCAATAAATTATACAAAATATATATATTTTTTAAACATTTACAAATAGCTCACTTTCACTAAACAGTTATGAATTGAGTGGCTTCTAAAAAACCTTCAAGTATTATTTAGACTGATTTACTCAAACAACACCTCAGCCTACACATACATAAAGTTTAAATAAACTCAGCTGGGCACTGTGGCGTCAAGGCCGTTGAATGCAGTTTCAAGTGCACGCAATTCTGGTACAATGCAAACGACTTGGCACAACGCGGCGTATGAGCAACATCATATCCGCTTTGCCTTTGCTAAGGTTAAGCATACGCAACGTGTACTCTCGTTAAATGAGCGAAAGTTCGCACTGACCCCACCTTGAACGGCAACAACAACAACGACGACAACGACGGTGAACTGTAATTGAAGAGAGTGAGCGAGACGTTTTCCTCCCATGTCAGCCGGCTTTTAAATGAACTAGAGCAAATAAAAAGAGCGAGCGAGAGAGAGGATTAAAGAGACAGCACTCAGTACACTTCGCAGTCGCTCGCTCGCTCTCAATATTACAAATTCTACGTCTCTATACGCGTGTGTGTGTGTGTGAGAGAGTATGTTTGTGCCCGTGTAATGGTGAGTGCATTCTTAATGCAGTGGAAAATTGTTCTGACGTTGTGGTTCAGTTGCCGTTGTGCGGTTCGACAGTCGGTTTATTTCAGCGCATTTGCACATCTGTGCGAAAGTCAACTGAAACAGAAACAGAAATTTCAATTAGTGCACAGAAATAAGCAAAAATCAATGGCATAGGCAAAAATAAATATCAAGAATTATAATACTAAACAATAAACAAAAGCGACCTGACCCTATTCGGAAATTCATGTCAGTGGTGCAATGTCTCTAAAATGCTGCAGTTGCACAAACCAATAAATTGGGCGCACAATTCAGCTTCAGCTCCGAATCAGACTTCCAATCAGTTGTGCTTGGGCGACGGGCGAAATGACAACGACTGCCATGGCGACAGGTGCATCGAATGGCGTCAGTGATCTGGCCGGCACCACAGCAGCGAATCAATATGTCGAGGACATTGAGTGTTTGCGCCAACTGTTTCGATCGAAGAACTTGACGAAGTTCAGCATCGGGCATATCGCGTGCAGCGCGGGCAGCAGCAGCGGCGACAACTACATGTCCTTGGTGAAGCGGGTGACAATCCATGATGCGGGTAAAGAAGCTGGGACCAGTGACCAGAGTATTCATCCATCATCCAGCAAATTGAAATCAAGCTGCGTTCAGCCTATTGATTAATTTTGCTGCTCGCATTGTTGCTGTAGTTGTTGTTGCTGCTACAGTTTTAGCGGCGACGTCAACTGACCTTGTTATACGAATTCTAAATGCAATATAGATATACATGTATATGTAATATACATTTGCTAAAGGTCAACACGCATACTCGCCCACACACAAATATACACACGCATACCCACACGCACACAGCAGGCATTTGCGCTCAATGCTCTCTCAGCACACACACACTGACAAAGAGCATACCGTTTCATTCATAAAATTTACTATGTCGCGTAAACAAAAGTCAGCTGTTCTGCTTGCGAAAGAGTGTAGAAGTAGAAGAGGGTGGGGTAGATTGGGAGGGCGAGTATGAGAGAGACGCAAGCGTTGCTCTCTCTCTGTCTCTCTCTCTCTCTCCCTCTCTCTCTTTGTCTGTTTGCTTTGTTTTGTTCTAGCTTTGATTTATTTTGTTTTGTTTTGTTTCATTCAGCCGCTGCCGAGAGTGCGAGTGCACCTGCCAGCTGCTCAGTCATCATTAAGCGTCAGATTGCGAGCATCTCGCGTCGGCAACTTTACCGTTGTGGCGAGGCGTTCACCAACGAGATTAACGTGTATCAGCATGTGGTGCCGCTGCTCTGCCGCTACAGCCAGCAGCCGCTGTTTCCGCAGTGTCACATCGCATCACACACTGATGGCAGTCCGAGTGGCGAGCCCATTATTGTGCTGCAGGACCTTAAGGCGCTGGGCTTTCGCATGATGAACCGCCTGGCGGGCCTCGAGCTGCGACACTGCCTGCTCGTGATGAAGGTAAGTAAGCTACGACAGCCTAAAGCACAGCCAATCCAATGTACTTCAATAACTTTGCAGAAACTGGCGCAATTGCACGCAGCCTCGCTGGCCGCGCAGCATCTGGATTCGGCTCACTTTGCTGAGCAATGCGCGCACATGAGCGAAATTGTCTATTGCCCGGAAGCCGCGGACTTCTATTCGCGCATACTGGACACCTCGGTGCAGCAGGCGCTTGATAGCCTAAATGCATCGAATGCAGATGGCTATCTATCAGCGCCCATACGTCTCATCGAGCAGCTACAGCCGAAGCTGTTCGGCCAGCTTCATCAGAGCATCAATGCGGCCGCCGCAACGCCGTTCAGCGTGATCTGCCACGGCGACCTCTGGCTGAATAATCTCATGTTTCGCTCTCAGCCCGAGGAGGTCATCTTCTTCGATCTGCAGGCCATGCGCCGCACCTCGCCAGTATTCGATATACTGCACTTCATATACACCAGCACGCACCGCCAGCTGCGCGACGTGCACACGGACACCTTGCTGGCCGCCTACGCTGAGGCGTTGCGCAAGGAGCTGGGCCAACAGCTGCGTCATACGCCGGCGGCCAACCAGCTGGCTGGACTATGTGAGATCTTCTCCTTGCAACGCCTCAGCGAGGACTATGTGCGTCATGTGCACTACGGTTTGGCCATATCCATGTGGATATTGCCCGCTGTGACCTTTGATCCCAACAATATACCCGACCTGGACGTGATAAGTGAGCTGAACCTGAACGGAAAAGAGATTAACTGTACGCAGAAGCTGACGCCTGAGTATCATCTGCGCATCCGGGATCTGGCGCTGGAGTTCTACGAGCATGGTTATCTGGGCGTGTGATTAAGTGTAGTTATTAGTAGTAGTCATTAAACCACTTAAACCAAGTTGTTTTCATATCAATAAACACAAGTATTTCCCCTGATGCCCCTTCATTGTTGTTCGATGCAGTTGCTCCAGATCTTCAGCAGTTGAAACAAAGAGAATTGCAGCATTTGTTGCTTTCTTTATTACCAATGATTCCTCACTATTGTAGCTTAACCAAATTTTGTTTATAAATGTTCTGTGTTGGCTGGTTGTTGGTAATTATAATAAAACAAAACCACGATCTAAAAGAAAAAACAGATAAACGCTCAAGCTTGTTGGACGCTCCTATAAAAGCAAATATGGAATTCCAGCAGGGGGAAAGGGGGCCTGGACTTTTGATTATGCAAGCGAATGTCTATGTCTCACTTATTGCCACCTCCGCCCCAGCCAAGGAAGCCCTTGACAAAGCCCGTGATGGAGGCACCCTTCTTGCCGGGCGACTCCAGCTTATCCTCCAGGGATGGCAGTTCCAAATAGTTCATAGCCAGATCGAAGAAAAGGGGCTTGCAGGGTATAGGCTCCATATCCGGCGTCAGCTTGAACACATTGGGCGCTCGGGTGTGCAGCGATTGGTCCTCCTTATATTGTGAGAGGCGTTCGTACAGCGGCTTCGTTGTCTTCTGCGATTTGGTGGAGACACCACTGGCATCCTCGCTATTGTCGTCTTCCAACACGCTGTACGCATGAGCCGAGAACTTGCTGCCATCGATTGAGGCAACAATTTTGTTAAGCTCCGATTGCAGCTCAAATTCACCGCAGGATTTACCCTTGAGCGCATCGTTGGCATAGTTGGACGCGCGCACATACAGCGCCACTGCCTCCTTCCACTTCTTCATATCGACCAGAGTGAGCGCAATGTAGTAGCAGCGGAAGGCCTTGAACGTGAGAGCTAGATTAGCCACCTCGCTCTGGTATTGCGCATCCTCCTCCATGCCGCTTATTTGCTGCATTTCGGTGACATTCTGCAAGATGATCTCGTACAGACGTGCCAAGTCTTGCGGACGTACACGCTTGCCTTCACTTTGAGCCTGGTTTTGCTGCTGATTGGGATCATCGAAGTTCAACTTGGCCTGGGCGAATAAATTCACAATTTAGTTGTAACTAATACCAAGTCTGGCTGTAAATAATTACCTGATCAACCAAACACAAATTGCGCTGCAGGGTGCGGCTGTGGCGAATGTAGCTCAAATACGCCAGTAAATATTGCACGCCTGAAACGGTTTGACCTGTGGTCAGAGAGCGTAGCTTGGGATCCTGTTTAATCTCATCCCGCACTGCCTGTATGGCATCTTTGCAATCCATCAATATGCGCTCGATCAGTTCAATCTTGGCGTCCAGTTTCGTTGCTTTGGCCAGTGATTTGTCAAGCTCCTGGGCGCTAAGCAAGAACAGTCGCACCTTCTCGGGCCGCACGGTAACCTTGCGGCCACGCCAATCGATCGTCTGGAGTCCTTCGCTGCTCTCCGATTTCGTTTGGCTAACAAGCACATCCAAATTCTCCAAAACGCCCTGAGCCCGCAGCTCGAGGATTTCATCAATCTTGCCGCCGCTGGCACCTCCGCTAATGTTATATGCACAATAGCGCAAGTTGGGCGTAAACTCATTCACCTTGGCGCGATACAGCTCCTGATCATCGTCGGGCAGCGCTTTCGCCAGGTTCTCGTACACCACCTGGGCTCGCTTTAAATACTCACCAGCAGACTTCCACAGCTGCAGATCAAAGTGCAGCGTGCCATGCATCCAGGCAACATATGCCTCGCACTCAAGTTTCGTGCGTGCATCAAATGCTTCCGTCTGTGGTTTAAATAGGAATTATACTATAATCAACAAGTGTCAATTGACTTACATTGCACAGCTCCTGCAATTGAAGAGCATAGAAACAGGCGCGACGCAGCTTGTTAATTAAATGAAAGCGCTTTCGCGGCTCCGTATTGGCCTCTTGCTTCAGCTGCATAGCATATGCCCAGGCGCGCTCCGCACTGATCAGCGGTATGTGTATAAAACGCTCATCCGCTTTCTTCCCTGTCAGCTGGGATAACGTAACATCGCGACGCTTAAAGTGCCGCTTGTCGCCCTGGGGATACTTTAAGGCCTTGCGCAGGCGACGAATGCGGCGCGTACAGTAGCCACGATATCGTTGATAATCTCCATGTCGGAGACCATGTTGTTGCTGGGCATCTTTGATCATATGTAAGACTGCAATAATTATAAGAAAATTATTGTTTTCATTGTACACACATTTTTAGGTTAATTGTCTTCGCAGCTCCCGTGCTTTTGCTGTGGGGTGTTTGAGACTCACTTTCAACTGTGAATATTTTCACTGGTTCAGACACCAGCGTGCTGCTGTCACTTTTCTCCACAGTCTCTGCATTATTTGGACTTGGCTCCTCGACAACCATTGTTATTATTTTAATGCCAACAATACACCTACAACGTGTAAATATTCACGGATGTTTAAGAAATGTACGAATGCACGACGGTCGGGTCGTCAAACGTAAACGTCATCATTGTTTTCCATTCCGGTGGTGGGACCTAACAAAATAAAAGTATCGATATCTTACAGCACAATTTATTTCATTTATTTCAGCCGTAATCAACAAATTGTTGAATTTGTTAGTATTATTTATTTGTTAAACAAAATACGGAATACATTTTTAAGTAAAAGTTCATTTTAATAAATGCTTGTTTTCAATTGCAAAAATTATTTACACCTGCATCTATCGATGTTATCGATTGGCTTGGACCTTACCCACCATTAGCAATTACTATCGTGCACTCCCTTTGAAACTTGTTGGCTGACAACGCAAGAGCGTGCGTTGACGTTCTGCCTGTTTAAAATAAATTTCAGACAAGTTCGCAGGTAAATTCCAAGTAAATTTGTGTATTAACATAATCACGGTATCTTGCACAACGCAGCAAGTGTCACATTGCATTCGAAATTGTGCTATAAAGCACTTGTTTTGAGGTTATACTTTCACTGCACGCAACTTGAGTGTGCCCCGTCCGTCGCCCCTTCCCGCATTGCACTAGTTTTGTTTTGACGGCTGCTTTTGACATTTGCAACGTTGACAGTGGCTAGTGCGCGGATCCGTATGATAATTGGAACATTTATAATTCAACAAACACACATTTTGCCTCCACTAGCATGTCGCGCAGGAAAGAAAACGAGGAGACGGACAAGCAGACGCGTATTGCCATCGTCAGTGATGACAAGTGCAAGCCGAAGCGTTGTCGGCAGGAGTGCAAGAAGTCCTGTCCGGTGGTGCGCATGGGCAAACTGTGCATCGAAGTGACGCCCACATCGAAGATAGCATCCCTTTCCGAGGAGCTGTGCATTGGCTGCGGTATCTGTGTCAAGGTAGGCATTTCCTTGGCCAACTTTCTTGCCAAACAGCTGTTAATTTCGATTCGAATTCCTTTACAGAAATGTCCCTTTGAGGCCATTACAATCATCAACTTGCCCAGCAATTTGGATAAGCACACAACGCATCGATACAGTAAAAACTCATTCAAGCTACATCGCCTGCCCATCCCGCGACCTGGTGAGGTGCTTGGCCTGGTTGGCCAAAACGGTATTGGAAAGTCGACGGCTCTAAAAATTCTCGCTGGCAAGCAAAAACCGAATTTGGGAAAATATGCTAACCCACCGGACTGGACGGAAATTCTGGCGTACTTCCGTGGGTCCGAGCTGCAGAACTATTTCACCAAGATCCTGGAAGATAACCTGAAAGCCCTGGTCAAACCGCAGTATGTGGATCAGATTCCAAAAGCAGTTCGTGGCACTGTTGGTGACCTGCTCGACAAGAAGGATGAACGAGATCTGCAATCGAAAATTTGTGACATGTTGGATCTGTCCCACATTCGTGATCGTGAAATTTCGCAACTTTCTGGTGGAGAACTTCAACGATTTGCCATTGCAATGGTGTGCATACAGAACGCTGACATTTTCATGTTCGACGAACCGTCCTCTTATCTGGATGTCAAGCAGCGTCTGAATGCTGCTTTGACTGTTCGCTCCTTGCTGCATCCTACTAAGTATATAAATGATTTATGAATTCATTTTATTTGCTGTCTAACTTATCTATTACATTTTCCATAGGTTCATAATTGTTGTGGAGCACGATTTATCCGTGTTGGATTATCTGTCAGATTTCATCTGTTGCCTGTATGGCGTACCCGGCTGCTATGGTGTTGTGACTATGCCTTTCTCGGTGCGTGAAGGCATCAACATCTTCCTGGACGGTTTTGTGCCAACGGAGAATATGCGTTTCCGTACGGAATCGCTCACTTTCAAGGTTTCCGAGTCGGCCACGGAGGAGGAAATCAAACGCATGAATCACTACGTTTACCCGTCCATGGTTAAAACGTTGGGCAAGTTCGAGTTAACCGTGGAAAAGGGTCATTTCAGTGACTCTGAGATCCTGGTGCTGCTTGGCGAGAACGGAACGGGCAAGACAACGTTTATTCGCATGCTCGCTGGCAATCTGCAGCCGGATGGTGAAGTGGAGCTGCCCATGCTCAACATTTCGTACAAGCCGCAAAAGATTTCACCGAAGTTCCAAAATCATGTGCGTCATTTGCTGCACGATAAGATTCGCGATGCCTACGTGCATCCGCAGTTTATTGCGGATGTTATGAAGCCCATGAAGATCGAGGAGATCATGGATCAGGAGGTGCAGAACCTCTCTGGTGGTGAATTGCAGCGTGTGGCCTTAGTGCTCTGCTTGGGCAAGCCAGCTGATGTATACCTTATTGATGAACCCTCTGCATATTTGGATTCTGAGCAACGTTTGGTCGCTGCCAAAGTGATAAAGCGGTAAGTATTTGATTTCTAATATTTATTGAATTTGATTTTGAATACGATTTTCTATTTTGTAGATACATTTTGCACGCCAAGAAGACTGGCTTTGTGGTAGAGCACGATTTCATTATGGCCACATACCTCGCGGATCGTGTCATTGTTATCGAGGGTCAGCCTTCGGTGAAGACCACTGCGTACTCGCCCCAATCTCTGCTTAATGGCATGAATCGATTCTTGGAGCTGTTGGGGATTACTTTCCGACGAGACCCCAACAACTTTAGGCCACGCATCAATAAGAATAACTCGGTCAAGGATACGGAACAGAAGCGCTCTGGTCAGTTCTTCTTCTTGGAAGATGAGGCTGCGTAATTATGTACAGAATTGATTGATTGCCGTCAGCTTTGTTAGAGAACTCGAGTTTATTTGTTCTACTGTACAAGCCATCCGCGCTTTTTATCTTCAAAAGTCACCTTGTCTTTTTTATTTCATTTTTTTATCAATGAACACATCTTCAAACATAATTTTCGTTATTTTTTGTGCAGAATTACAAACAATCGAGCATATTGAAGAGTTCTTTAAAGTGAGTCTTTTACAAACACCGAAAATAAACTATATATAAAAACAAATACAAATACAATAGGAAAAAAACAATTTTGTATAGTCAAAATATATTAATTTACTTTATAGAAAACGGCAAATTAATTAGCGTTTCATTTGTTGCTATTAAATTCGATCCACCTCATGTTGCAGCTGCAACAGGTGGCAGCGAGGCTAGTTTTGCCATGCTTTCTAAAATTTTCCTTTTATTAAGTAGATGAGTTGGCAAAATAATACGCATTTATTGCACTTAATTGTTAATTATCATAGCATACTCAAAATACGCACAATAGATATATATATATATAAATTTGCATATAAATTACAGAAGAATTTCTATGATTTCAAATACGATCACAATTCGAAAGAAACACAATATTTTATCATACTAACTACAAACATTTATATTAACACATGCAAATAGGGAAAGACGTATATAATAAGCCAGAGTTTGACGTTATTCATATTATATTCTTTTCATTTATGAACGCTTTAAAAGCAATAAATGAACGCGATTCAATCAAAATTTACAAAATACCAACTTTTCGAAAAAGGCAAATTTTTTAAATTGAACAATTTTACATTTGATCAGCTGCTGCTTAGCGGAGTTTCTTTTTATCGTTAAGTAATAATTGTAAATTTGAAGACTTATTTTACTAAAAATTCCATACATGTAAATGCGTCAAAAATTGACTCAAATTGTTAGACATTTGATATTCTTATGTGCAAGTTAGTTTCAGTTTCAGTTTAAGAGAGAGAGCTTTGTTAAAGTACACAGAGAAAGGAGATCGCTTGGTAATTACATCGAGAGAGCTTCAGTGTAAAACAGTTATTCAAATAGATTAATTACATTGTTATGTAGACATTTAGGCCAAAATGTTGGCGATACTCAGTTTTGATCGAAAATCAGATCTTTTTTCTTTCGTTTTTGATTCGTGGTTTTCTTTTTTAGTATTCTTTTCAGCAATGTTTATAAATGGAACTTTTCGAGACTTAGTCATTAGTGTTGAACTTTCATACAAAATAAAAGTAGCTTAAACAATTGATTCAAAATGGCTACAGAAAGTATCAAAAATAAGTATATATGTATGTATATATATATATATATATATATATTTATATATATATAGTGTATAAAAGTATGGTTAGAGAGACACAGAGATAACTGCGTAATGAGGTAGATAACCCATTCCCTCATGCATTATCTACATCACGTAATTGTGCCGCGACTTCCTGACATAGTTCCACAGCCTGTTTGCGTAGCTTGAATGCCTAAAAGTTAATGAGAAATAGTTGAATACAATTAAGTTGATTATTTCAGCTAAGTTATAGTCTTACCTGGGTTCTCAGCTCTTTTTCGCATGTTATTAGCTCATGTATTTGTGTCATGGTAGTTGTTAAATTGCGTTGATCAATCACCCAGCGCAAATAGAGTTCTTTAATAGAATCAGAAATAAATGCAAGTGATTAATTCAATGCACTTTCGTAATTTAACTAAACACCTACCGCTCCACAGTTCCAAGCTAATGGGCGCCACAGAGGGCCAAATCACGCTGGCATTTGGCTCGTACAATGGATTAAGTAATGTTTGCAGCACATCTGGCCGATTTAGGTACGACCACAAGCTGGTGGTCCTAGTGTGGACCTGCAGCTCGTGTCGCTCGCGCTCCGAGTTGCACAGAAAGGTGCCATATTGCGAGAAGTAGCTGTGCTCGAAGAGCAATATGAGAAGCTGCGTGCTGAACTCAAAGCTGCACGGAAACTGCGTGAATAGCTGAAAGATGCAATCCAGAAAGAGGACGAACGTGGCGCCCGAGTTCTTGTTCCGCAGCTGATGGGGCGTGTAGCAGGAATAGCGATGTCGCGCTGCGAAAGGATGACCCGCCTGGATCCACTCGCGTTCGATCAATGCTTGCAAGCTGCAATGCGTTAATAGCTATAGTAATTATAATATATAAAGAAAGACAGATCATAGCTAACCCGCGCACAGTGCGGCAGTCGGGATTCAAGATGATTTGCACCAATGATGTGACAATTAGGGTGGAGTCCAGACCCTTGGCGCCATGCACCAGCACTGGACTGCCCTCCTGATCCAGGCATTGGGCCACCACGCACGAAGCATTCAACGAATTGAGCACCAGGCTTAGCCAGCCGCTGCTTTCTAGACGCGACAGCCACTTGTCTGTGCTGCATCCAATGTCATTGCATGCTTCAATCAACTTGGCAAAACTATCCAGAATGGAGGCAGGTGAACTGACATTGCCGATGGCGCGATTCACCTTCTTCCACTGCGAGTAGTGCAGATCCGTTTCCGTGTTCGACTTGCCCTTGCCCCACGTATCCACAATGAATCCCTTTTTACTACGACCCAGCACCAGATTGAGTATCGCCTCATCGGCGCGACAGCGCTTGATGCCCTGGATGGACAAAGGCTGTGCGCTGCGCATGAGTATGGCCTGTGCACAAGAAATAATAGGTTAACTCAATTATGTACTCAAACAGATCAACAATCTAATTATACTGACGCCGTTTTCATGCCTGTAGCTGAGCAACGGGAAACGTCCGCCGTCCCGAAATGCAGCGGAGAGTGCGATTTGTTCATCGCTAATTGCTTTAGGTACAATCAGTGTGGCGCCGTATGTGGGACAGACGGAGAAGTCGCTATTAACGTGGCTGATGCGCCATTCACAGGCCGACACGCACCCCCCCAATGCAGTCGCCGCGTCCAATGCGAATCCATTCTGCAACGGATGGGGTATGCTGCCCATGCCGCTGCCGATGCCACCAGCCGATGTGGAAGGCGTGCAAATTGTTATGTTTGCCACATTTGGGGAGGAGGCACCGCCCATGCTCATGCCGCTGATAAGATGTGCAAATTCCAGCTCAGGTCTGCAATGAAATCTTTGATTATTCAATTCATTAAAATTCAATAAAAATTACGGGACGAACCTAAACATAGTGAAGCCATCCTCTAATATGGAGTACATGGGTCTGTAGAAGAATGGGTACTCCAGCTCCACGTTCTGTATTGCACTGAGCGCCTCCAAGGAGGCAGCCACGTTGAAGAAATCTTTGGCATATTTGATCTCTAGAGATATAATACGCAAATCCTTGCACTTTAGGGTTATGATGCCGCCCATGACAATGTTCTGGCCCATGCTCGGCTTCTTCTCCACGCAATCGATGTTCTTGTGCAGCAGCTGGAAAATGCACATCATAATTCAATTAACCATCAACTAGCAGAAAGCAATTATTCGCTTCACTGGCTGCTCACCCATAGCTCCTGTGTGCTCTCCTGCCGTGCGCTGAGCAACAAATGGTGACCCGTTATGCACAGGGTGCCCTCAACTGTTGCATTCGTTGCATTGGTATGCAAGAATACCCCATCCAATTTGGGTGTTTTTATCAGATCAGCGAACTCCATGTCATCCAGGCGTCCACCCTTCTTGACCTACCCACACACAGACACGCACGCACACACTCACAAATTGCGACTGACCACCCACGGAGCGGTGATTCTGTTCACGCTAATTAACTTTCTGCATTTTGCCTGCGGAGCTGCCGCAACGGCTGCTGCTATCTCTGTTGCTGTTGCTGCTGCTGTTGTTTTTGTTATCGTTGTTGCCACTTGATTGCTTCTTCTTCCGCTACCCGCCTTTTCCTATTTTTGCTTCGTTAAGCCAGCAACAGCAGTGTGGGTGTTACAATACGATGGAAGGCTATGCTTGCATTATTCGGCTGCTGCACAAATGTATACACTCTGCACACACACCATCGACATTTATTACTTTTTTTAAATTTTTATTTTATGCTAAAACTGCATTTTTTGTACATTTTCTAAGCGATAACGGTGAGCAACCATTCACTACGCAGCGCGGCCACACGGCGAATAAAGCCCTAGCAGCGGTATTTTCTTGCAGCCAACTGCTTTAAAAAAAATACATACCAACAGCCCCCATGCGCGCGCAATTCAAATGGAAAATAAAACTATCGGTATTAAAACACGTCTCATTCAGATATATATTTATATAAATATTTATTTATACGGTAAAAGTTAATTTCAAAAGGTTTGTTTACAAAAAATAGGGAAGTTATCCGTTTTTTGTCTGTTCCATGGTATTGAAACCAAGCACAACACTCGTCAGTATTTGTCTTTCAGGCTTATAAGTTAGGGATTCTCATTTGTTTCCGTTTATTTTGTATCCTTCGGATGGTGATCGTGTGAATTTAATTTTCAAACATAATAGAAAATATAACTACATATATATGTATTTTTGCGAGTACACTTGTTTTCTTTGTAGTTCTCGAAAAAATTGCTTTTCTGTTAATTGTCACAATACGAATATATATGTAAATACCTAACAGCTTTAACGTACAATAAATGTATTGCAAATATGCGCATCAACCAACTAACATACAGTTAATAGATGTGTAACCTATATATTTTCTTATTTTTTTTTTCTTTTCGTATAAGATATCACAACAGGATGCCAATAATTGCCTAAAGCACGAGAATGGGGAATGGGTTGATAAAGAAAGAAATTCAATGAAATAATAATAAAAACAAAACATAATCATTGGCGATACGCTTTATTTTCTCGCTAAAACATATGATTTTCGATTCTTTGTACCAACAACTTAGGCTACGTATAAGTAAATAAAATTATACTAAAATTAATCGCTTAAAACGAAATTATGAATCGAACCGAAAATGAATTATTTAGCAATAAAAAAAGATGTTTTCCTGTTTTACAATTTTTGTTTAGATGTAAATGTCGTGTTTTTTTATGTGTATATTTACATTATGCAACATTAGAACAAAGAAATGCACAAAGAAATTGGAATGCATAAACAAAACGAAAAGTTTGTGAAGAGGAAGACATTTATGCAATGGAGAAATTAAAACAATTCTAAATATGGCAATTGACAAAAAAAATTATTATGAACGTAATATAATTATGTATTATTAAATATAACGATTATGCAATATTGGAAGAGCTTTGGAAACAAATCGGTGGAAGTAAGTTAATAAGCTAACAAACATAATTTTGCATTAACAATTTACATTTTCACTTTTGTTTTTTGCTTAGTTTCGTTTAAATTTAACATGAGAAATTAAATGCATTCAATAAATATGTATGTGTATGTAAAATGGAAGTAATTTTGTTCTTAACAACGCTTGGTTTTTGTTTCGTGTGCCAGAGCTTTAAATACATATAACTAAGTATATATGTATATGTATTACATTAGCTGTATGACAGTTAAATATTTATATATATATATATGTAAATTTATATACGTGTAATGTGTAAGCATATGTAAATGTACATATGTTGCATGTATGTTTCTGTAGCAACAGCTTTCACAATTTGCCACAATTAATTTATCTTGCATGTGAGTGTGTGGGTGTTGCCTAGACCAATCTTAAACTAGCTAACTAATTTAGATAGTTGCAATTTGTCTACGCCTAGCATAACTGGTATATGTATTATATATGCATATATAAATATATATACATATATATATGTATGTTTCGTACAGATTTAAAGTAGGTTTAGGCTTAATCATAATTCGTTTTCCTTTTGCTTTTTGCTATATACAACATTTTCTCTAAATATATAAATATATTAATAAAGTTTTTGAACTTATTACACAACTTACGAGTAATTAGCAATTAAAAATTCTTAGCAATTTTGGAGTTTGTTACATTTTGTTGTTGCTTTTAAGTTGTGTTAGCAGCTTACATAGTTATCAGTTTTTCTTTGTATGGATATTTCGGCTACACAAAATAAAAGTAGAAAATTTGTGTTATGTGTGTGTTGTTGTTGTATAAATACAAAAGAATAATAAATAGGCTTAAACATTTAGATTTCGCTTGTTTGTTACTCCATAGTATATAAATGTGTATAAAAATAGTTAATTAAAAAATCTTAGATCTACACACGTTAAATTTGTAATTCGTACAAAAAAAATAATATACAGCTGCGAAAAAAAAAATAGCACCACTTTGAATTTCAAAGTTTAAATAGTTGTCCTGGCTACATTTATCAACGGATTGGTCTGCAGATTACTTTTATTGAAGCAGAAAACTATTAACTATTACTACAAAGAAGAATTTTTATAAAAATATTCAAAGTTTTTATGTAATTCAAAATATGCTGAAAAAAGTCGAAAAATCGACGAAAAAAATAATAGCACCACTTTGTCATTTTGCACTAAAAATTATTTTTAAAAATAAAAATAAGTTACAAACTTTATTTTTTAGTTAATAATAAGTGAAAATAATAATATTCCTTAAGTTTAGTATTTAGTTGTGTTGCCCTAATTGGAAATTATGGCTGCACAACGCCTAGCCATGGAATCAACCATGTCCTGGCATCGTTTAAGGAGAATTTGAGCCCAGGACTCAAGAACGACTACCCAAATCATCTTTATATTAGTTGTCTTAGATTCAGAAACTATTTTTTTGTCATTCGCCCTCAAGTTTTCGATTGGATTTAGGTCTGACGACTGTGCAGGCCATTCCATAACGTTGATTGAATTCTCCTGGAACCATTCCTTCGCTTTCTTACTGCTGGGTTTGGGATCAAAATCTTGCTGGAAGATCCATTTTAGTAGCATATTGTATTCTACGTAGGGCAGCATCAATTTTTTCCAATATATCAACATAAACATGTCGGTCCATTATGGGTTTGGCACAGTGAATTGAGCCGACACCATAGTAAGAAAAGCGACCCCATACCATTACACTTGATCCTCCATGTTAAATGGATTTATTTTATGTTTAGGGTTGAATTCTGACTTCTGTGGACATCTCATGTAGAACCTCGATCATTTTCCACCAAACATGACCACCTGGCTTTCATCAGTCCTAAGTATGCTTCTCCATTCCTGTTTAGACCAATTTTTGTTTTCCTTTGCGAACGTCACCCGTTTGGCAATGTGTTTTATATTCAAATATGATACTTTTTTGGACGGCGGGCATTCAATTAGTGATGTTTTAAATATGTCCGTACTGTTTGGTCCATTGCTGATAAGTTTAGGTCCTTTTTCAGTTGAGTAGCCGACTTAAAAGGATCCTTTTTACTCTCGCGAATGTGTCCAATGACATGATGTTGGATCAGGGCTCGACGTCCGATCGAAAACTTGTGGGCGGATGACAAAAAAATAGTTTCTGAATCTAAGTCAACTAATATAAAGATGATTTGGGTAGTCGTTCTTGAGTCCTGGGCTCAAATTCTCCTTAAACGATGCCAGGACATGGTTGATTCCATGGCTAGGCGTTGTGCAGCCATAATTTCCAATTAGGGCAACACAACTAAATACTAAACTTAAGGAATATTATTATTTTCACTTATTATTAACTAAAAAATAAAGTTTGTAACTTATTTTTATTTTTAAAAATAATTTTTAGTGCAAAATGACAAAGTGGTGCTATTATTTTTTCGTCGATTTTTCGACTTTTTTCAGCATATTTTGAATTACATAAAAACTTTGAATATTTTTATGAAAATTCTTTTTTGTAGTAATAGTTAATAGTTTTCTGCTTCAATAAAAGTAATCTGCAGACCAATCCGTTGATAAATGTAGCCAGGACAACTATTTAAACTTTGAAATTCAAAGTGGTGCTATTTTTTTTTTTCGCAGCTGTATATCTATAGTTTAAAATAAGCACACGCTTAACGCATCTGTTGCTGTTGGAAGTGTTTCGAAGTACCTTTGTGTGTGTGTGTGTGTGTGTGTGGGCGTGAGTGTGTGGGTGCATTTGTGCAGGGGCAGGGCACAGGGGACAATAGTAGAACATGCGCATTCACCGAGTCAATATTATCGCTCTGGGTATGGCAAATACGCATAATCTTGAACGCTAATAAATCGGCGGCGCTGGCTTTGGCAGCACCGCAGCTGTTGCTGCCACGGCAACGGGGGCGTTCGTCACACTGCTGGGCGGGGCTGCCACAACACTCGATGCTGTCGACGATGGGCTGGACGACGAAGCATTGCCACAGCTATTGTTATTAATGTTGTTGTTGTTATTGTGCCGCTGGTTTCGCAGTTGCTGCTGATATTGCAGTTGTTGTTGCTGCTGTTGCTGTTGATGTTGATGCTGCTGCTGCTGGAGCTGCAATCGCTGATGCTGGTGCTGCAGATTGTGCATAAAGTAGGCGTTCAAATTAAGGTGCTGTTGCTGCTGTTCGTTGTTGCTGGCAGTGCACGCACATGTTGCATCTGGGGCAGCACCGGCTGCAGTTGTTGCTGTTGCTGCTGCTGTTGTTGTTGTTGCTGCTGCGCTGCTGGTGATGATGCTGCAGATTCAATTGGCCCAGAGACTGCACGTTGCAATTTACGCCGTTCGAAACCAACTGCACCTGCAAGCAACGTTAACCCTGCGTTTCACCACCTCCTGCAGAAAGCATTGCACGCATGCCAACCTGGCACTGACCTGCAAGCTTCACTCCAACCGCAAACACCTTCAGAACAACTACCCTGTCCATCAGAGATAAAATACTACCAACAACTGAAACAACTTTGCACTGCGCTCTAGCCTGACAGCAAAACAACTGCAGTAAACTGCATGCGTTTGTGCAAAAACTCAACTACAAGAACACAACAACTGCATGATATGCCGGTTGGCATGCCAACTGTCCAGTTAATAACTACTGCATGTTGGCTACTGCATACTTCCCGTTGTTACCCTGTTGCCACGTCGTCCGCTGTAGAGCACGCATCTAAATGTTTACGGCTGTTGCCGGTAGGTGAGCCGGGCTCACGTTTTGCACTAGCCTGCACAACTGCTAAATGCTACTGCATTCCTCAGCCCTGTCTGCGCTCAGTGCAGTCTGCAACTCGAATTCTTGTCATTTATCTGCTCATTTGAGGTGCAATTTCGTTCGACTACCCTAACGTGATGTCATAGAACACCTAGGTAGTCGGGATTCATGTTTATTACATATTCTCGACTTAGCTCGCTTGTTCTGTGGCTTTGATTTTGCTCCGCTGCACATTTGTCAACACCTTCTACGTACGCGTGCCTCCGTCAGCTTAATCCATACTCGCCCTTGTGTCGCTTCGTGCTCGCGCACTACTCGCTTGACTCTCTTGGCTTCCTTTTCTCTCATGGTATAAGTGAACTCTCTCGTGCTATAATCATCTCATCTATTAAGACTGTCGTTCAAATTCATGCAAATATCTCACTATGTCTGTTAAGATTACACATCCACAACAGACATACGAGGTGTGACCGAATCTCTCGTTGCGCATTAAACATAAAAAAAGGATTATTTCAATCTTCAAATGCACATAATATTAACCCTGCAAACTCTAATTCGAAATACTAACCCTTTACTCTTTGAACACCGCATAGCACGCGATGGAATCTTTTGTGGGCTTTTTGTGTGTGACATTTTTGCATATGATATCAAACCCCTTGGTCTATTAGTCTTAAGGATGCCGAAACAATCTTATACACTGCATAGGTCTCAAATGGTAATAACCAGGTAGCCTTTGTCTACAAGTACCAACGTCTTAATCTAACGCTGCATAAATTACGTTTTATTTGGTTCGACAAATATAATAAAATGCTGAAGCGCTGGCAGTGGCACGAAAACTCGTCTGTAATCTGCTGGATCGTTCTTATTTTCTAACTTTTATACACACGTTTTATCATATCAGCCTTCATAATTATAATCGTCCATACTGTTATGAGTTCCCTATGCCAGCAATCACTGTACTTGACTTGTTTTCAAAATTGACGATTTCAAACATAACTGGTATTACTTGTCCGACTTGACAACAAACAACGCGGTTCTTGCTCTTTCAAAAAAAAAAAGCTCAAATAAACGAGACAAATTATATGTAAAGTGTATTTAACAACTCGCTTTTGGAACCTACCAATGTAGCCTCTGCTGTTAATCGGTCGAAGTTTTAAGAAAGTGTGATATCGATAGTATACTCATCCGTTTCCGTCTGTTCACAAAATGCTAAACTAGTCAGAAACAAGGACACAATATAATCCTATTCAGATAGCTAATTTCGATTCTTTCGTGTCCACAGTAATTTTGTGTGTACAGCGTGTGTCTTGTACTTCGTCATAATGACATTTTTACCACTCGTTGGAATATTAAGTCCGATCCGTAGTCGTAAACACTTGCTTTTTTCAACATGTGTCATTAGACCTCCAAACGAGGGCCCGAGCGAGACGAGAAAAACATATAACTCTTGAATCAATTTCACCGGCAGAAGTTAAAAATACTGGGCCAGGAACATCCAACAACTGGCAATTGTCAGAGTAAGCACAGCATCGTTGCTTACCTAAGTCGGCGCTCAAGATCTGTAAGAGAGGCCGCCGAGAAGGTTGTCCAGAGGCCAGAACACAGTCAATAGGTGCAACTAGGGAAGCAAGAAACCAAATAGGCAGGGCCAGTACGGCAAACGTACTAGGGCAATAGCCGGGAAAAAAGGAGAAAACCGAAGGCGTATGACTTGCAGTAATAGTATCAACATAGCAACATAACACCTAAAACAACAACGGTCAGACAACTCCAACTGCAACACATGCAAGGTTCCACACACTGCAGGCAAGAAACAACTACTGCATACTTTTAATCAGACTTAACGTGCATTCACTTCTAAACAACTACTGCAGCAGAGCACGGATTAATGGTTTTCTGTTGTTTTGCTGTCGCTGTTTCGTTTGTTTTGCTTCTGGGCAGTTGCACTGGGCACCATTTTTGTCAGCATCTGGGGCTGGGTCAGCATCGGCTTCATTTGTTTCTCCGGTTTCTGCTTTAGCTGCTGGCTGGTTTGTCATTTATTAGTCTTTGGGTTGGCAGCTGCCGCGTGCTGTCGGAGCTGCTGCCGTAGCTTCAGGGCTGCCGGTGATCCTGGCTGTAGTCGCGGTGATCCCTGTCGATCGCGTAGGCCTTGTCGCGCAGCTTCTCGATCGTCTTCTTGAACTCGACAAATGCCTGTGGCGACTGCTGCTGTAGGGCGCTGGCAAGCGGCACCAGGGGATTGTTCTGCTGCTGTTGCTGCTGGGGCAGGGGCAAGTGCTGGTGGTAGGCGAGTGGGTCGAGCAGGGCGTCCAGCAGATTCATATTGGACATGATGAGCGTATGGATGCGCTGCAGATCTAGGGGCGGATCGAGAGCGGTCACCAAATCCATTTGGAAGTAGTCCATCTCCTTGGCGGAAACGTTCTTGCAGCCCGGCGCATTCTCATCGGAGCGACCACAGCAGCTGTAGTAGCCGCTGATAAATGCCGAGGGATGAAAGTATTGCATCCGGATGGAGTTCATTAGGCAGATCTTATGCAGTAGGTCGAACCATTCACGCTCCTCCACACAGTTCGTCGTTTGTACAATAAGCGGGCGGTCTTTGTGCACGATCTGCGGAATGGAATGAAATAGAGAATGTGAACAAGTTTTTCAAATTATTATTTGCGTTCTTTTCACTTTCAGCATACATAAATGTACCGCAGTGAAACCGTCGCAATTGTCGTTTCACACGGCCAAAAGTCCCACGCATGCCTCCTCCAACGTAACCGAATTCTTTGCTTTCAAGCGCGTCCGCGTCCGCATTCGCGCCCTCGCCCTCGACTTCGTTCGACTTCTTTAAGAGTTTGGAAATTTCCCTTTTTGTCGCCGCAAAACACAAATGAAAAGGCGTAGCAGAAGACTAACAATGGCTCAGTTGGAGTTGGAAACTAGAGTTGCCGTAGCCGGCAAGAGAAGTGTGTGGAAATGCTGCCAACTCATTTTCATAATAATGTTAATTATTTTTAATTGCGCGCTTGCCATTTGCATAGACGCAACGCGTCTAGATGGCAATTCAAATGACAAGTGAAAGTTTCTGCGTAGCTCACTTTTACTGTTGCCCTTTGCAATTACAATTAATTTCTGCGCTTCATATTAATCAAATTATAAAAATATATATATATATAGATTATAATCAGATATGGTCAAAGAGGTGCGGAAAATGCCTAAAGCATATCTATAATATCTAATAGTAAAACAAATATAACACATTTTATTGAATTTTTAATAATGCTTGCATACATACACATATATTCAATTCTCATTACTTTTAAAAATTAAGTAAAAGCAATTTTTTTTTTCAATAGGGATATATTTTGGGGTACTTGAAAATCATTATAGTACAATTTATTTGAAAAACAATTGTTTTCGCATTTACTATACGTAGTCTATAAACATAAAGTGCACCAAGTTTTTCAGTCAGTGTCTACATTTTTTTTTTATTTCTACCATTTGGACTGCATACATACATACATATGTAAGACATATGGCAACTTTACTGCACACACACACACACTGCAATGATACTGGCGCTGAGCATGTGTGGGCTGCCTGCACCTAATTTATTTATAAAAATTCATTTGTAGAATTGTGCATTTCCGGTATTATTGTCTTAAATGCAATTGGGTATATTAGCTGTGAATGAACTATGTACACACGGCAAGAATATGCTTGAAATGCCTAAAAAGTATCAAAGGCTCAGCATAATCACAGTGCATGTATGTATGTATAATGTATGCCTATATGTGTACGTATGTGTGTGTCCATTTCCCACCTCACTCTGCCTATGACTGCAACGAGACGTGTCCCATTCAAATTCAAATTCAAATTAGCCGATATCTATCGATAAAATGTAATCTGCAATTGCAACTCACCTTGAAGCAGTTTTGCATTTTAAAGCTCTTGTCTTTCAATTGCTCCACGCTTCCGATTTCCTCAAGCGGTATATCACAGATGGGTCGTTTGCCCTTCGACTTGGCATAGCTCAGCGAGTGCGTTGTCAGGCGAAAGTAACGTTGCTTAAATTGGCTTCCAAAGCGTTTGCGGCTCGTCGGATATTTGGTCATCATGCTGCGCGACCAGATTTATGTAGAAAGAAACAGACAGCGAGACGACACACATATATATATATAAATATATATAGAGCAAGGAGAGAAAGAAAGAGAGAACGAAAACAAATGAGCAAATGTTATGCATTTAATGTTTAGTTTTTTTGTTTTGTTTGCAATATAAATGTAACAAACAACAAAACTGTAGTTTTAATAGTTCCAAAAATTAAAAGCAAAATTTCTCTTACCCCTCGCTATACGTTAGTATTTTTTATTTTTGTATGTGCAAATGATTTAGATGTATGTGCGTGTGTGTGTGTTTGTTTTTGTTGTGGATGTGTAGTGATGGGAATTTGTTGGGCGTGATGTGATGATATGGGTTGATTGTTTTTTTTTTTTAATTTATTTTTTTTTTATATAAAGCAGCACGCGCGTAAAAGAAGAGAAAGACAAAGAAAGTTTTGGTATTAGAATAAAATAAAGCATAATCAACCAAATGTGGTGTGTATACAGAATTTTGTACTGAGAGAAATGGCAAGGATGGAAAACTATCGATAGCAATATATTTCGGTCGATTGGAAAACTATCAATTGTTTTCCAGTATGCATACATAATTTAATTGATCAATTTCAAATAAAACTTACCCCTCCTTTAGTAATACTGGTTCTAGTGGCATTGCTTGCAACTGTTTGCTGGGCGTGTCACAGGCGTTTGGCGTAGAGATGACCTCGAGAAAGTGCTTGACTGCATCCACATGCTTCTCAGTGCAGAACTTCTTGTACAGCTCTCCGGTGTACTCCTCCTTGCAGGGTTGCTGCGACGATCGCGAACTGACCAAGTTACCAAGTGATTGTATCGTTTTTGAGATAAGCGTCAGTGTGCGATTTGTTTGGGCATCCTGCAGCAAGAAAAATAACGAAATGAGATCATGAATGCCTAATTTGTAAAATTCTGTACTTACCAGTCGCTCCGAGGTCAGGTCAAACAGCTTGGGACCCAGTATGGCGGGAGCAAAGAACCGCAGAAATATGAAGCCAGAGACCACCGAGTAGCGTACCTCGCGATTGCGTGGAAAATGTTTGCCTGCGCATTCGCGCAGATCATGAAAGATCTGGCAGAGGACCTTGGGACAACGCTCCGCACTTTTAGTGATAGCCTCGAAAACTCGCTCCACATAATCCTTGAGATTGTGTAGGTTGGTGTCAACAGCCGACCGATCCTTCACCTTGCTCGGATCGATTTCGCATGGCTTCTTCTCGGCCACAATTTGCGACAGCACCGGACGTAGCGTCTGGTGCAGATAGTGGAGACCCGATAGCCGCATGGCCTCATCCATCATCTTGGAGACGAGCGTGTTGCCACGGAAGATGGTCGTGGGATCGGTCAGATTCGAGATTTCATGATCAGCCAAGGCCTTGATAATGGGCGCGATGCGCTCCGTGTGCGTGAAGAGGCGTACCAGGGGCTGAGCCACCTCCGTTTTGCCCGACACCAGCTCGCCGAGAATGTACACCGCAGACAGGGTGATTGGCCGTTGATCGACCGACTCTAGCAATAGGTTAAGCAAGTCGTCGTAGGTGGCAAGCGGAAACACATGATCTGCTGTGTAGTTTAGGTTCAGTCGCAACGATCCAATGGTTGAGTCCACGCTGAGCCGCGTGCCAGGGGGCGTGGCGCAGGAACGGGGCGTGGCGCTCAGGGAACGGCAACTGTTGGTAGTGGTCCGGGGTTGCAGATAGTACCAGGCAGAGGGCTGCACCGCCTGCTGCTGCTGATTATTCAGCATCGGGAGACGCACCTCGCCGAGGAACACCTTATCGGCCATGGCTCCATGGGCGTCATGCCACAGCGTGACTGCAATCTCACAGAGATCAGCACCGCCCAGTGGATAAATCGCGTATGCCTTATTCGCTGAGGACTCCAGCGACGCAGCAGACTTGTTGCTATTTGTAGTGCCCGTGCTGCCCGCCTCGGAGTCAATGGAGAGATCGAAGTACATGACCTCATCGAACTCGGGATCGACGGTCTTCTTGCGTTGCTTTGTACGTTTCGTGATCACCTGCTTGTTGCTGTAGTAGGCCGTGCAGATAACAAACGGATCACAGGTGCCTTGCTTCTTGGCCAGGTCTATGCACGCGGGCACACGTATCGCCACGCGCACATTGTTGGCATGAGCGTTCTTCCAGTTTGCCAGCTGATCTGTTGAGGATGTGGCCAGATGCAGTTGCTGCTGCGCCTGTTGGTGATGGTGGTGGGCCACATGTCCAAAGAGACCTGCAGCCCGAGTCTTGAGTGTCATGCCCGCAGAGTTGGCGCCACTCGCAGCTGTCGCTGCTGCGGCTCGTTGAATGTTGCTCAGTTCGTTGTTCTCTTTGTAGTCATTCAGATGGGCGCGTTGATGATGTGAATGATGCTGTAGCTGGACCAATTCGATGCTTTCTGTGAGCATCTGGGGCACCTCCTCGAAGGCCACCTGAATGTGCACCATGCCTTGCACCTCCGAGTCAGAGTCGACTGGACGCAGCGAGAACCAGTGATCTTTATGATTGTACTTGTGCAGCTCCTCTCGTTTGATGGCTATCTTGCCAATGGGCTTGTCCTGCTTCATGTCCCGGTCCCACACATAGACCGACAGATAGCGAAAGCGACGCGGTATTTTGAACTGATACTCCTCGCCAAAAAACGGCGACAGGGTACGCTCGCTGATGGGCGTTCGACATATTTCCTCCTGGTCCAAGGCAATGGTGCAATACACATCTCGAGTGCCCTGAGTGCTGCAACTGGTGTTTGCTGCATTCCGACTACTGAGGTTTTTTGCTTCACCTGCAAGTAAAAGAATAAATATATAATATATACATATATGTATGTTAAGTTTAAGTTTAATGAAAACTCTATCTCAAAATTCAATTAAAAACACTTGTTCCGCTAACTGAGCCTGTTTGATTGGGCTTCCAGCCCTCCATCATAATAGTGAATCAGCTTCCTGTCTAACTATCGCAATAAATTTGCTATGGCTTAAATCATATCTAACATCGATAAGATTACGATTGACATCTTCAAAACAATAGCGAAATCTGTTTGCGACACCAATTGTTGCTTAATTATGCTTCCAGTCCTATCGTAAGCTGAATCAGTTTTGCCTTCAAACCATATCTAACATCGATAAGATTGCGATTGACATCTTCAAAAAATAATAGCAAAATCTCATTGCGAGTGGTTGCTTAATTATGCGTACGCTTAACAAATCATTTCGGTTAAAATACAACATTTTTTAGCACATTGTTTTGTCGGCGCACTTTGATGCCGCCAAAGGGCAGGCCGACACCAACGTGACTTCCTGTGCGCCGATAAATTGCATTATCGATGCGCAGCCCCACCTGGGCGAAAAACGAGCAGCAGCAGCAACAGCAAAAACAATGCCAGATGCTTGAGTAGACGGCATGTCCATGTTTCGGAGTGTTAAAAGTTAATAATAAGCATTCACTGTTGCTGCTATTGCCTTGATAAGCCAAGTTAATCAGGCAATGACCAGCGGGAAGGCATTGGCAAAGTATACTCAATGAAAATTCAAAACTTTGCAACCGATTGCACTATACTCTGTTTACAGTGTCAAAATAATAAAAATAAATCAAAATTCTTTGTTTTTTGAATTGTTAAATAAAATTTTTGACTTTCAATTTATCTCTTATAATAAATTAAATTTTTGACCGTTTTATTAAACAAATTTTAAGTAACAATTAACAGTCTGATGCAAAAAATTAGTATACCCTTTCATGACATTGTGCAGAGCATTCAAATTAGCAGCGGCTGTCGAGCGGAAATATAATGCGTACGATGAATATTTATGCATATGTGTGCGTGCTAGGCAGCATGTAGGCATGCAAAGGCTAAGCCAAAGGCAAGGCAAAGGCAAATGCGCAAAAATACTATATCGTACGACTCTTCTTCTTGATTTTCTATGAAACGCGAGTGGAGAAGGTGCCTCTATTTACACAGCTGGATGAGCTGTCTCTTTTGGCGGAGAGACCAATTGGGTTACATATAAATTTGCCCACACTGAGTGCCTGTGTATTAGTGACAAAGTAACGTTGCTTTTACGCTCGCTCGCGCTCTATATTTGTAGACGTAAGAAAATGAAAAAACACCAACAAATACGATTGATAACAAAAGACGATGAAGCCGACGGTTGTCGTTATTACTTTTATTTTGCTTTTATTTTTATTTTGTTGTTTGTTTTTCGTCTTGGCATTCCAAGTTTCGTTTTATGAATGGACGAGTCAACGCAAATGCTACAAGAAAAACAACACAAAGTCACATTTTATATGCAAAAATACAAACGAAAGCGGCAGCAACAACGAAATGAAATGAAATAAAATAAAAATCAAATGACAAAGAAAAAAAATACTTTTACTCTCGCTCCTCCTCTAGCTCGGCTGCTATTCACACCGCTTGCCAACACTTTTGCTCTCGCTCTCTCTCTCTCTCTCTCTCTTTGACTTGCTCTTCTAACCGCGACAGATAGTCAGTTCCATTCATTCATTCATGATTCATGAATTGGCATCGCGCGCTACTGCTACTGCTACTCCTGCTGTTGTTGTTGTTGTTGTTGCTGTTTTGTGTCGTTTTCACATTTTATTCGCCGCTGTTTTTGTTGGCGAGGGAATTCCACGCTCCTCGCAGCCAGCCAAATAAACTGCCGAATTTTGTACGCTTTTACACAATGTATACATACATATGTATGTATGTATATGCACGCTGTGACGCTTTATTTATACCAAATTCATTAATGCATGTTTTTCCTTCCTTCCTCTTGCTTTCGTTTATGTTTCAATATATTGCGTTACAATATAGACACATACATACACATATATGCATACGCACATATGTATAGTGAAATTCCAATTGAATGAACTGCCCCTTAGGCTAAATTTAAGCGTTATAATTGGGTTTTATAGCAAAATATTTAATCACAGGGAAAGTCTATGGGCGCAAGGTAGCGCGTTAAAAAGATAACAAATTTCTAGAGAATCCACACAAACACACATATGTATGTACATATGTATGCGTAATTCTTGAAACAGCGCACATCACTCGTTCGATTGAGCGTCCTTGAAAACGGTTTAAAGTTCATATTATTTTAGATGTGCAAAGTAATCTTTCCAGGCTTTTTTTATAAGCTACATCGGAAGTGAGTTCTTTTTTCTGATTATTCAGTTCCGAAGGGATACCATGTTTAATGGAACCGATCTTATGGCATATACATATAGTATTGTGAAATTAGTTATGATTGTCATGTTACTAAGAATCAAGCTACAAATTGGGAAATTTCCATTTTATTATACATAAGTCTAGAAACTGTCGAATTCATGGAAGCAGATATAGCAATAGGTCACAAAATTGAACTTGAACCACTCAGAGGGAATGAGACGCATCATCTCGAGTGTATTGAGATAATTAAAAATTAAATAACGCATTGATAACAAGGCTTACAAAGTGATTAGCTTAATGTACGATATTTTTTAATATGAATCCGCTTATATGATTAGAGCATTATTTTTTTGGCTTTTCCCCCAAAAATGGCTTGGCTTATTATGGATGGAGGCATCTAATAATAGCGCCCGTTTTACACGTGTACCATGTGGCAACATCTAAGGCCAGTCAAACATTACCCACACACACATAAACACACATCAAATGAGTGCACGACGCTCCCCCTGGATGATGAAGTGGAAGAAAACGTAAGCCAAAAACAACTTTGACATTTGCCCATGGAGTATGCCCCGTCAATGTCATTCAGGCGCACAGAAAATTACGCCACGATTCGTGCATCAAGAGAATCGGCTGTCCAAAGATAGATGGAAATATCTCTCTATCTCTCTCTCTATATATATATACGTATACTGTTTATATGTTGATGTGAAAAGGCGCGCCTCGTGTTTCGACAAACTCATTAAATGCTTTCAATTTCCAGGTCCCCAAAATGGCAAAAGGAAAATTAAATTTAAAGGCTTTGTAAGTAGATTTCATTTTGATGCCAACTCTCCTACGCTTTTCCTGCTCGCCTCGAGCTGTCTGTGTCTGCGTGTGTTTTCCATTTTCCGTTTTCTGTTTTTCCTTTTGCACAATATGCAAATTGATTCAGTGCAGCGTGAAACGCCCGCGAATTAATGAGGCGATTACTTCAAGAGCAGTGCATAAAAAGTAAAAAAAAAGAACGAGAGATACTTTGGACTGGGGTAAAAAGAAGTTGTGCGGTCTGTGGATATTCTAAGAACAAAGTAAAAACTGAAAATTGCTAAACTGATGATGAAATACTCTTTCTAGACTTGCAAAGTATTTTATATTCATACTTATATACAGATATCAGCGAAGCTATATAGATAACTATAAGTATACCCATTGTAGAACTCCTTTTCAGTTTCTTAAATATCCCAACTTAGGAAAGTATTTAATATTATACTATTATTATATAAATATTATTTCACCAATGTGAAGGGTGCTGTATAAAAGGAGAGAAAAAGGCGGCGAAATTTGTATGCAAAAGAAACGGAAATAGAGATAAATTCTCTCGCGCTTTATATGTATATAGAGTGGATATATATTTTGTTCGCGCTGCCGAGTCAGCGGATGAGAGATTTACAGACAGACCAAACGACGATGATGTGATGATGATGATGATGATGACGTCTGGGTCTCTGGCCGTTTGTCTAAACGTCAGCTTCCTGTCGAGCAAAGATTACTTGCACTTTATGCAGATTTGAGCTAAAGGTGTACGCCCTCCCTTCAACAGATGTGTGAATGTATGTGAGTGTGTGTCTATGATATATGTAGGGCTTAGTGACTCTTGTTGCATTCATAATATCGTTGCACATTTTAGCTGCCCATTCATTTCCCTAGGCCCTGTGAACAACTTCCTTTTTCCGTTTACCACTTCCTTTTGGCCACTGCTGAAGAAGGGTTACACTCCAATCTAATTGGAGGCAAAGGAAGTACCTGGTTAGTTAGCGTGCAATCCAGTTTACTTCGACAACGAGCCAAATATGCAATTCCATTTTCATTTTCCAGTTCTTGAAGAAATGAGCACATTTTAATCATTTACAGAAGAGTTCCCCCCTCTACTTTTGTCCGGCATGCCTGTGTCTGTGTCGTCTCCTTCTCTTTCTCCTCTCTCACTCTCTCCGTCTGCCTGTCTCACAACTGTTGCGTCTATCGTTGTCTGTTGTGCTGCTGTACGTGCCGATCGATTTCCGGTCTGATTACGTTTCTCATCCACACGATCATCTTCTTCTTTCGCCTTTGCCTCCTGCTTCTTGTCTGTTGTTTGGCTTCTGCTCGCGTGTTTACAGCTTTTCATTAGCGTCATCGTTCATCAGATCGATCAATCGTTGATCGCCGCTTTGATATTTCTTTTATGAAGCACTTGATGTCGCTAGGCTCGATATATGCGGTAAACGAGCCCTATCTAGCCTATCTCTATTACTCTTTTAATGGGTTAACTGGCTGTAAGGAAAAAGCCATTACCCATCGTCGTTTGATTTGATTTGATTTGAGTGTAACTTAATTTAGCATTTTCCCATTTTGAATTTGAAATATTTCATTTTTAGCAGACAACGCTGAGCTTTATAATAATAATATTGATATAACTCTCCTTCACCTTCAATCTATGTGGATATTACATTTTCGTGGTTATTCAATTGCACAAATTAAATCACAGCAAATTCAATATTCTCTATTTATACAAATCATTTCTTCCATATTCTCTCTCATTTCTGACAGAGTTCCGTTGATTTCTGTTGCTTGTTTCATGTTTTGGTTATCAATTTCATGTCTGGACTATTGACAGCATCTTAATATAATCAATATGGCAATGAGTAACCACATTTCTGCCTTGTCATTGCCAGTTGAATCTTGTGGCTTTGCGGTTGGTTCGGATGCGAGTATTTCGCTTGTGTTTCATTTATTATACAGCAACAGCAACAGCAACAACTACAGCTATGGCTATGGCTATGGCTAGGTGTACGTCTTTCTGTTTTTCCTTTGAGTTTTCATCAGTGCAACTTCAACTAATTATAAATGTATTATTATGACAGGTCTCATGTGGCATGCCAAGCAGCCCGCGATGCTCATTTTTGGCGCCATTAACCTTCAATTAACCATGCCAGGCAATCAGTCAAGTCACTGACTTTGTCACCAACTGTCGACGACAACAACCACAACGACAACGACAACGACACACGACTCGCATCTAAAGCAGCGCCTCGACAACATAATGCACGTCGAGGCCTCTGGATGTGACCAAAAATAGACGCCTATTAACTTTGCCAAACCTCTGAATAAACAACAGCAACGGCAAAAACAATGACAAACTTTGCTGTGTCGCCAAGTTTATCTAATAGAAACAATAACAAATAAACTTCTGCTAAAACGCCCACAACACAGCACGACACGAGCTCAAGCCAACAATTGTTCCCATGCTGTGTGGGTTTACTGTAAATAAATAAATAATATACTATAGTAGACCATACGAGAGTTACTTTGCTTGACCAGGGATAACTAGTAGCACATGAGATATATCTATATATATCTATATCTACTTGGTCTAGAATAGGTAAAAGCCTAAGTTTAGCCTAGCCTCTGATTTCGTTCCAAGTCAGAGAATACTGGATATTAAAAACGGTGAATTTTCTATAAGGGGGTTTCCCCCCTAAAAAAAGTAGAGCCAATCGTAAAGCTATAAAAACCCGTGTAACTGAAGACGTAATAAATCCATGACACTTCCGACCCGGGCTACCTTTATGGTTCTTCACGTTCTTCACGCCAGACACTCACTATCTTGAAACGACACTTGAAACAAGCGAAGCGCGCATAAATAATAGCATTAAATTTATATTTATGTGTGTTATGGTTAGCGAACGTAATAAAGGCAAACTTGAAGTTTTAATTACAAATTACACGAGTTAATTTTTATATATTAATGTCGGTCGGCAATATAAAAAAATAAAAAGTGCCAGCCCAGCGTGAAGTTCAAAGCCTTGGTGCTTAGGGTGCAGAGCGGAGCCCAAAGACAATCAACCCAGGGCTGACCCCAAGCAAAGTCAAAGCACATCAAAGTGACGCGAGGCGAGGTCAAGCGTTAAGTCATAAAAGACGACAGGCGGAAGGAGAGGGAATGACTCAGATAAAGACAGAGAGAGAGAGAGAGAGCGGGTTACACTCGCGGTGAATGCATTACTATTATTATTATTATAATTATTATTACTATTGTTGGACAAGAAAGTAAAAGACACATAATCACTCGAGCTGTCGACAGTTGCAACCTCATCTCATGATGAGCTGTTGCTGCTGCGTGCTCAAGTCGATGACGTTCTCAGCTGTTGCAGCAGCTAATCGACTCAGCAACAAGTTAAACAACATTGCCACAAAAGTGCATTGCTTGGCGACCTGAATAAAAAGTATTTTAGTAACGCACTAATTACATGCAATTGTTGTTCTTTGGAAGTACAAGTACAACAGCAACTGCAACAGCAATGGCAACAAGGACAACAGCAACAGCAATTTTGATAGTTTTCCTAACAACAATTCTAAAGCAATGCAGCTGGTCACACTTGACACTTCCCTAACAAAGAGAATTGCAATTATTTAATGCTGATTCGGGCTAAGATTGTTAGCTAGATATTTAAAAAACGTTAACAAATTAAATATTTTAAATAGAAATAAATTTTAACCCCCTAAGGTCACCCTAAATTCGATAAATTATCTAATTGTATATGAGGATCGATTGCTGATTGAATTTGTATTACATTTGATATAGTTCAGAACAAGTTCAATTGCATGAGGAAATACACATATTCAATAGTTATCGATAGTAAGAAATGAACAGAAACTAAAGTTCTTCGTGTTAGTGAATCTAACAAGTTCTCTTAATCCCAAAAAACATTTTTAAAATCCTTGAATCTTTGCCATCTGGAGTATTTTTAGTGTAATTCATTTTATTCAGATCAAAAGCAAAAGATAACTGCCTCGAATTGTGCTTAGATATGAGCATAGCACATGACTTAAGCATTTAAGAGTTTTTCAAATGAAAAAATGCCAATTTAATTGTGCTTTGGCCAAGTAACAAGCGTACACAGCTTATAAAGACAAAAATATGTATTAGAAAAATGATTTAAGAAAGAAAAAAATAAATAAAGCAACCGACAAAGACAAAAGGAACAAGACAAACGACAAGGCAGACTAATTGTCAACAAAGCAGCGAAGATCAACAGAGATCAGAAAAAAAAACAGAGACTATAGAATATGTAGTCCCAGGCAGTCGGACAATTCTCTCCTCAGTGATTCAAGTGGTTGTGTTGGCAACCAGTTTGGGATTTGCTGCGCGGACCCCAACTATAACAACCAACCGGCTTTTAATTAATTGCCTTTTTAGGCAAAACTATTTCTTGTTGTACACTCACACAGACACGCACACACGCACATATGCATACGTGCTTACAACAAAAATAAAACAAACTGTCAGCTACTTGTTAAAGTTTTCAAGTTCAACAGAATCCACAGTGCGTGTGTGGCCCATGTTAACCCAGCACATAACACAGCCCTGCCCACCGCCTCCGCCTCCGTCTACACAAACACCACCACCGCCACCACCACTTCCACGCGTTCCACTAGTCACCAACACCAACTGAGTTGTCAGCTGGGCGTCGCGTCATGTATGTAAATTGTCATCAGTATTTCAGCATAAATTGCATAGCTAAGCTTGTCTTATGTCTTGTCTCTAGCATCCCCGTTAAATGAGTCAGTTATGAGTCACTGGCACTGGCAGCTGACTGGCGCGAGCCCTCTATAGACAAAAAGTTGCAACATTGCAATTGGGGCGTCTCAATTAGTGTTGCCAAAATCTGGCCGATGACCAACTGTGGAGAGGGAAAATCAGACTTTTGTTCGCCTTTAATTTTGCCAACATTGATATAAAAATTGAGGAAAAAATAGAGGGCGCGTATAAAGTAATAGTGTCGTATATATATCTATATAGTTTAATGACACGAAATAGCTTCTTTTTTTATGAAAAAAAAGTTGGCAACACTGAGCTTAATGCTCGATAGATGGGGGGAGACGAGGAAAGGGCGTCGCATTTGCGATCGCATGAAAAACGAAATTTAGGTTATGCGCTAAACATTTTAATTAAGTGGAAAAAGTATTACGCCAATTTCGGTCAGTGCTGGCGCTGGCTGGTGTAGAAATCGCAACAGCCAACAAAATGGAAAGCTCCAACAACAAACAAAAGCGAAACTTTGTGTAATTGAAACTGAGCACGAAGTGGAAGTATTATTAAGCATGCAAAGCATAATGAAGTGGAAATATGAAACTTGAGAGAAGAAAAATATGCAAAGACAGAGCCAGACAAGCGGGCACACGAAGAACGGATGGACGGTGGTTGGAATGGAATGGAACGAAGGGAACATTCAACTTGCAATAGGTATATAATGTTGCTTATATTTTAAGAAGAAATATTCTGTCACAATGTGACCTTAATTTACTCAATGCTGTTGAACTGTCTATATGAGATGATATGATCAGATTTGCACCTCGAGTACATAGCAAATGGGAGTTTTAATTCTAGTTTAATTGATAATCAAACCTATAGCTGAGACATATAGTGCACATAAATATTTTAAATACTTTTGAGTTGACAATTAATATAATATTGGTTTAATGACACAAACATGTCATATACATATTTCTTTAAATGTCAATATTCAATTTAAAATATTCTCTAAGATAAATCCCTTATTTATTTTATATTTGTCGCTATATTTCTTTCAGTGCCTCATCAACAACGTCAACCAACTTTACTAAAAGTATAATATAATAAAGTAAACAGCGCCAAAGCTGCTGAGGTAGCATAATGTCGAAAGCAGAAAGGAGAAAAAGACAGCTGAGCTTGTGGTGCAAGCAGTAGCAGCAGCAGCAGCAGCAGAAAGGAAACGGCTTGCAAAACGGACAAAAAGAGACAGCAAAAAGTTCAGGGCGACAATGACACAAGCACAAGCACATGCGAAAACAATTGAAGCGTGAAAAAATAAAGAACAGCAACAAAAACTCTTGGAAAGGGGAGCAAAGCAAACGCAAAAGCAAAAGTTTTATGGCAAAAGAACTCGAGCCGAAACCGTGCACACACACGCAAGAAAGGAAATTCATGTGATGGGAAACGGAAATCAAAAGCTGCTACAATGTTTGCTGTTGTTGTTGTTGTTTTTGTTGCTGCAGCAGCTTTGCATATAATTTATGAGCCCAAGGGCATGGGCCAGGGCGATTGGGATGCAGAAGGGGCAGCAGAGCAGCGTAGCTAAAGCCTCTTATGGACGGAACGCAAAGATTGAATTTGTTTGGGCGGAAAATAAAAATGTAAAACAGCGAGCAAGGCACTGGGTTGAGCGCGCCACAAGTAATATGAAAAAGAGGTAAAAATAAAAAGAAAATAAATAAATGTATATCAAGATATGTTTAGTTGCAGAGCGTTGGGGACCCGTGCAGGTGTGAAATGCGATCGGACTGCGACGAACACAGGCAGGCGGCAGGCAAATGAGGCCAGCACACAAACACACACACACACACTCATATAAATAGAAGTAACCCTTTTTATGTAGCTGTTGTTGTTGTTGTTTGTGTCCCACGTTTTGGCTGTGGTTTTATTTTTGAATTTTTTTTGCTTTCATAATTCTCTATTCACACGACGAAGGCACCAAAAGAGCGACAAAAAAGGTGATACAGGAAATGTAAAACCAGTCAAGTACACAGAATAACCGCAACAATAGCACAAGAATCTGTCGCCTTTAGTCGCAAATGCTGAAGCGGTTACAGTTATGACCAGACAGGAAGATAAATATGTGTAAGAAGAGCAAGAGAGAGAGAGAGAGAGAGAGAGAAAGAGAGAGAGAGGCAGCCAGTCAGGTATAGTGATGCGACTCTTGCCCATTCATGAGCATGTGATGATGACCTTTTCTGATATTGGCGCACACACATTAATCGATATGAAGCATAAACTTTTGTTTTGTTATCGGGGCTTGGATGTGCAATCAAATGGCAAAATCGAGGTTATCAGCAGAGTACATCGCAATCCAGCTGCTCTTGATAATCATTCATAAAACATCACTTGCGTTTGTGTTGGTAATATGACATGTATGTTTGTGTATGTGCGTGCGTATGTTTGTTTGGTAGGCGGCAGCACCAGAGAAAAGTACACCGAATTCGAATTCCATTCATGAAAAAACCCACACATCGCTCAATGCGCACATGTATGTGTGTGTATGCGTGTGAGTTTTTGTGAGTGTGTTGGCACATGCGCTGTAGCTGAAGCGTCGTCACTCACACACATACATAAACACACAAGCGAAATTCATTCACAAAAAGGGGCAACTGCACGCGGCAGCGGGGGCGATGCCGTAACATTCAGCCAGTCAACGCAATGGCAACGGCAACGGCAACTGTGTCGGCTGGTCGACAAAACAGCCAGCGGAACTAGCTTCGTGTTGGCTTTGCCAGCAACAGTAACAACAACAATGTAAGTGTTCGTTTGTTGCTTGCTGCATCGAAAACACACACGCGAGTGTTGCCAGAGCGAGATGGCTAGATACGGCTGTACCATGCGCGAAAACAGCACCGCACGCTGCTGCCTCACACTCGCACACAATAATGCATTTTCAGCCAACTAAAAAAAAAATAGCATTCGTTACTGTATTTTGTTAATGGTAAGAACTAATTACATTTCATTGATATTTTGAATCTCTAATCTATTATTCTGTTTGCTTCACGTTTTTCTTTTACAAAGCTGCTATTAAATACGCTGTTTCACGTTTACTTGGGCGCCTCATAAAGACGCGCTCGCATTCCAATACACTTTTCACATCGACAAACTAGCGTACGCGCGAATATTGTAGTTAGTTTATGCACACATTGCCTTCGTTTAGTAGTTGTTTTGAAGTTTTCATTGATTTGCACAGATTTACATACCAATTTTCACTTTTAATTGCTCTTCAATTCGGACTTCGCGTGTTTCAGCCATGTTGGATCCATAACTACTGCTGCTGTTGTTGTTCGCGTTGGTGTTTCTGTTGCTTGCCTCGACAACAGCAACGGCGTCAATAGCGTCGTCCTGCTCTTCGCACATATATCGCTTCTTTTTCAACAGCATAATGTTAGTGCTGGTTCACAGTGTTGCATTTAGATCAGAATTGTAAATGAAATAACTCGATTTCGTTCTACCGCAACCGAAACAGACGACGACGTATGCGTTTTGTTCGAGATTTTTTTGTTGTTGATTTTTGTATTTAAATGCTTTTAACATCACTTTATTGTTGCTTCACGCACTTTGTGTGTATTAATACTTCCGTATATACACATTATTTCTGGGTTTCAATTCAATATTGTATAAAGCCGACGACGATTAATAGGTGTACAAAATGCAAAGCGCTAAATTACATTCCGATTTCGATTTGTGAAAGAGCGAATTAGTTAAATGTAATAAAATTACATGCGCACAATACAGCACAACCGTTCGCAACGAGAAATGAAACGATAATGAAGAGCGAACAGCAAACTAACAGACGAAGAAGAAGCTAGAAAGAAGACAGAGATAGCATGCTCTCAGAATAGTATGCTGTTAACTAACAAACTCTGTTAAGTGTTTAAGCCATGTTTCGAAATATACAAATGCAAATATTAAAGATTTATAGACAAAACTGAAAATAAGGAACTAACTATGACGACTGGTCATAGTTTTCTTATTTATTTATATATATTTATTTATATATAATCTACATTTTGTGGCTTTACAAAAAATACTGAGTCATATTATTATTAAAATACTATTTGTCAACACTGGATTTTATGTTAGTTATCGAACAGCTGAGCAATGGCGCAAAATGTTTGAATAAAATATTTTCTAGCAAAACGGTATAAATTGTTGCAAACTATACATTTATAATGGGTACCACTATAGTACCTCCAAAGTTTTTTCTTTCTATCATATTTATGTAAAATAGATTGTGCAATCAGCCAACTTTAACAAAATGTAACTTGCTTGTTGCCAGCTCTACATTTTATGAATGAAATTGGAATGCCTAGCAACAGTGGTTGCGCCGGCAAACATATTCATATATGCGTATACAAACAATGACATACACACACACTCAAACAATGCCGGACTGGTGCACACATGTTGCTTTAGCGCCAAGCGGAAGCAAAGTGAGTTCCGGGAAAGTTTGGGCATTTTGTTGCGTTGAGTGCGCTACAGGCGGTCAACATTGTGTGGCTGTACAAATATAATCCTATTGAATGCCGAGAATTCATATTGTATGAATTACGTGTGAGCATCACCTACATAGTGTTATTTTAATACCGCTTTTATATATAAATTCCTCTACTTATTTGAGCACAATGATGAAAGAAATTCCTGTATTACTTAGAAATCTCTTTTAACCAAATTTTGATCTGCTTATTTGTGTTTAGGAGCTTATCAATGGATTTAAATGAGTAAATAAACCTAATAATATAAATAATTGTAAAACTATCAAATATTGATTTGAATAGATTTTTAAAATTTATATTAGTTATAGATATAGAGTTTGGAGATATTAAATTTTTTGTTAATATATAGAATACAATTTTAAAATAATTTCTAATTTTGCCATCTCATGTGCCATACGCTTTGACATGTAGTGTATTTATATTTTAGGTGGGCGTTTCGGTTCAGGGGCCAAGAAACCGGTAATCTACGTTGAAATACACAAACAAACGGAGTGAAATTTAAAATTTACTCGCATTCATTCATTGTTTGTTTTGTTCGATGCATTTGCTGCTACTGCTGTTGCTGCTTGCTCTCTGAACCGCACACGCATCACAGCAACAACTAAAATAAGAACAACAACAACAACAACGGTGTCTTATCAGGCAACGCACACATTCACATTAGGCGTTGCCGGCGCCGCCAATAAGTGGAAGTGCACAAGTGGTTGCTGCATCGACATTTGCCTGCCTGCTTGCTTGCGTTGTTGTAGTTCTTGTTTCCGTATGTGTAGATGCTCTACACTCTACGCTGCACATGTGTGGCATACGCGACTAGCAGAAATATTTATATGGGCATAACATACATAAGTAAACAGGTATAAAAATACTAAAAAAATATAATTATATTTATATATTTAAATAACTATTTTGCATACATATAAAGTTATTCATTTTGCAGTTACTCTCGATAGCAAGTCAGCTAAGCTCATAACTAGGGTATTTTGTGGCCTATCCTACCAGTTTCTACTCATAGTTCGTGCGTACGAATGTCATTTGCATTTTCATCATTTCGCTTAACGAAACGTAACCAACGTGGGAAGTTGGACCGGACCGTCTGGTCGTCAAGTGCTTCGGCTCCAGCTGTCCGTCCAGTTGCTTTCGCCTTCCCTTTGCCCGCCGTTCGTTCAAGGTGCATGCGTCTGCATCTGTGATAAAAATAGTTTTCTGTTGTTGTTTTTTGTTGTTATTGTAGCCGCGTTTATTTCGTTGACTGCTGGCATCATTTTCAGTTTTCTTTTTATACCCATTGCAAATGATGAAAGGAGAGCATGATGATTTAATAGTTATCTTCTTATGCATATCTAGTGTAAATTATCGATAGCACTTTCTTTTTGAATATCGATAATTATTAAGTAAATAAATTGATCTATGTAAAAACGAAGCTGGGAATATTTGTAATTGAGTACGAGGTATCTCTTGACCTGGCATTCACTATTTATTCGTCATCTTACTCTCATTTATTAGGCATATTTTTGATGCTTTCGATTTATGGTTGGCAATGTTCGTTCGGTCATTTTCATTGACTTCCGTTGTTTTGTTCAAAACTCAATTTCCCCGACATTTGATTTGTTTTATTTATCACATTTATTTCTGTAACCTTTATTTAATTACACTGCGGTGCATACATCAATTTTTAAATTTAGGTACATATATATTCATATGTGGGCTTATATTAGTTTTACATTTGGTATTATAAGGTTTGTGTGTGGTTTTTCGGATCGCTTATCTACAAATTTATTGGCATTTTACACATAAAATCACGAAATTATGGATTTCTGTATATTATAGTTTTATATATTTAAGTGCTTCATTTAAATATAGATTGCCCTAGTGAAACTGGGGGTATATTATTTGTACAGTAATTGAAAAATTTGTTCATTGTTTTACTTATGATTGTTATGAACTATTCTAATTTAATATAGCTAAATATATATTTGTATTAAACCTAATACGATGAATTAGTTATAGATTAAATTTTCGGATTTCTGAATTTTTAAGATCGTTGATTCTTTTTGGATGAAATTTACATAATAGAACAAACGAAGATGGTGTCTCATATATAGTTTATTTATATATTTATGTATACGACTAGACTTGTGTTGAGATAATGTTATACAATTAGCTAATACACCCGAACGTACATACATATATTACAATTATAGATTGGCTAACGACTCTGATTTCTACTGTATTATAATTGAATAGTTATTAATAACTAATCTTGACTATTGGAAAACACGTCTTAAAATAAAGTCTACAGTAGGTTTTGGCAATTGATGTTCCTTAAACCCAGTTGGTGCGCATGCTAGGCTATAAAGCATCGTTGTGACTCTTCGAGATAGTTGTTTCGATTTGATCGATCCGCCGGAAGGATGGCATATACGTGGAGCTGGCCTGCGTGACTATGGAATTGTTGGAGGAGCTCTGCACATAGAGAGAGAGAGAAAGAGAGGGAGATATTGTTTAGATGCAATTGGGGTTGATAAGATTAGTTATTACCTTTTTCTGACGATAGGAACGTCCCCGCACTCGGGTTGTATTACGACGCACTGGATTAACAGTCGTCGACTTCTGGGACAGACGTACGGAACTAAAGGTGCTGCCACGATGACCTCGTCGTATTTGCGGTGAGGGCGTGCCGGTAGCTAGGGGAAGAGTAAGTTATGCCCATTACAAAATACATCCCTTAGTCGGAAAGATATCCCCCTTGAATAATGGTACTTACGTGTGCCTGGTATCGCGGTGCTGCGCTTGGTGGCCTGCATCATGCCAAAGACAACCGCACTAAAGGAGCCATGATGGGAGGTCTGCCGTTGTAGATTGGGCGTCTGGGCGAGTGGCATACCCGCTGGCATACGCACCGGTGAGATCAATTGACTGTCTGAAATGCCCTTCGGATGCACATAGTAGGTAGTCATCATGCCCTTGCCCTTGACATTAATTTCACCACGTTTCTGTAGAGCAACAACAATTATGAATTCTTTTCCCTTCTCTACCCTAATTCCTTCAGTATTTACCACACACGTATAGCCGCGTGAGCAGAGAAACTCTGCCGTGTTGGCCGGCACTTGGACGCGCCAGTTCTCGCCCGTGGAGTCCATGCGTGAGGCCACATTCACAGTGTTGCCCCAGATGTCGTAGACGGGCTTTCGTGCCCCAATCACACCACTGACCAGAGGTCCACTGCAGATGCCGACACGCAGCTGGAAATTGTTGAATGCATCGCCGTTAATCTCCTCGAGCTTCTTCTTCATGGCAAAGGCAAACTCCACCAGGTCGCAGACGCTGTCCTCGGGAGTTTCGCCGCGAACACGCAAATGCTCGTGATTGAGTCCAGCTGCGGCCATGTAGGTGGCGCCCACTGTCTTGATTTTCTCAACGGATGCAAAGCGTGGCTCCTCCAGCAATTCATCAAAGTCACCTGGGCGGGCAGAGCAGGGCATCATTAGGCATTTGGACATTCGGATTTAATCAATCAACTTACAGATAATCTCATTTAGGATGCGTATACACGCCTTGCCATTGTCGATGTCCTCCGAGTAGAAGTCCTGGAAGTTAGGTATGGAGGCAAACATAACGCCGCACAGATTGTGCATCTTGGAATAGAGCTCATCCGTGTGCTCGTCGGACAGGTAGTACTCGGCCACATGGTCCGGCAAAATGTTCTGCGACAGCATTTAAATCAAGCATTTAATTAATGAGTAATCGTGGGGGAGTGTGGCTGGGATGGATGGGATTGGGGCAGAGCTACCTACCTTAATTAATGTGTCATTAAGAGCACGATTCGATTTCATGTTGGTCAGCTCTCGTTCCGCTTGCTCCTTCCAAATGAAGTCCAGCCGGGACGTAACCTGCAAATGAACAAAGAATTCGTAGAGTGAGAGGAATATGGAATGGAAATGTAAGCAAAGAATCGATTTATCCGTAACGACCATAATGCTCTTATTCGACTCTGTTTCTCTTTATACCCTGAAACCATTGAATGGGGTAAATCAGGGTATACTAGTTTTATTGAAATGCATGTAACAGTATATGTATATTGCAAGACTCACCTCGACGAGTCTGGCATGATAGCACACCATGATGAGAAAGGTGATGAGCAGTATTAGCATTTGTACGCCCAGGGGCATGCCGTGCTGCCTCAACTTGGCCAGGCTGAAGCTCTCTTCGGTGCTGAACCTGATGAAGATCAGAGTGGTGTAGAAGGCGACCATGCCCAGGGCCATGATTGCCTTGATCAGGTAGTAGAGCTTGAGGGCGGTGGCCAGCGAGACGAGGCAGAGCACCCAGGTGAAGACAATATATTCGCGATGCACACAGCGGAAAGTGTCGTCCGGGGAAATGATAATCGGATTGCGACTATTTCTAATTAACGTGTACGGCCGATGCGACAATTCAAAGGACTCCAGTGGAGTGGTCAGATTGGCAATGGATTCTATGGATAGGCCACCGATAGCCGGCGTGCGTATCGTGATATTCTGCTGAATCGTCTGCGTGATGGAGAGCGTCGCCTCCCCGTCCCAGGACTCGTTAGAGAGCTTCATGTCGCTCGTGGTGCCGTTGTAACTGGACGACGGGCAGAGCACTAGCCCAATCGCGCTCAGCATGGACATGGACACGATGACGCCGCAAATGAAGAGTGTGCGACGTCGACGCTGATGAACCAATTTGGCCGAATTGATTTTCAGGCAACTGGGCAGGCCTGCAAGTCGATCGAATTGATAAGCAATGGGAGTTGCTTGAGCAAGCAGTCGGCTTACCTGGAAACTCCTCAGCCATGACCAGGACACAGCAGAAGGTGAGCACCACAGTGCCAACGGCCAAGCAAATGATGACGGTGGTGCAGCGCGGTATAATGATGACCTGGCACAGCACCATAAATATCCAAATGACAAACACACACAGCATGTTGGAGCTGATGCATGAGTATATGTGTGCGTAATACAGACGGTAGAAATCAATTAGCAACAGTTCATTAATTAACGCCCAAACAGACAGAGATAGAGAGTGGAAGAAAAGTATCGGTAACTGAGGTTGACCACCCACATTCACAACTTCCATACGCACCGAAACATATCCTCGCGCAGCTGACAGAATTTCTGTTCCTGACTTTTGTCGATAAACTTCAGAGTCCAGGCATTCAGATATTCGCGTCGTATTTCCTTATTCGAATTGATTTGTATATTCTGCTCGATGAACTCATCAATCTGGTAGGTGTTCGAATATTAGTACAGGTTTCAGCATATGTATATACAATATGACTTCATACATACCTCCTCATCCATGGGGGTTACCGAGACGCGATGATCAAGTTTGGGATCTACCAGTATGGAATCAGCGCGATTTAAAGTCTCCTCGGGACTGTTTAACTATAAATTGAAATTGAAAAGAAATGTTTATACTGATATTACACTATTTATCATTTTATTCAATAGTATATGTATTATTCATAGAACTATCTGAATTGATTATTATTAATAGAATAAGATTTATATTTTACGTTCCTATCTTTCATCAACAATATTATAGCAATAATAACTCTGAAGTATTAACTATCCTAACTTAAATCTTAATATCTGAATAATATTAAATAAATCCGTAAGAAGAATGGATTTCAAGATAGAAATCTAAAAATATTTTCTACAGTTTCTAAAATAATCCACTGCGGGCACTGCTAAAATTTGTTGATCTGATATTAAGATCCAGATACCAACCAAGATTCCAAATTCTGAGAATTAGTACACACAACTAAAGCTTATATCAGATTTAATTATTCTACTTTCTAATGAACTTATATCCCCACCCATCGTGACCGCTATGGATCTCGGCTTGCACTTCCAAATGGTATAAGCAAACTTTGTAGTTTCCATAATTTCTGCTTTCTAATCATAGATCCCATAAGATTTCAATATTGAGTTCTTCTGCTATATAGCTTCAGGCTTACATTTCGAAATGGAATTTCTGGTATCCACTCGGTCGTGCTCTCGTCTTCCATGACCAGTCCCTTGACACTGATGGAGTCCGCTAGATTTTGTATGCTGGCGCCATTGCGCGGCCTTAACTGCTGCTCCAGTGTGTTGGACATCACTGCCGTTGGCGAGGAAACTGTGGACAGGCCGGCAGGTGCTCCGGCGCCACTTGCATTCGCATTGCTGGCAGTGCCGACCGCCATGCCATTGCGCAGCCGGCGATTGTCCAGTGCCACGCCCTCGACTACGTTGGGCAACGAGCTGAGCGAGATGTTCTTCTTCTGCTGCTGCTGCAGTAGTTGTGATGGCTGCACGGCCAGGGCGACGGCACAGTCCAGGCTGCGTCCATCGATGCTGCTGCCGTCGCCAATGGCCACAGCTGTGGCGCTGCCCATGCTGCAGTCGTTGCCGCTGCCACTGGCCGAGATGGACTTGGGCAGCGGTGCAGCTCCCGGGCTGGGAACAGCGGGAGTGGCGATGCTGGTGCTCTGATGCACACTGCTGCGGGTGCCAAAGCGTCGCTTGGGCCTGTGCCGAATGCAGAATGTTCAATGCTAGATAAGGGATGATAGAGGACCGTGTAGCACTTACCTCAATGGCTCCGTTCGCTTGATTAGATAGGTATTCACGTTCATCTTATTGAGATGATTATCTCGGCTGCCGCCATTGCCCGGCTCCACCTCGTAGGCATCGTTGAGGCAGTTGAGAGTCGCCTCCGAGATGTGAACACGCCTGAAAAGGTGGTGCGGCTCGGTTAGTTGGCGAAAATTAAATTCAAATATTTGTCCACGTTTTCAGCGATTGTGCGTAAAGTTTGCCCCGCCCATGCCCGACTGTGTGCCTTTCATAATTGGGATGCCCTTGTTGTCCTGGCTGTTGCCTTGTTTTATGTTTATATTTCTGTTTCTCTAGTTCTCTGGCTGCGGCTCTGGCCTGGCTCTGAACTTGGTTTCTGCCTAGACCACAATTAAATCAAAACATTTTGCAGTAAATGGAACCTTTTGCTTTTCATCTTGTTCGGTTTGTGGCTGGTCTCTGATTTGTTTTGTCTTCTTCTTTTTCTTCTTCTTCTTCTGTTGCTGTTGCCTTTCTGTCTCTGCTGCTGGTTTCTTGTGTCTGAGCACGCTGAGCTAGCAGAAATTACGGTAGCAATTGTTGGTTGTTGCTGCCAGCTTTGGACATGCCCTAATTGGCCAATTAAAAATGTGGCTAACTGCGAGTTAAAGCCAAGGCACAGCAAGCACAGCCAAAGTTATTTGGCAGCTCGTTTCGCCTAACAGCAATTCGAGATTTTTGCATTCCTGAATTTTTGCCAATAAATTTGAGCTGCAATCCGATCGAAATATAATTACAAGCCAAATCTTTTGCATAGTTCAACTTTTCTTTGGCAAATTAAATGTGAAATTCTTCAAAGTTACTCTTGCGCTAAAAACATAGCATATTTTTTAGGGCATATAGGAAAAATGACTTGCATTTACTTTTATTTAATTAAATTCAAATATATTTTCTGCTACCTTTAGTAGAAATGTAAATGTGTAAGAGCTCAAAGCGGACTCTCAATTTATATATACATACTTTAAAATCATAATATGGAATTGAACTTAAAAGTTAAAGATTTATTAGAAAATTGATTGATTAGAAAGTTGATCATGTATTTATAATTCTGCACATTAATTTTTGTTTTTAAATTCTTGAAATCTGTTTTCCAATTCGAATCTGATGCTACGTGCACCATAAGAATTGTAATCTAATTATATGAGGCAATGCCTGTGGATGCATGTGCTGTGTCTTGTTTCTGTTATTGCACCTTGTTTGGCGCACATAATGCTGTTGACAACTGGGCTAATTAGTGAGCCATAGAATTGGCCATGGTGAGTGGTGAAACTAATTCGTGACTGGACTTACCCGGGAATGCCGCCAGATTCCATGTGATTGGCAATGATAACATCATTTGACCAAACATCAAAATGCCATTTCTTGTTGCCCAGCACGCCGCACATCACGGAGCCGCTGTGGATGCCGATGCGCATGTTGAGGTCGACCTGCAAAATTAACGAAACGCAAAATACGCAAATTATGCAAAGCACGAATTTAACTGCAACTGCAACTGCAATGGCAATGGCAATGGCAACGGCAACGGCAACGGCAACTGCAGCAGCAACTGCAACTGCCGCATACTTTTTAGGGTCGCTGCAGTTGTCGGAATGCCTGTTGGACTGACTGTCATTCGGACATTGCATTGGCCAATTGTCATTGCTCCACGGTAAGTTTCGCATTCATTAAATGCGCTATAAAGGTCACACAGGTGAAAGAGAAGATGAGTTCTCCCTCGAATCACAAAAAAAAAACATCTATTAGTATTTTTTTTTGCATCTGAGCTATGAAAATATAGCAGTTTGTTCTAGCTGTTGCAGCTGTTTACCCTGTACTCATGGCATATGTTTTATAAGAAGATTACTGCTTAACATAAACTCCTACATCAGCAATATTCACTAAAATCGATTCGCATACATATGCAACTCAATTTTAATAAGTATCTAAAATGCAAATATTAAATCTTATTTCTGTCATGCATTTTACAGGATATCTGCGTTTCCAACAGATCAGTCTGGTGCATATGTTATTGTTACTGCCTCGGTCGCTGTCGCTGTCGTTGCCCGTTTTCGACTGCCTTTTGCTCTGCTGAGATTTGCATACAAATGAATTGTCAACACGTCCAGCAACGTACAGTGACCAGGCAGTACACGGGGCCACATAAAACGACACAGCGGCCATTGCAAAAACAATGTGCAAAGTTCGTTTAAAAAAACACACACAAAAAATGGCTGACGGCTGAAAAATCGGTGGCATTAAATTCCAAAAAATTATGCTGCTACGCAAACATTTAAAAGCTTTCGGCAGTTTAACTGTTGACTGCCACTAACAGCGCCCTGTTAACTTTATTAATTTTGAAACGCAGGCTGCATGGGCGCTATATAGTAGGTTGCCAACAATTAACGCTATTCAACTGTTTGACTTTTAATTTTTACTAATAGCGCCATGTTAAATGTTGACATAAGAGTAGTTATACTAAAATTGTTATTAAAGTATTACAACGTTTAACAGCTGCGGCACTAACAGTGTTTGTGGCCTCACTTTGCTATTCAGCCGCTCTGTCAAATCCAGCAAACTGTTAACTGTAATGCACTAACAGCACTCTGTTATCTGGCTCTTTTTCAAGAAGCGCCTAAAATTGTGCAACAATAGTACTAAATTTGCATTGCCTCATATGCATAAACTCTTATAAAGGGGTTACATGAAAACAATAAAATAAAAGTTGAGTGTTTGTTTTCATGCATGCAAAATCATTCATTGAATGACAACCGATAAAAACACTCGATTTCCTATCACTTACGTGTGTATGCAGGCGCACATCCTTGATGGCTTTTATCATGTGCAGCCCAGTTTCGACGCTGCACACCGCATGATCCGGTCGTGTCTTCCAGTTGTCGCTTTCGAATTGCGAAACACAGTAATAGCAATCACCCAGCAGCTTCACGCGCAAGCAATGATTATCCTGTGTGGCAAAAAACAATGAGAAAGAGATCATGCAGATCAGGAGAACGTGACTTACCTCCGCAATGCGATCGAAACGAGCGAAGAGATCGTTTAGAATTTTTACCAGTTGCTGAGCGGATGTCTTGCTCGCCAATTCAGTAAAGCCCTTTTGGAAGGGATTTCAAAGTTAATTTCAGTAACTCATTTCAAATATACTTCACTTACCTTTATATCTGCAAACAAAATGCTCACATTGTCCATGGGGTAAACGTACAGCTTGTTGAACTGCGTCTCCACAGTGGGATCCGTGCCTTTGTACATTTCGCTCCGTATCTGATTATTCACAATGTTGGGCAAAACTGCAAACAGAATGGCAACACAAATTACAAATTCAGCTCAAGTATCGAAGTGTATACGGAAATCGGTATTTAAGTGAATTGTTGGCCTGCAGTCCTTCAGCAATACAAAGTAACTGAGCAGAGGACAAATCTGTGAATTCTGTTTAACTTTGCCTATGATTACCTGCAGCTATGTAGTTACCTGTGCCTGAGTTTCAGGAATTGAAATTGTCTACGGAGGTGTAGGTAATGCAGATAGCTTGAATATTTGAATGTTAGTCAAATTGCAAGAGTTTAATGTACTATTTTTTGTGTAGACTCATAAAGATATATAAACAATATAAAGTATTTATACTTTCTTTGATCAATTTATTATATTCTTTTAAACATATCCCATTTTGGAATAGTAAAATCTGTTCATATTGTTAAGGCATTTATTGTTTCTTTTTTATTGTTAAGGTATTTGAATCGATTTTAATTGAATTGTATAAATATGGTAGTGTATGAGCAAGCTTACTGTAAAGGACGTTAATTTTTTAATTAAAAATATATCGAGTATGAATTGAAGCCAACTAACGAAAACTTTGTAAGAAAGAAATTCTTTGAACATTTATTAATATTAATTCCATATTATTATTATAAATATATATAAAATAAAATATTGTAAAACTGTTAATATAAATAGTTTTCACTTACTTGAATCGAGTAATTTTTGAGTGCGCTGCAATTCCTTTTCGGACTCCTTCTTGTGCTCCATGGCCTTGTGGGTCTCGATGAAGGCCAAGCGCTGTCCGCGATCTGTCAGGTATTTGGTATACATGCCAGCCACATTAATGGCCGTGTATAGAATGAAGTTGGCAATGATTTGGAATAGCACGCAGTTGGTGTCCAATGGCGTCTGTGAATATAATATTTATATATATTTATACAGAAATGCACGTATTTATATTGCGTGTAACACAATAAAAAATAAGGTCAAGTATGTGATTCGTACCGTCTTGTCCTGCAATTTGTTGATGGTAATTACGGCCAGGTGGCAGCTGGCTGTGATTGTGCCGCCCACGACGCACCATTTGAGAGGCAACGGCAGCATGGCATAGGGCACAAATATGACGAACAGAATGTACCAGACCAGGTACTCCCGATTCTCGAATCCGACGCCTTCGCTGATGAATCCTGTCGCAGAGGCAGTAAAACATTTATGACGGCCAAAGGATTAGCAAATTTAATGGCCCGTGCATGTGACGCATGATTTATGCTTTATACGAGCCACTCTTTCCCTCCCTCCCTCTCTCTCTGCTCTATGCTCTTTGCCAAGCACTCACCTTGTATATTGAAGAGCACCCACGTGCAGACCGCCGCCCAGTGCAAATAATTGTTGGCAAAGCAGCGCCAATACCCTAGGAAGCAAATGGCCAGATTGGCAATGCCACAGCAAACAGACCAAGTAATCGACGTGGCGGTGTTCGCATAACTCGAGCTCTAAACGTGGATCAAGCTTGGGATTAGATACTATTCGACTTCTGTTAGCATTGAACAGTGCTTTACTTACGGTGTCCAAGCGGTCCTCCCTCGGCTGCAGCATCCAGATGAGCGCCATCACAATCTTCAGCACAAAGTCCACCACGTTCACAATGATGAGCGACTTCTGCCTTTGCCTGTGCGTGTAGGTCAGGTAGCTTCTCTCCAGCGAGCTCTGCTTGAAGGAGTTGGTTAGCGAGGGACAGAGTATGCCCTTGACCACATTGCCGCTCTTAAAGGCCGAATATGTTTCATTTGTCAGCGGGCGTTGGGGGCCCGCCATGCTGGCAATGGACTGGCCCGATTCCAGTTCATAGTCTATAAAAAGTTATGATCTATGAGAATTGAGCAATATATAGACAACCGTATTGTGTGCAAAGTATGATTATCTAAATATCATTCTGGTAAGTTATAAACCTGAATTATTTTGAGTCTGAGTGCAACAATCTGTGTTGGTATGATAATATCCACTAAATATTAATTAAATATAATAATAATAATATGAACTGCATTTCCTTCCAGCGCAGTTTGATGGTAATTGCTTTCAAGGGAAATCTCTTTGTGTGAACTTAATATGTGTAACTTACTTTTAGTATTAGTATTTTAGTATTATTATATAGTTTCTATATGATTGGTATAATATATATTTATCTTCTTAAATAATTACTAAAGCTTTTCAGATCCGTTTGCCGTTCCGCTCTTTTGAATATTTCGCAATACTTAATTCCTTTTAAGTTAGAGCTGTTCAAACCAGCGAATGCACCATCGATAGTTGCAATGGACAATCATTGTTTCGATAGATCGATAAGTTTTGTTCGATATAAATATATCGTTTCATCTAGCGGTTACACTATGTGTTGTATGTCTGTATGTACTTTTCTTTTTATAATACGTTAACATTTCGCTTATTGTGCAAACAGATATTTGTGAGGAAAAAGTGTTTAATGTTTAATTGAAATGTTTCGGAAATTTCCGAAATGCATTAAAGAACAAACTTATAAAAAGTTATGCTTTAATTAAAAGTTAATATCTTTCTCTTATTTTTGGTAGGGAATAAAATTTGAGTTTAATTTGATAAACTTCCATTATTATAACAAAAAATGTTCTTTGCTTTTAAGGTATTTGATAAAATAAACTTAGAAAACAAAAATAATAGCATATTTTTATGAAATGAAACTTCTATTTTTTTTTAGTATTTAATTTAATAGAAAAATATTAGAATTAAAACAAAAACTTGTATATTTTTTGATGATGATGATTGATCAACGAAGGATCGTTAAAGCAATTGCGTGTTTTCTTTCAAATTTAGATATCACACAAGCAAAAAAACCCAATCTAAGATAAATGAATCAGGGACATGATCATGTACTATGTATTATTAAATATGAGATTGTATTTAGAAATTAAACAGCAATTTAAACTAAGTATGAATTGAATTACATGAAATTAAGACAAAGAGCATCCCTTAAAACAGAACTGTGATTACATTAAGCAGTAAGATGAGAAGTTGATTCTCCTGCCAAAGATGTATCAATGCACAGCATCCATTCCGTTTGGTAACTGCAATGATCCAGTTCAAGTGATACCACACATCCGTATAGACCGATGGAATATGTTTATGCCCACAGCCGAGCCCATAAATAACGACGCCATAAATCGTTGTATTGCCCATAAGGGGACTGCCAGTGTCGCCTGGACAGGGATGCTGATCGTAGGAGACATTCATATTGATGGCACAGAGCATTTCGGGCATGTAGTTCTCTAGCATCGAGCCGCATGTTTCTTGCGTTTGCACCGTAACATCTATGTACAATATTTTAGCTGACAACACGCCGCCCTGCAAACAGTGTGAAACAATGGACGTGAGCTGGACCAACAATGAACAGAATAAGAGAGCTAGGCAGACTAACTGCATACATACGACCCCAGCCCAAGACCCTGTACAGAGCTCCAGGGGTCGGGGGGCTGCTGGGCAAGTCGAGTATTCCGATGTAAGAATTTGTTGGGGGCAGGGAATAGCCGAGTTTCACAAGCGCAATGTTGAACGTATTGTGGAGTGTGTAGTTAACCGGGACAAAGATTTTTTTTACCGGAATATTTAAAGTCTTGCCCTTAATAACTCTCAGACGGTCCGGGGCTCCTGCCACGATCTGCAGCACTCGATTACTATGGAGTATCTTGCGTTCGCTGTTGCAACACAAATTGGCTGTAGGCTCAGGAGTCAGGCAATATAGTCAACATATTTACATACTCCATAACACAGCTGGCAGCAGTCAGCACAAACAAGGGCGATATTATCGAGCCGCCGCAGTAGTGATTGTCGCCAAAATATTTCATCGGCCTGCGCGACCTGAAAGACACCACATACTTGGCCAGTTTCGAGTTGATTTCGGCATTATAGTTTGGCGAGGAAAGACGTTTGACTCGTTCTAGCTCTTTTGGCTGAATTGATGCGCCGCCGGCAGGAGCTAATGGCCACAGTACAAGAATCGTCAGCACTGTGGGAGACCACATTTTCCTTCAGTCTATATTTTCAACTGATTGTCATTACTGATGTTGATTGAAAGGGTGTATGTTTTAAAAAAATATTTTCTACAGATTCTAAGTTAAGCTTAGTTTCATTAATTTAAAGTTTGACTAATCTTGTATTGCTTAACTTTTATTATGTCCATATGACATACATATTTACATATTTTGTAGAGCAATTATGTTTTCTTTTTATAATGAAGCCGTATCAATTGACTTTAAAAATAGGTCAAGGGTGATATGTCGACAAATTTAAGTAAATGTCGAGTATGGGACTATTTCTGTTGCATCCCCACTACAACTTTTCTCTCTCTTATATAAGCTTGACTCAGATTGTCATTCGAATTTACTTTCATCGGTTCACCTCTCGCATGTCGACTTAACTTCTTTTCTCTCATGTCACTTTTCAAGTAGTGCCTCATCTTTCTCTTCTTTAACAATGACAATTGCACAAAACGACTCTCGCTTTTAAAACTCGTTCTTTGCACAAATTACATATTACCAGAAGAGTAGCACATGAGAATTGCCTTTCATCGTGTTAAGTTCCTGCTACGATTGAATCTTTTAGTTAACAGTGCGCTGCTGTAAGTGATTTAATTTTGCTCACATAACATTCTGTTATTTAACAGCTCGTCAAACTAATGTTAACATAACAGTTAATTAACATTTACAAAATCTTAGCAATAGAAATATGAATTTAAATCTAAATAAATACGTAATTATGTAATTAAGATGCCAAAGGCCCTAGCAGCTAGTGTTTTTATTAGAGTTAGTTATAATTTAAATTAATAATTATTACTATAAATAAATAAATAAATTGGATGACAAGCGTAGTTTTCATATATAAAATAAAATTTCTAAATTTTCTTTTAGTTTTCGAGATCCTTTTTTATATAAATTATTTAATAAAACGGTGAAAAAAAAAACTTGATTTAAAATATGTATATTGAATATGACTGATTTAGATTAGTTAGATATATATTGAGAAACTTGTCAACCTAGGGATGTTCTTTACTTGCCTGCAGCTATCCAACAGGAAATTGAATTGATACACAGGATCTTATTTCCGGCCAATTGAGGCCGTATAAAGAGACTTGATATAGACTTGATTGTTGTTGGGCTTACCAAAATTGCTATTGCCGAATATGCTGCAGCTCTCCGTGCGTCGCTTGGGTCCATAGCCAGATTTGTCCTCGACGATGCGCACGGATTGCACTCGCCGTGGCGTTTGCTTGGTCATGGCCCCGGCGACAGGTCGGTCAACGCTAATGCCGGCGCCGCTGCCGACGCCAACGCCAACGGTGCTGCCGACGGCGAGCATAGCCTGCTGTTTCTTGCGCAAATTGGATAAAATCGAGGCTGCGGAGGCCTGCAGCGAGTGGGGCAGATCGCCGCTGTCGTCCATCTGTGCCCCATCGCCGGGCAGGCGTGGTATTTTGGACATGTCCACAGTGGTTGGCGTACACGTTCCACTGCCGGCTGCTTCCTGCTGTTATTTTTGTTTTGTTTTGTTTCAGTTTAGCTTTTAATTAGCCCTAAGTGCCTCTGCACAATACGCTTACCTCTGTTGCTGTTGTTGTTGTTGGTGCGGTGGTTGTGGCTGTAATCTGCTCATCATTTGTGGTCTGCGCTGCGGGATTGCTCAAGCCCTGGCCACAGTCAACATCATCGTAGTCGTTCACGTCATCCCCCTCGTCATCGTCATCGTCGTCGTCGTCGCTTGCCAGTCTTAGATCGTCTATTTGTGCCAAGGTAATGGCACCCTTGTCCATAGCTCGTCGCATCACAACGCCCTGCTCCACCTCGGTCTCCGGCTCCTGCGTGGTCTGGCCACGTTGCGTCAGTTCGGGCGGGGCGGAGCGGGTCACACTGTTGCTCTGCCGGCGCTGCTGTAGCGCCGAGGCAGGCGTTGAGCTGAGTTGGCGTAGATGCACTTCATCCGAGACCAGCTTGTCATCGTCGTCATCCATGTTGCTTTGCTGTTCCTGCTCCTTGTCCTTTTCTTGTTCCTGTTCCAGTTCCTGTTCCTCAGCGGTTCTGTCGGAAGTAAACATTTACTTGGTTATTGATAAACAAGCAAAGAAGTGATTCGCATATTCTAATTATCATCATTATCCTCGTCATCATCATCATCATCGTCATCATCAAAAAGCTTTAACTTTCAATTTGCGCTTTGAAGTTGTCAACGATTTTATTCTGCATGCGTGAGTCGAGTCTGATTGCTGGGACCCAAACACGTTCGCCATTTCTAGGCCTTTCAAGGCGGCGCCACATCTAATGAATACAAACATTTCCCCGCCACAGCGGGGCTGCAACTCACAACCAGGCTCGAGCCAGGCACAAAATATAAATGGTCTCCAAGCGCCAACATTTTCGGCGAGGCGTGAAGCCATTTGCCATGTCTACCAACCGTCGGCCCTGTACAGATAGAGGAGGACGTCATAGATTGACTGAATAGACTGTCCATGGAAAATGATTAATACAAGTGAAAAGTTTAGCTGAAAATGGCATCTGTTAGTTTTCCATTCAAAAGCTATGACTTGAGCATATCATGTCAACATTAAGCTGAAAACGAAAGAAAATTCAAGTGCAATTTGACAGATATTTATATTTAGCTAAGCAAACGTTGCTAAAGGCAACCAACCAGCTCCAGCTCAATGAAATACAAATTTAAGAGTGTCAGAATAGGTGTAGCCGACTGTGTAATACACGCTCACAGCTGTAGCATAGGAAGAAATTCGCATATCTATGACAATAAGTTCAATTGAGCGTGCCAACAAAATGAACTAGTTGGCCACGCACTTATTCAATAGAACATGAACCACTCGAGTTGTTGACTAATTATGAGTTTTAGAATACATTTAATTATTTAGCTTTTATAATCTATAGTTTCTATTGTATTATGTATTATGTATGTAGTTTCTAAAGTATTACAAATTAGTTTAGTTGATAATGAACATACTTATTTATATCGAACAGTTTTTAAGATCTGCTAGTTTCCGTTAACGAATGTTTCGCTTGACGAACCTTGGCCAAGGACATGGTTAACCCTTGCAAGGGTCCACTGTATATCTTATTGTAATTATTTACATGTTTATATTAGACACTATATTATTCTTCTTAAAATAAGAATGAATTTGACTCATGATGCAGAGCACACAGAGTATATATCAAGCATTGTAAAAATCTTTCTAAAAAATTTGCTAAAATTGGAAATCAGCATTAGCGTATCCATAATTCAATTGTGAATATTTTGCTCAAGTTATCAAAAATGTTTATAAAGCCCTCAAAGTTTAAGTAGAAAGAAAGCAACATAAGTAGTTTTGTGAGTGAAGGAAAAATCAAAGATTTTAGATTTCTTTGATGCGATATTAACTGCAACAAAAATTGCCAGAAACACAGATAGGAAAATTATTATATTTCTTGGAAATTACAAATTTTTCTGCGTCAGTTGCAGTAAGAGGTAGGACAGATATAGTGAGAAAATCATTTAATTTACACTATTTGTGATCAGAATTCCACGAAAGTAAAAGTTTTTCAAGGACTTAAAAAGTTAATGCAAGTACTAATGAAGCATTCATATTTATATATATTTAATTAATATATATATTGTATAAATATATATATGTATATGAATTTATTTGTATATATTTCAATCTATTAATTATTATTTTATGCAACTTTTTAGGTGTTTTTAAGAGTTTATCATCGATGGCATCTTAGGATCATCATCTAGTTACTAATAATTCGTATTAGGTGTAAGAATGCATGACAATGCTCGTAAATGCACCTATATAGACTAACCGACTCTGTTTAAATAAGTATTGCTTATATCTAAATCAATATTTGGCCCATAAACCATTTCCATTTCTGCCAAAGCCTGTTTAAAGCTCTAACCGAAACCTGAAATAATATCGAAAGATAATGTGCTTAAAGTTGAAGATTTCTTGTGACTCAGTGTGTCAGTGCGCACCTGCATCAATTACTCGTTTGTCTAGGGGCATATTCGATCTAATATTCTATGCGATATATTCAAGTTAAAATCACAATGGCGCAGAGGCAGCGTCTGGCAGGGACTGTGATGACAGTCAACAACTAGAAAATGCCGCGTTGATGTCGTTGTCATTATTCAAATTAGCATTTAGACACACACGGTTGCACCCACACTCACACACACTGGCACACACACTCACTAACACATACACGTTGGCTCATTCATATGCGTCATGTATAGAAATCATAGCATACTTTTGGGCATAGCAAATGCTGTCTCAAATATTGTAGACGCAACAGAAAAATTCCAATAAATCGCAGCAGCCAGGACAATGTATGTGTATGTGTATAAATATTCTACACAAAATTAAATTTGCCAAATACTGACATGGGGAAGCTTGCTTGTAAAAAAAAGAAAAAATTAAATAAATATAATCATATTTACTTTTGACACTTTAAAATACAATTTGGCTTGTATGCGTGTGCGTGCGTGTTCTTTTGAGTTTTTAAGCCGCGGCGGGCAAAATAAGTTGAAAAAGTTGCCAAGAAGTTTTACCATAAACTTAGCAAAATATAAAAATAATTATATCTGAGCGAAATATGGTTTATTTTAGTCTTCTTTGTGCAATTGGCTATTATATAGCACTTTTCTAGGCGTTATACGAATGTCGCATTAATTTTCCAATGCTTCAGCTCGGCTTTCGTATTTGTATTGGTGCCTATCTGCGTTATCAGTTGGCATTTGGCAAATGGGGCAAACAAACGACTCGCAATTCAGGTCTGATTAATGTAGATAACATGCGAGCTGATTGCTTCAGATAAATAATAAATAAATAAAATGGAATAATATCTAAACAATTTGTGACAAATGAAATCCGAGTATTTTAGCCACATTTAAAATGATTTTGTGACGTGTAAATTTCCAGTTAATACGTTGACGATTTTAACACTTCTCTAATGAGCACAATTAGCCTTTATGAGGCATATTGGCTTTTGGCGAGTATTTGGCATTGTTGCTGGCAAATGCATAATTCGTACTTTACACACCTGTTAGCTCAATTCGAGAGACGCGATCTCACATCACATGGCACACACACACACACACACACACACAGCAGCAGCAGCAGCTGAGTTGTTTTTCTTTTCATATGCGATTAGCACATTTTCAGAATTGATTTTCATGCGTACGAGACACGACTAAATACGAAAGCTGCATTGTATTTGCGTACTAAACCAGTTGGTTACCTCTATTTTGTTTGTTTCTTTTTTTTTATGGCTGACTTCGGATGAGTAATCCGAGAGATAAACACCGAGCACACTGAGCACAGAACACAAAACGCGCTGTTTATCAAGCGAGCCGCGTTTGGCACACACTGCAGGCAGGCAGCGGTGCGGGCGAGATAAACGTCTAATATAATTATCACTTATATAAATGCGTTGATAATGGCGCAACACTATTCAAAACATAAAATCGATTCACTGCCCTGGTATTGGCCACGATTTGCAGCAGCTGTTCGTTAACCGAATCTAGTTTCTGACTCAGGTTTGGCTTTTGCCACTAATTTTGGACTTGCACTACTTTATTTGACCAGCAAATATATGTATTTATCACAATATGAATATTTATAAATATATTCATTCTTGTATGAATTCATGTATGGAGCGCTTTCCTCTCCATTTATTTCGCGTCTTTCACATCGAACTGGCGTTTGGCAACTGAGCGCCAAAAGCGCCATCAACTGCCTATAACATGAGCATCAAATATACATAATATAAATGTAGAAATATATATATTTGAGTATATACGTATATATTTAGTATCAAATATGAAATACGACACTCGCATATGAAACAGCAGTTACAGTTCTCATAGAGAGCGTCAAATCTGTTGGCCGCTCGCTTAGCCAATATTTTGCTCAGCTTTGCATTTTTTGTTTGTTTGTTTTTCGAGTAGCTCTTCGCGTGCTCTCTAATTATATGAATAGTCGTTGGCTGTTAACGACTTTCATCAACCTGTAGTGTATCTTAGCAGAGTGAGGAATTGAAGTAGAGTGCATGAGGAAAAGTTATGTAAGCTTCTTCAATAATAAATTGATTTGTCAACTTGATTTTTTTTCTTATATAATAAATGGATAACTATCAGAAATGGAGGATAACTATCCTTAAAGTAGTTTTACACTTGTTATCGCGTCACTTTTATATGATATGAGTTTAAATTGTTTTACAGAAGAAATTATTAAAAGACTTTTTTATATAAGTACTGATAAATTAAAAATGGTAAAGGAACAACTTTTTTTTATGAATTACGTGGCTTGGACTTTGACTTAGTCTTGGATTAAACGTGATTTGACAAAGTTTCGAATTAACGGAGATTTTTTAATATAGATTTTTTATACCCTGAACCCATTGAAAATGGGAAATCAGGGTATAATGGTTTTGTTTTAAATTAAGTTATGAAAAATTTATAGATTTATTTCTACGTCTTTATTATATAAATAGTACTACTGCTATATATTCCAAAATCAAAATTATAAATTTAATATACATAAAATTTAATCAACATAAAATCAACCCTAATAAGTATTTAAGATTGTTCGATATTTTCTTCTCTTATTAATAATAAATAATAATAATAAAATGACTGTAAGCATTGCTTTGTGCATTAGTTGATGAACACAATATATTTATATGCTTTGTTTTTATATGATTGATAAGTTTTTATGACCTAACAAATTACATTTTTTATTACGAAATTCAGCAATTTATCAGTTATTTATTTTATTTATTATTTTTTTCAGATTTTTGCCTAGACTACTTTTAATTATTATTATTTTTAAATTATTATTTTTTTATTTTAATTATTATTATTTTTAAAATTTTTTATTTTAATATATTTATTTATTTATTTATTTTTTCGTTATTTCGTTATATGCGCATATTTAGGTTCAACTTCAGGCATATTTTATGCCTATGTTAAACAAAAAATGTTTAATTAATTATCATGTCTATGCTAAATGTTATTTTCTTAAAGCTCTCCTCTACTACTTGTTTTCTATTAAATATAAATACTTGACGTTTCCAATTTGCTCATATCAGTGCCAACGCCATCTGCGACAATTCACCTGTCAGAAAGCAAAAGGAAGCCAAAGGAAGTGAACTGAGAACAATCAGCCACGACCCAATATATAGTATGCGTAGATAATAAGACATTTAAAGTAGGAAATGGGCTGGCTGACAGACTGGTCGATAAATATGTTTGATAAGCTCATTATTCAGAGCTCATTGTTGCTTCCACATCAGATATTGTCGCCCCCCTTGGTAATGCGTGTTAGTTATGTTATTAGTTGAGGCTCCTCCTGTGCCTGGGTGCAGTTTAATGTTTTGTGTGTGTGTGTGTGCGTGTGCAGGATATTCTTCTTTCTTTGAAAAGTACTGTCAGCTGCTAGGCGTGTATGCGTTTACTTGTGTGTGTGAATGATATGATATGAAATGTCAAGGCATGTCTGCAACGCTTGCTGTTATTTATGTGGGCAGCTGCAAAGCCGCCAAGCAGCCAGCCAGTAAGCGATTCATCCTCCCACTAGACAAACAGCCAGCCAGCCATTCAGCCAGTTAGCTTATGGGCCGGAAGGGTATTGGCTCTTTTTATGAGCTTCTGTTGGCTTGTTGAATTTATGGCCATAAGGAACTTGTTAAAGCGTATTATTGGGTGTGTAACAAGTGTGTGTGTGTGTGTGTGTGAATTCTATGAGTTGTGTTTGTTTTTCTTTTCGTATTTTGTGCTGCGGCTTGCAAACTCTTGGACTAGAGGCAGAGACAGCAGCAGGCTGTCTTGGCTACACGTAAGTAGATTAAAGTCAAATTTATATGCCGCTTTCATACATACCCAAATATATATATATATATGTATGTCTATATGTATGTGTGTGTGTTTAAGTTTGTGCTCTGCGTTAAGTGGCAGCAATTAACACTTGACATATTTATGCTTGGTCCCGAGGCGAAACGTTGTCTTCTCAATTGTGCATAATGCCCTGCTAGGCAACAAAAACAACAACAACAACAACAACAACAACAACAACAACAACAGCAACTGCAGCAACAGCAGCAACAACAACAACAGCATCAGTTAACGGGAGCAGCAGCAATAAAACAACCACAATTACAACAAAAACAACAACAACAGCTACAATTAAGGCAAGGCCAATCCCAATCGATATGACAACAATGTTCTGCAAGCTGCTTATTTTATTTATTAAGCGTTTTAGCCTTGTGGTGGGCGTGGCAACACTCTGAGCCATGTGGAGCGACCACAAGCGCAGCAATAGAACAGAGGGAGGTCGGTGAGCTTGCATTAGGTTAAACGTGTCAAACAAATATTTAAAGATAATTAGCTGCAAATGCCAAAGAGTGAGTCGGAAGTGACTGGTCAAGATCAAGAGGAGAAAGAAGAAGATGTACAAGTGCCAAGCAATGAGCTGACCATTAATAAAGTGCTTCTGCGAGAGTTAATGTTGATTGATTTCAATGAATTTTCTAGTTTTTTGTTTTATTTATTTGTTAATTGTGGCACATTTATGGAGCCAAGGATTCGAGCACCCCAGCCATAGCCCATTAAAATACTTTGCAAAGTATTTGTTTTTTAACATCCCTAACAGGAATTTGACCTTACCCAGGACAACTATTTGACCACTTAAATGGGCCTAAAACATTTGTCCATAGAATGTGATATGAAGCAAAAAAAGGCAAAAGGGCGAGCTAAGAAGTTTAAATCCCATTTTTAATTAATTAAAATTAAAAGTCGCAATTTTAATTAATTTGACTTTCTAAATAAAGTAGCTTTTGTAATATTATTAATATATAATTATTATTAATTATAAGTATTTCAGCTAGGGTTCTCTAGTCATAAGTGTTTGACTAGTTAATACACTTACTTCTGAGAGTGTTATAGTATAGAGAATAATCTCTTAAGAGAGTTAAATGTATTACATTTTTAAGCAAACGTTTTAAACGTTTTTTTTTACATCGACTCAATCGAATCGGAAGAAACACATGCAAGATTCAAGCCTAAAGCTCTTTTATACGTATAGTAGGTAAAATATATCTATTATAGACCAAACAGGCAGAAATAACTAAACCGCTTTGGCTATTGTTTCATTAGCATGATAATTGAGTTATATCTAGATATATAAAAGTTGTTTGTTAAATGAAAATTTGTAAACAATTTACGTTGTTAGGTAATTTACTCGTAATTCATAGATCTATTTTCTAAGGGAGTTTTGTATTTATTAGATATGTTTATATATTTAATATTTGACGTATTCAGGCATTTACGTTTACATTTCATATTAAATCTGACTGCTTATTACATATACTCTGATGCCAAGAAGAAGAGTATATTTGTTTTGGTACACTACTCTTATTCTTGTCCGTCCGTTTGTCTCTTCGGTTATCCGTCTATCCGTATGAACGCAAAACCATTTCGAACTATTGAAGCTCAAGGCTTGAAATTCGAAATAAATACGCATAGAGATTATTTTCTAATGCACTTACCAGATATCTCGTCGAATCAGGACATGCAATATCTGGTATCTTATTATTCGAGGTGCTACTGCCATGCAATTTAGGGTATATATTCGTGTACACAAATCGAAAAAATCGATATATTTCTGAGGTTTGAAGTTAGAACTCAAAAAATGGAAAGTTGAATTACTGCAGACTTTTAAGATTAATAAATAATATCCACTTAAGCTGCGAATGTGGCAGATAAACCTATAAATTGTGGCTTTACAGTTATATATCCTCAATGAATTGATAGAAATATAAAAAGTTGTAAACATTTTTATATGGCTTTAATTTAACAGGAAACTTATATACATTTGCCAAAAACTACGCATCGAAAGGAAAGTCGCATTATCATTATGAGTAATGTTGTCTGAATTCATTCCTGAAGCATACCTGGGTATATAATCAATTAATGTATTTTATGTAAATATCGTTGATGAGTCGCCATAATTAATTTCCGGCAGAGCCTTGAATGGTTGCCAAATGATGGCCTCAGGAAACGCAGCAGGTGGAAAATTCTCCAAAAAAAGGAAAACCATTTTCTTGTTTTTTCTCTATTTTTGCTAGGCTTCTGTGCGCTGTGAGCGCTGTTGATTCATTTAGCTGAAAGTCTGACGACGAAACAATAAAACGCTGAAAGAGACAAGCAAGCGAACCGGCGTCTTACACAGTGCCATTGACCCACAGGCAGAGAAGGGAGAGATAAAGAGAGCGAGAGAGAGAGTGAGAGTGAGAGTGCGAACTGGAAGTACCTGGTAAAGTGGCCAATCTCATTGTAGTTGTATGTGTATGTGTGCGTGTGTGTGTGGGTGAGTGGAGTGTGTGTATATCTTGTGGATTTGGGTTAATGTTGTAACGTTGGTCAACATGGGTGTGCATTTGAAAGGGCGCAATAAAGCAGAAAATAGAAAAATTACTCAGCGGCACACACACAGAAAAAAAGGGACTAGCCGGGACGTTCCGGTTTACCCTTTCGCTCACAATTCGAATAAGAAGTAATTGCTTCAACTCCAATTAGTAATGATAACAGGTAAATATAGCTGGTTAATATTTAACTTTTGCAATTGCTAGATTAGATTAATTTAAGTTTTAGTTTGTCTTTTCAGTTTTTGGGAACACTTGATGTTTGGGCCAGGAGCTAGTACGACTTGAGTAAGAAACTCATGTTGGAACCTTTTTGTTTGTGTTACGCATTATTATGCATAAAATGGGCCCAAGTTGCCTGCCCACAAGCCAAGTCATCAAGCGCTTTGATGTCCTTTGCCAAGGACTATTTCGCTTAAATCAAAGCATTTACATTGGCCATCGTCTGTTGATTTGGCTGAATGCTGAAGTGCTGCGTTGCTGGGTCGCAAATTCTCGAAAGCCGAAAGCCGCAAGCCGCAAAGAAAAAGGCAATAAGCCGTATAAGTGGACACTTTATAAGGCGCACCACCAGCACCACAGCCACTTCCAAGAGAATAACAAAAGGAATAGAAAACAGCCTTTTGCAATAGGCATTTGGTCAGCCATTCAAAAGGCATTAAAATTGATAAATTGCCATTGCTCTCAAGTCTCTTAAATCTTGATATGACATTCGAGCAATAAAACTGGAAAACCTCAATTTATTTTTGACATTTACCATAAGAGAGGTCAGCTCTCCTTCTCCCCCACTCTCTAACTTTCTCTCTCTCTCGCTCTCTCTCTTTCTCTCTGACTGTCTCACGCAAATGAAATGCAACTTGTTTGTACTTTTGCATAAAAACTTTTTGCAAAGTTCTACGCCATAAGCGATCTTATTTAGCTCACGTTAATTCAAACTGACATTTAATCGGCCTAGCCGTTGAGCCGCCAGACCCAGTGCAAAGTTTTCTTTAAGTCAAAATTCACTTTCATAAAGCCAAACGTATTGCGGGCGGTGTAAACAAGGCCAGCAGCAGACAGCAGACAGCAGACTTCAGAGAGCACAGAGCATAGCTAAGCAGTTAGAGTAACGACGCCAACATACCCTGTGCATACAATTCACGTCAGTTGACGTGACGAATTTTTTTAGCCCCTCTGCTAAAATTTTATACCTCGTTTAATGCATTACCCTTTTCCCCTTCTCCTTCTCTTTCATTTTTATTTGAAATAAAAAGTCTAAATTACATTAATATCCCTACTCTTTCATCATGTATTAGGTTTAGAATTATATATTTATATGAATTGTAGTTGTTCAAGCATGAACATGGAATTTATGACATTATGAAAACATAAGGAATGCCTTACGCTCAATTTATATGCCCTGGGAAATCCATGAGAATAAGCAAGAGTTATTAGATAAGAAATTGAAATAAAAAGTATCTGCCTTCAGAGGAACAAATAGTTTAGCAGAGATCATTTTAGCTCACTCAATGAGCATAGTAAACTGGATGCTCATCATCTCATTCATCTGGTCATTCGAGCTGCTCTAAGCATTTCTCAACACATAATGAACTTATTGACGAAAAAAATATATATTTTTTGATAATTTCTAAATAAAAAGTAGTTTTGATTTTGCTTTTGCTCAAAGCACAAAGTTTTCCAACATTGGACCTCCTCCTGCAATTTCTGCGATGCAAGAACAAAATGTAAACGTTATATACTTGTATATATTTATAGTTTTAATTATAAAATATTTATTATTAATAATTATTATTTTTTATTTATTATGCAGATACTTTCTATAAAAATTTAAAGTGCTACGATTATTAAGAGAAAGAAAGTAGCTTAGGAAAAAATATTTGTGAGCCACTATCGAAAGCTTTACACTTCTAATTGCATGTCGGTCTGCTATATATTGAAGTTGGCTCATCGTCGTACAGCATGGAAAGATGTTCAGCAATACATCATAATTTAATGCTTACTTTTCCTTAATTCGAAAGAAAAATTAATGATTTTGCCTTTAATCTAATTTAAGTATATTTATATTTATATTAGTATCTAAAATAAGTACAATCAATTGAAACGTGCTGCATACATAAACTAGTTTGCCCAGTTGCCTTTAAGTCTTTGTATTTTAAAATGTATTCTAAATTTTATATAGTATATTTCAATATAGAATAACGCAAGTCATTCTAGGATATTGCCAAGTCAATCATTGGTAAATACAATAATCTCCTATTTGCCACTGCTGTTCTTGGCTTTGCAGTTTGTTGTTTACTCCACGGAATTAGCATAGCAAAAAGAAATTAGCATAAAATCAAATCGACAATGTGAGGCTGTTGGCTGCTGTCTTTTGTCTCTTGTCTGTTGTCATCGGCTGGTGCGCACAGCTGTGCTCTGTGGAAAATTGTGAAATCGAGATGTCGTTAGATGAAATTTGAAAAGTTCACTTCTCTGTGGCCAACTACAGCCGATAGAGTTGTCGATTAGTAGATGAGTGACACCTCAGCTTGTGGAGCTTGTTGATCTCTTCAATTTATTCAATTGAATTGCTCAGCCACGATTTAAAGCCTCACTGATTGGGCTGGGCGAAAGTGCGCTTAGTTTACTTGTCAATTCCAATTTGATTATTATTCAATAGCAGTTAGTTAATAGAGACAACAGAGCGTATGCGCAATTCACTGAGTGTGATATTTCTGTTGCATACTTTTGGCTGCCAGTGAAGCTGGCTGAAGTATGTAAGCTATAGACCGGAATAGAATTGTTTGTTTAAGCTATTTTCGCTTTAAACTCTGTGCCCATTTCTATTGAGAAATACGGCTAGCGAAATACCATTCAATGGCCAGTTGAAGAACAAACACCAACAAATATAGAAATATAGAAAGAGAACCGCCAGTCTGTCTGCTGCCATTTATAAAACATAATTGAAATATGAGATTGACATTGAATAGCAGCGCTTTGTTGCTGTCGCTCCATTTAATATTGCTGTTGTTGTTGTTGTTGTTGTTGTTGTCGGCACTCTTGTTGCGTGTTCTTGTGAGCTTTTAACAGTGGCATTGCGATAATATTTTTGTTATGTCTCGACGCTTGTTGCTGTTGTCGCCAGCATCTAATTGATTAATGTTAATAGATGAACAAACAGCATTGCGACTCTCGCTCATATTTAATTTCTCAGCATAACGACTAGAAAATGACAGCAAGTGCAGTTTGTTGATCTCGCATTATGTGAGCGTGTAATGGACACTTATTTATTGTGCCCACTGTGCCCCTCTGCAGCTCTGGCCATATGTCACAAACAACGCCTAAATACATTAGCTTAAAGCGTTTATTATACGCTTGCCGAGCACATTATAATGTTTGTTACTTAATGTGTAACGCCTGGAAATAGACGTGGCTGACCCAATCATGTGGTAAGTATTCATTATCTTTATCAGTATGAATAGACAATTCAATTGCTTGCCTCTTACGTCTCTGTCTGTATATTTCATTATACATATAGAATTGAAGCAAGTGAAGCACGCCCAAGCATTTAGCGAAATTGTTATGTTTTAAGTTTTTACCAGAATATAAATATTATAATACAATTATAGGTTTCTTATGTTTGACTCTAGGATTGTCAACCCATGAAATAAATAAATAAATATATATAGATATATATAGTAGTACTGCAATATAGTAATTTTATAAAATTTTGGTAAATCATATTTAGCATAGGACGGAATATGAATGAATAAACTTGACTATGATTGTGCTGAGTTCGATATTAGTTTTAATTCTTGCAACAGTTTTAATTTAATGCATAGTTTGTAAAAGTTAACATTAGTCTATTGCATTCTTCATTCTTTCTTCTATTTAATATTTCTTATCCTTTCGGTGTGATTGTAAGGTGTGTCTTAAGAGACCATTCATCAAAGGAATGTTTATGTCTAATGTATGTTCATTCCTGAACAGAATAAGAAGAAGAACAGAATAGGTCTACTGATTTATGGCTATGCCTATTTATAGGTAATTCCATTGCTAAGAGAAAACCCTGTCCATATTTGGTTATTAAACCATTCAGCAAAGACGTATTCTCGATTATCTAGCTAAGACTAAAGTTTAGTATTAAGTTCATTGTGTGGGCTTAAAGTAAATTAAATTAGGCAAGTCCACTATGAGCTTGTTTAGTTCTACTCCATTACAGGTAATATGTATGCATGATATCTATTATATATCAATTATAATATATATCAATATATATACACATATACATTTTGAAATAGCTCAATTCCACTTCATAGCTAATTTATCTTTCTTTTCTTTTTTGCACATTTTGCGATTTAACGTGGCATTTATATAATAGTATTAGAAGCACAGCACTTCAATTAGTGATTGCAAAAAGCAAAATAAATAAATAAAAAATAAACCTAAATATTGAATATTTTATATCCCAAACAATTTAAAAATGTGAATCGTGTTCTTTAATACTTAACTAGCCAACACTTTAAGATGCAAACAAATTGCCTTTAGTTTACACAAGAATCTTGCCTCAGCCCACACTGTTAAACCCTCACGCTTAACATAAATTGCGCCCTGTTATGGGCAACAGCTATGCTAAGCGCATTAACAGATTTATGTTATAAGCACGTGCTTACATTTTATGTTGGCATTTGGCTATTAAATGATTAAATTTAGTTGACTGCGCTGCGAGACTGCCAATGAAATGAAATGGCCAAAGTTCTGCTGCCATGGGCTTAACTTTAAGATCAACTTATTTTTCTTGCAATTTGTATGTTTATTGAATGGACAAATTTAATCAAAGCCAAGGTGAAATCTAGTGAAATTGTCAAATTATTGCCAGCTAACAGCTAAATAACAACAATGCCACCCACACATTTAATACACACACACACACAATATCTCAGAGACAGAGTCGAACTCACCTAAGGCAAACACGTTCCTCCTCCTGCTCGGCGCTCATTGTTTTGTACTGTTTGGCTGGTGCCCTGCCTCCGGCCTGGGCCATGGTGTCTGTTTTTTGTGGATATCCACTCCTCCGTCAAGTGGGTGTGGGTTTTTTTTCGGATGTCAGTAACTGACAGCTGGCAGCAGTTGAGAATCCTCGAGTTTGACAATATTTGCCGGGCTTTAAGGTGCTGAAAGTCGTTTTAAGCTGTTGTCAATTTGCCTAATACCGCACAGCGACGTCGAGCCGCGGCAGATGAGGTTGTCTATTACATGATTTGGGCGCGGCCTGCAGAGATTTGCCGAGCTGTAAGTAAATAAACAGGAAATCGCATATATTTCATAATACTTGAATACTTGAAAAAAGTGGCTGTCACATCGAGTCTATAAATGTTTAAAATTCCACAAAAAGCTGTCAACAGGACTATGAAACGGCAACACCGAGTTGGCCAAGACACTTGCTCTCCGTCCGTTTCCATTCCCTCTCCCACTTAGACAAGCCATTCGCATTTAACAATGCTAGTATATAATTTAATAAATAGTTGCAGTTGACAGATTTCAAGTGGAAACGGGGCGAGTGTTGCTACCACTACATGTCGGCAACAACAAGAGCCAGCACGACAGCAGGCCCTGCAACACTACACTACAGCCACATCAACAACAACATCAGCAACACATTTTGCTGAAAAAAGAGAAAACAACAAAAACAATGTTTCTACAAAGCCATACTCGTATATCAACGACGACAAGTGCAAAAGCGTGTGCAAAAGAAGTGTCAGACTTGCTAGGCTAGGCATCGCACATGCAATACCCTTGTATACAAAATACTATCATAAATATATAATATTAAATTAATATATTTAATTATGTAAATATAGAGTCGACCTTTGATATATGTATATGCCACGCAATGTTTAAGACTCAACAAATTCCAGAAATCTTCTGTCACAGAACATTGAAGTGAGGATACCAAAATGTTTGGAATTCTTATTACATTTGTCTCGATTTGTCGTAAAATCCCATCAATTTTTATTCCTTTGTTAATTTATTTAAGACGGCATAATTATTTTAAATATTAAATAAGTATGAAATATTTATATATGTATATTTTACATATTTATATATTTTATATATTTATTTTAAATATTTATTCATTTGTTTCCGAGTGTTAAGCCAAACATGAAAAAAAAAACAATTATTAGTGGAACAAGAAATATATAGGCGGGAAACTATTTAATTTTTACAGAAAAAATCCTTTAAATTCGTAATATTTTGTTAAATGAGAATCTTTGCAAATCGCTAACCGGTCATCTAATTCATAAGAAATGAGCCATTTAGTATTATTAAAATTCAATTATATATCAATTATTTAAGTAACTTTTCAACAGATGTTAACAGGAACTTCGCCGAGTCAAGGCCAGATAGATGCTAATTGCATACATATATTGATAATGGCAAGAATAATTTTATTGGATGACAACTCAGGTTAAATTTAAAGATTTTTTTTAGATGGCATGATATAAAAATATAATATTATTTATATAATTCATTTTAAATATTATTAATATTTTTGTGTAAATATATTTCAAGAACTTTAAAGCCCTTGCAGGACTAAAACATAATTTAAACATTTTTTTTAAACAGGGTACTAGAAATATAGTTAAAGGGTCAAATGGCTAAACAGTCAGACAGTACATACAACAAATATACTTATTGTGTGACTTTATAAATGAATAGAATAACTCTTTCAGCACAACCATTGTAAATATAAAATAAATATAATTTAATTTTGCGCAGTATTCATGTTGTTAATTGAATTATTTAAGACTTCAAATAAATGTTCAGTTCTTATCCATTGTTCAATAAGGATAAAATAAATTTGAATAAAAAAATTAACAAAATAAATTTACAGTATCAACAAAAATACTCTTAGTTTAAACTGAAAATGATTTGAAAGCAATTGTGCAAGAGCGTACTCAATTTAATAGAGAAAAATAATATGTAAAGAAATCTAATTAAGTTGAACAATGTGCAAACAAACAAACCTTAAAGCCATGATTCATTTGCAATTTAAAGCATTCGTTTTACATATGAAACTTTAAAGGTAGCATATGTATATATGTATGTATATACATGTATGTATGTGTTTGTTTTTTATGCATAGCAAACACTGCGAATGGGAAAAAAGCTTTCCATCTGTTCTCATGGACAGAGCAACCAGCAGCCGCCATAGTATTCCCTGAGGCACATTGCCAGCCAAGCGACACATCCACATCCACATCGACTGCAATTCAATCAGTACGTGCAGCTTGGTGGCCACTTGGCGATGCTCTTTGTGGCTGCCAGAGCTCGGTTGAGGCAGCTAGCTGGCAGTAGCCAGCAGCCAGCAGTCAGCAGTCAGCAGCCATCCAGTAGCGACATTTACGCTTAATTGCAGGGCCGTGTACTGCGCCTTGTCGCATTATTAAGTCATAAAACTCAATTTGAGGCGCTTCAGCAGGATGCACTTACGCGTAATCGCATTTCTGACGGGGCTGTCTATTAGCCCGTTGGCGTTTTAAAGCAATTTTTCATGGCAGTAACTCACTCACTCACCATAAAGCACCGTTTAAGGCCGTCGCTTTGCAGCCATAAAAGAATCTTTAAAGCACCACGAGCATGATTTATCTGCATCCTGTTGCGTGAAAAAAAACGGTGTCAAGCGGAAAGTGTCCAAGCGGACAGCGCGAAGGCATGGAAAGCAATTTCTTTCACGCATTTTCCGTCGAGCTGGTTGACAATGTAACAGGTTTATGAGTGCCGCAACATACCTAAGTGCCAGGACAAGGCTGTGCTAGATCCTTGCTGCGGCATTTATCCTGCGCTTACAGGATACTGGCACTGAATGTGCCCAGACCTATGGCCAGAATGTGTTCCATAAAAACGGGAACTATGTATTCTATGATAGGGTTTTATTGATTTGTGAACCGAGAAGTTCAGGCTAACATAGGCAAGACTTTACATGTTACACTAGAGATCAATAGAAAGGACCAATCGGCAGATACTCTACCTCTACCTAAATAATCCAAAAACTTAACTCGATTTTGTTAGTAATTTGTATAGATAAGTTCATTGAAAGATTAAGAACATTTATAAAAGCTTATATATTATAGAACTTTCGAGATCTGTTAAGAATAATTTAGAAAATATACGACCTACGCTTTGAAAGGAAGCTCAGCGGAAATTATAAATCAACCACAATATATGGTTTACAATATTTGTTATATGGTATCCCAGGTGATCAACTCAACAGGTGAAGATAAAATTATGTTCCATATTACACATATACATATATACAATATTTACTGAATAGCACTAGTGAAATATTTTTTATTGTATTTTAAAAATACTATCTTTGTATTTACACAAAATGCCATTGGAATCCATTAAACATTGTTGAATATATATAAAACGATATAAAAATTATATAATTTGCTGCATAAACCAGCAAAAGTTTATAAATAAATTCTTATCAGTTGCTGCCGTAAAACCTTAAGCACAAACAATGATTCATATTTGTTTAACATTTGAATTGTATATGTTTAAACAATTGCTTATTATAACTGAAATCGTTAATAATTTCTGTTATCTTGCGAATAAATTTGTGATCAAGTTAAAATAGTGTCTTGAACCGAACACGAATTGGCGATCCGACTTGACGTAGGCAATGGATATAACTAATGAGCAGCTTTACGCTTGATTTGCATGCTTCCTTATACAAATCGTAAAGCATCGACCTTATGAGTAGCTGAGAGAGTAGAAAGAAGAAAATTAAAGAGAGCGGTAGAGAAAGAGTAATTTTCAAATCTAAATTGACGCTCCCGAAAAAGCTACATGTTTGCATTAATAAGAGAATTGGCTCGACTTTAAGAGAAATTGTGTTATATTATTATATATTATTATACTATAAATCAAATGTCTACAAACAGTCTACAAAAAATATATTTGTATTTAGCTATATCAAGTAATAACAGATAATGTAGAGAAAATGTTTCGTATTAAATTGGCATTTTTACACCTTTTTCAATATATTTTGATATGCTAAATGCATTAGATTCAGATTATCAGTATATCAAGATGTGCTTAAATTTTATATATTTAATATAAATATGATTTCTTCTTTACTAAATGTAACCTTAATATATAATTAATATTTTAAAATTATTTTCTAGTTTGATGGAGTATTAAGTGACAAGACTTGAAGCTCGATTTGTTTGTGAATATAGACAAAGCTTTTAGAGGAACTGAGGGGCTACTTCAATATTGTGATGGAAATAAAATTTAATTTAATTTAAATAAAGATTGAAAAACCTTGATTTTTGACTAGAATTAACTATATAAAAAAACAGCGAAATTTGGGAATTCATTTAATTAATTACACAATTTTTTTGTTTTATTTTCCAATCATAAATAAGTTAACTAAACTAAAAAGTTTACAAATTGGAATGTATAATTTGTATCTTTCATGTATTATTATCACAATGGAATTTATCAGATCATCAGATATATTTGAACAGATTTTAACAGACATAAGATTGCCTAAACGATTGCCTTTACTTTTTGCTTATAATTAGCTCAACTCAACTTTAAATATATATTTAATTTGAGAGCAGAACAAAATATGATATAGTCAAGCGAGCGCTCATGTGCGCACATTGCACTAAAAACGAATATACTCCGTTTACCTTTTGGACGAGCATTAAAGTGTATTGAAATTTATGTCGCTCTGGTTGAATATGTTAGCATAGTCGAAATACTCTTTCGTTTTACCAACACACAAATACACGCACACACAGACATGCACACCTATAAACACACATAGAAACATTTTGCAAACACGCACAGCAATGCTCAAATAATTCGTTTGAGGAAGAATCAAGGAGGGTCTTAAACAAATTGACTGTAAATATGCTTGTTGCTATTTTGTAGCGCTGCAGAGAAGTTGTAAAATTTTGCGAGCTGCGTCAAAATGTACGCTCACGATTTATTATTGTTATTGTTGCTGTTGCTGCTGTTGTTGATTGTTGTTTGTTGGTGTTGCTGGGTTGGCAGTGGCTGTGCTGTTGAATTGTTTGTTTGTGCAAAACATTTTGCCATCGTGCGGCTGAAAATAATTAAGTTTTTGATTCATGTCGACGATGCCAGTCGCAGACAAAGGTGCGCTAACTACACTTGCCACGCCACAGCCAAGGACACGGCCAACAAGCACAAACAGCCACGACTGGCTGCAACCTGCGCCGTGCACTGCTCCTGTTTCTCTTGTTGATAGTGTTTTACTTGTTTCGCTTTTCGTTTTTCCTTTCTGCTTTGTTTTGGCGTTGCTGCGCTTTCACATTAAGTCCGAGATTTATGTACCCATGCAGCGTAAAAAGCGAGTTGCAGCAAGGCTCAGGCAGCGTCGGTCATTAAAACGAGTGGACCGTGCAGCTCGAGTTGCCTGTAGTCGCAGTTAACAGCTGAGAGTTGAGACTCCTTGCAATAGCTCGTATTAAAAACTTGTCCTGGCCTTTGTAGATGGCCAACACAAAGCACATATCAATTAATTGTGCAGTCAACAACAGTAAAAGCAGCAGCAGCAGCAACTCTTGTTGTTGTGGCTGTGTAATTAGGTGCTTATTAAAAAAAATACTGTTAAAAGCTGGGACATGATCAAATTATCAGCCAGTAATTAGTTCTGCTAGTTGCTCAGTTGACGGCAAGTCTTGAAGTAAGAGTTGAAAACTATCACAGAAGAGTTTTTTACATACATATATCTAGTCTAGTCTTTAACCAAGTGAAGACTCAAACTAATACGACTACTAATAATATTAAATTCAACCTAGCAATATACCATATAAAGCATTAAAGCCGTTTGCTCTTTAACATTAACATTCATTTAAGATTGAAGACTTGACTTTCAGAGTATAACATTCATACATATGTATGTGTGTGTGTGTTTGTAAAAATGCATGTTCAATCTGAAATATTCAGTAATTACAATTAACTGAGTTTGTTATACAGCAATATATATAAAAAGAATGAAAAGTTTCTAGTTATTATTGTTTACGACTTGGCTGCGATTACACAGAAGAACGAAACTTAATCGATATATGATCCTTATGGAGTCTGCCATGCCTCGTTTTGACTGATACATAGTACATATTAAGCAATACCCTGAATTTTCATTTTCAATGTACAGACTATTCCAGTTAATTGTTTATTCAGATTTTGAAATCAACATTATTTTGTTTGTATGCCAAATTGTCTTATAAGAGATATTTAAAATACAAAATTCTCCTAATAAAATATGCGTTAGACTTACATTTGTATGATTTTTTCCATTTTGCAAACAATTACTGTATATAAAATTTGGGTTGATCTAAGATCTATAACAGGATCGCAAACTTGAGTTAAAGTTGTACACAATTTGTATAAAATAAATGTAAAGTTAATTCCTTTTAAGATTAGGCTGTGTAGGGTACAGCCTTTGAGACTTCCAATTTTTGGCCCTGCAAATAACGCTGAGTTAAAGGGCGCTAGTTGGAGAGTGAACATCGATTCGTAAGATATTTAGGTTCGTAAATAATATAGAGAATGTAATCATTCGTTTCATTTCGCTTCGTTCCTCATTATTATAGTGCATCATCGGCGTGATCATGCCAAGCTGACGCTCGTTAGAATTAGTTTATCGTTTGAATAGTGCAGCTGTTTTTGCATCAAGAGCAAAGTCAAAGTGGGGTTAATATGTGAGATGAGTCTATTGCCCGAAACGCTGGCTCGCAATCAATTGCGAACTCTTTAACATAAACTTGACAAGCTCAGAAAGAAGACAAAATTAATAAGTTGAGCTGAGTTTGACGTAATGTATTACTTAATTATTACTAATCAGAGGTAATTCAAAGATCTGCCTTTACTACTCCTCTTTCTCTATGCCTTGATATTCTTGCTAAGTTGAACTATTTAATTTATTGCATATTTATAGACCAAAAGTCAGCGAGGTAAGCGAGTCCGCTTTGTGTGTATTTTTGCTCATGGCAAATAAATGTAATTTGTTCCCTCTGCATTTAATGGTATTAATAAATTTATATATATAATTTAATATACATATAAATCATCACAAAGTAATATTGATGAGCAGCAGCAGCAAGAAACAAACAATTTCATTTTCAACAAAATATAAATTACGTTTAAATTCGACATATACTCTCCAGGTGGTTCAGACTTGTTATTTTGATTTATTGCCAGAAATGTCACATTTAATTAGCTTTAATTATTGGCAATTTGTTATGCAACACGCAGCACACAAACATTATTCATAAATTATTAAATGCATTTTCTGTTTTTCAGAAATATATGTTCCATTGAAAATTTAATTGAATTCAAATTTGTTTCCCTTGCAAAAGTGAAAAAGTCTTTGTGACCTGTAAACAAACGTTTTTTGCTCTCCTTTTAGCGAGTCGTAAAACGAATTGATTTACCGCATCCAGTGATGCGTATGGGCATTCCTTTTTCGATTTTAATCCAAGCCTGATCATGTGATTATTTTAGTTGTTGTTGCCGTTGAAATAACGCACTAATTAGTTATCCAATGATTTGCCAAATGGATGCGGTTAACTCTGATGTTAAAGAATAAAGTGGGGCAAATGTAATATGTAATAATAACTAGCAAAAATGATTTCAAATTTTTAATGAGGTTTTACGCATGACTGCATCAATTTGGCTTTCAATTTGTGAAAATATGTATATATATTTTAGTATATATTCTGGTCTATGAAAATGCAGTTCTGACCGTAACCATGATAGAGAGATGAGGTTTATATGTCTTTCCCATTTGAATTTAAAGTTCTTATATAAGTAGGTTATGAGTGTTTAATTGCTGTTAGGAAACAAGCTTGAACTGGAGTTTCAATTGGCGTCAGAGGCAAAGGGGACTCAACAATGCTTGGGTAGCTCTAATTGGTTAGCTCTTATTGAGGAATGGAGTCCAATTTGTCATTATAATATTTTTGGTTAATATATAAAAGATGTAGGAGTGGATCTTCTCTAAAGTTCTTAACGGATAGAGAGAGAGAGAGAGAGAGAGAGAGAGAGAGAGAAAGAGAGAGAGAGAGAGAGCTGATTAGAATTTGATATCTATAATTTAATAACGATGAACCATTTTGTGCTCTTAGAGAATGTCGGGAGTAGGAAAGGCAAAGCCTCTTCATTTTATGAACATTGTTAATATTAAATTTTGATTTGAATCATATAAGTGCATAAATCTTATTAGAAATTCAATCATGTTATCAGAAAAATATAACTAAATTCACATAGATATATTCTTGATGAGCTTTTTCTCTACATAAATTTAAATCATTTAGCAAATCCAAGATTCATTATTATCAAATAATAAAAAAAAATAATAATAAATAAATAAACAAATAAAAGTAAATAAAAGTAAAGTAAGAAATCAATCTAATTATATAAATTTAAAGTCTATTGCTAAAACGGTGTAGAAGTTATGCTCAAAAGCGTGCAAAAAGTAAACGTATTTTCGATTTTTATCGATACTTTGGAAATGGGATGAGTTATCGAAGAAACAAAATAAGCTCGTAATGCGTAACTAACATACGAGTATTGTGTGAGTATTCAGCTCTCTAGTTTTTGTAGTTTCCGAAATCTCGACGTTCATGCGAACGTCTGCGAAGTTTCTTTCTACCTGTCACCACAAATTAAATTTTATTATTTTATTTTATTATTAAACAAAAAAAATTTCTTTTATTTAGCTATTAAAATTTTTTTTATTATTTAATAATTAAAGACTTTTTAATTAATCTAATCCTTATCTGCCCCGATTTAATATCGACATAAAGTATTTAATGTTCTTTATGCTGTATCAGGCTATTATTCTCCCGTGAATTATTCCGCTACAAAATTAATGCTGACTGTACATTATTTTGTTTATATCAACATAAATTGCTAAATAAGTGCTTTTATTTACTTCCCCGAAGCGCGACAGCATGGAAACTGCATAAACGAGTTGAATTAGAAAATCAAAATAAAATTTGCTCTCCGCGTCGCTTATGGAATGTATAAAATTTAGGATTATTTAAAGGACGATGCGCCCCAAACTGCAAACCAATTTGAATAATGACAGCCGTTAAAGAGGAGAGCCTCGGGTATTTTAAGTTTCATTTCCACAAACCCATAAAAACAAAGTAAATATCAAAGCATAACAATGCCAGCTCGTATACATATATACATATATAAAACGCAATATCATAATCCAAAATAAAATGACGTTGCATTGCGTATTGTTTTTCGAAATAAATCCTTTAATATCCTGCATGCATTAAGGATGGCTATGAAAGGGTAAGGAAATTTCCACTTGAAAGATTGAATGGCACTACAAAGCAGGTCACATGAAATCTTGGATAATGCCGTCGTTTTAGTAATATTAATAATGATAAAAATTATAATAATAATACAGTAAATAAATTCCAAGTGAAAGAGTTTGAAAGTTTGTTAAGGGTATATACATATATAAGGGGTATTCCATAGTCAGTCTTTTCTAGTTCTCATTGATGCAAAATATATAAGCAACTAATAACAAATGCAAAAAAACTGTTCAATTCAGCATTCATTAAATTGCAGTTAGTTTGGACAGACTGCCTAATACCCTGTCATTTCAACTCTGCAAAAACGATTAATTTTCATATATAATTAAAGTTTTAAGATTGGAAAATAGGAATAGGAGCTGCTGGTATTTATAGGACGTCAGCTCTCCCACAATAATCATTATTATCTTTTTCAACTGGGTAAACTAATATACTCTCCTTACAGCCGTCATTCAGTGCATAAAAACAAAGAGTTTTCCATTGTATGAGTGAGTGCTGGAAAATTAAATGCGAGGGGGTTGCTTTATTATCTGCTCTGAAAATAATTGTGATGTTAAGTTGCGTTGACTTTGAGTGACGTCGAAGCGCATTAAATTATGATTAAGTAGGAGGATTACGTGAGGGGTTTTCGCGAGAATTAAATGGGGTTAAGTTAAAATGAGGAGTGTCCCGCCCCTTTCCTACAGATTCACTATTCGACTTTTTCCCATTTTTGTCACAAAATTAATGAAACCTTCTGGCGCATTTAATGCGAAAAGCTAATTATATTCTAAACAAGAATTTAATTAATTTCAAATACCAGTTGACGTTAGTGGTCTTCATTTATTTTGTTTTTCTTTATTTTTCTTTTGTATTTTCTGATTGTGATGTTGAAGTATATAATTTTAATTTCTATTATTTCTTGCTTTCAAAGACACTAAGAATATTATTTAGAATATTTAGTTGTTTTTCCGAGGCTTTAATTTGTGAAATGAAAACATATTTCAAAATATTTATTTATTTGCTTACTTGTGCTCAAATTGCATCAAAAACGATTTGCATAATAATCTTCTAAATCTTATATCTGTTGATGATGTGCAGCATTGTTAGCTTCTGCTTACATTTCAGACGTGGTTGGTCTTTCAAATTTAACCTAATCCTAATTTTCAAACGGCGTCTTACATTTTTTTTATTGCTGCGCAGGTTTCATTCCTTTTTATAGGGCGCCTTACACAGTAGCTTTAGAGCAGGTATATTTTATTAAAAAATGTATGTGGGATGAGAGTCGAAAGTCTTTCGTTAACTTTAAAAGTAACGAAGCTTTTCCTAGTCTGTCCTACCATAGCAAACAGTTGGAAGACTGTTTTGACAGAAATCGTCTTGAGAACTCTTTTTAAGGTCCCCTTGATGATTAATTTCGCGATCGAAAGCAGACTCTTAAGTACCACTAACCAATATGATTGGTTGAAAATACAAAATAAAATGCAAAGCAATCGCCAATTGAACATGCAGGTGATTAAAATATGATCATTGCAAAATGCCTGCTCCCTGGAATGATCCAAACGCGATTGTTATCTTATAAAACATAACAGATCTTAATTAAACGGTGCTTTTTATTAAGGACATGTTATAATGTGCAAATTTTTTCAATCGTAACAGTGCAGTGCAGTGCCACTCATAAAGGATTCATTTATGCTCTGTTAACTTCAAAAATGCTTGGAGTACACCAGTAATAATACTATTTTTTTATTGTGGATGTATTATATTGCAGGACACAAATAAGAATTCATTTACATTAGCAGAACTCTAAATGCTTGAAAACAAATTCTGCTAGACTCATCTGTTATTAGTTTTAATTAACATGATTTCGCAATGTTTTCAAAACGTGTTAATGCTGTAAATCGTGCAAAGCATATCGTAACATGACATTGAACTGTAATCGAAACATTTCTAGTTATGCTAAGCACACTCGCTAAATAATATTTGCTAATGCTAACGACTTCTCTGTTAAGTGTTCAGAACAGTTATGATAATAATTATACGAACACTGCAAAGTTGAACAATTTGCACTTTAATTTAATAACACACATTTTGGTCAATTTAGTTTACAGCTCTTGAACAAACTTTTAGTTTAAACTGTTATTTATTCTGTTGTGTACATTGAACCCTTGTTGACTAAGTTTGTTTGACACGCTTTTGTGTGTTTATACGAATTAATATTTTTATTATTATTTGCTGTTAAATTTTTATTTAATGGCTGATGAAATATCATCAACACGTTATGTTGTTGTTTAATTTCGATTTTACGCTTGCTCTATGGAATGAAATTTATTTCGAGCGTGCGCTTATCAGTTTTTTCTCGGTTCTCTTATTTTTTTGGGAAATGTAAATACGTAGGAAATTAATAAATTTAGATGTGCGCTGCCTGTATAATTAATTTCTCAATTATGAGGCCTTAACTTGTGTTTGTTTTGGCCGCCCAGCGGTAACGCAGCAGTTGTTGCCCCTTTTTTATTGAAGATACTTTAATGCGACTTTTATCGGTGTTTTATCAAAAGCCGTTGCAGAATTGTTAACAGACAGCGACAACGACAACGGCAACGACTGAGGGGTTGAGCAGAAGAGTCAAACAAACAAGCAGCAAACGAACAAGCAAAGAAGGCGCACAGTGGAGCAAAAGCACAAAGACTAAAATAACAATAACAAACAAAACTTTGAGTACTTTGGGGGCGGGACACTTGTAGTACTAGGGATAGTTGACAGTTGACTTCTGTCAGTGTTTGCACATGCACTTTGCCTGCGTTTGTATATATGTATATACATATATATATATATATATATAAATGTCCAACTGTGAGTAGAGATGAACAAACAATTGCCACAAACAAACGCACAAAGTGAGCAATGCCAAAGGATTTGTCCTTTTGGCATTTATAAAACCGAACAAGTGTCAGTTCATAAAGGGAATACCTAATGGACCTCATCAGCTTTCGGTACATTAGTTTTATGACCACATACAGTAAAGCCTCTCCAGTGCGGACACCTTTTACGCTACGGATTATTGAGCTTTGCGCCAAATTAAAATGTACACAAAAGAAGAATATTTCTGCTCCGTTTTAACATGATATTTGTATGGTTGATATAGACTTATTTTGTTATTATTAAATAAATAAATTAATTTGTATTAATTCAAAATTTAATTAAATAACTAAATTATCGTAAAAAGAAAGACTTAAATACTTAAATAAATAGAAAATACTAAATATATAAATAGTAAATAAATAATTAAAGTATTAAATAAATAACTAACTAACTAATTCATAAATAAATTAATTTTAAATTAACAAAAAAATTAAAATTAAAAAATAAACAAGTCAATACAAATATACTGAGGAAAGGTTTGTATTTTTTATTTTTTTAAAAAGAATATAATGAATTTAACAGATTCTTAAATGTTTAATTATCCGTATTAGATATTAGATAGAATATTTGGACTATTTAGTTTTCGCTATATACACATACATATATCCAAGTTTTATAAACATATTTGCTCAAGCTACTATATATTTTTATGTTAGAATCGAGAATCCGTAAAGATACAAAAGTAAACAAATAGTTTATGTGAGCGCCAAGTATTTGACAAAATAAACAAATAAAAACAAAAGCATTTCTTTGTTATTATTATAATATTGAACTACTGATCTATCAGTTTAGGCAGCTAGATATTCATATAACTTTAAGTTAGTCTAGTGTCTTTAATGTTAACCAACTGTAAAATACTATCAGGAATTCACTTTGATTGCCAATAATATAGACAAGTAACCATAACTATTCCCGTATATATGAATAGCACAAAATTGTGTTGCAATTCTCTTCTGTTTCTCTTTATTTTTGCTGAATCCCCTTGGAGAAAAGCATCTCTCGTGCTATATATCAACTTGCAGTTGCTTGGCTAGACAAGGCGTCCCCCACATTTTCGACTGCATTTAGAATTGCATATTTCTTGGCTAGTTTTATGCGATGCCATTGTCTGTGGCTCGAGCGATTTAAGCTCCAGCAGCTCCTCTCTGGAGCACTTCATATAAAATGCTTTACGCTGCGGCAAGTAAACAGACAAAGTGTATAAAGTGAATTTTTATCAGCGAGCAAATAGACAACAAATTATTGGCAATGCCCCATTGAATACATTTCGCCCGCCCCAATGCTTTCCCGCTCTCTGTTCGTTCGCAAGTCTTAACCACTTTTCTGAAAATATTTTCATGTATTTTGTTTTTGTGCATGTGGGACGTGAAGTTTTGTTTAATACATTTTGAAAATTGAATTTGAAATGCCATGCATATGAATGAAATTGTTGTTGCTGTCGCTTGGCCATTAAAACAGTGAACCGAGATAAACAAAATAAAAATAAAGCAAAAGCCAAAACACATATTTGTATAGTTAGCGATAATATAAGATATCTTATGATATAACGAAGACATATGAGCACCTTCAGCAAGTAGAATTATCTATACTCTAATGGAAATTGTTTTCAACACTATCTTCAAGGGATTGATTCTACTTCGAATTCTGACTACAAATTGAAGAAATGGAAATATATTATTAAATAGGTGGAATGTAAGTCTGCTTCTAAAATATTATCTTTATTGTAAAAGTTAAAAAATAAATGAAAATAGTTAAATTTTATTCTCTAGATTTCTTAATATATTCTGGTTAAAAATATTTTTAATATATACATTATTGCTATATTTGAATAATCTCTCTCTCTCTCTCGCTCTCTCTCTCTCTCTCTCTCTCTCTCTCTCTCTCTCTCTCTGTCTCTTTCTTTCTTTCTATGGTGCTACACCGAAGTGTGCGTGTTTACACAGTCACAGATTTCTTGTATCTATAAAAGTTTATCCACATTTGGTATACTTATAGTTTCTAACCGTGCTTGCTTTGTTGCATATATCTGAGTCATTTGCTGATTTTTATGACTTTACTTATTAGTTAGTTGCCTCTAAATGGACAACCATAAGCAATAAGAAAGACTGCAGTATACTACATACATACATACATACATATATACACAATTCTGCATATTTGAACTTTGCTCATGTGGCACACATTTTTGTATTTGTTCGTGTATTCCTTGGGGCTTAAATGATTTTGGGCATTTTCATTAAAGCCAACTAATTTGCTTAGTCGGCCGACTGCATTTGATGCGCCCAAACAGCACAAAGGCAACAAATTTTGATTGCTAAAAACCTCGCAAAGCCAATGAAACTTTTGCGCCACAATAGTTTCCACAGTGAGTTAGTTTTCTCTTAGTTTTGTTTTGTTATTGTTTTTTTTTTTTTTCTTCTGTTTTTGGCGGAACTGCAACCTTGACAGCAATTTGACAGACATACGTAAACAACAACAAAAATTGGTGAATAATTTAGTTCCATGCACGTGCCACAGACATTTATACTCTGTTGCTGCAGTAGAGATCATTTGAAGCTCCACTAAGTTTTCGTTACTTTTAACTTTGAGCACATCTCTTGCAATAAAAGTCAATTTATGTGCATAGAATATAAAGTTGAAGAACTAAAGAACTTGCACTTTGACGGCTGATGAAGCATATAAAAATGTTGCGGAGCAATTGAGAAATGCATTTATGATGAGCAATGCATCGTGGATTGCATTGCAAACTATATTAAATTTTGTCAAAATTGATTCATATTCCATTTTATTCAATTGTAAATAAAGAAGGAGAGAAATAAAAGAGAGAAAATAATATCGGATTAATTGTTCAATTCGCAGAATAAGCTTATTTATCGCAGCGGTTTTCATATATTTAATTTGCTTGCATTTTTGTTTGGTTTTTTCAGTCTAAGAAATCTTAGACAAAGTCCCATTCCAATTTAGCTATTTAAAAGTTCAATGTTCTTCTAATTTGATTGCATTTTATAAACATGTTATGTGTTTGTATTCTCTTAATATATAAACTTTTCTTTTTTGTCTACACAGATATTGAAACGTTAGCAATATGCAGTCAATATTTTACTTTACAATTTAAATAAAACTTTTACGTGCTGATTAAATGAAAAGAGTTTGATGCCTGCTGCATGAAATTTAATTAAATTAATGCCTCAGAGCGAAAATCAAAGGAGTTTAAAGCTACGTTTTATAGAAAAAATTCAGATGACTTTAGGCCAATTTTTTTTATATATTTATTTTTATTTTATTTTGTTGTTGTTGCTGCAAATGCATTTAAGCTCACTGAGTTATGGTGAGTGAAGTGCGAAGGCAATGGCAACAGGCAAATAGGATATTGAAGTTTGCCAGTCGAAAACTAGGCTGTCAAACAGATACAGAAAATCAACAAATAGCAAAGAGAAAGAGGGAGAAAAACTATTGGCAAAGCAACTACAGAGTCAGACACTTTCAGTGGCAATGGAATAGAACTGGATAAGAGAATATCGCGTTTATGAACGCCTGGGGAGCGCACTCGACTTGACATTGGCCATAATTGTTGTTAGTTGTTGGCCAACTAGCCAACTGGCCGTTGGCCAAGCAGCCAAGCCAACGCCTCTAACTTGTTTCAGTTGGAAATGTAATTTACAACGGCAGAGCCAAATGTGATCTCCCAACATGACAGTAAATTAATAAACATGGCGTACTCCAGTAGCTGACAACATTGTTTATTATCATATCATTTGCAGGGCATCTCTTACAGCTCGTATTGCCAGTTACCCGTTGCCTGTTGCCTGTTGCCTGTTGCGCTGAGCTGCTTAGCGACACGTGGCTTATGAGTATAGGCCATATGATACGCTCTACCAACTTCGCTTCCAACATTGATGCCCAGGCCAGTTTCTGTGTTCATCTAAGCAGATTCCCTCTCTCTCTCTCTCTCTCTCTCTCTCTCTCTCTCTCTCTCTCTCTCTCTCTCTCTCTATCTCTCTCTCTCTCTCTCTCTCTCTCTCTCTCTCTCTCTCTCTCTCTCTCTCTCTCTCTCTCTCTCTCTCTCTCTCTCTGTCTCACAGTATACATTAATGATGTCGAATTACAATGCTTTGTGCTTCAATTGAACAATGTTTAATGTTCGAATTGCTCTTGAATTGAATTAAATTGCTTGTGATTGGTGCGTGAATGAGTCCATTAAATGCAGTAGCATATTATATTAATATTCCCGCTGATATGCCAATATTGTCAATGCACTTTGATTAGTGCTTTACCCGTTGAGGAATTTACTCAACAGGTTTTTTATTATTATTAATTTTTTTTTTCTGTGAGAGACTCGTTACCGTAACAGCTTTGGCATTGGCCTGCAGCCAAGTCCATTTGAGTCCATTTCTTTGGCCTTCGGTATGCGTCTTATTGATTCAATCATGGGAACAGCAGCAGCTTGTTCTCTATGTGCACACGATTGTAACATATTTCATTCTCTAGCATCTCTAGCATCTCACAAGATACGTCAATGTCAAGGCTGTTGGGAAATGTGATTGTGACCCAGCGTCACGAGTGACGAACAATTTGCCCCGAGTCTGCGACTAGTGTCTGACACTTTGTCATGTACTTGTCATCCGACAGAAACTACTTCTAAATTCATAAACATTGATTTATACAGCTGAATGGCATACTTAAGCATCAACGCCTCAAACTACTTAATACCAGAGCCTCAAAGTGTTTGTGTATCGAATTTAAGAATTTCGAACATTTTATTACGCACTAGTTTTTGTATGTGAATGGCTAATGGAAAAATCTATTGAACTATATACAATATACAATTTATATATAAATCATCTTAAGAGCAAGTAATATGAATTTTCATGAAAAAAATAAAGGAAAATAATATAATATCTTAATATATTAATAGAGTTATTATCAATATCTTTCTCGTTTCACATTTCAAATAAAAATTTTTGAATCTTTAAACTGAGATTAAATTTCGAATTAAATCAAATTATATATAATAGAATATTTGTCCTCCACACTTTACAGGGTATCTTCTAGTGAGTTACACTCGAGCGTAATCGTAATACGAATATAAATGAATCATGAGTCTAGCATTTAATAAAGTTTGGTTGGCTTTTCCTCTCGTTTCTCCTCCACTTTTTGTGGCAGTTGATTATGTATCTGGTACAAACCCCAAGGCTCACTTTGAGCCAAAATAATCTCGCAGGTGTTCTACTTTATGCGATTACATGCCTACGTCCGACATAATGCGCCAAACGGCTAATTAAGAACTGCAGCAGTCGCATTTGAATTCTTGTCGTCCCGATTACTAGTCATAGCCATTAGTCAGTCGACAACAGGACTCAGAACACAGGACTTGCGTGTTGAATTATTGCTGGGCATTCACTTGATTATGACATACAGCCACACACACACGCACACTCGCACATACACACATCCGCTGACATACATCCACGTAGACAATTAGCCAAAGGCGTGTCCGCAGACTTGGCCTTTGTTGTGTGTGTGTGTTTTTTTTTTCTTTTCTTCTCTATTTTGGGTCTTTCTTTTGAGTTTCGCATAGTTGCGACTTTTGGCAAATGTTTCTTAGTAAGCAGAAATTAAATGGTAAAATAGAAAAAGCGCCAAGAAAAGCTAACTGCAGAAAATCAATCTTAGACATAGACATAGATTATAAATATAATATAAATATAATATGAAATATAAATATAAAGTATAAATAGAAATATAATATAAATGATAATATAGAATAGAAATATAAATATAAATATAAATATAAATCTAAATATAACTATAAATATAAATATAATCTAATATACAATATAATATAAATATCAATATAAATATAATATAAATATCCCTCTCCTTCCCTATCCCTCTCATCTACACTATACATAGTAAAATAGAAATATACCTCGCCATCTCATATCACTATAACTCTCTAATATCAATATAAAGATAATATAAATTAATCTAACTATAAATCATTATTATAAATTCTTAATCTCTGTCTCCTTATCTAGCATCGATTTATCTCATTTTTTTGCTTTCTTTTATTGTCGAATTCCTTAATTCTTCTTCACCGCTCCCCCACTCACATCATCTCTTCATTTTGTTTAGATTTTCCCTTCGTTTCGTCCAACTCATCTCTTTTTTTTTATACAAGCAGACGAATATTTCTTATCTTCAATCACTCATCAATCACTCAATCTTCTCGCTCTGCCACGAATATCTGTATGCACAAAATTGTTTTGTTAGTTCGATTATAATTAGACGCATTCCGCAAATATTTTGGAAAATTTACGCAGCAGATTTTTAGCACAGCTTAAAAATAATCATGGAACGTAAGCTTGGCATGGTTGTGAGCCTATTTTTGGACTTGGATTCGGGGTCAAGAGCTGGACAAGAGTGGTAAGTCGCCGACAGACAACAGCATAGCATTGGCACCATCACATGGCATCGCAGGCCAGCCCCCGCAGCACATTGTATTTAAAAATTGAATATATTTTCGTTACTGTCGAGTTTGCCGGGTTGGTCGCTGGTTTTGGGGCGCAGCGAGGCTGCAGTAATCCGCATTGATTTTCATTCGAGCCCATTCATCGATCCGACGGGCCACTGTTTACTACTAAATGAGTCAACTAAATATTTATCAAAAACTCTAACGCGAACGTCAACTCGGACTTCAGTTTGATTGACGCTAAAATACCTGCGAAAATTGTTGATTTGATTTGGGCGCGTTGAAAAGTTTTTAATTAATTGCTGCGAGTCCGAAATGTTGCTATGCTTGCTGGGCTTTCTTCTACACATATACTACTACCCTGCGTGTCTACGGATGTGCAAGTCTTGGCTACTAGAGTTTGGTTTCCATCATTTTGTTTGGCCAAATGTCAAACGTGACCCAAAAGTTGTTAGCTCTTCCCTGGCTCCCACCGGACGTGACAGTAATAGGTCATGCTTGATTCGATTCGATTTTTCCTCTGGTTGGCCAAAAAAAAGTTTTTTTATTTGATTTTGATTTGATATTTTTTATCGCCCGCATTTTTGGCAAACAAATTTATCTGCAAGTCCGTGTTGAAAATTGTTTACTTTTTATGGTTTTTAGGTTAATCAAACTGGATTTGCCAGAGAACTGGAAAGTGTTCAGACTGCAGAGTATTCGCTAAATGTATACAAATTTCAATTAATTGTTAACTTATAAGTAAAATACATACTTTGAATCCATGTTATATCCGGTTGCTATTCTAATTCGGTTGTGGTTGATTAAATTTGATTTGAATATAACTATTATTAGTTTATTTATTTATATAATATTTATATTTGATCATGTATACTATTACACGAGGATAGCACAATTTTTTAAATAACTAATTGTTCAATATAACTTTTGTAATATTCTCCATGAGTATTTTTATATTTTAAACATATTTTTATTATTCGCACTCCACACTTTAATTCAATTTCTTATACTTATTTTGTATTATTAATCAATTGTGCTTTCGAGTGGGTTCTTAACAGAGCAGATAATGAGTTTTTAATTCAATTTGTGAAAACTTCTCTCATCAAATTAATTTGTTTAATAATACAGAAAATTTGAATTTCAATTGCTTTTCGCGGATAGCACGAGCACACTTCACATTATTTATGAATTATTTGAAATAAATTAAATTGTCGCCAATTAACACCTTGTGATACCACAGGAAGGCGAACTTCAAAAAGGCGCGCTTCGCTCTGGCAAGCAGACTTCAAAGTTATGTGAGTTGAACTTTGGATACGAGGCAGCGCGTCGTATACTCAACTTCCTGCCGCACTGCGACGCGTTCTAACGGCTACTGAATGGCCGTTCGGCGTTTCGCACGCCGACAACCAAACAACGACGACAAAGATGACGACAAAGACAACACAGGCGGCAATATTTGAAGCAACAAGCAATTGTTCAGGAGCGGCTCGCGGGCTGACCCTAATAGTAAATTATGTCCATCATTTGTTTAAGTACTGACATCATTTTTATATTTGATGTTAGCGTTTGTTTAGCAACGTGCTAGACGCACAATGAAAATGTCTGCTTAATCAAATAAACTGTTTTATCTCGCGGCATGTTAACATTCACGAAGTCGAACCACCTGTTAACAGCAGCAGCACGTTCCTGTTAACAGGAATAAGCTCTGTTATTGAAAGCTTTTCTCGAACTGGCGAAGCTTTCAACCGTTTCTGTTGCATACTTTTTAAAATTATATAAATTATGTATATATTTTAATATTAATATAAGGAGTGTTTTAATGGCAACAATTCTTATACAAATAATAATCAATCATAATCCCATTATTTGTGTCGGAGATTACTACACTACACTCACTGTTGAGATCTATATGCGCTAATAAATATTAGTTTAATAAAAAATCGTAGATCACAATTATGTTAAACGATTAATTAATTATGATAACAGCTAAACAGTAAAAATGACAATTGCTATCAAAACAATGAACTGGTTCTATTATATTCTTTTAAAATTGTATTTTCAAAATGAAATCGCACATGTTTTTTTTTTTTACAAAATATCTCTGAGCAAATATAATATTTACTGTTGCCTGAATTCGAAACCAATTTATATATGTCTATTCAACCCCCGGTATATATAGAAATTTAAAACGAGATTCAGTTGCGCGCTATCGATATCGATATGTATTGTACAGTATGTGTATTCCCTGAAATAATAATTTGAGTTAAATAAAAAAGACCATGGAGACTTGAAATCGTATCTCCATTATTCACTGAGAAGTGAGCTACTTGACCTTTATATTATATTTATTCTGTCCTCTCTTTTATTAATCACTGTCAATCTTTCACTGACCTACATATTGCTGCCCGTCAGTAGTTTTTCCCCTGAAAAGTCTAAACTTGGTATTTTTCTTGACCTTTCGGTATATTTGCGGTTCTAGCTTACGGTCACACCGTAACTCATTCTTTGAATCTAATTCCTCGCCACGCCACGGACGGCCACTACGTAAGTAAGAAAATAAAATGTAATTTTCATTGCGTAAGAGAAATAAATCACATGCTCAAATAGATATAATATTTGTGTTGAAATTTTTAGTTTTCATTGAATTGAGAAAATGTAAGCCAATTGTCTCCAACAAGCAATCGGTGACACTCAGATTTGCATGACACATTATGTAACTCACAAGTGAACGCCGAACGCTGTGAAAATTCGCTAATCGCGCAGAAGCAGATTTAATTATAAAAGCCTCTTTTAATTTTGCACTTTCCTGTATTCTTTGCAGCTCGGAAACAATAGTTGACACAAAAAAAAGACAACATGTTCTCGTCTTTTTTTCAAGCCGCTAAGAATTCGCCATTCAAGACGCCATTCAGCCAAGCTCAGTGCGATGAGGGAAAATCTGTCGGTCAGTTGTCGGTTGTACCAGCGGTAGGACAGTCTGGCCCCGTTGTTGGACGTGAAATCGCGGCTGCAGCATCATCATCGTCAACGGACTCTTGCGAGTTTGGTAGCAACAAATATTTAGCGCTGTGCGGTATCGGTGGCATTTTGAGTTGTGGTACCACGCACACATTTGTGGTGCCATTGGATTTGGTCAAGTGTCGCTTGCAGGTGGACCCAGCCAAGTATAAGAATTTAGTTCATGGCTTCAAGGTCACAGTAGCTGAGGAAGGTGCTGTTGGTCTGGCAAAGGGCTGGTTCCCAACTTTGATTGGTTACTCGTTCCAGGTAAGTGATTCGTCGACGTTTACATAACATCAATAATCACTAAATTGCTCACGTGCACTCATTCATATATCTTTCAGGGTCTGTGCAAGTTCGGTTTCTATGAGCTGTTCAAAATTAAGTACGCCGATATCCTTGGCGAGGAGAATGCGTATTTGTATCGCACCTACATCTATCTGGCGGCATCGGCGTCTGCTGAGGTGTTCGCTGATATTGCACTGTCTCCGTTTGAGGCGGCCAAGGTTAAGATTCAGACAATTCCCGGCTATGCTAACACATTCCGTCAAGCAGTACCAAAGATGTTGTCGGAAGAGGGCATCGGAGCTTTCTACAAGGGTTTGGTGCCATTGTGGATGCGTCAAATTCCGTACACCATGATGAAGTTTGCTTGCTTCGAGCGCACTGTGGAGCTTCTCTACAAGTGAGTAGGAAAATTTGAAGGTTGTTTTTATTTTCCGAATGTGCACACTTTTCGGTTTGCTTTTGCAGATATGTGGTACCCAAGCCACGTACTGAATGCTCCAAGGGCGAGCAATTGGTGGTTACCTTTGCCGCTGGTTATATTGCTGGCGTGTTCTGCGCCGTTGTCTCGCATCCAGCTGATGTGGTCGTCTCCAAGCTGAACCAGAGCAAGGGCGCCAGCGCTGGAAGCGTTCTTAAGTCATTGGGCTTCATGGGCATGTGGAATGGATTGACACCACGTATCATTATGATTGGCACACTCACTGCCTTGCAATGGTTCATTTATGATGGTGTCAAGGTGGCTCTGGGTATTCCCCGCCCACCACCACCAGAGATGCCCGCTAGCCTGAAGAGCAAGGAGAAGAGCAAATAAGTGGCTCACAATTAGCAAAATCAATGAAAGCAAACAGTTAAATTTTTGAATTAATGCTAATTCAAATTCAAGATCAACCCAATAGTATAAAACGGACGGCAAATCTAAATTAATGAGTTGGCGAAGAACACATACCATACATTACCTACATTACCAATGCGTGTGTATTCGATTCGCATTTTACTTATAACCGACTTTCGGCTAATATGCATTCCGATGTTACTATTTATTGATTGTTCATAATGATTTAAAGAAAACTAATTATTTATCGAAAGTAACTAAAATTAATGTATTCCATTCCAAAACAACATTCATACTATTAGTTGTCATATGTATGTTTACGCCGACAAGCGTACATAGAGACACTGAAAAGTATTTTGTATTTTATATCAATTTGTATATTGATTTTTCAAACTCAATGATAATTACTGACTTACAGGCCCCAGAACATGGTATGTAAGAGATAATATAATTCAACGCTTAATTGCCGCATAGAAAATTCCACAGACATTAAATAAACTAAAATAACAATTAAACAAACAACAGTAAATATTTGAGTATTATTTCCGTTCCTCTTTACGTATTTTGCAGTTACGAGTTGCATAAACTAAACACAGCTCGTGCGTTATATTAGACAATTCCCATTCCAGATAACCTGTGAACCTGACAAGAATGTTGCTGATATATTAACTGGATTCATTAGATGCGACGATTTTAAGCTGAAATGCAATGAAGATACAACTGCTGAAAGTTATGTAATCTCTGCTACTAAATTAAAGGATTGTTTAAAAGAAATAATAATGTAAAGAAATCAATAATTGTTGGGTATAGAAAACAAATACATTGTTCATTATCTTGAGAATGGCCCTTGTAATAAAAGAGACGGGACACTTGACCATATATTAATGCTTCTGTATTAATCACTTTACTTCATTTTGGTCTAAGGTAAAGGTGTTCATTTCCGGTCATCCCTCAATAGACGAACTGGAATGACTGCATGTTCATGGATTAATATAATAAATAATACTAAATTGCGATTACAAAAATATCTGAACTTTGGTATGGACATGATAAGGTTTTTCGTATTGTAGAACGATAATACTTTACCTGTTCATGGTATGGAATTTCAAATTTTGCATTTAAAAATTCAAAACATTATTGAAAATTAATAACAAAATAATTACTGACTTTTTTTACCCCAGATCTTTGTAAAGCCTTTAAATTAATAACAATCTGATTCATTTTATTTTTTTAAATTTATCTTTAATCAAAGAAAATAATAATGTAATAATGTCGTTGTATTATAATTTCACTGTGTACATATGTATATATATTGGGTTGTAGTTGTCGTCTGTTAAAAACTAAATAATTATTAAGTTTTCTAGAATAGAATTAGTTTTTGCTCGTCAGCTGTTGAGAAGCCGGGAAGTGGTTTTGGGGCTTATAATTAAATAACCTCTAAGCACTATAGCTAAATATTTTTACAAAACTAAACGCGTAGGTAATGTATAAATGTATTTAACAGGCAACTTTCTGGTGCATGATTTATCAATATATATATATATATATATACGTTCTATGTACAAATCGCTTAATTTCTAAATTTCAAAGTCGGGTTGACACGCATAAAAACATTTAGAGACATAGATCATTTATTATGTGTGATGTTTCGAATCACCTTTTGATTTGTATTACGTTTACGGCATTATTTATTTTGTATATGAGGACGTGTTTTCCATAACAAGCCATTTCAGTCTTAGAGTTTCAAATAATCAAAATAATAATTAACAAAAAAAATAAAAATTCTATAAAATTTTCCGTGCAAAAACTTAATTACTAAATTTTCATATATTCTTTTAGATTTTGTTTTTCCGTTTCTTTATTTGCATATAAAGAGAATTTCGAAACAATGGTTTGCTAGGATAACTCACGCTTTTCATTATAGTTCGTCTCTTTTGTTTTTGTTTAATTTATTTTTACTTGAGCTGTTTTGTTTTTAAGCTAATATCAGTTTATATGGTAGACAATCACACAGGCATACAATCATACAGGTAAACATAGAGTAAAAAAATAAAAATTGACATTGATATCGTGATATCGCGACTTCTGACTCCTGACACAATCAAACGTACTACAACAAATATTTTGGTGATATGTATATGGGTTATAAGGATATGGATCTTGAAATTCAAGAGGCTTCTCCCCTCTCTTTCTTTTTTTTTTACAAAACTCAATTGGACTTAAAATAAAAGTAGTTTCAGTTTGATTGTATGTAGAGAAAACCTCAACTCAATGGCACCTTACCAGATTCTGGCTTAAGAAAGTGTGGTGAGGTACGATAAAAAATTACCCTCATGATGAGAGACACATTCTTGGGTGGAGTGCCCAGTGGCACAGACACTTATCAAAATCCACGCTCAACTGAACAATCGGGAGAATCACAATTGATTCCAGAGTCCGATCTAGCCACAGACCTGCTTAGCTATACAATTAGCTTGACCTTCCATACTATATAACTAACTATGTATATATATATATATATATTCTACCAATATGGCGTATTTTGCTCCTGGTTCCAGCTGTTCTTCTCTTGTGCTTTGGCAAGTGCATCGGTTAAAGTGGATCGCATTTGCTGGCTGGAACTACGAGTTTGTCCCTTATCATAGGGCGACAGGGCGTTGTAGTAGAAAGGCGACCGTTTGCTGATGGTATAGTTCTTTCCCTGTGAAGAGAGAGGGAGAGAGGATGATTTAAAATAGATCTTTGTAATACTAATGTGTGCTGTGGCACTCACATCATTATTGTCCCAGAATTCTTTATCATTTGTACGGTAGCAAATGCAGAATTCCAGACGCTTGGATGATGGTGGCAGCGTGATCTTGAATGAGAATGTATCGAAGACAACGTGGGCGCAGGTGGCGGGGCCGTAGGTCCTGGCAAATGTGCAAAATATGTCCTGCTGGCTCTTCCAGTTGTCCCAGGTGACGCGCACAATGACTTCCTTGGCAAAGTCAATATTCTTCACCTTGATGGTGCCCACCACAATCGATTCCTCATCCTTTACAATGACATTCTCTAGCGAGACAAAGTCACGTTCGATCTTTTGCCTGTAGAGCAATATTGGTGTATTTGAATCGATTGTTTCTATTGGCAACGGGGTTTTTATATTACCTAAATGTCAAATAGTCGGATGCTGGCTGCTTGAAGTCCACCGTCCACTGATCAGGCGGATGCGGACTGACTAGTCCCTGTGTGATCTGCTCCAAAAACTTCATGCTCCAGTATGGCGGCACATTCGAGGGCTCGGACATGACGCGCACCTCCGTCAGGGACAGACCCTCATCATCAGCGAAGATCACATGCTTCTTACGCAAGTGACTGAAAGAGAATAATTGAGGAGAATTCGATTAAAGAGAGTGACAAAGAGAGATTAAGTTAGTATATTGGTCTAGCTGCTTGCCTGCCAATATTCTCAAATATTGAACTAATTATACGAGAGGAAGAGAGGGAGAGAGGAGAGTGAGAGAGGGAGAGAGAGGAGAGTGAGAGAGGTAGCATGCATTTCAGTCTTGAACCTGTCCTTATCATCTCCCATGTTTCGGACCCCCCGTCTTTTACGATTGTTATTTTTACTTTTATGCATTAAAGTTTATTGTCTTTTTGGCACTTCATATTGAAATTGCGCCGTTGCATTTTTTATTTTTTTATTTTTTTTGGTATTTGACTTTTGTATTTTTAGCAAATCGATGTTTAAATTTGACAAAAACAAAGTCAATTGAGATATTTTTTGGGTACATTGTGACCTGCGTTGGCAGGGAATCGAGCTAATCGGAAGCTGTCACCGCCCATTGCCAGTAAATTGGCATTTAAACATTTTGTTTCGTTTCCCATTTTAAGCAAAAAAAGAAAATCATTTGATTTTATAATCTTTGTGGCAGCCCTGTATACTAAAAGCTATTTTTTAGGAATTGTTAATATTATATATATACATATATATGAATATTTTGGAATTTTGCACAAAGTCTTGTCGGCACAAACAAAATATACGAGTGAATATATATGAATATATATATTTATATTGTGCTATTTCGGTAGCCACGTACACACAATTTTATCCAGGCAAAAAAAGAAAAAAATAAATTAATAAATATTTGGAGATAAATAAAACAAGCCCTTTTTTCGATTACAGCGAGAAGTAAGCTCTTTAGCTACTTCAGATACTTCCATATATCAAATAAATATATATTACATATATATAGGGAAAAAAGGCATGTCTATTGCTTTGATAAGATTATTATTTGTTCAACATTTATTTTGTTGTATTAACGTTTGTCATAGAGCAAATATGGCTCAAGAGCTAATGGAGACGACAAGCCCTATGGCATTTAAAGAATTGAAGTGCATTTCGCACAATATGCTGCAAAGCAATTAAACATATTTCTTCTTTAATGAATCAAATAGAGCAAATAGAATAGTATGGTAGAAATATGTTTGTTTGTTTATCCCTCTCTCTCTCTCTCTCTCTCTCTCTCTTTCTCTGTCCTTCTCATTGTGTGTGTGTTCGCTTTCTATAATAAAATGTGGCCAACAATTGTGGCTATTTGGCTAGTTAGCTGAGTTTATTAGTCTGACGCCAATATCAAACAGCCGGCAAGTCGAATGTTCGAACAACTGCCAACGTTTGCCGATCGCGCGCTGTGCGCTGATCGCTCTGATCACGCGTCGAAGGCGTGTGCACTAGCTAGGTTAGCTAGAGCTGCCTGCCTGTTGCATTTTAGCCAACAGGTTTTTGTTTTTTTTTTTTTTTTAATTTTTAATTTTTTTTTTTTGCTCGATGTTCGGGCGATCGATTCGATCGTTCGATCGCCTGTATTGTGTGGGCTCGCCTCGAGATCTTGTCTCTTGTCAACTGCTGAATTTGTGGCTATGGCGTTGTTGCATATCAAATTTAATAGATTATAATTTTTCCGATTTTTCAGTGCATTTTCCATGCCGTTGATGGGCTGGTTCCAGCTGTGACGGCTTTATAGGCCAGCTTGGGGCTTGAGGAAGCAACGAAAATGGAAACGAGTTTGCATTCCTTTCTTGTTTTCTCTTCTTCTACTTTTTTTTTTCTTCTTCTTCTCGACTGCTCTCATTAACATATTCATATACATATAAGTGCGCGTTACCCCGAAAATAAAAACAAAATAAATGCATATGGGTCCGGTTTACGCCCAGGCACAATAAAATAACTCTTGACTGCTTTATATGCACTCCACATAATGGCGTAAAAGAAACAAGTTTCCCGAAACAAAAAGGGATTACAAAAGCACTTTGAGTGGTAGAAAATGATAAGACAGGTATTTTAGATGAAACCTTATGCTATCCATAGTTGGCTTATCAACAATCCTTAGGTTAAGTGAATATGACCTTGCCTCCGATGGTCAGTCTGGCGACCTTTACATGCAGCCTTGTCTGTGTCTTGAACTCATAATTGCGACAAGGTGGTTCCGTCTTTAAAGTCTCTTGCTCTTGCTTTTACTAACGCAAATTGTTCAGAGATTGCAGAGAGCGCACAAAATTAGATTTTACGTGGGTGACACACTAATTAGTCGAGATCATAAATATATACATATATATATTATAGATGCGCATGGCTGTATATTACATTCATAAGACACATTTACAGATTTCATTTTCGAAATCTTTTCGATGCTGTGTAGCACATCTCATCACGTGATGGGCGCATGCACAATCTATCTATAAATATTCACTGCGTACATCTACATCTTACATACCCATGTAATTTATTTATATATATACATGTGTGTGTTGAAATATACTTTTATATAGCCGAAAATTTGGACACAGCACAATTATCAAATTTTTAGTTTGTGGATTATGTCGCCTATATTCTATGGCCTTGGCTTGACCTGGCCCGCTGCCTCGGATCGTCTGTCGTCTGTCTTAGTGAACTAATTAAAAGTGCGGCATGTCTTGACAGACTCGTGGAAGGAAGTGGAATTATGATTGGCAAATGACAGCATAATTAACGAGTGAAGCAATCGAAATGTTTTAAGCGCACTTTGCAGCAATAATCAATAATAATCTTTTTCCATTACAAATAAATGTAAATTTAAGTTAATGGATTTTTATGACAACATCTCGCTATGCTTGAAGTAAGTTCGACAAATTGATGTAGAAGGTCTTTTCGGGAGATTCATATTGAAATATTTATACTGAAAGCTAGAAATATGCCAAGCTGAAGTGACCTAGAAATGCTATTTAAATGTTTCATGACATGGAAACGATCGATAAATATCGATTTGCCAATGTTACGCATATAGAACATGCAAATCAATATTTCTAGAGAGTTTCATATTGAATCAATTATATTGAAGTAGATAAATATAGAAAGTTGAATTGTTCTAAGAAATACTTTACATGAAAACGAACGATAAATATCGATTTGTAAAGGTTCATAAGAGTTCACACATAGAAGATGCACATCAAGAATAATTAACGGTTTTATATTAGAGATTCATATTGAAATATACAAAGTTGACTTAATGTAAGAATTACTTCACATGAAAACGATCGATAAATATCGATTAACGAAGATTCCTTAAAGCTTACATAAAAGAATATGCAAATAGAAGAATAATTAACTGTTTTATACCAGAGAGATTCATATTGACGTATAAATCTTTGATTGATTTTACAGATTTTCCATGATTCGAAAGGCAACGATAAATAACGATTGCCAATATTTATAAGATATTACACATACAGAGCCAATCAAGATTACTAAATTGTGTATTTTATGGGACTGAGTATTTACTAGTCACAAACTCTCGCCTAACTTGGCACTTGCAATGGGTGTATAACTAGTGCAATATGCAATCGCAGGCACACACACACTCACACAACATATTACTACCTCATGCTTGTGTGTGTGTGTGTGTGTCTGGTTTACATTGATAATAGCCATGTGTGTCGCACTAGGTGTGTGCGTGTGTCGCCATAGCTTTTAGGTGATATCAGCTGGTGTTTAGCCTCGTCTAGACATGGCCTCACCAAAAATAAAATCTCTATAAAATGAGCTCTAACTAATGTGTATGTATGTGTATGTGTGAGTTTGTGTGAGTTTGTGTGAGTGGCTGCGCCGTCCATTTTGTATTTTTAGCCAGTTTTCAAAATGCCAAATTCAAGTGCATTGCAAATGGAAAGCGAAATTTGCAATTTAAGAAATAATTAAAATAAAATCATAACAAACATTCTCTATTTGGGAGATTAAAGATGAGAATGACCAGGTTGGCAAACTCTCTTCCTTCTCTTATCGCATTTAATATATTCTTGCCGGATATTTCGAGTATATATTTGAGATTATTTGCATACATATAACAATTTATGGCCCATGTCATATCATCTAGTATATCTACTGTTTCTTATGTACTTTATCTTGGCGTCATGCGCTCGCTATTACGTCCATAGCATCTACTATGAGGCGACTGTCCAACGTAATATTTCGATTTATTTTCGATTTGTTTTCGATTTGTGTGCGGGTTTTCTTGAGTTCTGGCCAAATTTGGTGCAAAATGATTTGGCAGAGTCTACTTTGATGCAACCTATTGAATTTCACTTTTGATCAGTCTCCGCAGTTCACATGCTCTAACCGCAATCTAGTTCAACTTGTGGTTGAGGGCGTCAAAAGTCGACGGCGCCATTGCGATGTGACGTCAAAGGGTTCGTGACTCGGATTACCGAGCCCATTATGCAATCTATATACATATCAGTCAGTCACTTAGCTTACCTTTGCTTGCAGTTGGCCAATCCATCTGAGTCGCTGCTTGCGTCTGTGGGCTCCGCACTCTCCGTGGGCGCAGCATCTGTGCTTGGGTCGCTGGAGACTTGGTTGGCTTTGTGCAGGCAGGATTTCCGGCTGAGGCACGATTTGGGCTGTGTGTTGAGCGATGGGGCAGAGACCATGCGCTCCAGATAGCTGCGGCCAGAGCGACTGCCCACGCCGAGGGGCGTGCCGCCTGTCTTGGCGGGCAGCTGCTGGCCCTGGGCAGCATTGGATGCGTTATTGACCATGGCTTTGGAGGCCAGTGTTACGGCCTGAGGGCGACAATAGCGGGAGCTTAGGCTATTGGGCTCGTCATTGTAGCTGCAAGCAGAGCAAATATCACAAATGATTACATGAGTATTTCTGTTATGTACGTCAATCATATCTGTATGAATGTGCTCTCTATCTCTTTCTATATATATACATATATATCCGTATGGGTTTCTTAAATAATCTGCGCATTTTAGAGGCAATCGTACGAGCTCGGGGCCATGCGGCGCTCACGTTTACTTTCTTTTTATCAGCCTGATAAGGTTGTCTTTATTCTGGGTCTGTCTTTTATTTCAGTGAGATAATAGCATGGAACTGTTCAGTGGCCATAGTATGCACATACATACATACATATATGTACATATGTACGCATCCCACTATCTATAAAGAAATAGCGCCAGGCTTCTGCTATTATTGATAAGCGCAAAAGTTGTTGAATCTATTACGCACGACCTCTGCACTTGATTTGAATAGTACCCCGTGGATAGGTTTTTGTCTATATACAGACACACATATATGTTATGTATACACTTATATACAAATATGTGTACACATATATTTACATATGTTTGCGTCTATTCAAATTTGTTTTACTCTCCTCTCGCTGTCATGATTCATCATAGAGTTCTAATTTTGGAAGCACCATGGGATAGAATTCAACTGTTTGCAATTTCGTTTGTTTTTTTTTTTTTGCTGATTCATATCAAAAATTGTATTTCGGCTAGACATAGGCAAACTATAAAGTCAATGCCTGATAAGCCAATTTTTTAAAAGTTTTTTTTCATCATCTATGAAGCTACATTTAAATTGGTTGCCAATTAGAGTGAGTTATCATACACTTCGTTTTATTCCATTACAGGTGATAATTAATATCGTTTTAGTGCCATTTAATGACATGGTAAATTTATAATTATCATTAGTCATTAATAATGATAAACTATTAAAGGGATCCAAATTTTATAGCAAGTCGAAAGAGTCTGACTAATAATAATTCTAATAGCAGTAATGTAACTAATCATAATAATAATAAAGTTATAATGATTCTATCAATGGGAATGATAACAAATAATAAGTGATATTAATAATTGATATACATGTATATTAATAAGAATACAACATTTTAATGATGTATTCAACACTTAACAGTACTCAATAAAAATAAATAATAAGAGTATGCTATTGAATGTAAATATAATAAAAATAAATAATAAGAGTATGCTATTGAATGTAAATATTAAATAACAATCACAATCTAGTTCGAAACTATTGAAAATGACAATGTTACTTTGTAACAAGTTTAGAGTACATAAATCATTTGGTAAAATCTAAGATCTTTTGGTTCAACTAAGATAAACAAACTTATATTTTCAGTAACTGCGTGGGTTTTGTTAGTCCAGTTTCTATTTATATAATTAACTATATGTTTTTTCGGACGATTTTAGAATTTTTATTACTTGTATTTTTAGTCCAGATGTTCTCTTATATATATATTTTTATAGCTACTAAAATATTTGTCAGCTGATTGATGCACTAAATGTCTGCGCAGCAAATAAAGCTTGTAGTAGCTGCAGATCGTGCATGATTCGAAGCAATTGCTTCCACAGACCCCACCAATAGAATTCGTGAACAATCAAATTTTTCGCTAATAAAACTTTTATTTTTTTTCCTCGCTCTCAACTTTTGCTCTCGAAATCTTTGCAAAAAAAAAAAAAACAAAAATAAATAAATAAATAAAAGTTTGTTTTGATTATGCCATTGCCTTGATATTGAAAGCTTTTTAAATGCTGTTGTCAACCGAAGCAGAGCTAAACATATTTTTACTTTTTATTTTTTATTTTTTACAGTACGTACATATGTCTGCATTTAGGAAATTTCGTTAGCCCGTTCAACCTGTTGAACAAACCTTATGACATAAGGCGATTTCTTGTCTGTCGTTAGTGCGACCTTAGTATTTCTTCTATGCATTGTGTAAGTGAAATATCAATATTTATCCATATGAATAATCATAATCAGACAGAGACTGAAAGGTAAACATCCATATTTACACTAAATATATAGCATGCGATTGCACTCATTGTGTATATTGTATTTTTGGAATGAAGGTATTTTGTAACGGCTTTATTGAGTCTGTCAAAATTGATATGTAGAGCTTTTAGCCCATTTTCCATTTAAAATTCTAGAAAACTGTATTTATATATACACAAATACATAGAAATAAACAATTTCCTTGCGGTTTTGTTTATGTTATCTAGAAAATGTTTTCCACTTGGGTATTACTTTTTCTTTATGGTAGGTCTTACTGGTGTCATAAATAATATCGCACTTTTTCCAATTCATTATTGATTAGCGTTCGTTATATAATTTAATCTTTATTTTAGGCTTGCAAGGAAATTTAATTAATATTTTGTAATACACACTTTATCAGAGATTTACATAATCAATTCAACAAAAGTATTCAGACATGTAGCCAAGTTTTGGAATATATCAGAAAATACTTTTCGCTATCTAATGATAAGAGAAATTCCATAATTTATATCTAAGACGTGAAGCTAACTCGAAGATGGAGAAAGTTTTCGCTTATAGCTTGATAAAAAAAAAAACTAAAATTATTAAAAAAAAAGTAATAAAAAAAATAGAATAAAAATTAAGAATAAATAAAATAGAATTAAAAACAATTGAATTTTGATTCGTTGCCGAATCTCGTGCATTCAATTGAATTCAATTAGGCAACCCAATTTCTTTCTTCTCACAGTCCGAAAATATATTTGGTTTTACTTGAAACTTACTTCAGGGTTTGACGCTGATGTCCGCTCATGTAGTCCGCTAGGAAACTAACAGGTGGACTGTGACTGAATATGGGTGGACTGTGCGAAATCATTTTATAGACGACTTCTCTCTATAGATCTCTAACAAGGAACTCTGATTGATTGTAATTAGCAGCAGGGCCTGTAAAATTAGAACAGAAATTGATAAGGTGAGCGAAATTGTTTTGAATCCTAAACGAAGCGTAAAATGTTAATTGGAATTAGCTATAAACGGAATGCTTGAATGCGAATGTTTATAAAACAAAAGCGATTCTAATTAGGATTGCAATGGAAATATTATTTTATAGCGATATTTATGTATTTCGTACATTTTATTTTGTTTATCTTTGTGTGAGCTGCTGTTCAACATTGGAATGGCTGCGAAAACTTACCGTTGCTTTTTTTTTATGACTTTGTTGTGTGTTCCGGTCGTTTCTTCCCTCTCTTTTTTTCGCGCTCCCTGTGTCTTCTCTTGCTCTCCTTTTATATATGTATGTATATATCAATCTCCGTGTATTAAGGAACTTTTTCTGGTATCACTTTTCTTTTTTAGCCCAACTTCTTCTTAGAGATTTCTTTTCATATGTGCATCACGCGCGCTGTGCATGGGTTTTGGCAACGCGCGTCAGACAATGAATTTTGGGTTGTGTAAAGATTAAAATTTTGTATTTTTATTAAAAATTTTCAAATTTTAAACACACTGGCACACACAATTTTGGCAGCACCGCACAAAACAAAACGACAAAACGGATTAACAATAATTTCAAATTATTGAATAAATTTCCCTATTCTTTAGGAAGTAAGAATTCGCGCGTTTTTCTTCTTAAGTTATATATGATGTTATGTTATTTTTAGTAATTTATTTGTGGTTTCAACGACACGAACAATTAGGACCGCATCGCGTTTTGTTGTTGCCAGTTACACTCCGACTGTGAGTACCGTTCGCCTCGACGACTCAGAGACGAATAACTGATGTTGTTAGAGCAACCCGCCGCCAAGACTGGCGGTTGGGCCTACCCAAGCGGCAACCACTACGATCCCAGAGAGCGTTGTCATCGTATGCTCTGGAAAGCGCGCGCCCTCTCTCCCTCTCATTAACTCTCTATTTCTGCTTTAGCGTCTGCCTCTACCTCTGCCTCTACCACTCTCTCTCACTCTTACACTCTCTACGTGTCCGTTATTCTTACTGTGCGAGCGTGTGGCTGCATTTTAGTGATAGTGCAGCAGCAATAGTTGCTGTTGTTGTTGTTGCTATTACTGTTCTTGCTCTGTTCAGTTCAGTTCAGTTTAGTTTTAGTTTAGTTTCGTTCGTTTGGTTTGACAGCGATTTTCGTTAAGTTTAGGCGCCGCCACAGATCCAAAGTCACTCAATCAATCAGTCAGGCTGAATGGACATGATCAGCGAACAGCATCGATCATTAGCTCGTGCGCTCGTTTTCGAAATTTTTGTTTTATTAATAAATGTGAATACTCGCACAACTATTCACACACATTTCAACACATTTAGTCGTTATGTCAAACAACTTTCCATATGATCAACAGTGCCTACGTCTGCAATTTTTGGCCAGCTGTTTTGATTTTTTCTTGAATCCATTTCATTCTCTTTACTCTGTCATCCTTTCCCAGGTCGATAAATAAAACAAAATACTCAAAAAACTCACCGAACGAGTACCCACTCACTCAATCGTTTGAGTGCCCCCAACTACTTGCTGGCGTTCCAATGGTTCGAGTGGTTTTCCTTTGTAAGGTCTGGGGGATTATACTTAGTTGGCTGCAAACGTGTAACCCGAACACCTTTACGGCCTACGCTTTTCTTTATGCAATTTATGTTTGTTTTACGTTGTCTCTGTCTGTTTGACTCGACAGCTCTAAATCAATTATGCTTTTTTGGGGGAATTGTGTAAAAGTTGTCGCTTTGTAATCTCGCCTTTTCATCGACTTTCTCATGCGCTACGTTTGAATGCAGTTGGCATATTGATCATGCTACGTGCATGACACAATTGTGGAATGGTTAAACAAATAATGAAATAATTAAGTTTAAAGCAGCACAACAAAAACGTAGCTATAGCTAATGAAAAATAAACATAGTGCCATTTAAACATAAATTTTGAATTGTTATATTTTAAATCTTTAAATGAAATAAAATATGTGTATATGCACTTAATTTACTCTTTTTTTCTTGTTATCCACTAGTGCCAACTGTTGAATCACAATTGTCCAGTGGTTCCATTAAAATCCCATTTGAAGTGACTTGGGAGCGTTTCATTCTGTCATTTAAAGTACCCACATTATTCGTTGCACAGATGACGACGACAACTCTGTGAAATTTTCGACATTCTCTGCCACGCATCTACATATTTCTTGTTGCAGTGCATAGAAAGTGACTGTGTGTGTGCGCGTCATGTGTATGTGTGTGTATTTGGTGGATGGCGTGCGTGACTCGTTGACATTCAGAAATGGCAGCCTAGGTCTTAGTCGTGCCTAGGTAGTCGACGAAAATGCTCTCACGATGCGTGATCTTTCAAGTTTGAAATGATAATGCAGTTTTTATGAGTTTTATGAGGGCTCTAACAAGTTATTTATCCAAGTGTTTGGATTGATCCGTAACCACTGTGCCACTTTCGTGGGGTGTCGCACACGCCGCTCCAAGTCCAAGTAACTTATTTGCTCTCGAGCCACACAGCATCAGCAGTCAGGTTTCAGAGTGCACAAGCCGGCCGGCTGGCTGGCTCTCTGACTGGCTAGCAAGCTATATACATACATACATCTATCTAGCCCGCTAGCTGGCACTTGTTCACCTAGTCTCCTCTCCTTCCTGACCACCACCCGATCGCCTTGGCTGAGAGCCGGTTTAACGTTGCAGCGTTTCTGGAGTCGTCGTCGCATGTCGCATTTTTTGCCGGCCACTTCATCAGCATTCGCCTATATATGTACCATTCCTGCATGCAGGCTGATCTTCAGCTGCCTTTCTCTGTCTCTCTCTCTCGCTCGCTCTCAGTCTCTTCTGGTGCAGTGCCCTTTGAAGCGTTGGCCATGTGGAGTCTACGGCTGTCTCGATTATGGAGTACACTTGAGGCTCTGCAAATATCAGATTTACTATGTAATATAGCCAGCTGGCTGTCTATTTCTGTTATATGCATGTATGTAGAAAGACTCTTAGGCGCACAGCGGATGTGATGCATTATTTAATCGACGACTTTCCATTTTTGGCCTGCGTGTGGACCAGAGATCCACTTGATATGCCATGGTACACACGATATTAGCTTAAAACTAGTTTAAATACTGTTATTATAAAAAGCTTTCTAGCAGGCGACAAGAAGGAAGAAAGTTATTTCAAAGCCCAATTTGCATAGATCCAGAGAAGATTAGTAATGAAACTTTAAACAATTGAACATTGCAGTACATTTATATTTTATATATCATATATAGGGATATTCGGAGAACTATAATGCACTTTGATATTGATATGTGATAATATTTCAAGCCACGTATCACTCTCTCACTGCGTGTATGGCAGCTAATAACCGATGTTAACACACATTTCTTTTCAGGAATCAAAACAAAGCCCACGTTTTGCCCCGGACAGAGCCAATTCGATTGCACTATACGGAAAATAATAATAATAATGTCCACGTTGTCTGGCAAAGGGTCTAGACCCGAACGCCCAACAACCTGCTGATGAAATCAGCCGAGCTGTCAATATCAGCAACATCAGCGGCGCCATTAGTGAGAGATTATCAGTGATTATGTGGTCTATAAAAAAATGGGCGTACCTAGGGTTCGTTTAGTTGGAAATGTGTAAAACTGTAACGTATACTCTACATCGGTCCGAAAGTTTAAATTTAGAAGCGAGGCGTGTGACTTGACGCTTATCAGCTCTTATCAATTCAGGCAGCGCGATCGATCTGAGGTTGCGGCGCTGAGGGGCGGGCACTGTGGGTAGGTGATACTAGATGAACTGCGCAGCATAAACTAAACACAGAATTCATAAATATAGCTACATTTATTTTTGGCGGACGAAAATCATGCCGTAACTGACCTAGAGCACCTGATCGCGGCGTGATCAATTATTTGGCAGCAGATCTCCTTCTCTCTGGTATAGAGGGAAATCGAATTGAACTGAACTGAACTGAGCTGAACTGAACTGAAAAGCAAAAGGAATTAGTTACGACTACATTTCATTAGAGTCGCATATGTAACGCTTTTAATCATTTCAAAAAACGGTTATCGTTGGCGTGAGGGTCAATGGAATAGGCGCTTAGAAAATATAATCGTCGATCGATTAAAATGTGTGTTATTTTTTGCAGTTTTTTTCTGTTTTGCATCGCGTAATATTGCCGCGTAATTTTCCATTGTAGCTCTCGATCGAAACTTAATTATGCGATTTATTATGCAAATATATACGTCCATAAGTCTCAATATATACATATATATGTATATACAATTAAGCGTCGCAAGTCTACATCTATTTAAAGACGCGGGCCTTGTTTGTGGTTTGGTCGAAGCTACGAACACGAGCTGATCACGTTTTTCACTTGTGCTCGATCGGCCCTCTCGGTCGAGTGAAGCCGAGTAACGTCTAAGTAAACACCCAGAGCGCAGAGTATGTAGTTTGAAAAATCGGAAAAATCTGCTTGTTTCATTGACATCGCACAGACGCGACGTCTGCCCGTAATTATGATATCGCTCATAGCGGCCCATTGTGTCTGCTGATAAGCGAGCAAACTCTCCTCACCAAACTATGTAACAGCCGAGACCTAAAAAACAAACTCTTCTGCGCGTCATGTTCACCAGTGAGCGAACAGTTCGTCGCCTTATCAATAGACAAACTATAGAAATCATGTATACTATATACACACTATATATATAAAGTGTTATGTGTGTTTTTTCGGTGTGAGGGTCTAATTATAGTCTGCAACAAACCAGACGCGACTAGCCACAATATTTGCCTATATGTCTGAAATCTGTTTGCTTAGCTATTGACAGTGGCTGGCCGCAAATTGAGTTTTTAACTTTTGTTTGCTCAGATTAAATACATACTAAGCTCAAGTGGCAAACAACTTTACCGATATATGAATATTTACATATATTATTATTGTTTCTTTTTTTTTCTACCGACGACTTTCTTCTCACCCAAACCTGCAAATTTGCTTTACTTGTTTGAAGAAGTTACAATGGAAGGTATCAAAGGAATAGAATAAATACTAAATATGAATGTATTTATTTTATATTTAACTTTAAATCTTAAAAAAAAATAAGTTGAATTTGCTTGATCACTTCCGACTTTCCTAAAAAACAACCAAAACTACATTCGAGCAAAGATAGTTGTGACTATTTATAAATAAAAAACTTATGCTCAGCATACGTTTACGGTTCGAGCTTTATTCCGGTTCCGGTTTAATGGGACATTAACATAAAAGCGAACGAGGCAAAAATTGAGAGAAAAACAAAACATGTTTGAGCATTGCATGCAATGCTAAATTCGTGCAATGCACCGCACAGATACAAAGATACAAATGTATCTGAGAGCTGGTGAATGCTAGAAGCGCGTAGACTAGACTCTCAATGCGTCACTCGTATAAACAATTTACAAAGCGTGTCGAGGCAGGTAAATAAGTTTACACACACACACACACACACACTCACACAGAGAGACAGACTCGAACATATATTTTGCATTTGATTTACTCAACTCGCAAATATTCATATGAACTGAATTAAGCATTAACCTTAAGTTGTATATGCGCTATATCGAATCATTAAATATCATATCGTGGCAATTTGCGTAGTTCATTGAACTCTATTAGTAGATGGTCTCCGCCGTAGAGGAGCTTGCATTTAGTTTGTTTATTTCACGTATTTGCATGATTGGCAAACTTAATTGTTTATTTGAATGCTGGCAGCGTCAATGTGTGGCGAGGGCTCATTATGCCCGTTCATGAAGTGAAGAGAGTATATTTGTATTGAACTATGGCAGTCTTGCTATACTTATGAGGGCAAACGATTTTAGTTTTACAAAATATTCTAATTAATTGATGTAAAACAATTTCTAGTTTATTTAAATTTAGTTGGATTTAGTTTTAATTTGAAGGATTCTTGTGGATCTCTTTGCTTAGATCTTGAAATAATTAATGGTATATATAAGAAAGGAGTTTTTTATTGAAGTGACTAAAATATTCTCTCTTGATTCTTTTAGTTGCATAGTTATGAAATATGTACTGTAAAATATATAGATATATCTGCATAATGTCAACATCAATCTTTGGTATCCTATACAATATCATTGCACACATAAAGTATCCACAGTCAGTACCTTGTGATTCCTCTCCATTTGACTTGCACTCAAATAGCTGCATTTTTTTTTAGCACCCATTCCCTTCAACTGGGTCACCTTTTGGCTTATCAGGGGCAATGAAGCTGATTAACATTATATTGGCGTCTTTATAAAAGCGTTTATAAATAACTACCGATAGGAGTGCAATTTCCTTCATTTCCATTATCATTAAAAACGAATTAAGAGTAAAACGAAATAAATTATGATCTTGAATAGTAGCATCTATAGTATAAGCTCCTCGAAAGCAGCTGTCAAATGGATTGAGTTCGATTTTGAATTTGTTTTCATTTTTTTCTTTTCTAAATTGCTTATAAATCATTTTATTGTTAGTTCAATTATAGATTCTCAAACGATAACTGTTTATTTTTGTATCAGAAACTTTTTATTAGGTGATTAGTTGATTGATTACCCATGCATTAAATATGGCAATCAAACGTCAAGTCAATGTGACTATATATAAATTATTTTTGGTACAAAAAAGGTAAAATTCATAACGAAATCTGTGGTCGATATTTTTTTTGAATGCTCTAATAGATCTAAATCAAAGATTTAGTTTTCATATTTCATTTACTTAATTTTAGTTTTAACTCATATATTTTTTAATTTGTAGAATAAAATCATAATATGTATAATAAATTTATATAGAAAATAGAGAAATATTCAATTTTTATTCTTTGCGTTTTATTATCTTTGCTTTACTAGATTTATATATATGTAGATATTGGATTCTTGTAATATCTCAACTTTTAAATAGTAAACAGAAGAGTCCTTTGATATATAGTCAATTTGACTGAAATTAGCTAGGGGTTATCACTGTTATCTGCCAAATGTTACAAATTATAGTGAAATATTGTAATATTTGCCTTTGTGACGTCAATCGCACAGACTCACAGTCTGTGATTGACAGCAACGTGTACTAGGAATAAAAAGAATCGTAGGTGTAGTATATAGCATTCTCGGTAAGCATGATTGTAAGTAAATCATGTAAGCAATATATATTTCATTAATATATATTATTTTATTTATTATTATTTATTAAAATAACCTAAAATTCTCAATGTCTTATCCAATAATAGATATTTTTCTTTATTCTTATCATCTCGATCTATTAGAACCAAGAGATTATCAAATGAGAACTGAAAGACTGATGGATAGATGTTATTTGAATCAAAGATAATTTCTGAAAAGTTTTCCATAGCTTAAATATTATATCTAATCGTAAGCTTATCAAGTACTTTGAATGAATATGTCTTATCAGAGCAGTGTTATGTGGGGTCTTTTGGGTTATTTATATATTTATTTTATTTTGGTTTTATGTACAAATTATTGTTGTTGCTCGCCAGTCGCGCGACTAGAGGCAGCATATATATTATATATGTTTTATGATTGGCCATTCACCTGCTTCCTCTTCCAATGCTAAGTTCAATGACTAAATTTAAACGTGATTTCTTGTTGTTGCTAATCCCGGGCGATGTTTTATATAACTATATATAAATATAAATATATATAAAAAATATATAAATATATAATACGCTGTCAGCAGCTACAGCAAAAAGTAAACAACAGATATTTAGTAAAAATATAAGATGAAAAATAATTGATTAGAAAACATATGAAAAAACATATAGTATTTTTAAAATATATGTAGTATAGTATTACGAGCTAGATATTTATCATAAAATACTTTTGTTTCCTCATAATTAAAATTTGTCATTTAAGTGACAACAACATAATATACACCTGTTAATATCTGGTTACATCATCTCATGTTTTATAGAGTATCCGACAAGTAAATATATATTTATTTTGTTCAACTATGTTTAATCAGCTGCTCTGAAATTTCGTTATCAGCTTTATGTGCATGTTGCCCTAGTTTTAAAATTTGATGTGATGGCCAAACTCGCGGGTCTCAAAGATGCAAAGACGCGCGATAAGCATATAAAGATGCAAGATTAAAAAAGTATACATATAAAAGCAGCTAAAGTCTTTTTTTTATAAAATAAATACGTTTTTTTTATATATATAAATATTCAATTGAAAGAAACTAAATCAGCAACTTCTATAGGGTATCTGCTAGTTAATCATTATCGAGTTGTTCAATCCAACTTGTTACTTAATGAGCTGTATCACACTTCCCTTACCCAAACCTAACCTGATGTGTTAATTCTTATTTATGATTCATTTTCGGTTTTCTTTTCTCATTCAAAATTTTTGTCGGCATTTTTTAATTTTTTTATTTCCTTTGTGACTCGATCTTAACGTTTTTCGGAATATATGCATTAGTAGATGCATCATAATGCGCTTTTAGTTACCTATCATAAAATGACAAAAAAAAAACCCGCATTGATGCTGGGAAATATTAATTTATTTATAAATTCAAAATTAAATTAGTTTCAAGATATTTTGAAAGTACATTATTAAAATTTTAAATCTTTTAAATAATGCTATAACTGACTTTTATTTAGGCTAGAAAAAGTATCCTATATAAAATGTAGAAATGTTTAAAAACAATTTATATATTTTTGGAATCGATTTAGTATATAAAGAAACCTTCGGTCAAGTGGACCTCACTTAAAATTTCATTTCAGTTTATTTTGTAAAAATTTGTTTGATAAGCAATTTTTTTTTTTTTTTTTTTTTTTTTGCTGATTTGATTAATGGCGCATTGAAAAATAAGGAAAAAAAAAATCTGCTCAGGTCTTGCCTGCATACATACATTTGTTTAATGAGTATCAGATAGCCCATGCCCGGGTCTTGACTCAATTATGGGATTACGGGCCTATGGGGGGAACATGGGAATACGTTATGCAGGAAGGCTGGAAAGCTGCTGCTACGGGAATACAAACGACCTGATTAAATTTGATTAGACTGCGACTTAGTTCCGCAATTAGATTGCCACAATTAAAAGGCTCGAATAATCCGAGTTCATGGGTTCAAGAGCTATTTTTATAAATCAACGCTTTACAAAACTGTAATATATTTCGAATCTCTAGTATAAGTTTCAGCTGCTAATAGTTTTGTAAAAAGATCAGTTTCGAAAGGGGTAGACTTTGGTAAAGCATTATTGCATACAATTGCAATTTTCATATAGTACTTAATTTTGTCATGCTCCATTTTAAAATCTTGGAGTGAAGGAAATTCTCAGGTCATAGTTATAGCATCAAATATTACTGCTGATCAGCAATAATTGAATCAATCTGGAATATAGTTCAATACGTGTGGTACTATGTATATTGTAGATAGGGACTTGTTATTGAGTAGCCGACCACTTAATCATAATAATTCACCTGTAATCAGCACTTAATGTCAAAGAAAATCCCCAAGCTTTCACAACAGCTACTTATAGCTGGCATCTCTCTTCTCGCATCTTGACATTTGCGCAGTCTAATTAAATCAGCAAAAATTCAAATAGGAAAGGGGAAAGAAAAACGTATACATACGTTGCAACTCATGTATTTGTAGTATTATTTTTTTCGATTATCAGTTGGTTTAATGATTTTTTTGAAATTCAGATTTGTGGCATGGCCCAAGCGCGATTAGTTAACATTTGTTTTGAGCGTGATCCCAGAGCCAAAGGCTTGTGCGCTGAACCTCCGAACCCACGCGAGATAATTTAATGCACATGCAATGTGAGTGACAGTTGCACTTCATCTCGTCTCATCACATCTCATCTATTCCTTGCTATAGGTATGCTCATAGTATGTGGGTATTAATAGACAAGGTTTATGGGTTGTTGTGCAGTGTGGACGACCAAAGCACCTTCAATCCGTTTTGGACTCAGTCTATCAGCATTTGGAGGCGTCCTTATCGCAAGCGCCATAGTGCGTTTAAGCGAAATAATTATAATTGTAAGTATTTTTAGATCGCATATTTTAATTTAGAAATGGGCGTGTTTAGGCCTAATAGATTTTATTACAAGATTACAATTGCTTTCGATTAGTTTAATAGAGAAATATATCCGTATAATTATTTCAACAGCATTTCACGCGATAAAGTCAAATAAATAAATTAAACTATATTTGAGCAAGATACGGCATTCACTTTAAGTTGATTTAACAGAGCTAACAAAATGCTCAAAAAGTTACTTTTATAAATGCACTTTTACTGCAGGCAATTGGAAGATTTTGAATAAAGCGCTACAACGTATATCGATATATCGTAATGAAACGAGCTTGCAAGCAACGCGGCCTCTGTTAATGTGCTGCTCTGTTAAGCGATACATTTGAGGCGGTCCGCCGATATTCGATAGTTGTGCATAGCTTATGATAAGAATAAACACAAATCTTAAAAATTTTCAAAAATAAATAAATCAATCAAACAAGAATGGTGAGTAACCTCTCTCAGCGATATTTTTATTGTTATTTTTGTTATACATTTAGAGCCAGTGGAGTAATTAATTGATAGAGTGACATTTCATACATATCTGGAACGAAGTTTTAGGATGGGCGAACAAGAGCTGATTACAAGAAACCTTTCTGATTAATAGAAATTGTGTTCCATGCCTGCGCTGGCTACGGCATCGGACAGTGTAAGCGTGGAGGCTTGGTCCGGCGAACGCTTGCCACCCCAGGAATGGAAGCGCTGCTTCTTGCCTAGAACAACCGAATTGCGTTTGTCGTCCCGCTGAACCTTGAGGCGACATCGCTCGATAACCGCATCCCTTATAATAGAGGCAAACTCCAGGTCATTAAACTGTGCCATCAGCAGCTTGAAGAAAGCCCAAATCTCGCCACGCTGCGATGTTGGTGGCGGCGCATACTGATCGAATAGCCAGGTCTCGGAGGTGCCGGGGCCATCATCCGGAGCTAGGCGTCGTGAGTTGTAGGCATCGCACACATCCTCAAAGCTGAGTATGGCCTGCAATATGAACCGACGGTACTTGCCCAGCTGTAGCTCACAGGTGTTCAGCTCCAGGTCCGTGGCTGTGTGCGTGGGCAGCGCGTAGAGCTGGCTACAAGTGCCGAGGAGCAGCAGGACCAGACGCCAGGTGGACAACATGGTTGGATCCAATTTGCTCGATGGATAATCCGACTGCAAACTAAGCGCGCTTGTCTGTACGCAGATTGGCAAGATAAGCAACTGTGCACTTGATGGCCACTTTCACTGGCTTTATATACCAATGAGGCAGTCGGGTAGCCAGGCAGCTCGTCAGCAGCAGAAGCAGCGAGGTAGTCCTGCCCCACACACAGACAGGCGCGAAGGCGAACTTTGAAGTTCATAAAATAATTATAAAACGTTTCTCGTTTACATTTCTAAACCGTTACACACGGCTAAAGAGCGAGCCCTAATAAGCAGATGGCTTGGAGCGGGGGTAACGCGCAGTTCGTTCAGCAACAAGTGTCATAAATTTACGGCGTATTCTTAAGCTGCTAACGGCTGCTCATTTGTTTATTTCATTTTTTATTTAGCTCTCCCACACTGCAAATTTATGAATTCTGGCCATAGATAAACGTGACATCCACTTGAAGCCGAGGCGCCACTCGCCACGTCACTCACCAGTTGCCTTTATATGTCACAAGCTGCTCATTAGCTTGTGGGCAGCCAGTAGTACAATTCACCCCTCCACCCATCACCCTCTATTCCTACTGCAAATTGTGCACCCCTTTGGCTGGCAGTCTTGTCAGGCAGTTGTACAAATTGCTCGCTGATTAGCAGGCAAGCGTATGAAATTAATCTTATGCAAATACGAGTGTGCGCTACACTTTACGCATTTCTTTCTACACTCGCCGCGCACATTCTACTTCTTGCTTATTGGGTACGGTACGGTCTTGGTCTTTAATTTACTTGGGACATGACGAATGTGGCGTAGGCGTGAAAGAAAGGCAAACAAGCAGCTAGTTGAGAGGGCTGTGCTTAGTATTATTTTTTTTATAAGGTTCTCAGATATATCTACATATATTCTTTATATATATAATAATTTTCTATTGCTTGCAGAAATTTCGCTTTTGTGGCGATGGCGATTGTCCTGATTGGGTTCTGGCCGAGATCATATCAACACTCTCGAATCTGAGCGTCGACAATGTGGAGCAACTGGCGCAGCTGGTGGCCAAGCGCATTTGCGGTGAGCCCTTTGAAGTAAGTAGTTCAGCTATATCTATATAAGCTTTGTCAATAAAATCCTAATCAATATTCTTTTGATAGGAAGCAACTGTGAGATCTCTAACGTCGACTGCCACAAATGATGGCAAGACAGCCGTGGCCTGCGTGCACTACATGCTCACTAATGCGGCGCGCTATAGCTGCACTGAGGCAATCTTCAATGAGGAAATACAGCAGCTGGGTCTGCCCAAGGATCATGCGAAGGCCATGTGTCGCGTGCTGCAAGCGAATGCAATGGCTATACGGCAACAGCTTATAGATAAAGCATTTAGAAGTATGTAATATTTGTATTTATATATGTGAGCATTTACTAAAAATCTGTGATACAGAAGTCATATATGTCTATATATGATTTATGAAAGTTTCATGATGAATGCCATTTATACCAGATAATATTATATGTCATCCAACCAGCTATGTTTAAATACTATAGTTACATTTGCCAATTATTCCAAACAATTCCCATATTTCATGATATATGTCATCTTTATGAACATATTTTCATAATCATTATGTGAAATCTGTTATTTAGTATCATGGAATATCCATACTAAAGTATGATTTATTTAATTATTTTTATTTATATTTTTTTATCACTTTCATCTATTATTATATGGCACTTATCCCTTGTTTAAGTAAGATATATATGTATTATCATAAATGCCTTATCCCATCATCATTATATCTGATGCCGCTCCTAGAGTATTTACATATCTCATTATTATAAATTCAAATTTCGTAACTCTCTATATACTTTCTACATGTTTCACTTGTCTTACAGTTAATGAGCTGCAAAGCATACGAAATGTCACCTCGCCTGGCGAAACACCTCCAAACTGTGCCACACTGGAACTGAAAATCTCGCAGGAATTGGTCGATGGACTACCTAAGGATACCACGCACATAGTTAATATCGAATGCGCGCAGTTGAGTGCACTGCTCGATGAAATGAAGTTGGCTCGTGATATTATGCTCAAATACGAGAGTAAAGAAAGTGCATAGAAATACGTAGCATTAGCAGTAGACCGAAATAGAGCTGGGAACAACTTTGAACTGTGTTGCAGTTGTCTTTTGCAACTGTCTGCACAACTATTTATTAACCTCGCTGGCAATTATTTGTCGTGTAAATCATATCTAGCAGTTTTAACTAAATAAGTGCAAAAGTTATTGTTTAAGCAAAAATGTTAAATAATAAATAACTTAAACATTAGTTTATTGTATTAATATTCTCTTAATATACATTTTATATTATACATTTTATATATTTGTCTGTATATACCGTACTTTGTAATACAATTAAATATAATATCAAGCATCGAATTGCAATTTTGTTTCCAAACCATCATTTTCGAAATCGAAATGGCTACTGTATTAGCTATGTGTGGTTTGTGTCTTGGCTGGCGTTGCCAACCATCGAGTTTTCTTGTTATGTTAACATGCCGAAAAACTGTTAAAAGCTAAAAGATTTTGTAAAGGAAATGAAGCAAAAATTTATTTTTATTTTTTTATTAATCTATTAATTTTTTAAATGTAGACCCAATTATTATAATTAGTTATAATAATAATAATTATAATATATTATTATTATTATTAAAAATTAGTCTTAAAACTTAAGGTTATAAAAATGAATAAGATTAAACTGAAATGAAACTTTTAAAAATTCTAATTTTAATAATATTAATTTTAATAAAATGCTAGTTTAAAAAAATTATTAAAATGCATTCAAATTTTAATTTAAAAATTGTTAATATATTAAATTTGTATTTATTAATTTTTAATTACCTTGAGCTTATATTCATTATTAAAATATTTATAACTCTCTAAATCTATTCTCAGTAAACTTTCACATTTCTCTCTTAATACGTACATCTATATATATAATTAATTTTTAATTCTTTACCTATTTCTACATAGATTTGCACATTTGACTAAAAAAAAAAAAAAATACCCGTCGCTGTCTTATCGCCTACTCCCAAATAAATTACACTCGTAAATGTCACCAAAACTCAAACACAGGCTGAACCCTTTTGCGCAACCTGACCAGACTGCCACGCCCCCCTGATCATAAACTGTGTCAAATTTAATCAACTGGCGCGCTGCAACCTGTGCCGTAGAATTTTAGAGCTGCCTTCGCCCAATTATTAATTATAATAACGTATAACGTAACGTGCGGCGTGAATAAAGTGAAATTTGTTAATAAAAAAGATGGGCAAAAAGTGAACCCTTTTACCCCCAAAAGTGTAACCTTAATGCCTCTTCTTCTTTTACTTCTACTACCTACCTCTACCTATAGCTCGGCCTTATCATCCGGTTTTCCACGGCAATTACCGGCGCATCCTCTGGCCAGGGCGGGTTATTAAAATTATCTGCAGCAGCTAAAAAGAGAAGTAAAATGTGAGTAAAAATGAAAAGAAATTTCAATTAAAACAACGCCAAAAGGAATAAATTAATATTGCTTTTTTATTTTTTTACACTCGTTCTTTTTTTACTTTTTTTTTTGCTGCTTCCAATTCTAATTATGAGCAGCTGCGCAGCATCAAATGTCGCGCTCAACATTTGAATTGTTGATTTTTTTCTTTTCTTCTTCTTCTTCTCTTATTATATTATACATAAATATATATTTATTTTTTTCAATTAAACTTGACCATGTCAAACAGCGCAAAAAGTCGCGAAGTTCTTGACATTTTGATACCCTAAAATCAATGCAATTCAGGGCGTATTCATTTTATTGTAAATGTCTGGAATCTAAGGTATATTAATTCCATATACTATGTCTTCAAGCTGTATTTATTCAGCTTGTGTTGTACTAACGTACTAACGTAGAAATTTGTTTTAAATCTTCCATGAATTCTATTATAAAACAGTTTACAATCCATATTTAATTTAGATTATTCAGGTTTTTAAAATTGAAGTTAATAAAATTTTTTATAAATGTTTCTCAACATATTTACAAATATAACTTCGCTTCACTTTTCTACACATGTTAATCTCATATTCTAGGATATCTTCAAGTCGTTCACTTACAACTAAAGCACTCTTACTTGTCGCCATTTCACTTTGATTGCGGCGCAGTGCTTATTTCTTTAGCTCAATTTTTTCACTTGACTGCCACATGTTGCCGACACTTGCAGCAGTTGCCTGCTGCCCCTTCTCTCCTTTCCTCTCTCTCACTCTTGCGCTGTCCCTCTCTCACTTTGATTTATGATATGCCTCGGCAACTTGCAGCACTGTCACCTGGACGCCTTAATTAAATTTCAGCTGGAGCATTTCCAATGAACTATCATCATCCTAGCCCAAATGTTTCCCATAGGTAAATAAGTGCTCCAATTACTGGGACAACTATTTGCCATAGTTGTCGATATTTGCGAAAAGTGATATCTAAACATTGGCTGAGCTGTCTCTTGAATGGGCGGCTATATAAACAAATTGGGCACGTAACATTCATACGAGTGTTACAAGTGGGCTAACGTAACCAGAATTAGTCCGTTGCCTGCCAAACTTTTGAGTACAGTGGGCGGAACTAGGAATTGTGTAATTAATGAATATTAAATTAAATTAAAATGCATTGTATTGATTGGAACTATTTAAAGGATCGTAGATTTTTCACATTAACAATAAAATTTATATTTAAAATTATTTTATAAATGTAATTGTCAAAAACATTTATAACTAATATCTGATATATGTTATTATGAAAAATGAAATTTAACAGAATATGCAAAAAAGATGATATATTTACTTAATTTAATATATATATTTTTATTTTATTGTTACACATAAAAAATTAAAATTTCAACGAAGATAGAAATTTTTGGCAATTTCAATTATTTTTTGTTAAATTATTTATAATGTATAGGCAATTATTTTTAATTAATTTATATATATTTTTATGCTTTGTAATTTTGTTATAAATTGATGGAAATATTTCTATTTTAAGATTCTGTTTCAATATTCATATAAATGTCATTTTTATCTACATTTACATCATGCGATGGGCAACATAAAAGATATTTAAGTAAATAACTGAGTTTCTAAATGTGATGATATACAGTGAATAATTATTATTTTTGGGCTATCATAACAAAACTGTTTTGTTCTTTATAAATTTATAAATATATATACATAGCTATAACTAGCAAGATACACCATTACATTATTCAATTCGATGAATAGCATTATATTTAATTAATAGTTTTAGCTAAAAGTTTTCACTAGCATAATCATTAGAGTATTAGATTAATGATCTCTTGCGAATTTGTTTTTTATTTTTCAAGTGCAAGCCGCCTTTCTCTTTGGCCACCCTCGGAGAGCTGGAGTAGAGCGTGAGCTACGTCATAGTCCCCTCCCTTGTGAAATTTTAATCATGCGCTGGCAACGCCTAAACATGTGTACCCTTCATCTATCTATCTATCTCTCTCTCTCTCTCTCTCTCTCTCTCTCTCTCTCTCGCTGCTGTCTCTTTGCTGTAACTGGAAATGCTGTCACATTACGCGGCTGTTACCATATCTTTACAACTGTATCTACAGATCGTCCTCCACACACTTATATGACAAAGCACAAAACTTAAAAACCTTATGCATGTGATTTGAGGTTGACTGGCCGAGGGGTTGACACCCCGCACAAGTGTCAGCCTCCTTATACCCTGTAAATTGGTAGAGTGAGTGTGAAGGCTAAACTAACTGTAAATTAACTTTAAATTTGATAGAATTTCTGAAATACATATCTACGAAATTTCGGAATCAACTAGATATATCAATTATACAACTGAAAATTTATATAAAGATCAATAAGAATCAATTTATTCAAGAAGTATATAGAAGCAAACATATTATAAATTTTATTGTGCAGTTTTAAGAGTAAATCCCATTTATAGGGTATTTCCTAGTTAGGCTGTTAATGCAGATAGTTATTGCTTTTTAGCCTGCTGTTTTGTTGAGGGTTTATTTATATTTTTCTGTTCCTTTGGGCTGAGTGAATCGCTTGACGGGGTGTTCGGTGGTCGGTGGTCGGTGGTGGGCTGCCTGGTTGTTTTGTTGCTAGTACTTCCGTTACGGTTTTTACTTTAGCCACGACGCCACCCCCTTGGGTGGGCCACTTTAGTCACCCTTCAAGCTTTTGTTTGCTGCGCCCGACACATTTCTGACTTTTTCAATTTGACTTTTGTGCCAATGCAATGAGTGTTGCGGATGTTTTCCCCCTCATGCGTAATAATGAAATAAACGTTTCGCTAAATGCCTGCGTATTTGGCATGAGGCAACAGAGCAGAGCCTTGAGCTGGGGCTGAGAATCGTTTAATTTGATGAGCTTTTCAGGATTTCTGTGGGTATGAGCAATCTAAGAGATACGTACATACATATATCTATGTGTTACAATAGACTATCATGATTTCTTGGTTTCATTTTCAATGTCAACTAAATTGAATTTACAGTAGCATAAATTCATTAATAATTTACTATACTTTACATAATAATACAAACTACATAATATTAATAATATATTATCATTTATTATTATTATATAATATGAATAACCAGTTGTACATCAAAACTTTCAGCTTGATCTTGATTTTAAACACATTCAAGGCTTACATTTCACTTAGTATAAATAAATAATCTAAAGGAATTTTAACGAAATTATCTTTGATCTTGCCTATAAAGACATTGGCTAATGTGCCCAATATAACTAGTTCCTATTCATTCACGCAATCCAACATTGTTCTGTGTCTCCTTTAAAAAACCTTCCATGGACCTAGCCTAGGTATTGAATTATAAATTTAGATAATATTTCTTCAAGTGACGTCTATATTTTTTAAACTATAGTGAAACTTTCAGTTTCAATTGGAATAAGATATTCCTACAAAGACAAAGATTGCCGAATCTCTTAACTCCTATGGCTGCTTACAGAGGGCCACCTTGATCAGTTTTCAGCAGTGTTGCGTACATATACTGATCACATCAATTGGTTTCATTCCCCTTGGGGTATAGCTCTCGGATATCCCTGTGTTACATTATTTAGCGAGTCAACTCAACATTTCTCAACGATGAAACTTTAATTTTTGGCCTGTTTTATGTTGTAGCTTTAATTACATATAGACGCATTTAGAAATGTTTACCAGACTTAAAAAGCTATATTTAATGTTACTTATAATTGAAGATAAATTATTGTTTTAATATTATTATAAGCCCAAACAAATTTTATGTATATATAGCAATATAAACATTGCGTATTTCTGACTTATACCGTGTAGTGCATGTACTATATACATATATACTCATCCAGGACATGCTCATCAGCTCATCAGATTTGGTTCTTTTCATCAATAGTCTATTCTTGTAGTATGAATATCTATTATATATAACCAAATCTATACCGACTTGTTACAGATATATTTTGTATCTTGCTGAGTTTTATTGTGTACCTTAAAGTTCTCTCATTGGACAGCTTAATATTAATATGAACTTGTTGTTCTGGATGCTGCAAACACCTGAGCATAAAAATGTTACGTTTGCGTTGCTCTTTCCATGCACCGCTGTTGATCGACTGCTTCGCATTAATCAACGCATAAATTTAACGCATTATTATTTATGTGCCTGCTCTCAGCGTAGTTGTTGTTGTTGTTGTTGTTACGGATTTCATTTCGAAATAGAAATTGTTTTACAAATGTCACGCCCCGCACCAAGGCGCGGGAGGTGGAGCAGCAACAAAATAAATGGCGCTAAAATGATTCAATTACGCGACAACCTCCAACTGCAGGCCCAACTCCTGTCCCACCTCCTGCTCCAACCCCAGCTCCAATGCCCACAAACAAAAAAAGTGAAATGGAAACAGGTGGCAAGTCGGGCGACAAATTTTTTAGAATTGAAGTTGGGCATGGCTGAAATTTGTAGACGTGTTTATTGGCGGCGCCTGCAGCTGCGCTCCGCACGCAAAGCCCAAGGCAAGGAAAAGTCGAAATATAATAAGCGAAAATAAGATTTTAATTGCCACTTTATGGGTTGCGTTGAATGCCATTTTAATGCCAAGCGCCACACCTGCGAATCGAAACGCGAGTAGAGGCATCTCGAGCACATTGGACTACACTAATTGCTGTATGCTCATCTGATTGCCAATTGCCAATTGCCAGTTGCCGATGGGATTCGAGAGCCTTGATCAGATTTGTATTCATCTACGGCCAACAGAAGTGTGCATCCCCAGCCTCAGTTTAGTGTCAGCTTTCAATGTTTGCTATTGCGCATTTGCTGGACTCCGCTTGCCCAAAGCGCGCCAAATGCGCTATTTCCACTTACCCGCTCACCAGCTCTTCCACTTCCATTTCCACTTCCACTGCTTCATCCTCTTCACGCATCAGTGCGCAGGCTGAGCGAATTTTTAAGTGAGTTCGCCATGGTCTGTGGGTCCAGTAGGGTTATCCACGCTGTTTCACTTTATTTAATGTTGTTTTTCTTGTCATCGCAAGTAAATCAATGTTGTCGTCTTAATTTATGATTTCATTACTTAAATTGTCCCTTTATCTGCTAATAGGTGTGAGATATCGAAATTATAGTACTATTTCCCAATTATAAGGAATAGAAAACACAGCGATTAGATAAAGATAGATAGGACATATAATATATAATATATAATATATAATATATAATATATAATATATAATATATAATATATAATATAATATATAATATATAATATATAATATATAATATATAATATATAATATATAATATATAATATATAATATATAATATATAATATATACTATATAATATAATATAGAATATAGAATATAGAATATAGAATATAGAATATAGAATATAGAATATAGAATATAGAATATAGAATATAGAATATAGATTAAGAAGTGGAAATCGATTTCTCTCTGTTTATCTGTTTATTATATGTCAGGTAACTTTGATATTATTTTCAATACTTATTTCATAAAAATTGTTTGTCTGTGTGGAAGAAACTTTTTTCAGTTTTAAATGTAAGTGTAGCTCTCAAATCCCGATTAGCGATTCAAGTCCACTATTAACAAGTCTTTGTTTTTTCAAGGCTAACGATGTGTGTTAGCAATTTCAGCTGAAAATTGAGTTTTGCAGAGCTCGGCCTGATGAAAATTGTTTGCGATAGTCCAGCAAGTCAAAGCAATCATTAGTTGTTTGCAATGCGTATGAAGCTTTGTCGTTTTGGTTGTGGAATACCTGTACCAAGACCCTGTTGTGGACCATGTGGAGGGTGTTCGTTTGGATTTTCGAAATGCTGCTGTACCTGCTGTGGATTATACCCAGAGAAATTTTGCGGGCCCTGCAGTGAGTCCTGCTTTGATCCAGCTTGGTTCAGCTGGCTGGCTCCAAATAGTTGCTGCAATCGATGCTGTTGCTAAGATCGTTTTTGCGGGCTGTTGCAAGGCAATTATTGTAAGCTAATAAAACACAGACAATAGAGAAATTAAATTGTCTCAATTCCTTGGTATTTAATATATAATGTACAAATTGAAATATAACAAGTAAGAAAGCTCTAGTCGAGACTGCTCGACTACGAGTTCCCCTGAACCCTTCTTCGAACTATTATTGTTCGAAGAATTCGTCGTTTTGTTTCTGTACGCGAAATAAACTATACATGTACAGGAACGCGCACAGACAGACGCTGATCTACGCATATACGCATTTATGTATGCATTGCAGGCTGTCTCGCTTGCTCTGCCACGATGGTTATGTTGCGAGAACTTATTTGATTAATAATTCTGTTTCTAGATGGACAATCATAATTAAACTTTCAGATTATGATTATGACATTCATATCTATATGCCAAACCAAACGATATGTATCTAGTACTTGAAATACATTTTCTATACATTTTAGGGGGTGGGGGTGAATTGGGGATCGGAATCCCAAATCTGACAAAATCCGAAATTGTATTAAAGTATATAAAATATATATGCACAAGACTTGAAGACTCTAACTCTAAAGGTGAACAAGATATAATTTTTTAACTAATTCTCGATACATGTTTTAATCGATAACTATGAAATGGAAATAGTTATCGGTTTTCTGAAACAAATTCGTATACCGCGTGCAATACACGGATCTAACACAAAAAGAATGAAGTCTCCGTCTCATATAGTTTCTGAGATCGACGCATTCATACATACGGACGGACAGACGGACAGGGCTATATAGACGTTTCTCGTCACCCTGATCAAGTATATATAAACTTTATGGGGTCTGTCACGCCTCCTGCCTGTTACATACTTTTAACCACTAAAGTCTGATTTCCCATTTTCAATGCCATTTTCAATGGGTTCAGTGTATAAAATCATAATTAAATAAATATTTGTGTTTAAAGAAGAACATGTGTATTAGGCATAAGTCTCAAGTCTTGAGCCAGTCTAATGATATTATTTGCGAAATAGCTCAATACCTGAACCCTAACTAAAATCAATCGTAAAATAGTAATAAATATTTATTGTTGCTGTTACTGTTGCTGTGCCTGGCAACACATGTAAAGATTGTAAAAATGAATTTTTATTGTTGACCATGGAAGGGCATGGCAGTGCCGGTGCCCCTGCCCCTGCCCGTGCCCTGATACGCTCAAATTTTAAAAATCAGAAATTGACGATTATGCAAAAATCCACAATACACCTTTATGGCCGAGTCGGATTTGTGGGCAAGGATGTGGGCCTGGCTGTACGACATATGATTTCTTACCACCTCCTGAGTATGACATTTGTTTTATGCCTACTTCAGGCGGTGGAAGCATAAGGCATAAGGCATAGGGCAACACATGAGAACGGCCTGCGATAAAAGTTAAATATGCAAAAAGATGAAAATCTATAATTTTTTATGAGTTTTTCCTGCGACACCGGCCGCTTCGGGAGCACGGATCAACCACAGAGTATAGAAGGCGCAGGGCAGGACCTTCAGCCCTGTTGCCACATTATGTCGCATTTTTATGTTGCCTACTCGCGTGTGTTTTTGCCACTAATTTGCCACTCCCCCCACCCTACGGCCGCCCTCGATTTGTTGCGGTTTTTCGGCATTGGCAAAATTTTGCGCAATTTTTACGATTCGAGATTTGCACGAATTATATATATATTTTTATAGTTTTACAATATGTCGACCCACTGCGATTATCAAAGTTGCATTTGCTGTTGTTTCGCATTAAATATATGTATATAAATATTTTCCGCCTGTTGTTGCGTCTTTTTGAAATGTCAGGATGAGTGCAAAGTAGCTTGAAGCAGAAGCTAGAAATGATTAAGTGAAACAAATCTGATGGGAAGGAGCTCACAGCAGACAGTTTTTCCCTGATTGTGAATACATTGAAAGAGGGTTTCAAAAGAATATTACTTGTTTTTCTATATACGATAATGTTCTCTTATATAGAAAACAAAGTTTTATTCATGATTTTATCAGAAATATTATACATATATACAATGGAAGTATTATCTACGACTTCCATGTTTTCTGTTCTTCTCCTTTTGACATTTCGAATATATGTTCCCTGATGCAGATCTAGTTGATTCATATATATTGATACTTTTTCATTAAAGTTTTTGAAATTATATGAGCAATATTCACTAAATATTTAATGTAATATGTTATGATAAAAAATATATAAATTTTTCTGCTTTGAAGGCAATATTTGTGTCTTGATTAGAGGACTCTTGCTTTAACTCTCAGAGATGACGTATTATAAAATTTTAAATATTATTAGAATTGTTATTATAGAATTACTAATGCAGAATATCCATTATTTAAAGCTTATTTGGATCAAGAACATATTTGAAATAGTTAAGCATTTTATATAATAATTTGTATAGCCCTTTCAATCAATTTTTTTTAAATATATATATTTTAAGCTCGATGTCAATGCATTTGTAATGCTCGCTTATGGTAGATATTCAAAGATATCAACTCGAACATCATCAAAAATGATAGCACGTGTTTCGGTTGACACCCTTAAGAAAGAATCGCCTCTTTTCTGCATGGGGGTAAAAACAACCCGCGCTTTGTTTTGCTCACGTTTTGTTTTTTTTTTTTTTTTTTTTTTTTTTTAATGGGTGTTGCCGCAAAACAAATCCCACGGCTTGTAAACTCTGCAAAATGTTATCTCTAATGCTTGGAATTTAAATTTTTGGCGCATAATTTACATGAACATTAAACGAGCAGCAAACAGCGACATCCACATGAATGATGAGGCGTCGGCACGCGGCCAACCGCAGATATCCAGCAACAATGCCCCGCCCCCTTGTCAGGCCTTACGCCTTCCGCCTTCCGCCTACTGTCTGCCAGCGAGCCGTGGGCTGTGCCAACAGGCAACTATTAAACGGCTAATGGCAATTTCATTGTATGGCCAGATATTAGTTACCCGATAGCCAAAGCGAGTCACGGCCACATGTTTTGTTGTGATTACATGCGAGTTGACACGCCGCTTTGCCGCTTTCCTAGGGCGTCTCGGCCACGTGACCAGGTCACGTGTCGTCAATTCGGCCACAAACAAAATGCTACAAGTTATTCTGCTTGCGATACTCTATCTATATTCTGCAAAGCATCATAGTGACTTGGCAAAGCATTTTGAGCAGAGCATCAAATTAACTTGGCTTCCGTTTCTAGTAAGTAAATCATAGAAGTCTATAAAATATTATTAGAAATTAAATGCTTATACATTGCCTGGGAAATATATTAAAATTTATGATATAATATATAATTTAAAGAATGATATGAAAATTTGTGCCAAATTCACAGCATTTTCATGGGATAGAATTTCATAATTTTTGAATCTATAACTATTTTACATATAGTTGATTTTAAATAAAAAGATACTTTTTTTTCTATCTGTGACATTATGATTATTAAGGATTATACAACTATTTCATTTAATTTATTCTCATTTCTAATAATATACTAATTAAATTTATTTTAAGCTCATTTGTATACAAATATTTATTACAATTTTTTAAAGAATTTTTTTTACATTTTTATATTGTAAACAGTAAAAGTTTAATTCTTATTTTATATTATTTATTCATATTACATTATATTATTATTATAATATATATAGATCTTAGCTTAATCGATGAGAGTGTCGACTTGCTTTAACTTTTCAGCTTTGAACCAACTACTAAGCTATTCGATTTCCACCCACAATCAAGTTTTATTTAAATACTAAAAATTCGAAAATGTATTAAAATGATTTAAAGCAGAATAAGCAGGCATATTATAATTTATTAGGAATCATATTTGTTCAATAAAATTTTATTTTGGACAGATCGCAATCAAATTTACTTTGATAATTTCAAAAGATTTTAGCTAAAATTCACATTATATTAATATACAACAAAAATGACGAATTTAATCTTTAGGCAAATAAATTCTTATCACTTGTTGTATATTTTAAATATAGGATGATGATATCTGAGAGCGAATTGATATAAAATTTCAATCATATTGCCATTTAATCATTTAATCATTTATTCACTTATATGACATATTCAAGGGTATTCAAAAGTCGCATTGAGCTAGTTTTGATTTTTGTTTTACTTCTAATGTTTGTGTCTTTTAATGTAATCAAATTATGAAAATAATATGAGCGCGTCCGTAAGTCAAATTGCCAAAATGTTGAGTGATTGTTTTCGCACGGCATCCCACTCCCTCAGGCTGTCTATCTCTTTCCCTGGGTGTCGGCCTAGGGCCGCCTGCTGAGATTCACTTAAGCCAGCCCTTTGGGGGCGACCAAATAAATTATATTTAAAATGCTAAGCCCTGGTACCCGTACCAGTTCGTCAGTCACTCAGTCACTCAGTCAGTCAGCCAGCCAGTCCCTGGTCTACATACTACTCCCAGTGGGTGTTTCTATTTCAACACTTGAGACTCACTCGGTGCGCTCCAATTGGATTTATGTTTGCGCTTAGAGGCCCACCAGGGTGGTTGAGCGCTGGGCTGGTGGCTTTGTTGGGCTTCGTGGATTTGTTGGGCTGCCGGTTCGCTGGGCTTTTCGGTAACTCGTCAGACCACCCACGAGGATTTGCTTATTGCTTTTAAAAACATTAAACTCTTACACTCTGCAACTCTGCAGCTCTGCTGTTGTTCTTGTAATTGCTTGCGCCGACCCACTGTTTGATGTTTCTTTTTTTTGTTTTTCTTTTCTGTCATCAAAATGACACATCACGAACTTTTTTAATTTGTTTATGATAATTTACGTATTAGACAATGTTGGCAGTCATGTCTGGCAGTCATTTATTATGGGAAACGAGGTGAAAGTGCAACACCTGTAAGACAAGCCTAGAACAAGTTTCTTTTGATTCATATTTAATGCGAATTGGTTTGGATGATCATTCATGATTTAGTTAATCAATTTAATAAATCTATAGAATTTTATTTGTGAAAAGTAAATTTCACTACGCGAGATATACTTATTTCAGCATGTTGCCAAATCTGTTAAACTTTCATTGACCAACTCAGAATGGTCAAAGTGGAATCCAAATATACTCTCTTCACTTTGGCATCGCGTAATATGACATGATTCAGAACAGTTCATTAATTGATAAGTATTTATCATAGAGTAAAGCGCCAAGCATAGATCTTTGAAGCCATTCAATTTCAAAGTGGAATCCTTCAGTAGCTCACTTCGAGCAATCAATCTCCAATGCGGGCTCCTCTCAAATGTTGTGCGCAATATGCGTAGATTAATTAATTTGTATTACATGCGTAGATACACACACACACACACACACACACACACACACACACACACACACATGCACGCAATAAGTCAAGTTGTTGTTGTACAATAATTAATCAAATCAAATGCATAAGTTTCGGTAATCACATGCGTTCCATTTGTAGCAACAACTGGAAAATCAAATCAGCGCCCAAAATGCGCTTAACTTGCATGTCAATTACAGCTGGCGAATAACTGCCCCGCCCCGCCCCGGCCGCCTCTTCCCTCACTCCATCGCCCGTTTGCCTTAGCTAATATTCAAAGTCAATTGGCGGAACTCATGAACTTATCGCAAGGGGTTCGCATAGCTATTCATAGCTCCGGGTTCGAGTCGCGATTATTCATGCCGCACGCACAAAATGCAAATCGAATGCGAATCACTAAAGCGCGCAATTGGGAATGGAGCGCGGCGAGTCAACTGAACATCGATACGATTTTCATTTTGGCCAATTTCATGCTAAATATGTCGCCATTTGCGCTTAATAGTCGATAAGCCCGCTGAACAGGCTGCGACCAAGATGCAAATTCAATCAGTGTCTGCCATCAATTGGTCGAGCCTCGCCGTGAGCTGCTCTAAGTATGCCATCAATTTGAAAATTAAGTACACATTTCAACTTGTTTCGAATTAAGGTAAAGGTCGAAAACTATGAAAATCTGGAAATCTTTTTTGAAGTTATTTATTCTTAATAAATAAATAAATTAAAATTTTTAAGTTTTTCAACAAATATTAAAAAAAAAAAAGTTATTTTAATAATGGATCTACACTCCTATTGATTTCTTTTCGTTCAATAATATGATTTGGCATACTTTTTGTGTATCGTTGCGCCATTTCAGCAGGAATCCTGCACTAGACTCCTTAGTCCTCTCCTACAACTTCATTATTCCACTGGGCGACCGTATACTGCGCAAGCTGCGACTTCACATAACCTAATTGGTTTTCGATGCGGTTTATATCTACATATTGCGGAATCCACTTCATCTTTGCTTTGATATCCAGTTTTTGTCCAAATGAGACACGTCTTTCGAATCATTATTGTCTTGCTGAAAAATGCATTTTCTATTCATCTCGACCCATATTTCCAATGACTTCACATTATTCCATCGATCAAAACCAATGATCCCGCTACATTTTTGCATATGCAGCCCCACACCATAGCTGAGCCGCCACCGTGCATTTCAGTTTGCCATACTGCGCATGTTAACTGTATTGTGGGATCTCTAGACCAATACCACAATCGTGAGTCTGACTCAAAATGCTTGATTTTTGTTTCATTTGAGCATATTATCTTTGAAAAATTGTTTTAGTTATTGTCTTTGTGACTAATATTAGTAATGTCGCAATGTATCGTAAAATTATATATTTTCTAGAGATTTAGAGTTATACATTAAGAAATTACATTTTTTTGTTGCTGTTGCTCTATCTCTCTCTCTCTCTCTCTCTCTCTCTCTCTCTCTCCTCTCTCTCTCTCTCTCTCTCTCTCTCTCTCTCTCTCTCTCTCTCTATTAATGTATCAAAAACTCTTACGGTTCAATGGGCATGTGGCAAATCAAAAATATGCTGTATTCTCTACAGTATTTTCTTTTTTCATGCTTACTGATTAAAGGAAAAACTGGATATTAAACAGTTTTAAAGTTAGAAACTCAAAACTAAAGACAAAATATCAAATAAGCCTTCTTTATTGACTTGCTAACAATGATACAAGTATATCAATAAAATGTAAGATATAAGTTGGATGTCTCCTGGGTGCATAGGAAATAAGAAACGTTTGAGAGATAGAGATCCAATATGAAACAGTTAAGATACTGCAGAAACCTTTGCCAAAAAAGATTCATAATTTTCCTTTTTTTTTCTTTTCTAGATTCTTTATGCCATGAGTGAATATTATGCAATGGTTAGCGCCCAACTAAAAGTTTCTAACTTTTTTATAAATTTCAGTTACAAATTCCATTTGAGATTGTGTTTTGGCGATCTTCAGAATCTTCGAAGTAGACTAAAGACAATAAGCTAAATTTTATATGCTATAGTTTATATAAACTTGGACTCGTTTATTTGAACAAAGAAAATAAAAGAAAAGCTGTTGATATTTAATGAATCCTGATCTGTCAGCCAATCAGTGAAAGATTCTTCTCACTATTATCCTCTTTCCTGCCAATCATATTGTCGGCAACTGTAGTCTATAATAGAAAATAAATAGTAATATGTAAATATGCAAACACATTTATACATATTTAAAGTAATAAAATATCTTCATTTCGCAGGATTGCCATTTCTGATTGCACTTTGAGTGGGCTGAGTGGCTTGAGTTCTTGGCCATGCATCAGACGTTTTTTTAATTTTTCGTAAAAAATGCATTGTCAGAACTGTGCCGAGATTTATGCACACGCAGCTGTGTGTTGTAATTTTTAGCATAGATTCTATATTCATCTTTTTTTTCAGTTTTATTCGCTTCTTTGCTTGCTTTTTTTTTCATTTTTAGATTCTTTCGCTGCGGGCCGCGATTTATTGTGCGCAATTTTTTCTATCTTTGCACGCTGGACGCGCACATTGAAAACGAATCACGTGAAATCTAAATAGCATCATAAATCAGAAAACGACGGCAGGTTGCTTCGCTGTGGATTTGCAGGACTCGCTTGAATACGCTCGATTCGCTTGGACTTGCTGGAATAGGTTGCATTCGGCTTTGGTCTACCCATTTCGGGCAGACAATGATAAATGTTGAGCAGCCCCACACCTTACCCACCATTCTCCAAAAAAAAAAGGAACCCCAAAAAATGGCGGATGCGTCGCTCGACTCTCATGTGTATGAAAATGGCAAATCGCTAGACGGCCTTTGATTGCGCGAAAGTCTCCCATTCCTTCGATATCTCATGAAATTTGGCCACCAAAAAAATACAGGAGGCAGCAGCGGTCATTTGCTCAGCCTGTTCCCCAGGCGCTGTAAATGCAAATACACAAATACTGCTCGACGGCTGCCCATAAATACAAGTGTGGGCGTGGCATGCGGTGGGCGGCTAGTTTTGTCCTTGGAGAGCACGGCAGAATGGCAATGCAGAATGGCAAATGCCGCGCACACGAATGCCTTTTGTTTATTTATTGACGCCGTGCAGCTTGCCAATTCTTATAACTTGTGTGATAGTCCTTGTTCCCTTACAGGTTTACTGCCTTTTTGCCTTTGCTTTTGTTTTTGTTGTTGCGTATGATTTATGTGCGATGAAGCGATTGCCAAAAAGTTCATTTCAGCCACTGGCTTAGGCAGTTTAATGAGGTTTTAAAATAAATGTAAATACATATATGCCAAAAAGAAGTAGTTCGCATACATTTGGTGTGTTGAGCAAAATTTATAATGACAGCATTTGATTTTAAATTTATATTTGCAGATTTTTAAGAGGTTAAACTATTTATTGGTAAAATTTCACATTATATTAAAATATAAAATATATAAATGAATTAAATGAAAAAGGCAAATTTTATACAATTTGCTTCTAATTTTCTAATATGACAATGTGATTATGTACTAAATATTGAGTAAAATACAAATTCACAAAGCATTAAGATAAACTCTTGCCAAATAATATCTGTATTATATATTTATAGCCTCAGGATAATATTTGGCAAGAGTTTTTTTTTTAATGTTTTGTGATTTTGTATTTTATTTGAAACAAATATATATATTGAAAATATTTATAAAGAAATAATATATATTAATAAAATATAATCAACTAATATATTGTAGTATGTTTAATAACATAATAATAATACCCGACGCAATGTAGAGTATTCTACATATAAATGCGTCATATGCTCAGTGCATGATAGTGTATACTACATGTGCACATAGTGACACTTTGTCGCTATGCATAAATATACATATCGAGCATAATAATTGAAATACGATCAGCCACTTATATGTGACTGACCGGCAGCGTGAGATATGCCGCGTCTGCATTTTGCCGCATGCCTAAAGTACATGCCGTATGTATATGCCCTATGCATATACATACATATATACATATATAAGCATACTACGCTCTCCCGCTCTGTCGCTGCACTCAGCGGCAGAACTCTTTATATACAAATAATGTAATTAGCCTAAGACGATATATTCTTCAAAATAAAGAAACATTAATAATTTGACCACAAGACAGAGCTGAGGCTCGTGAACAATTTTTAAAATTATTACATGGCGACCGTGACAAGTGTCACGAACATGTGAAGTGAATTAAAAAAAAAAAAAAAAAAGTAATCAAAAACCTAAAAACAACAGAAGAACAACTCCTCGGGCACGGCGACTGGAGCGCCTCGCATTGCCGCTACCGTGCCCGAGGGCTAGATCCACTGGCTACCATCCCCGTCAAATAGCCGTAATTTTGTCAACAATAATACACAGACGTAAGCAGAGTGTACATCCGACAAGCAACAAGAGGTGCAATATATACGATGTCTGGAATTGCAATAACACGTTTGGGCGAGGAGCGCAAGGCTTGATGAAAAGATCATCCATTGTAAAGTTTAAAAAAAAAAATGTGAAATAAACACACGTGAACCTCATGATCTAGGAGTGCAGTATTCCCGGCAAGAGATCGACAAAAGAAAAATTTGTAGAAAACATCAGACGAAAACAACGGAAAATATAAAAAATCGGTATGAATATGAGAAACGCGTACGTGCTCTGACGCGTGCCAGGGCTGCCACCGAAGACACGAAGACAAAGAAGACCAGCGCCGGCGCCCCAACAGCCTGTGCGACCAGCACCGGCCCCGCCAGCGCAACAAGCTGTGCCAAAGGATCCGACAGTGCTACAATGAGCACACAACGTGGATCCGACAACGCTACATAGAGCGTACAACATAATATTAATTAATTTTATTAGTCTTAAAATGCACTGCGATGCATAATTTATTAATAAAAAAAAAAAAAAATTGTAAAACTGAGCGACAATTGCGTTGCCCGGTCTAGCGTATGGCCCGTAAAGCCATACAAATATTAGCCAGGAAGATCACTACGTTGATCGCATAGGAAAAAATAATCAAAAACAATGATTTAAAAATAAAAAAAAAAATTTTTTTTTCAATATCTTTACAAAAACGGGCATACAGTTTAAATATCGAGAAGTACAAACTGAAAGAATTCATTTTAAAATTTCCATTTGAGAAAACACTTTAATTCCCAATAAAAAAAATTTTAATGCCTTTTCAACGAGCAATGGCTCATATCGCCTCACGCGATTACCTTTTATGCATGAAGTGACATTCCTAAGTCACAAATGCACAGATCAAGGAATATTACCAATAATTATCCTGTCCCTACAGACGCAGACAGCGCTAGGAGATTGGTTACATTTTGTATTATTATAGACACTTTAAACAAAATTTCGCCGAACATTCCCGGCACATAATCTGATTATGTAAACAAAATGCTCCATTTGAATAGACAGAGGAATGCGAAAAAACATTCCAATACCTGATAGATAATTTTGTGGCAGACGCCACATTCCGGATTACAATCCGACCTAAAAGACATGCATAATAAAGTCATGACAAGTAAACAGAAAAACTCCTGCGCAAGAAAAGTTCAAGTAGATTTGCCTAAGCAAACTATTGACAAAGCTTCTAAGCCCAACGTATACGAAGTCATTTCCAATGACGAGGTACGGAAATTAATAATCTTGCATATCGATAATTATACATGCTTCTAGAAGCATGGAAAGAAGATAATCGCAAGAATTGATGTTAGCGTTTTATACTCCAATGGAATTCTCGACTTAGGTCAGTTTTTCCAAAGGCTTGATTGGCAAGCCGGTGTATCTAAATAAGCCAACTCAAAGTGGCACCGTGCAAAAAGATCTTTGAATTAGTTCAATAGATACTTTTAAAATGGGCAATAAAATAATAAAATTATTAAGAGTAGCGCTACTCAAGCCGGTGACCCTCATCCAAGATGATGAAGAAAAGAAGCAAAACTGTTTACACCCCATGATGATCATATTTAAGGAGGTCATACAGGCATAAATAAAACATTGGCCACTATTGGAAAAAATATGACACGTCATATCAAAAAGTACAATAAGAAATGTCTAAAATGCCTAAAATCAAAATAACAGCATGAATAAAGACCCCAATAACAATAAAAGCTATATGGAATCTTTCATTCTGAAGTACGGTCCAATGAAGACGTTCATTACGGACATGGAAACAGAATATAAGAATTCCGTTATGACTTGTGCAAATATTTAAAATAGACAATATAAAGTCTACTGCACACCATCATCAGACCTTAGAACTAGAGAAAAGTCGCAGAAAATTTAATGAATATGTTCGTTTATACATTTCTGCGCACAAAACTGATTGTAACGTTTGGATACAATATTTCAAGTAATGTATCAACACAACAACAATATTGTCCATATGAACTCGTATTTGGAAAATTACCAAATATGTTCATACACTTTAACAGAAAAGAAAAAAAATTTTTTAATAAACCAAGAAGGTTAAACAAACAAAATTTAAATAATAACATACAATTTATCAATGAGCACAAATGCTCGATTAAAAACACAATAAGTACATAAAGATAGCTTAAAAGAATTTTATATCTGAAAGAATGCATGAATAGGACTGATCAACCTTTTCAAGTAAAAACAAAACTTTTTCTTCTCATACAAATAAATAAATAAACAAAAATAATATATATTTAGAAAATAACACAAAAAAAAAAAAAAATACGTTAGTTTACAATAAGAAACAAAAATTAATATTAATTTCTTTAAAATCAACACTAAAATAAAATGACTACATATATTACGTCATTTCTTTAAAAAGGGGAGGTGTAGTATGTTTAATAACATAATAATAATACCCGACGCAATGTAGAGTATTCTACATATAAATGCGTCATATGCTCAGTGCATGATAGTGTATACTACATGTGCACATAGTGACACTTTGTCGCTATGCATAAATAAACATATCGAGCATAATAATTGAAATACGATCAGCCACTTATATGTGACTGACCGGCAGCGTGAGATATGCCGCGTCTGCATTTTGCCGCATGCCTAAAGTACATGCCGTATGTATATGCCCTATGCATATACATACATATATACATATATAAGCATACTACGCTCTCCCGCTCTGTCGCTGCACTCAGCGGCAGAACTCTTTATATACAAATAATGTAATTAGCCTAAGACGATATATTCTTCAAAATAAAGAAACATTAATAATTTGACCACAAGACAGAGCTGAGGCTCGTGAACAATTTTTAAAATTATTACAATATAAATTGATAAAAATTTTAAAAATATATTTATTTATTTATTTGTATTTAAAAAATATATTGAATATAAATAGATATGCATATTAAAATTCTCCAAATTATATTAAATAAATAAATATTAAAGCTCAGCCAATATTCTTTAGTAGTATATTCAATATATATTGAATATATTTATATAATACATATGTAAGTGATAAAAAATGAAAAGAATTTTGTACATTTAAAAATATGTTTAAAATAAATATAAATAAATATATGTATATTGCATTTTTTTACTAAGACTCATTCATTATCTGATTTAAAATGTTTGGTCAATCGTGAAAGGAGGTCTGAGACAGGACGATGCAGCTTCAACACACATGGAGGGCGTATGGAATCGCGTAGAAGCGTTATCGGATAAAATTCCAAAACAAATATTGAAAGTTTAGTTGATAACATGCTTAAAAGTTTATATAAATATATATTAAAAATGTATTAATTCGTTCATTTTTTCAAACGTGCACAATTAAGTTTATGTGAGTTTTTTTTTTTTTTTTTCTTCTAACTTTTAAATGTATTAAGAATACTATAATAAACAAAAAATACTAATAAACAAAAAGATTTCTTGATTTGCTTGTATAATTTTTATTTTTATCTGTCGTCAAAGTCAAAGTTTGCAAACATTCACTCAATTTTGGTCGCTACTGTATATCATATATGTAGGTATTCCGACTTTCGAATGTTACTTCTAATCAAGGAATAGGTCTACTTGTATTCAGTAGTAGATTACATCTCAAGGATATCACTTCCTTCCAAGGGATTTCCTAACTACGATCATGCCATTTAGATTTGAAGCGGCTGCCAATGCCATTCAAGGCTGTGGGGACATGAAATGAAATTGTTTTTAATAACAATAAGTTTTACGAGTATTACTCGCAATTACTTAGTCACACCCGGAACCCGTCCTGGCTCACTTGACTCATTGGGCCAGCCAGCACATAAGCAGATTAATTATGCGACTTTTGCTACATATTTGCCGCGCATACAGATTTTCAGTCAAGGGGTGGAAGTCAAGGGGGAGGTGGGTCGCATGTGGTTGCCATCATCAGGCTGATGGGGTCGCTGACGATATGGATGGGTGGTGTGGAACCTCTCTCTAATTATGCGATAAGCACAAATTGACCTCCAGATGGGGCACCCCAAGCAATAGCCTTGCGTTCAGTACAGTACATTCGTGTCCATGTAATGTTATTAATACATAAATCTGAATATTAATTTCGCCTCGCCGTAGTCGTATTCCACTGAATTGGATTATGAACTCGCTCTCTCGATTGCTCTCGAATGCTGCTGGCCGGGCCATTTATAAGGCTTTCGCTTTATTGTTTGTAATTAGAATTAGAAATTTTGTGTGTGCATTGCGTTTTGCTTTTATGGCCGTTAACACATGCGCATATGAAGCCATCATTTAGAAAAATCAAATGCTTCCCTTTCGTAAGCACAAAATTAAACATGGTTCTCCATCATGTTGGTCCATTCAAAAATATTGGTTAACATTTCATCTGCGACTTGGACTATTTTTGCGCCTTATGTGCGGCACATTAAAATTGCTTTATGGGTGGGTCAGATTAATTCCAAATAGTTGTGGACTAATTGAGCCATATATATAATATACTATATAGAGAAGAGAGAGAGAGAGAGTGAGAGAGAGCTAAGAAGCTAGAGAAGCAAACTTAAATATTTCCAGATAGTTTCTATGAGTTTAGTCTTCAGTTACCTTATACTCAATATTTATTTTGATTGTGGAAGTGAATAGTAATACTTACAGTATAACTTAAGCTATTACTATACTTTAATGTTTCTATTTTATGTCATTTTGAGGTTGCACTTCGAGTGCTCTGCCTACACATTGTTTATTTTTTAACTAAATACAGTCAAGCATTCATATACGAAACCTTATGTTAGAAAGAGTTCTAATGAGTATTCAAGCGAGTTCTATTTATTTGTCTATTCTACTCGAATCTGGCACAAAAGTTTCTTTATGAACCGCAAAGAAACAAACAAACGCAATTTTACGAATCACGCTCTATCTTCGGTGGAGTGAGGCATCAACTAATTGCTATTAGAAGCTGATTTACTTAATTTGTTTACTTTGCGGTGTCGTTTGCCCAAAGATCTGAGCCAAGTTTCTGAATTTATGGATGTGGGTAGATTTTTGGCATATTTTTGCAAAAGCAAACTTTAGACATTTGCGGTTTACTCTCATGCAGAGTGAACAAGAAAAATGTTCCGAAAGGGATCAGACAAAGGAGAAATGATTGCAAATTTATGGCATTTTCATATATTTTGGAGTAGCCCAATTTGCTAATTGCTAAAATTGAGGAAATTAATATATACATATATTTTGTCTTTTTTCATAAGTAAATTATAATAATTTATATTTGTAGAAATAAATAGTTAACCCAGTTGAAAATATTTAAATCAGGTATTTTGTATTGTGTAAGTTATATATTAAATAAATATATTTTATAAGTAAAAGATAATAATTTATATTTGTGAAAATACATAGTTAATCCAGTTGAAGATAAATCAGGTATTATGTAGTGTTTACCAAGTCATATAAAATAAATAAATATATTTTGATTAAATATATATATATATATATATATATATATATATATATATATATATATATATATAAAGAATCAGACTTTTAAAATATATATAAAATTTAAAAAAATATATTTTAAAACATATTTTTAAAAAGTATTAACCGATAAATTAAAAAGTATATATATATTTTTTTAATATTAACCGATAAATTATATTGTAAGTTTGCTAGCCAAAGTGGAACTTTTCCCAAAGAAATAACTTTTATGATAATAGTTCTGTTAATAAAATAGAATTTAAATATCTCAAATCGAAACTCTTGCTAATGATCATTATATTTATTATAAGAATTTATTTCATTTAATTAAAATATATTTTAAAGTTTTCTTTACTTTTTTTTCATTTCTTCTTTGTGTTATTCATTAATATAAAACACTCTTACACATTTATCCTGTTGAAGATATTTAAATGAATATGAGGTGTTTACAAAGTTATATATATCAATAAATATATTTTGATACAGACGTTTAGCCTTTATCATTAAAAACCACACTTTTAAAATATATATATAATGTATTTAAATTTTTGAAATATTTTAACATATATTAGCTAATCAATAATATTGCAAGTTTTTCTGTTTATAAAATAATTATCTAAAGAATTAATGCCATTTATTTTTAGATAAAATTTTAATTTGAGTTTGGTTGTAGTTTATTTTTCATTTTTTTTTTTCCAATTCTTTAACGCTTATCATTAATATGAAACCCTTTTCGGCATTTATCATAAGCTTTCAAATTGGCAGCATTTGCTGTGAATGTGTCTTTGATTTATGTCATGTGGCTGTTATCTCAACTCAACTCAACTGAACTTATGATCGAGTATATATCATTCAAGCAACTACTAAATAACGAGCCGCTGAGCTAAATTCTAAGTAGGACCATATATCAGAGGAAGTGACGTATCCATGCATTACCACAACTTGCCGTGGCTAAAGTCGCTGACAAAGCTTTTAGTGTCACTTGAAGCAATTCTGTGAATGCTTTTCCCTATGCCAAGGACCTCCCATGGCTGCCCAAGTGATAATTGAATTAGAATATGGCGTCTCACACACACACACATACGCACACACAGAAGCACTTGGCTATAACTTTGCTTGAACAAAAAATACAACACATGTGCGACATCATTTGGACTGGTTTCCAGCTAGAGCACGGGCTGTAGTTGAGCTTGAGGTTGGGTTTGGGTTTGGGTTTGGGTTTTGTGTGTTTGGGGCTGGGGTTGTAGCCAAAGAAATATTATGCTTTTAACAATTTTAGCATTTTCTCCATTTACATACATCTTAATTATTTCTCAAGATGGTTTTTGTGTGGATTACACACACACACGCACACACACACGCACATTTGGAGGGTATGACATGTGTGTGCCAGAGGGTTGTTAAATTTAACTGGTAGCATCCTTGGCGTCGTCGTCATTTATACATTTGCATTGCCAGCTAATTTGCTTAAATGTTTTTAGGTGCCCTTGGCTTGGCTCCCCGCTTGCCCGGAATCTGCTGCAATAATAATAACGTGCGACTTTGTCGTTGAACATATTTTTACGATTTCGTAGATTACGACATGAGAGGATTTCGCTAATTACATTTCCTCTCAGAGCCAGCTAGATGGGCAGCAGTGTGTTCAGTCGATGGTTTAATTAGAGCTGCGCATCATTAGCGTCCCGTTATTAATTTTCATATGTGTCTCAGCTGAGCTCTAACAGAATTAATTGCAATTTAAATGTTGGCGCAGAATGTGAATTTTCCATCAAATGTGATGTACTCTGTGGAGAATCCATTTGAAGTGCAGCAGCGTTAATAGATTCGATTTGAAGTTACGCTTCGCATATTCAATTCACACAAATTTTAAAAAAACCTCACAGAGTCACATGAAAAGCTACCCCTAATTATGTGCTTACCCTAAATATGATCAGTTAATGATAACATAAAGAATGAGCAGCAAGCGAGCGAGAGAGAGAGAGAGAGAGAGAGTGGCAGAGAAAGGAGCCAACGATCATCGTTGTCGTCAGGGGTTGACTTTTTGTATAGGAGTATATGTATATCGAAAAGTCAATTGGGAATAATTAATTTGGCTCAAATCCTTTTGTATTCTCCATTCAGCCGAGTGTTTTGCCACGTTTTTGATGAGGGACTGACAGTGGCTGTGAAAAGTAATTTGTGCACTAATAAGGCGTCCCTGTGTGATAAATAAAATACACTGCTCAAAACTTATCATGTCTAACAATAGTTGAATAAATATTGTTTGATTTTTAATATTAAAAAAAAATAAAAAATAAAAATTACTCAAGTGAATTTAATGTATTATTTTTTAATAAGGTTTACAGTATGTTAATGAACAGAAAAAAATTTATATATATATATATATATATATATATATATAAATCATATGTGTAATGTATACAAGAATTGTATTAAAATTAATACATAATAATAAATGAACTTAACAAATGGCATACTAGAATATTTTTCTTATAAAGAATAAAGAAAAAAGAAGAAATATTTCATAAATAATTAATAAGAAAAAAAGAAAATTTTAATTTATAATTAATAAAACATAAATTTGAGTACTAATAAATATATATTAAAATTTTTAATATTTTATAAATATTGTACAAGAAATACATTAAAACCCATATATTTTAGTAAATATATAATTGAACAAAGTTAAACAAATGGCATACACAAATATTTTTAGCATAAAGAAGTAAGAAAAGCAATATTTAATTTATTATAAATAAAGAAAAATATAAGTAATAAACATATATTAAATATTTTAATAGAAAATTTTGAAACACATAAATTCACTAAAGATTTAAGGGTAAATAAAAATTTTTATGAAATTTTATATCCTTAAAGAATGGAATAGAATAACTTAAATATTGATATAATTTTAACTACTCTTTATTTCTTATTATTTAAAAAAAAAAGAAATATATCATTATTATTTTTTAATAAATATTTTAAAATACTTTAAATAAATTGAATAACTAAATATTCAGATAATTTTAACTAATCTTTATTATCTTATTATTTTGATATATTCTTATTATTTATAAACAAAATTATATTTCATGTACTGTGCACGTATGCCAAATATTTCTCTCAGTGTATTTCGAGCGCATTCGCTGCAGAGAAATTGCAACTGTTTATATCCTCACACTCATATACATAATCGCATTTACACTAATTGGGTGACGGTGATCAATCAAAAACAAAGAAACGAATGAAAGAGAGAGAGAGAGAAAGGGAGAAAGAGAGAGAGTCTCTCTTTGGGCGTCGGGACATTGTCAAAGCAACAGTCGCCTGTAAACCTGAAATTGAACTCAATGAACCGATTTCCGGTTCTGCCTGCGCACCGAGTACCTGAACCAGATTGTGCATTTAGCTGGCCGAGCTCTGCACCCCTCTAGGCATTAAAACGGAAGCAATGCGACGCAGCTGAGTTGACTTTTGGCACGACCTGAACTCTCCCCATACAGTAGGTAGAGGTCCTTCTGCGTGTGCGTGCGTGTGAGCGTGTGTGTGTGTGTGTGTTGTCACCGCTGCCATTATCCTTGCTAATTTCGCAGCTCAATGGGTCTTTTGAATTGCGTTCGCTTCTATCAGTTTGGATGATCTTTAATTGCGCAGCTTGCCAGCGTATTACAAGCAAAGCGATACACCCGATCGGTGTATATAAAGTGTGATATATGGGTTTTTGAACGGCACGCAAAACTGAGGCTGAGCACAAAACGGGAATATGAGTGTAGCATTGATATAATCTGTTATCGTCTTCTTGTTTGTTGTTTATTAATTGATTCCTTTTGTGTACCGTGCGTCGTCTGTGATATGTTGATTCTTATCAGCAGCTGCAGATTCTCAGCAAATGATTCTCAGTGACGTCACTGCTGTCTGCTAAATTGTGGAGATGGGAAAACTTAACCTTGGATCATTCGCATACGCATTCAGTCACGCAGAAAGCGCCATGCAGGCATAGCAAATGATGTGGAAAAAATTGTAGTGAAAATCGAATATATTTCCACAAAAAAAAAAGGAAAAAAATCATAACATCTGCAATTAATCCGGCTGTCACTTTGCCGATTTCTACTCTGAACCCATAATGTCATTTAAGGGCTAAACTGTCGCGTGAACACGAAATTGATTTTTATAGATATTTATAGATTAAAAATTTCCACATAAACACAAAAAAGAAGAGAAGCAGAGAAAAATGAAGCAAATATCTGCGAAGCACCAACATTTGTAGCACAATTTATTCGATTATTTCGATTTGCTCTTTTTAGCTTGGGTCGCTCGCAACCCTCACATGTGATAGATTATGAACTTGAATTGGTAGCAGTAGCACAAATATCTTTGTATAAAAGAGACAGGGACAGACCGAGTGATAGAGAGAGAGAGAGAGAGAGGTAGAGCATGTGGCTGAATTTTATGAGTTTGCTCTTGCAAGAGGAAGACAACCCACCCGAAATTGAGTTACTTGCTGCTAAATGAGGGACAGTTGCCAGCCCAGCCCAACCCATTAAATTAAAAGGCCATAAATTAGTTGGCTTTAATGTCAGTTGAAGATTTTCGCAAGCAGTGTGAATTGCATCAACTCTTATTGATTGTCTTCTGGCCTTTGTTGGCCACTTTATTGAGTTCCGTAACTATTTTACGAGTTTTTCATTGATGACATTCGGCTTCCTTCGAATTCCACAAAGTTTCTTGCTGCTGCTGTTCGAATCATCATAAAATGATTTCTTTTTATAGTTTTGAATGCAAATTAAAGAATTAAATAATTAATTTAGATTTATGTATGATTTTTGATAGTTTCTATTTTTATTCAAATTTATTTCAAATAGAATATTTATAATTTCTTAAAGAAAATAATAATTCCAAAGGTAAATGACGATACTTTAGTTTACTTACAATAATTGGCAAAAGTAAAATATGTATATATGTAAATACTTTTACTATATACTATTTATAATACACATTTTATAGCGCATTTATCTAAATATTTAGTCTTACAGAAGATATTTCTATGTAGAGAGCAATAATGAAATGACGACGCTTTCAGTTCAGTGCAAATGTAAAGCATACAATAAAGAAAAATATTATATATGATTAAAATAAAATAATAATAATAAATTCATATAAAATAACAAAATGCAATAAAACATTACAAATTTGATTCTTTTTCATTAAATAATAAACTATACAAAAATAATAACTTTGAAATGTTAACCTTAAAAAAAATATTATCAAAATGTTGGGACTTCAATGTATTCAAGTCAGAATGTTAATAATAATAATTATATGAGAATTATGATTATTTGCTTAGAAGAAAATTAAATGTATATGTAATAAATACTAGTACGTATATTTGAATTAGAATGTTTTATCTCACATATCTCATAATGGAATGATATGTTCTATTATTTTAATGTTTGGCCTATTCATAAGTATTAAGTTGAATTCAATGTTCGACCAATATATTTAGAGAACAATCTTATAGCTTCTTAATTTATATACAGTTTGACGATTTAATGAAATCGGCTGTGCTCTCGTTAGCCTGTTGCACAACAATATGGACAGGGTGCAGGGTAGAGCGTATAACAAGAACGAGAACTCGATTCGTTATAGTCATATTTAAAACCGTCACGCCTATTTATAACAATAGATGTCTGGCTGCTACCGATGCGACGCGGGGCATAAAAATGGACAATTAATAAACTGTGTCGTAGCTCATCGGACGAGGTGACAAACGTTTAAACAATAGAAATTGATGAGATCCTGTAACGCATGCATTATATGGCAAATTAATTGTACGCCCCGCGCTGCCAAATTGTCAATCAAAGAGCAATAAATTTAGCAGCTGGAGGCTGAACGCCAATGAATGAGTAGAACATCGCAGCAAAAGAGAATATTGTTGGCTTATAAATAACAGAGGAGAAGCGAGCGATAGATAGAGAGAGAGAGAGAGAGTGAAGAGTGAACTGATTCGCGTAACGTCTATAATCTACTTTGGCAAAGTATAAAAAAGAGTAAAAGGATATTCGTTAGAGCTAAGTAAGTAGCGCACATTCAGCAATTACAAAAAGAACAACAAAGGTACAACTAAAGGAGATACAACTACAGATGCTTACACACACACACACACACACACTGACGCATGCAATTTATATATAGATATATTTATATATATGTGTATGTATAAAATGTTCAAATCATCAAACAATAAACTCAAAATGGACTCCGTCGCTTGTCGCACGTTTCGTTGCTCATTTTCATGTCGAGCGCGTTAAAAAGCTAGTTCCCCACCACTCACTCACTCACATTTCGCTCTCGCTCTAGCTCGTTCTCTCTTTGTCTCTCGCTCTCGCTCTCTCACTTGCTGTATCTATCTCTCTGTCCCACCATTAGTGTGTTTATCTTGTGCGCAGTTTCGATGCAACAAAATGGAATCGAACACAGGAAACCGTTCAGCATGGCCATTTTGGTTCCAACCCTGCGCATGTCTCACTTCTATAGCGGGGCGTGGCCAGCCGCCACTCGCAGCTCTCACTCAAAGACTCACTCAACTTGAGCGCGTGTGGTGAAGTTAATGAGCTACGTTGAGCTCTTCGACTTGGTTTTGATTACATTTTGACCTTCTCTATGTTTTTTCTTATTCTTTGTTTTGTTTTTTTTTTTTTTTTTTTGGCAAATGTTTGGTTTCTTTGCCGCTTGCGACGTGTTTGTTGCATTTTTAATAGGCTACCGAACGCTCCAGGGCAGCTCATTAACAGTCCAAGTTAATTGAATTTTCTTCAGATTTTTAATTAAAAATTTTGGAAATAAGAATTTGGTCGTTCTGTAATAAATATCGGGCATTAGTTAAAATTTGAATTAAAATTAAATATTTATAATACATATAAAAAGTATATATTAATAAAAATACAAGTATTTCATTCATATAATTAAAGAAATATTGTCTATAAGAAATAATATTTTGAAAAACGGTTTTCATTGAAATCGCATCAAGTATATAATATAATTTATTTGCTTTTATTTAACTGTCTGCGTCTCTAAGTTTTATCTGAGCAGCGTTTATATATGAAGTCGATGCTCATTAAAAGCACATAGATACATTGTTTAGCTATAAACATAAACAATAATTCAATTTAATGTAAATAGCAAAAAAGAAAATAAAAAGAAACCAGCAAAAAACACGAGCATAATCAATGTCGTCTGTCTGCAAAAAACGCCAAGAGAGAGCTCCACACACACACACACACAATCACACACAGATAGACACACATACACACATGTATATAGACATCCCCAATATAGACAGAAGCAACTTGCAATGCTCGTATATCAGCATTGGAATCCACCCAGCAAACCCTAACAACGAAAACAATTTGGTAAGTTTTCGAAAATTTGCTGCACAAGCGACTGCGTCTCTCACTGTTTGTGTGTGTGTGTGTGTGCATGTATTTGTGCGAATGAGTAAGTGGGAGAGAGTCTAATCCGTCGAGCGGGACAGCAATACATTTTGGGAAGTCCATGTACAAAGCTTAGAAATAGACAGACAATAAAAGCTTCATGAAGCGCCATTGCCGCCATTTGCCATTTGCTGTAGTGTGTGGGAGCGAGCAGGCGATAGAGCATCCATGAAGTTTCTGTTGATTTTTATCATTTATCGATTTCGAATTTGTGTCGAGGGACAATTTAGTAGATCCCATACCAACTGTATGTCTGTCTATGTGCATGTGCATGTGAGTGTATATATATATGTGTGTGTGTGTGTGTCTGTCTCTCTCTTCCGGACATTCATGAGGTGTCAGTTGAATAGGCGGCCTGCAGTCCAAACAATTTGATGGCCAACTCCACTGGCTGACTGGCTGACTGGCTGTGTTTTTGGCATTGGCAGATTGGTATAGCTGCCCCGGCCTGTCATTGTCAGCCTAAATGCCCCGACAGCGTAGTCGAAGTCCATTGTGGGCTGGGCTCTGGGCTCTGCAGACGACTAACGAGTATATGTTGCTATTTATGGCTATCACATATCCTTGTACACGGCATTCTTCACGTTCTCCCAAAAGAGGTCGAGCGTTGGCTATTTATTGATCGCAGTGCAAGTGGTAAATGAAGCTGCGAAATGAGATCATGGACTGAAAGCAGATTAATGTTCTGGAACAAAATAAATGTTGAGTATTTAGCAAGTAAGTTTCAATGTGATTAGACGTCTAGATGATTGTAGTGAGTACAAGTTGAAGCTAAAATGTGAATATTATCAAGGCTAATTAGTTATGTTAGAAATTTAGTTAAATCAATCGATGATGTATCAGGTTGCTTATGCGTTTGTATAAACAATTTGTAATGCCACTTAGAAAATTAATTAAGATATCATTTTAATGGAAAAATACACTTGGTTTTCAAAGGTATTGTATGTATACGGTGAAATGTTTTCTTTTGATTTTATTAATGTATTTATTTTTTATTTTAGCATGAAGTAAACATAACATAATAACATGGGATAGTTATTAATAATCTTCAAAGTTTTTTCTATATTTTTTAAAATTATTTATTCTCTAAAGAATGCATACATATATCATAGGTGTACGATTTTCAGTGAAACTCACTCTATACGATCTTTTAGCCAAAAGCATTATTAAAATTTTGTAAAATTATTATTCATCAGTATAGATATTGATCTTTGTTTATATCTAGTTTATATCTAGATAATATGTCTATCAAAGTGTGAAATTAAATTATTGTACAAGTTTTTCAGTTTTCTTGATATTAACTATTTATAGACATTGCTTTTAGGAATCGATGAAAATAGTCTTATATTATGTTAATGTTCTATGTATGTTCTATGTTTGTATTTACGTATTATTGGACTATGGGATTGGGCACAGAGCTGTGGCTAAGTAGAAAGATTGACTAGCAATGTATTTTTATTTTTAAGGAATTATCTTTCGGTTTAACTTATATAGTTGAATTGACTGACTTGACAGAAACAGTCGATGTAGTCAAACTAGGGACTTGAATAGAGCAAGTGTAAATGCTTGCAACCGAGTCTTTGAGTTTACAGACCTGGAGGAGCTGTTGGGAGCTGTACATAAGAACATGAATGAGCTAGAGCGTATTGCTGAGGTAGATCTCAGCATTGAAAGTTGATATGAATAACTCCTGATACCAAGGTGGGAGACAGCTCAAGAAAGAATCAATAATATTGGGAATATCTATAAATCTCGCTGAAGTTTAATGAAGTTCATTGTTATAGATTCTAGAGTGCATTATGTTCTATTTCTTAATTACTGAGTGTGCAAATATGCAAAATAATTACTTATGTATTACCAATTCTTATCTGTTCTATAGTCTTTAAATAGTGTTTATTTTAATTTAAATTAAATTAAATTCTAATATTATATTTGTTTGTTATCTGATCTTCAAATAAAAGTTTTTCGGTTACTAAAATGTATTTCTTTAATAAAAACAAATGTTAAAACAATAATAAATTTGGTTATAAATGATAAAAGCACAACAATTTTAAAGTAAAAAAACTTATTTTAATTTTCTATCAAATTATTCTCTTTAAAAGTTATTTTAATTTTCTATCAAAATATTCTCTGTTAAATTTCAATAAATTCGTATTCCTGGAATGCAATGCCAAGTTCTCTAACTTCTCTGACATTTAATAGATCTCATTCATCTATCAATCCCAACTGATCCAAATTTTATGCAATTCCATTCATTTCATTCATATGTTAGCTCAACAATTAAACAATTAATCAACTTTATTGACGTGCCTGACACAAACAAAGCAGAGCCGAGAGACCGAGACCGAGACCGGGCAGAAGTGGAATTCGACTCGCAGCAGCTTGCAATTTTTCAGCAAGCAGATTAACAAGGATCCTAACTCAAAAGTGATATACACTAGGGACACGTATGAGCGGCCGACCGAAAATCCCAATTCTATTAACCTCAGGCTCAATAAGCGGCTTAAGCAGACTTACCTGAAAGCGAAGCCGAGCCGAGCGAATACCCCGACTCGGACACGTAGAATCGGCCACATACACCACATTCCATATACGCCTGCGCAGCTGGAACGAAATGCCAAATTCAATAGCAATTCACACTCGATCGCCAATTGCTGGAAGTTGACTTTGGGCGCGTACGCAAAACAAAGGCAAATTTCAGCTAACCAAAAGCAGGTCTGCTCGCAGCGGAAGTGTGCGGAAGTTGTCCATGAAAAGAACTGCAATGTAAAACGTGATCTCTGCTCTTGGCATGACTCTGCAGATTGACTCTGAAACAAATGCTGGGGACGAGAGTGATGCTGTAGAGGAGAGAGACTCACAGCCGAGTCGCATTTAATAATTGATGTTTGATCTGGAATTTCACAACGTAATACGGCGGCTGTTTACTTAAGGGCGTACGAGTCCGCTAATGGCTCGTCGAGGCAATTATCGGCCGTATGCTAATGGTATTTTGAATAGATCAGAGTCGGGTCACTCCATTGGGCCCATTCATTGTTTGCACAGAGCTAGAAAAAACTTAAAGCATGATAAATGTGGCTCCATTAGCCATGCCCAGTACACAATGCAAACGAGTTCGGTAGTTGCAACAGCAACAGCTACAGCAACAGCAACAGCAACAGAGTCGTTAGCTGACGATCCTAACAAGCCTATATAGCCAATGAATAGAGCTAGCCATCAAAGTGCCTCGCGAGCTCAACTTGTTGTTCTCTTTTGGATATACACACTCGCTTCAAGTCCCGTGTATTCCCCATCTGCCCAAAGCTTGGGCATTCATAATTTGATGTGGCTCATTGTTGCAACAACCTGTTTCAATTTCATTCATTGCCTGTGCAAGTTTTTGTTCGACGAATTTTTGATTGACAGTTAATCAATCTTTGGATTTTCGTTGATTCTTTTCACACATTTCTCTATTCAACTGGGTTCCGTTTTGTCTGCACCTTGTTGCCGTAGATTGAAACTCTTTGAGCTAATCCTTTTGACTGCAGTCGAGAATATTTTTGACAGATTGCCTGACTGAGTGACTTACTGACTCAGGCTTAAGCAGATTTCCGGTCTGTAATTGTTATGAGCCCTAAGCCCTGAGCAGCAATTGTTTAGTTCTTGTTAGTGTCACTGAGCCGATTTTGTTGTAGAACAATTGTGTGTAGAATCATACATATATATATAAAGAATATAAAGAATAAAAGACATTTTCTTGTTATTTATAATTTTTATCATTTTATTCTTTGTCAATTTGAAATAATTAAAATTAGCATTAAATTTAAATAAATTTTACATAATTTACTGCAGTATTTTATATTCAATATAATATATATTTATTATTATTATTCGAGTTTGTTTGCATGCCATTTTAGCTTTTGCTTCTATTATTCATATTTCAACTCAATTATAATATTTATTATTTTTTATTTAATTTTTGTTGTTTTTTTGATGCTTCAACTGTTTGCTCATCTCAAAAAACTATGAAACTAAATGTACAATAAATTCAGTAAATTGTGTGACTTAAGACGACTTAGCATTTAGAGCCCGGTTATCAAATACAAAATACCTAAGTTCTATATGAATCTATGCACTTGGAGAATTAACATAAATATTTACACACACATTTGTATATGTGAAACAAGAGGGCGAAATCGAGGAAGAAATCAAGTTGCGTAGCCTTAAAACTGACGTCTTCAGAAGACTGTAAAGTGGCAGAACCTTCTCTTAAATGTGGTTGTTGTTAGCTAATAAGAAGAGCAAAGGAAACGCTCGCCAAATGTTGCGAACCTTTCATTGTGTTGGGGTCTATTAGCTGGCGCAATTGTTGTTGTTGTTGTTTTTGAATTTGTTGTTTGCTTTGTGTTTTAGGTTTTCTTGCATTTTGGTAAATTCGTTTTAATGACGATAATTATCCTGTTGAAGCTGCTGCTGCGCGACGCCACTGCTGCGACTCCTTTTGCTTTGGGCGGGTGCCTCGCCCATGTCCAGGCTCTCGTTGTCGCTGTCCATGGTCTCGCTGCAGTCGCCGTCGTTGTCGCCACCCATGTCATCCTGTTTCCGCTTGGCCGTTGCCATTTCCGCCGCATGACGCTTGCGCCATTTGGTGCGACGATTCTGAAACCAAACCTGCAAAATTCACAAATTGAAATGGTAAACTTTAGACTTTGTTACATATGCGTGCTACTACTACTACTATGTGTGGTTGGGCAATTAAAGTTTTAAGTAAGCGCTGCCCAAAACTTTCCTATGTAATTAGCCAGTCCAGCAGCGGCAGCCCGTTGAGGCACACACATTGTCAAAGTCATTAAGTCGAGGCCCGTCACCCATTCATTCAACAATGCCCGTCTCACAGCCCATAAGTCGCATCATCAACGCCGGTTAACCCTCAATTAAGACAATATTAAGCCCTGGACAGCGTTTCTGTTCCCATTGCCATTGCCACAGCCATAGCCATAGCCATTGCCGTTCCCATTGCCATTGCCCAACAGCAGTTACACAAAAGGCAACAACAGCAGCAGCAGCAGCAAAAACTATGCAAAACCATGACTAACATCTTTGGTTGCGCTTCATTTTCCATTTTGCAACCGCGCGCCTCAGCTTCTGGCAACATATGTTGCATGCCCCACCCTCGCACTTCCTCTCTCTCACACTCACTCTTACACAGCTTGAAGGGGATTATTCTGCATAGGCCTAGACACGTTTTTTGCCTTTGGCGTGTGCTGCAAAATCGAGCATAATTTCTGCATTTGCTTGATGATGGAGCACTTTACTCAAGTCAAGCTAATCAGCATCTTGTAATTGAAGATATTCTAAAATAATATTTCAGAAATATATATTTTATAATTGTAGCCACTGATCAGACATCATATTTATAAAAACAGAAGCAATTAGCTGTGCTTCATTTTAATATAAATAATAATGATGTTTACATTGGGCCAGGGCCATTGGCGTGGCATGCGAGAAATCAACGCTCGCAACGACCCAGAGGTGCAATTAAACCAGATACAACATAATTTACAGCTTCATTTGCACATTTGTGTAATTATTATTTGCAACATTATGCGAAATAAAAATACAATTATTATTTTTTCGTGTGTTGCCCCAAAGTGAATGGAGACTGCAGATTGGGACGACTTTTTGGCACAGCGAAAGACAGCTAGAGAGAGAGAAGGAGAGAGAGAGAGAGGGAGGGAGGGAGAGAAAGCCATAGACAGGCTGGCAAGGCAGGCAACAACATTAGTTGGCATCATTAAGGCTGCTTTTCATGGTCATTATTTTTTGGTAACAGCTGTGTCCATGTTGTTTGGGATTTGCTTGGCCAGAACGTGAACTTCAGCTTCACTCTGGTTAGGGGCGTTGAGTGAATGCTCTCTGCTGTGTATGTGTGTGTGTGTGTGTGTGGCCAGCTTGTAGCTTGGCCATAGGGTAGCAGAGCCCTGCCATCATCTGCCTGCTTGCGACATCATAACGATGTTGTATGCGTCATCTAGCACCCACTAAAGCATAGTTTCTAAGTGGAAGGCAACAGACTGTTGAATTCAAGACTTGTCACTGGCTTGGCGCATGAATTACATGCTTCAAAATTTAACAGCAAGTCACATAATGTTATTCTATAAAATAGGAATACTTAATGTTTATGTTTATAATGTTCTCCTATAAAATAAGCAAGTATGTAATTCTTATGGTAAATCATTTTGTATGCTAATGTCTATACGTAACGTAAGAGAGCTGGGCTAAGCGAAGTTTGTGATTCCCTCGAAAAGAGGAAATATTTCCTTAAGCATTTCAATTTGGAATCACAACTAAAATGTTAATTATTTTAACACAATGCATTGCAATGCATTTAAGAGCAGTTTATGAAAATATTTGGAAGAACATGTTTGTAAAATATAATCAATATATAACTAAAGTGTTTCTTCGAGCTAGTTAAAATTTTTTCTAGTAATTGTTTTGTTTTGTTTTGTTTTTGTACACTGTATTGGATTATTTTATTTATTAAGAAATCTCAATTGATTTACCTAATGTTATTCTTTGGTAAGTCATGACAAAGCTTGAAAGAAATCCCTAATTCTAGTTATTATATATCCCTTAAATTTATTTTCCATCTTTAAAATAAATATTCAGGTGTGAATATGAGCTAGTTATTCTAGTTATTATATATCCTTTAAATTTATTTTCCATCTTTAAAATAAATATTCAGGTGTGAATATGAGGTCAAATTAAATGTGAAATTTATATATTATTTATATTCATGATTTTTCTTTACATTTATTTTACAGTTTCATATTGAAACAAGTAAGAAAACTCTAGTCGAGAGTGCTCGACTAGATAATACCCTGAACCCAATTTTAATAAAATAAAATAATAATCTGTACTGTGGTTTGGTTTTTTGTAATTATCTTGAAAATGCATCAATTTTAGTGCTGAAAATGGCAAAAACTTCTTTATTTTGACAAATAGTTAAATATATTGCTCTTGATTAGTACTAAAATTAATCCGTTTTCAAGATAATTACTAAAAACCAGTGTCGAACGTGACAAAAAGTTGACTTTTCTGGAGAATTACCCATATGGATAAATGAGAAAGTATACATAAGAATGTATGCGTGTAACGTTCAAAATGTACATATGTACATGTATATATACATTGCATTGCCAAAAAAATAATAATAGATGGCGCTTATATTAGTTGAAATTCGAAAAATGTTATATTATTAAATATCATTAAAAATAGACCCAACAAATAGACGTTCCTCGGTTAACAGGCATTACCTTAATTAACACAGGCACTTCATAATTGTAAAAGAAATATATCAATGCCACTCAAAGCTGTAATAGCCATAGTAAATAAGTTCACTGCTAAAGCGCCATCTAGCAAGTTTAAATTTTTAGACCATGCTAGACTAGTTTTGAATGTACATGCAGATGTCACGTGCTTTTGTTATTTGGGCAAACTTTCTGTTTATTATTTTCTGTTGACTTAACGGAATAAAATATTATTGAAACAAACACACTTTCAGAAATGATGCTATTAAATATTTGAAATTAAAAAAAAAAACCCACTTATTCACAATTAGTTAAACTACCAACTGACTTTCAAAGGTATCAAATACAAAAGAATAAATAATAATAAAAAAGAAATAAATATTAAAAAAAAAAAAATTAAAAGTAACAAATTATGAAGGGCTTAGGCGAGGCTAGAACCTTCGACAGCCTAACATTCGGTGCATCTACCTAGCCTCCTACACCACGGCTCACTTAAACGGCAGAGTAGCGAAAACGAATCAAATTCGCCATATACGAAAGAAACACTAAAGCAGTGGCTGAAAATACAAATACAATTCAAAGACAATTCTAACGCAATTCAAAAACAATTGTGATTCTTAGAATTTGCACGCATAGCAACATAGAAAACGGCCCAAGATTTTTTGTGTGTATATGTGCACACGCATACGAAAATTGATTTGCATTGCTCAACGTTGCTTGCATTTCCATTGTTATTTTAATTGTTTTAAAATTTTTAAAATATATAATGGAATGTAATGAGAGTTTCAGCATGATCTACATATTCTATTTGACATTTTAGGTTTTTTTTAGAAATCATAACTCTTTTACAATTAGCTTTATATGCACAAATACATATGGATGTATGTATGTACGATTGCAGCCACACGCTGATCTACGCTTGCACACATAAACATACATACATACATACATATGTATGTACATATGTATGTACATATGTGTGCCCGCAATGCGTGTTGCTGTGTCGCCGCTGCCTTTGTTGCTGCGTCACATGGGTTTTGATGAGAAAACTTTGATGATTAATAATTCTGTTTCTAGATGGACAATCGTATTGATATGTTCAGATTAAGATTATGATATTCATATCTATATGCCAAACCAAACTGTATGTCTCTAGTATTTGAAATGCATTTTTTACACATTTGGGGGTGTGGGGGCGAATTGGGGACCGGAATCCAAAATCTGACAAAAACCGAAATTGTATTAAATTAGTATCTATATATATGCAGAAGACTTGGAGACTCTAACTCTAAAGATGAATTAGCTAGAATTTTATAACTGGTCCCCGATAATTTTCAGTTATCGATAACTAAGCAAATATACAAGTTATCGAATTTCTGAAACAAACTCGTACTGCGCGCTCAATATACGAACCTAACACAAAAAGAATGAACTCTCTAGCTTTTGTATCTTCGGAAATCGACGCGTTCAAACATACGGACAGACAGACAGACGGACAGACGGACAGACGGACATGGCTATATCAACTTTTCTCGTCACCCTGATCAAGAATATATATACTTTATGGGGTCTGCCACGCCTCCTTCTGCCTGTTACATACTTTTAACAAAACCATTATACCCTGATTTCCCATTTTCAATGGGTTCAGGGTATAATTAAACCAGAATTATAAAAATAAAAAAAGTTTTGTATGTAGCTCTGCACAAAATAAAAATTAAATAAAATATTGTATTTTATTGAAAAAAAAAGAAGTTGAATACTTTATATTTAGAATTGAATATAATTTGTTGTTTATTAGACACTTTTCCTATACTATTGGAAATGAATGCATTCTTGCTTTATAATATATTTAAAACTAATTTTAATGTCAGATTGCATTAACAGGAGCTGCTCCTCCTTCACGGCGACATGCTATACTATTAACAGTGTTATGCGCTGTTAATAACATAACCCCCACGCCAGTTCTCCTACTGGTTCGCAATTGGCGATTAGGGTATTCTTCCTACATTCTTTGCATTACGGCTATACACTTAAGAAAAAAGACACAGCTTTTTACACTAAATAAAGTCGAGGAAATACAACTACGATTTTGTACTTATTATCGGGCCGCCACTACAAAAACTAAGAAAATGGTAACAAGCCAAGATTCCACTTGCTATAGTTAATATATATCACCCTGACTTGTTCAATTTATTTCAGATTAAAAAGTAAAAAAAAAAAAAATGTTAAGCTGTGATTAATGAGCTTGAAATAAATGCCAACTTCTTTATATATCTTTATGGCTTACTCTTCTATTTCTTTTGCCTGCACTTTGCCTGAGCACTCGCACAACTATAAATATGAACAATAATACTATTATTTGCTTGCATATTTAAATTTGATAAAATAGTAACCAACTAAAATTCACTCAAATAAATGAAGGGAGCTATAAATATTGTGCCATATATCTGACACCGTATGCTGTCTCGGATATACGTTTTATTATGACCACCAAGCGAGATCAAGATCGCCTTAGAAGCGGCAGAGGTAAAACATGGAAGGAAATACACACACACACACTCACACACACACACGTACGCACACACACTAGGAAATTTATGACAGCCAACATGTCAAAGTCAATCAAATATTGTGGCAATCAATTTGACGTGGTGGCAGCGTTACGCTTCGATAGCTGGCGGCATGGAGGCATGGGCATGCCATATTGGATTGGTTTGTGCATTTCGGGCAGACGGATTTATTTATGGCGGCCAGGAGGCAATGCTATAAAACATATGCCAATGTTTTGGTCAAGCAGTGTCTGCTGCTGCTCTGTATTTTGTTTTGTTTTTGTTTTGCTTTTTGGCACCGCTGCGGGGCATCCGTCAGGTGTCGGTGGCCAGATAAGGATGAAAAGCGTTATGTAAATTTCATAGGAACGGCTGGTTGGTTGTCAAAATCAAAAACCTTTTTATTCCACTGGGCACATACACTATTATGCATTTTGTCCCGGCGCTGGCAAATATATGACTCTGGCCAAATTGGAAATTTATTTGTTTACGCACGTCCTGTTCGAGCTGGTTACGTTTCGTATTGTATCGGATCGGATCGTATCGGATCGCTCTGGGTACTTAAAACTCATGAAAATTTACAGCATGGCTGCGCACACACCTTCCAAAACCCTTAGCTCCGTCCTCAGACCTGTCCGCCTGCCTTCGCCCATCGACTGTCAAGTCGGAGCTGCGTTCGTTTTATTTCCTATTGGTTAACAAACAATTTGTTGTTGTAGTTCTGCTCTTTAAAAGTGGCTCGTAAATTTCAATTCGAGCTACAGGCTCACCCATTCCCTTTTATATGACCGTATACTACGTATGGGTATTTATGTGAGTTTCTGATTTATTTGCATTTTGTTGGCCATTAACCCAGCGTCCCAGCGCCCATAAAATCCGTTTCTATTTGACTAATTGTGAGTTCAAAACTATGTGTGTGGAGCAATGGCGCAGTCTTCGATGGATGGCCTCCACCCTCCCTCTCTCTCTCTTTCGCTCTCTCTCTCTTTCTGTTATTGGTGGTTCTTCATAGAATTTTCATTCCATTCATTAACACACAATCAAATCCATTAGTTGGCAACAATGGACAGCCAGCTGGTATATTCCATACGATTACCAAAAATCAATTAGACAATATTTCACATATCTGTCATAAGTTTTATGACTGGCCAGTCCCATTGTCAACTTGTCGGTCTGTAACTTCGTTCCATTGCCTGATGCCTTTGACACTTTTGACAAACGCAACGAATCGATTTGATTCACAAGCTTTCGATATAAATGTGCTAATTATGCGACAAGAATTTCTATGAAAAATGTATTTTTTTAATAATAATAAAAACGTTGCGCAGTTCATTTAAATTATTCTCTTAGATACAACTGAGCAATCGAAATCTTCAACTGCTTCAGCTTGAAGTAAAGTTATTAAGATTTTTCTCAATTTATTAGCTTAAACGTATTCAAGCGTAAACGTAAACACGACCCAGGCAGACCCACACAAGTCGATGTCCTAATCATTTGCCTGACGCATGTGTTTACATGCCTGCACTCAACAATCATTGGGGAAAATCTCATACATTTATGCAAAAGCTAAATCACGAAAAAGCTATAACAACGAATCATGCAATAATATTATGGCTTGTACTAACTACACAAGTCCATAAAGACGCAAAAGCAGGAATGTCATTAATAATGGACGCAGACGCTATAATTCACAGGCCAAGAGAGAGAGAGAGAGGCAGAGAGAGAGAGTTAGACGGGGTATCGTTAGAAGAACGTACAAAATGGCGACCATTTGCATTAAATGATTGCCAAAATGAAATGTCCCTCATGTGGCATTGGGCTGCGAGTCCGTGTGTGTTGTGTCCAAAAACGGTTTTAATTATGATAACAGCGCAATTATTCTTGTCAAGATCATTTGGCAAACGCCCAGTTGCAGCCACGCCCACACACACACATAGAGGGCGAGCGACTGTCTGCTTTGCATTTTGTGTGCCTGTCATATTTCGGGCGGGGGCTTTGTGCAGTTCTTGTTGTGTTTGTGTTTTTGTTTGTCAATTTGCATACTATCATCGTCATGGCTGTTTTTCATTTTCATCTGAAGAGAAGCTCTATCCTATCCGCCCACACACACACAACGCACACTAATTGAATATGTATGAAGCTGATGTCGTCGTTGTTGCGTCCTTGCACAGAATTTAATTTACACTCACCCAAAAGTCATGCAGTCATTTGGCATGTCTATCAGACAGAGGCCAACCCAATCCTGCTCTGCACTCATCCATCTCTGTGACCATTTGTACTCGTCATCAGACGCTTTCCATCTTTCGCTCTCACTCTCTCACTCTCTAACTGTCTCGCTCTTTATCTGTTTGCCTGTCTCTGCTTGGCCTCTGCACAAATGACGCATATTTAGCTGCAGCTCAAGCCATCAATCCTGCGTCCTGCTCTCGAGTCCTGCCTGGGTCTACATAGAAATTTGCTCGTTTCGTATGCCTTGCAATGCCAACGGCCTCATTCATTGGTAATTAATCATTTTACTCATCATAAACGTGATTTCTTATCACTCTGCCTATCTCGCAATCCAAGGACCTGATTTGTGCACAATTTGCCACCGAGACACACATTTAAGGGCTGCTCCATTCGAGCCTCAGCAAAGGGGGTTGTAATTATTAAGCTCTACAAATTGGTTGACAAATGTTACCATCCAACTACTAATGAAATTGTAAATCTGAAATGATTTTTACATACTATATAGTTTGCAGAGAGTTGTGCAACATTAAAATTATACTCATTGAGAGTAGAGGGTTGCATGAGATGGAGGTGAATCGTTTTAAAAAGCTATTTCTAGTATATATCACAATATTAATAAATTAAATTTGATATGGAAGAATATACATATACGTAGAAGAATGAATTCTCCCTTCGACTAGTTCGTTGAGTCCTATTGGCATGAGATTTATTTTATTTAAAGACAAACTTTATGTTTGTTTTCTAGACTACAAAAACATGATTTCAATATGTATCAGAATAGCATTTAAATGAAACTTCTCAATAAATGTCAGTAATTAAAAAAATTCGTTTATATAGAAAGAAAATATATAATTATATAATAATATATATAATTATAATTATAAAAAAAATTATATTTATATAATTATATATATATAAAAACATATTACTCATTTTAGAATAAACAAATATATATATATATTAAAATTTAATTTTAAAATTTTTCATATTACTCATTTTTGAATAAAAAAAATATTAAAATTAATTTTTTAAATTTTGTTTAAGATATTATAAAAAAAATTGTATATTTTTTTATTTGATACAATTTCTTTTTAAAATTTCTTATGCAAAATTAAAAAAAATTAAATTTGAATATTTTTTACTTATTTGATATAATGACTAATATGTTTTTATTACAAAAAAATGAAATAAAAATATACAATTTTTTATATATATTTTTTTTAAATTAATATAATAAATATAATTAATATATTTTTATTAGAAAAAATCAATAATATATTAAAATTTAATTTTTCTTAAGAAATTATAAAAAAAATGTATTTGTTTTATTTTATACAATTTTTATTTTTTTGTATAATTTCTTAAGAAAAATTAAATTTTAATATATTATTAATTTTTTTCTAATAAAAATATATTATTTATTTTTAAGTATGAAAATAAAATGATTTAAAAATTTAATTTTTTAATTTTTCTTAATTTGTATATAATATAAATTGTATTTTTTTTTAATTTGATTTTTTAAGTCTTAATAGAAGTAAGAGCAAATCTTGTTTCTTAAATGTTGTTAGTTAAATTGTTTCATATTCAAGATAATAATCTTTACTTTGTGTAATTTCAATCCATCTAAATACTGAATTTCTTGAAATTTACCTATCATATGTTCCATTTACCTATTGACTAAACAAAGCTCAACGCAAAAGCAATTAACTAGCTGGGCTTAAGGCTAATTTAAATGACAAACCCCACGAGATCCGAAAGTCGCGTCACACACGCGACTTGTGGACCACGGCAATGACACGTGCGTTTCTGGTAAGGATTACAAAAACGATGATGGCAGTGGATGGAAGTGGAGGTGGAGGTGGAGATGGAAATGGAGATGGCGACGCCGCTCAACAAATTTGACGACACAAAGGATTTATATGTTGATAACATTTTACGGTCGGTTTGGGGGGTAAAAAACCGTCGACCTTTTGCAACAACTTTAAAATGTCGCGCATGGGGAATGTTTTTTTCTTCTTTTAGGGCGGCTGGAACTGGCTTTGAGGTGGGAGAGAGAGAGAGAGATGTGAACTAAGCCTTTAGGGCACAATCGACGGGTGCACCAAGGGGCAGACCATTGGCGCCATTTTGTTTTGCGGATTTCGGCAAAAAATAAACCAAAAATCCATGAGCTTTGCGTTTCAATAAAAATGCAAATTGCCACAAAAGTTAAGGGCGGGGTAATGCACAGTGGGCGGGGCAGCAGCAAAGTTGCGCATATCTTTTACCTCATGTTTGTTTGGCTTGTTTTTTGGCAGTTGGGCAGTTGGACATTTGGGCGACCCGTCGCCATTTTATGAGTATTTAATTTGAATGCCCGTAATGTGTGGCGCTGCTTACCTTAACTTGCGACTCGGACATTCCTAAGGCATATGCGAGCTTGGCGCGCTCTGGTCCAGCCAGATATTTCGTCTGCTCGAACGTCTTCTCCAGCGCAAATATCTGCTGACCACTGAATGTTGGGCGGGTGTGTTTCTTCTTGCCATCCTTATCGCTGGATGGATGATGCTGATGGGACTGTGACAAATTTGCAGACACTGTAAAGGATTAGAAATTGGAGAAACGTGTTTAGTTTGATGATCTTTCTATTATCAAAAATAAAGAATATGACATGTAGACGGAGCCAAGAAATGTGGGTATAGGAATGAAGATATACTTATTAATAAATTGTATCAAAATAAATAATATGGAATATAAACAAATCTAAAAATCGTAAGTCTTAGCGTTATAATTATTATTCTCGGCTTCCATGGTATGTTTGCTTGACAACGAATTCTTGGTTGGATATTCTCGTTCATCAATATCATAGCAACTTTGTGTGAAGGGCATAGCCCTCTCACTCTCACTCTGCGACATCCGAGACCACGTTCTCTTTTCTAATGACACATCCTTTAATTGTCACTAAAAGGATAACTCATTCGATTCGCGCTAGTTGTCAGTTTCTCTTTAATACTACTGCAACTGTCAATCACCACATAATAACTAACACAACTAATCATAATGTCGCACCGATACGACATATACATAAATTAATAAACAATTAAAACATAGACTAATCTAAAAAGGCTGCTACTTGTACTTATTTTGCTTTTTAAATTTTTTATTTATTTATTTTTAATTATTTTCGTTTTTGAATAGATTTTGTTGATTTTGCTTATGAATATATACAAGATTCGAATAATGTATTACGTTTTTATGAATATATTGATTGTGATCAGCGAAGCTTAAGCTTAAGTATTTTACATTGTTTATCTGTTTAATATATTTTATTATATTTTTGCTTTTGTAAATAAACTAACTTGAGTTGACAAGAATTTTCCACATTTATGATTGTTTATATTTGTCTATATAAATTATGTAAAATTAAGAAAACATTGCTGTCATCTTAAAATTATGATTATGAAATTTTTGTTAATAATTTCAATGATAAGCAGCATAAAGTAAAGATCTACAAATATTTATTTAAGCTATAAATGTTTTTGCAATGGAAATAATATTAAATAAAAAGTAATCTGAACTTCTTATTGGAGTATTTACAAATAATGCTGAGCTCTGATAATTTGTTTTTTATTTTTGATAATGTATATTTTATTATTATTTTATAAATATTATTATTTTATTGCTTTAAATATAATTCAATTAAACAATGTTTCAAGTACATTTATGTCCAAGAACATTATAGAAAAATTCCCATCATTTCAGACGCTAAGCCCCCTGTAAAACTTTACTTTTATAGCAATAATCAATCCTTAAAAAAAAGATTTCGCTGCCAAAAACTTTGTTGAATTTACGTTTAAGAGTCGTGTTTACAAGCTTCAAAAAGTTGGGACAATTTGAAATGATTTAATTATGAAACAATTTCATGAAATTTATCGAGATTATAATGTCCTTAAAATAAAGTTGGCAAGGTAAGAGAATTGCTCTTGTTATTGTTATTGTTGTTGTTGCTGTTGTTGTTGTTGTTGTTGTTGCCGTTGTCGTTGTGGCAAAGTTTTTTGACATTTATTAATTGTTTATGGCGCGCGCATTTGGCGACAGCTGCGAATTTTGGAGCGCGATGGTTGAGCAATCGTTTATTGTGGGTTATTGGGGTTGTTATGGGACTTTATACACAAACATATAAATATATATATATGTATGTATGTATAATTTATAACTTAATAGATACGTAGCTTTTGAGCAGGTAAAAACTGAAAACATTGTGTCCCATCGAAAATCTAATCTAATTTGTTTTTGGCTATTCATTTTTGCAAGCTCCGCATAACAATTAGACACTAATTACGCTCCCAACTAGAGAGAGTATCCCACGTTGTGGGCCCTGAGCACACGTTGCGACAATTAACAAACCCAAATTGACCACAGAATTTATGGGAGCCACAACACTAAGCGTTGGGTCCGTGGGGCCTCGGGCTTTCATTAAAATCAATTAGCCAAAACGACAACGACGCTGACGACAAGAGGCCAATAAAAGCTGGGACCACGCCCACGCCTCCACTAGAGCGTGCATGAACAAACGGCAGCCGCCCCGCCTGAGAAGGCTCGTAAAGGCAGTCAAGTGGACAAAGGCTGGGTGGTGGTCATAAAATTAAACGGCAGCAGTTGACTCTCTCTCTCTCTCTCTCTCTCTCTCGCTCTCTCTGCATCTCTAGAAATGTGGGTGGGTGGTCTGAGCAGCCCTTATGTCGTCCTCTTTGTTGGGTATGAGCGGCTGTGCGTGTGTGTGTGTGCTTTCAATTAATGTCACCCCATTATTAAATGATCCCTAATTATGTGAAATGATTTGACTAAATATGCACAGGGCACGCCTGGCGCTAGGTAAAAAGGTGATGCCCAATTTGTATAGCCAGCTTGTGGGTGGCATTGCTGCTGAGGGTTGCAGACTCTGCCCTTGTTGTGTGAACCGCTTGAGACTTGGATGTACATCGAATATACGAGCTGGACTCTTTTTACTCTGGACTAGTTCTACTGAAACTTGGGTCCCTTTATGATACTTTGGTGTATTTTGTCTAATATTATTAATTTAAATTATGACACTTTGGTTATAGACTGAGCATGTGACGTGAGCGAAGCACGAGCTGTGTGGAAAGTTAAAGTTACCAACAAGACTGCAAAACAGCTCTGAGCTCAGACCCAAGCGTAACCAAAATTCCAATTAAATTTGTTCTATAAATAGCGTTTTGAATTAAATATGTTGTTATATAAGATGAGGCAATGAATATGCAGTTCAATTTTTGTTGTAAATACAAATCATTTGAGAGAAATCAAAATCTATAAATAACTAAGATTTTAACCCTTATCTTGAATCTACATTTAGTCTAGCTAGAGTATATAGAGTATTGCTATACCTACATATTAAAGAATTGATTTATATTTTAGTTGATTTCGAGAGATAATCAATTTGCAAATATTTGCTAATTATCAAGTATTTCATAACAAAATATTAAATATTTATTATGTTATACGTGCTCATCACTCGACTCATTTAATTGTCGCTTCTTTTCAAAGCTCTCTAATAATATATTCAAATCTTTAATTCAAGATTTTTCTTAGTTCAGCTGCAACTGCACAAAGCAATGGCAATGCACAACAAATAAAAGTGAAAAGAAAAACTAAATAAAATCGTAACAAAATAAATATGAGACATAAAATGTATTTCATACTTTTTCACAGACAATTCGTAAGCTTAGCAAGCTATGAAAACCCCATTCCTAATAAACTGTTGGAGTGAGAGGGTGCCAAGGAAACAAGGCCAAGTCTGGCGAACGTAACAAGCCTAATCCTTAGCAGCAATGTGGGTTTGTGTGGCATATTAAATACTCTTTCCAATGGAATTTGGTGTTATGGAAATGCAAGTGAGAGAAGTTTTTCAATAAAAAGAGTTTTTCCTATTGTGGGGAAGCACCTGTAAAGAGCCTTAAATATAAATTAAATTAGAATTTATTTCTATATATTTGGCTATCTTTCACTACAATTTCCTAGAGTATTAGAAAATGTTCTCATTAATGTTTTCAGTTTTATTTATTCTTTTCTTTTTTGTCGCGAGCTTGGTATGTTTTTCGCTGCTCGTTCTCGCTGCTCGTCTCTGTTTTATCCATCTATTGGGCCAGCAGCTGCGTCCCAAGAACCCTCATAAATAACCGACAAATATGAAGCGTTTATTTGCTCATGTCAGGGCCCTCACGCAGTGCAACAAAACGGAAAAATGAATTGGCAGTGGAAATGGCAAAGGCAAAGGCACAGGCTCTGCCAGTGGCAGCAGCAGTTCGTGTAGCTCCCCCTAGCTGTTGCCTTAGCCTGTGCCAGTTGTCTATAATCGCATAAGTCACCCTGTTGCCAACGCTGCATTTGCACTTTTGTGCTCATATTTTTTGTTGCTTTGTTCATGTCCAAATATTTTTCGCCTACTTCTCCTTTTTGTTGTATATTTTTTTTTTATAGCATTAATATTTTCGGTTTGGGATTTCGCTTTTATTCGCTATTGATATTAATAATGTTGGGCAAGGGGCGCGTTAGGTGGGCGTGTTATGTTTTGGCTAACTGCGGCTGCTGACTTATTGAAAATATTAAAAAGTCATTTGTTACGGCCACGTGAGAGCCAGAGCATGTGCAGAGGCGACAATGGCAACTGTTGATAGACAAACAGTAAAATGAAAATAATGAAATCAATATTTTCTGGGTTAAATGAAACTACAAGTGTATCTGATTTTGAAGAAGAATATAAACAGGTTAATGTTTTATATGAGAATCTGTCTGTACTTATTCGCATAATTGAGAAAAAAGATATATACATTTATCGAGATTCTAATTAGATGTTGCTTGAAATATTGAATGTGCCTCTGCATGCACCCTTATCTGATGAATACGAAGATTATTTGGCTACATCAAGATTATCATAGTTCGATCTACAGTTTACAGATTGAAATATTAGTGCAATTCACTATAATTCTTTAAACTGGGAACTACTAGTTAATTTGCGAAAAATTCCGAAATATTAACTTAAAGTATTTACTAACGTGCACAAACAAAGCTGATTCCATATTAGGCTATATACTTAACTCTCATATACAAATTATATATATCTGACATTTATAACAATATTACAATCCACAATAGTAGCTAATCCGCTAGCATATGCATATTCATTTATATTGCCCTCTTTGACAATCTTGTAATATGTCTGCGCCAATTACCAGAGTAAACATAACAGTGAATCTTTCTCTTAAATAAACCTCTACGCAGTTAGCATCGCTCATTAAGTGGATTCGTTCTGCATCGTACATCGGCTTCATTGCATTGTTTTATTGCCTGTTTTATGGGCGATTATATGCTTAAAGCACAAGTTCTTTTGGTAGCGATTAGAAGGACGACACCGACGTAGAAATTGCGCCACTTGAATTTTAATTGAACGCAACAGCTAGCAAAAGGTTTAAGCACAGCCCTTGACTATCTGTCTCTCTCTCTCTCTCTCTCTCTCTCTCTCTCTCTCTGCCTCTGTCTGTCTCTCTCTCTCTCTCACACTGTATATCCCTTTTGCTGTTGGCCGCCGTAACTTTTTATTTGGGCCTCGTTGCTGCTGTCTTCATTAAGCTTAATGAATTGTGTCAAATGTAGACAGCGGCTTAGCCCGTTTGGCTAACTTGGTTTTTGCTGCCGTTGACTATATACGGCTAGTTGGCTATCTGACTGCTATAAAACTGGTAGTAGTTTTAGTTGTTGCTACCTTTTATGATATACTTTAACGCATTTTATTTTGTACCCCATATTTACTTTTCGTATTCAAGTTAATTATTTTACTCGCTTTGTATGAGGGAGTGAATGAGATAAAGAGATGAGCGAGCGAGTGAGGAGATAGAATGTGCAAAAAGTAGGCCAAATTCTACTCTATCTTCCATCTTCCATCTTCCATCTTCTATCTACTATCTACTATCTAATATCTATCTATCTATCTAACTATCTAACACTCGCTTTGAATTTGTTGTAAAATAATAAAAGGAAGAACACACACAAAAAACCTTCAAAAACATGTTTCACTTGCTTGTCTATGGTTTTTCCTCATTGTTTTCACATGATTTTTCCAGCCGAAACATTGTCATATATTCCACATTTTCGGCACATTTACATAAAACACAAAATGATGGCTGTGTGCGCGTTTATTATTTACATAAAAATTGTATATTTATTTATTTATTATTTGTATATACATATTACGGCTGCCCGCCGATGTCGACGAATATGCGACAGCTGCTCAGCCAGACAAAGCGAAGGGAGCAAAGAAAAACTTTTACCGGAAAAACTGAGTGTTGTTGTATCGTTGCCTGTCTACGGCTCTGTATGTGTGTGTGTGTGTGTGTGTGTTGCTCTATATAAATGTTGGGTATATATAGTATGTAGCTGCTTTATGGAATGGGCGGCAGCTAGGCATAAGATAAGGGCAGACGCAGACGCTACAAGAATATGTTGCCACATTATTATCTAGACGAACCTACAACAACATCAACAACAAATGGAGGCTGAGCAGTATGCCAAAACGGGGCAGCTGTGCGTGTGTGTGTGTGTGTTTATGTGCTTGTAGGCTGTCATGTTAACAAGGCAGCAAAAGCTTTATATGTACATGGAGTGTGAGTGTGAGTATGTGTGTGTGAGTGTCTGTTGTTTTATGCGAAAGCTGCGCACAGGACATCGCACCAAAAATGGCGGCGTTTGAGTTTCACTCATTTGAATTTATATGTGCGCACGAAAGTATGCTATGCGCTATGTTATGATTTCTTTATGTTGTATTATTTTTATTGTTATTCGTTGTATGTGTTAACATTTAAATGTTTTGATTTTGATTGATAGTTCGCTAAAGTTTAATTTCTTGTGTTATTTAAAAATATTTGCTCTGAAGCATTTTTTATATATAAAACAATTCTTTTGAATTTGATTTGATAAAAATAAAGTAATTATAAATATTGTCTCTTTATTTATTTGTTTTGGGTAAATATTTCTTTATATTATTTATGTGTTGATTAATATATTATTATTTATAAATTTTGACTTTTTTGTACAATTTGAGTATTTAACACACATATATTTATTGATTGGTTTTATCACTAATTGAGTTTGCCCTGCCACACTTTTTTTATGACAAATAAATGCTCATTTGCCTTTATCGCTTTTTATTAATATTTGCAATGCAATTCATTGCATAATTGTGAGTTTCGATGAGTTCATTGCGCTTTTTATGGCCTGGGGTGCACAGTGTTTAAATATTCACCCAATCAAGGGTACAGAACTTCATATAATAGTTTCAGATTATACAACAATAATAAGGTCGCTATCATTTTTATCTATCGCATTGCATGCTAATCCAACAGAGTTCTCACAAATATCATGGGTAAGGTTAGTTATCACGATTTATGCAATGGGTAAATAGAACTATCATTATTGACGATATCAAGAAGTGTAGGAGTAAAACGGATTTGATATCAATAATTAGTCATCAATATATATTGTAGAGTATTTATTGAGTAGAGGGTTTCGATTATCTTAACTATTCGTATCAAGCTACTATTTTAATGATCATTAGAACTCGCTGTGATTATCCATAACTATCTATTACCCTACTATTAGCTCAAAAATGTTTTTGTATTTATCAAATTTATATTTCATATATTTGTGATCTCAAGTTGACATTCTGCATTGCCTTGAAATAAGGTCATTGAGATAACTATTTTATTTGCTCGGCTGCTGAACTTCGTAGGCTGCTCCACTTAGCTCGCACTTCAGACTAGAGCTCTACACTGTTTGGCAAATCAATTAAAATAATATTTACTTAATCACAGCAGCTACCAAGCATTCCGAGATACACTTGAGAAATCGAGTCGAACACAAGACAAACATTTCTCTTCTCCTCCGCTCTCTGGCGATCTCGTTACTAATTCAATAAGAAAATTATGTTCGATTTCCGACTTTAAGCCCAGCTGGCGAAATGTGCACAGTCACGGGCGCAATTAAAAGCCAAACAGCAGCTGACTCCACTGACTTCTCAGTGACTGCTGGCAGTAGCCACAACACTAAATCAAATCAAATCAAATCAATTGCCATTGCGAACGATCATTAACCACAAGACGGAGAGAGAGAGAGAGAGAGAGAGAGCAAGGAGAGGGAGAGCGAAGGGGCGTTTAAATAAATAAACAATGTGAAAACGAGTTCGAGCTCGAGTTGAAGCTGGAGTTGGGCGATTACTTAATGAGCTTAGGTGTGAAGTATGGTGGAGAGCGGGAGGGGAACCTTATAAATAGATGTAATAATGAAGTAACCAGATCCAAAGAATCGTTACCCCAACGAAGCCAAGCGATGCTTGATGCTTGATGCTCCATGCTCCATGCTCAATGCTCGAAAGCGAAAGATGCGAGTAAATTAATTTTTCATATGGCTTTTCAGTTAAATAAATTCTTCTTTTATGTGCAGTCATTGTCAGCTGTATAGATTGATCGTTGGATGCGTCCGTCTCCGATCTCCGATCGCTGATCGTGTTAAAGTGATTCCCTTTATTTGTATTTCTCTTCGTTTGCTTTTATTTTTGCTGCCAGTTCTTTTAATGAGTTCGACAATGCGCCATGGGCCGTGGGCCATGCACTAAGCACATTGGACGCGTCACATTGGTAATCACTTGAGTAGCGATCCATATGATCATTAGGGGCAGCTGCCTCATTCGCTGCGCTTTGTTAACGGTATCAACAGGAAGTCGCTCGAGGTGTGGCTTTCATTGTTGACAAATCATCGACCAGGCCCGCTGGCCTGGCCACAATTGTAACCAAATTACGTGCCACCGTATCGCACTGAATGCACTGAATAACAATTGTTCAACGATCGATCCCTCATCTTGTAAAGTGCTTGATTTGTGCAAATTAGTGCACATATTCACACATATTCACACATATTGATTTCATTCACTTACTTGTATTCGATAGACGCTCTCGCCACGCTATCGGATTGGCCACCAGACCCTGCAGTCCCGGCCAGTACAGATGCGTGCGATCCACAATGTGTCCGGCGTGCGTCTTCAGTGGCGCTCCTTGGCTCTGCGACAGATATTGGGCCATGCCCGCCGCAGCAGCGGCTATGGAGAAACGTGGAATGCCAGCTGTAAGAAAATGTTATTTAAATTAATATTAATATAATAATAATAAATATATATATAATTATTTAATAATATATATACATTTTCCACAATTTATTAACAAATTTATTGATATTAGAATTGTAAATTATAAGTATAGCGCATATACTTTGTTCAGGTCAATGTTTAATATGTTATATTCATTTGAAATATATAAAATATTATTATATTATTTCTGTTTATATATTTTCATAGTCAACACCTTTATATCTTATCTGACAGATCTACCTCCCTGGAAGTTATGTTTAGACAGAGATTAACTCCTTGATGCAATCAGCTAATATCTTTTTTTTTTTTATATTTTATTTTTTATATGAAATTAGTTTAATAATATTCAATATAGAATATTCAACTATTCTAAGAACTTTCAGCTATGCCAGCTATGTTGTTCATTAGCAATATTTGTTGAATTTAGAAATATTTCTAATTATTATATAGTTATTTATAATTATTATTTTTTACTGTTATTTATGTATAACTTTATGTTGTGTTTTATTTTTAATTTAATTTAATTTAAATTAATTAATTATTTATACAAGATTGCCTTTAAATTCCTCGATTTATCCACTTATCTAGTTATTTTCATTTCCCACTCTATAAAATTGTCTATATAAATATATTATCATAAAGCTACCGAATAAATCAATTCATTTAACTTCATTTGTAACCTTCTAATAAGAAACTATTCATAAAAGATTAAAAAAGACCTCAAAAATCATGTGTCTTAGCCATTTGGCAACTCATTGTGCTAAGAACTTGAAACATCTAAACGATTTGAGTGAATTAATTTGATGCTATTAAATAATTTGTCGCGAACTGAATGCAAAAGATTTTCAATACAAAAGTAGCAACAACATGAAATTATATCATATAAACGCCCTCGTTAAAATTAATTAAAAGTTTTATGGTAAATTGTCAACGCCCTGTCGCATAGGTGATCTCCTCCACCCACTCTTGGCCAGCTGGTGGCCCCTGCCACACTGGCTCTGCCTACACTCGCCTACAATTCTTTTTTTTTTTTTTTTTGATTACGAACAAATGTTGACCCACTCCTTATTGGTCTGACTCTCGGTCTCGGCGCTGTCATGCCGCACAATTGGGCTACATTTAACTGTCGAAAAATTGAAATCATTTCAGTGAAACGGCAAAGTCATATATGTATGTGGTTGATACCTCTCTCTCCTCCTCCTCCCCCTCCTTCTCCTACTACTACTCCTCCTCCATCTCCTCGTCGACGTTCGCCCTGCTTTTCGTGTGTCATTTTGATTTAATTACAAACAATTTGACAACTAATTGCTAAACGTTTAAGTATCGCATTACGCTTTGCGTCATTTTGCAATTTCGATATTATATGATTTTTGGGAATTGTGTCCAATAAAATGCTCTCAACTCTGCCTCTGCCATCTGCTTAGCTAGGGGGAAAGGGTTCGAGGTGCTCTCAATTGTTGTTGTTGCTATTGCTATTGCTATTTCATTGTGGAATCACGTCAAACCGGATTCATGCAGTAAAAAAAAAAAAAAAACATTTGTGGATGGAATTTTTGTAAACGAACCAGCACCTAAAGCGTTTCAACCAACTTTTGGGGCCGTGCATAATGTCAATTCAATACATTCGCATTGCATAATGATGCACAAATATATAAATTTGATTATTGTATTTATAATGGTTATCAAATCGAACTCTGTAAACTTCATTGAGCATCAATCTGGATATTATTGTATATTTATTTCAAATAATTTTAATTTGAGCTAAAAAGAGTTTTCTTTATGAATCAAAATTTCAAATATTTTATATTTATGTTAAATTTTTATACGAAACTGATTAATATTTAATATATTATTGTTTGTTATTTATTATATTTGTGATATGTCATTATATATGAAATATTTTCGAAATCCTTCTCAAATTGACTTGCTTAGAGATTTTAGAGATTAATGCATTATTATTGTTTAATTTATTATTTATGTCAATCATAGTTTTTTTTAATGAAAAAATATTGGAATAAATTCAGTTTAGCAATATAACTGCCTAGATTAGTAGAATATTGGTTTTATTGCAGCTAAACTAGTTTTTAGTTAAATATTCATTTAGTATATAATTTAAAGCTCACGAAGTTTGTTGAATAGCAGCTGTCTATGATATGTGCATATATGTATTGTTGACCAAAAATGGATATGCTTAAACTTTAATAAAATATTTCCTGAATATGTAATTTCAATTACGTTTCGAAACTAAAAGCCTTAGCACACAGATAATTTGTATCATTTCTCAAATAATAATCTATAGCTAACAAATGTTTTACATTATCTCAGACAACGTAACAACTAGGGTTTATATTGATAAAAATATATATATAAACATTTTGGAAAACATCAATTCATTTAATATAATACAGTGCATAAATGAATGAATTTATTATACAAACTTGTTTGAAAATAACCACAAATTTAATTTAATGAAATTAATTCCAATAATCATGAATGGGATTGCAATGAATGACATCAACTTCAATGTAAATTTAAGATGATAGAATAAATTCTTTTTTATTAAATTTATAATTATTTTTAATTATTTTATGAATATTATATTCAAATAATCCTTAGATTATGGATAGATTGAGGTGGTATGAGAACTGAGTTCAGTTAGTTGCACTGGTTCAGATGATCTTAAGGTAGTTAAATGATAACTAATGCTAAATATCTATCTCCCATAATCTATCTATATATCTATCTCATATAATCTAAGAGCTATTTGAAAAAGTAAAAAGTTTTCATTGGAATCAAATTGAAATTGAATTTGTATTCAATTTTCCATATCATATAAAAAACTCTGTTTACACTCTAACTTACCTCCCGTTAAAGCACTTAGACCCGCCGATGTTACGGGCGGCGGTTTCGATAGTATCGTATCGATGCCATGCGGATTGGCGGCGCCCTGTGTGTTTGTTGTCGTCGAGCTGCTCGAGCTGGACGAGCCCGTCACGCGCTCACTGATCAGATGCGAGTTGGGACTGTGTCCATAGACCAGGCCATTGCCAGCGGAGCCAATGCCGCTGCCGGCGCCAGAGCCGACGCCTTGTGCAGTCTTCATTTCTGTGGTCATGGAATGCAGTGCCGCCAGCGGCGGGCCCAGGAAACTCAATGGCAGCTTGTGCTCCATGTTGTTGTTGTTGTTGTTGATGTTGTGGTTATTGTTGTTGGGATGGTTACCGCTGTTGTTGTTGTTGTTGTTGTTATTGTGCAGGCTAAGCGGATTGAGGCCGCTGCTAGGATGCTGATACTTGCGACTGGTCAAGTTCTCTGGACTGTAGTCAGATGGCGGCGGGCTGGACTCGCTGTTCTGGCAATGCTCCTCGCCGCCGCTGCTGCGCTGGCTCAATGCAAAGGACTTGGCGCTGTCGACGCCGGGACTGGAGTTGTGCTCGTACCGTGGCGAGGGTGACGACTCCGAGTGCAGACGCGACGAGGCTGGCGGCGGCGTTGTCGAGGGCGAATCCTCAGCTGATGACTTGGCCTCCGTGAGCCGTGCACCAACAGCGCCGCCATGCGCCGCCTTCAGCAGCATCAGCGGACTGTTATTGTTGTTGTTGCTGCTGGCATAGGCAGCCGCTGCTGCTGCCGCACTGTGATAGTCTGCCAGCTGCTGTTGGTAGTCCGCCGCGGCCATCGCATGGGCATGCACATCGGCGAATCCATTGCTCAGTCCCGCTGCAGCGGCTGCGGCCAGATGATGGCGCTGCGCCGCCGACGGCGGACTGCTCTGGGAGGCAGCTGCGAAGCTGTGATGGCGCATATAGGGATTGATCAGATCCATGTCGGGATCGGTGCTGGGCGAGGAGTGTACGTAGTCGAGCGAGGGCACGCACTCCGCTGCGTTGACCGGATTCGGAGCGGGCACGTCTGTGGGCAGGCGATGATAGAAGCTGGGCGGCAGGGCTAGATTGAAGGCCGAATTGGCCGATAGCTGAAAGGTTTGGGCAAGTTGCTTGGCTGCCGACGCCGGTGTGGGAGATGGATTGTTGCTGCTGCAACTGCCACCCGCGGGTGTAGCGTGCAGAAATGGACTACCCAGCTTGTTATATTATGTGGAAAACGCGTTGCACTCAGAAGAAGTTTGGCTAAGCAAGCTATATTTGGCTAACTGTGGTGTCTTCACGAACAGTTTGGTTGAAACAATCACACAAGATAATGAAACTTAAACTCAATTTTGCTGTTCGAACTTTTATTTGATTAAAGTGTTTCAGTTCACTGCGAAAGTCTTAGCACTCGGTGGCATGCCTTGGCTCCATTTGAGAACACGAATTTCCGCAATTTCCGTCAAGTTTTCGTGATCATGTACGAAATTGGACTTGGATTGAGTGGAGCGCGCGCGCGTGTCCGCTTGTTTAGGCCTAAGACTAACGAATGATTTCGAAATTGACTCGAACGACTTCACTTCACGTGGTGACCCGCAGCGCTGGGCAATCTCAGCGGCAGCAGTCGCAATCGTCTGAGCAACCCTGTTTGGGCCCGTTGGTTGCTCTTTTCCACTCATTCGAAGGCAGCATCCCGCATGAGAGAGCAAGACACAGATACCATACAAGCAGCTGCCTTGTTCTCTCCTTTGTAAATCACTGTGCGAGCTAAGGTATATGTGTGTGTGCGTGTGCATGTGTGTGTGTGAGCTTGTGCGTTCCACAATCAGTGTAAACATGCAATGAAGCTGGAACGCATTGGCATTGGCACAAAACGAATGGGAATTTTATTATGTACATCATTAAAATCAACTATTTCGGATTGGATTGGAGCTGGAACTGGACTGGTTACGTTTCAGCACTGTGTGTGTGTGTGTGTGTGTGTGTATGTGTGTGGTACATGCCAGAGAGTTACCCATGTATGTGTGTGGTTGAGTGCATTTGCACTGCTGTTGTTGCTACTGGTGGGTGGCTTCCGCCTCTGCTTGAGGCGCGGCCCGACTGTGAATGCTGTTTATTTGTTTAAAAAGCTATAAATATTAAATGAAGCTGTAGCTGGCATGGATTGAATAAAGGTTTCCTTTTTTTTGCATTGTCATGCTCAGACTTTATTCATTAAAATAATTAAATGTTGTACGTTGCCATAATTCAATGTAATAAATATAAATGTTGAAAATTAAAAAATAAATTAAATATGGTTGAAATTTATTCAAATAAAAAAATATAATTTTATTTTAAAGAAATAGACATTAAGTACAACTGTTTATATATGTTAAATAAGTTTTATAAGAAATATGACAATTATTTAAGTATTTAGACTGTTTTTTTTTTTTAATTTACGGTCTTTAATTTATTTAAGATTAATTGTCTGCTCACGCATTTATCAGTACACAAATGCAAACAAATAAAAAAATTACTTAATTAATACCCTAATTAACATTTCAATATTATTATGTGACTGCTCCAATGAAAACGATTTACAATTCTCATATGCATAAGCATACACATACATGCATGCGTATATAGCCACACACATACATTACGCATTGCAAAGATACACACACACACACAAATACAAAAATGCGCTTCATTTAATAATAAACTACACAATTTTAATTTACTCACACACAAGAGCGCAACAACAACACACAAGCACAACTGGAACGCAATGGAATTGAGAGGCGAGGCATAGGCCACACCTACCCACCAAGCGCACTGAACACTCTGAGCTCACGAGCACGAGAGTGTGAGTAAGAGCGAGAAAGAGCTGAAGCCGCCATTGTTTGTCGCACCTGGTTTGTGAGCGGCGCGAGCGACTCGTTTTCACTTTGCACTCAAAGTTTCACTCAAAGTCGTTTTGAGTTATTTCAGTCAAGCGAGCTGTGAGTAAATGAAATGATTTTTTCACCACAGCTGTTGCTATTCGCTCTCTATTTAATAGACTTTATTATTCATTTATTTATGCTTGTATACATCCTGTATGTTTGTATATGTAGGCATACCCTGTTTTATTTGCCCAGCATCTCCAGCTTTGATCTTCTCTACAATTCAATATAAATTTATGCATACAACAATGTCATAACAGATTATCGCACTTAACAGATCTCAAACAGAAAAAAAGAAAACGAAAATTACCAAACTTTTCTCCTCTCTTAACGTACACTCATAAATACGAGGAGGACTACAATAAAAAATTCTAACAAACTACTAAAAAGTTGAAATAGATAACAAAACAAGGCACAAACGAGGCGGCCTTTGAATAAACCCAAACCGTGATTGATTTATTGTTTTATTGCGCAAAAAAGAAACTGAGAAGACAAAATCTAAGAAATGACAACAGCGATAAGCAGAGAATGTGTCTCTGAACATATTCTCCATGGCCATGCGGGAGCATTTCGAATACAAAAGTGGTCCAAAGTTGATTAAACTCATTCAGCAAAGGGAAAAAATAAATTAAAGAAGCGGGTAATTAATAAATAATTTGTGAGCCTCTTTTTTCACATGTTAGCACTAAAATCAACTCAAAGCAAATAGCCATGGCTAATGCTGACGGCCAGGTCAGCTTCGCTTTGCCGCATAGTTCATTAAACTGCGAGCGAACAGTGGGACGCAGTGCAGCAGCTGCCAAAGAGCAGAGCAGATATAAAGAACTCTTTTCTGGTATTTATGACCCTCTTCCTTAAAAGACAATTGTTAAAAAAAAAAGCTGAGCTGAACAATAAACAGAAGTTATTTTTATAGAATTGAAGAAAAATTGTATACTTATTGCTTTCTTATGTGAATACATAATTATTGAAAACAATTGCCTCGACACTGTTAAGCATATTTTAATTAAAGTCTGTTTTAGTTATACATATGATATTTGGAGAATTGTTGTTATTAATTATTAATTTATTAAGCATAATTGTAAAAGGAAAAGGAAGCGTGATTGACGTCAATTCGTGTTTAATTGACTGATAAATCTATTGAAAACTAATATATCATATCATATATATTAATATATAAGTTATAACTTAAAAATATTGCTAATAAATTGATCGACTGGTTTAGAACAGAGCTCGTAAGTATCTATTGAGTGTTTCTCAAAGTGCGAAAACTGGTGTCTTGCACTCACACTTTGAAAACAACAGAAAAAAAAACTCTGAGAGTTACGGATTGCAGCCGTCTTCAGCGAATTCACTCGCACTCAGGCTGAGATAATTTGTTTTCGTCATTCAAGAACGTGTTTGTTGCGCTCAATGCAGCTAAACATTTTGTGCATATGTGTTGGTGTGTATGCATAGACCTTTTGAGAGAGTGTAAGCTTGAATCTATCGTTTCACTCCCGAAGTAAGTCGCTTTAAAAGAGTGTAACGCGAATAGCTCAACGCAAAACACTCACACAAAGACGGAAACGGAAAACAATCTCAATCAAGCTCAAAGTAAGAGCTTGTGTATATGTCTTTTTCGTATCTTCCATGCCCAGAACGTGAACATTCAAACGGATAACTGTTATGGTTTAGACACGCTTAAGAGCAGCATCAGAAGAAGCAGTAAACAAGAGCGTGAGGAGATGAAAGTTGATTGGCTCGTCTTATGATGCATATTATTTATACATCTGATTCTAGTTTTGAATAATGATAGATTTCTAAACTTTAAAAATCGCAAGGAATAATTAAAATATTAACAAGTAATACGTATACAAATGTGGTTATTTCATTTACGCTTTTCATAGAATCTACATATTTATGAACGAAGTTATTCAATAATTTTTCGACTTTATAGCTGGCTATGTGATGAACTAACGCACATTCTCATATATGATTTATGTATGATATGTGAGTATGTATATTAGAAACCGAACTTGTTTAATTAAAACTCTTCATGCAGCTTAGTCTTGGCAGTATTCTAAGAAATATAAAGTATGATTAACGATAGCAATTCTAAACTTTATTATATACTTAAAATAATTTCAGACATGCAACAACATTAGCCCAAAGTCCATTACACTAATCTAAGCCTAATTTATTTCACCCCTTTTTAAATTAAAGTAAAATCCCATTGTTTGGCCAATATTCATTCCTGAATATGCTTTAGGTATCTGTAGTTAAAAACAAAAGCAGCTGCGACTTGACTTTTATTCAATTCAATTTGACCTTTCGCTGACCAAGGCGGACAAACTCCTTTTTGCACCTCATGCAAAAGTGTTGTCTCTTGATATTATTATTGTTATTATTATTATTGTGGTGTATTATTATAATGCGATTTCAACGTCAAATTGGGGCACACCACAGCAAGAAGATGTCGAATGGGAGCTGGGTCACAGGTGTGCAGCATTCAGAGGCATTCGACAATATTTGAATGGTCAGCAGGAAAAAAGTAAAATGAAAGACAAACAGAAAATCTCAACATTTGGCATGCAATTTGCATTTTTGTTAGTGTTGTATTTATTTTTATTTTGCGAATGGTTATTACTCAAAGTTAAGTCGTTCGGGGTTACCGGGATTTGATGTATGTCAAAGTTACGTGCGCGTTAAAATCTTGTCTAATTTAATATCTATAAATCCCGGCTATGACAGGACTACCCCATTTACGGCCCGAAAGGGTTGTGCGGCTTGGTTTGGTTTGGGCCTAACCTTATCAACGTGGCAAATTGATTTCGGCTCGTTATGCGGTCATTGGGGTATATTTTGTTGGTTTAGCATGGTCAAAAGAAAGCAAATTGTAAAACCAAAATTGGCCAAACGTGCGTTACAAATTAATGTTTGTTCGGGATTTCTTTCTCCCCACTCACAAAAAATATAAAAAATACGTAGAGGAAAAAAAATATATTTATATATAAAATTGTTTAACGTTTTCCCTTTTTTTTTTATTTTACGCTTTGTCCAACAGGTCATAAAACCCTTTTATACTTCAACAGACCCGACGCCTGATGCCGAGTTATGTGGTGTAAATGCTTTGGGATTGCTCTGAAGGTGATATGGAGGACGAGAGGGTTATATTATTGATAAGCAATCAATATGGTATTAGTTGGGCCTGTCATGGTATCAATGTTGCCTATTGATATCGTAATGCATTATCTAAGCTATACAAACTGTGGTGAGTCCATTGGGGGTGCGCTTAGCAAAGAACTTTCGCAATGCCATATGCGATGTATTAATAAATATGTATATAGATCTATAATCCAACACATGGAAAATATAAATGTAAAAAGAAGTATAAATTAAATAAAATGCTTATGAGGCTCAGAATTAAAGTCATCTCAATAGTCATTAATTTGAATAAAAGCCTTTAATGGAAGTTTGCATTTTATAATAATAATGAAGCTAAATGTTTTTAAATTAATGAAAATAAAAATGGTTTAACTAAGTTTTATGTTCAATAAATGAAATTTAATAATTATATAATATTTATTATAATTATAATATTTGATAATTTTATACAAATATTTTAAAAATTATTTATTAATTTATTTAATTTTGTTTTTTGCTTAAATATATTTTCATTAATTAAATTCAAGATTTAATAATATATTATAATATATTTATATATTTATTAATTTATTACAATATTTTAAATATTGTTTTTTAATTAAAAGTTCGTTTTTCAATAATATTTTATTATTTTATTATTTTATTATTGCAGCTTATTGTCTGTGACTCTATAGCGCAGATATAGCTAAACCTTAACCTATATATGGGCTAGAAGCCAGTATTTGCAATTTATCTAATTTAATAATATTATTTAATTATTAAATTACTGCGTATATATTCTGCGGTCCAGGGGGTGAAGTCTTTTAAGCCTTCGCCTATTGGTGTTGTGTGCCAGGTCAGTAGCTAATCTATTTAGATGCGCTGAGTCTGTCCGCGTACCTCGAGGAGTGACGTCCAATAAGTTCGGCAATTGTTGGCATTTTAATTGATTAAATTTTATAATTTAGATATAATATTTATTAACTATTTGTTATAATATTTATTAACTATTATAATAGAATACATATATTTAAGTTGATAAATTCTTGTCATTGTGTTTAATGTAAATTGATAGCAATAATTAAATAATATTTACAATTCATGATGCAAATTTGTAGGCAAATACTAAACTAAAATTTGCTTTAATAAATCAAACTATAATTAATATGATTAACAAGTAAATTTGCAAGTCGAAAAGTATTTAATTATATTAAAATAATTTTAATAAAATATATTTTGAAATGAAAATCATGAAATGAATATAAAAATGTATTTTTACAAATAACTTAAAATAAAATCTGCTTAGCACACGTGAATTGTACAGGTTCAATAAGCTTTAATAAAATATATAGAAATTCTTCAATATATATGTACATATATAGACATATTTTAACAGAATGAGACCATATAAAACTTCACTCACTTTTATGGACGTATTCGATTTGATGGCCTGCAACCAAAAGAGTGAGAGAGAGAGAGAGAGAGAGAGAGAGAGAGAGAGAGAGAGAGAAAACTGTCACATGCGAACGTAAAATCATCGTAGATACAATTGCAGTTCTTCCTCTTTGCACTTCTAATCATATTTTTATTGCATACTTTGGAGCGCGTTCACGTTAGATGGGAAAAATGTCGCCTCTGATTGCTTTTGTATTTGTTTACATTTCCTGGCTATTGACAGCGAGTAAAGAGGGAATAACAATGCGTCGAAGATGGACGAAGCGTCGGAGGAGTAGGAGGAGGAGAGGCATATAGGAACAGAGACAGAGACGTGTGTGGCATATCAAACGAGAGACGAGCGCACGGCACACATGTTTCAATCATTTTCCATTTTTATTTATTGTCAGCGTTTATTCTGCTGACACTTTTGGATGTTGTGTTCGTGCGCTTAGAAAACAATTTGCAAATTGCTTCGGGCACCCCTATGCCAACTGAAATGAATCACAATTTCAATTTGAATTTGAATTTGAGTTTGAACGAAGTGCGCAAAGTGTTTTTCTGACGCAGTAATTAAAAATCATTTTGCTTGCCAGCTAATCAGCTTAAGAAACTGGCAATCGTTCGAGCCATAGCTACATTTTCATTTCTTAAACATGGCTCATAAATTTTCCTACTTATAACGACTGTGTGGATGCGTCAACGAAAACCATAAAAAAAACGCGCCAGGGTCTGAAAAACTTTTTGCTTTCCTCACTTCAATGGAGTCTTTCACTGCGGCAAATTATTTGTAACAAGAAAGAGAATTTGAGAATGAATACACGAATAATTTTGATTGTAAGTTGGATAATAAAACTTAAGAGTTAACAGTTGAATAGGTTCATATATTATTCTGAATACTTTAAACTTAAAATATTTCTATTTTAGCTATATATATATACATTTTTTGTAAATAAATTTTAAGTACTTTAAATACAATAAGCAAAAAATAAAGAAAGTCTTTTAATAATAATATATAAATAAAATTGTAAAAATAAACAAAATTTAATATATTATATATTATATTATATATTTAATATATACTAATCAGATCAGTGTGATAGTTCTTAAATTACCAGAGAACTTTATATAGGATTATACAAAAAATATATATTATATATTTTTACTCTCACGAAGTAATTGACATTTTTGTATTGAACTGGTAGTCTTCACAATTAATATAACTTATTTCTTTATTTATTTTCATTATTATCATAACATACTAACTTAATATGTTTAAACTTTTGCACATCGGCTTCTGAAAGAGTAGCTGGACTGCCTGCTATAGCATTGACTCATTGATATTTGCTGCAATGTCGTCCTGTTTGCCAATTTATGTGCTTGGTCTATAGGGGGGAGGGGGAGGGATTGGCCACTGCTGCTGCTGCTGCCTTTTGCTCTGACCCCAGCTCCTTCGTCTGCCTACTTTATATTGTTGCTCATACAATTTCAATTACTTTTGCTGTCGATTTTCGAATACGTTTTTGGGTTTTTCAATTCGATTTGCAAGCCCGTCCCCCGCCCGGCCGCACACCTCCGCCAACATCCTTCGCTGTCGACTTGATTTCAATTAAACTGAGTTGCCCCATTGGCGGGAACGCCATTCGACGTGTGTCGCAAATGCAACTACCAAGTTTATTTGCTTGTTTTCTTCACCCAACGATTGCTGCCGCTGCTGCTGCTGATGCTTGGCATTTAATTGTTTTTCTTCGTTTTTCATTTTCTGATTTTCTTTTCTCTCTCTCTGAGTGACTCGCGCTCTTTCTCTTTCTCTCTCTCTCTCTTTTGACCACTTGCATTTTATGGCGACGCGAAAAAGCTGTTTTCCTCGAGTGCCCATTCGAAGAGGGACAGCCATGTTGTTGATGATGTTTAACTTGCTAGAGCGAGAGTTCGTTATCGCAGTGGAGGGGCGATTCAAGCAATACAGTGTGACGCAGCTGTGTAACTATCAAAGAATTTATTTATGTTTTTAGTTGTTAACTAAATACACACAAATACAAGTAAAACATAAAGATATAAAGATACATTAATATATGAGAAAACTAATTGTATCTGATCAGAAGAAGAGAAGGTTATAAGATACAGGAATACAAAACTATTTTACTAAATCATATTTAGTATATATTAAATAATAATAATATTATTAAATATTAACAAGATTAAATAATTATATTTAATAAATAATAAAATATATTAAATTATAAATATATAATGAAAACTAAGTATCTAATGAATGTTAAAGCAAATATATTTAATATTATTATTATTAATAAATACGATGACATCAAAAAAGCAAGTCTGGATATTGAAAAATAATAAAAATGTTTTTAGAGCAGACAGGTATGCAAGAGAGAGAGAATTATTAAAATGTATTCGATATTTTATAAAAATCTGAAACTTATTTATTTAGCTGAAATTATTTTTTTTATTTCAGTTATAAAATTATATCTTATTCATCTTTAGAGTTAGAGTGTCCAAGTCTTCTGCATATACATAGATATTAATTTAATACAATTTCGGTTTTTGTCAGATATTGGATTCCGGAACCCGATTCCACCCCACACCCACAAATGTGTAAAAAATGCATTTAATATACAAGAGACGTGCAGTTTGGTTTAGCATATACATAGATATGTTATATTCATAATTTGAAGAGATCAACACGATTGTCCATCTAGAAACAGAATTATTAATCAATAAAGTTTTTGCAGCAACAAAGGCAGCGACACAGCAAGACGCTTGCAATGCTTACACACATACATGTCTACAAGCGTAGATCAGCGTGTGTGTGTGCTCGTGTTTTTGGAGAGAATCGAAACGAAGCATTCTTGGAATATGATTCGTTCGAAGAAGGGCTCAGGGGATTTCGTAGTCGAGCAGTCTTGACTACAGCTTTCTTACTTGTTATTCATGCTTGGATACTTAATTCGAACTTTCGTCCTTAATAGAATCTATTGCACAAAGTTAATCTTATTTATATATTTTAAATAAATATTTTTGGCTACTTTATTACTTGCTACTTTTCTACAATATATGTATATTTTTGTATTCTATGTATTTTGAAGTTATTATATATAAAAATACATAGAATATTTTCTCAGCTCGAATAAATTCTATTTATAATTGTCAGATCAGATAATGAATACAAATTATTTATTTATATAACATTTTTGAAAAATTATTTATCATTTAATTGGAAAATCCCATAAAGGAACAGCTCAGAGCAGTCACTTGTATGACTATTCTATAATAGTTCATATAACTTATTAATATTATTATTTATACAAATACAGTTTCAATTGAAACAAATTTGATCAGTGCTATACCACTGTGCGAGAGCTGAGCCCCCATCCAGTCATCCAGCCAAATCGTAGCCAATCGGGCGCGTTCCAATCGCCAATCGAGCTACAGAAATAAAAGGCAATGCGCTGCTTGTTTAAAACAAAGAAATTGCCAATGTAAATAAAGAATAAAAATCGAGCAAGGAATTGGAGGAAGCAGAAAGCAGACAGCAGCATCCAAGTGTTGGGTGCTATACAAAGCGCTAGGAATAAAGTTTTTCAAAAGCGATAAAAACGAAATGTCGCATATTTTTATGACATTTGCCGCGACACTACAGGCGAAGTGAGGTGTGTCACTCCCACACCTTGCTCTCCTACCACTACTCTCTCTCTCTCTCTCTCTTTCTCTCTCTCTCTCTCTCTCTCTCTCTCTCTCTCTCTCTCTCTCTCTCTCTCTCTCTCTCTCTCTCTGCTGTAGCAATTCGTTGATATCCCCTCATACACACCCTCTAATACACAATGGCGCAAATTGAATTCGTAAAAGTCGAGAAACACAAAAATAAAAACGTTAAAAAATTCGTTTCGCTCATATTTTTGACTTTTACTTTGCCATTGCCAAATGGAGAAAATCCATTCCAATGCGAGCGAATGTCCAATTCAGTTTAGCATTTCTCTTCAATATTAAGGCAGCTCAACAAAAGAGAATAGTAATTGTAACTGCTTATAATTGAAATGAAAATCAATAATACTGATTGTTAGCTTATTATATTACAAGCGACTGAATATCTCATAGTTGATTATATTCAATCGGTGAATTTATTTAGAATTTGTGTTCAATGGGAGCCTGAGAATTTGATGTATTATTAGTCAGTTTGTATTATTAGTAGTTAGTTTGTTCATAGGGATTTCTAATGCTAAAATTTCTTATTGTAAAAAAAAAAAAAAAATAAATAAAAAACAAAAAAGTAAAAGATAAAAATATTCACTTAAAAATATTTTTGAAATAAGTAGATTTCAATTTATAATCTATTCCACAAAATGTCTATGTACATATAAACGTTAATTTTCTTCAATATAGTTTATAAACTTAACATCCATTAATAAATGAGCGTATATATGAATAAATCTTTATCTGTAAATTAATAGGTAGCTTATCTTATAAATGATTATATTTTATTTAATTTATGATCAATAATAAATTATACATAATAATTATAATTGTTAGTGTCAGACATTCCATTAACAAGAACTGCTCCTAACTCACATCACCATGCTATGTTATTAACAGTATTATGCGCTGTTAATAGCATAACTCTGGCGTCGGTTCTCCTTCTTCCTGCATTCTTATTTTACTACTATACATTTATATACGAATAAGAAAAGACACAGCTTATACTCAAAATAAAGGCGAGGAATTACAGAGACGACTTTGTACTTGTCATTGAGCCTCCACTCCAACAATCATATTAATAAAATAAATTTTGCGAAATGATTGAGTGCACATCGCTTTTTATCCTGAACGCTTGCAAATTGCAATCAAATGGTCTGCATCAATTTGAGCTTATGATAGTGCTCCTAAAAACTCATGGAGCTCATTCTCAAAAGATGTGGACATAGGCTTTCGATATCCAATTTCTACTTCATTTATTTTATTATATTATTTATATTATGTTATTAGACTACTGAACTTGATGTATTTATATATTTATGTAAATATTTATTGTATTATTTTATTTTTATTAAATTATTAAACATTCATATATTTATGATGACGCTGAGGACTGTCGTCAGCTCACGAATTTAAACATATGAAAACCTTCGTGTGTTTCAGTTGTAGTGGCTAATAAAAATGGTATCTTCACCAGTCGGTCACTAAATCAGATTTAACTTATTTTAAAATAAGAGCTTCACCCCTTATTCATTTTCTCTTTTTTCTAGCTCTTTTTTAAAAGCTTCCCTAATCATTTCATATATATTTAAATTTTTTATTTACGTTTACCTACTTACGAGTATAAACGCCTTTTTTCAGAACTCTGCCTGTTTCCTTTTGAAAACACATCGTTCAACTGCTCCATTCAGAGCTCACTCTATGCCGTATGTGTGTGCGTGTGAGATGGACACAGTTCGCTGCCTCTTCAATGTGCCACTTGGGTGCAATTAAAATTCGGCCTCGAAATTATTATTATTGCTTATGAAAAACACTTTTCTACAGCCCAAAAAAGAACATTTACCCCAAACACATCAACTCGTTGGCCGGGTTTTAAAAGCACTTTATATGCCTAGCCAAGCAGTGCGTAAATTCTTTCATATCTCTATCTCTCTCTCACTCTATCTCTCTCACACTCTCTGTGTGTCTTCGTTTATGATTATATTTCATAAACTTGGCAAATGCTTTGGGAAATCCATTTAGCAAGCAAGCAGCAAGCGCCGCATTACTTACTTTATCTATGGCCAGCAAAATTATGATTTGTGTGCGGCGGCCGAGTTGAGTTAAGAGCTAAAATGAGTAGCTGCGTATAGAGTGGAATACATATTATGAATTAAGTCAAGCCAACTCATAAAAGTAAGTCGAACGTCTGCCAATTCATTTTTGGCAAAATCTTCCATACTTAACACATTTAATGGCTAAGCAGCCCTATAAAGTGTGTCTCGCAGCCTAACTAAATCGTTATAATTGCTCAAGTCCTATATGCGTTGATTTCTATTGGATAGTGATTTAAGACTAAAATAAAAGTTTTAGTAATGAGAATTATGCTTGGGAATCTTATGTCTGTATTACATTTATTATTGATTCAAGTTTTAACTAGAGGAAAGTAAAATATCAGATAATTCTGCTAATATTGTTATTAGCTTATCATATCTCACATTTCTTACTTTCATACTTTCATTTCGGTCCCAAGCAAGAAGCATTAGCTAGACTGACTTTAAAAATTCCTTAAGAATATAATTAATAATTTTACAGGTTCTGATGTTATCTCAAAAGAATATACAATAAAATATATATCAAGACATATGATATATACAATCTCTTTATACTTTCTGAAGTGGATTAAAAGCATTGAGAACTTTTACTCATAATCTGTTTTTAATTAGTTTATTTCCTAGTTCTACAAATGATTTGCATCATTTGTTTGTCTCTTCTATAAAATGTTCACTAGTCTTGCATTTAAATAAAATTAAAGTTAGAATTCATATTTAATTAAATTTAGTATATATATATACTATATAATATAAATATATTTGACATACGTTAAGCAAAATGCAAATATCTAGAGTCTGTTTCTGTTTCTGTCTCTGCTTCTGTTTTTTATTTTTGTATCAATCAAGGCTGACAAAACGTGTCGGAACACGCGGATTTCGCTCGGTTGTGTCTACGATACTCGTATAATAATCCATTAAAATACACAAAATTAATTGTTATGCTGGAAATATGTGTGTAGGCAGCTGGCTGACGGGGGAGTTGGTTGGGGTGGCTGAGTGGCTGAGTGGAGTTGTCAGGTGAGTGTTTGGTTAAAGGGTTGCAAAAAGGGCTGTGGCTACAGTCAGCGTCTATTGCCCTGTCGCGGCCTGTTTTTGTATTCGGCGCCAAGTTTCATGCTCAATTAAAACGTTTGTTTAATGAAAACAAATGCGCTTAATTAATAAACACGCATTTTGTGGCTTCTGCCGAAAGCTGCAGAGGGGCGTGGGCTTGGGCTTGGGGATTGGGCTCTTTTACGGAAATAACAAAAACTGTCCCAGCTGTCGTGATGTCGTGGGTTATGCGTAATAATTGTTGTTGCTTCTGCTGTTTATTGTTGCTGTTGCTGTTGCTGCTGTTGATATTGTTGTTGCTGTGTACAATTGTTGTTGTTGGCTTCGTATGTTTAATTACGCGTGGCGTGGCTGAATTGCGATTTATAAAAATTAAGTGGCAGCAGCAAACATAAATGTGCCATTAATTAAATTTGATCATTTGTTTATACTTGTGCCATAAATGTTTATAGATGCCATATTCACATTTACATACCTGTATATCCGTGTTTGTGTGTGTGCATGAAACGCCCTGTGCGCACTATGCAATTGATGTATTAAAATAAATGTAGCATACTTTTAAGCGTTCATTGAAATTGCCTAAGAATTATTCTCTTCAAATTAATTATATTATTACTTATATTATTTAAATTATTTGAATTTGATTAAATTGTTCAAACATCTATGTTATTGTGTCTTTGATTGTTGGCAACAGTGAACAAAGTGCCATAATTATTTTATCGTAACCTTAACAATTTATTTGAGCATTTGTGTTGCAAAAACTTGTGAAAGATTATACAAATGTTTTAAAATTAATGCTGCAATATATCTAAAATATGTACATCAAATCATCATTATCATCATATATAATTTTTAAATATGAATAATATTATAATTAAATAAAATGATGGACAACTTTTAAAAAAATAATATTTTCGTGTTAAAAAATATTTAAAATATTTTTAATATATGATACAATAAATAGCATTGAATGAAAATGTAATATAAATAATAATAAAATTGTATATATAAAAATTACTTTAAGTACATTTATTTGCTGCTCTATGAAAATAAAAAATTATAACTCTCACTCCAGTCAAGTTTTCGCCAACTCCAATACATAAATCAAAAATTAAAGGCTTAAGGTCAAATAAATGATAATAATTAAGCATACGCAGCGTGGGAGCACCCAAAAGAGCGTTCCCTGATTAAAACAAACAAACTCTTATCACATTCCAGAACCGTGCGGGTCTGTGCCTATAAAGTCGTTCAGTATTACGAAATTAGCATGCGAGTCGCATAAGCCGCGTTTAATGCGGCACTTGCAAAAAGTGCATGACTAAATAACCTAGAAAAGCGCCATGCACTGAAATTGTAGCCAGCCAGACCGAGTCGAGCCAAAGAGCCAAGCCGGGCCGGACCGGGCCGGGCTGGGGCATTACTCGATCGTAATGCGAGTAGCGCCATATTCAGTGCCAGAGCTCAGACAACAAATCGTTCGAACGAAATATTGAAATGTTTGACCTATGCAAAATGAGAAGCCCATTGGGCAGAATTCTGTCGAGCTATGCAGACCTGGTCTATGAGAAAGTCTGAGAAAGTTGATCAATGGCCCGAATATGTCAATGAATCAACAACAGCTCTGCTGAAATGCCGATGCCAATGCCTATGCATAGCAGCTGCTTCAATGAACTAGACCAGCTCGAAGACTCTCGAACAATTTTAAGAAATAGTTGGAATTAGATGTAGTCTCAACAACAATTTAATGTGGAGCAAAGTTCGGACGACTTCTCTACAATGCGGAATTGCATTTTTGCACAAATTGGCTCGAATTTATTTTTATTTTTTTATTTTTCCTACAGAATAACAAGAGAGTAGCATCTTTTCGCTTTGCCCATAATCATGAATCATGAATGAATCATATGCTTAACTAATGTATTATTTATTTATTTTAGTTAAAGTATATTCCAATGATGTGCGTGTAGTATATTCTAATGATAATAATATATCTTAAAAAAATGTTTGCTATAAAACACTTATAGCTAACTGCTAGAGCTCTATCCAATGCAACTCTAAAAGAGTTATAAAACATTTTTTACGCCCTATCTATATCATAAATTCAGTAAATTAAAGAATCGTTAATGATGTTTTCCCAAGAGCGAACTCAGAGTGAACTCTCATAACAGTTACCAGAATCAATATTTCCCAAAGTCTGAATTAAGAATAGTAGTCATATAAGATTATTGTTAAAAATACAAAAAATATGTTGAGTCAACATGAATGAATGTTGAGTAAACACGAATGCAACCAAATAAAATTGTTTCTAATTGTTTCAGTGTTAACTAGCTTTTGTAGCCCTTAGTCAATATACTTAAACATAAACTTCATTTTGATATTGATATTGAAGTGTAGTAGAAGTCGAAGAAGAGAACTTTCAAATCAAATCAATATCTTACAATGCAGACTATTTGATTAGGCGACGATCTGAATTACGAGTCGATATTCAACTTGCAATTTGTTTCAATGACTTTATTATTCAAAATGTTGAGCAATGAGAATCAGAGTTTCATTCGCATAGTCGAGTATAAATGCATAGATGATTTTGTTTTCTCAAATGTAGACATTTCGAGAAGTGCTTTGCAACTAATGTGAAAGTATTTCATTTTAATCACATACTAATAATTTTTTTTATATTTTTAAGAATAAAATAAATTTGGTTATAGCATTACTAATGAAGAATGGTTTGGATTACTAAATATATATGAAATATTTTCCAAATCTTAAGCTTATATTTGATAATATCTGTAATGAGTTCTTTCAAGAATGAAATTGATTTAAAATCGCAACGCATATTTACTGATTTAATTACTCAGCATAAAAATAAATATGCAATATTTTGTTAAAAATTCCATGTGTTATCAGTCCAAAGTGCAAGAGATCAACATGTTGAGTGTCAGAAAAATTTGTTTAATACGCAAAAAGAAAAAAAAAGAAATGAATAAAAAAATCAGAAACAGAAGAAACAGGCGAGTGACAAACAGCGCGCAGCAGCACTTAAAAGATAAGTAGCCACTCGCAGTGGTTCCAAGAAAGAGAGAGCGAGAGATCGAGAGAACGAGTGAGAAAGAGAGAGAGAGAGAGAGAGAGGGAGAGTTGCACACAGACTTCAATTTATTAATTATAGTATAAAAGTGTACACTTGTACAATATACAATAATAATAATAATAAATAAAGGGCCGCTCGCCAACGCTGCTGGGTCAAGTTCAAGGACAAGCAAAGCGACTACAAAGACGATGACGACGACGACGACATCGCGCAATGTATATGGAAATGAATGGGAATCCGAATGTGGAGTGGGGCAGGCATATGTATTTGTATGTGTACGTGTGTATGTGTGCGTGTTTCAATGAATGAGTAGATTGTAAATACAATTGTATGTATGTGTAGTTTCTTGTAGTAGTAGATTATGTTCCGATTCGTTGTAGTCTGAAGTAATCGCTGCTCTGATGGATTTTCGCTTTTCTTATCAACTCTTTGAGCCGCTGCCCGCGCCCTTTATAGATCATTGGGTCACATCCACACACAGAAGATGGCCCTCAGCATCGATTTACCGCTTATAACTGGCACGACTCTCGACTCATGGCTCTCTACACTTCGCTCACGGTTCTCGGTTCTCGGTTCTCCCGCTGAGGAGGATGCCGAGATGCATTGCATCTGCCGGCTGCCCGACAGCTTCCAGCCCACTTACACACATATAGGCAAGCAAGTACAATAAAACAGAGGAAGACAACAAGGCAAAATGAATTTGCAGCTCGTGTTAATCAAGCGAAACACTCACATAAACACGCTGACATACGCATATACCGCATCACGAGTACTACGACTATTTATGCTCGTGCACTCAGACAGCGTGGAGCTGATTGTGAGTAGCTGTTGCAGTGTACCCTGCATGTCCACCATGTGGGTAGGTAAGTCCTGTTTGATATTGTAATAATTGAAAATCAGAAATCGAAATATCGATTTCAAGCTAAACTTGCAATCAAAATTACAATCAAGCTCAAGCTCAAATAGATTTAATATTATTTCAGAAATATTTTCAATTTTCTTTTAGATAGAAATAAATATAGGCATGGACTCGACACTTCATAAACGCGAGAACAATAAGAAGTTGGCTTCAAGGACTTACTTTCACATTCTGAGAATCGCAAAGAAGAGCTGTAACCATTGTTGGCAGGGCAGCAGCTGATCGTCTAAACTCATTTACCAGCTTGATTCTCTCTTCTTCAAATGGAGCATTCCTGCTTGTTATCAATTGTTGTTGTTATTGCATTTAAGTGCAGCTTGTTAATGCTCATTAAATGTTAAGGGAACGCTCAAGCTATAGCCCTGGCTGTGTGGCTGGGGCTGTGACGGCGACTGTGTCTGTGGCTGCAGAGTGTAACTGGGACTGAGACTGAGACTGGGACTGGGACTGACACGGCAGCAAGCGGAGCTCAGGCTCCATCAAAGGCAGCTCCCCCAATTGCAATTGCTGTGTGTGCCAAGAGCTGCAAAGGCAACGGCAACGGCAACGGCAACGGCGGCGGCGGCGGCGGCCCCAGCGCAAAACCCGATCCAAGTCTTACGCTTTAGTCCATAAAATGAAGTGAGCCGAAAGTGTTGAAAAGAACTTTGTGTCTGACGGCAACTCAAGCAGCCATCATTATCGTCACATGGTCATCGTCAACGTCATTATCATTTACATATAAAGAGACACAGTGTGAATCGATCGGAGAATATTTGATGTGGCGAAGGAAAAAAGTTTGAAGCACCTAAGGAGGAAACTTGTCGTAAAATGAAAATTCAAATGAAAATCTTGAAAATACGAACCGAAAGGCATAGAACGTTGGCGTCCTCCGCAGCGTGTGAGAAACCTGTTCGTTTGGAAAAGAGGCTTGTTGCATGTTGTTGTTGTTGTAGTTGTTAATTGTAGTTGTTGTGTTTCACTGAGTGTGCTCGTATGTGTGTGTGTGTGTGTTGCGTATACAACTAATTGAAAAAAAGAAGAAGTATTAACAGTGTTGCCTTTTGTTTTTGCCTTTGATTGACTTACCGACCGAGCCAAGAAGAGGAGACGAGACAAGACGAGGAAGCCAGCCAGCAGTCAGCAGCAGTCAACAGCAGTCAGCAGCAGGCAGGCAGTCTGGTATGGCATAATGGCTGGTGGATTCACAAAGGGAAGCAGTAGTAGTAGCAGCAGCAGCAGCAGCAGCAGCAGCAGAGTCAGAGTCGAGTTAATTAATAATGCAAAGCCAATGAGCTTGCATTCACTCAATCAGTCATTCATTCATTTATGCATTCATTCATGTAGCTGCCAGATGAGACATAATCACAAGCTGAACGCATTGTTTAGGCATCGCTTGATCAACAGGATCAACAATATATGATACAAGCCGTGGCATTCGTTGTGGCAGCGTGTGAGCTACTTGGGAAGTCAATAAAGCCAAACATGGCTGGTTTCCTGAAGCGAGTGAGTGCTCAATGAATGTTGGAATTCTGTAATAAATAATATTGTATATATACATATATGTAGCTGATCTGATGGCTTATTCCAGACTCTGACAGACGCTAGTACTTTAGGCACTGAGTAGGCTCTATTAAAGTATTACTAGTTCAACAGTTTATTTATGTGACTTAAAACACAAGTGCAACATCAACAGCAACAACAACTGCAACAACAATATCAACATACAAACATCAACTCAAATTCGCATTAATTTAAAACTCAATCAAGACAATTAGCGCTCACTCACACTCGCTCACTGCATGCCCCGTCGCCCGCTCCATATATAATTGACGTTCCAGCTTCAGCTTCAGCTCTAGCTCCAGCTACAGCTCCGTCTTCTTCTCCGTCTCTCCGTCTCCTGTCGCTTGCAGCGCTCACATGCAGCACAAATCCCAGCCACCATCAGAGGCGGCAACATTGTTGTAGCTGGTTAGACATCTAGCCGGACCGACAGACGAGGCACAGCTGATTCGGCTGCCTATGCGAACCAGTTGTGTATGCAGTTGTTGCAGTCGCCATCGACGTCGACGTTGCCGTCGCCGTCGGCGTCGCAGTTGCAGTCAACCTACCTCACGCCAAGCTGCTTGCTGAGAGGCAACTCCAAGCAGCGCACGCGGCCACGCATTGAGGTAGCTGCTGCTGCTGCTGATCTGCCTGCCTCTGCCTGCCAATGTGTTGCATAAATGCAGCTCTCAATGTAAACATTTCAATAAGCCACTCAACAACAACAACATCAACAAATCGCCTTGGCTTCCATTGTTTCTTAGCAAACTTTCATTGAGCTTTTGTATGCAAAAAAAAACAAATAAATAAATAAACAAGAAGAAAACACACACACACTCACACACACACATATACAGGCAGAGAGAAACAAACACAAACAGCTAGCAGAAGTCAAACGACAGCGCGCCTCTTGTTGTTGTTGTCCTCTTATCAGCGGGAGAGCGCGAAGTGCCGCAAAGAGAGCGAGAGCGCACGAGAGTGAGAGAGCTAGCGAGTCTAGCAGTCTGGCGTGAGAGAGTGAGTGTAGACAACATGGTTCAGAGTCAGAGACGATGCTATCATATCATGCGGCATCGCCTGCCGGGAGACCAGACCCCACACACACACTGATACTGGCACACACACACACACACACACGCGCGCACACTCACACATTTGTATATGCTGACAGAACCTTGCCTTACTCACACAAAACGGATTCGAACAGCTGGTCGGTCGGTCAATCGATCGTATGCTTCGTTGATTGCACGATCAACACGATCGATCCGAATCGTAGCCACTTGTTGCATCTGTTGTTGCTGCTGCTGCTGCTGCTGCCGCTGTCGCTCTCATTGCTATTACTGTTGTTGCTGTTGTTGTTGCTGTATCGCATGGTTATTAAATCAGTTGGAAGAGCCGCTCGCGGCGATCGCATTGCCGAGGCGCTCAAACGAACGTACATCGTGGTCGTCGTCGTTGTCGTAGACCGTGGGCTCAGCACTCATTCCCATTCATATTCAGTCAGTCTTTGACTAAGCGTCGCAGTTGTCATCGCAGCGGGCACTGTGGTTACGGACTACTGTTTTGGATTCTGAATCGGATTCGGATTCTGCTCTGTTCTGTTCAGTTCAGTTCAGTTGATTCCTTCGGTATATCGTGTCTCGGGCTTGAATAACGCACACGTCTATATGTTCATATTCATATACATATATCCAAATATTTCTATCGAACGGATACGGATGCAGTTTTGATTACACACCCAACACGCATCACTCAACAATAGGCAGTCAGCAATTACGAATCTCCAGTACGAGTGCAAAAGTGCAATGTCTGGATGTGATTAAAAATCAAGTTGAGCATATTCTATTGTTTTCGGAGCCATGAGGAGAACAACACTGCCAACAACAGCAAAAACAACAATAACAACGGAGCGGAGCTTCTCAATTTGATTAGAAAGGCAGCCAGAAAAGGAGAGAGAGAGCGAGAGAAGTGTGTGAGAGAGAGCGAGAAAATATGCAGCAATAAAGAGCTTTAATAATCAACACAAAATATATATTATCAATGTGCAATATAGCTAAAATATTTATAAAATATTCTAGAAGAAAGAAAATACCAATTAGTTCTATATATATATTATAATTGAAAACCAATTCAAATGCCGGTTAGTGATAATAGTCTTATATGCATACCACCTTACCGTATGCAGTGCAATATGTTTGTCAATAAATAATTAAATAATTAATTAATTAAGTTAACTTAGTGAAAGAAAATGCCTAAAATGCTAACTAAAACTCTATTAACAACAACGAAACGGATCTTCTTTTGGATTTAAAAAGAAATAATACAACAAATAAGGTAAGTTGACTAAAGTAAAATCAAATCAAATAATTGTGAGTTGTGAATAAACATAAATAGTTCTTTTTAAGAACTTGTGGAATATATAATACAGCATATTTGCATATCATAATTGAATTTTCTTATTAGGGATCGATCGTGTCCTACTTTGCCTTAAGCAACGCAGATCAAATGGGTCAAGGTCGTCAAATCTAATATGTATATATGCCTTATATATTAGGTGTATCATTCATATATAGAGTTAGCTTTAGCTGGATAAATATGCCCACATTTATTTTTCCCTTTATTTCAAGTGTAAATGTTTCACAATTTGCAGTTAATCAAAAGATGTATTATTAAATATATACGGCATGCACATGAAATCAGCAAACATAAAAATAATATTACTTTATATATATGCATGTATAAATGTATGTATATTATATATATTTATAAAAATATTTTTATTACTTTGGCAAACATTAAACAACAATTAGCTCTGGGCTACGGGCGCTTTGGGTGTGAATTCGCTTCGGTTGCATCTGATTTTTGTTGATTTATTAATGAATTACTCATTATTATTTAGCAGACAGTGGCACACAGATTTCGTATAGCTATAATTCGCCTTTGTTATCAAATAACATATATGCACATGCGTCTCAAGTTCATTATCATCGTTAAACGAATTGTGCAATTGATATTTGCCTTTTCTTGTTAGCCTGATTTGTAATAATAAAACAATTATTTCACATTTTACATTTTGCATTTTCAAAGCAAGTGAGCCAGTCACTCCTCTTTTATTTTCTTTCTTTTTTTAAGACTTTGTTGATTTCTTTCTTTTTGTTTTGTTTCAAATAACGTGCATTGACCGCCACTTTTCAGGGCAATGATATATATGGGTTTTTTACTTTGATCTGAAATGTAATTTTCGAGTATAAAATATGGGCTGTAAACACGCATTCCATATTTTAAACAAAGTCCAAATGAATTTAAATGATGCGTAAATAAAATTTGTAACGTGTTTGCTTGAACTGATTTGATTTGTTTATATGGCAATATAGGAATCATTATGTTATATTATAATTAATATAAAGGCCAGCTTACATAACATAAATCCCATACATTGAGCTCAATATTTTGTTAAGTTCTTTGAATTTTCTAGATATGGTGCGATTCGTGTTATTTTAAGAATTTTGAGGTGTGCCCTTTGGGTGGCTCCAACACTTTACCTGTAACGATTCTTCAGGTATTGAATAATTCACAGAGCCAACGGCAAAAGCAACAACAACAACAACAACAACAACATGAAAGCCCAAAGCTAGTTTGCTCGAGGCTTTAGCGCTTCTGCAATAATCTAATGCGAAATTTCTCTATTTCTCTCTATTACGATTCAAAGCCATGGTAAGATGGCAAGGTGGGCAGCTGGACAGTTGGACAGTTGGACAGGTGGGCAGGTGTGTTTGGTTTGCTTAGGCAGGTAGGTGGAGATTGTCTACAGACTCCTCTATTCAGCTGTTCAGTTGTTCAGTTGTTCAGTTGTTCAGTTGTTTTCATGCGCGTCGTTGGCCGTACATTGAACTTGGCCAAACGTCGGACAGGGCTTAGCTAATGGGTTGCGGTCTATCTTTTACTCTTTCTCCCTCTCGCCCTCTCTTTCTCATTGATCCCGTCTCTTTCTCGCACCGTCAGCTGACAAATGCTATGCGCGAAAAATTGTTAGCTGGCTGCTGCTGCTGTCGCTGCTGCTGCTGCAGCTGGCTTGCCTGTTGGCTTTTTGGCTGTTTGTCGCTTGAGGCTTGAGACTTGGCCATGACCATGAACGAACCATCGGATCGTTTGGGTTCCGTTGCGTGTGCAATGTTATATGGTCGGTCGGTAGTGACATAATCTGCTGATGTTGAGCGTTCTACGATTTGAGCTGAGGTTTCTTCTTCTGTAACTGCGCAGCGGATCGCGTGGCTTTTATTCTGTTTTATATACATATATATATATATATATATATATATATATATTTATATAAATTTATATATATCTCTCTCTCGTTATTTTTGGTTCGGTTGATTTGCATAAATTGTGAAAAATGTGCCAATAAAAAAAATTAAAAAATAGCCAAGAATATGATCAAAACTTTATGTAAATTCTGATGAAAACCCAAACTTGTTTATTTCGCAAAATAAACAACGACAAAATATCGGCTAATTGGTAGAACACTTTTTTCATTTTCAGTTTTTTTGAAACTGCTTTTTTTGTGCCACATTTTAGCTACGTTTGCAGGTCGCCTTGTATAAGTACGAGTTTTTTATATTTCATTTCATTTTTTTTTTTTTTTAATACTAAGTAACTAAGCAAATGCTGAATAATTTTATGTAGGTGTCAACAGTAATTTGCGGTTGCACTTGGACTTGGACAGCCAGACGCCACAGGAATCAGTTCAATGCAAACTAATTTGCTGAATTTGTCGAAATTATTTACATTTCAATATTGCATTTTTGTGTGTGTTTTCGTTTGTTTTTGTTTTTGGGAAAGCATTCATCGAAAGCTGTAAGGTAATACCAAGGAAAAAATACACGCGAAGAAAGCTGAAAAATGATCAACAAATGAAGCTAAGGAATGCCACAGCCTGAGACGGGCGTGCGACCCATACAGTGGGCTGTGAGACATACAAAAATGCTTGAAAATTTCGTGAACAATTAGAACTTGTCACAGTGGAATCAAGCGCAAGAAAACTTAAAAATTTCTTTTCTTGGCTTTGATTCTTCTTCTCTAAGTGATTCTTAAATATGTTAATTATTTTTATATATCTACAATTTCAATTTATATTATTTCATTTGACAATTGAAAATTTTAAATTAGGAAATAAGAATATTTTGTTAAATTTTAATCTTTATTTATTATTATTTTTACTTAGTTCCAATTTAAATATTTTTTAATTTCTTTTATCGATTGATAATAGATCATTTTTATGAGGTAAAAAAAAAAAAAAATATATATATATATATATATATATATATATACATATATATATATATATTTTATCAATCTCTTCAGCTTTTTTACCCTACTTAAAAAAGTAATTTTATTTCATTTGATCATTTTGAATTAAATAAATAAAATTGTTTTTTCAAATTTGATTCTATTTTATAATAATTCCAGCAATTCCATCAATTCTCAATTAAAAATAATAATAATAATTGAAATTTTACAATTTTCTAATTTATTTTCAATTTAACAAATAGTAATACTAATTTTTGATAATCTCTAATATAATTGTTTCTTAAATAATTTGAAATTTTTTTTTTTCAAAATTTAATTTAGAATTTCAAAGATCTTTCCGGAAGTCGTGGTTGACAATTTTGATTATTTCATGTAATTATCTTGTGTGCTCTCGAATGTATATTTTGAAAATGATTAATTGATCATAAACAGAAAGTGCCCAGCCCACTGATGTTTGTCCAGCTCGCACACGGACACACACAAATAAATCTTATATCAAATAAGACACGGAATATATATTTGCGAAGAAATCAAGATAAAGAAACTCCAAACTAGAATTATATATATATGTATATACATAAGGGGTATCTACGTGACTTTGGGCAATTGCCTAATGTCGCCAACCTAATGTCGCTTTCAACTCGAGGTTCTCTCTCTCTGGAGTTGAAGTCAATTCAATTGAGTTTGTAGATTCTTGTGGTTTGCGAAAAGTGGAAACACAAGAAATAGAAATCATCAGCCAGTTCAGCACTTCCTTCTTTGCTGTTAATCACTTCCTCATCTGTGGGGCGACGCGTGCGCCGTTCTAAGCGCTTCTCACTTTTCCAAGCAGCTACCATTAATAGTAGTCGTAGTCGTAGTCGTAGTAGATGAAAAAAAAAAAAAAAACTCGCTTTTTAATAAGAATTCTTGCGAATTCTTCTCAGCACAGATCTCGTCTCTGGCGTCGTCGACTGCCGGCACCATGATTAATATGCAGATACATAGATAGATCGAGTCGAGCCGCAATCGAACGGGGGAATGAATGTCTTCGCGTGTTGGCTGTCGTCGTTAGAGGCGCGTTAGAAGCCCTCGTTCCACGAGTCGCCTCCTAAAACCGGCTCTCAGAAACAACATAGCCAACAGGCAGGCAACAACGGCAACAACGACAACAACAAGAGAAGAAAGCATCGAGCAGCTAGAATGCGACATTAGAAAGCATATTATGTAATTTATTGTGTAAGCCGAGACGATGGGAAAGTTTTCGTTGCTTACTCTCAGTTCTTCTGCCTCGGTTCTGGCTTTTGTTTTGTTCGAATTCGAATTTCACGATTTCTATCGAGTATTTCTCTACACCAACAACACCATTGAATAGTCCAATGCGCAAATAAAACTTTGAATCTTATTTCGGCTTTTGTTTACGACAGCTTGGAGCAATGACGCCTTAATAAAATATAAAATTTATATATGTATGTATTTTTGCCTATTTCGCAAGTTGAAGAATAATTCAGAAACACGATAAGCAATATTAATAAGTTAACACTAGAAAGTACTTTCAATGGTAGAGCAGGATGATGAGGAGGAGGAGGAGGAGGAGGAGGAGGAGGAGGTGGATGAGTTGTTTGAGTAAATTGTTTTTTATAATATTAAGAATATGTTAATTAAAGATATCATTGCTGAATATAGCCAAAACAGGTATTGTTATATTTTGTTATGATAATACAGTTGATAATCAAATATTCAAAACTTATAAATATAATCTATATATATATCACAAATTACTGAATTTCAAAGATAAAAATAGAAATGTATATTCAATATATTGAATATATATTTTACGAAAAGAGTATATTGCTTTTGAAATACAAATATAATTTACAATGTAATGTAATTCACTTTGAAGATTAGTTGATTTGGTAAATATTAAAATTATTTCAAAACAAATTCATACAATAATTTAAATAAATTAAATAAGACAATTTGGCTCAGCGAGAATATGGGAATATCATCCCCTCCTAGACCTACAGCTTTAAAAGCTAATCAGCTATATATATGATATATATGATTATATGATTACTATATAGTACTGTCAATTCAAATGATTTAATAGTTTGCAGATCATGTAAAATTTTGTTTATCCAGGAGGTACATATGAGATATAACATTTCTGTATTTAGACTCCTTCAAAGATAAATATAAATGAGATGAATATGTATTATTTTGATATATGGAAAATATTGGCATTCTATATCAATCATAGATTCATTAATCAATTCAACTGTTTATTCAGCTTGAACGAGTATTGTGCACTCAGTTGCCAAAGAGTTTCTTCTACATTCTTATCTGATTTTTTAATTATTTATTTTTTTGTTTTTTATTTTTCGCTCGATTGCCGAATTTTTTCTTTTCGCAAGTCATAATGTCTGATGTTTTTTTTTTTAATTTAACCTTGAACTGTACTGTGCTTGTCTTTATCTTATCAGAACAATGAAACAAAAGAGTTAAGCTCCGAAATGTTCTTATCTTGTACAGCCCAAACACAATGCAATGCAAAATCAATGATTACCGAATCTAGGTGCCAATTTCTAATTAAAGCAACATTTGAGTTAAGGCCAGGGACCGGTTTGCTTTGCTCATGCTGTACATGAAATCAATTAAAAGTCGATCAGCTCAAGTGTTTCACAAAATTTGCATAAAATGTATTAAGTATATATGAGCATTTGAGTGCGATAAGTAAACCCTCAACTCCCTCCCGCTGCAGCGTCCAATGGTAATGGCCGTGATACTGTTGCTCGCCCTGGCACTCGTACTCGGTTGCTACTGCGCGATTCATAGGCAAAAGATCAGTGCGATTTATCTGAAGCCGTTGCTCAAGAATACGCCGCTCGAGGACTGCTATCATGCGACGCCCATTGAGCAGAGGAAGCGGCGCAGCATCTGGGATATACCTGGACCGCAGCGTATTCCCTTCCTGGGCACCAAGTGGATATTCCTCATATTCTTCAGACGCTACAAAATGACAAAGCTGCATGAGGTCTACGCAGGTGAGGGACTCCCACAACCCATTACAGCACATGCCAATAGTCTTCCTTTCCCTCTCTCTCTTCGTTTCTCTCTCTTCTAGATCTGAATCGTCAGTATGGCGACATCGTGCTCGAGGTGATGCCCTCGAATGTGCCCATCGTGCATCTGTATAAGCGCGAGGATCTCGACAAGGTGCTCAAGTATCCCAGCAAATATCCCTTTCGCCCGCCAACCGAGATCATTGTCATGTATCGGCAGTCGCGACCCGATCGCTATGCGAGCGTCGGCATTGTCAACGAGCAGGGACCCATGTGGCATCGGCTGCGCTCCTCGCTCACCTCCAGCATCACCTCGCCGCGCATCCTGCAGAACTTTCTGCCCGCCCTGAACGCCGTCTGTGATGATTTCGTCGAGCTGCTGCGCGCCAAGCGCGATCCGCACACTCAGGTCGTGGCCAACTTCGAGGAGCTGGCCAACCTGATGGGTCTGGAGGCCGTCTGCACCCTGATGCTGGGCAGGCGAATGGGCTTCCTGAGCGTCAACACCAAGCAGCCGGAGAAGATCAGCCAGCTAGCGGCGGCCGTCAAGCAGCTGTTCATCTCTCAGCGCGATTCGTATTATGGCCTTGGCCTCTGGAAATACTTTCCCACAAAGACGTATCGGGAGTTCGCGCGTGCCGAAGACTTGATCTATGAGTAGGTATAAGGATACGACATGTGGCAGCTAGCATCGCAGCCATGACTAATGCATACTTACAGTGTCATCTCGGAGATCATCGACAACGAGCTGGAGGAGCACAAGAAGTCGGCGGCCTGCGAGGACGAAGATGCTGCCGGCCTACGCAGCGTATTCCTTAATATACTCGACCTGAAGGAGCTCGACATACGGGACAAGAAGTCGGCCATAATTGACTTTATAGCCGCGGGTATTGAAACGGTAAGAGGGAAGCGAGGGGAGGAGAGGAGAATTGAGGGTTGAGAATTGAGAATTTTGGATTGAGAATTGAAAATGAAAAGAGAATTCAGAATGTGAGCTGAGAGTTGACGATTAATGGGGAATAAGAAAGAATTCAGATAGGAGGATAGAGAAAGAATTGAAGAAGAATAATTATAGATAATTGTGAGACATGAATTGAGAAGTCTATAATAAAAATTGAGAAACTTTGAGACTTGAGGATTCTCTATCCTCATAGAGAGAATTGAAAAAGAATTGAAAAAGAATTGGGAATTGACAAATTGAGAATTCAGAATTGCGAATTAAGTGGACTTTGTTTCCATCTCTTTCTAGCTAGCCAACACCCTCCTCTTTGTGCTCAGTTCGGTGACAGGCGAGGATTCAGCGATACCGCGTATATACGATGAGTTTCGTGAGTGTCGTGACACGAACATTCTGCAGGACGCTCTGACGAATGCCACATACACGAAGGCGTGCATCCAGGAATCGTACAGGCTGAGGCCAACGGCCTTCTGCCTGGCACGCATCCTCGAAGAGGACATGGAGCTCTCTGGCTACTCCTTGAATGCGGGCGTGAGTACTCAACGCCCATACAGAAGCCGTATGCAAATCGTAGACTCTAAGCTCAGGTCTTTCTTAACACTAATTTCATCTAGACGGTGGTGCTCTGCCAAAACATGATCGCCTGCCACAAGGACGCCAACTTCCAGGAGGCCAAGCGATTCTGCCCCGAGCGCTGGATTGACGCCAGCTCCGGCAACTTCACTGTGAACGTGGACAGTGCCAGCATTGTGGTGCCCTTCGGCGTGGGCAGACGCACCTGTCCCGGCAAGCGTTTCGTCGAAATGGAGGTGGTGCTGCTGCTGGCCAAGGTTAGCTCGTAAATAGCATTTGCCCGAACATATCTCTCGAATAGTTCTAATTCTTCAAATCTCTAGCTTGTGCTGGCCTTCGATGTGAGCTTCGTGAAGCCGCTGGAAACGGAATTCGAATTCCTGCTGGCACCCAAAACGCCGCTGAGCCTGAGGCTGCGCGACCGCGTCTTATGAGACCTATTGATCAGAGGCGTTTATGCAAATGTTGCAAATAAACTCCGAAGGTAATACATGTGTGTATGCATAAAGACGCTTGTGAATTGAACATTAAGAGTTTTCAAAAAACATTCCTTAAAACCAAAAATTTCATAATGGATTCCCCCCACAGCAAATACTAAAAATAATAATTTCCCTGCAAATTGCTGTACTCGTTAAATATCATTCAGCTTCTGTCAGGCAATGCATTTGATATGTCAGCCAAAAAGTATGCTTTAATTTTCCCCCATATGCGAGCGTCTTTCATATACGAAAGGATTATAAAAAAAAGAAATATATATTTATAGAAGTATAACCCAGATATCTGACAAAGGAAACACCAAACTGTACATAGACGAAAGTAGAGTCCATTTAATATACAAATATACATAAATAATATATAAATAGTTACAGTTAATATACCACGTTCCATTGTGTTGTTGTAGCTAGTTATTGTTTCTCTTAAGTAGCGGCAATTATATTTGTGGCCTGTAAACGGAAAGACTGTATTTAAGTTTTGTTGTTTCAATATTGAGGTGGCACCTAATCTAATGTAATATGTATAAATAAAAAAACAACAACAAAAACAAAAGAAAAGACAAGCAAGAAAAATAGAAATAATTCGTAATGCTCTGTACAGTTAACAAATATGTATTTATTCAAGTTTTATATTTCCTAGTTTTCTAGATGTGTATATTTTTTGTTAAATCATAAAAGAAAAGCGAGAGTTAAAAACAAATTTGAAAAAAATAATGAAAAATAAAGTAAAGACTTTCAACTGTGTTTAGAACTCCAAAGTTGTTTTTAAATGCAATGGGATAAATAATAAATATTTATTTTTAAGTTTTAATAGCAAAATATTTGGCGCTTTAGTAGAGAATCGCCAATGGGACATTAAAAATGTCCTTTGCCGTTGGAAAAGGAAATAAATACCAAAGGTACTTTTGTATTGAGCAAATTGCTGTAGTACACTGGTGGCCTATTCAGTGCACATATTAGTCAGACTTACGTATGTCTGATAGTCTAACACAGCCAAACACATACTACATATGATATGTTAATATTCAATGAATTTCATTTAGATGCAAATGTTTTCAGGTAATTGATTTTCTTAATGAGTTCTATAACTTTTATTTCCTTTAAGTGAATGATATTTTCCCTTGCTTTGGTTCGTAACACGGCTAACAGGCAAATTTTGTGAGCAAGCCTAATTATAAATGTCGATGGGCTATTTAAAATTCCCTTTGACATCGTTATGGGTAATATAAGCTAAGGTTATTTATTTCCCAAGCAAAGATAACAACCATATATTTAAGAGTAGCGTTTGAGATATTAGTCAAAGTGCGCTTTGCCTTGGTTTGAAACTTTGCTAATTCACATTACAGTGCTGGCTATTTTAGCAATTTCAATTCAATTTGTAGCAAATGCAAAAATAACTATAAAGTCCAATTGGAAAAGGTTTGACTAGAATATTTGCAACTTCTCAAAATAGCTGCTATAAAGTATTTTATAGTTAACATTTCTAATTTAAACAGCAATTAACACTTTGCCTAGCTTTGAAGTTTCTAAACATGTTTCAAGCGCTCCTTCTCTTAGCGCGTTCAATTATGCTCGCTCAGTATGCGTGCGTGTGTGTGTGTGTGTGTGTATGGTTCGCTCTCTGTGTGTAGTTTTAGACTCTCTCTCTCTCACTCTCTCTCTCTCTCTTCGTATGGGGCTTGGGCTTGAACGGTTTGGGCTAAACGTAAGCTACAACAGTTGACGTTGTCGTGTCGTCGGTTTCGGTTTCAAACTTTCCCGATTGAACGGATTAAACAAGAAAAAAAACGTTTCGAAATAGAAAATATAAGTGTGTACACACACACACACACACTTAAACAAATCGAATTGCGCGCTTCAAGTTCTGACTGTATCTGTGTGTGTTTAGTGGCCTGGCTCTGCTGCAAACGTGTTTCATTTTTGGCTAACAGCATCAACTACAATTGGCTGCACTTTTCTGCACCTCTAATAAGAGTAATATGTACGCAACTGTATAGACATATATGTATCTAATATGTTGTAATACCCACACACACACACACACATAACTGTATTAAAAACCTGTTTCTGATAGACTGAAAAACATTTTGTAAACATGTAAAAATTTTTAAACTAACTTTGTGGCAACACGCAAAAGTGCATCAAATGCTGTCAAAGCGAGTTCGAAGCGAAACTCTGAGACGAAGTCGGAGTCGGAGTCGAAGTCTCAGACGTAGACAGTTTCAGAGAGTCGCAGATCGTTGCTCTCATCTCATCTATAAGATCTGATGATGCTCTCGCTGTGCCCCACCCGAAAACTAATTGTTATTGTAGTACAGTAAACAACCAACAACAACAGCAACAATAAGGGCGTGACAAATTGTTGTTGGACTTGTGCTAATTGTGCATAATTTGAACCGACTAACAAAATGTTTGTTCTATGATTCACGTATACAAAAGTTGGGCGTGTTTTGAATGCAAATTACAAGCTTCGTCTGAGAACTGCTTAAGTTGGCAAATATCTCTAAAAAAATGTGTATCTATATGCATACATAGATAGATATATATCTATATACATATATGAATATTTATATCCATATATATACTTTTGACTGCTATAGTTTGTACAGTTGTTGGGGCTTTCGTGTCTTAGACAATTGAATAGTTTGTGTAGAGTCGTTAAAAGCGAGAATATACGCTTCATGAATGAAATAGAAACTTACGACTATTTCTAGTTTTACCTCTATGCCTAGATATATATTTGATATAACACTCTCTTTTCTTCTCTTTTAGAGAATTTAAACTGTGCGCCTTTATATATTTTTCATAGTTGTGCGATTTGTTGCAAAGTTTATTGAAAAACTTAGACCAACAGTGCTTTAATATTTTTATATGATGTTTAGATAAAAAATTAGAATATTTTAAATATTTGCTTAGAAAAAGTGCTAAAAGCTAGCAAGGAGATCCAAATGTATAGCTCTCTATACGATTTAAACAATTTTTCCCAAGATATTATTGAGACTTTCAGCTAAATTATCGCAATTTAGTTTATTATATATAAATCTCAGAAACTCATCAACTTAAAGAGTGTATCTGTGATTGCGATAAGACTTGAAGTAGACAAATGAACTTTGAAATATTTCTCTGTCTATAAATATCTATCTATCTCATACTTAAACTGAAATATTATGTAGTATCATATAAATATTGTTCTTTCTAAATATATGTATATACTTGGCTGTTTAGCTATGTATATATATTTATCTTGCTCAATATATTTTATATAGATAATAATCTGTACAAGAGCAGATATATCTACTCACTCTGAGCTATAGCTAGACTAAACTTCATAAGACTCCCAAAGAGTGTTAAATAAAAGTAAATTTTAATTAAATCAATATTTGGAATAATAAAACATAAAAATATAATATTATATAAAAATAAAAATTAAATAAAAATCTTACATAATTTTGCACATTATTTATCTAAAATACTTTATAAATATATACAATAATTATTTAAAATAAATTTAATTTGCCTTAAAGCTCAACTTAGGTGTCGCAATTGTTATTCAAAGCCAAATAAATATGTTATATTATATAATACATAACAATATTAATAATAATATTATACAATATATTGATGTATTCCTTTGCATTATTGAATTGTGAGCGAGCATCACGTGATTGTCTACTGCCACTTTTCATGTTTTATGTTAACAACATTTAACTCGGCTCGTTACTAGCCTCTTGATGTAGCCATTAACTGTTTGCTGTTGTATTTATTTGCAAGTGTTTGTGAAACTAAGGGAATCAACACAATTTAACACTAGCTGACACTGACCTTCCTTGGGCTGTGTCATTGAATTCGCCAATTGGGCTGCCTAGGCAACCGACAACAACTCAACAACTGTCGAAAGAGTCAACAACAACGCGAACATCCAATAACAAATTGCATGACCAGGCCGAAAACCTATTACAATGGCCAACAACAATGTGGGAGCGGTGACTGTAACTGAAGCAGAGACTGCGACTGAGACTGAGACTGAAACTGAGGAATGAGGTCAACAAATCGCAAACTCAGTTACAGTGCTTGCCCTTTGGCGACAACAACAGCCTGACTAAGTACAGTAGGCGCCAATGTAGTACGCCCCTTGCGAGAGAGAGAGAGAGAGAGAGAGAGAAACTGTGCGAGTCGGCTGCCAATACAATCAAGAGTTACAGCAAGGGAGGAGGCAGGGAGAGTTGGGGGTGTAATGCGCTCTAGACTTTACATGAGAAACCAGTTTTTGTGACGCTTTAATAATATTTGATGCGCATTTGAAAGTGAACCAAAAAGATGGCAATTTTTATGGCGGAAGTGTAAGGCGATCATGATCGAAATGAAGCAGCTCAAGAATGGCTTAGCAAAACAAAACACATAACAACAACAGCGACAACAGCAACATTGCAAGCAAGTCGATGACCCAATCCATACACAGAGAGCTGAGCAGGCTCGGAGAGACCAGGCCAGACCAGTTAGAGGGCTGCCCGCCAAGCCTTTGCGCGCACGGAAAGCGAAACCAGGTTAAGGCACAGTGCCGGTCAAAATATTGGCCACACACACACACACATAGTGAGAGCGAGCGCAAGAGGAAGTTGCGAGAGCGATAGCTCAGCTTTGTGGTTGCGCGAGCGCAAAACAGGTGTGGCTCTGCCTCACTCTCTCTTACTCCCTCTCTCTCTCTCTCTCTCTCTCTCTGTGTGTGTTCGTCTGTCCCTCTGCTGCTCGAAAAACTCGTTGAACTCGTCAGGCGATTTGTTTACATTATTCAGCGTTTGTTTTGTTTGATGTTTTTTGTTTGTTTTCTTTTTTTCAAGCTTTCTTCTTAATTGTTTTGGTCTTTTTTGTTTTTTGTTTGACTTGACGAAGAAAAACGTATAAAAACGTGAGAAGTTTGTTAGCATTGACACGAAAAGTGTTGTCGCGTCGCTTCCTCAATTCAGGCAGCCAATTTGACAATTATTTCGTCTCGGGATCTGCTACCAAAAATTACTTGGCCACAATTTTCATTGCATGAATCATTCTGAAATGACATAATAACATTGGCAAGCAGAAGCAGGGTGAATTAGAAGATAGTTTCTAATAGTTGAAAATGAAAGAAATTACAGATAATTTTTAAGAGAATTTTATGAAATTGAATAAGTAGAATATAATTATTAAAGTATTATTATATCAGGGAATCAAAATAAAAGATAATTTTAAACAAAAATTAATAATAATAATAATGTTTTTCTAAAACTGAAGTATATTTGAAATTTTGTAAAAATTAGAATAGAAAATAATTTCTAAAATAAAAGAATACAAGATATTTACGTGTAAATTAGTCTTGAAATTATTTTGTAAAAATTAATATTTTATATTCATAACAACACTAAATAAATCAAAAAATTAAAAAAATACATTACAAATCAAATATTTGAAATATATAATATGAATTTTAAACTCATAAGAGAAGAATTTAGTTTTATATAAAACTCCAATTTAAAATAAAATGCTTATGGAACTATAGGATACTATAGTAGTTAAAGGACATGAAGGTTTACAGCCTTGAAGATCATACAAGCTCAACTTGTAAATTGAAATGACTTTATTTTTACATAAATATATATTTATTTATATGCTAAATCAAATCTCATTCTAGGGTATCAGTTATTCTAGCATTGCGCTTCTTTAAGCTATATTACTTATTGATGACTCTTTGAGCACACGCAACGCTCATTTTCCCCCTCAGAACTATCGAGCCTAGACACTAGAATATTTGTTAGTATTTCAAATTAGTGTTAACTAACAAACAATCACACACTTAACGCCACCCTCTCTATCTCTCTCTCTCTCTCCCCCAATCTCCTTATCACTTACGCCCATCTAGGAGCGAAAGTTTTTCCCAACTATAGCTTTTATTTGGGTATTTCGGCTTCTGGTTTTCCCGTTTGCATTTCAATAACTTTGCGCATAGCTGGGAGTGGATGAAGCGGGTCAACTTTGTCTGTAATTCTGCCGTCTGCGCTTCGTTTCGCTTATGGTATTTTTATTGTACGTGACTTTTGCCAATGCAATTAGTCTTAATCAATGAGGCATGAATGAATGCCCCGATTAACTCAACCATGCACTCAAATAGTCTCCATGAACACCAACAACAACAACAGCAGCAGCACCAAAAGTGTCGACTTCATCGAGTGTCGCATTGTTGGCTGAACAGTAATTGTCGACACATCAACAGAAAAACAAAAAACAGTTAGGGAGTTATTTGTTGGCCTGGCTGATTGGCAGACTACCTGATTGATGAATAATGCATTGACCAAGCAACTCGATTTAGGAAATATAATATTTGTACACTAGCTATTATTTCATGTAAATGTTATTGTGGAAATTATTTAAAAACTTTCGATTATATCAGAATTCTTAGGGATCTTATAGAGCAATCTAGGGATTCCCTAGGAATGAACAATGAACAATGAAAATTAAACAATAAGGAGTAAAGAATGAAGAATTAGCAGTCCTTATTCTTTACTCCTGATTGTTTGATTTTCATTGTGCATTACTCATTCTTCATTGTTTATTAATCTAATATTTATATATTATGGAATCACATACATTTTAGTAAAGCCTCTGTAATTAGATATAATTATAGATTCATTCAACAAATGGAAAATTGTATAAAAACCTGTTTGTTTCTCTTGACATAATTTCATATACATTTTTAAAGAATTATTTATAAATAATTGTCAATGGAAAATATGTCGTTTTTCCGATTCCGGTCATTTCGCCCACAACAAAATAGAGGAGCACTTATTTATCTTTACCTTTTCCATTGATGCACATATGAAAACATTTTTATAATTCAATTTAAAATTTATAATTAATTCAATTTATAAAAGTCGATGATGCCTTTATGGCAAATACATGTTTCCCAAAAATAGAACAATGAAAATCTCAAACTGAAATCTGAAATCGTTATTTAATTCAATGATCGATGCTGACCTATTGCAACGCCCAATAAGAACTGAAATTGATTGACCAAAATTGAACAAACTGCAAAAATATATTATCTTTATAGCTTATTCAATACTTTAATGTTTAACATATCAAATATGCATATATAATCTAGATATCGTATATATTTATAAATATATATATTTATTAAAATAATAAATTCTTGATTTATATATTATATTGAGAGATCTATGGAGATCAGTAACTTGCACGCAATAAGTAAATGTGGTCTACACTAAAATCTTTAAAATACGATCGACAAACCACTTATAAAATCCATTATATGCATACTTCATATGAGTATATGCTAAATATAGAGATCTTAATCTTATGCATTTATATCTAGAATTGTGAAGTACTATCTAATATTTCATACTTACAAGTCTTAAATAGAGCCTTCATTCTAAGCCACAAGGTAAATGCCGATTTACCACGGTCTCAGTCACTCCCAGTAAACAAATAGTCTTAACAATTAGTATTAGTATTAGTATTGGCAATAGTTTTCCATATTTTAAGCAATATAAGAAGTAAACGAAAACTGCAATTGAAAAATGCAGTTGTTAGTCGGTATTAGTACCCAGAATACCTCACAATCAGATTGAGACTTGCTTAATGTTTCGTTCTAGAATTTACCTATTCCACAATATTTATTAGACAATAGCAATAGTTGCGACAGTTGCTAGAGCTGGTTCTCACAGCTCTATTGCATTGCTTGGAGCTGCACCCACGCACATCCAGAGATGACATCATTTGGCTGCCCTTAGAAGGCCCTTAGAGATTTTAGGTAGCAACAATTAATTAGAACCCATTTGGGAAGTAATGCGAGAGAGACCTTCCCCACAGCAATTGACACAAATTCCCAGCACACATTTCTTTATTTTATGGCATTTAACATGCTCCACTGCGCACTCGAGTTAATAATAATAAAGAGAATAACAAATAACTCAGAGCCCAATAAGGCAATTATGTCTTAACATCCATAGATACCGAAGAGGAGCTCTAAGTGCTTCAACGTAGGCTGTTCGGAAAATAAATAAATAAAGACGAGAGTAATAAGAGGAAGAGGAAGAAAATGAGTTACTTGCGTTCCATAGGTACTTGCCATACTCTGCAAAGCTGAGCAAACGGACGTTGCTCGACTGCTCCAAGTCGATTCCAATTAAAAATCATTCACTTTAATTAATTAATCGACTCATTGCATCCCACAGAAATCTCACGGGTCGAAATGTCGCCGGCGGATGACAATTCCTTTGCCACAACAAATGGCAACAAGAAGGCAACCTACACTCTCTTCACCATCAAAGTTGTCGAGCTGGTGAGTACTGGATTTTAGATATATGTGCAGATACAACTCTATATATCTATACATATATGTATGTATATATTTACTTATAGGCAGGAGCGCCAACGAAAACAGTTTCTTATTTTATTAACATTTGTTAACTAACAGAGCTATACAAATTTATGTTATTCTTATTATGTTGACATTATTTTATTATTATTTGGGCATTTGCAGCGTAGTAGTTTTAGAGTGTTTTATCTTTTTTTTATTGAACAAGACCATTAGAATAACAGTATTCAGCATATCCAAGCCCTACTTAAATGTTATTGTTATATTATTATTATTATTATTATTATTATTATTATAAGTTGGTCAGTATGATTGCGTGTCGCCTATCCTATCAACTTGGAGTTTTATAGGAGCTTGACTGGGGGCTTAACGTATATTGCATTTAAAAAAATATATGTGTATAGTAGACAGAAGCGTGCAGGAATATGATATGATGGACTATTTAGGCTATTTAGGGGAGAAATATCAGATTTAAGAAATACACTAGTCTAAATAAAAAAGCTATGTATTGGCTGGGAGTAGGCTAAACATAAAAACATTCATTATATTCTGATAATTTTTTTTATTTATTTCCTGACTTCATGAAGGGCATAGTCAAGACATAAAATGGCTTAATCAATCAATCTTAAGTCAATGTGAATTTACTCGGTATTTCCACACTAGGTATACTTTGAAGTAAATACAAATCAATTTTGAAACGAACTTTTTAGCTTTTCAATAGGTTACGCTACGAGTGCTTAGTTGGTAGCATAGTATTACTATAGTATGGCAATGTTTATAGTGTGTATTTAGTATAGTAGTTTAGGATAGTACTAGATTGATTTAGTCACATTTGTCTGTCTGCCTTTCGATTCCAATGTTCTTAATGTTCACCAATTTTATTCATTTGTATACCTGAACTCTTTTTGCCAGTGTCTGCTGATATGCTGCCTGGGACTGATTGACGAACCGGCTACCAATTCGCACTTGCGCGTCTTCATCACACCCAGGGTAATGGCACTTTGTTATGTGACCTTTGGCGCTTTGACCATTTACACGGCAATCTACCTGATTATGGCTCTGTTTGGAGATCTGTGAGTTATATGCAATATAAGATTTAGTATTATATTAATAACAATATATACACCTGAGCAGCACACCTTGGCGCACGGCGACGCTGTGGTCCCTGGCGGCCTTTGTCCTGTATATAGCTGTGACGGCGCTGTTGTTCCGTGACTGGAGCAACACCAAGGACCGCAACTACTGGCATCCCAACATGCATCGCCTGGACCTGGTAATGGCGACTGCATCCATTTCGCTGGTCACCGGCCTGGTCTATTTGCTGGATGTGCTACTCACCATTCGGTTTGGTGTGCACGGAGATCTGGAATGACATCGCAGTCGCTGACTCTTCCGGACTCTGGCCCAACTGGACTGTAATATTTACAGAGCTTAGTCGTAAGCAGTGTTCCCACTCCCTGCTAATTGTTCAGAATATCTGTACCATATACATACATCATAATTGCCATCAATTGAAAGGAAATGTACAAACGATCCAAGTGTAGGAAATTTTTTGAGAAATGTTAAATTATCGCTTACAGCCCCTAGAATACGAAGAATCACAAAACGTTTTTTCTAATCTATCTAACATAAGTTTTACACCGAATATTTTTGTAACAAAGAAAAATAAATTTTGAAAAAATGATTATTATAATAATTTCTTCTTTTGATTATATAAATATATATTTTCCATGTGACGCAAAAGCTTTGCATTTAAATAACAAATTTTAGTGGTTAGTCAGTAACTATATAAATATATAAAGCAGATTATCAATTATTAAAAAAAAATCAAATCTTTAAAATTTTAGTTCATATTTTGTTACAGGGACTTCAACGAGGACATTTGAATTGAATCTGCATCTTATATTGTAGGATATTTAAAATTTAAACTTGGCTTAAAAGCAATATTTGCAATTTTGTAAGCAACATCACTTGGGTTTCAAACTGATTATTAATATTTACAGTGGGTTCAACGATAAACAACAAATACAGCTCTTATAACTGATAACATATTAATAACAACATTTCGAGCTGCTGTCAGACATTGGCTTTGGCTCATTTTATAGAAATCGTAAAGTATTTCTCAATGTCCCGATCATTCTCAATCATTTTGAGGCTGTGAAATGTTTCCTTGATGTAACACTTGCACGCATCACCGTTGCCTGAAAGCGAAGGGAGCAAGATGATAAAGTGGACAAGAATTTATTTGATTTCAGTCCTTACCCAAGCTGCCGTCGCATATGCGTTGTGTGATGAGCTTTGCCAGGGCCTTGAACAGCTCCCGGGTTGCTATTTTACGCTTATAATAGGGATTTAGCCATTCCACCACGGATTTGCTAACATCGTTCTTTTGCTGATTAACTTGGGGCTTTCTTTTCTGCTGTGAGCTGGACTTCTCCTTTTGCGGCTTATCTCTTGACTTCTCCTGGACTGGCGACTTCTTTCCCTTTGACTTTTCCAAGTGTCGCTCATCTGTAATGTTTGATTGTTTCATTCTCAACTCGTTCGACTCCTCGAGCTGTGGCTCTTCTTTAGTCTTCGCTTGCTTGTGTTTCTGCTCTAGCAATTGTCGTGCAGTCTGAAAGCCACCGTTGAGGCTCAGAGATTCTTTTTTCAGTTCTGAATGCTTCTTCTCCATCCGCTGCTCTATCTTCTTTTCTGTTAGCATTTCGCGAGCAGTTGTGAATTTGATTGGCTCTGCGTTGTCCTCCCTTGCCGTTTCCTTTTCGTTTTCCCTTTCGATTTCATTCTCTTCTTTTTCACTTTCCGATTTGACAAAATTTAGTTTGAAGTTGTCTTTGGGCTTTGCTGGCTTCTTTCGTGTTTCTGTCTCCAGGCGGGAGACACGCGCTTTGCGATGCGTATCGTAGCTACCATCACCATTTGCCAATAGTCTGTATTTTCTTTCCCCGAACTCAACTTCAAATTGCTCCTCATTCATAGGGCTCTCGGTTTCGCTCAGTTCTTCTTCCCGCTTTACTTTTGCTTCAGGAACTGTCGATTCTCCTTCTGTTTTACTTTCACTTTCCTCCACATCCTTTATGATTCCTGTTTTACTATCTTGCTCCTCCTCCACCTTACCATTCATTAAATCATCCTCAGCTTCCTCTTCTGGCTCTGTTTTAACGGTAGCAGCGGGTTCTGTTGGACTCTCTGCTATTTCCTCCTCCTTCACCTCCTGCTTGACTTTGGTAAAGAAACTCGAAATTGATGTTTGCTTGCTTTGATCCTCTTTGAAGCCTTTGCGCTCCCGCAACGCTTTAGGTGGCTCTTTCATAGACTGTGGCTTCTGCTCTTCCAGCTCCTTGAGCTTGCGTTCGAAATAGGCCACACTTCCGCCTGTCCAGACGCCCTTGGCGCTTGTCTCCGGACGCGGCACATACTCCCGAATGAGCGGCATCAGCGTTGTCTTGGCAGTTAATTGTTTAATGCTCGACAGCTAAGAAGTGGAGATGATCATTAACTGAAGATGTGTTTGTTCTACTCAGATTACTCACCTGTTTGGCGAGGGCGTGCCGATACATGTTGACCACGCGCTGCTGCCGAAATACCTCGTATTCCAGCTGCACAGCCATGGCCTCGTAGTCATTGTGCCTCAGCGCGCTGCGTGGCTGCTGATCGGATTCCTTCTCACACTTCTGCGCATTCGCCTTCAGTGCATCGATGATGGCGTCCAGGTATTTCTCACGACTCGTATGCTGCAGTCCGCTGATCTTGGTCTCCGTTGATTGCGCCTGCTGCACACGCGATATCTGTGTGCTCGTCTCTTGCTCCAGCTGGCGTGCTGCACCCAATTGTTTGCGCAGCTTAAACTGTTCACGAATAAAATTTTCAGTTTCTTTTTTGGCACGCTTCGCCTGAGATGCGTGACTCTGATCAGACTCCTGGTCCGAATCATTGCTGGCATAATCTTGTGCTGCTCTCTTGCTGCCCGCGCGACCACCTAGCAAGCACAAGCTTTAAAAGAGGCTTTCAAATCAATTAGGTTTGATTGACTTACCCTCGTATAGATCTGCGCAATCGTGCAGTGAAATGTCCGACTTGAAGGTGGCATCCATGCAGAGTCTCTGAAACGTTTCGAGTGCCTTTGTTGCCTGCTTGGGCCGCTTGCACACATCACACTGAGCAGTGCAATCGGGTGCGGGATCACCAAAGTAGTCCGCAAATAGCTTGTGTCTGCAGCGCGTCTGCTCGCAGAAGTCCACAATTCGCTCGAATTGCCGTAGAGCGCGTTCCGTGAGCATCTCGCGATCTCCACGACCGCGAGCGCGCTGCGCATCGCTCTGCAGGAGAAAGCGTATGGAGCGCACATCCTCACGGCCATAGTACAGACGGCAGTAGGACTGAAGACCGTCGCGTCCTGCGCGACCCGACTCCTGGTAATAGGCGGCCACGTTTTGCGGCACATCCCAGTGGATGACGAAGCGCACGCTGGGCTTGTCCACACCCATGCCGAAGCTGTTGGTTGCGCAGATGATGGGCTGATCCCCACGCATCCAAGCCTCTTGCACCTCTGTGCGCTCCGCCGTCTTCAGTCCGGCATGGTAAGCCACTGCGCCGATGCCCTGCTTCGAAACGCCCACAGCGACGCGTTCCACTTGATCCCGAGTACGACAGTAGATGATGCCACATCCTCGCTTTGCCTTGGGCATCGCCTTAAATTCAGACTCATCGCCCAAGCAATGCTGCGCAAATGTGGCCAGATGATTAAAATCATCCTCAATGGAGTTCTTGTAAACAATGTCGTAGTAGAGATTGGATCGAAAGCTGGGAGTACAAAACTTTGCCACGGGCTCGCGCAGGCGCAGTTGCTTATAAATATCCTCGCGCACCTCCTTCGAAGCCGTCGCCGTCAGAGCCAGCCAAACGACATCCGGATACTTGGTACGCAGCTCGCCTAGCTTAAGGTAGTCGGGTCGAAAGTCATGACCCCACTGGGAGACGCAATGCGCCTCGTCCACTGCAAAATACGCGAGCTTTTTGTGCTTGTACAGCGAGTGGAGCAGCTCCTGAAAGAATTTCGTGGCCGCTTGCTCCGGCGTTATATACAAAAATTTGATATTTGTCTTGATGGCACGCAGATCCATAATGACACGCTCGCGCTCCTTTGTGCTCATCTTGGAGTTGAGCGAGTCTGCCTGCACCTTCAGTTTGGCCAGGTGATCGATCTGATCTTTGATCAATGCCAGCAGAGGGGAAAAAACGATTGTCAACTGATTCTCGCACATCAAACCGGGCAGCTGGAAGCATAGCGATTTCCCCGATCCCGTGGGCATCGACACATAAACATCATGTTTCTCTGCAAAACGAGTTATATGTACGTTGAGCTAGGAACTGTTCGAATTCTCTTTAGCTTACTTTTCACGGCGCATGTGATGGCTCGTTCCTGCAGCTCAGATTTGAAGCCTTTGTGGCCAAAGAACTTTTCCAGTCCCTCGTTTATTTTGTTTATCTCTGCCATAATAATACTGGCGCTTAACTTTGTTCTGACAAGACTTAACAATAGCTGCACATTATAAATAAACTTGATCTAGGAAGTGTTGCGTATTTTCCAAACGTGAATGCCGCCAAAACAGCTGTGTTAGCGATGGGAGAAGCGTTGCCCAACAGCGTAACACACGATATATGAATAGTTACATCGAATTACCGCAAACGATATGTCATAGCCGAAACTACTAACTGGACTTTTAATAAGATATAGTAAAGTATACAATGTAATTATCAATTAAATAACAATGTAATAATTTACTTTTTATGTAATTACTATTGCTCATATGACGATATCCAATGATTGCATATAAAATAAGAATACCATTCGATATTTGCAACAATTGTTGAAAAATTCAAATTGACCGCCAACAACAGCTGATAACGCTGATACAACAATAGATACTTAACATGTTCTGACATTGATAAGGAAGCCTTATTAATAAATCTAAAATCTTCAACATAGTGAGAAAACTTAATGTATATTTAATTCATAGCTCAGTCAAAGATTTTTACTTCTGTTAGTTTAATATACATCATACATATTTTGTATACATTCTAAGGTCATAAAAACAAGGTATACGCTATGTAATGGAATTAAATTATAAAAATTAAGCATAAATTATGCACGATTTATTCTAAATTTGTTATTTTATTGCAAACTTTTTCTTTATACTCCAAAAATACTAAATTCATATTTATTGCTGTTATTTGTGACGTCATTCTGGGCAACAGATGTCCCAACTTGTGGCATTGAATTCTTAACAGTGGATGTCCCTGTTCACATTAACATTTCGTAGCTTTAACATTTGGCTAACGTTAACAGTTTGTTAGCATTGCGGCTCTCTTTTTAATTTCAGTTAAATTTCCGCGCTCGATCCGCACGAACGTGTTTTGTTAAGAGTTGCGCTCCGCATCGGTTTCGTTGTGTGCGTGCTGTGCGAGTCCGCGTGAGAGTGTGCTCGAGTGTTTTGTGCGTGTTATAATTATTGTTGTTGATACTTTATACATTTTGTTAACGAAACCAAAGAGCACATTACCTGCTGCACCTGTACATCAGAAAATGCACAGCAAGAAACAACAGCAGCAGCAACAGCAACAAAAACAACAGCAGGAAACTGCAATGCCGGCATAAACAACGTAATGCATTACGTTGTCCGTGTGCCGTTTGCCTTTGTAAATTAGTGCGTGTGCCGCTTTCTCTCTCTATCCCTCTATTCCTGTCCGTCTCACACTCTCGCTCACGCTGTGGCCAAATTTATTTACGGTACCACGCGAAGCAAAGTGCAATAAAATCAACAACAACAACAACACCGACAGCAAAAGCCGGCTCCGTCATAAATTCCGTCGATTGTGCGTCGTGTGATAAACGTGTGCGTGTGATCGATTGTGACAAAGCCTTAGCAACACATAAACAACAAAGCAACACCAACACCAACAGCCACAGCAACAGCAGCAGCAACAAAATGTTTGCATCGACGCGTTGTCAACGACAACAAGCAAATCTGCAAGATCTGCCCAGTGGTTCCAGAAGAACAGCTATAAATACCGCCTACCTTGTGATATTCCATAGTCTCCTGCTCCTGTTGCTGGCCAGGGCAACAGAGGGCCAGCTGCAAGAGGACAGCTCCCTAGCTGGCGCCCACATAGCCGCATTGGCAGCGCCTGGACCCATTGCTGGTCCGGGCGGCGGCTCCTCCTCCGCCGGCATGTCCGGCGTCTCCTCGATCATCGATCAGTTCAGCCCCAACTGCACCGCCGTTTCGCACATCTTCCAGGCGCGAGGCATCGATGCCAATGAAATACCACAAAAACCCAGCAATGGTAAGTGCCTAATTATAATCAATCCTTGATCGCATTTAATCATATTTATAATCAATGAAATGAGAAAAAAAATATTTCAAAAATGTGTGTATACATATGTGTATATAAATATCATTTAAATATCATCTTATTTAAAAATTATCTAGATAAAGTTAGTCAAATTTAAGCCAATCTCAGATAATCAGAGAAATCATAATAATGATTAGTGCATGTAAAACTGTTAGCCCGAAGCAGTTGCTTTCAAAATGTAAAAGCTGTAAAACGGTTGAAGAGCATATATTCTCTTGTATTTAATTAAATTAAATTAATTATTTATTTTTAATTTTTAATCTATTTAATTTAATCAATTTGATAATAATTTTTAAATATTTAATTTTATATTGAACAACTTAAAATTAAATATATTATTTAATTTTTATTTACAAAAAAATTTAATTTTTAATTTATTTTATATTTAGATATTTAAGAAATTATTGAAATTCTTAAATATTTCAATAAAAGCTTGCATAAAAATTGAATTAATTTTCCCTAAGAATACTACATATTGAAAATAAACGTAAATTAAGATGATTTCTTTATTGAACCTTCATTATAATGTGTTAAAGCTAAAATATTGTATGTGATTTGAATTGATTTCTCTGGCAACTATATATGAGCTGCAAAAATGAAAAAAATTAACTAATACCCAATGGCCCCAGCTGGTCTGGAAACTGATTGCTAGAGTGACATCAATTTGCTTATCAATTGGCCTTATCATGTGCCATGCCCACAGCCTCTTAACTAACCTACTTACAGACTACCTGGGAAGACAAGCTGTAAAAGTTTTGTTCTTCGTCTTGGTGTTGTTGTCGATGTTAGAGAATCGAGTCGATTCGAGGCAAGGTCTTAGCTTTATCTAAACGCTGGCGCTTATCAGCAGAATGCAGAAGAAGAGAATCAATAAAATTTATGACTCACGCAACAAAAGAGGCTGCAACACCAGTCTCTGGCTAACTTATCTAACCAAGAACAGCGAGATAGAGAGAGAGAGAGAGAGAGACAGAGATAGGGCAAACAAAGAAAGGTTCACAAATGCCGACAGACTGAGAAAAAAAAATCCTGGAGTGGACTGAACTGGATTGGAGTGCATAATTTAAACGATTTCAATGACACCTTGATTAATATCAATGCAGCAGCAACAACAAGAACAACAACAGCAGCAAACGCAGGGCTTGCTTTTACCTGTTCGCTCACTCGCTCACATTCTGTTTCTCTTCCTTGCGCTCTCGCTCTCTTTGTTCAATTCCTTGAAATTATGAACGAAACGCAATGCAAAGCAAGCCAACGTGTTGCATTTGACCAAAAGATAACGAAATATTGAGAACGGCGATGAGCAAAGAAATAAAACATACAAACAAAAGTAAAAAAAAAAAAAATAAAAACCAATCAAGCAACGTTGAAAACCAAAAATAAACAACGCAACACGGCGACAGGTAAAGAGCAGCGTGGAACGGGCAAAAGGGTGGGCAAGCAAAAGGCAGAGGCTGCAACAGTTTACCTGAAAACAAATCAAATAAACGTAAAAACCAAAACGAAGACAGTGAGAACGAAGACACACAGAGAGCGAGCGAGCGAGCGAGAGAGAGAGAGAGAGACAGAAAAAGGGAGAGCCAGAGAGCGCGTTGGGCTGGTCAAGTTATTGCAATTAAGCGTGATTAATTCAGGCTTTATACAAATTAACTAAAATCTACAAAAGAAGCTCGCGTCCATAGCTTGGCCTAGGCCCAACCAAAGAACAACAACAACAACAACAGTAAACGGAACGAGAACAACTGTTGTTGGTCAGTATGTAAAAGCGGCGTGACAACATTTTTCAGTCGCTCTGCTCCGAAACAGATTTCTTTGATTTTGTTGTTGGTGTTTTGTTGTTGCTGTTTCTCTTTGCTTATGTTTGTTGTTGCGCCAAAGGAATTTCTTGGGAGACTTTTCGTAGCGGCTGCCGCTGGTGCGGACTGGTCTTGAAACTGGTACCCTTTTTTCTTCACAGCAGAGGCAGGGCAGAGAGAGAGAGAGAGAGAGAGAGAGATATAGAGAGGAGGGGAAAGGGTAGCAGAGTGAGCACTGAGCACTGAGCAGTCGACGCATGCGCCAAACTCGCTGCTGACTGGACAGTGGAAGCATCCAAGCGACGACGGTCTCACTCTGTCCGTTGTCCGTCGCCCGTCCCTTTCATTCCTTTGCCTTTTCCCAGCGACTGTTTGTAGACTTATTTAGAGTTTGGATTTTTTATCGCTCTGTTCGTTTTCAAGTTAATTTGCGTGGAATTTTATTTCCTTCGTTGCGAGTGTATTTGTGTGTGTGTGTGTGTGTGTTGGTCTCTCTGCTGCGTCGGCGGAGACCAGCCATTGCAGGCATGAATCATGTGGCCATTGGCCATTGGTCAGACCAAGACAAAGGGCAGACGTGAAGGTGTCTGCTATTGAGATTGTTGCCAAGTTATTAAATTACACCTTCGGCAATAGAGCGAGCTGCATAGTTCGCATAACTGTGGAAGCAGCAAAAGTAAGCGCAGAAACTTAGTCGGATTGCCTCTGCCTAATTTAAGGCAACGCTTCACAATTCCATTCCCATTCCCGGGTCACATGTCGCACATTCCCTTTGCATCAGCATCATTGAACATTGAACATTGAACATGGAACATTCAACAGCTGCACAACACCTCTCTTTTCATGCCATCAACAACAACAACAACAACAACAATAACAACAACAACAATAACACCAACAGCAACAGCCGAAAGTACAACAACTGCCACTTAAACGCTTCATTAAAGTTGCACTTCCTGTGCGCCGTGCAATGGCCATTGGAACGTTGCCCCAAAAGACAACATCAAAAACAACAAAAAACGAAAAAACAACAACAAAAAGCTTTTGTGCAACCGCCTGCAATCTGGCTGCTGCTGTTGCTGCTGCTGCCTTCTCACCTGCCGCAGCGCATCGTGGCACTTAGTTCAAATTGTTTGCACAATTTAAGCAGTTCACAAAACATTAAATCGTTAAAAGTAATTCCAAAGACAGAAGGAGAGAGCGAGACAGAGTGTGTGTGAGAGTGAGAGAGTAGACAACGCAGTAGACAACGGCAGCCAACTAAATATCTTTACTCACATACGTTCAACATTCTCACAGTCGGAGATACAAAATCAAACATGGGCTGAGTGCAACATCTTCCCTTGCCCTTGCCCATGCCCATGCCCAAGCCCATGCTCTGGCCACTGCCGCCGCCTCTACCTCTGGACTTTGCTTCTCTGTCGTCGCCGTTGCAGCTACCTTTGGCCAAAGGAAATTTACAGCGCCGCTGCTCCACTTAGGCTGCAACTGCGGCACTACGTCCGTCCTTCTCCTCGGCGTTGTCGGAGTCAGAGTCGTCGTCGTCGTCGTGGTTGCCAGGGCCAAGCACACGACTATTAATCATTTTTCAGCGACCAAAACTAAATGGCCCTCTCATTCACTGCCACATGCCCCTGTCTCTTCCTCTCTCTCTCTCTCTAGCTCTACCGCGCTCTCTCCCTCTCTCCCTCTCTCTCTCTTTGTATAGCAATGCATCTTGCTCTTTTGGGGCCCTTTTGCATTGTATTTGCGGCTGCTAACCGCATTCCACAGTTGTGTACCACAGCGAACTGGCCATTCAGCCATCCAGCCATCCCAGCTATCCCAGCCAGCCTATGCGGCACTATATCATCATTATGCGAAATAATTCCTAAAGATGTTGCATTGTTGACCATTGTAAGATTCGGTGTTATATTTCAGCAAAGATTTTGAATAAGAGCAATGCAATGTGTCGATTGTTTGTTATAATAAATATTACGAAAAGATATTTCACAAGAATTTGGTTTCACATTCTGGCGTTAGAAAAATATTGGCTCAAGTCTTCTAGCTCATACATTAAAATAACTTCAATTTAGTTGAATGAAAAGAAGTTATGGCCTGGATTAGATGTTAGATTATATGGATTAGCAAAGATTAGATGTATAATAATAATATATTAAAGTATTGTGCATTACACAGATTCTCAAGTATCTCTTAAGTATTTTTATTTGTATTAAGTATATTACATTAGATTATATATATATATATATATATGTATATATGATAGGTATATGAAAATGTATTTTTTCCTGCTTGGATTTTATCAATGCTTCGATTAGCTCGCTAATAATAATCTCATTAAATATTGTTAAGTATAATATTTTTCCAAACTGATTATTGAATTGAATTCTCAAGTAGTTCTTGAATCAAGTATTTTATGAATTATAAATTACGGTCATAAATCAGTATAATATTGGAACTTAAGAATGTTTTTATTCATTAATAAATTAACCAAACTTTTTTAAAATATTAATTATAATTCTGAAGTGTTTCTATTGAAATAGAGTCTGAAAGGAAGTGCTACAATGAGTTTTATGAAAAAAATTTAAATTCATAGATAGATCATATAAAGATTATTTTAATTGAAATTCTTTAAAATAAAAAAAATTTAGAAACGTTAGTGACATTTATTTTATTTATGTTGAATTCATATAGATTGCTTATATTTTATAGTTATAGATAAATAAAATCTATTTTAACTATTAAATAAAAGTACTTTTAGTTGCATATATTTATTTGGGAGAATTTATCAAAGATATTTGATTTTCCTAAACAAAAAATATTATATATTTGATAATTTTTTTTTGTAATTTCATATATACATTACTTAAAATTATTAATAATTTTATATTTTTGTTTAATTATTATATATTTATCTGTTTAGTATTTGACTATTATTATAAGTATATATAAATTGAGTCTTCTTTTGTATTGTAAAATATATTTATATTAATATTTTTTTCTAATTATATATTTAATTAATTAATTAAATAAATTAAACCTATTACAGTTATACATTAACAAGCCAAACATTCCAAATATAATTTTTTTCTCAAATATATTATAAACAGCCAAAAGGTCCTATCGGGCCGGCGTGCAGAGCATTTCCTCGACTTGGCTATTATGTAAATGCTACAAAGGCCATATTTAGTAGTTCCTACACATTATTATCTGTAGTCGGCATATAACTTTGTTGCTGTTTGTAGTTAGTTTGTTGTTGCTGTCGCTTGTTTGTTTGCACGACTTAATGCTTCATTTGGCTAGGCCTTGGCACAGCCAAGGTGGAAAGACGCAGCTAAAGAGCTACTAAGGTACGGAGTACTGAGTACTGAGTGGCTTAACTGCTTTCAAGTACAGCTAACAAGGGCCGCATGGAGTTGATAATGATGGGAGTGGGGCTGATGGAGGAGCCAATGGAGTCTAGTCTTAGTTAACTTAACTACTTAATTATCTGTGAGCTTCCACTCGCTGCTCAAATGGACCGACTCGAGCTGAGCTGCGCGTTTGCCTATGGGGCGCCCCTTTCTATTTACTGATTATTAATAAACATGTAAAATGTAATTGTTATTTGGAGCTGCCGTTTTGGGGCGTGGCTAATTGCCATGTTGTAGATGCTGGACCACATTATGAAATTGCCCAAAAACGATGAAGGCGACTACATAATCGTCCAATGAAGCTGAGCGTGAGAAAATTTGGTACCTCTCGCTCTCTCTCTCTCTCTCTCTCCTTCGCAGGAAGAGTGCTCTTTTACTTTTACTCTCTCTCTCTCTCTTTCTCTTTCAACTGCTTCAAATGCAACAATTAAAATGCATTTTATGCGCATAAAACATGAAACATGGACATGGAATCCATGGCAGAGCATTGCCTGCCTGCTCCCCTACTCTGCAGCTCCTGCTGCTCGAGCTGCCTCCGATCCTTGCGTGTTTTGGAGGTGTTAAGGCAGCGACCAAATTGGTATGCTGGTAAACGAAACCACCGCAAAATACGTGAAGCCAAGTGGCGCGGGCAGCAGACGCAGCAGAGGCAGCAGAGACAGCGGGGATGGCTACCACCAAATCGGCAAAGCTGGCGGCATCCCGCAGCACTCCATATATGAGAGTCACCGGTGCCCGGTGCCTGGTTCGGTATGAAGGAATGCGCCAGGCAGCTCTAACTTTGGCTGCAGCTCCAGAGTAGAAGAAGAGAACTTGTTTAAGGAGCTGCGGCTGCTGCTGCTTCTGCTGCTGCTTCTGCTGCCGCTGCCGCTGCCGCTGCTGCTGCTGCTGCTGCTGCTGCTGCTGCTTTTGCTGACGCTACAGAAATTTTTACATTTCATGCTACGATCAGAGAGACCAGACCACACAGGGAATGGAATGGACATTGGACAATGGGCAACTGCTCATATCTTTGGGCATCTTGAAAGTGGCCACGTTTGACCTTTTTGTTGTTGTTGTTGTTGTTGCAATGCTCTCACACTGGGAACCACTGAGCACATCAGCGCGGACAGGCCCTTGAAAAATATGCCGACCGTGTAGGTTCTTTATGGTCTTGTCTCGTTTGCTGCTCGTCCTCTCTACCTCTCCCTCTCTAACCCTATCTCTCGCTCTCGCTCTCTCCCTCTCTCTCTCTCTCTCTCTCTGTCTGTGTGTATGTTGAGCTACAGTCTGTCTGGCTTGGGCTTGATCCGTTTTGGTTCGTAACTATTTTTGGGCCCCGACACTTGTGCCACAGGCTTCTCTGACAATTAAGTCGTTGGTCGACGTCTTCTCAGCCATCCCCTGGGCTCGTTTTCATTTTGCGCATGGCGTCTACTCAGCATGATTCATTCTAAGAACTTGGCTGACGAAGCTGCTTTTGTTGTCATCTTTTGTTTTGATAGCGCGCGCGGTTTTCTTCTCTTATGTCTGCCAGTCGACATCGCCCTCGCTCATTCACTCTCTCACACTCTTATTAAGGTTGCGAAATACTTTGTTCAGAACACTTTGTCAGCTCCGTCATCGTCATCAACTAATTGCAATATTGCGATATTTAACAGTCGGATGTGTAAAGCAAGCGAGATACGTTCATTGTGCTGTCCATAATATTGGGCAATTTATGGCGAATCGAAACATCAACTGACATGATCATCCATGATTAGCTAAGGCCGAAGAAGACATTAAAGAAATCTCTGAACAATAGAAAAAAGAAATACAAAATTTATCATTTCCGCAGTCTATGAATTATAGATTTAGGATATTTGAAAATGATTTTTAAATAAAAGTAATGTCATGCAAATTTTCTAGTACCGATTAGAACTTGAATCGAAAGGCATCAACTAACTGAATAATTTCCAAGAATCACTTGGCTGAAGATCACTCTCTTAGCCATTACGATATTGTTGGCAGTACTTAGTTTGGAGAGACGCCATGCTTGGGTCCACTCGAATTCGTTCTGTTTGTAGACTTCTGCATTCTTTAGACACAGTCATCCTTGTCCGCTGCAGCTGCCCCAGAGCAAACACATTTGCTGCCCAGCGAATTTCAAAGTTGCCTCTGACCAATCGAACACTTAAGTGAGCCCAAGCTGAGCTGAGCGGAGTGTCTGGTCCATTTGAGTATGACGAATGTTAAATTGCTGGAGTGATGGGGCACGAATCTGTGACCCTCCCGCTGCCCACTCCACTGCGTTCTGTAAGCTGGCAGAACATTGAAACGACCTCGCGTTGATTTAATTAGGTCACATGGAAAGATTTGTTAATTTGCGCCACCTACTTTGATGGCGTGTTTGTTGATAACCGCGCCGACGCCGACGCTGAGCCTGGGCTCTTCTTCGCCTGCTCGTTGTCGTGCGGAAAGTGTAATTAAAGTACAGCATATCTTGAGCCTACGTGCGTATCTAAAAGTTCATTAAAGGCCGCGCAAAACTCTTATCCCAACTTACCCATCAAAGGTCGTTTGACACAGTCAAGTGTTGCTGTGAAACCGAGTAGAGTCGAATCGAATACGAAACTGGGACTGAGAATGGCAACGGGGCTAGGAATGGGAATGAGTGAAATAGATTCGCTTGCTTGCCTTAAGCTGTTGAGTTGAGTTGAGCCTTAGGCTGTAAGCCGCTCAGCCGTTTGCTCAAATAAAATGCAATTGCCTGCGCCCGCTCGCTTGGGTTTCAATTTACTACAGTTCGTTAAGAGGCAGCCGGAATAGGCCTTGGGCATCATGCAAATCTCATGCTTAACCTTGCCCATTTGTTTTCGCCTAATCTTGCAAATAATGGTTTTCAATTAGTTTGCCACGGTCCAGTTACTGTTCCAGCTGTGTTTACATTGGCATCAGCTCAAGTGAAAAATCCCTGCTGGACAATGGCCAGAAATTGAGGCTCTCTGCTTAATGTTCAAGCAAACGTTTTGCAAATTAAAGATGCACTCTCAAGATATAACAGAAATAAAAGGCATATAATATGTGAATATATATGTATGTATTCCTAATGCCGAACACTCCCTAAAACTTGATTCAACTCATTGAATTTGTTGACAAATTCGTTAGTTATTGCTGTGCTTGGACAGCACATTAAATACACATAAAATCGTGCAACATGCAAATTAATTTTTATTAAATATGTACAATGCTTGTTATAAAATATTCAAAAAGCCCACACGAATGAAAAGATAAAATAATAATAATAAAAAAAAAAAAGTAACAAAAGTGCCAAAGTGTCAGCGGTCATAAATTCGTAAATTTTATGACTGAAGCTACCGGAAAGCCCAGACCAAAGACCCAAAACCAAAGTCTCGAAGCTCACGACCGACCCAAAGACCTAACAGCCGCACTGAGATAATGTTCGGATAACAAATGAAAAAGAATTTAGACAAGCGACTGCCAAGGTAAATTTGATATAAATTACAAATGTCTACAGCAGGCCGAAGATTCAAATACACTATAATAAATTGAAAATGTATAGATGGAGATAGACATATTGAATGTTAGCCAATTTCGGAGAAGTTATATCAAATTGTTTCTTTGGATTTCGTTGTAAATATAAATGTAAATCAGAAGAGATGAAAAGTCGCTTGCAGGAAAAACAATTTTCTTTTAGAGTTATATATTAAACAATATAGTTCACATCCATTTGGTAAAATTCAATCTAATTCCTTAGCCTTAAGTATGCCTTAATGTACATTGATTATCTATTTATCGCTATTAAATTGTTTCCTATAAAGAATATCATATGGTTTGAGAACATTCAAAATACGTCAGATCAGGTGTGGAGAGTAGGCTAGTTAGTTGTAGGACTACATCACAGCCTAAATTCTTTCACTTTTGCCATTGTTTTCATTAATTTATTACACGGTGCATTTCCACATTCTTTCTCAGCATCAACCTCAAAGATCTCTGAGCGTATGTCCGTAATAAATGTTACCTTAAGAATAATCTCTTAAGAACTCAAATAAATAAAAGAAAATAAAATATAAATATTTATATGTATTTAATATATAATAATAATATATCATATAAGCCGAGAGAAAGAATTGAAATAAATAAAGTCTAACAAGAGATAAAATTCCTGAGGTTTTAAAATAAATAAAAATAAATATTTTATAATATTTCAAAGATATTTTAGTTTGCAAAACATTTTGGAATTCATCTATGCATTTAATTATCTTGCATAGTATATCATCAACACATCAGATGAACTGAGAGAGAAAAGCAAAGTGAAAGATAAATGTCCAAATGTAGAGTATCATAATGAAATCATATGCTTAGAAGTCAAGAGCGATAAATTGAACAGACAACAACCCACACGATGCTGGCTGGCTGTCTCTTTGGTCATAGCCAGATGATATGTATGATGATTTGGATGTGTCGTCGTTTGTTGTCGGTAGGTTAAAACGATGCCACAACAAGTTTGTGTGGACCTGCTGCCCACGCAGCCAAGAAACTGGAAATTGGCAACCGAAAAAATAAAACGCTGTTCAGGTTTTATAATGGCGTCAGGGAAGCGCCAATCATAATCAAGCCATAAACCTTAATCTTATGATGATAGATGACAAATAACAAGGCTTCCTCGTATATTTTTATGAGCAAGCAGCTCCTAAGTGGGAGATACTGAATATGCCTTACGCTTACAGCATTACAGGGTACATGACCTTTTCATAAACTTTCAATCGAATCGCTGCCAATCGCACACATAAATTCCGTTTGGGTCGACAAATAAAGACATTTCCGGCATATTTGTTAGCTGCCCCCGCTTTCAGTTGCTCATCCTGCTCCTCTGGCTCAGGGAAATTAGCCTTACACACAGAAAGTTGCTGACAAACGGTTTACAATTACAGTGCAAAGGGATATACGGAACATGAGAATGAAAACGGAAAGCAGACTCCGAATGAATGTCCTTAGCATCTTCTTCTATGCGTCACATGAAACCGAAAAGTAAATGTAATGATAGTTTGCCTTAGCATGTAATTGTGTGAGTTCTTCTATCTGTGTGTGTATCTCAGTTTGACGTTGACTGTCAATCTGTATCTCATAGATTGCGCATCGCCATCGCCGTCTATCGCACTTTTATCAGCTGTTTGTATTTGTTTTGTCTTTGCACTTGCAACATTTGCCGAGTTCATTGAAATCGAATGAAAGGAACCACCAGGAGAAATCTCTTTCACCCCGACACGCTTTGTACTTTTGCCGACTGTTTGCCTGTCTGTGCCTGTCTGTGCCTGTCTGTCTTTCTCTCCCTCTCGTTCTGTCTCTTTCACTGTTCCTGTTCATATTCCATCCCGTTCTGCTCAACGCCGCAGCCGCCTGTACCTGTTTCACAGTTGAGTGGACTCTGCTTCGAGACAGCAGTGCTGGCATTCTTTATGGCATACACACACACACACACACACACACAGACACACTAATGTGTACAGATATTTATTCAGATATATCTATATATCTTTTGTCGGCCTCAGCGTAGTAACTCATTTCATTCATGGCCGTAAATTATGCAAGGATGCATTCAACTCAATATGTTTCAATGCACAGCTTTAAAGAAGAAGCATAGAAAACTATTTTTGAAATCGTTGAAAATAACACCAATGCAAAGAGAGAGATAGAGAGAGAGAGTGGGTCCGAAAGTTCCCTGAAAAAGCCGGAAAAAAACGCACTTAAGTAAACTGCTGACGCTCACGACCGATCGTCGAGGATCATTGGATCGCAATTTAGCTGTACTCGAGGCTGATGAGGCTCACCCAAGTGGAAATCGAGGCGAATTGATGCGTTTCATTAAAACCGTTACGAGACGCGTGTCTTGCAGCTATTAAAGAATCGGGCAGGGAGAGAAAAATGTAATAATAAGCAACGATCGAAGTCGAGGGAATGAATGGCATGTCTTCAAGGTTTTAAGGCCAGTCACAAGGCGTCTCGGACAATGCTAAATGCTTGCGATTTCTGGTGCTCCACTTTTTACAGTAAATTGCCAAAGATTTCGACGTTGTATTCGCCGAGAGAAATCAGGGAAAGAGATTTTTGAATGCCACTTAAAAGAGGAGCAATGGCAGCAAGAGTCACATATCAACGAAGGATATAGTATATGTATGATATAGAAATCAGATAAGACTGGCCCCCAAAATTATTAAAATAAAATAAAATTTAATACATATGAAATTTACATTATATTTAATTTATATTTATATTATAAATTTAAAATTTAAATTATCTTTGACTAATAAGTGCTTTAAATTTATTTCGCAATCGCTTTCATAATTTGCAACATTTTCATAATTTGCAAACAAATTTTCATATTGATTTATTTTATATTTTATTTGTATGCCAATATAATATATATATATATATTAAAGTTTGCTTTATAATTATTTTATTTATTTGATATGTTTTCTTTGTGTTTATTCAAATTTTATGAAATTAATATTATTTATTTATTTTTGTTTTCAATTTATATTTTTATTTACTATTCGTATATGACGATTCTTAAGAAATTTTTGTAGAATGAGTTTCATAAGAAAACTATTAATTTTTTCCCAATTTTTCAAACTCAATTTATTTGATATACATTATAATTTATTTAATTAATTATTTTATCAATGTATTTAATATACATTTTCTATTATTGATGTCTCCTGCATGTATTATAAATTAATTTTTACTTTATTACTTTAAGAGCAAGAATGATGTTATGTATTTGTATTGCATAAATAATTTCATTTACAATATTGGCATTTAGCCACTTAGGGGGAAAAAAATAAAACCCTTAAAGAGAATTTCTCAGGTGAACATCATTTATTGTAATGTTAGCCATGTGCTACCCAGCTTGAGCCTAAACAAACTTCAAAGTGCATAGCCGAGACCGGTAATCGTCTATGCGGCTCTGGCCCCTCTGACCCCTTTGGCTTGGCTAGGTCGGCCCTGTTGCTGAGCCTGCCTGTGGCACGTCGTCAAGAGTCTGAAACCCAACTTAAACAAAATTCACAGACAACATTGAGAGTCGGTGGCAGCACTTTACTCTTTGCTATGCGGTAAGGAAATGTAAAGTTGTGTGTGTGTGTGTGTTCGTATGTGTCTACAACACCTTTTACTAAGAAACAACAACAATTACAGCAGTCATCACCTTTGGTGGTTTCACTTCTTCTTGTTGTTGTTGTTGGCGGCGCCTTGTGAACCTGCAGAGCTGTGCGTCGTGGTCGTCCAAAGGTCTAAAGACTACCTAGACAGTCAAAACTGCAGAAGTCTGCTTGAAACAGAGAGAGAAAGAGAATGAGTGAGTGAGTGAGTGAGTGAGAGGGATGGATTGTTTATTATCTAATGGCTTGCAAGTTATAAAACAAAGCGTCAATTGACTAGATATTCTCTTGTGCCCTGGTGCAATCATGTTGCTGATGCCTGAGCACTGTGAAATTTACATAACACACACACACACACACACATGCACGCACAATACACAGAAGCCGCTAAATGGGTGAAGGGGCACACAGAGCTAGGCTCAGCAGGAAGTGTTTCACATAATATAAACATGAGCTGCATAAAGGTATTTGTTGTTCAAGATAAGTAGATTAATAATAAGTAACACGAAAACTAAGGCAATCAAAGATTTCCACTAAGACCACACTGGATAATCACAGATCTTAAGGTTCAAGCAAAACATAATGAACAATAGCAGTAGAAAACATGATCTCTAAACATGATCTCAATGCGTTGCTTTAATAAACTCAATTTAAAATAATTTTCTCTTGCTCTCTTTACAGGTAAGTCGAAGACCTGATTGCGCTAATTTACTGTAAGTTGTGTATATTTTTTTGTGGTATTTTTAAATGTTTTTACCCCATTTCCTGTGTGGCGGCGGTGCCTCGCGGTCTCTGGCTCGCCCGATCCATTAACAAATCAAATAAATATTTTGGGCTGGCGGCATCAGAGAGAACTCCTCATAACAATTACTCGCTCGCTGTCCGGCCTCCTCCTCCGGCTTATGACAGTGGCGGCAGCGGCGTCTGCAAATTAATAATAATCAAGCCAAATTACACAATGACACGCACTTGAAGTCTTCTGCTTGCCTTCGCTGCCCTTCTCTCAGCCAGTCTCGTTTTCATCTGCGCTGCTCGTCTCTGGGGTCTTGGACTCGTGCGAGCGCTCGACTATCAATTAGGCACATCTTTCAATCAAGAAACAACGACTCTCCAAAAAGATTTGTATGCCTCTCACAAAGAATTAGCGCTAATAATTAGAGATCAGACGGTACGAGACGAGACGAGACGAGACGAGACAAAACGACGAAATATTTTTATAAGATAGGCATCTTCAATTATTAACATCGTACGCCAACGCGCTTAACACATTCTCGAGTGCCATCAAGAGTCGATTGTTCTTCGTTTTCGTATGTCAAGTGCATAGTAATTATAGTGGATATTTTTAGATTTATTTGGATATTTTGTTGGACAGGTGTACCACTTTGTCTTGGCCCATAAAACTTGGTAACTTCACCCTCCGTTCCGCTTCCCTTCACCCTGCTCAACTTGCCCTCCAATGTCTGAAAATTTATGTTAATCTACGACTGTTGCATGTCATGCCGCAAATGTCGCTTAATTATGAGGATCGAGGCACTTGTGCCACTTCTTCATCGTCGTCGTATGCGCGTACTAATCATAATCAGCATTTTTTCTATATTATTTATAGCACGCTTGATAGTTTCTTTTGTGGGTCGTTTTTCGCGTGGCATGTGGAAAATGTTAATTAAATTGTAATTTATGTGACTGCAGATAAGTTAGTTCAGTAAATGAGTCGGGCAGGGCAACTTTGATAAGCCCATAAGACGCCAGAAGTTGGGGAGTGAACAATATATGAGGGGAATCTTATAGGAGCAGAAGGTGCATGGGGCTCAAATAGTGCAGTCATCATATACTAGATGCAAATTTGTGTTTGAACAGGCCAAGCTGAAAGGAGTAGATAATCTTGAGTAAGAGATAAAGATTCGAGATTTCATTTATGACATATTTCTCTATATATAGATTATGGCACTTTGAATTTATATAAAATATATCGATATACGTTTGCAGTCGAAGCAATTATGATGCTAATTTGTCATTGCGGTGCCTGGAGCGTGTGGCATGACATTCCATTCATTAACAAATTATGCAATAAATGCAATCAAACAGCAGCCGAGGCTAACAGCGATACGTGCCAATAAAACTCGTTACCCCAGCGCAGGCCAGCCAAAAAGGTATCCCGAGGCAGTTTAATTCGAAAGTTCCTCTGCTCTGCTCCAGCAACTGCCACTCGCACTTAATTAAGAACTTCATTTAGCACCTTTGCGAGTTGGTTAGTTGGCTGCTTAGCTGGTTGGCTCGGTTCGGAAGCCGGTTTTTCGGGACCTGTGGTACTCTGGAATTTTATCGCGCTTTGCATATCGCCGCGACCGTCTGCCTGCTGCCTCTGAATCAATATTTTGCTTTCTCACGCTATGCTTTGGGGTAGGAGTCGTCGTCGTCGTCGTCGAGTCGCTCCTTTGGAATGCATCGAGCACAGTCGGTGCCACAGTTGGCAACAATTTTGCCTGATTGCACCATCCAGAGCTGGTTCTAGTCCGCATTGCAGTCGCACTCGCACTCGCAGTCCCAGTCGCAGTCGCAGTCAGAGTCAAAGTCAAAGTCCCAGTCTCAATTCGGGCTAAATGGTATCACATGTCGACGATGGAGTCGTTTGTTCTTAGTCGAGTGCATTTGCATACTAACTGCAGTTTTGTATACCCTTTGATTATGGCCATAAACTTGCGCATAAAGTATTACATTGTTAGAAGAGAAACATAAACAAGAAATTGCTATCAAATCCCAAGCCATAAATTAACTACAATTTACGTTCAATTATATGCTCTTGCTATGCCTCAGATTATCTAAAGTCTGTCATAGTAGGGTAGTCGAAGTTCGCATTTACTTGACGCGCATTCCTTTAGCTTCTTTTTCAAGCAGCTGCGGCTCGGCTCGACTCGGCATTGCAAAGCTGCCTGCATTTGATGATAAATAGGCGTAAAGGTAAAAAGCCAAAACGTGAATGCGAATTTCGTTTTGGCTTGAGCAATGTCTACATACAATTCTCCAAGGGGCAGAGGGAGGCTTCCTCCGCCTCTACTCTACTCACTGCTGCCTGGTGGCTAAGGTGGCAGGTGAGCCAGCCAGTCGGCAGCGGAACTGAGCGGCTCTCAAGTGCAGCCCAAAGGAGGCGGCATTCAAGTGTTTTGCCTGGTGCTCGCTCGCTTGCCTCTTGTTCTTGTTTAATGCGCTGGCATGTGTGTTTGTCAACCTACACCAACAGCAGCAAGCAGCAAGCGGCAGCAGCGACAGCAGCTGTTGCCGGCAAACATTTGCGAAAAAGGGGGACAAGCAGCAGACAGAAGGCAGTTGGCAGGAGGAAATAGGCTGCAGGCATTGCAGCCATTCAGCCAGCTAGCCGGCAGGCGCAAGCGCAGGCGCATGGCAATATTTCATTACCCACGGCCTACTCCTCGACTGACACTGAGACGTGGCCCGAACCCGAACTCGAACCTGGCTCTGAGCCTGGAGTACTGTTCTGTTCTGTTGTCACCGTTGTTGTCAGACTGCCTATATGCAGTTGGGCATCTTTTTATTCGCATTTGTATTGCAGCATTGCTGCTGCGTTATCTACTCTGCTTGACTAGCGAGCTAGCAAAAGTCTTCTGCACGACTCTGCATATGCGCTACTCGGTGGGCAGTACCAACAGCAGCAGCAGCAGCTGTGTAGGATAGCACAGATAGTGAGTAACATGTCTTTTAAATACCCACGTGGTCATAGGTAAATGAAAACACTGTGAAGTAATTTTCATTTATAGTTGAAGCAATTGTGAATCTTTTTCACTTATGATGAGCATATGTTAGAGTTACCTACATAATCTATTAATATTTCGTTTATCAGCTTTGCAATGAACTTCATATGAAGCGCATATGCAGTACCACAGTATTTATGTACATAATTTCTGTGTATGCCTTTCTATGCGCTTCTCATAAAGTATTTTCACACTGGAAGCGCATCAATGTTTCGACCTTAGCCAAATTTAATTTCATTTCTCATATCTACGGCTGACTATCTATGTGTATGTTGTAGCCAGCGAGACAGGTGGTCACAGTAGCATAGAGCTGCCCCTGCTGCCCTGGAACGAAACCTTTTGCCACTCGCAAATAATTTCCAAAGCGGCGCGGCGACAATAAAAACGAGGAACATGTCGCGTTTTTTCTACTATATATATTTTATATGTATACATTTTTTTTACCTTACGCGCATCTGCAAATTAAAAACGCATTTTATTTTATACAACACACAAGAGGCAAGAGGCAGCCCAGTGGCTTTGACAATGGCACTAAACACTGCACGGCAAAGTTGAGGGGCATCGTGTATGCATACAGAACATATGTGTATGTGCATGTGTGTGTGTAACAGTAGTAGTAAAGAACATACGTAACATACATGTGCGCATTATTCATGTTTCTCTATGCGTAATTATTGTGAAATTTGTTACAAACTTTTCTTGTCGTCTGCTTGCAACGTGTGTGTAGCTACACTTTAGACTTAATTGTTAGCTGTAGGATACATGACAACAACAACAACAACAACAACAACAACAACAAGAATAACCACAACACACTCAACAGAAGAACAACACAAGAGAGGAGCCCTGTTGAAATCAAAGCTTTGATGCCGACACAAACAGCGTCGAGGATGATGATGATGATGATGATGATTATATTCCAGAGGATGATGCTGTTGATGATGATGACAGGTAGCCGAGTGTTTAATTTATGTCTTTTTAAGCACTTGCCTCCTCTACATAGTTATATATATATAAAGAAAAAAAAAGAGTCGAGAATCTCAAGAATTTTATGCACACACCTAGCGAATTTTCTCAGTTCGTTATGCGACTTTTTCAACTTGAAAGTTAATTCTACGTGTCTACAAGATAATCTAGAACAGCTTTGAAGAAATGTTGTTCTTGTTTTAGCGCCAAAGCGTAGTATTATCTTTGCATCATTCTTTTCAATTGGCGCCTGTTAAGACAGCTCTACATTAAATATCTTTAATTTGCTTTCTAATCATTTCCCCTGGCTATGAACGACTCGCTTATCGGTCTGAATTTCCTTTCACAAGAAAAGAAGAAGAATGAAAACAAACTCAGCTATCAATGACAACTAATCTTTAACCCAAATCAAAGCAACTTGTTAAAACTTCCGTAGAATTCTCTACTTTATATATATTATTGTTTATATATATATATGATTTATTTCTGAGGATATTTCAAGTTGCTTTTCATTTTGGGGGCACACGAATTTATGATCGATTTGTGCAAACAAGACGTCACAAGCAGCTGATAAGAAATATATATATTATAAATAATTGATTAAATATCGAGTATAACATATTATAAAAAGAATGTCATGACTATAATTCTTGTTGCTGTTTCAATGCCCTGCAAAGTGAGTCAGTTCGAGTTCATGTGGTCGCATGCACACATAAATAATATAATAATTTTTATAGATATCGCAATTTGCTACTCTTATAAGGCAGATCTAAATTTGAAATTAACTCATTACATAATTTATTTGTATTTAACCTATAATGGTATTTATTAGAGCATTCAGTACTCTGCATAGAGTAAATTGTTCATTCCATTCAAGATTTATATGGCCAAGCAGACCGCACACACAGATTAGATTACTGCAAATTGACACATTTTCAGTTGTCTTTTTGAGTCTTTCGGCCGGCTGTCAATCAGCGCGGAAAATGTCTCAAATGGGGCGCAGCTCTTGAGTCGATTCGTTGCGCTGCATTGGCAGGGCACATTAGTTATGGCACTGAATATGTTGTATTGAAAAAAACAAAAAAAAACAACTTTGAGAATTTCCCCGACAGCAGCCACACGCTTCAGCTCATTGTTCTCGCATCCACTCTCATGATGCGTTACGCATTATCCTTTTTGGCCATTGTTATGGTTTTAGTAACGCCTCTTCCTGGTAACCCGACTACCTTTTTCCCATATACTCCTATAATATATTATTTATTTTTTGTTACAGATTTTCTAGAGCTGAGTTCTGATTAGCACACACCTTTGCCCAGCTGCCTTTTCATCAGCATATTGCATGATTAGGACTAATAATCCCTGCAGCCATTGAGTGTGTGCGCCCTTAATGGTTTCAGATTTTTTCCCAGTGCCAATGGAGGCGTATGTTTTTTTCTCTTTTTGTGGTTTTTTGGGCACAGCGGAAACCAAATATTTGGTATAAGTGTAGAAAAATGCTTTTAATGTTAATGAGTGCGATATCGTAGAAATTTGATTAATGTCTGTCAGATTGTATGGGATAAAACATTGATTACAGACAAATAAATGGGACGACCTAAAAAGTACTTTTCAAATGGGCTCGCACACGTTTCATAATATAATGGAAATATACTATTTATTTGCTGTAATCATGTAGAACTAGCTAGCGCGTTGCTATGTTAATTGACAAAGATCAGAGGCTCAAAGTGATAAATCAAATATGGCAAAATAAAGTCTGGGTGTGTAGACTACACAGACCAACCGAATTTACAAAGAATTTATTTCACATTAAGCTTCATCAAAATGCGAATTTCCTATAAATATATGAGTATATACATATGTATGTATGCTATAGATTAAATTTAGTTTTAACGACTTCGCGGTATTCATATTTGAAGAGCTCTAAAAATAATCATTTTATGTACTTGCTAGAAGCAACTGCTTAATGTGAGTGTGAGAGATCACTCAAAACCAGGGACCGTATTGATTATAATTTGTATTACAAAATAATTAAAAATTAATAAAAAATTGTTTATCCTTTTTTCTCAGTTCAAATTATCGATTTAAATAAAAACAAAATTTTAAAATAAAAAAATAAAAAATAAATAAATACAAAATAAATAAATAACAAATAAATTAATAAAAAATAAATTTAAAAAATAAATAAATAAAAAAATAAAATAAAAATATAAAATAATATTTTCAAAATAATTAAAAAAAGTGAATTACAAAATACATTAAATTATTAAACATATTTTGTATAATTTATTTGATATACACAATTTACATAATTTAATATAGATAAATAAAACTAATTACATATATATAAAATAATTGTAATATATGTACATATATTTCATATTTGTTAATACTTAAATTTTTTTGACTCAGATCGTTCGATGAAGAGGCAGCCAGATTCTTTTGGGAGTATTGTCTGATTATTGATAACAGAGTTTTATCCATGTTTAACTAAATTGAGAAAACATTTTATGCGCGAATAAAATTTCGAATAGCAAAAATCAGCAAGGTGTGTTGAAAGCATCAAATGGGTATAGTGTTAGCATATGAAGTCAAGCAGATGGGGTATAATAAACGAAGGTGTAAAGTGATCGTTGGAATAACTATGCAACAAATACGTCAATTATAGTGTTGACTTTTCCGCTTTTCCGTATTTTCCTTTCCACTGAATAGTGGGAATAGTTAAACACAGCTGCAGGCAATTGGTATGAATATATTTATATAAATATCAATTTGTCTGTTTATTATATTGGCCAAAGGTCGAAACTTATTTGAACACAAATGAATTAATTACCTGCCTATGGCAATAAATTCGCTTAACTTTGTTTGTGTTAACTTTCGATGTGGATATACAGATTTATATTATTATTATTGTTGTTGTTGTTGTTGTTTTTGGTGAGTCAGTTTTTGGCGGCAACAAGGCCTAAAGTACCTCTGTTTACATTTCGTTAGCCACAATAACAATAACAACAATTTCTGCTTTTTATTTGATTTTATAATTGTCGAGAAACAAAAATGAATGCCAGCAAGCGGACTACAAAAAAAATAAATAAATAAATAAAATAAAAAGTGTTAATGGTTTTAATCGGATCTTAAAGATCTCGCTCGGGGAATGTTCTGTTAATAACACTAAAAATTTGCCAAGTCATATCCTAAAGCATCGCCATCGCCTTCGCCTTCGCCGTCTTTGGCTCACATCATTGGCTGTTATTAGTGTGATCTTATCAGTGAACCTGTCCCCAGTCGGAATCGGAGTGAATTCTGGCTTGGCTCGATTCCAGCCGGTTCGGCAGCTACAACTCAATTTTGTTGTTTCTTCGTGCATCTGCTGATGCTGCTGCTGCTGCTGCTGAGCCTCTGCTGGATGCTGTTTTGTTGTGTGAATTCCACTTTGAATAGCCCATTGATTGTGTGGCATAAAATATTTGTCTATCATCCAATCACGTCCGGTATTTGTATCTAGCTAGTTTTTTCTCTTTATTTCTCATTCTCGATTTACCTTCGTTGTCTCGCAAATCAGACTCGTTTTTAATGGGTTTTCAATTGAGGCATATAAACTCGTTTATTCATTGCCTGCATTTTGTGTGTGTTTTTTGTGACATTTCTATCGTGAGAGAATCAAAAATATATTGATTTGTCCATTGATCATGTCTCAATTGCGATGAGCTGACAAATTTTCATTTTCATTATTTGTGCAGCATTTCCGACATTCCTTTAATTTCTCACAAGGTTTAGCCTTAGCTGTTGCTAAACATTTCCTCTCTATCCCTCTCTTATCTGAAAACCTTTATAACAAACAATTTTCAATTTGCCAATTTTGCATTACAATAAAATATTTCCATTAATTTAAAATTCTTAGAATAAAGGTTTTCTAATGTAAATTAAAAACTTGTTTCATTATTCTAAGAGCGAAGTGCCTTAAGAGGTAGAGATAATAACGAGAATTAGTTATATTTTCTGCGAATTGTTGCTGCATGTGTTCGCCTAGGACAGAACCTCCACATAGAGCATTCGTTGGCCTCTTTCCTTGACACGTCTTCCACATATTATGGCTTATTAAGGGTCTGCAAGCTTAATTAACTAACACCCAGGCAATCCACTGGACGAGGCGTAATACCAACGCTAATTAGCCTACCAGCACGTACAGCAATCCAAACAGAAAGCACGTCAATGGACGATGTCGATGTGGATGTCGATCTATTGCCCCCACATGCATGTCCAGCCCTGTCCAACGCCCAGTTGCAGTCATAATTGCCAGCAGCGAGATAAATGCATTGGACCTGCTCTGATCTGAGCTCAGCTTTGGCTAAGGCTCTCTGCCTCTAGCTGCGATTCTGGCTATTTTATAATACCAACACGTTCAAACGTCAATTAAATAAATACAAGATACCAAAGCGTTGTAAACGCCCCAAAAAGCCAACCAAGATCGTCGCCTGGCGGTCCTGAGTCAAAGTCCCAGGCCTGCAACTCTGACTGCTGGCAGAGGCAGCAGACACCCAAGCAAGATATTCATTCAGCCCGAACGATTCATAAATTCACGTTGCACAAGGAATGCGGTGGCTGGTGGCTGGTGGCTAGTGGCTGGTGGCTGTTGCCTGCTGCGGCTATTTTTGGTCTAGAAGAGAACGAGTTTTCGAGTTTATATTTTGTCGGCTGCAACGTCTTCCAGTTGCACTTTGTTGCAAATATTTTAATGGCTGCTTCCTGTGGTCAAAACTCTTGCCAGCACTCCAGACTCTCTTACTGATTAGTTAGGTACTCTTAGCGTGGCTCAAGATCGTCTCCAGACTCAATATGCCGTTAATTGGTTGAGCACATGCGAGAGTGCGTAGCTGTAGGATGTCATCCAGAAATTAATCAAAGTGCTTCAGGCTCAAGTGCCCACTCCCAGAGAATGCTTTGTTTTACTCTCTCAGTATTTATTTGCGCACTCAATTAGTGGATGGGCCTGTGGTCTTTGTTCTTCTTTCCGTGTTTATTTGCCTTTGGCCACTCAAGAAAGAGAGGCGAATCGGAGAGGAATGTCCAATGGAGCGTTCACATCAAGTGGGGCCTTCTGTTTTGCCTCTGCGCTTCGATTTTGCGCATTTGATTTGCCTCATTGCCTCTGTCTGTCTGTAAAATGATAAATTAACATTTGGTCTATTACTCAGGGGCGTGGCTCCATACGCCCCGTTTTTAGCCTAATGTCCGAAAAGCGTTCATTGATTTTTAACGTTTTATTATTAAGATTTATATTTTAATGTTTACTAATTGTTTACGCGCGTCTAATGAATTTTTAATATTTTTTTTTCATGTTTTTTTCCATTTACTATTTGTTTTTGCTTCGCTGACTACTTTATGTAAATTAATTTGACACAAATTGTTGATCTGCACAGATTTCGCGCATTGACGTCACGAGTCGGGAATTACTGAAGTCTCAATAAATAATGAATTTGCTTAATAATGAAATATATACTTTATAGCATCCTATATATATGTATATGCAATAATCTATATTTCTTATCAGTCAGTATACTAGCTTGGCTTTGCCCTACTACTACTTTATGGTTTTCCTATGAATAAGCCATAAAGAAAATACATATGAAAATAAAAATTTCTTGGAATTTGTGGCCAAGTGAAATCTCTTTATTCAGTTTTTGGTGCGCACGATTCAATTGAAATCAATTGCCTTTGATTGCTACTGACAACACGATGCAGCTGGCCTCTGCGGCTCTAGCTGTTAATTAATGCAAATACTGCAAATAGCGCCTAAACGCTTAGCAATTCGCTAATAATGCAACATAAGAGCAGCCAACCCACTTTGATCTCCTCCTACTATCAGCTGCTGCTCCCCTCAAACTCCTCCAAACAAGCCAAGCAATTTATTAGCAATAAATTTGCGTTTGCGGGGGACAACAATAGAGTTGCTTGTGGCAAGTGGCAAGTGGCAAGTTGCAAGTGGCAAGTGGGCGATGTGGCACGCACTGCAAACAAAACTGCAATTGTAAGCTCCATTCTTGATTGTTCGCGATCTGCATTTTAATTTAAATAAATTGCATCTTGGCACCGGCGTGCACAGCAATTGCTTTACAAATTCATCTTTCATTTTGTAAGCTGTCAACATTTTCAAGTGGAAATGCTGTGTGAAACATTGAGATATCTACAATTATCATGCCAAAGTGACTTGAGTTTGAGTTGCAATTTTTGTTATAGACTTGATAAACATTGATTCAAATGAAAAGTCTGACTCAATGACTGTGGATGATATATGTCGATTATTAGAAAAGAATGATTGAGAGCTCTCTGGAGAAATACTGTGCGATTATAAAGACAAAGGGAAGAACAGCAAGTCGTATATTGAAAGAAAACGATATTCGTGTTTTACTAAACTAGTATTAACATCGATACAATATAAAGAATCACTATTATTAAACAATAATACGAATAATAATAATTCATCAAATAAAAAATGAATATAAATATAATATAATAATAATCTTGCTCTATTGCTTGTCTCTTAGTCTAAACTCTTAAATTATTTTAAGTTCACAAAAATCTGTAGTTTTGACAAAGATTGAGAGAAAAACAAAAATTTTCAAAAATTGATTCTAAAGACTTTTTTACTTTTGTTAAATAAAAGTAAAACACAAAATAGTTTTTTCCAAATAAAAATTAAATTTCGTGCTTAAATCAAATGAAAATTGCTTTAATCATAATGCAGTCACAGATATTTGAAATTTAATGGACAAAAAAAGGTTAGAGCAGATGTTTTCAATTTTCTGTAGAATATCTGAAATTTTGAAATTAGGCACTGTTGGGGGTCGCCGTGTTGCAGCAATGAAGCCATTGGAGACGATACGCCGTATCGAGGCACAAAGTTTATTTAGTATTTCTAGCAGGGCGCACAAGAAAGGGCAAACGGGCACACAGAGTGCGTTGATAATTAATTAAATCAATAATCGATCGTAGCCAAAGTACAACAATAGAGCAGAGACACAAAATGCTGCTAGAAATATACGACGTATCTCAAATCCGTATCCATGTGGACATAATCAAGCGAAAATTCCAACAAAATTAACACACGCTGTGAAAAATGCTGCTCAACGAAAAGAGAGACAGTGAGGAGTAGAGGAGAGAAAAAACAGGTAGAGAATATTCATTCAGAAGGTGGGAATGAGGGCGAGTGAGAGAGAGAGAGAGAGGCGACAAATTAGGCAATGCTTTAAAAGAATGCAGGTAGAAAGGATTTCGATTCGTCGCTAATGTTGCGTGCGACATAATCCTGTTAGAGACGCGTGAATGAGAAACCCAAAAAGAGACAACAACAACAACGAGGGGCAAAGCGTCGTATGAGCAACTTTTGCATGTGACAACATAATTTGTGGGATTGGCTTTCAATGCTGATGATTATTAATCATAATTTGTTGTTGTTGTTGTTGCTGTAGCTGTTGCTGTTGCTGTTGAGTTTGTTGCTGTATCTGCCGTGGGCCATTCGGCTGGTCAGCATATTTAATGAGGTTTATTTAGGCAAATTAACAGCGAACAGGCGGCTCTGTTATTGCTGCTCTTAATGGCCTTTATATGACATTTAATAGCCGCTGAATGGCATCGTAAATATTTGAAATTCGAAATGTGTGAGTATTCCGTTTGCCACAGCGCATGTCAAAAGTCAGTCGAGTTCTTCACAAATTTGTGTTGATATCACTTTAAAAAACATTATGTTGTAATCTTTATAGAGTTGCAACAGCTCTTGACTCGACTCGAGCAACTCTGAGACCTTTGTCGTCGCCCACGCATCGTTTTGGTATTTTGTTTTTGCTTTTTTGCCTGAGGCATAAATATGATTATAGGGATTATGCGGTATCAGAGTCGCCTCATCGCTTCGCCTTATAAATTATATATAATGACAAGTGCACTAAACTAAATAAATTGTTGCCTGGATTTAATAACGTAATTTCTGGCATTCAACAAGTGGGCGGCTCCGCTGAAATCTTAAACGATTTATGGCGCACAGGGACGACGATATTTGTAAGAGACGGGGGGCGTTTGGTGTGGATGTGGGTGTGGGGAGGCAAACACTCTTGAAAGCTGTCAGCCTCATTAATCTATTGTGGTTTATGGGCTGTGCAGATGCGTGGATGATCCCCAATTCAATTGGGGTTGAATGAGTCATTACCGAATGCGGAACGCCCGCAATTTGGTATTTTAAAAATTCTCAGCTGTTTTTAGACATATTTAAAAGCCTCGATGATGCGTAGCCAATTCCTATAGCTTGGATATGAAAGCGCAATTTTTAACCGAATAATATTTGTTGTTGTTGTTTTTGTTTGAGTATTTGTTGTTCTGGATTAATTTTTCTTTGTCACACTTGTTCAGAATATCAAAGAGTTTCTATTTAATAAAACCAGATGTTGGAACAAAATATTTTTTTTTATTTCAAAATATTATGTCATCATTTTCAAAACTTGGAAACTGGAGCCTGACTAACCTTCACATTAACTTTTATTTATATTTAAATCATACGTAGCATTCATTAATCATGATAATTATGTTGATAATGATTTTAAGAATGATAATAATATTTATACTTTTACTAATTCGCATTCAAACTCCATTGTCAGCTTTATTAGTTAATTGTAGTGGAGGCCCGATGATAAATGCAAAGCCGTGGTTGTAATTCCTCGACTTTATTGTTGAATTCAAGCTGTGTACGTAGGAAGAATATCCAAATCGCCGATTGCGAACCACTAGGAGAACTGGAGTGGGAGTTATGCTATTAACAGTGCATAATACTGTTAATAGCATAGCAAGTTGATGTTAGGGAGGAGCAGTTCTTGTTAATGTAATTTGACATTAACATTAGTCTATAAATGAATATATTTATGTGCTGTATATACATATATTTTATAATGCTTATTTTCAATTGGCATTATTTTTATTTAAATATAAATAAATATAATTCGAATTTAACTCTCTCAGCTTAAGTAGTTTATAAATTTTTAACTGATTTTCAATTACCAATATTTTCACTTGAATATAATTTTCTCGCATGCTTATCTCGCATTCAATAAAATCAGTTTTTAAAGTTAACCCAACCTAAATCCTCGATTTATTTTGCATGGCAAAAGCTTTATCAATATTGACAATGTTTATGTAATAAACGCACAGCAGATCCCATCCCCAATTCCCTTGTTATTTATACCTTTATTTATAGAGCCACTTTCCATTCATAGAGCCATAAGAGCACAGTTAACAAGCCAACTAGTGAAACTCATTCAAGCGTTGCCACCTAGATACCCAGCTACCCAGATACTCAGATACTCGGATACCCGTCTATAGCTTGCAAAAGATACAATCTATTATTCATATAGTGTCATGTCAATTGCAGTTGTGGCACAGCCGGGGAGGAGCAGGAAACCGCAAGTAGACGCTGCCATTGTTAGCATCATTTAAAGTGCTTTTCAGTTTATATATTGCCATTTTTTTTCATTGCCTATCGATTACAATATTTTTACTTGTCATTTCGCTACGATATTTTTCGCTTCTGATTATCTTTTGGTTTCATTTGTTTTTGACGCAAGCGCAACTTCATTTTACAGACGATTAATCTCAGAGCCTGTGAGCAGCGACTCGAAAGGCTTGTAAATTTATCAAATTAATTCATTTTAAAGACCATTTTCATTTTCCCCAATATCTCAGTGTGTGTGTGTGTGTGTCTGTGTGCGTGTATTGCTGATGAGTTTTCTGGCTTTTTCATTCATATTTTTACAAAATTGCTTTGCGGTCGCCAGCAATTTTGGTAGCTTGCTGAGCTCCACAGCAAATTGAGGAAATCTCTGCTTTTATGGCTTTTGCGGTTTTTTTGTTTTTGTTTTTTATATTTTTGCAGTTGCGGTTACAAAAGGGTTTCGTTTACGGCTGGGTGAGAGCTGGGAAGCTAACTAACCAACCAACCAAGCAAGCAAGCAGCCAACCAACTGGTACTGTGGCACACTGGCTGCCTCTGGAGCTCTCGAAATGGCCTAAATGCTTTTTATGGGCCCAAGCACATTTTTCAATTGTCGTCGGCGTCTCAACTTAATTGGGCCACAAAATTAAATAAAAAATGCTGCCCGTGTTGCATGCTGAGTGACCAGAAGAGAGTTGACAGCAACACGTCCTCACCGTCACCGTCACCGTCACCGACAACGGCACCGGCAGCGCTAAGCTCTCCTCCTTATAGTTGTTGCAAAAAAGTAAAGAATGCATCAAGTGCATGATTCGAAGATACCCTGTTGTTGGCTTAAGCATAGCTTGATTTTTCTTTTTCTTTTTGATATTTTCATTGTGAATTCTCGTCAGTATTTATTTAATACCATACCTATATACCCTGCTCAGTTTGCACATACAGGGTACAAAAAGAAAAGAAAAAAAATAAACTCCATAACACGTGAACGTGCTTTGAATAGCTCGACAGTATTTTTTTTCAATTTTTTATTTTTTTATTTATTTTTTTTTTTCTGCACCAGTCACTGCTGTAAATCTCTGTCGCGCGTTTTATCTCGCGTCCAAAATCGAATTTAAATCCAAGCCACAAACCAGGTCCAACATGTTTCAATGACTTTCGATCTGGCTAAGCGGCTCTTTTGATAGCTTAGCTCCTCACTCAGCTTTCCCACCTCCTGCCGCCCTCCGTCCCCGTCCAGACCATGTCTAGCTGTCGTTCAATTTGATTTGTTTGATGGTGTGAAAATTTGGTTGGACTACAAGCTTTATGTGCTGCTAAATTGTAGCTTTGATTCTGCATTATATATATATATTAAAAGATTGCCAGATAGATAGCTAAAGTTCTCATTGAGTCAGCATGAATAAACTTGTATATAATTAAGAACATAGGATAAGCATTCTATACAATGCAGTCGAGCTGTGTCTGAGGATTTATCATCTCGAATATAATGTCTCTAATGAGGCGTCTAACAAGTTTAACCCAGTTGGCACTTTTTTTATCGACAGCTGTTCCAATTACGAAAATAAAACCAATTCTGTGCCAGATATGGAGCGTTTCGTATACAGTAAACAAAACAAAGCTGAGAATGTAAACAGCGAACAGGTTAACCGAGCACCGATGACCAGACAATTGACCAAAGACCCACAGATCCCGGCTGCCCGCAGCTCCATTGACTTTGCCAAAAAAAGAAAAAAAAAATGCCATTAATCAAATTTTATTGTTTAATTAATTTCGCTTGAATGAACGCCGCATGGCGATGGCAGCAGGTGAGGGCGGCGTGCAGCAGGCAAAACAAACAAATAACCGAAAATAGTTGCAAATGGCATTCGATTCGAATTATTTCAAAGAAATTCAGCCGCAATATTTGCTTACTTTTTCGCTTGACATTTATTTACGTGTGCCCTCTAAACGAGGCGACTCGACATGGGTATATTGTTACTGTGCAACTGTATGTGACAGTTGGTAAATCTATACTAAATAAATAATTGAAATTTAAGGAGCAACAACATGAATTTCTAAACACTTAGTGAAAGCAGTAATATCATTTTGTGATTTACCAGTATTTAAAATAGTTTATAGACACAATAGCTTCATGAACTCATTATTAAATATAATTGTCTAAGACCTAACGAACTGATATTTCAATATTTTGCAGAAATATTATTAGCTTCAACTACTAAAATCTGCATTCTGAAATTAAAATACTTATGTATATGAAATTTACATATATTATTAAGTAAATTTTCAATTCAAAATTTGTTTTCAGCTGCGTTAGGTTTAAGGTATTTGGTAACTAGTCATCCCCTCTCTCTGTCTGTCTCTCTCTCTCTCTCCCTCTCTCTCTCTCTCTCTCTCTTTTAAATATTTATGCAAGTATATATTACACTTTAGTGCCATAAATAAAGTGAATTGTTATCTACAATTTCAGTAACTGGCACTGGATTTTATAAGTATTTATTATAATTATTACGAATATGAAATAAATATATGTAAAAGTAAATATATATACAAAGTAATAATTATAAGAATAATAATGAACAAATTATAATAATTACTTATAAAGCTACAAAGATCTCATCTCAGTTTTAGCCCATTTCACTTAGTACTGGCTATAAATTCGGTTGAAAATGTGAACAAATTTTGGATATGCTTATCTGGAAGGTATGTCAGGAGGCAAAAGACCAGATATGTATATTTATAATTGTGTATAATTTGATGTTGGTTCAGAGTTCGTTCGGCAGATGTTGCTGTCTGCATTGGGGCTTGAATCGCCCACATGCCGACTTGGCTCATCATTTCAAACATTTCACTGCCAAAAAGGGGCAGCAGCGGAAAACTATGAAACTATGAGCAGTCATAGGAAGACTCAGCTGCAGCATTCCGATTTCCCGGCGGCTAATTACGACTCATAAATATAGCCGAGGCAGCAACAAGGAAAATGTTGCTGCATGCTGTGCATGCTATTTTTGAGATCTCCGCCTTCGTTTCGTTCATGTTCATCTGCATCGTGGCCTGATGAATTTTCGCACATTTGCGCATTGAAATTGTCACTCAGAAAACTGACAGTGAGGAAAACACGCTGATTGCCAGACATAGGAGAGAGCAGCAGGAGGCGGCGGGTGGGCAGAGAGCAGCTGCAACAAAAAGAAATTGTGAGTAGAGCAGCGCCAAAGTTGGCAACATCAGCATCGTCACTTCATCAGGGCAAAAGGTCCTCAAACCCACCTCGACCCGCAACCAGGAAGTAACAGAGGTAACACCAGCTCCTTTACAAGCAGCAGCTTCTAACTCCGTGCTATGTTTATGTTACAAGAAACGTGTTGGCAGCATAAACATCTGTTCGCTCTTCAGACCTCTCGCCAGCCGAGTTTGCAGTTGAGTAATTTTAATTACGCCTAAAAGAGCCGACCGTACGTATAGAAAGAAATAAAACACAAAAAAAAGCAAGAAAAACGAAAAACAAAGAAGTAAAAGTACCCAAGCCAAAGTGAAGGCGACCCCGGGCCGTGCCATGCCGCCCCTCCCCCCATCCCATACACATATTTGCCTTTGGCATTTATGCAACGACCTGACTCGACACGTAATTACACACAGCTCAGGAATCGGAGGCTTTCGAGGGGCTGGACAGAAGGTGGAGCATGCTAAATGTTGCATGCACCCGATGCACATTAACGGCGAACGCCTTTCCTTAGTTTGTGCAGCTGCCCCAACTGCAACTGCAACTGCAGCGAGCAAGGAATGCATGTCAAAATAGCAAATTCTACAATCACTGCTAACTCAACCAAACATCTCAACATCACATCAATGAAGAATTAACCGAAACTCTCATCTCTTTAATGCAAAAATCTCAAGTTTTCTTGTTTCTCTCGCTGTTTGAGTTTATTTGCTTAATGCAAAAATCTGTATCGGAATTAGGCATAAATATATCCAAAGTCCATTAAACCCGCAGGAAGTGCTTCCAGCTAATTTAAAACTGAAAGCTAAGCAAATAAATAATATTATTATAATAATAAGGACTAATTATTTCATTATATGGTTACATTAACAATACATTTCATACCACTCATATATATATATCTGACAGAAAAACATGTATGCTCTTTAATTTTGTTTAAATCTCAGCTAACAATCCTCTACTTGATGTATAACCAATTTTTTGCTCGCCATCTCCAGGTTGTAACAACTCTATGTCTAATAGAGTATTGATAGTTCGACGTGTCATAGATAGACGCTCTTTCCTGTTTTTCTGTAGTATCAATTAGTCTAAATAAATATACAAATTGCACTTGCTAGATATTGTGCAAGGTTTTCCGCCCCGACAGGCGGGAGGTCCAGTGCTATAAAATTAATTAAGTGCGACTCAATGCGAGCAGTCGAAGCAGACGCCAAATATTTGTTGGTATTTTTGTTTGTGTGCTATATCTTTAGCTTTGGCTAAGTATTTGTTATTCTTTTGTCTGACTGCGGGTGGCAATTGAGTTATGTATTGAAACTGAAAACGCCGCGTCTCTCGAGAAATGTGAAGAGCAAGTGGCATGCCCCAAATAGGAAAACAAAGGCAGCAGCAGCAAAGCAAGCATGAGAAAGTGGCAGCAATTCCATTTCGTATTAATTAAGTTGGTGATCCGCTTTTTAATTAGACATATTTAAGATTTTTCTCATGCTGCGCCTGACCCAGTTCTGGCTGGCTATAACAAATTTCGATATCGCAATGGCAGCTGTTGCACCATATATATATACGATATAGACGAAGTACTTCTCCATTCAGATTTACAGACATTGCGTTTTACACTTAATAAAACGTCCGTAGTCGAGCCCAAAAAACTCAACCCCTTTAACTACTTATTTCAGGCCGGGTGGTTGCTTGATGGGTGGGTGGTTGGGTGGTGGGGTGGTTGGCTGTGGTTGGTGTGGTACGGCCTTCGGCACGTTTCGGACTCTGCTGTTGCTGCTCTCGTTTTTGCTGTGCGCCTAATTAAAACTCATTACCATAAGCATAAACTGAAGCAAGGAGCAGTTCAGAAAATGCAAACAGAGAAGGACAAGCGCAAATTGAAGTCAAATTAAATGAGCAGCCCGAAGTCAAATTCAAGGGTTTTTTTTAAGAGATGAGCTCACAGAGATTGCTTAACCTTTTTCAGAGCTGCGCCTTGGGTCGATGCTTGCGTCTGGGGAGAAGTTCACTTAATGCAATTTCCTTGCCAGACGGCGAGGTCGTCAACTGCTTTCTTTTTGGGGGTTAGTTGGCGGCGTATCGACCATTTTGTTGGCACTCCGCACTATCCGCACTAGACAACTAAAACCCCCTCACCCCGCTCCGTCGACAAGCTCTGCCATACATGCAGCAATGTGCAACCCTATTGAAAGTGAAAGCTTTGTTTCCCATGCGTGCAACGACCCCTTCCGATGACTGGCGCTCTCTCGCATAGCATGCGCTCTCTACATTACCTCTCTCTGCTAGTCTCTCTCGCTCTCACTTCCATGCCTAGTCGTCGTATGTCTGGCTATCCATTTCCCTTTTGCACTGTGCAACAGTTGCCGCCAGCTGCTGTTTGCTGTGCTCCTGTTATAGTTGCCGCGTCGCATTTTTGTGCCAAGCCAAAAAGGACGAAGCGATGAGTGAATTTTACTCTCTCGCTCTCTCCCTTTTTTGTCTGCCTCTCTATCTCTTGCATTGTGTGTCTCGCTCCGCATTATAGTGGCTCATTGAAACTCAACTCAAAAGTAAAGTTTGTTCCCAGCTTGCGAACAGCAGAGGGGAAATTCAGTCTTCGTTTCGGTTTTTGGGGGTGGAGTCGGTCTGCTCGGTTTTAGTTTTGTCCTCTGCTTATGTCTCGTTACATTTGCAATTCTATTGTTGTTGATGTTGTTGTTTCTTTTCTTTGTTGTTTGTTGGGCTTTTCACTCGCTTGCGCTTTTATCTGCACGCAAAGGGAGTAAGAGGGAGAGAGAGAGAAAGAATAAGTTGAATGGCTAAACTTTGACGCAATAGAAATGGAGCATTTGGGAAAAGAATTTCTACAAAACTTTACTAAAAATATACTTTTATAAATTAAAGATATATGTATAAAGTTCAGCTTTAAGCAGCCCAAATAAAAAAGTTACTTCTTAAATATTTTCTAAATTATATTAGAATAATTAATCTAAAAAAAACATATAATTTATAGGTAGATTAATAAATATTAAATTTTATAGTTTTATCCATGCCAACCTCTATTTGGTTAGTTTGTCTCACTTCAGGGTCACGAGCCAGAGTGAGTGTCTGCTGGGGGCTGCTTCAGCTGCTCAAATGGGGAGGTTGCGTGCCAAATATATAATTTCACTGGCAACAGCCTCCCATACTCACACAATGCCAAGCTGGGAGTAACAGAAGACACCTGCTGGAGCAGTCTGGCCGCCCAGCAGTGGCTCTCCCCTTGCTGTTATCTATGCGAGAGGCGTTGCTAAACTTTCGCACCCTTTTAACATTTTTGGGTTGCCTTAAGGGTGGCAGCCGTGTCCCGTTGGTCGCCGCAGGAGTCGTTTTGTTGATCGTTACAGTAAATCATTTGAAATGAATTTCACTCCACTGCTTTCACCCCGACAACTAAGTAAATAGCGTGTGTTCAGCCGGCAACGACAACATATGACCCAGGTTTCAGCCAGGGGTGGGTGGGTGGTTAGAGAAATTGCTTTGCCAGCTTACTTTTTATCAAACGCAAGCTGGAGTTTTCTATTAGACATGAACAGGGTGCTTTTCCGACGAGTCAGCCAAAAGAGAAAAAAATGCCATATCGTTAAGTTAAGGTCATTTATTATGTTCCGACACCTTCCTGCCGCCGCCTGCTGGCCACATTTGGTAAGCGTGTGTTCCCCGCCCCCCTCTGCTTTTGTCTGTGAAGAAATTATGCAGCAATTCATAAAAAACGGCAAGCGGTCCACCCTAATGTTATTTTAACATCGATTTTCGGCAACGATTTATCGATTCTAAGTGGAATCTGTGGTTAGACATAGTTCGACATTTAATGATGGGAATGAGCCGCCTTCACCCACAGCTGGTATCAACTAAAGGATTCGCTTTTCTGCTCTAAGACAGCATTCAGTTTTATCAACTCTTCGGCAACAATTCAATTAACTTGAATGCCAAGCAAAGGAAATAGACAGGCAGCTCCTTCACATTAGCCATGCTAGTCACAGACGCTGTCAGGCAGCCAGTTAATGGAAAAAGCGACCACAATTGCTGCCGTTGGTAACGAGCCAATTTAGATAAGCAAAGGCATCCAGTTGCCCCATGCCACACTTAATTCATATCTTGTGCAACATAACAATTAGTGCAGACCATAAAACCGAACGAAGCGAACGGCGCTGCCCTTACCCAAAATAGAGAGAACTTCATCTGCCTAGTATATGGAGGTGGCTTAAGGCTGAAGGCTGAGGGGAAGCTAGATTTGTTTACAAAATGTGCACGAAAAGTAGCTAAATTTATATTGGAAATAAACAAAATACACAAAGACTACAACAAAATACAAAATACATTCGCCTCTTTCCTCTATGCACTGTGCACGTGGATAATGCATTCAACTGGATAGCAAAATATTTATGAGCTCCGGCCAAGTCAAGTGTAGAGATGTGTGTACTCTGTACTGTGCTCAACTCTAAATACTCTTTCAAATAGAATTCATATTTACAATAATAATACAAATATATTATACAGAAGATTGATGACCAATAATCAACATGCTGGAAAGTAAAGTGAAATATCTACACAGGCAATTTTTTTGAAGAAAAGATTTCAATATAAAATAATTGGAATTTATAAATAGATTTCCTGTAATACAAAATTTAATTACTCTGCAGCTAGAGTATTTGAAAAGTATATTAAAAAAATCAACATGTTTGCTTTCAATTAGCATTAAACTTTTTGGACTGTATGCAGCGCTCGTCTCTATCCATTCATGAGAACTGTCTAAATAAACAAAAGTTTTTCGAGCTATAAAAGTCGAAAAATAAAAAACCAGAACACAAATTGAAGGAATCCGTGGAGCATGGGAGATCTACAATGTGCAGCATAATTTACAATGATTACTTCGTTGTCGGGAACTAATGCATTGGGCTTTTCAAATAGTTTACTTCGGAGACTACCTGAACGCCAAATGTGAACGTGTTAAATGTTTGCGTAAACCATCCAGAATCATTGGCAGCCACGCCCTTATCTCTGTTCTCGGGTTACCTATCGGTTTGCGTTTACGGTTACTCGTTGGGTTGGCAGCCTAACGCATCGTTTACTTTTCATCTGAACGAACAAAGTGGCACGCAGTTAGCTTCTTTTTTTTCCAGTGGTGTCTGGGTTTTTGGTTACCATGTCAAGTGGCAGCAAGTTCCAGTTCCCGGAATCTGCATAATGTGCTGCTGCCGTTTTGTAATGCCTTCTGGTTAGGCTGAGGTTGGTTTAGTGACCAGTACAAACAACTGGAATGCAACCGAAACGAACCGTTGTTCCCTAATGTTCGAGCAAATAGAACGCTCAGAATGTCACTGGCTAGAAATATTTATGCATATTGATGCGGGTCTGGCTCATCAGCAAGCTAAATAGACAGAAGCTGCTTCCCTATATGATTTGGGGCGGATGTAATGAACAAGGCAATGCTTATGTAAAATGTATTACAAATATTCATCAATACCTCATTATGATCTATTATGTATTTGAATGTGGCTGTAATATATTATTGAGTAATTTGTGAATTATATATTGTCGCAGAACATGCATTGATCATCGCTTCTTTTATATGGAAATCAAATTAAAATTTTATTTAATTTGTATGCACATGGAAATGTATTTATATTATTCAATTATTCATATATATTTATATCTATATTATGTGGTATTTAAAATATTTAAAATATTTATTTAAATTTTATTTCAAGCTACATCGAATTTAAAATGAAACTTTATTTACTATAAATTTATAAATTTGTTATAAAGTTTGAATAAGCTGTTTAAATATTTAGTACAAAATTTAAATAATAATAATTATTTGTTATTAAAGTTATTTTATATGAAATTCTAATTAAATATTTCATCCTTTTGATATTGCAGAACGTGTGCTGCGCTACTGTGAATCGCCCTCGGTGGGCACCTGCTGCACCTACAACATGGAGACGCGCATGGCGGGCCAGTCACGACAGCAGTTGGAGTTGCACACCAAGGAGCAGATCTCTAAGATGTCGGGTCTGCTGGGTGGCAAGGCAACCAAATTCAATGGTAAGTCAAAATATAACCAGAAATACAACTCAACAGCTACTTGAAGATGTCAGCTCGGGCTCGAGGCGTTCGGTTCTAATTGCTTGTAGACAGTTTAGAGTTTACAGATTTGTAACTATTTGCGGGTGTCGAGTGGACTGGCTTCCATTTCCATTGGATCATACGGGCTTCGGGTTACACAGATCGATTTGTAGCAATAGAGAGAGAGAGGGAGAGGGAGTGAGAGAGGGAGACTGACATAATGTGAAGTGTGCTGGCGACAATGCGGATGTTGGGATTTATTTTGTGCAGCGGAAGCCACAAATATTTAAGAATAGTACAAGAGAAACATTTAGTCGATTGGCTGGATGCGCCGGATGTGGCCCATTTCAATGAAACCGACACAGAATTTCACTAAATTTTTCACATTTTCTTCTCTCTCTCCCTCTTATAGATATTTTTCGCAAATTGCTGCTGGAATCGAAGGAACAGTTCCACACGATGTTTATGCGGACATATGGAGTGATCTATCAGCAGCATTCGTATGTCTTTTCGGATCTGTTCAACGAACTGGAAAACTACTATGCGCGCGGCCGGGTCGATCTATTGGATGTGATGGACAAGTTCTTCAAAACGCTCTACCAAAAGATGTTCACTGTGCTGAATGCGCAGTATGCCTTCAACGATAAGTGAGTACCCATATACATTATCGTCATCGAGTACAGCTCCCCGCGTTATCCGATCCAAAGTCTCCATTAAGCCAGTCGACGCCTGACAGATTTAAAGTTACAGACGTGTGAAACCGCAAAGTGTCGAGCGTCAACGGTTGACTGACTGACTGACTTGACTGACTTGAGTCAGGGCAGGGCAAAGACTGTTGAAAGCTTTGACGAATCTTTGACGTTGACTGGATGTCTAAATGTCTGAAAGTTTACTGCCTGCTTCCCTGCCTGCTTGGCTGCCTGTTTGACTCTTCTGGTGTGCAATTTCAGCTTTCGGTCTATGGACTGAATTGCCCTATTGTTTTATTGTTGTCGCGTTGCTTGCGGTTGAAACGCTTAGCTAGGAAATGCGCTAAATTTCGCTACTGTAAATGGCAAAGTCTAGATACGCTTTCTTGGAGAGTAAATAAGGAAATTTTAAATTATGAAAAACTAGACATGTAAAGAAGAGAAACACTAAAACTAATAAGAGATAAAGTGAACACTAGAATTGTAATGCTAATCAGTTTATATAACTCATATTATAACTAGAAAATAATTAAATCAAATACAATATAAAGTTTTTTTTTTATTATTAGAATATTTATCAAATCAAAAATCTCAAAGTGAGTCAACTAGTTCAACTAAAGTATTAACAAAAGAGTTACATATATAGTAAGATATAGATAGAAGGTGTTCTCCAAAGTTAGTAAATGAGAAATATATATACATATATAGAGATTTTTAGATGGATAACTTTCCAAATGAGTGTACAGGCTAGGCTTCAAAGTGAACTTGTCGCTAAACTCTTCATCAAAACATAAACTGGATACCCATGGGCGACGACCCACTCATAAGCAGCATTACCAGCTAATCAGGCAGCTGTTGTTCTGTACATCTCTTAATTTTTGTAGGCTGCAAACGTAATCCCAATGTATATCTACTCCCACTGCATACACATTCATTCTGTGTGTGTGTGTGTTGGTGGCAGAGAGCCCACTTTGAGTGAGTTCCTGTGGCAGCTGGTCGCATTTCCTACTGCACGCCTAATTGCGCCCACTTGGCTCTTGGCTCATTGAACTGGACCCATTCCTTGGCTTGGCTTGGCTTGGCTTGGCGAATTGTTTCGCTGGCTTCGGCATCGGATTCATGGCTCGGCTCGTGTTACCCACGCGCTTTCCAATTGCTATTGTCGCTGCTGCTGCCGTCGCTGCCGTCACTGCCTTCCTCTGCGATTCGTTTTTATTGTCATCGTTTCAGTTTGTCGTACGTGCTTTGGCACGTTGTCCGTTTATTGCAATGGACAACGATGGCGGCGTAATTGTTGGCACTTGCTGCCTATTATTTGTTGTTGTTCTTCTTCTTGTTGTTGTTGTTGTTGTTGTTGTTGTTGTTCACTGTATGCGGTTGGTCGGCAAGCCGCGAGCACTACAATGGACTTCCCAGGCGAGTGTGCTGCATTTAATGTAGGGGTTGCTCCCCCAACTGGCAAGGGAAACAAACAAATGGGTGACCTAAGAGACTGCGAATGTTTTTGGCAAACACATAGAAAAGTGTATGAGAGCAAGCTAAAGAGATAAAACACAGCAACAAGAAAATGATAAAGTTAAAGAGTTTATCTCAGTTATTTAATAAGCTTAAGCAGCTAAGAAGCGAATAATTGATATACAAAACTAAATTTGCATAAGATAAATATTCGTAAATTAAAATCAATGCTATATTTAAGTTTATTAAGGCGTTACTTCTTCAGGCAACTTCTTGAAGCTTTTCCTTCTGATTTATACCTTGTAAAATATTTTCAAATTTCAAACAAACATAAAAACGAAAAAAAATATGTTTCGAAGAAGTCAGCTACTTGGTTCTAGCCCATTCCTGAGACGCAGCCTTACAAGTGCAACAGCTGTCATGCCTCATGGCCAGGAGCAGGTGCAGCATGCTACGTGCAGCACATGGCGCGCAGTGAAGCAGTCAGTTAAACAACTTCTTCTGTTCATATTATTCTGCGCACATCAAAATCTGTGTATACACAAGCCAGAGATCGGACAGATGAATGGTGGGCGGTTTGCTTGTGGGCGTTGCGTTTAGCATTTTGCCATTTACACGCTGAGATTTCCGGCCAATGCCAATAAAAATATTTTGCCAACATTTTGCCTGAAACACATACTCACATCTTGTCTTCCAGGTACATGCAATGCGTCAGCGAGCACATGAAGGAACTGAAGCCATTCGGCGATGTGCCCGACAAGCTCTCGGTGCAAATCAAACGCTCCTTTGTAGCCACACGCACCTATGGCCAGGCGCTGATTACCGCCGCTGAGGTCTCCAAGAAGATATTGGCAGTAAGTGAAAATGTTTTCAATTTAATAGAATATTTGCTTGACTCACGTATTTTCTCTCTACTCAGATTCGACTCAATTCGGACTGCACTGGAGCGCTGACCAAGATGCAGCACTGCGGCGCCTGCAAGGGCTATACGGAAAAGCCCTGCACCAACTACTGTGTGAATGTGATCAAGGGCTGTTTGCACTATCTGCACGAGTTCGATGCCGAGTGGGAGAACTTTGCCCTGGCCATGGATAAGGTGGCCGAACGCATGCTCGGCTCATTCAACATTGTGATGGTTGTGGAGCCCATAAACATCAAGATTTCCGAGGCTATCATGAACTTCCAGGTGCGTGCGTCAAATACAAGCAGAAGAGAATCAATAGTAGATAACAAGAGAATGAGCAAGAATGAGAGGGTATCTGTTAGTTGATCATTGACGTCCGTTGATCATTTAACTCGTTTGGCAAACGGTTGCCGATTTGTATTTTTATGGCCATTGATTTTAGTTTATAAATTATCTCATAAAGCTGTCCGCATGGCAAGGCTTATGATAGCCAGCCCCAACTAATTTGAATAGCTGACTTACCCGATCCCGTTGCCCCAATAATGAGTATGGGAAAACCGCTTAATAGTGTCAGCTGTGGGCAAGTTCTGAATCAGATATCGTTAAACATTCAATATATTCAATATTCAATATTGAATATTAAATTTTTGTTTTGTTCTCCTATCTTTATATTATTTGCCATTTTACGGCTTTGATTTACACAATCCAAATTGTTTGTCCATTTACACAATTAAAATTCAAATTCAAATTTGAATGAAAAAAAATAAAAATATATATATGTATATATTTACACTCATGAATATTGCTCACAATTTATTGAATTTTGATTGCTGTAATATTTCAAGCCTGTAAAATTTGTTCATTTTTCGGTTTTTAGATTTTTCGATTTCTCGATTCGTGTGTTTTGTTTGCCATTTTAACGATTTATTTGCACAACATTTGGTTCCCATATGAATTTAATTTATATTTCCATTTAAAATTTATACATTTCTACTTTGTTTGTTGCTTGTGTGTGTGCTATATCTTTAGTTATTGTTGTTGTTGTTATTGTACTGCGGCATTCTGTTTTTAATGTGTTTATTTTGTGTATTTTTTTTTTTCGTCGGCCTCATAAAAGGCCAAACGGCGTAAGCAAAATAGTTTTTAATTTAATTCTTATTAGTTTTTTTCTTCAACATCTCGGAGCATTATTTTAAGCAAATCACAGATTAACAACAGCTCTTAGCTCCGGCGACTACAGTTAGTTGGGTTTTATAGTTGGGATAGGCCAAGAGCCGCTTGTTGACTTGCCTGCCAGCTAGATAAGACCTACTTAAACCAAACCCTAACACGACCCTTAACTGTAAAAGGTAGTTGCTCGCAACTGTCTGTTTGTCTAGTCTGCACACAACTTGAGGTAGTCAGCGTGTCAACAATTACCGCCCTCGATAAAGTTGCGCTGATAAGGCAGCCAGACAGTCCAACGATTTATTGAGGGTCTCACAGCTCAGAGCATGAGTAGTAAATCAAACATATATGGATTGTTCATTCTTTGTATGGAATCCAGCTATAAATAGCTCTTGGCATGCGTCCATGCAATGCAATTGTAGAAATTATCTCAACAAATCCTCAATTGAGGCGAACTTCAATGGCTATGGAAGGCATTGCAAATGATTTGGAAAGATGATTTTTTTTATTATTATTAATTTGATGGGCTACCAACTAGATGATTTAAATTTATGCTTGAGTGGCTCGTAGAAAATTAAATTTTATTTTATTTTGAATTTATTTTTAAATTTTCTTTGAAGTCCCTCTGCTCTTACATAACATTGAAAATCAAATATCTATATCTACTTGAAACATGTTTGTGTTTCAATTATAATTGAATCATTTTGCTATAATAAAATTCAATTATTTTGAAAGAGTAGCTTATTAAAATATACATAATAAATTAAATTGAATAAATAAAGAAGTTAAATATTAAAATAAAACAAATATAAAAATGTTCATGAAAACTTAAATATAAAAAATAAATAAAATAGTGAAATAATAAAATAAAATAAATACATATAACATGTTTATATTTAAATTATAATTGAATCATTTTCTTTTTTTAAATAATAAAATTTAATACAAATAAAAAGAAACATATTTTAATAAAAATAATAAATAAATAAATAATATATAATAAATAAACATATATGTGAGTGAAACATATTTTTATTTAAATTATAATTAAATTATTTTTTATTTTATTAAAATATAAATTTATAATTCAAAAGCATTTATATAAATAAAATAACAAATAATTATTATTATTATATAAATTTTAATAAATAACTATTAAAGAAGTAAAGAACACATGCCCTTTAATAAATTATTTATATAAATAAAAAAGCGACGCCTAGTAAAAAGTGTTTTTTAAATAAATTAAAATATAGCTGTGCTACATAAATAAGTAAATATTATATTCCAAATTAGGGTTGTTGAAAATAATTCTAATATTCATAGAATCAATATCCAAATTCAGTATTTTTTTAATACTAATCAGATCGGAAAACTTTGAATTTGAGAATGTCTTACAAACCAATTAAGCAAATGTGAAATATTTAGTACTTTCCTTTGATCTTTGAGCCGTACATTGAATAAACCTTAATAAGCATCTCCCTTTACAAAGACTTTTGCCTTTTCCACAATTCCTAACTGCTTCTATCTGCTCTTTTGCTTTCAGGACTCTGGTCAGGACATTACCAATCGTGTGTTCCAGGGCTGTGGTAAGCCCACTTTGGGACGTGCTAAACGCTCCATTAGTCCCAAAATGCTGCTGGCGCCATCTGCCGCCGCCGTGCAGGAGCTGCGTGCGCACAGCGCTCCGGAGGCGGACACGTTGGATATCGATGCCACTTTGGATGAGGCGATTGTGCTGCGTGAGCGGCGGGCCGCTGAGCCTGGCTCGCAGGAATCGTCGGCACAGCAGTCACAGGAACAGGGCGTGGCCAACGGCAATGGTGGTGGCAACAAGCGTCAGCAGCAACGCCGCAAGCAGCAGCGACGCAAACAACAGCAGCAGAACCATCGCAATGACAACGACGACGACGATGGCGACAGCAACGGCGGCAGCCGAGAGCCCATTCTGGACAAGATTGTGCGGGACATACGCCAGCGCGTGAAGGACTACAAGAAGTTCTGGTCGAACTTGCCGCACTCCATATGCAGCCATGAAGACATCGCCAGCTCATCCGACGTGGATGGCATGTGCTGGAATGGACACACCATAGACAGGTGAGTGTTTGTCAGGGTCAATCCCATCTTCAACGGGCCAGATTACTAACTGCTTTCGCTCCTCAGATATATGCACTCGGTGACCACGGAGCATGGCTCGAATCCTGAGTTCAATGGCAATCCGGCGAGCACTCGCCAAACGGCACAGATGTCCACGCAGCTGTTCCATTTGAAGAACGCCATCAATCACTTGCGAAACGCCTACAATGGTCAAGATGTGGACTGGAGCGAGCAAGGTAAGAGAATAACGAACTGTATGAAGTGCAGCATTCTAAATGTCGCTCGTGAATTGCAGAGGAACCGTATATGGGCAGTGGCGCTGGCTCCGGCTCTGGCTCCGAGGATGATGAAGACGATGATGAGGGCTCTGGCCTAGGTCCATTCGAGCCCAGCCACAAGCCGGACGTCGACCATCCGTCAGTGCGCGTCGATGCTGAGAACGACGATGATGAGGATACAAATCCGTCCGTTATTACCCACACATCGCGTCCCAATGTGGATGACAAGAATCCGCTGGTGCACACCACGCATCTGGACCACGATCATAATGATCTGGATGAGCCGCACAACGGCGACGATAATGAGGATGACGAAGATGACTCCGCCCGCGACTCGTCGACGGACGGCGCCACACGCACCTCCAGCGCACCGGAAAAGATGACGCTGCGTCGAGCCCTGGTTGTCTATCTGCTGCCCCTATATATGGCGTGGTTCGGTGGCGTATGCGCCGATTTGCTGTGATTTTACAAAACGCTGCCCCCAACGAAAGCGAAGCGAGCAAGCGAACAAGTGCAGTCGATATGGAGCCGATATTAACGGCCTGTCGTCCGCTGCACGCCCACACCTCTCAGTCATTCATCCATGAAACAAAAATGTTATTAGAACTTCTTTTATACGAAATGCAAGTCCAAAATTTTATAAAAACTTTTGTCAAAGCAATGAAAAAGCAATTGAGCAAAAATACGAAACCCTCCCCAGCTAAGGCCAACCCTCTCGAATGGACTCAATTCGTTGAGCATTGCAGTCCTTAGAAGGAGCATTGTTGTCCAGCGCTGGCTAAATGAAAGGACGACGTAACGAGTCCCCTTACCGCTCTCCCCATTTAGAAGATTTAAGTCCATTAACCTAAGTCGTAAGCGCGAAATTCTAATCTGTAAGCGTGTGAGAATGAGTGATTGAATATGTCTGAATGAGCTTTTGTGAGTGCCTGTGTGTGAGTGCCTGGTTATTTGTGATCGTTTAGCAAAAATTAACTATAAACATTATTTAGCGTACACTAAGCGAACTTATATTTGTATTATATTTATACATATTCTATACATATACACATACAACAACAAGCATATACGTAAAAGTTGCCAGCAAATATTTTAACCATTTCGAATTAACACCCGGCGTAAGCGTAAGCAACGCTAACTAATTTCTAACTGTACTGAACTGTAATTTAGTAACTTAGTTGACCCTTTCCTCGTTTCACATAAGATACGCTCGGATACAATTGGTTATATAATATCCCACTATATAAGATATATATATACACAATTGAAAGGCGTCCTTAGACGCATCTATTAACAGATCGGTTTTCAAGCAAGCACATTTGTAGCCCTAGCAGATAAAGCTTAAATATTTATGTATATTTATTTTTGATTTTTTTATAATTTTTAATATTTGTATTATTTTTATGTATGTATGTATTAAACGCAAATACAAGAGTGGAAAAAAAAAATTGAATAGTTTCTTAAATTCAACTAAATATGGACTTCAATTTTAACTCGGCTGGCAATCCTCCGGAAATAGTTTTAACTTACATTTCTAATGAGTTTTATTACTAATTTCTATCACAAAAACATTCGTTGAGATTAATTACAGAGTCGTCTATGGGAGTAATAAATTCAATTTCCACAAATCGGGAGCTCCAGACATCCAACTCGATTGGCTTGAAGGAGATTTTCAAACTAGGATGATTTAGTTTTTTGAGTATCTGAAATTAAAAAGATATATGTAAAATATATATGTATATAAATAGGCTCGTAAGATTCGTGATTCTATTCTATATTTACCTCGATTGGTTCGCAGCCCTGCAAGGTATTGTGCATGTGAAGTGTGAGGGGCGAGGTCCTCTTCTTCAGCACTCGATCTAAGCACGAGGCGCTCAGATCTAAGAACTGTTTACCCAGACGGCTACCCGATAAGTTGAGAATCTTTAGAGATTCACTAGCGGCTACCATGTTCCACAGCTGGGTAGCAGTTGGTATGGCACGCATGTTCGTCAAATGCAATTCCTCCAGCTGCGGCAATGAGGCACAGATATTGTGCAGTTCCTTCGTCTCAATGTCATCGTCGTGCAGCACAAGACGGCTTAGACTCATCATGTTCACTATGACCTGGCTCACGAGCGAGCTGTTCCAGAAGGCGTCGTGAAAGAGCAAGGACTTCACTCTGTGCGGTCGCAACTTGCCCACTATCTGCAGCAGATACTCGTAATAGTCGCGAGTGTAAAAGGCCAGACGATGGAGCCGGGGCAACTGCAGCAAGTTGGGCATGAAGTCGCCCAGCAAGTGATGATCGTCCATGACAAGTTCCTCAAGCGTTTCACACTTCGAGATGTGCAGCACCTCGTCACCCATATTCGTGTTGTATCCGTAGAAGAGAAGCGTGAGCTTGCGCAATGGCAAGTTGCTGAAAATCTGCTCGAATGTAGACGAATCCAAGGACTCGCAGCACATCAAGTGCAGCTCCTCCAACTGATCCCAGGCCCATATATGTCGGCCAGTAGTGTTGCCCAGCAATGTCAACTGGCGCAAGTTTGGAAAGAGTTCGGTGAACAGTAAGATCTTCTCGTCGGCCTTCTCTTCGCTCTCAAAGCCCAAATCACAGTCGAACGTCACCAATTTAGGAAATTGATAAGGTCTCCATCTCTGGAGTAGTGCAATATCAGTTTGTTTAATTGTCAGATTTTGCAGCGACCAGCTGGCCAGCTGAAGGAACTCCTTCATTTCGTTTGGCTGCTGCTCGAAACGTTCGAGCAGAGCCCGGTCCAAGTAGGCGATCTTTAGGTGCTCCCAATGGTATCGTACAACAGAGCGCAGACTCTGCGAGATATTCGCCAATGTCACTTGATCCTTAACATTTAAATATTTAAGGATGGTAAGCCAGCAATCGTCGTTGAGTTTGTCAAACATTTTAACTTTTAATAATTTACATTCAATTACAAACAATCAACTAGAAGCAAATGCAGCCTACTTCGAACATCAAATAATATTTGATCAGCTGATTGGACTGCTCATCATGGCGCCAAGCAGTTAGAAAGCAACACTGCTTACACTATCAGCTTTGCCACCATTTATGTGACGTCACAATTGACATACCTTAATGTAACAAATTTGAATATAGCAATTTATCTACTTAAAAATAAAGCATATATAAGTAAAGTTTGATATTTCGCTTGTGAAATTATAGTAATTATTGATCAATATAAAAAGACAAACCCTAATTCAAATTTAATAGTATTGTATTTTTTATTTTGTAGTGACTCACATTCAAATACAATTCATTTATTTATTACTTTATATGTAATATTAATGAATTAATTTTTGGTTTATAAATATATACTTAAACAAAGAAAACTTGAATTTATTATATTTGTTTGCTGATGATTTTATGTGAGTCAAGACCCTATTATAGTAGTAAGTGCTTATATAGTTCCACTATAAATAAATGAGATATGCTCTGCTCTCCAGAGTTGTCAAAGCTGTGATAAAATAGTAAATAAATACAGTATATTTATATTTTTTGAAGTACTTTTCTTCTGCTTTTATTTTAATTTTGAATGGCCATACAAAGTTTTTTTTAGATAAATATGTAGGAAAACTACATATATGTATATTGTCTTCAGGCACTTGCTTTGACTGTTTGAATGCAACGAATGAGGATGGCAGCTCTGGCAGTAAAACTTAAGTTCACAGACCTTATTCAAATTAAATTAGTTATTGTTGTGCAACTGTCTTGAAACGTTCAATTGGCTCAACATGGATTTTAAATTATTAATGCTAATATCCTTTTATTATTCAGTTCGGTGTGAGGCATTATCGACCCCCCGAAGAATAGGTAACGTATATTATAATAAAAAGTAAAAAAAAAAAAAAAAACAATAATAATACTAATAATTGACTTTTAGAACATTTTATCGAATTAAGCCAACAGGTTGAAATTATAAAGGATTTTTATGCCGAGATCCAACCTTTTCAAAAAATAAACTCTAAATATTTCTATATAGAAAATAACAGAGCTGCCAATTGGTTCGAAGCTCTGCACAAGTGTCGCGAATTGGGTGCGGACTTGGTCGATTTTCAAAGTGAGCAAGATCTGAATGCCGTAATATCGAAATTACATAGAAAAAAGTGCTATTGGCTGAGCCTAACGAATTTTTCCAACAAATCCGAATATATTTCAATTACCAGCGGTCGGCCTCCGAGCTTCACAAAATGGAACCGGGGGGAGCCAAATAACTTAGCAAATATGGAGCATTGTGGACAGTTGGTGATACCGCACAATGAAATGCAATTCTTTTATAATGACATTCACTGTTATCGCCAATGTTACTTTATTTGTGAGACAAAGTTACCAACCCAAACAAATATAGTAATTTGGTGAAACATACGAACACGATAAATATAAGAGCAATGGAATATCAAGTTGTAAACATCTATGTATAATAAATCCATCTGACCGAGAACAGATTTAAATAATTTATTTTTATTATAAAGAAAATATATTTGATATGAAGTAAAATGATTCCGAATTTTATTATTAGTAAGAAATTATTTATGTTTAATGCCAATGCAGACTCTTTATTAAGTAACTTCGAGAGCGATAAATCAGTCACAAAAACAGTTATGTTTGCAGTGTTTATGTTATACAAGCAGTATTCGAATAGTTAGGGGGCAAGCAGTAGCTACGTTTAATGCGGCAACTAACTCATAGATGGCGCCACAACACAATTTTGCTTATGCAAATCACGACATTGATAACAATTTGTTTTTTTTTTCTCGAAGGCTTTGGGGAAAGTGTTTTGTATGTATGTGTGCGAAGGCATCCTAGATTTGTTGGAATGTAGTTTTGTATTTCGTGCAAGCTCAATAAACTAATCTTCTTGTATGTCCAGATATACTTTCTGAAGATCCTCTGAGAGTCCATCGGTGGCAGCGTTGACGTCTGATGAATCTATATCTAAATTGTCAGATTCATTCAAATCAATATCATCTTCAAAACGATCAGCATCTCCCACATTCTGGAGTAGGTCCAGTTTGAGTTGCTTTTCATGCTTCTTCTTTAGAATCTCAGTCTTAAGCTTGCATTGACCATTAATTTGATTCAGCGTGATCTCCAGCTTATTGGCCCGATCCAAAAGCATACTCAGGCGTTTGTCAATATCAGCAAAAACCTCATCATCCATGTTTTCCTCGGTCATCTTCAGATCATCCTCAGCCTCCGGCTCCGGCTCCGGCTCCGGCTTTTGACTATCATCAGAGTCGGGCACGTACTCCTTAACTGGCGATGACATGATATTAAATAAATTCAATTATTAATATTTGCTCCAGTAGAAATTTTAGTTAACCGTGCAAATGCTATATATGTTGAACGTATACAAATTTATATCGGCCTGTGTACGATATATATTTTTGACTACTTCAAACATATAACGCAGGCCTACTAAGCTCTGCCGGAGATCGAATGAGAGCGAGAGCGAGAGCGAGAGAGGAGTTACACTAATTTCGCAACAGCTGAGCAGGTGAGCAGCACCCGAGACGATGCTCCAAACAATCTCTGGGAGCGATCAACGCATGGCGGCTTTTTCTTTTCTTTTTTTTTTTTTTCAGTGAGTGCGCGAGCGGCAAACGGTAAACAACTGCTACTGCGGCAGCGAAAAACGACGAAAAAGAGGAAAATTATTACGAGCTGCTGAAAGCGAACGACAATTATAAAAGAAAAAGCCAAAAGTTGCCACAAGCTGCTGCTGCAAAGGCCAAGAGACCTGGAAGGAGGCAACGAATGCGAATGCGCGAATCTTCATTCCCATATTGAATGAATAAGATATGAATGATTACGCAAGTGAGTTGCAAGTGAGTTACGCAAATTGCCAAATCTCAGCAGTGCAATTACTGAACTGTGGCCATTAGTGCAATGGAGTTGTCTAAATATAGTGTTGTTATCAGTGATACTATCTGTGTGTGCGTCGACAGTGATTCACTGCGAGTTCTGTTCGTGAATTAGGCGAAATATTAAAAGCAAACAAATGTTGCGAGCTTGCTCTGAGCAAAAGTATTTATTGGACTCGCGTCTTCATTTCAACTCTTTCGAGATTTGTGCTGCTGCTGCTGCTGCTGCTGCTGCTCTTTGTAGTTAGTACAAATGTTAGATGTCTCTGGCTTTGGGCTCTGTATATTCACAGCTGTTTCGGCAAGGTGAAACCAGTTTTCCAGCAGCAGTAGTAGCAACAGCAGCTTGTTTCGGTATTTCTCATCGTTATTTGTTATTTCTTTAACTTTTTGTTATTTTGGTGCAGACACCGGATCGAAAAGTCAAATGTGAACAATTGTGTTCGTTATGTTAGTACAAGCTCAGTTATGCAGTGACTGTATATCGAGTAGTATTTTTTGGTAAAATATGAGGTGTCCATGCAAACTGCATCATCAAATGATATACCCTTCTTTTAATTAATATTATTAGGGTTAGGGTAAACAAAGTGTTTATTTTGGAACTATTACGACCTGTTGACTACATTCTGAAAGGCACTCCAGTACTATGTATGTAATATCATAATAATTCACATTGGGTTTGGGTGAACAAAATTGCTGAAGTTATACTAGATAAACTACATTTTCAACAACTACATTGTTTTTTTTATATTTCAAGTATTTTTTTAAATATTATTTTAATTTTGCAAATTAATACTAAAGTGCACAATTAAAAACAAACTGAAACGTATTTACAAGAAATTTCAAAAAGTAAACAAAAATTTCCCTTCGAAGAATGTAAGCAGTGTATATAGAAAGCAGTGGTTAAACATTTGTGCAAGCAGTTATATATCGGCAATGCATTTAACTGCTTTGTGGATCTTATTTTAGTTATTGTGAATGAGCAAAAGAGCTCGGCTAGAATACGATGCGTGCCAAACAGTATTCAGTAACAAGTCGTTTTGAATATAATATTGATAAAAGACCGTTATTAAAATTAAGCAAGTGGAAAGTTTAATATGATATGCAATATATAAAATGCTTTGAAGTTATCATGAGCTGTTTAAGGCAGCTCTCAAGTTCCTCAGAAGCAGCTCAGATTGCATTTCACTTAGTGAATCTCATTCTCTGGTTTTGTCAGTCATTTATTCCATACAGTTTAATGCTTTTCAACTCTACCCATCTGATTCCTTTAATGATATAGTTTTCTCAGCAAAAATCATGTGTTTATATAATAAATGTTCCCTTAATATCTTCACAATCATTAATTCTGCTGCACTTGCACAAAGGTCAAGAACAACTCCATCAGTTTTCCTTCTTTAGCATCAGCTTTTTAAGCACAATTCTATTTTGTACAATATTATACTACGTTAATTATAATTTTATTCAGTTTGTGTTTTTCGTATAAAAGTACAAAATATATATTATATATATATATAAGATTAATACTAATCATAGAACTAGAACTACATTGAAAGAGAATTCGCGCACTTAGTAATCCTCGTCGCAGAAACAGCCATCTTTTGAGTTCTCCACAATCCAGTCGAGATATTTAGTGACTCTGGTGTAGACACCTGGATAATTGGGTCGCGCACATCCATTGCCCCAGGAGACGATGCCGATCTGTTCGAAGCGTTTGTCATCGGGCCGCAAGCGGACCAGAGGACCGCCCGAGTCGCCCTGGCAGCTGTCGCGTCCGCCCACTCCCGGGTAGCCAGAGCACATCATGTTCTTGGTGATCATCTTTTGGGTGTAGTTCGTTTGGGCCACGCACTCGTCGTTGTCCAACACTGGCACCTCCACCTCCTGCAGCAGGCACGAGGGCTTGCCGTCCTCTTTGAGCGTGCCCCAGCCTGTGGCAATGGCACGCGTGCCCACAAACAAATCTGTGCGGTGCTCCACGCGGGGCAAGCAGATGGGTCTGATGAAGCTGGTGATCGGCACGCGATCGTTCAGGCGCAGCAGGGCAATGTCATTGTCGAAGTTCGAGAAACTGAACTTCTGGCTAAAGGCGCGCAGCACAAAGCGCGTCTCCGGACGCTCCTTGTCGTTGCAGCGATCGTGCTCGCCGAAAGTCACCTTGATCATGAACCACATGAAGCCCTTGACGCAATGCGCCGCCGTCAGCACGTAGCGATCGTTGATCAGCGTGCCACCGCAGTAGAATCGGTTGAAGTAGCTCAGTCTGGCCATCCAGGGATACTCGCTGACGCCAGTTGTAGTGCCCCCAACGATTCTCGACTCGTCGTTGCGCTCCCCGCACCTGCAACAATCGAAAGGCACAAAATGTGAGCGGACTTTAATATTTTATATATGTCTATATATGTATATTTGTTTGTCATCCACTTCATCAAGCCAATGACAATTGAGTGCCTAGCAAGTTGCAACCGACTGCATTATGCTCTGTTGTGAGGTTTTTCATTTAAATAATTGACGTTGGAAATTGTCAAAAATATATCAAGCTGATCTTGAGTAAACTCTAGCTCAAGCTTACAAATTCATTCCGATTTCAAAGGTCCAAATGCCAACAATTTCGGCAGAAATGTGAAATATTTGGATATAGACTGGAAAGCTGTTTCACTCTGTTGTATACATAAGGTCGGAGAACAGATCGATCAAACTATGTATTTACTTTCCCATAATGTTTTATGAAACAAATATCTATTGTATTCATTTTAATCAAGCATTAATTTCAATTTAATTTTATTTATATATTTCAATTGACAATAAATATTAAATAAGTTCCACAACTGAATAGTAGAACTAGTCATTTATGCAATCAACTTTGTCTATGTCATCTTCCTCTAAGTTCCATTTAAACATTTACAATGCAATGCAACGAACAGCATTTTATAATGTTTTTATACTCATTCACGAACTGCACACTCTATATATTTTGTAGTCCCAAACTACTTCAATTCAATTCAAATCAATTAGAACCAAAAGTAAATAATAGGTAAATGAAGAAATAGTTTTAGGCAACATAAAAGCTTTACTTACTATCATGATCAATTATATGAATGAATGAATGATGAATCAATGAAAATATTGCTAAGACACTAATATTTTACTTTAATTATGGAAATTCCTATATGGAATCTAGTTATTTCTGCTAAATCTATAGTTTATTCTTTGCGAGTCCAGTGTTAACTTAAAATGAGTCAAATACTTTGTAGTTGAACAATATAGAATGAATGAATGAATGAATAATATAGAATGATATTAAAGATGATTTTGATTATCTACCAATTACTTTTACACTTTTTTTTTATTTTTGAAAAATAGTTATACAAAGTATAGTTCAATAAACTGTTCTTGGAAGATGAGTTAGATATTTTTATAATAAAATATTCTAATCTCAATTTATTGCAGCACACTATAATTATTGGTGATATTTATATAGCAGATCTTTAAACCTAATGGAATTAAAATAAAAAATTCAAGAGAAATTAGTAAAAAGTTCTGCTAAAAGTTCTTAGCAAAATATATGTTTCTCAGCAAAAACTATTATTAATTCTCAACATTTTAATGAATTTTTATATATTTTAGCTAATATGATTTTCTTTCTTTTATACATTTAGTAAATTGTTTTATGGAAATCTCAAATTCAATATTTTGATTTTCTTTTACATTTCCAATTTTATTTGATGTGAGTTTCAAATTCTCTTAAAATAAAAATTTCATATTCCACACAGACTTGGCACAGTTTTCCGTGCTCATTTCATTGAATGGCAATCTTTGCTGATTAGTTGAGAGTTCAACAACCTAACAAACCTCATTAATGCTGTCATAAAGAAAGTGTCAAAGTCTTTAATGAGCTGGCGTGCAAATGATTTGCTTTGCAGTTTTTCCAGCATATTTAAGATGACATCGTTACATGAAACTGGTTTATAATTGCCAAAAACTGAAGTAAATGCATTCAGCAGAGAATGAGAAAGAGCGAGAGAGAGAGAGAGAGAGAGAAAGAGGTAGATTGACACATGAAATATGAGAGCAGGAGAGGGGAAGAACAACCAGTTCTCTAAAGTGTGGCTATATAATCTTATATATACTAAATATATATTTTCTTTTTTTGGCCACAAATCAATCGTCGGCTTAAAACAACAACAACAACAGCTATAATCTTAGTCTTGGGCTTGATATCTTTTTTGGTTTGGTGTTGCTTAACCGAGTCATTGCCCCAAAAGTGGAGGCCTGGGCCAGGGCAAGGCAAGGTAAGGCAAGGCAAGGCAAAATCGAACGCGTCCCGAAAGCCAGCGACATGCAAAAACAAAGACAATAAAAAAATCGGCGACCCAATTCAAAGAGAATGCGGCGTTCCCTTTGCTAAATGGCAATCAACATGTGACGCATTGGCCTTACCTGGAAGCTTTTATATGCATATAAATATAATAAATATATATAAAGTTATATATATGTATTTATATTTTTATATTTACCAAGCTGAGATATATAAAAGTCTCTGTATACAGAGATACACAAAAAAGAAATATTTAAAACAAGTAAAGCTCTTATCAAAACTTATGCAAATCAGACCCATTTCATTTGATATGCAAAAAAAAAGTAAAAATAAATATAAAAGACACAAAAGAAGAATTTAAACGGGTTTTAGGCTTATAAGTATTATAATTCTGTCTGAGAAGCAGAAGACTTTCGTCAACGTGACGCGAGGGCTTAACTAGCTCTTTTTTTTTTTTTGGTAATCGAAGAAAACTTTTTCAATATAGAATAACAAGCATCTTTAAGCCATAAATTTGGATATACTCGAAAATAAAAGTGAAAATCTAACTGAAAGTTCCCTTTAGGGTATACCTAAAGTGTTGTGCATTGAAACTGACCTCACCTAATTCGAGCTAGTCAAGACTCTTGGAAAAGTTGGGTTGATCGTTAAAATTCCTATGCAAGGTGTGCCGACAAACGCATTCCATTGAATTCCCTGGAGTGAAGTGTCTCTGCATTCAAGCAAACAGTTTCGACTCCAGCAATACCCTGGGGTACTTCAGAATGCCAATGCTGATGCCAAAGCCAATGCCAATGCCAATGTCTAAAGCTCATTGCAAATCCCCATTGGCAGCATTGACAAAGTACCAAAGGCGATGCAATTTGCAATTTGCACTTTGCAGCAGGCATCTCAGGAATGCCTTTCAAATCGACATCTTCACAGTCAAGAACTTCACAAAGGTGGAGTTTGTCTCAAGTATGCTTCACAAAGTATTCAAGTGCAGAACTGCGCAAAGTTTCAAGTTAAATTTTAAATTTGACGCGTGAAAAGTAAAAAGCCAAAGAAACTAACAGCATTTTGTAGAAAGGCAACAAGTTTTTGTTGTTACTCTCATTATCTACAGTTAAAATCATTTAGTTTGTCGAACTTTCAATCTTTAAGTTCTATGCATGATTGAACTCTACAAATATCTAATTGGCATTCCTAAATTACTTTCTAATTGGAACAGCAAACAGTTCTTAGGTTCAGCTTTGTGACTCTTACTTTTGTTCCTAAACTGAAACTAAACAAAAATCTTTATATGAAATCAAATCAATGAATTTAAATTGCTTTTCATGAAATTATGAAGAACTCGTTTTGTAATTTTTAGGAAAAAAATAATAAATAATAGAATAATAAAATGTATTCTAAATTTTCTATTTGTCAAGCTTAACTTTAATTAAAAAAATGTTACTAATTTAGTTTAGCTTGATATTAACCTTAAAATAAGAACTTGAGAAGAATTAAATGATGATATATGAAAGATAATTTGGAATACAAATTAGCTAGAGAATCATTTATTATAGTTTCATTTTTACCCTCTTGAACTATCTGACTTTGCTAGTTTACTAATAAGAATTTCCCAAGTTCCAAAAATAAGTATAAGTCGGAACTGAAAGTAGAATATTTGTCCGTTAAGCTAATTATGTATAATTTACTTTGCCCTCAGCTCTCACAGCTGAGTTGAGCCTGATCTTCCTGAACTTGCAGTGCCACGTATGCCGACTGTGTGCAACAGTGTGTGGCAAGTTCTCCACCTTCATAAATATTAGTAACAAGTGACATTTGCTGAAGCTGGAGAAGATCGCGTGCAGTTGCATCTTTAACTGTAAGCGCGATTTGTATGCCGTGACAGTGACACCCAATAAAATGTGGTTGGTTAACTAACTTGGCTAACTGGCTGGCTGGCGTCCGTTGCAATCATGAGTGGAACTGTTTTTGTTTTCCCAGCTGTACCCACCTGCAGGAACATGTTGCCGTTTGCTCGTGCGCCGCTGGCGAATTATTCCGATTGAAGATGCCAAACCAATTCTTGATCGGATTTTGCCGGAACTGGTTTACTGGTTCACTGCCACTGGAGTTGGCAGCAGCTCCAATTCCAGCTCGCAGCTTCTTCGGCTGATGCTGGCTGCCATATGCCTGATATTTGCCTGGTATGGAGGATGATGTTGCTGTCGTCGTTGACGTTGTCTTTGTTGACGTTGCCTCACTTGGCGTTGCTGTTGCTGCCGTTGCTGCTGTTGTTGTTGAGGCGGCTACAATGCAGGAAGCGATGGCCAATGCTAATGGCCAGTGATGTAAGTGGAGCAGCAGCAGCATCTTCAGCTCTAACTGGTTGCCCAACGATTTGTTGTTGTGCGCGTGCAATGATAGCTTAATGAGGCAGCTAAACGCTGGCTTCAACTGATTCAAGAACTCTTGCTACCGTTACAATAACTTGTTGATGCTTTGTGATTTTTGACTTCTTGTTGGTTCATCGGTTCACCACACTTATTAATTATGTTAATCACATGCATCCAATTCGTTCTGTATGAACTATTTCTCACTTTTCACACTCGCTCAGCACATAATTCAAACTGTCAACAAGTCGCGCCCAAACATACAGAATTTTCGTTTCTTTCTCTCTGTCTTTCTTCTTATTCTCGAAGTTCTCAATATAACGGCTATCGTGATTTTTTTGGATTCTCGTTTAGTCTCTCTCGATTCGACCGCACACGCGAAAGTCTGCAAAGCGACTGATACCGCCAGCTAATGCCTCGGCCACGATCTGCTGCTAGCCGAGCCAAAGCAGCGCAGGCGACTGCGACGTCGACGTCCACGCGTCGTAACTGAAGCCGCAGTCAGCGTCGCCGTAAACGTCAACGTCAACGTCAACGTCAACGTCAACGGCATCGTCGCTTGACTGGCAAACAACAAAGCAAAGAACAAGTCGCATTTTTGTTGGCCCGTTCTCAATATGCTAATGTGACAGTTTGCCATGGTGTGCAGTCGCTCCTCCGGGTGGAATCCCCCGCTCTGACTCTGCTTCTCTTTATGTACATATGTATTTGCGTGTGCGTGTGCATGTGCGTGTGCGTGTGGCGCACTGTCTCTGGTGCTTTTCCTGTACTTGTGCCTGTGCATGGGCGGCATTGATTTAAAGTTTGTTTATTATGCCCACAACGTCAATACACAGCGAGAATTTAAATCAATTCAGAATGCTTATCGAATGCGGCAATAGATTCTTTTGATAACCCATTTAATAGCCATTTCCTGAGCGAAGCAAGACGCTTTGCCTGCCAACTGGCACACATTCAGCTAACAGAGTATCTAGCGTGAATCTAACGTGATTTGCAAGTTTTTAATTGCACCTAAAATACTTGAATCTAATTTGATTGCCTTTACGGGCGGTTTTCCTGTGAAACTTGAACTTGGATTGAAAATAATTTCATTTTTGGAATGAAAAATATAGCACAAACATATATCCTGTTTTTGGCTATAAAGAGACCAGAATTTAAATACTCAAATGCATTTGATATCCTGTTCTCTTTATAACCAATGGCATAGAGTTGTCAATGCTTAATAATGAAACAATAAAAATTAGAATTTCAAATATATTCATTATGCCATTTAAGCATAATTAAGTTAAGTACAATTCACAACATATTTGCTCAGCAAATCTAATATCTGTTTAAATATTATATAAAATCTCGTTGCTTAAAAACATTTGTTTATATTTTTTGTCAAACAACTATTATATATTTTACACATAAATTTTGTGAAATTTTACATTAATTACATTTAAATTTATTTTATATATTTATTTGTATATTCAAATTTATTCATAATTTATATATATTTAAAATGGTTTCTGTATCTCTATCTCTGTGATTAGAAGTATTTACACTCATCTACAACAAAGTATGGATATTTATTTGTTTGTGCTCGCATGCAAAGTATTTTACTAAATATTTAATATATACATATGTAGATAAACATATGTAGAGAAAAATGTAGAGTCTATATTTGTAATCTCGCTTTTTAATATATAATATTTTGTATATGTTCTCTGGAGCATGACAAATATATATATAGTGCCTAAATAATAAATAAATAAATAAATACATGCTTGGACATACGACAGCTACATATCTTAGAATATATGTACACACATAAAAATGCCTCAGGCCATTGAGAGAGTGTGTCCAATTGGATAAAACTGTATCGTAAATTTTCCTCAGTTTTCGTTTGAATTTATAAGAAATGATGGATGCAAGTTTTCTCTGGCTAATTTTACAAAAATATTTAAAATAAAATTTTGAGAACTAGAGGTACATTATATACCGAGTTTTTTTTATACTTAATTCTATATACTACATATTTGTTAATGTCAGATTGCATTAACAGGAGCTGCTCCTCCCTCACGACGACATGCTATGCTATTAACAGTGTTATGCTCTGTTAATAGCATAACCCCCACACCAGTTCCTACCAGTAGGAGTTCACAATCGGCGATTAGGATATTCTTCTTACATTCTTTGCATTACTACTCTACACTTAACTACGAAGAAAGAAGATACAGCTTTTACACTAAATAAAGTCAAGGAAATACAACCACGATTTTGTACTTATTATCGGGCCACCACTGCAACAATATATAATGTTCTATAATATATACATATATGTTTATATAAAATATAGCTCACCAAACTATAAAATATAAATTCTTCTTAAATATTTATTACTTTGCAGTAGTCGCAGCTCGTCGATACATTTTAGGTATTTGGTACTAGGATACTCTTACCTAGATCCCTTTGACTTGTTACTGATTTCATTATCTGATTTCCCTAGTAATCAATAATATTGGTTATCAGCTAGTAGATGCGAGTATTGATCACTGACTAGTGGCCAGATTAAGGTTTTGCTGTCACAAGATGAACTCGTTTGCCTTTGTCATCATGTGCGATATGTGGAGGCCGCGGCATCGGTACTCGCAATTTACTCCTCATTTTGCGGCTTTCATGTTTTCCGACGCTTTTCACTTGCAAGCAGCACCGGGGGCCCAAAGGCAAAAAGAAAACCATGCAAAATTCGCATTTTCATTCGCAGCTTCATTTGCCGCTGTTTTTCGTTTGATATTTTCTTTTCGTCTTTTTTACTCAGCCATGAATTAACAATATATTAAACGGAATATTTAACTTTTCGCATTTAATTGATGCTTGCAAGAGGCGGAGCTCAATCGAGAGTTAACTGCGTCGGCTTCAAAATCCGATTTCATGTTACAAAGATGCTCATCAAATATATAATGAACTAAATATTAAATCATAACAGAATATATATACATATCTAGGAAAAAAAAATCTTTCATAACTTGCACGATTTCTAAGAGATCTATTTGGATTCTATATAATTGTCGATGTTTAATTAGCCGCCTCTTTACAGATTTACTGTAACATCATGTAAATTATAGATATTACCTACTATAAGCTCTTGTTTGCTTGAAAATAATAGTTTTAATTGCAGTGTAGATCAAATCTTTAGACATCGCGACTGAGTAGTAAATTTGCTGCAATTTGATAGCATTTCACTCGTCTCGGCTTGGTTCATTTCCCGCAATTTTTCATAGCATGTTCTGGGCCCATTCTCTGCTCGGCTTTCCCGCTGCGAACACATATGTATATAAGCTATAGTCAACAATCCATGTCAAAGACATGGAAAACCGTAGGCGCACCTATCGAATTTTCTAATTAATGCAACACATGCAAATTTTCGCCCACTTCTCTTGGCAGATCCAAATACAAATGGTAGAAAACACTCGTAATTGGTTGGAAAACTCAGGAGTGCATAAAGCGAATCTCTAAGCGATCTCAGAAATGCCAACGACAAAGAGTGGCTCAGGCATAAACAACAATAACAACAACAACAACAACAGGAACAACAGCAACAGCCTTCATTGCATAACTGGGAATCAAGAGTATTATCATTATTCATAGGCAACATGAGTGCCTTTCTAGATATGACGGCTGCGCAGTCAGCGAGCGTGGCGACGGGCGCGTTCGATGCATCGCGGCTGAGTGCACGGCAGAAGGCGAGCAAGCGGCGCAGCCAGGGCAGACGCAGTGCAGCTGTAACGGCTGCAATCCATGGTGGCATTGCCAGCGTTGGCGCCGGTCTCTATAAATCATTTCGCGAGCATTTCAAGAGCAGCGCCGGCAGCAGCGAAGCCAGCGACTATCGACCGCTACGGCAGCGCGACGCCGAAGCGGGCAAATTGCAGAAAGACTTGAACTCGAGTGACAGTTCCGATGTGGAGAGTCTCCAAAGCAGCGACACTGGCAGCGGCAGCGGCAGCGACAGCAGCGTTGAGAACTTATTTGGCAATGAAGCGACGGAGCGAGCACAGTGGCGCGGAAAGCGGAAGACGACTGCAGTACCGAGAGCACGCAGAAGAAAGGTTAGTGGCCAACTCAACTCAACTCTCTATCCCGACCCTTGATGCGGGCAGCAGCAGCTTTCCATTTCACAGATAGCTCCACATATTTAAGTATTCCAATCAGTTTGGCAATCGCGAACAGCTACGCACGTGCCTTGTCGTCGCTTGTCAGCGATTTGTGTTTTATGACTCGAATTGCCCTCAAATCGCACGAGCCTGGACTTAATTGGAGTCTTTGTAGTTAATTTCATTTACATTCGTTCGTTGCCTTTGATAATTGAATTAATATTTGTCCATTGTCTATATTAGATAATTGTCATTAAACCATTCCATTCAATATTCCACTGTATTTCACGCTCTACTTCAAGTAGAGCACATTTCACTTTCATTTCGTAAATTTGAATTGCTGTCAACCAGAAATGAAATGCAAACAGAATTTCTGACAACATTTCTCAATCATACAAAGAAGTGAAATTAAACGCGTGTAATGTGAGCAATCTGCTAATTATAAATATAAATATACTTTAATATGAATCATTATTATTTCTTGAACTCGACCCAAACGTATCTCAATTTCAATCAATCATCACACACACTCAGCCCACTGTGACACACAGCTGTTGTCAGAGCTTTCAACTTGTTTACAAACAATCGCAGTGCAAGTAAAAAGCTTTCGCACGTGGCTTGCTTCAACGACTCAACAGCTGACAGCAGTTTCGCTCAGCTCTTGGCTGTCTCAACTGTCTATTTCTATCTCGCTCGGCTGGCTTTGAGCGCTTTTGCAGAGCTTTGACTCACGCTTTATGGCCGCTGTGGCAATGGCCATGGGCATGGCAGTTTTGTGGTCGGAAAAACCTTTACGGCTTAAATCTCGGCCAAGCCTCTGCCGCTGCACCATTTTCCATGTTGTTGGCTTTTGTTGCTGTTGTGTTTTTGTCTAGATATTTAATGCTCGAATGGACTTTAAAATGTGCGCTTCGTGAAGTAGAGCACGCTCGTTTTGAGTTGTTTTTCGGCTGTTGTTCTTTTGCTTATTTTGGTTACATCTAATTTTTGGATATGTCTCTTATGGCTTGCTCACAGCTAACTTAGCCTGTTTAGTTGTACATGTTTATTTTTATTTTTTATTTTTATTTCTATTTCTCGTTTTTCATTTTGTTTGTTCTCTTCGCTGGTTTGCGTCGCCTGAGTGCACAAACTCAAATATAAGGCAACGGCATTTATCCTGCATGAGTTTAATACCCTGTTTAAAAAGCAGTTCTGTATTTGGATTATGTGCAAGCAAATGTAACGGCGAAAAGAATTTCACTACATAATTACTCCAATTGGCCAAGCAGAAAAATTTACATAAATATTAGTTCTAAAATTGGCTTACTACGTACGATAATTGTAAGATCAATGAATGAAATGGAAAATAGAATCGTTGATCGTAAAATAAAGGTATAGGGCTTAGGAAAGTTTAAACACAACTCTAAAATTATTTTGTTCTATATTGTATACGGTATATCTTCAATCATATTTTGAATTTCGCGAGCTCCTCCTGCTATTAATGCAAATTATTTCTTACATATAAACAGAGTATCGTATACAATATACCGTATATATTTGATGCTGTGTATGGAATACCGTATTTGAAAAATTGTATTCTGAATTTCACATAATATCATATATTGAGCTTGCTATTTTATAAATTGTGCATCCCGTTTATCGTTTATCGTATATAAAATATCGTATATCGTATTCAGCATTGCATCAGCACAAAAAGTGTAACTACTTCAACAGCTACTCAATGCTAGGTACAGGATATCTAGCAGCTGGCCTCATGGACTTGTCTACTAAAGTTTTTTTTTTCAAGTTTTTATTTTAGTATAATTTATTTTCTGCTATGATTATTTTGGGAATAATTTAACAAGTCGAACTTTTTTTTGCAAGAGTCACATTTACATTTATACAAAATGAGCAAAGAAGAGCAGCAGAGAGCAAATATTCGGAGGCCGGAAGTAGTTCTCCTTTTTGCCAAAAGTTCTGCGACTCTGTGTCGCCCGCAAATGCAATCAACAGACCCAGATCTATGATGGGAAGAGACTTGGCTGCCACACCAGAATTTTTTTTATACGCTTCGGCAACATCCAATTATCAGTAATGGGCGACTATAAAGGCACAGCTCCTGCACCTTCAGCCACACAGCTCTAAAGGTCTACGGCACACTTACATAAGTTCCATTCGCACTCCCTGCCGCCCACATGTGATAACAGCATCAGCATCAGCATGAGCATCAGCATCCATCCCCCACATCAACAGAAAACGGCGTAAATGTGCAAGTTTTCAATGATTTATGCATGATACTTAATGCCTTCTTAATTACGTTTTATGTAACCCCCAGTCTGCTCTAAAACACTCGTTTTATATATGTATATTCTTTTTGGAATCTGCGCCAACAAGCAACAAACACCAACAAAAAGAAAAAACAGAAAAAAATGGCAGCTGGAGCACTTTCAGCACACAAATCATATTCACAGGAGCAGCAAAAAAAAAATGGAGGAGTGAGAAGGGAAGGAGAGAACAGTGCCCGAAAATGTGTAGCAGCTGCTTTAAGGGGCGATGAGGCGCCACTTTCACTTCGACTTCCACTTTCACTGCGTGCTGCCATGTGACGCTACGTGGTATTCGACTGTACCGAAATCCATTTTGGGGCCTGCCTCATGTATATGACAGCATGCACACACACACACATACACACACACATACATCTGTACAAAGAAAGGTCTTCCCCACTTCCCTTATGCTATCCTGCGATGCATTGAAATGTTGGACCAAAACACAGTTACACATGTACGCGTATTCATGCAGTGCCCATTGTCTCATGTGGATGGGCGTCAGCTGGGACCTCGACAGAGGAGCCCCAGAGAGAGAGAGAGTGAGTGATTGAGTAAGACAGAAAGAGACAGAGAGAGACTGTGAGACAGAGAGCCAGAGAGGAACATCTGAAAAAACAAAAGTCATGGTTGATGGACCAAAACAAGGTTAAATCTCAGTTACGTGATGTTTGCGCAGCAGCTTAACTTTTGCATTCCATTTAAATCAATTAGAAATACAATGAATTGATGTTAATTAATCAAGTTTCGATTAAGACTAAAAATTGCCAAAGAATGTTTTACGTGTTCAGTAATCAGAGAGACTTTTAGTCATCTCAGAGACTCCTCGTTTCCTTACGATACGATAAGAGAGATATGTTATCAAAGAATTTAAGAAAGAATGAATTGGCCTGCAATAATAATTATTAGAATTTGTATTCAATAACTTCAAGTTTTCACATTTTGCTTAAAAGCCTTTTATATGGCTAGATTGGAAAGTCAAAAAACTCTATAATTGACAAAAAGTGGAAATATGAAATGACTTTATCAATTTGAGAATATAAATTATAAAGTCAATAAAGTTGCTCAATATTTTTAGAGATAATAAAGACTTCATATTAGAAATATATTTATATATATCATATATTTCTATTATATATAAAATTCATCTTGTTTAATGTTTTTAATGAGAACTTTGTATAAAACAAAAATATTTGTTTCTATTATATGAATAGATTTAGAATATTTAAATAATATTTCAAGCAATTAAAAGGATGAACTCAATCTTCAAATTACTTTTAAGTAAACTTCATTAATTTGAAAACTTGAAGTTGCATTAAACTCAAAATAAATATTGATTATGTGAAGAGAAAAGGATATAAAATGTATCGAAGAGGGAACACATAAATAGGATTGCTAATATTAAGAGGTAACAATGCGTTGTCCCATCTCATCTCATGCAAAGTGAGTCTGTGTCGAAATTACATGGTCTCTAGCTAACTGGGCCAACTGGGTATCAGAATATTCAGGTACAACTATTTTGGCTTGTCCAGTGGTTAGCAACAAATCCGACGTTTGCTGCTCGGACACATTTGGTATGACCACAAATAAATTAAAAGAGCATATTGGTTTGTTGAATATTAAAGCTTGATACTTGGAATATAGACTATAATACCCACTACGATCTATAATTCTCTAATGAGCAAATTTATAAATATCACAAATTGATAGCTCTAACAGACTCAGAGTTTTTTTTTACTGCTGTTTGAACGAGCATGCAGTCGACTTTATTTATCCTCTTTCCACTTTCTTAAATGCGGAACTGACATGTTAAACAAATTAAATGCATACGATCCACAAAGATGAAAAACATCAGCAACAACAACAACAGCAGGCAAAATGGTCAACACGGAAATCCTTCTGCATTCAGCTGCAGCCCGGGAGACCTGAGACCCCATGTGGTTAAATATCTGTATATGTGGATCTCTGCCAGTGTCTGGCTGTGTGTGTTGTCAGTGTGAAAGTCATGTTGTTTACATTTTACACGCGGCGGCCGCGTTTTTGTATCGTTGCTTTCGCCCAGTCGATTTACATTTGGCCCCAATTAGCAGGAGTTGTTGTTGCTTTACGGCTCGCCTTTGCGATTCAGTGAAGGTCAACAATAATTTGAATTTACAAAAATAATTTACAATTTACAAAACAATTGTTTTTGACAAGTGTCATAATTCTTGCGACTCGTGAAAGTTAATTTTTGGACTAGTTAGTTGTCGAGTGCCTCGGAAGCCAGGCATAGCAAAAAGTTTCTACTGAATGGCACCAAGTTTTTAATTGAAATGCCTGAGTGGAGGCAGCGATGGGTAGAAAAGTAGAAGCTGCCATTGGTAATCCCTGACAGTGAATTATGAACTTGGCCTTAGCTTGCACAAGCTGTAAAATTGTGAAAAATTATGTTGAAATTGAATTTCGAAACTAGAAAGGTATTCAAAGTGTATTGATTTCTTTTATGATATCCCACGGTCCAATACCAAGGAAAAAACTTGTTATTTGATTTAAATTGGTGAAACAAAGTTTTTGAAACCGCTTTCGACCAGCTGTGATGGGGCCTTCAGCTGTAATCCCATTTATGGCTAATATGGATTACAATCGAGTACCTTTTCAGTGGCACACCCTCATTTCGGGCTCCGTTTCCTGGACAACATAATAAACAAGTTACAGCTGCTCCATGGCTCGAAAAAGGCCCTGAAAATCTAACCCCTACCGATAAGTAGGCTTGGTAACAGCCTAGCAACCTAACTGCGCCCGAGCAGTAGGCTGGGTGTCAAATTGAATCGATTTTGATTCAGCTACGTTGAGCACAGTCCGTAAATAATCATTCCCTAACGAAGCTCTGAGCTGTAAAGACGTGAACGCCGCTGACAAAATAATAAAAAACAGTTACTTTTCAATAAACTGTTGGAATAAATAATCGTGAGCAATGTCGCTCTTCGACAATCCGGATCAGTTGAGACAGCTGCAAAGTTTATTGTGTCCCACTCGAAGACGGGGCGGAATCGAGTGCAGCAGCAGTAGCAGCGAGGATGAGGAATCGCTGGTGGTTAAAAAGCAAAGTGAGTAAGTGGAGCATCACAGTAACCGAGGCTTCAAATGTCCTCTACACTCACTCAGCACCCGGCAGCATCGGACCACCTGCTCAAAGTGATGCTGCCAGAGCGCATCGAAAGAGTAAAGCCAACTTGGTGGCAACGCCTTTGGTTGAACCCGTTAGCGCACAACCCAATACGCTTGAGGAATGGCAGGAGGCGCAGGAGCGCGAGGATGCCGACCTCTTGGAATCGCGCAAGTGCCCAGAGTACACGATGACCTATCGGCAGGCCGTTGGCACTGAGGACGTGTTTCTGCAGGTTGGCACAAACCATTTTTGCAATGTCCGTCTGCCTCTCTTTGCAGTCTCTGTTAAGCCGTATTCTTTTACATTTAGATGGGACAACGCACGGCGGCCTCAGCGAGCTGTGAAGATCTCGTCCTAGAGATTGCGTTACCCGGCGAGCAAATGGCTGTGGACAAAATGAGCCTAACGCTGCACGAGCAGGAACTGGACCTGGGCACAACGCTATACCGACTCAAGCTCCCGCTGCCTCACCCCGTAGATGTCGATAAATGTCAGGCCAAATTTGATAGGGAACTCGGCAAGCTACGGCTCACGCTGCGTTTACGCCGTGAACTAGACTATGTTAACTTTTAATTTATTATCATTTCTCCTTTTTGTTTTTCTCAATTCACATAGACGATTATTCTGTAAACAGCTCCACAGCAAATATTTGTAGAAAATACTTTCAATCAAAATTTTAGTTGATAAATTGCGAAAATATTTGCATTTATTCCATTCGAAATAAAATTTAATGTCGATGAAGAGCTCCTTTTTTATATACCATGAAATATTTTCAATTTACTTGGAAATGTCATTCCTTTGATTTGGCTTGGGGTAGAACACTTCCCGATATCATTTAGTAAGCAAAAAGTATTCACAATCTGAATATAATGAACAATTTTCCTCAATTATTTAAAAATAAAGAACATAAAAAATAAATTTGAGAATTTCGTAAATTTAGTAAGCAAAGAATTTTTGAGTTATTGTAACATGTAAGCAATGTAACTATAATTAAATTGAAATTTTCTTTATAGTGAATAACGAATAAGAAAATCATGCTTCAATGCAAAATTTAAATGGATTTGCGCAACAAATTATGTATTTGCCCTTGGCTTTTAAGTTTCTGTTGAACATTACGCATACGCCGCATTGACCCTCAGAGAGACACAAATTACCCTTAAACGAAGCAGAAAATATGCCTTCGCTAGATATAAAATAGGTTCAGGTTCAGCTGTCAAAAATCACTTAAGCCTAGTATTTGACAAATGCGGTCAAGAAACAACTTACAGATGTCAAATATGAAATTTAAAAAAATTAAAAAAAAACACCGCATCAAACAGCGAATCGACTGGGTTTTACCCTGGACACAAACTGATATTAATAAGTGAATAAGTGAAGTATAATAATTGGGAATTGCATTGCCTCGTGTCGAAATAGGATTTATTCATAATTAATTTAAGGCTTTGAAGAAAGATCTCTCCTAATTCCACTAAGGCTTTGTCAAAAGAGAAGTCTTAAATATCAATTTAATGTTCTTCGAGTTGCATAAACACAAGCTCGCTCGTAATGCTAAAAGTTATTGCATTAAATACAATTATCCGACTCGCAGATACTTCGCTAATCATTTTTTGATTGCAAATATTATATTTTTAGGATTTTTGGTCTAGCTTTCTTCAGACCTATAAAATAATTCATTAAAAAAACTAAAAATTTACTAATTGCAGAGAGATGTTCGTAGAGTCGAATAGTCTTGCTCGTCCATCTTGTGTGTGGTTACAGGGCAATATAATCAAAAGCGGCCAATCCTTGCAATATATTTTTCTTTGTGGGGGATTTGTACAGCAAGGGGGGGGGGGGGGGCGCGCGAGCAGAAGGGAGGCAGCTGCGACCCGCTGTGACTGTGGCATCGTTTTGGCTCATTTACTCTTGACTGCCGCGGACACATTTCAATTTGTGAAAAGCGGTCAGCGACAGCACTGAGACATGATAAAGTGTCGTCCCGGCAGTTGTCTGAAAAAGTTCACACAATTTAACATAAGAAACTCGCAGCAAAGCGTTGATAAAGGCACAAAGGCACAAGTTTCGAGCCAGCCAGAAAAAGCCAGAAAAAGAGACGCGTGCAACGCGCTGCAAATAGTTGCTGAGCTCAAGAGCTGCTCGGACACTGGATTCTGTTTTTTTTTAATCATTTGGCCGAGCGAAAGAAAAACTTTTCGAGCGTTAATAATAATAAATCATCAGATGGCGCGTCGACGACGTTGCGACGACAATTTTGTGGACTTGAGCAAATTTCCAATTCAATTTAATAGCCACGAAATGAGCTGCGTGGCCAATTGACTAAGACAAATATTGTGGCAACGTAAAGTTAATAAACGAATGGAAAGTAATTGTATATCTAATATTAATATTAGTTAATAGTCAAAGCAAGTTGCAGATTCAACAGAACGAAAGAATCGCAAAGCAATGTCTCAACGTTGAATATATATTGAGCAAATTTTCATTTCCTTTTCTTGTTCTTTAACTGAAGAAACTGCTTTCATTGGTTCAGTTTATTGATAGTATAAGACATGATGACATCTATTCAAAGCAAACATCAATTAAATTCCATGTGACTGCCAGAGTCAATCTATTCAAATTGAGTAAATTCAAAAGCCAACCAAATTCGAAATCCTTCGGTTTGCTCACATCTTGTTTTATCAACAAGCTGTCGTTAAATAGACGAACCCAGAAACTAAAACATGGCCAAAAAAAACACGAAAAATAAATAAATAAAAAAAAAACAACTCAGCGCAATATGTGGGTAAACGTATCCTTTGCAAAAATACAAAAACAAACAAACACAAAGCTGCGTCGACACCAGACTTGGGAAAACAAACAAAAATCATGTCACAAAATGTTAGAAAAAGTAACACAGAAACGCCAGAAAAAAAATATATATGTATATGCGAAAATCTTTCAATTTATGCACTTCCCGAGGGGTACATGTGATAACATGTCAAATTATTTACAAGTATATAAATATATATGAAATATAAATATTAAATGCGTATAATGAGTTTCCATAACTTAGCTTGTTTGAGTCAGATATAATTGTACATATTTGTTGTTGGCAATAAGTTTATTGTTAACAAAACTTAAAAAACAGCACTCAGTACTTATTATTATACATTATTCCTATTATTTATTATCATTATTATTATTTATTCCTACAGAATTACTAGAAACTGTAGAAATAAGTTTGACTTAATTTATTATTCCTACAGAATTACTAGAAAAACTGTAACAGAAATAGTTTATATTTGACAAAATGATATTTACACTATATACTTATACAATACATCAAAATTTGATTTTGCTGTATTCTAGTAAGCTCTTATATTCATAAAGGCTTTCAATTTAAATAGATATGAAGTCACAAGTATTAATTGAATTTATCTGCCGTTGCGAAGGTTTCTTTGCCTGCATGGGCTAAAATGTTTGTAATCTATGAATATTTTATATAAAATTTTTAGATATTTATTAAAATATTTAAATGCAATTTATATATTTCTTTATTTATATTTTTAAATAAACAAATTTATACTATTTCTGTGACATCCTTAAACCAAGATTTTGACTATATAACTGAAATGATGGCCAGATTCGATTGAATGAAAAACTTCGCTTAAGCAAGGCTTGTTCAATATTTAAATTCACATTACATTAAATTGTGCATTCACCTTCATAATTCAAAGCTTTTACAAAAGGAAGCTCATGCGAATGAGAGTATCTAAACGTCGACTTGTTAAATATGTTGCTTTTGATTTTTGTTTCCGTTTGTTTGTTTTCGACTCATTTACACAAACGCAGTTTTAGTCGTCATCATCATTACGGGCCACCTACATGTGCTCAAGACAAACACTAAATAGTTGAACTTGCCTTTTTTTCTGCTGCTGTTGAGTCACGCCTCGTCTTCTTCTTCTTCTTCTCTTTTTTTTTTATCAACTCTTGAACAAAGTTGCATCAACTCAAACAGAAATTCGGATGCAAATTTGTAATGTTTCTCCCATGTGCAAAGCGAACTTTTGTGGTATATAAATTCGCTTGCTCCCAAAATAAAGAGGATGACAAAAAACTTTGCGAAATGGGAAAGTTTTTGGAAAATTGTGTGAAAATGGTTGCCTGCAAAGTGTGTGTCTGTGTGTGTGTGTGCAATGCTGGAAACTGAAAAATATTTATGCCTGATTAAAAGCGGCTGCTGAAGCATGCTGGGCGACCTTGGTTACCTTTTGAAGTACAATTTATTGCTGTTTTCTGTTGTTGTACTTATTGTTAAGCCATATTTAATAAATAATATGCAGGCGCACTTAAAAAATGTAATAAGCCACTCAACAACGACATCAGTGAGCACCACAGCAGCAGCAGCAGCAGCGGCAGCGGCAACAACAGACTTTGATTGCAAAGCCTGAGCCCCGGACAGAGGCCATGCGAATCCGCATCCTTCCTTCATTGTTGTTTGGCTTTTATTCATTTCAATTCAACGCCCCGTAGTTGAGAGTAAAGCGCAGCGCAGCGTCTACTTAACCTGCACTACGGCCAAACAGCTCTGAACAACTCAGCACCACAAAGCAGGTGCAAAATGAGCGCCAGCAGCCGCAACGAATAAGGTCAACAAAAACATGACTGAGGGATGCGAGCAACTTCAATATGAAATGTGTTGAAAAATATGAATGCTGAAGAGCTGCCTGAACTGACCTGCATGAAGATTCATGATTCATTCAATATAAATGTAATATTACTGAATACTGAATCTGCAAAACTTAATCTATCTTAAAGCGAAGTATTTGTCTCTGTTATTTGATTTAATTGAGAAATATCTTGAATTTAGTAGGTAACAAGTTCATTGTTATGCACAGAAATAATTATGATAAGGAATTAAAAAGAAATCCACTGTTATATTTTCTCATTAAAAAGAAACTCTGAGAATACATTAGAAATTATGTTAAGAATTTAAAAAAATAAATAGATATATACTTATATATAATAGCTTATGTAAATATATCAAGTCTACTTCACAATGATGGATTTAATAAAACTTTTGATTGATTTGACATCCACAAAAACCTCTGACATTACTCTATAGTTGACATACATTAAAGCCGATAAGCCGATTTTCGTCGATTATTACTCGCACAATTCATCAATATATTCCTATATATAATATATATAATTATCTGGCTTAGCGCCTAAGAGGCTCACAAGGGCCTACAGCTTCGATGCCTGAACTAAAATAATCAATAGATTCACCCAACAAGATAATAAGTTTTATCCCAATTCAACTTAACTAATACTAGGGATTTAAGCTAAATTTAAATAAATCTATTATTTAAATAATCTATTCATACCAAAGCCTCATATCGAACTATTTAAAATAAACATTATTCAGCGTTTTTAACATCCTTTATAGCCCACATTGAAGCATGAAAAACCTTATTATTATGCTAATTTGAGGCCTTTGCTTTTTAATTAAAACGCTAGAAACAGATGCTTACATAGAACAATTGTTATCCAGAATAATGCAAATTTACAATTGAATGTGTAAACAACATAATTTAATGTAGCGCAAACACATGCGAAAAGTGTGTGTTTCACATGTGGCTGGAAATGTTTCGCAATGCTTTGAGAAAAGTAAGAAAATGCCTGCGGAATTTAATTCAATTAGAGTTGACTTGCCGGCTACATAGCTTACGCAGTCTATATGAGAGTCGGGTCGTCTATTAACGCATTTTTCGAGTTTAATTTAACGTAATAACAAATTTGTGAACCGTGCTCGGAGATGCAAACATGAACAGAACACTGTATAAATTACGGAAGTAAGTTGAGGCAGCAGCTGGCTGAGAGCAAAGTCGTTTGCCGGCAAGTCTGGAAGCTGGGCAGCAGCAAGCCCGGCAAGTATGGTCCATGTATGTGTGTGTGTGTGTTGTCGGGGCTGTTACATAACGCACACCTTGGGGCCTTGGGGCTCGTTCTCAAGTGTCTGCCACCATAGCCCCTCACCCATAATTAAGACAAATGTAAAAACTACTAAAAGACATGCCAAAAGTCACTTTCACTTACCAAACAAAAGCCGAGCAGCAGCCAGGTGCCATGAGGCAGGTGCCATGAGGCAGGTGCGAGCAGCCAGTTGCTCGTTCAGCTCTTAGCTTTGTTATATGTAAGTCCACATAATTTCCTCAGTTGCCCCGTGTGTTGACATGCGGCAATTTTCATTTGTCTCTTGTGATAATATCACCAGTCTGAAGACCTCAGCAAATATATCTCACATACACGTGTAAACGAAATAGAATTGTTATATTCGAGATGGCAGTCAGTCATCTCTTCAAGCATTCCCAAATTGATTATTGACTGCGAGAGCTAACATATTGATATTTGCCAAACGAGCATCAGACACACCCAAGCCTCATCATGTTGTCTTTACAGGGTAGCGCATGGCCAAGGTCAATGTCCAATGCGTGCAGAGTGGCGCTCGCTGAATGCTCGCATGACCTTTTCACATTAATCTCAAGAGATGGCATTTTTATGCAGCCATGCGAGCGTGTTATGCTCGTTATAAGCCAACTAGCTATTATGGTTATTTATTGTGTTTGACTACAGCAGCTGTTACGGCCACACGTCACGACAAATGATTTCCCCGCATTTCAATTAGATCGTCAATTAGGTGTCATCTGATGGACTTTTCATTGTAATTGATTGACTGGCTAAGAGTCTGAAATGAGCTCTCTCGATTAAAATATAATTTGATTTATTTTAATTGCATTCTGATTAGAGAATTCGTAGTAAATTAATATTCTATTTTCGTATTTTGCAAAAATTTAATTTGAAATAAATTGTGCTGCATTTTCATATGAAGTAATCAAAAATATTATTTATATATATCCAGTATGGTTATCGTATTGTAATTATAGCTAAAATAGATTTATACTTTAGGGCATGCATACAAATAGCCTCATGCTCAAATCTTGAATCTTCATCATATTTTTAAAGACGGAACCCATAAGTACTATACTAGTCAAAAAATTAAAATATAATGCCAACTTGATTAGTATAGGATACATATAAATATCTCATGTTAATGTATACAGATAAAGAACATTTCACATTTTTATACTCTAAGCCCACTGAAAATGAGAAATCAGGGCATAATGGTTTTGTTAAAAGTATGTAACTGGCAAAAGGAGGCGTGACAGATCCCATAAAGTATATATATTCTTGATTAGGGTGACGAGAAAAGTGGATATAGCCATGTCCGTCTGTTCGTCCGTCCGTCCGTATGTATGAACCCTCTGATCTCGGAAACTATAAGATCTAGAGACTTCATTCTCTTTTTGTTAGGTCCGTGTATTGCACGTGATATATGAGCTTTTTACAGAAAATCGATCACTCTTTCCGATTCAGAGTTATCGAGAATCAGTTATAAAATTATATCACGTTCATCTTTACAGCTACAGTCTCTAAGTCTTCTACATATATATAAATACTAATTTAATACAATTTCAATTGTTGTTAAATTTTGGATTTTGTTAGATTTTTGAAGTTTCGCTTAACTTAAAAATTTAAAGTATTTAATGTATGCAAAATTTATGTCTGTGTCAAACAACGAAACAGGGATAGCCCCGAACACATATCATAGTGTTGTTCATTAACCGTTTTAGCATCTTTTAGCTAAAATGCAATGCAATTTAGATGCAAAATTAGTTAGCATCTGGTGATTTCGGCTGACGAACGTTTCGCTTATCAAACAAGATGTTAGAATAGTGTTTGTTAACCGCGGTTAAAAGTGCATTTCTTCCACCTTCCCTTTAGTTCTTTAGTAAACGCATCTGCATTTTAAATCCTATTGCTATGACATGCACCGAACAATACTTTTTACACAAGAGAATGAAGACTTACTAGATTATTGTGTTGCAATGCACATATGTATGTATGCTGAAGCTTGAAGTTCTTTTGACGAAAGCAAGACAAGCAGGAAAGAGTCTTCATACAACGACTGTTTCGACTGCTGAATGCTCTATTCATATCAATTGCTAAACACCTTAGTCCAATTGATATTAAGATGCCAAAATATACAAGAAATCATCATTTGTCTTATCATTGGTAAAACTGTATTGATATTGCAGCAGTTCCGCACAGAGGAAAGCTATCAATGCTTTAGTTCTACTTTTTGCTTTGCATAAGCTCAACTGAGCGCTGAGTTGGCTTGTGAATGTTGAGGAAAGACGAACGACAAACCAACAGCAAACATTCCTTGAAACTGTTTTTCAAATAGTACCAACCGAGAGATGAATGCCGCATTTCCGCCTTTTGGTTTTTGGTCTTTATCTTTTGTAGCAATGGCGCCTTGTGTGTTGCCTCGAGTAGCCTCCCAATGCCCCATCCCATACTTTACCAGAATCTGATTTCGTTTACTGCACGCATGGTAAAACTTAACGCTGTTTTCTTCAACCCACATTCAGATACAGAGAATGCAAAAGAGACAGGGAGAGAGAGAGAGAGGGAGAGAGAGAGAGGGAGAGAGTGATTTATTTGCCTGCTTGGGCCATTGAATCAATTATCCATTGACTGTATATGTATTATTGTCTTCTTTAATTGATTTTCCATATACTGAAAGGCAATATACGTACATGAGTATATGAATACAGACTTATAGGAATTTCAGCTTACTGACAAGACAGGATGTGAAGAGCTCACACATCTTTAGTAGCTTTTTATTTGTCTAAAGAGTGAATACTAAAATAGAATACTAAAAAAATCAAATAGATATATAAATAAATATATTTAATTATTCAAATACCATTTTCTTTTCCTATTTATGTGAAGTAGGCTTTGTATTTATCACTCTCTGAAAAGTAAGATTGTAGATATTTACGAAATTGATTCTCAGTCGAATCGGCATTCGAATAGCGTCGATATCTTTTCAAGTATACGAGTTTATTTTATTCGTATACAATTTTAAAACAACTAAATCTAATCAATTTCATATAATTCGCAATAAGAAAATACCAAAATGTCGGAGGAATCGGATAGAATTATGGCTGTAGATTTGGAATATGTGAATGCTCACTATTGGAATTCGACTGGAGATAGTGAAGTGATGAAAAGCGAGTCGAGCGATCCGGCTGACATAGCTAACCGCTCGGAAGATGAGCCAATTAGTGAGCCAATTAGTGAGCCAATTAGTGAGCCAATTAGTGAGCCTGTGAGTGATCATGACGGACGTGGTGCCGGTGGTGATGATGCCTTCTCACACGCGATCGATGTGCAAGACTGTCAGGACAGGCTGCAGATCATACAAGATCGGGTCACGCGCATTGTGGGTCGAATGACGAGTCTAACCGAAAGTCTGCGGCACATGCACGTGGGACTCAAGCAGAACAACAAGTTGGAAGTGGCACCGCTGCCAGAGCGCGAACAGAACCATGCCATGGGAGACGTTGGATCCACTCAAACCGATCCACCCATCAAGCCAAACCTGAACATGCTTGCCGAGCGCATTGGGGACTCTGTGGCCTGTCAGACCATTGAGGATAGCTCGATGGCTCAGTAGAAAAGCAATTGCAAATTGTTTATAATTTAGTACCTTAATTCCATTCATTAGTTTTTCACGTAAAGATAGTAATTTGAAAATTTGTTAAGTTCAGTGGGCAGCAGTATGACAGGCTAAATCTACGTTTTAGCTTTTGCGACTAAATTTACTGTATGACAATAAAAATCGAATCAAAAGAGTTGACGAGAAAACAAAATTTGTAATTATTTGGACCATTTCTACAACTTTATATTCCGAATAGAACTGAAAAGAAGTTTCACGTGCTATTTTCTGCCTGACAAGCAAAGTAATGTAGGTAAAATACAAACTTTTTATATACATATGTATCTAACTGCAATCGCACTCTCTCAAACGATTTAATATTCCATTCAGCACAAATATAATTGCAAAAGTGCTCGCAGCGATTTTGACACAGCTATAGATTTTCATGGGCATTTTCTTTGGAAACTTTTGCCAACCAGCTGTCAAACAAGTTCAGATTTGCCTTTGCCAAAATGGGGCCTTGGGCGAAAGAACTCTGAACATAGATGATTTCCAGCTACATTTCATTTGAATCCTGCAAAAGTCGGAAAGAGTCAACAATCGGGTATATCCACTAACTATTTAAGGTCATAATAAAAATAATATTGTATACATATGCTTGATGATTACTGTTAGCTGTTTTTAATAAATTTCGTTATTGTTTACTCAAAGACAGTTTGCCAATAAAAATAAATTAAATGAGAAAATAAACATGCTAGAAGAATAAACTGGGAATAGTTCATTTGTTTTATTGCTTGTAAACCGGTTTGAAATAAGATATTCGAGCTTGATTTGAATATGAATATTGTTATGTTATATAGACAATATGTTGAAAAGATATGTGTGTCATAATTAAAACTATTATTAGGAGCTCATATGCTTCTTCTCTCAAGCACAAAACATAGACTACAACAGCAGATGTTTTCTGCTTGAGATAAATATAAAACTCTTTCAAAGAAATACCAGCCATCAGTCTAGGCTAATTACCTATACTCTATAATCTGTACCTTTTAAGGTATTCTTGCTTAAACCAGTCTAATCTAGCCACATATGTAAAAGTCCAAATAAAAAGTGACTAAACAAAATTCAATTTTGAAATGGCATCAGATGTGGGCGTGTCTCGTATGAAAGCATATAGAAAATGTCACTCATCTGAGCAGCCGTCGGTTGGCCACAGACGTTCCCATATTGGGAACTCGACTGGCACATCAAACATAATCCAGAGTTCAAAGCAACTGTCAATAACAGGAGACTGAACTAATAGCATTTCTGATAATCGCACGCACAGCGCACGGCGAACATCAGAATCCGTTTTCGACCCAGAGAAATGTGCATTCATGGAAAAATCAGTTCAATTGAAAACAAAAACGGAAAACGAAATTGAAATCGAAATCGAAATCAAAATTGAAACTGAAGCAGCAACTAATACAGGAATAGAAACTGAAACTTGAAGCGAATCGCCGTGAAACGGAAATTCAATGATGAGATTCTGGAGCAGCTCGTCGAAAGGGACCTACCTAAAGCTGCTTTGTCATTAGGAAGGTTCAGCTCATTGTGAATGACTAAGTCCCTTTATAGACATTCTCTCAATGAGCTTGTCCAGTTATCTCTCAGCTGCTGCTGCTGCTGCTGCTTATGGAAATCAGCCACAGACGAAATTCCTTTGCCGGCTGTCCTTCGAAATTAACATTTCAATCAAATCAATTTTATGTGTCTGACTTGTTTTATGCCTGAGCAGTAATAGCATCATCATCGTCATCGTCACCGTTCTCATCAATGTTATTATCATTATTTCTATTATCATTATTTTTAGCATTTAGTTTGTGTACGCAGTTGACGAGCCTAAAGGAATTGTCGAAATTGATTGATTAAATATTTATTCAGACGGAAGTCCTTACAGTGTCCTGAAGGTCCGACATATTGACTGCTAAATTGTTTGTGAAATTCCATACATTTTTGTTGGCTTGTTGGTCTTATGGCTTATGCGTCTCATTGAATTAGCAAATGCTAAATCATTTCGATGAGAATAATAGCAACAAATTTGTCTAAAGATAACAAAATATTCCATATATGACTAGAAAGAAGTTATGAAAATATGTATCTTGTATTATATAAAGACATTTATATGTATGCATAGAAACTATTGAATTGAAAGTATGCTATTAACTAAGAATAACTAATAGTTAAATTTTCAAGCCAAAATTAGCATATTGCGATATCTGTTGAAACTAAAAGCCTGCAAAGTGAATAATAAAGGCATTTATCCACCTTACAGTGAAGGGATTGCTCTATAGTGTTAAGGACAAAAAGCTGCAATAAAAGATTATTTAAAAAATAGAAATGAAAAGAAAGTGAAATTTATTTTTATACTACATCTTAATAATTCCTCATATTATGGAGTGGAAACCTAAAATTGTTAACAGATAGATAGAGCTTTACAACTAGTTTCTTCATAATATGATGTTGAGCTTCACATGAACAGAACATTAAATAAAAGTAAATTATTATATTCAATTATTAAGTTTTCATATCAAGTTAATGACCTAAGCATATTTTATATACATAAATATATATGTTAATATCTCAATATACTACATAGCCTATCATTCAATCAATCAATTGTTCATGTAGTCTAGCTAAAGAAACTGTTTATACTATAATATTTATTGGTTTGGTGGATTCGCAAATGTTTCTTTTATTTTTTTTGGCAAATGTCTAACTAAACAGCTAGTACTGAAGCACAGTCGATAAGTTTGACTGTCACTTTGATTGCATATTTATTGAGGCCCGTATATTCAGAGCAGTTGTTATTATTCAACAACGACTCCTGCTACTGCTACTGCTGCTGCTGCGTCATTAAGTTTGTCTATAGACAAAAGGACCACAATCCATTTGTATTGAACACTTGAAGCGACTAACAGACCCGCAGGAAATCTTAATTAAGCAACTTGTAATGGCAAGTCCTAAATGGCCCACAAAAAGGACCCGGTTAGCCTGCTCGGCTCGAGGTTTGCTCAACTCGACCCGACACACGTCGGCCAGTGATGGCAAACAAAGGCAAATTTCTGTGTTGGTATTGAACAAACGCCAACATTTTGCTGCTAGGTCTGCGGCATACACAACGACAAAGCATTCAGCTCCGCAGACACTGTGCAAACGTGGAAAACAATTTGGCGGTTTTTAGCACATTTCCGACTCTGAATTAGGCTCGGAGATGCTGCCCTCTTTGAGGCTTCCATCCCTTTTTGCATTGTTGTGGCCAACCAAACGGACACTCAATGGCCCTTAGCACATTTGAAGTGCTGCAATTTTAAGTCCTTTTGACTGCCAGCAAGTAGCTAACTGCTAACCGGATTGGAACATTGGATACTTGTCCATTAAGAGTCAAAAAATATAATGTTTTCCGAGAAATCTTTCAAGTGTGAAGCGTAGGCATTTTGAGCAGCTTAAAAGCTACCAGACATAGGAAGGAAAATCACGAAAGACGACTTTGTTTAACTATATTTGATAAGAATACTTATACAGTGTGAAAATTTATATTTGCTTGTCAGAGCCTGAGTCATTGTTTGAGCACAGTAAAAGCAATTGATCCATTAGTCAATATTTTATATTCTCAGCTGTGAATACGCTGTGCTTATAGTATTACACATATATGTACGACTCGACTTTACTATTCATTGTTAGTGTTCATTAAATTGAAGATAAGCACAATATTTATTTGTTATCTTAAACCTATTAGTCTATCGTATAAATAACATAATACTATGTGAACTTGAGTACTATTCAAAGTTCAATCTATGAAAGCATGTGGATATTTAATTATAAATTAAAACTTAAGCAATTCTTTAAGGGTTTTTTTATGAGTCACATCAAGTCGAAATATTTATGCGTGACTCTTCTAATATACCATTGCATAATGCAAATAGTCTTTAGAATTTAATTTAACTTATATTAAGGCCATAAGTTGAGATTATTCTTGCTTGCTTCTGATTTGTTATATTTATAAATATAAATGTAAAGCTAAATGATGTCTTCCCCATAGCTAAAGGCATTAAATAAATAGATAAATAAGCAAGAAAATTGCAGACGAGTCGACTGCAAAATACTCGTTCACGCCTGGGAAAAATTGATTATTTTAAATACAGATACGTGATACAGCTATGAGTGAACTAAATAACACATATGTTTGTCTAACAAATAAGCAGATGACCTAAAAATGCGAAAATATGATACATGTATTTAAACTACATGCCCATGAGAGGTCAATGGCAATTCCATTGGCAGATTCTCTGGGTGCGAGACTGAGAAAAAAAAAATGCCTTTGCTTTAGGACAACCTTCAACCCGGCCATACAATAGGCCAGAGTGTAGAGTTAGAGGGGAGAGGGAGAGAGGGCGGAGGGGAGAGGGGATTGAGGGGAAGTGCGGAGAGGGGAGAGGGGGCGAGGGGTGAGGGAGATTGAGGGAGAGTGGAAGAGGGGAAGAGGGAAGAGGCGTGAGAGGGGAGAGGGGAGAGGGGATAGGGGGAGATGGGTGTAGAGGGGAGGCGGGTGAGATGGGAGAGGGGACATGGGGCGAGGAGAGGGGGGACAGGGGGAGAGGGGATGAGGGTCGAGGGGAGAGGGAGAGGGGGAGGGGGTATGAAGGGGGAGGAGGGGAGGGGATGGGGAGAGTTGATGAGGGGAGAGGGGAGAGGGGAGAGGGGAGAGGTGAGAGGGGAGAGGGGAGAGGGAGAGGGGAGAGGGGAGAGGGAGAGGGAGAGGGGAGAGGGTAGAGGGGAGAGGGGAGAGGGGAGAGGGAGAGGGGAGAGGGGAGAGGGGAGAGTGGAGGAGGGGAGAGGGAGATGGGGATGCGGGGAGATGGGGAGAGGGGAGAGGGGGGAGAGGGGGAGAGGGGAGAGGGGAGAGGGAGAGGGGAGAGGGAGAGGGGAGAGGGGAGAGGGGAGAGGGGAGAGGGGAGAGGGGAGTGAGGTGGAGAGGGGAGAGGGAGAGGGGAGCGGGGAGCGGGGAGAGGGGAGAGGGAGGGAGAGGGAGAGGGTAGGGGCGGAGGGTGGGGAGAGGGGAGAGGGGAGAGGGGGGAAGGGGGAGAGGGAGAGGGGATGAGTGGTAGAGGGTGAGAGGTGGATAGGGAGAGGGGAAGGGGAGAGGGAGAGGGGAGAAGGGGAGAGGGAGAGGGGTGATCGGGAGAGGGGAGGAGGGGAGAGGGGAGAGGGGAGAGGGGAGAGGGGAGAGGGGAGAGGGGAGGTAGGGGAGATGGGGAGAGGGGGAGGGGATGAGTGAGGAGGGGAGATGGTAGATTGGAGAGGTGAGAGGGAGATGGGGTAGATGGGAGGATGGGTTGAGTCGTTGAGAGTCTTTAGTAGTTTAGATGTGGAGATGGAGAGTGATATTTAGATTGAGATTTTATATTGAGTAGGTTAATTGGATATTGATATGGGCTAGTGTATATTTATATTTTTAGATGTGATTTGTGGTTATTTATGTTATATTATAGGGTGAGGGTTATATGTTATATTGTAGATTTTAGATGTAGTATTTTAGGGAGATTGATATTGTATATTTATATTATATGTTTTATTGTTATATTGTAGTATAGGTATATTTTAGATTTATAGTTTAGTTTCATTTATATGTTAATGTTATATTTTGTATTTATATTATAGGTTATATTTTATATCTTATATTTTATATTTTATATTTTATATATTTTATATTTATATGTTATATTATTATATATTTATTTATTTTATATTTATGTACGCAGCTGTTGCTTTCGTCCAGGGTATCATACAGTTGCGCATGCTCGTCGGGAGCACTTCTGTTTGCGTTATGTGTGCATTTGTATATAGCTCATTGCACTAACTCCATGGATGTAACTTGAAATATGCAAAGTTCTGTTTAATGTCGTCTCCGTTGTTGGCCAGTTGGCTATCCAGTTAGGGACAACAACGCCGTGTTAGCAAAGCACAGAATTCCCCCTTTGCCATTACTAGTTTTAAAGGAGAATGAATTTTTTGTTTTCTTTGGATGGAGGCAGGCTGAAAATAAACAGAGAGAGAGAGAGAGAAAGAAAAATGCAAAATGAGGCAACTTGGGAATGTTGTTCGAAAGTTAGGTCCTGGGCCTTTGGCCACTTTTGCATTTATATTATCACAACTTTTGCGCCAGAGCTCGAGCGGGAGTTGGAGCTGGAGCTGGAACGTTTTCTCATATTTTCCTCATATCTGAGCCTGAGCATCCATTTGCGACCGTAAACATGGTACACTGTTGTTGTTGTTGTCATCATCATCACAATCATGTTCATCATTGCAAGAACACGAAAAACTTACGCTTGAAACATGTCGCGAATATGTTTGCCTCCTGTTCGCATCCTGCATCTCATGTTGTCACTTAGGACAGCGAAGCGATGCGATGCGATGTGAAAAGAATAGAAAGAAAACTTTTCGTGATTTTAATGTCAAGTCAAATAAATTTTTGGCAAGTTGGACAAAGTTTACGCTTATTTAATGGTGACAAAAATTTTAATGAAAGCTAAAAAGTGGCATTAATACGATTCACAGGTCTTTAACGGACGACAAAACACTCAAAACAGGGAAGACAAGGAAGAAAAAAAAAAAAAAAAGAAAACTAAAATGCCATTAAAAACTATCAACGACAAAATGTCATTTGCAAAGTTGCCTAGCTGAAGATCGGCATATTGATGTAATCCTGCAGTCGCCACATTCGCTTCGGGCTACCCTTCTTCAGAATCTTGCTCTTGTTATAGTGCTTGCAGATGAAGGTCTTGGAGCCGCGTGCATCGCGCAGCATCCGATGCTGTATTGGCTCCTGGCGCATACTGCAGTCCGTTATGCGCTGCGTGTGAGCTGTAGCCGCCTCAAGGTCGCGGCGCACTCTGATTGCCTTGCTCGTGAGATCCACAAAGATGTAGTCCAGCTCATGGGAAGTGCGCCCCTCCACCTTCATCTTGCCGCAACTGTCCAGGCTGAATGTGGACAACGACGTATTCGAAGATCTGACCAAACTAATTGCCGACAACGAGGTGCTCTCTCCTATCAATTCGGATCGCAACGACAAGGGGGAATTCCTCTTGCGATCCGGCTCATTGTACTTCTGATCCAAACGCTGCACAATATTGACGCAAGTGCGCAGATCGCTCTGAATCAGCTGACAGAGTTCCAGCGCCCGGTCCAGCTCTCGATCTTCGGTTTGGATCATTCTATGCGAATGTTTGTGTGTATTTTGTTCTGATTTTTTAGACGTGTATCACACGAAACAATTTCGAATGTCGTTTAAAAATAATTTCAAGGCGAACTATGTAAATTTATTTTAGAAACTAAACTATTTATTTCACATACATTATATATATCACCAACTACTGCCCCAACTGACAGCAAACAGCCTCAAATACTTTTTCCATCAAATTCTTTTTCTCAAATTCTCTCACGCATACAATGAACTACAAGCGAAATCAAATATGATTACATGATATAGCATTGATATTATATATATTTTCATATTTACAAATCAATTTACTTTTCAACTCAATCATTTATATAAATATATAAATATTTCACTTTATTTAGCTATCATCAAGTTATTTTCAATCAAATGAAAATCTAAACAAAATTTGGATATGAAATACGTGTTAAAGATTATAGAGTTATTATATTTTCAAACTTTTGTCATTTCAAATGAAAAGTTAACCAAAACTACTATATAGTATATAAGGCAGATATTAAATAATACGATTCCGTATACAAAAAAAAATATTTAATGAAAAATCTTTGCAATTCTTACTCTCTCTCCGTCTCCGTCTCCCTCTCATTCTCAATCGCTTTCCATTTGTCTAGCCACACTTATCTCAGAGAATTATACAAATAAAAAAAAAACAAGTAGCAAACCTGAAATTTGTAAAGCTCCGAGCGGCGATTACTGTGCAGGAAGGCGTTGGCCAAACGCTGCCTGACGGCAACTGTAATGGATACCTGACTGGGGAACTGACTCTGCGACTGTCTGTTGGCAACCCGGGAGCCAGGCGAGGGCAACCTCAAATAGAAAAACAATTTAAGCAACGCAAACATCGCACCATAAAGGAAAGCACAAAAATTAAATTGCCAGCGAGACGTTAACAGTGAAAAGCAATTCAAAAAATATATATATATCGTTCCAAACCAAAAATGAAAGAAATAAGAGAGCTCTCTAGCCAGGAGGGTCCGACTTATTAGGTATATACAAAACATATACAAAGCACTTGAATCTGTTTGTGTATATTCCTTTGAGCTGCTGCTTAAAAGGAAGAATAGACAACACTAAATAAATAAAAACATATGCAAAGAGACAAAAAAAGAAAAGAAACACTGTTTTTATTAATTTATTAAAGTCTCTAAAGTTACTTAAAAAGAAACTTTTTGGAATAGTATAGGGATGTTTGCCTTTAAAATGTGTCTCTGCAGAAATTCGTTTTAAAGTTTCTATATATTAATAAGCCAAATGTATTTATTAATATTTTACATAAGCTTCTGAAATTTGTAATTTTCCTAAACACGTATATCCTATGGCAAGCAATGATAAGAATTTCTATTGAAATATCTTTGATTTTATTTGATTCATATCTGACGATTGTTATCAGAAATACATCGAGTTCCGATGAGTCGAATATTTTAATTTTTTTTTCGATTTACACAGAAATTAAAATTAGCGAGATTTCCATTGAACGAGGCGCAAAAAAAAGGCAAATTTAAATGAACGAGGCTTTTGCATTTATGTATATTAAATTTAAATTTAATTTAATTTTAATTTTTGTTGTTTAATATTTAAGTATTATAAATTCAATTTTCATCATAATCACAATTGAACAGTAAATAATATTATAATAACAAAATTCATAATTTTTGTTTGTTCCATTATCAATGCAATTTTGCACTTTCTTGTCGCTTCCAGCAGAATGGAATTGCTAAACTCATGTGCAGCTGCAACATGTTGATTATTTCGTGAATGAGCAAAAATGAGCAAGAAGCCTTTTTAACATTGTATTCAACAAAGTTTAGTACACAATTTGCTATTTAAACATTACAAAAGTCTTTGTCGGTTCAAGAGTTATGTCTGACGAAACGCACATATAAATATTAGTCTAATATTATCTGTCTAAAAAATGCACAGAATAACATATTTGAGAATTTAACAACAAATCACAGAATAACCAAATAATTGTAAAAATCTCATTTTAATACGGATATTTATTTATGCACGTTGAAAGTCGAGCATGATTTCAGCGCTTTTTTCGATTTACCATGAAACCTTGAATCAGCCAACTTTGACGAAGCTCAAAACATTAAGGGATGTCGTGAAAATTTTATAAAAATTGTTTTTATGTTTACTGCAGTGTTATAACTGAGAAAAATAAACCAATTGGCGGATACTGAACAATAAAAAATTTGCATTTATGCCAAAATTTCGGGATTATTAATGACTGAAATAATGTTTTGCTATTGAGCGATTGATAATGTCTTATGATTGATAATTATCATTTATAATTATTATTTCTAAGAATATGATGTTGCGCTTAGAATAAAACTCGACAAACTAGACAAAAACAGCGTGAGAAAGGCAAAGTTCAACATGCGACATTAATATTAATATATACATTAATATATATTAATATGCAACGATAATTTAACGACAAAATGTTTCAGATTGCTATACGAATTATAAGAGCTTACAAAAATAAAATTTCAATTTATAAGAGGTTTAATATTCTATAAGTTGTAAAAAAGACTACGAGGGTACCAAAATGTATGGAATTTTCTCTTTGTTTTTCAAGAGAATAGATTTTAGATTCAGAGGATCGAGACTCGACTGTATATCTTATAGATATAAACATAAAATGAGGGAATGAAACAAATAGAGAAAGCTTAATTATATAAACTAATAAATTGCTTTAACGTTGCCCATGTTCAGTGACTCAACTCATTACTTGAAGCAGCTGGTGTCTTCAGGTGGCCAACTGCTTCTCGTGTAAACTTTAAGCCAAGTAGCGCTTAAAGTATTAATGGCTTACAAAAATTGCTTTCAAACTTCTGAGCAATCATAAGCATTATGTAAAGAAAACAGTGAGAAACTGTTGCAAGAACGATATGAAATGGCTTATGCCCAACCCCCTATATAATAGTTCACTATTAAAGTATTCAGAAATTTATTATAATATATATATTAAATTCACTATTAAAGTAATCAGAAATGTATTATCCGAGTATTATGCAAACATCATGTGTTAATTTAACAAGCAATCAAAGTTTGTACCGAACTTTTGCGGTGCTCGAGCGCCTTGCAGGCTTTGCGATTATCTCAATTAGCCAACGTTGCGTATGCGTAATCCGCGTGCAAGCAAAGTTAAGCCAGGCAAAGTATAAGCCACAGCATACGTGTTGCGAAAATCAATGGCTCCACAGAGTCTCGCCACAAAACTGATATCAAACTTGCCGCAGAGCGCCAAGTACTTGATTAGCGGCAAGAAATGCGAGACGGCGCGATGCGCTGCGGTTGTCGTTGCTGTCGCAGCTGTTGTTGACACCTGTTCGTGGTGTTGCAGGTGCAACTGATAGTTGCTCAGTTTGTTGGCTGACTTAAAGTTGGCGAGGAGCTGCGTAGTCAAGCCTTGCGACTCTTGACTCGCTCAACATAGTTCGCACACAGCCAATCGAGTAATGAGCAAAGTTTAGCCAAGCAGCTCGAAAAAAAGCGAAGCATTTCACATGCCTTTGATTTATTGGCTGCAACAATTTTTCAATTAATTCCACTGACTGGTCAATATTAAAACAAAATACATTTATTGCTCTGCAAATTTAATAAAAGTGTCTTCAGCCAGCTGAAATAACTTCATAAAACGATTTGTTACTTTGCTTCTCTGCAGCACGTCTAAGCGAGCCAAAGCTGAACTGATCCAAATGTGATTAAATAAATAATAAAGGAAAATTGTCTTTAAATTAGCTTTTACTCCTAATTCACTTATATTCAGCTCAAGTTATTTATTTTGCATTCAATTATTATAAATGTAGTATTTATATTAGACATATGTAAATTGTATTAAAAATATAACAATTATTTGTTCTTCAATTGGCTAATCCAACTAATGGAACTTGAGCTCAACTTGCAGATAATGCAGAATTATTTGAAGTGTTTCTCTATAGCAAATTCATTTAAAATATCACTGCAGTCAACACTAATTTCATGGCTTAAAACTATCGATTTAATGGTTCAGCAATTGACAGTATCTACTTAAGCCGTGCCTAAGCGAATCGAAGTCAAAAGACTTTAAGCCGATTTGGTCTGAAAGGACTGCTCAATGGCGCCATTGTCAGTGCATTATCGGCTTACCATATGCATGAGTGCAGACACGCGCACCGACACACATATACACACTCACACACACACACACACACACAGAGCGAAGAGAGAGAGAGAGAGAGATGCAGTTGCAGGCAGCAGGCAAAATCAGCTGCAGTCAAATATCGAATGCAGCTTTTGCATTTCTTATCTAGAATAGTTAACTAAATGGGAAGTTTGCTCTTAACTGGAGACATTTATTTCTATTTAACCAATATATATTTAGTAAAGGCATCTATAAGCGACTGTGGAAAGCATTCGATCCTATGTAGAAAACTTGAAGAGCTTAAAAAAAGTAAATAAAATAAGAATATTTTTCATTTATATATTAATAAATAGACATTTGTTGTGGTGTGTTAATTTAAAGGTATTCAAATAGTGTATTATATAGTATATTGTATGTATTTTTTATTTTTGTAAATTTCAGATAGTATAATAGGATATTTTGTAGTATATCGTATATTATATACATATATTATATATTTTATTTTTGTAAATTTTGTAAACTTGTTCTTTGTTTCTTTGTAAACAGAAATACAGATAGAAATTCAGTTTAGCTTTTCATATAAAATGTGTTAAAATCTATCGATATTATGTATTGACAACACTAAAACTATAATCCCGATTATTGAACATATCTGGCAGCCTCGTATATAGAAGAGGAGTTGAGTTTAAGCACGCGCAACGGAATGACGCGCATACATATTATTCCTTTTAATAAATTAGAAACTTATTCAGTGTAAACTGTTTAGCATGGGCAGTGAAATTTACAACAAAATGAACTGCAGCCTTTGTTCAACAATCTTTCTGTATATTTAGCTCATTGTTTAATTCCCCTCAATTCATATTCAAATATAGCCATAACTATAATAATTTATATACATACAAGTTGAGACGAAAAGCAATTAAAATACCATTTTCATACACGCTCAGCATACACATTGACTGTTCACAATTTATTTACAATAAATATTACGCATACGCCACACAACCCCCACGACTCAACCAAAGGCCAAAACTGAAGCCACAAATTTGACAGCTTACAGTTCTGTTTTTCAAGCTGTGCACATATTTACACTTAATTTTGTGAGCACAGGGAAAAAAAGTCATTGATTGATTGGCATACATAATCCAGTTAACTAAGGTATCCAATGCTTTTTGCAATGCACTTCATTGGATTTTGGGCTTGAAATATTTTTGCTGTTGAACTGTGATTTATGGCGCACTAGGCAAAAGTAACCAAGCGCAGCATCACTGGCTTCACTCTGTGTTTGTGAGTTTTTCATTATGCGACAACAATTTTGTTGAGTTTAATCAGCAAGAGCTGAAGCCAGACTCTGCGTGCCTGCCAGCCAGCCAGCCATCCTTCCTGTTAGCATAATTGATGAGGATTTGGGTCAAGGTAGAAATGGAACAATATTGATAGCCTAAACGTATGTTGTTATTAAGGTTGACTTATTCTTTTGCTTCAGTGAAATTTCGTTATTTGATTTCAGCTTTTCTAAAATTTTATATTTGATTTAAATTTATTTTAACAAAATTTACAAGGATTCTAAGAGCACTCTCGTGCTGTGAATAATTTTGCTTGGAATTATTATAAAATATTTGTAAAAATATGTGTGATATTCAATTCATATTTTATATAAGCTTAATGAAACAAAAGAAATGTTGCAAATTTATACAAATTTATTTTTTAAAGTTTACAATTTAATGATAAAGTTCGTTAAAGTTAATTCAAAATAAATAGACTAAAAATTTCCTTGAAGTTTCTCCTTCCTAGTCACAATAAAGAGAAGAATAATTAAAATCAGGTTCAATGAAACGCACTCATACACCTATAAATACCAACCTGCTAATCGATTATGTCTCATCCCCGGGAATCATTTCGTCATATCAAAGGCCTTGTGGTTTTCATGCTTCGAATTGTTGCGGTTGGCGTAATTTTAATGTGGACTCATTAAACAAAAACATTTCACTAAAAAATATAACTCAATGACTTAATAGACTTTAAACCCACCAGTCTATTGCTCGTCAACTGCATTCTCGTTGAAATCAATTGGATTTGCCCTGCTGTCTTCTAAGATATCATCAATCATTTGGATCATGGGCTCATTCGATAGATCCTCAGGTAGGACTGCATTCAATTCATCGTAATCTACCAAGTTCTGGAACTCGTTGGCCAAGGCATTGTCCACAGTCAGCTTCATTTCCTGCAGCTCAATGTTCAGCTGTCGGATGCACATCAAACTTGTTCGGGCTCGCACCAAGGCCTGGGAGATGCGATCCCTCAAATTTGACTGCTCGATGCGCATATTGGCCGAGTTCTCCCTGAGGCAGTCCAATATCATCAAACGATTCTCCACATTGTACAAGTCCATTATTCAATTTCAAATTAGATTACAGATTTTGTTGTATTTTAGTCTCGTGTCTTTTGTCGTATTTTTATATATACATATCTAAAATGTCATGAGTTTGTTGTAGACGCCTACTTGTACAGCCCACCCACCGCATTAGTTGATTGATGGCGATTGCCTATTATGATTATTTGATTAAGCCGATTAGGTGCTGACTGGCTAATCTGGTTATGCGCCTGGCACAGACAACAAATCAATGTCATAATAAAGTGAAAATTATGATTCTCATAATACTCATTATGCATAATTTAAGTTGCTGGCAATTAAAGTATTAAAAGCTTGCTTCTTGCTGCTCGCATCCTGCTTGCCGCCTCCTGCTTCCGTCTTCTCGGCCTTTGTGGGCTTTCGCAGCTGCTGTGCTGTGTGCGCTGCATAATTGATTATCCTGTGGGCAAAATGTGTCCTTGGCTTGGCGTCACTCGATTCCTCTTTTGCCTTGCCTGGCCAGCAAAAGAAATGAGGACTCTAACTTACCTGTTGGATCTAATTAATGGCGCCTGACAAAGGTTGCCCCGGCTTTATCTATGTGTCTGAATTTGATCAAAGAGCCAAACAGCCTCAACAAGCCTACTTTCTCAGTTTCTCACTGTTACCCCCTAATTTCGTTGTGTTAGGTCAAAGCACTTGTTTTTCGGTCCGCGATGCTTCCATTAACTTCCTAAAGGTAGGACTTTCCTACAATTCCATCTACTGCGCCAGACCATGTCATCTCGACCACCTATCTATGTTCCCCATTGTCCGGAGGGTGTGTGCCACTAATTGGATTATTCGCGCGTGCATTGCGGAGTTTGCCTTGAGGTTAGTGTGACAAGTGTGCTACAATGTGAACTTCTTTCGTCTTGGACGAATTGGTTACAATAAATTTGCAATGACCCAAGACCATATGGCTTTAAATAACCGGATTTGGCTGTGACAAAGTGATTTCCTCTTTTGGTCATTTCCTTTTTTAACCATATTTCCAAAATAGAAGAAATTGTATTGATATTATTTTTAAAAATAACTGGTTATTTATTCAAAGTATAATAATTCGGCGCTATCTATCTACTTGAATAGTTGATCAATCAAGTTGGAATAAAATTAAGTTCCTTCAAATTGCGAATTGTCATATTTGATTATGCTCAAGACGATTTTCTCGTTTAACGCGAAAATAGACACATTACTAGAGATTGATCTATTTGTGAGGCATTCACAAATGCAATTCCATCCACAAATATACCCCATACTCAAGACCAGGCCGCCAGAACTTAAAAAACAAATAAAATGACAAACTTAAAGCTCAGAGTCATCCAAACCGAACGCACTCAAGCAAACAATTTTTGCTCGTCACCTTCGAGCTACAGAATTCCCGCACACAGCAACACAATAACACCGGACAAGACACCCAATGCCACCAGCCTCCCCATCTATGACCGAACAGCACAGACACACACACCACTCACAGCAATCGCACCTGCTCTGTCGTGCCTCTTGTTACTGTTATGTTGCCGAGGCACGTCGTTAGCCGACAACTTGTTGCCTGTAGACGACGCACCCACCACTCCTCCACTCAATGCGACTCACTCAGCGCCTTACCCGCATAAACGACGACTACTTCGACACATTGTCCCCGTGCACTATTTTTGGCTCCTTTCGCCTTCCGGCACCCCACAACATCATGAACTAATTTGTGATTTTGCGCGGCATCCGAACACATCCCTGGTTTCTTATCACTCTATTGAACTCTGCGCTGGTTCTCGCTCAAACGTTGGCAGAACCTGACCGTCAATGATTGTGGCTTTGGAATGATTGTTACTTTGGACTCAGTTTCATTCATAATTACAGTTGTCAGCTGTTATGTCGCTTTAATAGTGGCGGTTGAATGCTAAATTTTGCTTGTCTCAGGGCCTCTTTTTTCGGTCTTTTATCAGTAGATGCGTGGTCGACCAATATGCGCAACTTTCTTAGCCGTCTGTGTAGGAGTTTTGTGTGTGCCCATGGTGAGCTGTTGTGTTCCCCCCCCCCGAGCTGTCCCCATTTAGTTCTGCTCCTTCCAATACTAAGATACATGACCCAAGTGCTAATTCAGATGGTGTAGACCACAACCCAGGCGAGACAGTCGCTCCCCCGCCGGCCCAACCCCACCGCCGATCCAGGACCCCTCTATTTTTCCATTGCGTTGACGTTGGCACATTTAGTCGCAACTCTATATGGAATTCTGATTTTTTTATTTCATTGTCCCCACCAGCATTATTCATCATTAATGTGCTTTCGCACCACTATCTTTTTCTATCTGTGGTCGGCTTGGCTTATGGCTGTTCTGGCGATTTGGTGATTCGTTTGTTGGTTGCACACGAGTTCTAATAACTGTAATCAAATTTTATCAAGTTTCATTTAAAAAACTTTCATATTTCTTTTGTCTTTTGTATCTTTGCTCTGCCAACAATGGCATTTTTATTGCTTATTCCGCTTGACGCCGACGCCCGCCTCGGTTTGTCTACGCACACAATATAATTCTGGCCTCTGCGTGTTATTTTATTTGCCCCCTGCTTCACTAGTTTGAAAGGTATGTTACTCAATTTATTAAATAAATAAGAAAAGGAAAAACATGTTTCCAATGTGGCACAGATAAGATGCGCCCGTTTTCCCGACTTGCTGCATGCCGCACTGACCAAATGATGAATCTAAACCTCAATTGCCCACCAAATTTGTGCACGTGGATTCCCCCGCCCCCGCTGACTTTTTTTTACATGAGCGAGTTGGCTAAAGTTACTGCTCCTTAATAACAAGATTTTGAAATATAATTTTATAAATCAAAAAATAAAAAAAGCAAATTGCGGGTAAGCAAATTATGTGAAAAAAAATTATAACATACGTATATTCTCCCGGTACATACTAATACACGCACTTTTGCAAAACAACAATGACCAGCGTTTTTATCCACCAATCCAAAACTTGATGACATGAAAACATTAATATTCCAGTACCATAGTTCTTTAAAGACTGCCAAATAATTATTTATTATGTATTTTTGGATTTTTTTTATAGTCTATTATAAAAACACTTAACTATAAATTTTAAAAAATGGGCTTCACAAAAAACTTAGCAAATTTAATTAATAGAAAAAAATTAAATATAAATTTTCATACATTTAATAATGTAACTTATAATAATTTAACATACTATACAATACACCACAAACAAATTAATTCTGAAAGTTTATATTTCTTTTGTTATGTGGCGTATATACCTTAACTTATAATAATAGTTGTCTATAGGATTTATTTAATTATGTTGTACTTTATATTAAAATAATATTAAAATGTTAAGGTCCCCTACTAGACTCATTTTTGGCATATTTACACACAATAACTTTTTCAACACCTCGTATCGCCAGCAAACCTAGTTTTTTTTTCTGTTTTAATATTTGGTCTAAACTAAATATTTATTAAAGCTAAGCACTATAATTCATTGCAATTAGCTTTGTTTTAAATCGCACAGTGCACTTTCAAGCTCCTGGGGCGAGAAATGTGTATTAAGCAATGTAGCGAAACCGATAAGAAAACTTACCTAAAGATTATTACAAAACAGTAGATCAGTAATTCTGATATATCGTCCATGCTATATGATTTATGTTGCCAATACAATCCCGATACATTACTCCGGTCAGTTTCAGTGTGATTTAGTCAGAAGCTGTAACATAAGCAAATATATATTGCATTACCTTCTGTATTTTTTTGTTTTACATTTGACCGTACCTATCCCCCCTATACTTATGCACTTTTTATTAACCTAGCGATAGTTGCCTTCACCAACTATACTATTTGTCGGTATGTATGAATATAGTTTTGTCTCTATCATGGACCCCTACAGCTCACTAAAACAATCCTCCGTCCTGAGTTTGAGGAATGGGAGATTTAGAAAATTTTCAAGCACCCCATTTCTTCTTTTTTTTTTATTTTAATATGATTAATATATATTTTTTTTGATTTATATTCCTTATATTGATATCCTTATATTGGATATTTATTTTTCGACCCTTGATATTATGAATCTTTCCTTGATACACTTCAACAAGTGCCATACAGCATTTTTTAAAGATTCAATCCTTTTAGCTTTTCAGTTTGGGCAAATGAATTGGTTTTTAATGCTATTTCTTCTGCTAAAACTCGCCTACTATATCAAGACGTCGTTAGGAGTTGTTAGAAGATAATCTTAATGTGATGGAGCGTGTTATGTACTTACACAATATTTTATCGGTCCTAGAACCCCACCTCCCAGTCAATTTATCTTAATATCAAAATCCAACCCTGTACATATTAAACTGATATATTACTTATAACAGCAATTTCAAGATCCATTAATTTCCACAGAAGTAAATACCCCCTTTTCCCCCCTTTTTTTTTAGACATTAGTATTATCCTACACGTATATATTATTCAATGATTGTGAATATTTATTTTTTTTTCTTAGAATCGATAAGGGATTTCTTCGCCCATTCCCCAAAGCAAGTCGTTATACCTCTTGTCATGCTTCTGTCTTTCATCTGTTCTGAATATAGAACTACCATACTATATTAAATATCTTTGTATACTTTTCCCTCTGCATACAAAGAATTTATTATTTAATCCCCCGCCAGCTTCCCCACCCAGCCTGCTTTCGTCATCGCTTTTCTTCTTTTTACATGAAAAACAATATAAATTAAATTTTCATAACATATTGATAAAATCTTTTTGAATCTAGGATTTCAAAATCAAGTGTAAAACTTTTCCTGTGCCCTCTGACCCATTTTACATTTTGCATACTTACACTCTTAAAACATCCAAACTGACCCCAATTTTGATAATGTTAGATTGCCCTTACCCACCGCCTTCTACTCCCCTTAAGTACCATTAACTTGAAGTCTACTTTAGAACGCGGGCAACACGTATTCTATAGCTTGATATTACATAAAAAATACTCATTCTTTGGGACACCTATAAGCTAAAACAGATCTAATAACTTCTTCGTATTTGGCTACATATACGAATCTAAAACAAACAATTTGGGCGACTATTTTAATTCACATCATTAAATAATTAACTTTGAAATGGTAAAAACACTTACACCTTTATAAATACTCGTTTTTGATTTTTCATCAGCCAATTATCCTTCATTAAGTGTCTTGACCGTGTTTCCAACGCTTTCCAATTCCAAGCCCACAAACTATAGCATGACCATCCTCAATTATAACTACAGCAAATTATTTCTAATTATATCAAAATTGCCCTTTTTTTTTTATATTATTTTTTACAATGAAGTAGGGAAAGAACCTAACATGAGTTCCCTTGCTACATATTTTTATGTAAAATATATAGTTGTAAAGATTAAGAATATCCAACTTCTTGTCATGATCTAATTAAAGAGATTTCTTACCTGCGATAACTCCAGCTACTCCGGTTCTGGCGACCGTCGACTAATCATCATAATATAGACCTCATTATTCATTGCTTTCATTTATATTTTTTGTTTACAATCCTACACAAACCGATCCATTAAAAACAAAACTTTTGTAAAATTTGTAATATTTACTTACCAAATTTTATAAAGATTAACTCAACCCTGTATGCACAATTTACTTCTAAACAAATGAAGCGAGTTATGAATGACATTTCAATTATGGTAGGCACAATCACCAAGTCCTATGACTCTATTTGACTCCAGTTTACAATAAAAGCCAACATTGAAATCTGACCCATTCAATGCAAGTTATATCGTTGGTTTTCATGCGGACACCCGCGTAAATCAGATAATTTTTAAGCAACAACAATAAACTAGAGAAGTTATAAGGATATTGATTAATTCAAAGCAGTCCCGCCCCCGCCCACGCAGCAGAGCACACCCCCCGTACGTCCCTCCCACACTTTAACGCGTTGCAGCAGCGCAGAGCTGTAACGAGACAAAGCGAAAGCAAAAACCCACCGTATAAAAATTGAATTCTAATGAGATAGCTGCCAAAACATACAAAAACAATTTCTTAGTCTTCCAACCAAAACATAAGATTTTTTCTACGCACCGGATCTATAAGTGTTGCCACAAATTTTATGTTGTTGTAACTTGAGTTTCGACATCCGTTCGGTTTTCTGCTACGATCTAATTAAACACTTTTGCTTTGGCAAGCACCGGTTAAGTTATCCTTGGGCCGGTTTTTGTAAGGTACTTTTTTTTGGGGGCGGTCAGGTGGGAATTTTAACCCTGTATCTATTTAATAGTTCTGGTCTGGTTATTACATTGGCCTACATGCTCACTTTGAGTTCCTTATTCTTTATGAATATTAACCACAGAGATTTGCTGCCCCAACACAATTAAAAAATCGTCTTGCTTCGATATCAGATTTATGCAAACAGTTCGATTTTTATTCGTATTTGCTATTAGTATCTTCGTATTCTTCCGTATTTTATGCCATTCGCATTCGAGTTGATTATCGTTTTTCTACAATTTCGGGGCATTTTCCAGCCTAGATTGCTATTTTTCTACTCTTTGTGGAACTATTGGAGTTTTGCCCGGCTCCCCCAGCTGCATTGCGCCATTCAAGTGGGCCCATTCGACCAATTGACCACACTGAGTCACTAAAATAGCAACCACATCAAAACCAAAAAACTTTCTACACTGGCCAATTGGGCTATTTTAAGTCGTCTCCCCGCGCTTCACGCACCTGTTCTGTTCTGCTTCTGCCCGCACTCCGCCTTGGATGAATCTGACAAAACAACGCTGCACTTGCCGATCAAGCCCGGACCCTGGGCCCTTCGGTCCGCGCGGCGGCCCTGGCGCAGGAGCTTTTGCAACAGTTTTCTATTTGACGGACTCACATATGAGGCTCCCTTTGAAATTACCGCCTCTGGCCAGCGTGCTCCCGCGCGCGTACGTAAAATGCGTCAAAGGCCCAAACTATACAAACACCGTATATTTAATTACACAAATAAAAGCTCGCCCCAAACAATGACCAGACACAAAAACAACTGTATTAATAACCCCCAACAAATAAACACAAAGTCTTATCCAGAAAGGTAACAAAATGCGCACGAAAGGCACACATTGCCAACAACCTGAGCCAATTATGATGCATAGGAAAGTCATTCCTAAATTGGCTGAACATTTCCCTCCTGCATCACTCCCTTTCATGTCGACCTCCTGGGGCCTGGACTCTGGCCACGAGCTACGATCGCTGCTTTAAGGCTATATAATCGACTCCGTATAAAACACGAACATCCAACAGCTATGCAATCCCCCCTTTTTTCCAAAATACCCTTTTTTTGAAATTTCATGTTGGTGTGTACGACACACATGAAATTTACAATATATTTAACCCATCACTGTGAATATTTGAATGCAAGTTTATATATTTATATAATGCATTTAAAAAGTTTATTTCACCAGTATTAAAAACCAGTGATATATAGGAATTGTAGTATATGAATAAAGATTATCCCAATATAAATTGTGTTTTAGATTAAACAAGAGCACTTTACTATAACTTTAAGATTATCATTATTCTATTTAAAATTTATATTATTTATGTTATGCTGCCTAAATTTTTCCACATTAAATTACATGTGGTAGACCACTGTGACCACGGGTTTCAGTCAACGCAACACAAAAGACCAGTAGATGCGGACTTCCCCTTTCATGAATAAGAAAATGTGAGACGCCCCTGATGCACAAAAAAAAATAATAAATAAATAAAGCGTGTTTCACCTTTATCCATATTTATGCATAATGAGAGTGTCGACGAGTATAATTAACAGAGAAAGGCAGTGCGAGCATGCAGCACGCTCAATGACCTTTCACACATATACATATACACACTCCTCCCCCCCCCCCCCCCACACACACACACACCCATACACTGGCACACACCTTCGCATGCCTTCAATACATTTGCTTAAATTAAATGCAACATATGCATGAAAGAAGCAAACTAGCACGCGCTGAATGCGGCCATTTTGTAGTTACATTCAGCAGACGCCATTCGGAAAGTGGCATACCATATGCCAAATGCATACAATTCCTTTATGCCATTATGCTAAACGATTCCTTTGAAATATTTGGAAACTAACATGCATTAGAGCATGGCAAAAGACTTAACAGAAATGCACTCGAGCAATGAATATCATCTGCATTCCACTTAAGTTTTGTTCAATTTCAAACATGTTGCATAACAAATCAGTTTTATAGAGTTTTGGCAGAAATATTATTTTTAAATATATAAATAAATAAAAATTGCTATAAAATTGAAGCTTACTATTGAAAAATCTATATAGCATTTTTATTATTATTATTTTGTATATTTATTTATTTTTTTTAAAATAAGTTTTTTGATTTCATCCCCACATTTAGGTAGAATATTTAAGTTTTTATTCTATTGATTAAATTAGAAGAATTCAAACTAATATAAAATAAGCTTAAAAGCATTTAAGCAAGTGATATAGTATGTATGTGTGTCATATATGCCCAAATACGTCATATACGCAAAGATGTTGATGTTAAAGAACAATCTGTCAATTCTCATTCTGTTCTATTTCATCTACCCTAGTATCAAAATAAAATGAGAAGACAAAGCTGCTAATTCCACAAAAAACGCAAAACCGACGAACATCGCCAACTTCGCAAATGTCTAATAATATGAGATTAACGCTTATGCCACAGCTGCTGGCATTGTAAAGCTTTATGGCTACAGATTTGTAAGCGCAGCTCTAATTAATACAACAAATTAGAATCATTTATCTCATTCACACACACACACAGATGGCAAAAAAAAATGAGTAAAAGCATCAGCAAAACTTTTTATTAAGCGCTAGTTTTGACCCCTTCACCTCCAGCTCAGCTCAGCTCAGCTCGAGACGTCCGCTTGCCCTTAACACTTTGGCACAGCCGGCGGCCACGGCGCAAGTGGCACTTCAATTAAAATGATTGTCTTCGTGTTGGCTAACCCCACAGAGAGGCTGTCAGCGTAGCGGGTGTCAGTCAGTCATTTACTATCCAAGTCAGTAACGAGCTGCCTCAGCCCTCACCCCTCCGCCCTCCGCCCACTCATTCCTGCCTCATTGTGGAAGCAGCAGGCGCGCCGGCAGAGCCACTTAATGTGCTGAAAATAACGCACTTACACGTACTTGTCTAATTCATTTAATTACGCTTACAATTACCGTAATTCTGTTTGCAATCTACAAAAAAATATAGAAAGTCTTTCGCACATTTCTTTTCGGTTTTATTTTTTTTTTATTTGAAACAAAAAATAAAGTGGATTGGTAAAGTTTTCGAAGAATTCGCGTCATAATTGCATTAGGTGACTTGTGCCCAATGGTCGACTTTATAGCCGAATTTTATCTAATCAGTAGTATTTTTTTTTTAAATACTAGAAAGAATACCAGACTGGCTATACCAGACTCAAGATACCCTGACAATTGCTGTATGAGAATTTACATACTAAATGCATTAATTGACGCTGCTTTTAAATAAGTAAAATAAAGTTAAAATAAATATAATTATTAATTATTAAACTATAAAAATATCATAAAGTAAATGAACTATTCATTGTTATTCAGAATCATATTCGTGCTGTGCTGTGTAATTTCGTTTACTTTCTGAGATCCAGAAATGTTATCCAGAAAACATCACTATAGTATAACGCATAATACCCATATAATACAAATTATTGAATATATGTATAAGGCAAAAGAGTTTGTTTATGAAACATGAATTAGGTCATATAGAAATCAGTTTGCTTTTGAGCTTAACTAATCTCCTACTAAGCAATCTACTGATTATTCAAAATTTACTGCATATTTCCCTCTAAGTAGTGCCCTGGCGCTCATTCATCAGAGACCGAAAATTATATTTAGAATAATATATAATCTTTTCGAAAGTTTGATATCCATTAAGAGAAAAGAATATATGAACTCTTTTCTTTGTACTGGATTGATTGAAAGCAAATGTATTAGCTTGCAGAACATCCAGTCAAAAGCCATAAATATGTCTGATTGGCATTAACAAGGTAGAACGAGTAACGATAATAGCCACTTAGAGTCATTAAATATGTCATGTGAATGATATCGATAAGATTGTTCGTTATCATGCCTTAGCAATTTGCACTATAAATTAACTTGCGTTGGCTTTAGCTAAATCCACAATCAGCTTCAATCGAACTATGAAATGCCATTGAAAATTCGACATTTACTGAAACACCAAAGGCCCAGAGACATGGGAATGTGTTGAATCTATTTGCATTTTTAGCATCTATGAAATTTTCATAAAGCTTGCCAATTATGCACAATAGACCGAGAATAAACAGCCGAGAACTTTGCTTTTGGGTCTATTGGCCTAGTGGTCGCTGTGCCCCCACTCCCGCACTCCCTCCCCCTTGTTGTATTCCTTGCTCTTTGTTAGAGTCTGTTCCTTGAAGTTTTGCATTTTCGTAAAGTTTCGTTCCTGGTTTGCGTTTCAACAATCAACAGAATCTTGAATATGTTTGCTTACTGTGAGTTGGCCAAAAACAAAGACAGAGCTCCGTATACATACATAGACATGGATACATACAGATCTGCACCTCGCGCTTGGGCCGTACATGTTTGTGCTGTCAAAATCAATATTTAAATGAAGGCAACAATTTGTTTAAACAACATTCGTAACGGAAAATATTAAAGAAGACCTTTATATATATACCAATATATATAAAGATATATATACTTCATATATACATATGACTGTGGCCAGAACAAAGGACTTAGGGACCTTGTAACAGTTTGCCGTGGATGTTTAGGTACACTGAGAACAGAAATAATATTTACCAAAGGCACAATAAAATCCAGAGTTCCCAACATTTTAATTATAAATTTTAATTACAAATTGCTGAAGAGCAGCCGAAAAGAAACGTCAAAAATATTTATGTTTACTTGTAAAATTTATAAAATATCGCAATTTTTCTCAGTGTACCTAAGGCTGGGAAGTGGCCATGTGGAGCCGACTGTTGCTAATTTGTTGCTTTTGTGCTGAATGCTGCTAGTCGTATTTTTTTACATCCGAGCACTTTGGTATTGGTCGAGTATTTTATATGGACTTGCTGGCTCTGCTTGTTGTGTCTTTTAATTAATAGCTTTGTCGGCGCATGGTCGCTTCTATTGTCACTTGGCAATGAGCTGTGACCGAAGGCATTAGCTTTGATTAGTCTGCAATGAGCTTTAAGATGGCCCTGTGAGCGACCGAACTGCTTTAAGGATTACTAAGCAAATACTCAACAAAAGATTGTCCATTCCAGTCCAGGGACTCAAGTGGGGTTTCATTACTGCTCCTGAATGGAACTCATTTCCTAGCCTTACCGTTTAACGAGTACAATCTCTTGGAGCTCATCTCTTCCACCTCTTTCTTTAGTTTAGTTTTCTCCTCATACAATTGCACTCTATTAACATAGCAGATAGAATATCCTAACCTGTAACTGACGACCCTCTTAACAAACACCTCACAGCAGCACTATTTATTTAGTCCAACAGTGCAATCCATTCCGAATGGCGCATGTATTGAAACCCATTATCAAAGGCCCTTTTAGGAGACAATAATACAAAGTACTTTAATCATCATGAAATGTTCCTGTGGCCCAAACAACTGAAGTAAGCCGAAAGCAATTGGCTGATGGGCCAAACAAACTAAATGGAGGCGACATCTTTAAGCCAACTCCGGGTGCAAATGAAAGTGCCGTCTGAGAGTATTTGCCACAAGCTGTTGCCAGTCGCAGCATTTGTTTGCTGCATCACTTTTCATTGTTGCAGCTTCATAAATAAGTATATAAATTTTATTTTCTACTCTCGCCTCCAGTCAGAGAGAGACAGAGGCTTGCATCATAAAATTGTCACAGTTTCTGTGCATGTAAGTTTGTGTGTGTGTGTGTGTGTGTGTGTGTGTGTGTGTGTCTGTACAATGCTTATTAATGTCAGCCATAAAGCAAATTGCATGTGCGTCCATTTAATAACCAAACATCTGCCCAAGGCCATAAAAACTTTGCTACAAGTTTTCCAGCTAAATTAAAAGCTTCTTAGTTCTCCTTTGACGTAGACTTGAATGCGTGTGTGTGTGTGTGTGTGTGTGTGTAGGGAAAACTAGTTTTAATAATGTGCCAGGGCTAAAGTGAAATATAAAAGTATTTTATTAACCGTAACTTTAGGCAAACATCAAAACATCATAAACGCAAAGCCTTTAGCATCATCAACACGAAACCCAGACCAAAGTTAGTTCACTTTGCAGCTGCCCATGCGAAGATCAAATAATAACAAAATATTTATTTAATTTAAGGTGTCTGCAAAAAGTCATTCAAAGCAACTCAATGAATTGCCTGCAAGGCAAACAACAACAAAAACAAATATTGTTTCAATTTTTGGGCACAAAAACAAGAAAACAAAACAAAAATAAATATTATGTATGCGACTTTCAATTTGTGAATTGCCTTTTATTATTTTATTGAAAACACACACAAAATTCTTGTAGCGTCTCTTTGTACGCTTTTCCCCCTGGCAAGATCTCTCCCTAACAGTTGTGAGATCATTTATTCAATTCAAATTCAAATTATTTATTCGGCAGTGCCAAAACCTTCACAAGCTGCCGTCGATTGCTTTAGGCCATTTCATTACTTGATTCGCACACATGTTGACTAATTCTTGGTAATCTTGGTAGTCTCGCACCCTTAACTAGAAAACCATGCTGCCAAGATAAACTTCTTTTTAAGTTAAATTCTCTATTGGTCTCTTTGAAATGTTTTGCTGCAGCACATTAATCAATCAGCTCAGCCAATAAACCAAATTTATGATGCTGCCAGCACTTTGCATCTGTTTATCTCATCTGTAGCTGTCAACAAATTGCCAACATGTTAATCTGAACCTGAATCTGAAGTCAAAGCTAGCAGCGCGCTCAACTGATAAACTGATAAGCAATGGCCACGTTGAGCATTTGAGCATAATAATGAAAACAGTTAACGTTACGCCAAAGCCTTAGCATTAAAGAAGACTTATTTACTTTGGCTCCACTTGGTCTCGAACTCGGTTCGGTCTCTGTCTCTGTCTCTCCCTCTGCCTCTGCTTTTGTAGTTTGCTAATTGGCTGGTGCCATAGAACTTTATTGCTTTCAAATAAGTTTCTGTGTAGAGTTTAAAAATACAAAAAGAGAAAGCTTGCACTACTGCCTGAAAAGTTCTGATTTTCCTGACAGCAGAGTTAAGTATCTGAATGTTATGGCAACATTTGTTGCATACATTTCGGCTGCCTCTAAAGCTGCGTTGACTCATGCTCTATGCATTTTATGACTTGTGCATTGATAAAGATTATTTTAAGCTGTCTGAACAACATGCACTGGCAGTGAAGGCAAGAAAAGTATTGTAAATAATAATTGGATAAGAATTCCTTTTTATATTAGTTTATAGAATGTATTTTGTCGTTGAGTATGATTATTTTAGATAATTAAATTATTCCCGCCGCGGAGCTATCCTGACAAATCAGAGTTTTTAAAATTGCTTGCACACTTGATAATTATTTAAATAAAAAAGTCTAATGAAATGCCAATTAGCAAATGTAAACTGAAGTAGCAGCTCCACAGATCAAGCACAATTCTCTACAAATTATTATTTTTAGAATAGACACGAATACACATACTTAAATGTTAGTTTGTTTATTAAGTACTTTTGACAATTAACCAAAATTTTCGTTTAATAATTTCTGTGTTACTTAATAGTTCATTTATGAAATAATTATAAATACAAAATTCATAATTATATATACATATATTTGTCGTAGCGTTAGAATTATTATTCTCGCCTTCCATAGTATGTTTGCTTGACAACGAATTCTCGGTGTCGCCGACTTCTATTTCCAAAACGTCTTTATTACTCAACCGTCTCTGATTAAGTGCCCTATTTCGACTCTCTTGTCAAACTGCCTCTTGGTTGCATATTCCCGTTCATCAATATCATAGCAACTCTGTGTGAAGGGCATCGCCCTCTCACTCTCACTCTGCGACATCCGAGACCACGTTCAGCAAAACCTATGGTTGTCTCTTTTCTAATGACACATCCTTTAATTGTCACTAAAATGCTAACTCATTCGATTAGCGCTAGTTGTCAGTTTCTTTTTAATATTACTGCAACTGTCAATTACAACATAATAACTAACACAACGACATATTTATATATTATATAAGAATTTATATTATTTTATATATTATATATTTGTCAATTTATTAAAACTGCAAATTCATTCACATATTCACAAATTATACTCAATGTAAGGCGTTTGGTGAAACTTCTATCTGATATTCAAAATATTATAAAAATTAAAATAAATATATATATGAAATATAAATATAAATAATGTAAAATGTGCAGACTATAACTTCTGATGCTTTGCCCTTGTATAAATCTTCTTCAATATTTTAAATATAATTAATTTCAAATTATTTTTATTGCTCATTTTTACATTTGTAGCTTCTGTAGGCTTTACAACGTGAATATAGCCAGCTTATATTTGGTACAAATTATGCAAAGTCTTTAATTAAGCCAGCTTAAGAGGCAAATTCAACAGAAAGCCCTTTTGCATCATAAATGAACTGAAAGTGTTAAGCCACGAATATTTGAGGCGGCTTTCGAGCTTATATGAACTAATTATACTTAATATTTAATACATTCAATTTAAATACGAGCTCTATTACATCGCTGCATGAATGCAGAGCAGAACTAATAGAGGAATCAGTCATATGAATGCAACTCTCCATTTAAGTTGGCCATCTGCTTAAGCCGCAACGTGGCGTGGTGCAGATTGTGGAATTTTATATGGAAAGTGTAAAATGTGTGTATATATATAAGCAAATCAGATAATAAATGGAAGCTGGCAAGGAAAAAACAGGCAACAGCAGCTGTGTTTCAGCAAAAGTTGCTTGAGTGCGAACTCAGAGCGAGCTCAGCTGCTGTGCATCGCTTAACATTTTAATGTAATATATTTGTATGAAGCAAGCGGGAAATTTAATATCTGCTGATTAAAATAATTACATGCAAATATAATATAGCAGTCTTGTATTAAAGATTGCATTTTCCGATCTACGCACTTCAATTTCATATGCTTTAAATATTCTAGCATAAAATACGCATCAATTGCAGCCTCATTACTGCTCGTCCTGCTGCTCCTGCTCGTCCTGCGCATCCTGCTGCTCCTGCAGCCTTCTCAGTTGGCCCATGTAGCTGCCTTTTAGTGGCGTTTCTGCAATGCGGCGAATGCACTGAAATAATTTTTATTAAAATGTCAACAGTCTGGCAATGAGCATTAAGCATGGGCATTGAAGCCTGCCAAGAGCTAAAATGTTTGCCAACAGCACATTGCAGTCATCTATGTGTGTGTGTGTGTGTGTCAAGTAGGCACGTGTGTGTGCGCTTGGCTAGGACAAAAGGCAGACGCCATGTGAGGCACTACACGAATCTACACTAAGTGCCCATAAAGAACTCCCAAAGGCAACAACAAATCTAGAGCAATAAGTTACAGCTATCGACTGAGCACCGCAAATAATACTTTTCCAATAATTGTACGATATAATAATCTCAGGTCTCAGGTCTTCGAGTGCATTACACGAAACTTTTGAGTATCTCGGATATTCTATGGAAGTTTTAAGGCGAATCACGTTCCCCTATGTGTGGAAGAATTGTAATGGGAAACGTGTGGCAATTAGTAGGCAATGATAATTCTTGTCTAAGCATTAGAGTTGCAAGGCTTTTGGACGCAGTACACACCAAAAAAAAAACCAGACCAACCTGGCTCGCATATCAATGAGAACTTTTGCTTTCCAAAGCAAGAAAAACCCACATTTACAGCTGTCTCTGAGAGATTCCCCTTGCTGCAGTGCTGAAAAAAAAATGTTAACTTACTCTGCAGCAGTTTGTTGCTGCTATTTTCTGCAGCTTCTCTCTGTGCTTCTTTCTTTATAGCTCTTTTAGCGCTGCAGCAAATCGGTGCAGCAGCAGCAAAAAGGGGAAAACACAATATGAAAAAGATTAGGAAAATTCCAAACATTTTTCTGCTCAGCTAACTGGCCAAGTTCATAAGTACGCACTTCAATTAACTGTACAAAATGTATACAAAAATGGAAAACTTGAATGAATGAAATAACGAAATACGAAAAAACTTCGAAATCGCCGCCCAGCTTTAAAATAAAACTTTATGTAAAATCGTAAATATTTACGACACACGAAGTCGTTGCTTATGGCTGCTAAATCTAACTAAGCTCAAATTGAACTTTCTTATTGTATTCTCGTTGTTGTTGTTGTTGTTGTTGTTGGCTTTGGCTGCGGTTAGTGGTTGAAGTTGCTGTCTAAGGCTATAAAATTTGATTTTTATTTGACAGTTATAATGTACTTGGGTCTATATTGAAATATTTATGCAATAAGGGGCAAGCTAAACAATTAAATGAAGAAAATACGGGACTCGGAATGTGTATATGCAATAAGAAGTTCACATTTTAAATTATAGTTTTGATGAGAATAATCATCATCATTATATAGTTTTTTTGATATATTATATATTATATATATTATATTATATTAAAATTATAACAAAATTAATGAAATTTCATATATATGAATTTGTAATTATATTTTAAATTTTAATTTAACATATACTTGCTTTTTATTTCACATTTTCATAACATTGATGTAATTTACAGACTTCACTATTTGGTCGCTTAATTGAATATCAATTTTTCATTCAGCATATATACGAAATTATTTTTTAATATAATAATACAACAAAAGACAATAAGTATAAAAAAAAGCAGACTGGCACTGAGACTCGTAAATCTTCGCACACTTGTCCAATAACGTGCGAGCCAACACATAAAATATACGAAAAAGGCAAATGATACAAATACTCGAAGTTCGATTGCAATAATAAAGGCCAAATGGCCGGCAAAAAATGTCGTATATATGTTACGACTGTAGGCAAATAATAAATTGCATTATCGTTGATTTGTAAATTTATTGCGTGTAAACAAATTGCTTATACAACAAATCAATTGTTCTTATTGTACTTGCTGCCGTCCTTTTGGCAGGCAGCGAAAATGCTCGAGAGCAAAATTGAATAGCTATCAAATCGCTGAATACCAAAGCAGCTGTCGCAATATAATCCAATTTTAGAACAAATTTGCAGAGAGGCAACTTCAGCTTTGAATATTCCTAGCTACACTTGCATCTGCAACCTCTTTTGTGAGACAAAGTGCTTAAATCCCATAAAATCGATTCACAAATTGCCAAATCATTAAGTTCTAGTCACCGGCTATAAATCAAGAAACATTTTGCAGCGATTGTCCAGTCATGTGTAGTTAACTTGACGTACTTATTATTTAGGGTATTCTAATTTTTGCTATGCCATAATTCTGATTTGTTAGCAAGTCGATAAGCGACGTCAACTTGCTCACCTGTCTAGTTGGCAAATCTCTAAAAGCTGCTAAAAAAAAAAAGCTAAAAAATGTTAAAGTTTCTGCAAATCTCTTGGCATATGAAAAGCAAATGTTATTGTTTAATTTTACACATCTTTTCTTCCTCTGAAACTATTTCTACTCGAGTCAAAAATATCTTTGCACTTGGATGTAGATATTTTCTCGTTTTACTTTCAGTTTTCTTTTATGTATGAAAAGCTGCTGTAAGAAAGTTCTAAGATTCATTAAGTAAGTTTTTAATTAAATTATCCACTACTTAATGCAATTTGAGCAACTCAGCCGAAATTAAATTGCAATTATGCTGTGCGTGGTAAGAGATTTGACTGCGCCTTAGTCAAATAGACAACTGAACAATGAGTAAGGAAGGAATTTGCCTTGTAGAATTATATATTAACAGAACTATATGATATTCAAAAACATAATCATTTTTCATTATAAGAATACATATTCATTGAGACCTGATACGTTGTTGATTCTCTACTATAAACTATTTTAAAGCCAATTTATTCAGTAAATTCATGAGCTCTGCAAGTTCTCTCTGCGTCGGCTTACTCGGCAACATTTTTTCAGCAAATCCATTAAAAAACAGGCAGCGGAAAAATGTACACTTCTTGAATGTTTCCGCGCAGTTTGCTTTTGCAGCACTTGCACTTTTCAGCGCCAGACGCTCAGCTCGGATCGACTCGATGCTGAAAGGGCTGCCCGCAACCAATTTTTGGGGGCATAAATTCGTTTGGCTGGGCACGCACAACAAATTAAAAGGCACTGCAAAATCGTGGGTCGACAAAACGAAAAATAAGAAAACACTGAAAAAAAAAAAAAATAAATAAATTGAGTTGGGTGTTGCCTTGGCTTTTAGTACTTCAGACATTTTCACACAACAATTTGAGTCTGCTTTGTCTTGGGCACTTTTAGCAACTGATTATTCGCCTTAGCAAGGCCACTTGATCCGTCGTTACATGCACGTTTCGAAACAGAGAAGAATGAAGCAAATTGACACTGAATTTAATTTTGCGTCAGGCGCTGCGTTGGCGCGTGGGGCGGGCCGTGCGGTTGGGTTAGGTGTGGCGCGTTTTTGCCGCGACTTCTGACATTTGAATTGGTAATTTTCGTTTCACTGAATGCCAGCCCATAAAAACTACGCATACAGTCACACTCAAGCACACACACACACAAACATACACACACACACACGCACAGACAGTCTTTAGTCTTGTTTATGCCACAACGGAAATTGCCTTTTTTGTGCGTCTTCCGGCCGCCATTCCGTCAGCATTGCGTTGCCACCAAGAGCCACCGTCATATTTGCCGCATCGTTTGGCCCCCCTGATGCTAACGCCTTTAGCTCAAACTGTAACTGACAGCCACCGTTGCAGGATGACTGCTCCTCGCTGGCACTCTTTCGACACTCGACACTCGACACTCGGCATGCCACGCATAAAGCTGTCAATGTCAATGTAACGTGTTAATTTCAAAGTGGTTTAGTTTGTTGACGCAGCTTGTTAGAAAGACAGAACCGAACCGTTGCCGAGGTAGCCGAGGTGGCACTCTCTCCCCTCCATCACACCAGCTTCCTAAGTAGGACCAGCAGCAGTAGCCGCAGCAGCAGCAGCAGCAGCAGTAGTGGAAGCATCTGCGATGCTTTACTCATTCCAGTATGTGGGGCATAAAATGTTTTGTGTGGAAGCACATGTGGTTTAATGCCTAAGAGCAACAGGATCATGTGCAAAGGGAACCCTTTTTCTGTCCCCCCAACCACAACGATTGTCAGCTCGTGTTTTGCAACTCCATCTTCGAGGGCTGCTGCTGCTGCTCCTGCTGCTCCTGCTGCTGCTGCTCTGGCACTTGATTGATTGAAGTCTTTTATGCTGACTGCTTAGCTGTTGGTCTGTTGACGTCGTTCGCCTTTTGCTGGGCACATTAAACTTATTGATTAGTTGGGAACAAAAATTGAGGGGGCCAATCATGGTAACTAGCTGAATGGTAGAGAACTAGTGAAATATTTCCATTTTATAATGAATAACTTGACAAGCGAGCTTGGCAAACATATTTAAAAAGCCAACCTTAAATCGATTTTATGTTGAATATTAGTCGTACAATTCTTTAACAATTATTTTTAAATATAAATTCCTTCTCTATATTCAAGGTATTTATCTTAGATAAATAGCAAATATTATTTATAAATATTTCTTTCTTTCATTATAGAAGATTTTGAAATAAGATTTAGAAATCTTTGCATAATTCTTTATAGCAGAAACATGCGACTTGAGTTTGAATATTAGTTTGTCATTTATTTTGACATATATCACTTAAATAATGCATTAATAATTATATATCATTTTGCTTTTATTTTTATGTATTTTATGCATTTATCAATTTACATATTTAAATCATTTCTAGAGTATTTCTGCACATCAAAATGATTTTCTATTAATTAAAATAGTAAGTTTTGTATTTATAAAAATTTATTCAAATAAAATATCATATAATATCATATCATATATTATATTATAATCATATATTGTAAAAATAAAATACAAAAATAGAAAATAAAAGATATAGAAAGCTGCCTTCAAATAAGCATACATTATTTAATTTATGCTCAGCTCTTAACCTATAGATTCCCTGAAAGCAAACGACCTTGGTAACCTTTATATGATGCACAATGAAGTATCAAATCAGAATGTATTATCATTATAAAAGAAGGCTGCACAAAATTGCCTTAGATATGAATACCATAACATATATGACAAGGTTGCTTTTTTAAGAGATTGTATTTAATCCAATTTAATCTTTGTTTTTTAATAATTCAATTTATAAATCAAATATAATTTCAATTTAACACAATTCAATCAAAGTTCATATTTTCCCCACAAGCTTTTCAAAAGTTCCCACTGTGCATTGTAGATTGTCTTGAAGCCCTGCTAAAGCTGACAAGCCACGCAAATTCAGGACCCAAGAAACCAAGACCCTATAAAGCCGACATTAGCAGCTTGTTAAAATGTATGGGCTCATCTGGCTGCGTGGGCGTTAGGCAGCCTTAAGCCGAGGCAGAGGTTTAGTTGTGTTGGCCCATTCTGAGGCTCGTTACAAGCTTCGTTTCGGCCTGCGGGCAAGGAAAAAAGCGAATGCCAACTGTCATGCGAAAGTGGGAAAGTTGAACAAGGCAGCTGGACCTGATTCCTGCGCCCGGTAATGGGCTGACATTAAGCGTCATCAACGTGCGGCAGCTGTGGCCTGTTGTAAAGCTCCACGAAATTCGAGTGTAATAAAATTTGAGAGATTTCGCACGTTGACAAAACTGCGAGAAACACATCTAGCAGACAAACAACAGCCCAACATAAGCCAAGTACACGTTGAAAGTGCAGCATGAAATTGACTACAATGGACCCAGCATGAATGTAAATGGGATTTTGGGCAGCGGCACTTCAATGCAGCCGAGCCTTGTGTGAATGCAGTTGCAGGGCTCAGGAAGCCTGCACACACTCGAAAAATCCAAATGCGAGCACCGATTTGCACCATGGTCAAGGCTCATAAACTTGTTAAGCCAAAATTGAAATGAATTTTGCTTGTTGTTCCTGCTGTTCTCCCCGCTGGGGCTGGCCGCCTCCGGCTGTGGTCTGTCCATCACTTTGTCAGCTGCCAGTTAGCAGTTTGTACCAGACAATTACCACACAACAGCATGGTCAAAACGTGCTCGCTCCTGCTGTAAGTCAAGCTGCGTAGGTGAACCGTTCTGGCCAATTGTTAATGTGCCCTGAAACACCAGCCAACGGAGCACTCTGGCCATTTCAATGGCATCCAGTTTACAGCTGCATTTCATTGCAGCCGTACGCAAGTAAGATGTCTTTTCATTTTATTATAACATACTCTTTGGCGTAAGCTCTTTGCAGTCCTTACAAGCAAAAGTTTACTTCTACAGTTGCTGAAAAAAGTTATATACATACATTTCTTTTCTCTTCTCTCGAAACCAATTTTCCAAGTAAAAATGTCATAAATCACTTTTAACTGCCACTATTTCATGCTATTCCGGTCAAAGCTCTTACAACTATGCGCGAGAATAGACAAATAGAAAAGAGCAACACTAGACACTACCCTGGATTAATTTGAATATAAAATACCTGAAGCTAAAGTTTCATAATAAAAATGAAATAATATCCATGGTATATATAATAATAAAAAGAAAATAAATCATTTGTATTTGCAATTAAAATGCAAAGTCATTCGAGCAAATAAACCAAACTCAAAATATACTTTTTGCATGCATACATTATTTTGTTCTTAAATTTCAAATTGTGAGCTCAATTCAATGGAGTCAGTCACAAAATACCGTCAGTGCCTGACTAAACATTCATCACTAGCCATGTTTTGGGGCCAAAAACTCGAGTTGCCCTTGTAGTGGGAAACGCGACAAACTGAGCATTTGATGCTCAACCCCAAATGCATAGTTGACCGCAATAAAAATATGCTGGCAACATGGCGTATGCGCAATATAAATAACTGAATGAATAGTTGAATGAATAATTGACTAACTAAGTGACTGGGTGAGTAACTGTCAGACTGACTGTCAGACTGACTAACTGAAGGGCTGATTGAAAGCGAGTGAAAGTGGCATTCTCCGCACTTGAAGCAATTTGTCTTGCTGCATACGTGACTTTTGCTATTCTCTCTTATTTTGTACAATTTCTTTTACTATCTGTTGGCGAAAATATTTCGCTGCTTGTTTGGCTGCCATTCGCCATTCGCCATTCGCCATTCGCCATTCGCTGTTCGCCATTTTAATACATTGCTCATACGCGGCGTGTCAAGGTGCGACTGCGAGGTCAGCACTTTCGCTTTGCCTGCATATACGAATACCCCAAATAGAGGGAGACAGCTGTGTGAAGAGAGAGTGAGAGATAAATGGGCGGCAAATCTCTGCGAGCGGAAGTCGCGCACTTGGCGCGCTGAATGGGATGCTCAAGCGATTGCACAACATGACACAAAAACTGACACTGATACACTTAACTGTACCGGTTCGTGTTGTTACCGTTATGTACTACACCTGCTGCAGTGCTGCTGCTTCGACTGCTGTTTCCGGTCGTATTTGATGTGCAGCAGCTAAACGCTATCATTTGTCTCTTAGCACTGCTCATTAGGTTATGCAAGCAAGTTGAGAGCCGCTCGTAGGGTGCGTGTGTGAAATTGTGAAAGCAAATGCACACAACAAGCGGATTATTAACGAAGGCTCAATGTCAAGTAGTGGCATGCTTAAAGCGCTTAAAGCCAACACTTCTACGACACACAACTTGGCCAAGCAGAGCGTTGGCAAGAAGCATTATAAAACGCACGTGGGGAGCTGAGCACAGAAACCAAATAAAAGCAGAAATATTCTCAATGCGAGACGACTAAGAAATACTTCATACTGAAACATGAACTTTTCTCTCTTGTACTTTATTCATTTCTGTGTGTGCCAGCATACCCCTTGTAAGCCTTTCTAGCGTAGTATTGAGCCGTCCAAAAAAAACTGAAACAATTCCAAAGCCTTAAGGTAAACACTCAAAAGATAAGAACCAACCGAGCTCACACACTGCACCGCAGATGCAAGGCTCTGAATGTGAGGTTGGCAGTTGTATGCTGCGCTGCATTTGTCTTAATTTGTGACAACTGCAGGACAAGCCAAGCCAGCAAACAGTCAACCGAATACAGCTAAAAACGACAACAAGCTGCTAAGCAACCGAGCTGCAACTGACAACAAAAGTTCACAGCTTCAAAGTTTTATGTAGGTGGAAGATGCGACGGCACTAAAAGCGGGCTTAGCTCTCAGCAATTGTAAAGCTTTCTTTTATGACAACTGCATTGATCTGGGCTTACTTTAATCAGTATATATATAGGTTGCAAATAAATATACTTACAATACATTTAATAGCTTTTTTAATCTTTTAGCTCTTCAAGTTTGCCTCAGTGAAAAGAATCAAATAAATTTAAAGCGGAAAATATCAATATTGTTTACTAGTAAAATAAAAGTAAAAATAAAATATTATAAAATTATATACAAAAAATAAATGAAAAAAATATTAATTAAAAATAGAAATAAATAGAAATTTATAGAAATATATATTTTTTTAAATCTTTTTATAATAATTATTGAAGCTATCCAACTATGCAACTCTTATCCAGAATTGAAGCTCTTCTCTATTTGAAGATATTAAATAAATAATAGGACGACATGAACGCCAACTGATTTCACTTTGTAGACCATGCTGTTTATACCGACCTAGCTTAGTTCCATTTGTCAGTCAGAAGATTTCGAAACTTCTTTAAAAAATTTAAATTCTTTCAATTTTTTCGGCGTGCAAAATTTGACACACAGGCATTACACTAATGGCAGCTGCCACCCCAAACAAAAACAAACAGAAGAAGGTCATAACCGTACAATCGAAAGACGATTTTGATCGGATCGTTGCGGAGGCGGGCAATAAGCATGTTCTCGTGGAGTTCTTCGCCACGTGGTGTGGCCCTTGCGCCCTGATCGGGCCTCGTCTCGAGGAGTTTGCGCAGGAGTACGAGGATTGTTTAGTTATCATCAAGGTAGATGTGGACGATAATGAGGATCTCGCCGAGGAGTATGACGTCAACAGCATGCCCTCATTCCTGATCATTAAGAACAAAATCAAGCTCGAGCAATTTGTGGGCAGTAGCGGGGAAAAAGTCCAGAGCACTCTACAAAAATTCTGTGGCAAGCGCGAGGATAAATCTGGTGCGGGCACCAGCTCGAAGACAAACAGAATGGTTTCCATGATCAAAATAGTTAGCCCCAGCAAAGCGAATGTTATGCAAAAGGATCAAAAATAATCGAGCTCTGCATTGATCAACCTTTAGAAAGCAAAATTATTGATTGACGATCTACTCAGATCATTTGTACACCAGTTTAAATTCAAGGCCGAAAGCGCTGTGTTTTTGTATATGCATAAAGATATATTTATATATATCATCTTAATGCCTGAATAAAAAGGTTTTTCCAAAATTCAGCTATTGCCTAAGCATCGCTTTCGATATTAACTTTCATAGCTGATACTTGGCCTATATATATATATGATATTTATAAATACCGAAAGTAGAAGATTTTGTACAAATGAGAGCATTAGAGAGCATTATAGCTCTAAAACACAAATGAGTAATGCTGTTTTAGAGCTTTAATGAACTTTTTCACTTTCACTCTGATACAATTAATTCTTTTAAGTATTGTTTGTCTTGTACCTTACTTACGTCATCTGGAATATGAGGAGACAATCTTTGCTGCCCTTAAACAATTATTTTGCTATTGAATTGAATTCTTTATTAATTTAATCACATATCATTTGTACAATATGCTACGATTTGTAGCATATGAAAATAGGCAAAATTCCTTAGCGTTGCATTATTTATACTACAACTTAAACAACCAATTATTCTGCAACAACAATGAATTTCCCTGTTTCTTATGTTTTACTACTACTATTATTACGGCTGACACTATGACACCTTGTACTTATCTTATCTATCTTGTGCTTATATCTATAAATAACTGTTATACGAATACATCATATACGTATACTGTTACTCTTACTAAAACTTACAAATCCCATCAACATTTCAAGAAGCAACACTTATACGTTATATACAGCTTATAAGATATAAATCAACATCATTCAGATACCAATACTTCTATTACTTATACTCAGACAGCTACTCCCACGTATACTGTACTTATATTATACTCATTGTATACTAATATGACTTCTACTACTTTCTTATGCAACATTAGGAGCATATGTTGCAAAAGAAGTAGTAGTACCACTCGCATACTGTTATTTAATAAGTATGACAGTTGAGCTAATATTAATACAACTACTGAAACTATATCTATAATCACTTGAAATGCCAAGATATCGACGAGTTAAACTTTGCACTGCTTATGCTACTCCAACTACTATTTATACACCATCGAACCAAACTTTTCTACTGCAAACACTTTAAAAATTAATAGATCTACTACTTATAAATAAAGTATTCTGCTACGATTCTTACTACTACACACAAGTTCTGCTACTAGTTAAGCTACGACTTCTACTCTTACGACTTTTCTTCTTTTCGATTGTAACTTCTCCTTCCACACGTACTTCCCGCAATTTTAAGCAAATCCCGTTGGCAGGAAGTCAAATTCTTCCAGAGTTCATCACCATATCGTTTCTCAGCTTATTGAAAACGTATTTCCCTTATTGGATGCGGCTGTGCGTTTTCCTTTGTTTTCAGTTTTGTGTGCCATTCGTTGTTTTTCTTTCTTTTGCGCTCCAGCTAGCAAGGGGAAAATTCAAAAAGTTTTATCAACGTTTTATATGAGAAAATTTGCTGGAAAAGAGCGAAAACGTAGGGAACCTGATGGCAGCCTCATGCCATCACTTTGAGCACAAGACATTTGCATTTTTATTAAAATGAGAAATTGCAGCAACTGCAGTTGACTGAAATTTTGTCCTATGGCATCATTGGTCAGAGATTAAAGCTGCACATCTTTCGGGGAAAATAACAGTCTTTAATTAGATTGCTGCTAGCAGTGTTTGTTTACTGTATATAAAATCAATTAAATATAATCCTTGACGTCGGAGTAATTAACGAAAAGGACTAAGGAGCTCGTTCGTACATTAGTGTTGCTTGAGCAGCTCTTAAAGTGCTCGCATAATTTCCGCTTGTAACGCTTTAAGGCTAGTTTTCACGGACTCCCGAGAACTCTCCGTTCTCTGCTTATCTACTTCATATGTTGGGTGTTTATACAGTTGCTGAAGCTGCAGCTGCAGCTGCTTGAGTGGGTGTTGGGTAAAATAATAATGAATTTGCGGCATGCCGTACAAACACGCTCAACAACGACGCCGACGTCGGCGCCAGCGCACAACATGCGCCAGATTTAGCCCGAGCTATCAAGAAGCTGCACATGCATCAAGCCCTTCGCCCAAGCCACCTTCCATCCCACACTCTCCCGGCAGCAGCACACACCCCCGACCGACGGCTGGGCCAACAAATATGTGTGGCAGCTAATATGTTGGTTGTGTCGCCTCTCGCAGTCGCTGAAAAATGCGGTGACATGTGCTATAGCTACATCTGCTACCGATCCCTGGCTCCTGTACCCCCTAACCCCCCCTGGCGGTCCACTTCACAGCTGCTCCATTGAAACAAATGCGCAGGGCGTGCGTACGTGTATCCTAGGCCAGCTCGAGGGGTGTTCGGAGAAGCTGCAAAGCTTTGATGCGCTGAACAATAGCTATAAAAAGGATTAACTTGCATAACAAAGAAGATGGGGCGTGTGTGGCCTGGTGCATGTGTAGGCGGACAACGATGTGACAGGCAGCTGGCGTATAAATTTCCTAGAGCCAGCCAACCAACCAGCCAACCAGCCTGGCATTGGTCCATGGTCTACCAAATTTATAGTTCCTACTCTACCCAGGCTCTGCTTACAGCAGAGATTTGCATCCAGCACATTGTTTGTCCTGGGCTTCATTTCTCTCGATTGCAATTATTTAAGCAAAATTATTCTCACAGCTAGCAAATTGCTTAAAATGTTCATTAAACAATTTGCACAGAGAGCAGAGAGCAGAGCGGACCAGCCGAGGATAGAATAACAGGCCAAAATTGACATGGTCAAGGAATCAATAAATTATTGAGAAATAACTAAAGTTCCGTTTCAAGCTATTCCTAAATATTTACATAAGAATATGCATATGGAAATTACTTTCAAGAGTATTAAATGCGAAATTATATGAAGATTGGAATCTTGCAATCATTTGTTATTGTGTGTCTTAGACATTGATATATATGTATTTACATTAATATTATTAAAAACATTAAATGGTTGAAGGAACTATTTAAAGTCAGACGTTAATAGATTGCAAATAACTATTAAATTATTAAAGATATTATTAAAACTTATTGAATTCAGACTTCGTTAATCTAAATCTGACTATACGAAAATGCATTTAAAATAACAAATTAAAAATTAATTTACTAAAAGTATATATTACAATTTTTTTATTTTGTGCATCAAAAATATAATATTCATTCGTAAATGCAATTTATGATCATCATTTAAAAAATAAATTATTAAATTACATTTAAATGCTATATTTGGTTTTTTTGTAATGTTATGATTTGTAAATTTATGTCATAATTTAAAGTATAGAGTGGAGAGTGTAGAGTGTAGGATGCAGAGTGCAGAATGCAGAGTGAAGAGTGCAGAGTGCAGAGTGAAGAGTGCAGAGTGCAGAGTGTAGAGTGCAGAGTGCAGAGTGTAGAGTATAATGTAATGGAGCCCTGAGATGGGATTGCACGTACAAGCTGTATTCATGAAAGATTTGAAAAAAAATCTAGTAATGTGTATCTTCCATATAATAATCGGAATAACATATGTTCAATATGATTGCATATTCATCACGATTGTAATCAGTGTAGTCAGTCAGTCTATACAGTGTATTCTGGGTATATCCCAAGTGTAATTGTTAATAGTGTATATAGGGATGCCTACTTGGCAGCTGGCTCCTCATCGCTGCTGCACTGACTTAGATCGCTGATACTGTTGCCGCGACGCGGCACCATGGCTAATGGAGGCAGAGTCGGTTCCTCCTCAGAATCGGTATCACTGCGAACGAATACTAAGGCGCCCAGTTCATCATCCATGAACACTGGAACACGGGCAGGCGGCTGTCCAGCACAGAGGCGTTGTATGCCGGTATTCGGTGTGAGTGGGGTAATTTGTGCCCGAACGCGGGCATGATAGTCCCGCCATGTGGTCGGGGGTCGACTGCGAGTAAGATCGATCGAGGCCGGCACATGGCGCAGATTCAGGCGCGAATCGTTAGCCTGGCCAGTTGTTGGCACTTCAGTTCCATCTGCCGGATCGTTGGCACTGCCATTGGCCGCTTGGGTTGATGGCTCGTAAGTTGCTTCATCGAAGATTAATTCCAATTCGGAGTCACTCTCCGATTCCAATAGAAAGTTTTCCGATATAACCGAGCGAGCCGGAGAGCTACCAATTTCCCAATTGGATGGGCTCGCATCTTGCCAAGGCGATGCTGGCATTTCTATAATCACGTCCTCCTCGTCAGTCATTTCGACACAGTCCATTGACGAATCGCAGTTTCGGTCGTGCTCCGATTCAGTGCACGATCCCAGTAAATCTATATTGACATTGGCCCCGACCGATTGGTTGGAACATGGACTCATGGAGTTGTCCCAGAGCCGCGTGAATTCCCCATTGGAGTCAGACATTCTAATTCTCTAATTGTATCTAATTGTATACAATAATTATTTTTGTATTCAAGAAAAACAAATTCTCAAATTTTCTCACGTGACTAGTAGATTTTATTCTGACTCTGATCAGTGTTGTCCTTAAGTAAACCTTGTTACTTTCCCAAACGCCGAGGCCTGTGTTGATTACTAAACAAAAGCTGACTTGGTTTACTCAAAGCATTCCTCAACAGCTCAAATTAAAATTGCAAATGCATCGATAAATAATTCAAAACTGAAGATGATTCTAATATCGAAACAAAATTATCGAAATAGTAGAAGCAATAATGAATTATAGAAATTAATATTAATGTGTAACATATTATATCGATAAGCTATAAATATATTACATTTTTATTTGATGCATAATAAATTCGCATGTTAAATATCGATTACATTTAACATTTATCGCTTGATTGATTTCTGGTTCCACTTTCAGTTCCAGTTTCAGTTCCGTTTGATTCCCTAATCTTCCTTTGGCCATTCGAACTTTCAATCGCAAAGTGATGAAAGTTCTGTTGGCTGCAGCAGCATCTTTTATTTGTCAACGAAAAGGACATGTTTCCGTTCACTCTGAGCTGGAGGAGCAGAGGACCATTAGGTCCTTCGCTGGTTGTTGAGTGTCACTTGCAATTTATGTTTGCCCTAAGTGAAAAATGCACAAATGAAAAATCAAATATTCAGAACAGGATTAGAGCTCAACCCAGTGCAGCCCCTTATGGACGCCTTCCGTTCATTCAATTTCTTTCTCTTACTCTTCTATCCCTCTCCCTCTCTCTCTCTCTCTCTTCATCTGTATCAATAACAAAGCGATTTATGCGGCAAGTCAGCAACGAAATTAGAGTTTCCTTTTCGCTGCAACTCGACAAATTGTTCGCCGCTTTTAAGCTCATTAATTTTTAATGAATTTTTGCTAAACAACAGCTGCCCAGAGTTGACAGGGTAAGAGACCCGACATTACAGTACCGCAAGTAAAATATCTTTGCTATTTTAAGAGCCTCAAGATAAAAGATACTTTGCGCCCAAACGACCTTTGTCTGGTCAGCTTAGGCAGCCCTGATTAATAATCGGGCATTAGAGCTACGCAATTTTCAGTTAATAGCTTAAGAATTTACTTCAAAGTATTTTAAATATGTTCAAAAACTATTTCAATTAAAGTACACAACTTGATTTAGTACAAAATAATTGAATAATATATAGGGCAACAATTTAAAAGAAGTAAATTTCAATAAGTTAAAGGAGAATTATGTGTGATATATGTATATATATGATGTGATATGTATGCATCTTTGGAATGATGCATAAATATATTTTTTAATATGCATATTTTTATATATTATATATATTTATACATACATGTTTAGTGAATTATTTAATAAAATGAAAACTTTATTCACTAAAAAGGAAATATTCATTTAAAAACAATTTTATATATTTTTTTTTAATGAATAAATCCCAGATATTCATTTTATATGCATTAAAAATCTTCATAATCATACAACAATTTCATTTTAATTACATATCTAGTAGGTATACTTACTGGCCCATTTTTCGCATCTATGCCAATTGCTATTTCTTTCCATTTTTACGGCCTACAGAAATCGCAGCCTCAACTAAAGTAAACAGCTTACTTGTCGACGCTCCCACAGCGAACAGTTGCTGCCTCTTTCTTTCGCTCACTGGGGCTGTCTCCTTCCTTGTCTCGCCTCATTTCCAATATCCATTACATACACATTTAGCAGCGCATTAGTACAAAGGTCACAGCACATTTATCAAATTTTCGGGCAACGATTCACTCTTTTTATCTCGTTTCGCAACGCGATTCTTACCTACTTTTGCCTGTCTGTTTACATAAGACTTAAGCGCCCTTTTACAGTCGGTTTTTTATTATTTTTTTTGTTTTGGTTTTTTCGTTTACGTATACGCAATTTCAATTTCTAGCTGGTATTTTTATATTTCTTATTTACTTTGCTATTGGGGTCTGGCAGGGCGCTGTGTTCGCCAGTCTATGTTATTGTCTACCGCAGTCGCCGCGTGGCTCTGACAATTGGCAACCGTAAGGCAGCCCCAGCCAGCACATTTCTAGCCGCAATTCGGCCATACAACGCGCCGTATGAGTAACGAGTTATGTGCAATGCGACAAACCAAACAAAACAGCAAGGCGAGCGCACTTACATACATGACTCTGTGCATGTGTGTGTGTGTGTGTGTGTGTGTATTTCTGTTATCCTGAGCTTCGTCTTTATCTTTGTAGTCCCCCATTTAACCGCAAATTCGCATTTTGTCCCATTTTGTTTATTTGTTTACTTATTTAAATTGCTTAATTTGCATTAAATGACAAGCGACTGCTCTTTACTCCGCTGCTCAAAGGAGATACGAAACCAGGGAAACGGTTAACGAATACGTTGTGTAGACAAGGATTAAGTTACGTAAAAAACAGACACAAGCGGCAAGGGTATAAAACAAGTATTATATGGCAAACATGTGGAATACGGCCCACTAACTGAAAACGCAACGTTTTCAAAATATCTAAGCAAAAAAAAAAATGAATAAAGTAAAATAAAATGAAAAACATTTACGGACTTGCTCAAATAAGTGCGCAATACAAAAATAAAATAATATATATAAAGAATAAAAATAGTGTTTCAGCCAAAATAAACTCAATGTGAACCAAAAAAAAAAAAAAAAACATAAAATAAAATAAAACTACTTTAAGTATTTTCCAAATATAAAATGAAAAACTAACAAAGAATTCGTAATAAATCAAATTCAAAGCGAAATAAATGGTCGAAAAGTTGCAGAAAAATGCGAATATAGCCACAATTAAACTGAACATAAAAACTGAAACGCGTAATCCAATCAAAAACAATTTTGAACAAAATACAAAACAAACTACAAAAAATAAATTCATTAAAATATATTGCAATTTTTACCCTTTTCAATGCAGTAACAACTCCCAAGTTTATGCAATCTTGAATAAATAAATTTTAAAATGTCTGGCAGAGATGTTTCAATGACTGAAACAGCGCAAAGCGATCAGGTATGTATTGTATAAAGAAAACGTTAATTAACGCACATGAGACACAATCTAAAATTTCAAACAGAATCAAAAATCAAATTTTAAAAAAATTAAACAGTCCCAGACCTTTTCCTTTTCAAGCAAAGCAAATAGTTTTTCGCATGACTGTTTTGATATTTGAATATTTATTATAAAAAAGCTTCAAATTCATTCAATATATCTATTCAAATTTACACTGCTCGCATGAAATTTGTTTATGATTTTGAGCTACATATATGAGCTTAGCCCCCTCCACACAGGCAATTTCATTTAACGATTGTCGCCCATTATTTATGAGCATATTTAAGTCAGTTTTATTTTGGAGTTTTACTGGCCTAAAACCTCGAAATATTTATGCATTCTATTTTTGGGCGTATGCTGTATTTTATTTTATTTTTTTTATTAACTCGCACACAATTCACGCGTGAATGCGACAAAAATATAATTTATTATTCCGATTCTTTTGCATTCATAATTTCTGTGCACGAACGAGCCGGCGTACTCCATTACACACTTCTGGGTGTCACCTGCATGTGCACATTTGTTAGTTTGCTTTTATTTACGCATTTTTGGGTAAACATTTTGCAGACTGTGCCACGTTACTGGCATTGCTGCTGGTTATCTAATTAAATTCTTTAAAAGTCTGACCCAAAAACGTGCATCAACTTGCATTGCAAAGGGCTGGCTGAATTGCTCTTGGCGCATTGATCGAGCCCTAATCAAACAGCGACTCAGGCCGAGGGCTCGAATGATAGCAAATTGTTTTGGTATTTACATATCATTTGTGCCACACAACAGTCAAGTGCTAAACTAGTTGGAAGGTGCAGCCCTCCTGCCCTCGTCCTGCTCGTCGAGCTCATCCTCATGACTGTGAAAAGTGAAAGCAGCGCTCATTACGCCCAGACGACGCCGAAGAGAGCGCCGACTAGGGAGGTCGAAGACAAGGCATATTGGGGCTCATGGCACAGTTTTGGGGAGGGCAGCAGAGAATTTCCTGGTGCGCTGCCAACTGGGCTAACGATTTTTGTGGGCCCTTTGTTGCTGGGCCCCAGCATTTGGCCCGTTATTTGATCATCATTAGCGATACGTATCGGTCCGAGGTCTCGAGCTTTGTGTAGCTCAGCGGCTTTTGAAGGTCCGGACATGCTTTTCCCGTCTGTATGGCATATACGTGTATATATAAAGTGAGAGAGATATTTGTGTATGCTTGCCAGTGTGTGAGTGGGTGACACTGTAGCACTGATGACGTCGCCCCTCGTCGAAGTCCTTTCGGTTGCGGTTGCTGGCACTTGGCTCGGCTGCCTGCAACACAAAGTTGCAACAAAAGTTTTGTCGCTCTTTTGTGCGATGCTTGACTTCGTTGGCTCTTTGATTAAGCCGAGAGCAATTCACGAGCTAACCGACTGGGCAACCAACCGAGCCAACTAAACAATCCTCTAGCCACTGTGTAATTAAATAATTGCGGTGAGCTCGCCACCAAATCGAGCTAATGCATTTGGCTCAAATCTCACTTGGCTTTGGTTATGACTTGCTTTGCCTTACTTTCGTTTGCTTTTCCTTTATTTGGTTATGTGGAAATTGCATTTCGTAACTTCGTTTCTGCACTTTTCCTGCAGGCCATTTAAGAATATCATTGCAATATTTTCTTGCCAATGAGTCTTTATCGTAAGAGTTAAATAATGCTTGTGGCTGTCTATTGATTGTGGTCGTTGGCAACGACAGTTGTTATCTAAACATTTTAGTATTCATATAGCTCTTAATAATGTTTGCTAATTCTTTAAGATTTGTTACACAATTGTTTAAAAATAAATTAATAGCTGAGTTGATTCATTTCAAAAAATTATAAATATTATTTAACAATTAATAAATTCTTTTAAATATTAGAACATTTAATAACCATCCAGTTATTTTGTTGTTTTTGATAATTTTAGTAAATTTGTTTTATTATTAGTATAAGACAGATTGCAAATAAAATACGAATAAAAATAAAAAATATATCTAGCATGATTTTTGGAGTCTACAAATATTTGTTCGTTGTTTGAAATTTGTAATAACTTAGTTTTAAATCCATTAAAAGTATCAATTGAGGTTAAAATTGATTGAGGTTAGACTTTTTCGTTTTTATTTAGTTTTTAAGAATTTTTAAGAATTTAGTTTTGAACCTATACAAAATATAAATACCTATACATTGATATATTCCTAGTTTATTTTCAGTTTTGTTTATTATTTTTATGCTTTTTATTAATATTTATTAATATTATACTTTTTATTACAAATATATTGAAACTAGATATAAATCATAAAATGTTATGCAACAACATTTTATTTATCATTCATAAACTTATTTTTTATTTCGAAGTCTAACCTTAAAAGTGATAAGCTAAAACTGGTAAATCGACTTAGTAATTAGCTTATCAACGATCCATTTTAAAAATGAGTTTTGTAAGCAAAATAATTGACTAGACTTTTTTGAATTAAAAATGCTATGGAATTCTCTGGAGATTTAGCGTTGGAATTCAACATCTTATAATTTTGCTAAATAAATACAATTCATAAATGAAAATATTTACAATTATTTTATTTATTTATTTATATTTTTTAAATTGATAAATGAATAAATTTATTTTTTTCAATTGATTGTTAAGAATAAGTACATTTTTTTTCACTATGATATTATTGTTGTTAAAAATGAAAAAATACAGCGGAAATAATATTATTTTTATATATTTATTTTTAAATTTGTATTAATTATTTTTATTAATTATTTTTTTCCTATTTTAAGTTTGAAAGCCATACATGTGACACGAATTAGTTTAATTTAATAGTTTCTTGTTCAACCGGTCAATTAAAAAGAGATTTTAAATACATATATAATGAAATGAAAACCAATTAAAAATAATCTGATAAACGAAAGACACTCACGACTTGTTCTATTTGCTTGGTTACTACAAGCGAGGGTTTATTTTATTTCTTTTAACTTTTGTTTGCTATAAATTCAATTTAAAGTCTCTTTTTTTGTAGTTATTCGTTATGCTTGCTGCCCTTAGCCGCTGTTTGATTTTGTGCACTGTTCACTTTTTGCTTTATGCCAAAATGTATGACCGAACTTAAGCTTTATATCCAATACCACCCGCCCATCCCGCTGAAACACACAAACACACAAACACACGAACACGAATACGAACAGAGAACACTTTTTGCTGTCAACAAACAATTTATATGGCTACTCTTCTTGTTCTGGCCGCGATGAAAAGTATTTGCCCGCCTCCGCGGCCACAGCGCAACAGCAATATTTTCGCTACCACAGCCATAAGCAGCAGCAGCAGCAGCAGCAACAGCAGCAGCAACAACAACTGCTACAACAGCCACAAAGTTGCATGCGACACATACCACAACAGCAACAACAGCAACAACAACAACAGCAACAACAGCAGCAACAACATCGACTGCTGCAGTGGGAACAGCAACAACAACTGGTCAACAGCTCGAGCGAGTTTGACGAGTTCCACTGGCCGAGCAAGCAGCTGCAGCAACCGGACGCTGTGGGTACTGTGGGTGCTGTGGGTGGGGGTGGTGGTAAAATCTATATAACACCCGCAGACATTCCGCCACCACCCCATCCGCCGCATCCGCATCCACATCCGCACGGCAGCAACAGTCATAGCCACCACAATGGCAACAAAAGCAGACACCACCAGCATCCTCAATCTGCTATGACGACGCCACATCGAACACCGCCGCATCGCTGCAAATGCGACCATCCAATCGAGCTGCTGGACTATGACTTTGAGGATGCTGCGCCAGTGGCCACAACGGCCTCCGCCCTCCACGCGCAACGCCACCAGCACCCGCCCTATTACTATAAGCCAGCTGCCACCTTGAATTCAGCGGGCACCTATCAGCTGAGACGCCACAGTGCCAAGTTGAGTGAGTCAATGCTGGGCGGCGTGGGCGGCAGCAGCTTGGACGACGATGATTTGCACAGCTCTGGTGGCTTTGGCGGCGGCATCAACCGCTTCAAGGTAAGCCGCACACATCCACACCTGCATCCGCACCAGCACCAGCACCAGCACCCAGAGAAATTGTTGATCTTCAATTAAAGCATACTTAGCAGACATATGGGCCGCAGTGGGCTAATGGTCTGTGAACGTGTCTGCCATAATGAGCCACTAATTGATGCTGTCGATGACTGCTCAACTGCAGCATTAGTGACATTAAATGGTGTTCGCGGACTAAACGTTGTCGATTCTGTTTTGCGGTCCTTTTCTGTTGTCTGTTGTCTGTGTGTGTGTGGAGAGTGTGTTTGTGTGCGAGTGTGTGACATGCAACAGGCGACATAGAACATTGTGTTAAGCATCAAAATCAATTAAGCAAAAGCAGCAGCAGCGGCAGCTTTATGGCATAATAATGAAACAAGTGGTGAAGGGTAGCCAAGTGCTTCTCTTGCTTGGTAGATTAAATGGGCATAAATAAAGAAAAGTGAAAAATGGCAATATAAGTATGAAAAGTTATCTTTTGAAACAAGTGAGAACGTAGCAGTCGGGCGACACCGACTGAGGAATACTTCATTCACGGTCAAAAGCTGCAAAACATTGCTTGATTCTGAGCTTTTCCAATCCACCATGGCCTCAATGTATGAACATTTAGGATAACTCAAGTGTCGAATTGCCTAGGCCTATTGAGAAATGATCTACACTACGGATAGGCAGACAGATAGATGGAGTGCAAGACGGACATTGTACAAAATCAATATACTCATTTCACTTTCGTGAAAGTATAACTTGCGAAATAATTAAAGCAGGCAGACTAAAGAGAGGGAGAGAGAGAATTTGACTCCTGTATAATCCTAAAATATGTTTTTTGTGTACTCATATTAATATTCATTTTAACAAGGCAAGACTAACTGAAATGAATTAAGAAACAAAAAAGTTTGATAAAAAGGTAATAGTCATCATGGAATGACTACTCCTTGGAGGTATTAGAAACTATAAACAAATTTGCTTATTTTGCCTGTAATTTGGCACAATTCTCTAGCTACAATATCAGCTTGTAAAATATATAACAATTCCCTGTCTTTGCTTCTAACAGCCATTATGTTGGCCTGGGAAAATCTCTAGTCACTAAATAAATCTATGCTCAAGTTAATTGGATAACAATAAATTTCATGTGACACGTCTATAAATATCACATAACTCTCTTAATCTCCAAGAGTTCCTTAAATGCAGCAATTATGTGAGTGAACTCAAATTTATTCGCCAAATAGTAAGTTAGTCATAAATGAGCTTCTACTAGCATTGCTGCTAAGAGGCTCCATAACAATAATAGGAAAACGACACGCCCAAGACAACTAATTAACTTAGTTGCTTTAATGAAAAACCATGCAACAAGCAAACGAGCCTTGGGGAATAACCACGCCTCAAAAAGGTGCGAAATTGATGTGCGAAAGCGGAAAATTGAATACCCTTACGAGCTACCTGATGAGGGTAGAAATGGGGTTAGGTAACAACTCAATTGTTCTCAGAAATAGATACTTGTTAAATTCCCAAAATCAAGGTGCCAGCTGGTTAATGATTTACTTAAATTATAAATATACAAATGTATAAAGAGGAGAAAAACAAAATAATAAGAATATCTGGGCTTTTTATCACTGCGTAAACATATTAAAAGAGGATAATAACTTAGCCAGAATAGAAGCTAAAGTTTATCCTATAAGAGAGAGTGAAAAGAAGAGATGTTTATGGAATGGATGTACGGGCGACCTGCTCCTATAACATACTTAGTGTTTTAAGCAATTATCTGCTAATATATGGAGATCTACAAGTTTACAAAAGTTAAAATAAATATTTATATGCTTCAAAGAAAAATTACTTAAGCAACAAATTAAAATTCCTTGCTTAACTTCCTTACTCATTAAGAGCAAGGCCCATTTAGAATTGCTGTCAAACGTGGAATACCCTTTGCTGAACACGAAAACAATTTACGATGCCCATTTGTCTAACATGATTAGCAAAAATTATGTGTACATAGTAAAATTGTATTAAAATTGCTCGTAGCAGCCACAATAGCAATAATATGGAACAGGACAACCAATTAACTAGCGGCTTAATGAAAAACTAAACGACAAATGACAAGCCTCGCACTCATTAAAAAGCGATGGCAAGACGGCAAGACGGGCGTCTTTCGGCCCTTTAGTCTCTCAGTCCCTCAGGGTGACAAACTCGTAATACCCTTTCAGCAGGCTGTTGTTAGACCTAGAAGAGGCATCATAGGTGTATCTATAAAAGAGACTCGAGTGCATGGGCATCTTTCAGAGTAGTTGTGTCTGAGCAGCGGTAAAGTCAATTATTTACAAGTGAATTCCTGCTGCTAATTATTTGCTAAATTCATGGACTGCTGCAAGGTAAACCTTTGAATTATTTGATTCAATTTAATATATAATAATTGAAGAGAAATAGATGACTAAGAGGTAGGTGATAAAATGATGTAAGCAAAATTGGAGATAGAAATATAATTTGTTGGTTGAATCTGACATGCATCAGAGACTGTTTGATAGTAATATGTCACAAGAGCTATCTGGAATGCAGAATGAAATTTTAGAATGAAATCAAGAATCAAGCTTTACTTTGCCAAAAAGGGTTGGGTTACCACAGCAAGTAAATCTAAATATTAAACTATAAATAAAAACAATATTATAAATTTAATATATTTTAATTCTTTTATTTACTTTACTTTTAAGTTATAAAAAATATCTACTTAATAATTTTCTATATTTTAATACGTTTACTTACTTTATTTTTAAACTATACAAAAAATTCTTTAAATTTAATTCATTTATATACTTTTATTTACTTTTTTTTCGTTATATATCATACTCTTAAGTCTATCAAATTCAGCTGTTCTAATAGTACAGTTAAAACTGCCAAATGAATTCGTGTTGAGAACTCTGACGTCTGAATGATATTTATAGTTTCAGTTCACATTTAGAATATTCGAGCACAGCGTTCAAGTAAATCCTGATTCTTGGTTACTAAATGTTATTAACCTATATTAAAAATATAAATATTAGTTTAATTCATATTTATCCAAATCCATATCTCATCAACAACTCTAAACGCCATTGAACCTATAAATAATGTGCATAGTATTTTACAAATTTTATTTAAAATTGATTTTAAATATCGATTTTTTAAAGACTTTGAATTTGAAAATTGAATGTTATTAACTTTGAACAGCGATTAAAAATATATTTCAATATTTCATATTGTTCTTATTAAGGCAAATGGAGGATGATCTAATTAAAGTATTCATATGTTTAGGAAATACATAAATTAATTGTTTTTTCTTACATTTTGATATAAAATATAATATATTTAATGAAAATCTAGTTTCAATATTGGCTTCACTTTGTCAACTACCTTAAAACTCAGTTCAAAATGAAAAACGTTTTTTTTTTTTTTACAAAATCTTAAATCTCAAAAATATTAACAAATTTGTATTCAGATTTGTCAGACCTATATCAAAATCTAGAGAATTAATAATTGAGTTTGAATTGCCAGCTCCCATAATAGTGCAAACGATGATTGCAATCTATTTCCTTAGCTATAATTTATCGCTACTCGATATTGTGCATCCTTATGCAATCGATGTGCTAAAATAGCATTTCTAAGAACTTATTAATACTCACTGTAAGAGTATACTAAGCAGACACTGTTGCTGCTATGGCTCTGTGGGCTCTTTCATTTTTTAGCAGAGTTTTTTGTATGGACGAGGTCTGAGTGGCTGGCCTCAACCCACAGGCGATTATGTGTCAGCTAACAAAATGGCAACTGACGCTAAACAAGTATACACCATGTGGTGCAACATGGATATAAATTGTATTCAATTTCAACCTCATCCCTGCTCTGGCGCGGGAGCTGTGGCTCTAGCCCAGGCGAGCTAAATCCCAACTAATTGCCGGAAGTTCAAGTGTACAAGCAAACGCTCGAGTTGGAGTTTGAGCGGTGTAGCCAAGCTGCTGATATTAGTAGCCCCGTTCCTCTAGGGCATGAATTGCTCCTAAAAGCTTTCGATTTTATATATATTTAATGAATTCGTTCGGACTCGTCTGGCGCCACTAATTGCGCCATATTGTGCAGAAATGCTATTCACAACTCCCAAAACAATCTCTAACCAAACCAGACAAGAGACATGCGTCGAGCACAGACGGAATTCAAGCGAATTCATGCGAGTTTTCAATTTGCATCCCCATCAACCAATTGAAATATTATTTTGTTTTTTTTCTTTCTCAATAAATTGAAGCACTTTTAATACCCTATCAGAGTGGAACATTGATATATCTAAATAATTGACAGCAAATGGCAAAAATAAATAAAAGTCATGAAAATATTTGAGATATTTGAGACTATGCACACTCAAAAATATATTTTTCGAAGGTATCAAACTCTCGTATAAGCTGATATACTCCAATTTCAATTTATTGCCATTGTTGGTGTTGAAATAGATTAAATGAAATGCTAGAGAAAAAGGTAATAGAACGTATGCGAATAAACAAAAACAATTTCAATTTGATCTGTGTTTAATAAATGCGCTGACCCCATAAGACCAGACAACAAAACCCAAGTGATTGCATTGCCTAGTGAGCCATATTTTATGGCTTTATTCGAGCCATAAAATCGCAGAACTTGTAACCAACATGTCTTCGAAGCCAGTTACTGTTACAGCTACAGTTGGCACCAAGGTGCCATATATTTTAGTTGGGCCACTGCAAATCATGTGGGGATTCCGAGCATACGTGATGTGGGGCTGAAAGGCAATGGATTCCTATTGGGAAGCTCGGTTCGATTTCCTTTGCATATCTTAATGGCATTTGTGCGGTTAGTTGACTCTGTGATAAGTGCAAAGTTAGTTATGCAAGAACATTTCAAAATGTGTTTAATATCATAAGAGAAATGTCAAGGCTTAGACAACTGGAATTGAAGTCTTTAACCAACTATAAATGAGCGTTAACCGGTTGCGTTAGCTTGCATGAGTAATATTCATGTTGTTTTATAATAAATAATAAGAGTTGAAGAAGTAAAGAATTTACTTATTTCATTTGCAAAGAGATCTCTTGAAAACTCCATTCTAAGATTATATCTATCAACAAATAAACATAATTCATTCGCAATTACATTAATCCACTTAACCTTGAGCTAGTCACAAATCCACTATGAAATTGTCAACAAATGCCATTTGGCATCACTTCTTAGTGGCACACAAAAAAAAAAAAAAAGAGACAACTAATTGTAATTCACTTTTGTTATAAGACAGCTGTTGACATCTCTCTATCACACCCATTGAATAGTTTCTTTCTATGGCATGTTGAAAATACCAAAACCAAAGTCAATAAAAATTTGTTATATAAAAACCATTTCTTGGCTACCTGGTAAACACATTATGGTCTTACGTCACGGCGCAATTGTCGGTTTCCCCTGCCTGAATAGCTCCCGGCACAGCTAACAATCTGTAAACCTGTTCCGAGCCGACGCCAGTCTGGTTGAAAACAAAACTACTTTCATTTTCAGTCAACGTCTCGTGATTTGTGATCGTTGCCAACGAGCGAAAAGAAAAAGCGCATTCGCATACGCAGCAAAGTCTGAAAACTGAAATTTGTATGCAAAACTCACCTATTCAGCGTCGCTGTAAAACGTGATTCGCTTACTGATTACTTACCTATAATCGGTTAAAATGTATATGTATAATTGACGTAGTTCCATTAAATTTATTGCGTATTGAGTTTATTTTGAGAACAAAAGACAATTGAGCCATTGAAGCTGGGTCTTAATATTACCTGTTTAAAAACTTTTATATTTATAGCGATTCTCTAGTCTCTCTAATTATAATCCTTGATTATTGTTAACGGTAATTGGAACAAACGAGTTGTCACAAAATAAAGCTAAAATCTCATCTTATATATAAATTTTTCGATTCAAAGACTTAAATTAGAATCATAAAAAAAAAAGTATTTTAAAAAATTCAGCCGAAAATTGATTTAAAAATAAATTTCACACAGAATAAAATATAAAGATTTTTAACAATTATAAATTAAATATTTAAATATATTTAATGTATTAGTAATTATAATTTAACTATTTCTATGTGAGATGAATATGATTTTATAAATTTTAATATTATGTATTTATTAATAATTAAAATTAAAATAATAAAATTAATTTTCTTTTATATATTGATTATTTATTATTATTTATCATTATTTATTTTCGAGAAATCATAATTTACTATATTCATATGGAAAAAATATGAATATGATTGCAATAAATTCTTATAATTTATAGGAAATTTTCCAAATACAATATGATTTCAAAACCAATCGTAAATTTGGAAATTTGTCTAAAATCCAATTTATTTAAACTTTTAATATAAACTGATTCCATCCCAATTATGATCTCGACTAAAATCAGTTCCAATCCCTTGCTCCACAGAACCTAGTCTACTCCAAGGAAAAGAAGCGCAGAGTACGCATAATACTATGTGTGGTTGTTGGAGTTATTGCTATAGCCCTGCTGACTGCAATGCTGGTGCTTATCCTGCGATCAGGCGATGAAGACGGCAGCAGCGATAAGCCCAAAGATAATGCCATCGATCTGGAGGATGTGCTCAGTGGTCAATTATATGCGAAACGCTTCAACGGCAGCTGGAGCAATGGCAACAGCGTGATCTACAGAATGAATGCGGTAAGTGTACGAGACTGGCATTTGAAATAGATCTAGTATACTTAGCGCTAAGCTTTTTAGGACATTGTGGAACTGGACACGAAGACGCAAACGGTCACCACATTGCTGAGCAATGCTGCACACTATGTGCTCTTCGAGAAGTCCGCTGATGGCCAGCTGTTGCTGTTGGCCAAGAACTACAAGAAGAACTTCCGCTATAGCTTTTTGGCCGAATATGACATTTATAACTTGAGCTCGAACACCTTCACCCCGCTGACAATTCAGAAAGAGCAAGTGCTTCTCAGCATGGTTCAATGGGCACCGGTGGGCAACGCTCTGATCATGAACTTCAATCGCAATTTGTATTACAAGAAGAGTGCCCTGGATGCAGAGATTCCCATCACCAGCAGTGAGAATGGTATATACTTGAATGGCATACCCGACTGGGTGTACGAAGAGGAGGTGTTCAGCTCAAACGTTGCCACATGGTTCAACCCCGCTGGCACTCAAATAGCCTTCATTCAATTCGACGACTCACCCACGCATGTCATCAACTTCCCCTACTACGGCGACGCCGGTGATCTACGTTTCCAGTATCCGTTACATCAGGAGATTCCATATCCCAAAGCGGGCTCCTCAAATCCCCGCGTAGTGCTCTTCACAGCCGATCTCGAACGAGCTCTCGAAGGCAAAGAGTTCCTCACATCCATGCCAGTTCCAAGCGCTCTGAACACTGAAACCGATTATATAGTCACAGTTGTCAACTGGCTGGACAATCAAAATGTCCTGTCGGTCTGGATGAATCGTGTACAGAATGCTGCCTATGTTATTAGCTTCGATGGGCGTAGCCGTAAAGTGGTAAGTACTCAAGAGAAACTTTACCGTAAGACTGTAGCCGTAAGTTAAGAACTCAAGAGAAATGTAACGTAGCCATAACCTATACTTGAGAGATATGTTCCAGTGATTTCGTAATTGCAATCAACAAGAACTTGTTCTTTAAAGAGAATACTTTACTAACCTGACAGAATGAACAATTTAGTTCCTACAAGAGAAAATATTCCAAAAAATATAAATAATAATAATAATAATAAAAATAAGAATAAAGAAATAATTGTAGAAGTCAATATATCAAATATTTAGTTGATATTCAATCATCTCAAGGCATGAGACTTATAATTAATTTTCTTTCTTATTTCTATCAGGGTATAGAATGTATGTAACTGTTAGCGAAAGGTGTGGCAGACGCCATAAACACTATATACATTCTTGATTAGAGCAAAGAAAGTCTACTAAACTCTACTCCGTTTACTGTTTACTCTGTTAACATTATAGAATTATAATATGTCATAATATATATATTTTAACCATCAAAAGGAGAATTCGAATTTTTACAATATTTGGAAAGATAGGATAATATAAAAATGTTATGTAACATATGTTAATTGACATGAAAGAGTAAAGATAATATATCGAATAGCTGTTACTCGTAGTTTACATAATCAATCATAACAATAATATAAAACATATTTACATCTTCATTTCCACTCTTCCACTTGCTCTGTCTAACAGCTGTACAGCACGGAATCGAAGACAGGCTGGGTTGACCTTTATACGGCTCCATTTAAGAACCGAAATGGCTCAAAGCTGGCCTTCGTGCTGCCCCACGATAACTACAAGCAGCTGCAGCTGCTTGCCACAGATGTGAGCAATGCCAAGCTGGAGCCACTGACCAGCGGCAAGTTTGTGGTGGACAGCATACTCCATTGGGACACCACGCATGATGTCATCTTCTATATGGCCAACACTGAGGAGCATCCGGAGCAGCTGCATCTCTATGCGATTCGGGCGGTGACCTCACGCAAGCAGACGGCCAAGTGCCTGACATGCAAGCTGATGACTTCGGGCGATGTGGAGCAGAGCTACTACTCGGCCGTCTTCAATGACAATAATCAAATTGTGATTACCTCTCTGGGACCAGGCATACCCACGACCTCAGTTTACGAATGGACCTATGCGAACTGTAGGTCAAGTCCCCTGGCTCCCACATAACAATGGCTTACATTTTGTTCTGCTTTATCTAATTTTAGCTCAGGTAACGCTGAAGAAGCTAGTGGATTGGGAGAATAACGACGCCTTGCGCTCCAAGCTGCGAGGCGTGGCACTGCCCACTCATAAGATACTCACTGTGAACATCGATGGCGGCTTCCAGGCGAAGGTGCTGCTCCAGCTGCCACCCAATTTGGATACCAGTGGCTCAACCAAATATCCAATGCTTGTCGATGTCTACGGAGGACCCGATTCCTATTCCGTAAGCACTTATTGATCAATCAGTGGCTATAGCTAAAGCTTTACCTTTGCTTAGGTAACTAACAAATGGATGATGGACTGGGGCACTTATCTGTCCTCGAACCAATCTGTCATCTATGCCAAGATCGATGGGCGTGGTTCGGGACTGCGCGGCGAGAACCTATTGCATGCCATATATCTGCAACTGGGCACAGTTGAAATCAGCGATCAGATCACGGTTACGCAGTAAGTGATCCGAATAGAATACATATGATTATTTTCTTGTTTGTAATGAACTATGCGACGACATTATCTCTGTTCTCTCTTATCTCTACTCCCTTTTTCTTCACTCTTTCCTCTTGATTCTTCAATCTTCATTCTTTCCCTTTCGCTCTTTCTGGTCCGTCTAAATATGTTGATCGTAAAACTTTTTACGGTTAAGATAACTGATCATGAAAATCACTAGCGAATTTTAAAATTATATCCAAAAATACAGAAAGAAGAGAATATTCATAATTAGTGACATAGACAACAGATGATTCGGTGCTGATAGCAATTTAGAACAAGGCGATAAAGCTGATCTACTGATCTACTCTAGATATTATAAACTTAATATCTTTCTCACATTAATTCATTGTCTAACTAATCATTATATATAATACCTTAAGTTTCTACATTTGAACAAAGTTTAATTAAGTTAAGGTCTACTTGAAAACTTCTAGGTTATATCCATAATCAGTTTAAGTTAAATAATATTTAATATTTTTCTGCAGATACTTGAGGAGTAACTCGAATCACATCTCTTATATGCATATATCCATAATCCTATACTCAAAACTCTCTATATTTCTAATTAATATTTATCTTTCTTTACTTATCCAGAAATCTGACGAAAATGTTTGACTACATCGATAGTGAACACATCGGCATCTGGGGCTGGAGCTACGGTGGCTATGCTGCAGCAATGGCGCTGGCCAACGATGACAATGGAGTGTTCAAGTGCGCCGCCTCCATAGCGCCAGTCACCGATTGGACCTATTATGGTATGGGCTAAATAGTTCCACAATCTCACCTACATTTGGGTAATTTCTTTTGTCGACTTGTAGACTCGATCTATACGGAACGTTATATGGGTCTGCCGGAGACAAATGAGATTGGCTATGCCAATTCGCGACTCAGCACACGCGCCCAGAAGCTGCGGGGCAAGAAGTACTTGCTCGTCCATGGCACATCCGATGACAATGTGCACTACCAGCAGTCCATGATCTTGGCCAAGAATCTGGAGCGACATGACATACTATTCAAACAAATTGTAAGTAAATACGACGGAGTATACGCTATAGGGTATATTATAGCTTCACTAACTTTTCGCTTTATATTCTCCCCCCTTCAGAGCTACGCCGATGAGGATCATGGACTGGTCAATGTTCGTCCACATTTATATCACTCGCTGGACCGTTTCTTTGGGGAATGCTTCGCCAGCAGCCGGCTGATGAAGAGCGCCAAGTAGAAAGATAAACTATATGAATTTTACAATATTTAATGTATTTAAATGATAACTTGTAAAGCTTGCAGACAAATTAGAGCAGTACGAATTCATTGGTACTTAAAGAGATGCATTTCAATTCAACAATTTTATTGATAAAAGTAGTTCAAATAAAAACGCTTCAAAACTTCCAAAATAAAATCAAACGAATGCAGGTCCAAAAGTGTTAATAGATAACTTTGAACAATAATATTTGAAAATGCATTTTATGACATTTTACGCATATAGTTGAGCAGGAAACAAAATGAAAACAAAATAATATTTATAGACAAATCTAGGAAATGTCTAAGCCGTAGTTAGTGCCTGTTATAATAGAAATTTGCAAAAATTATAAAAAGAAATTTCACAACTAAAAAAACAAAAATAATAATGCCTAGAAGTTTTATAAACTATTGGAAACTAGAGATTTTTTGTGCGATTTAGCGAAACTAATGGAAGTTAAAAACCACAATTATGTACATTATTTCCAACTGACATATTTAGCTTGTAGTTTGTTATAGTTATGTTAATTTGCCACATTGTAAAGAAAATGCTATTGAATTTGTAAATAAGAAGGCTTTTGTAATTTAGATGACTAAAAGACGCAAACACAAATAAAAATAAATAATAAATAAATATATATATAATATATATATTCAAGAAAATTATTTTAATTCCTCAACTCTGCTCTCTGCTTTGGCAACCCATTAATCAAAGTTTTTCTGTTTGATTCTCTTTAGCTTTCAGTACACAAATCGCATCACTTTATTGCTTTGGCCCCAAACGTGGGCCACATACACCATATACATCGATATATATCTATAATATATATATTCTATATATTGTATATGGGTTTTTATATCCTCTGGGTGCCATCTTCATCAACAATTTTTTTTTAATGTCAAAAATGTATTTTTCGTCGTATATTAGTATTAAGTTTACGTATTTTAAATGGAGTTTCTATATATTTTGAAATCTGTATTTTACAATTGATATCGTTAAATTTATATATATATTTTTTCCTTTTCATAAATTCAAATTATGAAATATTTTTTGTATATTGTTTTCGAACTTCAAGCATAATTTATATGGTACAAAAATATGGATTTTATTTTTATTTGTTCATGGATTTGAATGTTTCTTAAATAATTTGTTATTAATATTCTCTTAAAGTTTAATTAACTTTATACATAGACTTTTACTTACATTTCTTTCAAAATGTAATGTTTGAATTATTCATTAATTTGTTTAAAATGTTTCATATTGTTCAATATATATATACAATAGAATGTTTGAGCTTTACGAAATGAATCCAAGTATATAGAACATAGACCCAGATCGGAAGCATCTTTGCCGTTGGATCATAGAACACATACTCGGGCATATATCCATTCAAAAAGCTCAATGTGATCGAAACTTATAGAAATCTAACAGCTATTTATATGTGTACTACATAGATAATTGTTAATGAATTGAGGGTTCCTTATGTGTTGTTCTACTGCAGATAAACCTCCTGGACTACGTCGTGATGCTGCTGCTGTTGTGCATCGGGATCGTGCAGGTCCTCCTGCAAGTCCAACTGATGGTGTTGGTGCTGCAGGTGATGATGGTGTTGCTGTTGCTGCTGCTGATGGTGATCTTGTTCCTGATCTTCGATGACAACACCCTCGCTCGCATCGTACTCGATCAAGTTATCATCGGCATCTGCTTGCTGATGATGATCGATGATAATGTGCTCCTCCTCGACCAAGTGGTGGTCGTGTTGGTATTCGTGCTGCTGCTGCTGCTGCCAGCGCAGCGGCGGCGGCGATGATGATGCCACCAAATGCTGCACTGGCTCATGGACGCTTGTCGAGCTGGTTGACCCGCCAGCTGCGGGTGTGGTGGTTGTTTGATAGACGGTTTGCTGATTCCTAACAATATGACCGGCGGCTGTGACATTGGTTACGCTCGCCCGCTGATTGGTGCGAGTCAAGGTAACAGTCACCTCAGAGCCAAGACCAGCAAAGGACACAGACGGTGTTGATGCCTGTGTGCTGCTAGCTGCTGATGTTGAAGCTGCTGCTGCTGCTGCTGCTGCTGTGGCTCTGGCCTGAAGTATTTTGCGTGTGGGCAACTGTGATGCGCTGACTGTGGAGGTTGTTGATGTTGCTGCTGCTGATCCTGATGCCCCCGACTGTGGCACATAGTTGATCAGTAGCACGCGCTCTCCACTGGTTGTCTGCGCTGCATGGCCGCGCAGGACGCGGCGCTGCAGAGCTCCACCAGTTGCAGATGTTGTCGTTACTGCTCCGGTGCTGCTGCTGCTGTTCACTGTTGTTGCTGCGCTGCTGCGTTCGCTGCTGCTGTTGTTGTTGCTGGCGTTGCTGCTGCCACATTTACTGTTGCTGCCGCTTTGCTGCTGCTGCTGCTGCTGCGCTGGTTGCCCACCGCCCCCGAGTGCTCCACCACCTCCAGGGCCGCTGGTCATATCGTTGGCTCATCATTACGTATTATTACCGCCTTTCAAAATGAAAACCTTCTTTACCAAAATGTTCTTATTGTTGCCCTATTGAGACACATTGATTATTGATGAATGATTCGGTTATTGTCGGGTTGGTTGGTTGTTTGGTTGTTTGATGCATGATTTGCGATATTTAAACATTATTTATTAATTAGATTTGGTGAGTTTACAACGAGGCAGCGAAAAGAGAGAAGACAAGATAAAAAACGATTTGTTAATGACTTGGTTATGGATTCAACATGAGTTTGTGTTATGAGAGTGCGAGGGGTAATATAATATTATTTAACTTTATATTTTAGTCTTTCACTCAATCACAATCTCTGCTGAGATGTGATCTTTATGTATTTATTATTTGATTAGAAAAGTCCAGTTAGATAGTCCGTGAGAGTGCTTGAGTGTTGATGGAGTGGGTGCAATGCGTCAGGTTTCAGTAGAAAGTTCGAGTTTTTATATAACATTTATGGATTAAAGAAACAGAAGCAAATGTGAGGGAATTAATCTGCAGTTATTACGAAACAATAAGGATTAAGAGAGCCAAAGAAAAATGTTAGACTAATTCATAAGATTGTGCTAAAAATAAAAAGTTCCAACACCAATCAATATTCAACGAAAATTCTTTAAAAATTTGTTTTTTTTTTTAACATCTTTTGGTTTATTCATGTATATTCTTTTTAAATAAAATTAAATTTTATTTAAGTCATAAGAGTTAATTTTTTTTTTTCTTTTTTTTTCGGAAAAGGCCAAATATTTGCTACATTCAAAAATGAAAAATAATAAAAAAAAATATAGAATCTATTTCCTTATAGAATTTCAAGGTAAACCAAAGCAAATACGTGACCTAAACCGAAAAATATTAATAAAAGATGACTTATCGAAAAAATTTGCAACTATTAAAAATAAAATTAATTATGTAAATATAAAGAGCTTTTTGTTTTTTGTTTTGTATATTAAATTTTAAGTGTAGAGTGTACAACTTTTCTTTGCTTTTGTACAGTGTAGCACCAAAGATGTTTTGGTCTAAGAGCGGTCTAAGAGAAACAGGAGAGACTAAAGCTTATATAGATATCTGCAGAGTTCAAGCAGAGTTAAGGCAAAAGTCGCACGCAGTCCAAACAAATGGCATTACTTTAATAGTAGTATATAGTATAATAGTAGAAATCTCTCCTTTAGACACAATACAGTTGAAACTTGTGATTTGCTCTAGATAATTTTAGCTAAACATATTTAGGAGAATCTACACACAGCAAGAGTAGGGTAAAATGTAAAAATTTAAAAACAATTGCCCGGCACTGAGCCAGAGCCAACATCATAAAACTACACTGATCAGATATTACGTTTGACTAGGATGCCTAGTCTGTCCAATTAAGACTACATACACACATATAACATAGGTAGGGGTAGAGGCGAGAAACGTGTCAAACTACAGCACATTACATAGTCCAATAACCATAGCGCGCTCTTAAACATAACTAAGTATTGCAGAACATAATTAATCATAATAGCGAAATCAATAATTAAAGTTAACAAATTTTACAACAAAATTGGATATAAAAACTATAAGTCCTCGTGATATATAGAGCAGACCGAGGACAACATCGCAACTCTGTTGGGATATTTAAAAAAAAAAAAAAATCTTGCATAATTTTTGCAATTGCAACTATTTCCCTTAAGTACGTTGAGCTGTAAAAGCATCTCAAAGAGTTTGAACTATTATTATTAGATGCTCAAAACAGCTGTTTCAATATAGAACTTCAACTAGTATTCTATGTGGGACTGCAAAGTCACATTCGCAATTGCTATATTGCACGAATTTTGAATTTGTTATTGATAAATATTGCAATATATGAAAGCAAAAGTAAATATTTGATTAAAATTAAATTTATATATAGATTTATAGAGTTTGGAGTTCAGTTAAAAATGATATTAATATTGCAATAGTTAAAGCCACATTTCGCTTTGCATCCCATTTCTCATTGATCTGCTCTATATATCCAAGTTTAGTTGGTGAACATTTTACTACACACATTTCGTTGAGAGTTAAGCATAATCAGAGAACCAGGTCTTGGATTGGGTTTTAGAATATTGGGTGTATGATTCGGTTCGATTTTTGTCATAAGTGAGTGCTTGCTACTCAAAGCGTCTGTGGTGGTTGTTGTGTTTGTTGTTGTTGCTGTTGCTGCTGCTGCTGCTGTTGTTGTTGCTGCTGCTGCTGTTGTTGTTGCTGTTGAAAATCAGTCATATTCACCTGATTTAAATTGCCAATGATCTGGTGACCCTGCAACGTTTGCACCTGAGCAATTGAGAGCGGAGTGCCGCTCTCACTGCCATCTCCTTGGGCCACCAGCTGCTGTTGCTGCTGCTGTTGTTGCTGCTGCTGCTGATTGCTGGCCTGCTGCTGGGCAGCAGCTTGGGCGCTGGTTGTTGGCGTCGTCATATTACCAGACGAATCGATGATCTGGTGATGCTGCAATGCCTGCTGCTGTTGCACTTGCACCTGCTGCACCTGCTGCTGCTGCACTTGACTGCCAGCAGCGGTGGTTACTGTCATTGTTGGTTGCTGTTGCTGCTGTTGTTGCTGCTGCTGCTGTTGCTGTTGTTGCTGTTGTTGCGCATCGGGATCCTTCTTGACTTGCACGCCTTGCAGCGGATGTAGCGACTGCACCGCTTGCACTTGAGGGACTACTCCACTTCCGCCCGACTGAGTTTGCCCGGTGCCAGTTGTGCCACTGCCAGATTTCTTGCCACTGGATGCTGCAAAGTATTGGGAAGATGAGTATATAAGCATTCTGCACAGACAACAAAAGTTGTAAAAATGTCAATGTATACGATAGGGCGACACCATCTTGGACAGAAGTCTAAACAACTCTTATAACAACCTCATTTCTAAATAAAAGAAAACAACGACAGCAGAAATTGAAGAAATGAGACGTGAATGAGTATGAGTATGCATGTGTGTGTTTGTGTGTGTGTGTGTGTGAGTGAACTATATAGTCTGACTGAATTAGTAGATAAAAGTTAGTTTTTAATCAATTTTAAAAGAAAAATCAAAATAATAAAGTTTAAAGGCAAAACTAAAGGAAAAAATGAAAATGAATTAATATTGTTAGATAGAAATAAAACAAACATGAACTAAAATATATAATTTGTTTCAAACTTTAAGTATTTTAGAATTTTAAATTGTTAACTAAAAATCAAAGTACAGTATTTTCTTGCAAAACAACAGTAAACACAAAACGGAGCACAAACGAAATGAGAATCAACAATTTGGTGGCATGAAAACAAAAACATAAATAAATATTAACAACGAATTGCCGCAGATTCAAAATTAATTGCAAAAAAATTTGGTTACATAAAAATGATATACGTATATATTTATTAAACAATTTATAATATATGTGATTATATATTATTTTAAAGAAACTTAAACTGAATTTCTTTTTAAGCCACAAATTAAGCTTATAATTACAAATTAAATTGTTAATAGTTTTGTTTTTACATCTTAAAAGTAGAACGCGACATAATTGGTTTATCCTTTCTCTGTTTAAGTAAAATAGTTTGAGTATTTACCGTTATATGCAAGAAAATACTGCATAAATGATCATAATTGATAAATCTTCTGTTATCGGATTTGTTAAAAATGTTTAAGCAAAAATTAATGAAAACTTACAACAAAAATTGTACAAAATGAACTAAACATTCATTTGCAGACGGATATTTTCTTATTGTGTTTTTGATTTTGTTATTTACAAACATTGTGTGCGTGTGCATATGTGTGTGTGTATGTGTATATGTGTGTGTGTGTGTGTGTAAAGGTGGAATGATTTGGCGAGCGGCATGGGGCGACGGCATCGTTACTATTGGGGCTGCTGTTGCTGCTGCTGCTGCGGCATAAACACTTGATCACCCACAATGTGTATGACATTTTGCATGCCTTGCTGCTGCTGCTGCTGTTGTTGTTGCTGCTGCTGCTGTTGCGCAGCTGCGTTGCTGCCACTGCCGCCGCCCTCATGCTTGATGCTAACGCCCATGAGATGCGTTTGACCACCACCCCCGCTTAATGTTGATGTGTTTAAGTGTTGCTGCTGTTGTTGTTGCTGCTGTTGTTGTGGCTGTTGTTGCTGTTGTTGTTGTTGGGGTGTTTGGTGATGTTGCTGTTGCAGTTGCTGCTGCGGCAGCACAGTGCTGGCCATAATCGTATTACTGTTCGCCGTGGGCGTGGTTATGACCCTAGGTAAGTGCGTAACATTGCCACGAACTGGCGTATCCGATGCCGACGGTGTTCCCGGTGTGTCGCTGGTGTCGCCCACGGTTGTGTTATTGAGCTCAGTGCTTGTCTCGAGTGTGGTATCATTACCGGACTTACTTTTCTTCTCCTTTTTGATGCCCGGTTTGGCGAAATGCCGCAGCTCGAGATGGCGCCGCAGATTGCGCGACTGACGTATGATGGCATAGCAAATGGGGCAAGTAGCAGGTTGTTCCGATTGAGAGCGTGATCGAGGTTCTGCGAAGACAACAAATACAACATTTAAATACATTTACAGCCTAACGGACTCTGGCATCAACTGGACTCACTCTCTGTCCCGGGCGGATGTTTTGTCCGTTTGGCTTTAGGCGTTGCCGTTGTGCCACCAGTGCCAGGCGTTACAGTTGTTCCAGACGCTGTTGTTATTTCACCAGTTGCCGCATTGGCCGATGTCACGGGTATCATATTGTTGGGGTCCATGGTCACAATAGTTTCAACCTTCTGTCCTTCGCTCTTGATGATCGGTGTGCTGGTCAACAATTGCGTTTCCGCGCCATTCTCATCCAAGACTTGCTGCTGAACTACTTGCTGTTGTCCGGTTAGGTGAGAGGTTGTCGGATTGTCCATGATCGTTCCCATTCCTTCAATTTTGGTTACTTTCGGTGCAGTTGCTGTGGGACAATCAATATTATAGAGAGTTGCTCTATATCGATATCAATCTCTGATGCTTACGTGACATTTTCTTTACACGCGGCTTGCGCTTGCGTGCGGGCAAGAAGCTCTGTATTACGGCCTGGTCGTGCTTGGAAGTGTCGGCTGTCACAATCGTCTGCTGGTGTCCGGCGGCATTGGTCTGTGTGGTCGCTTGCAATATCTGGCCCTGGTGGTGAATATCCTCGACAACCTGTGCGTGCACAGTTTGCTGCGGTGCCGTGGCAATCGTCGCTATCAATTGGTCCTGGTCGTGGTGCTGTGGTATCATATGCTGCAGTTGTATCGAGTGCGTGGTATAGTCATCCTTGGTCACGGTCTGCGGTGCCAGGCCCTGAATATTGAGGCACTGCGCCGCCTGCAACAGCGACGGCAGCTGTCCATGATCGACGCTCACCTCGCCCCGATAGACGAACTCCAGCAAAGCCTCCAAATCGTTTGCGTTGACGCCAGCCAACATCACAACTGGATGTTTGCATGGCGTGTTCTGTACATAATACAAATACAAGGAAACGACAAATGTTATAATTTAATAATGCATATATGCAAACACAAAGTAATATAATATATTAAAACAAGATAATATTACACAACATTTTAAATAAGAAGAAAAAATCTTTTACAAATTAAATAATATATACGTCAATTTAAATGCAATTGAAAATCAAATAAATAAAAATGTCTAAACAAGATAAAAAAAAATTTAAAGAAAATAATATTTAAAAAACTACAACAATTTTATATTCATATATATATTATATTGAATATATTAATAGAAGTTATTAAAAAAATTAATCGAAATTAAAAAAAAAATTAATAAAAAAAATTACTATCTTTTTAGGTATTTCATTTTTTTTTTTTTTTTTTCTTTAATTTTGATTAGTTTTTTAATATATCAAAAACAAAATTACACTGAAAATTTTTAATTTAATAACTAATAAGAAATCAGTATTCCAATATCTTCAACTTAAGACTTATTTATAGTTGAATAAAAATATAAGTCCCTTTAGATAGTGAAGTAACTTTTTTTTTTTATTAGACTATTACTAGTAACTAGTGCATCCAAATATTATTATTTTATTTAATTTAAAGGAAATTGAAAGTATATTGGGACGTTTATATGCATCAACATGATAATATAATCAAGAAAATATATGTTGAAATTTATTTTATTTGTATACTATTTTATATTATTTATTTGAAATCTGGAAAAATAATCTCCCTTAATATAGAAAATGTGTTGCATTGCATTTGCAACTGATGTATGGAAAATAAATTTGCTATATTTTTTAGGAACTTGATAGACTTGCTTGCTCTAGCAAAAATGCTTTGCTTTTGGCGCTCCAAATTTATTTGCCGGCTGAGCAACACGCGCGCTCGCTCATAAATGCTGCTGCTGCTTAGTTCAAAACAGAGACAAAAGAATTTGCCGTCAACTGAGACCATCAAAACAAACGGATAAATTGTCGACCAACTCAGAGACAAACGCACGTACACTCAAACGAAACTCAACAGAAACATGTACACGCATACACTCACACACACACACAGAGTCAAAGTCAGAGGCATACTCTCATCACAATAAACCGGCTTTTCGCTGTGCGCGCTCTGCATTTCTGCAGCAGGATTGGAGATGCTGCCAGAGCCCATACACTCTACACCGCGCTGCTCAAGTAAGAGCACCCCGCTCGCTCACTCGCTCACTCGCTCACACACTCACATGGCGCGGATTTAATTAGCAGGCAGGCAAGCAGCAAAAAGTCTGCGTCGTTCAGAGGCCCGCTTTAAGCGGTGAGCGACAGCTTACCACCGTGACGCTGGCAGCGCTGCCTCTCACCCAATCTCTTTAAATGTCATCCAGCGCTTGCCGCGCTCCGTCACACTCAAACCAGCAGAAAGGCCGCGTACCACACGCTCTTTGAACTCTACACTCCCTTTTGCCAGACTGCCTACCTACTTCTGCCCTCTCCCGCTGCCTATACCAATGCTTCTGCTGCTGACGTCGCACTCGCCATTGCTCTGACGCTCATCGATTTTTTCAGAGTGGTTGCTTTTACTGGTTGCACTTTGAGAGGGAGCGGGAGCGACCAAGAGCATTGTCTACGTGTTTTGCGTGTATGTGTGAGTGTAACGAGATCACTAAACGTACGAGTACATCTTATGGGCAACAGCGACTCTTGCAGAGTTCACATATAAAACCAATTTTTGACATTTCCCGCGACCGACTCTGAGCGACGGTTTTCAAAATTACGCTCTGTTTACTTTTTGAACGGGGGAGCGAGCATAAAGCCGATGCTAGGCGTCAGGTGTTCTACACTCTCCTCTCTGTTTTGGTCATTTGACATGTGGACGCAGAAACAATAACAATGCATGAATATCTGATTGGTGCTGATCTCCAGTGCAATTTCTCAAATGGGTATTACAAATAATTATAGAATATCAAATAATATGACATAAATAATATAAACAAAAATTAATAAATATATATTAATTCCTGCAATGTGAAATACAGCAATCGTGCAAGTACAGTACAGCACACAGAATGAAAAATGTTAAAGTGTAACAACAGAAATAAATCCAAATCAAAAGGCACATGAGTATATAACCACATGTACATACATATGTATTAAAAAAATATATATATGTACATGGCATGATATGCATATGTATAATTCTGATATGAGCTGTATACAGGGAACAGTGAAGCTCAGATGTGGCAGACGGAAAGCGATACGTAAATACGTAATCAGTGTGTGGACGGGTAAGATTAAATTCAAATACATTGTACATATGTATATACATTTTACTTACTAACAGTCTATATTTATAATTTTTATTTTATTTATTAACTATTTCTTTTATTCTGTATTCTCATAGTCAATATCAACTGTACATTTACACACAAACACACACACACACACACACTTGCTCGCATAAGCAAAAAGAGGTCGCGCTCGTGTGCACCCAACAACAGCAGCAACGGCAACAGCAAACATTGCCAGCAAGAGCAAGAGCCAGTCAGCTGCCCCGTCATTTGGCGCTCTCGTTTGCGCTCGCTCTAACACACTTGAATTAAAAGTTGGCGCAACTTTTGCTCCCCTCTTCACTCATACATGCGCTTGCTCTCGCACTCTCTCGCTCTTCGGCACTCACTTGAAAGCTTATACAGTTGTATTCCATGGCAGGGGCACAGGGGTAAGGGAGACAATATGACAACGTCAGCGTTAGCGCAAAAGAGTGCGCAACTCATTCTACTCAATTGACAATAGAAAACTTACACGGAAATCTCTGGCGAACTAAAATGACGAGAAAGTAGGAGACGCACCGCTGTCTCATGCTGCTCCTGAGCATTGGCCCAGAGCGCCAACTGGATTTAAGCCAGGAGCAGAGCGTGAATGCACATTTCTTAACTCACATACACATACACACATTTAATAATATGGCTTACATTCACATTGTATTGGGGAGTCAAAACTGCTCCACAATCACACTCACACACACACACGCAGGCACGCACAAACACATAATAACCTATTTGGCAAGTCGGACAACGATGTTGATTTCTCTGTTTACAAACTGTACGCGCAAAAAACACATGCCAACGAAACGTCGTTGTTGTTGAGGTTATGTTTAGAAAAGCTCTCGCCGCGTACTCACCTTTAGCAGGTCCAACAGAAATGGAGAAGCCGCACAGAGCACAATTTTGTGGGCCGGAAAACTGCGTCCACCGGCGGCCAGGGTGCAATCGACCAGGTCGCCATGGCAGCGCAACAATTGTATGGCCGATACCAGAGATGTTCCATAATCACCCCAGGTGAGCGAGTACAGCGAATTCATTGGCAACGACATTAGGGCTGTCGTGTCCAAATCCAACAGTTGTTCTCCAGCGTTGTAGTTATATTGATTGCTGTTTGTGGCTAACACGACGAGGCTGTTATTATTGCAACGTTCTAACAAGAAATTTCATCTAAATGGCAGCGTCAAATAGTTGATGCTGCTGCTGCTCCACTGCTCCACTGCTCCACGTTCACGAGCTTTCACAAAGACTGAATGGCGCGCTGCTTCTTATCGTTGCCCCCTACAAAAAAATAAAGAGTAAAGAGCATAAGCAGATGGAAGACAAACAACATACAACTCATGTGCTCTCGCTCTCTCGCGAGAAAAAGTTTTCATATACAAATGTTTCAGAGCGTCTGTGTTTGTGTGTGTGTTTAGGTGGGGTAAGGGACTCAGTGGCGCATGAGCTCCATGCGCACCCCTCACTCCCTCTCCCAAGTACGCTGAGCACGCGAGAGCGAGACAACCAGAGAGCAAGTTTTACAGCTCGTATATGAAATGTGGGCCGCCTGCCCGTCCCCCACAGACCGATGAACAGACGGACGAACGAATGAACGTATGGAACTGCATGACTTTAGACTTGGAAAAAACACACAACTAACACGAACAGGCAACATTTTAAATTTATTTCTTCGAATAAAACAAGTTAGAAAAAAGCGCGCCATTATAACATCAGCATTATTCAGACACGCCCAACAGCATTCATATTTTGCTTATGTTCTTAGTTTCTTTTTTTCCATCTTTTAGTTTTTTTTTTTCTTTTTTGGTCTTTGTACAGTAACGCCACGCATTTTGCTTTTGCCTCTGCATTTGTTTTATAACTACAATTTCATTCACTTTTGTGTTGTTATTCTGTTTGTTTACACGCCGTCGCTCCCGGAGCGAGCAATTTTATGCATGTTGAAATTATCTTCTCACCGGAGCGCAAAGAAAAATCTGCTTGCTGCTATTTTATACTCGGTTTGCTTTCCCTTCTTGACCGCCGCTCACGGCTGGCTCTTGCTTTTCTTTTTTTGCTGCTGCTGCTCGCCAGCGTTGAATAACTCGAACTGAGACTGAGTATTCGATCGAATTACGTTCTGCCAGCGCGGCGCGGTCGTGTTGTGTGACGAGTTTTAGTCTCTATACGGAGAAAATTTCTGATCATGCGCGCTGAACCGCTTTTTGGTGGTGGTTTCACGTATGTGTTAGTGTAGGCTTACGAGAATGAATGTATCTATGAGTGTGCTCGCATGCATGTGTAGAGGTGACACTGTTGCTGCGGTGAGCGCGTGAGAGTGAGAGAGATGGCTGGCAGTGCGCGCTCTTGAAAGTACAGTTGACTAACAGCGTTACCAGATGTAAATAAATTTAAGTGAAATACCAACGAAAGAGCATTTCGGTTTGCTCAAAACAAAAGATATAAGATAATTCAATTTCCAAAATAATCTTTTGTAAATATATTTTATAAACATTTTTGTAACAATAAAAATTAAAATTAATTCAAAGTTAATACTAAATAAGTTGTCACTATTATTTATACACGTACTGATTAGTGGTCTTAAATATTCCATACTCAAAAGATCCTGTCAGATGCCGGCCCGCTCTTACGAAATTCACATACTCTTTGTGCACCAATTTCAGGCAATCACCTGTTTCTGTGACACACTCCCAAAGACAGCTCGACCCTATTTTTATGCAGATCAAGTCCCGCTTAAGAGCAGATACGAGCAACGCGTTGTTGCGGACTCGCTGTCAACGGGGAGAGAGTAAAATACCAGGGAGAGTTCTATCCATGGTGCGTCCAATACTCTGAGAAGTAGTAATTTAGTGAGCAGCATGTGAATAGAGCCGAAAAAAAATACGACGCAAGATTACAAATTTTCTCTGTTTTGATTTTGATGCTGTTGCTGCTGCTGCTGCTTCAGCTGGACATGAGAAATTTTAACGCCGCTTTAAAAGTCCAATCAGCATTAAAGCAGTGAGCGTATTTGGAAGCTGGTAATGCTGAGCGAGAGACTGTGTGGGTTGATAGGATGGACAGAGAGAGAGAGAGAAAAACATGGGGAGCAACAGTGCACAGTAGGCCGCAATGCTACAATAAATGACCTGAAGTGTTAGTCTGTGTTGAGAGCTTCAATGAAATCGTTCTTGCCCCACTGTGCGAACTGCTAGCTGCCTGCTTGTCTGAAACTCGAACGGCGCGACATTGCTCGGCCTCGCAGCGACTTCTTGTCTGTCCCACCACATACCCCATTGGCAATTTTATCATTGTTTTTGTTCTTGTTTCAGTTGTCGATGTCTATTTAAAAAAACGAAAACATGCTAAAATTTGTTCAAAGCGTATAGACAAACAGATATGAAATACAAATGAATATACACATACACACATACATATACATATAATGTACATATATTTGCACGTTAAGTTCCACATGCATTAGTATGCGTATAAATAATTATGTGCATACGCACACACATTCATACATATGTGAATGTATGTATATATATTAATCAAATATTTGTTTTCCTTTTTCACACATTTGAATTTCGTTTGGATTCAATTTGGCAATAGCATAAGAAGTTAATTAAACAATCAATATTCACATAATTATATATATGTACATGTATATATTTTTCCCCCTCTATTTTAAATTACTTTTCCGCAACGGAACAAAGCATCTCCACGATTTGAATGTCGTCGCAATAATAAACTCATTTTGCCATACAAATTTAACCTGTGACTGCTGCAGAGTGGCGGCGGCGTCAATGGTAGCGGCAGCAGATTCCCTCTCCCGCTCTGCTTTGTTCTTTTCTGCGGCTGCAACTGCCGAGATACAATAATACTGAGAGGTTTGACACAGTTGAGAGGAGAGGCTAGCGTCGCCGCGCGTACTCCAAGAAATGTTCAAAAGCAGACCAAAACACTATCCAAGACTTTTTTGCTTCATTATTTTGCTTTCCCACAATAGTATTCTGTGTGCATATGTATGTGTAAAGTGTGAGTGCGCACTCAGCAACAAACCCACACACACACACACACACACAGGGACACAGAGACATGGCACTCACTGTGGCTTTTGGAGAGACGGAAGAGTCCAAATTCACGCAACTCTCTGTTATTGTATTTAATTCCACAATACGAGAGTGTTGTGGTATTACAACAAGCATGGTGTCAATTGATAAACTAAATATATGTATGTTTAATCAAAAACAACAATAAAAAAAAAAATAGCCGGCTAGTAGTCTTTAGTTATATAAAGAATACAGGCAAACTAAGTAAACTATATTTACAAGTTTTATACAAGTCGAAATTTTTTAAAGCTAAATATATACTATTTGATTTAGATTTATTAATCTTTCACTTATCTTTTGGATTATGTTTTTGTTGTATGAATTTTGGGAATTTTAAAACGTAAAAAACAATAATTTGAGAAACACTAAGATTTAAAATTAGTTTGTTTTATTTTATTTTTTTTAATTTGAACCTCGCGCATATTTTTAATTAATTTGATGTAAAACTGTAGTCAAAATTAAAAATTTTGAAAATTTTAAAACTATTTGAGGACACTAATGCAAATAATGGGTTCATTGGACCAATCTTAAAAATAGTAAGCATTTTTAATTTGAATTTAAAAGCTTTGGATTTTCGGTAATTTCCTCAGAAATTTAATGCAGGCATACAGTTTACTTTTTCTGGGTTCTTTGTTACTCACCTGTGGATTCATTATTTGCTGGGATTGCACCAGGCAACTGTTTGGTACACTATTTCCTTTCCATCAGCTTCTTCATAGGCAAACACACAGCTCTTATTGACAATGACTGACAGTCGGACCTTGGCAATCAGCTCCAGGGGATGTATGACAGGAGTTGATTGTATGATGACAATGTGGGAGGCATGATAGAGCAGTGGATCCCCGGGATATATTAAGAAGTCGGCGCCAAAGGCATCGCCACAAGTGACGAACTTGCCTCGGCCCCAAAGGTCACGAAATACTCGATATTTAAGCGAGTTGCGGTCGAAAATCGTATCAGCCCAGAGCAGAGCAGCTTTATAATGGAAAAATCAAGAAGATAGTTATAAATAAGATAGTTATTTTTCTATTTAACCCACTGTGTTTGGTCAGATGTGGGCCAGGCAACTCCACGAGCGCATTTTGATGATCGAATTCAAAGTTATTTGCGACTTCCTGAATCACATTCTGTGAAGTTAATGCAGCAGCTATAGGAGAATACAATTCATTAATTTAATACAATCTTAATCTTAATATTCATCCCGATGCTTACCCGCATCAGATTTTCCCTGCTTTAGCAACTTGTTGCGTTTGCCACTTAATATTTTGTCCACATGGCGTTCGGTTTCCCGCAATTTTTCAGCCTTCAAAGCATCTGCTTGAGCTTTCAATCGTGCGGAAAACTCTTTTTGGTATTCCTCCAATTCATCTGGAGTTGGGGACTTTGTTAAGCTTGCGGCCTTGCTGACCAGAGTGGCCAGGCCCTCATCTAAGAGTAGCTGCGTCTCGCATTTGGTCAACTCCACGGGAAGAGCTGAAATATTATCAATTGTCGAAGTCATTTGAACAGTTAATTCGCATTAACCATGTGCTCCTTTTCCTACCTGCTTCACTGGAGCTCCAGCCTTTACTGTTGGCCGTGCCCACAAGAGCACCAACAATGCGGTATTTCATGCGCAGCTCCATGTAATCTATTATAATACAATTAGTATTGCTTTGTTTGAAGTTCATTTAGCTTACCATCGACATCAAAAACAAAGCCGGTTCCATTTAACAAAGTTAAGTACATTTTGTTTTATTTTGTCGCTTTTTAATAGAAAAAATCATGTTTTCGCAGGCTTAACATGCTAAAAAACTGTTATTAACAGCAGGAACTTATACTCCGGAACTATAATAGATTTCAGTTCACCAATTAAAAAATACATTGATTTTATCTCTGAATTTGTAAAATGTATTTCATTAAAAATATGTATTTCTTTAAGAAACTATGAGTAATTCATAAATAAATAATTTCAACATAAATTTGAACCTAACAGCTGTTTACTGGTTTCGAAGAACCATTTATAACACAGCAATAACAGTGTGCGCCTATCGGCTGTTTCAACGAAACATGTTCATCATTTCCTAAGCAACACTGCCCGCTTTGTTTTGTTGCACTTCCCAACACTGTGAAATTGAATGCCAGTTTTATTGTTGTTATTATCTCAGAAGCGTTTTGTTAATTCCATCAACTAATGTATAATAATGACGCGAGTGTTGCAATTATTGCAAAACCACATGTACATAATCAACCAAACAGCAACAGCAATGTAGCCACTTGTTAAGCGAGTCTGTGCGAATTTGCAAACCGTATGGCATAAATTCAGCAATACGACGAAGACACCACCCACAAAACATACAAATTGAACATTTGCGTTTTGTTTCTTCACTCAATCAGTTCCTATTAGCACAGCACAGTTGGCGTGTCGTTAAACACAAATTGCGTAAATTGCGCACTGATTGTGCGTTATTTGTGGAGCCGCAATTAACTAAATATTACGTGCCGTGAGTAACAGAGAGCAGAGAGCGTAGGGCAAGAGTGCAAAGGGCAGAGCGCGGGGCTTGGCTCGAAATTTGTTTGTGTGTGCTTACCTTGTGTGTGCGCGCTTATCTGTGTGTGTGTGTGTGTGTGATTATCTCCCTGTGGGAGTACCCTTACTAATGTTATTTTTTTATTAATGTTTACTTGTGGTTGTTGTTTACTTATCAGCTATGCCATAACTGTTAATACTCACACATGCCCAACCCCGCAATTCAGTCAAATAATTTGTAATTAAACCTAATGGCAGGCAGATCCGTTCTTTTTTTTAGTTTTTCCACTTAATTATACGAAATGCATTAAAAATGACCATAAATGATCATCATCATCATAGTGTGGGCGCTTCTGCAGTGCGTCACACTGTCTCGAAGCTATTTGGCATGAGACAAAACCTAACACCTTTCCTAGAATGGAATCAGATTGTTTGCACATACATACATATGTATAAAAAAAACCTTCCGAGAATTCCCGCATCAACTTGACTCTCCTCTTAGAAAATAAAGTTGAAAAATAGACAAATAAATAAATTCATTAAATTTTAAATTTTAAAATTGTTGATACTCTCTTTAAAACAAAATATCACATTTTATAGATACTTGAATTCTATACATAAAAAAAATATATTATTGAAGTAAGGCATAGATATTTTAGAAAATAAAAGTAAGTCTGACTTAACTTAATTTTAAATTAGCTCTGGTTAAAAATAATATTAAAAAAAAATATATGATACAAATAAACTCATCAGCAAAATATATATTTTACTTTAAAAGTCTGTCAATATCGTGTGATCTTCCAAAAACTGTTAAAAACCTTTAGGATAGTTCAAAAGTTTCGTTCCTTGACAATCCATTGTATAAGTAATTTAATTTTAGCTTTAACAATTTTCGTTGAGCTTTCATTTTAATATTTAATGTAAAACTGATTGTTCATTTACTAATAGATATTCACAATGCTTTATATTCATTTTATTTAACATATATTTTTTACATTAAAATTTCATATTTTAATTTATGTTGATAAACTAGGCTAAAATAAATTCTATCATAAATATGATTAATATTTGCATCATTTATTTAAATCCTATTTTCAGTAATACTACATTTTAAATTTATTTCATAATTATATAGACAAAAACTCAAGAATTCAATTTCTATTAAATTTTACCTTTCATGTACTTTGTTTACATAATAACTTCATATTTTTTTAAAGAAGGAAAACTTCAACTAAGATTCTTTCAAAGAGTAATTACAATAATAATAATGCATTTTCCATAATAATTTAAAAATAACCTTTGTCAATTTACCTTTTAAATTTCAATTCATTTATTTCTAATACTAATTTGTTTGTTATTAAATTACTATATGAGTAATTTGTTTACGTTGTAAATTTTTTCTAATTTATGTAAATTTGGGTTAAAATGGCAGATTAATAGAGTCAATATTTGTCCAGGTGTTTGACTTTCTCTAGAGAATGGTACGGTAAATTCTCGATTTCCGTGTTCGTCATATTATCAGAAATAATGTACATATATATATGTCATATATCTTTGAGGTTAGCTGTGCTCAAAGAGCGTTGTAGCAAATTAACAAGTATTAGCTTATTTACTTATATATTGTGTTTTGGTTTTCTATCTCTCTCTTTGTCTCTTTTTCTCTCTCTCTCTCTATTGTTTTGTTAGCGCTGGTGAAAACCCACCGACGATCGAACGGGCGAAACAACAATAGGAACAGATATAAAGCACTTGGCGCTTGGCCATGTAAATAGAAATTTTATTTTCTTTATTTTTTGCACACACAATATACACTATTAGATGCAGCAGTATATTATATAATTTGTTGGTTTTGCAGGTCGTTCGGCGAGAATAGCGACAGCTGGCCCATAAAAGACGTTAACAACGACGTTCACGGCTAAGGGTAAGCCAACAACAGTATCCGAGACCTGGCCGACTTGTTAAACGTTTCAACCTTCGCCGTAGCCCCCGCCCAGCTCGGATTGGGTGCACGGCCCACTGCTGTTGCCGCCTGCATTAGTCATAGGAAACGTGAAACGAAAATGCGGACTACTGAGACGACAGCGAACAGTTCAATTGGGGCTACGATGTGGCTACGGATTGCACAACAAACAGTGAAACGCGAGCAACAATATGGGAATTGGTAAGGAAAAATGATGAAATTCCCTGCCATTAAGATGAATACGTCTACGTCTGCCAGTAAAAGCATAAAATTATCTTTTTATGTTCTTTATCTGCTCTCGAATTAATATCTTTTTCTATTGCAATGCCTGTTCTAAATGGAATTGCTTTCCTGATTGCAGAGAATGTAGTGTAATGTCAAACATTGGATCAAAAGCTCTTCATCTGACAAGGGAATGCTGAATTTTGGTATGTAAGACAAGTTATCTATATATATATATATAGCTGTATAACATGATGTTTTCTTCTTTCTGTGCACAGTCTAAGCGACGTTAAATGATAGAGGACTTTGGCATCGAGCGAACGTAAATATGTTTAAGATTCGCCAAAGAAATTGTATGCTCATTGCCACGGTGCTAATATTGGTGCCCTGCATTGTGATATTGATGGTATTGGGACCAGAACTATCCACCGAACAGTCGCTGACGCAACGTCTGGCCGAGTGCCATATGCGGCTGCAATATCTGGAGTCGATGTATCGGGCTCGGCAGGAGGATGTCTCGCTGCTCTCCCAGTACCTGGGTCAGCTGCAGAGTAACAATGGCAGCAATGTGACCAATGTGAGTCCGCCGCCACAGCCGGTGTCGAATTTGCTGGATGCTCTCAGTCCGGAGGCACGGCAGCTGCTGCGCAACGCCTCCCACGTGTCTAGATCGGGTGGCTCCGGATTGACGCATGGCTATATGCCTGCACAGAGTATTCGGCTGCCGAACGCCTATCACTTTCTGCCACATCTGCTGGACGATGCTGGCTCCCTGCGCCCAGCGTATTTTCAGAGCAAAGGCCGCTCCGACGTTAGCATTGTGCTGGGCGTGCCAACAGTGCGGCGAGAGAAGCAATCGTATTTGCTGGCCACGCTGCACAATCTGATTGAGAACATGAATGATGAGGAGCAGAACGAGACTCTGATCATTGTCTACATTGGCGAAACAGATTTGGATGCCGTCCAGCTGATAGCCAAGCAGATTGAGACCAGTTTCGAGGCACACGTGGAGAGTGGACTTATAGATATAATAGCACCAGCGCCTAGCTACTATCCGAACTTTGAGCGTCTGCGTATCACGCTGAACGACTCCTTGGAGCGCGTAAAGTGGCGCAGCAAACAGAATTTGGATTTTGCTTATCTCATGGCCTATGCGCACTCGAAGGGCACCTTCTACGTGCAGCTAGAGGATGATATACTAACAAAGCGACAATTTATAACCACGATGAAGAAATTCGCACTTATCAAGAGCGCTCTGACCAAGCCCGATCAGCCGGCCTGGTTTGTGCTGGACTTTTGCCAGCTCGGCTTCATTGGCAAGATGTTTAAGAGCGCCGAGCTGCCATATCTCATAACGTATTTTCAAATGTTTTACAATGATAAGCCAGTGGACTGGCTGCTTACCTATTTCATTGAGTCGAAAGTTTGTCGCACGGACAAGGATCAGAAGCACTGTAATCTGGAGAAGGCCAGGTATTGGCAGCACTTCCGGAAGTCGCTTTTCCAGCACATTGGGACCAGCTCTTCGCTCAAGGGCAAAGTACAAAAGCTGAAGGACAAGCAATTCGGCAGCAAGGTTCCCTCCTACTATGCACACACGCACAATCCGCCCGCCCTGGTCAAGTCGAATATAGCGCCGTACAAGAACTACTTACTGAAGCGCGCCTATCGCGGCGAGACCTATTTTTGGGGTCTGTTGCCACAGCCCGGCGACTTGGTCCAGTTCATCTTCGAGCAGCCAACGCAGTTGCGACGCTACTTATTCCGCAGCGGCAACTCGGAGCATCCGTCGGATCGTTTCTACAATACCACCGTGGAGCTGCTGCCCGCTGATAGCCTGAGCGAGAACTCGTCCGTTTGGAGTACGTACAATACGACAACGGATGGCTATCTTGTGGTGGGCGCATTCGATGGACTGGGCGTCGCCGAGGGACTGCTCGACCCGAAGATCGGGCCCATCAAAGAACTGCGGCTGCACGTGCACAGCGACAGCGAGAACTGGGCGTTGCTCAGCGAGATCGAGCTGCAGCAAATGGACACCAATGCCAGCAACTTGGAGGCAAACGCTGCCAAGCCACGCTACATCGCAGCCAGCTGATTGCTGCATCGCCATCGGCATCAGCAGCAGCTGAGCAACTGCAGTGGCGATATACCCAAGCGTTGACCTTTTCCCGCAATCTGTATACATCTATATATTTGTCTGCTTGTGTCTCTCTCTCGCTCTGTGTGTGCGTGTGTGTGTATATATTTTTTGAGCGCTACTTTTAACGCCTATCATCTAAATGTGTAAATAACTAACCTCCAGGTATATTTATAGCGTCTAACTGTAACTATTTATAATTGAAGCGAAAGCAGAGTTTACACGTGTGTCTTCGATTCGTTAAATATTGATTTGGAATTGAATTTCACTATGATGCGACAGAGCATGATGAACTTTCTAATACTGAAATAGAAAACGAATGAACTACAAATTCAGATTGAATCGAATATTATTTTTGCTAATATCTGTCACGTGTGAAACATTGGAAGTCTCTATATATACACAAATGTAAGCGAATTGTATACACAATATGTAAAATCTATAAATGTCATGCGTAAAAGTCTTATACTCGGGTCATACAATAAGTAGCGCCAGGTTGAGCCATATTTACAAAAACCAAAACGAAACGAAATGAAATGAACAAAATTCCCTGTAAACTCTTGTACTCTTAGCATACCCAAAACATCTCCTCCAAGTGAACCCCTTCATAATTTCATTGTGTTTATAATGCATATACTAAGCATAAGCGAACAAACATTGTATGAATATGAATATGAATTGCGCTGCGCTCTGAAACATCATTCAACATCTATTTCTAATTGTATTTAATTATTTGTTATATTCCGTACGTTTCTAAGTGTTTATTTTAAGTGTTATCCAACTTGAATTATTGGCAACTATCTTTGAATTTTCACATTCCACTAACATTTGCTGCTGAATTTTAATTGATATAATTTTAATTACAATTTGTAAGACACTCTTGAATCTGCATCTGCGAACAACAAATTATTAATTATGAATATTCTTAATTATTGTTACTCTCATTTTGGATCATTTAGCTGCAGTTGCAGAAGCCATACAAACAAAATATTAATAAAAATGTATTAGATAATCTTCATAGCATAATCGAAAAAAAAAAAAAACAAAAAACCAAAATGCATTACGACCATATTTAGCATTGTTGCTTTTTACTGTGATTTGTTAATAATTTTCGCATGAACAATGAAGAGAACAAATAACGACTAAAACGAATTGAATAATAATAATGTGTGTTTAGCATATTAATTAAAATGTATAAAATTTTTTTTGCTGATTAGTCAACTAAATTGAAAACGAAATACTTTTTTACACACAAAAAAAAACTGAATCTAATAATAATATTATAAAATTATACAGTAAAAAAAAAAACAATTGGAATGATTGCCAAATTTATGATAGCGTTTAAAAAAAAAAAAAGAGATAAGATTTAATATTGATACTTTGGTTCCTGTTGAGCAAACGAAAACATATAAATATTGTTATAGTTATATAGTGGCATATTCAATTCAAATATCGAATTCAATTTTTTTCGGGTGCTTTAAAATATACGTTACAAATATGCCAACTCAAAAAAAATTTAAAAAAAAAAACAGATATCGTAGACTGCTTTGGTATATGACGTTTTTTAGATGTCACGTTAAATACTTTGCTTGTTTCATTTTAAGTATCCTATATACAAATATATGAATATATATATACACATATTATATATTTTTTTATATATACTTGTCCAATGTACGTACTTGTAAAAGCCACAATAATTTCGCACATGATCGGAAATGATTTCTCGTTTTAAGCTTGCGAATTGCTAATGAAATTGTAATTGTAATTGACTTTTCATTTGAGACCCAATCGGAATAGACTCGAACAAAATACTTAGCCAATGATGTATGTACTCTTATCTAAATGTTTGTTAACAGTTTTAGTTTAATCTTTACAAAATTCTCCAAGTCCAATAATAATTAACAATGAATCAAAACAAATGCACGCTTCTGACATGTATTCGAAACATGCGTGAACCAACTATTCTATGTGTGCAGCTTAATAAATCAAAACAGAAACTTTTCAACTAATTTGAATCAATGTGTTTATTTACTCTGGGGATATTTAAATTATTAATATTATATAAGGGTTGATTCTTAATAGATGCATACAAATTAGATATGCTTTAGTTCCAGTTCCAAAACTTTTATTTAACAACTCTGTAAATTTATTTTTCTAACGGACTTGCATGAGAACCATTTAAAGTCGTTTTAACCATATGGGTTATTTGCCTCTTAAATGATAAAATTTGTGGATAGGACGAAGAAAATATGCGCAATATCTAAAATCTTTGTAAGATCAGTAAATCTGAAGCCAATTTGGGTATAAATATATAGATGGGTATACATCGATTCCAATACCCATTTGAACTATAATTGGCTTAAAATTTGCTGCATGAATGCACCCATTTTGAATATTACGAAGATTTTCTTCGTTATTTCGATTATGTTAATTTTAATACAAATTTACTATACAGCGACGCATTTGAAGCCATATATCATTGAGAATATTTGATTGTATTTTTATAGAGATTTTTGGTTCATCCTACATAGCGTACTTAGGGTCTGAGAGTGAGAGGAGTTTTTGAGGTGACAGAGGTTCAAGTGGTAAAGTAGTAAGTAATCTATGCACTACATTTTTATCATTATTGGTATTGATAATTAAATATAATTTTATTTAATGAATATTAATATAATTGTGTTTTACTGGTAGACATCCCAGTTATATATATAAATGTAAAATATATAGTTAGATAGATATTAATCAATTGCCACAAGGCTCTTGTTGATAAATATGTATATATAAAAAGCTCAAAAGATAAGTTAAGCTTACAAATTGGAAGAAGAATAAATATATATAATTTAGCACTATTTTTAAATATACTATATTTTGATATCGAGTATATATTCAAAGTTAAAATTCTCTAGATGAAATAGTGAAAAGTTTTTCTTTTATACAGGGACAGATATTGCACCAAACTAAAATACTTCTTTAACTGTGTTAACGAGTATAAAAATTCATTGAATATATATAACAACAAATGAATTACACATTTAAAAACATGTTGTTAAATTTTAAATGTTCAATAATAATATTATAATAAATATTATTCAAGAGGCTCAAAGATAAAATCAAATTTAAATGCAGTCGAAAAGCTTAAGCACATTTGCATTGAAGTTCAAAAGTTCCTTTTAGCCAAGTTCTCTGCGCCATTAAGCCACTTCCTAGCTATTCAAATCGGCTTTTGATCCCAACAAACTAAAACTGTCGCAGAAAACGAAAAAAAATTCGTTGGTCAAGAGCAGAGAAGGATTGGATAGAGAAAATTCTGCATTGAGCAACTTTGCTAGCTCACAGTGGAGAATCGAGATTGTTATGAGTGGATGGCCTGAATGGGAGTGCGGTTGGCCATGCAAATAATAATAACAGTCGAATTGCCGAAATAAAAGAGACCCAAACAAAAGTTAGACAATATTTTGTCCCTTTTTTATTTTTGTATTGGGTTCCACTTGAGAACGTCGCCCCAGTTGCAAACTGTTTAAATGTTTATAATTTGTACAAAGTTTTCAGCTGCCATTTGATTTGGGTTTGGCCCAAACGGGGGGTGTGGCGAATTGTGCGACTTTGCAGCTTTCTGGCGCTCGAGTAGCATTCGAGTAGCGGCACTAAATGTTGATGGTCTTTTTATAGACTCACCTGCAGCTGGTTGACGCCGTCAGCCGTCAGCCATCAGCTCAGGTGTATTTCAACAATTTTGTTTTCAATGCAGGAGTGGGTGGACCTCTTAAGCGTCCGGCTCTCTACATTGTTCTTTCATCCATCAAAGCAACATTTTTAATCTCATTAAAAGATTAAAATCATTATTCCATATTGGACTTTTTTCAATGAAGAGCGTTCCTTCAGTTGACTCTTCCTTCGACTTGACAATGACTGAATGATTGTCGCTTGAATATTTAATTTTTATGAAGCAACTTTAAATATTTACTGAAATAATAAAAAGCTCTTTTTAATTTTCTTTAAAAAGAATTAAATAATTAGAGTCCAACCGAATATAATTTTATGACTATAGCTCAAATAAAATTGAAATTAATATTGAATATTGGAGTAGACCACCTAAAGTCTGATCGATTCTAATAACGCTCAGTGATCGTTATTACAAAATTTGAATAAGATATTGTCAAATTAAAATGCAACTATAAAATGTCAGCTTTTAAAAAATATTATTACAAAAGTGATAGCTTCTCATTAGTTAAGCATTTTGTACTTAAACTAAATTAGTTTTTATGTTACAAAACAATATTATTTGAATATTAAAAAAAAAAAACAACATTTGTATAATAATTTTCTTTAGCGCTTATTAATAGTCATGGAGCTTATTAGGTTGTAGTATAAATTCGTGTTCCGTTATATGCTCCAAAATATAGGCTAACATCTCTAGAAGTCAGGTTTAATATATATATTCTATTGAAAATAATTTACAATCCCATTCCAACATTTAATTATAATATTTAACATTTATTTTATTTTTATTATTTTATGTTATGTTATGTTATAGGATACTGTAGAAATATATCATGCAGCATTACCAGAAAACTGAATTTTTTTTTAATATAATAAAGAAATCTATTTTTCTTCTGTAAGATATACAAAAATCATTCTTTCTTTCTGCCTAATATTATGTTTAATTTATAATTAAATTTTCTAAAATATATTTTTTAATTTGATTTTTTTATTTCCTATAATATTAATAATAAATTTTAGATTTTTTATCATTTATATATTTTTATCATATTTTTTTATATACACATATATATTTATTTTTTTATTAATTTTTTTTTTTTTTTAATTAATTTATTTATTATATTTTTAAAAATTTTATTATTTGCTATGCTATTGTTTTTGAAAAAGCTGATTGAATTGTTAGCTGAGCTGTAAATTCCTTAATCCGTTAAGCTTAACAGTTTAATTAACAGTCATGTGGATGGCATTTGCAGAGTAACAGCGCAAGAGAACGAAAAAGAGAGAGCTTTTTCCCCTACGAAAAGAGAGTGTCAGGCTGGGAAATGGGAGGCTTCCTCGCCTGCAGCATAACACACAATGAAATCATGAATGATTGTCATGAGCGGAAGAGACTCACAGCCGAGTTATCTTCAGAATGAATGGCATCATTTGCAAATCGTCATGTCTGCCTATCAGACAATGCCAAGGCGCGTAAAATATTGGCACAGCGATTTGTTGACAAAGGAATTTGATGAATTGAAAATATAAATAAACAAATATTGCAGTTTTCGAAAAACTTTTATAAACAAGTGTATATAAGGAAACAGTTCTTAACGTATTTGCATAAACTTTTGTAAAATCAACAATATAAATTTAACAGTGGAAGTTCAAGGTTCATTGCGGCAAATGATGGAAATACGGCGAGCTTTCAGAATGGGATTGCCAAGAAACTTGGAATGGTCGTTGGCAAGAATTTCATGCGTGAAGTTATAGCGCGCCGAATGGCTCATGATGTAGAGCGAACGACGAGGCAACAGGAGATCCGCATAGAAATTGTTCTCGAGCAACGCTGCCGGCTGATGACGATACGCCGTATCCTCGACGTTAGCACTCGAGCTGTTTTGTTTATACTTTTGGGCATCGGTGCGAACCAGACGCATGACGCTATCGCTGAGCAAACTGATGCCGGAGATGGTGTTGCCACAGTACTGACAAAGAGATGTACAATTATTTAAGATACTTCTATGTCAAGTGTTTCGATAGACTCACGCGGACGCTGTCCACATGTGGCTTGATAACACCATCGGCGGCTAGATCCAAAATATGTACATATGGCATTATAGCGCCATTGAATGCCACCTCACGCACACGCTCCAAGAGTTCACGATTTTTGGGGTACCACTTCTTGCGCTCAGTCTCCCGAAAGCCATGAATCGCCTAAAAAGAGTTTGTAAAACCAGAGTACGCGCTTGGACACCCTTCCAATACTCACATCGTCCCAGTGATCAAATTCATAGCGCAGCCGGCTCATGTATGGCTCAATTTCCTCATGCAGCTGCTTCTCTTCGGTTTCGCTTATGAAATCAGGCACGATACGCATATCCTGCTCAAAGTCTTTTCTCTCCGCTGGCGGCCAGTCTCCATGAAAACTTGTTAAGCCGGCGCTGCTTTTGGTGGCCGCAACTAGATTGTAGCAATAAAACCTATAAATCTCAACACTTTCAATTTGTAAATAATTACATACATACCCGCACGATGGCAGCGCCTTAAAATTTGTCGAATTAACTCGCTGCGATATAAAATAACCATTGTTTTGCATAAGAAAGTTACACAAAACTTCTGTAGTTGCTTTGTCCAAGTCCTGCGAACAGCTGTTCGGTTATTTAATAACAGAAGGTTTAATGCAGCCCTGGCTACAAGCGCGCAAAACTTTTACGAACTTATCGCTTATCGCTTATCGGCATTTCAAATAAAAATGTTCTCAAATGAATTAACTGTGTATGCAAAGTATTTTATTAATATAAATTTTTGGCATATTGCTTAAACTTCAATTTGCATTTTTATTGGAAATTTATGATCTGTGAGTGAGAATTTTTTGGGCAGCACAAAATGCAGCTCAATCTATTTTATTGGATTACCATTTACGTGATACGGATTTACCTGCCACAAAATTAAAAGGGTTGCGACTAAAAACAAACAATTTGTAACGCAATATAAAAGGGCACGAGGGTCGACAGGGTGTGAGGCGGGTGGCGGTTGGCTGCTGCCGCTATTTGCGCACAGCACAATTCAGCGGAATGTTGCTTGGCATTTTTTCAAGCAATTTGACGACCCGGCCACAAGCTGATTACATCAATGCAAATGTAATGGTCGGGTATATAGTCTGGTGTTGGTGTAGGAGTTGGAGTTGCTGTAGGTTATAGGTGGCTATATTAAAGGGTTCTTTAGTCCGGCAGGCAGTTCTTACCAAATTGCATGGCCTATTCGGCCTATATGGGCGCAGTACTTTTCCACAATAAAAAAAATAAATAGAAAAAACCTGACCTGAACCCAAAGCTCTCTCTGTGTATCTGCTATTGTTCATCTGTGCGCCAACATGCGTTGGTGTGTAAATGATAAATGAGCGAGCCACTGTTGCCCGTACGTTCAACTGTTCCGGCACCTCAGGCAACGCCATCAACGGGCTATTAGGCGCCATTGTCCTTTCACGTTGTTTTGTTCGCCTTAGACAAGAGACAACCTTCTCCCCGCTGTATGATGCCATGTAATGTTGTTTCTCTCTGTCTGACTTTCTCCTTCCGGCACACAGCTCTCACAAAATGTTATTTATTTTTCTTTTTGGTCATTAATACACAATTATAAAATAAGAGAATGTAATAGAAATATACATAGGTTTACATATTTCATGTGATATGGATAAAGCGAAACTATGTCTTCTCCGTTGACAATTGTAAATTAAGAAAATGAAAATGAATATGCAAAATTATAAAAAAGTTTATATAATTTAGATATACATAACTTGATATTCCGTGGCTTAACTATGATTAGTTAAAGTTATAAATTAAGAAAATGAATAAAGATAAACATAAGAACACATATTTCAATAGGATTAACTAAGATTAGTTAAAGCATAAAGCCTTGAGGCTTAGGTCAAGTACTTAGAAGCCCTTCAGTTCACTTTGAGCTAGATAACATTATAAATTTTATGAAACTTAATAATTGTACTTCTAGAATCGAGTTGACTTATTTCTCTGTGGGCTTTCGCACTCGTTTGTGACTCAGCGCCTGGGCCAGGAGCATACGCTTGTGCTCCAGCTGTGTGCAAAGGCCAAAGGACTGCAGAAACGATTCTTTGGGACTCTGCGATTTGGCATTGTTGTTTACCTGCTGCTTGTTAAGGCGCGCTCGGTTCAGAACTGCCTGCAAATGAAGGCGACTGGCATTCACTGCATCGCTCTTGCTGGCAGCCTCTGATGAGTTTGGCTTTGTTGAAGCTTTGCTGCTCGATTTAGGCAGAGCAGCAGTGGGGGGAGGAGCACGAGCAGCAACAGCAACAGCTGCACCAGGGCGAGCAGGCAAAGCGCGAGCAGCAGCACGAACTGGGGGAGGAGCAGCAGCAGGAACACGAGCAGCAACAGGAGCAACGGCTGCATTCACAGCACTTTTCTTTCTGCCGCTGGTTACCGGTTTTGTGGGCTTTGTGACTTCATTTTTGGCGCCTAACGAATCCTTTTTGTCTGCATCAATGCTGAAGTATTTGCGTAGCAATTGGTTCTCTGTGGGCCTCTCTGTCACTGAATGCGGCTTGAAGGGCAACAGGCTCTTCGTGCACACCAAAGGGACAATAGCTTCACTGACCATTTCGCTGATCAAATTGCTGTTGGGCTGCAGCTGCTGCTCTGTAAAGGGCAAACAGAATCTCTCGATGTCATCTTCCAGGCGAATAATCAAATATTGACACTCCGCATTGATCTGATGGACAGTGTCTTCAATTTCGAGTAGATAATTGTTTTTGGTCTCGGGATCCTTAAAAAGAAATTGAAAATTGTGTATTTTAGATGGTAAATACCCTAGAAATTGGAACGGAACTGAATATAGATTTGTTATACATTTTATCTTTTACTGTGGGCTATATACAATATTCCCTAGGTTCGCCATCTTTTAACATGATCAAATTATGATAGTCGGATATGACCGACTAGGAGATACTCGAGAACTTGTCTGAATAATGATTTTAAATTATATATATAAAATTCTCTAAAAACACATTAACCTGTACTTTCAACTGCATATAAAAAAAAATTGGCTATTTTATGCTTTTATACAAAAGCACTGCATATGTTTAGCTCAACCTCATCAAGAATACATTAGGTCTCTCACTCCTCGTTCATTTTGAACTAATATACCCTAAGTTCTATACCGTACTTCCAGGGTATACAAAAACAATAACAATAACAACGACTTACGGCATCTGCTTGCTCGGCAAAGACATTTGTGATTGTCTGCAAAAGTAAATATGAAAATAAATATATATTTATTTATTCTTGAACAAAGCTTATACGCATATTACCTGATGTACGGAAAGATAGCTTTTCATAGCGCGCTGGCAATATATTATGTCGTCCAGCAGTTTGGTTGGCATCTTGTAAAATTGCTTGAGATAGTATTGAAAGAAACTGTGCGCGCTGTGCATGGAATTGGCTTTGCGCATTTTAATGAGGAACGCCGTGATTATCTCGTGACGCTCCTTGACGGAGAAATCATTAAAATTTATAGATTCCATTTCTATTAAGCAAATATCTGTGCATTAATCGCAATTGTTTTGATTGGGTATTTTGATGCCTCTTTTGCCGCTTATTTTTGCCCAGGGTTGATTAGGACGATCACGTCGATACATTCACAACGACAGCTCAACACGTTTATCAACACTGAATTGTTACGGCTATGTGTTGCTAATTTCGATTAGTTTGCGATCTTGGGCGTTAAATTTCAAATATGTAATGAAATACTCAGTCCAAAATTATAATATATGCATTTTCGTTGACGAGACTCTATTTAATTCAACATTTGTACTTAAATAACAAATTTACTATTCTTTTTTTTTTTATATACTTTTACACTTCATTGAAGTAAATTTCAAATCACAATGTTTTGACCCAAATATCTTTTATGTTGCAATTTAATTAGGCCAACAGTCTATTAAAATAATGACAAGCCGAAAAATTATTTTTAATAATTGGCAATCTCCTTTTTACTGAATGCCTGTGGCATCAGAAAAAGGACACTTGCTTCAGTATTTTTTTTATTTTTTGTTTTGGTCCCTTGCCGCTTATCAACTATACATTTTCCCTTAGATATTCCTGAGATATCCCACGCAACTTAAAGGCTTTTCAGCGTCGGCACATTTAGTGCGAAAGTTTTGCGACCGACGCAGAAACCGCAAAAGAGTCTAACAAATGCTGCTTCCCCACCGTCAGACAAGTCACGGCATAATCTCCGTAAGGCTTTGTCGTCGCCACAGCAACAAAGCGCAAAAGTAAAACTTTAACCAGAAAACACCACAAACAAGCAACTTAAATCTTACACTAAGCTCTGCCATCCCACAGTCAAAATTACGAAGAATAAAGCAAACTTAAAGCTCAAACCTCTAACTCATTGATCCACGCCAATGTTGGGCGGCGTCGTGTAGCCATCATTTAGTTCAAGTTCATTCTAATTGCGTGGATGTTGTTTTGGTTTTTTATTGATAAAGACCTAATGTATCCAACTAACTCCTTGACATTTAGAAAATTCACGAACTGTGTGAAATAGCTGGAAAATTATTTTAAGTTTAAAACGATTTCAAAATTTTAATCTTAAATCAATTTCTGGTCAGCAGAAGTGAGATACTCGAGGCCTTATCAGATTCTTCTCCATCCAATAAACTTTTTTCAGTTTATTGAATAAATTGAATATTGATATGGATTATATGCTACGAAATTATAGTGAATATTTATATTTGTGATAAGAAGATATTTATTGAAATTTATCAAAATACAGTTTGAAAATGTTATAACATTTGAACATTTTTTTTCTTTCTTTTAATTATATATATTTTAATATATATATTTTTGTTATTTTTTTTTCAATATATTTCGAATATATATTCTTCATATTATGTATATTTTTAGTTTTTTTTTTTTTTTTTTTTTGTTCTTCTTAATTACATTTGTTGTAAAAGACAATGGGACAACAAATATCAAAAGAGTAGTAAGGGATTTCAATCCAGATTTAGATTAGCGCATCCAATTTCAGGATTGAAAACATAGTTTAAGTTTGTGGCAAGAAAAACCACACCCAAACGAGTGTACGAATATGTACGCAATAAGTACAAAATGAAAGAGGAAAACGTAAAGAAACTTTCATTTTTTGTTGTCTTGCAGAGTTTTTCCGCTGAAGTTGGCGGCGCACTTCATCTTGGGGTTCGGCATGGAGCGCACAGGCTTTGAGACGTCTTCCAGATTGATTGCCATTACGCTGGAACAAATCTGCTCGATGTCATTGCTGGACTGGTTGGGTTTGTTGTCGGACTTGACGAACCTAATGCATATTTGGAACCTGCGCATGTCGAACTCCTTGCCATACAGCTTGTACATCTTGATGGTCTTCTTGACGAGCGAGGCCCGCATCTTCAGATCGCTCACCGTCTTGATGAGGGCTGCGAGTGCGATTTCGCAGCGGCTGTGGGGCAAGTAGTAGCCATCGGTCTGGCAGCTGCTGATGATGGCCACCACCAGATCGGACAGAGGCTCGAACAGCACTCTGGCCAGCTGCGGCATGTCCTCCTTGGCGAACACTGCCCCGGCCAAAGGAGTGAGCACAATCTCGTTGCGCTGCACCAGATGTGGCACCAGCTGGCAGTACTTGGCCACGGCCAGGAGACTGGCCTGTTTGAAGGTCAGCTCGAGCTTGCCATTCACCAGGCTTGGCTGCGTCGGCGGTGCCGGATTTCTGGTGTGCAGAACTATGGTCACCCTGTTCTTTACTAAGTAACCCTGTGGACACTTCGTCTCCAGCGACATTTTCTCAACCTGGTCGACGTTCTTCGCCTTGGCCTCTTTGGCTTGCTTGCTGTACTCGAAGATCACTTGCTCGGCGAAACGGCGGCTTACTGTTGCATTAGCATAGCTCGGCTCAGAGTCGAAATCCGGGCAAATCTCAGTGAAAGTTTTGACCAACTTTTGAAAGTCGAAAATAAATTTTGGCTTTTCGGTTTTACTCATTTTTAAGCCGAATCTGCAAGGAAATTATAGAAGATTTTTATTTAATATAAGATTGAGTTTTGGTTTATATAATGTATCTGGAGTAGGAATAATGCTGAAATTACTGTGATACGGATTCATCTGAGGATTTTATATTTCTGCAAAAATATGGTGTTACTACAATCTAGTAAAGATAGGCACACCTGAGGAGATCTTTAATATTGTTGAGATACTAAGACTTGTAAAGCAATATTTTTAAAATATCCGAGAGTGCCCTATCTAAGTCTAATTTTACCGCGTTTGACTCAATTGACTTGAGGAAGGAATTTAATTTAATTACAATGTGTAGGCAAATTATAATTTTAAGTACAATTGAAGTCTCCCTAATCAGCACTAAATTCGCAAATTCAGCTATTTCAAGATTGTCAACTTTTCATTATGTAAACGGAAACATTGCTCTTAGTGCGGCTTTGTGTATTTGTTTATATCTATGAGTCAATGTTCAACTAAAGTTACGATAGAGACAGAAACAGTGAGCTTTTCCACGTAAATCTCTTCACTGTAGAAATAATTCCAGACTTTTGTTTTTCATTTTTTTTTTTATTTTAATTAGGAAACACCAAGGCATATAATTCCAGATTAGTCACAGAATGTAGCGATTTTCTTATCATTTGAAGAGACGCCTTTGGATACATATACATTAGATACATATACATACGACATTCAGATACGATATTCAGATAATCACATTACATATTAGAAACAACTTTTAAGCATGCATATATCATATAAATATATGAAATATATTCATTTAGCAGTTATAATCACTTATATCTGACCGAAACGAAATATAACAAATTGTAGTATTTGTTTACATTTTCTTTGTTTTTCTAGAGACCGATAACAGATCCGCCCCACTTCCCAATGTTGACGCTGTTGCTGATAATCGCGAACTGAAGTTTGTTCGACTGCGGGGCAAAACAAAAATCAAAATCATTCAAGTTATGAGTAAGAGCGATGATATTCGATCCCGCCACTGGAAAAGTTGTGCGAGTACTTCGAAGTCTATCGCCAGGGCTGCAGAAGTTCGATTTAATCGATTCTCAATGAAGCACATAAATTATCAAATTGAAATAGCTGTACAAAGTATATACATAAATCATAAAATATAATATATATGATAAAAATATTGTCATTAAAATTAAATAAATAAATAAATATAAAATAAATAAAATAATAAAGTACAAATTTGTAACATTTACATTATTTACATATGTATGTATGTAAGAATGTATTTATACATAATGTATAAATTAAGAACATTTCAGCATCTTCGCTCGCATCCCTGGAATGAACTATGTATATATCCTATAGTCAGAACGCTTTGAAAATGCTTATTTGGAACATTATGTTTGGAGTGTTTATGCAAAAAAAAAAGAAAAAAGCACTTCTTGGCTTACAAAGTAGGATACATATGTATGTATATAAATTTGTTATTTAGATACAATTGTGGCACTGTCTATATACATTGTATAATTTATGTGTATATATGTACATATGTACATACATATATTATTTCAAAGTCGACTACTCTTGCCACCTGTCTTGTGGGCGTTTAATTACGTTTACTCATTTATATTTAGTACATGTATTTAAAATAAAATACTACATTTATGTAAGTACAGTGTATCAAAAAAGTCTTTGTACGGCAAAAAAAAAAAAATAATAATAATAAAATAAAGAAAAAAAAGGTACTAAAAAGAAAGTAATACAATCATTATATTATAGAATTATTATATTATGATTAATGAAAAACTATGAAAAGGCAGAAATAGGTCTTCGTGCAGCAAAAACTAAATTTAAAAAAATTGTTTTCTTTAAAACTTTTGTATTCCCTGCATAAAGTGTTTGTGCAAGCTTTTTTGTTGTATATTTCGCAGTAAAAGGAAAATGTAGAGTATCGTCTTAATACTGATAGATGCTTACAATGCAGGACAGTCAAATGGTAATAATAAAATATATTTTGGCAGCGTACAGCCGCAGCGCAGCTTCACTTCAAGTGCTTCCCAGGGAGCTAGAGATTTGCATATGCGTGGGTGGGGGTTGGCTCCTGGTTATTGACTTGGTGAACGGTGGGCTGTGATCAATTTGCATATGAAATGCTTGTCGCATATCCGTAATATTGATATTTCGCAATGTCAAAAAAGCAAAACACAAAGTGGAATAGCAAAAGAGCAGCGACAACAAAGGGAATGACACAATGTGGCAAGCGAGCAGGGGACTTACACATACATATATCGCCAGCTGACAAGTGACACTTTTTCAAATTGAATTTTTCATTGGCCCCGGACGGCAGGAGGGGCGATAGAAGGGCGGAAATTCAACAACCGGTGACCAGACAAGTGCTTAGGATTGAGTTATGGGATCCGGATTCGGATGTGACTTGGAGCTGGCTGGGGCCTAGCTGTCAGCCCGATCAAGTAGTCTGTTATGGCAGATATCACAGAACTCAGACTGACACACTCATACACTGAAATCCATTTTGAGAACTAAATCAACAAATCAACAACAAATTGTGCATTTTAAATATGATCAAAAATCGTGCTTGTCCAAACCCCTTAATGGAGCCCGACTATAATGTGCTACTGCTGCCGATAATATCGGCCGTGCTGTTGTCCTACAATCGGCCCGTAAGCTTGGACGAAATCGTCGATGGAGTCATACAGTTGCTCAGTTCCCAGCGTGAGAAACATAGCTCGCTCGTCTCCTCAAGCCTCGAGGTCACATCCGATTCGAGCTATGCCCACATTGTGCCCGCCCACAGAAGGAGGAAATGAGTGTGTCCTTAAGATGCCAATTTAACATACCGATTTTGGGCTTTTGAGGATATAAAAACTATATTTGACATATAAAAAAAAAAAATAATAATAAAAAAAGAGAGGAAATTGAACCAAGCAACGCTTTCCATATACGAGGAGTAGAGAGAGCTCTTCGTGTTTCCATTGTTGTTGATTTCGACCGATGAATTCTGTACATAGATAAAATTTTTAAACATCTCGAAATATTCTGTAATTTTAGAAATTTTAAGAGCCATTAATTAACAAATTTTAAGTTTGAATATACTTGATTTTTTTTATTTTTTTTGCAGCATCTGCTCGAAGATTTTAATATTTTCGAAGTTCATTTGAAGTGTGATTGGATACATTTCTTCTGTCTTGCTGCTAGTCGAAGGCGTCACACCTTCAATGTCCAGTGTGCCGCCGCTGAGAGGATCATCAGCAGACTTGGCAATGCCACGTAAGACGGCGTCTATGCTCTTACCCTTGGACTGGCTTTGATCGTCTACATTTGACTGAGCCGCCACCGATTCTTCTGCCCTGGCACTGAGTTTGGCGTACTTGACAAAGATATTGTAGTGAGCCTCGTCATAAGTCTTGCCATGCTTGGCATAGAGCCGGATGGTTTTCTCACGCAGCTTCTGACGCTGGGCGGCTGCAGTAACGGTCACCTCAATGGCAACCAGCGCAATGTGGCACCGACTGTGCTCCAAGTGGAAGCCGTCGGTCTGGCAGCTGCTGATAATAGTTCTGGTCACCTCGTTAATATCCACCTTGCGAGCGAGCAGAGTTTCCAGTTCGACAGCAATTTTCGGAATGTTTTCGGGGAGGAAGACGGCCCGAGCCAAAGGCGTCAAGAGTATTTTATTTCTTGGGTTATATTTATCGAGCAGCAGGGAGCACATTTTACTGGCTGCCAAAAGGCCAGCCTGCTTGAGAGTCAGATAGAGCTTCTTGTCGTGCAGCTGCGGATTAACATTAACCGGACGCTGGAAGGAGTAGGAGTAGATGTAGACACTTGCGTTCTCATTAAAGATTAAGCGCCACATTTGGGCTGAGCCACTTTGCTTTAGCTTCCACATACTGGGTCCAAGCTCGAAGAGCACTTTGTAAGCAAAGTCCACGCTCTGCGATTTGTCAGTTTGATGTGGTTCGCCAAAGTCCGGGCAGATCTCACTAAAAGTTGAGCACAATTTGTTGAAGTCAAAGCCGCTTGCCATTGCTTTGCTACGCAGTGAAATATTGGAGAGAAAACATAATAAAGTACTGTATTCCATTTGTATACCTTTTCATTTGCTTACATCTATCAGCAGAAATCAGGCATAAGAAATATATTTCCTCAACGAAACTAAAACCGATCTTTCCCTTCTCGCCTCAAATATTCAACTGATTTCTTCGCTTGCCACTTCACGCTCGCCGAGTCGCATAGGACGACAGTGGAATGAGTCTCAAGAAAAGAAAAGTAAACAAATATTCTTGAACTTGAGCTCGATATATCATACTCTTTGGGCCGTTAAACGGAATTTTTCTATTTAATTTTTGTTCATTTTCATTGTTATTTTTGTTTGTGTATATCACACTGTATATACAGTGGTGACCAAAAGCAAAAGTCTTAAATAACTTGCATATGGCAATATTATAATTTATAAAATTTATATATACATATGCAGCTTGACTAGCATAAGGAAAATACATATGATGCAACAGCTTTAATAATTATATTAAAGCATATTTTTATAAGTCTTTCTGTCTATTGTCATTTGAGCTAATCTAGATCCAGATATTTAACAAGGAAAAAAGTTTCTATGTATTTTTTAGTCTGTCTAGACAGCTGAATATGAATAATTAATAAATTCGTACGATATGCCGTTTTTTTTTTAAATCTCTGTGACTTAATATGTGTGTAATTGTGTCTTAGTATATATTTGAGAATATTGATGGATATATTCAAAAATGAAATATTTCTGTTCATGCCTTCTTAGCGGTTAAAAGTTTTAAAATCAGTTTTAAAATTAAACCAGAACACAATTTTCATTGCATTACCAGCTGAATATGGAATATAGAACTATATTTAAAAAAAAAAAAAAAAAAAACAATAAAATCATTCTTGAAATGTATATTAGTATACAATACTAATATACATTTCAAGAATGATTGAATGAATGATACAATACTAATATATGCTTTGACTGCATTCTTGACTGCATTCTAGTAAAGCAGTAAAATATGCCGAAAATGTTGCTGTCATCTTCCATCTTTAAAAGAACACCAAATAAAAACTATTTCACAAAATCCAATCAAATTTTTTACAAATAAGCTTTACTATATCAACTTTTGAAATATATAACGGTAAAGCTCTTGAGCGCAAAGTTGGCTGCGAAAAAAATGCAATAAGGTCAGCTGATGTCAAAAAACGAAATTACTTAATGAACGACCCAATACATTTCAATGACTTCAATGAGAATCATCTAATATTATAATATAAATAATAATAATAATAATAGTCTATAAAAGTATAGCATATCCCATCCAATTTCAAATACTAATATTTAATAAAACGAAAAAATATACGTTTATTTTTATTATTATAATGTCTGATCATCAATACCATACATTATACTTTTTTTTGTAGGTATAAATGAGAAATTCATTAAATAGTTAAACAAGTAAGACTTAAAATTTAATGAAATAATCAATTAAATTACTTAAATTATTTCATGTGCATAAGTGCACTAAGAGTCAAATGAGTAAATAAACTTGAGAGTGCTATACGTAATCGAGTAGAGGGATTGTTAACTGATGTATATTTTTTGTATGCTTATACTCATATACAATATATTCAATGTATACAATCGGTTCACTCTCACCTAAGTCTGCTTTGTATGTATTTAGTATTTCGTTGCGAGGGCATAATCGAATTCGGAAGTGAGCCTGTTAGCAACAAGATTATGCATTTCCGAGCGCACATGTTGATATTTTGCCACTTAGCAATTGAGTGTGTATGTGTCGAGGCATACGATTAAATAATTATATCCATCTATCTATCCATCTATGTGGAAGTAATGCGAGCATAGCTGTGTGCGTTGTTGTGCCCCTATTCAATGCAATTAAGGTATGTGTGATAGAGCGCACATAGATAGAGCGCTTACTTGGCAACCAAATCCGATTCATGTTCTACCTGCAGTGTGAAATACCCTTAAATAATCTATAGAATTAGTTGGCGATAATAATAGATATGCTAATTTCTTAAGTGAGTAGATGATCCGAGAATAGTGAGACTATATAAATAAGTTAATCAGCCTTGAATGAAATTTAAAGCCAGTTTGACATTAGTAGTAGGTTGACCCCTTTAGTGCGTTACACATTTCGTGATAAAATCAAAACACGCTCTGCAAGGGTATAAAAATATAAATTTGATGACCGATTTCCGAGCCAAACATCTGATGTTCAAATGATGTTTTCTGGCTGTCGGGCTGTGAGGGGTAGTTAAATAAACGAAATAAACCAAATATGCGTATGAAAAAAGAGCATTTACCACTGACATCAAAATTTATGGCGCGCTCATAACGAGAACAGCGTGCCACAGTCTAGGCTCAATAGGTTTCGGAATGTATAGCTATAGTAAGGCTTTATAATGATCTAACAGAAATATATATATATATATATATATATATATATATATATATATGAATTATATTGAATAAAGTTTTTTTTTGTATTTGATTTACAATTAAATTGTTGATTACTTCAAAAATATAATTTATATAATTTAAATGAAATAAATTAAATTACACAGATTACAAATAATTATATTGAACAAATCATTGTTGGCCTTAGCTTAAGTTCATACTACATTTACTTATACAAAAGAAAGCAAATAAATTAAATTATAAAAAATAAAGTATAATTATAAAATTTTATAAAATTTTAATTTAATTTTTAAAAATTTGTGCATCTCATATATTTTTTAACTAATAAATAAATTGCTTGACGAGGTAATATATATAATATAATTAATTATAATTATTATAATTATTTAAGCATATATCTAAATTAGTTTAGTTTAGTCAAGACCTATTTTAAATACATAAATAAATGAAAAAATAATAATAAGTTAGTTAATTATTAAAATAAAAAAATTATAAAAAATTAATTATTTAAAGGATTAAATAAAAATTATTAAAATAATTAAATAATTAAAATTAAATAAATGTGTAAAATAAAATTTACACTTGAAATAAAATCGCATCGAAAATGAAGGAATGCATAAGTAAATGCGAATATTGATCAAATATTATGAATAAATATAAATATTATATTTCAATAAAAATATTATTTAAATATTTCAATATAAATATGTATAATATATTATATTTCTTAAATAATAATTATTATTGATAAATATTATTTAGATACATAGATATAAATGTCTATAATATATTTATTAAATATGCAAGTTTAATTTTTGAGCATATTTAACTGTCGATGAAGTCAAAGTGGCAAAGCGGAAACTCAACTAGAGCAAATATAGTTGACTTGAAGCATATAAGCAGCCATGCAATGACAATCTGAAACACGGAGCATATAAACAGAAATATTAAAATCAGTCTTAAAATAGTCAAAAGGTATGCAAGTAATAGGTCAAAAGCAACTTGAAGACTCGTCTTCAAATCATACACAAATATGTATAAATGAATTGTCTCGTTGCTTGGAATCTCTCTCAAATAGAATTATGCAAATTGTCAGCATGCAAAGGCGCGATGCAAGAGTCAAGACAACGATCGTGCCCCTTTTGCAACAGTAGGAGCAATCGAGAGAGTATATTCTGCTTCAATACTTTGGGGCAAGTTGCTTTGTTCTGCATCTATAAGGATTTATATAAAATATTTATTAATACAAGAATATGTACTTATATGAAATATATGTATGTATATAATATTAAAATGTCATAAATTATTTAATTTCAATTATATTTGCTTTAAATGTATGTTGAATTTTACATAGGCAACCCTTGATTCGAGATGAAACCAGCTCTGGACGGCAATTTAATAATTAATTTATAATGTTATATAAAATATGCATTTATATATAAAATATACATTAACTGGTATATTTATATATTTTATATTATATTCAAATATGACTATATGAGCTGTGAGTATTCGGGAATTCAATTCTATATATGTTGCTTTACAACTTTCAGCATGTTATAAAATATTTACAGTTTTCAACAACAACAACAAATGTGGATAGAAATGGTATTTGGGACCCCTTTGGTATGTAGTACATATGAAGTGTAAGCAAGTGATCAGAGTGTTAGTTGGTTAGGGTGAATACAATTGAGATCGGACCTACATATATCGCATTTGGATGGGCTGCCCGCGTTTTCTAGGTAGCCATTGGCTGCGGTCAGAACCCTCTCAGTAAATCATTATTAAATTAAATTGTATGTAAAAATGACAGGCAGCCTGGCTTCGCATAAGCATCGTTTAAATTACTGGAATATCTGCTTTAATAGGCAGCAACTGGGCTTTTGTTCATGAATATTTGCGGTGGCCCGAGCTCGGAGATCGAGAGAGATTCAGTTGGATGTTAGCCAGTGACCCGGTTGGGTGTCGTGGGTGCGTGAAAAATAAGATTCGTTTTACTGTGGTGATGCTTATGTAATAAATAAATCTGATGCAAGCATATATCAGCTGGAAAAAAACTAATACAAACCGATAATATCCTTTTACGAGATCCTCTTGTGAAACTGACTGATGACGATCTATTATCAATATGAAATATGATGTGCTTGTGGACTATGAAACATAATTCAATATAAAAACATAATTGAAATTCGAATTGAATATTTGATCAACTTGTTGCGCGATTCTATTAATTGATTAAACTCCTTTTCTGTTGTGTGTTCCCAGGTCCAAATTTGTATACGAAGAATAATCATCAAAGATAGTTCGAAATACAAATAGGGCGCAGAAAGTTGAAGAAATGTCTAGTAATTGTGGCAACGATGGCGATGGTGGGGATCGACAAAAGCACGATCCCATTGAAATGGGAAAGCTATTGTGCCCAAAAGACTTATCAGCCACAGCAGCAACGGAGACTACAGCCACATCAACAAGCCATCAGGTACGCTTATAATAAATAAATAAACTAAATATATAAATTTTGTAATTATAATTTTAGAAATATAATAGTATAATCTTTTTAAAATAATAAATTTATGAAATTATTAAAATATCTTAAACATTTATTTTATATGCATGTCGAAATACAACAAAAGCATTTTATAGAGATATTTTTATAAGATTTTGATCAATGAGTAAGATCTATATATAACTGAGATTATATTTGAGAAGATTCAAATTAATATATAATAGAACTTTATTTTATTTTATTTATTTTTCATATTCGATTTAAAGTATGAAGCAAAGAATTTGAAATTGAACTTTTATTTATGAATTATTTTATTTAAAGCGTATGTATGATGTATATAGTATATATCCAAAGATATATATTTTCGAAAAACAAGGTTAAAGTAATAAATTCATTTGATTTCAACAAAAAGCCTAAGCTCCCTCTCATCTCATACTGACTGACACAACACTCGACTGTAAGAGGGCCGTGCAAAGCCGAATAACACGCGCCACATTCGATGTCACACAGAGACTCAATTTTACAATTCCAGCTGCGCACATAGCACTCATTTCGCTGCTGACTAAACTGATTCATCCCTTTATATGAACAGTTGTGATCATTACAAGAAAAAGCTGAAAATCAGTTCATAGCTATGGCACTGAAATATTATTTATACTAATTGGCATTTCCCGTTATTTGTTGGAGTTTTAAATAAATGCTGAGCAGAACATGAATAGTTGAATATCAACTTTTGTCTAGAGAAATGGGTATGCACTGTTAGATGGATGTATCTTAAGAGAGAGAGAGATTTCACTACGTTTATAATTTGTTTCTGTTTATTATCTTTCATTGAATATTTCTTAACATTCTTCACTCGTATTCAGCTCACAAAAGTCACCCTGCCAGAGCGTGGAAGTTGGAGCTCGAAACTCGATTTCATTTTGTCTGTAGTCGGCCTCGCAATTGGCTTAGGCAATGTCTGGCGGTTTCCCTACTTGTGCTATAAGAATGGAGGTGGAGCGTTTATTCTGCCATATATTTTGACATTGTTTTTAGCTGGAATTCCGATGTTCTTCATGGAACTGGCGCTGGGTCAAATGTTGACTATCGGCGGCCTGGGCGTCTTCAAAATTGCTCCAATTTTCAAAGGTAAGCTGGGTTGAAAACAAGATTTTTAGAGCTTTTTAAACTCTTGTGCAATATTTATGTGAAAGGAATTGGATATGCTGCCGCTGTGATGTCGTGCTGGATGAATGTTTACTATATTGTCATCTTGGCCTGGGCAGTGTTTTACTTCTTCATGTCAATGCGTGCTGGTAAGACTTTGGCAGCTCTCAAACAATATTCCTTTGAGCAACAATCTTATACTGACCTCAATTACAGACGTTCCCTGGCGCACATGCAACAACTGGTGGAACACAGTCAACTGCGTCAATCAGTATGAGAGGAATAATCTGCATTGCTGGGAAAAGATGATCAATGGAACAGCGGGCAAGATTTGCTCAGTGGCATCCGTAAATATCTCGACGACTGAGCTAACAGATCCGGTCAAAGAGTTTTGGGAGTACGTTACACAGATAATTTTTACATTTTTCTTTTCATATGATTGCAAAACATATTGTATGACCTTAAAAAAGAATTTATATGCAATTTTGATTGTGAGTCTTTAACAATATATAACGGGTAAATATATTAGATGAGGTAGTTAAGCTGCTTATACATAAGATTTACCAATTATATTCATCTATCAACAGGAGGTTTTTGGCTTACTAATTTTTGAGAATGCAAAAAGTAGAATTATCTTTAATTTTGTTATACGAGATACCAACTCTTTCAACATAAATTCTATTTCAATTTTTCCTTAATTTTCTATTTTCTATGGGTTCAGGATATAATCTAACATTTTGTTTCTTCATACTAACCTATACTACTATATCCTAATCATATTAACTGTTCTTTTTTTACATAACTCATTAACAAAGATTTTAAATATTACAGGAGAAGAGCATTGCAAATATCCTCCGGCATTGAAGATTTAGGTAATATTCGCTGGGAGCTAGCCGGAACCTTGTTACTTGTTTGGATTCTTTGCTATTTCTGCATCTGGAAGGGCGTTAAGTGGACCGGCAAAGTGGTTTACTTCACTGCACTCTTCCCATATGTTTTGCTAACTGTCTTATTGATTCGCGGAATTACCCTGCCTGGTGCACTCGAGGGTATTAAGTTCTATATCATACCCAACTTTTCAAAACTCACCCATTCCGAGGTATGCAGCCATAAATGTACAGGAATGAAATATATGCGAAGTTAAGCATTTCTTTTCAGGTTTGGATTGATGCCGTAACGCAAATCTTCTTTTCATATGGATTGGGCTTGGGAACTTTGGTGGCTCTCGGAAGTTACAACAAGTTCACGAACAATGTGTATAAGTAAGTGAAGTCTACATATATTAAGAAGAAAACATAGTTGTAATGCATTGATTTAGGGATGCGCTGATCGTCTGCACCGTGAACTCGAGTACGAGTATGTTCGCGGGCTTCGTCATATTCTCAGTGATTGGATTCATGGCTCACGAGCAGCAAAGGCCAGTGGCCGAGGTAGCAGCATCAGGTGGGTCATATCTAACCATATATATTTCTCTATATATAATTTATACATCATTTTATGTTCTAGGCCCTGGATTGGCATTCCTTGTGTATCCGTCGGCGGTGCTGCAGCTTCCTGGATCTCAAATTTGGTCATGTCTCTTCTTCTTCATGCTGCTTCTTATAGGTTTAGATTCGCAGTTCTGTACTATGGAAGGCTTCATCACCGCCATCATCGACGAGTGGCCGCAACTGCTCCGCAAGCGCAAAGAGATCTTCATAGCCATCGTTTGCATGTTGAGCTATTTAGTTGGCTTAACCTGCATAACACAAGTATGTTTTTTTTTTTTGAGTATATTAATTTAATTTTAAAATGTAAACTAATTTAAATTTCCTCGATTATTTTCAGGGTGGCATGTATATTTTCCAAATACTGGATTCATATGCAGTTAGCGGTTTTTGCTTACTTTGGCTTATATTCTTCGAGTGCGTCTCGATATCTTGGTGTTACGGTGTTGATCGTTTCTACGATGGCATCAAAGACATGATTGGCTATTACCCAACGGTTTGGTGGAAGTTTTGTTGGTGTGTCACAACGCCTACAATATGCTTGGTAAGTCACATTCACTAAACTTTCGAGTAACTTTAATTATATTTTTGTTTTGCTTTCACAGGGTGTGTTCTTCTTTAACATTGTGCAATGGACGCCAATCAAATATCTGGACTACAGCTATCCATGGTGGGCACATGCGTTCGGTTGGTTCACTGCATTGTCTTCGATGCTGTACATTCCAGCCTATATGTTTTGGCTATGGAAAAGAACGCCCGGAGACTTATGCGAAGTAAGAATTCACAAATTATTAAATTTAATTTTTTACAAATTTATTTGGCATGTAAATTGCCTTTGTATGTATGGACTGAATATAAAATCAATGATCAATTATAATATAAGAGTTTGAATATGAAAGTTTGGGATGGATGCTGAAGTCTTTCAATATTGAATTATAAATTTTATCAAATATAACAATATATTCAGAATTTTTCAACACTTATTTGATATTTAATATCAATTACAATTCTTTCAGAAAATACGTGCAATTGTTCGAATTGATGAGGACATTACGCGGTTACGTGAGAAAATGCAGCATGAAGCTTATGCTAAGGAGGTTGAGTTCAATTCATAATAGAATTCGAATCGATAACCCAAAAGTACTCGCCAGTTTTACAAATAATTCAAATTGCAATATTTTATATATCTTGATGCAGCTCTAGTTGTAGAATCGTTGTACGTTGTACGTGTATAAGTAATATTTTGTTTTTGTTTTGTATTTGGTATAGCAGCAACAACCCAAAGCGTTTCAGCGTTTACCTTTGCGATGCATTCAATTTGATATGCTCTTAATGTTGAAATATATTATATTTTAATTTAATTTAGGTTAGTCTTCTTCACAATGTAAACTATTGTAGAGTGTTTCGTCTGTGGACAACAAGCGAATGCTACGCAATTGAGCAAAATTATGAAATTGATATTTAAGTGAATATGCCTAAGTTCTAATCACACATTAAGTGTTAAAGTTAAACATACACACATACATACATACATGCATACAAACATACATACATTCATGCATAGAATCACGTGTGCATAGAATTTATGTACCATAATGTCAGTGGCTTACTATAATTATTAATAAATTAACTTAGTCTTAAATTATTTATACAAACTAGAAATTACTTAGCTATTAAATTACCTTCATATCCATAGTGCACACCTACATTTATCGAAATAGATTGCTCTGCGGTATCAAATGCAAAGATAGCTCACAGAAACAAATCTAAATATGAGTATGTACATAAGTATGCATATGGAATATATAAAGTATTTGCGCAATTTAGTTTTATGAACTGTTTTAAATGCTAAGACGTCGATTGCTTGTGTCAATTAGTATTATTTCTTATTTTTAATCAAGCTAAATAAACTGTTATTAATCAATCAATTTTTGTGTTTGCTTTTATTCATAATAAAATAGCTTTTTGCTTTTTGGGATTCATTTCTAAATTAAGTTAGGAAATTGTATTTTTTTAAATCTATTTTATATATATATATATAAATATATATTTTTTGGAGTGATTGATTAAGACTCGAGAAGTGGAGTGCTGAAATGAAAGCAGAAATTAATTTTCATATTTCTTCTTCTTTATTTTATTATATAATGTTTGACAAACTTTTCTACAAGAAATTCTAAAAAAAAAAAATAAATAAATTAAAAAAAATTAAAAAAAAAATTATACAAACATTGCTAATTTCTTAATATTAAATATTAAATAAATGATTATAGATACGCTTATAATAAAATTAAATATTGTCTTTAAATCTGTTTTCTTCTTTTTTTTTTATTAATTTTTTTCTTACAATGTTTTTCCCGGTTGTAATTTCAAGATATTACATTTCCGAACATTATTATTATATATTGTTTTATTTATTGTCAGCTAATTGCTGTCTTATTTTTTTCGTCTTATGAAACATAATTTAATAAGCATGATGTTCTCTTCCTTTTACTTTACAAAAAGAAATTGTTGGCTTTATTGACTCTTACAATTTATAGGATATTGTAAACATGTCAAAAGTTTTTTTTTATGGATAGCTTCCAAATAAAAATGTTCATCATTTAGGAAAAAAATCTTGAATGCAACAAAGTTTTCATGATTTACCACTTTTGCCGTTAAGAGCAAGAAAGTGAACAAAAGAGTCTGAGCATCAAGCAAGAAGCAGCACATAAGCACATTGTGGTCGAGATAAGTGAGTTTTGTGAAAGTTTGACAAAAAAATATGTGAAACTATTTTTAAGGCTCAGCAGAAAAATGAAGCAGCAAGAAAATAAATTGGTGGTAAGCTCACTTGAGTGAATGGTAGGCGCATTTTATTATATGCAGGACACTGACAAACGAAGGCTTATGGCATCCCTTGGCATTGACACGGATATCGCATCTGCCCTTGCCTGGACGAGTTTATTATTGTGGGAAGCAGCGTCATGATCTGTCAGCGGGCATCCTCTGTAGCCAGGCTATCGACTTTGTGTATTTTGCTTTAAAATTTTTTTTTTTTTTTCATACTTGTTCACGGAGTGAATACCGCATATTGGGCGTATATTCGTTGGACTGCATAAAAACCCTTTTGCCGCTTTTGAAGTTTGAGTAAAACAATTCAATTCATGAGAATTTTCGTATATACGTATATTACGTAAGCCCAACTTTACGAAAATTGTTTATAAATCTACATCCATTGCATGAGTATAAAATATTTAACTGAATCTATTATATATATATACTATACAAATATGAATAAATATAATGACGTTTTATATTATAAATAGAAAGTAAAAGTTTCTAGAGTACTAATCCAAGAATCAACAACGCCCCATAATTGCTACGTCTGATGCAGCCACGCCATTATAAATGAAATATGTTTGCAAGTGAAGAGCATTGCAAATAGGCAAAGGCGAAAATCTTTGGTGTCCTGAGGCTTCATTTCTGAGTTTGTGTTTCGACCTAACATGGCTGAAAGCGTAGGGCCACTCCGCAGCTAAATGAGTCCCAGGGGCGTGTTTCTGAAACACACATAGCCTTCGATAAATTGCTCGACAAGTATTTGCTGCCTACATAGATGCGGCTCTGTTGCTAGTTTCACCTGACTGTACCTGTGCTGCTGGCCCATTGTGCTGTCATTTGCAAAAATTTAATTGATTTCGCTTTGTCTGCGTCTGAGTTTGACTCTGAGTCGAGTCGACGCTGGCGTTTCTATGACCTCCATGACTTACACAAGTTTGCCCCATAATTAAGATGAACACAAATGGGACAAACAAAATTTAAGTGCGTAGCACATAAATGTGCGTAGTCTCCAGAGATTTTGGTTGGCTGTGGCTTAACTTGATGCCCAACAAATTGCTATTATTTGTAATTTGTGTGCCATTCGATGCGCCATTTGTCTATATTGCGGTAGCCATCATTTGCATCCATTCAATAGTCAACAAAATAAAATCTTATAAGAAAAGACTAGAATTGTGATAGCTGCGGTTTGTAGAGAATATAAAATAAGTGAAGTGAACAAGAATATTTATTAGAGCTATCAAATAACATATTTTTGTTATTTCTTTGCATGCTCAATTTTGCTAGTTTTATAATAAGACTTATTTCCAGTCTTATTAGGATTCATTAAAAATTGACATCAGATTTAGAATTCGATTTGTAAGAGCGGGAAGGTTGTTCTCGCTGTTCTTGTTCTCAATGTGCTCCTTTTCAATGTAATCTCGCTATGTTCGCTTATCAGAGCTGAGGAATTGAGAGATAAAGATGATGTTAAATTGAAACCATGAGCGAGCAGTTGTACCATCTTTAGTGATTTCGCGAATGACGCCAGTTGCAATTAAATAAATATTGTGGACTTTAGTTATATTCACTTAGTATCGTTTGATATTTTTTTTTTTACCCTGAACCCATTAAAAATTAAATTAAATTAAGGTATAATGGTTTGTCGATAACTCTTTCAGTTTCAGAGTTATCGATTAAAACATTTATAGAGAATTCGTTCAAAAATTATATATATAATTTGATATACAGATATGATTGTCATGATCATAATCTAAAAGTTTGATTACGATTGTCCGTCTAGAAACAGAATTATTAATCAAATAAGATGTGAAACTTGTCTTGTTTCTTATCTAAAATGAGGCTTTTAGCCGAAGTAAGATTCAGATGAGAATTAACTGAAGTGATTTGGTAAGGTGCTGGATATATTCTCATTCTAGTGTTCAGACTAGTACTAGAGTGAGCTAGACTCAGCTAGAGTGCGAGTACAGTTTGTACTGATGTGTTGCTGATTGCTTGTTTGTTATGTCTCCGCCCAAAGAATGTTGAAATATTTTGCTATTTCATTGGCCAAAACGCAAGGCTAACACGACTGAGCGAAAGTGGCCTGCCTGACACGTATATTTAAAAAAAGATGAAATCCACTTTATTCCACTTAGCCTTTGTGTTCCCCATTTGTAATATTTCCATTTTTTCATTTTTGTACATAAAGAAATCCATTGTCAAGAGCAATTGTTAGCCCATTTATATTTCAGATTTGTACTTATAAAAATATACATACAAATGCATAATTAGTCGCGGCTTATCTCAAATGAATTCACGCTCGTATTGTGAGATTGAGTTAAGACTTGGCTCTAAAGGACGACGGACTTGGAATAATGAGAACGTTTCTAAAATATACATATAATAAAAGAGAGGAATGTAAGAAGGAGCTATATCGTGTCATGTCACGATGAGACAAGATTCTCTTGTTTCTTAACTGTAGCTCAGTGCTGTACAGCTACACTTTTTACGCTGGTATCTGGATTGAAGTACGTGTTTCTCTAAACTCATAAATTGTAGCCAGCACCCGCCGTGCCGAAAGCAGGCCAGAGCGAGTCTGCCAGATTGGGCCCGCAGACGAAAATCAATTGAATTGTAATTGAATTGCAAACACTTGAGAGTCAAAAACCACCGAGGAAACGTATGAATATTTTATGTGAACGATTTGGCACTGAGAACAACGAATAACGAACAACGAACAAGGAACAAAGGGAAGTTGCCTACATTGTGTTGTGTTACGAAGTTTCAATAAATACCCTTGCAAAAACATTGTATCATTTTCGAAGGCGGATTGGCTTTTGAAGAAGCATAAATCAGAATTTCAATCGAATATAAATAAAACTTCACAATATCAAAATGTATTTATAATATCAATAGTATTGATTTTCATATTTAAATTATTATGAAATAATGAATCCATTTTCTAGGGTGTTAAGGATGTAGGGAAATATAAAAGTGTACAAATGCTTTTACCCAAATTACCCTCAAAATATGCAAAAGCGGAAAATAAATTTCGTCCTGGGAACAGCGGAGTTTGCAAAATATTCATTTTGCCACAGTCATTGGGAACAGGACGCAGAAGAATGGTGCGTACAATGGAGCGTATGAGCAACGATGTCAGCACGTACGCATATCCTTCATTTGCGCAAAAGGAGAGCGAGAGAGAAAGACAGAGAAGGAGAGAGCAATTGGCAAAAAATCGAATTGGAAATGTTTTTTAAGGGCATCCAGAGGCCCTCAAGTCTATTCCGACTTGCCACAAAGAAGCATAAAACAAACCGGAAGTGTAAGCAATGGCAACGGCAACGCCAACTGAAAACGAATGAGGAGCGAAAATGTTGAAGTGGTCATGCACGAACAGTAAATGAAGAAGCCGCCATGACGCTCTGTCTCTGCGTCTGTGTCTATGTCTATGTCTGTGTCTCTGTGCGTTTCCGCCGGATATGTCGCGAGTGCGCCAACGCGCGCACTGCGCTTTTCGACTAGAAAAAATGAAAGAAAACAAATTAAGCGGCTTTCGTGCGAATGAATTTTTGACTTAAAGCCCTCATCTCCGCTTCTATATCGACATCTAACTCGTGACAATTTGCAATGCTATTGAAAAACACTATTGAACTTCACTAAAACTTCAATCAATCAATAATATTACATGGCATTCGATATAAGTTGTAAACATGGTTTGAATGCATGTTGTAATAAAAGATGACGTATTTAACTCGTATTAGTTTTTAAATAAAAAGAATTGATATGATAATAGTTAGTACATTATGAACACTATAATTATCTAACAATCTTCTAATTTATGAATAAGTAGTTGGTTGGGTTACTTATTCTAAGTCTATAACAAAGAGCTGTTGAGTATGTTGGCAAAGCGCATATTACAGACAGCTAAACATTTACAGAATATGTGTATGTAACATAGAACTGTTAAACCTTAACAGAGGTAAGCAAAGTGCATATTACCACTAACCATACAACATTATGGTTGTACATTGTATGGTTAGTGATATTACAGAGAGCCGTAAGGCACAGATTAAAAAAATGTATGAAGAAGAAAGGGGGAGTGAGAGAGAGCTGAGGATTTACAGTTTAGTAGCAATAGCAGAGAGCTGTTAACAGCTTTCGAGCAAATAACTGAGATCTGTTAAGTATCAAGTATGATTCCTGCAAGCACTTTCACTTATAAAAGACTCACTTTCTGATCATAAAAGACTCCCCCGTCGGGAGAAAATGGTACTCGCAGCTAGGACTCTTCCTGATGAGTCGCTTATGACACGCCTTTTTAATCATTGATGACTCTTTTTCGAGTCATAATTTAATAATATGTTTTTTGTATTCTCAACCAATCATATTTTGAGCATATAGAAGTGTCATTTATGAGTCTTCTCAAGACGATTTCTGTTAAAACAGTCTTCCAAATGATTGCAGGGATACGTGGAATGCGTGTGTGCTCTTATGCTTGGCTTTCAAATACATATGTATATGAGAATACTAAATGATAATGCATTAGCCCGCTTCAGATGCTACTCATTCTCATTCTCATTGTCATATATTTTCAAGTAACTTTGCTTCTTGATGTGCTTTATTTTACGTTTAATTCTCATCCTTATTTATTTATTTATTTATATATATTTTTTTGCGAAATATGTTGTTATACATTTTTCCAATTTGTATTAATTTTTTTATTCTGTTCGACAAAGGCGACGCGCTTCATTCATTTTATTCATATTCATGAGAAATTGGAATTCATGTTAAATCAAGAATTGAATTAATTGGAAATGTTCGCAACATGATTACTTTCACACACACGCATACACACAAACACACACATACATGTATGCTTTGGTGTGAAAGGGGCGACGTGAGGCATTCATATTGCCTTTCGCACCTTGTGAGCTACGTGTTTTCTGCGATGCAGTCGCACACACGTGTAATTCATCTTTAATATTTTCCTTATGCATATTTGCCCAGACCTGAGAGTCAGTGAGTTCTCCTTGAGCTGGGGCTGCCTTCGGGAGCAGTGCAAATGTTATTTCGCTTAACTCGAATATGCCATTATACACATCACACACACGAGCACATGAAAAGTTACATATATAGTTTGCGCTGGTGAGGAGTCCATAGAGTTTGAAACTTTTATGATTGCTGCTGATGCCGTTTTTCCTGCTGCCACTGCCGCTACTTCAGCTGCTGCTGCTGCTGCTGCTGCTGTTGCACGCGTTACAGTCTTTCAACAAGCGCCATCGGCTAGATTGTCATATTGCAGAAGATAACAACCTGGCAGATGGACAAACCGACAGCAAGACGGACAGCAACATGCATATCCTTTTCCTTACATGTCGATGATGTCGCTGTACCGCATCAGGCCTCGCGTACCTGTTCAAGTTTCTCCTTTGGGGCTGCTGCCTTTTATGACGCAGGAAAATTGTGCGAGCTGCTGCTGCTGCTGCTGCTGCTTTTGCTGGTCCTCCTTCCCTCCTCCTCAGCACCCTTGCTGCTATCCTCTCACATCTTCCGCTGCGCTAAGGAAACTCTGTGTACTCAACAGCAAATGCATTTTGCAAGTGCATCTGGCAGCACCAGCAGCAGTCGTAACAACAAAAACTTGTTGATTGTCGCTCAGGCGCAACTCCGCCCCCAAAAACCCAAGCAAACAATGCTACAGTTAGTTAAGTGTGAATGCATTTCAACTGAATTTGCGCTTCTCTTAAAGGCGAGCATTTCACGTAAATTAACTGAAACACGACGGGACGGGATGTCGATTAAGGCCACTTCACAGCAGTCCTTGTGAATCCACTCTCGAGCCTGACAACATGGAAATTAGATCCATGCCCACACATGCACGCCGTGTCTATCAGGATGTTTCGCTGGGAGTGACGTGGACAAGTGTTAAATAGCGTTGCTAATGGCAGTTGAATCCTAAAAGTCCTCTCACATCAACATGCCCAACAGCTGTCAATTGCTGCTGGCGATAGTGCAGCTCTGACAGGTCAGGAAATTATGCGAATATTTTGCGATTTAAAATATATTGCAATTTAAACGATTTACATGTATTGCAGCATAGCAATTATATTGCAGTATAATTTTACAATATGTTATTATTAAATATTTAACATTTTCATTACAGCATTTTCTTTTCTCTGTTGTGAGTGTGCCTAAAGGAAAAATTGTATAATTAATACTCATACAAAAATGAAATTGTTTTTCTTTGTGTAATAAAAGAGAAGTATTCGAGCCCAACCGACTGTGCAAAACGTCTATATACTAGAGTATATATTTCAAATATCCTTTTTATAGCTTCAAAAGCGTTAAGGATGCGAATGAACAAGACGAGCAAGACGAAAAATTTCAGAAAATCAATAAACTCTCCCACCTAACTTCGTGGCTTCTATTGAATACTTTTTTGATTGCTCACAACATTTTTGCTATCAACATAGTAAACAATTATTTGAAATACTTCAGAATTGTTCGGTCTCAATTGTGCTTTAATCTTAATATTTTGTCAGTCCAGCAAGTTGTAAAGATAAATCCTGATATGCAGTTTAAATTTCATTAAATTGTCAGATCTGAAATCAATAACAAAATCGGTGTCCTACTAGGTGTTAAATGCCTTCGTTATAATTTATATTTAATTTAGATTATTTAAAGCCCAACAGCTATGGATCTAACACTCAACGCTATTCTGTAATAAAAATAAACAAATAAAATGAAAATATTAAAAATACAATTAATTCAAAGGTAATATGAGTGAATGAATTTGATAAATCGTTAACATGTCTAGGCTTACCTATTTTCATGGCCTGCTTTGCACTGTCTTGTACGCGCTCAACTTTCGTTGTTTCAGCTGAATCTCTTGAGAACAAAGCAAGCAGACTCTGCAATACAAATACCTAATTAATGGGGTCTTAGCACAACTACACCTCGGGTGCACAAAAGCGTTTAATTACAAATATGTTTGCCAGCCTATGCGCGGCCATATTCCATCGGCAAATGGTCGTGCCAGAAAGGCCAGCAGCAGCAGCAGCAGGAGGAGTAAATCGGTTTCATGTTGTTGGCAGGTCCAGGACCGTTCAAATGCAGATCCAGCAACGCCTTGAATTATGTTCAGGCCTTTCATGGGCTGCTCATTTAGATGCCGCAGAGTACTCGTAGGCAATTCGGGGTCGATGCTGTTCTCCAATTTATGGAAGCTGAAAGCACAGGCACACAAGTAAATACGAAATACAACAGAGCATGTTATATACATATGTGATAAATATATGAATATAGGCAATATTCGCACCCAGAGCAGGGCAGAGCAGAGCAGTTGGTTATAATTGGAAACTGCATTAGTTATTACATTTAATCAAATGCGATCATATTTGAGTTTGGTTTCAGTATAATACATATACTTTTGACCATGATGGGCAATCATTTAAGATAATCGCATAATTGACTAATGTTTGCTATGCAAATAGAAGTAGAGTTGAATTGTAAGACACGCTGCTTCACATACATGGTCTATCACTTCCGTCTGTGTAATTTGATGGGTGTGTGCGTCTGTGTCATGTGAGGAAGCAAAGACAACAACTCTGGGTTAGACTCTCTGATTTGCAGTGCCCTGTGGCAAGGGAACAGACAATTTTGCAAATTTCCTAATTGCACTCGGTTTGGCTTGCTGGGGCTGAAAATGATGTCGGTTGGTTTACCACACTGCCAACAATTTTGGGGTGAATGTCAATTGAGGCAGGTGGCGGGGGCGTGCAGAGGACACTTTGAGGGCCAATTTGATTTCAGACTTGTATGCATTTGTAATGACTGTTCTTGTGGGAAGCAGCAGCTTGAAAACTTAATGTCGATGCCATGGAATGGCAGCCATGGAGATATATAAGTATCAATATATTCAATGGCCAATATATTGCTCAGTTTATGCATAATCCAATAACCAAATACTGTGCAGAACAATAAGTGCCGAAAAGTAGGCAATGAATTTTTAGAACAGCAATTATGTTAAACAAAGGCCCTAATTGCTGTAAAATGTTGTTTGATTAGAAAAAAAAACTCAGCAGGTATTAATGAAATTTAATTTAATTTGCTTTGGTGTTGACAAAACCTGTTTCTGCTGAAACTAATTTAAATTAAACACTTAGGCGTGTTTATACATATCCCGAAATATAATTTGTAAAACATACGAACTCGCAATTTATGAGCGTGCATGTGCATAGCATTTATCAGAACACATACATACATGTGTATGTATGTATGTATGTATGTATCTGGCTGAATGTGTTTACATCTGTGCCAGCTGTGTTGATTTAGAGACCTGGCACGTTTTCCAGTTGCACAACCTTTCCATGAGCTGGTGGCAATTGCAATTATGTGAGCCTACTAAAAGCTCTGACAATCCCAGCTGAGTTGCCTAAACACTGAACAATAGCAATACAGGCATATAGAGCTTGTTATCGAAAAGCCGAGCATGATTACAGCTTGACTGGCTTACAAACATAAACATAACATAACACTGCACAACAAAAAACTATGGTAATAGAGTGTGACGATGTTCTGAATATGAAAATCATTTTTCGTAAATAAATATATTCACATTTCAAATTTATTGAATTGTCAATATTTTTCAATTGGGTTATATTAAAGCTTGAATACTAATAAATACAAAATATATATCAATGTAATATTTTATCTTTAATTGAATACAAAATCTATTCATTTATAAATTTGCTTTATTCAACTGGCATAAAAACTAAAATTTTGCCGTATAGCGTAATTGTTAGTTTTTATCAGCATAATGAAAGCAGCACAGCAGACGCGAATTAAATCGACTGGCTGAAGAGCACTTTTCCGACTGAATTGCACAGAATTATGATGACGAGGTTTAAATTCAGTCAAATCAAATGGATTCAACGGTTGCGGGGCATGTCAACTTATCAACAGCTACAGCAGCAGCAACAACAACAATAATAACAACAACAACAACTACAGCGACAACTGGCAACAGCAACGCGGCAAGGACAATTCGTACAACATTTTAGTCATTATAAATGTCATCAAGCATTATTTTTTCCATCAACTGTCGCCAGTTTCTGGCGAAATGTTAATGGCTTTTTCGGTGGGCTGAGCAAGGGGCATGGGCAGACGCTTAAACTACTTGACAGTGGGCATTAATGCTGAAACTGAAACACAATGTACTGCAGGGCTAGACACTTTTAATGAAACAAAATTAAGCTGGAAATTGAAACCGGACAGCGTGTTAATGAGCAACCTAGTATGTAATTACACTCCATGATATTAACGACTGACTTCATTTCAGGAATGGGTGCTGCTGTCTCGTGTCACTTAATTATCAACTGCTCAGCAAGTTATCGTAAATAACACGTTATTACATTCCGTAACACACATAAACATAAACGAGGCTATAATTATGTACCTGTCATAAAAAGCAATTCTAATATAACCTAAGCTACTAGTTGTTGGCCCTAGGCAGTCGAGTTGTCTTTGTGAAAGTCATTAAATTAAGTTAGGGAAGGATATTCGAATGCCAATCACAAAGCTGCATTGCCTTAATGGAGAATACTTCATAGTGTTCTCTGAGATCTTTAATAAAAATTTAGGTCGGCAGAATATAGCTTTGTTTGATTTAGTTAAGAATTAAATGTCAATGAATATATTATTCTTTCTATGCAAAATCTAATGTGAAAAAAAATTAATAAATAAATAAAAGAAAAAATTAAGAAAGAACAAGTAAGAAGGTCCTAGTCGAGACTGCTCAACTACGACATACCTTGAACCCTGCAAAAAAAACTAATACTCTTCTTCTTTACGAACGTATAAGCGGGCGCTCTGCTAGCCGTGCAGCTGCTGCCGGGGCTGGGGGGTCTTTCTATGTGGACGATCTTCATGAAACTTTCGAAAGATATTAATAGCATTTAAATGTGCCCATTTGCCATATTACAAGTCTATTAATTATTTATGTATTTTATAAATTGTTGTACAAATATTCTTGAGCTGCTGATTGCATGGAGAGAAACACGGATTGAATCTTAGTCATATGAATTCGATTTCACTGTAATTTGAATAGAATAATAAAAATGTGTTTGCTAATTAATGAAATCATTAAAATGTATTATGTAGTAATTTGGAAAGGAAGAGTATAACAATATAATCATATTGCTAATGTCAAATTCCATTATCAAGAACTGCTCCACCCTCACATTGTCATGTTATGCTATTAACAGTATTTTGCGCTGTTAATAGCATAACTCCCACTTCAGTCCTCCTACTGGTTCGTAATCGGTGATTAGGACATTCCTCCTAAATTTTTTCTGTAATACTACACCTTAAGAAACGATTAAGAAAAGACAAAGCTTTTACGCAAAATAAAGTCGAGGAATTATAGCCATGATTTTGTATATATCATCGGGCCTCAACACAATGTTTAATTATTATATTTGCAATTGTAATTTTGTATTGCCAATTTAATATCAAGCATTGAGAGAAAAGTGTTTTTTTAATATTGTTACATTTTACATAAACGTAATTTTCTGTTAATATGTATAATTTACTAATTACATAATTATAAAAAATATAAGAATGTTGTTACCCCAAAAAAAAAAAAAAAATATATATATATAATTACATATAGTATACAAATAAAACTGTATAGAATCGATAAAACATTATTGATAATTATAGTAAATAGTTTTAATGCAATGTTTAACTATTAATTTAAAGTTTAAATTAAAACGACTTAAATGCCTTGTTACGTATTTAGCTCTTATATAGTCTTTGGCTTAATGGTATTTGATTTGCCAAAACCTACTACGAATACTAACCGGAGGACAGGGAACAACAATTAATGTTTTTATTATGGCGAGGAAAAAGCCGGCTGCAACAATAATAAACAATCGGCAGCTAAATGGTGAGAGAATGGAAGGTCAGAGCAGCCTAATGCCAAATGGAAGCCATCAAGACAAAACCTTAACTCCTCGTGTAAACAACAAAAACATTGTTATCAGACATTGATGGCGTTGGCGCCATCACGGCTCATAACAGGCAGACCAAGGAACGTTAGCTGAGATTGGAATTGGCCGTCTTCGAGTGCGGCTGTGGCTCTCTGTGGGTGTTGGTGCGGGTGATTCGCTTTCAAAATTTAAGCAAGTTTCAATGGACTGTAAATGAATAGAATTTACTTGGCCGACAGCTAAGTTTACGGACTGTTGTTCTCTGCCCAAAGTGCCAATGTTTGGCTCTATTTGTGCTCTAGGCTGCTGTGGGAAAGCCAGCTGCAGTTTTCTTGCTCAAGTGGCAAAAGTAGTTGAAAATAAATAAAAGCGTTCGAGCTAAAGACCTAGCAGCTAAAGTACGTTTTCTGCAAAGCAAAAGCAAGAGCAACAAAAAAAAAAAAAAACCTTTGGTGAACTTTCTTATGTTAGCTGAATTTTGATTTACGACCACTTAACGTTTTTTATGGCTGCAGACAACAGAGTGCGTTTGTGTCCGTCTCAGCACTAAAGCCTACAGATACATAAATTGGATCCCAGAGTTTCTGTTTAGAACATTATTTCCAGTTAGTTTTCAAGCAGTTTCTCGCCTTGTATTTGCTCCATGTAAGTAGTTTTCATTTTGAGTTAAGCAAAAAATTGCGCATGGGTGGAATTAACTACTTAATACTCTGCTCTGCTATATAAACTAAAATAACTTGCTGATGTTTGGGATTAACAAATATATTTTCTATTTTCTTTATAATTAGATAATGTAATACTCAATGTTTCTGGCAATGCATTGCAATGCTGAAAAATATCCTTCATATCTACATGTATATGTCGATGTTGCGTTGATCACCTTAGATTCTAATTTTATTCAATAACGAATCCATGAATCTCATATCGTTCACAATTCTATATTCTTACAGAATACCAATTTGTAGTCGTCTGCTCTTCGTTTACGACAATCATAACGACCCTGTACGAATAGCCTAAGTAGTCATTTCGCTCTCACTCAGTCAGAATGTTCGGGCATAGCTATGAATGTCTCTCTTCCTCTCTCGTGCATTCAACATTAGAGGAAATGAGAGGAGTGTAGCTAAGACGCAAACTCACTCGTATAATATTTATACAACTCCTCCTAAGCTGTCAGTAGGATGCAATCACGCCTACATAAGCAGAATTAAAAATTATAAATATAGGTATATAAATATATACGTATATGGAGGATTAACAAAATAAGCAATACAAAAAGAAGAAAAGAAAGAACTAAAATATATAAATAGTATTAAATAATTAACATATATTATGATAGAAGAAGTCCATATACATATATATTCTTGATTAGGAAATCGAGCTGCAATAATTTACATCAATTATTCTGCACATGACTGAATATTTGAATAATATATATACAAATTATATAATATATTACATATCTCACTACGCATAATCCTATTTGTCATCAATAATGTTTTTCTACAGCAGCAAATTTGCTCTTTCGAAATGAATATAAATACATGTGTATAAATGAAGATAAAACGCTTTGATACAAGGGCTTAAGGAGACTTTATTGGGGCCATAAGCATGTCTAATCATAGATTTATTAATTGTAAAAATGGTAAATATTAATAGTAAAACCCTAATCAACATATAAATATAAGTTTCGCTTTTGGGAAAACACATTTAATAAACTAGATAATGAGACTATTTTTAAATTAATTTTATTTTATTCTTTTTTTTTTTTTAATTATTTTCTCATATTATTATTTAGTAAATTAGATAATGAGACTGTTTTAAATTTATTTATATTAATATTTATGATTATTTTTTATATTTATTATATTTTCTCATATTATTATAATTTAGTAAATTGGATAATGTGACGCTTCTCAAATGCATTTATTTATATATATCTATTTCTTATTATTTCTTCCCAAAGAAAAATGAATTGAATATGTTTCTGCTGACTATTCCTATTACACATTCCCAACGCCTTGGCTATTACTAATAAATACTAGATGCTTGAGATACTTTAACTTTCGTGCATGCACGCAGTTGGCTTCCATATATGTAAGTACTTCAGCAGCAGAAGTTACATAAAGATCGCGCTAAAAACGCAAAAGTTAAAATCTCATTTCTCATGTTGGAGAAGCAGGCACAGCTGCAGCATGAAATGTGCATTAAACGGCAAACGTGCGTGCTCTTGTGTGAGTGTGCACACACACACATACACATACACTATGTGTGTGTGTGTGTGTGATGCTTAAATATTTAAGGGAGCAGCACCTTGATGCTTGGCTATTTAGTTTCTAGTTAGATATTCGCGCGTGAAATCTTCTTATATCTTTTAAATAGTGCTCGTTGCATATTGCAAGGAGTTCGCACTTGCATATTTATAACTGAAATATTATATTTATTGCATTTTATAATAAGCCAGCGGCAGACATATGTATATACAAAGTAGCTCAAGAATCGTCTCTGTTCCATTTCCAATTTATATGCAGTTCGTTAAGTAGAGTCCGGAGTCGGGATTTCGATGGCTTAGCTGTGCGAGAAGAAATGTTAAATGAATTTCATTTCAGAGATTAAAGAGCGAAACACAGGTTAAATGATATTTATTTCAATTTTATTTATGGAAATGCAAGTATACGATACTAACGTTGCATTCCTAATTTTAATAAGAACGATTATGCTTGTATTTCTGTATATTTCAATTACGTGTGTGCTTCTCTGTATGTGTGTGTGTGTGTGTGTAAATACACATTACATTATATTTTATTTTACTGCTGATACTGCTGGTATTTGGTTTTTGTTTATCCTGTATTATTTAATGCGAACACACATTGCACAATTGTGAGATAATAAATATTTTGCATTCATATTTTTACTTAGTGGCATATAATTTAAAGTTGCGGAATCTGGTTTGAGCGTTTGGTTGCAAATAACTGTATTTCATTTATGATTATTGCATAATTGATGACGACAATAATATCTCGTTATGATGCACTTGCAAAGTGCCAACGATGCACTCGCCTGGCAATTCGCCAGGCAGTTTTTTTTTTTCTGGTCACAAAATAAACGAAATTCTAATTTACAATTTTATTTTAGTTTTTGGCCATGTCTATTGGGTGCAGAAGTTAATTAGTTTTTGAAAACATACAGACATGCAGAATCTATTAAAACTCCCACGCATCGATGCATTTACGGGGTATTTCGATTATTCTGTGTGCTCTGGCTCACACACAAAAAAATGAATCTGTTTATACTATAATCTTTATTTTATATAAATTTGTTCTCTCTCTTTTTTTTGCAGTTCTTTACAATTAATATTTAATTTAATTATTAAAAAAACCGAAATAAGCACTGGCCACGCTTACATATTCATTTATTTAATTGCAACCTTTGAATAAATCGTGAAACCCACATCCTTCCATATGCCAATGCTTCAATTGAGTACGAATATAAACTTCCTCTCTACGAGAACGTATTTAGTTATATTACATGCTTATTGCTATGCTGCTTGGGGATTTACTTGTTAATTCGTCATTTTGATTGCTGTGAAGCCAATGCATTGGCTTCCAGTTAAAACATTGTTCGCTCATTTGCTAATGAGCCAATGAAGGCTCGTCCCGGCTGGAGTGACAGACAAGGACTGCCAGCCGCCCGTCTACTGCAAGAGTCCACTGACTGCAAAAGTGGTTGCCATTGTTGTGGCTGTGGCTGTGGCTGTGGCTACCACTGCCATGTGGCTGACGTCTGTTTCGTTTGCGATGGTTTCTAGCTGCTGCTGCCAGAGCTGCGCGCCCGTGGACGTCGCCTTCTCTGTGTGATTGGGGCTGGCCCCTTCCACAAGATGCGACGTCGGCACAACGGGCTCATAGCGGCGCGTTCGCAACGCCTGCGGCAGTGGTCACGACGACATGTAGGTGCATTGTGTCTTTGGCTGCGGCTCGGACAGCTCGATGGGTTGGATGGCGGCGCGCTTCCAGTAGTCGCGCACCGTCTCAACGGTTTCAAGGATGCGCAAAAAGTTACGGCCAGCCAGCATGGCAACGTCCTCCTCACTCCAGTTGTGATCCTCGAGCAGGGCGGCCAACAGCTCCGGGTATTTGGAGACATCCTCCAGGCCCAGCGGGGGCGTCTCGATGCCATCGTAGCCGGCACCCAGACCAATGTGCTGAATGCCGGCAATCGCTCGCACGTATTTAATATGCTCGATTACATCCTGCAGCCGTGCCTGACGCCCACAGGCGACATCTTCGGGGTCGAACGAGAGCATAATAAGACCGCCGTTCTCGGCCACCAAACGCAATATATCATCGGGCACGTTCCTCGTCGAGTTGCAGAGCTGTCTGGCCGCCGAGTGCGAGAAGATGACGGGCGCTCGTGTCAGCTGGAGCACATCACGTGCCGTTGCGTCCGAGCTGTGTGAGAGATCGATCATCATGCCCAGGCGGTTCATTTCTCGCACAATCGCCTTGCCGAAGGGTGTCAGGCCCTGCTCCATCGCCGAGGCACTCGACCCCGCCCAGGAGACATCGCAGCGATGCGTCAGGCTGAGATACCGCGCGCCCAGCGAGTAAAAAGAGCGCAGCACGCCCAGCGAAGAGCCAATTGTGTGCCCTCCCTCAATGCCGATCAGCGAGGCCAGCAGGCCGCGCCTGTGCGTGGCCACAATGTCCTGCGAGGACGTCGCCAACACCGTATCTCGAGCATACATATCAGACAGCCGCCGCACAATGTCTATCTGCTCCAGTGCCAGCTGGACGGCATCCAAGCCTTGTGCCTCGCAGGGCACGTACGCCGACCTGAAGCGAAACGCAAGAAAAATATAAATATAAAACATAAATAGACTTAAGTTCTTATGGCCCCTTCCGGCAAAGGGTTGAGTAATTGAAAAACTTTTAAATTTATATGCTTAAGAACGCGCCACGGAATATACAATATTTTATACGTATAATCAATTCAGAGAGGCGGATTTCAAAATACCTAAAGGCACGTTTCTGATTTTCTACTTAGGCTGCAGCCAATGAGCCTTTGACCTCTGTATTCCAGCCAGAAATTTTGCAAGTTTCACAGAGATTTCTATGTCTTTGATCTTGCGGTTCGAAACAGCATCATCATCAGGTAGGCGTGCTCGACACGAATAACGATTCAATTGTCGAACTGACTGACAAATTGTATTTGTTATCGAATAAGTTGTCTGGCTGCCAGGAAATATTTCTTAATTGAAAATCAAATTTAAAGTATTCTTTGCATTTAAATAGACACAAATAGATATAAAATTCAACGGAATAGGCAACAACTCAAGTACAGCATGTTTTGATTTTAACATCTTTTACTTTTCTAAGACAAAATAGTGCCTATTGTGAATTTATATCGAATAGTTACAATTAGCTCTCGTCAACATGCATCAGGTTTGGACACGCTCTGAGCCATCCACCGTCGCTAAGGAAACCCATGAAATATTTCCAAAGGACTTTCCGCAGCCGCAACAAACCACATTTGTGCCATCCTATGAGAAGGAGCCGCCAGCGATGAGCCTATTGTTGGGCTGGGAATACGGTCGACTATGGCTGAAGGAGCACAAGCAGTCCATAGAGAAGGAGACGTCCAAGCAAAAGCCATATTTTGTTGAGTCGGACTTCAGCTGGTGGGTGAGCAAGCGCACCGTCGTCTTAGATCGCCGGCAGATCTTCTCAAAGAAAAAGCTGAATCCGCATGTTAAGAACTGTAACCTGACGGCATTTGCTCTTTCGAAAATCAATCGGCTAAAGTATAAGGAGGAGGAAGCAGCAGCTGCTCAGAACTTAAAGGCCTCTAAGAGCACAGTTGCTGCGAAGTCAGGAGCCACTGATGCGGCGAAGTGCAAGTGCAAGGACTGCAAGCAACGATGCACTGGAGGCCAGGCTACTAAGAAGACAACCCAGAACCATGAGCAACACAAGCCCATATCAATTCCTTGGTATTGAGATGAATGACATCATTTAATACAATCGGCTGAAATGCCAAAGAGATCTCTAAAATTCTCCAACTTGGATGCAGCACATTGACATAGATCTTTTCTACGCTCTTCGCAATTGTATTAAATTTAAATATTTAAATAACTGTTGTTCTCCTTTTTTTATCTTATTGCAACCCTCATCGTTTATTATTCTCATTAGTGAATGACTCGTCGCCTCGAGAATGTGCTGCACGTGCCCCAGCCCAGCCCAGCTCAGCTCAGCTCTTGCCAAATGCCATTATTATGCAACGAGCATGCTAGCCATAAAAGTGGTTAACTTAAGGCACATTTGAATTTTAAATGCAAGGATATTCGCAATAAGGCAGGCCAGTAAAAACTTCTTCTTCTTCTCCAAGCGAATGGCTAAGTTCGTGTGAGCTTCAACTGAATTTCAGTGGAAAATTGAACAATGACGACCACTAAAATGAAGTTCGAAAATGGCCCCGAGTTGCGCTTTAGTTGACGGAACGGGCGAACGAGTTTTCGGTGTCAGAAGTCTGTGAAATAAAATCGAGTGGATTGCCTGCCCATCAGCAGTTTTCCCAAACTGCAGCTGTCTGCTGCCTGTCATGCGCCACGCCCACTCTTGCAGCTCGCCCCCGCCCGGGGGCCATTTGAATTGTTTTGCCTCTGTTGCTGGCCCTAGCATCTGGATAGGCATTTTGGCCGGGTGCTAAAGACTGCCTGGCAGCTGGGCCAGGTTGAGTTGGCTGTTTGCCCTGCCCTGCCCTGCCGCCGCACTGTTTGGCTGTTGCCAAATTTTATTTTGCAGTCAAATTGTTGGCATCTCTGCATCGTGAAGTGTGTTCACTATGCATCGAGGATGGGCCACAGGCCCACGCCTGTATCGATGAAGTGCGCCCAGCGCTAGGTAATTGTTATGGGTGGATGTCAAACATGCCTGAATGTTTGTTATCGTCGGAGAGTACTCCGTTAAAACATCGTAAAACAACTGAAATTCTCTTTTCCTCGACTGCCCGATCCGCAGCATGTTACAAGCATTGAAACAATGATTGCAAAAAATATGAACTTGCATAGTGAAGTCAGAGTATTGGACCTTTTACGAATTCCCTTATACTAGCGGCTTGAACATTGCTGAAGAATTTAAAGTGCAGGGAACTCAGATATTTAATAGGCTGCTGGATGCCTGGACGCGGTAATATTTATGAGAAATATTTGTTGGCTCTTCTTAAAATTGTAATTCAATTTTGTTATTTTATTAGGATCGAATAGTGTTGAGATTTGACAATGTTTAATGTCTCTCAATATGAGACTTTTATATATGCATGTCTCTTATATTGTATACAGATGAAGATGTATTTATTTTATTTATATATGAACCATTAAAAATTGTCTTCATTCTATGCAGACTAATTTGTTAATATTCATATATTTTTGGGGTAGTTCTCTCAGTTCTATAATATGACTGAGAGTTTCCGAAAGTCTTTGAATTCATTCAAATAAATTTAGTCGAAATACACACACATGTAATAATCAATTTACCAATATTCACATGATAATTAATTGTTATCGCATGCGATAAAAACTCGCTAGCGGCAATGATTACTACAAGCAAACACTTTGAGGAAGCTTTAGAAAAAGATATCAAGTTTACTATAAAATCGAGGAAGTGGTCAAAAAGTATCTACAGGAATTAACTACTCATTCAAATAGCCTGGCCAGGCGCCAAGGTACTGCAGCCCAAAGACTCCTCCTGCCACCACCCTTAAGATCTGCTCGATCGTGTCTTGACCAGTACAGCTTTCTTATTCAGAATCAATTTGCCTTATTCATATTTTGTACCCCTATAATAACTCTTCTTAGTTATGTTTCCTATGTTAGACTTACTCAAGTTTGTAGTAAATATATGAATTAACTAGCTTCTGTTTAGATTAAGGTAGAGGTACGTTAAGCAGTAAATAAATATTAATAAGAAGACAAAACTTGCGAAAATGATTATGGTGCCATTCATTGGCTAATCTGCTCTAATCGAATGATAATTAATTTCTCTTTGAGGTCGAGTCACGCGCATCGGCTCAGCGCTGTGAGAACGTACACACATGCTAAATGCCAAGTCTAGATAGGGTGAGAAATGAAAGGAATGGCCGCAATCTCTTAGAAATCTCTTTTATGAAAACAATTATAAATCTGTAGAGCATACTGCCGTTTGCTAACCTCAACACAGATATTTCATGCATAATCTATGAAATCTGTATATTAATAAAAAGTATAGTAAAGAGATAAATCTCTGACAATTATTTAAATTCTCTTTCGATATATATACAAATTTACTTACCAAACCTGCACACCGACTAGTCCCTGCTTGAGCCGTTCCATATCCGTTTGCGCCCAGGTGGGTCGCACCCACATCGACTTGTGATCAAGGTCGTGACTGAGATGAACCAGCTCCAGACTGCTGTGCGCATACTTGCGCACGTTCCAGGCAAAGTTGTTGTGCCCGTCGACGAGGGGAACTTCTCGCAGGATGCGCCTAACGATGCGAAGTCTTTGCGCGTGAGAGTTGCGGCTGGGCGACATAAAAAAGTGTTGGTAGGCCAAGGTGGCGGCAATGGCCAGCAGACAGATGGCGCTCACGAGAGTCAGAGCCACCATCCAGGAGCCGCGTCGCGACTTGTGGGCTGCACCTGAGCTATTTCGTGTCTTTCGAGCACTCTTGCCCTTCGCCTTGGAGGAGGTGCCGGCTGCTGATGCTGCTTCCGCTGCCAGAGAGGTGGGCGACTTGCTGTCGAGTGCGATCCCAGCGATATCGCTGCCAACAACAACTCCGCCCGTCATCGCGCTGCCAAAGACTTTCGATTTCTGGATGCTGGCAATTTCGCCGCCGGAATCACTGTTGGAGATCGAGTTCTGGCGCGAGAGCGTACGGCGTATGTTCGAGTGCTCCGTCACGTCTGGCAGACCGCCAAACCCAGTTGTCTGCAATAAAAGCGAATAGGCAAAAGGGTCGTGAGTTATTTTTACAGCTTTTTATTGGACCTACTACTACCCAGGTAGCATAAGGCGCTGCCCCCCAGTCTGGCTCACGCCAAGCAGCTGCTACGAACTTGCTTCATTAAAAGTACGTCAAAGTTTCCTCGTTGATTTTACGTTCTAATTAAAACTGTTGCGAACTTTGAACTTTTTGTAATATTCATAGCTGCCATGAAACATCAACAAGGCTCAAGCTGAAACTTTTTAATGAACCAAGTGACCAAATCAAAATCAATGCAACCAAAGCATTCAATCTGATATAGTCAGGCACCGCCCGTTGGCCACATCTCAGCTCTAGCATCATTTAGCCCCAGTAATAATTCATATGTGGCTCGCATTAATTTATTCAATCGCCCAAAGGGCACAACTTTGTTTGCCCTAACTTTGTCATTTAGTTCGAGCTGTCACGCCTTTGATTGTATTGTCAATCTGAAGGAATTATATGAAGAACAGGCTCAATTCTTATAAAGATTTTAATTATCTGCGATATACCGAAATACCTTCATGCGTTTATATGGTTGAATTGATACACGATTGCACTGTGAAATCATTTTATCTATAATTCATCGCAATCACGTAATCCCTTGCATATTTATTTAACCCTGCATTAATGTCATATTAATCATATACTATAGCGCATGAGCTATTTATTTATCGATATTCTGTTTCAGTGGCTATTTTTTTTTACTTAATATTTATTTTTTTTACTTTTGCATCTGTGCATAATTAGTTTCACCAGGAGGCAGCTGAACATACGAATAAACTTTACTTTTATTTTATTTTGCACTATCTTTATCGAAGCTCAATTTTAAAATGAACTCTTCATCATTTATTTAGTTTATAAATTTATTCTATCTATCGTTTTCCCCTCTAAATGCACATTTAAATACATTGTTAATATTCAGCTAACTGAAATTGCACAATAAAATAAGATTTTTTTTTTTAAATCTCTGGCCTCGTTAACCTCGTTTCGCTCACTTTAACTGCTCTGAGTTCATTGCTCTGGATTTACGTACAAATGCTTCTTTTGTGCTCGTGCAGGGTATTTAAAACTGTTGAAAGTGGGCAAACATTCTTTTTATTGGCCAGTAGAAAATTTAATTAATAAAAAAATAAATGTTTTTGACGCCCAATGGACTACGCCTGATACATTTGAAACTATTTTTAATTATGAGTTGCGCCTGCATCCGACGGCGAAATTAACTTTTATTAATTCTGGCGAAACTTTCGACATTGCATTGAAAGTAATAACAAGAAGGAATTTCGTTGCAATCACTACGCAACCAACTGCAAGATACTCTAGAATAATCTAAGCTATGCACAGCAGAGCTTTTTTTCTTCTGAATTATAATTGACTAACGTCAGATGTTGCTAGGGGCATTATATTATTTACCACATTTCATATCTTTTGAGTTCAGAGAGTTAAATAAACTTTTGCGGAGTCACAAAATGTTGCTCGAAAACAGGGTAACATTGCAATGAGTCTGGCTCAAGTTTCGCCAAAATAAAAAGGGAAAAATTATCTCAATTTTTAATAAAAATGCAAATAATTTTTTATGCTTCACAGTGCAGCGATGCCTTGCATACTCTGTATTTTTTATTTCTTGCTCATTTCAATGAAACTCAAGAGGTATAGATAGTTTCCTTTCTATGTTCCTCATTGTTCAAACGGCAAAAAATACATAGAAATCTAAATGAGTGAGTTCTTTATATATTTTGTATCTAATTAGCATATTTTACCATCTTACAGGGTATTGGAATATACTTTTGCATTCTTCTCTGTTTTAAGGGTGCATCATTATACGCTATCAGAATTTAAAAGGAGTCCATGGGTGCGCCAGTCTTGACATTTTGAAACATTTTGACTTCATCAACAGTCAATAATTAACTAAGTTAAGAAAATTACTATTAAATTATTTAGAGAATACTTTTGATATTTTATTTCTCAATACTGTGAGCGAGTATTATACAGTCAGAGCAAAGTTCTTGCTTTATATTCCAACTGTGCTCATTTCATGCAATGTGCCAATCCGAAAGTTATCCGTTGTCGGCGCAACCACGAATTTTCATCTGGCACTGAGTGAGTGGAGAAAGAGTGAAGGGAAATCGTCCGTTAACCGGAAAGCAGCTTTAGCCACATTTCGCACTGAATACCCCTGTGAGGCGCTGGCGTCGGCGTTGCCGTTGTTTTAAAATGTGTGGGCGGCGACAGGCAGTGGCACCACAGCACCGCAGCACCACAGCAGGTGGCAGTATTTGGGGCATGTTCGACAGTTTGGCTGAACTTTGCTGTGGCTGAACGCTGTCGAGTTTATTGTAATTTATAATTAGTTCAATTGGAGCTTGAAGTAATTTTCGCAAAGCTCTTCAAAAAATCTGCTAAAACAATAAATATAAACGGGATCTAATGCCAATTTTTGAAGGAGTTGCCTGTGGAAAAGTTCAGTACAACTCAGTAAGCTGAATAGAATAAACAAAATTACGTGTTCTTCCAATAATTTAGAGAAACACTCTTCATTTTGCTACGAGATTTGTATGAAATATATGAATTCATCATGCTGAAGGATCGCGACAGTCAAGATGATTCAGATGAGTGCTCCGATATACCCATTGCTCAACGGCCCCATCCGGACATGGACATGGATATCGAGTTTGGCGATGAAACTAACGACATTTTAGAATTTCCACAGATCAATTTGGATATTTTTGATATGATCACAACTATCGACATCGACAGGGAAGTTTCAGCTGAAACTTGGGCAATCTTAGAGACCCTCATAGAGCAGTAAGCAACGAGTCTACGGAATTTCGAAATGAAAATTAATTTGAGCTGGCTGATGCAAAATATTAGATTGATGCAATTGAATTAGTCAACGATTGTCGATTGGAATTCAATTAGTTTTTTTTTTTTTATTTTTCAAACTGCGACACAATTGTAAACTTTGGGATTCTTGATATCCCATTGAGATTATATTATTATGATTAAATTAAATAAAATTATAATGTATCACATATCTAGTGCTTAACTTCTCAGTAAATCATTCTGGTTATATCAAATCTTAAATTTTGTTTTCTTTAGCTGACAATGGGACTGATTAATCGGACACTTAGTCCACATTATGCAGATGCTAATTTGTATCCTCTAGAATCTCTCAATGAGCATTCAACTATCACATTTTGAATAATGCTAAAGAGCCGTAAAACTCCCACTGTCATTCATAATGTACATGACTAAAATACGCAATTTCAGCAGAACTATGCGAAAAAAGAATACGAATTTTGCAATAAGGCGCGGCTGACTATGTAATACTCGTTCATGATGAAAATGTATTATTAAATGTATTATTCCCGGAAATGTTCTGCCTCAATGTATGGACTATTCAATTTCATAGGTCTTCATGGGGGGAAGGTGCAAAACTTTGATATTTATGTAATCTCGGTTAGATAAAAACGAGTTTATATTCAAAATTTCAAGTCTCTAAATGACCGGCCATTCTAATATACTCTTTTTAGTGCGTGAGCGAGTATAATCAAGCGAGCTGAGCGACAGGCGGTAGTCACATGCCACAAAAGACGGCTAGCAAAAGGGGAGCATCAGAACCGGAGCGACGAAACAGGAATAGGAACAAGGACAACAACAAATGGTTGCTGTAACAAGTAAAGCAAAGAATAAACAAATGAAAAAAAAAAAACAGAAGCAGAGCGGAAAGCTTTTTAGTTTCCCGTTGTATTTTCTTTCGGGTTTTGTTTTAGATGCACTTCTTTTCAGAAAACAATTTCGCATGCCCTGTCTACCCTACTGGGTAGCTACATACTTATTTACATATTTAAAACAGCTCGTCCTAGGGGACATACAGTATTCAGAATGCGAATAATTTGAGAACAGCTAGCTTGATTGGACCAAAATATGTCACTAAAATTGTTATTTAGTAGTCTCCCTCCCAAGCATAAAAGCAAAATTGTAGTTATCAGTAGAGTAGACTAAAGTGAATAATTCTTGTAGTCTATTGAATTTAAGCCAGTGTGTGAATCTAGCATAGGCAGAAGGAGCTAAAGTAAAATGCTTGGAATTGAAGATTAAGAAAGTAGGAAAAATCTTTGAGATACTTTGTTTTTGTTGTAATCAATTCATAAATAATATTATAAATAATAACAAATAATATTTTTAAAAAAATTGAAAATCTATTTTTAACCTAGCTGAAGTAAAATGCTTGGAAATGAAGAACCTAAGAAAACATTTATAAGCAAAAATTATTTATAAAGAATATAAAATAATATAAAAACATGTGAAACATAATTTTACATTTATAATTATATTTCTCAAATTTTTATATTATTTAATTTTCTAGCTGTATTTGTCTTCCTATATTTTATTATTTTTTAAAATATTACTAAACAAATAATACTTGTGTATAAGCTACAAAACTTTACCTCAATTGAAGCGGAAGATGAGATTGATTATATTATAAACTTAATACAACGGAAAGAACAGTTTTTGAAAAATGACTCTGATAAATGCGTTTGTGAACGGAGAAACCTGATTTGTTTCAAACTTTGGTGATTTTCCTCCATTGTGGCTCATTCTTTGACGCTTGGCCATTACGATTTCCATGAAGCTCTGTGGCATCAGGAGGGATGTAGGTGGGAGATGTAGCTGGAGTTGTGAACATTGTCCATTGCTATTGCTGTTTTGCCGGTTGCGGTTCATGTCAACGTCGGCAAGTTTTTAGTTTTTCAAATGTCGTTGGGGCTTTTCACGCTGATGGACATCAGCAGCAATAAGGACAGCACCCCTTTGTCCGCAATGGGGTTTTTCCTTATTTTATTTTTTGTATTTTGCTATTTCTCGCTTGTACACCCTCTAACCGCAATGTTGTTGCTGTATTATATCTGCCATGCCTGGCACTGGTCTCCCCACTGGTCTAAATTGGAGAGCAGGAGGAAAAGAAGCAGCTGCTTTCAGTGGAGGCCATTGCTGTGTTGGGACTTGGCGTTTTGTTTGCTTCAGAGTTTGTCTGTTTGTACGTTTGCGTGTCTGTCTATTTGCCTCTGAGTTATCTGGGCGATGACCGGCGATTGTCTAGACCCTGCCCAACCTGCCCACCCAACCTTCCTCCCTGGCCCACTGGATGTCTGTTTGACTGGCCTGGCCACTCGCTTGTGGGTGTGATTGTGCGCTTAGGTTGCTATTTGTATTGGTAGTTAAGGAATTGCACCTCTTTAAGTGTTCATTAAACAATTGAAAGTTTTTAATCGCCTTTCTTTGTACAGATCTGCTCTGCAGCACACACACACACAAGTATGCGAATAAAGTCTCAATGAAATGTCAAAGTTGACCAAACTTGTGTGCTTTGTGTTTATCGCTCGTTGCTGCTGCACATAGTTCGACTGCTTATTGGAAGCTGCGAAATCAAGCAGAATGTGAACGTATTATTTATAGTTTAAACTGTTGAACAAGTTGCAAAATAAATGAATTGATTCTTCCATCTGAAAGTCTCAATTTATATTTCACCCCTCTTTATTTGCAGCTTTCAGTTTGCGATTGCATGTTGCAGTTGCATTGCTGCTGCTAATGACCAATGATTATATAGCAGTCCATCATGTTATATCCTATCGTAAGTGGAAATGGCAACAGCTTTCGCTTCAAATAAAGCATAGCTTAGCGTGAGCTGACTTCAACAACAAGAATATGCTAGTCAAACTGAACAGCTTGGTTCTGCTGGCACACACACGCACGCAGTCATCAATCAAGGAGCGGTCGGGAGAACGTAAGCTCAATTCTAAAATTCCATTTACTCAGTAAATGTGCATAACCGAAAGTGAATTGAATAGGATCTAGAGCAGCAGCTTGGCAAATCGAACGCTGAAGATTGAAGCTTGCCACTCGAAATTGTTGCTGGGCAGCACAGCGAATTTGCAGTGTAAACACTTAAATGGACCGCATCCCAAGCCATACACAAAACAGAAAACTGAGAAATGTAGTCAATCAGGATTACGGCTGGCATTCAGCCAGTCAGTCAGTCAGCGTGCAGTGGGTGGGCTTTGCTTTTATAGTTTTCCACTTTCAATCCCTCCCATTTCAAATAGAGAAACGAACGACTTTCTTTTGCCACACCGACAACTGAATATTCAAGCATACTTAAAGGGGAGGCATTCAAACATTCACAGGCTACATTAAGTATGCATATTGTTAGCAAGTAGCATAATTATTATCGCTATAATATAAATAACAAAACAAATTATATGAGAATCCACGTTTATCAATCGTATGTACGATTACGGCAAAGTTATTCATCACTATTCGAGTCAGAGCTATATATATCTTCTTGTTTTCAGAATATAATGTAAAGATTATAATTAAAGCTGTCTTAATGCCAGCCAATTTTCAAATATCATTTCAAAAATAAATTATTTTTATTTGTATAATACCCTCAAGCCTGAACATTTAGCCAACTCCTGTGGCCTTCAAGTGGACTGCGGGAGTGCATTGAGGAATGTAGGCCTACCTACCTCTATATATATGTATATAGAAATATATGTTTCTCTCAATGTATATCAATCACTTAAATATAGTTCAGGCTACCAGTATTTTCTATTTATACTCTCATTTTCCATTTTAAACATGTTTCCCATATTTTCTTACTTTTATTTTCTTGGCATATTTATATTATTACAGCTCAAGTATTGTTTAAAGCATGAACTATTATTGTATAAATTATTGTTAATAAAAAGTCTAGGAACCATATATATCTATTCTTATTTGCTGTGGAAAAACATTGGTAAATAGATTCTATATCTGCAGACTATAAAATTCTTGTAATAACTACTAATCCTTAAAGAAAACAATATAAACTTGTATTTTTATTTGCGAATATATGCTCACATCTATATGTACATACTCGTATATATTTTTATAGCATCAACTGTAAATATACCTATATATATATATAGTATATTATGTTCTCCCCAAACAAGAAACTATAGCAATTGCGAAAAATGAGCCACCAAGGAAAAGTTTTGATGAAAATCATTGAAGCGGTAAAAAGCACCGAGCAGCGAAAAGAAAAGCTTCTTGAATTGCGGCATGTAACGGAGCGGAACAGAACGGACAGGTCGAGGGAACGGACAAGCTGCAAGCGTGGCAATAATGACTATATTTATGGGTTTGGCAGAACGCATAAAACGCAGGTTCCGGCAGTCAAACAAACGCTGGAAGTGCTGCAAGTGCCGGCAAAAGGAAAGCGGATAAATGTTCGAGCTGCAGAGCAGAGCAGAGCAGAGACTGGACTGGCTACTTGCGACTTGCGATTTGCGACTTGCGACTGAACGACACTTGCAACATTTAATTTATTATGCAAATGTGAACAAATGGCCCGAATGGTCATAGATGACAGCCAACGTCGCGACGTGAATAATGGCAAGCGAGGACAATTTGCCGTCGCCTTGCCAAAGCGATTCATTTGTATACTTTACGGATTTTCTCTTCATTCAGTTCTGGATGTCCACTGCTGTTGGTGTTGCTGCTGCTGCTGCTGCAAAGTAGCAGCTTTGTGCAGATAGCACACATGGCACGCTTACGAGAATTTAAGATGCAAATGCCAAACAAATTGAGTTACATGCAGATAATCGTTTATCAGATCCCAGCACAATGTGTCCACGCAAATGTTTTCTGATTTGTGGACATTTGTCATGTGCAAGCAGCTTTTGGGAATTGAGCCACTGAAAGACTGCATTTGGAATGCAATTCAAATTGGTGGAGAGAAGCTTGAGAATTTTAAATTTTACACAAGCAAAATGTATATAGATAAAAACAAAATGTTAAAATAAATGTAAATAAAAGAAAAATTAATATGAAAAATGCGTTTTCATATCAAAATCAAACAATCAAAATTATATAAATTGAGACAATTTTACCAGTACATCTAGGTAATGCATATTCAAAAATAAAAGAGAGAAAATAAACCGTTTGTGAACATATAAAATTAATTTTAATTTTTTATTATATTCAAAAAAATACATAGGAATTTTTTGTTACTAATAATAAATAATAAATAAAATAAGTAAATTAAGGAAATTAAGTAATAAAAAGAAAAACAAGATCAGTTTTTATAGTTTTGAAATAAAAAAGAAATAAATAAAAATAAATTATAAATAAATTATAAAATAAATAAATTAAAAGAAAAATATAGATATATATAAAAATACGTTAAATTTTCAGTTTTTATAGTTAGCTAAGAATATTGAGAACATTTTGAGCTGACCTAACGCCCATATAATATAAAATAATAAAACTAAATAGAGGTAATAATAAAGATTTTAATTAAATTACTGAATATGTCAAAAATTAATTTGAATTTTAGTGTTTGCCAAACATATTGAGATGATTTGATAAAATAATCTAAAGTCAATTAGAGCTATAAAATAAAAGTCACAATCAGATAGAATCAGTTTGAAACATGTCACAATCAGAATATATATGACTCCAAAAATTAAACGTTAAATGAAATTATTTCCAAGAACAGAGAGAACTTAAATATCGTAATTATTGTCGAAGAGATAATACAACCCAAACACCTAGACTATATATTTTATACATGTTTCAAGAGTCAATATAACAAAAATCACCTTAGCTAGGATATCCCCACGTAAAAAAGCGAAACAAGGTGAGAAACAACGACTACAAAGTATTCTTTTAAAGATGCCATTTAAGCAAATCGCGGGAGAGATATCTTAAAAGCCCAAATCCGCATTGACGCATAAACATATAAAGTGTTTTATATGTCTCCGTTCATGTGGCTGGCACATTGTTGCGGCGCTGATTTAAATCGTGGCACGAATCAAATGCGCGTCAATAATCGTAAATGCGTACGGAACGCAATGGGAAAACAAACAGCTCATGAATGCCAATTAGAGAGGCGGCTGAGCAGCTGTCAGCGGCAGGTAAAAAGGGCATGAGAGACACAGAGACTCGGAGACGCACCTGGTAATCCATGTAGTTGTCGAAATGCATGTAGGATCCGCCGCCTACGCCTCCCGGCACGGGCAGTGGCATGGGTAGCCCGTTGTTGTCTAACTCGACGGCGGGCGGCGGCGGTGGCGATGGCGGCAGATTGTCTCCTTTGAAGGAGACGCGCTTGGTGTGTCCCTCGGGACGACGGCTACGGCCCAGGGTGCCCGCAAATCGGCCAGCGTGCATTGCGCCGCCGGCTGCCAGAGTTCCCATCATGTAGGAAAGCGACCCGCAGCCGACGACAGCATCCTGGTGGGGTTGCTGCTGTTGTGAGGCCGCCGACTGTAGACCGCAGCCGCCGAAGCGAAAGTGTGGCATGCAGGTTGTGGTGACGCTCCCTGCACCGCACTCGCTGCCCTCAAAGTCACTCTCCACATCCGTCACAAAGGCGGCCGGCTGAAAGCTGCGCGGCAGCGTTGCTGCCGACGCCGGCGCCACTGCTATGCCCGCAGTCGACGTTGGCGGTGTGCGGCTTAATGTGCCCGTGCAGAGAATGTTAACAGGCTGTGAATGCGAGTGTGGATGCTGTTGCAGTTGGATGCTATGTGGATACTGTTCGCTACCGCCTTGTAAGAGCGCCAATTCGCCGCCTACTCCGGCGCTGCCCCCTGCTGCCGCTGCCCCCTCCACACCAGCGGCGATAAGATGAGTGGGCTGCAACTGATAATAATGCTCGACGCTGCCCTGCGGCTGTGTTGCACCGGCTCCGCCTGCTCCGGGCGCTAACAGCGCTGTCGGTATGACCATGATGGGCATCATTGTTGGCGCCGCAGTTGCCTGCGGTGTGTTGGTGCCGCACGGCTGCAGTAGCTCCATTTGGCACATCTCCTCATAGCTGAGTGGTCGCAGGTGCTCCATCGTTGCTTGTTGTGGGCGTGGCAGCCGGTGTGTATTTCGAATAAAGCAACTACCTCTTGGCACTCAGGCTTTCACTGAATTTTCACCTAGACGACGAGCACAGACAGAAACACGCACATGTCCATATGTATGTATACACTAGCAACGCCGCCGACGACGACGCAGTCAACCTCTGCAGAAGATGCGGGGGTGGAGATTCAAAATGATTTCGCGCGCGTACCTTTAAGATGATGCTCACATGGCGCCTTCGCTCGTGCGCTCGACCCAACTTTATCTCGCGACAGCTCTGCAGCAACTAAAAAGAAGCTCTACGACAGCTCTCAGTACTTTCAATTCGCCGTCGCCATTTTGTGCAGCCATCGCGCATGCGTTGGACATGCCAAGCGAGTACTGAACACTTGTCGCCCTCGCACTCGCCCTCGCTCTTTCTCTCTCTGTCTCTCTCTCTGTCGCCTTCGCCGTCGCCGCCGTCACTTGGCGTTTTGTTTTGGTTCTGATTTACGGGCCATGGCGGGCAAATTGTAGGCAGCGTCCCGTTCCGCTATGGGGCAAAGTTAGTTTTTTTCCTCATTTTTTTTTGCCGCGACGAGGGAAATCAAAATACTTGAAGCTGCAGCTACCAGACCTGAATGCTAGATTTTATTTGCCGCGTCGCGAAATTCGTATCAAGGGAATGCCACAACCAGTGGCCGTAGCAGCTGCACTTGCTGCGGGCAGCTGCAAAACCAACTGTTGGCCTAGCTGTGCCCACTCAATCGATGGCCAGCTGAATGGCTTCTAATTGCAAAAGTCAATGGAAGACAAAAAATAATTGCACTAATGGTGCTTTAATTAAGTGCGCAATTTCATGCTCTTCAGCTTTAATTCATCAAATTGGTATTTTAAGTATTTATTTAAAGGTTTTAATATAAAATATTTTAAATCATTAATTTTTCGAATGAATTTTTTGAATGTCGATCGATAGTATTACCTCTAACGTATCAAAAAGTGTATTTGTGTATGAAGGTAAGGTAAAGGTAAGGAATATAGCTAGAAACATGAGGTCTATTTCATGAACTAAACAAATATATTGGAACCATGGAAAATCGGTGAATATAGATAAAGATAGTAAAGTATGTAATCCAAAAATTGAGTAATAATGATACTTCACATATTTTTAGCATCTGTTAAACTTTGTTAAAATTCAACGATATTTTTACTATAACGGGCAGGGATTATGTTTCGTTTCTTCACTTTATTTCTTATATATATTCAACATTTAAAAAATGTATTGAATAAAATATATAAACTTTGATTTACGAAAATGTTTGAATACGTTCAAAACTTGTTTCCTCGAAAAAATAATATATTTTATTCCAATACTAATTTAAGCCAAAATTAATGAACCCCTGATATTATTGTTAGGTTTTTAATAAGTTCATAAAAAAAGAATGTTATTAAATAAATGATTTTCTAAATATTTATGAACTATGTATAAAGTTCTGTGTGCTTAATATAATTTGATCTTGGTTCGGGGCATAAATATATTAATACAAATTTTTGTAAAAGTCAGATACGTATTTTGGCTTAAGCCAAATAGAGGTTGTAATACAATTATGTACAATGTGCAGGAAGGTTGACTAGGGAAATATATTTCTGACTAACTCCGACTACAAATATTTTATATATATTAAGTTCAGCATTTTTTCAATAGTGAAAGACTTTGTATTCACATTTAAATTTATGCAAATTTGTTGTTATATCCATTTATATTTTAAACTATTTTTATTTCATGCCAACCAAAGCTCTAACCGCCAAATATAATTGTTATCAGTTTTATTAGACAGGCGAACAGCAAACTGTTTCAAACTACTTCAGTTATGCATACTTTTTTTTCAAAAGTTATTTTATCTATCCATTTAGGAGCATTTTTCGGTCTCGAGTTTGCTCGCGGTGCGCCGCGGCGTTCGCTTCATTTGCTAGAAGAACGTAAAAAGCACAGTTGGAAATGTCTTTTGCAGATTTTGGTATGAATCGCTTTGTTTTTTTTCGTTGTTGTTCATTTTTTATATTTCTGTAACTGCTGGCAGCATCATCGTCGTCGCCATTGGGCCGCTGCCTTCGCCGCGTCGTCTCTAGCGTCTCGTTTACATTTGTTTCGTAGTATTATCCTGGTTAACCGGCGCGCTCATTCGTTCGTTGTATGCGTGCCTCCTATACCTGCCTTTCCGCTCTGTTTTGGGCTCATCCATCGCCAGGGGTAGCCCATCTCGACTTTTTGTAATTACAAAGCGCGAAGCAGACGCTGGGAGTGCGGGAAAGCGGCTTAAAAATCAGCGTGTTGGGCTTTTGTGGTGCTCGTTAAAATTTGTTGCTCTCATTTCGATTGTTCGCCCCCGCTACTACTGCTCCGCCTGTTCTTGGCATTACTGCCGAAGGGTTTAGTGCTTTTTCATACTCCAGAGGCGGCGACGGCAACGGCAATGGCAGATTCAACGCAATATTGAAGGTGAGTAAGTATTTCGCTTAAATGTGCGAGACGGACCTCAGAGAGATCCGGAGCAATGCGAGACTTGTTTGCCGTAATTTAATGTGATTGGTGACTTCACTTGAAGCGCACTTTAATGCACATTCAATTTTCCGGCTAAAAGTTTCCAATTAAAAGTTTTGAATCATTTGCCAACTTGGGCCACTTAGGACTCCCTCCCAGTTGGGAGTACGAGCAACAGTGTTGCCCAAAAGTATGCAGCAGAATATTACACATTTTCGGAACCATTTTACTGTAGGATCATTTAACGGCTGGTTAACCACTCAAACAGTCGCAAAACGGGCAGCGTGTATAATTTGAGCGCTGCCAACTGGACGGCATCAAGTGGAAGCGTTTGACTGAAAAATTTCAGCTGTCAAAAGAAGGACAGCCCAAAATAAATTATTCCACAACGACAAACATGCTCGATTACATTTTGTTTAGGGCATGGTCTATCAGACATTCCCGCTGGCATAATATCTTATAGTTAAGTGAACGCCAAGGCAGCAGAGTAAATATTGAAGTGAGGCGCAGAGACAAATTCGATTTATGATAATATCTAACAAAAGCTATACCATGTATCTAAGATAGTTTACTGCGTGTAAATATTGTTCATCCCAAGCAGAACTACATTTGTGAAAAGATACTTAATCATTTCTCAGTTCTGTTCTCCCAAATAGGAAAGCTGTCCACTTGATAAATTAATGAATTCTTGAGTCTAGGGCTACGTTAACAAGATAAATAGATTATATCATTAAAAACCCACTAATCCTGACTAATTAATAAATAGTTTCACGAAAAGTCTCTACACTTTTCTCTATTCAATAAAAAATTCGGAATCCGCTGCCAGCCATTACCTAAGCAGATGTCCTTTGTGTCCTTTGTGTGATGAGCAGCAAAGCTAAAACCAAAGACAAATAGTTCAATACTTCAATCACTCAATTGCTTTGACACTGATTACGAATGAAACAATAGCTGAAAGCTAGAGGTGAGAAAAAATTTTGCAATTTCTCATTGATAGCTGCAGGTGTCAATTACACTGGCAAATGCAAACTTTGATGGATTTACCTACAAATCGACAGCTTTAATAATAAGCAAATGCAGCTTGAAAGCTATTCTACTCTATGCATAGAACAATATATATATATAAAGTTATATAACTTCAAATTTGTTGTTTGCAAACTATGAAGACATCAAGTACAATTAAACATAATTGTGGTGAGCCTTTTGGGTATTTGATGACTTTTTAGATATTGCGGTTAGTTCAGCTCATTGGCTTTTAAATTATCTGTATCTGACATTGCCTCACAGCAGCAGCAGTAGCAGCAGTTGAAACTAATGACGCTGTGGCTGATTTAAATGCATTAAAAGGTGAGCACAACCACGGACACGTTTTCTCATTTAAGACACATTAACCACACGCCCACACACAAAAAACAGAGAGACTCGAACAGACACACGCATAAAGGTCCTAAACCGCACACACGTTCCGGACCTAACACGGCGGAGCTTTGCGTTCAGTTGGCTCAAAAAACTTTACCCGTCCGTCTGTCTGTCTGTTCGCATGCCTGCTGAGCTTTTAAATTAAATCACAAAATACAGATAGAGTCGGTAAGGCAAGCGGAGCGACAACTAAACCAAATAAATGAACCCTTTTGGGCATACTCCACGGATGTCCTTGTGCGCGTCCTTCTTTCTTAAGGCAGATAAAAGGCAGGCAAGCTAGCAAGCAACCCAGGACAGGAAGTCAACTTGCCAGCCGGACGATGGCGACGATGGCGACTATGGCGATGACAGCGACGTCTCGTGTTTTGCTTGGCAATTCGGTTGGCAGAAGAGCCCGAAAGGATAATGGCATAAAATCCAGCAAAATGAAAAGAAAGCGGCAAATCATGTTAAGAGATTTAAATTGGATTAGGCGACGTGTGTGTTTGTGTGGTTCCATATATGTGTGTGCATGTGTGTGTGTGGGTGTGTGTGAGTGTGTGTCTACGGGTGTGAACTCGCGCTAGCCCTGAAAACCTCTTGCAATGCGGACGCCCAGAATCTACCTCTCGCACGTCTCAGCCATCTCTTCTCTCGTCTTGACATCAATTTCGTCACTTGATGTTTTTACATTTTGTATGCGGCTGTCATGTTTTCGCTTCTATTTTATTTTGTCTTGTTTTGTTTTGTTCTGTTTTGCTTTGTATGCTTGACACAATTCCTCGTCAAGAGCACACGGCTCAAGTGCTGTCTCTCAAGTGTTCGATGGCATTCATCCTATCTGCTCTTTAACAGCCGACACACCGTAACGCCATGTGCTTAAACGGCTGCCCCACATTGAAGACGCCAAAGTCGCTTTAGCAATTCGAATTATATGGCTAGACTGGGGCTTTGTGTCAGCCCAGAATAAAATAATGAACAGCTAGCTCGATAGCACAATTCAATAATAATCCATAATATAAATTGATAAAAAATTAAATAACAGTACAAATACAAATGAAAATAAATTTAAATTATTTTTCACTTCGATAACAACTAATTAAATAATCATGAATAAATATTGTAAATGGTTACAAAGCCATGCTGAATTTTTATTTATAATTCGATCCATGTTTGATTTGTGCCAGGGACTAAATTTAAATGGGTCACAGTTGGTTTTCCCCTACTATTTACAATTTATTCATTTTTGTAAATTCTGAATGTAAATATTTATTTATTTTTAAAGTTTATATATACCATAGCTCGCAAATAACAGTTATCCACAGCAATTCTCATATTCTACTCATGAAAGAGCCAGCAAGAAAGCATACACACACGCTCCTATTCTCATTTCTGTTTTCGTCTGACAGTTTTGCGTAGATCAATTCAGTATATGTTCTTTTAAGGAGACTTATTTCTCGATCTCAAAAGGGCAATGCTTCAAATGAACATATACAATGTGCTTAGCGAAAACAACCCCAGCGAAGAAATCAACACATACAGAAAAAATGTTTATCTGCATTGAACGCAACAAAAACGTCTTTGAATGAAGATGATGGAAAAACCCAAAAACAGATCGTTACTGTCTGAGCGTGAGCGAGTTTGTTGAGAACAGTTGTAATTTGTTACTCTTTGGGCTTATTATTTTTTTCAAAGTGTGAGTGAGCGAGACTTATTTTTGGACTTTGAGAAATGCTCAACGGTTTCTTCCGAGCTCTGACATAAACACATACATATAAAGAAAGTGACACTTTTGGAAAGTTGGGCTATTTACGTTGATTTTTCTTCACAAGTGTAAGTAACAAATCCCAAGCAGCTATAGTCTTCACATGAGGACATTATTTCAAAGAAACATAGTAAATGTCTTCTCAGATTTTTGGACTTCTAGCTGTATAGTTTACAAAAATTACAGCTCAAATTTCCCAATGAGTGAATCAATATGAATAAATATTAATCTGAAAAATGTTATCAATGACCGATTGTTATCGATATTAAACAATTTCATGAATCAGCTATCAATATTACGAAGATTAATCTATGCATTTAACTTACATAATATAAGACCATTGCTCAATTAAAGAGATCCAACATATGGATCTTATATTGTCTGGTAGTTATGTTAGGCGAGTGCAATAACTTTTTTTTATTATTTTATTATATTATTTATTACATTTATTATTATTATTATTATTATTTTTTTGTTTGTTTGGGAAATTGCAAGATTTCTTTGTCGGTTTTATCGGTTTGCGTCCTATTTCAGTAAAACATTTGCATTATCACTTGTATTATTTAATGTGTGCGAAAGTATGTGTATATTTCGTAGTTCTATGTTGCATTCGTTCTTGGGCTATTCTGATTGCTGTACACGTTGTATATATCCAATGCTCTGGCTCCCGACGTTTTCTTCGGCGGCTCTGCCCTTTTTGCGTACTTAACTCTGGAAGTGAACACATCATAGCCCAAGCTAACGGAATTGTCATATAAAACTCGATATTTTGGTGGGACGAAAAAAAAGTTGATCATCTGGGCAATTGGCCAGACCGTCCATTCAGCTTTGTAGAGTGTCCAAGCCTTATCATGAATCTCCTCCTTCACCTCCTCCCAGGTGTTGTCCTCCAACAAGCCCATGGTTAGGAAAAAAATGCTGATGTAGAATGGGGAACAAATGAATTGATCCAAAAGTATTTTGCGGACAACTGTACTGAAACCCCGTTTGGGGTAATGGTAATCCAGATATTGGTACCAATAATGACAGACAATGCCCACTGTGAAGCCAGAGATGCCCATTCGCAAGGTGCGTGTTCGATCCCAGCCTTGGATCTGGCCAGTATATCGCTCGTATGACTGCTCCAATGTGTCACCCAGCATACTTAAACCAATCGAGATGGCCAGATTTGTAAACAGTAAGTATTTCTTACTGAAAGCATTGTTGTGCAAGCGGCTGAGTTTCCTCTGCACGTTTCTATAACGAACTCGCATTGGTTTTCTGTTGGCAAGGGAGGTGGGCAGAAGCCCCTGCAGCCGACATCAACAAATTAAATTTAACAAAAATATTTTTAACAATACTGACATTTTGATATTTCTATTATAATGCTGACATTTAAAGCTTTGAAAGATACAAATGAGTTGAGCAACAAGTGAGATAGTCGATGATTCAGCAATAATTTTTGATAGAGTTGAATTTTGTTATGATGAAAGTAATCAATTTATTTGCAGGCATAAAAGTGAGGATGATACAATAGAAAACTTCTATATATAGTTTATGTAAATTTTATATATATGAACAGAAAATTATTTAGTAATATTTCTATTTATTTCTATTTCAGCTTAAGACAACTCTTAGTTTGATTTGACAACAACAAATGTTGTCTATAGGTAGACTTTGATCCCAAGCGAAGTCATGTGAAAAGTTAAAAGAAAAGGGTATGGAAACACGATTTAACGGCATTTAGCTTGAAAAAAAAAAATATAATTCAAACAAGAAATAGGCAAGAAAATCAATTTAACGCCATCAAAGCAAATGAGTTTTAACCAGGATTCAACAAAGCTCGGTCGAGCGACAAAAATGCCATGGCAAAGGGGTATATTCGGTTCTGTGTTTTTTTGTGCAGTTGAGGGCTTAGTTTCGCCTGGGGTGCTATAGGACCAAGGCCTTATTGGTAGGCTTTTGAATAATACAGCATTTTGCACATGTTGCGCCCTTCCACTTGCTGCTGGCTTTAGTTGAGTGCGCAGTGCGGAGTGGGAAGAAGGCTGTTTTTGCGTGTCGTTGAGTTGATTTTGGCAAATCATTTGCACACGATTCCCAATACTTTTGACAGTCGCAGCAACCGCAGCCCTTTGCCCCCGGGGGAAATCATCGTTCATGCATATGGATGCTCCCGTACGCTCGACCGCACGAACCATGGACCGAGCCACTGAATTGAAAAATATTTACGGCATTCAACATTTTACGCTAAAATCCAATTTTATTTTTATATTTCGTCGAAAATCCACCATAAAATGAACCCACACACATACACCCAGTCGTGACCCGTTTGTCAGGCATTCCGTTCCGTTCTCAGACCCTATTCCGGAGTCTATCCTTGTACCCGCCAATTGAAAAGCAGGCGCCGTAAATTCGGCTTTGCATTTTATTTGCATTTGGTGGCGCAGATGAGCTTTAGTTTTCCCCAGACTCCCCGACCAGGGTCGAAGGAGCCTCCTATTTCAATATCCCGGCAACGCGACAAATAAATTTATTTTCCTCCATTATTATTGGCGCTATTTGCCAAATTTGCAAAGTGTGCTAGTCGTTTTAATTATTAAACACGTTTTCACGCGTCTCCACCAATGTTTTATGTGTGGCAAGGCATTTAGGAGAGTCATTTGAATTTAGCAATTATTAATGAAAATTACATAAATTCATACAGAGAATGAATTTAAATAAATTAAATGTATTCTTATGTATATATTAAAATATAGAAACTATTATGTCGTTCGACAGTATTCAGCAACATGCTGCTGCCTTGCATACACTGTTTATTATAAATTTGCATACGTGTCTTAAACTAAGTGTTGCAATGTTACATTGTTCGAAAACAATGAATTTAAATAGTTAAAGTTTCTTTGTTCAGCTTGGAGTATGCAGCGACAACAAGCTGGATACTCGCCAGCTTCCGCAAAGCGTAACAATACACAGTTATTGTTTTAGAAACACGAATACAATATACCCTAGCCAAATCATATTTTAAGTTCTCTAAGGTAAATAAAAGTGCTACACCGCGTATACGTGTGCCTTGCTCAGAATTTATAATTTAGATGAAATGTAAGTTGTACACGAAAAGTGAGTTATGTTCTCATAAGAAATTAATACTTATTATTATATTATATTTAGATGTTTAGTAATATGGCTTAGCATAACTTTATCCTTATTGAGAATGAATTTTAAATTTGACGATTATATATGTATACATATAAGCACAGGTTAAAAGTGTAATCTATTTAATGTAATGGAAGTTAAGAATAAATTTAATTCAAGTATGTATAAATATTTTGATTAATAGATCAAATTAAAGTCAACTTAAAAACTAAAAAAAATAAATAAAATGTAAATTAATAGTTCTAATAATATATAAAAATCTTAATAATAATAACAATATTAACATAAACTTTATTTACTCTTTTGACCTTTAATTATTTACAAAATATATTTATTAAAATTATTAAAATATTAAAATATATAAAAATTGTTTTAAAAAATATTAAAATATATTTTTCTTTAATTTCAGCTTGCACTTTTTGAATTAAGAATGATCTGTCGATAATCATTTCCATTACTTAATTTTATTGGCTATAAATAACAATTTATAAATAAAAAAAAAAAACATAGCATATAGACTTTGTTATCTTGTATGAACAGACTGAATGCTTCTGTTTATCCCTTTTATTTTTCTTATAAAATTACAAATCTTTTGTAGTATAGTGTACCATTAGAATAAATTGCTAAATTCTCTCACTTTATTGGCCATAAATTGTAGCTTATAAACTTTTGCATATTGCTCGCTGATTTAGTTTTACAAAATTAAAGCCCGCATGCTAACCATTATCTACAGGGTAGTTTATGGTCGAGCACTTGCGATTGGCGCACTTTTTGTTCTATCTGTTGGCTTTTGTTATTATTTGGTCCGTTCCGCTCCAAATATATTTTTAGCGCTTGCTTTCAATGTTGTCCGTGTGTGTGCAATTTAATTGAATTTTTTATTTCACTCAATGAAAGCAAAAGTTGAATATGCTTGCAGCGAAGCGTAAAAAATGTCATAGTCCCATCCAATCCATAGTCCAGCTCAATCAGCTGTGGTTCATCCCTCCCCCGGGAAGCCAACTATGAACAAACTGTCATTGCCAAGAGTTTGTCATTGGAGTCATTTATGTTGGGTCCTTACACAGACATGCACAACTAAATGGTTCGCTTGATATACATATATTTTAAAAATCAATCCCTAATTGCTTAGCAATCCATTTGCCATGATATTCTGTGCAACGACAGTCTCCCGAGCTCACATTTGCTTTGCATTGACTTCGATTTATGTAAATAAAATTGAAATGTCTTTTTAATGATATTTTGGACATTTGCACATCCTAACGATGACACAATCTATGCAATCTCACAACAGTTGCTAGACTGACAATCGATTTAACAATTTACTTCAATCAGATGTTGTAGTTGTAATTTGATGAATCTGCATTGATGACCACTGAAGTACCTGAGCAGACCCATTTGATATTTGCAGTTTCTTTTATTTAATTCAATTGTGTATTTTAAAGAATACTTTTGCTCTTTCAAAACAATTCACAGTGCACAATTTTACTCGTTTGACTTCCTTTACATTTATCAAGACATTTCCCCATTTTTGCTTTATTTCTGAACGTTTATTTAAATAATATAAAATAATGCTTGCTGAATGGGGAATAAAAGTTATTATTTAGCAGCATCAGACACGTACTAGTATCAATATCATACAATATTCTTATACAAACATTTAACATGTTACTTTCCAATTAGATAATTCCAACTAGAAAGGTCTTAACAGTTTAATGTTAATGTTAATGTTAAGTTCTGCTTACGTTGGCAAAACATTTGAGCTTAGACACATTTTTACTTGATTTCTAATTTTTGCAAAGCCACACAAATTCATATATAATTCATGTGCAAATATTTCTGTTTAGAGAAGGAACAAAAAAAAAGGGCTTCAACAAATTTTCACCCTAGTTAACGTAATTTTACCCAAAAAAAAAAAAAAGCTGCTGCTTTGTATTAACACGTGTTAATGTTGGCCTGGTTTAAACGCTGCCGGCGGGGTCAAGCAACTTTTGCTACATTTAAATTGCATCGTTGAGGCAAATAAGTCACTTTATAGTAGGCGCAGGCGAACAAACTGTCAACATGACGGCAAACGCCATTGCCATTCGTGCCAATTTCGTTAAGGCAAACAAACAAACAGCCCGGTGCCACCCGTTCGAAGCTGACTGAACTAACTAAACAAACCACAGGCAGAGGTCGGACCCACGTTTTGCCTGGGGCACTTTGTAGTGCAGGTGGGTTGAAGCTGCCGAGCTGATTTTTTGGACCCTGAATGCTGGGCGCATAAACAAAGCAGCAGCAGCAGCAACAGCAAAATGGCTAGCGACACGTGGAGTGCGCTGGATTGTGAACACCTGATTACCAGCAGCCGGTGAATGTGGCTGTTTATGAGGCGCAAAAATGTCATACATCATGCGACACGTGCACAGGCGGCTGATGCTGAAAGCAGAGCAATTCTGGCGCCAGTCCGTGCTCCTAATTTAACACATGACAGCGTGGAGTATAACACAACCAGGCAACTGTATCAGAGCATGTAGAGCACAACATTTGAATCTGACGAAAAATGTAGTACGCCAGTCTTTTGGCACTCTGATAGGCTGCAGTGTCATCCTCGTCACCATCTGGCCATTTTCATCAGCAGCGGCAGTAACATCATCAGCCATAGTAGCAGCAGCAGCTGCCAAGTGTGTGTTCGTAACGTGTTCTTGTTCCAAAGTGAATTAAGCTAAAGCCAAAATTTGTGTGCGTTTGCAATGATATGCTCAAAATACGTTTTTGATATATGTATATATCAGACTTGTTATATATATGTTTGTGTACGTAAAGAAAGGAGAAAACATGGTCTGATACATGGCCCAAAGCACATTAGCCTATTAAGCTCACTTTACTGATATGAAATATGAGTTATGTTCTCATAACACATGTCATAAATGGAGCGAAAATTAATATTTATTATTTTATTATATTTAGATGTTTATTATTATGGCTTATCATAATTATATCTTGGTTAAGATTAACTACAAAATATGTAAATAATTAAGTCTACTTTGCATTTGCAATCTCTATGGCATCTCTTAGTTTTCTCTTTTTTAAATTAAGCTAATACCAGTTTCTTCATAGAACTAAAAGTAAATCTAGACATTATTAGCCAATTTGCCGTTGAGCCTAGGAGGCGTTTTATTTTGTAAGCCTTTTAAAAGACTGATTTCGTGATTAGGCCCATTCATAAAACTATTCATGCACTGTATTGCATTAGAACGAAAGAAAAGCAAGATATTTTGTGTACATAAAGGGAACATAAAGTGGGAGATAGCTTTCGCAAATGCAGCTGAAGGATCCAGCTGCTGGAGGAGGGGGCTCTAATTAGAATAATTTCGCGCTGCGCTGCGTTCGCCTGGCAACTTTTTATACATGTTACACCATCTGTCGGCTGGGGCAAAGGTTGGTTGGCTGGCTTACAGGTGCTGCCTGTAGGACATACATCCTCACACACAAACGCAAAGCAGCACCGAGTGTGTGTGTGTGTGTCAAAGAGTATGGTCGACTGTGCCGTGCATGGGCATGACGAGCAAATGTCAGAGCAAGAGGTCAGTGAACCTGTCGACGCGAAACAGCCTGAACATAATCAACAGAAGCGCCAGCAGCGACATGGCTCACATAATACACAGAGGACGCACACACACACACATAAAGGACTCTCACACACATATTTCATATTATATCTATAACATAAAGTGGCGCTTATGGCGTTCATCTTTAAATTATAAAATGTAATTAATTCGTAAGAGATGATTCATTTCGCTTGACTTTGTACTTTTGGCGGCGCATCTGTAAGCTTCTGCCTTATTAATTTCCTTATCGTTGGTACTTGCCACATGTGCAGATTCTCATAACCGTTTAGCGGCTTAATTTCAATTAATTTCAAAACGTCTTTGATTACAGGCGCCAAACAGAGGCTTGCAGTAATTAATTTTCCCATGTCATAATTGTTTTCCCCTAAATCTTCTCTGCAGCACAATTATAATTATGTCTGGGCCGAAGAGAAATTGTTCAGATTGAATAATTAGAATGATTTCATTATGTTAACAATTAATGTCTTCATATATACAAAAAAAAAATAAATAAATATTAAATTTTTAAATTTTTAAAATCAGTCAAGTATTTGAATACATAACTTGTAACATTTCATAATATTTTAATTTTATAAACTTGATTATAAAACTTTATATTTGTTTCTGTGAATATATTTTTATTCAAAATTATTTATTTGACATATTTTGTAATTTTTTCTAGAAGTACGCATGAATTAAAAAGAATTTAAATATTATGAGTATTTATAAGTTTATTATATTAAAATAATATTTATTTGTTTAATACTATTACTCTCATAAAATAAAATAAAAATCTAATTAAAAGTTAACTTTTATTAGGTTTAAGTTTTTTTCTTATTTTATTCTATTCGATAAACTCTAACAAAATTTCATTGAAATATAAGTTCTTCTTACAGAAAGGTTTTTTCCTTATAAAAGAAATGAAAACCTTTGCTGTTCTAAACTGTAAACAAGCTCTTTATCTACAAGGGTGTATGAGATAGGAAGTCGTTACTTTTTTACACTTGCCAATTTTTAATGGCTGTCAAGTTGTAGAAACGCAGAAGACGTTTTATCACTTTTCTTCGAATTCTTTTCAAATTGGTAAGCTTAATCGCAAATACTTTCGTTTACTCCCAAACAAACACATAAATCAATTTCGAATTTTTTCAAATCATACTTTGACATGTTTTGCTTTTGCCATTGGATGCGGCAACAGCAAAGTGTCAACAAAATATAACTGAACGAAAAAGTCACAGACAAGAACAAAAACCAAGTGTCGACAGCTGAAATCTAAAAGGACCAACTTGTGGTTGCTATCGAACAAAGGTATACACTGCACTGGCAAAGTCAATTTGAGTGGCACACACATACGTACACACCCACTCACACTCACACACACACACACACACATGCTGAACTGCATCGAAAAAGCGGAGCGGAAGTGCCGTATTGCGACACAAATACTATACAAATTAAATGGGGCGAACATTGGTTTTTGCTTTAAAGCTCAAATTCGTTTCTCTTTGCCATTGCTTTTGTATTAAAAAAAAAATTTATTTTCTATTTGCTTATTTGCTGTTCGCATTTTGTATTTGTTCTCTTCGTACTTTATGCATATTTTTGATTTACATTGCGCTGTTTGCTATAACCACCCTGCTTGTAGTTCCTTTTCTGCTTAGCTACTGGCGCTCTTTCTTATCTATAGCCAGGACTGATCACCTAAAAGATGCTCTGTAACCGAACGAATGCTGAGAGCGAGCTTTTATTATATTCTACATATGTTGTTTTTAAATACAGTATTTCCTGATTTACATAAAAATATGATGAAGAGATGCATACCTTGATATGAAAAACGTTTCTGCAATCGTTTAACTTGAGCGAAAATGTGATCAATCCATTTTATATCCATACAGATCACAGACATTTTGTAGTAGAGTGTGATCAAGTGATGTCAAACCGAAATGCTACATCATATTTGTACGTTTTGACTAGCTACAGGGTATAGTAAAGCTCTACGGCTATTCTGGTCAGAGAATGGTAAACACTCTCTCAATTGTATGCTTTGCTTTTATTCGACCCTGTGGCTATCTGTGTTGTTGGCAAAAGACTTTTGAAATACCACAAAGACAACTTGTTGTCAATGTTATTTGGTTGTCGGACCACGTTTTGTTTTTCTCCTTTCCGACTGATAATTACGTATATACTCGCTGATGAGCAATGAGAAAAGTGTAATTAGACATTGGCTGAATTTGCTCGCGGAAAAACTCGTAGTTTCCGCTTCGTGAATCGCAATGAGTTACGCATCGAGGGAACAATAATGAAGAATATTATGTGTTGAATAGAATAGAATAATAATAGAAAGTCGTCCAATAGACAAAATTCAGGCAATAAACTACAAAGGAATATTGTTTAAAAAAGTAAATATATAAAAAAAACTGAACAAGTTAAAATAGAATTGGAAAAACAATAATTTAGACTGTATTTAGTTACGCACGTAGTAGCCGATCATTCAATAAATATAAATTAACATAATTTTTCCAAATTGCAGTGCGTTATATATTTTTCAGAATGTTGGAAGGTAGCAAGCACTCAACTCGATGTATTGGTGCACAAGGTCCGTACATCTTCGATTTCAAAACTAAAGAACCGCTGTTAAGTCTAGAAGCGACACCTAATTGGAAACCTGTCAGCTCTCCCGAATTGACCAAGGGTTTTGAAAAGTGCCTAGAACTGTTAAATAGTTCAGGTGACGAAGAATTCGAAGTGGACTTGTCATTGCCTGCCAGCAGGCTCAGCACTATTGCGTCTAATTACAAACTTAAGATATTCCCAGAGAATATGGATTATTCAAAATTGTTGTCGTTTGAATGCGATTCGCCTCACAATTCCAGTGAATTGCCATCGGAGAAACAGAATTTGGCAATGGGCGATCAGAAGGAGAACGACATATACTTTATAGCAGATATGGATCCAGGCTATGCTGAACTAGAGAAAGTTATCACTTCCGATAATAGAGAGCCACCACCCAAGTCTGGAATATTTAATGAAATCTTCAGAAAGAGATTGCTTTCAGCACAGAGCATGGAAAACTTCTTCGTCGATGCTAATCGAATGAGGCTAAGACCCACATCCGAAGGCATTATGAAATGTAAACTGTTGACTGCAGATGTTATTAAAGATATTTTTGATGAGGAGCAGCTGAAACTGCCGACAGCTCCATCTAGTAAGGGTTATTATAATTGATTTATATTAAGCCTAATGTATGTATTTCTCCCAGAAAGCGTTTCTAGCATAAATTTTGCTTCCAATAAAAAGAAACCCCTAAATTGGCAAACACTTCAGGAGTTTTCTATGTGTACTTCCGATGAAAAGATGAATTTCTGCAAGCCAAGTCAAAACTTGGAGGTGTTTGGCATGTGCCTGCACAAAACTAAAGACATGGACTCTCCACAAATGAATAATGTACATAATTTAAAAGGTTCGAAAGATAACCAAGTGGAAGCACTTTCAGTTGATCTAGAATCAATTGAAAACGAAGAAACAAGTAGTATATGCAAAAAGCTAAACGTAGAACTAATCAGTGAACCTGATGACAATGTGAATGACAAGGTTTTCGAGATATGTGATCCACAGGTTATTAAGAGTACAGGTGCGCAGATATTTCGTAAGTCAACTAAGCTGTTCGCCTCTGATAAGCAAAAGAAATGGAAGAAAAAAGGTAAATTAATTGAGAACTAGTCAATTAATATATAATAATCGAATGTTTAGGCGAGGGGATGATTGAGATTTGGAGACAGCCTGATTCTGGTAAATGTTACATCCTACTCTGGGACAAGAAGTCAGAGGAATTACTGCTGCATATGCCCGTGGATGGCAAGTGGAACGTCAATTATTTGGCAAAGAGTACCAACAGCTGTCATTGGCTCTATTACAATTTTGCAAACTGTCCTCAAGGAATTTGTCAGTCTCTGGCCTGTAGTTTCACAGATTCGGACGTAGCTTCTCAGTTTATGCGTACTGTGTCCAATTGTTTAGAGAAACCCACATAGTAATAGATGTATTTATTTATATATATATTTGTTTATTGCTTAGTAATCAAAATGTTATTCCATTATTTATTTTCGAAATCAAGTCTTTTACTCGTTTTCATATTTATTTACGATCTATTCGCTAGATTTGATTTTCTTTTGCTTTTGATTTTCAGTTGAGCACATTACATTGAAGAGTTCGTAAGATGCTCATATAATGAATATCGTTTAGGGAGCGAAACGATGAATGCTCGCACAATGAGGTTCCGTAAGTGAGCAGATTACTTAAAGATTCTATGCAAATGGGTTTCACATCGACAATTAAACCGATGTACGCTATTGAAGCTGTGGCGAAAAACCAGAGTGAGAAAGAGAACCGATGCAATCGGCCGCTCTCTGAGTTGCTTCTCAAAGTGTGAGTGGAAGACACATATGCGTTTCCTCGACATAAAAAAACGTCCATTTTATTTTATTAATTTCTATATTCATTTATTTATTTTATGTGTAAAATAGCATTGTATCTATGCCCTTTCAGGGCAAAGTATTATCTTTAGTTAAAGTTTTATTTATATTTATTTATATTGATTATATTGAGTGCTAGTATAATGCAATCGGATATACTTCTCAATAACAATATTATGAATAGCCAGAACTATCATCTGCCAATAGATACTATCGAAAAGTGTTGACACCGCCCTCAATGACATTCACAGGCGTCAGCTGTTGTTGACATTCGTGGTTGCAGGATGGTTGCAGTCGGTCTCCAGGCAAATACTACTATTGTCATAACAAATTTGTTTGGCGTATTGATCAAACATAAGAGCCGCCTTGAGTGAAATGTAAAAATAAGCAGAGCCGCGTGTACGCTATGGAATCGGAGAAATTGAATGAATTAAATCGGCAAATCAATGAGATTAAAAAGCGTATTTTGCTGGCTGGTGAGGAAACTGAAGTTCGCTCAATGAAAATAATTTATATCTCAAGTGTTTTCGCAGAGGGCCAGAAGACGGCCAATGCAGCAGAATGGCAAAAGCAGAATCGCATCAACTGTGAAACGATTGCAACTCTTAAGAAGGATATTAAGGAGCTGACGGTCAAGGTAAGTCGACTACGACATCCGCTACAGCGCTCGGTTGTCATTAAGGAGTCCAGCGCTGAGCCGCGTAAGAAGCAGAGTGCCACGCCCACCATTATTGTGGGTAAGGCTACGTATCCGATTGGTGCCAAGAATGCCGAAGATGCCATTTTCCTGACCGATCTGAAGATAACCGAGAGTCGCAAGCAGGTGGATTTGCTGCGTCATCGGTTCAAGACACGACAGCAGCATTTCAGCAAGCTGGTAGAAAAATATCGGGAACTCTTGGCCAACAAGGAGGCACAAAGCCAAAACTTGGGTGAGAAGCCACCCGAGACCCTCGAGGAGGACGCCAATCGAAAGGTGAGTATCACCATCATCAAAGAGAAAGGTCAGAGACTAAACGATTCTTTGCTCTGCCTCAGCTTGTTTGTCAGCTGGAGAATGAGATACATCGCACCAATGTGCAATGGATGGAAGCTGAGCACATACGTAAAAAATACCGTTCGATCGAAGCTTCACTCATGACTGATGCAGAGCGCTTCGAGCGCAGCTTACGCGAACTCGAGCATTCACTAAGCGAGCAAAAGTCGGAGATCGAACGACTGCAACAGGTGCACAATGAAGCCATCGAAATGCGAGATGCGGCGAAGGTGGTCCTACAGCGTCAAGAGCAACAGGCGAATCTCTCGCAGAAGACACGTGAGCGGCAAGCGCTGGACTTTCGCAAGCAGGTCGAGGCTCGCAAACTGGAGTTGGAGCGCATTGGACGCAAGCTTTTTGCAGAGACCAAGACACTCGTACATCAGGATAGTGTGGGCTCAAGCTCTGGCGACCAGCACACAGCCAAGACAGAGAACGGAGAGGAAGAGCCCGTTTCACAGCTGGAGAGCGTTACCAGCGATATGGAGTCTCTGTTTAAGCAGCTAATGGAGGCTTCGGGTGCCACCTCACCCTTCGAGGTCTTCGAGCGCTTCAGCGCCCAAAAGGAATCAGCTGCACGTCTCACATATTTGCGAAAGGCAGCCGAAGCCGAAAAAGCCAATTTGGAGGCAGAACGTGAGGCACTCGCCAGCGAGCTGGAGGCCTCCAAGTTTTCGGACGTGAAAGAAAGTGAAGTGTAAGTTCAACAGACCCGAAAAGTGCCCATTAGAATAATTGCCTGATTCCCAAACATAGCAACCAGGAGGTCATCGAACAAATCAAAAATGACATAGCTGCCAAGGAAGAGGAACGCCAGAAGGACACAGATGCCGCTGACAAGTCCATGGGTGTGCTGAAATACCTGAAGGAGCGCATTTGCGAGATGATATTCAAGGTGCAGGAGGTGGACGAGAACAACATTGACATGAAAGAACGCAAGCTGCACATCACCGTAGCCGAGCTGCCCAACTTCCTGGCGCATGTGGCGCAGGACGAGGACTTAATTGAGGTAAATAGGACATTAATCTCGCTCTTGAGCTATCGTAATTATTAGCGTTTTATCAGATACTCAAGCTGAAAATCAAACGCTGCCAAGAGCTCAGCAAACCGGACGATATACCACCGCTCGAAATACCCAATCTGGACATAGAAGACGAAGAGGAGGATGTGTACCCGACAGAGCCACCCAAATCCCCATCCGTGCCCGAGGGCGAGAAGCCGCAGCCCATGCCCATGTGCTATTACAATTTATTCGCAGGACGCTCGCAACGAGCAGCAGGCACTTCCTCGTCCTCTCCAGAACAGGCGCCGGCAGTGGGTAAGTGGCTAGCTAGCTGAACCAAGCCCTTGTCGTCCGGTCAATATTAATCAGACTCTTTTGCTTGCAGTGGCCACAACCGATGATGACAATGAGGTGCCATCTCGCAACTTCTTAAAGCGCCAGTCTGTGCTCATTGTAGACTCCAAGTCCCGCCGGAAACCTTTCAGACCTCCGCCCGGTGGCAGGCGCAAATAGTCTCTACACATATACAAAGTATTGGATAAAATAAACAAAATACAAATACGACTATTTTCTTCTTTGGGTATAAGTTAAGATAGTCGAGTCGATATATACTTTGGGAAATGAAAGCTACTATCATGGGAAATCATAGAATATATGCAATCTTATAAACTTACCTATGTATTATTATATATGCAATTAGAAATTTACAGGGTATTGCTGAGGAGATAATACAGATAGGTATTCAAATTTCTTTTTTTCTTTGGTTTTTTTATTTAAATTGTCAATGAAAACCAATTTTTGAAGACAAAGTTTTTGTTTGATAACTTTTTGAAATTCTGATGGAAATTTAGAGCCTCAGGTGGCTGAACAGTGGCATACGTCAACGAATCCACTAATGGAATGGAATGTTGTTTGAGCGAGCTGCTCAGCTCAGATAATTTTGCGTGATATGGGATACACAAAATTAATTTAATATGTATATGTATGAATATATATGTGCAAATATATTATAAGTATGTATAGCAAAGAAACCACCCAATAATAATTTAACCTCATTATGAGTTCTCACATTGTCAGGCTGTATTTATGCTAAGATATAATGGCAGATGAATGCTGTACTCATAGTATTGCCCGAGGCATGCGGCGATATGTGACTGGCAACAAATTGGTGTCCCCTTAGAGCGATATAAGACTTATCGAAACATGTCTCGGCCATATTTCAGGATGCTGTCGCTCTGGCTGGATGAATGTCAGCGGCTGCAGCCGAATGACATAACAAATAGCTGTCCAAGCGCTGCAGCACACGATGGAGCTGAGTAAACAATATTTATTGCAGCAATGAGGAGGAATGGACGGACAGCAAATGAAGTGCAAAGCGCAACAAAGTACGGAGCGCGGCTGCTGCAAGAGAAATAACCTTTCAAAAATTGTCTAAGCCAGTGCAAGGCAGACCAAGGGGCTGAGAAGGGGTCGACTGTCGTTCTAACTTGCAATAATAAAGCTCAGCGCAGCAGCTGAGGACGAGCAATCAACGCCAGACTGACGAAGGCCACGATGGAACGTTGGAGCAGGATGCCACGATGGCAGAGACAGCTCCGGGGTTTCAGTGGCGAAGTGCAAACAAAGTCGCCTGATGATCTATTACATGGCCTGTTGCCGGAAGTGCACAGCACCCGCCCATTGAGCGGAGGCGAGAAGGCAGGGCTGGGGATTTGTGTTGTGTTGTGTATGTCAACTAAATGTCAACAACGAAGGCATAAGCATCTGGCAAACAGCTATTTGGCAACACAGCTCCAGAGTCCGATACTGCATGGGGGGCAGAGGCAAGAGGCTAAATGGAACTTCGCACTAAGCGAACATCATCTCATTCCAAGGTAACCAAGTAATCCACCCGGTAGACAGAAAAACAAAAGGCTCACAGTATGCCACAGGCTGAAAGCAATGCCACGGCTAAGAATTGTTAGCTTGGCTAAAACCATGGGCTGGCGCCATTGGCCCTAACAACGCTAAGCCTGGAGTGTGCGTCCTTAGAAATTCAAGGCTAAGGTAAAGTACGACGGGTCGGGTGTGTCCGACTGGAAAGCACTTTCTTTTAGGCTGACAAACTGAATAGATATATTCCTGTTATTTGAATAAATTGAGAAACTTGGTCTTATACCAAGCTAATAGAATAAAATGTAATCCTTTACACTCTAAATTGATTACATTTTTAAATTTATTGAAAAAGTGAGTAATAATAAATGAGTAAAAAAATATCTTTCGTGTTGAATATGAATATATTAAAAGTATGATACAAAATCATATTCTTTATGCGAGAAATATGAATGGAAATAAATGGAATCTGGAATTTAACTCAATTGAGTTATCTAATCTATATATTTTGAAGTGTTATCTATAGTTTAAATTTTGCAATGCACCTCTTATGTATGCTCTTTATAGTTATAAAGCCTAAAATAGATTTTAATATTCAATATTATAAAGGGACTCACTGGGCGAACTAGAGTCACATTTATGTGATCCTTTGTCTTGTTAACTTATTCTATTTATTCTATTAGTCTAATTTGTTGTACACCCACTACTTAATAAAAGAAAAGGTTAAGAAGCAATTCATTAACTGGAAAACATTAGAATAAATGAAATTGATTGAAAACATTTCTCAAAAGAGGTATTTTTCTTGTGAAATTTCATTATGATATTGTTATTTTGTGTAGGTGAGTCAAAGGTAGACAATCATGAACGACTCGTCTATCATTGTCTGGCAATTCAGAAAAATCTTTTTATTTTTACAAAAAATGCTCAAATCGATTGTCACCCGATACTAGCAAAGTTGGTATACAATCAACTGTTTTGCCAAGGGCCAAATTTAGAACGGATAAGTGCTTGGCAAGGGATTGCTCGATTTGTAATCGGAGTCCAGCAGCAGCTGCCACTTTGGCTACCTTTAATTCACCTTGGTAGCCACCGAGGCAGCCACGCCCAATTTTATAGCAATTAGGCATTTTCAATCTTGGCATGGCAGTAAATCAAACGCCCATCGATTGCCGAATGGGCAACTAATTTTTCGCCAAGGTACTGTCAGGATCGTGATAAAGTGTGAGTGTGAAAGCCGGACGGGGATTGAGGTGCTACCGGAGTCGTTCAATAAAACCGCAAGACAATAAATTTAAATTTCTCCAGCGCGAAATTCAACTTTTTAACAGTGTATAAACTACAACCCAGCAGAGAGCAGAGCGCAGAGCTCTGGCAAAATATGCGTTTGTATATGTATTCATGTCTCCACGTGTATGTATATAGATATATATGTATAGGCGTGTGTGTGTGAGTGTGTTGTGAGCTTGACAGTTGAGCAAATAAATGAGCGGAAACGGAAACGGTTTGGGTTGCTGTTGGGTCGGCCGTGTCCCTGTCTCGCCTCTTCTCTCTCTCTCTCTCTCTCTTTCTCTCTCTATTCTTCTTTGGCCGCCGGCTTCACAACACTGCAAATGATAAATAACGTAATTTCTTTATAACTTTTCATTCAAATTTTGGGAATTCTTTTTGGCCACGCTTGTTGCTGGTACGCCTTTGGGCCACGTTTGGTTCGTTTGGCTGCTTGTTGTTAAGTAAAATAAATTGCGATTCCATGTAATAAAAGTCAATCATAATAATTCAATGACTCATCGTGTTCTTCGCTCCGTTTTCGAGGCCACAATGGTTAGCTGCAGCAATTGCCATTGCCTCGTCTCGCCTCGTTCCACTTATCTCCGTGTCCCTGTCGCCGCTGCTATGGACTACGGCCGTCGAGTGTGCTAAACCGAAAACATGAGAAATTTATGTGGAACGTAAAAAATGTAACATTCGCACACCTTGCTTTGAACCTTGTTGTACATTTAAGAAACATTAGGAATGTTGATATATGTATATGGATATACAGTTTGAGTATATTCGCTGAATCGCAACGATCATTGATTTACGACCATTTGAGATTTCAAATATAACTCAACTGTTATTTTTGCAAAACAATGTCAAATATGGTGAATAAATCAAATTTGTCATTTCAACATATTAAGATTATATAATCTTTTATTTTTCATTTTGCTCAGGCGAGCCTCTTTTTTATAAATGCATGCAAATGAGTATTGATTGTTTTATTATATTTCACATAGATTACTGAAAAACATTATATAAATGCTGATTTTTTATTAATTTTATTTGCACGGTTATCATTTAAATTTCGTAATATGCTGCCTCCTTACAAAAGCCACTTTATGAGTTAGGAAAAAAGAAAAGTATAAAGTCCTTGGGAACTTGACTAACAACCCTCGAATATTGTTAGAGTTTTTGTGCATCTTCTACAGTTTTGCGCGAGTTGCGAGAAATTATGGAATGAAAAAAGTCCTTCGAAACACATTGCGCAGCAGCTGTGGCCCGTCCCTAACAACGTCCCATTAAAATAGGAGTGTGAAAAAAAAAACCGCTAAAAATGTTGGCTAGGCATAAATTTCGGTCTACGCATTTCTTGCCGCTGTTTGCCGTTTCTAATGCGGCCTTTGCCCTTTGGGCGTTACATGTTGTGTCTCGGACTCCTTTGAGATATTAAATGAATGAATTAATCATTAACTTTGCGGGCTACCCAACAAAATCCTAAGCAACCGGAAGAAGAAAGAAGGAATAATCTCTACATTGTCTCTTTGTGGGGCAAGGCATATAATTATTATAAATGCTCTGTGATTTATTAAGCAGAAATAAAATATTGTGCCACGCTTGCCTCGCGCAACACTTTAATTTTCCATATAGCACACAATGTAATTTGGAAAATGCCTGCTGCAAACACCTCTGCGCTCATCAAAGTACGGATATGCCTCGGGGCACTCAATGATGCTCTGGGATATCTGATTGTAGCAGTGAATATATTGGGTGCAGCCCGTGTTAATTGCGGCTACAAAAGTCGAGTTTAGATTCTCGCACCGATCGTAGGGGCAGCTGTATGCGTCGGGCTTGCACACCTCTGACTCCACCATTGGAAGTGTGTGCCATGTGGACAACTGTGCCATTTGCCGACAAAATGCTGTGAGCTGCACTCGTAGTAGCCGTGGCAAGTCAGGCCGTCTGAAAAGAGCTGAACACCGGGCTGTTTATCTTCATATGACCTAGCACACACAGAGACGTCTATGGCCGGAGGTGGATGCCTGACGGGCTTGTAGTTGCTCTCATCATTCGGACAATATTTAGGCAGAGTTGGCTGGCAGCGCATACTCTTGAAGTTGTAATAACGAGCACCTGTGCAGGCCCGCCTCGTGCCTCTGCCGCCCTCGCACTCCAGGTAGAGGCCGCAGTTCAATGGGTCGCCAACGGTAGTGCCACTTTGCATGTAGGCACATATGGAAAAAGTTTCCTGTGGACATCCGTTGGCACTCGCAACACATGTCTGCAGCCTGTTGCTAAACACAAGGCCTTCGGCACAGAGCCTCAGCCCATCATCGGGGCCCTCGTTATCACATTTATTGTACGCTCGACAGTCCAATGGGTCGGCAACATATTCTCCACTCTGTCGTCCAGCGCAGAGCTCCCAGAGCTGAGGAGCACATTGTACCAGATGGGCTTTGTCACACCTGCCAGACTGTGTATCATAATACAAATCATCATGGCACCGTCCACGAGCCGCAAGCTTATTATTTCTGCAGTAGCCCCAGCTTTGGCAGTCTCTGGGGTCGCCTATGTGGCCGCTGCCGGGCCAATAGTTGCAGAGCTCTTCCATGGATAGGCCGCACGCTTGCCACAGCTGCACAGCCAAGAGAAGGCCATTTAACCATCGGCTGGAGACTAAGATAAAAGAATTTTAGTCACCCCCATCTAGCCACGCAGTTCACCTCACATTCTCTACCTTTCATGCCGCTCCTACTCCAACTACTCCATTTGGTGCTATCAAAGCAACTAAACGAACTGTGAGATGTGATTATTCAGACGGCATTTCACTATCAAGAACTAATTAGGTGCAACGTGTAAGCTTCAAATTTCGGGCGTGTGATAAGCGTCAAAAGACAAGAACAACAATCAAACCTGAAGAGTTCAATAAAAAGGTATCAATTACTGCTGCTGATAAGGTTTCAATTACAATGATACTTATTGAATCTGCTCAACTTAAATACTCGAATATGCACACAAGTGCTCATAGTTGAGCCGCCCTTAGAGTATATTTCTGCTCAGTTACCCCGACAAATCTGCATACATGTTATATACTTGAAGTGCTTATCAGATTCAAGCAGCCATGTTATCACTAACTCAATTTTTTTACCATCTACTTATGCTAGCCATGTGACATTTTTATGCTCAGACTCCTTTCCGAACTGCACTTCAGTTTCTTACGCTAAGCGAGTGGCACAAGTAACGTAATTCAAGAATACCCAAAGAGAACAGCAACAAAACTGTAGTAGAGTACAAAAAGAGGCAATCGGTTAATGATAAGACTCGACTAGAGAATACCCTGTACTCCAATTAAAATGTAATTCTTTACTTGATCTGGCGTAAGCCACGTTTGTTTCTATCTTTCCAAGGTTATATTTTAGTAGGTAAGGATTAAATATTTAGAATAATCAATCAAAAATTTTTACATTTTATTAAAAAAAAAAAAAAAATAAATAAATAAAAAAAAAAATTAATTTTGTAAATAAACTTACATCACAATTAATATTTTATATATTAATATTTTATTTTTATTTTACCAAAATACAAATAATTTTTAATGAATAGTTATTGATCGTTAAAGGATAATGTTAAGGAACTATTTAAAATCTTTTCTAAATTTGTAAGTTCTCTATACGAAGAGGAAACCCACCTTGATTCAATACTTGATCTTACGGAAATCCAATATACCCTTTAGAACTCACCCACCCTGAGTATCTACTATAAGCAAGATGCAAAAGAAGCTCATTCGTTTGTCTGGCTAAGAGTGTGTGTAGCTGGCGGCTTCGCCTTGCTGTCGCCGTTGCCATTGCCATTTCGTCGAGCAGCCAATGTAAACTGCTTAGCTTCGGCCCGTTGCGTTTATTGACATTTTATGCTTAAGGACATGTTTAATATCCTCATCGCGCTTTTAATATAACCGCGAAGCAGGCGTTACCCCATGTTGCTCAACAGCCCTTTATGGGCCTGTTCGAACATGAGATATTCTTTAGTTTATTGGCTGCAGGAAGCTGTACTTTTGCGGTTCCTAAGAAACTGCTTTCTTGAAGTTTACAAAATTTAAAGAAAATAAGAGACCTCTCATATATTATTCAACTCCATTGTAAATTCACTTCTATTTCGGGTAGCACACATATCGAAGTGATTGGCCGTGTGCTTGTGCGTGTGCGTGTGCGTGTTTTGAGGAAATACAGAGACGACATAGATGTCGATGTTGACGTGGATGGGTCGCTGCCTACGAGTAAATGCAAATGGATGGAGCTGGGGACACTGGGCCCTTTGCTTTTACCACTTCCGCCGTACAATGCTAGCAGTCCCAGCAGCAGCGCCATTTGCTTCCGTTTCCGCTTGCCGTACGACATTTATGGAGCTCATCATGCCCGGCCAACCTCTTGTCCTTTACTCTTTATTCAATCAGTGGCTGGCTGCCTTACAACGGGGCCTGACATTCTCCTGCGCCTCCTCCTCCTCCTCCTCCTCCTCCTGCTGCTGCTGCTGCTGCAAAATGGCAAATTGCGCGGCTGACTTTGGGCCTCAAGCTCCATGTCCTTCATGTCCTCCACGTCCTCCATGTCCTTGTCCGTCGCTATAATGTCTGTTATGTCCACTCATCCATTCCATTCTTTTATTCCACGTTATTTCTTTTGTTGCATGCCTGCTTTTTGTGTTCTTCGCTCGGTTGCTCCTGTAATTTTTTCCACATGTTCACGGCTTGAATATTTTATGGGCTTAAGTGCTTTCAGTTAGAGTCCTTTGCATAGCTCCTGTGCGTTTTGCACCTTACACACTGCCTCTGCCACACAAGGACTCAGAGCAAAACAAAAAAAATATATATTTGATTATTTTTATGCACGCTCAAAGATATAGCCATTATTTACTGTTGCTCCAAGTAAATTGCAATGCCGAAGCAGCTCGCATAAATACCACAAGATACCAGAATAATAAACTTTTATACACAATTGTTTGCCCTATCAAAATGGAAGTTAATTGACATCTGAGCTCTGCTTAATTATTTGCAAGTCCAAATTGATTGGCAGCCAACGGATGTAACTTGCGATTCCGAGGCCGAGAATGCTCAAGGTAGCCTGAGCGTGGTATATGGTTCCATCTCCATTCACAGAAGGTAAGACGAAGCTCGACCTCAAACAATTGGAGAGTGAATTCAATTATTTTCTGACACTTGTATTGCAAATGAAATTTCAAGCTGTTTATGGACCAAACAAACAAGATTTTATCTCTCAATCTGTCTGTCAAATTAGCTTTGCTAATTTATTCTATGCAGTAAATTGTATTTACAAGTTTTATATTTATTTATTATTTATTATATTATGAATCGCATATCTGTGCACTTGGAAGCATTTCTTGATATCTCCTATCGCACATTCCACTGAAATGATCACAAATAAAGAATTCGCATGCACCTGACTCATATAAATCATCATAATTAGGATAAATATGCAATGAAAAGCCAAATGGGCACAAAAAAAAGGATAACCGAGATTGGCCAACATAAAGAATGAGTGGGATAGAGAGAGAGAGGGCGAAGTGAAGTCTGGGCAAGTTCAAGTAGAATGGTGCCAAGGGTCGACTGGGCGAGCGCCCTTGCCTTACCGAGTAAGCAATTCAAGCGAGCGACTGTTCATAAACAGGAACGAGCTCAATGAGATGCAAAGGACGATAAACAAACCCACAAGCGCCAACGAATGTGCCGACAGTGAAATAAGGTTAAGATCCCTTCGCATGCCAAACTTAAAGGACAAACGAAACGAAACGAAAAAAAAAGACGAGTAAGAAAGCTGTAATCGAGACTGCTCGACTACGAAATCCCCTGAGCCCTACTTCGAACGTATTATATTCCAAGAACTGTACATGCAAAATCACCCGCACACACACACGCTGATCAACGCTATCAGCACGACATTAATATCTTTATGCCAAACCAAACTCTATGTCTCTAGTATTTGATATAAATTTTTTACACATTTGGGGGTGTGGCGGGAATTAGGGACCGAAATCCAAAATCTAACAAAAACCGAAATTGTAATGAATTAGTATCTATATATATGCAGAAGACTTGGAGACTCTAAGTCTAAAGATGAATTAGATATAATTTTATAACTGATTCTCGATAAATGTTTTTATCGATAGCTTTGGAAATATAAGAATTTCTGAAACAAACTCGTACTGCGCGTGTAATATACGAGTCTAACACAAAAAGAATGAACTTGTTATCTCTTATATCTTCGGAAATCGACGCGTTCAAACATACGGACGGACAGACAGACGGACGGACGTACATGGTTATATCGACTCAGCTCGTCACCCTGATCAAGAATATGAATGCTTTGTGAGGTCTACCTTCTGCCTGTTACATACTTTCAACAAAACTAATATACCCTGATTTCCCATTTTCAATGAGCTCAGGGTATACAAAGAAAAAAAGGTTGCCAGGCAGCGAGAAGAAAAAGTGCAAGACGAGCCACCAAGTCAAATATATTTTCTTTTTCTTTTTTTTTTCACTCAAAGTCAAGCTGGGATGCCAACTAACACCAGCCCACAAGAAGCCACGAGTCTGAGTCTGAGCCTGAGCCTGAGTCTGAGTCTGGGCAAAATGATGGGAGCTTTGTCTCTGCGGTCGGGTCGGCCGCTGGAGCAGGCGTGGCACGTACTTGGAGTATTTTGGCAAAATTAAAATTTATGAACAGATAAAAAAGCGTTAATGGGCACTAGGTGGGGTCAAGCACGGCACTCGGAGCGGGAATTGGGCTGTTGAGTGTACGTGTGTTACAGTTTGTTGAGGTTGGCAAGTAAGTAAACGCTCCACGGCAAATAAATGAGAGAAGACAACGTCCACAACTTGAGCCATAAACGCTGCATTTTTATTTTTCGGAACACAACTTATATAGATGGGCAGCCAACCCACTTTCTAAGTGCCGCACTTGAGAACTCCGCGTCGAGCGAACCATTAAAAGCGCATGAAAAATGCTTTAAAAGAAAATACTTGAAGTTCTTCGAAATGGAGTCGATAACAAAATACTTCAACATTCCCGTTCGCTCACATTAACTTCCATAATTATCAGATGATATGTCCCCAAATTGATTCTGTAGAGCATCAGCTCCGTGGCTAATGCCCAAAAGGTGCTCGTGCTTATGAGTTACTTTTATTGCTCCACGACTAAGTAGATACGTGTTGAGCTGGGCCACGTGTTGTTATTTATATTATGCTCGGCTGCTCCAGTTGGCCATTATCCTCTGCTAAAAATCATATTTTCGCTCTTGAAACAATGTCAAGTTGTCGAGCACACTTTTAAGTGGTGCCACGGCCAAGTAGCCAAGCAGCCCAGCAGCCCAGCATCCCAGCATCGTGGCCCAAAAGGCTGCCTAATGGTGTTTAGCTGTTGTTGTTCGACTCTCGTCCTTCGCCGTTGCCAGTGTCAGGCACAGTGGGCACAGTGGGCACAGTGGGCACAGTGCGCACCGTGGGTACTTTTACAGAATGCAAATATATACTCGGTAAGTGGCACTTGAACTGGGAGCTGGAACTGGGGAGCTCGAGCTGGGACTGGCCCTGGGCTCGAGTGGTAGCATAATGTGCCCAAACGAGGCAAACGCGTCACCCGTGCCATTTAATGACCTTTTAAATGTACGTCTAATTATGTTTACGTGCCGTTTCGACTGACAACCAAAAATGCTAGCACGAATGACTGAATTTTAAAGCGCATTATTTAGGTACACTTTGCACTTTTGCTGTTGCCTGACCCAAATCCCAAAGCCAAGTCTATGTGTTGGCCCACTCTTAATTATGTAACTTTTGGGCCAGCCTGACATCTCTGCTGATGTGGGTAGCAGTGGGCAGAGCGCGTTCATTTTTAATGTCAGCCAACTGAGCAACAGGCCACTCGTGAGTCGACTTGTTAGTCAGTCAGCTATTTTCGAATTATGCGTCTAACATATCAAGCTCTGCCCAAGACGCAAAGTTCTCCAAGGATCTATTCGAATGTGAAATGAGGGATGCGTGCCTTTGAGCAGGTGTGAAAGTTTTGGCCATTAAACCAACTTTGTAACTATTCCTTTTATATTTATCGTTTTTGCCAGCTCTTTTGAGGCAATAAACTAGAAAAGGTGTTTCCTATGCCAGGGGCCATTAGTTGAATCAGTTTTATAATATTAAGTTACATTTACAAATTTGTAAACTGAATTTGTTAAGAATTCAGGAAAGTTTTTCAAATCAAAAACCCCAAACAAGCTGCTGTGATAGAAAACTGTTAAAGAAGTTAAGTAACATATATGTATATTGTATAGCAAAAAAGACGGATAAATATTTTATTATAAATCATTCAAAGTGCTTTGGGTTCTTGGTATTAATATTAATTACTTCAAAGTCTGCGCTGCTAAGTTTTATATTCTTTGGAAATTTTTCAAATAAATTCGCATGTGTTAATTAACAGTTGTCTGAGCAGCAGCTGCGATAGAGCTATGCTTGACATTGGGAATTCCATGGCGATATATATCTTTTTAATAACACTCAAAAAAGTATAATAAAAAGGCAATGACTGCTTCGCTTTGCCACTGCCAATCAATCGAACTATGTATACTTTCTTCGATAACTTTTCCGGCGCATTCGTCACTTCAATGGGGAATAAAACCAAAGCTGTGCTATAAAACAAAATTAAGAAGCAGCTAAAGTGCGTGGAATATCCTTAATGTGCCGAGTAGCTCAATGCTTCAGTTAATGCAACAAACTTTACTCAAGCATAGAATTTAATTGATGGGAAAATGAGGAGAATGCAATGCAGCTCTTCTCCTCACGTCCTGTCCGAAACGTGACAGTTTGACGGCTAATTACAAATGCACGTTATGCAGATTACTGCTGATGTAGATTATTCCATTAATTAGCTTATTGAATAATTCGAAGTTAGTCACACATTCCGAATATAATATATATAATGATAAATTATAAATAAATAAATGATAAATTATAAATAAATACTTTATTTATTATTTAATTGTCTAGAAGAGAAAAGTTTTCTATGTGATGGAACATTAAAACTCTCTGTTTATCTATGTATATATCATATTGGATCTTTGTATAGCTCATATAATAGAATATACTCGACTCAAATCCTTATAGAAAGACTGTGCTCTTACCTTATTTCTTACTCTTACTTTTACTTATGAAATCGTGATCTTTTATATTTTAGTTTTTTTTTTTTTCACACTATGCTCGCCTCTTGTATTGCTGACACCAGAGCATTGTGCTTCAGTCATATATTTAAAATAAAATGCATTGGCTAAAAAAATGAAAGCAACATTAAAATGCCTGAAAGTAGGCCCCTAATGAGGAAAACTCATTTGGGTAAAAGCTGGGCGACAAAGGGGTCTACCATTAAAAAGCATTATAATAAATACTTATCACAGCACGCGAGCTGCCGCAGAAACGCAACTTTGGCGATGTCGCATATATATGCCACGCCCAACCATTGCCAGACCGCCCATATGTGTGGAGAGCAAATGTCGTAAAACAAATGTAAAGTGAAATTGCTTTTGCCGCTGCCACGCGACCTGCAGACTCCAATCCACACAAATATACGCTATATATATATAAATATATGTATGTATGTATGTATGTATGTGTATGTGTGTGCGTGTCGACAGTCGGATGAGGAAACGGATGTGAAAAGTGCAGTCATAAATGCGCCGCCTCCCTTTGTGTAAGACTTTAATAATTGTCGAGTTAGTCGGGTAGGCGATGCCAACGCCAACGCCAACGCCGATGCCAACGCTAACGCCAACGTCAACGCCAACGCCAACGCCAATGCCAACGCCAACGTCGTCTGCGAAGAGATGAAAATTTCAAACTCGCGTATTTTCTTTTATTTTATGGCCATTCTCCTTATGTTTTTTTCGGCACCCGCTTCCTTGCCAGCTGTTTCCAAGAGCCTGTGCTTTCTAATTATGACAAATGCTAAAATATTGCCCAACTGTGTGTGTGTGTGTGCGTGTTTGCAAATATGTGTTCGTCTGTTTGCCCAATGGCAATGCATGTCAGCAAGTGTGTCGTTTAGGGATTTCTGATTTCGTACTTTATGCGTTTATATATAGCAATGTGTGTGGGGTTTCTTTTTTTTCGGCAGCATTCCGTTTAAGCCCCAAAGTAAATATTAAAATCCGTTGCAAATCCGCGCCACACGTCATCTGAATCAAATCCTTATTGACGCCACTTTGTTTTTGTTGACGCTACGTTAGGAGCTGAGCCATATTAGGTATTTGCCAGAAACATATTAGCAATGCCAGAGCTATGCATTTTGAACTGAATGAATCTCATTTGAACTGTTTAAAAGAGATGAATTTTGGGCGCTACTTAATTGGAATATTTAAATGAATATAATATAATAATGAATAATGAATGGTAAATTTATGTATGAGAATGATCATTGTATATATGCTTCGAAAAGACTCCTATCAAGTCAAATTGCGTCCAGAATAAAAAGTAACTTGAAGACTTGAACATAAATGCATCTTAACGTATTTTAATTATTTTTTAACCACCCAAAGACCGAGCATAGAAGAGACAGAATAGAGACAGAAAGAAAGACGTAGAGAGAGATAGCGAGAGGGACAGAGAGCTCAGAGAGAGAGAGAGACGATCATGAGCAGAGCGAAACTCCCGCTCCCGAATTATCGAACTGCCATTGGAATCACTGTCCAAGTGGCATAATTCGTAATCTGTAAATATTTAATCAAATATAAACTTCCAAATAGCATTCAATAAAATCTTTTTGTATTCAGCCAAATGACAGCTTCAAAAACTCATACAAACATCATGTGAAGTGATTAAGCAAAACGTTTATCAGACTCGAAATTCCTGGAAAACATCCTTGCACAATCACTCAACTTGGCTCGAGTGGCATAAAAAAGTTTTATTTTGTGGAAAAGTATAATGGATATTCTTCAGAATGGCTAATCATAATTCACAATTGAATTACGCACTCTTCATTGAAGAGCTTCCTGTAAAAATGGAATCTTAAAGATGTGAAAGAGAAAGCAAATTGATGTTAAGTTGATATGCAATGTGATGGAAGAAGAATACGCAGCTGTACGGCAAATTGAGTTGGATGAAGGAAGTTTGGCTGGATCTCTGCATTTAAAGTTGAGGTATCCCCTGGAGTGGGGGGAGGCGCTGGCGAACTTTGCTCTCGGGCATAATAAATAAGCTTCACTGTTACGCAGGCATTCAATATTTTTCAATTATATGCACGTATCCCCAAGCCCATTAAAGTCGCCTCGCCTCGTCTCGCCTCGCCTCGCTCTGCTCTGCCCTGTTTTCCCATTTGAGTTATACGTATACGGAGTTGGCTGCCATTGTCGTTGTTGTTCCTTTTGTTGGTCAACTTGTTGGCCATTGAAATATAAAGTTTAAATTGAATTTTTGCGGCATGTCATTGTTCACAGCCGGCATCTATCGACCATTCACATGTTCATGCAGAGCATTGGGAGTGCTGCCTCCCGACCGCCCGTACTTAACTTTTGAACCACTCCTATTCGATCATACTCTACCCCGCACCTGGTGCACGGAAATGCGTTTCTAATTCTATTTCATGTCAACAAGCAACAAAAAGGCATTCCGCCCGCATCGTACCGTATGTTGCCACAAACAGAAGAGCGGTGCCACGCAACTGTTTGGCACCCAAACACGCCACAGTCGAATGAGTAGTTTTTACAATGCTGCAAATTATTTCGCTATAATTGATATCTTTTAATTTGCGAAAAGTGCCGAGAGATACGTTGGGAAATTGGAATTTCAATGAGCAGCAGATGAAACTGATTTGAATATTTATCGCCAATCAAGAATGCTATTCAAATGGGAAATATAAATGACAATACTTAACAAGTTCATTAATTTTTTTTTAGTTATTTGTTGGAATGGAAATGTTAAGAAAAATCATCAATAATTTGATTTTTATTTTTATTTATTTGTTATACATTTTTATATTATATTTATTATTATCGTATTATTATTTTTATTCATTTTATTTTATTTTATTATTATTTATTTTTTTTATTTATTTATTTAAGTGTGGAATTCAAGCCATTCTAATTTTGGTATCTTACCAACACAATAAATAATGTGTAATTTGAAATATAATTTAATATATTTATAGTGCAACAAACTATCAAATATTCATATAAATTATTCATAAAATATAGTATTCCATAGCGCAAATCTACGTTTCCACAAACGTTGGCAATTAGTTTTTTGGGCAAAAATTATACTTACGAACTTTTTAGCTCTGCTCAGTGGCAAGATTATCTCACTAATCCGGAGACTCAAATTGAAAAACAGTATTAAAGTTAAAAACACTTTTGGCAGTTGGCAAGTATTTATAAAGTGCTTTGCTCAAATTACATTTAATTTTTCATCTCCTGTCTCTGGGTATGCACAATTTAGCAGCCGCAGCAGCAGCAGCAGGAGCAGCAGGAGCAGCAGCAGCAGATTCGAGTGTTTGAGTGTTTACAGAGCAATTTGCTTGCTTCACCATTGACTTGCCGCGAGCTAAAAAAATTTGCTAAATGCGATTGTTGTCTGACTTGAACTACATGTGCAACAGAGTAATTTGCATGAAAATGGAATGGAATAAAATAAACAGATAACGCATAGCTGATAAATTAGAGAATGCATTGGTAAGTTCACTAGACTTGATGATTACTCCAATAGAGCAGAACATAGAATAGAATTTAATTGCTGGCTTCAATTTATTAAGTTTATATACATAACTAACAATGCTCTATATATAAAAATCAGAATTCAAAGAACTCTTTTTATATCAAATTTACCAATTGACACACCAAATCCTACCTTAAGGAAGTTCATCTAAAAAGACAATGACTAAAATAAATCCAGCTCAGAAAGCAATTACTTAAATAAATTAGTGCAAGAATACTTTCATTAGAGCTCTGCTTAGACTCTTTAGTTTGTATTTCTTAGCACTTAGAATCGCAGAATTTTCAATTAAATTAATAAGCTGAGCTTGACGACTAGTCAGAGGGTGATGCTCCTTTTTTGTTGGTGCTTTTTAGCCCTTTTAAGTGTTGCGAATGGCAAGTTTGTGTGGCCACGGAAATCGGGTTCCGAAATGTTTGGACAGCATGTGGAAGCTGCGTGCCCTGCACCTCGCTTTAATTAACTAGTGGCCACCAGTTGCAACGCTACGTGCTTATGTAATTCTCGTCGTTTTAATTGCAAAACTCGACAAGCTGACGACGGCACTGTTGAGGCTTTAAGTAGTGAGTCTGGGAGCTGAAAGCTGAGGTCGGCAAATCGAAAGCCGAGACCCGGAACCCTCTGTCCAGAGTCGGGCTCAGTGCGTTCGCTCGTTTAATTCACTTGCTACAAGTCTCGTAAAATTAACGTAGCATACTCTGCGGGGCGCCAAATCCAGCCCTGAGCCGCTTAGCATTGTTTTCCGCGCCCCCTGGCCCCAGCCCGCCTCAGGCAATCATCGCTTTTGCCTTGGGTAAGTCATCGCCATCGTGAGTAACATGGTTGCGGCTATGGTCACCGAGCGTTGCCTGAAGCCAGGGTCGCATAATACAACACCACGATCCTATGTAAGCGATATTACCACTCGTTCAGGCCGCTTAGTGAGTGTGAGTTTGAGTGTGGCACTGCTGCCTCAACACATTTGACCGGCCGTCGACTGGGGCGGACTTTGCATTGGCTCAGAAGCCTTTTTGCATTTAAATTGATGGCGCTTTTGCCAATGCCACTGGCCAGGCCACTCACAAAGAACGGCCCGATCCACACGCCCACCTGGCCTCATCTGCTGTGCCTCAGGTTGCCAGGTTGCCCGCCTTCCTGACGAACTTCCACTTTTCGTTGTTCTTGTGCGACATGCACTTAATTATACACTTTAATTGCCATGACATCAGCGCTGCGTGATATAAGCCACGCCCAGCAGTACTCCCAGCTGTTGGCATTGGCCTCCCACTGCTGGCCAGGCAACGCACCAGGCTCACAAACGACTTTGGACAAATGGAAGCCTATTGAAATTTCAATTCTCATTTGTGGCTAAGGTTTAGATGCGGCTTAAGTTCCTTGAGCCTTGATTTTCTGTTTGCTATTTAACATAATTTGCGAAAATTCTGCACAATTGAAATTTCAATTCAATGTAAATATATTTAAGCTAGCCTATCTTGATTCTCAGACTTAATTAACTTTTTCATCAACTCGAAGAGTTTGCTTTCAAAATTAATTTAATGAATTTGTTTGTATAGCAATTAAATTAAATTTAATTTATTTAGCCTTGAAATACTTAAATTGAAGTTGTCCAAATGGCAATATTTGATATATGAAATTAAATATCTTGACTTGACGTTGCCCCACCGAGACGAATTATAATCAAGACGTGTCAAACAGCATTATCATAATGTTCAACTGATGAGCAAATTTCAGATATCTGTTTCACAATTCGTCAGAATTTCGTATAATATTTCACGATCAAACTGCGTATACTTAAACAATTATATAATATTGAGGATGTACTGTATATATCTCGCTTTATTTCATTAGTCAGTCTGAGTGATATTCTAGAAATTTTGACAAAATTGATGAATTGTGAAATATGCATATTAATTCAAGTCTTCGTAGACTATAATATAGAGCCACACCTTGTACCATGCGACTTGAATTTATCAAAGTTGTTTTCGCAATTTGCAGCTATGACAACAATAATTAATACATGCTACACATTTGCCTGCTGGCAAATGGCATAACGAAGCAGAAGCAGCAGCAGAAGCGAGATGTGTGGCAGCCGTTTATTTTGACTTTTGCTACGTACCCAAACATACTGCCATATGTGATGATGATAAAAACAACAACAAAATGACAGTAGACAACAATAACAATAAGCAGGCAGGCAGGCAGGCAGAGGCAGAGGCTCGGCTTCATAAATGAAGCAATGCCAACAGGCTTTGCGCTTCATTTTTAATAAAAACAAATCACAGCATGTGCGCGGCTGTTGAAAGTGGCAACTGGTTTCGTCAATTGTTTTGCTTGAGGAAACATCCAAGTATAGGAGCAGGAGAGTCTCTGAAAGTTACATAAGCAAAAGCAAAGCAAAGTAGAAGAAGCAGCTCAATCCAGAAAACAGGTGCTTTAAATTAGGTAACTCACTTTAAGGTGTAGCCTCAAGAAGCTGATTTAAGTGTGGCGTTCCCCGAATTTAATGAATATTTATGGCTTCATTTCTTAATGAGAACAGCTAGCGTTACTATTAGTGGCTTGCGAGGCCAACACAATGTATAAATAGTTGAGCAACTCTACACGAGTATAGAGTCTAGAGCCGAGAGTCTAAGAGAAACAGAGCATATGAATGAATGAGAAGACAGCTGAGGCGAATATACTATGTTGGCATCATAAATTTATATACTCAAGCATATTTAGCAGAGATTCGAAAAGCTATTATGCTACTATGCTACTTATAAACATTTTATAAAAATCATGTTGGAAGCTGTTTGCAAGCGAGTCTCTTGTCATATTCGAGAGCAAAGTTTAATAATCGAAAATAAAAAATAAAATAATATATATATATATATATATTAATATAGCATCACAATAATTTAACCTCCAATATGTAATATAACATCACTATAATTTAACCCTCATTATGCAGAAAATCTCTAAATTTCGTAATAACTATCCTTTTGAATAAAATTGGTCAATTCATAAGAAATCGACGCAGTTTAATCGCGTCAATATTTCGTAATATTTTTTCAACGTTAACAATATACATAATATCTCTTTAAAATACAATTTTATTTTGATACCTCTTTCCATTCGTAATAAAAACTGAATTACTTTTGAGGCGCTCTATTGAATTTCAGTTTTTTATCGATGGAAATAAATATTATTCTGTTATTTTATATTCCAGTCAATTTAACTATTTGAACTATTCTCTCTGCCTGCTCTGCCTGCAATAAAAATAATTCGAATGAAGCAAGTGCTATGAGGAGGCCGATGATTCAAATCACAGTATCAACCAGCTGCAATTGCTAACAAAATTAAAAATTGTATTTATCAAATTTTACTCGAAATCAGATATGAAATTTTTGTGAAAAAAAAAAATATGAATTTGGTTTTTGATTTTTTATTATAAATTAATTTTTTAATTTTTTTGAGAGGCATAGAAACCGGCTAGCAAACATGTTAAACACACACCGAACTCCAAGGGGGCTCAACCGCAGACCACCACGAGACCTAGTAAATAGGTTTCGTTATTAGAAATCTAATTAAAATTGTAATTATATTCATTTAAATATTGTAGTGTAAGAAGAAGCAACAGTTAAACTTAGTTAGCCGGCGAGTCCATAAGGACAAAAATTTTTGAAGACAAAGCCCACAAAGGGATAATTGTAGTCCCGTATGGCTTAGTAATAAACAGAAAAAAAAAAATAAAAATTAAAAAAAAAAAAAAAAAAAATTTTAATTTAATTTTATTTATTATATTTCTATTACCATTATATATTTCGAAATATTCTAAGCTTTATATATTTATATAAAATATTTAATAAAATACAAATTTGTCTATTTGTCAGATACATATCATAAAAGAATTTTACTTCACATTTGGATAATTATATTTATTCCTACTTACTCAATATCGAATGGGATTTATATCTGTATTTTGTCTATTTTATTTATTCATTTGTTGCTCTTAATAAACGCTATATCTAACAACACAGTTTTGTAGTAAAACAAAATCAAAAGTGCGCCGAAAAGTATGCTACAAATTTGGTGACAATCTATGAACATCAAATGCTTGGTGCACCAATACTCAGCCATTGCAATTGTGCTTTGAAATGACTATGCCATGTGAGTGGTAAACACATTATCTTTATGTGTGGGTGGATTCGTATCTGTGTACCTGAGTGTGTGTGTGCGTGGGTGTATGTATGTATATGTATGAATGTGGGTGTGCGTGAGTGAATCTGCGTGCTCTCTGCTCAAGTGTGTGTTGTGTGGTCTTGATGTTTTGTAAGTTTAAGTGGTAGATATTATTCAAAAGGAATTAGGACCGAAATGAAAGGCTTCTTGACGATGATGAGGACGAGCCAAATGTGCGTGGGCGGCAGCTGAGGAATGCCAACCGCAGGACGCACACTTTTAATAACTATGATGCATGCTTCTCTGCGAGGGTTTTGTTTGTGTACTCGTGTCTATATGTATAAACAACCATATATAAATATATATAACTATATATGTATGTGTGTGTGTGTGTATGCGTTTACTGGCTGTTTGTTCTGTTTTGCTGCTTGTTATGCAAATGTCAAGATAAATGAGCAACAGCAAGTGAAGGATGCAGGGCGAGGCAAACAAACATTGAGCTTGGGCAACTATGCGCAACCCCGCTTGGCAGCGCGTTTAAGGCGGACTTTGCATAATACCAAACAGCTAAATACAAAGATCAACGGCGAATGCTGCTCTGCAGTAAGTGAATGAAGCCGAGTGTCAACATAATAACTTCATTACGACGATGCGGCGTCTAGAGGTGGCAGAGTCAAAGGCGCCACTTCAAGCGCAAGCCGTAGCCGTACTAGAGCCCGACCGAAGCCAATTCAAACATAAACAACAACTTTGCCTTTAACGATGCAACAATGATTGGGATAGCGAGACCCGAGGCCACGCAGCTGCAAATGTAAATTAGAACGGGGGCGAACATATTTGCCTGCTTGCAATCCAAATGAGCTTAGCTTGTGGCACACAAATTGCAATGCCCTAGTTAAGAGGCAAACGCAAGCACTTTTTAAAGCATATGCTTTAAGAATAGTCTAAGCGTTAATATGAATTTCAACTGCATAAGCCATTTTTCTTCTCCACAATATATTACACAGCAATCACTTAACTCAAATATCAACTACATACATATTCAGGTATTATCTCATTAAGCCTCTACCATACTATCCTGCAGCTCGTAGCCAGCAGCCCACAGAGCAGCAGATGTCATTTAGCGCATGTTGCACAAGTGACGCCAGTGGAAGGCGGAGAAGATTGATGTGGCTTACGCATTGCTATGCTGCCACAGTTTTGTCGTGCTCGTGCCACACGATGCAACAACGCCTACACGTGCGCATGGCAATTGTAGCTAATCAAACGAAAAATCATTTCGCATTCCATTTGGGGCTTGTTGTGGTCGTCTAAATGTAGCGTAAGCTAACGAGAAAGAGAGAGATGGAACACGAAAGTGCGAGGACTACAGAGTCAGTTGGACTCTTATTTAAGAATCTGAAGATTAATTTATGCACTATAATCGAGTCGATAAATTTGCTCAGTTAAGTTTAGAGTCAATTAAATCATGGTCGAACACTCGGCACATCACAGACTTTGCTTGGTTTTATGACGGCACAAACATTATTTTTTTTTTATTACCAATTTTCTTCTTCTTTTTATTTAATTATATTTTTATTAGCTGTTTGGTTAGAGTTTTATGCAACTATCAAAGGCCACATAAAACTCGCACTTATACATTTGCAATGAGTGTGCTGTCCGTGTGTGTGTGTGTGTATTCTTGTGGGTTTCCAGTTAATCTGCAACGCAAGTTGTTGGTCAGTGAATTTAACGATAACTGCTGTGCGAGTTCATTTATCAGATGGTCTTTAAATACCGCTTAACGGGTCGTATGCGCGACGTCCGTCAACGGCATGCCGGGCTGTCAATTACATTTGACTGGCAAATGTACGAGAAGAGCACATTGAGCACTCGTTAAAATCAATTTCCGTACAATGACAGCCAATTCGAATCGCACTCAATCAATCATAATCAACTTTCGAGTACTTTCACTTGAGACCCTTTAAAGTGCTGCCCGCTGCCCCGTCGGGCGCAAAGGTTGGGTCAACTTTAGAAGGGTTGTGCAAATACACGTAAAAGGCTTGCCGACCCGTGTGAGAGGCAATAAATCTTTGAGTAATAAGATTAAATTGAAACAAATGAGTTCATTTGTTTCACAGGCCAGGACACAGCACACAGCACACAGCACACAGCGCGCGAATAACACGGTTAAGATGATGAAATTAATGAGCAAACTGGCAGCAGAATGAGAAATGGGCTGCTTTTCGAAAAGTCATGAGAATCTGAGCAAAATTTGGGGTTAGGGCACTAACATAAATTGTGACGTAATTACTTCCCCATGGGGCTAACACATATGGAATGTGACTCTTGAAAACACGAAACAAAATATATTGCAAATGGCCTATACTCTGGAGTAGCAAAGACAATAGAATGAATGAATGAAGGACTTCCAGTAGCTAAGTGATATAATTACTTAATTAGTTCAGCAGCAAAGAATAAATATTTGTATTCGATTCACAGCAAAAAACGAGATTATCAACAGAATGCTTGTGGCCAACTAATACATAATCTTGTGTTAAGAACTAGGCAGCGTAACTAGAGCTAATTAATACTATTATACAATTTCAATGATAATTCGAAATATTGTGAATTATTAAAGAAACTTACCCTATTAAAGGTTGGTTTTAACAATCTAAAACTCATTATCACTATCCTCCTCTCTTCATTCATACCTGACTTTTCATGTCGTCCTTTTTAAGTAAAAAAAAAAAAAATTTTTTTTTTTTATCACTAATATATTACTAATACTAATAATACTATAATACCTATTAAAATGATCAAATTAAAAATAGAAAAAATAAATCAAATATTTTTTAATGTGGCTTTTCGGTAATTATATACCCCACAAAATATTAAAAATTAAATTTTTCAACAATATATTAAAATAATAAAATAACAAAAGTACATTTACTATACAAACATATTTACTACAACTATAAATAATCAGAATATTACTTTTAATTTATAATTCATTTATATTAATAATAGTAGTTTATAAAGAATCTAGCTTATATACATTAATTCCAGCCCATCATAGTTCATACCTGGATTTCAAGCCAACTTAACCCATTTAGCCTTCGACCATTTAAAGGAACACACTGGAATTTATGAGCCCCGTTATGAATAATTTGTAACGTGTGTTTGCTGATGCTGAGCAAATTCAAAGCCTGGAGCTAATTTGATTCATTTGTGCTCATTGAACGACGCTTGCAAATTTTCCCAGATTGGCTACGTGTTGAGTTATGTGCCTCCAACACCCCCACAGCGCCATGCAGCGAGGCGAGAGTCGAGATTTTAGCTTGTGTGAGTATGCTATTCAGAATCATTTGACCGGAAGTGACCAGTCAGCAAAGTTGGCCCACTTACCTATTGCTACCATAGAAGGAGAGCAATATATGTATGTGTGTATGTATTCCTAATCATCCATGAATGTGAAAGGCAAATGTCACACGAGATGTCATTGTGTCCATGAACATAACAAGAAGGAAGGAAACACAGAGAAAGTGAGAAAGACTGGTAGAGCGAGAAAGCGAGAGAGAGAGAGAGGGAGGGGCGCCCGCATGAGCGTGGGTGGCAAGTTCCTGTTACTGTTTGAGCTACACCCGAGAGTACATTAAGAAATCGATTCAATTCGATTTCTGGCAATAAAAATTGAACATTGACGCTGCTTTTAACATCTCGCAGCAATTCCGTTAACGACGCCTTCAGCTAATGCCCTCGCCCGCCATTTACTGCCGGAAGTCCGGGCACAGGAATATGGCCAACATTTGGGCTGGCGCCCTTTTATGATTTTGATTAATGTTGCTGGGCATTAGGTAAACGCTGCTGTCCGTCCATCAGCATAAAAACAGCATAGCTAATGTTGATTTGCATTTAATGTGTTGTGTTTAATTTTTTGCATCATTTTTTCCACACACACGCACAATCATATTTCATTTCGTGTCGATATTGCAATAATAACACAATATTCGAGCACATTTATTATTAATTTAAACTAATTGATTGCCTTTGATTCGAATGCATATATCAAGCTGGCTGCAGCACGCATGCATTTCCCATATCTATTTGCGCAGTATATTAAAGAATATTTTATAAATATTTATTTGCGCCTATGCTAAATTTTATTATACTTCATTTAATGTGAATTTTCCCCATTTATTGTGTTATTTATATAAATTGTATTTTATTGTTTATTGTTCTATAATTTGTTGCATTTTTTGCTGAGCAAAATTATGACACGTGCAGTGCATATAAATGTTCCATAAGTAATTATTATGTGATTTATAATTATATTTCTAGAGTGAGTCAACAGTGAAACCTAAACTTCAAACTTGATAACTCACTCGAGCTATAATAGTGTGGTACTATATAAACTTCTCTATAATGCAAAGCTCTGATTCCTGAGTGGATGCTTCGCTTATCTTATCTTATGCAAAGGTTGAGTTTCAAGCATATTTGAATCAGAGCATCAATATTAATTCAAAATTATGAGGTGAAAATTACTTTTTGTCTATTTTTCTACTCATGAACTCGATTGGCCTCATAAATCGAATTTCATATGGGTATTTCATATGCCATAGCAATTGCTTTGAGTTGATTGAGATAGATGGGAAAGAAAGAGATATTGCAAAGTCAAGCATTGCACAAAGCTAATATACTCACTTTAAGCTATGCAGGCATATATAAAATTTAGCTATAACAATACTAAAGCTTAGCTGCTTATAATGACATGAAACAAATCTCTTTTCAAGCGCACTTTATCAATAGTGTCATATAAACAAATCTCTTTGTGGCAGTTCAAATGCTTTTTATGCTATCTGAAAAACTTCCATTTAAAGAACTTATTCTCAACATTTTCTTTTGGGTTATCCATTTAAATTCAAGCCAAATCATTTTTGCCTCAACTTCACAAAGAAGAACGCATATCCTGGCCATCAACTCTAATTTGACTAAAAATATAAAACGGTTTTCATCTATTATAGTTAGGCTCACTGTTCGTATGCCTGGTGTGGGTAGCCCGTTGGCGTTGGTTTTTATCATGCATCCGCTGTATAGAAGCAATATATGGAAACCAGTTTTTTTTTCGAGCTTAGCAAGGTTATTGTGGCTGGACTATTGTTGCGGAATGTCCTATTTTGTCCTTGCAACAAATTGCTGCGGCTGCTACTGTTGTTCTTGTAGCTACTGTTGTGTTTTCTGGTGTTTTTTTTTCATCGCATATTTTCAATCTTCTATTTTGGCTGTCATTCGCTTTTTCTATCAGCTATTTATTTTTTCTCATTCTCATTTGTGTTGCGTTTGAGAGATGTTGAGCTTAAAGCGGTTTAAACAGTCAAAACTTCTGCCAGTACTAACGGACTGATGCACTTGAAACTCTTGACAATAAAACTGCATTTTACAGTCAATTGTGCACTTAATTGCCAAGCAGCAGCAGCAGCATTCGCTTGCACATAAACTTCATTAAAGTTTTATTTGGCCAAGTGTTAATAAAATGAAAATGGCAAAGCCAAAGCAATGCAGCAACGCAGCGAGGCTGACTATCAAGAACAATGAGAGCGCTGCAGATGAAGTTTTACTTGCGCACAACGTTGATTAATCAAACAAATCAATAATTCAACAAATCAACGTCAAGGACGACTTTTTCATCCTTCGACCGTTCCGTTCCGCACACACACTTTGTATAATGCCCTTCGGCCAGCCGCCTTTCGCCTTTCCCCACTCGCCAGCCTTCTGACAAGACGTTCGCCATTAGTTTGGGCATGAAAAACAAATCACTTGCATTTTCACATCAATTTGCTCTATTTATTTTCACAGCAGCGCATTTTGTGGAAATATCTTTAAAGTGAAATCCTCTGAAATATTTAGATTACTTAAGCTTATTATATAAACAATGAGCTCATATTTGGCTGTAATCGCATTAAATTGTGTGAATTTCTTTGCACATTTTTGGCACTTAATTTAAATTGAATTTATCTATTTAATTTACTCAACCAACATCGGTTTACCAAATATGAATTTGAATAAAACTTTTTTTTATGAATAAATATTTGTTGTGAATAATATTTGCGTCTGTTTACCTATCATTAATATCAAGTTGATTAAATATTTCCTGATTCGGATAATGTTTTACTGCTAAAGGTTCTTTGATAAAGTTATGTATGTGAAGTCTGGCATGTCTGGCATTTAAAATGATAGTTGTCTTGAGGTGAATCTGATATGATTTTCTTTGATGTAACCTTGTGTTGTCTGGCATTCAATTTTAGTGAGGGTAGAAGACAACTATTTCTAAAGTAAGATATGAAAATAGCTTTTAATTATTAAAAACAATTTGTTTTCTATTTTAGTATAATACATTAAAATGTATTATGAGGTATAAAGGGTATATAGGATTCACAACCCATATCTACTGTCGATGTTATTATTAATTAAAAATTCCTTTGTACTGGAATGTGGTTGAGACATTTCTTACACTTCAAGAGCAGCTAACAGGTGGGAAATCAGAAGAGATCTAATTTAATGATGATTATAAATTCACTTTGGCTTTTAGGTACCACAAAAGTAGCATAATTAGAGTTTCGAAATTTTACGCTTTTAGAAGAAACTGCAAATAATATTTTAAAGGGCTTTATGCATTAAAAACTAAAATTCATGAAAATAATTAAATAATAATTAAATTAAATATTGTGTTAACAAATTAAAATAAATTAAATTAGTTAAAAAGTATTATATATTATAATCTCTAATGCATTTTTTATCTAGAATTATTCTCTGTGCTTGCATTTAAATACGTCAACTTTGATGTTTTTCTAGCTAAGCCAGTGAGCCAAGACCCTGCCTAACCGACACGTTGCAATTCATTCCATCTTCTAAGCTTATTATATGCTTTTTCACGTGCTACACACATTCAACAAAGCGTAGCGTCACGTGTCAAGAGGTCGCTGGGCGCAGTCAAAGGTAACCGCTGCACTGCTCCAGCTAAATTTAAAACAGAGAATCGCCTCCTTCTCCACCTGCAACATTTGTGAGCCAACAGCTGCACCCTCTGCTGCCGAGCATAATAGTTGTTGCTGTTGTATATATATAAAAAAAAAAACTTTAAGGATGTTTGCTCGGTCACCAAGCCGGCATGCCACCTGACTATTGGATATTTTTTAAGGACTCCTGCTGACTTGCAAAATGTATTCAAATTCATTCAACCTTCAGCTGAGCACTGCACTAAATATATGTACATGCACATACCCATATGAATGCATATGCATTTCTATGTGCTCGAGCTTAGGCTATGCAAATGAGAGAGCCCTATGAAGTGGCATGCTTCCAAAGGAGAGATTGATAATCGACACATACCATAAATTAACTGTAAAATGTATATTATAGATACAAATTTCGATGAAGTCATATGACAAGAAATATCTAAATGCAGAGAAGTCAGTAAAAAGTTAAGTGAATAAGTTGTATACAAATTTTCTTTTATGTGAAGGCAAGATATTTAAGAAAGTATTTCAATATATTATAGCATCAGACCATTGAACATATCGGGGCTCATAAGAAGATTTTACCAACAATAGAGTTTTAGTTATTCGATAGATAGATGGAAAGCCATCTAGAATTTGTATGTCCAATGCCTATGAATATCTACTACATATCATAAAATGATTCAAGCAATAATCGAGAGTATATATCTACGATTGCCTTAAGCAACTTTCGGTTTTGATCGAATTCACGCAAATGGTCAAAATGTTTCCAAATTGAATTTACGCCGATTCAGCCCCAATGGCCACTTACGCTGTGAGCCGTCGATTTGCAGCTCAGCGATTGCAATTGGTTAAATATACGAGTGAGACGCCCCCTCCAGCATTAGTTGAGCTGGTGTTCTCATGGTTTCATTGATTTTCAATTTGTATTGCGGCACGTGAAGTTCTTCCGCTTCATTTGCTGCTTGCCTAGCAGAGAGGCAGCCTGGCTGCCCTCCTGCCAGCTCGCCTCCTGCCAGCCAGCTGCGTTTGCTGTGGTTTGTTTGTGTTTGCCTAAGCGTACAAACATGGGCCCCAGCCTAGAGTGCCTGCACTCGGATATTTATGTAGATGAAGCGCATTGCGAAGCGTTTCAAACTCAAGCCTCAGACTTTAACAAATTGTTGCTGCTGCTCCGTTTCACTGAAGATTCAATTCATTTAACCACGTTCCATGCAAACGCTCCAAATACGCATACAAATGATCGCATTCAAGGCTCAAGACCAGTTCAAATAGTATATTTTATAAATAAAATAATAAAGAGTATACAAAAATGAATATAAATTGAATTTGCAATGTTGGGAAAAGTATTTATTTATTATTTTTAATAGTAGTGAATAGGAATTCGAGTGATTCTCTCATTGAGTAATATTATTTCGTAGAAGCCGGAATTTAATAAAATGCAAGTTTAGTATTTGCATATTTGAATCCCAACAACAAGAAGAATATAAAATATTTTATATATTATATATAGCAAAAGCTGTAAGATATGTATACAAGTACAAGTATATGTACACAAGTGAATGACTTAATTTTAAGAGTCTATTGCACAGTTGACTAGCCAAGTAATGAATTGCTGAGTGTCGCAGTAATTTGCCATTTTAATTGCTTGTCGCATTCAATATCCGATTTCCGCGATTGTTTTTATTGTTATTGATTTTTCGGCTCGAACACTATTGTGCGGCATATTTGAGTTGAATCTGATAAATATTTTTCAGCGCATCGCCTGCAAAAAATCAACTCCAGTTATGCAAGCGGCGCATTCAAATTTAATTCAATTTAATTTTTGGCCATATCGAGGTAAAATAGTTGGGTGCTCGTCCATGAATCAATTTAACGCCCGCACCGACCGACTATTCCAGGTTGCATTTAATTTGCATTAAATTCTCGATATTCAGTTAATTCGGGCGTGCAGTAAACAGAATGCTGTGCCACTTCTTCCCGCTGGCAATTTATTCCACAAACAACAAAATAATCATTTAAGGCTGCCGGAATCTGGATGCTGCACATTTCAATGTGAATATTCCGTTCAAGAATCTGCATTTTTCGGATTATAAACTTTAATGTAATCAACTAAAGTGTTTGCTTGTACATAATCAATTTTGCAATGAAGATTCCTTGTCAAAGCCAAATATTTCATAAATGCTTTTCAGAACTTAATAAATATTTAATTTACGTCAGGCCAGCCCATCGATTCGGCCGGTCATTGGAATCAATTGACAATGAAATTCCGACTCCCTCCCACGCCAATGAAAGCTGAAGAAATTTCTAAAAAAAAAAGAAAAAAGGATTTTCATTTTTCTTACAATTTTGTTGCCTTCTCAATATTTCCTCTTCTTCATCTTCTTGGCTTGTTTACTGTTCACTGAACAGACTTTGGTGCAATGAAAAGCGGCAACAACATTTTGCTTCGATAGTTTTCCATATTTCGCTTTTAGGTCAAGCACAAAAAAAAAAGAAGTTTTTTTTTCTGCCTGCCTAGCCTCAATTACGAGACTGAACACAAATCATTAAACAAAATAATAATTTCCGCAAGGGACAAGCGAAATGCCGGAATCTAGCCCGGAATCGGGGAGTCAGACGTGGCCAGCGATGGGCACGCAGGCAAGGGCAAGCACGACAAATTGTGCAAAACAAAGGACATACAGTACGAATGCACACAAACACACTCACACGGTCACCCATTCACACACACACACATACTCGTACACACTCCCACACGTTTACATGTATAAAGGGAAAACGCTTGATGGGGACAGGACAGCGCAGGCCGGTCTCATGGTCGCTTGGTCGCATGGTCGCATGGCCCGACAAGGACCTGGATCTCAGTAAATACCAAATGTCAAGTGCAGGGCGTTAAATTGTCGCTATGTGTGAGGTTAAAAGGATGCCCGTCTGCAGCCACCATTGACCTTCGGGTCCTTGACTTGCTTGGAAATTACTTTAAAATCCCTGAACATAAATAAACCTGGTTCCCCCAGCTCGCATCAAGGGTCAGCCCAATTCGGTGGCTTAAAGCGCCAGCACTTAGAGAAAGTGTTGGCAGCTCTAATTTATCGTGAATAAAAATGAAAATTGTCAAAAAAAAAGCGAAAAAAAACCATGGAATATGCATTGTGAAAAATGTGTCCAACTTTCCTAATAATTTGCATCGTTCTTGGCACGTTGAATTCAACTTTGTTCAGCATGCGCAGCTCCGCATTCGCATTCGCATTCGCATCCACGTTCCCATCCACATCCGCAGTCTCATTTCCCATTCCATTTTCATTTTGAGTGGCATGCACGCACATGGAAGGGCCAGCTGCTGCTAAGTCCTGCCCGGCCGGGCAGCTGCGAGACACTCAGCACTACAGAAATTAGAACGCGCAATAGCTTACAATTTTCACACTTTTTGCCAAGCGCACAAACAAAATAAACGTTCACGCAAAAACTTTAAGGCGACCAACTGACATGGCCCGCCAGCCCACGGTGCATCTCTTTTACGCAGTGCCGCGTGCCAACAACCGCAAAAGCCACAAAAAGTTGCACGAATGCAAAAACCCTCTGCAAAAATGTCACAAAAAAAATAATGCAGGAAAGTGAGGAAAAACGACGACAGAGCCAGCTCAAAGTGAGTATTTTCCTGCGCTCTTCCTACGCTGCCCTCGGCTGTCCCTTGCCATTGCCATTTCTGACTGTGTCGCCCGCTTCACGCAGTGGACAGCGCCATGAGCAATTGGATGTTGTCGCTTCAGCAGCCTGGCTCCAGCATCAACAAACCCATCTCGCCATGCACCCGCCTGCAACGTCCACGCCTTCATTTTTTGTTAAATACGACAACTTGAAGTTGCAACCCACACTCATCCCTTGGCCACACAACAGCGGTAACTTATCCGACTTGTCAGCTTGCATTTGGGCGCACGATGTGAGTGGCTCCTTCAGCTTGTTGATTCCTTCCCATGGAGTGTATAATTAGTGGCAATAACTCTTGTGGAAGATAAAGTGTCTATTTAACTCAATGTCGATTGCCTTGACAAGTTTATCTAAAGAGCTCGTTCGACTCGATTCCGTTTGCCATCATCAAGTGGCTTCGGTCTTGGAGCAGATTATTATTATATTTAATTATAACAACATTCCATTTGAGCAACCAGATTTGATGCAATCAAAACTATTTGACTTACATATATATGCTAAATAAATAACTTTTGTGGCTTAATTATGTATTTGAAATGAAATATATATTCTAGGCCAATGATATTATAATAAACTAGATTAAAGGCTTTGAGTTGAAAATGTAAATAAATTGTTTTGAAAATATATATTATAATTTATTTAGCTTTTATCAGAATGCATAAATAGTGAACGTGTAATTAACAAAGTAATATAAGCAGATTAGCTAATGTGAATAAATTCGGATATCAAAATTTGAGCTCTCCAGCGAATAATATTTTGAAGTTTGATTTTATGAATTTAATAGGCCACGATTAACAAACTAATTTAACAGTATACAGCGATGATAAATACCTATTAATATATCTGAAATGTTTAAATTCCAAATTCTAATCTAATCTCTCTTTCCCTCTCTCTCACTCTATCTTTATTTAAATATAATAAGTTCAGCTTATACAGTTTACTCTATCTCTCTCTATCTAATCTTTATCTTTATCTCTCTCTCTCCTTACTTAAATATAATAAGTTCAGCTTATATTACATTATTCTCTAAGTCTATCTATCCTTCTCTCTCTATCTATATCTTTATCTCCATCTCTCTCTCTCAATCTCTTTATTTACATATAATAAGTTCAGCTTATATTACATTATTTTCTATATCTACCACTCTATCTCTCTATCTCCATATATAATTCTATCTCTCTCTTTTTATTTAAATATAATACGTTCAGCTTATATTACATTATTCTCTAAATCTATCTATCTTTCTCTCTGTATCTATATATTTATCTCTACCTAAATATTCTTCCTTCATATTCTTTAAAATATTACTGTCAGTTAGATTTCTAAAGCACTTCCAACAAACATAGCAATAGCTAAAGTTTTTCATAGAATTAAGCTAGACTTTGTTAATATTGTGGGAAAATAGCTTTAAGGAGTTTTGTTCATTTCATATTTTAGGATTTAATTTCCGTTGAGCAGAGAATAATTTTTATGCAGCTACCGCCCCAATGTAAGGCAATAACCTGAAGAGAAGCCATTGTACATGAGGAGACTAACAGAGGGGGCAATGCAACTAACAGAGTCTCCATCTCCCTCCCCTCTCTCTCTCTCTCTCTCTCTCTCTCTCTCTCTCTCTCTCTCTCTCTCTCTCTCTCTCTCTAGCTGCTACTCCATCTCTCTTCCTCGCTTGCGCTCTGCTGAGTATTTGGAAAAATTAAATGTACAGACAGATTCGAGAATATTTATTTTGCTGTTGTTGTTATTGTTGTTGTGCTGGGTAAATAAAACTCAAAACAAATGAATACAAATGTGAAATAAACTTAGTTCTGGCTAAAACGAAAGACAGCGGACGGTGCAATCGTGTACCTAGCCTCAAGCGTTGGGGGCAGCACGGCGAGTCCTGCGAAATTGCAAGGGAACTTTGTTGCTGCTGCTGCTGCTGCTGCTGTTACTACTGCTGCTGCTATTATTGCTGTTATTGTTTAATATTTTTCCATGCTCATCTTTGCCTGCTGCCTGCCAACAACAATGATGCTGGCAAAACAAAGACCAAACTCGGGCAAGTCATTAAGGGAAATGCAGTGCTGGCTAGCAAGCACAGCAAGCTCGCACTCAATGTTTATTTTGGATAGACCATTGGCATTGCTCATACCTCCGGTATGGCTAGCCAGGCAACTTGTGTTGGAAATGGAGAAACAGTTCAAACGGCTAGCCACAAAAAGCGCTGAATGAAAACGTGCTCTTTATGTAGGCACAGCGCGTTTTAATTTGCAATGGGGCAACAGCTGGTCTCGATGTAACTTCAAGTCCAGTGAAGTCTTCAAAATTCGGATGGCCAAAGAGTTCTAGAAACAATTTGCTTTTGTCTCTCTTGTTTGCTCTCGATTATGCAACACCAGCCCAAGCATTCTAGTTATAGAGGCATGTGAAACCAGATCCACCTCTGCGTCAGGTCAACAATTCAGGAAGCCAGGGAGAGAGAGAGAGAGAGAGAGAGAGAGGAAAATGATTTTCGTATGTTTGTCTATGCAAAACTCATTTGAAGCAAGCCAGAGACAAACACTCAGGCGAGAGCCCAGCAAACGCAATGCATTCATAAGTTTGTATAAAAGCGAGCCAGTAACAAGGCTTCTGCTGCCCCAGCCCCATTGTAACTTTAATAACAACTGTTAAGGCACCTCTAGACATTGTATTTAATGATGATTTCGATTGCACAATCAGAATTGTGAACGTGGCCATCTCACAGATAACTGGATTTTAACTACTGATAGAGACAGAGTCAGCAGCAGGCACATAAAATATCAATTATTTTTGAAGCACGCTCCGCACTCGCAACAGACAATTATCTATTGCAGATTGCGTTTCACATTTAAATCCATTTCAAACCGAAAGAGCAGCAACAATAAAATAACTCTCGAAATTCCTGCATCACGTACAGCTGCATGTGCATAAATTTATTTCCAAACCAGGTAAATAAAGTCCGAGCATGCATAAGCCATAATCGCATTTGCCTGTGAGCTAATAATTTATTACGAAAACACATTTATGCAAACATTGGGGTTGTTTTTTAAACAATATTCTGCATAAGAATCTATGAAAATAAGCATGAACAAATTATAGAAATTGTAGAGAAAATACGCAAGGAAATTAAGGCAAAATGCATATTTGTTGCAAAATCAAATAAAAAATCTTGTGCAGAGCATAAACAAATTAAAAGTTCTCATTTCCAGGGTATATAAACGGCTGATGTAACAAAGAACAAAGCAGCAAACACGAAGTAATATATATACAAAGTAAAACCAACAAAGCCAAACACACAAATTTTGATTTTGATTTTGATTTGCAGTTTCGCATAACTGAAATAGTTTGTCGACTCCACTGGCCCAATCTCGACCACAAACAGAATAAAACAATGGCTGAAAGCGTGTGCGCTCCACAAATAGACTTTGATTTGGCTTTGCTCCAGAGTTATGAAAACTGTGCGCCCGCCATGCTAATAGAAACCTCAGCCCAGCTCAAACTTTTACCTTTGATAAGGTCTCTAACGAAGAGAGCAGGCAACGACAATAGAAAGCATCAACTAAATCCGAAATTGAACAAAAAGACGAATAAATAAATTTATAGAAACGAATACTTTCGGTCTTAAACAATTTAGAATATTTATGAGCGACCTTCACATTTTTGCAACTTGGATTTAAAGCTTTTCAAATTTAATTTTTTTTTTTTCAAATTGATTTCAGAGGCAGCCTCAAAGTATATTTGGTAGCGAGCGAGTGCAATTCTCTTTAGCCACGTATTCAAAGAGCTGGCCAACGAGCTGTTCGAGGTTACTGTTTGGGCACCCACATTTACTGGCAATTTTTTATGGGCTGAACAGGAGCAGCAGCAGGAGCAGGAGGCGAAGCAGGAGTCGTGCGGCGCTGCGAGTTAACTCAGGAATCAGGGATGGGCGAAATCATAAAAATAAATGAAAAAGGTCACTTTGTATTGGTTGTGAGACAATTTAACACAGGCAAATGTGTGTGCAACTGTAATTTGTGTGCCGTAGCTGCCAGCAGCAACAGCCAGGCATCGTACACCCACCGCACCACCGACAGACCACAACGAGCACCACACACAATGTACATATGTGGCACATAGTAAATAGTTTGTGCTTGGAATCAGGAGGCGGTTAAATTGTTGGGGAGGCATCACTCCTCACAGAGCCCGCTTGTAGTTGTTGGCTTTTCATTTGTTGTCCACACGTACACACACACACACCCACACACACACACATACACAGGCACTCAGACACACTCGTAGCTGAGCATACACACAAACATAGATTTAATCCTCAACAAAGCCCACACACATGTGGCCAAATGAACATGTTAAGTTTTCAACAGCTATAAATTATTTCTTTAACAGCCTCTGCTCTTTTTTTTCCTATATGTTAAACGATCCTAAATGAATATAATTTATTGTGGTCATTAGGACTGGCAATGACCAGCCCCACTTTTTGCCAGCCTAATTTAAATGCAATCCAGGCCGGAACGCTCACATACACGCACATGCTCATGGCCTTATGCTAATACAAACGCTCCCAAAATAAATCAAACGACTTTTTTCGTGTTGAGAGCACCCAAATCATGTCGAAATGCGAGTTGATTCAAAAACACATACATAGTTGTATGTATGCCAGTATACCCCAGAGCTTTCCTTCAAATATACTTCGATTTAATATACAAAAAGTTTTAATTAGATCTAGCCACAAAGCATAAATTTCAGAAGTGAAATAATAAAATAAATAAAAAATATTAATAATAAATAAATTGAAAATACAAATACTGATATCAGCAGCATTGCTATAAATAATCCAGATACAATTTTAATAAAAAAAAAAAATACATATAATAAAGAAGCAAATTTCATCAGGCAGATATATTAATTGGTATCGGTTACGCAATTAATATAAATACATTTTTATTTAGACACATAAATAGTTTCACCAGTATATGCAAACATATGAGAACTATATACTAAGGCATAAAAGTGTGTAAACTTATGATAGGTTTGGAAAAAAATAGATATATATATGAATATGTTCGAGCACCCATTTTAACTAAACCTATCTCCCTTCGTTAAAAGCACATCCAGTGATAAATCCTATTAATGCTACTGCGATTTCTTAAATATCAAATAATGCAGACGTTGTATATCTTATGCCAATCTGTATATCTTATGTCAATTTTTGCTTATTTACCAAACATTTTATTTAATTATTTCTGTGTTGCTTTGTAATTTTTCAATCAGCTGCAATGCATATGAGCAATTATTGAAAGTATTTCAATTTAGTAAATATGAAAACTATTTCACATATTGGCTATATTTTTAACTGAGCTTCAATGTAAATAATTTGGTGTAGTACAAAATATACCTGAATGAGCTGCCTTCAAAAATGTAATAACGTAATTTAAATAAATTATAAATAAATTTAATAAAAAAATTTGTTTATGCCTGAACACATTTGGTTGTCAAGCGCACTCAAATCCGCAATATATATATTCCATATAGCAGCATAGCCGCGGCAACGGCCGGCGGCATTTGAAATATAGACGGTGTCAACAGCATTCCCATCATCACTGAAGTATTTTATGCGATGAATCAAGGAAAGGCGTCATCATGAAAACTCCAGATCAAACAATTTACGCAGCTGCAGCTATCGCTCATGATCAGATCAAGCTCAAGATCTCCATATATCAGAGTCTGACAGTATAGCTAATGGCTGAGAGCGTAGCCGACGCTCACATGCCAAGCTAACGCGCTATTGAGCTTTATCCGCCTCTCGCTATATAAAGTGCACAACATTCTGATAGCTCAACTAGCCATAGTCATTTACTGTATCGCATAAGTGAAACTTCCAATCACACATCTCTGTATTGCAGAATGCAGCATTTAACAGACCCTGTGCAAACAGTCTTGGCAGTGTTCGCGTCTTCAATTCTCTTTTTTTTTTTGCCAACATGAAACCAGCACGAATACCGGCGCCAGCACTCCAATAATATTGTTATCATCATAGTCGCGGTCGCTCACATCGTTGTCGGCTTTACAATTGCGCGATTGCACCTGCCACACGTGCAAGCACCTTTTGACATTGAGACATGCAGAAAGTGAAAAACTTAAAAAATAAAATAAAATAGCTAAAATAAAACACTTGGAAACTCTTACAAATTAAATGGTTGCTTGCAGTACTTTTCCATTGGTATCAGCTAAATATCTGTGCCAGATTAATACAAATTTAAATACAGTTATTGAATATTATGCATTTGTTATTAAATATTATGTATTAAATCTTCTACGACATAGTTCCAAACTATTAACTCAACTATTAGCTATCACTGAAACTTATTGCATTCTGCTCTGGTAATGTTCGATCTATTTAAAATATATTCGCTATTTGGCTATCAACCATGAAAGTTGGAAAAGAAAAAGAAAATGTTAACTATGTCAATCAGAGAAAATGAAGTCATTTCAGATTTCTTAATTTTTCAAGCTGACGAAAGCTTCTCATATTAAAAAAAAACTTTGAAAATACTCATTAAAACAGAGCTAGTACCATATACATTTTTGAAATATAAATTAAACAAGTAAGAAAGCTCTAGTCGGACGACTCGACAACGAGGTCTTGAATTTTCGATTTTTATCGATAATTTGGAAATGGGAAGAGTTATCGAAAAAAAAAAGCAAATAAACTAACTAAAACTAACGCAATTAACATAACTAACATTCATGTGAAATTTCAGCTCTCTAGCTTTTGTAGTTTTCGAAATCTCAACGTTTACGGACGGACAGACGGACGGACAGACGGACAGAGTTATATCAACTTTTTTTTTTGTGCTGCTCAAGAATATACTTTGTGGGGTCTGCAATGTTTCCTTTTGCCTGTTACATACATTTTCACCATTATGCTCTGATTTGCCATTTATAAAAATTGAGATTAAATCATATAACAGATTCTCCATATAAACCCAATATCTAATTAGTTTGAATATTCCAAATCCTTTCTCTAATTAAGCAAATTTCTATAAATAAATTATGTATCGTGCTTAAATAAAAATAAAGAACCAAATGAGTTCAGTGGCTATAATCTTCGATCATACATATCATATATATTCTATATACAAATTCAGTTTCAGCGGGAGCAATGCCACAATGTGGCACAGTTCAATACTAATTGAAAATCCATTATTATTTTTCTTTCGATTATTTAAACGATTGTTGACCCAAAATGAGTCTAAGTAACTGCGATTTGCATATGCTGGCAATATAAATATTAACATTTCTAAATATATTCTTTAGCATCACGATGATTTAGCAATTTAACTAAATTATTGTCGACTTTGAAAAAGACTATTTATAGGTAATCTAAATTGGAGGAACTCGACTCCAAATTGTTTTTTCAGCTGTTGTTTGTGAAGTCACACCATTGCTAGTATTAGTTGCTAGTGGACAACGTCGATGTCATCTTTTTGCCATGGCATGGACTGAAAGCTGCCCATTTCCACGAAAATCCACCCAGCGGCAAAACGAGAACGAGCTCAAAGAGGACGGCAACGGCAACGGCATCGGCATCGGCATCGGCGACGGTTGCAAACAGTTGATTGCCATGGCAAACATGGAACCGGCAATGGCGAGGGGCGCAGTTAGACCATGCCCATGTCGGACAGTGTAAACATACTTAAGAGAAACGAAAACACGAATTATACCGCTTTTTAACCTGCCCAGACGAGGGCACAGCCATCATGCAGTCCAAACAAGACAGACAGATAGACAGCCAGCTAGGCTGGCTTATCGCAATATGCAAATGCGGTCTTCTATGGGCAAATAGACTGGGATCGGGGCCGTTCAGGCTACAGAGGTAGGCAGCGCCAGGGGCAACGTAAGGTGAGAAATGAAAGACTTGAAACACAAACTCGAACTTAAACTTGAACTTGGGCGAACGCATTGCTCTCTGCTGGATATTCCCGAAGGCAGCTACGACGCCTAATTGATGTCGGCTATCGGCTATCGGAGCATCCTCGCGCATCCTTTGTGAGGCCGTTTGCCTGCCAGCCTGCCTGCCAGCCTGCCTGCCTGCTACTGGAACAAACGCATATGCGTTTCCGTATTCTCTTTGTTTATGAGTTTACAACCTCAGCCTAATTGAGGCGGGGAAATTCGCTTAGGCTGCCCATAAACTGGAATTGTTTGCAAACACAAGCCGAAAGAATTCGTCATAAAAGTGCACAAAACGCTCCTACAATACGGTGTGGTAAATATTTAGGGCAAGGTCGCGGCGAAAATAGATTGATGTTGAGTTTTCCATGTAAACCCAGCCACGAGACCAACAGCCAGCCAGCCAGCCTTTGCTTCCCAGGAACTGCCCGCATTCGCAGTTATTAATGAAAGTGCGACAGACTACTGTTCTCTAATATATGAATTGAAATGAGCTACGATTTAGCTGCACACACGGAAATCTCTTCGATACTCATGCTGTCTTATGCTGCTCTTGGATCTGAAAGGTTTACAGCACTTTTTCCCATTTGATTTCTTTTTATTAAGTTTCATAGTTTGTTGATTCTTCTCATTTACTCACCGACTTTATTGCCGCATTGAGTTGCGCTACAGGCCTACTGTAGTCACAGTCGTGGCTCTGTGTTTGCCCAGCAGCGCCACAACCTATGCGACTGATCAACATTTCACCCCAATCCCCCAGCCCAACTGAGGCGGTCCATTGACTCGACTCTTGATGGCTTGAGAAAGAGGAATGCACAGCAGATCGAAACTCTTGACCAGGCGCGTGATCTTCAAAAAACACGAACAAGTTATAAAAAAATTATAAACAAAAGCCCAACAGAGCAACAACAATCGATAGACGTAAACCATGTGTAATATAGGTTTCTTTTCATCACACTTGACCAATGTCCAAGGCATGCCATCTTGTAGCTCATTTCTGAATATAGCAGATTTATATATATTAATGAACTAAAATTTAAACAAATCCTTCACTAAAAATAGTCAAACTTGTTCCACAATCTCATATAAGAGGCGAAAACAACAGTTTTGATTACTGTTGAATCAAGTCGAATGAGTCGAGTGAATCTCTGATTTTGATGACCCCAACTCGCTGCCAGTCAGCATCACTTGACCAAAAATATATGTATGAACATGCGTGTACTTATATAAATTGACGTTTGCGGTTAAATGTTTACAACTCGATATTCAGCTGAAAATTTAACAGAAAAAAAGTATTTCAACTAAAAAGAGGTGTAGAGAAAAATGGTATGTGAGGCAAACCAGTTTTCGGTATAGACCAGACAGAGGCAGGCCAACAACAAACAAGCATCAAGCATCGTGGAAAAAATACAAAGTTTTAATTGGTTGCACAAACAAAAGCACAAAACGAGCGTCTAAACAAATCGAATCCACTCGTCAGTCGGCAATCGGCGGTCAGAAGTAACGACAACACCAACTGCAAAATAGGCCTCTGAGTTTATTTCGTCATTCATATAAAAAAAAAACACCTTACGCTTAATAAGTGGCGCATGCAAAGCTCGAAGCTCGAGGAGGGAGTCAACTCGAGAGATACTCGCGGCTCAGGACGAGTAGTGTGCTAGGAGGTCAGCCAGATATCACAATTGAGCAGATCGAATGAGCTACTCATATCAAAACTCATGCTCACGCTCATGCTCATGCTCATGCTCATGCTCATGCTGATGAATGATGTTCAAGATCGAAAACCTGAAATGAAGCTTCTACCTGCTGACCAGGTCCACAGCGATGGCGATGGCCTGTAAGATCGACAGAGTAGAGACTGAGCGTGAGAGACAGAGAGAGTGAGTGGGAGAGGGCGATGTTGTTTTCGTGCGCGTTACCTGTTAGAAGGTGTGGCCAAACGCAATGCGATCAGCGCCGATCGTCATTGATCACGAGCGAGAGCGAGACAACAAGACGTTGGCCGTCGTCCACAATGGCTGGGAAAGAGTTGACTCAGCCATTGAGCCAAACGTGTAAACAAGATGGCATGGCATGGACAACAACAACTCGGCCAAAGAGAAATAGAGGTAACATCTCGCGCAGCGACTACTCGCACACTAAAGCGCAAGCACGGCTTGTGATGGTTGAAAAAATTAGCACCGACCATCAATCATTAGCTAGGGAACGGTGGCAACGCAAACAACGTATTCGACGGCGGCCCAAACTCGACGACGGCAACTCGAAAAAAAAAAGGTTCCACAAAAGAATTCGGCGCAAACGTTGAGCGATTCTCTATTCCTTTTGAAGTCTGATTAATCGGTATCTGTGAACATCGCTTGAGGTGTGGACGAAATCCGCCAACCGAAATAAACGAAAAACAAAAAAAAAAGTAAAATAAACAACTTGAAAAACTACGTTCGCGATTGTGTTTGCTGTGTGTGACTTAGTGCGTGATATAAAAGCTGATAAATCTTTTAGATTAATTTAATATTAGCTCTTCAAGGGATTACAAGAACAAGCAACACCGGTGCGAACCGGACAATATTAACAAATTATGTAAGTTTTGCAGATTGTTGAAAAACAATAATAATTATTAATAATTTTGGTCAATAATTTTTAATGTATAATGAAATTCGTTACCCGAAAATAAATCTGCTACCAAATCTCCTTATGCTAAATATAATTCTAATAATATATTATGAAATACGACAGATGTTCAGGGTATATGAATCCAATATATGTTTTCCTCATACACTTGATGTTCTGTTATATCAAGACAAGATATATTCAAAAAATACAATTTCACTGGAAACAAATTAAATCTGGTTCCAGCTTTAGCTTCAACTCTGCTACAAAACTTCAAATATGTAGAGTTCAAATGTAAACTCTTTGTCTGCGCTTGTATGAAAAGTATGAAGTCAAGTTCAAATCTATCAACTTTTTTCAAAATTAATATAAAAGTATAAAATTTCTGCATAATGCACTGTAAGTTCGAATATACTTGTACATATTTGTCAAAAGGAAAGCGAAAACCAACTTTTCACTTTGTCTAAAAAATATATAATGCTAAAAATAATATAATGGTTGCTAATCAAACCCGCTTGATTCTGAATATCGAAGAATTTTGTTACTAAACTGCATCTTCAATTGAAAAAATAATCCGACTGAACCATAAATATATTTGTATATGCAGAAGGCTTTTGGAAACACAAATTCAAAACATAAATAAATAAATTGAGATTTAAATTTATGCATTACAGTTGGAGCTGTTTTTTAGCTTCTAATATTTTACAATTGCATTTTATTTTCTTTTTACATATTTTTTTGAAAATTTGCATTACATTCCATGAAAAATTCAAGCACTGTTGTGGCATTAGTTGAGAACAGTAAAATATTTAAGATAAACTTCACTTTAATGATGCAGAAATTTACATTCTTAGACATATTATCTTCCTCTCCTGACATATATCTACATTGTATATATTATATACATTTATATAATAACTTACTTTGCACTTTTTTGTATGTCTTTCAATTACTGAAAATTGAATGCTTTTTAAGTATATAAATATGTCTAGAAGAATGGAATGGAAGACGTTCAATTTTCATCGTAATCGTAATCTGTTTATTGCTATTTCTGAGATAATTCTATACAACTTAACACACGTTAGGAATCGCTAAGAATCAATTATATTACACTCTTTTTTGTATAATTTGACTCATGACGTAAAAAAAACATAAAGGGTTTTCGTAGGTGTCATGGTATAACATTTTCTGTTAGAGTAAAAAAATTTATTTTCATCTGTCATAATAATAATGTATTTCAAATTGTCAAAGCGTCGTGCTTTGTCATGCATTTTTTTACCAATATTTATTTGTTGTAAAATATTTTTTATTACTTTGGGTCAACGCAATGTGCTTGATATGCAAATTTTCAATTGACAAGCCTATTTAAATAAACGTGTGAAAATCAAACATTTAACCAAACACTATTGCCAAGTGCCGAAAATTCACAAAACACAAAATTTGACACCCAAATCGCAGTCAACACTTCCACTTCCAGTTCCACTTCAGCGCTGCCCAAATGAAACCAGCAAGTGACAATAACTCATCTTAATGATCCTAATAATAACTCTAATAATATAAAACAGCAGCGCCATCGGCCCACGCGACTCGGCTAGATGCTGGCTGTTGGCTGTTGGCTGTTGGCTGTTGGCAGCTGCCAGCTGTGGACTGGCCTAATGTTCACACGCAAATTAGGAGGGACATAAGAATTTGCTTGTGCCGCCGACACGACCGCAGGCATTTTAATCGGCCCGTCCCGGCCCTGCTCAGCCCAGCCCAACTCAGCCCGGCAACAACAATAGCTGGGAGCCACACAGAGGCGCCCCGTTTAGCTATGCTAACCAATTACGACGCATGTGAAAATTATCCTATTAAATACAAATCAAAAGAACCAAGGAAATTCCTCCCCTCTCTGCTGTGGTATGGCCATACGCCGTGCACCGTGCACCGTGCGCCGTCGTACGTCTTTGAGCTTCCGAGTTTAGTACTTGACAAATGCTTACTAATTAATTACAGTTTGTACAATATTTTAGTATGCGTCTCATAAAGTGCGTTTATCAATGACGCCTCGTTTGTGAAGGCGCAAAGTGTGCAGAAAACAAAAGTGCGATAATATGTGTATCTTTCACTGCCACGCCCATCCAAAAGTGCCCAGTCACCTGCGCCCAAAAGTCTCGAACTCCTGCTGGCCGCCGAACCACACTCGCTTCACAGGCAGAGGCCAAATTAAAATTGGGTTTATTTTCATGTAAAATGAAGTGTGAAATTTAGCGAATCCGTTTAATCGCGTCCGATAAGCTACTAGAGTGTCGGAAAGTCTGACAGCCACTGTCAATGCCACCTGCCAGCAGCTGTTGGAGTAAACGTGTCCTGGTCAGGTGTCAAGCTCAATTGTTGTGAAATAAAATATTTAAATCACAGTATTTATTATAAACAAGCAAATTAATGAGCTCACTCTAAAAAAAAAGAGATATATATAGAACTCATTTATCGCTGCCTGTTAGGATGTTTCTCTTATGAAAGTCTTTAACAAAGTTGACAGAAAATAATTACATTTTGTATTTAAGAGCTCTGCAAACAGGACAAAAAATGATGTGTTGCTGCTTTGGAGTACTGCTCAAACAAACCTCGTAATTGTTAATTAATTTATAATTACGCGCTCGTTCGAATGGAAATTTCACAAGCTGAACATATTTTCACAGGCTGAGAGCGCATTCAATTTTCCGACTAACCAATATTTGGTTAAATTTTTCATTAAAATTTGTTTTTTTTTTTTTCATTTTATAGTTAAATTGAAATTAAAATTGCTCGCTTAAACAGTTTTAATATATTAATTATTTAATAGATTCAAATATTTAAATTGTTAATATATATAAAATATTGAAAGAAAGTGCCTACATAACTCTGCAAATTATCATTAAAATTATTTAATAATTAATAATACTTTTTACGTTCAATAGTTCGATCTATCTGCAGCTTCTATTTAACTCAAATTGAACCCAACATTATTTCTCTCTTTGTTTGAATATATTTTACAAATTGAGCATTTACATACGTGACTTGTTTGCAAATATATAGGATGAACTCAGCTATCAGTATTTATACAAATCCAACCCAAATCGCCCATTTTTTTAGATGTACAAATAATTTGAACGCAAGCAATTACTAACACGCAGATTCAAGCCTTTTGCCTTGTATTGAGGATATATATATATATGCATATATGTATGAATATATATCTATGCATATATATATATTTACGTATATGTGTGTATGTGTGCATGGTGTATACGAAATGGTCTGAGCAAACATCAAAGTCACGAAATCATTCAAAAATCAACATCGCAAAGTGGATGGGGAAAAAGTCCGACCAAAAAGCGTCATGGCAGCCATCAAATGTTAAGTTAAAGTACATAGACAAACACGAACGCACACACGTAGGCACACACACACACACACAAACACACACACTCACACAGACACGTGTTCCGATAGCACACAAAAACGGCTTTTCATTAGGTCCACCGTTGGAGCGCTGCGAACTGATGTGGAATACAACCCAAATCTCCAATGCCTAGACATATATGAATATATATATACAGACACATACATACATGTATAATAAAACACATATTCAGTAGTTTAAGTAGAAAAAAACATGGATATTATTGCGTTGAAATAACTATGAATAGGGAATCAAATTATATATCAGAGAGCACACTAAATCCGAAAGACGTTTTACTACGCTAAAATGGATTTTGGCCAAAAACAAGCTGAAATTGGCATTTGGAATCTGTGTTTATATTTCTGGATCTAATGTAGACAGCCCACCAAATTAATGAATTGATGGTGTTTTTGCGTGTAACCAATACATTGGCACCCTCTTATCATTAGCCGATTTCAATCAAAGTTTCGGCTAACAGCATCAAATTACGAATCCATATTTAACGAACGAGCGACATGGACAATTGAATATAAATCAAATAAGGCGACAGATTGAGGCAGATTCTGTGGAACAATGCAATGTCATAAGGCATTGAAAAATATCCCAAATATATAAAATATCTCCAGGTTGACCATAAAAAATGCTAGCTAAATCTAGCTGGGGTTAGAGTTCAGGTGCTGCCCGTTGCCCGTTGCCCGTTGCCCTTTGCTCCATAGTCGGCATTTCACCTCCAATTCCGTGGCTCAATAAAGACAAACAAAACAATTAATACATTTTGTTAATTTATGATTACAAAACATTGCGAGAAACACTTTCAGTGCCAGGCCAGAATTTAGACATCAGCGAACAGACTCAAAGCGTATGTCTCCTCTGTTCGCCGCCGCGTTTACAATCCGTGCTCTGTGCCGGGGCCGAGACCTGGCCATAAGAATGGAATACGTAAAAAGGCAGAGACTGTGATGCTGCGCGGCCGGAGTAAACAGAGGTGTTTGTTACTGTTGCCACGGCCATAAATAAAAAGGGTGCCCGCTGTTTATGGCCAACAGCCAAACAGCCAAACAGCCAACCAGCCAAACAGTCAGCTAGCATCCAAGTGAGCGCTTGAGATTCGAGCAAGGTTCAACCGCGGTTCCGAGACCTGAGTCGGACTGAGAGTTTGAATTGGAGTCTCAGACACGGGCAAGGCATAGCTAAAGTGTGCAATATAATTAAAAGCCGACAACAGACGTGGACCGACTATTCTTCTAATGCGCCCGGGATAGTGCTGTAAAACTGTATAAAGTGCTGAGATGAGCCGACGCGTCGGCCGCGTCAGACAGCCCAACGGTCTTTGATGTAATTCCAATGACGCTGGGCAACAAGGCGGTATTCATATAATGAAAATTCTCAAGTTGTATCTTTACTAACTGCTTACATTTACAGTCTATTACACAGAACACATCTCATTTCAAGTCGAAAAGAACTGTAAAACGTTACTTTAATTTGCCTTCTTATCGTGATGGAGTTCCGCAACTTAAAAATTTATATTTTGCTTAAATTTATCTGGGTCAATCAGTTTTTGCCAAAAATATGTTTTTTAATTAACATAATTTTATTATTTATCTGAAATCAGCAAGTATGATGAATCAAATCAAACAAAACACAAAGAAATAATAATTTCAATATTTGAAAAGACATTGGGAAGTTTAATATCTGAAAGTTCATTATGTTTATTCACATTAAATTAAATTATATTCTTTTTTTTTTGTGCCCTTAATATTTTTTAAATTTTATGGCTCAAACTCTATTGTCTGTTCTTCTATAATAAATACATTTTTATGACATTTACTATCATTTAAAAATTATAGAAATATTTTATTGAAAATATATAAAATAAAAATTATTTTAATTATTTTTTCACATTATTTATAAAACTAGAGTATCGGCTAAAAATAATAATTTGGAGACTACAAAAAAAAATAATATTTAGTATAATAATGAAATTGTATATATGCATATAATAATAATTTATTTAAAAGCTTTACTTTATAATAATCTATGAAAATAAAAGAGAGCAACGTATTTATTAAAATTATCTACATATAATTTTTCCCTTAACTTTTTTAAATAAGCAATATTTGTGTATAAAATAGCTTAAATTGAATTATTATTATTATTATTTCTCTTCATTGCATAGCAAAGCTAATATTGCTACCAGCTTAATCCGTAATAAAACTAGAACTGTAGAGTTCAAATATTCTTTAAAAAAAAAACATAAAAGTAACTTTTAAATATATTTTTTGAATAATATTTTAAAAAAATATGTTTGCCTCATAAAAATAGTTTTATTACGTTTTAAACTGATATCAATATAAACTTTGCCGTGCAATGAACAGAAATAGAGTTATGTGTATCATAAATCAAATATGTGCAATGGAAATTATTCAAAAATAATAATAAAAAACCTTTATAAAAAAATCAAAGTTATATAAAAGTTTGTAAATAATTCCTGAGTGAACTACAAATTCTATAGACCTCAATTAAGTGAAGCACCAAATTGTATTTGAACATTTTACTAAAAATTTGCAAACTATAAATTTAACTTTTTAAATAGTTTTTGTGATCTTCTTAATCAATTAACTAAGCCATTGGCAACGACGTTTTCGAATTTTATTGCTAAGTGTTAAACGTTGTTATGTCGTTGCAGTTGACATGACCACGTCGCATATCTTGTCCGCCGTGGATCCCACAACCGGGCTAAATGGAAATGTGGCAGCTGGAGCTGGCGGCGCTGGTGGTAATAGTGGTGGTGGCAATGGTGGTGGTGCTGGCAGCGATTCGCCCTCTCCACATCACGCAGGCCACAATGGACACGCAGGCCATGGACATGGACATGGACATGGACATGGCCATGGGCTAGGTGTCGCCGGCAGCTCGGTTGCATTAAGCTCCACTGGAGGCGGAGGCGGAGGCGGCGGGCATCGCATTGTCGGTGGTGCGGGCAGCCCCAATGAACTGGATCGGAATCTCCGCGTCTCGCTGGATGATCGAGAGCTGTGGCTGCGCTTTCAAAATCTAACCAACGAGATGATCGTCACCAAGAATGGCAGGTGAGTTGCACATGACTCAAGGGCTGGGCGGTCGGGTGGCCGGGTGACTGTATGGCTCAGCCGTTTCTCGGCCCTTATTTTGGCAGATCAAAGTGTTAAATGGAAGTTAACGTAGCCAACGGCTACAGCTACGGCTACGGCTTGCATTGCATTTTGTTTTCCTATGCAAATTGGCAATGTGTTTTTGTTTTTTGCGCATTTGGTTTTGAGCTGCAATGATTTTTCCAGTGGTGCTGTTTGCACCTTATAATGAAGCGTTAACGTTTCTACAGATCCACATTTACATACATACATACATGTAGACAGCCAGACCATACGAACAGCTCCAATATATATTTATTTCCGTTCGTAAAAATACTTGAAAATATTTACTCAAGTACTAGTGCATATATATGTAAATATATTTATGTACATATTGAATGTGTGTCTACAGATATATATAATAATAATAATATTATATATTATTATATAGTATATAGTATATAATGTATATCGTTGTGAAACGCGCTTAGAACTTGGAACTAACCGCCCCGGTCTCTGGTCTCTGGTCTCTGGTCCCTGGTCTTGTGTTGTTCGGTCTCTGGCACCGGACAGGTGCTAATTAACGTGGCCCGGCAACAGCCGCCATCTTGTACTAATTGTTGTGGAACAGTGCGCGGACAGCGCGTTTCAATATTTGTCCGAAACTGACATCGGCACCGACACAGAGACACAGAAACACCGACGGGGTAATGAAAAGAAAGAGAGAGAGACAGAGAGAGAGAGAGAGAGAGAGAGAGAGAAGCGAACCTATCCAAGTTGTTGTACTCAGTAGAACAGTACACCTTGCCATAGAATCTGAGCAAATAGGCAGCAGAAGCAAAGACAAAGCCAATGCCAAAAAGCAAAAATGTATGAAATTGAAGTGAAAAATCCGTCTATTTACCTATAGAATATTCACTGCTTTATAACTGTTAAAAGCAGCCAATTTAATTGGTTTTTATTTATCATTTTCGCAGGAGAATGTTTCCGGTTGTGAAAATCAGTGCCTCCGGCCTGGATCCGGCTGCCATGTACACGGTTTTACTTGAATTCGTGCAGGTCGATACCCATCGCTGGAAGTACGTCAATGGTGAATGGGTATGTGAATGAAACTATTTGTAAAATATCTCAGCTACAACTTGAAGCTAGACAGCATAGACGAATGATTGGGTGGGACATTGCCGGAAATGTTTGTTTAAATCTATCATGGACATGGCATATAAATTGCGTGAAATTTAACTAGAAATCAAACAGGGAATATATATATATAAAAATATTAATAATTTAGACAAGCTTTAAATTGAGTGCAAATTAGACCTGAATATATATCACTGATAAATACTAAACATTTTTTTACACCCTAAACTCATTGAAAATGGGCATTCAGGGTTTAATGGTTTTGTGAAAATGTATCTAACAGGAAGAAGGAGACATTGCAGACCCCATAAAGTATATATATTCTTAATCAACACAAAAAATAAGTTGATATAGCCTTGCTCTTCTGTCCGTCCATCCGAACGCCGAGATTTTGAAAACTACAAAAGCTAGAGAGCTGAAATTATAATGAATACTCGTATGTTACGTTAGTTACGCATTACAAGTTTATTTTGTTTTTTTCTATAACTCATCCCATTTCCAAATTATCGATAAAAATCGAAAATTCATTTATTATTTAGATAGATATTATGGATACGAAGATTCTGTAATTTTCAGACTTGCAATTTGGCAAATAGATACATTAGGATGCTATTAATCTACTTCGATACGTCATTAAGATCGTCCATCTTGAAATGGAGTTATAAGCGTCCAAAGTATATTGCAGGGTTCAGGGTATCTTGTAGTCGAGCCACCTCGACTAGAGCCTTCCTAATAATTAATTATTGGAATGAGTTTTATTAAAATTAATGTAGATAAATAATTCATACAGTTCCTAGTCTATCAATTTATTTAATAATCAAAATGTAAATCTTGCAAAATGTTTGTCCGGCCATATATAGTTTCTTACTTTTCTCCTCACATACTCTAATTTAATAATAAGTACACAAGACATAAATAACTTAAGCCGAAACTAATCAAATTTCCACTTCCGCTGAAACAATGTTCGTTCGCCAAATACACTTGGGAATTATAAATTGACATAAGTTTATTTAATGTGGAAGTTTATCTCTTATGCAAAACAAACGACATACAAAGCATATTGGTTAAATTAAATAAGTTATTTGGAAACCCATTGTAGTAGTTGGAGACTCTGATTAGATTTTCTGTATATCAGAGACTTATGAACTCTCTTCAATATATACTTTCCTGGCTTCATACATAATGACTATATATTTTGCTTAAAACAGGTGCCTGGTGGCAAGGCTGAGGTTCCACCCTCGAATCCTATATATGTACATCCCGAGTCACCTAATTTCGGAGCGCATTGGATGAAGGAACCGATATCATTTGCCAAAGTCAAACTGACAAACAAGACCAATGGCAATGGCCAGGTAAGCATAGAGATTTATTATCGTTTAGCACTTAATATTAAGCGTATTTTGCTTCTTCTATACAGATAATGCTCAACTCCTTGCATAAGTACGAGCCGCGTGTTCATCTGGTGCGAGTGGGCTCTGAGCAGCGTCATGTGGTAACCTATCCGTTCCCCGAGACACAGTTCATTGCGGTGACTGCGTATCAGAACGAGGAGGTCACTTCACTGAAGATTAAGTACAATCCATTCGCAAAAGCCTTTCTAGATGCTAAGGAGCGTCCCGACACGCTCTACCCTCACGACACCCACTATGGCTGGCTCATACCACCGCCCACTCACTATACGAGCGCTGCAGCGGTAGCAGCACCACCACCACCACTCTCCATGGCACAGACACATGCCTTAGTGCCACCCTCGTCGGCAACCTCTTCCCCCTCGGGCAACGTTTCGGCCAGCTGCGATCGCTATGGTCGCTCTCTTTCCACTCGCAGCTCGGCACCCAATCGGTCAACGCCCTACAGTCGGCCACGCGTTGTCTCTGGCTCCGGCTCGAATGGAAGCGCGAATGCCTCATCTTCCTCGCCGCAGCCGCCATCTGCTCCGCAAACACCCACCAGTCTCCAGTCGTCGATCGGCTCGGTCAGCACCAGCAGCGGCACCAACACAAGCGCCAGCGCTGGCAGCAGCGGTGCCGGTGGCTGCTTCAGCAGTTCCTATTCGCAGTCTGGCTTCATGCCCGTGGAAACGAGCTCGACTGCATCGGTATTCTCGTATCCTAGCAGCTGGCAGAGCAACAGCAACTACTGGAGTCCGACAAGTGTGCCTGGTCCCATGCCCGTGAGCGTGTGTAGCAGCCGCAATATATGTATGTTATACGAGTTGACCTTCAGTAGAAATCCCATTTATTCGCTTACCCATTTTCAGCTACACACAATTCGCCTTCGCCCACAAATGGTTCGCCCAGCTATACGACCCCATCGCCTGGCTACACAATACACCACCTGACGCCGCATAGCCACCAGTACAACATGACCCAATCGGATCTCTACGCGAGTGGAGCAGCCTGCTCGAGCTCTCCCCAAACCTACGGTGCACCGGCTCATCAGGTCTACCACCCGACGCCCACCTCACCCACCCACCAGCTGTACCCGAACGTGCTAAACGCACCCTCAGCGCTGAGCTACCCGACCAGCGGCTGGCACAACGGCTCCGGCGCCGAGTACGGGCTCTACCAGAACGCAGCTGCTGCCTATTATCAGCCGGAGTACATACCACTCGAGATAGGGTAAGTGATTGGGGAGCCAGTTGCACCGCGAACTCTACACTTATATCGCTAAAGTAGCTATCAATGATTCCACTCTCGAATCGCGAAATACGTTACAGCTATGCCACCCATCCGCTGGAGCCCGTGGACGTAACGAAGTCGCTTGACGAATCCCAGTCCGCCATGTACAAGCCAGCTGAAGAGCAAACCTCCGTCATCACACTGGAGTGCGCCAGTGCCAATGGTCTAAAGACCGCCCACAACCACAACGACATCAAGCTGGAGTCTCTCGACCACAACGTGGATCGGAGCACAATTTCCAATGTGTCCTTGCCCGTCTCCTTGCCCGTGCCCAGTTCTCTGCCCACAGGAGTACCCACGTCCGTGGTCACAGCTGTGACTGCCGACACTTGGACACCGCTAACACCACCCCAAAGCACTCTGCAGTGATGCTCAGCTAATTACAGAAAAAAAAAAAAAAAAAAAAAAATATTACAGCCATTGCACCGCCCCAGCCTTTAGACGCATGTTCCCTACTTGGATTAATCGAGTAATTGAATTAAATATTAAGACCCCTTTTTAAGTAGCACAGCATGCAAAGTACACTGTAGTAAATGTTTTCGTACTTTAAGATGAGTTTCTCTAAAGTTTTTATTGAGTTATCTATAAACAAAAATTATATATACTATATACATACTTTATATTATCGAAATTCGGAATGCATTAGCTAGAGTTCGCTATGAAATTCCCATAAGATTTAATTGTAAATTAAATATTTGTAGCTAAATGAAAATAATAGTTAATTGGTTTATAATTTCGGGGAATCCCTCATGCACACAGGGAGGCCAGGGAGTTATCGATTAGAGCTAGAATGGATGCCATGGATTACCCCTAGCATTGGCATTAGTTTTGATTAGTGTCCGAAGCCAGAGCAGAAATAAACTTTGCCCATAGCTAATTAAGTTTAGCGTATTGTTTGAATCAAAGGCGAATTCAGCTCTCAACAAAACTAGTTTGCAACTACCCCCAAAAAAAAACAATAGAGCCCTCAAACGCATTGAGACCTGCATGGGAGCAGCCACAAAATGTTATCCGGGCAGCAATCTGGCAGCTTCAGGGCCAGCAATCCATGAAGCCATGAACACAAAATGCACCACAAAGGAATGTGATGATAATGAGTTGAATCGTACACGTTCACGTACAAATACATGTTGGAAAGTTGAAAGTTGAAAGTAATGGCAACTGAATGTGCCAGCATTAGAATTGAATAGCTGGCTGGCAGCAGCATCTGCACAGCTGCAATTAAAATACACGCCACACAATCATTGCCGGAGGAATGCGCGAGTCAGCAAGCCATATTGTGCTCTTAAGGAGCTGCTGTTAACACTTACCTGATAGTCCATTGAATTGCCGTAGCCCATGTGATTGCAGGAGCACGAACAATGCTTGATATGATGCTCCAGTTCGTCCTCGATTGTGGCGCCACCTAGCGTCGCATTGTGTCCATAACAGGCAACACTCAGATCCTGATTATATTTGGCTTGCTTGCGGCCCAGGCCCGGCTCCCAGTCACCATCCCGCTTCAGATAACGAACTTCGCCGCCCAGATGCTCCTCTGGCTGATTTGTGGCCGTTGTCAGGCCCATCATAGCCAGAGGCTGTCCAATAATCTGTTGCTGTTGCTGTTGTTGCTTCTGTTGTTGTTGTTGTTGTTGTTGTTGGTAATCAAGCACGCTAGCACTCTCAGCCTCAAGGGATGTGGACTTTAGCATACGCTTACCACCAGTGGATTGCATTGGGCGATTACGATTGGGACTCGGGCCAGGACTGTGGCTCTCTTTAGCTGTTAATGTTAAGCTTCCGCCACATAAGAGCGCGCGCTCAAAGCTTTTGCTTTGCCTGTGGAAAGCTTCGTAAGCAACAGTTTCGCCATTGACAGCGTCCTCGTCGATGCCGTGGGGCTGATAGCGCCTGCTTGCCTGCCCACCAGTTGCTGCTGCAGCCGCCGCAGAGGCAGTCACTGTTACAGCCGTGCTGGCTGCGGTTAGCATCAGGCTCAGGCGCAGTAGCTCATTGGAGTCCGCTGGCGGCAGTGGTACACTGCACGAGCCCGTCTCTGTGATGCTGTCTGCTGCTTCAGACTCAGCTGTCTCCGCATTGGGTTCGTCCGACGTGTTGGACTCCAGTTCGCTTGGCTGTTGCTGTTGTTGCTGCAGTCGAGCGCGTTGGCCGATGATCGAGGCAGCCGTTGAGTTGGCGCCGTATTTCCAGTAGGTTTTGTTGGTGCCCACAATGCGCTGTAGCTGCGGAGGCATCTGTGTCGCTTGGGCTGCCTGGTTCTGACGCTTCTGGCGCTCCAACTGTTGCAGCGTTTTGAAGGTCTTGCGCACCGGTTGCGTGTGATGGAGCGTGGCACAGCGACGCATAGGCGGGGGCGTATACACAGGCGACACACTGTAGCTGTAGGAGTGGCGGGATGGTGATAAGGATCCGCTTGATTTAGCACCCACAAGGCGTGCCTTTAGCTTCTTGCCAAAGCCCATACCACCTCCGCCTCCACCTCCACCAGCTCGCGGAGATAAGGAGTGCGCAGATAGGGAAAGCGCGCGGGAAAACTTCAAGCGAGTGCTGCTGGCGACACTGCCAGGCGACTGCCGCTTGGTGGCAATGAGCTGGCACTCATCGATGGTGGGCAACTTGAGCAGATGTGGATGCAGTTGCGCATAGGTCAACGCTGGCTTGGCACTGGCACCGCTGACGCTGCCGTTTTCCGCGCCACCTGTTGGAAGGGGTGCCTCGAACAGATTCTTTTGGCTGAGCGCCAGAAACTCCTTCTGCTCCTCCTCCTCGAGCGCCTTCAGCGCGCACAAATCCCATTCTCCAGACGACATTTCGCACTAAGGACTATCCTTATCCTTAATTTCGCAATTTAACACTCACATTTCGAGGACACGGCGATTGGCCGCGAAACGCACTGCATAACCGTCAGCACACAGGGCTATTGGCGCACTGAATGCTGTCAGCACACAGCACCGTTATTTTATAACGACCACTCGTGCCACACATGCCATCCACACACACACAGTGTGGAACGTAAGTGACCTAGCTTAACATTTGCGTCACTGTGTCGCTCTGTTAAACAGCTGCACTGAGATATTCTACTAGCCCCAGAGCTCTGCAAGCGAAATGAAGACAATAACTAACATCTGCAATATTATTATAGATACCCTGTACTTTTGACAAGCAGCATATTCAGTTAATTACTTTGTTGCAGCCTGCTTAAATTTGACTAATCGAAAACATGCATACTATACGTAATAATAATATTATCTGAAAGTGTGTAATACTGATTAAAACTAACATTTAGTTAATTCTATTAATGAAATAAAAAGTATTTTAAAAGATAAAATAAAATGTTCAAAAATGTTTGATAATATAATCAAATTTTCCCATGAAATTATCATAGTGTTTATTCCAAAAATGTGAAATATTAGTGTAAACTTTGAATTACCTTTTTGCCTTTGCTTTGTCGCTATTGTCGGACTGAGCTTATAGACAGATATATTAGCGACAAGAAAATAATAAATAAAACATTCATTCAATATAAACTATTATTAATTAGTTTTAAATTTTACATGTGTAATAATATAATTTATTTTTAAATAACTTCCTGAAATTCCAGCTGAAACAGCAATAGTTTTGACTTTTTTTTCAAATATATTTTGATACCAAAAGAAAACATATTGACTGCAACTATGTTGCATATTATTCATACGAACTATGACTCTCAATTTGATAATCTAACAGAATTATTCATCAGGCCATTCTCCTAATCAGTTAATTAATATTAGATTAATCATAATCAGAAATTATTCAAAATCCAGACTACATAATGATGCATGAAGCCTCTATATATAGAGGCAAATACAAGTAAGCCGTTGCGCATTGAAATTGTAAGTGTTAATAATACTGTGACAGCGCTAATGGCTATGGCACTGCAAAATATGCACGCGCATAAATTTCCGATCCAATTTTGCAGGCCGCGCTGCCATTTTTGAAAACCACAACCGTGTTGGCAGTTGCCCCCTCCATGGCGCCTCCTGCTCCTGCTAACGCTCATCATAGACCTGACAGCGACATCAGTTAACGTTACTATGCGTGGCCATATATTTATTTGCACACACACACACGCACACACACTGACAAACACTCGAGCATGTTGCACATAGCTGCATGCTGTGCACACATTCGTAAGAGACCTCATCCTTCATCCTTGATGTATGGCCATCACTTCTAAGCTGCTAAGCTGCTTCCACCGAATTGTGTTAATGAAATTCAAGTTCGTGTGGCAGATGCTCAGCTATGTGTGTGTGTGTGTGTGTGTGTGTGTGTGTTTGCGCAATGCACACACAATTTATAAGACATTTGAAAACATTAAAAACTATGTTCACTAAATTGCTGTTCTGCGTTCATTTAAGAAAACAAAAGTTATTAAAAAGAGTATGACAATGAAAAAATATTATATTCTTTATTCATAATTGTAGTATATGTACATATACTTTCATACTTTGTGCGTTATCTAAATTGACGAAGATTCTATGAATATATTCTATTCAAAATAAATATTTCAATAAATATTTAGATATAAAAAATTTATATTCTATTGCAATCTTTGAAACTTGCCTCCGTTATCGGTTTTGGTATAACCACAGTTTTATTTCTTTAGTCATAATAAGTTCAGTCATTTTACCCTAGTGCACGTTTAAATTTCAGTCATATATTGTACGTTTTTACTAATACTATTATGCATTAGTTTAACAGTTTTGTACATATCCACAAATTTTCTCTGTTTTCCCTCTTCTCTCTCTCTCTCTCTTCTTTCTTTCCTTTTCTCTCATTATATTTTATTCAATCTGTTTCTTTCATTTTACATGTATTTCCTCCACTCTCTGCCTTTCGGTCTCCTTGCATATTACCCTCTTTCATTCCAACATTATTTCTCTCGCTCTCTCTCTCTTTTTATCAGTCTCTCCCTCTCTTACTCAATAATTCCCCTTCCATCATCTTTCTTTATGTTCATCTCTCTCTATTTTATTCTACCTTTTCGTATTTTTCTTACTCTCCCTCTCTCTCTCTCTCTTACTTTCCGTCCCTCTCGCTCTCTCTCTCTCTCTCGAACTCTCCATCTCTCTCCCTTTCTCTTATGCTGTCAGTTCGTCTGTCTATTTCTCTCTTTCACACTTTATCTCTAGCTCTCTCTCTCTCTCTCTCTCTCTTTCACTCCTTTTCACTCTATGTCTCGCAGTCATTACCTCTCTCTACATCTCCCTTTTATTCTTCGTCAATAAATTTGTATTTCTATCTCCCTCACACTTTCTCTCGCGAGCTTTACATATTTCTCTGCCTATTCTTACTCTATATTTGAGGCCTTCTGAGAACCTTTGGGAACCGCATTTTCGCCAGTTTTGATGACATACATATATGGAAAGATTTACAAAAAGCATAATAAACAACAGCACAAAAGTTTTGAATTCTCTTAAACAACAAAAAATTGTTTCATATAAAATACAGACAAAGTTGCTGCCTTTCCAAAACCACATTAATATATACATACATACACATGTCCTCAGAGAACTCAACTATTTCAATGGGTATTTCGATTTCTCATACACTCTGCACGCCTTGCTGCTTCCACTTGTACTTTCGATAGCTTGAAGCAGCCAATGACTCGCGAACGTTCTTAGTTTCCATATTTGATTTATTAACATACTTTAACAAGAAGGAAAGAAAACGCTGCATTTTCCAAAAAATTATGCAACTTAATTTGAGCAAGCCACAAATTTTCGTTGCAATGTACATTGTCACATGGCTGCTTCTGTTGCCGTTGTCGCTGTCGCTGTCGCTGTCGCTGCCTCAGCCTCAGCCTCTGCCGTCGGCAAGCCATAAATTTAGGCAAACGCCCAGCTCAAGCTTCTCCCACCCGCTCTTCCCTTCTCAGCCTCTGCTGTTGCTCCCATTGCTCTGTTTTCTGTTCGGTGCACTTTGGGGGCTGAGAAACGCCCACACAACTTGGACAAAGTTTGTGCTGCTCAGCCACAGGCAATAGCAGAGGCTGAAGCAGAGGCAGAGGCGATGTGCTGGAAGCAGCCGGATGCCAAAAGTCGAGATCATGAAACAAGCTGCTGCTAGGCGAAGCCAAAGTTGCAACAAGCGACCGAAGCGACGCGTCGCTGCCCTCGTCAGTCGTGCCCGGGTCAGGGGACGGGGTTAAAGTTGAGTTTGAATATGGGGCAGGCGCCTGTTGCGGTGCTGCATTTAATTTCATTCATAGCGCCGTTGGTATAAACGAGCCAAAATCGAATCTGCCGCTGCCGACGTCAATACTTGCATGTGTAACTGTAATAGGCACCACCCAACTGCCTGCCACGCCTCCTGCTCGAAGGCAACCAAAATCGTAGAACACTTTTCGGCGAGCAGCCAAAGTCCGAGTCGAAACAACAAAGCAACACAACATCGAGGCTGGCAAAAGTTATTGAATTGAAATTCTGCTTTCGGTTTGGGGCAACAACGTAATGCTTCTGTTATTTGTGCCACATGCTGTTTGCTGCCCTTGCCGTTTGCTAGTTTTTGTTTTTAGTTTCACGTTCTTAGTAGCACTCGAGGCTCCTTTCACTTCACTTATGAACTCACACTTTGCCGTAATCGGAGAGTGTATCACAGAAACAGATGTTTCTGCACGTGAATGCAAGACAAAGGAGAAACAATGCCAGATAAAAAAACTATTTTTAATAAAGATGTCTTAACTCTAAAGCTATTAGGCACTTACATATATTCTCGAACTGAGTGAGAATAAATGACTTTAAATAATAATCTCTGTGCTTTGAATGCTTAACTTGTCTTTAGTGGACGACCGCAGTCACAGCTCTGTTCTATGAGCTCTATAGATAAAAGGAAGCTCAGACAACAATAAATTTAGAATATATATTTCTAATACCATGACACATCTATGTTATGTTTGTTATATACTTACATAAAATACGGGGGATAGAGAGATAATTATGGGTGAGAATATGTCTCACAGTCAGTTGATTGATTTAGTCATTTTTGTATTTTTTGTATTTTGTATTCCATTATATTCCTTGTATCCCTTGATTTTGTCATATCCTACTATTTTATAAAACATATTTGAATAGAGTTTAATGCTTAATAATAATAATCAGGGACCGAAAATAGGAGTTATAAAGTTTTTTTTTAATTGAGGCACAAAAATAAACCCCAACAAGAGACAAACGTTTTTTATTTATTTATTTTTTTTTTTTTTTTTACGGTAACTTCAAAATCCGGATAAATTTTTGTTCGTAATTTTTTTTATTACTACTAATAATCCATGCCCCAATTATAATTTTGGTTCAACCATTTACACTTTACATAAATTCATAAAAATATACATACTCATATGATGAATAAAAATGTAATTTGAAATAAATTGCTAGCAAAAATATCTGGCGAAACGCCAATTTATTTGATGAAGATAAAGAAAAATTCTAAATAAACATTCAAGCAGATACTCTAAAAGATTGCTACGACATCAAAGCCTACTCGCAAGAGGTTTAGGACTTGCCAGACCCCTAAGACGACTTAAACGGCAAGGCTTTGCCAAAACAATGGCTACACACTAAATATTATTATTATTATTTTTCATTTTTTTCAATCCTCACAAATTGAGTGAGGGTTGGTCCTAATTTTATGTACATAAATGTGTTGTTAAAGTACTAAATCTGAATGTACTGCTTCTTCACTTGATAAACCAAATAAATACATATAATGTTATTGTTATAAAAAAAAAAAAAAAAACTCCAAGAAAGCAATCTAGCTTAGGAATCTTTTGGAAATTTTAAATAAAAATCTTAAAGTATAACAGAACCATCAATAAAACTAATTTTATATATGAGAAAATAGTATAAAACCAATATACTCTTTTGGAATATCGAATGAGTATAGGATGGCAAATTTGTAGAAAAAGGACACTTAAAATGCCTAATATTAGCTAGAGGCATGAATGGGGTAATTTTTATGCATTCTTATTAGACATTCTTGAATCTATTCCGCTCAGAGCGCAGCGAGACGCTTCTCTTTTCACAGGCAGACAAAAATATCGTCTCTTGCATCGCAGCTCTGCTCGTGCATTACATTTCATTCCAACTTAATAATAATTATAGAAAATTATACCATGACGTTGTCATAGATTTATTTTATTCTCCTTTCATTACAGTTTCTCTAACTAATTTTGTACAAACATTAATTGTCAATGAAACAGATCTCTGACATATTTATATTTTAATGTATACAAGTCGAATTGAATTAGTAATTCTAAAAAATGTCGCGCCGTCAGCAAGAAATCCAGCGCATCGAACGCGCGGTCAGGGCCAAGCTGCCTTATCGCACCTTTCGCGATATCACCTTCGATAGGGAACTGATTAAGGCGAGCATTGTTCCGCTCAGTTTTATCGAGGCGCGCAGAAATCGTGGTCCGGTCTATGAGGCACTGCAGGCGGAATTGCGCCACGAAGGCTGCAAGATGATGCCGGAGTTCGTGCGTTGCTTGGCCGAGAAGGAGGAGGCGTTGTTCGAGGCCATGAGCATTCGTGCCCGGATCATTGACGATCGCCCGCTGCTTATCGAGATGATCGAGAAGATGAAGCAAGCCGAGCTGGCCGTGGTCAAGCGCAAGCTGAAGGGCCTCAAGGATTGCTTCACTCTCTTCTACGAGACCCTCTTGCTGCTACAGCCGTACCGCTTGAAGTACGAATACGTGCTGAACGCTGTCATGGAGCACATCGTGTCGCTGTGCCACAACGTCGAGGGCCAGGAGCGCGATGCAGCCGAGATGATTGCTCGCATCTATCATACATACGCCGTGTTCCTTGAACGCACTGGCCAGCGCGCCAATGCCATTACCTATCTGAACGCCACACTCAAGCTAGTGCGCGGACACATGTGGCTAGCGGAGCCAGATAAGGGCTCGGCCAGCCCAATACTCCATGCCCTGGTTGCCCAGCAGCTGGCTCGCCAAATGCTCATCCATGGCCGCCACACGGCTCGCCAGTATCCCGATGAGGCCGTTGCCATGGCTCGTCGCGCTACCGTGCTTATAGCAGAGAGTAAGTTGGAACAAAAACTAAGTAACAAATTCTTATCGGCATGCCTGACTAGAGCATGCCTGACTAGTAATAATTAAATATACTAAATTATGACGAGTTTCAAAGACACAATCCTAAGACAACACCTTAAAGCCCAAACTACTTCTCTTATTAAGTATCATCTAGCAAATCTAAAACTAATTACAACTATGATTATTACAATATGCCAGAATGCACGTATGTGAATGTATGTGTATACAAGTATAGAAAATCTCTTCTACCAATTAGCCAAGCTACCAAGCTTATTGCTTATGAACTTCTCCCTTGCGTAAAGGAGTTTAATATGATTTACATTTTCTATTAAATATTTCAGTTTCAGTGTAGTAAAATACAAATGTATTTTACTATTAATTATCTATGTATATTTTCAATTTACAATTATCTATTTTCTCAAGTGATATGTCATTTTAAAAATTTTGCAAAAGCTGGAGCTGGTCTCAATAGCAGATTTGCCGTTTTCAATGTATACAATTATTGAACCTATCCATTTCCATAGTCGGACGACAAAAGAACTTGGATATATTCTGTGATACTTTCCTGGATCGAGCCTTCTTTCTAATGGAAGGCAATCAGTATCATGCGGCGCAGCAGTGCCTCGAGCAGATCAGACCAGAATTGACGGCATGTACCGAGTACAAGTTTGTCAAGCTGAACATTAAGTTTCATCTATATATGGGGCAGTGCGCTGAGAAGTGAGTGCAAATGATCATGGTATATATATTTAACATGACGATTCTGTCTTCAAAGCTTTGATCACATAGACAAGGCTATATCTAGCTTTAAGAAAGCTCTGCGTTTGTCGCGCCTATATGACCACAAGGACCATGAGGCCGAGATACTTCTTAATCTGGGCAAGCTCTTTGCCAGAGACACCTCCATGACGGGCATCGCCAAGAAGTGCTACAATCAGGCCAAGAAGATTTACATCGACTTCAACGACACCCACAGCAAGAAGACGGCCGTCTTCCTAATGGGCAAACTGCTGGCCGACGAGATAACTCCGCTCTACATGGCCATGCTGAAGGCATCCGGTTCGAGGTATTGCGCCTTCTTTAATCTGCGCCAGTGGAAGAATCGCTGTCGTCCGTTCTGGATGATGCTGGGCACTGAAATCATCAAACAGGAGTCGAATAATATCTACTGCCTGCTCGAGGAAGAGAATGAGGATCCAAAGCACGTGGCCGACTTCGTTGACCTGGAGAACGAAACGTTCAAAGTCGAGGAAGGTGACATATTGTGATTCGGCATCGAGACTATATAAAATTGTTATTGTTTGTTAAGTAAACTGGCAAGAAGGCGACACAAGGCTTGCCAAAAGCATGCACTCAGGGCTGCACTTAAATCCCGCTCCATGGACATATCAATTTCTGTGCAGTGCAGTTTCAGTGCAGTCCTTAGCGCAGCTTTGAGCTAGGCTTTGTTGCGTCCAATAAAATGTTTCGATATATTCGCTCGGCAAAAGCAAAAATATGTTCTTCGAATTCCTCCAGCTCCCAGTGACAGTTACAAATTGGTGGCACTAACAATAACCTGGCAGCCAGGACGCAGCCACAGTCGCAGCAGAAATTTGCCGACTGCGCCGCAACAAATGCTGCTGATGCATGTGGCAAGCGGTTCGTGCAGCGGGTGGCAGCCTTTGTAAATTGGCAATGTAATGCGAGTCGCAATGCAATAAATCCCCACACAACATGTCGGCGAAAAATTCTGAAAACATTTTCGAACTGCATATTTATCATGCGACACACACACACATAGGTGTGGACACGCCCCCATGCAATAGCTGAGCATATACAGTCACTGGAAAATATTAATAAAACTGTGAATTGCAACAAAGGCTTTGACTTTCGATTGTTGCGGTAGCGGCAATAAAATTGAGCAACTGCAAGTAATTACGCTACATAAATAATATATTAGCTGGAAATTTAGCGTGAAGAGCGCAGAGCAAAGCGAAGGTTTTATTCAATTAAATTTAATTGGATGTTCCAAGCAACCAAGAGACAGACAAGGAGCGAGAATGAATGAGTGAGTGAGTCTTTTAAACACAATTCTGCTAAAGTGTTTTGTGAAATATGTATTAAGCAACGTCTACACAGTGTTTTAACTTGCATTATTAAATTATGTAAAAGTAAGCAATTGTTTCCCGAAGACATGCTCCATAATCCTCTTTTGTGGAGTATGTTTTCTGCTTCCTTTTACATTATATATTTGTATTTATTTTTAAATTGATTGATGCATATTCTATTCTATAACAATTTTCAATTTTAAATATACGATTATATAAAATTAATATATATACTTTCTACAAAGGACGTAAACTTGAATAAAAAACACATCAGAATTATAAAAAGAATTATATAGAAGGAGATAAATGAAGGAATGGCATGAGCAGGAGAGATATAGCGTGCTGGAGCAAAAATTTATATAAATATAAATGTATGTATATCAGTGAGCCACGTCTTTCATTTAGAATTGTTATCATTACATCTTAATCTATTGCCATGGTTTTGTATATTGAGAATGGTCGTAAATTAGTCGCAATTTAGTCGTAAATTAGACAGCAAGCTTGCACAAGGGTATGGAAAAAGTTAATTAAAGTTAATTTGTGTCTTCTACAAACAAAAACCATTTCTGTATCAGAAAGTGGTCAAAAGTAAATTTTTTTAAATTAAAAAAGTTCAAAGTAAATGATGATTCATAATTGTTAAGTACAATTGGCACACATTACTATCTGTTTTATGGCAATTTACTAAATAAATAAATAACATAAATTATGATACAATTCTAGCTCAACTTAGGATTTTCGCTTAGAAGCCTGTATCTCAATAGATTAAAGATAATTTACTGAATACTTAATAAACTTGTTGCTCAATACAAATTTTCAGGGGAACGCTGATTTCTATTTCAGAGAACTTTGCCTAGATTCATCATAATAGTGACAAGAAATATCAATATATATCAATATTATGATATGGATATATCACATATGACATATATGGATATATGACATATATGGATATATGACATATGTAAATAATCTATAAAGTATATTTTCCAAATTTGTATCAGATTTATTTCTAAATAATTTTTTTGAAAAAATATTTCTTACGTATTTCCCAATGAATTATTTTATTCAGATTAAAGCTTTTTGAATTAATATTATAAACAAATATTACATTTTAATAATATTAAATATTGAAAAATTTATAAAAAAATTATTACAAATTTTGACATTACATCTAATTTTATACTAAATATATACTTACATTTTATATTCTAGCTAGCTAGCTTTTTAATTAAATTATACGTAAAAATAGTATTTAATAAATAAAACAAATTAATTGCCAAAAATAATAATTAAGAAGAATATTAGACATTAACAATTAACCCCCTACTTTCCATAAGAATACAAGAAATTTATTCGAATAATTTTTTCTTAAGTGAAATGAGGCTCCTGAACTCAAATATGGGCTTTCTCAAATATGAAGCTTTCGTTTACCTGTAAGGTGAAAAAAACATTTTTTTTATCATTGAAAAATAAACCAAATATAACAAATACTATGATAAACATTATTATTTGATTTATTTATTTATTATGCATATAATAATTTGTATTTATAAATTAAAATATTAATAAGAACTAACTAATAAAGAAAAGCTAAAATGGATTTTTCATTCAAATGCATTTAAAATATAAAAAATATTATTATACAAAATTTTATTTAATTTATTTATTTTACATATAATGATTTTTATTTATAAATTATACTTTTAATAAGAACTCACCAATAAAAAAGCTAAAATAATTTGTTGCATTTAAATATATTTAAAATGTTAAGAAATATGAATATAAAAATGATTATTTTATGTATTTTTTTTTAATTTTATATATGCAAATCTGAAAGATGTAAATATTTGCACGAGGGTAAAAACTTTGGCCAGGCAATACCTGAAGGTATTATGGATTTATAACGCTGCAATAATGCGTTGTTGTTTGCCCACAAAGTCAACCCTTTCCTATTTTTGGAAAATATTTTTGTATGTTTTGGCACTGGGTGGAAAAGTTGCTGCTGCTGAGCTGAGCAAAAGTTCGCAAATGAAAACGAATGCCTAAAGTTGCTTAATTAAAATGAAAATAAAAAATTAAAAGTGAAATATGGAAACTGGGAAATGGGAAATGGGGAAGTCGGAACTCGGAAATGAAAGGCACTCCATTCGCTACTATTTTTCTGCGAACTTCCTGTGCAGCGGCAGTGGCAATTAAATGAAGAATGTGAAGCCAAGGAGTTTAGCCTTTTCGGTAAAGTCCTTGCGGTGAATACACACAAGTGTCACACACACATAATCCTGTGGAATGAAAATCTAATCAAAGCAAAGTTCTATTCAATATATAAGCTCAGACGATGCGCTGCCAAATTCAAACTGAATTACAAAACAGCAAATTAGCCTTAAACTATTAGAAACATTTATGTAAGCTACCTCTGCCCCTCCCACTGCCACTGCCACTGCCACTGCCTCTGCCCCAGACACACACACGCGGCGTATACGTAACTTTCGTATGATACAGCAATTTGGCTGCCTCGTTCAATAATGTGCTAGAACTTTATACAACTTTGTCAATTAAAACTTTATTGCTCGAGGCGGGTGAGTTTCGCATAGCTCGCGAAATAATACAGCCAGCAGATTGAATTCCAATTTCGAATAGACCCACAAATTATTCTCATTGTATATTAATTGTACAGCAGAGTATTATTATGAGGTTGTAGCAGCTGCAGCATCGCAGTCGGGATTTATGTGACACTAACTGAAGCCTCTAAGCGGGCTTAAATGCTTGCAACTTGGCCAACAGCAAATCTCCCATCGAATGGAAATGTGCTCAATACATATTTGCAGCAATAGGTAATCCATTATTGTTTCATTTAATTATGCATGTGCAATATTGTGAAATAAAATATATAAATATATAAACCCCAGCTTGAAACTTCAAATCTTTCTCAGAATATAGCAGTTGAGGATAGAAGACAAAATAAAAATGAAAATGGCTTCAATGCTTTTCAACATATTTGCCATGGAATTCAATACACTTCTTCAAACAGTTTTCCAAGTACTTTCCAAACGAACTGTGTGCAGGCTTAATCGGGCATTGAATTTTATTAGTCATCTTTTGAGCGCACTCTTGTGTGAGCCGATGCGTGAGGGCTCGCATCATCTTAGTGACGAATGATTCGTCTTCGGCAATTGGCTTTGCTTAATTCTCCGAAAACTTTTGTTGTGACTACTAAGAATAGATTGTTTCAAGTTACTCCACTGGGACAGTTGTGATTTGACACACGACCATTTGCTTTCAGGTTCTTTTTTGTTGTTGTTGAATTAACTTAATTTTGATTTTAGAGACTTTAACTTATGGACAGCATAAATTATTCAGCTCACAAATAGAGATTGTTTGTGAAAATGTGATACTAAAAAATACAAAAGTTTTCATTTAAACAGAGTCTGAGAAAGGCGCAAAATATATTTCTATATATACCAAATTTTTTACAATTTAATTATTGACTTTACTGGCATATTTCATATATATTTTATGCATTAGTTTAGTTTATTCTTACACTAGAAAAAATGTGAATTTTATAACAAAAATCTTATCTATTCTTAAGATTATTGCAATTGTATGATGAAAGCAACTAAAATTTGATTTTATAAATACAAACCAATTCTTATATCTTTTTTAAATTATATAAAAATAATTAAAAAAAAAAAAAGTTTACTGTTTTCAAGAGTAAATGCACAATTTATAATGATATAATAATTGTAAAGTGTTTACAATTCACGAAGACAAAGAAATATAATCACAGTTGAAATAAATTTTTTGTTTTTTTAATTTATAGAAGGTAAATAATAATTTTTTGTATATGAATTTTTGAAATTTATGAAATTACAAATCTTGGGAATTCAAGATGATAAATGTAAATATTGAATAATTTAAATTGCTGTCTGATAAGGCAATCGAAAGTGAACTCCAATGTGAGAGATGTTTATGTAGTATAATGCAGCTGCTGTTATCTGGAGCAGTCTTGCTTGGCAGCTTCAAGAATCCGTGATGAATATGCTTTCAAATGAAATGTTTCTTAGTTGTTAGACATTCGCATCACTGTCTGACATTTGCCTCTTGTGATGGTGTCAAAATCTGAAAGTATCCATTGACTAGATAAATTTGGGGCTCTTCTGGTCCAGTGCCATCCGGATTTGTTTTCCAGCTAATTGTCAGACAGGGCTCCCCTGGCTGTGGTGCTTTGGGCACAGATATTTCATAGTTTTTTGAATCCTCAGGTCTCAGATTGTTCTGTATGAGAATTAGAGACTGCTCCGACTTACTTCCAGCCACAGCAGCATCCGGCACTATAAATTTGATATTTCATATATCGATATGTCTCTGTGCTTGCCAAGAGCCTCAACTGTTTCTACTCACTTGGATGACTGGAAACAGAGGCGAGCAGCAACAGCCGCAGCAGCAGCAGCAGCAGAGCCAGAGACGGCAATGGCATAAACTTGTGCAATGTTTTTGTTGATTTCATAATTTTGATTTTGATTCAGAATTTATAAACAAAGCGCTACAACTGAGCGGAACAGCAGCAACAACAACTAAATGCCAGCTTCAGATTTGTTTTATATACTAGATGCTGCACGCGTCTCTATATATGTAGTTAGGGCACTCGTATTATCAAGCAACGTCTTGAAACAGAGAAATCTCAGCTCGAACTGTGCGAGGTTCGAGTGCTTCAAGTCGAGGCAACTCGAATCGTGCTGCTCTTTGATAATGCTCTCTTTATTCCCCCTCTCTCTCTCTCTCTTTCAGTATCTGTCTGTCTGTATCTCTCTCTCTCTGTCTATGCTGCTCACCTGGCTGAGTGCTTTATAGTTTGTCTAGCTTATCAACTTGCCGTTAGGCTTGAATGAATCAATTGCTTCCAAGTGTAAATGTACTCTTGTCTGAGCAGAGCTTGTCAGCTCGGGTTGTAAACAAAGAACGTATCAATATCAATTGCTGATAGGCAGCGCACAAAGGAAAATGTGTGTGCCACCAGCTGAGGTCAGAGATTCGGACCACCTACAAACTGGGCGAGCAATTGTGCAATGCAACTGACAATTGATATGTAATTAAGTGACTGTCATACGAATAAATGACTAGTATTTGTCTTCAAGTTATAATATATATTATCCCTTTAACGATTTATGCGATCAAGTCTATATATCCATTCTGTCCATACGCATATTATTATGTTGTGCTTATTATGTAAATCTTTCAATGGTACTCTTACAAATACATTCGTGAATTCGTTACATGTTTATATGTATATGTTTATATTATTCTTATTATGTATATCTGTCAATGGTACTCTTACATTTACATATATTCGTGAATTCGTTACATGTTAAATTTAAAATGAACTGTGCTAAATTAATATAACAATTTCATTTAAGCTACAATTACAACTGCTTGCTTGTGATGCACATAAACTGCTTGCTGTCCACTGCTTTCCCTAGCAGTCGTTCGTAATTGGTTACTTCAGAATTTTCCCTATAGCTCTGTCTGTATCTAACCCTACACGATATCAATTAAAAGAGCGTTATACAAATGATTTTTCTAAATAGAAAATGTAAACTTCTATTGGTGCGAAGCTTGTGGCTCAGACTAAAAGCGAGAGTATGTACTTCTTATCAATTTATATTACAAAGTACAAACAAGAAAACGCTCAACTGTTATGTGCAACTTATGACATTTAGGATTTTTAAAATACGAATAGGTAAATTTATCATATACACTGCTTGAATATTTAGTATTTCGCAAAAGCAGTAGAATTTCATAAAATTAAAAAAATTTCTAAATTGTGTACACTGCTTACGTTTGTTACTGTCTGGTATTTTTACAGTATTTTAAGATTTTTAAAGACAGGTATTTTTAATTTAAACACTTCTGGCAACTCTGCAAAGAATTCTTTCCTTGGCGCCAATTCAAATAATTGTATGAAGACTAAACAATATCATATTTCAATAGCAGAATGGTAATGGAAAAATTTGTAGAAAAAATTAGTCATAAAGAGTTATAAAAATATGTAAAATATAGTAGTAAGTAAATTGTGTATAAGCAAACTCATTCCTTTCTTCTTTATTAATAGTTTATTATTTAATTTGCATTTAATTTATTTAATCTGTAACTTACAGCGAAAAACATTAAACGTATTTGTAAACAAACAAGCTTAATTGTAGTATGTATTTTATGTATTATGTAACTTTAGCAACAATTGTTTATATTATACATTGCAAATAATGGAAACTACATCTAAATCGTTACAAAGTTGCAAAAGTATTTCTTTGCCATTCGCTCTCTGTAGCATGTGGATGTGGGGAGGGGGGGTCGTGTGGGAGACTGGGCCGTAGGTCTTAAGGACACTTTGAGAATGATTAACAATATATATTAAATAATATACATATGCCAAACAAAATGTCAAATACAAATTAAGCTAACTTATTTGACTCTGCCCTTGGACGGAAACCGTTGCATACAAAATTGTTATTAACAATTTTTACAGAGGAAAAAATAATAATAATAAGAAGAAGAAGAAGAAGAAGAAGAAGAGATAAATTGGCTGCTTCCCTTGTTTAGCACAAACAAATGAAATTGGAAGACAAATGAAAATAATTTGTTTATGCAAATTCCAATTCAATTTGTTGGGTTTCAAACAGAATCTTGAAACTCTTCTATTGGTTTAGTGTTGCGTGAAGTGTCGATTTGTGTTTTCTTGTGTTGTTGCTACAGTACACAGTCTTTGTAATTGTTGTTGTTGGGGTTGATGCTGTTGTTGTGTCTCTCTTATTTCATGTTGAACATCTGATCGGATTCGAATTCCGATCTGTGGTTTTGGATTCCTCCCACTAAACCTCTGTGCTGTGCGTCTGAATGCGAACTTTCTTTACACTTCCGTTGCGTCGCATTGGCGGCGAACTGCCAGATCCCGAATATCCTGGATTTTGTATGCCCAGCGTTGGATCTGGCCGGGGACGTGGCTTTTTCAAGCTAGAACGCAACGGTGAACGGGTCACCGAGTCCAGCGTGGAGCCGTTCGAAACGCTCGTTACAGTCGTGCTCATTGAAGCCACACTGCCTGCGGTTCCAGCTCCGTTTCTTATGCCACTGTATGGCTTGCCCGAGGCATCGGTCATCGAGACACCGTTGCGACTGCGTGGCTCCTTGAAGCCCGGATTGTTGAAAGTGGTGGCACTAGCCGGCGAAGAAGCGTCCAGCGCCATTGTGGGATCGCCACCAGCAGTGCGCGAAAAGATGACATCATACAAGGCGGCGACAAAGAGCGCAATGGATAACACAATCACAACTATCTGCAAGACAAAAGCCAATCAATTTTAATGTCAGCTAATAGTAAACTAAATGAAATTACTCACCTGTATATAGAAGGATATGCCACGCGATATCTTGAAACCGAAACGCTCCTGTTCATCGATTTGCAGTGCAAACAGCACTGTGGCTATTATAGCCAATAAGCCTGGAAAGCAAAAGTAAATGAGGTTGGTAAATAGAGGTAAATAGGGTGAACTTCTTGGGTGTATAATTAGCAATAATTAGCTTACCGCCCAGCAGGGCCAATATCAGTTTGACAATGACCAGCGATGTGTAGGACATAACCACCTTGTCCCTCGAAGAGATCATCGCATGTTGAATCACCGACATAATGCAGAAGATGCCCAGCACAGCGCAGCTGCCAACTGCCAAGAGTCCGCTGATAAATACTGCATCTGAAATTAGTAATTGGAATATCGATTAATTAATAAATACAATTAGAAATTAGAAAACATTAGAATCATTAAAGCATTAGAATGAAGTACATTCAAGTAAATTCTATTGTATTTCCTTTTTCATAACCATGAACTCATAGTTGAAGCAATGTAAATTGAATAATAAAAAAAAACCAATAGACTCTTTTTCCCCTTTTGGGAACAGTGAATAAATATGACGTATTATAAATTAATATATTAAACGAGTATTGTGAACAATAGTAATAAATTAAATATGTTAATACAAGTATTTTGAAGAACAGTAATTAATAAAATATATTAATATAAAGTGATTTATTATTATTAATATATTAAAAAGGGTATTTTGAATAATAGTATTTAATTCAATTTTTTTTTTATGTTTAGTCAACATTGTTGGCAAGAACATGAAAATTTGATTTGGATTCGAGTTATTTAGGTATTTAAGAAAATTTATAAATAAATAAATAGTTTAAAAAATAATAAATATGTAAATAGAATAGTAAGGTAGGAATAAACTAAAAATCATATTGAAAGTTTGGAAGGCTCAGAATTTAAAATAGACTTAATCCAAGTCTTGATTTTCCCGAAATAGTTAACAAATGTACTCACTGCTCAGCCGGAACTTGGAGACATCGTTGCCGCATTTTTCGCGATTGTAAGTCAGTTGCTTGCACACTTTGAAGGGGCCAAAATAGCCGCGATCGTAGTCATAGCCACCTGTGGAGAGGGAGAACAGTTTGTAAGACATTCATATACCCAATGAAACTCTTTATTAGCACTCACCAGATGGACTGTCGTAGTAACCCCAAATGGGTATGCCAATGGCGACAGAGGCCAAAGCGAAGCACACAAATCCCAAGCAGGTCACCCCAGCAACATAAAGTGTCGACGTGGCCATATTTTGCTGTACAGCATAACGACTGACGATACCCTGCTAGTGTATGCCCGCTAAAGACTGAGATCCAGGGTATCCAAGTGCCAACTGCTGCAAAGAGTGAGAGAGAGAGAGAAAGAGCAAAACAAATTGCTATAGTAAATTATACTCAACTTTCAGCTGCTGCAAAATATTTCAAAAGTAAACAACAATTCTTTTCTCTCAATCAAACAGTTGTATATCTATATTATATATATTATATGACATGTCATAGATGTATTCGCTTTGACTTGGACCTAAACTCAATGACAATCATTCGCAGCGTTCACTCATTTGGCTGATTATGCAGTCATTTCCCCGCCCAGCGTGGGTGGCCAGGCCAAGGCATAATAATCCAATATTTGGCATTGTGATTATACTAGAGCAGCCAGCACAAAGTGGGCCCACTTGGCACATATGTATGTAGGTCTGACAAGGCCCATAAGTCAGTTGACGAACAATTAGATCTCATTCATACATAAAGAGCTACTTGCCGCTAACCTTGAAATGCGGAAAAGCTCTCGCAGAAGTGACTCGAGCCAGCTCATTGTGCGATATGGAGATGCCTCGATACACACGCCCATATCGCCATTGGCGTGTGTAGGCAGATGGGTTCGTGTGTAGATAACTGAACTTGAATTTAGCCAGAGAATATGGCACAGTTGTCTCTGACAGCCCAGCAACAACTGTGGATTCGTGGCAAATATTTGCGCTTTTCAGTAAACCGTTTTAATTTCCTGCCATTAAATGCCAATTAAAAAGCAGCTGAAATTGATCTGTCTCTCAATATCCGAGGCAATCAATCAAAGTTTTATTGACTAGCAGCTATTTATGAAGTGCAACGTAAGCGTTTCTACGATTTAAATTGACATACTCGTACATGTGATCACATTTAAGCACTTTTTAATTACATATAGAAGATTATTTCAGGCGGCTAGTATCAGAGTAGAAGATATCCAAAACTCAATATATCTTTGTAGAAAAGTACATCAAACTACTATAAATCATGTAGATCTTATAGATATTTAGAAGATGTCTCCAAATTCTTATGCATAAATGCAAAATCGATAACCAAAAAACAAAAACATAAAACATTAGAAACTCGATCCGTTACGGTATTCAAATATACCAAGTCTTAAATATACTTTTAACAAATCTTCAGATATACCAAATCTTAAATGCATCTTTAACAAATCATTTGTCTACATATGTATATTATATAATAAATTATTTTCGCATCTTCAGTGCTGGCCCCCAGCTATGTTTTTTTTCCGTTCTCTGACCTGAAGAGAATACTCAATTTAAAGAAATTTAGCACCAATGAAGAGGAAATCGCTGAATTGAGGCCAATTTTGAATTTTATAGATAAAACGTACTTTTAGCAATTATATTGAAAAATTACAAATTCCTCATCAAATTTATTGTCTATGATAGCATAAGAACTTTTCAAAACTTTTCTCTTAAAAGTGTGAATTTTGCAGACTTTTGCCAGCTGTGATTACTGAGATTGCAGAAGTTAATGCCAAAAAAAAAGAAACCACTAGAGTACCGATAAAGAAGACATAAACGCCTCATTTAATCGGATTTGGTCCATTTTTGTCTCATTTCACTATTATTCAAATTTCTCATTATATTTTCAGTAGGCATGAATGCATATGATACAGAGCAAAACTCATCAGCCGATTTTTTATTTCCCTCTTTTTAAAGACATAATCGTTGGATGCATTCGTATATAAAAAGAATCTAAATGAAGTTTAAATTCACAGCAGTTGAAACTCTGATATTAATTAAAATGTATAAAATTTTGTTGTGTTCCTGCGCAAATTGATTCTAATTACTATCAGCCTGATGTGGATAGTCAACAATATTTTAATGTATGTAATTCCATTCATATAAAAGACAAAAATAAGAAATGAAATGGTGTGGAAAAGTTGTTATTCTGTAATCATTTAGATACAATTTGTGTTATCTACCTTAACTCCACTCAAATTAATTAAACTGAAGTCATCCATGTATTATCCTTCTTATAGAGTTTTATGTGAAAAAAGAACATTTCATGCTTTTTGAATATAAATGGAAATTCATAAAAAAAAAACAAGGCAAAAATTATATGAAACAGTTAAGCAATTGGATTTTTCAGAGCATCTGAATAGTCAACAATTTTTAAGTGTAGTCCCATTCATAAACAACAAGACAAACGGTGCTCTCAGTCTCGTCTAGATTTAATCTCTCTTTGTATATAAACTTCTTCTATGATGAACTTACTTATTACACCATTATACAATAGACTAATATACTCGGTTATAGCCTAAACATGGGGCGTTGAACAAAATCTTTTTATTAAGTTCTCTGCGCTCTCAATGACATAATGAGGAAAAACTAGTGCGAAACTAAAGATGACAAAGCCGATACAACAATAGGGACAACAACAACAACATGAAGAAAACCAAGAAGCGCCAAGAAATTGTAGACTCGATTGCCAAACGAGAACGGGTGTCCGGCGTTGCGCGGCATCGCTGTTTGTTGCTCTTAGCGGTAAATCGAGAACCAGCCAGACAGCCGACTACCGACTACCGACTGCTAGATAACGCAACCAGCCAAAGCCAGCCAGAGCCAGCCAGAGAGCCAACAGCAGCAGCAGAGGCAATAAAGTGAATGCAAAAAGTCAGGCGAGCTTCTTAAATTACTAGGCGAAAGACACGCCGTTGGTTCTGCTTCTCGGTTCGGTTCGGTTGGAAAGCCCCTTGTATGGTCGCTTGAGTGGAACCATCAGCTATAATAGCTGTGTGTGTGGTGTTCCACTTAGCTCTGAGGGCAGCCGGCAACAGGTTGTCGAATTTCGAAAGGTTCTCTCTCCTTCAATGCTGGAAAATGTTTGTGTTTTTTCCTTCTCTTTGCCATCAAAACATATGACAAGTTGGTCAATGCTCAGATCAATAGATAAGAGGGCATAGCCGGCGGCCTCCGCTTGCCCTGGGCGAGTTCCTCCTTGCGTTCCCGTCGAAGCCAACAAATGAACTTTTACCAATTGTGTCACGACTTTCAACTTGCATAAATTTTCAAGCTCCTCTGCCAGAGCCAGAGGGAGGGCCGAATCATGTTGGACACTCGTTCCTGCCGTCGACTTTGTCGCTTGTGTGTGTGGGCAACGAGGGCAGTTTATAGTTTATAGTTTATAGTTTATAGTTTATAGCGCTGCTGGCCATTTGATATTCTATTTCGTTCTCTCTCTCCTCTCTTTGTGTCAATCCGCGCGTGATTCAGAGGTGCCGTGCATACATTTATGTTTATATGATTTACACGCTGGCGCGTTGGTGTCAAGAGATCCAGCGAACAAGGCGACAGGCGGACAGACGAATGGATAGACAGTCACCTGAAGCATGTAGGCAAGTAGATGCTGCTTATTGAGTAGCCAACACGTTTTTTTTCTTTTTCTTTCAGCCAGGTAATTGTCAGCGGGCCATTGGCTATGCCGGCATATGCCGACCACATCGTGTGGGCTGCCGATATCGTGCTACGGACAGCAGTCAGTCCCCCAGTCCCATAAATTATAGCCTACATTAACACCAAGTACATCTCCGAAGTTGAACGCCAAGCATTTCCAATGCAGGTATTCTTTATCCTGATAAACCCGCTTGGCCTAAGCAAAGAAAATTAATTTCAAACACTTTTATTTCCATTTAATACTCCTTCACTAGTTCAAGAGGGTATATTGGTTTTGTGCAATTGTCTCTGTGTTATTGATGTTAAGGTATGAGAATTTGGAATGCTATAGAAATTTGAATACATCGTGTGGAACCTTCTCTTATAAAATACTCGAATTTGTTTCCCTTATACCTATATTCCTTTGAATTAAGCAAAACTTGACAAGAAACTTCTTCTTTCTAAGATTAGGGAGTTATATCCACAGTTCTAGAGCTGTAATTAAATAATTATAGAAGTTAATGACTTTTGAGCTCAGTCAAAGATAAAACTATAAGCTATCTATATTGATTTTGTAATATCTGTAGCTGTTATTGAGCGAGTATTAGAAAGTCAGTAGCGTTCACCTGCAACGTTCTCACTTGTTTAAGAATTCTTATTAGTCATTGCGCTTGGCCATTAAGAGAAAATTAATTTACATTCATGGAAATCAGGTCGCCTTAATAAAGTAATCGGGGCAACAACCCTAAAAGCCCGCCACTTAATCAAATGCCAAATGCCAAATCTGTTAGCCAAATGCCCAGGCCTTTGTACAAAGGGTAACTTTTGTAACTAATGAAAAGTCGCCTTTCCGCGGAAATTAGGTCAGCAAATAGGAAAAGCGGGCGGGCAAACAGGAAATTTACTTCAATGTGTCGGTCTGGCGCGGAATCAAATGGCAAAACGTGTCGCAATCACCCACTGAAAACTACGACTTGGACTCGCACTCAGACTCGAACTCTATTTTATTATTATTGTATATACCCTCGAAAATGTAGCGCTGCCCCCGCTTAGAAGCTAAAGCGATTTATTGATTTTCGCCAGAATCGTGCCTTGTTCATTGTTTGGCTACAGTTGGCAACGCGACTTGGCCATTGCTAACGCCTCTCAGCCCGAATAGACAGCCCAACTGCTATTGCACTTGTTGCCATGGCGAAGTGCACCAAACTTTTTAGGCCACAACAGTAAGCAACAATAACAACAACAACAACAATTGCCACAGCAACAGTGCAGCAAAATGTGCTTGGAAAACTTTGTGTAAATTGGGCTCAGTGGAAAATGTCCGCTTGCGGTTATTTGGCAAAGCACTTAAAGGTTCAAAGGGCAAGCACTAATGTGCAGCAGCTGCTTGACAAAAGCTGCTCCTAATTAAGTTACATAGCAGCTAACTAAATCATTTACAAGTTGATCTTATCCCACAACTGCCCATGAGTGCCTATACTTATATATCGCTCTCTTATATACATAGCTGTCTCTTATTAGTGCCTCTACTCGTGCAACGTTGCCGAAATTCACTTTGCGAATATATTGCCCAAAGTGGAACGTCAAAGCTGAGATGTTGTTTATGCACACTAAACCCAGTTTTCATATTAACTCATTTCATGTTCATAATAATAATAGTTGCAAGCATTAAAAAATAGTTGAGTTGCTGATGCTTGATGGTTGCAATATTTGCTACCTATACTATTCAATAAACATATATAGCTCTACTTAGACAGACAGAGCAACTAGATACAGTCGATAAACAATATCGATAATTTGACAGCTGATAAAGCGATAAATCACAAACATATGTATTATAATAATTTAATTTAAGCATATATTTTACTGTCTTCGATAATTCGTTTATTATAAATTAATATAAATCTTTTTTAAATTATAAAAAGTTTATTATGAAACCTCTTCAAATTCGCAATGCAAAACAAAATTTATCAGTTAAACTACTATTTGAAACTGCATTACTAATATGTTCGAAAATAAGTTCATTTCCTAGAATATTTTTAACAATTTTTAAGTATTTTTTAACACATGATACTCAGAATAGTCTCTCTTTGCTGCATTGAATTTGAGTTTGGATAACTCAATAATCAATATGAATAAAAAAACATCTAGTAATGTTATGCATATGCTTATTATCAAGTTAATTATCTAAACCCTAAGATATTTTATTATTTATATTGATTTTTATTATTTTACTTATTCCTTTTTGGTCTCATCTAATGAAAATCTCATGTAATTCTCATTCCCAGTCATTTTGAATTAACGAAATTGCAGTTTATTTTCAAACTTTTCAACTATTCTCCCGAGATGTGAGAGGGAACCCACATCTCAGAGATAAACATCAAGCTGAGCAAAGCTCAAATTTCAGTTGACAGCATTCAGAATTTATTCCCATTTACTAATTAGCTTCTATTTATATTATGTTTACAGTTTGTTCAAGTAGTTAAATGCTTTTTACTGCAAAGCTTCACTTGAAACATATTCCCTCTCTACTTAAAGATGGCAGCAATAGATTTAGCAAGCGACAGCGCTGTTGCCAAACTTCACTTGCCTCTGCTGTATCTAACATTAACTAATAAATCGTCGCAGACCGCTAACCGGCAACCACCAACCGCTAACCGGCCGGCATCTCCACCTGTTTTTTTAGTTGGGCAGTTGGCTAGCTCTGGGCATTAGACAGCATGCAAAATTATGGCCAGAAAAAAAAAAAAAAGAATAGTAATGAAACGCTGAGCGAACAGCGAGCACCCTGGATGCATTAGCTATGCATCGACATGGACACGTTCTGCTAACTCTGTGTAGCCTGCATTCAGCACTAGAAATGCAGAACTGGAGACTGTGCAGCTGCCGCCTGAAGCCTCTTGTTGCACTTTCTATTTGTTAAGCCAACGAACCATATGTGGCAAATACACACACACATGCACGCTTACGTCCCCAATGCATTGGCCACTTTAGCTAATGACTTTATTGAATCGAGCTGAAACGAGCCGAGGCCGAGCTTGTCTCTTGACTCTTCGTGTGACTTTTGCCTATCAAGCGCAGAATTAGCGCGAACAAATTAAATGAAAAGACAACGGGCCACCAACGACATCGTTATTATCACTATCGTCATCATCATCATCATCATCATCATCATCATTATTATCGCCCAAGGGGTGCTAGGGTATTGAGCAGGTAGAGTGCAAAGCACTATAACTGTTCTCAATTTCATTCTTTTCGCTCATAATATACGTGACTGCTTTAAAAAGATAAACATAATCGATATGAGTGAGAGTGTTTCTATATAGGTTAATGTAAAGTCTCTCTAAAAGCTTGATAATTATCTATTTCCAAAACACTTTTAATAATAATACTAATGAATCTTTAAATAATTAAAATATTATTTTTTACAATTTCTCTTTGCTGCTAATAATAATAAAAATAACAATAGCAATGATGGGATAGAAATAATGCTTATGATACCAAGAATCTTAATAATCTACAAAAATATATAATTTATGCTATAATAATTTTACTAATGGGAATAATATATAATAAACGGAGATTAATGGAAAGTTTATTTATTAAGTTGAAATTGATAATAAATAAAACGTGTTAGAGATCTAACAAATTATCATATAAGAACTAAAATAATAATATAAAACATTAGATATAAATTTTATATAAAGAACAATAATTCTAATATTATTAATACTAATTAAAATAATTTTACAATAATAAGCAATGCAATAAAAATAACAATAATATTCACTTCAATTCAATTAGCAATACTAAAATATTAATAACTAAGCTGAAACAAATAGTAATCTTTTTAATATAATAAAAAATAACTAAATAGGATTCTTCAGAATGTCCCATTTAAAGAACAGAAACCATTTCACATAAAATTAATCATATATTATGTAGTTAATGTGCGCAAAAAACAGTTAGCAAAAACAGTTCTAAAGACAACTGACAGAGCTGAAGAACGAGAGAGAACGGGCCAGCTGTATGAGACAACCAACATGTGACAGATACAACAGCCATTGTCAGCGAGAGACACAAATGTTGGCAAGCAGCACAAACAAATGAAGCAGGCATCCAGCGTAGAGGCACTGTGGCAGAGCAGATAGATAGCGTTGTATACTACTAGCAGTTGGATGGGGCTTGTCATACGCTTGCCGGCAGGGCGTTGGCAGGTTGATTGTATACACAACTTGCATACTTTTTGTCCAAGTTGTCATAATGAAAGATAAATACTTGCAACGCAAAGTTTAGACAATCGGTGGACACCATTTATATATGTACATATATGCATACAATATATATACTATATATTTATATATATGTATATGTACATTTATAATGCGCATTTACATCCACTTGTGGGCAAACGAAGGGCGCCCTAGACGCAGCTGCAACTCTTTCTATTCAAACCCTAAAAAGCATTTAAGACAAACTTTCACCAAAAAGGCACGAGCTGCGTTTTAGAGGGTCGAATAAGAGATACTACGCAGTCTGAGACAAGACTAAATTTACAAATTTAATAAGATGAATAAATAAATCGCTAAAAATACACTAAACTTGATTATACTCAAAGAGTAAGGCATCAGTATCTATTAATAATAATAATAATAATACGTAAATTATATGAGTTTAAATAAATTAATTTTCTCAATAACTGGTAAGTGAAATATTTGTATTCGTTCTTCAATTACTTGTATATTTTGACACATTTTTAAAATTCTACTATTTAATTACTTTATTATTAGTATTATTATTCTTAATAATAAATGGCAAATATAGTTGATTTATTCAGTAGTTATACTCTCTAATCAAACTTGCTTTTTTAATCACTTTTTTTTTTGTATACTCTCTCTCTCTCTCACTTTATCAACAGGGTATCTAAGTCAATAATAGCCAAAGAACTGAAGATATCACAAAGTAAAAGTTTTCACGATGCAACGAAACGTGAAACTCGAATAAGAAAAGAGAATAGACTGAACAGAGCCAAGCCACAGAGTCGTAGAGTCAAAGAGTCGCAGAGTCGCGGCCCATCATCAGACGTCAACAGCTTCCGTAACGTAACAAATGTGGTAACTACAAATCAAACAAGAACAGCCACAATTATTTAAAACAACATAACCGACAACTGTGCGATGACTGCCTGAGCTCTGCTTGGGCTATAGTTCACATTCCCCATACACAATGCCCCAACGTTCCGCTGCCTGCCCCCCCTCTGTCCATGTCACATATGAAGTGACCTACTTCCATGGCACGGCAGCCTTTGGCTGCTACCTAAGTCCCACTTGCTGGATGTCGTCTTTGACTGTGGATTAGCGAGCGTCTGCTTTGCTTAGAGCTTGAGAACCTTGCTTGGGATCTTTGCATTTGTGCCGCTATCACATGCTGGCACAGGAAGAGCACAAGCAACAACAACTTGGACTACGCAGCTTAATCAAATACTAATTCTTGTTTCTTTTCACCGGAAGTTGTTGCCATTTTTGTAATTAACAACAAGCGCTCTTTGAATGAGCTTAGGCCTAAAAGCTCAGTTAAACGTTGGCTGCTTTCAATACTCTTAAGTGAATATGCATTTATACATTTATATAAAGCAGAGTCAAAGAGCTCTAGTAACTAGTTAAAGCCAGGCACAATGAAGGAGATAAATTAAAATACAAAATTTGCAAAATATATTTAAGTAATTTATATTTGTATATTATTATGTTGATATTAATACAGTATATTTTAATTTATACTTTAACAACATTTCCTACAAGACAGAAACATATTTCAATCAAAATATATTTGGCCTGTGAAAACTTTGCCTACCTTGATAAACCGGTATATTTGAATTATATATATTTATATTTGAAAGGCCTAAGAATATGTCGAGGTCAATAAAAGTATATAAAAACTTGTTACAAAAAATAAATATAAATGAGTAAAATTTTCAATAATAAAGAAATATATGCAAAAAATATATAAATATATTTCTTTAAAAAATATATTGCATAAATTTCTTTATTATTGAAATTTTTACTCAATTTTATTTATTTCATTTATATCTTTCTGGCTTAATTGTAGTTAAGTAACAAACTCCACAAGACATAAATATATGTATATAATTTAGTAAGCATTTGCCATGAGTAAATATATTCAATACATTTAATTAGGCAAACATTTAATAAATAAATAAAAAAATTCAATAATTATAATTTAGTAACCATCATATTATATATTCAATTAATATAATTAAGTAACACTTTCCAAAATATATAAATATATATAATTTAGCAAACATTTTCCATAAGTTAATATATTTAATATTAGGCACAAATTTGTTAAATAAATAAAACTATTCAATAAATATAATTCAGTAACAATTTTCAATAACAAAATATACTCTGTAAATAGAACTTGGGAAAGATTTAAGTACTATAAACATATCAATTTCCCAGAGCATTCAGTTTGCTTCCCAAAGTTAAAGCACGTGATCTATCAAGTTTTATCGAAATGCATCAAAACTAATTGCTAATCGTTATCTCAACACGTCGCTTGTTTCATGTGTATGAAATTCGAGTACTTTGCAGTTTGTGTCAGAGAACAACCAACAACAAATACAAAAGACTTGAAATGAACAAGGGCAGGACTTCAAGAGCAGCCCAGGTCGACATGAGCTTAACACCTGCCCAAGCAACGTGTGAAAGATTTCAACTTTGATAAGAGTTTTTCAGTAGCCTTAAAACACGGCTCGTTTACACTGTTTGTTGATGTGTGTGTAAATTGAAGAGGTTTCTCTCTATTTGTGAACATCGAAAGTGTATTTGAATATAATGCCAGTTGTAAGCTAATTAAAGTTATTGTATATTATTTGTATATGATTTGTTTATATACATAAATAAATTCCACTGTGCATATCCTAGTCTTCATTGAATGAAAAACATGTTTAGACTCCCACACGCTGGAAATATGATGATCGTAATCAAGCTTATATATATGTATATATTTATATATAAACAAGTTTTCATTGTGTGTTTGCACAGCAAACAAGAAACTAATGAGAATAAGACCGGTCGGCTGACAGAACTTGTCGATACTTATCTATATATCAAATAGACTGTGTGTGTATATAATAGTATTACAAGAAAGAAAGAATATATTTTGTTTGTCATTTGCACAATAATTCGATAAAAAAATATCTTTTGAATGAGGATTGAGTCAGCAGAGGCATCTTCTGGTTGCTGCCCTCTTAATGTAATTCAATTTATGCCTTTTCAGTTGTCAGTTATTGAACCGGTTGTTGCAATTGTCTCTCATATTCGCAACGTGCTTTTTGGCATAGCCACACACACACACATACAGTCACACACACACGTATAGCAATATTTTAATTTTATTAATGCGTCTGTTACCCCTTGCATATGCTCTCTCTCTGGCGGCTTACATTGCGTATACATAATTTGCCCGTGGGACTCGCGAGCATAAAAATTCCAAAACAAAACAACAACAAAATAATAATAAGGCTGGAATGGCGTTCAGGTTAACAACCTTGACCGCGAATATCTGAGTAGAGTGAGAACTCACATTTGAATTTAATTTTGCGTAAGGCAAAATATTTCTGTGCATCTTCAAATGTTTGACTTCAGTTTGTCATTCTTAATTAGTTGAATTATTAAATACTTTTTCAGGTAAACTGCATTTATATATTATTATTTGATATAATATTCTATTACACGTTATGTAATATGTAGAATAAAATATATTATTTATTATGTGTTTATTTCAATAAATAGATTATACAATATAATTGTTTAAACTTATCTATGTGGACAGTCTTATTGTGAATTTCCCATTTATTTAAAAAATAATAATAATACACTTATATTTATTTATTATCAATTTATGATACATTCGAGTAATATTTCAAATTATATAATCTATTAGCGCATAACTTGGTAAGCTTCATTAGGCCTGCTTACAACATTCAATTAATCTATTAGAGCTTTCTCATTTATAAATAAATTAAATAAACAATGTAAAACATGCATTTGATAAACTAATAAATAATTAAAGAATTCAATAATAAATGCACTTATCATTAATAACGTCTAAAGATATCTAAGTAGGGGCAATTAGAAAATACCTAGAAATAACCTTAATAATGGGAACATTTGCAACAGAAATGGATTATGTTCTTATAGTATCAACTTATATCGAGATCAACCTGATACAGAGTACTATACTATATGATATACAGACTGAAATTTCTTTAAATTAAATCATGTTCAGATTTAAAACAGTTTTTAGCTACAATTGTCAGATCTGGCACGCAACTCTTGAATATTTACTCGTATAGTCATCAATTAAAAACTTTAGAAAATATATATGTAATATTTTTCTATACAATTTTATACAATTATGTGAAATTAGCTAAATAAGTTTCACACATTTCTGCAATATCAAGTAATATTGATATTCTAAATGGAAGTAAGTCATCTTTAGTTTACTCATTCTGGGGCAGAGCAACCTCACTTATTGCTACTGTTGCAACATCGCATTGTGCTTGAAACTATTTGTTAGTTATGTTGGGTAGGGTCATAGATCGAAACTCATTAGTTAAAGCAATCAACGCGATCTTCACGCACAGAATCAACGAAAAATGTTTGGAAAGGTCGGACAAAGTCGTGGAACTTGCTCAACAAAATAAATTTGTGCAAGCAAATAAAATTGCTGTTGGTTCAAGTATTCGACTATTTGGGTATTCGATTATTCAAAGAGTAAGAGAGCATATCAAGTACCCACGATGTACGCAAAGTTTCAGCTTCTACCCATCTCACTAATAGGGTCAATTGTACAATTAATTTATAATTTTCCATAAGCTGTTGATTGTTGTTGGCACAGTGCCAAGCATTCTGGATTGGCGGCATATTCTATATATTTTATTTACTTTCAATTGTTGATTCCTATTAGAGGAGCTAATAATTTATGCCATTGAGTATGCCATATATGTTATTGATCAAATTTAACTGGCTTTTTTATCGAATTTTTTTTATTTATCCAAATGTTCTCAAGTAATATTCTTGATATTGAAAGAACTAAGAACAACAAATTTTCTATATACAACTAAAATGAATACTCTTTTTATATAGATTACTAGACTATTGTGCATCTCTACTGATTTGAATGGAATGAAATTCATTCATGATTCTGACCACACCTAAATATATTCATATATACAGTTCTGTTTATGAAAATAGTTTCGTTTAAAAATTAAAAATAAAACCATTATACAAATAAGTTCCATTAAAAATTATAAAAAATAAATGAATAAAACCATTTATTATAGAATGCAAAGAGAAAAAAATGTTAAAATAAATAATAGTATTGCTCAGAACTAAATATTATAAGTCTTAAATTATCTAATATAATCTAATATTTAGTTAAGAGCAAAAACTATTTTTATTTTTATGAGCGACTAAATGTTGTTAAATAACAAGCCCTGAAGTAAACATTTTCCTAAATTGTTAATAAAACTAAACTTAAATTTATTATAGAATATTTTCATTTTAAAAATATTGTTTATTACTCAATTTTATTGTCTAATATTGAGTATTTAGTTACACTATTATTAACAACTTTTTATTTCATAGTTCATATTAGAGTTCGTTTTTGTTTTTCTGTTTTCTCCAACCTTTTCAACTTGTCACGATATTTTGCGTTTACCTCTGTCTGTCGTGATTCACGCAATTTCTAGAGTTTCCAATTTGATGACACTCGCGCTGTGCCAATCCCAATCCTCATAGCTATAAACGCTGCTGTCGTTCGACTACTGCATACAAATCGTTGATATTTAATGTGTTATTATACTATATATTATATCATTTATAAGGCGAAATGTGAATACCTTCAAATAGTATATATAATTTGTATAATTGCACACAACTGCAAAAGGCGTATCTTGTAGTCGGTCTGCATTGAGTAAATCTTGTGATTTGATTAGTGAACTAACTCTCTAAATAATTGGTATGCAATTCAATTGTTTCTGAGAAGTTTAACCATTTGACTTAATGATTAGTTCCGCCAAGGCGTAATACGATTTGATAAGGGCTTAATTTACAATGCTAAGACATTATTTATTAATTAATTAACATTATTTGATTGCTACTACAATCAAAATTACATTACATTTTTTGTTTACCTCAAAGCTATATGTACATATTCATTTATATTTATAGTGAAATTTAATGATTCACCTCAATAGGTAATGCAGTCACTTTTATAGAACCCAACTAATTTCCTGTCTGCAAATCAATTTAAATTTGTTGTTATTGTTATTGTTGCTGCGCTTAGTTTCAAATTGAATGCCATAAGCTTTCTACCTTTTCCCCAATAGAGAAGAACAATAAATAAACGAAATTGTATAAGAGAAGAATCGCTGAACCGCAGCCTGTTTAATGCACAGCTGCATTTCACCTCTCCTCCTCAGCTCCCCTACACTCTTCACGTAGCGCACTTAAATAGCTGCATAAATATCAATTATAAAGCAGAGAATGCAGCAAATAAAGCTAATATGCTCAGAGATAGAAGCTACACCAGCAATGTTAGCATTGAGCCCGATGCTTCAAAACTCAATTACCGGTCACTTAATTACGAAACTTGCACAAAATGAGAGAGACTCCAACTACAAATACAGCTACAACTACAGCTAGAGTTAGAGTTCGAGCGGGAGCTAGAGAGAGAGAGAGAGCGCGAGTGAGCGAGGGATCGTGAGAGCATATTTAAAAATTTGCATTCAACAAGTTGAGCGTTGAGCCGCCTCTCAGTTTATATGGCCCTGAAGCTGACGCCCAAGCTGACAGCACATTGCATGCGTGCCGCAGCTTTCGTCTGCCCTCTCTCTTTTGCTCATCACATTCGCACAAAAGCTGGCCACGCAACTGTGACGCGTTCTGCTGCTGCTGCTGCTTCTGTTGTTGCTGTTGTTGTTGTTGTTGTTGTTATTGTTGCGGGTATTTAGCCAGTCAACCAAAGCTTTTTAACCTTCTCTTCGCTCTCTCAGGTTATGTAAATATTTCAACGCAAACGTTTTATGCATATATGTATATGTATATGCTTATTTGTGTGCGTGTTTACATGTCATATAGATGGGTGTGGGCGTGGTAGACTCGAAGCATTCTTTCACTATGCAGCGCAGACAAATTTCGTTTTTGTTTTTTTCTTTTTTCGGGTCTCAATAATTTTGTCGTAGTTTTATTCATTGGAAGAAGCGCAGTGAATAAAACGAGTGAAACAAAAGCAAAAACAGTAACCAGTTTCGTCTGCATTGTTGTCGGCCTGGCTGTGACGGCAACGGCAACGGCGACGGCTACGGCGACGTCGACTTCGACTGCGGCAGGGCTAACGGTGCTTAACGTCACCTACTTTTTACTCAGTTTTTGGTAAATAAAATACCTCAACGGCATGCGGCAGTGTATGTAAGTGTGTGTATGTATGCATGTGTATATGTATATCTAACAGTTAAACCGGTTTTTACAAATTGTGCATTGAAAACGAAATGATTTTTATTTCATATTACCATTGAATATGTGTGAAAAGGGTATAATGAATTTATGGAAATTTTTTAGGAACAGGCAAGGGACAAACGAATAGGAATAACTTAAGACATGCGAATAATAAATAAGAAATCCTTTAATAAATACAAATTACAAAGTAAGGTGAGAGGAAGAGAAAACTCTACAGGGCATCTTCTAGTCGGTCATCTTTTTACTATGCCACTCTTACTTGTTGAAAAAGACCAAGTTGAGTGGCCCCGCTGTCTTTTGACCAAGTTAGCTTGGCCCAAAGGCCTCTATTCCGATGTTCAACCTCCTGGGCAGATTCCGTTTATTGTCTATCCCAAACACACACGTTTGATGTGCCTTGTAGCTCTTTGATTTGCATTTGCATATTACTTAAATAGCTCTACGACATATTTCCCGTAATTTCAGTGATAAGACACTCAGACGTGCCAAAACACAAATTTTTTGTAGCCGGAAAAAACGATGAACTCAACTTTATCTTGTTTTTCTTGTTTCTCTATCAACTGCAGAACGCGTCTCACGGCCAACACCTTAAGATTCTATACTCTGTGAACTTTGTATGTTAATGGATATATTGTTTTCAAAAATTATTATTAAGACTGAGTGGACAGCCTTTGAAATGCATCTCTCTAAAACTTGGTGACGATAGATGAACGAAATGAGCTTGATTGATGGACTTCTAAGTGTAATTTTATGAGTAATGGAATGTGAAGTATAATTGAAAATCTATAAAACATTCAAAAAGTTATTTAAAAACAGTTTTCTTTATTTTAACTTCAAAAGAAACATGTTATATGTGTAGAAGATTATCAAAGTAATGATAATTTCAGGTCGTTATATATTTATTTGATCAGTTCACAGTGAAATCTTAAGAAAAGAAGAAAGCTTTATATATATTTATTTGTTAACTGATATCTATTTTCAAGCCTTGTGTTGCTCTATATATATACATATATAACTCTATCTCTTTTAACCCCAATGCTCGATCAATATTTGGCAAGCATTCACATAGTTAAACCTCCAATTTCTACGTTCGATTACTGCCTAAAGGCAATCACCTTTTGGCCTGTTTTTTTTTTAATGCATATCTAACTGGCTTATCGCTGTCCATGTATTTGAGAATAACTTTGCACAGGTGCCAAGGGTCTTTCGCCTCGAGGGGCCCTTCACGAAAAGAGTTACTACACAATTTGCATAGTTTTTCCAGTGGCGCAGCTGGGAAAGCGACTAAAGCAGAAGAAGAAGACGAAGCAAGCGCTGAACATTTATAAATAATTATATTATACAGCGCCAGCCATCCAGCCACAAACAACAAACATTTTAAATTACTTTCAGTCACGGCAGGTGCAACAACGACAACAACAACAACGACAACAACAACAACAACAACAACTGCTGCAGCAACAACAACGATAACATGCAAAGTTTACAACTGCTGTGAAAATTTGCACAGTGATAAGAGCTGTAAATTTTCCAACTGTAATTCTAAATTAGCAAATGCGCAAAGCAATTAGAAAAAACTTAGCCAAGTTGTTGTTGTTTTTGTCGCCAAATGTCGCAATGCCAAACTGAGCAGGTTAAAATGAAAATGGGAAAATAAGTAAAAGGGGAAGAGTAAAATCGCATTTCGTCATGAATTAACCACACACAATGCTCCAAAAAGTGAGCTCATAGACACAACTCCATCTCTAATTATAGGCGTGGCCAGCTGTTCTAGCCCCATATTGTCATAGTAATCCAACCTTGGCTAAAAAGCAACGTATCCATGGCTATAATTTTAGCAACGACGACAACGGCAACTGCAACGGCAACGGCAAAAGCTAGAGCAAAGTTTGTCTTCTGTCCTCTTATCTTGGCCAAACACGCGAGGGAATTTCATGTGCTCTTTGTACTTCTGGTTCATGGATAAAAGGTCAGACCTTAACGGTGACCTAAAAGCTAATTTGGGCCCAAACTGGGCGCAGCTAACGTCACATGTGGGCGACCTATCCAAACGCTTGACCCACAAAAGCTTACGAAATGATAGCATTCGACTGGGAGATTCCCTCGTCAAGTGTTCCAAAAAGCATTTTAACTAATTGACCAAGGGCCAAGCACAACTAAACAACAATTCTATTTATATTCAATTCAATTTTAATCTTAAGCTACGACTAAGGATTTGGATAAATCTGGCAGAATATTATAGAAATATATTTATTAAATAACTGTAACATCAAGACTATATATAAATATTTCTTTTAAAAGCACTATGATATCATCTATCCAATTTACTGAACAACTGTACTCTAACATATGCATATCTTTTCCTTTACCTTTATTTTACAGCTTTTCGAGACGACCTTTCATATGTTTTGCCGAAGCCTTGCCCACCTGTAGTAGGTTCCAATCTTTATAGTGAATGGTCAATACATTAAAACGAAATGCACAAAATTTGCCGAAGAAGGAACGAAATGAGTAAACAAATTTCTAATTTTCAAAGTTTTACAATTTAAAAAAAAAATTTGATATAAATATATTATGTACATATCGTGCCTATGTTATATATCTTGTTATATATTTAGCTTTCATCTCTATAAATACATGTTTATTTTTAAAATCAACTTAGAGTTATTGTCTACCATTCGAGCTCTAATGAGCGTAAAGTTCGAAAGCAATTTTTTGTTATTTTTAGACAGAGCTTCAAGTAAATGTTGAAATACAGAATAACCTCCCTAAAACAAACCCTCGTTACTCGTAATATATTTGCAATTGCAAGCCGTAAATTGTTTTCCTTAACTTGTAGTAAACATAATCTTTTTAATTAATATCCAGCCAAAATTAAAGCAATATTATTAAAAAGCAAAAAATTACCATCAAATTTTCATTAAATTTTATAATTCTGACTGTGTTTGAAACTACACGAATCCGACATTAGGGAGGCTTTACGGTACATTCACATGTTTAAATATAACACAAAAATATTCGTCACGTAGAGTTCCCGCTGGCAGATCGAAATCTGTTTGGGTCAGCAAAAATGGTTGAATAGGAATTTGCGAATGACATTGAGAGCGAAGGGAGGTCTAAGACCGTCTTGGCTGATTCATTTGATAAATGGCCGAGCAAACCGCATTCAAAAGCTAAACGCAAATCATTCTCAACGGTCTGTCGCAACAATTCTAATTGGAGAGATTAAGAATATATAGTGCAAATGCATGCAAAAGTAAACAAGAGAGGGAGAGAGAGAGAGAGAAAAACTGCCAACTAACCTGTAGACAAGTCTAACCTGTTGATGTTGTTGTTGTTGGTGTTGCTATTGTTGAGATTGTAGTTGCTGTTGATGTCGCTGCCAACGCTACGCCGACGCAAGCTAAAGAACTTTAACTTAAAAGCTTGATTCCACTCCACGCGTTCGCTCGCTCGCTCTCTCGTTTGCTTTACTCTAAGACACGCACGCACACAAGCAGACGCTATCGCGCTCTCACTCCTTCACTCAGGTAAGCTAAGGCGCAACACGTCCCGCAAAAAGAAGAAGCAATACTGAATGATCGTCATGTATGCGAGCGACCGCGCATGTTTGTGTGTGCGTGTAAATTTTCTTACAGTTTACACTCTTTTCACAGCTATGTTCTGCACTTGAATTTGGGCTTTATTGATGAGACTTTTGGCTCTTCACTCTGTGCAAAATTAACTATGCACCGGCAACGGAATCTAAACACTCAACAGCACAAAGCGATTGCCCGGCACGCTATACTCGTATATGTATGTACATACATATGTACATACATAAATGCCAACATGCACGGGTATTCGGTTATAAATTTACATAAGCCGAGCTTTAAGCGGCCACTTTTAACGGGCAAAATCAAACATACATTTTTTTTTTTCTTGTGGCCACTTTTGCATAGGTATTTAATTTCTTGTCACTTTACGCCTCCAATTTATAATATTTTATGTTTCGTTATTTTTTACTTTTATATTTATGTTACTACTATTTAAAATTTGCATTCGCGCGCGATACACGTCTGACGCGGTTGCTGTTGTTTATGCTTCTAAAGCAAAGCTTGTTTACGTTAAATACACGTAATGTTAACAGGTGGTACCGCTTTTACACATTTCAGTTATTTTAACGCAAAATGCTTACCGTAAACGCAATACAGAGCAACTCAACGCAATTAAGCATTACACTCTGTAAAGTCACTGTAAATAACATGTCGCAAGATAATGAAAACCGACTCTAAATTGCGTTGGCTTAGCGAGGAGCACTTCTCTTAAATAAAGACAGTAAAGCGGAAGAACATTATCATAACGTTCAAAAGCTGGTAGCAGTTAAATAAAAATTAACAGAAGTTGCTGGTAAAGTTACCGTTAGGTAATAATTTGTACTAACATTTTTGAACCGTGAAATGTAGTTTGAAGTCAATAAAAATTTATTGGTGCTAATATAATTATTTTAAAATATAAGAAAATATTTAACAGTATATACAAATCTTTTAAATTTACTAGTGCAGCTTAAAAACAAGACAATTTCTACAACGATTGATATTAGGTTTCGATTTTAATTCAAAGTATGAAATATTCGGTCACAAATCACGGACGAACTCAGCTCAAGTGAACATTGATATCAGTGCTGCCAGTTTCGCTATTTACCCGTCAGTTGAGGCATTTCACTATACAATTTCAATAATAAAATTTATTAACATTAATTACATGTTAAATAATATAATTATTGCTCTAAAAAATTAGTAACCTCTTTCAATACTTTTCAAATTGGTGTATTTGACTTTGATAATTGAACAGTCTTATTGAAACTCTGAAGAGCTGGCAACGCTGATTGTTAGACAAATATTTTCAACAATTCGAATCACAGTTGGCAAACGCTCTGCTCGAAGTCAGATTTCATAGAAGAGCGGTATTCTATAAAGTCAGCACTGGTGAAAGCAAAAGAAAAGAAAAAACAAAACAAAAAATCCTCGATATCTCACAAATCGCGATTGTGCTCGTTACGTACGTTCCGTTATCTCTGTCTAAGTCCAGTAATAGCTGCATTAAGTTCAAAGAGTCTGCGTAGTCTGCGCTATATTTTATTTAAATCAAGTAAATGATTAAAGTTTATTTAAGATGCAAATTATAATATGATATCAAATTAAGGAAATAAAAAACAAATAGAAAAATATTAATATTTATATTTGCGTATATACATATAAATGTACATATGTATTTGAGCACATTCATGTTTGTGTGAGTGTGTGTATAGATAACTGTAAACAATTCATATGCATGCACACATACACTCACAAGCACACATACATATGTATGTACATTCATACCAGAGAGAATTGTCAAGCCATTATTAGGCTGTCAAATATTATATTTCTTATGTATTTAAATTTGAAACTTTTTCAATTCGCATAGCTGTGAATACAATGGCTCCTAAAAAACAGAATGCATTTATGGTGTTCGTGAGTGAATGGAGGCAAAAGAATGCCAAAAATCGAAGATTGTCGGTGCAAGAAGCAGTAGCCGAATGCGGCGAGATATGGAGAGTGAGTACTGCAATATATCCAGAACCAGAATTTATATCTAAACATAATTTTTATGGTTTAAAATATTGAAAAGAATATGAATGCGCAACAGCGCGGACCGTACAACTCAATCGCCAAAAATGCTGATGTGTCAGCGTGTTGCAATGTGGAGCCCCTCAACTGCCAGGGCCAAGCAATGGCCGAAGTGGCGCGTGCGGAGAAGGAGGCGGCCGAGCGTGAGATGCGCATGAAGCGTACTACCGACCGTTTGGTGCTGGCTGCCAAGGAGCGGAATGGTAAGGTCATTTATCGGAGAGGCTTATTTGTTCAACTGAGCCTGATGTTTGCTTGCAGATCTGGAGAACATCAAATTTATTTTTGCTGCCTTCAACTACTTCACGAAGTCAATTGGAAGTGATATTTATATTCCGGCAGAGTTTTCGGCTTGCCAATTCTCGTTGAAGTCGGGGATCTGCTCGGTCTATAGCTCGCACATTAATCCAGGTGAGTTTGAGATTTATACGAAGGATTTGTAATGCTCTCGAACTCACTTTTTTAGGTCAGCTGATTTTTGGGCAGGGCAGCGAAACTATACACCACACCAACAATTCGCATCAGTTGCCGTTGCCGCCGAATGCTTTGGGTGAATCGAACATAGGCAGACTCTATGCCAACATTGTGGAGTATTTGCGCAAGTGCAACCCGGACGCCAAGCCCAATGATCCTCTCATTGTCTTCACGACCACCGAATTGATGCCCGTAGTCAAAGGCTGCTTCCGCTACCTGGAGAGCGATAGCGAAGAGCCGCTGACTACAATCCTCATTTACGATATACAGTATCTGTTGTATGTGCTCAAGATGGAGGTCTTGGACAGTGCCAATCTGCCGAGCGGTAATATCACCAAGAGCACCACTGATAATCTGTTCATCAACGATTACTTCTGTTACCACTTGGGTATCTCGTGTCAGGTGGGATAATAGTATAAAATCCACGAAGATAATTATTTCACTATTGCACTCTTATTTGTAGTATCATGAGGATATCGATCGCTGCAAATACTGTACCCAGTCGATAGTGAGTCGTTGGTGCTATCTCTTTAGCGACCATATGTGCGGTGATCTGGCTATCACACCTCAATTTGGCAAGCATATGCCGCCCAAGCAGGAGCTGATGTTCCATGTGACTAACCCAGACAGTCAGATGCAATCAAACAGGAAGAAAACCTCGGCGAACAACGACACATTTAGCACCTTTCAGTCCGAAGTGAAGCACGAGATATTTGATCACTCGACCTTCTCTGACGATTTGAATGGAGCTAATTTCCCTAGCCTTGGTGGACATAAGTCCAAGTCAAATCGCCGAGGACTTGCTCCGCGCGACCCTAGAAACGTTTGGAATGTTCCTTCCTCGAATTTTAGTGCCAAAGACTTTGAAGACTCGTTTAATATGCCGCGTCCTTAAGCATATGTACATATATTACCCCTTAACATACTCATATCCTTATTTACGTTCAAACATTGACATGAAGAATATTAACACAATAAAAATTTTATTGAAGCTCCATTTTAATGTACTCAGTAAGAGGTAGGCGGAAGTGAGAAAGCAAGCTCTTTGTTAAATAAGTGCGTACATATGTACATATGTACTCTGTCTGCATGCATGTGTACGTGTGTGTGTGCGTTGCTAAATTATGTTACGGCATGTTATCTACGTATGTATGTAAAGGACAAAAATTCTAAATTTTGCTTCCCACACACACATTCAAATTTATCAAATAAATGCATATGTATAGATGTATGTAGTATGCATATGTATGTATGTATGTACATATGTAGGTGGACTGAAATCGAGTTGTGCCCACACTACCATGTGTGAATGCGTGAGCATATGTGCGTATGAAGGGTGTGAAGTTGCTTCAAAAGAAATGGAGAAGCAAATATACTCGCACACATACATACATATGTATGTATGTAGATTTCTACATTAATATAATAATATGTCAATTACATACATATGTATGTTTATGTATACACATCAGTGTATGTATACACATTTGTGAAGCTCGACTCCTACACGTTTGCGTGTGTGTCATACAGTGGACCAAAAAAGTATTGGCACACCAAGAATCATAAAGTTTAGGCAACTTTAACATTTGTTTCATTGGGATTACAAGAATAACAAAAATGTTATTATGTTCGTCAATATATTTTTGTTCAATTAATAAAAAAAAATTAAAATTTTTACCTCTATTAGTTATACTTTATTTTCTAAGAAAAGGCACAAATTCACATGTATGCATGCGAGTGGCTTACGTAAAGTTAACAATAGCACAATAGCATTTGTATATGTATACATGTATTGGTACGATCAAATAAATATTTACTGTACATACATACATACATACATATGTACATATGTACATGCATGCGTATTTTGAAGCTGTTTTTGTTTATTTTTCAACACAACGCTTAATAATGGAAAAGCACTGCTTGCATTGCATGCAGTGTTTGTATGCATTTACATAACTAAACAAACAAAAAATGTGCATACATTCATATGTATGTATGTCTATCCTTATGTAGGTAAATATTTACTTAATAAATACAAAATAATTATTTAAATTGTACGATACTTTATGAATTTTTACCGTCATACATATGTATGTATGTACATACATATGTACATATAGATATGTATGTATGTGAGTGACATGTACTAAGACATGACTACATTTTTCCATTACTTCCATGTGCCAATTCCATGTGTATGTACATGTGTACATATGCATGTATGTATACATATGTATGTAGATGTAGTTGCACGTTAATTTGTGTGAATTCTTCCATTGCTGCTAGCGCTTTCTGCTTGTTTTTCGTCGTTGTGCAACACTGTATTGGTAATAGGATAAATTTAAATAGTAAACTTTGCAAAAAAAAAAAAAAAAGAATATGTAAGTACCGCTGCTAGTACCAACAAATGTGTTAAATATAAACTGAGTTGACATTATTAACTACGAATGTATATGTATATTTATGTATATAATACTATAATTGAATCTAGTTAACATATGTATCTCAATTGCATTTACAAATGGGGCACGTTAGACTTTTCCTGTTGTGGTAACACTTTCAAAAATCATACATACATGCATGCATACGCATATACATACATACATACATATGTATGTGTGGTATACGTAGATATTGCATACAATACCAACGATTGACATTTGGCAACTGAAAATCGTCGACAATGCCAAAGATCGCTAAAAATCGCTTTCAATTTATTCCAGATATTTCTGAGCTGCTGCCCGAACGTGAATATCGTTGCGAATTTAATTGCGGCAGGCTGTTTAAGAACCGAACTCCCTACGAGGTGCACCTACAGAAAAAGCACGGCGTTGACATCAAAGCCGATTCTGACAGATCCTTTTGCTGTCCCGCCGAAGACTGCGTTTACAGCGGGGCAAGACTAGACCTTTTGCGTCGCCATTTTCAGACCTATCACATGGACAAACGATTCAAATGCAGAGCGTGCAATCGCAGTTTTTTAACCGAGCCCCAATTCCTGAGGCACAAATGCGAGTTGGGGATCTACACTTGCCATAACTGCCCGATGGCCTTCAATTTTGTGAACCACCGCAATAGACATGTCAAACGTTGCGAGAGGAAACCCACTTTGCCTGTCCCGTCCCCCTCTATCATCGAACAAGAAAGTGTCGATCAAGGTATAGCTAGTAAAGCACACTCATATAAGATCATACTCATGTATATATTCCTTTTGTCAGTTGTGGAAATGGTTGATAGCGTGGAGCCCGAAACAAATGATGAATTAACTATTGATGAATTCGAGCAACTTCTAAAAAATATTGACAATAATGTCGTTAGAGATCCCGCATTGATCGAGGAATTGGCCGCCCTCACCCCGCTGCTGCAGAGCCTACAGTCCTAACGAGTTTTTGCTATGATATTGATACACGAAACCCATTGAAAATGAAAATGTAATTTGGAGTTTATTTTTTTAATTTTATTAAACATCTTAGAATACTGTAAAAAAAAAGAATCAAATATATATTTAATAAAGAATTGAATGACTGAAATATTATAAAGAAAAATTCGTTGACAATTATATATAAATCGAGGTCATACAGTTATATAGCTAAAATACATAAAATAATTCCTAAAATTACTACAAATATTTGCATACTCTTATAACTTCATTAAAATAATGCACATTAGTTGGGTAGTTTGATTTCTGAGAAAAGCAATATTTAACAATAAGTTTACGATTTTTTTGTACTACCAATCACTATGTAGCTGTTTTATATTGATCTTTATGATTTAGTGTCTGTGTTTTTATACTCAGACTCATGCACACTTTCATCTCTTACTCTGTAGCTATTGCTGAGCTTATAAGCCTCAGCCCTAATCTATTGCATATTCTTATTCTATCTCTGAGCTTGTAAGAGTCAGCGTTCGTCCTATCCCTGAGCCGTGGAGTTTGTAAGGGTCAGCGTTCATCTGCCTGCACTATAGCACTACATGCTATGAGTATATAGATGACATTTTCACATCTACGTATATTTCTTATGTTCACGCTCGAATAATCTGAAGAAAGCTAGAACATGTGACAGCTAGCAATTACTGTCTCAGCTTTTTTCTCTGAAAAGTGGATTGTGTCCTGACGAATTTTCTGCTTGACTGAACTATAGAATATAGATTATTGAAAATACAATATGCTAAAAGTTGAATTGTATAAAATGAATAAAATAAAGGTAAATTGAAATTTGTAGCTCAATCTAAAGATTATCAGCATCAGCTGGGCAATTGGTAAATGGAAAAATGTCGATCAGCAGTCTTGAGCTGGGCAGATTTTTAGATCTCTTTGTAACATTATAATATACATTAAAAGATGTAAAACTTTTTCTGCTAGAAGCTCTCGAACTTACTCGTTATTGTTCGTTTTGAAAGCTAGTAAATGGCAAATTTATGGTATATTGCTAAAATAAAATAATATAAAAAAATTAAACTTACGAGGTTTAATAACTGGCCTAAAGCTTTTTACAAATGATTAAATTAAGACACATAACTGTACAAAAGAACGTTAGTTAGTAGTTAATAGTTTTTCCAAAAAATACTTTTTATTTATAAATAATATATACCAATAATATTATCATGTTGTTGTTGTTTGGTAATATAATGGGTTTGTAAATGCATACTGAAAATTTTGTTGTAAATTCTACAATTTGATGGAGCCCAAATTTTTGTAATATATGTATATAATCAGATTCCTAATTACTCATTCATTTATTCACTTGTTATAATATTAATTATAATTAACAAATAATAGTAATTTATTAATTATGATTATAGAATTCCAAGGATTTGCTGCTCAAACATTATTCAGAATACACTTGAACACTTATTATTAATTATTGGGAAAATAATACCCATATTCATTATACCATGGCATCGTGTGAGCTCTTGGCCAAGCTGACATCTGGTATGGATGAGCAAGGTTCTGGTGCCATTGTTGCCATGAATAATTATCCATCTCACTCGAGGTTTCATGCCGTTTTGTTAGCCGATGTCGTAGGTCATTATCTGGCAGATTTATCATTTTTGATGTTTCTAAAGGGGGATGTGATTCATAAGGTACCTGTGAGTGCTGGTACTGCATAGACTGCTCTAACCCGTAATACACTTCACGATTGTAGCTCAAATTTGATCCACAATTCTCGTAAGTGATATGTCTTGGAACCGTTGTTAATACAGGAATTCGATTATTTGTAGATTCTGATTCTGAAGGCTTCAAATTCATTACATGTGATCCTACAGACTTTTCGGTATTCATACTAACTGAATTGAAGTGGAAGTTTTGGATATTTATTGTATGATTCGCATGATATTGGGATTCAATATGTTCATTTAAAGTAATTCGAAACCTTGGCCGGCTGCGTTGTGGAGACAGTTGTAGGAAGTTTCGTGTTTTAATTAGATTTATATCAGACTTGCGAGCTTTTGTTGTTTCTGCCATTTGGTATCTGGAATTGTTGTTTGTAACGCCCAACGAGGGACTACTCGAATGTTTCCTTTGGTCTCTGCTCTGTCTCTCGATTCTACGATCGTCATCGATCACATCACATTTTAGTCTTCGTGGACTTGGTGAAGAACTGCCATGATATTTGCGGCTTCTTATAGTTGAACTATCTCTCTCACGTCCAATATTTCGATCTATGAAAATTCTACGATTCGGTGATCGAGATCTGCTGCGTCTGCTTTTTCTGGATGAATAATTTCCTCTACGGTCGTGGCTAGTACGGCTTAACGATCGCGAACGAGAGCGTGAGCTAGAGCGCCAGCGTGTATGACAATCAGTTGGTCTTCGATACGTTTGTCTTATAGGTGACCAACATTTATTAGGATGTAATCGATCTCTTTCTTTTTCGGAGACAACAGGCATTTGAGACTCGTTAACTCTGTTTCTATTAAAACATTGTTTAGGTTCCTCCACTGTTATAGATTTCTTATTTGTTAGAGGACTTTTAGTATTTGCCATTTCGCATTTCTGGGTTGGTAGATTGATTTTGTTATTAATTGAATCAGAATCATTCTGAGACTTCTTGGGTCTACGTTTAAATATTGCACAATCATCTATAAGTTTTTGGTCGAGAATCGGTGGCGGCGGTGGAACTAATTCCACATTCTGCTCCGCATCCACTACATTATCTTCATTTTCACTGTTATTTAAGCTTTCTGAATTACTGGAAGTATTGGCAGATCCCCAGATATCGTCATTTTCGAAAATGCTGTCCAAGTCTAGACTGTTGAGAGTATCCAATGCATTTTGGTGTATATATTCTTCATCGCTAGTCGTTGATTCTAGCTTAATATTTTTCGTGTCTAATTGCTGAGCAGGTTCTGGAGATCCTTTTAAATCCTTCTCATTGGACTTTCTGGGCTTGTGGCGATTTGGTAACATCTTGATACCTAAGTCGGGGCACATATAAGTGGCAAATGCGAAGCCCCAACGCTTGACATAGGATTTACAACACTGCTTTGATCGATTCTGCTGCTTGTGAAGCTCGCAGCCAAGATCCAACATAGATTCATGTGGATCCAGATTGAATTGGTAATTAGTAATATAAATCGAGTCTGGAGGCGATAACATCGCTGCTTCACATGTCGCTTTCTTTAATACATAGCATAGGTATTCTATGGGCAAAACATTGAGCTGGCTAACTTTCCCACCATTGAGTAACTTAAGGGATTTGCTGACAATTCCTATTTTGCTTTGCAGTGTGAAAACAGGTGGGAGCATATCTTCTGGACCACATGCCAATCGTAGGAACTCTATCAAATCTGTCTGAATAGCATTTAAATCGCCATTATCAAAGGCTGAAAATGAAACAAAGGTTGATTATTAATTGTAAAATTTAAGCAAAGCAATGTAATCTTCTCAGTACCAGGATCGATTACAGTATGATAAATGTTCTGCAAGCCATTATTCAGAGCAAACTGTGCGACTGCCAGCTCCGAAGGCATGTTGTCGTTATGAAACCAGTTAGCCATAATGAAATAATAGCTCTGGCTGGCCAACTCCCCATGCTGCGCACTTGCTTGCACTAAAGTCTCGATTTGTGCATTAATATGACTTTGATGAGCATCCTTTTGCAAATGCCGTGCTGTCTGCTTGCATGGTTGCCGATCATCTGCACTAAGTTTCTAGATAAGCAGCAAAATAATTAATACTGAAAATGTACATACAATTATTTATTTTACTAACCTGCCATGCAGAATCATGCGAATTTCCCAGTAAATTTCGAGGCATCCTTTCACAAATTAGTTAAGCGCAGATGGTTTCAGGTCCACCTATTACTTATTACTCTTGTTTTACATACCATATCTTAACCTTGCCTTTATAATATGTTCGTAAGTGCAAGTCAGTTCATTACAGTGAAATCATAACATTTGTTGTCACACGCTTCTACTAAGTATAAATACTTGAATCTTTGTTTTTTTTTTTTTTGAGTTTTGTGTTTCACTCACTACACTTTAAAAGTAACATTTAATTATGAATTAATATAAATATATTCTGATTAGTTAAGAACCGTTCAAAACTAAAATAAAAACATTAAAAATTGAAACCCGGCAGAATTAAACTGAACAACATGTAAACAATTTTAATTTATCGAAATATAACATATCAGAACAGCTGTCACTTTAAAATACCAATCGAGTACTTCGATATACACTTGATTAGTTTAGTCACTAACCATACAAGTGGTTTAGTTATGTTTCAGTTGCAAAGATAGTTCGAATTAACGGCGTGCAAAATATGTATGTAGTTTTTTTTTCGTGTAAAGAAATAAATAGTTAAACTTTACCTTAGAAAATATAATATTGACTGTATTTATTTAAAATGTGGCTGCTGTGCACTGTTTACCTACATGAAAATTCACGTGTAATTCTAATGTTCACAATAAAAGGCGGCATAAGACCAGCTCAAAGCTTAACAAGGGTGGACTTACTTAAAAAATTATAAAATATTAGAATCCCAAGTCCTTTAGACATCAGATTTGTTATATAATAAAAAAAATGTATATATTCATAAAATATTAATAAAAATGTATGGAATGTGCGACAATTAACTTTAAAAACAATGAAAACAAATAAATAGTCAATTAATTAACTAACTAAATATAAATAATAAAAGTTTCATACTCATGATCAACGCGCGCCAAAATATTTCAAGCATGTGACGTCACACTTTTAAGTTAACAGCTCTTTTTACATAGCTTCAATCGTGACTGCTTGTACTCAGTATGGATATGTTAAAGTAATTTAGAGATTGTAAACAAATATTCAACAGTTGTTTAAATTCAAATTAAGTTACACCTGTTGATTTTCTGAAAATAAATAAAGTGTTCATTTAACTACTGTACAATGAAATTGAATATACATATATTTGAATTTGCATGTCCCTAAAACACGATTAACAGCACTTGAATTCCATGAATAACATTACAGCCAAATGTTAATCAATTTTCGCTGTTAAACTAAACAACAACGAAAGTCATCAACAGTTTTCCACATCCCTGGTCTCATCAGTGCAAGTGCGGGTGTTTTTGTGCAAATACCACAATTTGCTATATATACAGAGCCAATAAGAAATAGTAAGACACTAAAAGAAGTGAAATGGCGCAACCACAAAAACCCGACTATGAAAACAGTGAGTTATATTCGTTTCAAAAATGTCCATACAAGTATTAAAAAAGCTGACAACAGCGACGCCGAAAATGAGTCAGCCGGCAACGGTAAAAACAGCGGAAACACTTTGATATGACCATAAATGGAATTCACGCATTCGTTGTCGTCTCATCGATGTTTAGATAAACAAAGTGCGGGAAGCGGGCGGCGGGTAGCCCTTGACCCCGGTGAAAGCGTATAGTAAACCGGCTAAATGACTGCCGGCCGCACCCTGTTCTCTTTCTACCTTAAGCCAGTTTACATTTTCTGCATTGATTTTCAAACAGAATTTGAATTTGATTTATAATAATTTTTGCAGAAAATATCTATGCAACGCTGCCGCGCACCCAACGTGGCCAACCCATTGTCTTGGGCTCTGATCCCAAGGGCAAGAACTTCTTGTACACCAATGGAAATTCTGTGATAATCAGAAATATTGAGGTAAGAATAGAACATTTGATATCTTCTCGAATAGGGCAAGAATAACGGCATATAAAATATGAGACGCCTGCTCCAAAAAGCAAATATTTATTTTATTTTTGGACAGCGCACAGCAGCTGCAATTTTCAAGCGTTATTTTCCACTTGACAGCGATCATTCTATTTGCATGTATGTGTGCGTGCGAATGTGAGTGTGTGTGTGAGAGTGTGTGTTGGCTGTTCTATATTTATTTACCAGATATCTGTATATATCTGTATATCTATGTATGTAAATACTTTGTATATATTGCTATAGCCGGCACGGCTTATATTCACGAAAACAAACACACAGAAATTTCGCTCTCACTCTGCCTCTTTCTCTCTTTCTTTTTGTCTATCTCTTGTTCCACTGCCCACGCAACATAATTATGATGTTGCTCTGTTGGTGGTGCTGCTGCTCGTTCTGCTCCTCCTCCTCCTCCTCCTCCTCGTTCTGCGTCCTCCTCCTTCCAAACAAATTTGTTTGTAAATATGAATTTATTAATTTTCTTATTTGTGCACCTTTTTCTTGATTTGCCTCACGTCACGCTCCGATTACCATCATCGCCTGTCCAGAATCCAGCGATTGCCGATGTCTACACGGAACATTCGTGTGCAGTGAATGTGGCCAAGTATTCGCCGAGCGGCTTCTATATTGCATCCGGCGGTAAGTCTCAATGCAAGCGACTGCAAAGAAACCTTAAAAATCCCATCTAACAACTATTGCCCTGACTCACGTCAGCTGTCAATCCAACATTACCATACACTAATGGAGTATATCTTATCGCTTGAAAAGGGCAACTGAAACGTAATGAAAGAGGAATGCAAAAGAAAACTAATATTGCACAGAAGCCATACCAGAAGAGCTTTTTTTCGATTATAATCTATGTATATAAATAGCTAAAGCCAAATATTAAAGTAAATGTTATCTAGCTTTTTCATTGATGTTATCTTGATTCGAATACACTCTTCCCTCTTTACATACATACTTGTATGGAAGTACTGGAAAACTGATTAGAAATGTGATTTTTTTATAATAATATATATGTACGTATGAATAATGTTCAGTTAACTTACGATATACAGCCAGCGATTCAAACATCTAAATTCTGTAGGAATATCAGTCTATGAGGCTTATAATAATAATAGATATATGGAGATATGATATATCATAAACTTCCTCTTAAAGAAAAACGAGATCATGTATATACCCTAAACCACTAAATAATAATAAATACTAGATAATAACTAAAGCCAAATGATAGTATATGGAAGTGGATCGATTAATAGTAAATAGATAGATACAATAAGCAGATAGAGAGTATATATAGAAACTTGATAGATAGATAGTCGCAATAGGTAGAAGATAGTTAGAAAGTCGAGTAAATATATGTATGTATCTTCATATGTAAATATTTAAATCAGACCTTCCGGTTAATTATTAGTTGTACTTATTAAATTTGCTTATTACTTAACTTTCAACACATTGCATATTAAACATGAACCTAAAATAACTTACGATATCTTCTTGTTGCCTCGCAGATGCCTCGGGCAAGATTCGCATTTGGGATACGGTCAATAAGGAGCATTTGCTAAAGAATGAATTCCAGCCGATCGCGGGACCCATCAAGGACATTAAGCTGGTCAGCGGACAATCAACGCATGGTCGCTGTAGGCGAAGGGCGTGAGCGGTTTGGTCATGTTTTTATGTCCGAGACGGGCACATCTGTGGGTGAAATCAGTGGACAGTCCAAGCCCATCAACTCGGCGGACTTTAAGCCAACCAGACCCTTCCGTATTGTGACAGGTATATAATTTTGTTTACCACATATTTTATTCTTGGCTAATCCGTGCAATTGCAGGCAGTGAGGATAACACGATTGGCGTGTTCGAAGGCCCTCCATTCAAGTTCAAGATGACCAAGCAGGACCATTCGCGCTTTGTGCAGGCAGTGCGCTACTCAGCCGGACGGCAAGTTCTTTGCCTCGGCAGGCTTTGACGGCAAAGTGTTTTTGTACGATGCAACCAGCTCGGATCTTGTGGGCGAGTTCGGTTCACCAGCGCACAAGGGCGGCGTCTATGCGGTCGCATGGAAACCGGATAGCACTCAGCTGCTCACCTGCTCGGGCGACAAGACATGTCGGCTCTGGCAGGTTGAGTCGCGTGAACTGATCAGCGAGTTTGTCATGGGCAACACTGTGGATGATCAGCAGGTGTCGTGCCTGTGGCAGGGAGAGCACTTGATAACCGTCTCGCTTTCGGGCATAATTACCTATTTGAATGTGAACGATCCCAGCAAACCGTTGCGAGTGGTCAAGGGCCACAATAAACCAATTACGGTGTTGGCCTTGAGTGATGATCGTAGCACTATCTATACGGGCAGCCATGACGGCGTTGTCACCAACTGGAACTCCGGCAACGGCACTAACGATCGCGTCTCCGGCACTGGCCACGGCAATCAGATAAACGGAATTGCCGCTTGGGATGAGTTTGTCTATACGTGTGGCATTGACGATAGCTTACGTCAGTTCAGTGTCGAGGGCAACAATTATACGGACTACGTGGTCAAGCTCAATTGCCAGCCTCGCGGCTTGGCTATTTTGCGTAGCGAAAACATCATTGCTGTGGCGTGCATTAAGGACATCACTCTGGTGCAGGGTCAAAAGAAGATATTCTCGTTGCCCATCAAATACGAAGCCAGCTCTATAGCTACAAATGCGGAGACTTTGGAGGTGGCTGTCGGCGGCGATGACCAAAAGCTGCATATCTATTCGCTTAAAGACGGTGCATTGGAACTGAAGACTGAAATAGATCATCTGGGTGCCGTTACCGATGTCGCATACTCGCCAGATCAAAAGTATTTGGTTGCCTGTGATGCCCATCGCAAGGTTGTGCTGTACTCAGTGGAGGAATATAAGGTGAGAGAAGAAGCACCTTTAATACATATGAAACTATAATCTAAAATATTTACATTTGCTATTGCAGCCGGCTCACAACAAGGAATGGGGCTTCCATAATGCGCGTGTCAACACCGTGGCCTGGTCACCCAATTCTCTGCTGGTTGCCAGTGGTTCGCTCGATACTACCATAATTATTTGGTCTGTGACCAACCCAGCCAAGCACACCATTATCAAGAGTAAGCTGGAGTTAACAATTCCGATTTATATAAACTAAATTATATATTTGATTTCTCTCTTAGATGCACATCCACAATCACAAATTACGCGCCTTGTGTGGCTGGACAACAATACTGTGATCTCCACTGGTCAGGATTGCAACACCAAAGTCTGGCACGTCGAAACTATTTAAACTATGCCAATAGAAAACAGAACAACGAAGCAAACAAACACAGAAAACAAAGCAAAAGGCGCAGCCAGCGCGTATTTTTATACTTAATCAGGAAGAGGAAACGGAGGAGAGAAACAGATCCATTTAAAATCCCCTGTAATTGCCGCCGAGTTCCTATTTTGGCATCGTCTTCGATATCAGCTTCATTTCATTTAAGTGCATGTGTTTTTTACATTTATATATTTATATACTGCACTCATGTAGTCCTCTAATTTTAAGCTCAAAAGTTTTCCCGCTAATCATATCATTGATGAAGCTGCTCTGTTCGCAACACTTGAATATTTCAACCCCAAACCCATTTAATTGTGCTTGTATGTGTTTTAAACAAATTTTTTGATACTTATACAACTGAAATACAGTTTAAACATATATATAAAGTGCGCCTGCGTACGTAAATTATTGTATTATGAAATGAAATAAACTAGTTTTGCATGAAAATAACAATATCTCCAACAGTGTGTATTTTCTTTTTTTTGTGGCTTAAAATTTATTTTGTTGGTTTTTTGTAGGTCTTCACCTTGTCTTTTTGTGTGCATGTGTGTGTGCGTGTTTTTTGGTATATATAATTATAATATTTATAAAAAGTGCTCTTAATTTATTAGAATGTGTAGGCGTGTGTGTGTGTGTGAGTGAGTGAGTGATTTTGTGTGTTGGTCTTTGTAGAAGGTAAACTGAAAGCCTCGCAAATTACAGTTTCTGATCTCGTGCAAACAGCTTAGGGGGTGCGAGCACTCAGTGCTACCAAAACTGTTGGCGAGCATCACTCTCAAACTGTGACTGTGACAGTGATGCCACCACCACTTACAGACTTATCGAAGTGCGGACACTTATCGATAAGTGCAAGCGAAACTCTAATAAATGGCGCTAAAATTAACGAGAGAATAAATTCAAATTAAATCGAAAATAAAATCAACGAATTGTGCTAAGTATCACAGCCGGGTCTAAGACGGTGGGGTTAATTTCAAGTGAGAGCGTGTTTGTGAACGTTTCTATGTGTGCGTGTGCGTGTGTGCATGTGTGCATGTGTGTGTGTGCGTGAGGAAGCATATATGTATATGTGCATCTCCATTGCTTTAGATGGTTGTCGTATCTGTCTCGCTGCCTGCCTCACCATTGCGTGCGACGGGCGTTACACTCTTCATGGACACGGGCACCTCGTGCCCCACATCCAGGCTTGAGGCGGACGTATTCGACTCGGCCACGGCTACAGCAGCTGCCGCAGCGGCCAGCTGAAATTGGTTAGGTAGAAACAGATATGGATTGCCAGAGAGCGAAGCTGAGCCAGAGCCAGAGCCGGAGCCGGAGCCCGTGCTGGGTACCTCGCTGGCAGCCATGTCGCCACTGGTTGCTGTCGCCGTCGTTGCCGTGGCGGAGATCGGAGATTGAGCTGCCAACTTGGTCACGCGCTTGCGCCGTGCCTCGTTCTCGCAAGGCGATGGCGCGCCCGGATGACGATAGCTGACGTGCTTGCGCAAGGCATCTTTGCTGCGTGACACATGGGAGCAGACATTGCAGGCATAGCTGGAAGAGATTTGGAGTAAGTAATTAAACTTATTTCATTTCGAATCCCAGTCCCTCTTACCGCACATTCTGATGGGTCTCGAGATGCACGCGTAGATTGTATTGATTGCTCAGCTGCTTGTGACAGATGAAGCACGTGGCATAGAGCTTGGAGTTGGATGGCGGCTTGTTGGGCGTCACCATCTTCTCGGCACTCAGCGACAACAGATTCGGCTCCGACTTAGTGCTGATCAGCTGACCAGCTGCAGCAGCTGCTGCCTCGCGCTGACAGGCCGCGTATTGCTCAATGTGCTGCTGGAGCTTCATGTGATCCTCGGGCGTTATGTACGGCGGGCTGGCCAGTTGGGCGGTCTGGGCTGCTTGCTGTGCCGTTGTGGGCGTGGAAGCTGCACTATAGCCCGGCAACTTGGCGCCACTATAGAGATGGCCGGCGGTATTCAAGGGACTGTTGTAGCTGGGTGAGGTCTTCATCACGGGCAACTGGGGCGAGAAATGCGACATGGCCTGGGGCGCCAGTGTCACTGGTGATGTGGCCACAATCGAGTTCGGAGCTCCACATTCCATGGGTGATTTACTGCTGTTGCTCGTCCTCAGATTCTCCACGATTTTGTCTATGCGCTTGATGTCTTTCTGGGAATTGCTGACGCCGCCCGCCGTTCCGCTGCCCGTCTTCAGACGCTTGGCTTGGCCGTAGCACTCCTCCTCCTCGAGGTTGCTCTGATAGAGCTGGCACTGCTGCTGGTATTTGGCCAGCAGCTCTGTGGTTTTGTTCAGCGCCGTCTGCGAGAAGTTCAGAGGTTGCGGCAAGAGATTCGGATAGAACTGCAGCGACTTCAGAAAGAAATTCTCCAAGGGCGAGCCCAGCTTATTGGCTAACAATGGCGCCTGCAGCGTGGGATTTGCCACGGCCAGATTAGGCGCGCTTGTGGACGTGGGCGTAGGCGTGGCTCTGGGTGTGGCCGTGGGGGTGGGCGTGGGCGTGGGCGTGGGCGATGGCGTTTGCGTGACATCGAAAGTCAATGGCTTCTCCACTCCGGCCGGCTCCATGCAGGCTATCGGCGTGCCTTTCGCTGTCTTGGGTAGCTAAAACGAGCTTGGATCAGATATCAATATAATGATATATATATCTTTGATATATTTACATTATTATTGTGCACATCGGCCAGTCCCTTGATGCCCAGAGTCTCGGCCAGATTGAGCAGCATGGGTATCTGCTCCTCGTAGACATTCACCTCGCCCGAGTACATGAACGTGAGCAGGGCGACGATGGCGCCAAAGCTGGCGCCTGGTATTATGATGACCGGATGATTGTGGGCCTCCAGAGCCCGAAAGATTTCCATGAAGAAGCTGCTGCAGGCGCTGAGCACCACGCGATGGGCGCGCAGCAAACGTCCCTCGGCCGAGATGGTCACATCCGTCAGCTGAGATTGATCCAGCAGCACCGGCAGCGTGCTCAGCAAACTGGTCTGGAAGCGAAAATATATTGTAAATGCAAATTGTCTATCGCGCTGCAGTGGAGGGCAATTGGGTCAGCTAATCTTATAAATAGTATAGAGTAGATTTGGCCAGCTGCCTGGCCTGGCCTGGTCTGGCTGACTGCTGACTGGCTGGCTAAAATTGTGATTCGATGCCCTAGGCTAGGGGCCCGGAAAACATTTGGAGCAGATGCACCAGGCGACACTTAATGGCAGCTGAGCATTAATTGCAACTGCGTCGCGTTCGAAATTAGATTTAGTTGCTAGTAAAAATTCTTTGGATTTTGGCAATTGCAATGAGCATTTCATTTATTTGACAATTTTCTTTTCTTTTTGTTGTTGTTGTTGTTTGTTTTTCTTCTTTTGGCTTTTGGCTATTTTGGACAGCTTTGTGGTCGACTGACTGCCTGTGCTCCCTCCAACAGCGAAATTGTCAGTATATCTATGAAATGCGGAAAACTATGTGTGAATGAGAATATATAGAAATACATATATATACAATTATATATGTATACATATGTATACCCTATATATAGATGGGTGACATTTCTTCGGTCGCCTCTTCTGAACGATGTCCAGTCAATTTTATGAGCGAGGCCAAGCCTTTAGGCTAATACAGCATACAAACTGGCCTGCTGACTGCTGACCATGTCTATTAAAAACATTCATTTTTATTCATTTGAAATCCGCAGCCAGCGACCATTGAAGCCTATAAATCATAGGATGAGCTAACTAGCTCGGAATTAATGGCACCTGAAGCCAACGGAACGTATTATGGTATGCTTTATGTGCGGAGCAAGCTGAATGCTGATTGAAAATTCAAAGTAAAAATCACTTTTGGCAATTCTTAATATATAATATACAACATTATACAGATTTATCATAAGCCAAAATACCTCTGGGCATATATTTTGGAAAGCATCTATTTGATTGGATTGAAGTTTTGCATGAAGATAATTTAATTAATTAAGTTAATATATTCCAATTTTGTATAACAGTAATCTTTATAGTTTAATAAGAATTATATAAAATTGTGTATAACAATTAATTGTTATATAGGGTAAAAACGTGTTATACGCCTTGTTAATTAACTATGAGTATAACACCAACATGTATATAACGTTCCTCTTTAAGAATATTATAGTAGTAGTGTATAACACTATAAAAACTATAAAAATACTGTAAAACTATGTATTAGTATAGGTATAACACATAAAATATTCCATGTGGAGCACCCCGAAATAGTTTGTGTATATTAAATATAATCAAGTTCAAAAATATTGTTTTATATTATAATATAATAAAAATAGTTAAGCAGTGATACGCTTTAGAGATATATATCTGTAAAGCATTCTAATAATAGTATAGACATAATTTCTGTATAACAATTTAATAGCCTGAATATAACACTATTCAAATAGTTTACTATCACTATACAAATTGTGTGTATATAATCAAAATATAATCAAAATAGTTTGTGTATAACACAATTGATTGCAAAAGGCGCTATGGACATAGACTGTATAAAGCCCTATGTATATGTACTATAAACATATTATTTCTCTAAAATTACTCTTTCAAATACAAAGCAAAGTTAAAAACTTGTTTCGTATTCAATTCATTACAAAAATCATTGAGAAACATCCAATGAATCGTAATATTATTGAATTAATTGAGCTTTGCATGAGTCACAAAAGTATGTGAATATTAAATATTAGTTATCAATAAAGTAAATATGATCATTTAATTCTAAACTCACCTGATGATTGTGCCATCGCAGGCAAAATTGTTGCTGATTGTCGTTGCTATGTTGTTGCTGCTGTTCCAGTTGATGTTGCTGCAGCTGCTGCTGCTGTTGTCGCTGCTGTTGTTGCTGCTGCTGTTGTTGCTGCTGTTGTTGCTGCTGCTGTTGCTGTTGCCTCGTATTTGATGTGTTGACATGTTCCATAATTCATGAAGATTGTGTGCCCGTTTATCCCTCACATAAATGTCTCTGTAAGATAGGTTAAGAATCCTTTGAGTATTTCTTTGCCTCATTTTTGGCTACAGCATATCCCGCGTTGATTTTGCAATCACAATTTTCGCATCGATTATTTTCTTTTCATAATTTGTTTGTTTGTCTAGCTGTCGTTTTTATTTGTTATTTGTTTATATTTGCTGAGCATACGGTCGCGCACTCTTTCGCTAAGAGATCCACGAATTGCTCTTTATAGAGCGTTGATCTTTATGCCGACTGTCGCTGCCCGAGACGTGCACGCGGCGTATACGTATTGTGTCGTAGCATTTGGCATATTACTCATACGCCACGGTATGCTTAGTCGCGATATGAATAGCTGTGATGTAGTTGAACCTGTGTGCGTCTCAAATATGACATGGCTATGTCTAAGAGAAGACAAGCGACGCAAAGTTGAACGGAATAAAATTATTGAATCGATTGGACTGAAGCTCTATAAAGGGCAGCCGCAAGTGTCTTTGGAGGAAGGTAAATAAAATAATAATTTAAAAAAGGGGGATAAATTAAAATTGCCTAGCTTAAGGTTGTTTTGTGTGAATCAGTTCACTGATCTAAATTTGCTATCTATTTCTATTCATTTTCCCTCACAGACTTAACTGCCAGCATTCGCATGCATTCCAAGGTGGGATCTCGTTTGGTTTCTATATGCCTAGAGGTTATTTTGTGAATATAGCCAGAGACCCAGTTGACAAAGCTAAATTACAATAAAAGATGCCAAGAAGAGGAGCAAACAATAACAACAATAGCAACACACACACTCGCACACATACACACACACACACACATGCACTTTCGCTGTGAGTGTGCAGGGGCTTAGCGTTTGCTTTGGCTGGCAATTAAATTAAATTTATTTAAATAAAATTAATTTGCTTAACTTGTTATTGTTGTCATTTTAATACCCTATTCCCAATTAAAATGATTAACTAAAGGATGTGATAGGCTGAAGCAGGCACTATGATAAACATATTTCGTTATCCATATTCCTAAGAAGTCGCAGCTAGGAAAGTGTGATGATCCGCCTGTCTCGTTGCCTGTTTCTGGCCCATGCTTGAATCTTACAGAAATCATTTTTGCTCATATCGATAAATATCGCTCTATCATTAGCTTCTTTTATATATAGAAAATAATTATTCGATATTAGATTTTGAACTGATATAATAATTTTATGATATATAACAAAATTTCTGTAGCCTCCTAAAAACCTAAATATTATTCAATGTATGTAAATATTTTAGTATTAATCGATTTATAGATATTTATATTTATAAAGCATAAAAAAAGATGTATTGGAGTATTAACTGGTTAATTTATAATTCCCTCTAAATGGTGCACTCATTCTGCACGAATCGATAAATATCGAAATGATTACTTTAATTGATTTGTATGAAAGAAAATCGAATATAAATTTTACTATTTATATAAATTAAAACATTCATTGTGCTTACAGTATAGTTTAAGACATTCTATACAAATCGATAAATATCGTTATTCATACTTTTATATTAGATTAAAATAGATAATGTACTGCTTATGTAAACTAACTGATTTAAAGGGAATCTTTACATATATACACACATTCACACATACAAACTCAATACTTCGATAAATATCGATGGCGTTGCTGATAGCTATTAAACTACACTTATTAAGTGAGTTATCTTTATCAATTAGTGCCTACAGGGTATTTTCTCGTTTAGCATTCAGATTTATTATACGCTGGTCTATGATCTCTTATGTGATTCGTTCTGGCCTGGCTATATGTCTATCCCTGTCTAGATCTGTGGGTTTCTGGGCTGTGCTATAAATCTGCCAATTTCCATTGTTTAGCCATTGCGGTTATACTAGATGCCATGCAAAACTACTTAGTGCTGGCTGCGAGTGTTGATCGTTGGTGCTGACGATGGTGGTGGTGGTGGTGGTGGTGGTGGTGGCGTTGGTAAGTGGGTATTGGATGGGTAACCCACTACTTTTGTCCGAGGGCTATTTTTGTGTGTGCATCGGACATGCATAACATGCAAACTGTGTGAGAATCGCAAACTGCAACTCATTGGAGGCCCCGAAAGTGACAACTACGACATCTTTGCTAGCTGCTTGGTGCCCAGCATGCGATTTGCTGTTGTTGTTGTTGTCGTTGCTGTTGTTGTCGACAGACGGAATTTTCTTCATTCCATTATGTGCACAGCGAGTGAAAATCGCATCTAAGCATTTTTCTATTGAGCGACGAAGGCAGAAGAATACCAGAGCCAGGGTAAACGTAAAGCAGGTGGGGAGAGGGGGACGAACGTACAAGCGGACAAGGAGGTGGGGCGGGCGCGGGACAGAAGGACGCCCTGGCCTGGGGTATGGCCTTTTTGGCGCTCGTTCACACAGAAAGTGTCTTTTCCGTAACTCTTTGGCATTTTTTTTTTGTTCTTCTTGTTTTATTTTGCTCAGTTTTTACTTGATATATTCCGAAATTAGTTTCAGTTGCCTTATGTATGTATTTTTAAATAGCCGCCACAAGAACTGTGCTAAACGCTCTCGCCAGCCTGTCTATTTTGATTTGTTGTCCAAGTGCTGTCTTTGTCAAGTGATTTCATGATTTCATCATCACCCTTCGCTCCTCGCTCCTCGCTTCTCGATCCCTGCCTTCCATGCCATGCCATGCCATTCCATTCCACTTGGCTACGCGTTGATGCGTAATATTTTACACATAATCGCTCATACGCCGTGTTGTCGTTCCATAAAAACATCGAAAGGATTTTTTTCTTTTCTCATTTACTCATTTGTTCATTTTATTATTATTTTTATTTAATTTACTGCATGGTTTTAATTTTCATTTGTTCCATAACAAAAGCGACGCGCATAAATTTCTGTCTACGAATTTTTGTTTGTTGAATATTTTCTATGATTTTTATGTTGTTATTTTATATATTTTTTATATATATCATTTTCTTTCAGTTAAGTCAGTCCAGTTTTTAGTTTTTTTTTTTCGCGACAGCCCCGGCTGAATTATTTTTAGGCCTAGGCCCAACTGAACTTAAGGGTATTTTTTTCAACTGGAATTCACTTTGTCAACAACTCAAAGGCGAACTTTTATTTTTATGCTTTTCTGTTGTCAACTTAGTTTATTAAACATAAACTTTTAGCTTTGAACTTTTCACTGGTTTTTCTGGGTATTTTTCTCCACTTAATAGAAAACTCGTGTTGAATATTGACGATAAAAGCGAATTTTATATTGTGTTTAATGCCTTCGCCAAGTTTTTATGTTTTCAAACAGTTTTTGTAGTTTGATTTTCCTCTCTTCTGCTTTATACAAATTACTAAACAGACCCATTAATCCTCTATTTGAGAGTGTTGCGACAATTTGTTGTTTAACTAAATTAGTTTTTTTTTCTATTTGCATATTTTTTATGGAATACATATATTTTGTATTTGATTTTCGCACATTTTCCTACAACACTTTTCATATACACTTTCTTGAAATTTTAATAAATTAAACAGTTCTCTTCGATGATTATAGTATATTCAAATATTTCTTTATTATAAATAATATTAATAATATTAATATTGTTTAATTTTTTTTTTTTTATTTTTTTAATTTTTGGGTTATACTTCAAAAAGTCAAACATAATCTACAGTATTGATTTATAATTATATTTTTTTAATTTTATATCTATTTTAAATATTATTTATTTTACTATTATTATTCATTTAGTTTATTTTCATTTATTATTATTATAAATTTATTTTTATATTTATTCATATTTCTATTTATTGATTTATAATTATTATTATTATTAATGTTTTATACTCATATTTTATGTACCTTATTTAACGTGAATGTTTTTATTCGATATTTTATATTTATAATTTTGTTTTGTATTTTACATTTAGTTTTTCTACATTTTATAATTACTTATTTATTTATCTTTTTATTATATATTTTTATATTTATACTTTTGCTTTTATTTTACATTTAGTTTTTGTATATTTTATATTTACTTATTTTATTTTATTTTTTAATTATTTATTTAGTTTATCTATATTTTATATTTATTTATTTTATTTTAGTTTTTAATTATTTATTTATTTTTTATTTTATAAAATAAATATGTTCAACAACATACTGATACTATAAAGATATGCTTTCCATATATATGTAAGTCTCCAATAGATTAAATTGTGATGCATTGCATTTTGCCAGATTTAAATATATTTCGATATAAAATTTATTTACTCGTGTTTTCACATAATTTCATGCACAACATTCGCAAAGTTTATGTACATTAACAAAAATAAATTCAGAAACATTTTTTATTGATTTGTTCAATTACAAATTTATCTATTATTTCCGATTCCATTTTTGTAAGAGTATTCAATATTCGGTATTTTGCAGCTAACTATTATTTTTTGTTATTTACGTATATTTTTATTTGCTTGCCACGCGCTTGATAAACTCTTTTATTTTCGCTCTATATATAAATAAATATATCTAACTTTTTATAATAATTGTTGTTTGTTTTATTTAAATAGTTTATATATTTTATTATATATTTTGTAGTTCATTGTATACAAAATTTTATAAATTACATTTACATTTAGAAATATTATTTTTATTTTTATTTTTCATATCCTTGCACCGCTTTCTTTGTTTTTGTTTTTTTTTTTTCGCGTAGATTTTCTTTTATTTTATTTTATTTTTTATTTTAGCATTTAGCTTTTGGCTAAAGCGCGCACCTTTGTTAACCGTTTGCTGCTCGCATCTGAAATGAAAATATCCGAAAATGTTTCAATTCTTTCGGTTTTAGTTGGAGATTTTCTATTTTTCGAATGTCCATCTCTTGACAATTTTTGCTGTGTGCCATTCGATGTTGTTGTTGTTGTTGTTGTCGCCGTTGCCATTTGTTTTGTTGATTTGATTTCTCGCTCGTCGTCGGCGTCGTCGTCTTGCGGCAGTGCTTGTGGGGCTGTCTTTGCTTTTGCTCCTCTAACGATCTCAATCTCATCAACAGCATCGTTGTCGGTTCCATGTTCTAATTAATGAGCACGCGGCTAGTAGCCAGAGGCACTCGGCAGACAGGCCAGCAGGGAGCAGATCGAAGCCAGCGAAGAGAAATTATTGCAGTTTTGTACTCACAAATTCGTTGTTTAATTAATTGGCTGCAACAAAATTTAGTTAATCAAAACATTTGTTAATTCATAATACACATTAATGAGCATCAAGTTGTAGTCCATCTGCGCTACCCGAGACACAATTGACATGCCCACCAAAGCACACACACACTTATATACACACACACACACACACTCATACAAATGCGAAATTCTCGCAATTCGTGTGCATTATTAATTTGCAATAAAAATGTGGAAGCAGCCGCCAAGAAAAAAAAAAACAAAAATATACAAAATTTAGGAAAAAAGAGCAACAACAAAAATTGTTACAAAAATAAATTTTGGTACCTGCTGTTGAGATTTGAATTATGTTGACAACGGCTGACAAATACAAATGGAAGCGCATTGGAGGCGCTGCTGGGCCCATATCGCCTTCGCACAGACGCTGGCTGCACTTATTCATTTCATTAGAATGCCAGAAATACTTATTTATTATTGTCATCTCGCACAGTTTTGCCTTGTGGCTTCTGAATCTGGGTTAGCTCAATACTATTCTTAAGTCTATGGATCTATATTCTATATTTTATAAGCTGAAGCATCGCGCCTCCGGCAGTGGCTTGCACTGCTGCTGCGCATAATCCCAGCCGTATTTGTAGGGACAACGCACTATGGTCAGGTAGCCAGCGATGCAGCTGTAGTAGTACTCGCAGCGCTCTGGATGCGGATGATAGCCATCGCCACTGATGTCACAGTGCGGTCTATTGCCCGCTGGCTTCGTCTGCTCTGCTTCGGAATCTGTGGGCATTGTAGTTGCTGCATCAGTCTGCACAACATCGGAATTGTCATTGGTTGTCTCATCCACAGCTGCTGCTGCTGCTGCAGCTGTCGTTGTTTCCATTGCCTTCAAGCACACGCCAGCATCGTCGAAGGCGCACTCCTGCGCATTTGCATCGAAGTACGTCTGATCGGGGCAGCTGTCCCTGAAGGAGTCCTCGCCATTGCAGTAAATGTAGCTCGTGCAATCCTCGATGACCATAATAAAAGTATCCGCCTGCACATTATTGCATTGCTGAAAGACTTCCGCTGCACCAGGACGTATTCCTCCAGCCAGGACGAGCAGCCAAAGCACCTTAAAGAGTTTTTCCTGATGACTCATATTTGATTTAAGCTTGCACTGCTCTTTTGCTATTTTGGGTTTGTTATAAAATTGAGCACTTCATTGCCTTTATATATCTATTTTCAAGGTCAGGAATCACATATCAATATTGTTATCAAGAAAACGTGTACGATTCTTTCTTTTGCCAAAACTTATCTATTTAACATGATGTTTTCTAAGAGGGTAAGAGTGTGTCAAGGTTGCAGCAAAAATGTCTATTAAGACAGAACACTAGATAAATTATATAATATTTAAAAGAGCTTTAAATTATTTATTTGTACATAATTATATATCGTATGATATTTCGTTAATTGTAATGCATAGAACGTTGAAGAGCTTGAGTAATAAACTAATTATTTTATTTAATTTTTGTACTTATTTTAAACCTGAAGCATTGGCCGCTTCTCCTTGCCTTGCAGATTGTCATTGGTAAACGAATAGCCAGTACCACCCTGAAAGAAATAAAAGATCAATGAAATAATATTTACATTTCATAAAAGAACGAAAAGAGATCAAATTAAATTATAATATATTTATATTTATTATAATAATAAGAAGTATTTAGATGTGCCGAAGTAGACAATAGTGCGAAGGTGTAGTATAGACTTAGCTTTTACGACCTATTTTAGAATTGTCTATTATATGGTCGCCACAGCATAAATTGTTTTAGAATCACATTGAATCAGTTCAGAAACAGTTTATCTTCCCGAATCTACATTTATCCAGAAGAATCAGGTACTTTCGTCCATCGTATTTTTTACCTTTGTGCACATTGGATGAATGAATATTGCATAGTAGCATATTGGTCATATTATATAATATATAAATCATCAAAACACATTTTTTTGGGTAGTTAAAAATGGGTTAATGGCGATATAGCTAACTACATTAAGAAAAAATGTTTGTTTATCTAACAAATTAGGTTTTTTTCTGGAACTAAAGGTATTCTAAAACTGAAAATTTGATGTAAATCAATGTCGTAAGAAAGTTGACAAAGTTCTTAAAAAATGCGAGACTCAAATAACTAACAAACAACATAAGATGATCAGCTGCAGCATGCGAGCTTTATAGCACACATATAGACATAAGTAAACAGGCTACTAATCCACATAAATATTAAGATTAACTACATATTTACATAGTTACATATATTTCATAAAAATCAGTATACCCCAATTTCCCATTTTAAATAAGTCTAGATTGATTAATAAACCTGAAGGCTTTGGTTATACAATAATAAGAATAATTATGAAATAATAAAATAAAGATACTAGAAATAAATTTAATTAAAGTTAAAGCTCCAATAACCAATTTATTAAATACCCAACTGCTTTACTTACACGCTGCAGTGGAATAATGTCCTTTTCCTTGAGCTTTCGGTCTGTGAGGGGATGTATCATATCCTTGCGTATGAGCTTCTCAACGCATTCCATCGTAACCACGTCGCCACTGCAAATATACACAAGTTACATAGAGTCTCATATGCCCACTTAATCTACTGTTAGACTCACGTGGGGCGCAGCACGGCACAGGGTACTGCATTGCTGAGGACATCGTGCGTGATGGGGCACATGTAGCGCGCCTCCTTGGCGATGAGTGAACGCTTGTTGTCTCCATCTTTGAGCAGAGTGAATTTCACATCGATTAGATCTTTGACTCTAAGCGGCCGCTGTGAGACGGGGCAGTAAATAGTAGGATCGGGGGCCTGAGCCTTGGCTACGCCTGCATTGGGACACTCGGAGGGCAGCCAAAAGCTGGGCAGCTTCGTTTCATGTCCGTTGCTCATGTTGGAAATGGAACTGCTTGAGCTAGCACTGGCTGCTGACGATGTGCTGGGCTTATCATCCAGTTTGGTGGCGTTCGGCTTGTGTGCGGGAGTTGTGGTTGGCTTCTCGGCATTCACGAATTTCTCCATGCGTGCCAGCTGCTTTTGATTGGCTTCCTGGGTCAATTTGTTCTCCTCGATGCGACGCAGGCGTTCGTATTCTTTCAGCTTGCGGCTGTATTCGTTCTTCTTGGTGATAATGTACTGCAGAATGGCCTCCTTGTCGAAGAGGTAGCCGTCTTTGGTGACCACAGGATTTCTGCACGGCTGCAGAGTCAACGAGCAGCAATCGAAAGATTTCACCGAATCTTTGCCAAGTCGCTTGGCATTTGTGCCATATCCAGATTCGGCAGCATCGCGTTTTTTCTCATTGTACGTGTAAACGGCTCCGGCGGTGCAATTACGTGCGTGACGAGTCATATTCAACAAAATATTTACAAATTTTCAATGTAAATAAACAAATGCCAAGCTGCTTACATATGTGATTTGCGATATTGATTACAGTAAGTAGCAACACTAAACTATCGATAGCTGTATCGAAAAAAAAGAGCTGCCACTTGAACAGTGTTACCATACGGGAATTACACAAATACTAACCGATTGAATATCGATACCAATTAAAAAGCCGCTAAATATATTAAAAGTTCAAATTTAATATTGTAATTAATTCGTTCTTTATTTATTTGTATTATATTGCACTTTGACATTATTTATTTACGTTGCATATGATTAGTTGTTACTTAAATGACTACCGACTAATAATACTGTTGTAGCTGCTTGATGTGTATTTAGTTGAATATTTCACATTTTCACAGATTACTATATATATATATGGCAACTATATATTCTGGTTTATCTATTTTTCGCTTTGCTTTGTCTCTAATGGATTATTTCGTACGATTTTCTTTTGAGCATATCACAGAACAAAAATGATACATAGTTAGTAGAGAGAGATTGGAGATTTCCTGGGGGGTTCGAGTGTGAGTGGATTGTGAAGGTGTTTTGGATTAGAAAGTTCAAAGTGTAAAAATATTAATTGGAGCTTAAAAATATACTTTACTTTATATTTATATATGTATATATATATATATGTATGTGTATATATGTATATCTATTCGCAAATGTCATTTTTGCTGTGTATATGTATATATAAATTTGTTGCTGATATCATTTATCATTAGAAAAATATTGAGCAAAAGTATTTGGTATGTTGGATTGGGTTTATAGTTGGCTCTGAACTGAAATTGACGCTCAATTCCTAAACGAAAACCAAAGCGCTATCCCAACCAGTCGAAACTAAACCGAACTAAACGAGTATCTTATCATAGGACGGCGGCGGCGACTCATCCAGTGGCACCTGTTTACCCAGCGCCGTCGGCGTCTGTTCCGGCAACAATATTGCTATATGATATGGCGGCGGCCCGGCGGCCGCTGCTGCCGCCGTTTCCGCACTCACCTCCACCTGTCGCTCATCCAAATACCTGACATCATTCAGCTCCAGCATGCAGCTGGTGGCATTGCCGCCCCGGCTGTGGCACACCGCACGTGAATTGCTCCGGCTGTTGCCGCCGCTGCCGCCTCCGTTGCTGCTGGGTAGCAATCCCTTGGGTATGCGGCACAGCGATACCATGCAGGCGGCCAAAAAGAAAGTGGCCGAGAATGCGCAAAATATGAGCACCTCCAGGCCAGTGCCCTGATGATCAAAGTAGAACTTTGCCCCGGCCACAAACACAGAGGCCAGCACCAGCGAGGCGCACATGCCGCACTTCAGGTGGCTCGGCAGCAGCTGTGAATCGGCGTGTTGCAGCAGTGCGTGATGCTGCTGCTGCAGCTGGTTGCTATGGCCCCCAGCCTGTGTTTGTGTAGGCGGTATGGGCGTGGCAGACACCGAGGCTGTTGTTGTTGTAGTTGCTGCTGCTGCTGCTGCCGCTGTTGCTGCTGCTGTTGCTGTGACAGTGGCATGGCGCATATTGTTGCTGGAATTGTGACGTCGCGGTGTGGCATATCGAGTATTGTTGGTGTTGCTGCAGCTGTTGCTGTTGGTGTTGCTGCTGCTGCTGTGATGATGATGGTAGGCGCTATAGGCATCATCGCTGAGGTAAAAGATTGAAAATACAAGCATAAAGTAAATAATTAATTAGTTTTGCATCAATCAAAATTACTTACGCGTAAACGCCCGCATGTTGCTGATGTGCCAGATGTTGTTGATGCTGCTGCTGCTGCTGTAGATGTTGCTGTTGTTGCTCGTATTGCCTTACGGGCACCGCCATATTACCAAATTGAGGATGATGATAGCTGTAGCTATAGTGATGCTGTTGCTGCTGCTGCTGCTGCTGCTGCTGCAACTGTTGCTGATGATGATGATGATGCTGTGGTCGTGGCTGATAGCGCGTGCTGCTGTGCTGATGATAATGTGAGCCATGCGCCACCAGCGGCACAATTGTCCCGCTGCCCGTTAGCACCGCTGCCGAGGAGGCGGTGCCGTTCGGATTGTTGTTGTTGCTGGCAGTTGTTGTTGTCATGGCAGCATTGCTGTTGTTGTTGTTGCTGCTGTGGTGCAGCAACTGTTGATGCTGCTGCTGTTGACTGCTGGCATGTGCATTATTGTTGCTGCTCGCATAATGCGCGGCCTGGCGACTGGTGCCCGCGCCCGACGACTGGTAGTCGCCCCCATAAGGCGCTGGCCCGCGATGCACCGAGGCCAGCGCTTGATTGTGGCTGCCACTCGTGCCACTCCCACTGCCACTACTGCCAGCAGCCATATTGTTGGCACTGGTGCTGCTGGACTTGCTGCGTCGCGGCGGATGGCCGTAGCTGAGGCCGCCGCCCGCATGCGACAGCGAAGCCGCGACACGTGAGCGCCCAAAGCCGCATTGCTGCGAGCGTTTATCAATCCAGAAATGCATCTCACTGCGAGCACTCGACGACTGCTGGCTGCTGTAAGTAGAAACTTGTGTTAACAGATAGACGCGAAACTTATTTGAAGTTAATGCGGAGCGTTTGGTTTGGGACGGTCGCCTCTTAAGCTCAGACAAAGCGCATGACTCATTTGGCTTTGTGTCGAGACCGAAGCGCCAACTGTATGCTTGCCTAGACGGAAGAAGGAATTTCTCTTGCGCGCACACACACGCATACATATATATATGTATAGCTAAACAGGAAACGTGCCCATTGCTTTTTATTATGCTGCACTCCAAGTCTGTCTGCTGTTTCCTCTTTGTGCGAGATTTCAAGTTCAACTACCCCACAAAAAAAGGCAACAGCAGCTGAGGCAGCAGCAGCAGCAGCAGCCCCAAACGACTTCCCCATCAGGGCAACTGCATAGGTAAGCGCTGAACAAAGGTTGCTGCCTGATCAAATAACCCCCAAATGGTAATAGCAACAACAACAACAACAGCAACTTCAACATTTTGGGAGTCCTTTCACTTCCCGTGTCATTGACAGCAGAAGAAGAGCTGGCAAACTCAACAAAGTTAACACAAAAGCTTAGCGCGCCAAAAATGAACAAAGCATGGGCCAGAGGCTACAGAAGGTGTTAGAGCAACAGAGACAGAGACAGAGACAGAGACAGTGAGAGAGTGAGAGAGAGAGAGAGAGAGATAGAGAGCACGTGCATCCAGTGAAAAGCACAGTGGACTTGGCTGAAGTGCTAGATAATTCTATGCGCAATCAAAAATGATAAGTTATAAATAAATAAATTAAATAGTTTTAAAAGAAGACTTTAGATGCTTGAGTTTGAAAGTTTGTCAAGTTGGCTATCTTTCTGCGACATTTTCAACTGTTTCCGTGGTGTAGCGGTTATCACATCTGCCTAACACGCAGAAGGCCCCCGGTTCGATCCCGGGCGGAAACAGATGCAAATTACTTTTTTGTTCATTTTATTTATTTGAAGTGAACTATTTAAAATTATTACAAATGTCGTTGTTAATGTTGTAATTGGCTTTTATGTTTAAAAATAAATTGTCCTATTTATATTTAAATTTTAGTTAATATACTATTGTCTGAATCTAAAGATTATAGATATTTAAGCTGAGAAATCTGGTTGATTTGTGTATTTGTTTATCTTATGCTTTTTTGTGAACTTGGTTTCAATATTATTCTGTGTGTATAGTTCAATTGAAGTTTTGTTCAATCAATCAATTTTAAATCGGACATTATTATCTATATTTACTTAAATGCAAAGTTTTAATCAGTATACTTTCGAATGAAGCTATCAAATGAGATAAGATGTGGAGCTGATCAAATTTATAATTAATAATTAGAAATAAATAATAAAAGTTATTTTTTTAGTAGATCCCATAACAAATGAGGTATTTTCTATATGTATGTATGTAAAGGACAAATAAATTTAATTTTGGCCAAATATTAAATGTGGTATATAGTAGTCCATATATAGTATATATAAATATGAAATAAATAAATATTTAATTATAGAAATATTTAAATATATTCATTTATAATATTTGTCATTCGGGAAAATTGTCCCACAGTTCGCTTTGTGTATAGACAATGTTTACATTTGCTTTGGCGCTTAACTTGCTTAGCTGTTCATTGAACTGTTCCCACAGGTCCTACTGGCCGGGCAGTGGTGTTGGTCTGCTCTGTGGTTGCGCTGTGGTCTTGGCCAATCAACAATGGCAGCCAAAAATCACATAAAGAGCGAAACACCTATTTGCATACATATATTTGTATACATATATGTATATATTTGCAGTTCTATATGACAAATGCTGAAATGAATGTCATTTAAAGCTGGGCATTACAAATTATTCGTATTTAATTTGCTGTCTACTGTGGTAATCCAATTCGGAGTGCGGCTCCGACTTTCCGAATCGCGCCCGACACCCGTTCACTCTGTCAAAGTTCAAAGTTCAATGCTTTGCATTGTCAACGACTTCTTGGGCGAGAAAAGTTACACAACGCACTCAGAGCTGAACGCACTGGCGAATAAATAAATACTCGAGCAATGCGCAGAACTCATCAAATAAACATACCCATATTTAAAAGAGACATTTTGGACAACCGTTTGATAGGTTCATTTCAGCCAATTGCACGCTTCCTCCCTCCTCTGCCTAGACCTGGAGATGGTCGCACTTGATGCTATCTCGCTCACACTCTCTGTGTCTTTTCTTCTTGGATCAATCCAAGGTTCATTGTATTGTGTACACTTGATTTGCGATTTGTGTTTTCCCTGACCTCCAGCTCCTTGCACAGTTACAGTTTTCTGTTTAATTTTGCAGTTTCTAGAATTTCATTTTTCAGCTCCGTTTACCTTAAGTGATTTTGAAATTATTGAAACAATAGCCCCGAGCGCACATACAATTACCGTTCTTCGATCGTATTTCAACTTCTTAGAGGACCATTTTTGGTATGCACTTTGAAAGTTTCTTTTGTCTAGTAGAACTACTTAGGAATTGACCCCAGCAAAGGGTTCAAATTTCAGTTCACACTTCCTTTGATGCTTTGCCTTTTTGCCTTGATTAGCAGCGCTCAACAAAGAAAACTTTTAGATTGTATCTAATACACAATATTGTGACCTTCGAGGGGGAATTCAATCAGCCCATGATCAGAAATGCTGACTGACGTCTTTTGTTTAAACTAATACATTTTTAAACACAATTATACATATTTTACGTAGAACATTTGCTTCTCTATGAATGGGCAGCACGTATGCGTACATATTTACGCGTGTGCACATCTCTGTATACAAATATGTACATATATTTATATATAAATTGTTCACTCAACGTGCCCATATTTCTATTATCAGCTTTTTGGCAGCTCCTCGCTGTGTTTAGCCGCAATAAAAAACAATAAAAAGTTTGCAAATCATTTGGTCGCATTCCAAAATGCCTTTAAAATAGCCGCAAACAAAAAATGATTTGACTATTTGAATTACGTTTGGAAATGTGTTTGGTCTAACTAGACTATTATGCCGCCGCATTTTCAACTGTTTCCGTGGTGTAGCGGTTATCACATCTGCCTAACACGCAGAAGGCCCCCGGTTCGATCCCGGGCGGAAACAGGCAATTAGTTTTTTTTTTCCAAATTTTAGTTTTAAAATTTGAATATGTATATAAGTAAAGTCGTATGCCTTTAAAATTAAAATAACGTGTTTTTTGTATAGCTATAAAATCAGTTTGCGCCCATTATAATATACAAAACTCGTTTTCAAAAACATATGTACATATGTACATAATACATACAAATCTGTCTCTAATTCAAATTTACATATACTACATACACAGTTTTAAAGAGCTACTTATGCAGGTAGGCAGGCACATTAACACACACTCACACGTACATATATTATTTTTTATTATATGCATGTGCAACGTTATCTTTTGCCTTTGTTAAATGTGTGTGTGCATTATTTGTGATTTCTGTTGTTTCCTTTCGCTTTCTGATTTTGTTGTTTGGCTCGAACTTGTTTGCAGTGTCCGGCTCGCATTTTACACGCACATGTTGCCAAGCATAAAAGCTATTTCTGGCTGCTTTGCCCTCAGCTGTTTCCGTGGTGTAGCGGTTATCACATCTGCCTAACACGCAGAAGGCCCCCGGTTCGATCCCGGGCGGAAACAAGCAATAACTTTTTTTTTAATTTTAATTATTTTTTATTTTGTCAAATAACTATTTGATAACTTTTAAAGTAATAAATTGTATAAGTCGTATTTTTCTGTATTTATTTATGCAAACTAAAAATGTCGAACAAAAACATTTAAAAGCTAACTATAGAAACACGTACTTTATAAAGCACTAAAATTGCAATTTTATGCGGGTAAGGCAATTCTTAATAACAAACAACTCTTTGTCTAGACAATAGTGAATCCTGTGAGCTTTCTATAAAAGATAAAAGTGTTCCGTGTCACTGGCGCCTTAACAGATGCGAAAAGCAATGCAAAATATGCCGAACAAAAGCAAGAATTGAAAACAGGAAACTACGCGACCCGCACATAAGGGTAACGAGTCCCTGTTCACTCTCACTCTTTGTGAACTGGAATTTCTTTTTTTTTTTGTTTTTTTTTACAACCTTTTTTATTTGATGGTTTGTTTTTGCCGTTAACCTTTACGGGATTTTTTTTCTTTTTCGTATCATTTTCGTTTTCTGCTTGGCGGGAAGTGAATTCGTATAGACAAAATACGTGAAATCAAAATGAAATGAAAACGAAAATGAAAGGGCATTAAAACAGTTTGAGTTAAAGTTATCTGGGTAATTCCCACGACTATCTGTCTGTCTGTCTGTGAAAGCGACAAGCGCTTGTCTATGCTGCTGTCCATTGATGGCGAACACTGCGTATGAGCAATGCAATTGCTGTGTCTGCCTGTATGTGTGGGCTTGTGTGTGTGTGGGTTTGTGTGTGTGTGTATGTGTGCGTGTGGGTGTGCATTTGATTTTCAAGTGCATGCCAATTTAGCTGGCTTTTGTTAACACTGTTTTACCTGTATTTATTTATCTTTCTATTATGCTCTAACAGCTAAGAGTTTTCGTTTGCATTTCTTTTTGCTATTTTTGCACACTTTAAGCACATTGATTGTTATTATTGTTATTGTTGATGTTGTCGTTGCTGTTGCAGTTGTTCTTGTTTTTGTTGTTGTTGTTGTTGTTGCACGAAAAAGTCCTTGAACGCTCAACTGACCTGGCACAGCGATACACACAACAAAACAACTGGCAATAAAAAAAAGAATGAACGTCTCCTTCTGCCAGCCTTGAGTGAAGCACGCGAACGTGAATCAGACACCAAATTCTTAAATTGTCAAATGCAGCGCAACATTGATTGAAATTTCACATATCGAATGCAAAGTTCGTTAGATTATTATTATTCTTACTATGTTTACACTAACGAAAGCACTGCGCGTCTCTAACTTTGCATTTTGCCAATCTGCTGCCTCCTGCGCAAGGACCCGCAGCCAACTGACAGCGCCAACTGAATTTCTGAATGCAGCTAGCGAAACATTTTCACTTTTCATGAGTTCAGATTCAAGATTATTTCTTCATAGAGCGTGTTTCTGTGGGTGTGTGTGCGTGAGTGTGTGTGGGTGTATGTGTGTCTGTGTATTGGTTGCTTTGCAAAGCAAATTCAGAGACTGCCAACATTTGGTTTTTGCTTTCGGTATTGGTTACGTTGAGTGTGCGTATATGTGTGCGTATGTGTGTGTGTGTGAGTGGGTGGTCACTGCATAAATGGGGTCTCAATCTGCTCTCAAAAGACGCGGTTGCTGTACGAGACATGCGCAATGAGCGAGCTTTTATTTTGAATGTGGTTTGTGTCTTAGATAGAAAAAGCTTTTGCAGAAATTTTGAATCAAAAACAAGTAACAATTGTGCATTCAGGCGCTAAAGACAACAGAATCTTCATTAATGGTCAAAACGTTGTCAGCTGGAAAACATTTTCAGATATAGAAGATTATTCCGAATTGCCAAAGCCCCAATTACTATATATAAATATGACAATGTATTGTGCATAGTTAATTAAAATAATATTAAATAAGACTACGAGTTAATTACTGAACCTTTTCTACTGAGATATTAATATGTTTCTGGCCGGAAATAACACCTTCCCGACATTCGCCTCGGCCAATGATGACGTTCATGCAGACAGATACACTTCTATGCTCATTTCAGTTAAAAGAAACACATCAGATAATTGAATTGAATTGTGTGTACTATATTGCATATGTGAAACAATATATATTAGATCAAATGGGCATTCCATTTAGATCTAAACATATTTGGGATCGCGGCATTCGTGCAGCTGGGGATCGTACGACAGGCCGGGCGTACAATCCAAGGTAATGCCGTGTCCTTCCACGCAATAGTAGTATGAGTCTCGTCTCGATTTGTGCGGATAGAAGTGAACGCCAGTGGCCGGACAGATGATATCAGCGCGTCGTGGTGGTGTACGGGAATAGGGCTCAATATGGCGCTGCTGCACCGTTTCCTGTCAAATCATAAACGTAATAAACGAATTCAAATTCAAATCGAAGCTTCAAGTTAAGTTAACTCACATTGCATTTGACTTTGTTCGCATAATCACAACAATTGCAATCGGGATTGAAAGCTAATCCATTGGCGCACTCTTGTGGCCAGGGCATGCCATCGGAGCAGATGAAGTATTTGTTGCACTGCGCCTTGCTGGACAGATAGCGAATGTTCGATATTGTCTTTTCCTGGGGACAATCGTTTTCCACACAGTCCACATATTCAGGGAAATCGCAGCGATCTGTCTCCGCATTGTACTGCAATCCGTCGTAGCATTCCCTTAAAACAGGAATGCCGTAATAGCAGAGCACGTATTTGGTGCAGGTGCGATCGTAGCAGAAGCTCGTCAGCTTGAATTCCTCACATTTGGGCAGGCACTTGCTCTCGCTCTCATTTCTGTAGGTACATGCCTGGTACTTGTAATCGAAAACGATGTCACAACCAGTGGCATTTCCATCGCAAAGATCCTGAAGTGACTTGCCTTCGTAGCAGGTGCCGTAACTGCTGATATTGCCACCTGAAAGGAATTTGCAGAAACTTAGAATACAGAATACAGTTACGCGTCCAGTTTCTACTTATGTACCTATGCAGGAGATATATCTGGAGCAGTCGCCTATGTAGGGTAGCAAGGAATAGTCAGCCATGTTTTCGCACAGATTTATACCGTTGTCGACTAGCGTGATCTCATTAGGATCGAAGATATTCTCCTCTGGGCCGGGTGCTACGATTTCCTCTGACTGCGGCGTAAGCTTCAAAGCCAACCTGGCCACCGAGCATTGCAGCAAGCTAAATAACGCCAAGCCATAAAGAAATTTCACTGTTGATATAAACAATGGAAAAAGTTATGGAAAGTGTTATAGAAAACTAAATCGACTACGCACTCTTTGATAGGAAAGAGCTCCCAAGTAGAACTATGCCAAGCTCTCAGCTAGGTTTGCATTTATAGCTGGAGAAGTAACTTTTTCCGATATCTTTCGCTCTTTCTATTTTTGCGCTGATTTAATGAGTTTTCGAATGGCGACCTTATCACATTGGGGCACGCGCGTCTAGCTCCCAAAGGAAAACTACATTTTTAATTTGCCATTTGATACAGAAAAATCATTTGCCAATTTGCTCTTGTCTAATAGATTCCGAATATGTTTGATTGACTCTTAGGCAAAGGAAATTATTTATGCTGCCTAACGTACTAAACTCTACACATAGTTTGAATCACAATTCAAAATTATATTACTTGGTACAAGATATAGTGTAAGCCTGAGAGTTCTAAATGAGCTATTTTCTCGCAATTAAAGTCAGAATTTATTGTAGGCCTTAAATTCGTTTTGAAAAATGATTTTTATTATTCATTTGAAATTATAGCATGTGATCCGGTTCTGCTTAACATAATAGCCTTAAAATATTAAAATGTTTTGTATATTATTATTAATATTATTACCATTTTCAATTACATCTGTATATAATTATTTTAGTTATTTATTAATAATAAAGCAAAAATAATAAAAATTATATTTAATTAGATTTAGTTTTGTCATCGTAAGTGTTCGCAGGTGTTATATCTAGTTAAATTACCATTAAATCTAACAAATCAAAGACTTACGTACTTGAACTTAATGAATCCGTTGACAAGCATTTGTTGCATGACTATGCTTAAGCTGTTTTCGATCTAACTAATTAATAAATAATCAATAATCAATAAAAGACTATTTCGATTAGAAATGTGCAGAGTTGTCCATCAGCTATGATGCTGGATCGATCAAAGTATTATATACCTATATATGTATATATATTGGCCTAGAATACTTATAAAGTCCAAGCATAGCATAACGTTTCAGACATTTCAGGTCTGCACAACAATGGACCAAAGTATTTGGACATAAGCTAAGGATAATTTAATAGGATTAAAGTTTTAGACGCATTAAATTTATAAATAATATGTTAGGCTTTTTGAATTTTAATTTGGAAAGTTTTTTGATTATTAGAAAGTTCTCAAACTGTAATTTTCCACACCACATTAGATTACACGTTGTAAATTTACTTTACATATGCTCGCCGTAAATGCTGTTGATAAGGCAGTTCTCTTAACAATGCTTGGGCTCTGGATATGAGATTGATAATTTAAGAGTTTCCTTTTAACTTTTTATTGGCAGTCGTCGTGTGTGATATGGGTTTTATCTATCCAATTTGAATGCTTGCAACGGGTTTGTTGCCAAAAATTACCAATTTCGAACATGTTTCCTTTCTGATAAGTTTCGCTTTCGCCGATGAGCAACAAAATGATCGTATGTATCTGAATTGATTGCCAAAAGAAGAAAACATTGATGAAATACTGAAAATCAGAGACCCTAACCAAATGAGTATGACTATAAAATGAAGTTTCCTTTGCGCTTGTGGCCACAGTTGCAGAATACTAAACAAGGCAGTCAGACAACAGTGAGTATTACTTAATCTAACTGATCAATAATAAATAAAATAAATTGAATATGCATCAACTTAGTTTACGAAAATATATAACAAATATTTACAAAATGTTTAATATATATATACATTTTATAGTGATAAAACCTAACCAATTGCTGACGTTGATCTCATTGGCCACGCTGCTATGCTATGGACTGGCGGATGTGAACATTTGCTCCAATGTGGTCGACAATCTGTTTCTGCCAAGCATCGATAATTGTAGCAACTACTATCTGTGCGTTGGTAAGTTTGAATAAACTCAACATGCATAATTGAGGGGAAAGACACCATGGTCTGCTATTTGCATTCAAATTTGTATGCATAAGCAAAGAGAGACTTTGGTGGATTGCAATATTCACCTCATTGCACATCTCACTCTAACTCACATGAATTCTCAGCTGAAATAAACATTATGAAATTCATTACCTACACACATGCATTCATGCAAACGCACATTGATATGCTCATCTCGCTCTTGCTCACACATCAGTCCTCAGCTTGAATAAAAATTGTAATTTCACACTTCTGCATTTACATTACAATAGCTTAGTTACATATATGAATATATGTATATGTATTTAATATGTATCGTATCTTGATTAGCCGGCAAAGCTGTACCTCGTAGCTGCAGCAGTGGCTACTTCTTCGATGCTCGCAAACAGCAATGTGTGGACGTCTCTGAGGTAAGATGCCTGCCTACGTGTCCGACGCAAGGACTGAGCTCCTTCTGCTACGATCGCACCTGCACTAAGTACGTCCTCTGCTTTGCCGGTGAGCCGGTGTTGCGTGAGTGCGCCGATGGCCTTCAATACAATGCGGAAACCGATCGTTGCGATTTCCCCCAGTATGTGGACTGTGTGGATAATCTGTGCGTGCGCCAGAACAATGCGGACGACATTGTTTACATTTCCAGCAAGTCTAAGTGCGACAAGTACTTTGTTTGCCTGGATGGATTGCCGGTTAATCAGACCTGTGCCCCTGGTCTTCAATTCAATCCCGCATGTAACTGCTGTGATTTCCCCTCCCGTGTCAATTGTACTGTAGGTCTTCTTCTATTCATCAAATGTGTAACTTTTTCGATTAAAAGATTGGAATTTCCTTTAGGTTGAGTCCCTACAGCGCGATATTCAGCCATTTGCTAGGGTCCCACCACGTTCGGGGGGCATCACATGCCCTGACCAGGGCTCTCACTTCATTGCCCACAAGACCCGCAAGGATGCCTATTACTTCTGTTCCAATGGCAAATCCGTCACTCTGGACTGCACGCCGGGTCTGATCTTCGATGCCGACCGGGAGGAATGCCGCGAACCACAATTCGTGAAGGCCTAGAGGATGTCAGCAAAATAAATTTTAAAGTTCAACCAATTTGTTTGCATTTTGTTTATAGACGCTCATTGCAAATGCCTTGACGCGACTCTCATTAGCTAATTTTAGCTGTTCGGGAAACGCTGATCTCTGCTGCAAAGCAGGCGACAAAGAAACTAAAGATAGAATAGGTTAGAAAATGAAATGGGAGGTTGAGGAAATGTTCTTTGTGAAGCTAAAAATTCCTATCTATTGTATTGGTTAGGATTATTCATTTTTCTGATATACACGCCTATAACAGAGTATATCAGTATAGAAATTTAACAGACGAGTGAATGTCTGTCAAACACAGAGCTCAATCTGTAGCTAGAGACTTGATATTTGATATATATTCTGCTACACTCTTCTGGTAAGGTATTAAAATTATTACCTAAATCGGGAAAATCGTTTCCTCCTCTTTAGTCATCAATCCGTCATACACTCGTGACGTGGCAAAAAAAAAAAAAAAAAAAAAACAATATTATTCACGGTTTCGGTTTCCACAAAATCATCTGAACTGGGTCAGTATAAATATATATTCTACAGAATAAATTTCTTTAGACTCTCGGGTATTTCATGTATTTTATTGATAATAATTTGTTGTATTCCTTGGACGCTTTGTTAAGCCTTCAATACCTTTGCGGGATCGCGGCATTCTTGAACATTTGCATCGTACCACAAGCCGGGTGTACAGTCCAAGGTAACGCCATGGCCCTCAACGCAATAGTAGTAGGCATCACGCCTCGATTTGTGGGCGTAGAAGTGAGCTCCATGGCGTGGACAAATGACATCAGCGCTTCGCAGCGGCATACGGGAAAAGGGTTGAATGTTGCGTTTCAATGCTGGAATCTAAAAAAAAAGAAATGGAATAGAGATATTCAGAGATTGCTGGGAGTTTAGACCATTTGCAACCCACTTGACAGTTGGACCGATTTGGATAGTCACAGCAATTGCATTTGGTACTGAAATACAATCCTTCTGCACAGGTTGTTTTCAAGGCAACGCCTCTAGCGCATAGGAAATATTGGGAGCATGACGCCTTGCTAGGTAAGTAGAGCAGCTCGGTTGAGTCACTCAATCTCATGCACTCGTTGTCCACACAGTCTACATGCTCAGGGAAATCGCAGCGATCCGTTTCCGCATTATACTGCAATCCGTCTTGGCATTCCCGCAGCACGGGAATACCGTAGTAGCAGAGAACGTATTTGGTGCAGGTGCGATCGTAGCAGAAGCTCGTCAGATTAAAGGTTGTACAATTGGGCATACAGTTGGAACTATCTGGAAAGCTGCAACTCTGATTGCGAGCATTGAACTCATAGTCCTTGTTGCACTGCTTCTCAATAGCCTCACCATCTGATGGCAATAATTCATTTGAAATAATCAATAGGAATATAAAGTTTTCTATTTACCCCAGCAGAGATAATATTTTTTGCAGTCTCCCACATATGGCAGAAAGACTCTATTGGCCACATTTTTGCACAGGCTTATGTTGCCCATATAGAGACTGTATTTATCCAATTTTACGTCGCTGTCATCGTCCTCAGGGTCTGGTGCCTCATATTGCTGAGCATCTATCAATGCATATTGACATAGCGCTACAATTCCAATAAATATCACGAATTTCACTTTTGATAAAAATAAAGTGTTAAGCTCAATTGTAAATTTCAGGATATCGGGAGTACTTACTTCTATATCGTAGTGATTTTCAAAGTCAACTGTTCTCGCTATTCGACACCATTCTCGTTTATATGTCATCTTCGAGTTCTGTCGATCTATTTCCATCACAGATACTATTGAACTCTTATCAATAGTTCCATGAGAGACCTCACTCTTATACTCAGCAGAACATTTTAATTTGCGAGATATCAGCTCGCCATGACCTGATGATTAAGCTGAAGGCCATTTTGAAGAAAACTCGCAAAATTCAGCTAGGCTATACTAGATGCATATTCTTAAGATACACGAAAAATTCTTTGTGAAGATTTCGCTTGTGAAACTTTTGTCGCCTGGCCCGTGCTACGAACTTTAGTATATATAAAAATATATTGGGTTTGCCTACACATTATAGATATGCATGTATGTGTGTACACACATGAGGCTCTGTATATAAATTATCGTATAAAATATTTTCATTTTCGACTCAGTCATTCAGTAGGAAAATTGGCATCTGAACGAGCGCATTGTTCAGAAACATAAAAGATATATAACAATATACATATATCTATTTGAACATAATTTTGAATTTCTAGTGCAGTGCCTGTACAGTGTACACATTCCGTTCTGTAAGTTTATATAATTGCTTTTGTCTTCCAAATGAGGGCCAACCGAAGACCGTCAAGATGATTGACACAAATATTGCCACAAAGTCGAAAGACTTTTATTTATAGCAATGGGAGCTCTAATTACGCGCGAGTGTACGGGTGTGAGGGTGCATATGTGTGTCTGAATATGTTTGAAAAATCAGAATTTTAACGGGTTGCTAAACAAAAAGATCTTTCTTTCAAGGAACGGCCCACATAATGGTCAACGAACTGAATAAGCCCCAAGACAATGCCGCATTGAGCGAGGTAAAAATTGAGTCATATGAAATATGATCACTGGTAATAATAGGTACAAATATATTAATACATTATGTCTTCTCATAGATTTTGGCTGCTTCCAACCGTCAGTTGGAGGAGATGCAGGAGGAGCATCGTCAGCTGCAGGCGGAACTAACACGCTTAAGCGCCCAGCGCCAACAATTGAGAATTGCTACGAGGGAGCAGGAATCGGTGAGCGTTGTAACCACAGGCTCACAGTCTTCACAGTCCTCACTCGCTACAACGGAGAGTGCAGCGACCGAGGAGAAAGAAATTGCATCTGAGGAGGACAATGAAGAAACAGCGAATTATCTGCAGGAAAAGCTGGGGGAAATAGCAAATTTAAAGGCGCAATTTAAGCGTGTGCAGCAAATGACTGATTCGACAAAGCGCATCGAGGAGCATATATCCAGCATGGAGTCTAAATCTTCTTCTACGAGTGTGCAACAGAGCAGGCAAACTATGACTTCGCAATCTGTACAGTCCAGTAGCAGCACCAGCAGCAGCAGCAGCACTAGCAGAAGCGCTTTGTCATCTGGAGCTGAATCAACCACATCTCAGACAGCTCCGGATAATGCGGAACTTTTAAATGCAATGATCAACATGGTCACGGACTTCACAAGTGATTTGCGTGGTCAAGAGGAAAGTTTGCGTGCAGAACGTTTGCGTATAAAAACTCTGAAGGAGGAAATTATACAGCGCAAACAGAGCAAATAGCATAAAACTTATTGAATATTAATACTACTCACTTGCTGAATAACTTATGTATACATATATGTAATAAAATCATTGGTCAAATTAGACTCATTCTGCTGTTTATTATACATGTACTTTTTAATTTATTTAAATCCATCATTTTTAAAGTGTATTTTAAACGATTACAGAACGCGCGCCTTGCACATTTCGTTGCATACAAATTATCGATTTCTTTCAGCTCTCACTGTATTGCCAAATATAATCGCTCTTGTTCTCAATTATCGATAATAAATAACACATCACTAACTAACAGGACGCAGCTGTTTGCTTGTAAAAAAAAGATTCTGATTCGCCGTATGCTTGTATAAATTGCATTAGTTAAAAACGATTGATATTATTTAAGTAATTGTATCGGAAATATATTTATGTATATACGAACAGTGTTCGTAAAAAGTGAATAAAGAGACTTATTGATATAGTAGCTTTCGCGTATCCAGTCAGTGCTAGTTTATAATTGATAACTGTGCAAGTTGTATATGTATATATTTTCTGATGGCGCCGACACCGCCCGTAAAGATAATAATGAAAAACGAATGTGATACGAATCGTAGCACCGGAGCGGTACCCAAGCAAGTAACAGCTAATACAACAACTGGCGCAACATTGCCGGCTAATCCAAACAGAACGCCGTCAACAACGTCCACCAGATCAAGCAGCAGTCGCGCTCGGAACTCTTCTTTGGTCAAGCAGCAGCAGGAGCAGCAGCAGAGGGAGCAGGAGGAGGAGATTGCGGCACGACTGCAGCGCGGCACATGCAAAACTCTATATGTAAGTGGCACCATAGAATAGTTAGAGAAACTATATCTAAAGTATATATGTTATTGAGTCAATCAAATCAATTGCGGCTGCTGCTTTTTATTTTTGTTTTATCATGGACAGCAACCGGAAAATTTTGCAGCCGGCTTGTTTATATTGATTGACTATACATTTTTTCATTCACGTTGCCATGACGCCCATTTTGCGAGCTGGTCCATTTGCTCGACTGTTCTCTCTCTCTCTCGCTCTCTCAAATGTTAGGCACTCGGCGCTGCTCTCTTACATTTAAAAATACTTTTCACACTCATTCTTTTCGATGAGCAAGTTGCTCGAATGGTCTCGGCGCCGTTTTAGTAATACAGACGACCTTCCCTGCGGCGCATACCGAAATACGAAATTTACAAAAAGCCACAAAATAGCTGTCCTTCTGATACTAAGTCTATTGCTAATATTCATTTGTTGTTGCTTCAAGGATTTGCTGGAGCGCGCCACAACTGCAAAGACTCAATACAGCAGCCAGCAGCAGGAGCAACGGGAGGCGCTGCGTCAATTGGCCGCGGAACACAGTTACGATCCAACAGGTAAGCAATAAATACGAGAATATCGATCATATGTATATATATATATATATATATATATATATATATCTATATGTCTATATGTCTCGCTGTTCGCACCTGGGTGGAGGATTTACTGCTCACATAAAATGTGCGCTAGTTCATATTCTAAATATAACATAGCGCACAAAAATAAACGCCCACGGAGAGGGCCTTTCGCATCGATCGCACCGTGGGCAGCTGGCCAGTTTTGACTGCGTCATTGCACGAATTTCAAATACTAAATTCAATTTTGTGTGCCTTTCACAGATCAGCTACAGGAACAGCATCAGCGCTATTGCTTCCCTGTGCGTCCAGTACAACGAGTGCAGCATCAGCAGCAGCCCCAGCCCCTTCCCCAGCCCCAGCCACAGACCCAGGCACAGCCCATAGCAGCAGCTGTGCTGCGTCTGCGTCAGCCAACGACACCGAATGCCACAGTAGGCGTTGTCACACCCAACACGACCAACGGCAACGAGGAGCAGCAGTCTACAGCCAGCAGCACAAGTGCAACTGTCGGCAATTGCCAGGCGCCCACAGCTCTACAGACTGTGGTCCATCGTCTTTTTGGGGTTTCGGCGCAGAGCTCGACACGTTCGCAAATCGAAGTGTTGCGGGCATTGCTCGGCTTGGATGAGAATTGGAATACAAGCAGCGGACAACAGCAAGCAGCAGGCAGTGTTATTGAGGTGAGCAGATGATAATTGATTATTAAACCTGATTAACATTGCATTATTATTACAGCATTTAAGCAATATGGTACATGAGATCAATCCCAGTTCCAGCGACAAAGATGAGGGCATTGTCAATTCGACTAGCCTGGAGGATGTTGCATTAAGTGAGGTATGTAACGTAATATATTTGCAATAATTTTAAATACAGAGGAAACTCTTCTTAGATGAGCGACAATCGCGCCCAGTCCATACAATCGCTGCACAGCGTTTTGGAGACACCGACTCCGGACACAACGCCCACTTTTGATGAGCTGCAACAGCGATTGGATGTCTCCAATCGCAATATGCAACATTTGCAGGACGAGCAACAGAAGTTGATGCAAATACAAAACATGGCCAAATCACATCTCAATGAAATGGAAAAACTGCGTCAACACAGCGCACATCTGTCGCATAATGGCCATGACGACGCGCCCAACTATGAATCTGTACAACAGGTGCAGGACGATATGGCCGCGCTTGTGGGACGTATGAAGAATCTCACGGCTTTTATACACAATCAAAACGAACTAAGCAACGTGCTGGGTGACGACGGTCCAGAGATTTTGGCCGAGCAGAAGGCGCTGCAGGAGAAACTTGAATCATTGCGTGCGCAGCGAGAGGATATGCGCGAATTGGTTAACGAGCTAACCAGCATTAATCGAAAGGCCAAAGAGCGGGTGCAGTCTGCTCGTGCTGGCAGCCAGGAAATCGACAGCCCAAGGGAGCAAACACCACCAAAGCAACAGCAGCAGCAGCAGCAGCAACAGCAACAGCAACAGCAGTTGCAGCAACAGCTACAGCTGCAGGCCAAGTCGACCAATGAGCGCATTGTACCAGTCGAATATCAGCGCAATGTTCCCATTTTGCGACAAGAGGCAGCCAGTGCTGCACAGCGAGCTCAACACGCTCAAAATATGATTGATCAGAAGACGGCGGACATTGATGCGCTGAAGGCCCAAATGAATAGACTAAAGAGCATGCTGAACACCGTTAACCAGATAGAGGCTGGCACATCGGCCATAGGCGAGACATTGGAGCGTCGCAGCGCAGAGCGACTAGAGGAGCGGCCACGAGACATTACGCAACGTGTGCAGGCCTTAGATGGCGTTACGTCGGAGTTGCGCGCTGAAGCAGCTACATTGCAGCAAGAGCGAGACCGCATTTGTGCATTAAAGGCTGAGATTGAACGCCGCCAGAGACAGGCAGCAGCTGCGGTACAGTTGGGGGATGATGCTCTGCAGCGTCATAGTCTAACTCCAACGCCCATTAGACAGCGTCCACAAGACGACGAGCAGGAGGAGGATGAGGAGGAGGACGTGGAGGAAAGAAAAAAGGCAACTTCAGTTGCAAACACACAATGAATTGCGAGCACAATGTGAAAAATTGCGACAGGAATACGAGCAAAAGCAGCGCGAGTATGAGGCCCATTATAGAAGCAACCATGGCAACAACAACAATGGCAGCAACAATAACAACACCACCTCAGAGGCTGATGATGAGGGCAATGATGACACCGACAGCGATAGATATTTTACACATATGCGTACTTCATCGTCTGCCACATTAAAGCGAAGTCCCTCGGCCATTACCGTTGTGGAGAAACAGCAGCAAGAGCAACATCAGCAGCAACTGCAACAGCAACATCAACATCAACAACGACAGCAGCAGCAACAGCAACTGCCACAACAGGAACAACAGCGACGAACCCAACGCAAGCCACAACAACAAACACCCAATGCTCACTCCATGTCAAACAATGAAGACGATCTGAATCTGACGATTGATAGCCTCTCGCTGGGCAATGATAGTATACCGTCGAGCAGCACTCGATCCCAGTATATGCCACCGCCAATGGCACCCGTTCAAGGCATGTGGAGTAAGCAATCTGGCAGTAGACACAAGTGACTTTTATTAAACAGTTCTTCCTTCTTATTGATAGATACCCATAATGCTGCGAACACATGGCACTCGCAGCCTGGCTACTTGCCAGCAACACCAACAGGTGTGCCACCTGCACCGGGAGTCGCAGCCTCCTCGCAGGCTTCGAGTGTTAATCAAACGCCAGACGCCGTGCTGCTGCAGCAGTTTATGCAGACTCAACAAGTGCTTATCAACTCGGTCTGCCAGTGCAATCAGACATTGTGGCATCAGCAGCGAGAAATTGATAGTCTCAACAGCCAGATACATTCGGTGAGAACAAAGCTTTTCTAATCCTTTGCCTACATCATACAATTTATCTGAATTGTATTTTAATTGTGTTCACTTTGGCTTTTAATTTAAACAGTTGCAGGAACGTTTGAACGCTTCGTGCCAAGAGCACGCCTATAGCTTGCGCTCGGAGTCCGTCCCGCCCATTGCTGGCGGTTTGGCACCCAACAATCTGTGCCTGGGTGCCAGTGCTCGAGCCCAGTCGGAGCAAATGTACAACTTCGGCTCGTCGCATCAGAGCGCCTTTAGCAATTATCAGCGCAGTAGTCATCGCAACAACATATACAGCAGCAACGATCCGCACCAGGCGCAGACCTATTTGAACAATGCGGTGCCACCGCCACCACCGCCGCCGCCGCCAACGCACTACAACAACGAGACGCCGCTGTCGCCGCCCTCGTATCGTGCCAGTCCGGGGCCGATATTCATGAATCATCACAACAATACCATACACCAGAATAATGCCAATTTGCGTACCCAAAATCAGCATGCGAACAATTTGCATTCGCTGCCAGAGGATGCGGTGCCGCCACCCACTCTGAACAACCAGGTGCCACCGGGCAATCGGGCGAACAACTATTGGGATAACTTCCGAAGGTAAAGCGCCATACAAAACACATATTTAATGTGGTGTCGGGTTCTTTCGTACGGATTAGGCAGTTATTTATTTATTTTCTATTAATCGATTGATTGATTGATTGATTTCTATGAGCTGGGAACCAAAGAACTGTTAATTTAAAATCCTTGCCAAAGTAATAAAAGCAAATATATAGAACGAAACGCCACGACAAAAAAAGATACGAACAATTTTGATTTATTATTATATATTTTTTAATCAAATTACCCCAAAAATGTGCCAGAAGTAAGTAGAAAGAAGAAAACATTACGAGATTTATAATAGATTATAGCTGAAATGCGTTTGAATTCAGTTTAACTAATTCTATTAACTAAAGTTTATTTTATTTATCATTTTTGAATAACAAAATTAATTTTCTGAATGCAAACTTATATATAGAGTATCGCTAATTGGAATAGATCTTATGAATACTAAATTATTATTAGATTATTATTTATCTGTTTTGCACATTAAACACTTTTGATTTCATTGCTCGCTTTTATTAACCCATTAATATTTGTGCGCTTTGCAGCTACACGCGCCAGAATCTGCTATCTAACAAAAGCAACGAGGAACTCAATGTGGAGCATCAATATCGTCAAATACAGCGCCAGCGCCAGCGTCCCAGCTATTTTCAGACCCATCTGCCACACACCGCACGTGGCTCTACAAGCATATTGCTGCAGCAGCAGCAGCAACAACAACAACAACAACAACAGCAGCAGCAACAGGCTCAGTCGCATCGTCACTTTTATGAGGCAACACCACAGCAGCAACAGCAACAGCAGCAGCAGCAGCAACAACATTTACACAACGGCAGCAATAGTAACAATTTGAACAACAGCAGCAGCAGCAATCACGATTGGCGCAACAATGCCCACGGCGAGGAGGAGGACGTGGAGGATGATGATAATAATGATTCGTCAATATTTGGCAGCAGCGGAGGCAGACGTCGCAATCGCCGTCGTCAAATGCCAACGCTGCGCAACGAAGAGACTTCGTTGCAGGACCTAACGACTGGCTCATCTAATTTCTTCAACATGAATGTGAATAGCCCGCTGTATCAGCGCAACAAGGTGCCGGCTAAGCCGACCACATCGACAGTATCTCTCACGCCGCTGCAGCAGCGTCATCTGCGCTTCGATTTCGAGCTGCCCGCTCAATACATGGACTATGACCTACCGGAGCCGCCAGCGATGCCAGCTCCGCCAGCTGCTCCCGTGTACAATGTTACGGCGCAGGACTCTGTAGTGCCAGATGAATCAAATGCGATGCTGGAACAAGGAGCTGAGGAGAGCGCTTCAGAGGAACTGAATCGCAATTTGCTAGTGAATGCATTGAAAAACGATAAGTTTACCACAAAGTTCTACGAGTCGATCAAGGAAGATGTCTACCGAAGACTCGAAACTCTCTTCGAGCAGCAGCAACAACAGCAGCAACAGCTGCAACAGCAACTAGGCGAACAACAGCTCTATAACGAGGTGCATAGCTTGCGTAAGACGCTCAACCAGGGACAGCAGGCGCCCAGTGCCCCGCCGGAGGAGAATGCTGCTGTAAATGAGCCAACAGAGGCCACAGAATCGGGCACTGAATCGCCACAGGCTCAGTCTGTCAGCGATCGACCAGAGGATGACAATACTCTACCAATTCAGATAATGTCAACGGCAGCTGGAGCTGGAGCTGCAGCTGCATCTGCATCGTCTTCTGCAGCAGCAGCAGCAGCAGAAGCCGCATCAAGTTCGGATTACTCAGAGGCAGCTGGTATTGCTGCTGCACCCTCGGACAACGAAGATGTAAGTAGTCATATCTAGTGCACTGCCTCAGCAGCTCATAGCGCATGCCTCTTTTTTTTTAAAGCAAATCATTGAGGTGGTCATTGAACGGACCGCCTCGCCTCCTTCGGGCAGCCTTGACCTATCACCCGATCACGAGCTTATTGAGTACATAATCAAACGCATACGTAACCAGACGCATAACAACACAATCATCAATGATTCGCTTCTGGCTGAGGTCTCCAAGCTGACGGCAAACGCGGCACAGAACTCGGCCGCCAACTGGACACCAAATGCCGTCTCACCGCTCATTTCGCCCAAGCGCTTTTATGCTAAGATTAAGAAGATGGAAATGCCAAGGCAACGCGACGAGTTCCTGCTTTGGTATCGTACATATCTAGAGCAGCTTTTTGTGGTAGAGCAGTCAGGCGACACCGGTAGCATGCCCAGTGCGAAAAGCAAGGAGCCGAAGGCTCCTTCCAAAAAGCAGGTCAATAAACGCGTGCGTGCCCAGTCGAATTCGCAGGATTCCAACAATGATGCCGATCTGGCCGAGGCAGATCAGAAAAAGGTTACGCTGAACGGAGGGGATACAGAGTGCGAAAATAATGAGAATCCAGAGGAGGAGGCCAGCGCAGCGGCAGCTCTAGAAAATCAGAATACCAGTTTAGAATAAATCAAGTAAAATTAGTTAGCTTTTAGATCGCTAGGGGACGACCCACCCAGTCAACATTCCCAACCTATCCGTATACATATTTGGCATATAAATATATATATATATATATATATATATATGCAATTATATACTCATTATATACATATTCCATATTCCATATGACATCATCCATATACACTAACAAAATTAGTTACTAGCCGCAATGGACGGCCCAATTTCGACTTTGTTTTTATTTTGTATTAAATTATAAATGTATTGTAATCGAATTTGTTGAGTTTGAGTAATGATTAGGCTGTGGCTGAAGAGAATGTAGTCCAATCCCATCGAGTATTCAGACCAAATGAAAATCCGCTTAGCCTTCGGGTCTTATTATACACTGAACCCATCCCTTATTTTGTTACATCATTTGACTTCGTGTTTTTAATCAAATTTGAACCTTATTCTCCCTTATTTATTTTATTGGCTTACAAAGTGTAACAAAAAATGGGTTTAACAAATCTTGAATGAACACAGATTCTTAGCTATTTAGTTACATCTGTTTGGCTGGTGAGCTGTTCAATCATCCGATAATAGCAGTAGCGACTGTCATAGTCCATGTCGTACCAAAAGTTGATGGCGATGCATTTGTGACTCTGACGCACATGATGGAACCAGTAGTTGGGCAAAAAGAGCACATCTCCCGCATGGACTCGCACGCGTAACGGACGCGCCTTGCCGTACTGCGGATATTTGCCCAAATCTGGAGCTAATGGATCAATGCTAACCCATTCCGTATGCTGAACTTCGTCGTTCTCAATCAAAGGGTCTATGTAGAACTGGCCGCAGGATTTGCGCTTGTACACACCAGTGGGATAATTGCCTCGAGGTACGCAACACAGCTGATGCGGAGGCAGCAATATGAAATCTTTGTACCCGGAAATGACACAGTAAAGATTCTCATAGGGATCCTTGTGCATGGAGGTGATGGCCCGCTCGTCGCCCAACCAGAAGTTGACTGCATCCGGTTGTTTATTGAAGCACTGCTGGGCAAAGTCCAAGTCATTGGGTACAATGTCACCAGCCAACTCGGGGAAGTCAAGACTGAAATTGGAATTTTGCTTCTGAATGTAGTGCACAGCGCCCATTGGATCATCAAGGCGCTCCAAGAGTTCAGATAGAGGCATTTGCGTTTCTAGGGGTAGCACGAAATACTCTTCGCCATCCTGAGTGGCCAGACCATCAGCATAGCCATTGGGGGTGACAGCCACATCCACAACTTTGTCATTTAGCGTAGTCTGCAAGTACTCCGGCGTCCACTTCTGCACTGCAGGCCAGTGAGCTATCGCCTGACGTATAACCACAGGTGCATTCTTTGCATAATAGTCACGCGCGAACTCCAAGGAAGTCGGTAGCTGATGTAGTTCCGTTATTTGTCCACCAATGCATAACTCGTGGGCCTCTTGTAGCAGCAGTTCTATTGCACTCTCAATTTGAGTTTGAGCCATGCCGATGGCATTCAGGTACAGATCGATAATTACTTGAACTTATCGATGAAAGACCATGGTGTGCTCATGCTATCGATGTTTTAAAAAGAAAACTATGTTTAGTATTTATATCCATTGTAGAGAGAAACATTTAAAAAACAATTAAATTGAGAAAACTGAATTATGCTTAATAACAAATTGATTAATCGAATGACGGTTCAGTACTTGATACACAAAAAGAATCGATATACACATATTTGAGGTCCGGTAGTCGATTGTATTTGTTCTGTATACAGCTGTTCTAAGTCAGACAGCCGAAAAAAAACATGTTGCTTTTGTAAAATTGGGAAAAAGTGAAGAGTTCAATTAAAAACGTTGCCAAAATGCAAGAAGTTGGTGATGAAGTGTTCAACTGCATTGACGAGGCCAATGCCATCATAAACGATGTTAAGGCGCATGTTGCCGAGATTGTAATATCTTCGAAGTTGGTCAGCAGCGCCACGAAGATTTATCTGAATATTCGCACCATAGAGAGCGCCACCTGCTGCGTCCAAGTGACTGGGCGGGGCTTCAAAATAGTCTCCTCGCAATATGACACCATCGATGAGGAGCCTGTGCTAGGCCCCGATGGGGAGCCAGAGGAGGAAGAGATCTTTGAAACACCCTACGCGCTGCTGGATAAGATTAGTCCACGCTATGTGGAATCCTTTGGCAACAAGCTCTGCCAGCAGCTGCGACAACTGCAGCAAATGCGTACTGAATTCCACGAAGAGGACGAGGAGGATGACGATGAGTAACCAACATAGCTTGGCCTCCTCGATACCACAACTTCATACTGAGGCTGTACTCATTAAACACAAGATTTTAATGTTAGTTTATTTATGTATTTTATGTGCTCGTAACCGTGAAAGTATTTCGGATCGTGTGACAACCCAAAATCGACCTTTAGACCTTTAAGCGCTTCAAGAATAAAGATTGTGATTGCAATTCCAAATCAGTCAATTTGCGTACCGTTGGCACCAGTTGCTCAACATGATCCACATATCCAGTGCCCTTATTGAGATTCTTCTGGCCGTAGACCACCTTACCATCGAAATCGTTGACGGGCACGTCCAAGGACTTATCCACCTGCTGTATGGTTATGTTCAGATGCTCCTCCACCTCGCCCAGCAGGTTGGGCTCATTGTACCAGATGCAACAGCCGCGCACATCCGTCAAATTGGTGTTGTGGCAATTGCGTCCACGAGTCTTGCACCATTCACCATGGTACCAGACTTTCTCCGGTACCGTGGACACCAGACTGATGGCCAAGCCCATGCGCTCAGCGCGACCCACACGGCCAATGCGATGCACGTAGTTGCATTTGTCATCCGGTAGCGTTATATTGATCACTGCATGGATAAAAAAACGACTTGAATATATATTCTTAAGTAAATAAGTATATTGTGGCATTCTCACTAAATGGCAATCCTGTGATGTCCAATCCACGTGCAGCCACATCTGTGCATATGAGAAACTTAACCTGCTGGCGCTTGAATGCATCCAGATTCTGTTTGCGCTCCTGCGGCTTGCGATCGCCATGCAAGCACACGCAGGAGTAGCGCTGCCCGCCACGAAGGCGTAGATAATGCTCCAAGTTGTCGCAGTCCTGCTTGGTGCGACAGAAGATGATGGCGCGGTCCATTTTATGCTGATCAATGGCCCGGATGCAGTATTCGCCTTTGAGCAGCTTCACAGCTTGGGACAGGGTCTCTGGGGACAGATTAGTGGGATGGATATTGTCGTGATCGTGCACACCGTCAGTGCGTATCGACTGGCGAAGTTGCTGCCAGCTGGTGTCTGTCTGTGGGTCGACCATGCACACCACATGATGCACTGTCTCCGGCACTGCATCTTCGCCCTTCAGATCCACCCAGGTGGGGAAGTGCATCAAGCGTTCGGCCATCTTTTTCACTTCGAAAGCATGCAAGGTGGCGGAGCAGACTATCATCTGCAGACGACAGCCATCTCTGGTTATCTTCGGTATTTGCTTGTGCAGCCGCTCAATGAGATCCGTATAGCCCTGCTTGAGTAGAGCATCCGCCTCGTCCAGGACAAAGAAGCGACAATGCGTCAACTGTACGAATCCACTGTTGATGAGTTCCTCCAGGCGACCGGGAGTGCCCACCACAATGTGAATACCCTTTTGAAGCTCCGCCTTCTGCTCCTCCAGACGCACGCCCCCAATCAGCAGCAGTGGACGCACTTCGGGATCGGTCACATAACGCTTCAGTTTCTCAATTTGATTGTAGGTCTGCTCAGCCAGCTCACGGCTCGGCTCAATGATTATGGCTTGAGGTGCATTGGGCGCCGGTTTGCTAGCCGCCGAGTTGGCCGCGGGGTTAGCCAAGGGATTAGGTGAGCTATGGTCAGGACCTGCCTGGCATACAGCCACATAGCCATTGCCTGGTGGATACTTGAAATCTGTTTTGCCAAAGTTAAATAGCATCTCGGCGTTCTTCAGAACGACAGCTGGGTAAAAGGTGTCATTGCGAAGATTTTCGGGTATTTTGAAAGCTACTCCCAAAGCAGTGCCGTTCTTGGTGAAGCTCACTTCTAGTCGCTGCAGATCCAGCATACAGCCCACCACATCCGCCTTGCCGAAAGCCTCGCCATAGTCGTCAAACTGGCGATTGTTAGACTTCTTGCCAGTGCCGCCAAAGCCAAAGCCGTAGCGACAAGTGCCCAGATCCAAGCTGGCTATTTGCGTGGACCAGCCCACACGGCACAATCCCTCATCAGTGACCGTTGCCTCATAATAGAATTTGGCTTTGCCGTAGACTCCGGTGGTGGCTCGGCATCCGTGCCATTCCTTGAACTCACGCGACTGGCAGCGCAAGCCGTCCGGAGTGACGGCTAATGCATTGTTGCGATCAAAAAACGACATGGTCCAAGGAGCCACAGCTCCAGCTGTCCCACCTCCACTTTTACTCGCCTTTCCCGACTGCAAATCCCGAATCGTTTCCCACACAATTTGCAGAATGGGCAAACAAAAGGCGCCTGTTTTACCGGAGCCCGTTTCGGCTGCCATTAAGACATCGCCTCCGCCCAGTATGAGTGGAATAGCTTCTGCCTGCACATCCGTTGGCAAGCTAATAAAATGAAGGAGCATTTGTAGGTCAATTGAATGCAGTTATATTTTATTTACACTTACGTCCAGTCCAATTCGTCGGTTGCTTTACCTAGCTCTGGCAGCACACCAAACTCTGCACCAGAATTAAAATTGATAAATAAATAAATAATATTAGGTAAGTGTATTTCTTCGTTGACTTACCTTCGAATGCAGTCATTGCTTTTGTTCACTTAAAAATAGGTTATTATTAAATTCTGTTCATACACCGGCTACAATATTTGCACACTAAAGTACTCAATTGCTGTTCATCATGTACTCAGTTAGCAGGATACGTTGATGACAGACAGCAAAGGCAATGTATGCTTCAACGGTTTCTTTTTAAGAAAATGAGAACAATCGTAAAAACACGAGGCATTGATCTTCAATAGGCAATATAATTTTAATTTGCAATCGATTTTCAATTTGAATTATATTAAATTTGTTTACTAGCTTGCTAACTATATTTTGTGTTGGCAAATTATAGTAAATAGAATTTGTAAGTGCATACTAGCCTTAAAGTTACCAGCCTTTCCGATGTTCACAAAAGCGAAACTAGAGTGTTGCAAAACGAGTTAAATCACAGCTGTTGAACTGAAATCGTTATGCATCACTTATATTTGTATACGCGTAAATTGTACTGATTTTTTTTTATTAAATTATGGCAAGTGTTTTTTAAAGTGCTAATTAGTCATTAGAGATGTAAATTTTTGGCGTAAAATTTATTATTTCCTAAAGTGTAAGTGCTTAACTACCTTAAATTGATTGATAATTGTACAAGCAATGCATTTTTCAGCAATTTGCTCGCTGGAAAGAGAATGTACTTTCCATTGGGCTGGCCAAAGCGTGTCTGCCTGGCGCTCCCTGGCGAAACGACTCACATAAATCATATAAGTTATGATGCTGTTAAAATACTCGTTGCGGCCGTTGGCTCAGATTTTCTGGGCATTTGGTATGCGAACCCCCTTCTGCCCATAACCTATTATCGCCGCACCGTCGAATCTCTTCAGGAATTTGGCAACAATCAGTTAATTATATGGAAACCCGACTCCAGACAGCTGGCCGTGCTAACGGATGCCGGTGCTCTGTTGTTGTATCAACTGGATTTCGATGCCAATGGCAGTGGAATATTGATGCAAGTGGATCCGCCCGCAGTGAGTCTGAAAAGAGATTCAGCTGAGCTGTTTATCAAAGAAAACATTCCTCGTCTGAGTCTGCGTGAAGTGCGTTGCTTGAAGCTGGACGTTGTTATCTCCACTGTGTGCTGCATCAGCCTCAGTGAGCTGCTCCTGGCTACGGAAACGTGTGAGCTGCTACGATTGCAGTGGTCACAACTCGAAACGGTTTCCGAGGACCTGAAGCCGCTGGCTGTCATCAAACTGCGCGACATTCCCTTCTATGTGCAGCAACAGCAGCAGCAGCCCGCTAAATATTTGCCCGCCATGAGCCACTCAGCCTTTGTGGCCAGCCTGGAGTATTCGCCCTTCATTGGTGGATGCGCCGCTGTGTTTAACGATCAACGTGCGGCGTTCCTCATAGCCGATCATCTGCGTTTCGAAACGGCGCATATGCATGGCTGTTGGGTGCCGGATGTGCTGGATGCAAGCGTTTGCAGCGTCAATCACAAGTTTCGCCTGCTCGCCTATGGTCAGCAGAGCTCTGCGGTGGCCGTGTATGCCATAGACGACGCCACAGCCGGCCTGGAGTATTCGCACAGGTTAGTTTTGACGGAGAATGTGCCACCTGGTAGCTTGGGCGCTGTCAACGAGCTGAAGTGGAGTCCCGATGGTTGTGTGCTCGCCGTGAGCTGGGAAAACGGTGGATTGTCGTTGTGGAGCACCTTTGGTGCGCTGTTAATGTCCACACTAAGCTGGGATTTTGGACTGCATGTAGATTTGGTTAAGCAGAATCCCCTGCAGCTGCGTCGTCTCGAATGGTCCACCGAGGGCTATCAGCTATTTATGACCACAGGCGATGGCGCGAACAATGTTCTGCAGCTGCAGTTCGTGAAGAGCGCTCTGAGCATGAATCCCTGCATGACCGCTCACTCGCACATCCTGCTGCAAGGTGATGACTGCTTGTACATCAATCAGGGTGATAATCTGGAGCTGACTTACGGCAATGCCAAATGTACATTCCCCAGCAGCGCCACCGCTGGTCAAAACGACGATTGCCTGGAGCTAAAGCAAAGCCCCAACATGGGCAGCATTCTGACCGAGAGCAAATACTGGACCCTGCTGCAGTTGCCGCTCAATTACGCAGCTACCAATTGGCCCATTCGTTATGCAGCCATCGATGCTGCCGGCTTGCATCTGGCCGTGGCAGGACGCACCGGTTTGGCCCACTACTCGATGGTCAGCAAGAAATGGAAGCTGTTCGGCAACGAGTCGCAGGAGAAGGATTTCGTAGTATCCGGTGGCTTGCTCTGGTGGCAGGGCTTCATTGTCATGGGCTGCTATTCTCTGATAGATCGCACCGACGAGTTGCGCTGCTATCCAGCCGAGTGTAAGCTGGACAATCAATTCGGACATAAGTTACAGGTGCGCGCGCCTGTCATCAGCTTGAATGTATTCAGAGATCAGTTGATTGTGCTCACGGCGGATGGCATAGTCAGCTTGTTCCACATGCACAGACAGTCGGCGTACAACATCAACATTGATTGCGCCTACGAGCTGGACGTGAAGAGCATTTGCATACATCCCGCTTGCATTGTGAGTCTCACGGTTACGAATCTGCGGAACGAGCTAAAGCCTCAGCAGCAGCAGGTAGAGGCAGAGACGATTGTAGTCAATGTCTGTGGACGGGTGCTGATGATCCAAAGGGACGAGGCCACACAGCAGGTGCCTAATACATTGCTGGCCACCTGTTTGGCCAGCTGCGTGGAATGCTTCTGGCTGTCCCACAACTTGGAGCACTGCGCTATGCGAGACTGTCTCTGGCTGTACTCCGGAGCGCATGGTATGCGCGTCTGGCTGCCCATACTGCAGCAGAGATCGGAGCAGAGCGGTGCTCAACGGCTGCATAGCTTCATGTCGAAGCGCATTATGCTCAGTTTCCCACTGAAGCTCTATCCGCTCGTCATACTCTTCGACAACGTCATCGTGCTGGGTGTAGAGAACGAGAGCACGCTGTACACGAACGAGCCGAATTCCCATTTCTCTCTGCCTTTTGCACTGATGGAGCGCAAGTCGCAGGTGTACTTGCATAAGGTGCTCAGGCAGTTGATCAAGCGCAACCTGGGCTACTCGGCCTGGGAGATAGCGCAATCTTGTCGGAGCTTGCCTTACTTTCCGCATGCCTTGGAACTGCTGCTGCATGAGGTGCTGGAGGAGGAGGCTAGCAGCAAGCAGCCCATACCTGATGCACAGTTGCCCAGCATCCTGGACTTTATTCGTGAGTTTCCCGTGTATCTGCAGACAATTGTGCAATGCGCGCGTAAAACTGAGATCGCGCTTTGGCCGTATTTGTTCAGCATGGCGGGCAAGCCCAAGGAGCTGTTCCACCTCTGTCTGCAGGCAGAGCAGCTGGAAACGGCAGCCAGCTATCTAATCATTATACAGAATCTGGAGCCATCCTCTGTGAGCAAGCAGCACGCGAACATGCTGCTGGACATCGCATTAAATCAGCGCAAGTGGGAGCTGGCCAAGGATCTGATACGCTTCCTCAAGGCCATAGATCCCAATGAGATTGATTCGCCGCGCTGCTCCATGGTGTTAAATGTGAAAATCGCACCTCCTCAGCCTCAGACTCAGGGGCAAGTTAATCCCAATGCAGATGCATTTAACCTGGTGTTGGGACCCATAGCGACACGGGAGCGCAGCTACTCGACCACTGTCACCAGCAACTTGCCCAAGGATAACAAACAGCAAAGCGTAGCCGCATCTGTGGAGCGCAGCGAGGCGCCAAGCGCCGGCAGCAATACAGGCGCCGCGACTGTGGTGCGTCGTCGATCCACCAAGGAGCGGCAGCAACGTGAAATCTTCTGCATCGATTTGATACTGCAACGGCATGCCCGACAGCTGCTGCAGCATCACAAGCTGCTGGACCTGGGCTACATGTGCGCCTACCTGGACTTCCATGTGGTCAGCTGGCTAACGCAAGAGTCGACGGGAGCGGCCCGGCTAGACAATATAGCAGCAGCGCTGCAAGCCTTGCATGCGGAACTGCAGCTGCCCAGTCCATTTCCTGCGGCAGTGCGCGATGATTTCGCTCAGTTACGCAACACGCTGCCTCGGGCGGGTGCAGTTGGTGGAGCGTCATCGCAGACGTCAGAGTCGGGCTACTTTAGCCTGGCCGCGCAGCTGGAATCACCGCAGCTACAACCCTGCATTAAAGAGGAGGAGGAGCTGCAACCTAGCTCGCTGCCCCCGTTAAAGAATCGTTCCAATTCGCAGTTGTCCTTCGATAACTTTCGCTATCGACGTCTCTACTCGTTGCCCGCCTCGGAGGACGACAACAGCGATATTGTGGCTAGCTATCTGAACGATAAGTTAGCGATCAAGCTGCGCTATCTGCTGCAGCTCTTCATCGAGGCGAACTGCACAGACTATGCTCTGATGCTCTCCATACTGCTGCAGGATGCGGCCTCCATTTCGCGCATTGTTAATGTGGTCATACGCAGCGAGTCCGTAGGTGCCTGCAGACGCATAGAGGCCGCTCTCAAGCAGCTCAGCCAGTGCATATTCGAGAACGGGAGCTCCATGTATCGTGGTTTTGTGATGACCCTGCAGCCACATATTTATCTGCTGGAGCAGTACATACAGTCTCTGGGCGAGACGCCCACGATGCACGACGACATAGACGACAACAACGAATTGGGCGTCGATGGAGCTTCTGGATTGGAGAACGATGCTTTGGATGGAAGCAATAATAATTTTGTGCCAAAATGTCAGCAGCTGCCAAATGGCATTCAGCGATCGTCAGAACAGCGCCTGACGCGTCATGCCAGTCTCGAATCGAAGTCGAAAACCAATGGCAATCAGACGAATCCTTCCTCCACGCAATCCACACCCACACAGCAGCTGCAGCGTCGCGCCAGCGGAAGTCGAGATGCTCCACGGGACGGCTGTGGGGTCATGTAAAACTACGTACATCAAGAAATTGAAAATAGCATACTCAGTGCATGTACGTAATATACACGATTTTTGTCAATTTAGTTTATTTTCTCGTTTTGCTGTATATTGCATTAATATATTTGTACATGGTAATTGTTGAAAGATTTGTTAACTGTTAACCCAACTCAATGGAACACACAACGAAGCGAACATCGTTGAGGGCAAATTGAAAATTGTATTAAGCGATACGTAAATGTAATTATTCATAAATTAATAGATGAAATTTGCTGCAATATTGTTAATTAAAAATTTACATGATTATATACATAAATATACAGGATAAATATATTTTTACCAATAAGTTTGACGAATGCATTTTATTCTCGAAAAGACATGTTTGAACAGATGCACTGCTTGCTAAGCGAAAGGCTCAAATGAACTGCTTGATGCTCGTATTCGAATGTGTCGTAATGAAGTACGTATGGTACATACGTTAATTCGTATATCAAACAGAGCCGCCTAAAGACGGGGTTAAGGTAAACGTTCTTATCTGAATTATGTCAAATCTCGTATAAATATATATTTTTCCCTTAATTACTAAACAATTGTTTTTTTTTTGTTTTTTTTTTTTTTTCAATTTTATTTAATTTATTGAAGCAAAATAAAAAATGAAAATTATGATATGCGAAAACCAAGTTTTCGAATGAAAAAATGGATACATATCATATATTCATAATTTATCCCAATCATAATTATCACTATATTACTATATATTTATAAAAATAAAGAATCATAAAAATTTCTTAAATTTAAGTATTCATTTATGTGGAATCAGAAAATCCACCTAAAAGCAAGGATCTTTAATTTGATCCACGTTGGTAAACAAATTCAACTTTATTTATTTATTATTTATTTTTATTTTGAAATCCGACTTTAATAAATATTTAAAATTGTAAATATACATTGGCTGCTTGAGGGTAAAATTACCGTCTGTCACTTTTGCTTGGGTAAAAATAATATATCAATATATTTAGAGACAATCCCGATCTATATTTTCATAAATTCAATGTGCGATGTGCACTGCTCTTATATTTTACGCCGCTTGCGCAATCTACAAAAGAGCAGAATTATTGGCGCAAGCCGTCTGCTCAGGGTCTATCAAGCTTAAAGCAGAATGGCCACCCTGCAATAACTATTGCACAAACTCACACACACACACACACACATGACTAATACCCACACACCGTCAGCAGCCAATCGAGCACATGTGACTTTTCGGCACTCTTTTGGGCCGTAACTCGTGGCTGCTGTAAAAGTTAATCACTGTGACTGATTCATTACGTGGGCTGCTTGATTTAGCGGTGAGGAGGTGGGACGAATTTGCGTGCAGGTGGATAGTTTTAGTTGGCAATGTCGTCCGTGTGCCCTGTCGTCCCTGTTGTGCAGTTGCACTCGTCAAGTTTGTGCAGCGTAATTCGCACAATTGCAAACTTTGAAGCTGTGACGCTGTTTGCCGATTCGCTGACACCAACAACAACGGCAGAGGGAGCGTGAGAAAGAGAGAAAGGGAGTGGGAGACAGCTTCGTCTGCTTACAATAAAATCGTAAACGTAAGTGCTTACAAAACGTAATCACTGTAATGTTACGACGCGACAGCAACGGTAACGAGCAGGCGGCAGTAACGTCATGGAACTTTTCAGCTGCTCTCAAACGTCAAAGCCCCTGGGGCGCAGTAGACGCACACACACACAAATACACAAGTATGCAAGCAGTAGAAGACTGTCTCTCTCTTTGTGTGTGTGTGTATCAATTTGTGTTAGTTGTAAAGCAACAACGCAGAAATTCGTGTATTTCGCATCCGTTGTCGCCGACAACAACAGAGCCGACTTTCGTTTTGTTGTAGTTGTAAAAATAACTATTGACGCTTCACTGAAGAGGCAGCCAAAAGTTATAGAAGTATCTCTCTCTCTCTCTCTCTCTGTGTGGATGTGTGTGTGAGTGTGTTTGTGTGTGCGTGTATAAATAAAGCATCAACACCAGGCACATTGCAGCAGGAAGTCGTCGCCGTCAAGTGCGCGGTCTGCAGAAATTGTTAAAAACTTTTACAAATTCTTTATATTGCGGGCAACAGGAGCAATACAACAATAACAACTGCAATAATGGCAACTACAACAGGAAGCTGTGGGGGTGGTTGCCGCAGACAACAAAACCACCAACCGACAGCAGCAACAACATCATCAACATCAACAACAACAACAACAACAACAGCAACAACAACACTACACTGTAATCAACAACACCACATGCGACGGCCGTTGGCAGCCAGCGCCCAGAAAGGCTGCAGCTAAGTTCCTGGCAAACCACTCAAGGGTTAAGCAGCATGCCGCATCCTCAGACTTTTCTCCACTGTTGTTATTGTTGTTATTGCTGCTGTTGTTGTTGCTGGCGTCCATTGCAATGTGTGTAGTTGGTGTAGGTGTAGCTGTAACGAGTTTCCCAAAATATTTGAGCGCTGCGGTGCCTGATGAATTTCGAATTTCGAGTTGCCTTGGTGATTTTGATGAATGCCTTCAATATCTGTGCGCGCATATTGTATACATATCTTATATGCACGCATCTATGACATGCATGTGTGCAGGCATGCCTGCATGTGTGTGTATATTACACAAAGCTGATCCTGAGTAACATTGCAGCTGAGAGCAGAGCCAAATTTTGGGACGGGCCTTTGTGTGTGGCCCACATGGATGGCATGCAAACTTGTGGCTGTAATAAAATTCCAGAGTTTTGTGCAAATAATGCAATTGCGGCAACTGGATGATGGCTGAAAATATTGCAAGCGGCTTACATGCCATATCCGATTTGATGCCGATCGACATATACATATGTATGTTTATACATATACTATATGTATATATGCAAGGATATGTACTGCCAGCTGTAAGAGCCCACATCCTATTCGTTTGCCACGTCGCTTTGACATCACTTGACATACTTGCGACAACCAAATTGTAAGCTGCTGACTCCACACTCTGTACTCAACACGATCGATACAACTACTCAAACTCATATATATGATCAACGACTGGGCTTAAGCTAATGGTGAATCTTACTGACTTATGGGCAGCTTTCACCAACTTTGACTTGTGTCTGAATTCTAAGAAGCAGTCTAGTTTTTCCATGAAGACGTTCCAAACACAGATTCGCAGACAATTATATTTATATTTAAATACATATTAGTAAATACATTTAAAATGTAAATACTTTAATTAAAAATTAAATCTTGTCAATCTGTCTTATAGTAAACAATGAGCAATTTTATTAAAATAACTCAAACTTCCTCATATCAAATGCGAATTAACTACTACAATACAGTAGAATATGACATCTAGATAAGAAAAATAATAATATTCCACGTTCTGAGCTTGCCAGTAATAGGTCGTAATATAAATATGTAAATAATTTTATTACAGCTAATAAAGTAAATATATAAATATTGAAATTGAACATTCAGTTAAGTGTTAGCTTTTGTTTATGTTGGTTAGTCTTTTAGTAGAAGAGTATAAACTAGAAGAGTATAAACTAGAATTGTAAAACTTGAATTTCAAAAATAATACATATGAATCCTTAAGCTATGTATCTTCTATAGAGAGGTGCTCCAATTGATAATTGCAATTTTCTCAAGATTGTCTTCTCTTCGTGTTATTGTCGCGATAGTGCACATAAGCAATGTTAAGCATGAGTAGAAATCGTTCTCGCACCTAATTAACTTTACCTACAATAATGCCATGTACACGGCATTAAATCAATAATTAATAAGCTAATTAAACTAAATTGGCAAACATTTATTTATAAGTAATTGGAGTAAGAGTTGCCCAATAAGTGCGACACCTTCCCATAGAGGGTAAAAGTAACAATAAGAAGAGTTAAATGTAAAGAGAGAACGGAATAAGGTGAACAGAGAGAGAGAGAAAGAGAGAGAGAGGGAGCTTAAATTTAAATTTAAAAAATATATTATAATATATTGAGGTGTATAAATGACTTAAAACAAAGATACATATATTCATTCCAACATAAATACATTCACATTTTGTATTTTCCCTCCTCTTCCTTTCTCTAGCATCACTCAAGTCAAATAATTTCATTATGAGAATCGCATAGGCGAGCTGAGTTTATTTTATTTACTTAAGTTCTTAAATTTCAGCTCATGTTTTAATCTTGGCAGATTTCAATAGAAGATTACAATGTTTATAATTGTGTTGATTTGCAGAAGTCCCAAATAGATTGCATTTGTATGGAGGTCGCCCTGTTTATTTTGGCCAAAAAGTTTCGGGTGTTGCTGCTGGTGCTGGCGTTGCTGTTGCTGTTGCTGGTGGTGCTGCTGTTTGTTAGAATTTGATTTTGAAAGCAACAATTTCATTAGCATAGATTACGAGTCGTTCAGACAAAAGCAACAGACTTGCATGTCAAATGAACCCAGTGCAAGTGTAGCTGACTGCAAGTCCTTGTGCACTTTCCCCCTCTCGTTCGACTGGGGCCAGCTCGTGCAGGACTCGTTGCATTTTTGGTGTAAAAATTTCTAAATTGTACATTCATTGCATTTGCATTTTACAAGTAAATCCCCAACTGCCAATCTAATGTATGTTGCAGCAACGAACTTTGCACTCGCTGCGCAGTTCGCCTGTCCGCCTGCCCGTCTCTCCGTCCGTCCGTCTGTTCGCCTCTCAGCCTGTCTGTATGTCTATTTGTTTGTAGCCAGCGAAGCGTCTAACCATTCGTCCAGTTGCCAACAGCTCAAAGTCTGGAGTCCCATATCCCGCGCACCGAGTCTCGACTCCGGAGTCCTGGGTGCGGAGTCCGGGGCTCCTCTTTTGTGTAAAACATTGAAAACTCGGCTGTTTTTTTCTCTTTTATTTTGCAACTTTGGTGCAACTTCAATTTTGAACCAACACGCAGCGGGGGCAATCCCAACAAAAAAGAAGTGGAAGGAATTGAACATAATAAAAGCTCAAAACGCAGCCGTAACAATCCCGGCACGACCCTCCCGAAACAGCAGCGCCAGAAAAGTTTGCCGAAAAATCACGGAATCAACTGCGTGGAGAGCGGCTGACACGAGAGTCCATTGGCAACCGTTGGGTGCTGCAGCAGCAGCAACTGCTCCAGCAGCGGCCTCTGCTGCTCCTGCTACTCCTGCTGCTGCTGCTGCTGTGTCTGCTACATCGTTAGTTGCATTGAAGTTTACCCTCGTGCTGGCACCCGGTGGCCCTTGGTCACGAATTGCTTTTTGTGAGCATGAATAGATAAATACGCTCGTCTCTACAGGCTATGCAAGGTGTTGGTGGCGCTGCTGCCCCGCAGTCATTCAGCCAGCCAGCCAGCCAGGCAGCTTGTCTATGTGAGATTTGAAAACCACAAACTGTCTGCCATGTGGGTGGGTTGTCTAGCTTGTAGCTCGCAGCTCACAGCTCGGCTGGGTCAGTCCCAGCTGTCGAATTTTATTTATTTCGCTAAGGCCAAGAGCTCACAATAGAAACGTTAATGGCAATGCCGAGCCCCAGTCCCAGCCAGAGCTCGAGCTAGTGCCCCAGCACGTGTGTGCGTGAGTGTGGATCGTAGCGTCAGTTACACAGCTTCCGTTTGCCTTGAGGCGTTGGGCAACTGGCTAGCATGCCTCGAACGAGAGACCGAACAACCAACTCGCCAACACGCCAGCCAACAACCCATCGACCCACCGACCACCTGGGCGCCAATCACAAAAGAATCGTCCAAGTTTTTCGTAGCATATGTGAAGTGTGTGTGTCTGGCTGCGGGCGGGCGGGCGGTATGGTAAAAGTTGTTGTTCCTTCGCCGTACGCTCCACTTGTGGGCTGAGTGTCATGTAAATGTTAATGCCCGTGCCCTATGCACCTTTAGCGTACTCCATACGCCCCGTATGCCGCACCTCACGTTCATCTGCAACCCCCAACCCCTTCCCCTTAACTAACAGCAATAGCTACAGCTACAGCTACAGCATGCGGCCTGGTTGGTAGCGTTTTATCACGTGTCAGCAACAGCATCGGGTTTTGAGCTTATGTGACACGCCCCCAATGCATTGGCTGTCAGAGATGTGTGCGTGATTGAAGTACCTTTGCATGATAAGACTTAGCAATTGTCCCAATAATTTAATTATGTATTCAACTGCGGCTATCATTTGTCTGAACTACAATTTGAAGTTTGTGTGGCTTTTTGTTAAGAGAATATTATTTTTCAATACAAACAATATGTTGATTGAGCACTCATTATAAAATATGTGAAGAGATAAAATTCCTATTAGATTGTTAGATAGAAAGTAAAAATTATTATATTTTTACTTGAGACTAAAAATAAATGTAATATGCAAAAATTAATAAATAATAAGAAAACATGCTAAATAAAATATGCAATAGAATCATCTTTGATATAATATTTTCCTCTCTATCATAGTTGATTCCTCTAACTTCAACTACAGGCAGCACTCACGCACGACTTCGAGGCTCACGAGCTCGTCTCATCTTACTGCACTGCTTGACGATGCTTTTCATTGCCTACTTTTATGCGCTGGAAGTTTTCTTTGGCTGTCAGCTGCTGACTGACCTCTTGAACCGATACATTAGCAAACCAAAATCAGAGACAGCCAGTTGTGCAGGGGGTGGGGGTGATGTTGGACACAAATAACGTAAAGTAACGTTAAAGGGAACGTATTAGAAGGGAATAACACGGAGTAGTAGAAGCAGTAGGAACTGGAGCAGGAGCAGCTCCTCCACCTGTGATACCTTTTCTGTCATTGAGGTGCAAAGTTTACCTCATTAATTCATTAATCAATGTGTCTGCGCCTGTGCGTTTGTCTGCGTGTGTCAGATGCGTGCAGGAGATGAACGTGTGTGGGTGTTGGGCTATAGGCAGGGGCGTCTGTTTTGTTTTGGCAGTTTTGGCGCGCAGCACCTGTAAATAATGGCCCTTTGTTCTACGCCTCAACGGAGGCGGGCAACGCTGCTGCTGTCGCTGCCGCTGCCGCTGCTGTTGCTGCTGCTGCTGCTGAGCTTTCCGTTAGCCGCTTACGTTCCGTTGCACACTAATAACAAAGGGAGACATAGAGAGAAAGACAAGAAAGAGAGAGGGAAAGAGAGAGAGAGAGCTGTGTTGAGTGCCCATTTTCAATGTGGACCCTGTCCGAGGCATGACTCGACGGCTTTCTGGCCACGAGAAATTCAATGAAGATTTATGTGTCGGCTTCAGTAGCGTTTCTTGCTTTTTGGGCCAGTTGCTTCCGCTTCGTTTTTTCGTCAATCACTCTCCTTGTATGTGTGTGTGTGTGTGATTCCTATTTTGTGTGTAGCTAGTTTGGAATTCGATTTCATGGCTTTTACACGCGCTTTGCAATTTATGCAATTCACTTCCGCGCAAGCCAAAAAGAACTAAAAAGCCATTTACGCAATACAACAAGCCAAAACTTAATTTCCTGCTGGGCTCTCTGCCCTCTACCACGCGCTAAGCCACTGCCAAGCTGATGACCCGCAACATATAGCACAGATCATTAAGTTTTCCCAGCTAAAAAGAAAAGAATAGCCAGACAACCCAGCCAAAGCAGCCAGCTCAGCCAGCTCGGCCAGATAAACTGCAATTGGGCTGCAACACCTGCAAACGGCTTAAGTTTTGCCATGCTACAACAGTTATGGCCATAGCGGCCATAACAGTGTCGCACTCAATACACCCCACTTCCACCCCCAACTCCCCAACTGCCACCCACTCACTTAGCACAGGTAGCATATTTGCCCTGATGTTGTAATCCAAAAGATTTCGCCTTTATGCCAGCGCATGCAGTAAGTGCAATAACACTTAAGCAACATTGAATAAGCGCCAGATGGGCACAGCCGACAAATTAACCATGAAATGGGATTACTTGCGAATTAACTCTTATGTTTACAGATCAAAAATAGACTGATGTTATAGATGTATCTATTGATAGCAGTTCCTCTTAATAATAAGTACTAGGATAGACAAATTGCAGAGGCCAAAAGAACTCGATGGAATTTATTACTGAAGAATTGGCGTGATCTTTGTATATCCTGATCTCGTGTCTAATAAATTCAAATTCAATTCTTTGAAGAATTTTAGTAATACATTAATAAGAAAGAGCTTAAATCAAATAAAACCTTAAGTGACTCTCTGTTGGACTAACAGTCTTAGACAGTTTGAATACGTATATTATCATATGATTGTTTAATCTCATATCAGCTTTACAACGTTGACACATAGTCCTGAAATTGAAATTCTTGTCGCCTGTCAACTATAGCAAACAGCTTTGGGTAAATCAACTGTGTATCTCTCTCTGTCTCTCTCTCTCTCTCTCTCCTTCTCTTTCTCCCTGTATATGTGTTACTTAAAATCATTTATTGCAGAATTATGCATATTTTTATTACACTCGAGTTGCATAAATTCAGGCATTATTGCACTTTACGACGAGCAGCTGCGTCCGTCCTCAGCTCTCGTTGCCCCGCACGGACACGGAGTCGTTGCAAGTTTCAGGTGATTGCTGCTAACCACACACCAATAAACGCACACACACTCGCAGAGGTTGCATGCACATGCATACATATGTGGCTCATCAGAAGATGACTTAGATTTTTGCATACCTTGACTTTCACACACACACACACACACACACACATAGATAGACACATGAGGCATGTCGTCCTGCTGGCCATCTTTGGTGTTATGCCTGCTGCGGCTGCTTCGTGTGATTCGGCTCCTGCTGCTGCTGCTGCACTTAAATGCCGCACATGTCTTGTGTCGAAAATTTCTGTCATTCAAACTGTTTTGCTAGCATCTCCCACATGGTCTGATGTTTGCTGTCGCTTTGAAATTTAGATTTTTATGACTCGAGTCGAGGCTGTCGGCAATGGCAGTCAGTGCTGAAATTGGCTTTGCAGCTCGACTATTGCCAGTCGCTCGTTGCTCCAGCTGCCTATTAGAAATGCACAATTCAGCATTATTTGCGTTATAAACTGTTGAAATATGCTAAAATTTGCTGCTCCAGGTATCGGTCGTAAAAGGGTTTAATGGCCATAGAAATGCGAAACTTGTCAGCAGGTATTACATTTTTGCCGCCCACCCACGCATTCATTTTTCGGCTTGGGGCCAAATTATTGAAATACTTTTAGGCGTTGTTTTCCTTCAGGGAGTCTCTATTTCTCTTGCTCTCCTTCTCTTCCCATTTTTTTTTTCACCTTCCTTTCGCATTTTTTTCTGGGTGTGTTTTGAAAATTAATAGGCCTTAGGTTGGCTGATGGAATTGCCACTCGAATTTGATGTGACAGCATTTTATTTATTTTTGTTCTTGTTCGTCTTGTTGTTGTTGTTGTTGCTCTTTTCCTTTATTGCATTGTCCTTTTTGCCTTTTATGGTTAGTAGTTTACGAAAAATTCGTATCACGCTCTTTGGCTCAAATTATGCCAAGTGGCTGAGTAAGTTTCGATTGTTGAAGCTGAATTGGATATTACATTCGCATATCAATTTCCTGGTTGGCTTTATTGTTCGTCATTTCACTTAGGCGGATGAGATGCAAGACTTCAAAATGTGCCAAAAAAACAAACTCGTTCGCTTGGGTCAAAGAGTCCAGTGTCAAAAGGATTCGGTCAGTTTTTTATTTGTCCACTTGCAGATTCTCATAATGAAATTTGACTACGATGAAGTGGAGCTGAGAGCAATTATATCGAATAGCATTCAGCATACTGAGAGCAGACCACAAACTAAACGGGCTTTCTATTGGATTCCTTCTTTGTTCGCCTATTGACCTAAAGCATTGAATTGCAGTCAACTAATCGACAGATATCCGAAATTAATCCGACCGAATATTAACGTCGATTGAGTAAAACTTCAATAGACTGTTAATATTTGAGTTGTTGTCGAATATTGCAAAATGCAAAGTAGGAAATTGGAAATTCACAAAATGTGCTTTGGGTATGAGTATATAAATATACTCATATACTTGATTAGGCTCAGCGACTAACTAGAGATCGAGACGGTCCGTCAGACGACCTTCATTAATGTAGTATACATATATTATATATAATATGCTACAAGAGCTGGATATTTGAAATGTGAAATATTTCTATCTATATACCGTTGGCTACTTTTGTTATAAGTCAAAATTTCACTTGATTGGCTAAACATTAAATTCGCATATCAAATAAATTTATCAAAAGATACTCATTTCACAAGATTGTGAAATCAGCTATTAGTACGCTGAGATAAATTAAAATAAGCAATTAAGAAAATTACATATGAATCATATGATATGACTCTAGAACTCTACTTAGATTTTTTGTGATCGATGCGAGCCCCATCAGTACGGAAGAATAATAACAAAAACTTTTCAAACATATTCATTTAAATGTCATTAAACACTCTACAAATTTAATTATGAAAGTGCAGCTGGAATAAAATTTATTGAATAGCTTCTTATAGTCGAACACATAAAGCAGCCCAAGTGCAGCTGCTGCATAAACTATACAGTAAGCAGAGCGCTTACTTGTGCATGTGAACGTATGTATATCTGTGTGCATGAATGTCTATGTGTGAGTGTGTTGCTTATAAAGATATGACGACAAATATCATATACTGAATATACCCACTCGGTGCAGCAAATTTGGTAATTAAAACTAAGAGTTCCTTTTTCAATAAAGCCTGCTTCATATGATGATTGTATTATTCGATTTTAAGCTTACGTATCTCTTACGTACCTCTCGTTTACATTCTCCGTCTATTCTTTTCTCATTCATTTACATTATATTTCTATATTTTCCTCTACCTGTAACAGCTTCAACCATCATTTGTTGCCGTTCTATGCGATTCTCGGAACTTCAAGCAATACTAAATGACCTTGTTTATGCGTTATAGCATAAGTAAAAGGCTTACATATCGCCTGCTCTCAAAGCCTATTACTTAGAATTTCATATGCATTTGCTGTTGATAGTTTTGGTTATTTTCCAATTCCATTGCCATTTCCTCTCACTTGACTTCGTCTGTTTTTCCTTATATTATTATTTGTTTTTTTAACTAGCTGATTGCGTTGCAGTTGGGAATTGCATGTGCATTGCCAGCGCTTGGCTGCTATTCAAATCGACTGGATTCCGGTCGGGGGCGAGTAATTGTCATTCTTTGTGGCCGTTTTGTGAGCTCAGCTCATTAAGCATACGCAATGTTGGCAAATTGCCATGGAAATTCCTCGGTCTGCATTGCCATCTCTCGCATTTGTCGTGCTGCTTACATAATTCAATTTGTAAAAAAAAAAAACAATCTGCAATTGAATGCCATTTAAAATAATTCTTAATGATCACACACAGGCGAAATTTTGCTACGCATGCAAAGCTCTCGGCACATTTATCACATTATGATCCCCTTTGAACCGCCTGCCCGCCCACCACAACTTAAAATGTTGGCAAATTAAACGCTTTTTAATATTAATGTATTTTTTTTTATAATTTTTTTACTCATGCTTTTTATTTTTGCAAATTTTTGTTGTTGTGTGTTTTCATTTTGCTGGGTTTCATATTTTTCACATTTTGTTTGAGGGATTTTTTGCTTTTGTAATTTTTAATATATATACTATATATAGTTGTTGTTGTTGTTGTTGTTGTTGTTGTTGTTGTGTGTGCGTTGTAGTTGTTGGTGTTGTAACGTAAAATTCATTGAAAATAATTTATTATGCAAATTATTATAAATGCATCACTTGTAAAGTAATTTTCCCATAACTGACAACTGCACAAAACTTAAACTGATTTTAAACAGTGCAATCCAACCGCAACAAGCGCAACATTAAAATGGACAAACAGTCAAACAACAAACAAACAAACAAACAAATAATTTCACAGTCCTTCGCTCTGTCTCTCTCACTCGCTGCCTCTCATTCATTCACTCACTCACTCTCTCACTCTTTTGCGAATAGTTTAAATAGACTGGCCGAAAAGTTGACAAACTTTCATTCATTCGTACCAGAGTTATGCATTTTGTTTAAACGTGTTGACTTTGTTTAAGTGGCCATGAGACCAAATGTGGAAACGCATTTAAAAGTGGTTAATTAATATAAATTATATGAAAAGTTTGTCGCCAGCCAAATGGCACGTGGTGCATTTTGGTTGCATTTGCCAAAGCATTTTGCGGTCTGCACTTAGCTATGCAGCGAAAGTGCATATTTTCTAAAAGTAATCAACAAATTAGAACACTCTAAAGTGCAGTAACACACTGAATGATGTTATTTAACAGAATTGAAAGTTCCATCAGTTGCTCGCCATTAACAGCTGCTGAAAGAAATGATCGAAAACTGAGAGGATTAAATTTAATGTTATTTATGGAGTTCTAAGCACTGTAAACTCTAACATACTCTTATACTCGTTAAGCAGCTGCTCAGTGATGTTCACAGTTTTGCCTTTCTTTCATGTCAAATACAGAGCTGCTTAAATGACTTAATCGAGTTATACGCTCTTCTAAATTATGTTAGTCTCTGCCAGAGTATAAGAACTGGGTCATTTGACTCGCGCGTGGGACTTATACAGCAACTCTACTCGCTATCTCACTCGCTCTCCCTTCTCGTTCACTTCCTGCTCACCCCAATTTGCTGCTCTTAGTTGGCACTGAACTTTTTCTCATATTGTTTGCTTTAAACTTTTGGCATTGTTTGCCAACCACGGCCTGTGCCGCCCCGACGGTTACGCCCACTTGGCACGCGCCTATATTTTTTCTTTAATTTGGTTGTTGTTGTTGCTGTTGCTTAAATGTGGCATGTGTTTGCGCTTTAATTGAATATAAATGTAAATTAATGATGCACAAATAATTTTTGCTTCGAGGCTTTGCCGTTTTGTGCCTGGGAAAATGGCTGCAGTTGTTGTTGTCGTTGTTGTTGTTGTTGTTGCTGTTTGTAAACATTTTCTGTAGTTGCGTGTGTTTTCAGCGATTTCAGTTTCATTTAGCAGTTAGCAGTCATATATAATTAATTTGCATTTAACTAAATTTGCATAAATAAATAAGTACGCAATGCATTCGGTTCGCTCGTTGCAAGTTGCAAGTTGCAAGTTGAAAGACAATAATTATTGCATCGTTATGGGCGTCAATTACACACCATTCACAATTCACCATTCACAATTGAACTTAACTACATAGTTTTGTACAGCGGAATGAGTAAACGAGGTTTACAGTTATGTTAAGTGTATAAGAGTGTGTGTCACGATATTTATATTGCTTACGTGTTGTTCTTATTGTTGTTGTTGTTGTTGTTGTAAATAGCTTAGTATATTACAAAATGAGTCAGTTGTAACTTAAAGTGAGTTCCGGAACTTAGTTCACAATCAAACAATGCATTAGTTCACAATTGGTGAGCGTTATCAAAATAATGAGCCTGTCGCTTGTTTGGTTTATGTCTAAATGACCGAATACATGAACTGGCTGTGAGCGAACTTTAATGTGATGGCTGGAACTATGTAAAAGGTGGAGCAGGAGGAGCAGAAGGAGCGGCCTGTTGAAATTGTGGTTAATGTGGTTGGGGTTCTTGATTGAAGGTTTCCTTTGAGGTTGCCAAAATATAATTAATTATTAATTTTAAAGGATAGCTTATGTTAGTTTTAAACTGTGGTTAGACGAACCAACCAAAGTAGGTTAAGAGCGTGATGAGCGTAATTGAGACATAGTTGAAAGCGCACAGTTGCCACAGTCAGTTCGCATTCGGTAACATTGTTGTGTCTATCTTATGATCGAGTCTCTTATGCGGTATTACGATTTTACTTTACTTTAGTTTACGCTTTACTTTTTACTTTTTACTTTTTACTATTTAGTTGTAGTTTTGTTTCTTAATAGGGTCGGTCATTTTGCTTATTTATTTTTTTGGTTGTTGCGCTATAAATAGTATTTATTTCTTAGGGTCTGCATTGAGTCGGGCTGTTGAGTAGTCTAATTGTGGGGATCATATATATGTATATATATATATATAATGCATATGTCGAATATGTATTTGTATTACATTTCATGCAGGAGCTATACACAAACACTGATGTTTAGTTTAATGCTAATGATGTATGTAATTATGCCGTTCGCAGTTTGCTTATTTGTTTTTGTTTGTTTGATTGATTGATGTATGTTTGTATGTATGTAATGGTATGTATGTTCTTCTCCAGCTTCGTCTTTGTCTACTTTTTCGTCCTCTACTACGGCTAAAGACACTGCTACTACTATTTTTATTTTATTTCATGGGATTTCTCTCATTTATTTATTTATTTCAGCTACTAACGACACATTTAAATATTTGCAACTGCTCTACGTTAAAATAGTTTTTTAATTTTATATCATCATATCATATGCCAGTTTCTCACTATCTCACTTACCCTCACAATATCTTATGCATTCGCACACTCTCTAGCCAATAGGCCATCCCCCTAACCCCGCAAAGTATGCTACAATCTTCACTCTTCATTCTTTACTCTTTACTCTTCCACTCAATTCTGAAAACTATTTGCTATCGTTCTATTTGATTTGGGTTTTTTTTGTCATATTTTATTTTTTTATTAACCTATTTTCATCATTTGTTTTTGTTCAATATTGATAGCTATGCGTTTGCCTTTTATTGCTTTTACTTTAACTTTTAGGTTTACATTTCTTTATCTTTATGTATTTATACATATATATATTTGCATGTATATATATATATATGTGGATGTATGTATATTTAAGTTTAGTTCTCTATTAGGCTTTTCTTTTTTTTTCGTTTTGTAAAGGGATTTTTTTGCGTTTTTCTCAGGGTTTGTTACGTTTTATTCATTTTTTTTTGAAGTTTTTATTTTCTTTTTTCTCTCAAAATTAAGGTACACATTAAAAATAGTTAGGTTTTTACTTTCTCGCTTTAGGTAGGTTTTTGTGTTTTATTTTATTTTTTATGTTCTTTCTATGCCTTTTGAAACAGAAAAACAAAAATGGAAAACTTTCAATAAAGGGGCCTTAATGGCATAGTACTCTACTGACATGCAACGATGATTGTGTTCTCTGTGCTGTTGTGTGTTGTTTGGCTTTGTGCTACTTTGACTGTGCACAGGTAATTGTACAGGTAGCAGCTTTGCGAGCACAGCTTTCCAGCCATAGACAAAGGATTTGTTAGCTTTGGCTTTGGCAGCGACGAGGCAAGGAAATTAAGAAGCTGAAATTGCAACAAACGAGCGGCTAATTGGAAGGACTTACGGAAAAAAAGAGGGAATTAAATATATTAGCTACATTGAATAGAGTTGGGAATAGATAAAAAGCAGAGCCTGAGCTGAAGCGGCCGCATTAGTTGAGTAATGCCGGGAATCTATGTGAAGGTAGAGCAACGTGCAGGTGGGTCAAGAGAAAAGTTAATTAAATAAAAATAAACATTTCATACTCTAAATAAATGACAGGAATTTCAACAAGTTTTTCTTTCTGATAGAGCTTAACAAAGGTAGTCAAAAGAAACGAAATCAATCAGTAGCTCGACTATCTGCAGAAGCAACTTGCTCGGTTTTTGTATGCTTTGAGCTTGTTATTTTTGATTACTTAAAATCAATCTGCTAAGGTTATAAATATATATATCTCCACATTTATATATATATTTTAAAAAATTTTCTTTGTCTTTTTCATATTGTTTTCACTTTCTGTCAAGCTCTGCTGCACATAACTTCATTAGCAGAAAAGAAACTTTGCACAAATATCGCCTGCAAATCTGCTTCGGACACCCAAAGGCCAAAAGCCAAACGCCAGAAAGCATGCTACATTTTTTCTTTCTATGTGTGTGTGTTCGTGTCTACATCTGTGTGTGTGTGTGTGTGTGTATTTGTTGCCTTTGAATTGTATATGCAGTTTCCGTTTACTTTTTTAGCTGCAGAGTTACATACTTTACTTTTTGTTACTTTAGTTTCATTTCGATTTTATTTGTTTTTTGCATTTTTTTTTGTATTTTAGTTTTTGTTTCTGTAGTTTTTTAAACTATTTTCCGACTTTTGTTGTCGTAGCTATCGCAAGTACATTTTCCAAAACCGTTTTTGTTAGCATTTAACTAAATTATATGAATACTTTCTTTTATTATTACATTCCATTTTCCTTTTATTATAGTGTAGATGTTGTCTGTATTGTTGTTGTTGTTGTTGTTGTGGGTGTAGCTCTTGCCAAAGGCCAAAACAAATATTCAATCATCAAAGCTTTTGTATCTCTGTGCATTTTTTTGAATCTGTAACTCTTAATTAAAATCTTGCACAAAAAACTTGCCAAAGCGAGACTCCGAAATGGCACAGAGCTGGAGAAGCCAAGAAACAAAAAACTGTGAATACCTTTAGCTTGTTGCACACTTGCCGGCTCTTCTGCGCCAGCCATTCGAGAGGGGGAGTGGCAGATGGGGCTGCTGTGGGTGCTTTTTCCTAATTAGACACACTCATTGTTGTTTTTTTTTTTCTACTGGGTCAAAGCTTTGTGCGCTTTCGAGCTCAGACTTGGAGCGAAAACGTGGAGCCAGCAAAAAGTTGAACGTCAAGTGAAAAAAAACATTTAAAACAAAAAGTATGGCGGATAGTCTACAAAAAAAACCTCAAACATTTTGGCCCATATTTAGCGGCCACGCCCACAGGCGCTGCGCCTCGCTCCAGCGCACAACAAACTTTGCATTTTGTTTTTTTTTTTACAATTTCCAACAGAGCTCAAAATTATTTTGTAGGTGTTTTTTGTATAAAGGTGTGTGATTGTGTATATATATATTATATATATATATATGTACATATACGTATATATATATATATATGTTCTTTTTATTTGTGACCAACATTTTGTCAGCTTGCGCACGTTCCATTTAATATGTGTTTTGTTTGTTTTTTGATTGTTTCAACTTTGCATTTGCCAACTTGTCTCTAACCCATAGTTAATGCCATAGTTAATAGCAGTTATCCTAAAAATATATACTATATAGTGTTTCCATATATATATATTGTATATATATATATATATACATTTATGATATATATTTTTATATATATATTCATATAGCAATCGCGAGAATTGCTTTGCTTTTTTTCTGTTTTGTATAAAAATTTTAACTTTAGTTTTGGGATTTTGTTTGTTTTTTTTTTTTATTTTTATTTATTTGCTCTGCTTCATGCTTTGCCATTTCAATATTTTTTTTATTTTTGTTTTTATTAATCATATTCTTTTTCGGTTTTGTATAAAATACTCACATTCACATTTACAACTACGAACCACGTAACTACTTATATATGTATTGTATTGTATATATAGACTTTATGGTAATAGTTATTTATATGTATGTATATGTATATATAAATGTATTCATGTGTGTATGCATGTATGTATGTATGTGTATATATCGTAATCGTATGTATGGTATATTTTAACTACCTCCAGCTAGAAGTTACATATATAGTCTAGGAGTAGCCCATATATACCTCAATATATGTATATCTAGGCCCATTCGAAATACCTACTCACACACCCTGTATAATGCTTAGCTCCTCTCATTGGCGAAATATCTGACCGAAAACCGAGTTTGTTTTTTATTTTTGTTTTTGCTTTTGCCTTAGAAGTTGCCTTATCGAATACGTATATATATATATTATATAAAGTATTTACAATTTAGATCTAGCATACATTTAGTTATAGCTAGAAGAGAGACAGAGTTGAACGATATAAACATATATATATATATATATAGAGAGAGAGAGAGAAAGGCAACACTTTGAGTGTAGAGCATTTTGTGTTTGAGTCGAGTCGAGTTGAGTTTAGAATAGTAACTGAAATAGTAGAACTTAGTGTTAAATACATAAATTTTATCATAGCTTACAGAAAATCAACAAAAATATACAGTAGAACTATTGTAGATGATAGATAATTCAAAGAAACTTTCTTTTCGCTTAGTTGGGTCTGCCCAAAAGTCTAGTAAACTATTCGAATTCGTATATAATAAAATATCAATTTTGGGTCTGGGTCGCGGCTGTACTTATCTGAAATAATAGTTAATTGAAAACTTTGCTTAGTCTTTGACGCCATTTCTCAAAAGCAAGTCTTTCCAAACGTTCTAAACTAACTAAATAAATCTTTCTTTTACTTAGTTGTTTGTTTGCTCTTTATGTTTTCTTCTTTATATATGGACGTATAAATGTTATATGTGTAATGTATGTAGTTTATTTTTTAATGCCTTTTTTTATGATTTCTTCTTCTTCTTCTCCTTCTTCTTTTTTGCTTTGTTTTATTTGCTTATCTACGCTTCGAACTTTGTTCCTTAGTTTGCGCACACTACGAGTGACTAAACTTAACTGTGTGTGTGTGTGTGTGTATTATGTTTCGCGCTTTATGCTTTATGCTTTATCTTCTATGATCTATGTACGAGAGTATGTTAATGTATGTTTAGTTTAGTTGCCCTATATCTAGATGCCTTTGCTCAAGTGGTTTTCTTTTGTTTTCTGAATCTCTTCAGTTGCGATTGTGTCTTGCAATGTCCAACAAAAATCATCAGACGTTCAAGCTTTACATAAGTCAGACCCTATATACCATATATATATCTCATATATATATATATATATATATACTATATAATGCAACTATTATGTAGAAGGAATGACTGCACTAGTTTTCTTTTTCTTTTTGTAATATCGTATCGTTCTATATGTATATATATTTGCTTTCTTGTATATCATATAACGACAACAACAACTAATTATTGCTTTTCGGTTTTTAAAATGCGGTACGCGAATATTTTTTTATTTTTTTTTTTTTAGGTTTTTTTGTTGATAAATTTTATGTTGATTTTGTTTATCATTTTTTTTTTGTTTTTATTTGCTTAAGGTACCTTAAAATCAAATCATTAATAATTTACTAAGAGCTAGAACAAAAATAACAAAATTTGCGAGACTTCGGCATAAATAAAACAGTGGGAAACAGCAGGAGAAGGTGAGGAAGAGGAGGTGGTTGAGGCGGTAGGTGGGTAGGTAGTAGTGGAGCCATAAAGGGTATCTAGCTTATCATAAATAATTAATATATTTTTTTTATGTTGCTTTCGTATTGTGTGAGTGTGTGTGTGTGTGTGTGTGTGTGTGTGTGCTTGAAGTTGTCTGTACTTGTTTTGTAGTAGGATTAAGAGCTGTCATTTATCGTTAAAGAGTTGTAGTTGCGTTTTGCGTTTTGCTTTTGCTTTGCTTTTTAAGTATTTATGGTATATATAGTGTAGTTAGACGGTGGTGCCTGTGCTGCTGCTGCTTCTGCTCCTGCTCCTGCTTCTTCTTCTGCTTCTGCTGATTCTTCGCTCTGCTGTGCCGGTGCCTGCTGTGGATAGTGCTGTGGTGCTCACGTCCTGGGCAGCAGTAAGAGCCACCAGGAGACGGCGCCCAGCCACAGCCAGAGCAGACAGCTGCCGCTGGTGAGCTGATTGCAATTGCTGCCGTTGGCACCGCTCAGTCCGCCATGGCCGTCGGTCGCCGAGCTGCGACTGCTGCGCGCAGCTCCCTCGATGATGTTGTTGTTGTCCAGCTCGTGGAGCACCGGCAACTCGCTCAGATCTGCAGCGGGCGCTGTGCGCTCCGTGATGGGGGCGAAGAGGCGCTTAGGCTTGCAGCGCTTGTGCTTCTTGTAGGTTTTGGTCACATTTATGCTGTAGCCCTCGAGAAACTCGGAGCCCTGCAAAAAAAAGAAAAAGAAGAGAAGGAAATGGATAAACATTAGCGTTCGCTCTGCATCTAATAAATTACAACATTAATTAAATTTTTCTTCGTTCTGCAACTATTATATTAGACCGGCTCAAGCAAATGGCCCGCGCACCCAGCACCCAGAGTGAAAGGAAATTAAAAGAAAAATGCTTTTATGTCTTTGTTGCCAGAGCCAAGCAACCAACCAACCAACCAACCAACCAACCAGCAAAGAACCGCTATCTCTGCACTCATTTATAAATAATATAATGTTATATATATATATTCATTTAGATGACTGCTTGAAAATGCATAAGAGGCATGGATAAGTGCTGCGAATTATGTAAATCTTAAATATAACTATATCTGTAGGAGAGTGAAGTATTCAGTCTATTCAGTTAGTGCACGAACTTAACGCTTAGAGCTAGAGAGACGAACTGTATAAAGAATATATTAGAAATGTATAAAAACACAGGAAATGGCCTTGGCTTTGGAGGTAAACTGAACTAAATATACTGAATAGACTGTAAAGTTCTGCTGGAGTCAGCAGGATAAGTCAATGATTAAATTCTGTCAAACAAATTGAATTTCTTTTCATCAATAATATTGCTTGTTTAATATTCTAGCAAAGTTTAAGATTTATTAATATTTAATACAATAATATATATTAATATTTAATTCAAGACAAAGTGAATTGCTTTGAATTTCACACTGACTTCTATTCAAAATGAATCAGAGCAGTAAAGGAAATTAGGGGGAATAAGCATGGGGAGAGCGAGTATAAGAGAGAGAGTGTGAGAGAGAGCAAGCTCCGTTAGAGTCACATTCGCACTCTTAGAACTCGCTCTTACGAGTCCAATTCAAGTAACGCTCTTACTACACATAATTAGTGCTCACTATATATTAATTTCAATTCAAATGATTTAATGATATATATACAAATGTACATATATTTGCAATTTAAGCTGACTCTCTTTAAAATGTTTATCTTTAACTACTTTGCTTCATTTACATTTATCCAGCAACTTATCAAAAGTGACAAATTCTAATTGGACTACTCGATAGTCTTATAAGAGGAAGCAGCAGCTGATATTTGTGTGCAATATACATAATTAATTTACATATTCATACTGAAATTGAAAAGTGGAAATTAAATTATGCTCGTGGCTACGAGTTGGGCGCTATTCCAGACGATTGCCGTGATTAAACATACTTTATGCCGCATTTAGACACTCTGCTCGCTCTGGCTTCGGGGCGCAAATCTACAACACCTACACAGCTACACACCTTTACCTTTACAGCAATACACAAATGCCCAAGCACAATAAGAACACAATGAAGCCATCAGATTTGTCGTTTTCCACTCCTCAGATCCAAATCCAGCGGGCAAAATTTTGCCTTTTAATTACGCTGCATAAATTTGTGTTTATAAATAGGCAATGGCAATGGCAATGGCAATGCCACTGGGCAGGACACGCTAGGGTCTGCTCTGCTCTGTCTCTGTCTCTGTCTCTCTTCTGCTCTCACTCTCACTCTTACACATTTCGTTACCTGCCCTCTCGCTCTGTCTTTGTGCGGCTTGTGGTAGGGATTCGCGAGTCTCGACTCTGGATTTGGGATCTTTTTGGGGCTGCGGTCAAATGTTTTATGGCAGTCGAAAAATATCTAAATCGAGTGAATGTCTGCATTTGGCCAGTGGGCGTGGCACGCGATGGGCGTGAGAGACTTCATAACGAGTGTTTACTAATAATATTATGCAAATCGTGCGCCGGGCCAACAACATTGGCAACAGGAACCAACCGTTCGTTCCGTTCCGTTCGTTCGTTTGTTTGCTGTGGGCTGTTGAATTTTTCAAAAGGCATTTTCAGAATCGTTTTACGTTCACCCCCAACAAAAAACAAAAAATGGAAAAAAATGTAAAAAAAAGTAAAGAAAATACTTGACAGACATTTGCAGGTGTGTTTGGACAGCTTTCGTTTCGTGGGTGGCTTTTGAAGGTGTTTGTGGTTTTGGTTAGCCTTGCCTCCTGCTGCTATTGTTGCAGCCAGAAAGAGACAGATAGTGAGAGCGACAGCATAATTGAAAAGGAATGCACGGGTTTGCTCACGGGGCCAACAAATTTATAAAATGTGCATAAATTTTAAGCCTTAATTGCCGTGCTTTAAGCCCACGCATGGCCAGGATTTCGTATAGATTCCTTTTGGATTTTGACATGCTAATTAGCTGCGGGGCTATCCCTGATATTTGGGGCGCTGCCCATTTGAGCGACTTTTTGATATGACAGCCATATCCAAAGTTGTTTTTTTTTTTTCCATTTGCCTCCCCAAACCAGTTTTATGCTAATTAGTGTTGCCAGGCAATTGTTGTTGTCAGGCAGGTGTAACTTTCGTTGGAATTTCGGGCAAAAAACATGTGTGGTAATCCCCACACAGTTTATAACTACAATTTGTTTGAAACGAATCCAGTTAGGAAGGGCTTTAAATAGTTTACTGAAGCAGTTTACTACGGCAGCTGGGCTAGATTGGGCCTGTGAGAAGGGATTTGCATATGGAAATCCAATTTAAAGAAAGATTAGAAACAGATTTCAGCCTAAAACTATAAATTAAACAATTTATGATTTTCTAAAATTTATTTTAAATTATGGAATGAAATTTTGTTAAATTGATATTTTGCTAAATGTGAAATCTAGGCCTTCCAGCCCAACGACTCTGAAAGCATCTGTAAAATGGTGGAAAAAAAAAAAACTCCTTTGTCTACTCCTGATTGATATATATATTTTTTTTCTTTGCCAACTTTATTTTTGTCAGCTGAGCCAAATGGTGCAAGTTTTTGCCTTTATTTTTTCAGTTTTCCACTCTCTCTCTCACTCTCCCTCTCTCTCTCTCTCTCTGTCGCTCTGTGAAGATGCCTTGTAAATTTTTACGGTAGATTGAACGGCATTTACCTTTCAATCTGCAGTCAGTGGCCAGGTGACATGTTTGCTCATAATTTGCCTGGGCTGCACAACTATTTTATCGGCTGGATAAGGTTTATTTTCGCGCTGCTGAGTTGAACGAGGCTGCGAGGCTTTATAAATTCGTTGGGTATGGCCGATGCCTCGGGGCAGCCTCAATGAATTATTAACTTGACAGCTGAAGGCAAAAAAAAAGCGAAAGGCAGTGGAAGAGAGAGAGAGAGAGAGAGAGAGAGAGAGAGAGAGAGAGAGAGAGAGAGAGAGGGAGAGAGAGGGACTCAAGCCAAGCTGGAAATGGTCAACAACATTTAACGCAATAGCACGGAAAATCGATGACAATTCAAGCGTTGATAATTTTGCTTCCCACCAAGCCAGGGGCATAAGGAGAAAAAAAGAATCGAGAAGAAAATGGCAACAATTCCCAACTTAAGCAATTTCCTACAATTTTCCAGCGACTAGAAGCATGGTCATATGGGAGCATTCATTCAGTCAGCCAGTCAGTTGGTGGGTGGGTGGGTGGTTCGTTGGGTGGTTGGTGCCCGAATCGCTTGAGCCATTGGACGTGAATTAGTGTGGCTGACTGGCAGCTGGCTAGCGACTTGGTTTTAGTGTGTGACCCATTAGAATGATCGTTGTCGAAGCTGTACGTGTGCGCCGGCTGATATATATGTGACCTGGTTGGCTCTCTGCTCTGCTTGGCTCTGGTGTGGTCCGCTTGAACCGCGTCTGGCCCGTAAAGTGGCGCTAACAAACTCGAATGCTGCCCCATTGCCAGCCATCGAGCCATTGAGCTGGCCAACCAGCCATCAGGCAGCAGGCAGCAGGCAGCAGGCGGCAGGCAGCCAGCAACTGCAATTGATTGCACTTTATAACGTGCGGTTTCCGGTAGACATTACCGGCTTTGCTGCAGCCACATTATCCAAGCCCTCTCACGGCCAGCAAAGGGAAGCGAGAGAGAGAACGAGGGATGTAGCCAGTGGGGCTGCGGACGCCAACTGTGAGACTAGGATGCCTCTAATGTCTTTTTGCCCATGCTCCTCACGATGAATAAATGAGCACTTGTCTGTGCATCTGTGTGTGTTTGTGTGTGTGTGTGTGTGTGTGTGCTGGCTCTCAAACCAAACGGCAGCAAGAAAAATTATCCCAGATATTGTCTAGCAATTTAGCTGATTAAGCTGATGGATGTAAAGCAGGAAAAGCAGCAAGAGAAATGTAAAAAAAAAATAAATAAAAAGTGCTGCCAGCGATCAGAGAGCAGATAAAATAGAGTTGACAAGCGACGGGTTAATGCGATTTCAGCTGTGACAGCAGCTTACGATAGCCATTCCTCTTCAGCTGCATATATATTGGCATTCAAAGTGCTATAGCATTGCTAACGAGCATTTTTCATTCAAAATTGACTTTATCTCTCGGTATATTAACTGATTTACGTTTATGTAAGTGAATAATTAGCAATTTATTAAACGTCCTCTCATGCTGAATATTTAATCGACTGTCATGTAAGGCGACGCAATCAAATCAAAATCAAATTGTCTTTTATTCTGTTGCCTCATCGAAACTGAATTAGAAGAGTGTAATGGAAGAAAGGAGAGATTGATATTAAAATGTGGATGCTCTATTCGGATTGGCTCGCTGCTTCTCCTTTGTAAGTGTGAGCGAGATATAAAGTAATCGCACTTGGCAAACTCTGCAAACAAGTGAAAGAGCTTAAGCTAGATTCTAATAAGATCAAGGCGCAATTCGCATTCGCTTCGTACCCATATATACTATGTACGTATAAGCGAGATGGACAGAATGTGCACTTGGCAAGCTCTTCGCGCAATTGAAAGAGTCTAATAAGCTGATGCCTGCAATTCAAATTGATTGCGTGTTTGCATTAGTATTTGCATGTGTGCGAGCGAGATAAACAGTGCTCGCAACTAAACTAACTAGTAAGCATATGGCTGCCACTATTATTGTGTGTGTGTGTGTGTGTGTGTATGTGTATTTATTGGCATTTAATCTAGTTTCCATTCGCTGTAGGCATAATGCTAGGGTATATACCCTACGCTTTTCGCTTTTTACGTTTAATTTGTGACTTTCACTTGGTTACACTTATCGTTTTGGGTAAATCGAAGTTGCTTACTCACCGGCACCACATGATTTTTGGCTCCCCAGCAGATGGGCTTAAAGCTGCCTTTGCGTGTTGCTTCCTGAAATTCGCCAAATTGATTTTCCCAATCGTAGGATATCAGACGTGCCTCCAGAGTCATGCCAGCCAATTCGGGCGGTGATGAAATCAGCACCGGATTTGAGTCGCTGCAAGGAATGAGAACGAGAATGAGAATGAGAAAGAGAAAGGGAAAGTATAAGAGAGGAGCAAAATAACATTATTAACTTTATTATTATTGTCAACTTTGATTAGGACTTAAAATTTATTACAGCCCCAAAAGGCGCTTTGCCAGCAGATTTTCAAATACTCCCGCCGGGGCTAAGAGCCGCCGAGACGGCCGAGGGCGGGGAGGTTTGGCAAGTTGGTAAGTCGGCGCAGATTTACGCGGGCTTTGCGCTGTCGAAGGGAAGTTCAGGGCAAGACGAACGGCCAAAAACTTGAGCTAATTAATCTTTTAGATTTTCATTTGTGACGCGTCAAATACGTTACTTCTTGGGCCATGCCACGACCGAGGGTGACGCGACCGAACGAAATAAAAACCGCACTCGAGTAAAGAAGGGCAGACAGCGTATACGGCAAATACGGCAAGCACACAGGGCCAATGCCACCAGGCAGGCATACGAAAACCCTTAGCAAATGGCCCAAAAGTGTAAAACCTCAAAGCAGTTGCCTCGCTCCGCCGCAATCAGGGGCGTTGTGGCAACCACTTTTGCAGGCAATGCGGCCAAAAAATAGCTGTTGTTTGCAGAAGGTGCTATGACTAATGAGCTGGCTTAGATTTGTTTTATTTCCCCTTCTTCTGCTTTTTTTCTGATCTGTTTATCTATCTTTACTTTTGCTGTTGGTTTTGCGTATTAAGTTGGCAGCTGTGAGAACCCTTTTTGACATTTAACTTATCATTAATTTGGCTTGTCACTTGTTTATATACATTTGAAATAAATATAATTACAGCTTAAAATGTAACTCTCAATTATTTAAATACATTTGACCTCACTTCACATAGTAGTTTCGCTAGACTCCTGCACAATTGCGAACGGCTACGCCTCTGCATCTCTCGCGCAATATAAATTCCTTATACATTCATTTCATTTCATTCATTTCATTCCCTCTATTCACTCATTTCGCCTCGTTTCGTTTCGTTACGTTTCGCTTTGTTTCGTTAGCGCCATCTATGATTGCCAACTGGCCCCACGGGCCGTGCTTTGGTCTTTTTGCACCGCTCGCCGTCTTGTCTCGACCGCCCTTACAATTAGGCTAATTAATTTTGTTCTTTGGCTGGCATTACGAAAAATGTTGCTTTAATTTTCTAGCGCACACACACACAGACACCATCACCCACACAGAGAACCAGTAAAATATCAGGCAACGCACATTTTCTTTGTTGTTGCTCGCCTGGCAGCTTCCTGTTTGACTGTGTGTGGCCGAATCCTTTGCAAGCCGCAAACAAATCTCTTTTAATTAATTTATGATTCCACTCAATCCGCATCGAGGGTTGCATGATATCACACAAGGGGCGGGCATTCTCCAGCCCAATGGATGGGGTAAGTGGATGCTGCTGTGGCTGCTGCTGTTGCTGCAGCAGCGTATGAGAGCCGCAACAATTTGCGGTTGGCAACACGAAAATATTAATGTCTGCGGATTGATTGCAGTCCCCGCCCCCCTGTCATGCAGCGAAACCACCCACAAAACTAAAAACTGGCCACTTGTACGAGTGTGCGTGTCCATGTGTGTGTGAGTGTGTGTGTGTGGTGAGCACCGTACGGTAATGCCCGTAATAATAATATATAAAATAAAATATTGCATTCGTCCATATGTTCAGCACAGTTTGTGGCTCGTGTCCTGTGTGTGGCTGCTGTCCGCGTTCTGCGTCCTGCGTCCTGCGTCCTGTTTCCTGTGCCTTGCATACGTGTATCTTTTGACAATCCGCCCCTCATCCGCTGCTTGGGTCGGTGTTTGCGGTTTATTGAGCGAACCATTGCGTCGCAGCGCATCGCACGGCATCGCTCAACGCGTCGCTAATATATCCGGGCGTCGCATGCATGAACCGTAACCTCCGCTAACCGTGAACCGTCAGCCGTGCGGCATCATAATAAATATAAATGCAGTGGAAAGTCAGACAGCTGTTGCTAATGCTAAAAGGCTCTGGCAATGGCAATGGCAGTGGCAATGGCAATGGCCATACATAGATTATGCTGATCCCCTGTGGCCCCTGTGGCCCCTTGGCCCTCCAGCTCTCTAGCCGCAGCCCAACCGCCACATCAATCGCTGCCCGCTTTAGTCTTATGGCTGTTGACTTCATTGGCACTCAGTATAATTAAAATTATGAGCCAACAGAAGCAGCAGCAGCAGCAGGAGGAGCAGGAGGAGCAGGACAAAAGCTGTGACTCCACTTTGGTTTGGCATTGTTGATTATAAAATCGAATGGCTGCCACCGCATCACAATGCACATGCATTTTTGGTGGTGCTGGTCGCGGCAAAAGCCCGCAGGCCATAGATCCTAAGCCGCATGCGAAACTGGGAGCTGGGCAACAGCCAATCGACCATTGCGGCAGCAGCAACAGCAGCAATTCCAACTGCAACTGCAACTGCAACTGCAACAGCAACAGCAAGTGCAGCTGCAATGCGAGTTCGAATGGGTTTATTTATGTAGCGTTATGGCAGCATGGCAGCCATTTCAGTCAGTGTTGTTGCTCTTGCATTTATGGGACAAAATTCAATTTTGAACTGGCATCGAACTGGCAATTGCAATTGGCAGCAACGGCAAAAAGCAAATGACAAATGAAAACTTAAATTGCACAAATGGCCAAAATGCTAAGGGCCAAATAGACAATGGCGATTGTGTGCATACGTCTATAGATAACTAACTGTAAGTGCATATATATATTGATATATTATAAGGTATTAAATTGACTTGTGGCAAAATTCAATTGCAAGTTTTTCAAACAGCTGTAAAAACTGAAAGGATCATTGAATTTATTTCGCTCACTACAATTGATGTCAAGTATGAAATAATTCTAGCTTTAATTAAAAAATCTGCATTTCGAATAAAATAAATCATTATTCAAATTAAAATTTAGTTATGATGCGAGGGTTGGCATTGGAGTTGCTAGAATGATCGCATGTTTCATTGCATTTATTTTGAATCTAATTTTCTCAAAAACTTCTTTAGCCATTATATTTCATGATAGGCAATGCTATCTGAATTAATGCATAACAAATCGAGTTTTAATTGGAAAAACATCTATTTTGAATAAGATAAATCGTTCATTCACAAATATGCCTAAATAAATAACATAATTTAGCCGTGGACATTGGCATTGAGTTTCCCATTAAGAAATGTAATCAATATTATATGCTCGTTCATGAGACAAGCAGAGTATATTGGCTTTGTGTTGGCATAATAAAATCTTTTTCACAATATAATTATTTTTTGTTTCCTGATTTCTATTCATGATCCAAAAAGAAAAACTCGATTTAAAAATCAAATATAAGTGAATTTAAGTGCCGCTCAAGCTGTTTCCCCAAAAATTCATTAAGAATAATTGCGGCACGCAAAAACAATAAAAACAAACAAAAAACTGCAAAAAACGAGCCACAGATTAAAAATGCCAACCACGTGCTGTCAAGCAATTTGATATCCTTTGCCATTCACGGATGAAAAGATGATGGGCGAGTTGCGGAGGAAAAGGAAAAGGAAACGCATCAATCGAATGGACGCTGCTTGTATAATGAACGAAGATGAAGAAAATGTGTAAGAGAAGACGAAGTCATCAAGCGATAAAGGATATCAGGCAGGATATCGAAGCCTTAATGAGCTGCGCACTGCGCAACGCGCACCGTGCAAAAGGTAAAAATAAAACAGGAGCGCACCATTAAAGCGCCAGATATCCTTATCAATGTGAAGGGCCTTTACCAATTAACAAACAACAACAATATAATGAACCCAATTTTATTGACACAGTGAGAGAGAGAGAGAGAGAGAGCGAGAGAGAGAGAGAGAGGGAGAGAATGGCACACAACTTGAATAATTACTTTCTTTTTAATGCTGGGTAATTTAAAATGGAACACGCCCAACACACACAAACACACTCTCGCTCACACACACATGCATAAAAAGTGCCCACACATGAGCATACAATTAAAATTAATTTCGGTGTCATGGCCAGTGCGTAAATTGTGAAAAACCACTATCACATTATTTGGCCCGTGAAAAAAATCAGACGGCCAAAAACCCAAACGTAAATTAAGCCAATAACTGTTGGGTCACGGGCTGTGTGATGTGTACGGCTGTGTGATCAATGAAGCCCGACCTACCGCTCGACAATGCCCGTCACGACACACACTACAATCGGGCATCTGCATGTGTGTGTGCGTGTGCGTGTGTGTGTGCTAGCATTGTGCTTTATGTCCTTGGCTCTGGGCTGGCTGGGCGTTGGAGCCTGCCACAACGCACGCTAACGACTCCAATGAGTTTTGCATGACGACGACGACGACGACGACGTCGAGACGACGTCGACGACGATGATGATGACGACGACGATGAGTACAACATTGCTTGTCCTGTCCATTGCTGCAACGTTCAACTCTCTCCCCTCTCTCTCTTCTCTCTCTCCCTGGCAGCCCTTGCCCGGCCTGGCCGGACTGTGACTCGTCTGGCCATAACTTCAGCCAGTTGAGCTGCCTGCTCGTTAGTGTGTGGGCTGGTCAATTGAGCCACAGTTGAACTGCAAACAATTTTTGGGCTATACATACATATATATGCAGAAGGACCTCAATCGACTCGAATTGCCGAGCTCTGTTGCTGCTGCTGCTGCTGTCGCTATTCCTGTTGCTGCTGCAACTAGTCGCAAAATCCGTGCGTATCAAATTAAATTGAATTCGTACCATAATAAGCGAGCAATGGCCAAGAGGCAGAAGAGCAAAAGGTTGTCATGGCAAGTAGTCCATAATTACATTAGTACGGAAGCCGACGGCTTGGCCAATGCATGATTAGCTTATCATTCATGAACTCCCAGCCAGACGACCAAATTACGCATTGCAGGAAACTTTAAGCTGCATGTCAAATTGCAATCTATCCGAGCATTGACCACAAACACAATTGACGAGTTCCTTCAGCAACAAACAACAAATAATATTGCTTGCGATATTGCTTGATTTACTTGTTTCTGCTTAAATATGGAAAATCGTTATTGATTTGGAATTGTTGTTGCTTGGCGTGCTATAATTCCCAAAAGGTTTAGTATTGAGCGAGAGAATAGTCCGTTTATTGTTGGTGATTGAATATTTCTAATACTCTTTCTACTACTCTTTCTGTTATTCTTTCTACTACTCGTTCTAGTACTCTTTCTACTACTATTTCATATGTTTACTATGTTTACATACTACTTTTATGTGTGTGCAATTCCCAAAAGGTTTAGAATTGAGCGAGAGGATAGTCCGTTTATTGTTGGCGATTGAATATTTCTAATACTCTTTCTACTACTCTTTCTATTACTCTTTCTACTACCTTTTCTACTACTCTTTTTATTACTTACTTGTGTAATGCTATTGTTATACTACTATTTCATATTTCTACTATTAATACGTACTACTTTTTGTTTTGTTAACTTTTAATATTATTTTATTTTTTAGCTAGAGTTTCTTATCATCATACTAAAATTTCGTATACCTCTGTTATACTTTCATATATTTTTTTCTATATTTGTTTCTTTATTCTCCTTTAGCTAAAGCTACATTATCTTTTCAATACTAATTACTACCATGCCTACGATTTAATTATATATCAGTTTCTGCTGCTATTATTTACTCATTCCACTGCTATTCACTTTCTTCATAATACTCTAATTTCATAGCCATATATTTGGCATTTGTTGTTGTTGTTTAATAATTTAGCAGCTGTTCAATCAGTTGACTGCACTCGTTGCCTCTCGAGTTTCAGTTTCGAGCACTTAATTGTAATCTACCTATAGAGCTCAGTCTATTGTGGCATTGTCTAGTTTTTGTCAATGTTTAATTAAACTTGAAGCGCACAAGCGGTTTTGTGGCAGATCTAGAGGCATACTCCACCCCAAATACTGATTTGGTTCTGTCTGGCCGGCTGGCCGGTTGACTAGATGACTGGGCTGGTTGGGTTTGCCAGGCCAGGCTGGACGGGTGACTGGTTTGCCCTGTGTGGCTGTTACCCCTTTTCACATGCGATTGTAGTTGAAAAACAACTATAGCAATTTCCATTTTGTTGTTGCTGTTGATGTTGTTGCATCGTTGGGGTTTTCATTATGAATTTTAATCCTCATATCGCATTCGCACTTTTGGTTCAGGCCCGGGTCCTAGCAGACAGACAGGCGGACAGGCGGACAGGCGGAGCCCGGAGCCGAAACATTAAGCGCTACAAAATTGCAGTAGCCATAATAACTGGCCGGCAGCAGTAGCAGCAGCAGCAGGAACAACAATAACAACAGCGCCAATGCAAGCATTCATGCCATTGAATAAAGCGAACAACAACAAGCGCGCGAAACGAAAACAACAACAACAACAAAACAACAGGCTGAGCGAGCCATAACGACAGACAATTGCAAATGACTTTATCAATTCATGTCGATTTTCGGTACACGCAGTTCAACTCTGAGTGAGTGTGAGTGTGAGTGCGAGTGTGGGTGCACATTGAATGGTCATGTCAGGACAAAAAGCCACTGTATGGCAGGGCCTCACAATCACCTACAACAACAGAGCAAACAATGATGACAACAACAACAATGTCAACAACAACTGCTGCAGCAGCAGGACATAAGCCAAGCAAAGGGAAGAGATGCTTGTGGGTGTGTCTAAGAGATGATGATGATCTCATGCGAGATGATCTAATGTGAATGGATTTAAATGATTTGACAAGATTCATGAAATGAGTACATTCATGTTTAGTGTGAACTGCAGTCATTCATTCATGATATACGCTTCTTTAACTGCCGTACTGACCAAGTTCTCAGAACTTGAACAAGACAAAATAATTGCAATGCTTCATAATGCATGAACTTGGCCAAGTGAAACCGCAAATTGTTTTTGTTTACAGCCCGCTTGAACTTTTAAGTCAATCAATTTTGCTAGTTAATTGGAATAGCCCATTATTGAAGCCATAAACAAATCGTCAATTAATCGCTTTGGCCCGTTTTATTTGCCATTTAGGCCAGGCGGTCTTCGCTGCTTCCTATGCATAACTCATTTAAATGGCCATGTTTTCCAACGTTTCCGCTTCCACCTGCCCTAATCCATTTATGGTGTTTTCTTTGATTTGCGCCACGGCGGCACGAAGAAAATGGAAAAATGTATTCACTCCTGCCTCATTTCTTGGAAAATTATCTTTGATTTTGACTTGACCGCGTCGGTCTTGTGTCAATAGGAAGTGATTAAGGGAGCGTGCGACTGACTCTCCACACCGAACGAATCGAATCGAATCGAATTGGTATCCTGCCCCGCTCCTGGCCATGGCGCACATCAATTCAAAATGAATCTCTCGACTGGCATTCAGGTTTAATTTGGACTAATTTTCAGCGCACGCTTTAATACAATATTTATGGGCTCCCCGAGGTGATTATGCCCGACCGCATTTGAATCGCTAGATGGGGCCAAAGCCATTCAGGAGTCAAGAGCTGGCAGTTGCCTCATCCATCCGAGCAACCTGATGGCTGCCAGGCTAGCTGACTGGCTGCTTCGGCCATGTGGTCTGTTTGCTTAGCACTCGGCATTAATAGAAATCAATATTTTCTAAATAAAGCGAATTGCTCTGAGGTTGAGGCTGAGGCTGAGGCTGAGGTTGTGGCTCCCCCGCTTGGCTTCCTCTCTATTCATGTCCTCGTAATTTACTTTTTGCACATTTACAATTAGAGAGTTCACTGTTCACAGACTTCAGTTCATTTTCCAATTGTTTGCTACGCAAATACTTCAAATCGATGAATACACCCGATGATGATGTCCCGCTCCTGCTCCCCAAACTATTCTCCCAGCTCAAGCCGCTGCTCTTCAGTGCCTCGCCTAGTTGCCTGTCAACTGCGACTTCGTTAGGTGATTTGGTTATGCAGCAACATCATTAAATCACCAATTACTTTAGTCAACAGAGAAATAAAGTGAATTTCCTTATACACTAGAACGAACGTCGAGTGTGGCGGCAGCAAGTGCATAAGCCAAGGTACAATGGGATCAAATTTGAAATGTTTTGAAAGAAAAATATCAAAATATATATAAGTTCTAAACTAACTACAAAATTGTATTGATTTCTAGAAAGCTGTATATATCGTCTAATTGAGTTACATATCAATATAATAGATTCTTGTAATATGTAACAAAAATATTATAATTAATACAGATATAAATTAACATTCTTTGATGTTCAGGTGATTCGCAGATCAAGTCTACAACATTTCATTCATTTAAAAATATTAATTTATTTTTAATATCTCAGAGTTTGTTTTGAAATTTGTAAAGATTCCATTTTATTGTAGGATTATTTTGATAAATTATATTTCTATTTCATTATCATTTTGAACTGAGTATCTTAAATCGAAAGATATTTTATCAATATATCAAAGGTTTCTCATACTTTTTCTCTGACTATGGAAATATATTATCGATTGAAATGTTCAATTTCTATTTTTCTATTTATATAACCTATTACTTCTAATTAATGCTTCATTAGTTATCGAATGATTAATATTACTATCGATTCCTTCTCTTTTATTCTGTCACATTAATCAATATAACTATTTATAATCACAATTCATTGTAATTTGTAATCAATACAAATCTTCAATATAAATATATCTACATATCGATATATTATCGATCTGCCACCTTTATCTATCAATTTGTTTAATAGTTCATCATGCATTTACTTATATTCAGATTTAATCAGCCACTGGCATACACTCGATTTATATTGCTTAATTTGATTCCATCTGCAATCATAATCTCCATCGATACTTGAGCACTTTTCTTTGCCGACTTCTCTGTCAATTTGAATGCAGTTCGTCACTCGGCATTCGGCGCCTTTTGTGTGACCAAAGCCGTTGGCTCTTTAGCGGGCGACTTCATGCAAATTCCCCCATTTACTATATATGCATATTGTATGTATGAAATTTGTATAATACAAGTGAGGGACTTACGTTGCGAGTTGTTCGATGCCAAGAGAATGCAGCACTGTGGGCAGGCTGGGTAGTGAGTGACACGTTGTCAGCTTCTTCTGGCGCGGATAGTAAAGTGTCAGCACGGTGCAGCTCTCTTCCTTCATTGTGAGGCCACCTGTAAGGGAGAAGCGAGCAAAAGAAGCGCATAAGAAGTGCAGCGGAAACAACAAGTAAACGGAAACAGAATAAACAAAAAAAAAACACACAACCAGACACAAATAAAAACGAAACAAAATGAATTGAGTTGGAACTACGGCAAGCCGAAGAATAAATACCCTAGATTACTTTCCATATGAAAATATGGGATTTTATTTACAGCAATACTCTATTCTCTTGATCAAACAGACCAACTATATCTTTGATTTTATATTCATCTCATACATTTATATATAATCTATGCACAGCTCTCTCTCTCTCTCTCTCTCTCTCTCTCTCTCTCTAGTAGTTTCTCTAGTTCTATACGTTAGCCGCCTCCTGCTATAGCTATAATGCTCTTTGTGAGGGCACAAATTTACATTGAAATAAGAAAGAAAATATTGCACGGCTGACAACACACAAAATGCATAAATACAACGACCAGCTTTGGCGACAGTCACCAGCGAGGACAATTTCCTGGATGGCTGGCTGGCCAGGTAAGGCGTCCTCAACGAAGTCTGCCTTCTCCTTCGGCTCCTTCTGCCGTTCAACAGATATCGCCTGCGCTCATTTCCATGGCTCGCCGCCTCACTGGCTATGAACAAAAGGGAAAATTAAGCGAGTGCTGGCCGTAAAGCAGCAGGCGCCATCATAATAATATTCCACAAGAAGACACTGATGTCAGTTGGAGACTCAAGCTGCCAGAATGAAGGCTGAAGGCTGAAGGCTGAAGTTATAAGGATGCAGCATGTATTGGAACTGTGCACAGTTGTCGTTGTAGTGGCATCAGCATCGGCATCGGCATCTCCATCGTCTGTGTCATTATCATTGCTTTATTTGAGCTCCAGCTGGAGCTGCAAGCTGGAAGCTTTATGTTTTCAACGCATACGCCTGACTGCCTGTTTTACTGCTCAGTTGAGAGCATTTCTATTCGCATGTTTGTCCGCCCATCCGTCCGTCTGTCGGAGTGAGCACAGGAATTCATCTTCCCATCGCTGTGCGGCCCTTTAGTGCAACATCGTTAGCAATGGTCTATTACGATTGTGTCTCCACAGAGTTGCACTCAATTGTTGCCGCTACATTCATTCACTTAGTCGCGATTGTGAACGCTGTGAATTGTGTGTGCATCAAGCAAGAAAGTCAAATTTGCTTTGTCTGCACATTTTTTCCTTTATGAAGCAACGAAAGCGAGTTACGAGAATAAATGTGGAATTTATGGTTATATGTATGATAAGTAAGAATCTAGTATACTCTTAGAGAGTCCTTCGTAGATCCTTAGATGAAGATGTCTTCTTTTTAATATAAATATATATTCACTATATATTATATTATTTAAGATTAAGTTAACACTTTCTAGCAATTCCTTATCAATTGCCACATGTCTTTATTTTTATATATATTTAATGCAATTTCCTGTAGTTCATAATCATTTATGCCATGATCAGCATCTTCTCATTGTTGTGTCTGTTGCATATTATTACGTTCCATTTCCCATTTCCTTTCCACTTTGGTCCAATGCGCTGCTCGCATCTGACTGTCACATTGTCCACTTTGCTGGGGACTTGCTCAGCTGTCAGTTCAGCTTGGTTTCACCGCCTGTCAGTTGGCTTGGGCCACCCACATTACACATTACTCGTACAATTGTGCAGCTGCACCCCGCTTAACACCTGACTGTTTCGTGCTAAGTGAAATGTTTCAATGTCTTGGTTTATGTATTTTACAATGAGGTCGTCAGCGACTCCTCCATTACGGCATCTACTTTTGCCTTCATCTACTTGCCAGGCGGCTGTCGTGCGCTGTACTCTGCTTTCTTTCTTTCTTTTTTTGTTACTCCAACTGACGGTGCCTGGCTCTCGGTTCTCAGTCAGAGCCTTACGCCGTTGCTGCACTTGCTCGCGTTTTACTTTACTGCTGCCAGCTGCCGGCTGCTTGCCAGTTGCCGGTTGCCGGTTGCCGGCTGTCGCATATCGTTTGGGCTGATTTAAATGTGTCATAACGACGACTTGCCTGTTTGCCCGGACGGTTGAGCATTGAAATTTTTGCACTTTTGCTCACGACAATGGCTGCTTGCTATTTTTTATTTACTCTACCTATATACATATATCTGAGAGGAGGGAGGGAGTTTGAGGGCGGAGGGCAGCTAGCACTTACCTAGCGTAATTGCCTTTCGTGACGAACTGTCATAAATGCATTCAGCGATGAGTCTATCGCCGGGCATGGAGTGCACAGACTGTGGCAAACGTCGAAAGTCCTGATAGGCCACATCTATATTGCTGTCGTGTGCAATTGGCGGAAGCTCCTCGGTTTGTCGTATCTGCAAAGTTAGTTTGCTCATTAGCATTGGCTTTGGCTTAGCTTCGTCCTCAATACCCAGCGGAAATCTGGGCAGGTCGCCGACGGCAGAGGGCAGCGGGCAGAGGGCAGAACGTTCTATTCACTCACCTGACGCAGCTTAACCTCCTTGCCGATTTGATGTGTGCGCATCATGACCGCAAAAATGTTGATGCCCTGCCCGGGAAAGGCGTAGCCGGTGCAGTCCTCAATGCATTGGCCCTCGGATATCACGCGCTTCTGTCCCGGCGGTATAATGTGGCGCCAGTTGGGATCCATGCCTGCAAATGTTGAGAGAGCGTGTGTTGAATTCTTTGAATTAACGCTTTAGAGTGGCGCACAGCGCGCTTTATCAAAGCCACGACATGCACAATATTCCCCCTTCCCCCCGCCACACACACACACACACATACATGGATGAGAGACAGAGCAGCGCCAAGCACTCTACTTACTTAGCTTTGAACGCTGATTTTTTAATTCGATTTGGAGGGAAACGTGTAATTACATTTTAATTGCTGCTTTTGATGTTTGTTAACAACTTTGTCAGTGCAGCAACGCAGACAAAACCGCCAAATGACAGCAGCACTAGAGAGCGAGAGAGAGGGAGGGAGAGAGAGGAAGGGAGAGAGAGGTAGAGAGAGAGGGAGACTGCATCTGTATCAATTAGGAATCTTTCTAGTCTTTTAACAATTTTCGGTAATCGAATTATGTATGTGTAAGTGTCTCTCTCTCTATCTCTCTCTCTCTCTCTCTCTCTCTCTCTCTCTCTCTCTTTTTTTCTCGCTCTATCTGTGTATCTTAACTGAATTTGTTATGCGCGTTATCCATTAGTTAAATGTTGCGAAATATTGCTCATACGACGCGTTGTACGCGCTCTGAGCTACCCTCCTCGACGCGACTTGGCTACGCAATTAGGGCCGCGTGTCGCGCGTCATGTTGAAAAAATATTTGAAATTCATGTGTGCTACATATTTTTATATACCACTGTTTGGCATTTCAATTGCTCATGTTTGTATGTGTGCTGTGCTGTGAGTATGCCAATCAAATTACCCGCGTCAAATGCTTGGCATTGCTTGCAAAAAAAAAAAACCCTTTTCACCTCTCGCGATTCGCGCCTCTCGTCCTGTGCCCCGCTCGGCAATTGATTTTTATTGTGAATCCGCATGGGCGTCTGTTTTTTAAAGCACTTTTACGGTAAAGGAATTGTATGTGTATATTTATAGCTTAGTCATGCTCGGTTTGCTACATTTTATATACGGCGAGCATTGCGAGTGACATCGAGTTGATTGCATTTCTGTAATACTCCACGCAGCGCCAAGTCACATAACTGCAATGCAATTTTAATGGCGCACAAGTCACTTTTTGTTCTCATTCACGATGTGTGTATGTGTGTGTGTGTGTGTGTTTGTTTCGAGTGTGGCAATTGCATAAAAAATATGACTGATAAAACCGAGAATCGAGTCGCGCCCACAATAGTAAATTATTTATTGATGATCCACTGAATGACAAAGCAAATGGGATTGAAGCATGAGCTTGGCTAGATTTTGATTAAATAACATTTGAATTCGAATTCACCTAGAAATATAGTTAAATTGGAGTACTCTGCTGAAGTTTTAACTAAGGTTTAAGCCTAATCGAAATATGTTAGTTTAGCTATTTGTTTACTATAATTCGCTTCGAATTATCCTATCAGTTCAAAGCAAACTATGGCAATTTAAGAATTCCCAGATTAAGTCTGGCTTTATAATAAAATTTGTAATTTTTTGGTTTCATTTGACATTATGCAAACATTATTTCAATTTACAATTGCCCATATATATATCTCTATATATATTTCAATTACAGGACATCTGAGCGTATCTGCCAGAATACTATAAAATCCATTTTAATTTGGGGCTCAGCTCTGGCAGTGTCAGCTTGCATAATAATGCGCTGTTTAGCCCTCGGCCAATCGCACAGATCCCCATTAAATTAACTAAATATTTGGCATTAAATATTTTGCGATTGTGGCAAATGCGCTTTAGTTAAACTATCTCTCCGCAAAGGCAATGCTCAATTCCATGGCCTGGCTGAAAAGGCTAATCAAATTGTCACAAGCGAAATAAACAAAATAAAAAAAAATAAAAGGGAAAATGTTGACCCAAAAAAACAGCAAATCGAAATAGAGTTTCTGCAGCAGGTGCAATGCAAATCGCCATTTAAAAATAATTAGAAAAGTTGGACATTGCTGTCAACGTGGGGCGTGTGGCAGGCGCAATGTCAATCGAAATTACCAAAAATCAAACCACGACCACGAGTCGTATGTTAAATATCGATTTGAAAAATATGCAAATTTATGAATTCTCGTTGTCTGCTTGGACGGCGGTCTTTTCTGGGCCACAGCTCAAATAGAAATCGAATAGATGATTGAAGGCCAATAGACACCAAGCCATAAGCCGCGACTAACCCCAAGCTCCTCACGCTCAACCCCAACCCCCAACCCGCAAAACCAAGCACCATAAGCAAAGCTGGAAAATCAACAATCATATCGCTCGTTTCGAAGATCGCTTTGGGAATTGGTCAAGTATTGAAATTTGATTTAAAAATGATGGAAATTGGCACAAAGCGAGCAAAAATGAGAGCAAGAGAGAGTTATATGAGAGACAGTATAAAGATATGAGATAATGTATTTATAGAAATAGCCAGTGACAAACTCTGACTGTAATTTATGTATCAAACTGTTATTGAAATCTCTTTCAGTTTATTTTCATAAACATTTTCAAAGCTCACTTTTGGAAATCGAATGCTTTATGACGAATGCATTTGAATAAGAGCAGACAGAGCAATATGGAAAAAAGCTGGCTAATTAATGCTTTAGATGGAGTAATTAAATTACGCATGGCACACACAAACGTCATTCTTTCGTGATATTCACATTGTCAATTGGTCGAAAGTTTTGCACGACTTTAATTTACACAAATTTGATAAATGCGCATGAATTGCATTTTAGAATTAAATTGATGATGATGATGATTTCACCCAGTGGACGCGCTGCGCACAGCACATTGATTGATTTCATTTCATGACATTTTATAAAATGACCAACAGCAGATAAAGTGGGACAGGACTCGCTTTAGCTCCACTCATTCCGCGTGTCCTCGGCTTAGAATACGTACTGCTAATTGAAAATTGAATTGAAAATAACGCGATGAACTAGAAAATTCTGATACGGCTACAAGTTTTATTTAAATTTTAAATTAAATGCTATCGAGTGTGATCTGACTGAAATGATTCCCTGACACTTGCTCACAAATATTGATAAATTGATAAATTGAGAATATATTTTAAGCAGTGGTACTTTTTAAATATATTTATTAAATTTCAAATCGAATTTTCTGGCTGATCGTTAAAATTTCTATCGTGCGCATTTTGTTGACATTTTTAAAGACATTTTCTGTTCAGTTTCATCAATTTATTTATTTTTATTTTTATATATTTTTTTTGTTTCTTTAAGCTTTTCGGTTATAAGCCCCAGTGGGCTTAACAGGCTCGCTGGCTCTTTGATAAGCTCCAATCGGCATCTCCATGCGCCATCTCCAAGGTGCCATAAAAAATTCGCCAAGCCGCAGCAACATTAATCAAAGAGGCGTTGCATACACCAGGGCGCTATATCAATAACCAATTAAATTGAAATTAAATTTTGCCACACGGACGACAGAGACACACCAAGAGAGCAGGGGAGGCCCACAGATCTATGGCCAGCCAGTCGTAGTCCTGCTGGAAAGGAAGCGTAGCAATTTCACAGCTACTTACGCGTGCTGCGTCGAGCAGCTTTGGCCCATTCCGGCGCATAGAGCCAACGTAATTCAATTTATAGCGTGCCAGCAAAATGTATCCAATATATATGTATATATAAATATATATTGCTTAATTTTTTATATCGAAGTATGTATGTTTGCTTTATTTATCGACTGGCGTGTTGTGGTATGCGTTAAATTTCAATTAAATATTTCAATCGCATTGCCAGCTGCTCGAAGAGGTGCAGAGCAAAGCCCAGTCGAGCATAGCCAGAAACTTCTAAAAGCTAGCTGCATGACGTGGCATATATATGTATATATATATCTAAGAAAATATACATTTATATATATATTTTTCGTGTATTTGTTGCCATTTTTTATTTTAGTTGATTCGCTTAGAAATTGCAGCGTATCGGAATGTATTAATCTACTTCTGCTACTTTTGTGCCGTAATACTCCGGAAGTTTTGGCAACACCTACTCAAAAAGCATCGACGAGAACGTGCGGTGGTTGAAGTGTGAGTAGCTTGGGGCTAGCTTCTATACCTTCATCCTGTATGGCTTATTCTCTTACTTCCTATTCACACACACACACACACACACACACAGCGTGAGAGTCCCAACTGTGTTTGGCCATGTCTCTGTGCGGTTGTAACAAAGTTATATTGGTTTGCGTGACTATGAACAAAAGTAAAATAACAATTACAACAACAGCAACAACAGCAACAACAATAACAGCGACCACAGTGCCCCGCCCACTCGGCTGGTGGCCACAAGCAAATAGAAAAACCAAACGAAGCAACCAAAAGCCGAACAACAAGAAATAGATGCAGTAGAGGGAGTTAAAGTACAATAAAAAAGAGAGCAAAAAAAGTAGAAAACAAATTGTAAAGTGAAATTAGTATTTTAGTTATCCTGTGCGCAGGCACAGGCAATACACACACATACACATACATACAGTTTGAGTGGGGGAAAACCTAAAAATTTGTTGAGCTTGTCAAGCGGCTGGAGCGGTGGTGGTTCAGGTGTACTAAGTCACTGGGAAATGTACTCAAAAAGCGCTTAAGCCAGGCGAACATACGAATATTCTTGTTGTGGCTTGTGCTGCGAGGGCTGGTTAAGAACTTTTAGCTGTCTACGCTTGGCTGTCAAGGTCATAAGTCATTCAAGTGATTGAGAATAGCCTTAAACAACTTTCGTGGATTGATTGGTCTGACTGATTGGCCAACTGACTGAGAGTAGGTATGAGAGTAAGGTGGTCTGATTGATTCTCTGATTGATGAATTCCATAATCGAATGCATGATTGACTTGCCAACTTTGATTGACTGACTTACTGAGTGATTGATAATAAATATGTTTGGATGAAGAGAACAAAAGGCAGACTCTTCTAAAGTATGATTGATTGACTTAATGATTGATTGATAGTACGCTAATGTAATAATAATTAATTGAGCAACTGATTGACGATTCTCTAACAATGATTCGTTGTCCTTTTGCCTAATGATTAATAGACTAACTGTGAGCAATTATTTACTGATTATATTCTGGATAAGTATATTTCGAAGGCTTGCCAATTTACTAATACTATGCCATAGATATAGTAGACAATCCAATATATATAACCAACTATATGAGAATCACCCTAAAGGGCTTGGCCAAATAAATTATAGACTATTTCACGAGCTGCTTTGCAATATCAAAACTCAATTCCTAACAATTATGTTCGCCAAGAGCTTAACTATATAATATCATATTGGGCCTCGTGGCTGCTCTATGTCATTACAAATATTCAAACTAAATTTAATTGACGTGTTTTCAACCCTCTGTTTGTTAGGCCAGTTGAATTAATAATAATACGTTTATTGAATGCTACAAAGTTTTAGATGGTCATTATAAATTTATTTATGCGCTTTATGCGTGCACTGTGCGCCATTTAATAATAAATTATTTGATTAAAAAAAAAAAAAAATGAGTAAAACAGCAAATTGTTTGGTCTGCTATGCAACCTCAGAGGCGCACTTGATAAGCAATTAAAAATATATTTCTATTGTACAAAATCGTGAAAGCAGTCTGGCCCGATAGACTATGGATGACGCTGTTGTTTCAACTGTTCCGCCAGGAGTTACCTTTACCCACAACGCACACATTCCCACTTTTATGTATGGACACAAAACTCATAAGCTTTTGTTTTACTTGCCACCAATGTGGTTGGCAGTTGTAGAGGGCTAAAGCCCCCAGCTTCCGATGGAGCAACTCCCAGGGTCGTTTTTTGGACTCGGCAATCTCATAAATTGCATGACATGAGTTGCATATATGAAAGCTCGCATCGCATCACATCGCATAAAATTTATACACACAGCAGCAGGCACTGCAGTAATGCGCACACACATATCGACTTCTCATACTATGCACATACATATATCTCATACTATTGTGTATTGCTATCTAGCATGTAGCCAAGCCAAAACTTACCGATTGACAAAATGCCAGCGTCATTTGGTCGCAGCACGTGCGTAAAGTAGATTTTCAAACCAGAATTATCCGCCATTTGTCTGGCGTGCAATTGGGCAAAGTCCGGCTTCAAATTGTTGTAATGGGTCTCCATTAAATAATATTTGGCCTGTCGCGACTCAATCGGGTAGCCCGCTTCATGTGGATACGTAAATCCCTGCAAAACACAAATGCAAACAAATGAAACAAAAGCCCACTCGAAAATAGAAGAACCGTCCAGAGTTGATTAGTTATGCCAACTGCGCAATACACTGTTTCGATTATAATGATAAATGGATATAGTTAAAAAAATATATAGATAATATGCAAACTGCAAATAATTCACAGAATATATAGATTGAATTAATCTATTTCACATCTTTCCTTTCTCAATGCCAATATACCCGTTTTCACTTTGAAGCAGTGCATATAAAAAAGAAGCTACGACTGTTGTTTGTAATGTACATATTTATATATGTCGGCTTGTATATATGTATATGCACACGTATTTATATACACTATGGATGGCAAATAAAGGACGGAAGTTGATGCCATGGTCATGTGCAATTTAAATGCGCAGCAGCAGCAGGAGCAGCCCCTGGCGTTGCCGTTGCCTCGGACCTAGTCACCACGCAAGCCGTTGCCATTCAATTGCATTGCAATGCAGTCTGTAGCGCCCCCTGGCGGCAGCACATGGCACTGCATTATGGCAGCGATCCTGTGATGAAATTATGAAAAGCATGGCAAAAAGGTTCCGAAAGTGCAGAAGGCCAAGCCATTTCTTTTTTTCGTGAATATACACTGACAGAAATTGAGTTGGAGTAGCTATTGAATGGACGTGGATAAAGTCTACTTTAAAGACGAAAATATTGTAATAAAGAATGTGTACAAGAATTTAATGGTATTATTATTGAAGATCTTGATATAATATTTCATTTAATATTGATATTTATTGAATTGAAGAAAAGAAAAGTTCTATTGAATTGCTAGACTAAATTCACTTTAAAGTATTCTCATTTGTTAGATCTTGACTGAGTTTCTTCTGCAGAGATTTATATTTTAGGGTATTTAATATTTCGTATTGCGCTGTGGAAGCTAACTTGTATTTTGTGTTGAAAGGAAGCATTTGCGAAGGTTAAATGAATATTGCATGGTTATGGTTCTGACACTGATGGCCATGGGGATGAGAAAGTTCAGCTGAGTTGAGTGCAGTTGAATCTGATGCTTACCTCGCTGCCCCGCGACCAGGAGGCAACAATGGCATTGCATGCCAGCGGTATGGAACGGGCGCCCATGCACTGTCTGCCCTGTTCGCGTGCCAGCTCCTCCAGCTCCGAGTGCGACCCCTGGCACTCGTGGAGCGTTATGTGCTGCAAGTAGTGTACGCTGGACGATGAATCATAAATCGGCTCGTACTGTCGGTCCCATGAAAAGAAAATGAGCGCCAGCCAGAGACAATCCGGGCCGAAGGAGAGCGTTGCAGAGCGTTGGAGAGACAGAGATAAATAAATTTTTAATATTTCAATTTGGTTATGCCGAGGCGAAAAAGAACAAAAAGAGAAAAATGAACGGAACAGAGCAAAGAAAATGGATACCGAATGCAGCAGACTGCACTTGGCCTCAATTATGAATTGTATATAAGTATTAACGTTTAGTCATGCCCTCGGGCTGTTGGGCGGTGTCTTACCCGAATGAGATGATGCTTGCGATTGATATCCTCCAGCTTGAACATTTTGCACCAAAAGAGCGGCGTATCGCCGGCGGGCAGCTCGACGTCCTCATTACGCAGCTCCAGCACACGGACGCGCTCGTCATGCGGCGATGGCAACTGCAGCTGGGCGCGCTGCATCAGCACCATGGGCCGATAAGGACGGAATGCTCGTTCCGGATCGGGCAGGGTGCCAGGGCGCACTGAGCCGTGCGGTGGATCCTGTGCGTGATACATGTAGAGCAAGCGCATCGTGTCGTTCTGTAAAACACAAAAAAAAAGAGAAGGAAAAAAATTATAGTCAGGGATAATGGAGAGTTGAAAAATGTGTAAAAAATTAGTGGCCAAAGGTAGAAGAGAGAGAGAGAGAGAGAGAGAGACTGTGTGTGTGCTCACAAAATGGCGTTATAATAGCGTACGGTGCAACAGCGGGCAACAACCCAACAGCCAGCCGCCATCGGCCATCAGCCATCCGCTTGCAGCCGGACAGCAACAGCGGCAATAATGTCGTTGCTGACGTGTACACGGATGGACTGTCTGGAGCTGGAGCTGCAGCTGGAGCTGGAAGCCATGTGAGGGCAAATTAAGTAAAAGTAAAAAAAAAAGGTGCGCACGAGTTGAGCAGTGGAAGGAAACGGAAGTCGCCTTGCGGCCATTGCCAAATGGCAGGTGTTGTTTGGTCAGCTGCAGTTGGCTCAGCTCGAGTTGGAGCGCTGCATGTAAGGACTTTGTGTTGTTTCGCCTTGCAAGTGTGTACGTGCTTGTAATGGCCGCGTAAGAGAGGGCTCCTTGCCCTTGCTTAATTAATGGATGGCAGCCAGTAAAAGTTTTCAACTTTTGATAAGGTCTAAACGTTTCCCAGCAAAGATCACACATGTTCAGGCAACTTTGAATGCATGTTGAACATAAGCACTCAGTTTAAGATAGCAGAGGAGAGTAGAACTTGAAACTCTGCTCTGTTCATCAATTGACAGACAGCAAAGCTCATACAGGGACAAACTTGCCAGCAAAGATTTCTAAATTCATTCATTTCGAAATATTCATCTGCTCTAATTCCATTTGACAAAAACCGAATTATATATACAGTTTGCTTGCTCCATGCTATGCCAACTAATAAAAATGGTTCACTTAGGTTAATTGTTTGACCTCTGCGATTGCATTTTGTGGCAGCGTTGCCAGACCTCACAAGGAAATCGCTTCAATTATCGTTGCAGACTGTACTTGAGCATTCACCAAAATTGTGCAGTTGGAATCTCTTGTAATTTCTCATTCATTTTACACGAACGTCCTTATATCTTAGCTTCAATTTACACGTCTGGTGCAGGACTCAAATATATAACTAGATACACATGTATGTACATCACGAGTTCGTTATTTTGTACTTTGTTTTCTTGCCATTTCTTTTGTGCTATGTGTGTGTCTGTGTGTGTGTGTGGCGAGCATGTATATTTCATTTGCCACGTAGTTTTAATTGGTAAACCCAAATTAAAGCTTTCATTAAAGAATCACAACACGACGTACGTCGCGTCGGGCCAAAATGTGCCCGTGAGCGGGAAATATACCTCATTGCAGCTCTCTCTCCGTGCCGTGCCGTGCTCTGCTCTGTTTGTGCTTGACTCGTGTGCCTCGGGGGCTTTTGGAAGCCAACAGTCAGCTGTCATTGTGTGCATGTCATGTGCACGTGTATATATATACACACATATGTATATACATGTGTATGTCTGAAGCGACACAACAACAACAATAACAACACGTGTAGCAAACATGGCAGGCACCGCAGTGACCATGAGACAGAGAGAGAGAGAGAGAGAGAGGAGGGCGAGGAGGGCGAGTGAAGAGTGTTGGAAATTGTTAAAAAAAAAAAAAAAGAGAGAAGAAAATCTGCAACCCGGTCAGGGCATCCATTTGAATTCATTGTGGCAAAGTGCCCATTGTAGCTGTTAAGTGGAACTGTAGAGCACCATGTTCGACAATTGACGGCCAGGGCAGCCAGGGCCATGCCCAGGACACTGACAACAACAGCAACAGCAAATAGCAACAACAACAATAGTGACAACGACGACGAGTCCTTGTCTACTTGTTCATTTTGCCAGCAACGAGGAGACAATACTTTAATTAACAATTCCCTTACCGCTCGCCATTCGCCCAGCCCCTGTAACCATATCGCCCACGCCTTATTCATAGCAAGTCTGCAAAAAACCTGTACAAATGACTCGGTTGCCCGCTGTCCTGGCAAACACTGCGGGCGTCTGTGGCAAACGCGCTAACCGGCCGGCAATCGCTGCCCAGCTGTCCAGCTGCCCAGCTGCCCGGTTGCCCAGCAACAACAACAATAGGAAAACGAGCGGGCAGTTTTAAAACATTTGCCGTGCGACAGGCGCAGCACAAAAGTCATTAACGTGGCCTGGACGCCGCTGGACATGGCCCAGTTGTAAAAACATGACCACTGTGAAAAAACTCGACAGTCATTCACAAACAACAAAAAAAGAAGCGAAAATGCCAGCTTAAACTCGACCTTTAAAATGCTCTTCACAGTTGACATCGGTCAGAGCGAAAGCGGAAAATGTTGAGCAGCATCGAAATTCATGCGTGAGGCGACTTACAATAGTAAGAAGCATAAATACATATTTTAAGGAAATGTGATATGGTTCAAGACATGTAAAATAAATCTGCCTAGCAGACTAAATGATTGTTTTATAATCTTAATAAATATATATTTTCAGAAAGCTGCAGAGCTTCATTGCTCCATTATCTTTCTTTGAACATTCTGTACTGAAAGGTTTCAATAAGTTCTCTATATAAATATAAATAAATATATTGAGAATTTTAAATAATGTTTTTTTTTTTTTTTAAATGACTAACTATTACAAATTATTATTATTATTATTTTTTTTCTTCCTCCTAATAATAACAACAAACTGTCGCAGAATGCTTAAATGTGACTTTCATAAATATCGCATAGTTAACAGCGCAAGTTCATAAAATAACCAAAGGCTTTTTGGGGTATCTAAGGGTATCAGCACGTAGAAACAAAGTGTGAAAAAGCCTGAGATGAACTATGCACACGCACGTGCAACGCCAAAAGCAACAACAACAACAACAACAACAACAAATGTGAGTCGACAACTAAAATGAAATGAAAAGCTTCAGCAAGGATTACAGCCAAAAATTAATGAAAGCAAACTGGCTCCAGTCATTTGGCCTGTGGTCAACGTTTGGCCAGCACTTAATTGCCAAAGACTCTGGACGAAGGACTAGCCCAGCCAGACGAGCTGTGTGTGTGCGTGTGTGTGTGTTGTTCAGGACAACAGCAGGACTACAGGTGGGCCGCACTTTGCTGACTTGCTGGCTAATTGTAAAATGCGCCGGTACAAGCACTCATTAGAGCCGTGGTTACGGCCTAAAAAACTTGCCAGAATAGCTGCTAAACGCTTGCCTGAACCCGAAATGGGGTCTAAGGTGTCGGGCATTTCGAAATTCATTTTAGGTTTTTGTTTGGAGCTCAGTCAGGTCATTCCCTTTGCTGTCAACCGGAACAATAGTTCTCCCTATTACACACTCGGCATTGAATAGCACTATGTTGGCTCATCGCCGCGCTGCGGCTATACCGCGCCTATTGGGCACTGATAACTACAAGGATTGGAGCCACAAGGTGGAGCTTCAGATGCGTATTCAAAAGACATGGTCAGCAGTGGTCGGACCGCCAGTGCCTATCAAACCGGATGTGGAGCTCGAGCTGGGGGATTACATATATGTTGCTTCGCGCAAACACGTTTACATTCAGTGTTCCGAATCGTTGGTAAGAGCAAAGCTTAAATTGAAGTCTAAATATGGTAATTTGTTTATTTGCATTAGAATCGCAAGGCGAAGTTGTTTTTGTTTAGATTCATAGATCCCCAGATTGTAACCGCTGATTTAGTCGATATGAGCATACCCTGTCTCTGGCGCTCATTGAAGCATCTTTATGGCCATGTGAAAAGCGATTCCAAACGCAAGTCCACTGGACTGGCAGCACAGAAATGCAAGAAGCCGAAGCTAGTGCATCGTGGCAGTGCTTAGGAGTTAACTAATATTTTATATGACGGTAATTTGTTTCGTAGTTTGGTTATTATTTTGTTAAATTTGGTGTTTGTTCGTGGCCGTAGGCAAAAAAAAAAAAAATAAAAATAAAATAATAATAACAAGCGCAGCCGTCTCCTCATTGAATCTCGATCAACATGTGAGAGCGAGACAAACAGTGTAAGAGTTAAGTGCGCATAGCAGAATCTAGCTTAGCATGTCGTATGCGCACACAGTGAGCGTAAGGGAGATAAACAGTATTCGTACTTTTTAAGCTGTGACCATTATTAGAGTAAGCGAGAACAGCAATTTAAGCAGAGGAGGGGAAATTGATGCAACTCATTAATCTGCGGTATATCTGCGTCATTTATATTTGAATATAAAGTCGCGTATTACATATTTAATTGCGTACACTTGTATTTATTAATATTGGGTTATCTTTAATTATCTTTCATTAAGTAAAGTACACAATTCATTCATGTTACTTATACATATGTGCATATAAGCAACGCTAGTTAAGTATATATGTGTGAGTGAGAGACTCATATGTTTTATTGTGAAGCTTACTCTGTGCGCGTGTGTGTGAGCGTGAGATAAACAGTCTCTATATACAATTAAAGCAAAAGTCCGAGTCAACAATAAAACGATGAAGTAAAAATGCAATTTATACTACTTCAAACGAAATCTAAAAGATTTTATCATTCTAAGGAGCACATCTATTAAATAACTTGGAATTTTATTTATTTTCTTGTGTGTGCTGACGTACATTATTTTGTTTAACTTGTCCAAATATCCAACACTCTCACACACACACACACACGCACACCTTAAACTTTACAGCCCATTACGATTGTGTTCTTGTTGTTGTTGCTGCTGGCATTGCATTGTTATTCCTCGTGTTGCTGCTCTCTTTGGCTGCTGTTAAGTTGAGTTCAGTCGAGTTTCTGTTGTGCTTTGTTTTGCTTTGTTTTGTTGCCACTTGCGTTTTGCCATCTCAACGCGTTTTAATAATGGTCCAATTGTCCCAGAAGCGCAAACGAAACGTAACGTACGCCAAGTTGGCGCTGCTAATGGCTAATGGTCAAGTGGTCAAGTTGAACCATGTCCCTTGCCATGGCCAGGTCCTGGCCCAGCCCTGGTCTACTCAACTGCCATTGCTGCTGCTGCTGCTGCTGCTGCTGTTGCTGGCGCTGGGGCCACAAAACTTGCTCTTTGCCAAGCTTGTTTAATGTGCACGTAATTGAAATGCATTTACAATTGAATTATAAATAGAACAAAATACACACACACATACATGCAGATACCTACACATGTACGTAAATTCACACTTCTGTTGCTGCTGGTCCCTATATAGCTCTACCCGCTGCCTCCACAGCTAGTCGAACAATAAAAGCAACGAGTTGCTTTGTTAAAGTTTCAGCAGCAGCAACGGCAGCAGCAGCAGCAGCAGCAGCAGCAACGGCAGCAGCAGCAGCAGCAGCAGCAGCGACAGCTGAGCTTGCAACTTGCAACTGGCAACTGGAATCAAATCAAGCGTTCCCCAGAAGCATTTCAAGAGCTGTCTTTGTCTGTGTGCACCTGGCTGCCATGGTCACGTCCAGCACTTTAGTGTTTGAATGTATTTCAATGTGTGTGCGTGTATGTGAGTGTGTGTCTGTGTGTGTGTGTGTTTGCCTGTGCTCTTATTCCTCTGTGAGCCATTGGCAATTCAATCATCAATGGGTTTTTCGTGCGCTGCTGCTGCTGTTGCTGTTGCTGCTAACGTCTGTGGCCTGCAACTTTCTGACAGCTGATTTCAATAACTAATATGCAAAGTGGCAGATTGACAATACTACGCCCAGTTGGCCTAAACAGCTTGAACCAACTGCCAACCACCGCCCACTTTGCATAGCCAACAGCCCAATACCTGATGTGGGGTTTTTGTTGTGCTCTAATTGCCGTGTCAGTTGCTCTGATTGTGGCAGTCAGCAGCAAGACTTTGTTGTTGAACTTTTCATATGCATTCGACAGTCACACACATACACCTGTGTGTCTATGTGTGTGTGTGTGAGTATGTGTCAAAAATCTCAGTCTAATCGTTTGGCTTGTGCTCTAGTTCCCCCTTTAGCTATTATTCTAATGTGGGCTTCTAAGTGGCTTAACGATTTTTGTTGCCTTCAATTGAGTCGCTTTAATTAATGCTCTATGTCTGTGTGTGTGTGTGTGTGAGAGAGTGGTGGTGTGTGGTGAATGCTCTTGTCTGAATTGACATTAATTGAAATTATTTATGGCAAGTGTTGCAGCTTTTGTTATTGCTCTTTGACTTGCATTTAAATGCACAATCTAATTAATTGTTCGCTCCATTATCTCAGCAGTCATTGTGCCTATTGTTGTTGCTAATGTTGGATTTTATGCTTAATTAGAAGAGTTAAGCAAGCTGACGAATAAGCTTATTATATCAAATTTAGATTCCATTCGAAACGAAATTGATTGCAAACCAATTATGAGTATTTGGCCAGTGTAGGTTTAGCATCAGCTTACTTTCCACATATGTAGAGGCGGTCATTTGCCTTCTTTGATGTTTAAGTGCCCGAAAAAGTATGCAATAGAATATCTGTATTGCATGCTGCATGAGAGGCCTTTGCGCCGAGTAGAGGCAGACAGAAACACTCACATGGCCATTAACCCAGCCATTGCAGTTGGATTTAAGAGTTATTCTCCACTCTCTGCTCACCACATGCCACTCGCCAGTCGCCACTTGCCACTTGCCGCTGCCAGCGCCAACCAAACAAAAATGCGCATAATTCCCGCTAAAAGTTTGAACTCCCGGACACACTATACTGTTAGCCTACAGGTCTACAGGCCGGGCACTAAACGCTGCGTAGCCAGCCATTGCCATGGCCATTACCATTGCACTCGCACTCGCACTCGCGTTCTCCCACTCCTGCTGGTGCTGCTACTCCTCCTGCTCGTTCTTGTCAGCGTATATTTGTCAAGCAAATGGAATAACCGTTGCAATTGCAACAACGTCAAAGCCAAACAAAAATGTTATTTGCCGCTTTGCCCAAAAATCAAGTACACAGCCAAACAGACCAGCTACCCAGCAACCTAACAACCAAAACAGTCAAAATCCAGCGCCTGAAGTTGAGCTGCTGCCGGAGTGCCGGAGCATGTGTAGTCCGGACCCAAAAAGTGGTCGCCGTTTGGGTACCAGGACTCGTTCCGATGTCCATCATGGTATTGTGAGAGCGTTTGAGTGTGTATGTGTGTGTGTGTAGGTGTGTGCCTGGGGGTCTGGCAACGGCTCGCATAGTCGCTTTATTAAAGCTAAAACCTGCATTGTCCCATTTTGCACATGAGTTGTGAGTTGCAAGTTACGCGCTGCCTCCACTTGTATAAACTGGCAGAGATTCACATGAGTTCCACGGTAACAGGCAATCGAAATGGTCAGAGCTTCTAATGCCCTATGCAAGTGCAGGGCTAATATGAATTTATCGAATCCCATGAGCTTTGAATGTGAATCTGAAGTGAGCGTTAGGCGTAAGTGAGATGAAATGCCTTAAAGTATTTCATATTTAATAATGTAATATAATTAATTTAAGAATTTTCTAATAAGCTGAGTGCTAGAATGCTGATATAATGATAATTATTATTAATTTTATTATAATTTATATAAAATTCAGCAACATTTGAAAGCAATGCAGTCAAAAGTCAACTGAAATTTATTTAAGCAGCCATTTAACAACTTAATTCTCATGGCATTTGAGCTCTGGCAGAGTATTTGCTCTGCGGCTTGTCTAGAATTTGGGAATTTTCTCTTGTTGCGCTTCAGTTTTTGGCTGTGATTTGCGCGTTTCGCGCTCAAAGTTTGCTCACTGCGAATGCGAATGCGAGTGTGTGTGTGTATTGTTGTAACTGCAGCTCCTGTTGTGGGCACTTGAAGTGCATGTGAAACGTGTGCTGGGCAAAAACACAGGAAAGCTAAAACGCGAAAAAAAAGAGAAATGTGCAGGCAACACCAAGGCTAAACGCAACGAGAAACGTTTGTTTTAATGCCCTAAAGCGACAAATATTGGTAGAGAGGCAGCGGGATGCAGCGAGCCAGAATGCAGGGTGCGCTAGGCAACGCAAAAGAACTGGAATACAAAACTCGGTGCGGGATTTAACAGCCAAAGTAATGCAATGACAAACAAAAGCAACCAGTGCGAGTCAGTCATGAGTCAAGAGCTGCAGCAACAGCAGCAGCAGCAGGAATCGCTTTTTGCTGAATGCTGCGGGAACTGGCTGATATTTTTGGCCGTTTTTTTTTTTTTGTTAGTTCATTCACTCGTTGATGAGTTTGTTGTGCTGTGCAGTCAAGGCCATAAATAAAGAGCCAAGCTGGATTACACATTCAAGCTTTTTGCGTGCATGTCAAATGCAACAGGCCAGCAAAGCGACAAAAAAGCAGTGCAGCATCAGAATCTAAGCTCTGATAAGTCCTTCGAGCGAAAGTAATTAACCAGTGGCAGCAGCAACTACTCCCTGCTGTGTCACGCCCACAGATGTCTACGTAAAAAATTAAATAATAATAAAATGTAGAAGGAAAACCACAGACATCATACGGCTACATTTTCATCCAACCGAGCAGCGCTGTAAAACCAATTTGTTTATAGAAAAAGTAAAGAAAAAAAAAAGAAGAGAATATTGTGTCGGTGTCCGGACAGCGAGCGATGCAAAGTGTGCGCATTGTTGGCAACCTGTAGTTATTTTATTTTATTATTTATGGTTAAATGGTGCAGCCCCCCAGCCGGAACGAGCTAACTCGTTTATTAAATTCATTTCGCAGTTGTTGCATTTTTTTTTCTCTTGCTGAACAGTAACCGAATAAACCGCAAAACCCGAGCGGCTAAGCAACTAAGACACACACACATGAGTAGGGCAGAGGGCATTGCTATAGATAGGGATATATATAGAATGGGTTGAGTTCTTACAGATATGCACATTCACATACACACACACACACACACAGACACACAAAGTAACCGCAAAAAAGTGGTCAGTTGGCCAAAAACTAAACGAAATGTAATAAAGCAACGGATATGCCAGTTTGCTTGAGCTCTGCAGTCAGCTGGCAATGGCAACAACCGGGCACAAAGAGAACCAACAGAGCTATGCAGATGGATAGATAGATGGTCTAGTTCTCAGTCGAAAGACAGAGAGCTGCACAGCACAGTAAATGAATATGAATTAGGCAACAAAGTTCTTGGCCAACTAAAACACACAGCACACAGTCCGCATGGCCAACAGAAAATAAAGAAAGAAAGCAAATTTAAAGTGAATTTGATGGGAAAAGGGTCAAGGGAATCGATTGACTCATATGAGATTCATGGCGTTGCGACAGCAGCTTCTTCACATTTGCCAGGAGGAAGAACAATGAAATATCGAATTACTACTTTGAAATCATTAGTTCTTTCATCAACATCATTTAGACCCAAACCTTAAACAACTGTAACTGTAACTCTAACTGCAACAGCAAGAGCAAAAGCTGTAGCAGGAGCAACTGCAGTTTAAATGGGTCTCAAGTACTTGAAAGGGTTTACTCAAAGCACTTTTCGTTTCTCGCACTCTAAAATTTTGTTGTGGCTACACCTCCACTTGGCTTTTGGCCTGCCTAAATGTCAGTTACTAGCAGCTCCGCATTGCTGCAGCTATATTTTCGTTATGCTCTTGTGATTTTTGCCAGCAAAAAAGGTTAAAAGCATTTTGTTTTTTAAAATACTCTTTCAATAGTTATTTCGACTTTCATAGGAAATATGTAGCGCAGGCGAAATAATAACTATAAATATAGTAAATATACACCTGCCTACAGCATTGCCTGATTAATTTTGATCTGTGATCTAATTGTGACAATCGAAAGTAATGCGAAAGATCTCTGAGATTCCTTGGTATATGACAAGCAGGGTCATCAACATAGGATCTGTTAGCTTACGCATCCTAACTAGGAACAGTTTCAGAAGCCAACACTTTTAACTCTGGCCGCAATCTCAAATATATCAATTATCCCAAAATTCTGCATATGTAATAGTAAAGCTGTATTAATATTTTCCTAACTAACGTAATAAGCACAGGCTTATCTTTCATAATCTTACAATATATATAAATCAAAATACCGAAAGCGTATTCTACTTTCGGCACTTGGCCGAGCTTTCCCATTTACTGTTAAATTTATACATATATATATATATATTTTATGGTACGGCCACTTCAGTTGGCAAACTTTGGATTTTAAAAGCTTAAAATTTAAATCAATTGAAATTAAATTTTGCTGCATACTTTCTGGCGCACTTTTATGTTCGTTTCACGTTTTGAGTAATTTTTTGTTGTTGTTTGCTTTGTTTTCAGCTTTCTGTTTTTTATTTGTCACAGCCCTATTAAATTTTTAAGTGCCAAGCAGGGACCACAAGATCCGCAAATACCACACAAGCAACCGCTAGCCTTCGTTCCCTCTACCCAGTCAGCAGCGCTCCACTAATAATTCATTATAAAAGTCAGTGCTTTGGTTTGGTTTTTGCGTTTTGCTGTAACGCGAATTCTGCCTTAATATACACAGTACACCACCCCTCCCCCCCCTTAGCGACGCCTTCCCCAATGCGAGCATCGAGCTTATGTCGTGACAAACTGCACACATATGTGTGTAAGTTGTGTGTGTGTGTGTGTGAGTGTTTGTGCTCATGTTTATGGCACCATTTTGCACAAAGTCAAATCAAGTAATAAGGAGCTCTGTGTGCATTCCCCAAATCCATTTCGTCTCGATTTCTACAATTGTGACCAAAGTCCAACTCGAAACCACTGACAGATTTTCACCTAACGAAATCGTTCGAAATTGAAGCAGAAAATGTTTTCGAGAACTCGTGACACTTATTGCGGACATTAGTAGTATATGGCAATGGGGCTTCGACCCTCTTGCAAGTGTTGAAAATTACTGTCGACTTGACTTGTTGCCTTTTTGTTTTGCCAGCTTGCAATGCCAACTACAGCTACAACTACAACTACAATAACAATTACACGATGTGTTTGTGCACGTATGTGAGTATGTTGAAAGTTATTATGGGTGTCCGGAACCCAGACCCAGAGACCCGTGCCGGGACCCAAAGGCCCATTAATGGGCAAAATTACTGTTTACAAGTGAAGCAGGCAGCCATGCACCACTCACAAAGAGTCGACGCCACCACCACTAGCAGCAACACTTTGTAGTGCAGGTTTCGTGTTAAAATAATAAACACATAGCGAAAATTGTAGCAGCATGTGTAGCGAGCAGACTGCATAATTCCATTACAGAGCTGCATGCCCCATACATTCTCCAAGCTACAAGCTGCAAGCACCTGCAAGAGCTGCCTGTCATAAGCCATAAACTATTTTGCAGCAATATTTTTGCGTTATGGCCAAAGTCTTCAACTTAAGTTAACACGGCAAGCATGTAGTTGGCTCTCTATATATTTAAATGCTTAAAAATAGTATTTAAAGGAAATGTCCTTTAATGCTGCAATTACACCAGCTATGATGCTGCAGCACGAATATCGTTATTCTCTCTCATCACACGAATCCGTGCGAGTTGACAATTTAAATCCGAACAGAGTAACCCATAGTCTGGCACACTCGCCCAGCGCATTTTGATTTGTTTTGCTTTTCTTTCTTTGCATTTTATATTACCAGAGAGCGGAATATTGTGGCTAGTTTAAACAATTACTACAATAGCAATAACAAAACTCAACATTAAAAAAAAACGAACGAAAGAATAATAATGAAAACAACAATATGAAATTATTCTAATTACAATTAGTGTTAATTGTCACTTACGGTTCGGGCATGCTGTACGTGAATTTCGTAATTTGGCATGCTTAGAGAAAATTTGCATTTAAAATGAGTTTTTCTTTCTTGTTATTGTTGCTATTGTTCAGTATTTGTTGTTGCTGCTGCTGCTTTGTTTTGTTTTTGTAATTTTGCATTTTCAATTTGAGTTTAGCCTAAGCTAATAAAAACATGAAAGTCAGGGACGAACTGTCCGCATTAATGCATTAATTGTAATTACTTAATTATTTGCATAAATCAAAGTTTTGCTGTGTCGCCATTGCGGCGCCCAACATTCATTTTAATGCAAAACGACATTTTCCCCCATTTGATTGAAATGGCAATTAAAAAACTTTTTGATTGCGCTCGATTTGCAGACTCGAATGGATGTGGATCTGAATTGATGAAAATCATCTCAGCTACTTAATGACAATTTTATGTAGCTCGTCAAGTTGTCGTTTTTGCGTTTTATGAGTGGCTCAATGTAAGCCCTAAGCAGGACTTTACAGATTCATTCTAATGCCTGCCAATTAAAATTGAAAAGATTTAATTAAAACAAAGGCAATCGGATTCATTGACAAATATTAATTGAAGAAGATTTGCTGAGCAAATGACGAATGTTCAGACTAGAAATTTAAATGAGAATGAAAATTAAAATGAAAATGAAAAAAAAAAAATGTAAATAAATATATTAAAATCATATTAAAGTCTGAGAAAAGTATAATAATTTTAATAAATATATCAATATTTAAATAAAATATATAAATATATAAATAATAATATTTATAATAACTCATATAAATAAATATGTTAAGGTCATACCCTGAGAAAAGTATTATAATTATTATAAAATATATAAATAATTAAGTAAAATATATAATTATATACAAAATATAAATAATAATTATAAAAAAATATATAAACAAATATATTTAGGTCTTTCGCTGAGTAAATTAATATAATTATTATTAAATTATTATTAAATATTTAAATAAAATTTATAAAAATATAAAAATGTAGATAAAAAAATATATAAATAAATATATTAAAGTTATAACATATATAAATATATAAAAAATATAAATAAAAATATTTAAAAAAAATGTATAAATAAATATATTAAAGTCATTTGCTGAGTAAATTATTATAATTAAAATATAATATATAAGTATTTAAATAAAATATCTATCAGAGTCATTCGCTGAGAAAAGTTATAATTATTATAAACATAAATAATAAAATAAAATATATATATATATATATATTGAAAAAATATAAATAATATATATTTAATTAAATATATAATAATACTAATAATATAACATTTAAATAATTATTATAAAATATATAAAGAAAATATGCAAAATAAAATATTTAAATAAGTATATTAAAGTCATTCCAGTTATACGAACAAGTCGACTAAGTCCTGCCGCAAACATGTAATTAATTTAATATAAGTTGAGCGCTTATTTTCTTTTTCTTTTTCTTTATGACTTTTTAACATATTCAAAACGCACCGAATTCCTAATAATCTCATCAAAGAAAAGGCGAAAACACCAACTGTCGAGGCAATCAAAAAGGTATGCCCATTTACATTTCCCCCCAATTCTCTCTCGCTCTGTACTTAATGTGCAGAGCTCTCTTATATTGCTCATTTTTTTCGTTCGCCTTTTGTGGTTTTCTTATGTAAAGTGTCGCCGTCAAATGGCGTCGGACAAACTCAGCAAATGGAGCGACCGCACGCCTTGCCACATCAAGTGGGCGTAGCCGTTTCGGCAAGGCCACGAAATCTGAACGCAAGAATCAAATTGAAATGACGCACTTAATGGCATTTATGGTTTATGCGCATTTTTATTATAATGCGAGTTCGATTTTGTCTCCCCCTCCCCCTCTCTCTCCTTCTCTCTATCTGTCTGTCTGTTTGTCTGTGTCTCTGTCTGGTCGCTTTGCAATTTTCAAACGTTTTGCCAGTTTGGCCAGTTCATTTGGCAGTCGAGCAGCAGTCGCGTCCTGCAGCGCGTAGGGGACAAGGGTTGACCAACTGTCGCCGACTGTGTAGTCACCCTCTCGCACGATTCATTTTGGCCAATTGGTAATTTTGTTATTAGTCACGCTCTTTGCGCTTCATTAATGTTCATTACACACAAATGAACCCACATCGATTGATATTACTCGTCGTCTGGCGGTTACAAATTGCTCGCATACAAATATATATATATACCTATCTATATATATACATTTTTTACGATTTGCGGTTGATATTCTGCGGTGTGCAATAAACGCGATGTCAGTTTTTTTTTTCTTTCTCTATTTATTTATACGCTGGCTTAAAGGGTTGCCCGCCTAATACATTTAATTATAAAAATAAACACACACACTTGCGCACATGCCTCATGGTATATTTATATAACCACACACACACACACATATATATATAATTTATATATGTATACATGTGCAATATATTTATTGAGGAAACTTTGAACTTTTGGGTTATGCGTCACATATGCTAGGGGCGAATGCGAGCGAAAGTTTCGAGGGGTTCGCCGCAGTTCACAAGAAATAAGAAAATAAAATTTATTGACGCAGCGCTCTGCACGCTTAATTGAACATTGCCAACTTGAAAGCCATATCCACTGATTGACTGAGCCAATGGAACGCAATTTTTTATGACCTTTGAAACTTTGAAGCATGTAATTCGTTCTATTCCTTGCAGGAGTTATTTAAATGGGCATTTGATTATGCGCCTAAACAGCTGGAAATGTGGCCAGGGCAGGAAAGTGCAGGCGGTTTTTTAGTTTTTCCTCTTTTGGCTTTTCTTTTTCATATTCTCTTTCTCCTTTACTTTTTGCCTTTCAGTTTGTTTAGAAATTGTTTATTCTGGCTTTGCATTATTTTTGGGTTAATTTGGTTATCTAATATAAAAGTGAACGAGTCCAAAGGGGTTGCCCAGGACCGCAGGCCGCTAGGGGTTGATTATGCCACTTGAGCGGCTTAGGTTAAAACCATATGCTCAGCTTCAGTGCACTTTGAAGTGGCATGGAAAATATGATAAGCATATTAATATGATTTTCATTTCATTTTATTTTCGTGGCAGTAGCAAGAACTTTGATTGAAAAATTGAGAGGAAAGAAAAGCCTGAACATGGGATAAGCTGGGAAACACATTTGCTAAAAGAAAAACCTGCATCTGCTTTAAGCGAACAATATGTTGATGAGAAACATCCTTTTCTATAATATTTAAATAAATTTACATTATGCAGCTAAGCTGTAGTGGAGTTAATAAAGCTGCGTCTCCCTCTATTTATTTATTTTCTCAATTAATTTACTCGATTTTCTTTCGGTATGCATTGCCCTCCCCAATCTTAATAAGTTTTACGTTTGATTTGATTTGTTTTTCTTGCCATACAAATTATTTGCATCCGTGCCTCCATTTGTTTGGGGCTCGCTTCCACTTTTTATTTAATTTGCACAATTGCCGCTCATTAAGCGCAGTTAAAATCCAAACAATTAATAAATTTTTAAGTGCAGTGCAAATTATGCACCTCTCGTCCGACCCCCTCCACACAAAAGCCGAAGCTCGTCAACTCTCTGACCCGCACCACCTGCTCACGCTTACCTGCCTGCCTGCCTGCACCTGAAAACCGCTCTGCACACAATACATTATTAATTTAACGACCCGCTCTGCCCCTTTGTGCCTCTGCTCGCTTTCAGGACTTGCTGCACGCACAACAAATGACGCTTAATTTGCCAAATGGTTGGGACCCTTGCAGTACTTGTGCGCTTCGCTGCTTGGGAATATTTACTTTCTTTCCTTGACTACTTTTACTCTGCCCGGCAAGCTCAAAGTAAGTTTGTAGCTGTAGAACTCAAATATATTCCTAAAAGTCTGTATTTGTATAGATTAACTTATACTTTGCGCTGTTTCTGCTAAGATCTTATAGTTTCAGTATTCGAAAAAAAACTTTACAGAGTATCTGCAGTGCGTATTGCCGCGTTTCTTATACTGTTTTATGTTGCAAAAATATGAAACGCTCAAATGAACAAAGATGTAAAATACCTTGACTGGAAAATTCGCAAAGATGGGTGGCATAAAGCGCACTGGCAAAAGTAAATGAACAGAAGCAAAGCAGAGCAAAGCAAAGCAAAGCAAAATAAAGCACAAATGCAAAGGGGAAACAAAAGTAAGAGCCAAATTTGCAACTTTGTGCAAACTTAAGCTAACAGAAAGGCCAGCCAAGCCAGCAACAAAATTCATTAAAACTTTGCATTGTGTTTCAAAAAATAACGAAAGACCAACAACAACAACAACAAGAAAAGCAGAAATAGAAGAATTAGAAGTAGGATAAGGGCAAGAGAAGGAAGCACTAACCCATTGCGAACTAATTTGTCTGGCGATTTAGTAAAGATTTCGGAATCCAAATACCCTTAGCCAATGGCCACGACGATGGCTTTGGCAAGGGCCGTTGATGACGCGACAAACCCAATTAATACGCCAGACAAATAAAATGGTCAGCCAAAGACAAGTCGGAAAAAACCGTTTAGCTACAGCAATAACCAAATGTGTATCTACACACACACACACACACACACACACGCAGAGAGAGAGACAACAAACAGACGCGAGCGTGCATAATTTGTTCTTTCGTTTCTATTTTTGGGGGCCAGCAGCACATGTGAGTATATCTTAATATATGTACATATATGTTATGTGGTTGGCTCTAGGAGCGGGGATTGTCGCCAGGACTGTCTGTCTGCCAGTCTATTTGATGTGCGTGCGTCTGTGTATTTGTGTTTGTGCGTGTTTGTTTTAGTTAACCAGAAAGTTTTCTTAAAGATTTACGCTTAAGTTTTACGTGATAAAACTTTTATCACTATGACATTTTGCTGTGCCAGAAGTGCTGCGCGCTTGTTGCAGAGCTCTCCCTCTCTCTCTCTCTCTCTCTCACTCTGCTCAAGCCAATTGACAGCGCGCTGTCTGATATAGAGAGTCGGATGAAAATGATACTGGATTGGCATTTCTTGGGCGGCGATTAATATGTCTTTAAATTTAAGTGATGTCATCTGATAGTATGCCCGTGCAAAGCAATATCAGATGCTGATGCTGGTAGCTATTGCTGAATTCGCCTATTATCAGCTTATCAGATGACACTGTGCATTCCACCTAATAATCGAGTGGATATGGAAATTCTTTCATTCAATAGTCGAGCATTGGGTATCGTAAAGTCATGTCAGGCAGCTCACAAGTCAATTAAGTTTATCACATATTAAGACAAAATATTTTTGCCCAACAGCAGCATATTCTCTGTGAATAACTTTAATCGTGTCCTTTTTGGCAACTGGGCGACCCAAGTTTTGTTGATATTTGCTTGAGGATATTGGTCCAAGCTCATGTATTACGACTCATGTTAGTCGTCTCAGTCCCGGCCCCAGCAACAAAATATGTATATCCGCTAACATGTTGGGGGTAAGTACGTGCCGCTGTTTACTCCCCCCGGGAATCAGTTAAGTATTTTGATGGCAGCGCTTATATCATCAGTCCAAAACTCAAGACCTAAGAAACTTTTTATTAACATAAATTATGACGCACAAACACACACACACACACACACACACACACACACACCCACACACACACTGCTGGCACTCGTTATGAGAATGTGAGCGAGTGAGTCAATAGTTAAGCATGGCACAAGTGAGTGCATAAATTTCACTTGGCACAAACTTTGGCCAATATATCTATTAAACGTCGACGGTGCTTACCGTTATGGCGATGTCATGGCTGGCATCGCATGTGTCCAACTTGCGGCGAAAGCGTAGGACGGTGTGGGTGGCATTCTCGTAGCCCAGCATCAGCATGTAATCCTGGGAAGGATCCACGACGGGCTCCGTGTCGCCATTGCGTGTGACGTGTCGATCCTGCAAGCGGAGGGAAAGAAAACTGTGTGTGAGCTTTTCCATTTTGGTTATTAATTGAAAAATTTACGAAAATATTTAATTTGCAGCATACTTTTGTGCGGCAGGCACAAGCTCAAGCCCCAACATGTCATTGAACAGTATATATACATTATATATATCTATATATGCAAATATATATATTTATATATGTGTATTGAGCTTGGCGCCCAGCCACAGGCACTTCGCAAGCTCCCAAAACTTGTGTGCATAACTTTCACGCAGCATCTGTGCGATGCGTTTTTCAGTCCCTTCCCATTCCATTTTTTTTTTGTATACCCACAACCCATTGAAAATGGGAATTCAGGGCAGAATGGTTTTGTGAAAATGTATGCAACAGGCAGAAGGAGACGTTGCAAAGTATATATATTCTTGATCAGTACAAAAATATAAATTCATATAGCCCTGTCCGTCCGTATGATCGTCGAGATTTTGGAAACTAAAAAAATAGAGCTGAAATTTCAAATTTGAATTTGTTTTTTTGATAACATATCAAATTATCCATAAGAAATCGAAAATTCATTTACTTTTTCTAGGTTTTTGGAGCATAACTTCTACACCGTTTTGGCTGTAGACTTGTATATTTGTATTGTATATTTAGATAGATATTAAGAGATATAAGAATCCAAAGATTAGTTCGACCCACGCGCAAGCCACGGCAGCAACTGCGCCATTAACAGAGTGCACGCTTATACGTACGTAAAGAAGAAGAGTGTGATTTTTTTTCAGGGTTCAGGGTATCTTGTAGTCGAGCCGTCTCGACTAGAGACTTCTTACTTGTTTCATATATCCTGCATTTATGCAGGGAGCATAATTTTTGGCAAATAAAAATCCATTAAAGACTTTTAAGCCAATCATGTCGGAAATATACACAATTCATAGCGTATCTGCTCGTTGAAAGCTCTCAACTAGCTTTTACTTATTTCATATAAATTGTCAGAATTTTATTTGTGTTAATGCTTAAAATGTACACGGGCCCATCTTATGTTTACTTTCTGCCTTCTCTCTCTCTTTTGCCTGCCTGCTCTGAATGTTTTCAGACTTTTACCAAGTTAAATTTGAGTAGTCGCTCCACCTTCATAGAGAGGAAACCCCTTTCTTGACTGAGGTTTTTTTTAGTCGTTTGACTTGTTCGATTCCTTGGCACATGTTGGCCAGGCCTCGACACAGACGCCAGATGAGTCTGAGCTGAGCGTTGGGTGTATGCGATGTAAATTCCTATGCATACACACATACACTCACAAATACATTTGTATGCATGTATTTTGACAGGCCACTGTTGAAAATATTTGGGAGTTGCTTTCTTTTTTTTGAGTGAGAGCAGGAGGGTGGCATGGTTGGAGGGGGCGTTGGGGCGAGCTCTGTGATTGTTGTTGTTGGGCGACTGCTTCGCATATTGGCAGATGACTGCAAATGGGCGTTGTGTTTGCTATGCTCATAGCATATCCTTGCCAGCATGCGGCAGGACCTCTTGTGTTGTTTTTGGTATGGCCAACAATTTTTTGATGATGTTGCAAAAGTCAAAAGTGCCCCCCATTGCCCAAACCCACTTCAGTTCACTTCACTCTGCTGCCAGCAGAGCACGGGTAATTGAAGCTGATGGAATTTTTGAGTAGTTTTCTATGTAGATATTTCAAATTTTTATTGATTTAATTATTTGTTGTCGTTTGTCATTTGTTTGACTGATATCAAAGTGGTTCAGCTCTTAATGCATTTACAGCCACATACGTATATGGACCAAATATCTATCTACATATATGCAGAGTGAGTGCTGCTCATATTGCACATTGGCATTTGAATGTGGTGTGGCTGTGTGTGTGTGTTGCTTTTAGAACATATTTGGCAATACATTTAGGCTGTGTTATTCGAGTCTATTCCCAGATGAAATTATCATTTCATTTCAAAAGGCTTGCAGTGTGATAGCTCTGAATTGAAAAGTGAGTAATTGATTGACTGCAAAGCAATATGATAAATATACTTATAAAATACACTTAACCATCATGTAACATTGAATTATCAAAGCCACCATTCAGCTTAACCATAGGATATGTTGCAACTTGCAATAATGCACAGTTACGTTTAGTACTCAGAGTAGACGTCTTCCTATTGGTGTTTGATCAGTATTTGTATAAGTGCAAGCGAGACAACTAGTACCTGCTCTTGTCGAGCATTTCTTATACTCTTGTTTACTACTGAGAAAGAATATAAGACTTCGGCAAGCGAGTGACATTGCAGCCGTGAGCATATACATGTGATAGTATGTGTGCGAGCGAGACAAAGTCTTCTTGAGAGTATCAGAGTGAGAGAGCTTGTATGATTTATTGAGGCAGAAGAAGAGAATAAACTCCAACTTCTTCCTTTTAAGCGTCATTTATTTTTGAACGATTTGCCACCTCTAGCTAGTGTTTATAATTAATAATCGCTCGCGTGCTTGAACATTATATAATCTTATGGCAGCTGCTGGTCAATTTATGTTCTCACACACTAATATGGATTTGCTTGGTATTGGTAAATGTTCTATCATCTTTCATCCCTATCAGGAACACAATTCATAGAAAGCGCAGGAGCGCTGTTCAGTTTCTCAGGCTTCTCCTCCCACTATTCTACTGATACATTGCCCAACATTATGAAGTGAAACTTTTCTGCTCGGAGCTCTCAGCGCTTCCATCATCTAATTACAACTGAAATTTTCACACACCTGAGGCAGATGCAATTAATTTGCCCCAATTTATATCATCAGCCCACGACCAGATCCTACGCCTCCCAACCTTCTCCCACACCCCCTTCCAGCATCGTTCTGTTGCGTGTTGCGTTGCCCACAATTACATGCCAGCATTTCATTAATCATATCACACGCTGCGCCATTTGCCATTTATCTGGCTAATTAAAAGTTTGCACAAAACATTTAACATAAATTCTGCTAAATTTGTACAGTATATATATATATTTCGTATCTATGCAAGAGATAGAACATTTCGAACTGTCTGTCTGCCTGACTGTTTTGCAATCTGCAAACGCATAATTCAAGATCTGTAACGCGCAGTTCCGTTCCCCGTTGTCATTGCCGCTCCCCTTTCCCTTTGCTGTTTTGCACAGTTTCCCTTTTAATTTTACATTATCTACCTCTACACACACACACACACACGCATTTGCACACCTTGACATGTTTCTCGCTTATCGCAACAGCAGCCAAAAGTCGCGTATACGTCGCGTATGCCGAGAGAATCGCGAGCATTGCGAGCGGCGACGGAAATTAAAAATACGCGCTGCAATGTTGCAAGCACCCAAGCGACGTTATCAAAATCAGCGTGTGCGTGGGCGTGCCAGGGGCTGGAGGTAGGCAGTGCCAAAGTGAAGTGGCGCTGCCTGAGGCTGACGCGTTGTGCGGTAATTATGCAAAAGGAAGGCGCATAAATTTGCAATATTCTCAGCTGCTGCTGCTGCTGCTACTACTGCGCTGCTGTTGCTCTCTTGTGTTTCAAAAATGTTTCAAATGCCAACGACGTTTTAACTGCTCACAACTTTTTATGCGTGCAGCTGAAATGCCGCCAATTCCGTCTTTAGAGCCCCTAACCACTGCGGATACTCCCAACCGAGTCATGTCGTTTGCAACAGAGTTGCGCGAGTAGAACTAAGTAAAGTTCACATAATGTTGTTAGGAATATTTATATACTTCGTAGTAGTTAGTTAGTTGTGTAGAGTATGTGAGCTTCGTTAAAGTGTTTCATTCACTTCAAGTTGCATGCCAGGACAGCGTAGTGCGTGCAAAGTGGGAACTTCTGAGTAGGAGCTTGGAGCTGGTTTCAGTTGGGACTTCGTCCTGCTCGTGGTCGTCGTTGTCAACGCACACGTTTTTTTAATTGCTGAAATTTTATCACACCTTCATGGCTGGCAGGACTCGTAAATTGTAATCCTTGTGCGCTCTTTGCCAGGGCAGGCTTCTGCTTGAGCAACGATGACGTCGCCGTATTCCTTGCCCTCGTTCGTTTGCCCTTTCAGTGCTCGATGTTGTCATTAACGTCGCTGCCTCTTAAGCATTTAATAGCCTTGTCAAGACTTTAATGCCTTTTAGCTGCCGCCCTCTAATATGTGAAAGAGCGCGGCAGGCTAAAAAAAAAGAGTGTATACTCTGTGTGTGTGTGTGTGTGTGTGTTTGTGTAGGGGAAATCAATAAAAGCAACGGCAAATTAAGCACCTTTACGCTGCTACTCGAAGAAGCAAGCCGCAGCGGGAATTTAATAGGATTATGCAACATTGACGTTGCGAGCAAAGCCAAACAAACTTATGTAAAGCCTGTCACTGCACTTAGGAGCAGCAGGCCCCTTCCACAGTCTATCAAAGACTCAGGGCTTGAACCCTTTCGGCATCATAACATGCGCCTAATTGTGCTGATTTTCGCTTGATGAAAACTTTTCACACATACACACACACAACAAACAAGTCGCCCATCAGCATCAGCAGCAGCAGCATCACCATCAGCAGCAGCAGCAAGTGGCATTCCAAGTTTTGTTACGCCAAAAACAAACTTTAGCAATTTATGATAATTCAACGTCAGCTGGGACAGTTCAGTGTTCAGTATACACTTGAAGTACTCGCTATATATCGAGAGTGCAGAGGAATCAAGGCTGACTGCTAGACCCAGGGCCCAACCCAACCCGACTGAGATGCTGCTAATGTAAGCTGGCAGCAGGCAGGCTGGCAGCAGGCAGTCAACCATCAACAACAACTGACAGCTGGCGAGCAGCGAAAAGCTCAGCGATAGACAAAAAGAGACAGGGAGAGAGAGGGAGAAAGATTGATATGGCAAGATAGAGCGAGAGGCAGAGTCTTAAAATATGCTTGTAGCACACATTAAACTTATTACCCCCACAATATAACCCCTTAACTGCCTTGCCTGTCCCTAGTCAAACACACACACTACATCTTTGCATGTTCAGATTTTGCTTTATAAACAATTGCATACAGCAAAAGGGTTGGTTGCACACAGCACACAAATATCAAAATGCCAGCTATCTATCTATCTATCCCATACATATATGTGTATATAATCCATATATATTTGCCTACATATCTGGTGGCTGCAGTGTGGGTGGGTCGGCGAGTTATTGTCATATGTTTGTGCCCCGTTCAAGTGCAGCAGCTGAAGTTTTGAGAAAGGTTCTCAAAATGCGCTCCGACAGCTTTGATTTATATGTAGTGGGGCTCATGGGGTTTGCGGCCACAGCAGCAGCAAAAAGTTCTTGGAACAGACAGAGCAGGTGAGCGTAGGCAGGTGAAAAGAAAGCCATTAGTTGGCAACGAACAGCCACAAGACTAACTAGCTTAAAAGAACATTTCAAAAGAATACTTTTCGAGCTCGAGATATTTTTCAATTATTTTCGAAAGTTTTTTCCAGTGAAACAAAACCTGATGTATGGAAAATATAAATTACATATATGTTCATACATAAATAGAAGCAACCTCATTTTTTCACAAATGTTTTCCAATATAAGCTTATAGCCGAGCTTTGACTTGAATTCAATTCATATACTGTGTTGCATTCGTCTTTGCTTTGCATGTCATCTGCTTGATTAGAAAACACTTTTGGTCACTTACGAAACGAGCGTCTTGCTGCCATCTATTACCATTTGGCGGTGCCAAAATCTTGTGCAACTCCTTCGCTTGTAAATTGTTTTCCTGCGCTCTGGGCTGTCTCTCTGTCTGTCTGTCTGTCGTGTCTGTCGTGTCTGTGCTCTCTGTTACTCTGTGTGTTGTTCGGCTTAGCAATCGACGTTGTCAGCAGGCACAGTTGATGCCTCATGTACATTTGATTACGTATACGCCGGGCTGCCAGACCCTTGCGCCAAAAGAGAGAACGCCAGCGGGCAAAGCCATCAAGGCAGACACCCCTTAGACCAGAGCTGAACCCCTAAACACGAACTTCAAACTCCAACTCAAACCCAATTCAGATTCCAATCCCTATTCGCCCTGCCTGTGATGATGCTATTGGAATTGGCAGGCTTTCGACTTGAGCTTGTGCAAATTATCGCTGCAAGCAACTATATCAATTAATATAGTTAAAGTGCCTTTCAGACTCGCCTCGACTCGCCTCGACTCGTCTCGCCTTAGTGCTGGCAAATTTAATCGTTTGAGTTACTTTTGAGACGAGTCTCTTTGTTGACTCGCCTGTCTGTCCGTCCATCGTCTGTCTATTTGCCTGCGCATCTCATCTTGGAATTTGGTTCAGTTTCTGTTTGGCCGCCCCTATGCAATATCTTACAAGTGCAGACACTGCAAATTGCTAGTTAATATTTTATAAATGTAAACAGCAACAAATTGTGCAATGCTCCGCAGTTGCTGCCAGCCAATATATCGTATTATATGATTATATTTGCCAACCTGTACACAGCCCGCTGTATGCATAGCTGGCAAACACTGAATTCCATTTCAGGATCAATTCACAACATTATTAGCAGCATCCTCAACTTGCAATGCACCTTTAAAGCTAACGGAATGTATTATGTCATTGCATATACATACACGTATGTTTTATATTCAATAAATAAAGCTAAATGTATTTGTATTTATCTCTTTGTGGCACGCATTGGTGCATTAAGCTTTTAACAAGTCACTCGCAAAAACTGAGTGGCCCATTAAAATGATTAACAAGTAGCAAGAGCGCCAAGAGGGAGTGCACGACTAGATGATACCTAGTGGAAAAGGTTTGAATAATGAATTGGAATAACTATTCATACAACTGTATGAATGAATATTATTCACTCAAATCAAGCTTCAATCTCTCTCTCTTTCGAGCACATCTGCCAATGCCTTCTCAATTAGTACAGGGTATAGAGCTATAGACATATTTGACATATCATGGCATTTATGTATATCAATATGTATGCATATATTTATAAGCAATTACATTCGCTTTGTTCTAGTGTGCAGACTGTGCGCAAACAATCAAAGTAGTTGGCCATAAAAAAAGGCTGACCTCCGGATTAATGGACAATTTACAGTAGTAATTGGCCTTACACGCAATTAAATTTCTAGTTGATAACTTTTGGTTAGTTAGATTTAATTACCGCGGTGCATATGTGAAGCTCACTCTAAGCACTCTAATTTTGCTCAGTGTATTCCCAGTGGTGCTTAGACCGCAATCTCAGCTATTTACCCCTGGGCCAGCTAAGGGCTGTCCCATTTGCATTAAACATTTTTTGTTGTTTTTGTTGATGCTCGAGTCAACCCTTTGAGCAATTTCGTTAGCTCTCTCTCTCTTTGGCTCGGCTGGTCGTTCACTCAATTAATGTCATGTAAGCAACCCACTTAGTTGGTTTCCACTGTAACTCGTGCAACATCAAAACTGACACACACACACACACACACACGTAGACATATCAAAAGGCAAGCAAATTCAATTAACAAACTTTGCACGTCACTCAAAATTAACTCTGGAGCGTTGAGGCATCATATCTCCCGCTCCACTCACAGAGCAACCCCCAACAGTCCCGCCCCTCGGCGCTGTTGACAAATGCCCAAGAAAAAATATGGAATATATTTACAGTTATATATATAGAGTATATGATATGCTGACAAAAAATGTGCGACTATTTTATATCACTTTCAATTGTCCAGCGCGGTTGCCGCCCAAGCGCTGTTAGCGGCCACGCCCACCCAGTGGGGCGGCACAGCCCAGCGCATTATAATATAATGCGATTTTATAGTGGCTGAAAATAAAGGAAAAACCAACAGCAGCAGCAACAGCAGCAACAGCAGCAACTGCAGCAGCAGCTATGATGATATAATAAAAAGACGAAAAATTGTATTTGTCATATTGTTAAGCTGATGGCTGTCAGTTTTGGGTGCGCGCTTGCTGATGCTGATGCTGATTTCTGATTTCTGACGTTGACGTTGGCTGTGCTGTGGGTGTCGCTTACAGTGCGCTGTGTATGTATTGAGACCACTTTTTAAATACGCTGTGTAACGGCTGCCATCGAAATATGTTGAATGTGACACACACAGACAGAGAGCGATTCGAAACTAAAAGCAAATTCAAATAAATTTAAAATCCCCTTGTGCATTTTTAGCGACAGTCGAACTCAGCCTCAGACTGTGAGTGGAGTGGTTCACTCTCTCTCTCTATGGCTCTACGTGTCGTTGAGCATAAAGGCAAAATGCGATAGGCAAAGTGAGCGGTTGGGCCGAGTTGGCCGAGGGCTGCGCGCCCTTAAGGGCTGCATTTATGACACTCCATTTGTCAAGTGAATGAACGGCGCCCCGAATGAAATGAAAGTGTGCAGAAACTGAGGCTTGGAATACGGAATTTGGTTTCTGGAATTGGGACTGGCATTGGGTTTGGTTTTGGTTTTGGGTTTGAGTTTGGGTTTGGGCTTGGGATTGCGATTGGGACTGCTCTTGGGTTACTCAGTGACAGACAGAGAGACGAATGGATAGACGGGGCTGACTGTTTGACTGAGTGCGCAATTCAATTGCGTTGAGATTTTTTCGCAGCCCGATTTCTTTTTGTTTTTGCCCAGGCAAAACAGCTGACAGTCCCGTCATCCCGTAGTGGGAGAGTGAATGGGAGAGATTGACAAACCACGCCGGAAAGTGTTTTGTTATATTTTCTGTTTGGTAATGCTGACATTGACGTTTATTAAGCGTTTTTGACACTTCTGCCGCAACGTTATCTGAGCCACCCCCACCCGCATCCAGCCAAGACACCACTCAACCACTCAATGTCAGCTGCAGCAGTGCAGAGACGCAACATCAACGTCTGTATTTTAAAAGTGTTTGGCATTAATGTTTTTTGTGCAAAATTATTTTAATGAGCACTGCGCGCTTGCCGACAATTTGGCTGACGGGTTGAATCATTAGATTTGAAACACATATATCAAATATGTACATATATATATATATATCTGCTGTGCGTATGTATGCATAAATAATATATACATTTTGGTCGCTTAGCAGCTGCTCCTTTTTGGCTTTTGTTGTGACAGTTTCATAAACTGTCAAAGTCAAGCGCTAACGAATCAGTTTATATACAAAGGCAAATAGCAATCGGGTGTAAGAAAATGCATGACAAGGACATTAGGACACACACGAAATGTTCATGTACTGTAGCAGCTTGTGCAGGCGACAAACTGAATGGAAATTAATTAAATATTCTAGATGTAAATATATAAATTATATATTTATTGTAAATATATTTGATATTGTAAAGTCAATTGTCTAGGTTTCCGAGAATTACTCTTCAATCTTGTACTGATTGCTTGTATTGAGTTGTAAAAAAAAAACTATGCGAGTGAGTTTGCATCTTTGCTGCACGCCTCCCATTGGTGGCTTGTGTAGCCTTACTGCATGTCAGACAGAGACAAGCATAGCACCTGCTGAAGGTAGTCAAGCGTATTGTTGAGTGAGAGCGAAATAGCTACCTAAGTATGTAGGTTACTCAGGCAGTGTCATCATGATTCTAAGTGGACGAAGAAAAGAGACTGAAAATGGCATCAGCATTTCTTCGCATATTAAACTTGAATGGAAAGTGACCAATTTGAAAGAACGACTTATATATATAGTATATTCTAATACTTTTGTCAAGGAGAGCTTGATATACATATGCAAGTCTGTTAAAGTTGTTTTGATAAAAGCTAAAAGCAGTCTGACAGCATAATATATTTTAATATATCATATACATATATACATTTTTGTATTTATTTATTTAGTGTTTGTTTATTTTTGGTCCTTATGGTAAATGTATTTTCATTCAACTGTTACGTCCCCAGAGTGTGATTTTTAAGTAGCTCTTTATAATAATTTAGCTTTTTTTCTATATATGTACATATATACGTTTTGAAATAATTTTCTTATGCATGCATAATAAATCTTAATTCTGAAAAATTTGTCGCCTGTTGCCAGCGCACACACGCTTAAACGCACACACACACACACACACACCGTTTCGAACACGCTCACGTCCTTTTTATAGCATACTTTTGCGAGCAGTAACATAAAAAAAATTTTATTTCAAAGCAAGACACAAATCCTTTGCCTAATTACTTGTCTGGCTTTGGGCTTTTGGGCGAACAAGAGGAACTCGTTTCATTTTCGTTTCTATTTCTTTTTTTCTGATTTTTTTTTTTTGCCAATTTCCGCATCCCGTGGCATTTCCTTGTCGCCGCCCCGTCCAGCATCCCCTTTCTATTATTAAGGCTATAAATCCATGATCGCTTTGATATGAGCTGGCCCTTTTTATTTCATTTTTATAAATGCCCAAACGTGCAACGCCCCCCCCTGCCCAGCCTCGCTCTGTGTGCTCCAATTTCAAGGCAAATTTACGCAGGCTGCTGCCCGTAAAATAAAAAGAAGCACACAAAAAATACTTTACGTAGGCAGATAAAAAATGTAAATATCATTGTTTGCGTCATAGTACTAGCAGTAAGAGCGACAGTAGAGCTGTCGAGCAGCCGAGCTGCCGGCTGTTGGCTGTTGGCTGGGGGTGGCAAAGATGTTTTTGAACTTGGTGCAAAAAAGGTTAACAGCGACATTTGCCATTGTTTCGCCTTGACACACACACACAGACATACACGCACAGTGAGTGCCCCGAGTGCTGAGTGCCTCGTCCGCAGCACGTTTGCATTTCTTTCCCTGATTTCGGCAAAAGGTTCGACCCCAAGCCCCACCCAAAATATGCCCCAGGGAATGAACACCTTATCGCAACTTATTGCATCCGCCGGCAACAATTTGGAGACGGCCTTGTTGTTCTCTTCTTTCTACACAGGACTTCCCCTCTATGTATATACACAGACAAATATATACATATATATATATATATACGATATATATTTTTTGTTGGACAATTCCGTTTTACACACACATACTTTCGCTTTTATGTTCATGTTGTTGTTGTTGTTGTTGTTACTGTTTCTCTTGTTGTTCCCTGCGGCGTCTGCGTAAAACGTTTTAATTACATTTGTATGTTAAAACTCCAATTGACGCCTGCCCGCCTGCCCGTTCGTCCTGTCGCCCCAAACGCTTTTGAACTTTAACAGGGTTGTGTGTGATTGTGATTGTGTTTGTGGGGACGAGTGGGTGGGGCAGAGCGTCTCAGTGTTTGTGTGGGCGGCGATTTAGGATATAACTAGATTGCTATATAAGACGTTTTTGATGTAGGTAAAAGGCAATTTGCGCTTGTCGACTGCTTCTTGGTGTGTGTGTGTGTGTGGGGCGGTTTGTTTAGCTCGTCCTCAATTTAATTTAACTAAACTGTCAAATCAAAAGCTCAAGAGCAAGCAAAATTAACCAAGCGCTTAAAGTCAGCTCGCTCCTTGAAAGTCCTTCGCGTTCGCTACTCAAAAGCTGTCAGCTAAAGCGGCTAACACTTGTGTGTGTCGATTTTATTTGATGAAAATACAAACACAAACAGACAGAGTAAGAGAGAGAGAGAGAGAGAGAGAGAGAGAGAGATAGAGAGAGCGAGAGAGTGGGCTGCTGAATGAGTGGCTTGTTGCTATTTGTAGAGCGCCTGATTACTGCCAGGACAGTCCTGGCAGCTCTGGCTGCCAGTCGCCCTTTTAGTGCCAAGTGTTATCGGTAAACAAATAAAAAAGAAGAAAGCAGCAGCTGCCGATCCACACACACACACACCCACACACATGCCATATTTGTTAACTCTCTGTTTGCTCTAAGGATAATTTTCCAGCCATACACACACACACTCACACAGGCACAGGCACACACATGCACACCCATTCCATTTAGTCTATTGTTCGCATCAATTCCCCAATCTTAATTCACTCAAATTCGATTATTTCTCGTGCACTTTGGGCTCTGCTGGGTCTCTCCTGCCCTTGCCCAATCGCTTTTTATTTCCAGTCCGGGTCTCTCATTGAGGTTAAAATAAACTTTCGAAAAGGCTAAGAAGTCATTTATTTTTACGTTTAAACTGCAAAAGCAACAAATGAAAAAGGGAACAACACACACACACACACACACGCAGCTGGCAAAAAGTTGCAACAATCAGCAACGGCAACAACAATGAGAACAACGAAAAATGACTGCGCTTGAAAGCTCCGAAGGCAATTTTCAAACGATTTTCAAATGCTCTACAATTGAGTAGGATAAGTAAAAGGAAGCCCGGCATGTGGAGCAGGATTATTAACAGTAAACGCTTAATCTGCAGTTGAGTAGTTAAAGGTAACATTAGAGCAGCCACAGAGCAGCTCAATCTGATCCAGTTAGGTTGATTTAATAAGCCACTTGTCTAGACTTTAGACTGCAGTCATTTTTATTATCAATTTGTTATTTGATCTGTGAGCCAGAAATTGCTAAAGATAAACGCAAATGTAACAGCGCCCCTTATCTGATGCGGCCATCTGCATAATTCGCAGCATTGGCACTCTTGAGAGTTGGCCAGAGTGGAGTGAGCGGCAACCCCAATTGAGAGCAGCCAACCCTCACACTTTGCACACTCTCGCACGTATCCAAAACAATTGCTTTACCTGCCAAACAACTCATTGCTAGATTAACTCAATTGCCTTAAATTGTAGCGCACATGGCGCACATCCCCCAGAACAGACAACGAACAACGAGCAACAACAAAAAAAATAACAAGCGAAAACAAACCCCAATGCAAGGGAGCTGTTGCAGGCCCATCCAATATGGCCAGAACGAATCGAAACGAAACGGAACGCGGCACTCAAGTGTTTTGGGTTTTGTATCTTTTTAAATTTTACTTTTGTGCAATCGGATGTCCAATGCGGCCCAGTTGAAAAGTCCAATGAGTTTGGCTGTTTGGTCGAGTTTGCTTTTGCCTGTTATTTCCAGCTGAGTCACGCCGCTGAAATGGCGCCCATTCACACCCACCCACACACACACACATATATATATAAGCAGACAGCCACCACCCACACCTGCTGCACACGTGCCTGTGGAGAGCAATAAAATAAAAATTGAAAACACAAAGGATTTATAGCTTCAATAGGTTTTCAAGGAGCTACCAAGCTCAGCACAATTGCTCACCCTGCACCACTGCACCTTTTCGGCTGCGGCTACACTGAAAACAATAATATTCGTAGTCCATCGTAGCAGAGATATATATTGTATATAGCCAGACATTTCATTGTTTATGTGTGTGGGTGCGCCACAGATTTTACTTTGCTGATTATTTCTTCGCCTTTGCCCTTTATGCAGCTGTTTCTCTCACACACACACACACTGCCTCTCCCTCTCTATCTATCAATCTGTCTCTCTCTCTCTTTTTATTTCTGTATATGTTTTTTACACTGATTGGTGTATTTTCCGTTTGATTTTGACGCGCCTAGAGCCATGTGGCTTTGGCTTTGGCATTCAAGGTTCGGGATTTCGATTGGGTCGCCCTGCAAGCTGCGGCTTTTTACCTTTAGCACATGCAAAACAAAAGGGCTTGCAAATTGAGTTTTGTGGGTGGTCCTCTGGCTTAGCATGTGCCGCATCAACACCACCAGCACCCCCCGCAAAGCTCCTCAAAAAAGGTGTAAATAAATGCGCTGGGAATTCGTCAGTCAGCTAACTTTTTGCCTTTAATGAGACGGAAAGAAACTTTTTCACAAAATAAAAAAACGAAAAGCGAAAAAAATGAAGAGCACAAGAAAAACAAATGACAAAGCTGCTTTGACTTTGACAGGATTTTTAAAAAAATCTTTTAGCTACCTTCCTCTCTATCTCACTTTCTCTTTCTAACTTTTGCTCTGTGCCTCTTCCCACTACTCTCGCTGTCTCTATTACTCATTTTCCCCAGCTTTTTCCTCAGTTTTTCTCTGTTTTATTTTTGGCAAACCAAGTGCTAGAGCAATATAAAGTTCTGGCCGTTGTTGGCAAAATAAAAATAAAATTACTTTAAATTTGTCACAATAAGCTACCGCAACGCTTTCTAGCCCGCATACCCTGCCGCGGGCATATCTCATTCCTCACACAATAAACCATTTAAATGGTAGCAGCTGGCTGTCATTGTGTGTGTGAGTGGACTATCTTTGTTAATTGCTCGACTAGTGTCCAGTACCTGCGTCTATTGTGAGCTCTGAGCTTTATAGCTCAACTTTCAGTATGAAACAAAGTTTAGCCTTGCCTAGCCTCGGCCAGGCAGAGCTTGACTATAAGTTATTGAAGGTTTTTCATAGTATTATTATTAGCATAGAAATTGGTCTTCAATCAACTCACATATCAATAGAGCATTGCAGCTTCGACTTCAAGAACTTGGCTTTTCTTTGAGTTTTATTAAAATTGTTTCAAATTGAGGTCGTTCGGTTGTGGTCGCGGGAGCCACGCGCTGGGGCACCTAGCCTCTTCTAATAGCACAACAAAAAGCACACTAATGGACCATATTGTGCTTGTTTTCATTTTTTATTTTGTATTTTTTGCTTTCTTATTTGGATTCTACTCCGGGCTGCGTCATTTTTATTGCGAATTTAGGCATCATTAGTTACGGTTTTTTAATAAAAATACAAATACAGCAAGTACCAAATATTAGATATGCCCAGCATATTTTTCTCCTCAGCCCGATGCTTGGCCGAAAAGTTTGATTTGTGAACATGAAGCAATATAAGTGCGCCTTTGGGTGCCATTGTGCTGGCGCGCTTTGTGGTCAAGCTTTGTTGGTCCAGCCTCCAGACCTGGGTCGGCCTTTAAGTGCTCCAAGCCGAAAACTTTGTTAAGTTATACAATTTGTTCGGCAAACGGACAAATGTATTAGCAAAAGAAGTTGTAGAAATGATTTCGAGCTTTACCAACCTCATGCAATGTCCACAAATAAATATAAAAAACGAGGCAAAAATGGATTTAATAGAATTTCAAACTTTACTTGAACACAGAGCTCTTTGAAGCGTAACCAGGCTGATGAAAAGATTAACAAAAATTCAATGGAAAATTGAATATTATGCATATTATTAATATACATTAACTCTAAAAGTGAATTGTTGAGCCTAGGAAAAGGTTAAGAAATAGAAATCAAAGGAAACGTTTTTACCTATAAAATGAGAACTGGATGAGAGAACAAAATCTTTCTGAAGTTTAATGTGAAAAATATTTGTAATAAGTAGAATAAGAAACAACTATAACAAGAAAGAGACAAAGCGATGTATATGACCTAAAAGAGAATTTAAAATATTTTTTATATTTTATTTTAATAATAAATTCCGGTTTTATACTTTTGCATTTGCACCCAAACGTCTTTTTATAATTAAAACTAATCGGCTTCATCTATAAGCTTTCGAAAAATATATATAAATATTTCTTAAAGATGATTTATGTGGCTTTTTTATTTGCTTATTGCAGCTTATCATATTCCTTGAGAAATGCGTCATTTCTGCTGAGCTGCGGCACAAATAATCTGCGCTGCGTTTCAAGCCACTTCTGCTAATGACCTCTAGCGCATTTGGCCTTAATCAAGTCTGTGGAAGGTGCCAGCCTTATGCCATTAAATGCACATAGCTGAGAAGCTTTCGAGAAAGAAAGAAAAAATGCCGCACCCTTCGATGTGGAAAAACTCTAAACAAACTTAATGCGAGGCAAACTGCACTTGTCTCGAGTCGCAGTTTATAAGGCAGCGACCACTGTGCAGCGGTTGTGGTTAGGGAGGGTCGCGGCTCGCGGGGTCTCGGCGTAGCGGGTCTGTCACATTTTTTAAATGCGCGTAGAGCTGCAGAAGCCACGGCCACTTTAACACCTACCTAAAACTCTGACTGCCGACTGCTGACTGCTGTTGGCTGCTGCCGACTGTCGAGCGACAATCATTTTTCATGCTAAGCTCCAACGTCAACCGTTTGGTTTATGGCCTTAATCCTTTTCTACATAAATGAAATGACGGCAAAGTCCAGCCTCGCCGTCTCAGTCTCAGACCCAGTCCAGAGCAAATGCCGCGCATTTCATCATTAGTCAGCGGCCATTAATGCCCAAGCAGGCAGGCAGGCAGCCAGGCGGCCAGGCGGCTAGGCGGGCTGGCAGCCAGCTACTGGAGATTGGGGATTTAGAATTGAAACTGGGAGTGGAACGACTCGCATCTACGCATATCGACGCGTGCAGCAGCCTACGCATCATATAAATGCTCAACCATATATATATATAAATAGATGTATATATATTTAAGTACTTGATGTACTCGCAGTCGAGTGCATATACATATATATTATATGTATACTAATCAAGAGGCTGACTAAGTACCCAGGAAATGCCAAGGTTGTTGCACTCCAACTCCAACGTCCAGTGGCTTTTAATTAACACGCAGCTGAGACGGCAGGGGCTCCATTCCGGGCTATCATCATCTACCGCTGCCTAAGCCTCATCATCATTGGCATTAACAGAATATTTTCATATATATATATCTTCTTTTTTTTTTTTATGCCGCCTACCGCCTGCCGTTAGCCGCAGCTATTTTCAAATCAATTCCATGCAGTTTTTAATATATGAACACACACACACAGTCACTCACTCGCATAGGCAACGCATGGCCCATGACTAGATGGCTTCCCTTTCCAATTTCTCGAAATGATGTCATGCTGCTTCTCGGCACTCGCAGTGAAATCCGCTCGGGGCATAAATGCGCACAGCGGGCGGCTGTTTAGCGCTTAATTAATGATGAATATAAAAATTGCCGCATATATGAGTTGCTTTCCACACACACACACACACACTCACACTGCGTAGATACATTTAATGGAAATTTCTAATGGAACGTTGCGACACGCACTCTCAGTCACATTTGTGGATAGCACAATGTTGCGGGGGTGTGCAACAGTTGCCAGCATCAGTCTGCAACATTCGCTAATTTTCTTACTACATTTTTCTCTCAGTGTCATTTAGGTTGCGATTTTTGCGATTTGCGCTCAGGCCTTTCAAAATCTATACATAAATATGCTTTCACGCAGCTACCAAAGATATCAGATACTTTTTTTGCTAGTTTATTATTTTTGTTGTTGTCGTAGCTGCTGAACCGTTAATGCCAACAACTCGTATCAGATGCAGATGTTGCTGTTGCTGTTGCTGTTGCCACAAAGCTGCTCTGCTCTCGATTGTGCGTCGGGTATTGCGATAAATTGATAAGTTTTGCAGTTGTTTAGCCAGAGAGGGAGTGAGAGCGATAGAGATATAGAGAGAGAGATAGCTAGTCTTTTGATCTTTGGGAATACAAAAGTTATGCTTTTACAATGCTTTAGCTTGATACCTTTCATAGCATAACTTAAAGGAAGACCAGTTGAAAGTTTTAATTAGAAAATAGATAATTAATGTACATGATTTTTTGTTTGTTTTATTTATATATTTTTTTTAAATATTTATATTATATATTTTCAGTTATATTTAGAAAACCGATGATTGTTTGAATTAATATATTTATTTATAATTATTAAATAATATTTTTATATTAAATTAATTGATATGTTTTATTTATTTATATATTTTTTTAATTTATATTCATTTTAAATATTTTCAGTTCAAATTTGTATTAAATTTGGCATTGCTTTGCAGTTATAGTTTATATATTTATATTTACAATTTACTTCATAACTATTTTTATAATAAATTTCTATTTTGGGACTCGAATGATTTATTTTATATAAAAGTTTTAATAATTTTATATAAAATTTATAACTTATAACACTATACTATGTTATCATGCCACATATCATTTTGTTCACTTAGACTACTCATATCGCACTCAGATTAAAGCAAGAGTATTTTTTAGATATTCATATATTACTTTTATATTCTTGTCTGATAATCAAAATGTGATTAGCAGAAAAAGAAAACAGCAGACAACAGCAACAATGACAACACTAAGCCAGCTATAGCCTGGGAAGAAATGCGCAACAAGCAACAACAATAACAACAATAACAACAAACAGAAACAATTACAAAAAAAATAACACACAGCTAACATACAAACACACTTAACGTGTAAACATGGCTAAAAGAGCGTTGACCATATTCGGGGCGCTGCTGTTGCTGTTGTTGCAGTTTGTTTTGTTGTCGCACGCAGCACCAGAGACGACAACAGGTACAAACAACGACAACGACAAGAGCAACGACAACAGCAACAGCAACAGCAACGAACGGTACACGTTAATATGACTAGCGTAATTCTGAGAGTGGAACTTGAGACTGCGTCTGGCTGGAGACCGGGCCAAAGCAGGCGAAGATGCTGCACAATGGAAAACCGGTTCGTTTTGGCTTGGCTCGGTTCGCTTGCTGCTGCTTGTGGGCCCATCATACGACATTATCAATATAATCAACAGGTACTGCCCGCTGCTCTGCCGCCGTCGCAGCGCAGCGCAGCGCAGCTTTGTGGTCGATCTCCTTCAGCTGCTTCTAAGCCTTTTCAACGCTCATAAATTGTTCGAGTGGCGCAAAAAAATATTTTGCAAACGCAATGCGAGGCATGCGGGAAAGCCAGCTCACATGAAAGGAAAGGAAAGTATTGGCTAAGAGGGAGAGAGAGGGGCGGCTTTGGATGGGTACCAGGAAAATCTTTCGCATACGGCAAACGGTACTTTTTGCAATTATCATCGTTGTCTTTGGGGTACGAGAAGATGCTGCTGCGGCTGCTGCTGCTGCTGCTGCAGCGCTAAAGCAAATATGCGCACTTGGCATTGTATGCGAAGACTGAAGACAGCGCTCAAGACTTGGCAAGACAACGCACTAATAGCCCCAGTGAGTGTGTATGCCTCTGCCCGCCCCAGCTGGCTCCACTGTCTCCACTGGCTCAGTGTGTCCTCCTTTTCGGCTTGCATGTGGCAGCAACTGAAGGCAGCTGCGGCAACTGCGGCGATTGTGGCGGCTGTTTTGCGGTCTGGGGCTGAGGTTTTGCGTTATGGCCATGGCCATGTGTAATAGATTATCAAAATGCCAGGCCCATAGACACGATGCCAACGGTTTATGTCACATGAATGTAATGAAATTAAATTTCTCTCTCACACACAAACGCACACACACACACACAGAGAGAGAGAGAGTGAGGGGGAAACTTGAAGCCTTAGACATCAGACAAGTTATTAAACTTTGGCTTGTCTTCGTCCTCGACTCGACTAACTGCGATAATTTTAAAAGTCAACTTTGTAGCAGCCAAAACCATCTACGCAAGATTGTGCAGCAAGTGTGCATATTTACTTCCTGTAATTGAGCATTTATAGCTTTTATGGCCTAACGGATTTAGCCAGCCAGCCAGCCAGCCAGCCAGGCAGCTAGGCAGTTAGGCAGGCAGTCATGCAGGCAACTGAACAGGCCATCATCAGACAGGCATTTGGGCTCCTTCTCTAACTCGACTGGGTAATTGCAGCATTCTAACTAGTCTTGAGCTCAAGCCATGGCCATGCGGAGACGCTTAAATCAATTTGATTATAAAGTTTATGCATAAATTGTAAATTGATTTAGCAGTTAATTGATCAGCACTGATGACATTGCCAATTGATACGGCCGGCACAGTTGCCTTGCAGTCTATTACTAAATTGATAAGCAATGGCTAAATTGGACAGTTGCCTAAGTAACGCATGCATAGTTAATGCCCTCGGCATTAGATGTGTCAATTCCAAAAGGAGTTTCCAATTACTGCAGTTGAAGTGGCCAAAGGCAGCTTTGTTGACGTATCTATCGATTGCAAGTTACTTGACAAACGACAAATGTTTAAAAATTCAAATGGAAGACAGAGCTTAAGCAAAAAGGTATTAAATATATTTTCTTTGGCAAGCGAAGCTAGTTTATAAAATCAATTTGCTTTAGTGCTTCGACAATTGTTTGTGTGGCCTTGGCAGTTGCGTAAGCCGATTCGCATTATATTTTCTGAGGCATATTAAGCAATCTCTTCTGTTCGGTCGCCCGTCATGTGTTTTGTCAGCAGAGCGAATAACAAAGCACAGCATGAATGCCTTCAATGTGCGGCGCTTAAACGCATTCATAGATATAATATGATCTTAAACTAAGCCCTCGACTTCGTAGCATGCCCTTCCTCCCTTACCTCACCCACACCCACGCCCAATTGAGGCAATTTGCTGTCTATGTACTTTCGGTATTCTCGTTCTACTGCGGAACAATTCGTGTAATAAAAGACCTCGGGGTCTTAGGCAAAAGCTCAGACCAACAAATATACGCAGCATAAAATTTAATAACAAAATGTTTACGCGTCTACTAAAAGAAGCAGACAAGAAATTTAACTATTATTTATACGCCTGGCACTCAATGCGCAGTCATTGAAATTTGTGGGAGGCATATTGGAGGCGAGCAACGAGCAGCGAGAACTGGAACTGGAACGGGAACGGGAACTCATCTATATAATTTGCCGGCATGTATTTATGATTTATTAAGTGTGCGTGTGCGTGTGTGTGTGTGTGTGGGTGTAGGCGTAGGTGTATGCATGTGTGTGCGTGCCTACAACAACTACAAATAGTGCTTAGGGAACAATAGAAAAATGGATGGCCATTGAGAGCGAGCTCAATGCCCAGCACGCGAATCGTTTCGTCGCTTAATAGACAGTTACAGATACACTCTGTGTATGTGTGTGTGTAAGTGAGTGTGTATTAGAGTATCAAACACGCACACGCACCCAGCAGCAGCAACAACAGCAAATTGGATAATGTCTATAAAAACTAATTGAATTCTAAGCGCTCAGCACGCTATTCGCATTCTTCAGCCAACAGCTGTGAGAAAGTAACAAAGAAAGTAAGAAAAAAAAGCGAGAAAAAAACAACAGAAATGTAGAAAAAAAAAAATATATATATACGTAGAATCCCCCTCCCGACCCGTAGCAGCTATAATAAAAAACTCGTCTCAAGTGATGACATGCAAGCTGTTGTGTGTTGTTTAGTGTAGTGTGTGTGGGCAGCAGTTGTTGTGTAATGTAAAAAAAAAAACCAATTTCACACAGAAATGTTCGCCGAGTACCAAATACAGAATACGCTGAGAAACAAAAAGCTCATTACTCATATGCCAATCAAGGGTCTCGTATGCCAACTCCCGATTCCCATCTAACGTCTGTCGAGTCCCGGCCAAACCCAAACCCAAACCGAAAACTCAAACTCAAGTCGATTGTAAGCCGCAACGCTCACTAGCTGACCCCAGTGATGTTGTCGATGCTTTGGCTTTGGCATAATTAATCATTCACTTATAATTAACAGCGCAGCGCGTCTAAATAGAACAACTTGCTAATGTTAACGTTAATGTTCATCTGCTGCCGCCACATAGACAGCTAAACACAACAGACCCCAGCAAAAAGCGTAACAACGTTGCCTATGCTGAAACTCGCACACGTCATGCCGCGGCCAATACAAAACTTTAAATTGTTTACCACCAAATGGTTTCTCTTCACATTACTTCCTAATTTCATATCTACTTTTTTTTTTATTATTTATTTAATTTTTTTTGCTCTCAGCAGGAGCATATTAGCTTGGGCGTCGGGCCTAATGGCTTTTCGAAAAGCTAAGCTGAGAACTTTTCACTGCAAATTCTGAACAAAACTAAAGCCCATTGGAGATCATTATGAAAAGCTAAAGTTGATTTGAACCCGGAACTGCGAAAGCAAACATTTTTTGTTGATGAAAAAATAAATTCGATTGAAGTACTTCATATATTCAAAATGTATAATATATGTTAAGTCTCATTCGTTATGATCATTTAAAAAGAAGAAATAGAAAAAAAAAATATATAAATTAGTCTTTAACTATAACTAAAATCTGTTATATTAAAAGGTGAAAAACAGCATTTTATAAATTAAAAATATATATCAATAAATCTTCTTTACTAATTTATATGTTATGCAAAAATATTGCAAGAAAATGTTTGGCCAACTTGAACTTTTATAAGATTATTATAAAAAAAAAAAGTTGTGGTATAAAATAGAAACAAAATATTTTTAAAAATATTTAAAAACTAAAAAAATAAATAAAAATAATGACATTTTACAAATATTTCAAACTTGAATAAAAACATTTAAAAGAATTATACAAAAAATTAAAAATTATATACACAATAATTAAATTTATAAAAATACATTATTATTTATTTTAATTTATTTTAATTTTTATTATTATTATTATTTATTTATTTATTTATTTTATTTTATTTACTTATTTTTATTTTTTGTGCATTTACATAACTTTTTTCTCTTCTATTAAATGATCTTCATTAAAAAATAAAAATAAAAAATTAAATAAAAATAATTAAATTTATAAAATACATTATTTATTTATTTTAATTTTTATTATTTATTTATTTTATTTATTTATTTTATTTAAATAACTTTTTTATACCCTGAGCCCATTGAAAATGGGAAATCAGGGTATATGGTTTTGGTTAAAGTATGGAACAGGCAGAAGGAGGCGTGCAGACGACCCCATAAGTATATATATTCTTGATCAGGGTGACGAGAAAAGTTGATATAGCCATGTCCGTCTGCCGTCTGTCCGTCTGTCCGTCCGTCCGTCTGTCCGTCTGTCCGTCTGTCTGTCTGTCCGTATGTTTGAACGCGTCGATTTCCGAAGATACAAAAGCTAGAGAGTTCATTCTTTTGTGTTAGGTCCGTTTATTGCACGCGCAGTACGAGTTTGTTTCAGAAATTCGATAACTTGTATATTTACAAAGTTATCGATAAACGAAATTATCGGGAACCAGTTATAAAACTCTAGCTAATTCATCTTTAGAGTTAGAGTCTCCGAGTCTTTCTAGCATATATATAGATACTAATTATACAATTTCGGTTTTTTGTCAGATTTTGGATTCCGGTCCCCACTTCACCCCACCACCCCTAAATGTGAAAAAAAAAATGCATTTCAAATACTAGAGACATGCAGTTTGGTTTAGCATATAGATATGAATATCATAATCATAATCTGAAGAAATCAATACGATTGTCCATCTAGAAACAGAATTATCAATCATCAAAGTTTTCTCATCAAAACCCATGCGACGCAGCAGCAAAGCAGCGAGACAGCAAGACGCTTGCAATGCTTACACACATGCAGGCGTACAAGCATAGATCAGCGTGTTTTTGCATGTATAGTTTCTTACGCGTGGAGAATCGAAACGAAAGCATTCTTGGAATATGATTCGTTCGAAGAAGGGCTCAGGGGATTTCGTAGTCGAGCAGTCTCGACTACAGCTTTCTTACTTGTTTTCTCTTGCATTAAATGATCATAATTGATTTTATAGGAAATTCTCAATATAAATGCAAAAAAAAAATTTATAAAAATATCTTATTTATTTATTTATTTTATTTAATTTTATTTTATTCTTTTCATTTAAATTAAGATTTCTCTCCTGCATAATACTCTTCATTAAATGATTAAAATTAATTTTATAAGAAATTATTTATTTAGACATAGAAAGAATAGTTCTTAAATATAAATGAAGTATTTCAAGGCAAGCCTTACTCAATTCTGAATCTTTACGCAAATATGCCCTATCTTTGCAGCAGAGTATTTGTATGTCGTTGATGATTTTTTTTTTTCTTTTGCTTAGCTGTTGTCTTAGCTCGTGCAGCATAACCACTTGAAAATTGGATGGACAGCTGGTCATATGGATATTGAATAGATATGGAGCCCAGCCCAACCCAGACCAGCCCAATACAAACCGGGGCCAGTCAAGCAGTCAGCCATTCAGTTGAGGTTGAGTGATGTACTACGATGGAACGCAACGCCACGCAGACATCGACATCGACATCGACATCGACATCGATGGTCATTAGCAAAAGATGACGACGATGGAGCCGGAGATGAAGCTGCAGATGGTGAAGCAATGGCAATAGCAATGCGATGGCAATGGCGATGGCGATAGGCGATGTCGATGTCGATGGCGCTGGCTCTGGAGCTGGAGCTGGCAATCGGCTGATGATGCGCACTCGTAATTCTTCTATAATGGATCTGTTATCTCTCTGTGCTTAATGGGTTAGGTTAGAGCCAAAGGGGCTAAAGCTTTTTTCTAAGCAGTGCGTGAGCAGCAGGAGGAGCAGGAGGAGGAGGGGCTAACGCGTACGGCATTCGCTTCGAGGCAAAGATGACTGACAGCTCTTGTTGGCTATGGCTCGCCTGGTTGGCTCTGGCGGAGCATACTTAAAATTTGAAATTAAATAATTAGTTGTTGGCTAAGTTTTTTCCCCGCTCGCTCGCACGCCAGTTGGCTGGTTGGCTAGATGAGATGCCTGACTGGCTGGTCCGAGCAGTGTAATGACCTTTTAAGTACTTTTAAGATACTAATCGCCTGGTTCTCTAGCTAATGGCTTGTTGTGGCTTGTTTTTGGGGCTTGTACTTCTCGTCGCTGAAACGAGAGTGCAACAAAGTCGCCACTTGGATGGCACTAATTAACGTCACAGCGTTGCTTTAGGGCTGCCGAGCGTTAAAACCCATTTTCGTAAAGTTTCTCTGATGCGTATTAATTAAAATTTTGATAAGCGCCAGCCTCCGCCGCCCTCCAGCTGCCCGCTCCAATAAAACTTGAAAATAAATTACACAAATTTGTATTTGGTTTTTTTTATGTGGCTGTTGTCGTGCCTCGCTTTTTGGCCTCCTCTTTTAGGTGTGGCGCTATTGTCGGCTGCGGCGGCATGGCTTATCGCAAAGTATCTACAAATAATGGACGACTAATAGGCATCTGCCTCCAACACCCTACCTTATACCCCTTACCCCGCCCCCACCACATGCCCAACGGCTTGGAGCAGCTCTAAAGCATTTTGTCAGGCTTTAAAATGAGCGCCATTTAGCAGCTGCTTGTTTTCAGCTGAGGGCGAAAGTGGGGCTCGTGGAATGCGCTGAGAACCGTTGTGACTCGAAAATATTAGCCTGAGAGTCCATTGATGGATGTATTGAGCGATTGAGTTACATTTTTAATTTTAAATTAACAACCAATGAGAAAGTATAAATATTTAACAACATATTAGCCGCAATGGAGACTTGACATTTTTCTCTTGCATTTCGAGAATTTTCCACAAACCTTGTCATAATTGAATATCAAACATTCTCCCAGGCAGAGGCAGTGCAACAATATGAAATATTCAAGCCATGTCTTGACATCCGAAAATGATGAAATACCAGCAATTGTTCTCAATGCATAATTACCACACATTGCTAACTGGAAACTATGCCAATGCCCAAGCCTATTTTTTCGGCCATAGACAGAGAGATATTTCGCACGACCCTCAGCGCGACTCGACTTAAAGTTGAAAATACTTTGGACTTTTGATTGTTAAAGCCAACTCAACAATAATTACTCAGAGTTGGGGTTGCATATACTATGTAGATACGTACGTACGTATGTATATATAGATGTTGTGTGCGGTTAAGCTGGGAAATGCCAAATTGAAATGAATATGTGAAATGCCAGAAATGTGCCAATTGAAAAAATTCTTATACCCAGTGGCCAATATATGTGAGAGCAGAGAGAGAGTTCTCGCATTTTAAATAAAGTAATTGAATAGCTATGTGAAAAGCATAAATATGTACAAGTATTTGTAAATTACATGTGAGTAACGATAGAATTGGAAACCTATCCCCAATTTATACAAAAAACTTAAAGCAAATTGAATTAATTTCATGTTAAGCAATTTGTACAGCGTATCGCATAGTTGGGCATTGCCATTGACAATAAATTGCTGAATTTTGTTTATGTCCTTTTGGCAGTTTATATTTAAATTGCTTTTGCCAACATTTTCCAATTAACGCGAATGCGAATTCTGCATTGCGTTTAACTGTTGTGCAATAAATATTGAATATTAATTTCATAATTCAAGAATTCAATGCAATTACGCATTGGCCATTAGATAATTGTAATACACAGACACGCACACAGAGAGAGATAGACACACACACACACACACATACGCTAACGAGCATAATCAGTCAGATAGAGAAGTTAACCCCGAGCTTGAGCAAACAATTGATATGGCTTTAATGCCAGGCTTTTACTTACACTTCAACACTTAATTATTATATTAATAGGCATATCTATTTTGGCTCTAATTAACCTTTGACATATTGTGTGGGCTTCAAGCGTAGCATTTTGACAAATCAGCAAACACTCATACAAAGGCAACAAAGGTGATAGTTGAATAGGGGCTGGCAGTTAAACAGCTAAGCAGGTAACAGCGGTTGGGGAAGGTTATCCAAAAAGACCGTCAGACAGTCACGACTCGTCATGCTTATTGTGCGAGTGTGTGTGTGTGTACAATTTGAAGCGACTCGCAATTACCAACGACACGTCAAGATGTGAAATTAACACCGTCACACAAAACCCAGCAACTGACAGACAGACAGACAGACAGGCAGGCAGACAGACGCAATGAGTGGGCGGCAGTTGGGCAGACAGACATATTAATGTATCTGGTATTTAACATTCAACAACAATCACACATTGTGTGTCGCCCTGTGTATGTGTGTGTGCGTCCGTCTGGGCGTGTGTGTAGTTGACGTTGTTCGCTCGAAAATCATTAAATCACAAACACACACAAGCGAAATGCAGAAAAAAGCGCCTGGCCTGGCCCCAAGTATGTGTTTGTGTCAGCGACACAATTGGCCGCCCACCCGCCGTCAGCCAGCCACCAGCGTGGAGCGCCACACGCATATCCTGCCAGGCAGCAAACAACAAACACGCTGAGCGAGACAAAGAGAGTGAGAGAGAGAGAGAGAGAGAAGGAAAGCAAAAGAGAGCTACGCAACCGCAACACGCAATACTCGCATTTCATTAGACACTTTGCAGTGACGACTCCTATTACTCTTGCCGAGCGCCAGGAGGAGTTGCCGTGGGTGGAGCACAAATAGAGGGCAACAATAGACATCGTTGTTATAGCCAAAGGCGTTACTCAAAAAAAAAAAAAAAGAAAAGAAAATATAGCTCAAGGCGAACATGAAAGACCAGAAATGTCCTGTAGGCAACTCCAGCTACACCGGAACAATATACCAAATAAATAAAATAAAAATTAAATAGAAATAGAAATAAAAATAAATATAAATATTTGTTAATAACAACATTAAAAACATATTAAATATAAAATATAAAAAGAAATATAAATGAAGAGTAATACAAATATTTGTTAATAACAATAGAGTAAATTAAATAAAAAAATAAAAAAGAAAATATAAATAATAATACAAAATTAATTAAATATAAAACATATAAAAGAAATGGCCTAAAAACATAAATATCTGTAATAACGACATAAAAAATTAATAAAATACAATAAATAAAACAGAAAAAATTAGAACATATAAAAATATTTGTTAATAGCAACATTAAAAAACAAGAATAATATTTGTTAATAACAACATTAAAAATATGTTAAATATATTAAATGTATAATAGAAATAAAAATAAAAACAACAAGAAATATTTGTTTATTTAAGCCCAAATCTTTTTCAAGCAAAATATATTCAATTTATACCCGAAAAAAATAAATATAAATTTAGTGAAGTTTATTTTTCCATGTGCAAAAGAAATATACAACTTTAGTTAAAATATTTTATTTGTTTCAATTTATTATAAACTTCAAATGATTGATAAAAATCATTTGCATATGTATATCGATGGAAGATGTAATATATATCATATTTTGTGTTCATGGATGTCATAGATGTATATACCCTTCTTTGAATGTCCATTCTAAAGGGTATACAAAGAAAGTGTATATAAAAGCAGCAATGGCCTGTGGAGCCTACCCCAAAGCGACTTTGTTCAATTGGGAATGGAGCCCAACAGTAAAAGAAGTTGACAATTCCATATTTGATTGACTTTTTTTCATTCGTCAATAAATTACAAATGTTGTATAAACTTTAATACTAATTAAGTTTTTAAATTTTAATTACAAAGACACTGAAGGGGAGTCACATTTTTGAATACTTTAAAAACTTTTGCTTGTGTGGCTAACGAAACGCCTTGCCTGTCATTTTCAAGGATTATTGACTTTGACTTTAACTTTAACTGCTTATTAAATCATTTTATATATTCACACAGTAATTAGAAAAGAAGAAATTATTTGACAATTTACAAATTTTCTATTTACTTTTCTTGCCGACAATTAAATAATTTATTAAGATAGAATGAGTATAAAAGCTAAATAAATATTTAAATGAGTTTATTGGGAAGAAAGTTTATAAATTAATTATAAACATAAAATTTATGTTTTAAAATAAAATTATTTAAAAAGAATTCTCTTTGAATAACTGAGCAGAATATATTTGAAAATATTTAACAACTTTTCAGGTAAAATTACAAAATCTCTACTTAATCATTTTGTATAATTTATGATCTCGTTAAAGGTATTTGCTGACGCATTGCTGCATGTTCTGTATGATCACCTAATTTCCCTTAGTTACACGAAGGACATTTGCAGAAAGGAGTGGGCGCTCCGAGAGCGCGTGCACATTCAAATAAAAAAGCTTCGAGTCGTTACAAATGAGTCTGTCATTATTCATATGCCGCGCTGTCAAGGAACCTGCCCAGCTGAGACTTTGCACATATTTTGTGCGCTTTTTCAACGGAACTTGGCTCGTATCCTGGCTTTATTTTTTTCCCCTTGTTTTGCTTTTGCTGTTGCTGTTGCTGTTGCTGCCACCCAACAAATTAATTACTAACCAACTTGAGTGGTAAAATGCTTTTCTTGTTTAGCTAACAACAATTTTTTGTTGTGTTTTGCTTTTTTGTTTTTTGCTGCTGTGTTTATTTTTACTTTTTTTTTATTATTTATCAAAATGTTTGCTTGAAGACTTGAAAATAAATTGCCAGAGATTAGGGCGACAACTTTTCATTTAGCTAGCTGCCTTAATTTCCGGCCACACGCATTGGAAAATGAAAATATAACCCGGCCCGAAATGAAAAATGGTTGTCTCTCCAAGAGGGTGCAGGAGGAGGAGGAGTAGGCGGGGTAGTGGCATGGGTTTTCTTTTGCTTATCTTATTGTGTTATCACTCACCTGAAAATATGTTTGACCCTTGTCCACCCAGCCGATGGCCATATCCGCGCCAGCCACATTCCCATCGGGCGAGAATCCAAAGCCGACATAACCCAATGTACGTGCCTGTATTTCAAATGTTATATCCTGATTAATGATTTGCCATAGTATGCGAAAATCCTCATTCAAATCGATGGCATGATCCCAGACGGGCGTCGCTTGTGAAGCTGCTGCTGCTGCTGTTGTCGTGTTGTTGTTGTTGCTGTTGTTGCTGCGAGTGGTCAACTTGCTGGCCGCTTGTGCCGAGGCCAGCAGCAAGAATAACAACAAAAGCGAGGCGAACGTGTGGCAGGATATAAAACATGTGATTAACGATGACCGCCTTGAACTTGAATGCGTGCCAACTCGTGTTGCTCTTGTGTAGCTCTGTATTGCTGTTGTGTGTGTTGTTGCTGCTGTTGCTGCTGCTACTGCTGTTGCTGCTGCTGCTACTGCTGTTGTCTGCCTCATTTTGTGCGCCATTTTGTGCGGAGTTTTGTTGGCTGCTTGGCTTCAGTAAACAGTTGTTGTTCTTGCTGTTGTTGTCAGCGATTGCGCGTACGACATTTATTAGTTTGAAAATCAGTGAAACGTAATTACGCACGGCAGCAACTGTTTAGCTTTTGTATCTGTTGCTCTGTCTGAAGCTGCTTCGGCTGTTTTCTTTGGTGCTATCACAGTTACGATTATTTAGTAATGATAATAATGGCCACGCAGTTTTACTTTCATTCCAAGCTATTGAAGCTGCTGCTGCTGCTGCTGTTGCTGCTGTTGCTGCTTCCTGTTTCCGATTTGTTGCTGCTGCTGCTCATTAGTTGCGCTTGTCACACAGATAGAAGCTCACACACTCACACAGCTGCTGCTGCTGCTGGAGTCTGCTGACGGATGTGGACGACCCTCTGTAAATAGACGACAAGTGAAGGAAAGAAAAATTATATAATTGCTATAATTTGATGTCGAGCTATATAATAGGAACACAGACGCAGCTCGCTGCTAGCTTTAGCGTGCTGCAATGTTTAAATGCATATAATTACATAAATTATGAACCGGTATCTATAAGATTCTACAACATAGTTGACGTCTCAAGTTAGTTGAACTGCTGCAACTTTTGAACATACCACCAGGCAGCCAGCTAGGCAGGCAGGCGAGCAGGCAGGCAGTTCGTCAACATATACCTGAAGCTTTAATTAACCTGGTCACGCAGTTTCCCCAGAACATGACTGACAGACCGGAGAGCAACACTTGGAGGGGAGCTAATGGCTAACCAGGCGACAAGCAGAGGAAATTGAAAACAGAACAAGCAATGGGAATTTTTTAAATAAAAAAAAAAAATACTGTAAAGTTCTGAAAGGTTCTTGCATATTTTAATAAAACTAAATTAGCTATTTCTAAGAGAGCAAAAGTAAGCATTCCATACTTTGTCCAAAGTGAATGTTAAATTCTTCAATTTTATATTATTTACTTTATGTAAGATTATTATATTTCCTGTAAAGATTGTAAAATATTAAATCTTAAGAGCAACTTCCTTCTAAGCATTAAACACAATGTTAAAGCAATGCCAAACATCGTTTTACCAATCACAAACACATATATTATTTGTAAATAATTTAGTGTGAAAATATTTTGACTTTTATAGCCGCTGTCGCAACTGCGCATCTTTGTGATCTTCCGCTAGGCAATCCACAGACATTACTCATAGAGTTCGTTCCCACAGATACGAAATTTTTGACTCACTTAAAGCTGACTAACTCGAACATAACTCAGTCACATCTTTTGCAGTGCTGACTAATTTAGATAAAGGAAAAAAAAAAAAAACCGAAACGAAATGAAAACAAAACCAGTTTTGTTTCTTTTTCTGTTGTTCATTTGAGCGACACTTGAAGTGTACGTCAATTATGTGTCTACATACATACATTTATATATATATATATATATATACTACATTCCACTTGGTTCGAGTATCATGCCCCACTCTGACACGCAATTAATGCGTAGCTCAAAGCAAATCGAAGATAATTACGGCTTGTCATAATTTTAATGAAGAAGGTCGCCCGAACTGAACTCGAGCTGGGCATACGCCCAGCGCCAAAGCGCCCGCAGTCCGATATATTCTATCAAATAGCAGCGGCTAACCCATCAACCACTTGGGCCACTGTCTGCCCGGGCATTTGCGCATATTCGGTGTGCGGTTACATTTGATAACATGCCAAAAGTGCGTGGTTGCCTGAAGGACTAGGCGCCTTCATTTTCAATTTCAACACCCGCCACCGCACCACTGCACCACTGCACAGCACAGTTCCCGCGGCAGCACATTTAAATCTTTAATGCGAAGCCATCGTAGTAGTTGCCGTTCGTCGCGTCGCGTCGTTTGGTTAAATGTCAAACACGCAGCAATTTGTTATAAATAGCGCACTTCCGGCCTTAGATACACAACAAACAGCCAGCCGGGCACGCTTTGGAGTACTTTGGGATATACTTCGACTGTATTTGCACCAATTTTAAGCGCTTAGTCGCGTGTTGAAGTTGACAAAGGTCAACAAACGTTCAAAGCGAGCCGTATGCCAATGAGGAAAAACGAGCCAAGAAATTAAAGCGAAAAAGCTAATCCAACGGCAAAGTCGAGAAATTGATGCCCTTAAGGCAATTAGGGCAGAGACTTTTTCAAAAATTATAAACATCTCAATTTGGCGCATTCCATGGAAAGTCACAATTATCTGTATGGTTTCTTTTACTTGTTTAAGCAAGAATAAGAAATTCTTACTCAAAGAGAAGAGAACACGAATTTTTAAAATATATTTAATATATTTAAATTATAAAATCTGCCTTCAACTTAGTTGACTTATGCTAAATAAGAAAGTCTAATAATTTAGTTATTTTAAGAAATTATAAAAATAATTTGAAGACTTGAAAGCCAAGTTTCACTCACTAAACTCTATAAAATATGAGAGCTTCAAAAGATTGTCCAAGTTTTCCGGCATAGATAAAGTCATTTTGATACAGTTATACCCAGCATTTGGTGTTTGCCTATTGTAGTTCTGTTATATACACCCGTAATTCCATTAATACATTCCTAACCTAATGACAAAGTTATTATGCCCTCTGTTATCAAAAATGTATCCAAAAGATACACAACAATGAGCTTGATGGGGCACTCTGGGTTTACAAGTTGTTGTTGCTGTTGCTGTTGTTGTTGCGGCTGTTGTAAATGTTGTAGATGGCGCTGAGTGACGGCCGGCAACGTTAAATGACGTTGATTATAATTATGCGGACTTGTACTTTGTACGAAGCTGTCCGATGGGCCACAGGGCTGCCTTGCAGCCTGACTCTGGCTCTGGCACATTGTTGTTGCTGCTGTTTCTGTTGTTGTTGTTGTTGTTTGTTATTATTATTGCTGTCGTCATCATCATCATCGTCATCCGTATCCCATCCAGAACATCGTCATTGGCAGGCATTGTGCAGCCGGCGCTGCTGCTGCTGCTGCTGCTGCTGTTGATGGGCGGGCAGATGAATGATGTCGCTTAAATACAGACCGAGGCCGAGGCGAGGCCAATCGTCGATTGTCGTTCTTCTTCTACTACTGATGCTGCTGCTGTTGCTGCTGCTGCTGCTGCTGCTGCTGTTGCTGACAATCATAACAACAACACCAAAAACAACAACAGCAAGAGCAGCCGTAAAATTCAAGCCAATTTAGCTTGAGGGGCTGGTCCGGCAGGTTCTTCTGGCCATAATCGAGCCTCGAACTGGACTCGGACTGCACAGCATGTTGCTCAGACGACATTTATAAGTACGAGTATAATATTATTACTTGGCGAATTAACTACATTTTTTTGTTGTTGTTGTTTGTGTTTGCTTCTTTCATTTTTGCGAAAGAAAACAAACGAAAAGACTTGGCCTGGAAACTGGTTACAGGTCGCCTGACTGACTCTCCGCACTGACTCACAGCTAAAAGGCACGAAATGGCTTCCGTAGACACACATTAGTCGCATTTACACAAAACGGAGTTGTCCGTCCCAGACGGACGCACGGACAATGATGGGCCAGGCAAAAAGATGTACTGAATGGGCATAAAAGCGTTCCAGGCGGCACAAAAAAACCATCGACAAAAAAGAAAAGAGAGAGATAGAGAGAGGGAAAAAAACACAGAAGCTGCGGCACAAGTAATAACAAAAAACTGAATACAAGTCAAAGACTTTGTCCATAGCTTTCATCATTGCACGATTTGTAGGAAGCGTCGGCAATGGAAAAGCAGCCGGTGCATTGCCTGGACAAGTGGACAAGTGGACAAGTGGACTCTGGCACTGACTGGTTCTCTGGCTCTGACTCTCCGTTTGTCTCTGGGTTTGTCTGCGAGCAATGGCAATGGCAATGGCACGCAGAAAAAAACAACGTCAACGACATTGATGAGAATGTTCTGCTGTTCTGTGAACAGTGGAGCAAAGCTAATAGAATGCAAAATCAATTCCAGCTAACTAATTATGTTTACTGCCTAACATTTATCATCCCTTTGCCACATTGCTCATTACGCATTTTGCATTATCATCAAACTAATCAGAATTCCTTAATTGTTTTCCATGCTCAACTTTTCCCAGCGATTCATACAAAATTCCCAATATTCGTATGACTTTCATATTTTTCGAGGCTCAAGCTGAATATTTGCAAATGCCATTCGCATTTGGTAATTAGCCTTGTCCATTTCTTTAATAGGCTTTCATTTCATATGACCTGTGGCAGGCCATATAAATAATGAAGGAGGCACTCGCTCGATTACCATATTCATTTTCATAGAACTCTTGCTGGCCATCCCACTGTGCGTTAGGCAATCTTCGCTCTGCCACTTTGCTCTGGAGGCACTAACTTAGGAGTTGAGCCCGTGCAATCTGCGACCGCAATATATGTTTTCATTTAGCAGCTACAAGCAGCAACCGACTAAGTGCAAGGAGCTACCGGGCAGAGGAGCAACAGCATCAGCAGCAGCATCAAATCGCTTTGGTTTTGCCCACTCGAAGATGCTTCATCATGCGCCATGTAATGCGTATGTGCTTCGAGTAGCTGAGGAGTCCGAGGTCTTTGCGGCTGGCTGCTTGATTATAAATGTACATGTATGACATGTAAGTTGTGTGTAGCTATATATAAACACAGAAATATATATATATTGTTGAACAAGCGAGAACCCAGCTGGAACGTGGGCTCTATACAAAAATTACACTTTTACATGGAACTTGAACTTTTCAATTATTAATAAATACAAAATTTGTTTTTTTTTTTTTTTTTTTGTAAGCTTAAATTACCAAGAAGAAGAATTACTATCGCTAAGCTGCAAATGTCATGCGAACCTTCCAACTGTAGGAAGTACTTTGGCATGCCCAAGTCCCACTGGGTCATTTCTGTAAATTGCTTGTGCTGCGCTCTGTCTGTGTATGCGTGCGTGCGTTCGTGTGTGTGTGTGTGTGTGTGTGTGTGGTTGTCACTGCACCTGTCATCCTGTGGCAATGCCACAAAGGAGAATAAAAAAATTACTTGCCCAAGCAGCAAGAAATTATTATTTATCGACGCTGCCTGGACGCAGCCAAAGAAGAAACTGAAGTTGAAGTTGAAGTTAAAGCATTCGAACTCCACCTCGCCTCTGCAGAACAGCCAGAGTTATTTTCGTATATGCGTCTGTATGTAGATGTATATGTATATGAAGGCCCCTACTAATTACTGCTCATCATTTGCTTACTCGAGTGCTTGCAACTGGAGCTACTACAGATTTAATTGAGTATAAAAAAAAAAATAAATAAAAAGAGGAAAAAATTGACTAATTAGAGTGAGTCCAAGGCACTTGCCCGCAAGCCAAAGAGTTAGCCATAAAAACAAGTCTGGGCTGGCCGAGCGACCGGCTGGCAACCTGTGTTCATTTATTAAGGTATGGTCAAGAGCGCTTTGAATCAAAACTGGGCTGCCGTTGAAGCTGCTGCTGCTGCTGCTGCTGCTGCTGCTGCTGCTGCTCGTGTGTCGTCTTCATCTTTAATGATCATTAAGGAGGCTGCCAGCCAATTGCACTAAAAGCTGCAGGCAAACGAACCAAACGGCTCTCAGCTTGATGAAAACTATTTGCTGCTTCAAGTGCTCCAAGTGTTCCAACTGCTCCGAGCTGCAAAGTGCCAGCTACCTTTTTGTAAATTGCCCCAACATTCCAGCAGCAGGACGGCGCAACTCATCCTGCTGGCTATGCCCACTGGCGCATAATTTAAATAATCATAAAAAATAATAATTTGTTCTAACGGACGGATGAAAGGAGCACAGCAAGCCGAAGCAAATAGCAAATGGTGTGTATATGTATGTATGTATATGCACACCCTTTGAACATTTTGATTATTATTATACTAGTCGTAGTCGTAGTCGAGTAGCAAGCATGCTAATATCTTTTGCTCGTTAGCAATTTTCGTTTGAAATAAATAGTAATTAGTGTACCAAAGAGTTGCCCATCTTGCTAAAGTGCCGCCTCGTTCAAGTCGACGACGTCTTGCTTTGTTTGCAGTTTTTATTGGCAGGCTACTGCAACTCCTGCTTGCTGGTGCTCCTGCTGCTGCTGCTGCTCCACCTGTTCAAGGACCTACGCTGCAAAACTATCAGCACAAAGCTTTGCAATTTGCTGCTTCTGTTTTGGGCACTTTTATTTGACATTTTTCATTAAACACGAAATGAAAATGCCTGCTATTTCAGCTCGCTCTTTTTGCTTCCCTTTTTTTTTTATTTTTATTTATACTCGTTTTTCGTCCTCTGCTTTCAGTCGCTTTTTTGTGACGCTGCGTTGACATCACATTTTTCGTATAGCCACTCAAAAGACTTTTTTGGATACTGCTGCAGAAGTTTGGCATAAAAGTTTGAAGGCATCTGGGGAAATATGTCAGCGTTGTTTAAGTTTTTCACATTTTTCGCGAAAGCATGGGAACTCCGCGTCGCGTAATGAGTTGAGGCCAGGCCAGGCATGGAAATCGAGTTAAATTCTTATTTACTTTAGTTTCTAATTGATTTTTGGTTTGCCTGATCTTACGATCTCTAACATTTGTTGCATAGCTAACACAATTTGGCACTCTCTTTGAGCACCAAAGTGAAATGAATATAGCAAATCATCCATTATCGAAACACTGTCAATTTCTGGCCTAGTTGCTTTTGCTATTTGCAGTTTTGTTTTTGACCCTTGTTCACTTTGCCCTTTTTTGTAGTGTTTTGTTGCCCTTGATGCGAGCGAATGATTGATTGGCAACATTAACAAGAGAACTTTGGCACAAACTTCTGATATTATCCCTTTTTTTGCTCTCTCTCTCTCTTCCTCTCTCTTTAGTTTGTGTGTGTGTGTGTGATGAACTTAACAAGGGGTTGACACCAAATGCTTATTTTCTTTTCTTTTTATTTTTCGTTGGCTTTACTTTTTGATTTGTCGAATTTAAATTAAAGATTTATCTATTGATTGAAAAAAAAAACATTTGGATTTATAGGTCATGGAAAAAGTTGATAGAGTAATCTCAGCGCGAGTTTCAATATAGTTTTGTATTCCTTCATAGCTGTAACTACAAAACAGTCTCATCTTTATACTTATTGTTTTTAATGTGATTAATCACAACTTTCAACTTTTGCTTGTAGCTGTCGTTCCCCCCTCCCCTCCCACAAATAGTTTTTACCACTTGTTCTCAAAGATTGTAGCGTAGCTAATGCCTTCTGTGCCAGCCTTCATTGCCATTATCTGACACACTTTTTTCAGCGTTCTCCATCTGATAACCTTCTTTCTTTGTTTGTTTGCATTTACATAGCCAGTCGTGGCTGGGGCCCACTTTTACCTACCAGCTCGCAGTGCAACTGGTTAGAAGAATAGTTGGAGTGGCCTCTTCATCTGCTGCTTCTTTTTCCTCTGTATCTTTGCAGCTCTGCAGATGTGCCTGTCTCTGTGTCATCTTTTTGACTTATCAGCTGTGCATCATTTGCTGCCTTCTCTGCTTCAGCTCTTGCTCATCTTTCGCTTGGAGATGACTCCTTTCTCATTTTTTGGCATTTGGCATTTGGCGCCGTTCACTTTTTTCTGCTGCCTGGCATTAAACTTTCTTTTGTGTTTGTATCTATTGCTGGAGTTGTGTTCTTTCATTTCATTCTCCCCTCATCGAGGTCTTCGTCTACCTCTTTCACCTTCCATACCAATTTCACAGATTGCATACTCTGTTTGACAATTGACTTGGGGTATATGAGAGTAATTGAATATATTTTTATATAATTAAATATATCTTGGGCTGATTGCTAATAGAATGAATCTCTCGCTCTTAGCTCGTCTTTAACATTTAGCTGTAAGCAGTGCATTTAGCAGTCGCTTATACCCGTTTTGCTAACTTGTTTGTTTTTTATTTTCGTTTCGCTACAAGCAGCGAATTTTCTCATTTTACTCTTAATATTGTTGCCTTTTCTTTGGCAGTTGTACCAACTAGTTGATGTTGTTGTTCTCTCTCCAGCTTCCTCTGCTGCTTCAGCTACTCCTGCTGTTGTTGTTGTTGCTGTTTTTTGTTGTTTTTTTCTGTATTTTTTTGGGCAAACTTTTCGACACTCTCTCTCGCAGGGTTTGCATTTCGTAGGCAGGTTGGAAATTTAATCTGGAAGTCGTCATCGTCATCGTCGCCGTCGTCGTCGTCGTCAGCATCAGCGCAGGCGTCACAAAAGTATTTAATTAATTTTTCGAATTTTAATTAAAAAGTTTCCGTTACATCGTCATCATTTTCTAGGCTGTACATTCAAGAATGCGCTCCTCCATGGGGCCAACTGGCATGCTACTGCTACTATATGGACTACTTGTTATTTGCCACGTTTATGGCCTTTGGTAGCTCTCGCTTGAAATTTTGATGGCCAGGTGGGCTACCAGTTGCCAGGTAATTCAAGACTTTATTCACAACTTATCACTCGCTCTCTCTCTCCGACACGCTCTCTGTTTATCTTCGACTCTGTCTGTCCAATTCGATGGTGTCCGCCATCAATCAATTTGTTAAGAAGAACGCGCTGCGCTGCGGCAAATCCATTCCAATAAACATAAAGCAAACACTTAATTGTCTGTCAGCGTTAACAAACCGAGCAACCCGACAACACAAATATCATATGACCAGCCCAAAGGAGGAGGCGTTAGTGTTGTTTGCTGGTTGTTGGTCGTCAGTTGTTGTTGTTGTTGTTGTTGCTGTTGTTGCTGTTGTTTCCATAAGCAGACAGCACATATATCACCTGCTGCGCACAAAATGTTTTCCACAAACTTGTAAGAGATGCCAGGGCTCTGATAGTAGGCCCAAAAAGAACTCATGTAGCCTCTCAACTGTTGGCTCTCGTCGCTCTTCGCTCTTCGCTCGTCGCTCGTCGCTCGTCTCTTGGCTATTGGGTGTTGTGTGTATATAAAAATGCATGCATTTATTATCTGTGACAAAGATCTCTTGGCCATTAAATTAACACTTAATGACTTGTGTGTTTGTGTGCTTGTGTGTGTAGGCGCTAGGACGGTGGTCGGGGCAGCTGGGCGTATTATGCGACGATAATTCTCTATGGGATGTCCAAAATCTTTGCAGCAGCAGGGCAACACATCATTAAGAGATAGCAACAAAAAGAGAACAAGAAAAATAAAATAACCCCCATGACTAGCAAAGACATTGCCGAGCTTTTGTTCAGCTTCAATACACTATAAAGCACGGATTTATATGATGGCCAAGTAATGAAGATCTTCGAGTAAGGCCAAAGAACAGTTGAAACATGTGTGTGAATAAATGAATTTTTGTATTTTTTAATATTAAATTAAATTGGCATTTTTCAATGTGCAAATATATTGAAAGAGATTTAAAATTATTCCCAGATAGTTTAATTTGAAAACTATAAAGTATTTAGGACCACATTCATTAACATTTACAGATAGAGCATCTTCGATTCGTTGTGACTTTCGTTCAATGTTTTTTATCTCATTTGTATCTATGAGCTGTCGCATACCAGCGATGCCGATGCGGAGCAGAGTATCTTGTTTGCAGCCATAAGTTGGAATTGTTTTTAGACGCTGACAAAATAAATGATGACAGCGGCGTGTTGAGTTTGTTTTCTGTAATTCCCTTGTCGCTAAGTTGTTCTAATTTTTTTCATCGTCTTTGCTGCTTTTCCTGGCGGTCGCAGCGTTTAGTCAGTCCATGGTGCCCATGGTGTGAGATCTATTCACTTATATAGATGCGCAGAGAGATATACATACAGATACATACACTCATATACATATATTTAGATAGATATACGTGGAAATTATACTAAAGTGTGTCGTGGGTTAGAATACCGCAGATCTCGAACATGTTTTTGTCATTATGCACGCTGAGCAGCAACAGCGGGGAGGGGAAGTCGACAATTTTATGTTTCTCACTCAATTTGTTGTGTTGAAAAAATCAACAAATGCGTCGCAATTAAAATTTGTTGTATTTGTTTTTTTTTTGTGTGTGCTTTTATGTTAATTTAAATGCGTCACGCTGAGCTATAATTAATAGCTGCATATTCCACACACAAAGCTAATAAATATTTCACAATTTGAAGAGCTCTTAAATGCATCTACTCATATGGAATCTGAGACGTCTGTTCAACTGCCGCAAATGCAAATAGTCTATCTGTGTGTGTGTGTGTGCCAAAATCAAAACAGACATTTATGAGAGCCTTGCAGAGGGGCAAAGCCGCAAGCCGAGCAGGGGCGGGTGCGACAGGTGTGGGAAGAGGGAGGCGGAGGGAAGTGCATTCATCTGTGGATTGCGTTGCACTGGAATCAGTGATAAATTTATTGCATAATTGAACAGGACAAAATCCAGTCAAGGCTTTAAAATGCAGCCATGTAAATACAAACTATTTACATATAGATTGGTCTGGGCCTCTGCCTGCTCCTGTGTGTGTGTGTTTGTGTGTGGGTGTGGGCCATTCCCGCTGCCTTGGCGCAGCCCCCCAGCTTGCGCCCTTAGTTATTTATGGGCTGTGGTAAGCCGGTGGGGAGTTGAGAGCCATGCGACACGGCATGCTGCCAAAGAGTGTGTGCGTGTGCGTGTGTGTGTGTGCGTTTTGTTTAATTAAGTAGCATAACAGTAAACAAATTAATTTCAATATTAACAAAGAAGATTATTGAAAATCTCTCACATTATTTACAATGCTGAATGACAAAACAAATAAATTATTAATTTTCCAAAGCAGGCGGCATCCATGAATGAATGAATGAATGACAATGCACAGTTTGTCAGTCAGCTCCTACCCAAGCGCGCTCCATTCCCCGTTCCCCGTTACGCGTTCCATTCCATCCGGGTCACAAAGCAACCATTCAAGCGTTAATATTATGTATTATAACCACTTTGGCTACGCTTTTAATTGTGCATGGCACTCGAGAGTCGTCGACACACACACACACACACACACACACACACACACACACGTAACCACCGCACCACATTCCGGCAGCTGTTGTCGTTGCCACTTTGCCAAACGTTTTCTTCAATGTCATCCTCTGGCTGGCTGGCGGGCCAACCCTTTATGTGCCAACTCTTGATGACGGAAATGTAGCTGAAAAGTGTGGCTTTGCCGGCGCGTTAAAGTTGCCTTTGCATATGACATCTAACAAAACGCCAACAATATGGGCGTGGCAGCAGGCAGCAGGCAGTGCCAAAAGCGCTTGATAAGAGTTCTTATCGAATAATTAATATGCTTATGCCCAAGTTAACTCGAGCTGACAAAGCTTGATATTCATAGAGACTTCTCGTAGCAAAGATATTTCATTTTTGATTTGACTGTCTATATTTTACTATAATAAATATGCTATACACATTTCGAATTCATCTGGTTTTTTATTGCTTTCTTGAGTTGCAATCCTTTATCTAAATCAAACTAATCGATTCATATCGCTCTCAGATTTCAGCATTGCCCACAATAAGCGCTCAAATCGCTTTTCATCAATTCTGCCTCGAAAGGCTGAAGCTGGGCGTGGTCACAGGGCCTTAGCTATTGATAAATGGCACAGCATTTGACAATAATAAAAAATAAAAAAATAAATGTAGAAAAGTAAAAGAAACCTGAATTTCAAATAGGCCAAAAAGTATTCATGTATTTCGTGCGGAAATATGAAATGGAAAATTTAAACGCAAAGGCACTTCAATTAAATTGAAAATCGAAAAATGGAAATTGTTCTTAATGCGAAAGCAGCTTCAGAAATGATATATATAATTAATATAATTCATTGATACGAAATTATGATATATTCAGTTCAAATTAAAAGCAATTTGCAACGAGCAAAGAAAACTTTGCAGCATAAGAGACGGAAAGAGAAAGAGAGAGATGGGGAGAGGGGCGGAGAGCGAGAGTGCAGCCGTAATAAATGTATTTATATTTAATAAATTAATTTATTGCCTCAAAAGTGGAGTTCAAAACTCGAGGCTTTATGGACAATATGATATTTATTATTTAAGTTTTAAAAGGCTGGCATGCGAGTTTTGTGCGCGAGTTTTTACCCAGCGCTGCGACGGTGCAAATTGAATAAATTTCGTTAATTGTTGTCGCGCACCTGTGTCCAGCGTCCTGCGTTCCCTGTTCCATGTGTGACACTGTGTGCTGTCGTTTGGCCAGCCTACCAGCCTGCCTGCCTCTCTGTCTGTCTCTCTGTCTATCTGGCTGGCTGTCCACATGGCCAACGGCGGCCTCTGATAGTGCGGTCGATTTGTGGCGTATAAAAAATATTAAGTGGCACTACCCCGTTCGCTACCGTGACCCGAGCGAACACCACCAAACAGCGTTGTCTGTTGCCCTTTGACATGCAATATATAATTTGCCATGTATGCCAGTCGGTCGAGCGTTGAGCGGGTCCTACCTACCTAGCATATCCTGGCTGACGTGCCGTGCGGCCGCTTCTGCCAATTTGTTTTTTGTATGCCAAGCAAGTTTAATTAATTTACATGGAATTTACAACAACAACAACAACAACAACAGCGTGTGCGCAACAGTAACTACAACTACGACACGTGAAAGTTTAAACGAAAGCTGCAAAATGAAAATAATCGAATTGACCGTAGCACAGCTCAGGCCACATCGATCGGCCTAACGGTCAACATAACTGCCAGTCAAACTAAATTCAGCCGAGAGTTGCGAGCAGCAGGAGTCGGCGGGGGCTAGGAGTTTAGCGTTGGAGTTTCCAGTTTCGAGTTCAACACCCAAAAGTGAACAATCGCTGCAGGTTAAAATGGGGACGGACGTGGAATACCACGTGTGCTGCATAAAATTGTAATTAATGTCACTACGAAATATTCTAGTTGACTGTTTTCTAGCCCTGAACTGAGGGGCCAATATAATATAATGTGCATAAACGCGACTGAAATGTTGAAATTTCATTTCATTTAATGCACAGCCATAAAAATTGTCATAAACTTTAATTTTATGTTTCTTTCTCGCTTACAATTATAAAAAAAAAATAAGAAAAAAATGTTTATGCATTTTTAATAAGGCACCCACACAGGTTACTAATAATTTTTATTATTATGTGGGATAAATTTACCTTTCTCTGTGGGAAATAGAAATTTTGAACAATATTAAGATATTAATATAGCTATGTGTTATTGCCTATAAACATGAACAGGAGAGAAAGCCAGGCAAGTGAAAGGAAGTGAGAGATGAAGAGAGAGAGAGAGAGAGGGAAATAGATAGACTCTCTGGCAATTCAACGAAAGAGAATAATTTCTAATGCATTTACAGATTCTTTAGGAAGATTATCTTAGCAGCGTTTTCAAGGCTCCTTTACTCAAACTTGAATACAACATAATATGATTTGATGCCTTCTTGTCAACGAATCTGCTTTGGCGAACTGCCCTACGTTCATTCCTTGAGCATGTGCTACCGATCTCATGTCATCGAGACTTAACCTCCTGAAACTTTAACTCGACAACTTTTATGGAGTTGTGTGGTGCAAGAGCCGTGTATGCTTCCCCTGCTTGACCTTGGCTATAACCTCTGCTGTACGCTTGGGTCAGCAGTGCAACTGGCTGCTATTCCCACGAAGACACCCTCTTCAAAGGTTCGGTTCGCAAGTATCCCCTGCATTAACAGAAGCTTAACTAAATCAGCTTGGATGGCAATTAATAAAGCTCAGTTTCGCTGAGTCGCTGCAATAAAGCAAAAACTTAAGCCGCACAATTAAGCTTTAAGCTTGAAGCTGCATGCCATAAGGAAGCTGTCGATATCAGAAGCCGACGCATGTCACTCTATTGATTGTGTCACACACACACACACACACATGCTGTATGGAGAACCTATATGAAGAGCGCAACTGAAGTTGGGTATCGAATTTTTGGCTCATTTAAAAAATTAACTTCGAGTCGCAAGTATCTTAAATGTCCTTTCAGAGTGCGGCATACAATGCGATTTATTGGCTACGCAAGATAAATGGCGAACTGTTTACATTTCCTTCTGCAGGTTTTTCCTACCCAACACGCCCCCCGCAGCGCCCACGTTGAAAACTGCTGGCGTAAGCATTTTCATGACGGTTTCAGTAGCTCGCTACCGAAAAGTTTCGGCAGGTTTTTTGTCGGTGTGTGTGTGAGTGTTTTTTTTTTCTCTCCCATTTTCGTTTTCTTTTATTTGATTCATTTTTTTTATTTTTTTTTTGGCTACACATGCGATAAAAATTGTTACAGCCAAAGCTCAAATAAACTGATGGTAGGGACGGCGAGCAAAAACATCATTAGCATTACCAAATAAATCACATCCGCTTTTTCACAACCGTTCTGCCCAGTCCGAGAGACAGAGAGCACACAAAAATAGCAAAACCAAAATGATAAAAAAGGATAAAAGCTTTGAACACAGGAGTGCAATAAATTTCTCTCGTGACGAGCATAAAACTTTTTAAACACAACAATGCCAACAACAACAGCAGCAGCAGCAGGAGCAGCAGCAGGAGCAACAGCAACAGTAATAGCAACAACAACAACAACAACAACAATAGCAGCAACCACACAAACGCATAGTGAAGCGGCAACTTCCGTTTAATGCGACCTCCCCCAAAAAGCTCGCCTCCCCCCCGCGCTGCAGTAATGCACATGTGAAAGGGCGCACAGTAGAGAGTGACTAAGAGGAAGAAAGAGTGAGAGAGCGAGAGAGAGGGAGAGTGAAAAAGAAGCACAGCATGTCTCTATGTGTGTGTGCAGTGTTGCCTCGCTTTGTATACCCTGTAGACAATAATTGCATAAGAACGGGCATACACAGCGCAAAGCTAACAAATTGAATACATGTCAATGAAGTAGAGATATTTTACAGAGCGAATTTCTAAAAACATTTCAATACATTTTAAAAAGAAATATGAAAGAAAACTTGTTAAATAAAATATACAAATTATGAATTAAAGCCATAGAATTTCTTTTATATACATTTTTATAAATATATTTTAGAAAAATGTAAAAATACTTCGTGAAATGGAAAGCCAGCAGCAAGCTTGGTCAACTTTTATTATTTTAATTTTTAATTTATTTTGATTTTTTTTTAATTTTTAAAATTTTTAATTCATGTAGCATTTCCATTTTATCAATATTTATAAATAAAAGAAATATAAAAATACTTCCAGAACTGAAATATACTCATTTGTAATTAAATAAAAAAGAATTCGCTTTACAACAATATTTAAAGAAATACAAAAGTTTTTGATAAATTTCGTATAAAGAAAGCGAATCATAATAACTCCTAGGGTACTCCAACTTGTTGTAAATTTTCCCCATTGCAGGGCATTTGACAGTCGTTCATTGCCACTTGCCGCTTTGCTACTTGTTTTTATTTGTATGCATCACTTTGGATTTTGTGGTTTGATCCTGCATCCAGAGCTTGGCCATCCTTCAGCGTCCACGTCGTCGTCGTCGTCGTCGTCGACGTCGTCACTGATGATAAAGTATGCCAACTGTCCGCCCCTTGCTGCAGCCCGCTTGGCCAACCCTGGCGATACATCAGCTCAGCAACTTTGGCCAATAAATTTTGTGCACAGCTCAAAGGCGCCCCGCAGTATGCAATGATTTTTTACCATGGCCAAAACAAGTTGCTTACGATGGCAGCAGGGCCTAAAGCTGGGAAGGCTAAAAATTATAACAACTTTTGGTAGCAACATGAAACGTTTACATTGTGGCCGAGGACGACAGTTGGCTGTTTAACGCTGGCTGCTTTACTGCTATTCGGCTGGGCAACCTATCGGGCGTCCTGTTCGTATCCAGGATCTAGCTGCAGCTGCCGTCACAGTCACTGTGTTTGAGGTCTGGCAAATTTTATTGTCATTGTTGTTGTTGGGCTGGCAAAAATCTGCATTGGACATAAATGTCAACACCCGTGCGGCATTGTTCAGAGGCTCTGAATATGCAGGACTCTCTCTCTCTCTCTCCCTGTCTCTCTCTTTTACACTGCTTCGCTCTCTATATCTCTTTCTGTGCTGTCTAAGCCAGTCCTGCAATCAGCTTGCACTTTTGTGACCTGTCTCGTATCTTAATTTTACACTGGCAACGGCCCGAAAAACAGAAAATAGAGTTTGCTACGGGTTCACTGCAGACATTTTGGCCAATTGCAATTGCAAAATGGGTCAACCCAAATAAGCGCAATTCTCGCAATGCTATCCGTAGCTATCCGTAGCTCTCGTCGTCATCGTCGACATCGTTGCAATTGATTGAATACGTGATGTTCATGCAAGAAGCAAACTTAAAAGCCAGCTAAACCAGCAGCAACAACAGCCGCCCCCGCCCTCGCCGCCGACGCCACGCCCACACTCATGTGTAGCTGAATCGAAAGTGGTTTTTAAAACGAAATTGCTGCGAAAATGTTTGCACATTTTTTAATCAATAAAAAGCGCCAAAATGAATGACCAGTTGGCGTGTTTTGTATCCAAATCCAGCTCGAGAATCTGAATCTGAATCAGTATCAGAATCGAAATCAGTTTCGTTGCACCACTCTCTCTCTCTCTCCCTCTCTCTCTCCCTCTCCCTTTCTCCCTCTGTCAGCCTTGAAACTGGCAATGAGCACACATCTATTTGGCAATCAACATGCAACGGGTCGTAGCCAATCAGGCGAAAATTTACTCTAGAAAATGTTAAAGTTCCTCGCAGCAAACCACAAAGTATACAAACTGCAAGAGAATATTTGAAATGAATTTGCTGCTAAGCATATTAGCAATGAACTCGAGCTTAAATTAAATTCAATGTCGTATAATATTTTATTTTGAATAATTACTTTGCCATTCAAGCATATTAGCCAAGTCAGCACGAATTTGAAATGATTTCAAATTAAAAGCAAAATTAATAACGCTCATAAGACTTAACGCTTGAAGTAATTCAATTGCTTAAACCCTTTTTAAAAGCCGAATTATAATTAAATTGAAAAGCTTTATGTATTTAATGTACGTCAACAATAATTTGATGGCGTGTCTTCAGCCAAAGGAGCTTAAGAAATTTGCTTACAATAAATTGCGTTGAGCAAACATGAGAAATTCATTTGCTAAAAGCAAAATTTTACATTGGCTAATCTTTGGCTTAGGCGCAAGTTGTTTGCTTCGAAAGTGAGAATGTTTTTTTCCCAATGACAAAAGAAAATAAAATGCAGCCAAAAAGACCAGAACAAACAGAGCAACAGAAACAAGCAAACAAACAAACACAAACACGAAACAAAAGGCAGAGTCAAATAGGCAAAATTTCATAGAAAACAAATTCAAGATTTGACGATGCATAAAGCAAAACGATGTCTGTGTGTGTGTTGCTATTCAATTATATTGTACATAAGACATTCAATATATTACAGATATGTATATACACATATCTGCATATATGTAGACATGGCCAGTGTGTCGTATTCATTTATCAAAAATTATATATTAAATTGCCAACATTGAATGATATTTTAATTTGCATCTCTGTCTCTGACTCGATGCTGTTTCCTTTTGAATAAAACATTAAAATGTGTGTCTCTCTCTGTGTGTGTGTGTGTTGGGGAAACATTTTGTGCTCTGGCTCTTATCTTTATTTATTCAAAAGATAATTTTATGTGTTCCGCAGTCGAAGCATAAAATTACTATGTCGAATATTGTTTGAGCAAATAAAAACGGGAGAGACACATGCAAAGTAGCCGGTCTCTGGGTGCGAGGCTGGGGCCACACACAATGAGAGAGGCTGTGCCTGATATACATGCAAGTGGCATCACCAAAAAATGGCTGCCTAACTGTGCATGTTCCTGTCTATGTATGCGTCTGATGTGCGTGTGTGTGTGCGTGTGTGTATTTGCAGGAAATGCTGTGTAGCTAGGACTATGAAACGGAAACGGCATCAGGCTGTGAACAGTTCAGTTCAACTCAACTCAACTCAGGCAGAGCAGTTAATTTACATTTATATGGTCTGCTTACAATGTTAACGCTCATGTATGCGAACACACACACACACACACAGCCACCCACCACTTCACCCTATTTGCCAGCCCATACCCAAAAAGCTTTAGAGTCAGCGAGTCACATTGTCTATTTGATTGGCTGTCTGTCTGAGACTTTTTAGGTCTGTCATTCTGTCTGTCTGTCGGTCCTCCTCCTTCCCTCCGTCCCTCCGCCCTGTCTGGCTGTGTGTCTATTTGCTTTATCATTTGCCTCTGCCAACTGATAATCTTTATTGCAGTGAAATATTTAATTTAATAAAAGCTTTGCTGACTGCCCCTCCGCAGCCCGACCCACGCAATCCTTCAAGTGATATTTTACATTTTATTTAATTTATTGCCTTCTGTATAGCTGTGTGCATGTATGTGTGTGTGTGTGTGAAAAAAGCGTATAAATGATAAACATGCATAAAATATGCCAAAACAACAGCAAGGACAAGCCAATAAGCCACACACACACATTGCATGCATGTAAAAATACAATAGAGTACACAGAGAGCATTTACATTAAATAGTTTATTTTGGTTTGTGGCTTATTTTCGTTACTTATTTAAATAAACAAAGAGTGCAAGAGAAAAAGAGAGAGATAGAAAAGGGAATAACTCTTTTGGATTTATCAGATTTAGTTAATATAGACATTACTATAGTTTAGCTTTTGAACTTGTATGAATATATTGCATAAAATGTATTTAAATATTTGAAGATTTCAGAAATCTTTCAATCTGAAGGATTGATATGGTATCTCCTAGTAAATCATAATACAATTCCACAACTCCCAAGTCATCTGCAGTTTGTTAATAAAGTTTTGGTTTTTGTCTCCATTTCAAAAATGGCTTTTGACTGACATTTGCTTCTATTTCTGGACATAGTCAAATATGACACGCTAAACATTATTAACTTGAGACTTGCCATTCACTCATCATTCATTCATTCACCACTCATTCATCATTCTACTCTAATAACACTCGTTCTACTCTAATTCATCGTCATAGTAATCACAACAATGCTGTGAGCTTAACAATATGTAATATTTTACCCCAACGAAATTTTTTTTAAATAAATAAATTAAAAACAAATAAATTAATTAAATTTGACAATCGAAATATGCTAATAGTAAAATTTACAATTTAACTATTTGACATATCTAGATCTTTCCATTTGAAGTGCTGTCTACACAGACATTCATTAGCTAATGATTGATATAATCTTTTGCTCTTCCCCTCTCACATATAATTCACATTGCATTCGTCATCTATCAATAATAATAATACAAACATAATAACAAAAATATTTCCTCATATATGCTACAAGCCTAGTTCAACTCACTTAAATAGTTGATCTAGCTAAAGATAGCTCAAGCAGAGTATTCGATTTTTAGCAAAGCACAAAAAAAAATTCTTTTTTTTATTTTTCTATTTTTTCTATTCTATTTTCTCTTGCGTGTGTGTGCTTGGCACATTTTTATTATTGTTTTCGTTTTCACAATATTTAGAGCATAAAATATAATTTCGCCATGGAAAAATTATTATTTGCAGTTAGAAAATGCGAAACGGCGCACGCAAAATAATAAAAAATAAAGAATTTTTTTTGCTTTTTGACAGGCGCAGTTTTTGGGTTCGATTCGGTTTTTGGTTGTGGCTTTGGTTTTTGGCAGCCAACTTGGCGACAATGGCAGCAGGCGCCTTTTGTCATGGCCGCTGATAAATTGTGGCTGATATAAATGCAAAAACCAAACAACAGCAGCGAAAGTGTGCAACATATTAGCATAGATACAGATAGACGAGGCCTGAGCAGGGAGGTGCTGGAAGGTAGGGCAGAGCGAGCAGTAAATAAATAATGTGGTTAAAAATTTGCCTGCATGTGTGAGAGTCTGCGAGTGTGAATGAAGTTTGACTTTGAATAATGTTTGGATTGTCTGTGGCAGGCAGGCAGTCAGGACAGCCAGGACAGTCAGGACAGCCAGGACAGCCAGGAACAGTCGGGACTGGCAGCAAAATAAATCGAGAAATTATAGAACTGTGACTAGTATAAGAAATGGCCAGATATTTGCCGGCACAGACGAGCAGCGAGCGTGGCAAGATATATTACTGCCAGTTAAGAAGCAAACACAGCCTCCGTCTTAGCCAACTGATGTCGTCTTCAGGTGCCACATGTCCCAGCAACAACAACAGCAACAAATAACAAAAGTCAACAGAAAATAAAACAAAAATATATACGTGCGACAGCTGTTGGCCTCATGGTCGCTCGCTGACAAAAACTTGCTGAGATAATACAAATAAAAATACCAAAAGGAATAAATACAAGATTGGCAAACGGAATATGCGACAACGGAATGTTCTCTAACCGAGGCATAAATCACTGAAACTGATAACGAAATGTCATTCACTTGAATAACACAATATACACACACATATATATGAATTTATACTCAAAAAAGTGACTAAATCAGATCGAGTTGAGGTAGATAACTAATAGGCGAGCTCGTACTTGAGTCATTTAATTGCCAGTCAAAACAATTATTTCGGCATTTGGCTTTTATGACAACAATAAATAATACATTTTGTAAATTCAGCAAATCTGTAATCCCCATAAATTCTTAGAACCTTTTCCCGCTGCCTATGCCGTTTCCGTTGTTAATATGCCCGCTGCTACCCTATCGATCAAGGATATAAAAACAATAAGCGGCTCGGTCATAAAATTTGTTTTTCGTGTGAGTTTTCTGCTGAGCCCATGGGGCATAAAATTGTTTATTAACAAATCAACAGCAATAACAAAGGCAAAAACAAAAGAAACAACAAAAACAACAACAACAGTTGTCGAAGCTCGTAACTTTGACAAAACATTAAAATCAGCAGATTTTTATATATTTTTATTTCAAGTATTTTTCAATGGTCTCCTTACGAAAATGCAATAAATTGCAGACGTAGTATAGATTTTTCGCATAAATTGTATAAAAAGCTCAAGATGATACAAAAAAAAAGGAAAAAAAGATGATGTTCTATATATAAAAGTATAAATTCCACAAAAAAAAAAAAAAAACAAGACAGAAAGAAAGATAGGCAACGACAAGGACTACGTCCAACGGCTTCAAATACTGAGTAAAAATATAAGGAGCTAGCGAAAAAATGCCAAGACAGCTCAGAGTACGCATGGTTAGGGTCACGCAAGGGGATTGCGGATGAAATGGTGGGTAGCCTGCGAAGGAGAAGGAGAAGGTGGAGAAGACGGAGCTGGAGGAGGTGGAGGCGGCGTCAGTTGAGTTAAGTTCGATAGGTTGCAGGGCCAGGCTTCCCATATTTATGCATTATGGATATTAGTTTGAACCACAGGAAAAATACCATTAAAAGCAAAAGCATGAAGTCGATTACGCGCCAAAAGCAAAATTGCATGAAAGCCAGGGCAGTCAATGGGCAAAAATGGCAGCAACGCAGAGGAGTGGAATAGGGACAAGGACGTGGGCTGAAGTAGATGAGCATAGAGGACAAATACAATACGCTGCAAGGGAAGCCAAGAACGACGGGCAACGCGTTTTTGAAACTGACAGCTAGCAGCGACAGAACCAAAAGCTATTGGGAATGCGGCAACGGGTACAGGGCCGAGGACGTTGGCATATCAAAGCAAGGGAAGGGCGAGGGGGCAACGAGTCGCAGTCAAAGCCAAGCATGAGAAAAATCAATTTACTTGAATTTTTCTTATTTGCCGCTGATGGTTAGAAGACACACTCTCGGCGACACACGCACACACACACCCGCACGGACAGCTTGAATATGACAAACCGCCAGAGGGTTGTGGTCGGAGGCGGATGCCTCCCTCGACAGTCTTCAATGGGGCAGAAGAAGCGACAGCAGCAGCTGCTTCTTTTAGTGGGAGTTTGGGCCGTGTACCGCTGCCATTGGCGTTTTTCTTAGATTGCTGGCGACGTTCCGTTGAGTTGCAGGATTATTGTGTTGGGGCAGTCATACGGAGGGGGGTTGACAAGTGCCGAGATGTGCGTGTGAGTGAGAGAGTTTCTCTATCTGTGCATGTGTGTGAGTGTGTGTGTGTGTGTGACAGGAAAGGCAGCTGGCACTGTGCGTGCGGCCATTTATTTGACGTGCAACGTGTGGCAAACGGAATTTACGCAGGTTTCCATGCCACATAGCCGAGGTTTTAGCCAGTCTCTCACTCTGTTTGTGTGCAGCAAAATGCCGAGCGAAAATGATCTATGATAAGCGCAGAAGCAAACACCTAAACACTTTATGCACCTATCAGCCATCGAGCGATGTGAATGCATGCAATCAGGCACTAAGTAATCGCATTTAAAAAAAAATATATATACAGATATTATTAATGTGGAAATCATATTAGATTCAGTTGTCTCAGCTGGGACTGTTTTAAATGTGATCAGCTCGAGCGGGAGGAAGTAGCAGAAATGCTGAAAGCTTATTTAAATTTGATAGTGGCAATAGCAAAAAAATATGATGGAACGTTTCGAATTTTCTTACTTTAAGTATGGTTAGATGGAGTGACATCACAATCATTATTGTATATGTATATAGTATATTTGTATGCAGAAGGATTTAAAGAGAAAGAAAACTAATGGGTATTTAATTATATATACATATACAGTGGCGAGGAAAAGTAAGTGAATGTGTAATCTTTTTTTTTTTTCTTTAAAACTCTTTGAGTTTCGATCACTTTTCCTTGCATCCATGCATCCATACTTTCATGTATATTATAGAGAATACTGGCAGTTAAATTCACATGAAATTATTAATTATTTTGAGTAAAACATGATTTTAGATATCTATTTAGTAGGCGTATTTGCTTTTGAAATGCCTTCCCTTAAAGAGCTGCACAATCCTAGTAGTCGTGTCTTGATTTTAGTATATAAAAATAAATTCGAATGAATCATTGGAGAATTCATTTCCAACTGCAGAGCAAATAAACGAAAAGTATATTTATTATAAAATATTCTCTTATATATTTTTCTTTTATTAGAAAAATCTGCTTAGTTATTATAGAATTCGACATTCAGGGTATTTCCGATTCGTCTCAGTCTACTGTCACAACTCTCAGTTGTTTATTACATACTTCCGTGCACTTTAACGCGTATCATTAGATCTTTATTTTATCAGCGCACATGCCCGTACATATTCAATAATATAAATTGACTTTTCCAGCACTTCACACCTCTATTCCGCATGTGTGTATATATTTATTTTCATATTCCTATGACTACTACTATTTGGGTTGAGTGGGAAAACCCACCCTGGAGTAGTTGGACCTTTACGCACTATTGCATAATTAGCCAGTAACTTTTGCAGACCCCACAGCTCATAGCTGTTGCTATCAGTTGTACGCCACTCAGCCATTCGGCCAATTTCCAAGTTGATGTTGACCCACCCTAACCACACTTTAGTCTAATTTATGCCGCACTTCTCATCTGTCTCCCTCTCTCTCTCTCACTCGCTCTCCCACTCTCTTTGTCATTGCGTTGTCCGAGTTGGCAGCGTTTCCGCTTTGGGCCGCCACATAAATATTCATCATTAATACGCTTTACGCTTTGCTCTGTTGTCTCCGCTCTGACTCTGCTCGTCCCGCTGCTGACCCAATCGACATTGCCTGATAGGGTTGTGCGTTCAATGGCCAACCTCCAATAACCATTTAATTAAAAAGAGTTGGAAAAACTTTTTCATTTGCCTTTTTTTCTCTTCTGTCTACTCAAATTAAGCGAAATTCTATTAAAAAGGGGCACGAATAGAAAAAAAAAAAAAAACAAAAACAAAAACAAACAAAACAATAAAAACAACAACAAATGTCGCTCTTTACTCTCTTTCTCTATATTCCTTGGCGTCTGTCTACCTCTCTTGCTCTGCTGCTCTCTTGTGCTTTTTGCTACACGCACCCGTCGTTAATTTTTATGACTTAAAAGTCATGTAATTTTATTACTTTAAAAGCTATTTTAGAGCCTTTAGTTTTATTTGACAATTTCGGTTGGGCTCCAAAATCGTTGCCCCTTTTGCCTTTTTGCCTGTGCTATGCATAAAAATTGGCGCATAATATGAAAACAAAATAAAAACAAACAATGATAGAATAAGACAAGTGCCAGCCGATGTAATACCCTGCATTACAAATATTTTAAGCAGCCTACAAAGAATACTTAAGCTAATAGGTTTTCTAATTTCTTATATTTAATTTTTAATTTAAATTATTTTATTTATATAAAAAATCTAGAAAGAATTCTTCGGATGATCGTTTGTTTGATTTGTTAAAATTAAATTTTAGCTCAGTTTGAAAATATTAAATATATGAGCTATATGAAATGATATATACAGAATCTTTATCAATATTCCATATTTATATATATTTATAGATATCTATATTTATATATCTGTCACATCTCGTACATGTAAATAGTATTCCCCACTTGTTAGTCAGCCTTATGCGACATATCAAGGCCGCTCTCCTGCATGAAAAATGTCTATAAAACCTAAAAGGCGTTGTCTATTAAACAATTTCCGAGTGTCTGGACTTATAGTCGCTTCTTGGTCGCTCTCTGGCTGCGGCTCTGGCCTTGTTTTATGGCCATGAATTGGCCTCGCATAGCAATGAAAGTTGTTGTTGGGCTCGACTTTGACTGAGTCTTCATAAACCACACACGGAGGTAGTCGAGGTCGGCTTAATGGCTCGCCGAGCATAAAGTTCTATAAAGTTCTACTGTGATAAGCACAGAGTGCTACATTAAAAGGTTAAAGACTAGCCATTAGCCAAGTTTCGCTGTTATCTCTCGCCAGGAAACAAACTGGGCTGGCTCCCTGGCTCTCTGGCTGACTTGCTCGACTGGACTGGGATGAGAATGCATATTGAATATGTTAGGGCACTAAGCGTGCATTTCATCAGAACGTTTAACTAGCTGAGTCATCTGATAGATAACACACCGGAATATTCATGATTGGGGGTAAAAAAAAATTAAAATGAAATGGAAAAACAATTAGAGAATGGGTCAAACAGGTAGCAAATGCCTGAATGGAACGCATAAATAGATTTGTTAGTCCAGATAAACGGCTTTTAAACTCTGAAAGCAAATATCTGTCATAATTTGTGTAGGCTGCATAAAGGCTTCTGCTTGCTAGAGCAAGAGTGGTTATTGAAAGAAAATGTTTTCCAACTGACTTTTTGTGAGAAAATGTCTCGACTGAGAATGGAAATGAATGAGTGTTCAGTCTTGAAGCCACGTTTCAATTTATATATAAAATACGGCTATAAATTGTCAATTTCAGTAATGCATTTGGAACACAAGAGTCAACTTTTTTTTAAGTGTTTCTTTTAAAACTCAAACTCGAACTAAAACTATATATGTATGTATGCTCCCTAGAATAGTTCAATCAAATCAATTGGCAGAGGCAAACCCCATCGGAGTCATCAGGCTGCTGCTTCATTAAAGTTTTCCCGATAATAGCAATTGGATTTAATCCATCCGATAAGAGAAATAAATAAAGATAAATATGTAACTCCTTGCGAGTCTCAACTTTCTTAATATGCTTTTGACAGAGTAGTGAAAGTGAAATTCCAATTAGTTTTAAAAGCATTTGTTTATAGTGCTAATTGAAATGCTTTCAAAACTTTTCCTACTTGGCTAATTAAAATATAGACTATTTTTTATACACATACATACGAACGTACAATAATCGCTGTGATTGTGAGCCAGTTTTTGTGCGGAGTTTGACGCTGTTTCGTTTGTGTTGATTTAATTAATTTAACGGCTGTATTTACGGCTTGTTAACATACCTGCAATGAAATAAATTGAAATTGAAATTGAAATAAGAGTTATACGCTTTGGCAAAAAGTTTATTTGTTATTTAAATATCTGACTATGATGAGTTGTAAAACCGAGTCGACGCTTAAATCAACAGCAGCAGCAGCAACGACAACTTTGATGACAAAAAGCAGTGCAATAATTTTTGAATAGTGTGTCAACATTTTACAAATGCATAAAGTCAACTTCCGTCATTGGTCCGTCTGTGTGCAGTCGGAGTGCAAATATTGTCATAATCATAAACATTATTGCCATTGTTGCTGTTGATGTTGCTGTTGCTGTTGCTGTTGCTGTTACATAAATGTATGCAGAGAGATATGCATATGTATCGTTGTCTATATGTCTATATACTGGGAATGTCGAACGGCAGAGATACATATGTTTCAATCCGTTGTGTGAGAGCAAAAACTACAATGGATGCAGTTTGAAATGCATTTAGTTTGCCTGCCTGCTGCCTGCTGCCTGCTGCCGGCTGTGGCTCATTACTTGGGTATCAGACGGGATTGCGAGTTGGCAGCGACAACAAGCGACAGGCGAATGGAAAATAAAGGAAAACCAGGCAAAAATGTCAACAAGCCAGCCAAAGTTTCACAGCCAGTTACAGCAAAGCAGAGCAGAGCAGAGCTGAGCAGAGCACCAAACAGAGCTGAGTACAATTTCCCTGCTCATTACGTTGACTAAACAAAACTAAAGTGAAATAGAAATAGATGCTGGAACAGACAACGACTACGGCGAGCAGCAACTGCAGCAGCGGAAAATAATACGATACTATTTAAGAGTAAAGATATAAAAATAGATATCTTCAACGTGGGTGCGACTGCAATTGCAGCAGCGGCAACAGCAGCAGCAGAGCGAAGCAGCTCAAGTTGAATGACAGAAGAGAAACATATTTATTTACAGCCACTGTAATAGTTTATTATTGTAAATAAAGTGAGAGAGATGGAGATGGAGATGGAGATGGAGATGGAGAAAGGGAGGGGGTAAAGCAAGAAAGAGAGAGAGAGAGGGAGAGGGAGGGAGAGAGAGATTAATGTGACAGTTTTGAAAATAAACAACGTCTGTAAAAGATTGTTTACATAAATCAAAGAGAGTTTATTTTTAATATGCGAAATATATATTAAAATGTGAAAGAAACTCAGACTAAAGATTATATATAATTGATTATTAGAAGTCAATAAAAATATTTAAAATGTTAACACAACAAATTCATATACATAATAATAAAATAATAATAATAATAATGTTTTAATAATTATTTCAAAATATTTTATAAAAATATAATAAAATAATGATAATATTTTTCATAATAATTAGTAATATATTATAATCTCAATATATATTTAATTTGTAGTTTGCCATCTCTCAAACTAAAGTTGCATTAAATTCCATAGAGCCAGATTGTTTTATGCATGATGGAGAACTGCCTTCCATAAGTTTTCCTTTCATTTTCATTGCTCGTTTTTAATGAGTATTTGTTAAGGGAAGAGGAAAGAAAAAGTGCGATATATCCACCGAAAATTGCAATGTCAGTGAAAGCATTGCATTGCACTTGCCCTGAGCTATACAGCTTCGTTCAATTTCCAAGGAGCCGCTGCTGTAGCTGCATTACTTCAGTCGCATACGGGAGAGCATTTCGTTGGGAAAAGTTTCTGCCGGCTGCTCATGGGGCAACTTTGTTTTGCTTTTTAGTACTTTTGATGACTTTCGCCGAACAGATGTCGATATAATGCTAAATGTAGTTATATGCCAGCCAGCCAGGGAACACACATATACACAACATGCAGAGGCAGAGAAGGCACTGGCAATACTACTAAGGAGCATTGGGTGTCGTCCTGGCAGCCAGCAAGCATTGCATCCAGTTTCAGGCCACTTACATGCAGGCATCTGTAGTAGCATAAGCCACAAAGGCGCAGGCACAGCAAAGATGATGAGGGGATGGCATTGCGAGCTACTCCAACGCAGACTACTTGGCGGACTCTTGTGTTCGGTTCTGCTTTCATTATACCCAGCATAGAAAATACTTTCAAGTTGGGTATATAAGTTGTGTATGGGAATTTACAAAAATATGTCTTTCCTCAAGATTTAAAAAATACTTTTAAAGTCGGTAAAAACTTTTTAACAGAGTATAGTCGTAGTCGTGAGTCTACCTCTCATCCACTTGTTGTTTATTGTTGCTGCTGTTGCAGTTGCTGCTGCTTGCAATGGAACTCATTTGAAATTTGAAAAGACGTCGAGGCAACAACAGCTCAACCAGCAGCAGCAGCAACAGCAGCAGCCATTAAAGTCGCGCTGAGTTTTTATTATAAACGACATAACTACGACAAACTGAGTTACCAGCAAAGGACAACAACGGTGGAGCAGAGCCCGCATTACATTTTACGTCATTTATTGCAACTTTGTTGGGGCGGCCGACCATTTGCTGTGACGGCATTCCACTTGCGCCTTTGCTGCACCTTTCATCTTCCCAGCCAGCCGAGCAGCCAGGCAGGCAGGCAGGCAGGGTAACAAAAGCGCCCTATGCCAACCGTTTTTAACAAAATGAACAGCAGCAGCAACAACAACAATTGCTACTCCATACTTAATTAGCTGTTTGCCAGTTAAAAATAATCAGCCAAGCCAAAGTAAAGCAAATGAAAGTCGGCACCAGCAGATGCTAAGAGAAGTATTGAGTGGGGCTCGGGTTGGTTGGCTGGTTGCAACTGCAAGCCGTTGCTTTGTTTTACAATGTTGTTGTTATTGTTGCCAGCCAGCCAGCCAGCATTTTGTTATATAAAACTCTGTAACAAATTTTTCATTAAAAGAAATCAAGCAAAATGAAAGAAAAACGTAACAAAAAAAAAAAAAAAAAAAAAAAAAAAAACATCCAGAGCGAAGAGCTGAAAAAAAAAACAGCACAAGCAAAAATTGAGCCATAAAAATGGCTGTGGCAAAAAGGAGTTTGGCTTGAAAGAAAATGTAAGACAGAATAAAGCTAAAAGCAGTGGCCAGAGCCAACAAGCCATAAGATCTTTTAGCTAACATTTTATGACTTGGAGTTTCCAAGCAAAGAATCTGAATTTAACAAACTCCTCTTAGGCTGTGGCAGAAGTTTGCCAAAGAGCTTAGATAAAAAGAAACCGATAAAAAGCAGAAAGTGCAATGAAATTAACTGAGAGCCAAGTTGCCAGATAGACCAATATAGCTACTCTCTCTCTCTCTCTCTCTCTCTCTCTATTTGATATTCTTTTACAATTTAAAAACAATTTTAAACTAGTTTCCACAATATTGCTGCAACAATAACTCGAAATATCTGGAAAGCATTTTTATATAAGAAAAAAAAAAAAAAGCTTTTAGTTGAGCTTCGACTCATTTCTTCTTCTGCAGCCACTGTTAAAATTTTTTATTTTATTTTATTATTTTTTTTTATACCTAAATAACTTCATCCAGCTTAAATCTTAAGCTCCAAGGAGCTCGCTTTCATTAATGCCTGAACAAAGACATGTGCATTTCTATACAGCCAAAGCCGATTTGAATAGAAACTGCGGGAACTGACTTTATTAGGGCCAGCAGAGAGACAGTGCAAGCCTCTTCAATAGTTTGTTTGCCTAAATAGATCATCATAAACTGTCAAAATTTAATGCGTTTTAGAGCTATTCATATGCTGATATCCACTACCGTCCCAAACTCTGATCCCATGAGTCTCAAACGCGCCCAGCTGCCATATATCATAACTCTGTATAATAAGCCGCCGCCGCCCCCAACCACTAAGCCCCCATAAGCAAATCGCCTCGACTGAAATGAAAATGAAAATGAAAATGGAATGAAAAAAACGAAGAGAAAAACGATACACAAATCTTCCCCAGCTGCGTTGCTAAAACTATTAACTAAAGAGCTGTAATAATTAAAAGGCGTGCAGCAGGCAGCACGCATCATTCGGCTACTATCCCCATAGAGGGGCGGCCTCATTATGTGTGTGGAGAGTGCTCTCATTTCATCATCAGATGACGACTCGATTTCGATTTCCAGCACACTCTGAGGCTCATAAATAAAAATCAGTTTATGGCGGCAGCAAATCTAAAAAACTTTTCTCTATGCGCTTTACATAAAAATAAAGCACACTCACACATACATATATGGCAGAAGGAGAGGGAGAGAGTGCGAAGGAGGGGGGAAAACGCTCGAGCGAACGTGATATTAAGTTTCGGACATAAATCAAGCTCTCGCCCCCAATAGCCACGAAGCGCTTCAAGTTGGCTCGAAGTCAACATTTTTGGCCAACACTAAAAACAACTAATTTATGAGGCGACCCATGACGATGTTGACTGGCATGAAAATGCATAATAAATATTTTTATTAAATATTTTATGCTTTTCATTACACATCGACAGCCCAGCGCCAGAGCCAGAGCCAGTTGGCCATATTAAAGAGCACATGAGAACAATTCATATATTTCGGTCGCGCAGTCAGCACTAAATCCCAGACAGATGCAAAAATTCAACATGCCACGACAAATATCCTCTTAACAGAGCGAATAACTTAGAGAGGTAGAAAGCAAGAGTGTGTGTGAGAGAGAGAGAGAGAGAGCGAGAGAGAGGGCGTCAAGAAAAACTTTTTGCCTGGCACAAAATGTGCGAAATGCTTTTTGACAATTTCATTCAATTTCAAACTTATTTCAGCAAATTGTTTGACTGTCAACGCGGCGAGCCATGGCCTCCAAAGCTCCACGCCCTACAGTCTTTGCTCCCACCTCAATTGCCATATGCATGCCAGACTCCGGGTCGTGCACCACAGCAGCAACAACACAATCGTCTAATTTTAGAATCTTTAAGATACACTCAAACAGATACAGATACAAGAGGGAGTGGGAGAGTGTGAGAGAGAGAGAGAGAGAGCGAGGCTGCTAGGCAGTCGGGCAGACAGTCATCTAGAGGCCTTGTCATCGTATTAGGTGTAATATAAAAGTCATTTAATGACATTGACTGACATTTTGATGTTTCATAAAAAGCAACTCAAGCAGTAGACATCGACACACTCGCACACACACACACACACACATACGCACGCTGCTCAGACACACATAATAGTTTGACAATAGCAATAAAAGGCCTACAGCAGCCGTCGCCTGGCTGGGCCAAGGCAAGGCAAAGGCAGAGGCACATTCAAAGGGACAGGGGCAGATTTACAGGGACAGCACTCAATGGGAAAAGTCTTCGTCGTCGTTGTCGTTGTCGTTGTCATATCTCCCTCTTCTCCGGTCACACCACACTCTACTCTCTGCTCTCACGCACTTTGGCTATATCGTGAGGCATCTTCATCTTCATTTTCATTGTTGGCTCTGCCGGTTGCCATTTCCTGGGCGTCGGCAGCGGCGGCAGGCGCGCAAGATTTTCCACATATTCAAAATTAATACGTTACGCCATATCCTAGACACATTTGTAGCAAGTAACTCAACTCGTCTCAGCCGCACGTGGCGGCATCCCCGTGCGGCTTTCAAAACTGTAAAATGCCAAGCGGGTGGTTAGCTCCGTTTGTTAGGCATAAAAAAAGAGAGAAGAGAAGAGAAGACCTGAGATGAGAGCTACGCAAGCATTTTCATTGTTCCGCATGGAAATCTCTGTCTGCTCCGCCTGCTCTTTAAGTTTATACAGTTTAAAGCTCATAAAACCCACAGCCCAAATTCGTAACAATTGCTGAGGCCTGGCAAAGAATAATTCGAATAAAAAGCGAAAAGAAAAAGTTATATGTTTTCTTTGCCCTGCGTCGTATCCTTTATGGCCCTTGCACACACATACATGCATACATACATACATCCATGCACATTTATTCTTTCCTCTACATTGTTTCTAGTTTTCTAAAGAACTTCTACCCCTATGGGCTGCCAGCAGCTGCAGCTGCCTTTCAATTCACACATTCTATTGTGGGCACATTTCTATTCCTAAGCTGATTCTTATTAATTTTCCATGTTTTCATTTCAAACAACTCTCGCCACCTGTACGTTAGGCCCTAAGCATCGCAACCATTGTAATCAGATCTCATACAATTTGAAATCTTATTGGAATATCTTCTTTGACACTGACCAGCTCAATAACTTGCACAGACTTCATGTGACATTGAAATAATCTACAGCCACAATTAGTTGACTTTGATTTCCAAGAAATCTATCGGGTGTTAGCCTTGCCTATAACGAGCAGCGCTTATCGGGTTACGTGGCTTTAATAAACTGTCTCAAATTGCTTCAGACCACCTTATTGATACCACATAATCTCAGACAGTTCTCGCCCCAACTTCTTCTTAGGCCTTCTCGTATTTCAATTTAACTCTGCATCGCTGCATCGCATAAGTCCGCTCGTTCACAACTTGCCACCCAAGTTGGAGGCGTTGTTGTCGACAATGTTGTTGTTGTTGTTGTTGTTGTTGTTGTTGTTGTTGCAGCTGCCTAAGCCGCGTTTAAATACCTCGCCTTAATTTCCACTAATCTGCATAGCGCTTTTCCCCCACTTGGCATTGAACGAGGACCACAACTGTTGCCAACTAAAAACACACACACACACACATAAAAAGAACTAAAACTAAAACCTTTTAACGTGCATTAACTGCAGCAACTATGACACAAACACACACAAAAAAAAAAAAGTAAGAAAAACAAACAAGAAGCGTTTTTAAACGGCGCAAGCTCGAGTCTTCTTATGAATTTAATTTCAGGCAGCGTAATTACTTTGTAAACACATGAGCAGAGAGTAAAAAAAAAATAAAAAAGAAACAAGAACCCAAAAAGCAACTTTCCGCACGGCCCAAGTCCAGACCCAGTCCCAGACCCAGAACCGAGCCCAAACCCTGCCTGGGATTTGGCCAAGTGGCGCAGCCAACTGCAGCTGCAGCTGCATTCTTGGGGTGGTCCATGTTGCCCACCAGGGACCTGGTCAACTCGTCCTCCGCTTTGGGCTGTGCAGCGAACCAACATAAAAAGTTATGAGTGTCTTGTGAGTTTTGTGCCAAAGTGCGGTTTGCAAGTTTTTACTGGCTCTCTGCCTTGGCGCAGGCAGAGCTACCTGCAGCGACTGCCTTTACCTTTACCTTTACTTTTACCATTTTGCTTGCCTTTTGCTACTTGCTGAAATTTATGCGGTAAATTCTTTGCGCGCACTTTATGTTCGAAGCAAAAGTTAGTGCTACGTGTAGGTTCCACAGCCCGAGTCGAAAGCTCTCAGTGCCAGACCCAAGCCCAAGCCCAAGTCCTGCGCTCGCATCTCGAGCCTGTGCCACAAACTATGCCAAGTGTCTGACGCGCGAGGCTTCTGCTAGTTACTGGGACTACACTGCGTTGGCCAGGTGATAAATTCCTGCTGCTTGTCAAGCAGGTAATAAAAAGAGATTTGAGTATTATGGGAGCCGATATGCTTCACAGCTCGTCTTGGCAATAGAATTTTTCAATAGGTCCTTCCCTCTATGAAATTCATCAGCAACTGATTTTACTTTCAAACTCTTATACTCCACTTAATTATTGACAAGAAAATTGAGTTTATTCCTTGCCAAACACTTGAGCATTGAAGAGAGCTTCAAAACTTTACTTACTTGGCCCCACTTGAGCTCAAAAGTTCTACCAATTTAAAGTTACCCAGTTACAATATATATTATACAGTAGTATATATATTAAAGTTAGTTGAGCTACATGCAGCTAGATTTCGAGTTTATCGCTCTAATTGAATCCTTTGCAATAAACTCATTTATGTAATGCATTTCTGGCGTTGGCTGCGAGTGCCATTAAAATCATTCAACACGCCTGCGTAGGCTGCACGACAGGCGCTCGAGACTCGAGTGTCATTTATTGAATTTTAATTTCGCTTTGAGAACCAATGTCCCATAAATCGATGCAATCCCATGCAACACGCAATGCCACAGCCAACACACTGTTCCATTTCTTGCCGCTCTTGCAGAGTTTTGCTCTAGAGCTCTGCAGCTGGACCCTCTTTCCTGGACCTTCTTCCCATCCGGTTCCAACTGTCTCTCTGTCTGTCTGCCTGTCTGCCTGTCTGTCTGGCTCTTCGTCCATCTGTCTGTTAAGTGCCGCGACGCAAATATTATTAAAGTTTTTGGTGCGTTTCAGCGTGAAATTGATTTTCATACGCCTGCTCGGCCACAATCAAATTGCCGAAGCATGCACGTTAAATAGTAAAAAGCATCAACGATATTTATTCGTATACCTCTCTCGCTCTCGCTCTCTATCTATTTATATATATATATACATTTTGCCAATATATCTGTGTGTATATTTTTTTAATTTAATAAGTGGCGCAAACGCCAGCGCTATTCAAATACCCGAACCATGTTTGCTTTTTTCTCTCCCTCTCTCTCTCTCTCTCTCTCTCTCTCCCTCTCTCTGGGCGCACAGGTGAACGGAGCAGAGTTTTGGGGCTTTTGTCCGTACCGCATGCAAGTCACATTCTCGATTGCCAATCAGCGCACAATTGAAGCTGCATTAATATAACGGATCGAGGGACGCAGCCAAACTGGAAGCCACTGAACTGAAGCCAAAAAAAAATCACAGGCTGCCGCAACAAAAGGGCGCGCACCTCTGCCAACAACAAAAATTCCCTACGAAAAAAAGAAATGAAATAAAACGAATCCAAATGTGAAGAAAAACTGCAGTTGACATATATAATATAAAAAACGACAAGGAATTACAAATAACAAACACAGAGATTTGATTTTTATGCACGTATACAGTCGTAGCAGTTGGAGATGGGCATGGAGATGGGGCCAGAGCGAGGGCGCGCCTCGGCTGCCATTGAAGATGGCAACCAAAAGACGTGCATGCGGTTTCTGGCTGAGCCAAGATATTATTTGTTAAGGGTAATGTAGAGTAACAAGCGCAGCCAGCACTGGAAGCTATTTATAAGCTGGCTTCCAAGACGAATTGAATTTTTGGCAATGAAAGGCAAAGGCTAATATAAAAGATAGGCAAAAATTAATTCAAGTAACGAAGCAAGAATAAAATAATATAATAAAAAATATTTAAAAATTTTAAAATATATATAGCGAATAAATTTGTATATATTTAGCTCATTTAATTGCTGGAAATTATTTAAAATAAAAATTGAATTAAGTGATAGATCAATGGATCCTATTTAATGTCAAAATATCAGTAAATGGAAAGCCCTAACATATATACATATATATTACTGCTGACCTGTATTGAAACAAGTTTTGTATTCATAAACTAATAAAAAATACAAAACCTTTCGCAACTCCTTAAAAAATTAACAAGTTTGTGGAATTTATCTTAACAAAACCTTTCTCAACTCCTCAAAAAATAGACAAGATTATGGCAGCTAATTTTGTATATGGTTAGATCTTAATTTAAAGAATAAATATAATATTAAATATATTCTGTGTACATATTCAGGAAGTCATTTAGTTTTTAGTGTTTTAGTAGTAATGAAAAGTAACTTTTAATTACATTTTTTTTTTTTTTTATTATTTACCTTTATATTTGTTATATTATTTAATAAAATTGTATTTACATATTTTTGTAATATTGGTTTATCTATGAAAATTAAATTGCTTCAAAATGAAACTTTTTTCACTGAGAATTAGAGCTGATAAATCATTGCAAGCAATCATAACTTGAATCATCGATAGGAGAACAATTGAGTGGAGGTCTCAATAGAATTTTTTACAGCCCCCACATCTGCCTCTCTTCTATAAACAAAACTATATACATATATGCATATATTTCCGCTTGCTGTCTCTAACAAATATAATGCTTTTCCTTGTGTCCTTCAACTGCTGTATTAGTCGTACATCCTTAATGAAACTTCCTTTTGTTAGTTGTCAACGCAGTTGCGCTTCCTCATCAGCAACAACTACTGCAATTACAATAGAAAAGGTCAGTTTGGGCCAACTTTGCATACAAGTTGGTTGGCTTTACATAATTCCCGCAATTGCAGGAGCATTTGAATGCGTACTCAAAACTTGACAATATTATTATCAGAAAGTGCATGATGACGAACAAAAAACAATCTGCAGCACATTGATTTCAATGGCAAAATAATGCAAATAGAAAGAATGGAATAAACTGTAAAACTGCTGCGACTCGATTCGTAGTCCATACAAATGCAGAGCAGTCAAATGCAAATGGCCAACAAATATACCGAAAACATTTCGTAGCCAAAGTCCTCGCACTAATCAAAACTAAATGCACAAAACTAATGCCATTAATTCCAGTAGACAAAATCTGAATAGCCCCGAAAAACTGAACTGAACCGAATGAACGAGTGCTGGGAAAGTGCAGCTCCAACTGCTGCCATAATTGACCCACATCATTAGCCGAAAGGAAATGAGCTGCTTTTCAACTGCACCAAGTTGAGCTAACCCAAAAACCAAACTAAAAATAGAAAAAAATAGAAGGAAAAAAAAAAAAGAAAACATTATCAAAATGAGGAGCTGCAAGGACTGCGCAGAACTACAAAACTGGTAGCTGGCAGCTCAGAACTCCCGCTACAAATTACTCGACGGGAGCAAAAAACTTTAACGCAGCAAAAATTTTTATTTTACCATACTTCAAATGAAATTATCTACGCTGTTGATGCTGCTCAAGCAGGAGGCGATGCGACGTATCGGGGGTCATCATTTCAGTGCGCTGCATTTCGTTGTGCACTTTTCTCTTCCTCTCTCTCTCAGTCAGTCTCTACTGCTGCTGAAAAGAGGGTCATGTGGCGCTTCTCGTGGCACGCACACTGCCAATTTGTGTGCGGCAATAAAAAATAAAGCAGCGCGCTTGGAGCTCAACGCTTCCACGCTGTTTACACAGTCCGGCAGCACCTTGCCCATGCCAACAGCCGCCCCGTTTACAATACCAAAGCAATACCCCAGCAACTCGTAACCTCTAACCCGCTAAGACCTAGCTCTGCAGCCGCTGCTGTTGCTGCTTCTTCAGTCCACAAAAAGTAAACTGTGCGAAGCGCTCTTACAGCCTCCACTCACTTCAAATCTCTCTCTTCCTCTGCTCTCTCCGCTCCTCCACAGCCTCCTGCTGGCTGCTGTGCTGTGCATGCTTTATGTGTTGTCCTTGCCGGCTGCTGCTTCAACTTGCTCCTGCTTTGGCGCCCGCCTCGTTATGTCCCCCTGCATCATCAACTCCCCCTCCTACACTGCTCCACTCCACCGCTCCCTGCGCCAAACCAAGCACAACAAAATTACTTTGCATAACCATGCAGCGATAGTTTGCTTGTGTGCATAGACATATGCCTGTGTGTGTGTGTGTGTGTGTCTGTGTATTTGTGTGTTTTATAAAGTAAAACAATCCTGGTGAAAACGAGAAACTTGGGACTTTATGATGGGCCACTTAAACTAGTTCAAAAATTTTCAATGCTTCGTCCTACTCGTCAACGGCTTTCTTTCCACGCTATCATGTCAACTACACACACATGTACACATACGCACACACACACACACACATACGCATACGCACACATGAACACGCAGATGCACTAGCATAACGAATCGTGTAAATAAAAACATATATCTATATACATATAGAGGTAGCTTCTATAGAGCGCACATGTTGCCCAGGCGTCGTAACTACTGCTGTTGCCTCATCTCCCTCACTCTCTAACTGTCCCTCTCCCTCTCTCTCTCTCTCTGTTGGCTAGGCGAGTGCATCAGCGCTTGGGTCATGCTTGGATTTTGTTTATGTGCATAGTGTGCTACCCAGTTAGCATTTTATATTGGTCTATACTTTGCTTTATGATACCCCAATGTACACAGCGTCGGCTGCTGCTGCTGCTGCTGCTGCTGCTGCTGCTGCTGCTTAGTTGCAACAGAAGCTTGTTGCCTCCACTCAGCCAAGCAGCAGTGTCCTGCTGAGAGTGCTGCTTGTCAAGGCTTTAGTCAATCCAATTGCAACTAGCCAATGGAGTACAGTGTCAGCTGGCCTGTCATGCACCCTTTATGCCCTAAACAGTTAGTTAATGCAGAGGGGAACTATTCATTACGCGACAACATTTTTTCTTTTTTTTTTTGGCCACCCTTAGCCGCAAGCAAACGTGGCTAATTGCTTAACCATATCTAGCCCGGGGCAAGATGTTGCCGCGTTAGTTACTAGACGCATTCTCAGCGTACATCGTTACCCATCAAGTCCAGTTCGCTGATTGTTTCGCTTGGCTGCCTTTGCGAACCGCCGTCCCTGTCGCTGTCCCTGTCGCTGTCTGTGTCTCTGGCTAGAGCACCTCCACCCTTGCCCTTAACTTACCTAGCTAAAAAATGTCAACCCTTTTTCAGTTCAGTTACCAACGCTATTTGCATTCAAGCTGAGCATTCAACTACCCTCGCCGAACACTGGACCGGGCCTAGCTCTAGCCACGCTCTAACTACGCTATATAAATATATGTATATATACTTATATATAGGTATATATGTATGTATATACTCTCTGCTACGTCTCCTGTCACCCTATGCGCCCTACAATTGCTCGACTGTACAGCCTCCGTTCCGCCTTCGTTTTGGTTGGCAACCTTTGGCACCTATCGGCTACCCTACAGCGCTCGACTAGCTAGTCCTTTAAGCATGGTGTTGCTGCCGCTGGGCTGCTGGGCTGCTGGGTTGCTGGGTTGTCGCTTTACCTTTAATGCCATTTTGTAGTGTTTTTATTTATTTATTTTAGTGTTGCGTCCTTTAGGGATTCTTAACGGCCCCTGTCGCCACAGTTTCCTGCATAATCCTCCAGCTGTTCAACGACTCCAGTCGCGTTCCTTGCTCCAATTCACTCTTCCTGCCTCGCTCTCTGTCTCTGTGGCTCTGTCTTACCTAAACTAGTCTACAGTTTGTTGCACACTTCTTTGCGACTTAGTTTTGGCACTTTATTTATATTTAAATTTTGTATCTCAAAGAGTGTTTAGTTGCCTGCCATGCCCACCTACCCGCCACAACCAATTCAACGCCTTAAGCTTTTACTTATTTTCTATATTTTGTGCTGGAAAGTTTTTTGGTCTTTGCGGCCGAGACCACTTGGCTCTCTCTCTCTCTCCCCCTTGTTGTCTCTGCCACTTTGGTCATAAAAAAGAGGAACTGTCAACGGCACCTGATCTATGCCAGACCAGAGCTGATGCCTCTGGCCAAAGTGCAAGCAGCATCGCATCAACAACGACAACTTTGCTGTGCTTCCTGTTCGATACAGCGCTCCCCCTTTGCCTGACACGCCCCCAACACCCTTCAGCCTTTTATAAGTTGTGGAAACTTTTAATCAACTGCTGCTGCTGCTGCTGTTTGCTGCTGCTCTTTGCTGCTGCTGCTGCTGCTGCTGCTCTGCTCATAGCTCGTTAGGTTCAAGCTCTTTTGTTGTTGTTGGCCCACCCATATATAATAATTTCTACGTAGCTAGTTTATGGTCGACAATGTCGTCAGCATCTCATTGTTATTTGCACTCTGCAGCGACAACTCCACAACTGCTAAGAGGAAGAAGAGCAATAACAAAAGTTGCCATTTTCATAAACTTTAATCGAAATGTTTTACTTCAATCAACGCGCTCTACACACGAAACGAGCGCAAAAACTTTCACCACTTGCCGCACAGCACGGGCCGAGCGTGCAACCCATCTGGGCCCATCATCTCCAACACCATCAGAGCCTCCTCTCTCTCTCTCTCTCACTCTCTCACTCCCACTCTCTCTTTCTTTCTCTCTATCTGTCTATCCACGTCTGCTGCTCGCTTTGCCTGGCGCTTTTTCACTATTTATCATTGTCAACTTGAGTGCGACGTTTGGCGCTGCTGCTGCTGCTGCTGCTGCTGCTGCTGTTGCTTTTGCTGTTGCAGCGGCTTCGTTGATTTATCTTTCCGCTAAGCAGATGTAACATTATACGCCACAAATACATCCGACGTTCGTCTCTGGCTGCTGCTGCTGCACGTTGACAACTCTGGTCAGGACGCTGCTGCTGCTGCTGATGCTGATGCTGTTGGCAGGCTCATGCCCAGGGGTGCAATATTTCGTATATTGTCAAGTGGGCCAGCAGCAGCAGCGACAACCCACAATAAGTAAAACCTCTCACTCTTTTTTTAATGTCGACCAAACGCTAGCCAAGTGTCTGGGCCAATTTTATAATGCCCTACAATTGCGAAATGCAGCTGTACTTTTTAGAAAGGTTGTAGTTCAGGCAAAGCAAAGCGATGTGAACAGGAAAAGACTGCAGAAATTGCCGTAACACAAATGCATCATATATACAATATATAAATAGATATAATATATAAATATTACCAAGCTAATTTCATGAATGGAACAAATGTCTAGGGACGAGAGTAAAGTAGAATATAAAATATAAATTATTCCCTATGGTATTTTCATTAACTATAAATTATTAAACATTTGCAGTGACAAGAGTCGAATAGAAAAATACAATAAAAATGTTTTAATTTGTTTTTGATTCTATAAAAAAAAATTAATATGATTTGCCTATAAATGTATGAATTTCTTGTCTGTAACTGATTTAAAAATTAAAATAGAATAATTGAAATTAATAAATAATATTAATAAAATATATATAACATTTTATATAAATAAATATAAATTTAAATATAGATAATAATTAAATTAAATTAAATTTTAATTTTAATTAATAAATAATATTAATAAAAATTTATAAATTATTATAGAAATAAATATAAATATAGATAATAATTAAATCAAATAAATTATTATACAAATAAATATAAATATATTCAAAGAATAAATTTCTAGATATCAGAATAAAAATGAATAATAAAACAAAAATATGTTTAAAAAAATATATAAAAAATTAATATTTTCCTATTGAAATTAATACATTACTAAGAAAATCTATAGAAAAAATTTCAATCTATAAAAAACTCTGTTGAATTTATAGTTCCACTTGCAGCCCATTTTGCCTTCTCAGAACCTCATATGTTTTCTATTACATTATAATTTCTAAACAATTGCAAATGTTTGTGTGTATGTATATATGCTTATGGACTTGACAGCTTAAAAGAAATAAAACTATATGCAATTTAAGTATCTTACAAGCCATTCAATCAATGCCCTGCAGCCCAGTCATCTAACTCTCTGCTAGCTTGACGGCTTGGCTGGCCCAAAACCAAAATAAAATCTATCTGTGATATGCAAATAGACATACATAAATCTAGCTAAAGGCTACAGGGTATTGCATGGATTATCAACACATTCCAATAGCCGTTTGTGTTTCTTCCTTTTTTTTTTTTTCATTTTCAATTTTGTAGTAGTTGTTGCTGGCAGGCAAAACGTCGATTTTACCCAGGTCAAAAACTTGTATATACGAAAATTGTTTCTCTTTTTTTGTGTGTGCACATGGGCACGGCAGAGACAGAGAGAGAGAGAGAGAGAAAGAGAGAGAGAGAGCGAGAGAGATAGACAAGGCCTGGGAGAATCGCAGACGGTGACGGCAACGATGGCTTGCTATTATATTTATTATTATTTTGTGATTCAAACGAAGTGATATAAATGTGTCACGTTTTACCAGTTCACACATACTGCAGGCCAATCGCTGGCCAAAAGCTAAGCTGCTGCTGCCATACAGGTAACAAACAGCAACAACAACAATAACTGGCAACAACAATCAGCCAACACCAACACCAACGCCTCCTTTTGTTTTGCCAGCCTCACGCTTTGGCTCTTTACTCTGATTTCAGTTTTTTTTTTTTTTTTTTGCAATTTTTTTTTGTTTTATTTTTTGTTGGCTCTTTAGTTTGCGCAACAATTTCGTGAGCGCTGGAAGATGATTTGTGTTACGAACTGGGACTGGGACTGCGAATGCGACTGGGATTGCGACTGTGCCTGGGTCTGCGACTGCGACTGGGACTGTGGCTTCAACTCTGCTGTGAAGTTGAGACCGCATCAGATACACGTCCAGCGGGCGTTGCGACCGGTCGTCGGCTGCATTGTTTTGGCTTCTTGGGCTTCTTTTGGCTGGACCCGACTCGACGGCTCGATGGCTCGACTCTGACTTAATTTCTGTTCGTACACATTTGCAGCCACCTCAAAACTATAGCAAAAGAGTCTCGGCCAGGCATTGTTATATGACTATGGCCATTGTTGCTGCTGCTGCTGCTGCTGCTGCTGCTGCTGCTGGTGCAGTTGATGTTGCCTCTTTGCATTATTTCTGACTGCGCCTGCGACTGCGAGTGGTATCAGTTGCTGTTGATCAGCATTAGCACCTCTATCGAGTGAGCCTCTGGGATGACTGTGAATTGTTCGTACGTGTTGGTTATGAGGAAGGCATCAGGTAACGCTTATAGTGTCGGCTCCTCTGCCTCCCACCACAGCAACACGCCACGGCTATCAGCATTCACATCGGCAAGTACATATGGCAAAATTATGTAGCATCAACTACATCCATATATACATATGTATATGCATGCACATACAGATGCTCTAGCGAGTGTGGCCAGAGTTCGAGTTTAATTTGATTGAAACATGTGCTCCAAAGCATGTAGGATCTTGCAACTGCGTCTAATTTGTGATAATTTGTGGGAAGTACAAAATACCAGCGAACTCGTCTCGTTCGTCTACGCGGCAGATCTTGATTCTGCAAATGAAATTATTGGGGCAATGCTTGTGTGGAACTGCTCAAGCTGATGGATGTGGGAAGTTTTTCTGTGTGCCGAGGCCGATTGAAGTGTTGAGAGAGAGCAAGAGCAAGTGCCTGATAAACAAGATAATTGAGGATTATGCAGCACAGCCAGAGCAGGCAAATATGAATGCGCACAATAACCCTAAGGCACACAGAGTTCATGAGGTCAGCCTGCAGCGGATCAACGAGATGAAGATGTGAAAATACTTAAGCCAAGCCAATTCACATAGGCAAATTGTATAAAACATAAGGAAAATAACTATTTCAATTGTTTTTAAATGTAAATAATATATAATTGAATTGTAATTATTTTAAAATGATTCAAGCTTAAATATAGAAGTGTTAGCTGCAGCTAGAAATATTTCAGGCAAATCAATTCACATAAGCAAATTTTATATAATGTAAGAATATTTAATATTTAAATAAACAAAATTAAATTGTCATTAATATACTATATAATATGATTAGATATACTTTAAAATTATTCAAGTTATATTCATGATATAGAACGAGCTTAATATGTGGAAATGTTTAAGATAAGCAAAAAAAAAATATTTTAAAATTTGTTAAATAACAAATTATAATTAATAAAATAATCTTTAACTAAAACAATTCTAGTTAAAACTGATTTTAACAATCTTAACAACAAATCAATGCAGGTTAACAAAAATAAGCTATAGAAATATTTAATCTTCTTTAGATTAAATTTAAAAATATTTAAATAATTATTAAAAAATATTTATTAAAATTTAAAAATATATAGAGAACTGAGAATAAATTAAAAAATCCTCAAAATATTATTTAAAAATATATATTTAAAATTAAAAAATTTATTATAATTTTTAATAAATTTTTTAAAATGTTATAAATTTTTTAAATTTAAAATGCTATATTTATAATTTAATTGAAATATAATTTAATTTTAAACATATTTAAAAGCAAATTGCACTAGAAATATATTAACAGGAACTCAATTAAAATATTTATTATATTATATGATTAAAGTATATATTATATTATATAAGATATATTTGAATTGAGTTACTGTAAATGCAACTTGCTTTTAAATATGTTTAAAATTAAATAATATATATCTAAATTAAATTATATTTAATTTTAATATTTAAAATCCACATTAGAAAATGATTATGTTTATAATAAAAATCCATGTAGACAGCAACATTTTTGTCCTGAGACATTTTGCATTCTTTCGACAAAGTGAAATATTTGTTGGCAGTTCCATTCAACTTGCTGATGTCGTTGTGGCAAAGGTACACATAATTAGATGGCTGCATCTTTCAGCAAAACAAAGGTCGTCAGCAACAAACCCAACTCAAAATTTTTAATGCCACGATCAAACAAAGAGCATTCCCAAAAACTAAAGTGGCAAAGCAATTCAACGAAATACCCGCAGCAAGTCAATGCACACACACAGACAGACACATACAGAAACATACAATCCGCAGCACATCAGCATATTTCGAATGACATTTGCGCCCTAACGATAACTCGCACTGTTGCAGACTGCCTCCCCTGAGAACATTCCGATTGGACCCCGTCGCTGCCCTCCTCTAGTCAGCACAGACATTGGACAAACATTGGCACATCGTCGGGGCCCTCAGCTGTTATTGTAGTTCTTTATTTTTATTTTTTTTTTTTTTTTTTGGTTTTCTTTTTCAATTTGAATGATTTAACATAAAGCAGAAAAGGTAAGACACAAGCTGAAGCAGCCTCGCATAATGCGGGGCATTGTTGTGGCAGGCCTTATAAGTGCCACGACCAGGCAACACGCGCAAAAGTTTAACAGCCGCAACAACAATAGCAACAACAGCAATAACAACACGAGGCGCGCAAATAATTTCAATCGTCGTGAATCATGAATAATTCAAAATCATCATTACCAACACCTTTTGAGCAAGCTCTCCTGCAACCACCTGAGAGGAGAGTGTTGCCCAAAATGTTCACACTTCCCAGCGGCAACAGCAACGGCAACGGCAGCAACAACAATCGACTGGTAACTGGCAACAGAAACTTTTGCTCAATCTGCAGCCGCATCGCCGCGTGTTGAAATGGGGGGAGCAGCATCAGCATCGCCAGCATCACCAACAGCAGCAGCAGCAGCAGCAGGAGGAGGAGGAACAATACAACAATATACAAATCCGTGCGCTCCGGCCAGAGTCAGAGAGGACGCGCTGCTGCTGTTGCTGATGCTGCTCAAGTGCTAAACTGAGGCGGATTACCCAGGCAGGGCAAAGGCAACACAACCACCAAAATATACACACACACACACACAGAGACACTTACACACACACACACCTCCGCCCCCTTTGGCACGCCTTGAGTTTTTGTGCCGTCGCCGTCGCCGTCGCCGTCTATTGTTCCATCGAAATATGAGGCACGACTCTGGCATTAAACTTCAAAAACGTTGCAAAATGCCAAAATGCAGCTCCAGACTTTGCTTCGATGTTGGCCAAGAACAATAAAAAAGATAAGCAAACGCTGTCTGACAACAACAACAACAATAGCAACAGCAGCAACGATGACGATGCTTCGAGCCACTTCAGCTAGCTGAACTGCAGAGCGAGCCTGCTGCCTGCTTGGACCTCCTGCCTTCTCGCACTACTTGGCCATTTGCAACAAAAAGCGTTTGCGCGCAAGTGTTGGCCAAGAAATAAAAGTTGCTGACCTTAGCTACGTCTGAGGCTGAGGCTAAAAACTGAGCTGCCGAGGAAGAGTCTTTGTCTATGCAGCAACAGCAACAGCAACAACAACAAAGTTTAGCAACGTCTTGTATTTTTCTTGCTTCCATTTTCTTTTCTTTGAAGGATATGAGGCAAATACAAAATAGTTGGCAGCGCAGGGCGGTGGCAGCTCCAAAGTTGAGCTGCAGCAGTGGCAGCTGCTTAATAAGTTTAAGCAATTAAAAGAGTGCTTTAAAGGTGGCCTGGCCCCAGACATTGATAGGCGCATAAAAACAGCTTAATGATTAGCAAGCAAGAGAGAGTGCAGAGGATGGGGATGGGTATGCAATGGGTGCGAAGTTGGGGGCGGCTGCCAGCGGTTGACTTTAATGGCATGGCAAGCAAGGCTTAACAAGGTAAGCATCATAAACGTTGCTTAATAGCGCAACTTGCAAATGTGGCGCGAGTTGAGCTGAGGACGAGCGAGTTTGAATTACCTGGGATCAGCTCTCAACAGAAATAATAATCATTGAAATGCCAGAAAAGAAACAAAACTAATGATCACGATGTGGCATAAGAACACGCCTAGCTCAGTGAGCCATCATGTTAATTGGCATTGGCTGTGTGCATGTGTGCTGCCTATAATTCCCAATGGGTTCAGCCAGACGTCAACCGGGAATGAGTCAGGCTTTTAGTGAAAAGCAACTGTCAACACCATAATGAAATGTAAAAAGTAATCGAACTGAAGTGCCAGATATGAATGAGTGAATGCGATATATAGATAGATAGATTTGAAGTTTTCAAAGTAGACAATTCATTTAAACTTAACTCAAAATAGTTTATAATTTATTACTTTTATATTTAAAGATGTATTTTAAATGAATAATTTTGAGTTTCTAATATTCTTTTATGTTAAACTGGGGTAACAGAAAATTCAGTTATTGCTGTTGATTTTTACATTATAAATTAGATACGTTACTCATTGAAAATGTATACAGGGTATAATGTGTTACAGTTTCACTTCTTCAAAATAAAATAACTATGGAAAAATAACATGTTATACATATATTCATTTCCTGACAAATTTACAATACCCTTTCTATGCAAGGGTAGCACAATAATAATAATAGCAATTCATATATATCACAAATTTTTTCGCATTTCATGCCTTTGCTAAGCCCGCGCGCTAAATGCTTTCAACTATTTGAAACATCTGCAGCATTTCCATTTCACTGCACCCAAAAAAAAAAAAAGAACAATCACAAACCTTTTATGTACAGTGTACACATACATACGTGTATGTGTGTGTAATACTTTATTGTTGTCGATCATCATCATTGATCACATGCGCCAAATTGGATGCAGCTCAGTCATGCATGTGTTTTGATATAGGCTACCCAATTGATTAATCCGCTGCCAACTTAATTTACCCTCAATAGCAACTGCTGCAATAATGATCTAGGTAAACAGTTTGTGTGATTTTCACACGCACACACATGGAGACCCACACACACACACACACACGCATACGGTAGCCCACCCGTATTTGTTACCTTTGCAAGAGGGTATTTCGTCAGCCGCTTCTGGTTAGTCAGCAAATTTTTCCGCTGCTATTGTGACTTGCCAATTGGCATTCGGGATTTCTGGTCAAAGTCATTTTGCGCATTTTCAATTTGCCAACAGTTTTCCATCACTCCAAAGAGTTTTTCACAGCGACTGCCTGCCGACTGCTGCCCGACTGCTTGACTGGCTGGCTGGCTGCCTGCTGTTACACAGCTGCTTTGTAGTCTTAGCGCATTCAAGCTGCTAATTAGTCGGCATTAGAAGCATAAAATGGGTAGCTCCATCTCCTCTCTCACTGGCAGCTCCACGTTGGCGGCAAAAGCGCATTAGACGCTTCAGTTGTGTTGCTGCTAGTCATAGAAGAGCGACGGTGTGAGGGTGTCTTGAACTAAAAACGAGAAATAAATGCCAATAATTTGGTTTTCGCTCAGCTCAAACCAATCACCCACACCGTCTGCCCGTTCTCCTCTCCTCTCTCACAACGCAACACAACTCGACTCAGCTCAGCTCAGCTCAGCTCAGCTGGTTGGCTGCCCTTTTTTGGGGAAAATACAATTTAGTTTTTGAAAGGCTAACGAACTATTTTCACAGCCTCGAGTAGCTCCTCGGCTGAGGCTGAGGCCACTTGGCAAAAGTGCAAGCGTGGCAAAGGAAAACCAAGGAAAATCAAAGGCAAAAAAAAAGGTTCAGCTTGAATTGCCATAGCCATTGTTGTTGTTGTTGTTGTTGTTGCTGTTATTTTTGTGTTTGCTACGTGTACACAAACTTAATTTGAAGTTAAAAATGTGGCACAAAGATGTGGCCAAGGGTGGCTCAGCTAGTGCAAATGTGTAGGCTGTCAAAAAGGTATCGACTGTGCCTCATCTTGCCTTTTATGATCGAGTTAATTTGAATTTTTAACCAAAAGCAAACAGCTGAAAAGCTACGCAAATTGTGTGAAAATGCCAAATGTCATTTGGCTTAAAGTTGGGTTAATTTTTAAAAATTTGTGAATTGAAATTATTATTTATAAGATTGCAGATCGACTTTGTCTTGGCTTGAGTTGAGCAAAGCTATATTAGGTTAATCTAAGAGCTAACTGAAGAGCTTTAATTTGTAGATAAAAACATGAACTAACAGAGCATAGATGCTCCATAGATACTTAATACTCCACAGCTCCTTTATATATACTTTATAAACCAAAGATACTTCATAAGCCATAATTACTTGAAAGTATTATAGAAAAATCTTCTAAAGAATTAGCTAGAAGATGAGAGCTAAAGCAAAGCAGAGAGAATAAAGCTGATAAGCTAGCAAAACAGAATAGAACAAAAGCAAGAGATGAAGCAAACAATGAGAAGCAGGATTAATCCAATGCTCCAGCAGCTAGTGTCATTAGATACATCAGATTTGTTTTTCATTTATCTGCTTGTTTTTTTTCCCCCCTCTGATCAGCTGAGACACGAAAAAAAAACGAAGTCAAAGATTCAACTGGTTTCACAACCCTTTGGATGCTTATACATACATACACATATATATAGATATATATATACTTTTGCTCCTGCATGAGATTTCACTTTGAAAAGTATTTGCCGCATGTGTCTGGATAAGTTTGGTGCTGCTGTTGTGGCTGGCTGTGGTTTTTCGCTGGTTTTTTATGTTTTCTTTTTTTACAGAACGTTTTGTACGTGCTCGGGTTTATGTGCATAGGATTTTCAAATACGTCGCTATTGATTTTTATATAATACATAATTTCTTCAACATTCGTATTTTTTTTACTCGTTGACTGGTTGCCGTTTTGTTGTCGTTGATTATTGGTGATTGGTTGAGTGGGTGGCTGGGTGTCTGCCTGCCTGCATTAGTCTTTGTCATCGTTTATATATAGCATACGATTCGATTATGCGATTTAATCTGATTTCGCACAAACGAATGATTCAAATGCAAATGCAAACACATAGGCTGGAGCGAGGGACACCAGCCCAAAGGAAGCAAACAGCATAGAAATGCGAGTGCTCAGCTTCCTTCTCATACGATTTCATTTTTTTTCTCTCTCTCTCTCCCTCATTTTTTTGGTTAATAGCTTGCGATATATAACAAGCAGATGAAAGCAAAAGATTTGCATTACAAAACGACAGGTAAGCCATTTACAGAAAGGGTGAATTCCAATGCAGCCAGCAAAGGGGTGGGGGCGTAGCTGTGTATGTGTGTGTGTGTGTGTGTGTGTACAAATACAGCAAAAGCAGACGACTTATAAAGCCAAGCTGTGCGTACACAATTATAGCAGTGAAGTGGTATTGGGAATTGATTGGGTTTGCGGGAATGTGCTCGATTTAAAATCAAATCACCTGGTGTGTGTGTGTGTTGTTAGATAAATCTTTGTGTATGATGAATGCATATTGCTAGCATGTTTTTTTTCTCCACTCCACATTGTTGAATAACGGCCTGATAAGGGGCTTCGATAACCAAAAGGCCCCATTCAACAGCATCGTCAAGTACATTCGAACAAATCTAAAAGCGATTTCAATAGAATCCAACTGAAAGCACTTGAGCTGCAAAATTGTATTGAAGCATATACATATGTATGTATGATAAAATTAAGTATTCATTTAATTTGTAAAAATAACATTTTTTTGTGACCATGTAAATCAATCAAAGTAAAAAAAAATGTATATGGAATGAATTTTTTTTAAAAGCCATATCAAATCTGTTTATACAAAGGTGTAAAATTTCATTAAAAATATATTTTAAAAATAAAATACAATTTTACAATCTTTATTTATTTTTCTTTTAATTGCTGTGTAAGCTTAAACGTTGTTACATCTATTATTACAGCTTTCCTTCTCTCACGTTTCATTCGACTTGTGCACAAAATGTCAAAAGTAAACTTAAAACATTTTGTTGTAATATGAAGAGAGCAGCAAAGCCCAGCCAGCATTCCAAAGGAACTAAGTGCGCATCAAATTTGAGTCATTTAACTTGGCTTGAAAACTTAACTGCCAAATGCAGTCATTAAAACTGCCAACTGGCAATTTCAATGGCAAAGCTCAAACCCAAAAACCAAAAGCCAAAAACCTGGCAAAGCGACCGCAACAAACGCGAAACTGCCGAACGGCAATCAACTATTAAAAAACAAAAAAAAAGAGAGAGAGAGACCATAAAAAACTCTAACATGAAATTAAATTGATGCCCCAATGGAGTTCGTCCTGCCCAGATCCTCGACCGATTTTGGGGCATTTAATTTTTATGGCTAACGCTGGGCAAAACTTTTTGCCAAAGGTTCAATCAGAAAACATTAAAATTATGTACAAACATTTTTCGGGTACGATATTATTATGTATAAAATACAAAAAATATGCGACGAACACTTAGAGAGGGGCGAGGCCTGCCCATGTCCGGAAGTTTATGAAGCGAGCGACCTGCAGAGGTTATTTTATTATTTGGAGGGGACTTTCTGGAGCCGGCCAGATAAACGGCAAACGCTAATTTGAGTCTTTGTCACGTCTTACCATATGGAAATATTATTTGTAAATACTTTTATGTTTGGTACGTGACCAGAGACTGGGCGGCACATGTGATGCAAGTGGAATTGGATGATTGGGCTTTCGGTTATTGAAGACAGTCACAGGAGAGTGCGGAACGGCCCGGCACTTGTCAGTGCGTAAAAAGTTGCACACCCGGTTCGGTTCGGTTCGGTGCGGTTCAGCTGTGCTCGCCTGTTTTATTGTGGCGACGAAATCAAATAAAGCGCTCTCAAGTGCGGGGCCTTTTATATATTAAAATTTATATGGCGCAATGTTCGCGAAAATCCTTGGAAACGAAATGTCATCATAAAATTGCCAGACGACTTAGCGAACGAATAAATAAAAATTACTTCCAGATGACATATCAGCGCGAGTGCCACTGCTGACACCTTAAAACCTAATGCGCTTATAATACAAACTGTCGCTGGAACAAAAGGAGGCTGCGTGTGGATTTGGGCTCGAGCTGGTGCTGCTGCGCTGGGTACGTAGCATTGAGACCCCAAAAAACCAAAAAAACCGGGACAAATTGAAACGTTCTCGAGTCTCGAAAGTCGAAAATAACAAAACGGCGTTGGCGACTGTCAGTTGCCTGGGCCCCGTCTCAGACGTCAACTTAACGTGAATAATTGTCTAAATCCCAACGACAAACACTTATTGTCCTGGATTAGCAGGCAGACGACTGTCAGGCAGCCAGGCACACGGAACTAGGGACTGAGTGGCGAAAAAAAAGTGAGAATAAGCAAAGCATAAAAAAATTGAAAGAAAACTTTGTGTTTTCCTTTTGCCTCCCGCGCACAATTTGCCTCAACGGAGTGGCAAGCGTTTTAAGTTGAACACGCAAAGCGTTTGGTCAGCACACAGCCCAGGATCAGAGGGGGGACAGGTAGCCAGGTAAAGTTGGAGCTGGGGGCTACCTGGCTGTGTTTGCTTGCTGCGTTCTTTGCGTTCAATTAATTTGCGCACAATTTGAATAGCACCGGCCCCCGCCAAGTCCGTCAACTTTCAGTCTACCGCTTTTTATCTAACTTTCTTTCTTTTTCTTTCTTTTTTTTCGCAGCTAAATATGCAAAGACAAAAAGCAAACTTTAAGTAACAAAAGTTGTACATATATACACTTAGACAGAAATATATATATACATATATACGTATGGTATAGTGCAAAAGTTTTTTAGCCAGCTTGCAGTCGACCCGGACAAAGGAAGACCGCTGTGCGCAAAAGTTTCGAAAACTAGCCGTAAAACCCCTGCAGAGGCAGCGCCACTGAGTTAACAGCTAAAGTTGGCGCTAAGAGGGGAGAGTATCGTCGTCGTTGAGCAGGTGAGATTCGATTTCATTGATATAATAGCTGTTTGCCATTCAAGTGTGTGCCAAGGCATAAAATAGAAGCTCAAAGTTTGATTATGGCCATGAGAAAGTGAGCATAAAGCATAAAGAGTTGAGCTTCAATAATAAATGTTAATTAATTAATAGAAATAAAATGTAAGGCAAATAATTCGAATGCAAAAAACAAAACACAGTGAGTGATAATTAAATTTTAATTAATTAAGAAAAATAAAATAAGGAATTAAAATTTGTGCTTAACACAAATAAATTATATGGAAGAGTTGAGAGGGAATAATAAACTTTTGTTATTAATTATTAAAAAATATTTGAAAAATATATTAAGCAGAAATGAAAAAAAAAAAACTCAACTGAGCATAAATAATTAGTTTAAAAAAATGTTAAAAATAAATAAAATAAAACAATATACAAAAACATATTAAATTTACACATTTTTATTTTATTTTATTTTTATTTTTTTGTTATTATTAAACTTTTCTTAATCATTAAAAAATGTTTTAAAAATATATTAAGATATATATATTAAGGAGATATCACAAAAAACTCATCTGAGCTTAAATAAAAAGTTATATTTAATTTTTTTTAATTTATAAAATATATATGTAAGTATAATATACAAAAATATATTAAATATATACATTTTGGTATAAAATAAATTATAATAAAATAAAATAAAAATAAATAATAAATTTATAATAAATGAATTTAAAAGTTTCATGACACATTTGAAAAAAGTATTCAACTTAAATCACTTTTGAAAACGATTTCAAGTTTAATTAAATTTACTAAAATTTATCTGCAACAATTTGAATTGAATTTGAGCCTGCAAGGCCAAGCTGATTATAAACCAAATCTTACTGCACTTTTACTATTTGCTATATATATATATATATATATATATATATATATAGAATATAATCACTGACATTGACAGCCAGCCAGCCAGCATTGAGGTTGTGCAGCTGTCAGTGGATTAGGCTTATCGCAGCTATTAACCTTTTGCCCTATCAGACACATCAAAACCAAAATAGAAACCCTTTCGCATGCTTAATTTAATCAAACAGAGGCGTTCGATCATTAGAAACACATTTCATTGTATGCAAAACTCCTTGGGGTGCTCAGGTAAAACAGGCTCGATAATGCCTGAACAGCAATAGCAACAGCAACAGCAACACAATTGCACTTCATCAAGGACACGGGAACTGTGCTAACAAGCCAAAAAGGAAACCGGTTATCTTAGCTAAATTTGTGAGTAGCTCTTTGTCATAGATATGCAAATGCAAGGTAATGGCTGTTTTTTATGTGACCCGCATAGCTATTCACACGCCGAAAAAGGATATGCGAGATATATATGTATATATATACATTTATATACATATGCAAATGGCATTCATACAGGGGTAGCTGAATAGTTGAGTGCCATAAGTTGGGCCTAGCTAAAAGGGAGCGAGAGTGAGACGGAGTCTGTGAGTGAGTGAGGCGACAAATTTCGCCGCCTGTTTCTAATGTCCTTTAAGGCCCAGGCTGCGTGTGACACACTCGCCACGGCATGGGATGGCACGGCACGGGTCCACGGGTCCTGGGCAGTGCGGCTTTCAGCTTTTAAAACTTTTGCCCAGCACGGCCTTTAAGCAACGAATTTCAATTAATAGCCATGCGGAGACCAAGCTGAGAGCCACTTCCTGCCTTAGCTGCTGTTGCTCCTAGCTGCCTAGCTGCCCAGCTGCCTAGCTGCCTAGATGTCGAGCTGCCTGGCTGCTGCTCGTGTGACAGTAAGCCCAACGGCTAGAATCAGCTCAGCTGTTGTGCCATCCATAGACCACCAAGTTCACTAGACAATTTATTTTGCTTTCGATTTTCCAAGCTGTCACTTTACGCTTAAATGCGCACAGTTCAATTTAAAATGGTACCGGGGATGATATACCAGCTCAGGATCAACAGCAGCAACAGCAGGAGCAGCAGCAGCGGAATGGCCGTGTCCGTGTCGCAGTTGCCGCCGCTTGACGCAGCCAAACTAGGTTAAGAGGTTGTTATCCTTATGCCGTGTTTTTTGAAAATAGGCAACCACGTCCACATCGGCTCCTCTCGACTCGACTCGCCCCGAGTCGACTCGGCTCGGCCTGTTTGTGATGCCTTCATATCCGCTGCAGACACATGAAACGTCCTGCTGCCCAAACCACAGCAGTCTGCATGGCCACCGCAAAGATGAGGCAACATCATGATAATGATGATGATGAAAGCCTGGCTGAAGCTGATGATGATGAAATTATGAGCGCAAAGCATTTGCATTCATTATGTATAACATTTCGCTTTATTTTCTGCCTCTGCTTCTTCTTTTTCATAATTATACCCTGTTGTACCCACTAAGGGCGGCAACTACAAGCGGCTGGAGTCATAATTATATAGAAAGATTTACCAAAATAATAATTTAGCTGAGATGAAAAAAATTAAAATACGTTAACTGCAATACAGGGTGTTCCCAAGTCTAGCACGCTCCAGCATGGCATTTTAAGCTTTTTTTTTTTGCCTCTGCGTTAGAATTTAAACTAACTTTGCTCGTTAGCTCCCTTCCCTTCACACTGCCTCAGTCCCGGATGAGGCGGCTTAAATGCAATGCCACAAAGCGTTAATGGATTTTTTTTTCGCTCTCTGCAATTTTTATTATTATTTACACTTGGTAATACGATGTGTGCATGCATGTGTATGTGTGTCAATGTGTTTCATATGTTTGAGCGTAATTTTTATGAGCATTGCTTTCATTGCTATATACACGCCAACCGTAGGGGTGTTCACTCATAAATTTTAATTGATTGCCAAATGGCATATGTGTACGAGCGAGGCATTCGCATTTACTATTATGTAAATCGAGGATTAAGACGCATTTCAACGGATTCTTATGCACACATTTTTATGCAGCATATTCAATATATACAAGGAATTCAGGCAAGGAAATGCCAAAAAGAGAAAGAGAGAGAGAGAGAGAGTGTGAGTGAGAAAGAGGAAAGTAGTTGATTCATATAAAGGCATGCAAAGATATATACAAGATATTTTATTGATTTACAACTTTTTACATTCAAATCTTAATAATTGATAACATTGAAAATATGTTGAACGAATCTAATAGGTGAGTTATAAACAAAGTGTTATGTAAAAAATACTATTAAATACTTCTTTCCAAGTTAATAAATGTTATATAAGTTATTGATAACTATAGAATAAAAATAGAAGAATAAACACCCTGTAGCTGAGACTGTGTTGTTACGCAGCTCTCAGAAGCTTTAAGCATAATGCAATGGCAGTATCAGGCGATGCTGCAGCTTCCTAACGGCAGTATCAGGCCTCTTTTAAGCTTCATCATGACATCAACGCTAACTACTTCTCAAGATTTAAAGTTTCAGTCTGAAGTTTCAACTGAATGAATAAAGATCGTTAATATAAATTCAATACAATTAACTTATACATCAATTTATTTTAAAAATAAATATTTATATACCATATACTATAATAAACAGTTAATCCCTTCATTTATTTCATATATGACTCTTATGCAATTTCATTTTCATCTTTGACATTTGGATTATAAATAAAAATTAATACAAATTAATTATTTAATGTCCAAAAATCATGAAAAAAATGAAAAAAACAATGTCTGTTAAGCAGAAGGCTAACAATGTTTAAGTGTAGAGCTTTACACGAATTAAAACCGTCAAATACAAAATCATAACATAAAATGTAACATTTTGCAATATTTACATTATGTTAAACATATATATTATATTTACATTATGAGAAAAGTATATATTATAAATTTCTTTTATTTTGCAGATTTATTTCGGGTAAAGTTTGATATTCTGTACAACTTATAACAATCATCTTAGTACTAAATGTATTCTTAGCTATTATATCCAAATTCCCAGCAAGCTCATGAAAAGCAAGTTTTTATTTGCTTACGACATTGGCACACCCTAATGCAGCGCCCGGGCGCGTCGCAGTCAAAAAAGTAGGCAGCACTTTTTAATGGTATTCAAATTTTTGGAATATCCTAAAAACTCATGTATGCGCATATTTATATAATTATTTTTATTTTCGGCTGCCCCAAAAAAAGAAAACAGAAATGAAATTGTAAAACTGTAAAAGCTTTATACAAAGGCATATTTGACTTGCTGTTGTTGCCTTGTATTAGTTGCATTGAAATTCTAATTTGCGCGATTGCCACAGCAGAGCGATGGGAGTGAAAAAAAAGTAAGCAGAGCAGCTACTTCTGACTGGATGGAGTTTTGCTTTTGTTGTGTATTGCTGGCATTTTTTGCGCTAAATGATTACACTTAACTGGATTTGCATATATTTAAACATTTCCTTATACGCACTGAGCGGAAAACGAAATGTATGCACGTGCGCCCTCCTGCTAACCCGCCTTTCCGCCCATCCGCCCATCCGCCCTATCCGCCTATCCGCCTGGCTGACTGCTGCACAAAAGGATTATTAAGGAGCTTCATATGTAAATGAAAACCAAATGCACACGCAGACAAACGGGCAACCAGGACCAGCAGGCTGAGGTGCGAGGCACGAGTAGCACGAGGTGGACGAGCACGACATACCATCCAGTACAGAGCAGAAACTGTGAAAGATAACCTGGCAGCCACAGTTTGGCAAACACACACACAGAAAGAACGACCGAGAGAGAGAGAGAGAGAGAGAGAGAAAGAAACTGAGAGAGTGAGAGAGAAGGCCTCGCCTGCTGGCAGACAATGTTTGGGTAAGGACTATGGAGGCCACCTTTATGCCTGGCTAGAAAGTAGGTGAAAAGACAGACAGAAGAGAAGGTGCTACTGCCGAAGCCGTAGCTCGAGCTAAAACTGAAGCTGAGGCCAAAGCTGGAAGCTGGAGCTGGAGCCAAGAGACGAGACATTGCACAAATGGGACCCGCACCCGTTCGTTGGCCCGTAATTTATGCTTAAGATAAAGTCCTTGAATAAATACATGGAAAATCCTTTGAAATTGAAATTAAATACGAATATAATTTTTTCTTATTTTAAACCTATTTTGCCTTAAACGCAATTGCAGACAAAAGGCGCACGACAAATGAAATTAACATTTGAGTGCTGCGGACCAAAATTAAGAGCCACTTGCCCACATCCAGCACACACACACGCACGCACACACACACCAATCAGCCTTAATGGAGCTTTGGGACTTGCCACGCATATTTATTTAAGCAATAGATATGTCTGCCAAAAAATTATAATGCCTCGCCAGCACAGCGATAAAATTTCAAATAAGCTTTCAAAATATATATATATTCTGAAGTAGGTTAGGAAGATTTTTAAATAAAAATGGCATTTTAAGTATGCAGAAGCTACATCTGGGATTGTTGCGTACCTTGACAGCTCTGCTTCACATAATATATTGGAATTTAAATGCTGTGCATACAGCGCCGAAAAGGTTTAGAAGGATGAGTGCAAATAAGAACAAAAAAGCACATGAAAGCTTTTGCTTGTAATATTCACTTGATGTTCAGGCTTTTCATTTATAATGCAGCAATTACTACAAGTAGAAAGAAAATATAATCAGATCTTAAAAGAACAGATGAGGTTACTCATATATAAACAAAATTTGTCATTTACAAGAGAAAAGCATTTAAAGCACATGATAGCATCTGCTTTTAGCTATGACTCAGTTCCTGGTAAAGCTCTACATTTCTAATTTAGCAAAGCATTATGATGAAAAGTAATGGAAAATATTTGAATGAAACATAAGAGAAGAAGAGAAGCAGCTTCTTTAGTTTATTTATTTAATAATTTTAGCTTTTTCTTATATCGAAGCTTTCAAAGCACATTAAAGCTTTTCAGCAATTTAAAGCTCTTCATTTATAATGTAACAGCGGAATAAAGCGTGCGAGTTTATTTTCGAAATTATGATTTGAAATCTATTCATTAATACAAGATTAATTATTTAATATAAATATATTTTCAAATTTATTTAACTAGAATAACTTTATTATTAATATAAATATATTAAATCGAATAAAATAGAAGAGAGATATTAAATATGTGGCATTTAGAGCCATACATAAATAACTAGAAATATAATTAAAAAAAAAATAATGTAAAGTAATTGATCAGAAAATAATTGAGGCAGTTTTAAGTAAAATTTTAAATATAGATAAAAAATCAAAGAATTTTATATTAATAATTTAAAAGCACGCCATTTAGTTAACAATATGATTTAGCTATTTACAATGTTCAATTATGTTCAATCAAAGAGAAATTGAATGAATGAGAATTGAATGAATGAAGTGAATCGTTATATAATATTTCTAAACTACAATTTCGTTTCCAGAGCTGCCAAACGAGCAATCCTTTAATAATGCAAGTCTATAACTGCCTTCTAGTATAGATAAATATATAAATCCCTGCACAATATAGCTGCCGTCGGGCTTTACAGCTTTGCCTTGGATTGCTGATCTCAATATGGAAAATAATATCAAACACAATTGCTTACTTAGTAGAGAAAAGAGCTTTTGTATCGTTTGGCAATAAAACAATTACAAAATGCATAATGGAATGCTAATATTTGTGCAGCCAGCTCCATTGATAACAGTGCCATGAACATACACCTGTGCACCTGTTAGGCTCGTTAGCATGCAGATGCATGTATGTGAGCGTGTGCATGTGCGTGTGTGTGTGTTTGGTTTTTCCTTATTCTTTTTGTTTTTGGTCTCAGTCAGTTTTTATTTTCATTGGCAATAAACATAAATGTTTAGCATTGGGTTTTGTTTGGCTTCTAGTTTTTCCATTCTTCTGCTCTTTCTTTCTATTTTTTGGCAAAAGTGAGAAACAAAAGAGCTACAAAAATCAATTTCCAATCTGCATGCACAAAATTTGCCCAATTTTCACAATTTTCACAATTTGAACAATTTTAGCAATTTTAAGTTGCATTTTTGCCAGCCTCGTTCAATTGGCCCAAATACAAATTGTTTTGAGCCGAGCCAAAACGTTGGCAAATTTAATTATTAGAAAACAAACGATGTATGATTTAATTTTATTTGTCTGCTCCCCACTCTCCCTCTCTCTGTCTATCTCTCTTTCGTTGTCCATTGTTATTTTTCAACTTTTGCTATTGTCTGAATTTTTGGGCTTTATTATTTGCTGAGAGTTAGCTAAAAAGCCGTCGGCATTGGCACACAAGTGAAGCTTCAAATTTAATAATTAAACAATTTTTGGAAACTGTGTAAATGACAAAGAAAAATTCATTTATGAACAATACAATGCGACGCTCAAAGTGATTTATAAATTTTACAATTTGTGTACACCATTAACATTCAAAGTTATTGTTGTCAAAATATCGAAATGTTATTGTTGACAGAATCATATTACAAGAAAGTTGTAAATGCATGTAAAACGGGGAGTGATCGACTAGAAAATACTGATCCTTTGAAAAGAGATGATGAAAGTTAAGCGCGCACACACTACGAGAGTAGCATTTATGTGCACTGAGTTATATTCTCTCATGTCTGATAGAAGAATCCAGCCCACTACGTATCCTGAACTTGAATGTAGTCCAGCAATCAGCGCTTCATAAGAATTAAGAGCGGCAGTTGGCCGAACGTATTAGCATAGAAGAGAATTTGTAAAGAGATTGCTCTCTCCTTTTCAGCGTTCATTCGTTCTCCCATCCACCGGCTCAGCTTTGATCAGCCAGCTCGCTTGGATCGAATTAAGTACATAATTTAGTGCAGACATTCGTTCAGATTGTTCTGGTTGACTATTACTTATAGATACTTACGTATAGTAGCGGACAGCACGACATCTAAGGTCGCTAAACAACTCTGTGAAACCAACAAACAATAATAAACTCATCTCATAGTGCTAATAAAATTGTGTTTTCCCTCCAAGCATTTGGAAGACTGTTTTAACAGAAATCGTCTTGAAGAGACTTTTCTGAGTCGCCTTGATGATTAAAAAATGATTAGTCCCATGAGCGATCGAAAGAAGACTCATAAATGACACTTCTATATGCTCAAAATATGATTGGTTGAGAATAGAAAAAACATATGATTAAATTATGACTCGAAAAAGAGTCACAAATGATTAAAAAGACGAGTCATAAGCAACTCATCAGGAAGAGTCGCGGCTAGGGTAGCATTTTCTCCCGACGGGGGAGTCTTTCATGATCAGAAAATGAGCGCATATATGACTATTTTCGATCAGAGCGTTACTCATAAAAGACTCATTTATGCTCTAATCTAAAGCTATTCGAAAAATCTCGTTAGCTCAACAGTAGCAAATATTCAAAATGAATTTATTTACGAAATTTGTAAATCTTAATTATGCAAAAATTTATGCTGACTTAATAGTTAACTATTCAAAATAGAAAACTTGTCAATTCTTTAAAATTAACTAAATTTAAGCTAAATTAAACTTGCATTGCAATTTACTTGTTGCGCTGCTCAATTCATATGAAATTTAAAACGTATTTATTTACGCAATTAATGAAAAGCATGAATAATAAATAACTTTTTTTAATTGAGTTTGTGCATTCTGATTTTGTAGTTAAGTATTGAATGCATACAAGCATTTATAACTTTTTACAGCCTATCTTTAAAGGCATTACTCTGTATAGCAAAGTTTAGTTTAAAGTTTCAAGCAAACGCTGTTGAAAACCCTTCAAACAAAAGCTGCAAAAACATTGCATTTAAAGTGTTTTTGATGTCTCTACTAAAATAACGTGAAATAGATTTTAGTAAAACTTTCACGCGCATATTTCATAACTTCACTGGGAGTACATATAAAGTTGCAACTATATAAATACCAAACACACATACATACACACATATACATATATATATATCGTTACCTAGACAATTTATATGCCAACAATTGCATAAATCTCGCCCTCTCTGTATGTTTTTCTCTTTTGCTCACTTAGCCTTGCCACAAATACAAAATAGAAAGAAAAGTAACGAAAGCAAAAGCAAATCAAAATACATTTTTAGGTCGAAAATTGTCTAAAAATGTGCAATTGAAGCGGGACAGGCAAAGCGCGCGAGCTTTGGCTATATAAATTTCAATCTATCATTTATTCAAGTCCTAGGCCCTAACCAAAAGATACAACAAAACGACAGCAACAACAACAACAACAACAACAACAACAACAAGTGCATGGCCGTGGCTCGACGCGCCGCTTCGCCATAAATCCCCATCAGAGATACGCGTATATTTATTTACTGCAACTCACACACACACGTACACATACACATACTAAAACACAGACAAGCGCCCAGAGTGAGGGACACCCACACAACCACAGAAAAGACAACGATGGCGACAAAAATTTTTGCCGAAAAATAAAATGGCTGCTGTTTTATGTTTTATTTGATTTTGTTCGCTAATACCCTGTAACAGGTGCTAACATTATGGGCATATTAGTTGCTTTGCGTATTAGGAAACTAAATAATATTTTAAAAGATTAATAAAGTTTTTTTTTAAACTTTTAATTATGACTTTTCACTAAACAAAAACATGTTTAATCTAATGTAAATTTCATACATTTTTATTTAATTAAAAAAAATTGCTCAAATTTTATTTCCCTTAAATATCTTATACATATCTTTTACATATATTTTATATATCTTTCATATATCTAATTGCATCCATCTGTAATTGCTCATCCTTAACATCAACTATTTATCACTTGCCTATCAATACGTTCATCTCACATTACTTCCATCTCGAAATCTAGAAACTTCTCTTAGCCATTGTATCTCACCTCTGCTACCTTATTGCAGCAAGTTTCACCAGTCGAGTATTTGCTCAATAGCATGAAATACTTTTTATATATTTTTTTATTATTATTTTATTTCTAACGTTGTCTGCGCTGTTCCCAGTTTTTGGTACTTGTGTAAATATTTTACCAAATGCGTTTTTGTTTACTCTATATTTTGCATACCCTGCACAATTGCTATTGCTCAAAATGGGTATATACCATACCACAATTTGCACTCATTGTAGCTTGAGCTTAGACAACAATTCGCTGAGATATATTTTATATTTATTTATATAAATTTAATATATATTATATAATCATACTTTACATATAGGATATATAATATTTCATGCTCTCTTTGTTGGCTATAGCATGCCTAGTTGTTTTTTATTCTTTTGCTTAGGCAGAGCTAATAAAAAAGGATTTCTGCAACGGCCTCTCTGCGTTCGGCTTCCGCCAATTTTATGGACGCATTTATTTTGAATATATATTTTTTCCAGATCCTGCCTCTGTTGTCATTGTGTGCGTGTATGTGTGTGTGTGTGTGTGGGAGTATGTGGTTCGTACTCGCTAAAATATTTATGACAAGCGGTACCCAAAGAGCAGAAGCAACAGCAGCAGGAGTAGCAACAGCAGGAGGAGTAGCAGCAACAGCCGAACAGCAGCAATATTTCAATATTTGCGCTTGGCTCCAAAACAAAATAATAATAATAACAATAATAATAGCACGAGTGCATGTGAGTAATTAAAAAAGTTGCCCGAAAACGAAACGCAATGAATGCACTCAAAAGTGCACAGCATTTGCATTATATTGAACCATTTCCAAGTGGAAGAGCTCAACAGCGCTCTCAAATCAATAATATTGCTGCAAGGGACTGAGCTGAGAGTCTAGACAATGCCCACATATAGATGCATTGCTGCCTCTCTGCGCTGCGACGACCTACATCAATCATAATGACAATGCATTGATTAAAACACGAAGAGCAGGATAAGAGGATTAGGCCAACTTAAAACTGAAAAACTAAAGAATACTTCGAACATATGGGTTAGCCAGCCTCTTCTCGAAGCCTACAAAATAACAACAATGCGAAAAGAAAAGATTTTTATACAATTGAACAGTCAAAGAGAATTATTTTTTGGATATTTTGGCAAAGGGCATTTGGTGTTTAGCGGAAATTGTAATTATTTGTATACCCTTTATATGTATGGGGTGCTTCGGGTATTTATTAGTATTATTATTAGTAATATTTTTGTACTCTTTCTGAATATATTAAAAATTGTTAATACAGTCAAAAAAAATATATTACTTTTTTGCTTAGGTCTTGCTGTGCATATTGACACAAAGAAGGCAATTAGAATATTCTTTTGGCTTGGAGAGTGTTAAATAGTTTTGACAAAACTGAAAATCTTTCAATCCTAAATAAAGTCAGCAAGTCTCTTTCCAATTTTGTAAGATCCCTTGGGTATTATTTCTTGCCCAGATCTCTATTTTACTTTATGTTACTATAAAGCAATACTCATAATATATAATACATTTTAAACTATTATTAAAAATTTCAAAATATATTCAGATCCTATAGATAAACAAAGATTTCGCCGAAATACTTAGCCCTAGCATAGTATGACAGATGTGTATATATATTAATTTGAATTATAATTAACTATTATAAATAACAAAATACTTAAACTATTTTATAATGCAACAATTATAATAAATTTGCCATTTGAAAGACTTTTAAACCAACAACAAAAAAGCTTCAATTTCTGTATAGAAAGATATCGAATGAATAAATAAATAAATTAATTAATTAACTAATTGATATTCAGATATCATTAGTATGAATTAGAATTATAATAAAGTGCTCTACAAATAAATAAGTATTTCAATGATTAATGAGCTACCAACAGAGCATCGCGCAGTCAGTGCTACTCAACCAACAATTAGGTACAGAGTTTTCTGTATCGCTAAATTATCAGCTTAATTACTGCGCCTTTGACTCTTATTATACTAATTGGTCATTTAAAACGGAGCCATAATTAATCAAACTGAAACTCAGTCAAGTTTCGCATTATTATGAATGCTCTCCATTGAAGAATCAATTAACTTTAACTATCGCTATTCAAGCACGTTATTAGCTTTAAGCTTTGCAATAACAAAAAACTTTTGCTAACTTTATTAGAAATTCATAAAAATTGTTTTTTTAAATTGCAGCCAAATTTGTGAAACTTGCAGATATTCTCCTTGTTTAATAACAATCTATGGAAAAATCATAGTTGGCTTTTCTTCGCTCTTACATTGTTGGAAAAACTTTCGTTTGGCTGGCTGAAAAACTTGTGGCATTCACTTTTGTTCTTTCGGCTGCCTGAATAAAAGAAAAAAAACATACGAGAAGTAAAATTGGGTTAGCCCAAAAATTGATATCAAAAATTGTTCAATTAGTTTTTACGTGCGCTCATCTCTTATTCGTTTTATGCTTTATGCATATTCTTAACAAAAGTTTTTCATTATTTTACGCATTGAAAATGTGCAACTTTTAACGTGGGAAAAACTTTTGCATCTATTGTAGCACCTGCGGGAATTTTCTTTACTTTTTTTCGTGTGCTTTTCTCTCTCTATATATATGTATTTGAGTGTATATATTATATAAATAAATTTCCATTTTTTTGGTTTCTGCTGCAGTTCAAGGAGTTTTCGTATAGTGTATAAAACATGGCCGTGGGGTTGCTTGTTTCGCATTCATGGATGAAACGGTTCAAATTCCATCAGTATGACTATAAACGATCTAACTGATATATATATATATACAAACTGATTGAGAGAGCATATTATATTGATGTCTTCTCGTGTTATTTATCTCATAAATTTTTCCCACTTTGTATATGTAAACATAAGTGTAAGTTAAATGCTTTTGACTTGAGATGGATTTTGTGACTGAGGTAATGCAAGGCAGGTTATATATGCACACGCTCACACACACATACAACTACAGAAATCTATCTCCATAATGGATTGCACTTAACATGCCACACACACACACACTCACACACAGACAGAGACTGAGCTGAAACCGCAAGTGCAACGTGCACACAGCAGCACAGGTAATACATCATTTAAGTGTGGGCCTTATAGTTGGAAGTGGGCGTGGGGTCGCTGACTCACCTGTGCGATGTAGTGATATTTTTGAAATAGCTCTACTTCTGGCGCTTCTTATGCTCCTGCTGCTGCTGCTGCTTCTTCTTCTTCTTCTTATTCTTGTTCGGCTTTGTCTATTGCGGCTGCTGTAATCCCAAAAATGCTTCTGTGGGCTCTGCGCTTCCCCTTCAGCTGCGGCTGTTGCCGTTTCTTTCTAATCCTTTGTTTATGTTTATGGTAATCCGCATGAATTTCCAACTAGCACCAATACACTGGCGCACACCGAAACACTTTATGCCTCACACAGACACAGACACATACACATACAGACGATTCGTGCAATTGTATTTGCATAGATGGCGAATTTAAATTTCGTCACACATTACGTGGGCGGCATATGATTTGCCTATTTGCCTATTGTCAACTCTCTGTCACACACATACATACACACACGGCAAATGCGCGTACCGAACACAGGCACACAAACAAGCAATCACGCACGCAGACACACCTACAGGCGAGGACCGCGCGTAAGCGTAACGGTTAATGTCCGAAATGCTCAACGCAGTTAAGAATGTAGCGAGATTTTTGGCTGCTGTGTGTTTTGATTTAATTTCGAATTGCTCTTCGAACTGCAATCGCGCGCGTTTTGTTGTCTAACGGATTTGAATATGAAACCGCGATTATTATATGTATTTACACGAAATGTCGAAATATTTGCACTTGATATTTATAGTGTGCCAAATGCATTTATAATTTGCAGTATAATTTGGTGATTTTAATGCTGTAGCACATGTAGAACTGTCAATCTATGCTAGAGAGCAGTTTAGTTTTTTCGTTATTTTTTGCTGCTTTTGCTCAGCTTGACGAGTTTGCTATTGTCATACAAATCGTCGTCCGACGCGTGTACCGCTCGCTTTGAAACTTCGGAAGTAACTGAATTCGCTTTCAGCAGAGCAGCACCTGGTTAGGTCACCTCAACAGCAGCGGCAGCAAACGCGAGAGAGAGTGTGGGAAAGAGAGCGAACGTGCAAGAGCGCGCGCAACAAACAGAGAGCAGAATCTAGTAAAAATCAACTTTTGTTTACAACGTTGTAGCCGGCTAGCGGCATAAGCGGCAGCAAGAGGGGGTTTGTTTTGTTCAGAGCGCAAGCGTCACAGCTGAGCAATAGAGAGAGAATGCGGCTGTGAGAGTGCCGCTGTTAAGCAGCGCTTATCGTTTACATAATTTAATTTCCTTTTACTTAAGCACTTACAGTGGCAATCAAAATACCGAGAGAGTCATAAATGCAGAGAGCATTCAAAGAGCCGCGTATGTTTGAGAGACAATGTTAACATCAGCAGAGCTAAGAACTGTTAAATTATGTACGTGCTGTTGTTGTAGTAAACAATAGCAACAGCAACAGCAACAGCAGTGTAGCAGGTGCATTTGCGGCATATCAAAAACATTACGAACATGTAATTGAGTATGTAAACGGCTGTCGCTGTTACTAATGCCAACATAGAGCTGTTAAACAGCCTGTCAGGCCAACTGGCATCTAAAGTTCAAATGCCAAGCACGTATGCTAATTATGACAAAATAAATACATTTTCCGGTAAGATAATGCAAATGAATGTACATTAAACACCGACAAAATTCTATGACACTGTAGAATATTTATTAGTTTTTTATTTATTTCTTATTCTTATTATTTTTGGAGTCATTGACTGGGACTTCATTAGATAATTATACAAATATTAAGGCTGGCTAAATAGAGTCTTTATAAGGTAGAAAAAGACTCGAGAGAACTAAAACTAAAGGGTTTATGGCAAGCATTTTTATTTGCAGCATTAACCCATTTGTTGACGAAACACTTAACTCTATTTCTGCCCATTATTGCCCACATGAGTCCTCGTCAAACCACATTCAAACCAACACATGGGTATGACTGGGTAGTGAGAGGCAGAGACACAGGCAATGGCCATGGAACATCTTCCATAAAATGCAGCCTTTGGTTTTAGCAGTCTGTTAAGGCGCACAAGCACCCAACGCCTCATTAACATTTCAAATTCATGGCAGTGTTGAACGTAAAACGACCCATTTGTCTGACATTAACAGCGGCAGCGCAGCAGCGTAGCAGCAGCCGTCGCTTTTACATTGCAAACCCAAACGAGCCATTAACATTTAAATTGATGGCAAGCACTTGCAGCTAAACTTAGCTCAGTTGCTATTCTGCTAAGGAAATGTTAAGAAACTTGCTGAAATTTCAAATAAATATCTAAATTCAATTGTTAGCATTTGCAATATATAAAATTTAATTTTATAAAAAAAATTAATAAAATTAAAGATATATATAAAACTATAAGAAAAAGAGATCCATAACTATCATATAATTTATTTTTAATTAAAAAATAAACAAAATAAATCTACTTGTTATTCTGTCTACATTCTTGAATAGTTGTAATGCCCATGCATATACCCTTTCTCATTAATTTTTTAATGGAAAATTGGTATGAGAAGCCTACACAGAACATCAATTAAAAACTGGTATTTATTACGCCAGCAACATAAAACGCATTAAGAATCCTTCACTATGCATAAGTGCTATGGATATGGCTCGACATCAATCTGCAGAACAGATATGCCTGTGGAGTATGTAGGAAGCCTCAGCAATGTGTGCAGTCAGCATTCCGTCGCTGACCGCAAACAGCAGCCCAGTGAGGCGGGAAGTGCATCCATATTGAAAACCAGTTCCAAATCGAACCGAGATGCCATCGCGTGGACAGAACTGAAGAGCGAAAGAGTGTGAGAGGGAACGATAAAGAGAGAGCTCTTGCATACCAGTTGAAATAACAGAAGTATGCTGCTAAATATACCGGTCGCCTCTCACATTATGTCACACTCAGTTGCTGTTGTTAACCAGTTGCGCTCTCTTCCTCTCGTTCAGCCTGTCCAACGGAGTTGAATACGAGTATTTGTGTGCCTCTTTGTGTGTGTGTGTCGCTATCCCATCAACAGCATCGGCTGCTGTTAACAGTCAGTCACCCGCTGGCAAAGGCACTGTATAAAGGCTGCCCCCCATTCACAGTGTGGCCCCAATTCTGTTGACAGACGACGACGAAGACGACGCTGTGTTTTCAATGTCATTATTACTGTGGGTGCTTGTGCGTGCGAGCGTACATGTATGTGTGAGAGAGCACGCTGAGAGCATATCTCTGCCAAAGCATTTCCATGCTGAGCGCCAAATTGATTAGAGAGCACACAGCTTACAATGTAAATTTAACATGTGCGTTCATGTGAGCTCTGAGCACTCTAAGCAGCTTAATTCTCTTCTCTTACTTTACGCTCTAGCCGGTCTCTGTATGCTGCTGCTGTTGATGGGGGGTCCTCATTGCTGTTGCTGTTGCTGCTTTTGTTGTTGTTGTTGTTGTTGCTCTTGTTGAAATTGTACATTAATAAATGAGTGTTATATGCTTTGTCCTAGTTGACTTCATGACATTCATTCATTCATGGCATCGTCGGACGGCCGCGCTCATCGTCCTCTCCTCAGGCGTCGCAGACGTCTTTTTCTCTCTCTCTCTTTCTTTTCGTGTTCTTCGGCTTGTTCAATGGCTTTTTAAATGGTCTTTGCCTTGCCTCACTTCGTCTCTGTTAGCCATGCTGTTATTGCCTTTGTTGTTGTTGCTGCTGCTTTGGTTAATTGGGTTTTATATTAACTAAATTGTGTATGTTTAACATTATTTATTATTTATTTGCTCTCTGTGTTTATTTATGTGCGTGCCTGCACATTTTATTTTGAATTCATTTCACATCATTTATCTATGCTTTGTGTCACTATGTATATATATTTATTTTTTTCTTTCAAAGCATTTAAATTATTAATTTTTTTATGGATTTTTTTTCAGCATTTCTTTATTATTGATTTTACCATTAGTAATTGCATATTTTACTTGCTGTTTTTCATTTTTTTTTTAATTAGCTGACTCGGCTTTATCTGCTGATCCCTAGCATTCCGTTGGCCTTAATTGGCTTCATCATTTCAATGATGAAAGCAGCAGCAATACAAAATGGTCTGTCAATCAATCACAACACAAATTGATAGATTGCAATTTTAAAGAGTGCCAACTCTATTGACTACGCTCCTGGGTTATCGCATTAAATTTACTACAAATTAATTATTTGTGAATATAAAAGCAAGTTATAGACAAAGAATTGAGAGCCAATTTGGCAAATATTATATTTTGGAAATAACTTCATTTTTAAGATAGTTAAATGAAAAGTATAATATGGATAAATATCAAGATCAAAAACATTATCATAAAACACTTTGAACAGAGATTTTAATATATATAAAAACTAAAATTTTTCAAAATAATAATTATTATAAACGAAAGAAACTCATTAAAAAATCCATGAACCTAAAGAATTATTAAATGAATGACTACAATTATTATAATTTATATAAGGATTCTGCATATTAAATATTCGCAATTTAGTTATTGAATTATTATTTATATTCTATATACTCTTCTCTTACTATCAAACTGAGTTCCCTTATCCATATTAATTCATAGATAACATAATTATATAGCAAGCAATCGCCTCTCTTTCTTCTGCATAGCGAATCTAGAATCCATTGACTACTGTAGCTGAGTGCTGATTGGTGGGCTGCTTGCGTACAGGTAGAGCGTTAAGTTTTCGCACACCTGTAGGCCGAAGAACTCGTTTCATATCGCTCGCCCTATGAGAGTGCAAAGAAACTGCGAATGTGGGCGTGTCACAATGACCAATGCTCTTGAGTGTCCAGAGTGAGCAGAGGCGTTTGATGCTACCCTCATGCGTGGCGGAAGAAAGGTAATTGAACTCTGTTCGTATGCCCGAAAGATCCATTTATGAGCAACGATCTGTCATTTTATCTCAGCTGATGCGTAAATTGATGTCTCTATACACATGAAAAGTTGATGTTTCAATGAAGATTTCGTATCAAAGGAAATGATGCGGGATCTTGAAGGCAATTGCTTAAGCTATTAATGAGGAGACAAACAGGAAGGCATGGAGAAATGGAGAAATGGGGAAATAGAGAGAGAAAGAGAGACAGAGAGAGAGAGAGAGAGAAGTAAGTGAAAGGAAAGGAAATGAAGGAATGAATGAAGTTAATACATTCATAATATTAAATGAATTTTTCTATCTATACTTATTTTTTTAATTTTCTTTAATTATTAGAAAAGTAATATTTAAATTTCTCTATCTAAAATACGTTTATTTTATAAGGCTTGTAAATTGCTTAAAAATAAAAAAATTACAAAAAAAATATAAAAATATAAACATAAAAGTAAACAAGAGTAAGAATAAAAAATGTATGTAAATTAATAAATTTAAGAATAATATTTAAAATATTACGCATAAATCCTCAAGATTCGCGAAATATTTTGAATAAATTTTCATTTTTTATTTCTTTAATTAATTATTTTTTGATATTTTTCCAAAGAATATTTATAAATATTATACTGAACTTTGTTAAACTTGGGTTTTCATAAAAAAATATGTAGATATATTTATTGTATTTATATATTTTTATTTATTCTATTTTATTTATTTATTTATTTATTTTTTTGCAAACAGCTTTTTATCTGTCTCAAAAAAATAAAATAAATAAATAAATACAAACAAATATTTATATGTGTAAATATAAAATATATATTTTAAAAAACATATACAAATGTATAATCCTTTTCGTATTTTATTTTATTTCTTTATTTGTTTGTTTTTTTTTTTTTTTAAGAATATTAATTAATATTTTACTGAACTTGGCTAAATTTGAGTTTTCATAAAGAAATATGTAGGATTTTATGCACATATATTTATTTTAGTTTTATTTATTTTTTTTTAAACAGCTTACCATCTTTCTAAAAAAAAAATAAATAAATAAATATAAATATTTATATGTGTAAATATAAAAAAAATATTTTTTTTTTAATATATACAAATTTATAATCATTTTCGAATTTTTTTAATTTTATTTCTTTATTTGTTTCTTTTTTTCAAAGAATATTAATAAATATTTTACTGAACTAGGCTAAATTTGGGTTTTTGTAAAAATATGTTAAGCTTTATGCACATATATTTATTTTATTTATTTATTTTTATTTATTTTATTATTTTTTTTTTTTGCGAACAGCTTTCTATCTGTTTCTAAATAAATACATAAAACTATTTGTATTTGTAAATATAAAAAAATATATTAAAAAATATACAAATTTATAATCCTTTTCGAATCCTTTTATATAATTTAATATATTATCAAGTGTTGCATATAGAGCATAAAAAATGCATTTAAATAAATATTTCGAATCATAGAAGCATACATAAAGTAATCTCTCTTTTTTTTTCTTTAATTAGTTAAGTGCTGCTAATTGTTATATAATATAATTTGAAGCACAATTTTTTGTAACTAAACTATTCCTCTACTATTCACTTCTATACCTTGCTCTCTCTCTCTCTCAGTCAGTCAAGTAATGAATAATGCATGGATATTATTCAAAGGCCCAAAGAGTTCATCTTTTCAAGTGCTTTCTACTTTTGTACACATCGATGAAAACATATGTACATATATGAAGTATAGACATTGTCTGAAATTATTTATTTGAAAAATAAATTGAAATTAATCATTCTTCATTTAGTGTAAATGAAAAGCTTGAATAAGTTTTTGCACTTTAAATTCATTCGTTGCCATTTGCATGATGCATTTCCATTAATTTATATAAATTTTATGCAATTACTTTTGTTTATTTACTTGGCCATTACCAAGCTTCGTTCTTGCCATTCACTCTGCGGTGTCTCCCCGACTCCATTCACAGTTCATCTCTCTCTCACTCACTCTCTCTCTGTCCTTTTGCTGTTCTGCTTTGTCTGTCCAACTGTCTGTGTCTGTGTGTGTGTGTGTGTGTGTGTGTGTGTCCATTGTGCAAGTGCATTGTCCTTGCAAAATATTTGGGTCACTTTTGTTGTCGCTGCTCAGTTTCGGCCCCGCCAGCTTCTTTTTTTTCGTGTTGAAGAGCGAGAAACTTAATTTTTTATTGACTTGACAGTGGACAGCGTTTGGAGCTGGGGACACAATTTAAGCACGCATTGTTTGCGACACATGTTTGACGTGTACAAATTTAATTTAATTTATTTAAATAATTATGTGCCCGCCTTTGCAAAGCAGCGCCAAATTGCCAGCAACAAGGACAGGACAGGACGAAAGGGGGCCATTGAATAAGTTTTAATGATGATTGCTGCAACGTGGCAGCAAACGCGACCAACACACACACACAGAGGGAGAGAGAGAGAGCGAGAGAGAGAGAGAGACAGAAAGAAGACGTCGTGACCAAAACCGCATTTAAATTTGTCGCAGTTGCGTCAATGCATACCTGTACAGGACGACTTTGAGGACGACGACATCGGTTAGCGACTTGATGGCCAGTCAAGCAAGCACAAACTGCCAGGACAGCAACAAGAGACATCATACACACAACACACACACACACACACACACACACACACAAACGCACACACATAGATAGAGACATACATACAGGTAGACGTCCAGCTAGATGGACACATGCGAATGTCAAGAGAAATGGCCAGAATTGTGGTATGTTAGTGCAGGCAGACGCAGCTTGAGTGAAAGAAGAAGCGTCACTTTGTCAATCAGTCACTAAGTCAGTCAGTCAGTCAGTCAGTCAGTGCGTCAATGACAGTCAAATAATTGACAGTAGTTGCGTGTTTGTGTGGCCAATCATGCGCCACGGCTGACCAACTGAAAACAGCTGCTGCCTAAATATTAGAGATGAGCGCGTGACACGCTGCAGCAAGTTCATTCTACTTCAAACATATTTATCAATGTATAAGCGAAATGAACTTCAATTGAAATGTGATTAATTTAACAACATAATACATGAATTTTACTTACAGATTTCTGAATGAGAAGCTGCGCAGAGTTTTTGAGCTTGATGAATTAATCAAAGGTCTGTCAGATGTGGTGAATGTTCGTAAATATATGCAGTGAATTTTAATATAATAATAAATATGATCACTTTAAAATGTTTATTTTTGTATCACTCAGCAATCGATAGTAAAACATATAAAAATATGATTTGCGTTCATATTTTACTTGTCATATAAATGTCGTAAATTATCTACTATATAAAAATAAAGTCGGCGTTTCCCCCTGGGCGCTATAACTCCAGAACGCATGAACCGATTTCCACGGTTTGGCATTTGTTGGAATGGTCTTGGGCTCCGTGAGGTTTATAGCAAAGAAAATATAAAAATAAGTCAGACTTTCCTTCCTGACGCTATAGCTTCAGCTACTCATTGTACTCTGCTCAGTTAATTTCATTTCAACAGCAGGCACTGTGTTCACTGTGAAATTGGGAAATTGAGGTTAAAGTGATTCGTTTCCTAACAGTTCAATTGGAAACCATTAAATCAATCACATGTATTGTGCAAACTTGTATTCAACTGCAGCAGCAGGCATTTGTTCTTAAGGTGCTAAGTTGAACTGTGTAAATTATGTGGATCGTGCATTTGAGGTTCAATTCACAAGTCTGTCCATAGTCCAAAATGCGGAGAGCACGACGTGAAAAAATTGGCCGCCGCAATATTAAATATTTATTAAATATAAATATCACGAAAATTGCAATCAACTCTAACATTTCTATGTCTTTATTTAAAAAAAAAGAAAAAAAACAGACCTAAATCTCTTAAATAGTATAATTAATAAATATAAGTAAATATATGAATAACAATAATACTATACTAGAAAATTATTATTAAAAAGTAACAACAAATAACAAATATATATAAAAATAATATTATTAAACACTTATCAAATTATTCATAATATTAAAGAAATATAATAATAATAATATACTAACAAAAATAAATAAAACAAAAATAATTAAAAATAGTAATAGTTAAATAGTAAAATTAATAAATAGAAGTAAATATATGAATAATAATAATACTATACTTAAAAGTTATTATTAATATATAAAAAAAAATATAAATAAAAAATTATATATTATTGCTGCATTAATAAACTCTACAAATAATTAATTTTATTAAACAATTACAATAATAATAATATACTAACTCATATTTATAAAAAAAAAATAATAATAATAATAATATAAATAAATAAAAAATTTAAAAATATTAGCATAGTGAAAAACATTCTCCCGTTCTCCTTAGATATTATTTACATTAAAAAATAAAAAATTATAATATTAAAAAATATTATAAATTAAATTATTCTATAAAACTTTGACATTAGAATATTTAGCTATTAAACATTGCTGCTTATATTATATTTTTTAAATATAATTGTATTCACAATTTGGATATCATATATAAATTTAAATTAAAAATGAAAAAAACGAAAAGAAGTCTATATTTTATTTTCACTTTTCTATTTAATAAAATAAAGCGCGTCAAAATCGGACTAAATTGATACATTTATATTAAATTTATTTTTTAAATCTGAAATTTTAATACATTTAACTATCAAGTAGTATATATCCATATTTCTGCCGGATTATTAAAGTGAATTAACATTTGTTTACATATCACTCAAAGTCCATCACCAGCTCAGCTCCAAGTCCTTGTGGATTCACTGAATATTGTGTTGTACCCTAAACAAAAGGCATATTTACATTGTCATCAAATGAATTTTGTATATATGTATATATATATATTGGTATATATATATAGAAGAAAAGCATGAAGAATAGAAAACAAGTTTTTGAACTAAAGTTTAAATAATATAGAACAATATTTAACATTATCGTAGAAGTACTTTTTTCAGCTTTGTATGATCTTTTGCCATACACTATACCAGCCTCTATTGGGAACCTCAGCCTTTACAGCAGCTCAAAGAAGAGGAAACAATAGACAGGGCGTTTCTTTATTTTCTTCAATGCTTACACTTTTTGAAAATTGAATGGTACCATAATATTACATTCAAATATAAGGCTGGGAATTTACAAAAATGAATTTATCTTTTAATTCACTGCTGATAAATACATATATATGCATAGAAAGTTTAAATAGAAGACAAAACTTTTCGATTTCACTAAATTTCGTGTGCATATAACTCATTTTCGTTGCTCAATAACACAGCTGCATATTCTGACTTTGATAGTAATCAATGTAATGTAATATCATAAAATTTATACATTCCATCATTCCTATTCCTAAGTCAAATGCTCACATAGAGTATTTCATCTTCGACGTGTCAAAAATGGTTTCATTTCCATGCACTTTTTTTTTGCAACTACTCATCGTCAGAGGACAGCGTTTATTATGGCAGGCACGACACCCAGCTGCAGTCGCAGTCAAAGTCAGCGAACGAGTTATGTTGCGGCAAGAGGCAGGAAAACAGACAGAGTGAATCGAAGAGGGAGAGAGAGTGTGTGCGAGAGTAAAGTGCAAGAAAGACAGAGAATGGAGGCAAGGCATGGATTTTAATTTTTATTGCACACCCGTCGTAATGGTCGAAATTGGTTAAGAAATTAGGGTAAATTAGGGGTTGGCAGTGTGTTATTAGAGACCCTGCTCAGCAGCACAATTTTGAGTGTGTGACTCGGCCTCTCGCATCTAACATTTCTCCCGTCTGTCTGCCCGATTTATATATGTACATATAACTGAAGGAGGGGCGTTCACATGTGCGATGCATTGGCAACCCTGCACTCGAAAAGAGAAAAATTCAAAGAGACATTCTGCGACAATCTGAAACTGTGGACACAGTGCCTCAAATCAGTCAGTGCGTAAGCTTCGTCCATAGGCGTGGCAGCCAAAGGGGGTTGGCGGACCGATAGACAGGCAGACAGACGGCCAGACAGACGATAATTAATGGTAGCATCGAGCGGAAAGTGTTTGACTAATCGATTGTTAATGAATGACAGTTAAATTGAAGGGGGACAGTCGCACGAATCGTGCCAACTAAGTCTGACTCACTTAACCGTTACAATTGCTCTAAATTAATTCGATTCATGTTTTGTTCCATTCTTTTTTCAGCATTTCAGCTATAATATTTGAGAGCGATGGGAATGTTTTTGTCATGTGGGCAAATTGTTGGGTAATCAATATTAGCAACGATACTTCTAATAGAGTGAAGAGAGTAGAATAGAAAGTCGAGTAGAGTATGCTTAGTTGGGGTCTAATTAGTTACTATGATAATATTTATAGCAGAGTTTTAAGTTTTACGAAATGTAAAAGTATTGGAAAGTACTGGAAATAAATAATGTATGTTAGTATGTATAGCATATGTTAGTCTTGGTCATGAAAGAGTTGACAAAAACGCATCGTGAAAATTAAAAATACTTTAATACTGTTGATATGGCAATTCTATGCCAATGCTATAGATATACATAACTGTTAAGCACATACTTATCTACATATGTTAATAAAGTAAGTCTACCATCACACGGCCACAAATACCAATTCGCAGTAGATTTTGGACTATTAGTGTTTGATTTGAATTTATTATATTTTTTCTTACTTTAAATTAATTTTTCTGCGAACCGATTAAATGAGTTTATTGAATCCCAAAAGGCATACTTTTCCTATATCACTTTTAAAGGTCTCTATATAAAATATTATAATATAAAATTTAAATTTATCAAAAGAAAATACTACTAGGATGTTATATATTGCAGGAATGTAGATATTACTATAGTCGTAGAACCTATGCATTGAAAGATCTTCATATAAAATCTCGAATAAACTGGCAGCACATCCAAACCAATTCTTTTCTGATCAACAATAAGAGCTGAGGGCTAAAAAGATGACATCAACTCTACCATTAGATAAAATAGAAATAGTATAGAATAGAATAGATAAATAAATCTATATTTCAATAAATTTATACTTAACTTATTAGTTAAAGTGAAAGAGGTTGCAATAAGCTGTTACAAATAAAACTCAAACTTTGAATAATAAGTCGTTAACTAAAATAAATATTTCTAAAACCATTTTTCATGTTCTTTAATAAACCATCTCAACTCCTGTACTCTTAATTGTTAAATATCACACTTTTATAAAACATTTTATTCATAATTTTATTCAAAATGAAAATTTCATATCTCAATGACATTCACAATTAAAACCACTTTTTATTCGGAATTTCGTCTGAGAGCATAAACAAAAAACGAGTTCTATTTCTATCAAAAAGTATTTACTTTAGAATATGCCATAAAAGTCATTTACATTATATCAAAGCTTTTCATTCAGAATTTTGTTTGTATTTAACATTCAGCCGAGCAAAACAAGTTAATTGGCTAGACTTTGCTTTAAATTACAACAATATTAATTGCTAAGAAAATCATATTTATGCAATCGATATTTCTTAAAAACATCAATTCACATGAATTTTAATTTACCAAAGCATTTGTAGACTCAACAGTTGAAGAAATGCAACAAGTTGAGCGAAAATTCACTTGAAATACCTCTTGGCATTCCTTGACTACGCCACTGATATTGCTCTTGTTGTTGTTGTTGTTGTTGTTGTTGAAATTGTTGTCAAGTGGCCCGCTGGCCCGTATTTATGATATGCAGTAAGTGAAGGACGTGTCCACACTGATGATGGCCAGTCAGGCTTGGCCGAGTTGGCCCGGCCCCCCAATTGGTAGCTGCTGCTGCAAAGGCCTTCATTTCCTGTCCGGCCTCAGCAGGCTTCAATTTATTAATTTCGAAAGAAATTATTTTATAACTACAGCCCCGGTTCCGGGTGACGGATACGGAGACGGAGATGGAGACGGAGACGGAGTTGTCGTAGTTGGAGTTAAAGCTGAAACGATTGGGGCACTCTGCTGTTCTTCTGTTCTACTCGCTTGTTGCATATATGTAATTAGAATGCCTTGGATTTTTGTGGCAGGACCTCGATTCGTGACGGAGCTAAGAGTTCGTTCAGTCTGGGCGTTGACATGCTCTGACACAAATTACCTCATCGGCGAGGCGAGGCGAGAGCTAATCAAAGCTCTAAGCAAAACATGTCGCTGGCAAATTGCTTCGATAAAACGAAGTAAAAATAATATATGTAAATAAAAATAAAAATCGCACGCAAATGCGAGAGTAAATATTTAATTTAATTCGGTCGATGGGGGCGAGCCTTTTGCGGTTCTGCGTGGGCGTTGGCGTTGGCGTTGGCATTTGACGTGTGTAATAGCAGGCAATATCAATTTGTTTTATGAATTGCAATCGCAATAACTTGGAGTTGGGCCTCACGACCCCAACGAAAGATAGACCGACAGACAGACAGATAAACAACAACCCCAGCAGCGTGCAGCAAGTGGCAAGTGTGTGAGTGAGGGAGGGGGCCAGGATGAGGGCAGAGTATGCCAATACATTTTGCACATTTCTTCCGCTTCATTTCCTGTAAAGGAGCGTAAATTCATAGTGATTGGATTTTATCAGCATGGCCTCATCTTTGACACACTCGCACACGATAGATCGAGCGACGCTTACGTCTGATATTCCAAATCGGAAACTGAAACTGAAACTCTAACTGGGATAGGACATGGACATGGACTGGGACTGGGACTGGCACAGAGACATGGGCATGCCAATCGATTCGTTACGCAAGTGAAAAATTATTTTTCTTGCGTATTTTTTATGTGTGGCCATTACTGCAAAATTGTTCGATATGTTTTGCTTTTTTAGCTATACCCAATGCAAACTTACATATATGAAATGGGGTATTATGATTTGTAGTCGAAACTATTAGAGATATATGGAGATAATCAAGTGGGTATACTTGTATAATAATTTGTTGTAGAGGTGTTAGAGAAAGGTTAAAGGAAAGCCATCTCTGAACATTTGAGATATATGTTGAGATTTGTATGTGTTTTACTGAATGTCTGTATAGAAGCCAGGGTATTTGTTAGTCGAATACTCATGGATAGAGCAATATATCTCTAGCTTCTCCCTTGAACTTTATTTATTACGATCATCTGTTGAGCGAAAGTGCTCAAATGTTTATGACACCAATTCTACAGGGTATCTAATGCTCGAGTATGACAGAACTAGTTTTCCTTATCTTTCATTTCCAATGCAATTTATTTACCCAAGTTAACAAGTGTCCGGCTGCACTTCGAGCGAGTAGAACAGCTTTAGCAGGGTATCTACCAGTTCATCATTGGCGCTCAGTACATCATAACTTTTTTCAATTTTATGATATTCCTTTCGCACGGCTTTGGCTTTTGTCAACTTTAGCCAAATTGTTGGCATGTGGCAGGGTTTGTCTTCGAATTTGATTTAATGCTGCATTTACATCGAACAGAGACAGTGCAAGAAATAGAAGGATACATAAACAAAAAAAAAGAAGTAGAGCTGAAACAACATCAAAATTCATGACAGTGCGGGTAATTGGCCAGAGGGGGATTGTATCTCAGTCAGCTCATCTCTTGACTTTGATGCATAAGTCACAAGTTTGCCATTGTTGATCGGTTGCGCCTGATAAATGCGGCGATTGGATTAGAATATTGCTGGCCTCTAAGCTGGTGGGCGTGGTCCGGCGTGCGCTGTACCCCAGCTGACAAATTGAAATTGTGCCAGTGGCATGGCATGGCAAGGCGAGGGAAAGTTGAAGCAGCCGCAGCATGGAAATTGAAAGCTGTCATGCCTTAAAAAATAGCGCAGCTGTTGAACATATCTAACACATCTAAGCCGGGGCTTAGAGCTGGGGCGTTCCTTTAATCGAAGGGCCAGGCACAAACCCATGCAATTGCTTTTTGCATGCCAGCTGAGTCCTCTGGCGGATTTGTCACACTTGCACAGACGTAGCTGCTCAGGATATGTCCACCTATGCCAGGATTTCATTTTCCTACATTTCTTTTCCGCAAACTGCGTGCTTAATCTGCTTTGCAAACAACTTGCTTTTCTTTTCAATTATATTTTTGTTATCTTTTCTGACAACAAATCGGAAAGTCTTTTGTATTCCATTATCATGATTTATTGAAAATTATAGCTTTGAGCTATTGTAGTATAAGGAAATACTTTTACTCAAATTTACATATTTATTGATTGATTGACTGATTGGGAATTGACGTAAAGCCAAATGAAGCCTTTAAATGTACGGAAATGTATAGTGGAAAAACTTTTATATTATCACAATGAAAATAATATTGATGCTGAAGGGAATAATGTTGAAGAAAATTATAAATCAAGATATATTTAATGTGTAAAAATATATAAAACAGTCAGTGCGTAGAACACCTAAACTGAACTGAAACTAATGTTTTAAAGATATAGCTCTTCAAGTATGACTTCATTTTGAATGAAGTAAAAATGTATTATATACAAAATTAATCAGTTTTAATAAGCGAAAGACTAAGGCCTTTAAATTTACAGTAAATATTATTTATATATTTTTTTCAGAATATTTTGAAAAATTGTTTTATTTGATTATAATTTTTTCTTTATTGGCTCGTTTGTTTATCTTCTATTTTTCTATATTTCCATCCTGCTGTTTGTCTGTTTTTCCACATGAACAGCAGAGATCTTTATAGTAACAAAAACTGCTAGTTTGAAACTTAAATATATATTTTTTCTGTATATCATAGACATTATATGCTTATAATTTTTTTCAACAGCCCATCTCTCTTATGTACTATAAATAATAATCGATAATTTCAATTAGAGATTTTCTGGATTTTCAACACATCCCACTTATTCTATTTTATTATTCAAACAATTAAATTTATTTATTGTTATGCTCTGCAAATTTCATTAAGCAAGTGAATCTAGAACAAAAGTTATTTAATAATTAAGTCCCCATAGTAAAGAACACAAAACAGAGCAAGTGCAGTCATTTCATAAAGTTTACGGTAGGCGAAGCACGAGCAACAGTGAATACAAGTGCAGGTGTTGTTTGTTAAACATATGTATAAAGATAAACCATATAAATATTAAACATATGTAAATGTTTAAAATAAGAGTAAAATGATGGAAGTAGTTAGAGATAGTTAAAGGTAGATAGAGCACACTTAGTTGTGTAAAACTAAATCATAAAAAATCAAGCAAATATAAATAGTATAAGTTGTTTTTATATATCCAACAAATAGTCTAATTTCATTAATGATTAAGCTAGTAAAATTGTTTATAATTATATATATATATACATAGTTAAGTTAATGATGATAAGCATCGCGACTTGACTTCTGGACTCCTTGGACTCTCTCCTATCCACCAATTTCAATGTATGCACACAAATTTCAGTCAAAGACAAACCAAAGCGAACAACTTACAGCCGTGTGGTTGTCGCATAGTTTTTGTTTTCAACCGCAATTCAAGCCCAAATATTTGATATGATTAAAGTGAACAACTATTCCACTTCAGTCACAAAGTCCCCTGCTCAAGCCGTTTGACCAGCCCCATCACTTTAATTTAAATTTGATTACAAGTCAAATTTATTGCCCGCATCGCCAGCAGAGGGCCGACCGTGTAGCACCCGAACGCAGACCCTAGCTTTCTCACACTAAGCAAAAAATAACTTTGAAGGCTTTGCACACAACATATGTAGCTTGAAATGGCATTGGAAAGCGGCCAAGTGCCACGACCCCCAGCCAGGCGACCGTCATTAACCACAAATCCTTTACTTAACAGTACGTAAATTTTTGGCACAGGCCACCGCCTCCAAGATAAGCGATATACCCAAGACCCCAAAAAAGGGAGCGGTATGTACTATATATGTATATATATTTATATCGTGTGACCTTGAGAGCAGCACTCACATTTAAGGACTTTGTTGGGCTCTGCCACGCATTGACTCTATGTGGGACAGAGAGAGAGCGAAGCCACTGAGTCGTAAAGACCAACAACTGTCGCCTGTGAGGCGAACCGTCTAATTAAACACTCACATACAGACATAAATTTAGGTCACATCATTAAATAAATATAAATGGGACGCCGCTCTGTCTGCCAGCGACACTCGCTCTGACTCTGGCTCTGGCTCTGGCTCAGGCTGAAATTGTGTTTTTGTTTGTTTCTTCGTGTTTGTTTTTTTTTTTTTACATGATGATTTACATAAAATCAACAGCGAAAAGTTAATTTATTTCAAGCCTTTGCTGTTGGCCTTAACTTGACTTTCCGACGTCATCCTTTGGCAGAGGATAACCATGCATCTTTCAAGCGGGCACCTCAATTAAGATATTAAGCTGCCATTGCATGAAGAGTTCTGATATAATACACGATTCACACACACGCACACTCACACCCAAACACACACACACACTTAAGCGCTCCCCAGTGCGCGCTGGGGCTTAAAACTTCTGGTGTGCGTGGCGTGCAAATATTGTAGCATACTTTTTGGGGCTCAGCACTTGGGGTCTAATTTTATTGCTGCCTATTATAACGTGTAGATATGTTTGCATGCCTACTTACATATGAGCGTGTCAACTTTTGAAGCCAAGCGATTTACGCCTGTACACACACACACACACACACATTGACTCACACACACACTGGCACATACCATACAAATCTGCACAAATGTGTAGCTCAAAGCAGCTTCACTTGCGCTCGCAACATATGTAGAAGACTTTGTGCGGCAGGCATCCTGTTTGTTTGTTAGCAATGTGGCAGCAACATGTCCCTCTGCCACACACACACACACACTCTCTATCTATCTCTCTCTTTTCCTTGCTCTTTCTCTCTTGCTGTGCGCCATGCTTGTGCCTGGCTCTTGTTGTCCGTCGTCCATATCTTTGTGTCTCTGTGGCTGTGCAAATTTTATATAATTACACTTTGCGCATTTTCACAATGAAGTAACAATGTTTTAATTAAACCATTGGAAAGCCAAATAACTCTTGTGTGTTGCGGGATTCCCAGGAAACAGGCAAACGAACAAACAAACAAACAAACGGGTTAGCGATAAGCGCCAAAAACCAAACAAGCTACACACAGTTGAGCGCAGCCTGTCAACCGTCACACAATCCAACAGAACTTTACTCGATATATGTATGTATATATGTGAGAAAACATCGGATGTACAGGACATATACATACACATATGGAATGAATGTGAGGTAAGGATGTGCAACGCTTTTGATTAAAGATAAATTATCGACAATCTAACAAATAATGTACATTTAAATAATTAAGTGTGGTCTGGTCCGGACTGCCCGACTGGGAGATATCCTAGAAATAGATTTAAGATATTATTGTATTCATAATAGAGAGATTGGAATCAGACGAAATGCAATTAATTAAAATAAAATAAATTATATTAAATTAATAAGAATAAAATATGACGGAAAAGCTAAACAAAAGATATAAAAACTAAAACGATTTTTTATTATTTATATTTTTTTATTTATTTTTCTTATTTTTTACATTACTGAAGTTACTAATGAATTTTTAGAAAATTTTAGATATATAATATATAAGATATAAATATAATTCACTTGCTTTTATCAAAGATAAAATCTTAAAAAATAATTCCAGTTATTTTTTAGCCTATTCTTTACATAATAGTATAGATATGAATGATATGAATAATATGAACGCTAAAAGTTTTTTTTTTTTAATTTTAAGTTTTTTAACTTGAGCTCTGATTGAATCTGATTGTAGAATTAAAGAGAATCTTGTAGGCTGGCGTGACTGACTAAGATTATGAACTAGAATCAAAGAAGCTTTATTCCTTTTAAGCATTTCGTCGTCCCATAAACCCGACAGTCGAGCAGAGGCAGATATCTGAATTATTTATACTGCTCAAAGTTTGCATTGCAAATGTTTAGAATTTGTAATGCGCCCATCAAATTTATTGAACAGCAGCCAAAAGTTACTTAAATATGGATTAACAGCTTAACGATTTGCTTTAGTGGAACATAATTGAAATACATCTAAAATCTTGCCAGCTAACACATTTTAAAGCCGGCTAACGCATTTTGCACATATGCTCGCCTCAGCTCTAGTTCACACTCGAAAAAATCGGCAACACTTCTGTGCGAACGCGTCGGCTTACGCTGCAGCGTTCAGCTTTCAGTGCAGCGTGAACGCGCTAAAAACTTGCAGCACATGCGAGGCGAAATTGCAAGAGCTCCGATATGTATGCTATATAAGATGCATGCAGCGTAATGCTGAAGGCCATGCATGGGAGTGAGAGTGGCGCAGGCGTTCGTTGCCTGTTATATGAATTAACACAGAATGAAACGCACAAACGCCCTTGACAGAGCTCCCTTCCCTCCTTCTCACTCACACACAATAACAACAACTTCTACTCTCTACTTTCATTCCGCAAATTGTTCACGAAGCTTAAATTGAATTGTTAAGCTGGCGCTGGGCGGGATTGAGAGTCGAAGTTGGAGTTGAAGTTGGAGTTGATGGTGCAACCACGCATACTTGAAGCTGCGGCTGCTGCTGCATCTCAACTCCATTTCATAGATACTTTTACACTGACGCGCAACTTTTGCTGTGGATGGCAAGCAAAATTGCAATGCCTTTGTCAGCGCTGCGTTTGTTTTATCTAATTGCTCGCCCACATTTAGCTCCAAACCCTGAGACAAGGCAACACACATGAGACACTCACACGCACACACTCACTTAGTCAGACTGCTCGTTTGGCCAGAAGATAAAGTATCTGCTTATATACGACGCATAGTTTATCTTCTTAGTGAGGGTCTCAGCTGTGTGTTGTGTGTGTTGGTCAACAGCTTTTTACAAATTAGCTAGCTAACGGAATTGCAAACCTGGCCCAAGAGCGGGGTTGCTGCTTACACTCCTTATACACATATAAGTGTGCGTGTGTGTGTGTGTGTTTTCGCCCTTTCATGCTGACTTGGAACTTGCGGCGTATTTATAATTTATTTCCTTTCTGGCAGCTGCTGGTCAGATCCAACCCCCCTCAAAAAACAGTTTCCTGTGCTGCTCCAGCTCCTCCTGCTGCTCCTGCTCCTGCTGCTGCCTCTCAGCCTGCATGGCTGCCTGCCCGCCTTGGCTTGCTTGGTTGGCCAATTTATTATCCAGTTTAATTGGAAAATTCTGATTTCCATTTTAACGAATTAGCACCTGCGACAAGCGTTCTTAATGAGTTATACGACAACTCGCTCTTGAGTAACAATACGCAAAAACCAAAAGCAAAAAAATGAAATAAAATAACAAGTAAAAGAGAAACTCAACTGAAATAAAATAAATATAAAAGAAATGAATCCAACAGCTTTTGGTTTGTAAATTACATTTCTCGTGCTGCCAGGGCAACATATAAATTGCAAGATTTATATGACAAATTTTATTTAATGCATTTTTATGTGCTGGACCCAAAGGACTCAGCACCCAGTTCGCAATGCCTATTGTACGTGTTTGCCCTTTACGTTGCGAACAGTGCAACAAATTCATATTTATTCCAGGCAAATTATATATATTACTTAGCAATATTAACTATTTCAAAAATTTACTTTAATCATATTTCTTATATTTTAATTATATTTTAAAAATATTAATTTCAATTTCTTTTTCGAAACTTCAATTTGCCCCACTGTAGCCTGGCGCAGAGCTCACGTTTATTTTTCCCATTGCGGCCAGCTTTAGTTGACCGCATCAGGCTTAAGCTTTTGCCCTTTAAACATTTTGTAATGTGCATTCAAAAAAAACATAAATAACATAAAATAACGAAGATTCAATTGCAATAGCAAAAAATGTAAAAAGGTGCAAAAAAGGTAATCGTACAATTAAATTTGTTTATTGGCTTAAACACATACAAATTGTTAAGCTCCTTTGCTATTTATGCACAGGCATAAAAAATAGAGCGAAATAAACGAGTTTAGTTCAGCACGTCGATGGCTGAAATACCCTTGAAAAGATTATAATAGAAATAATTTGATAAAGGAATATTCTACTAGATCTAAATTGAAGTCGGATAAAGACTCGAAATATGAGTGGGAAAGAGTATCAGTAACGCAGAAAGAGTTGACTATAAATGGATATGGATTTTAATATAATGTTATTTTAGCTTTACTTAGGAAGTTTCATAAGATGTAATATTGATTGGCTTGGCTCAATATGGACTTAAGGTTGACTTCTCTATTTGGCTGTTGTATTCTTTATAGACTTTTAGATGTTGCCTGCGCACTGAATGATGATGATATCATCCATAAATGTTCTCATAAATCTAATTTTAAATCATTTTCAAGCATTTCATTTGTAATTCCTTTTCTCAAAATATATTTCAATAAAGTTTCGATACAACATAAACCGCCAAATAGTTACAAAAACTATTAAAGCCAAAGTAGTATAAATCCTTGTATGTTAATTTTAAAAATTATTCTCTTAAAATTATTCTCTAATTCCAAACACGTTTTACTTTATACAATTTAATTATTATCCTTGCAAAGTGTATACAAATCACACATGAATAATGTTATAAATGCAATTTTTCTTTGTGTTTTTATATGGCTCAGATTTTATATGAAATATTTTTGTCAACTGATTTGGATCGTGGAGGGATTCCATAAATAAAATGCTTGTTAAAACATGCTTTGAGCATTATGTTATGGAAAATTCAGATTGTATATTGTGCTTTATGCGTTTCAAGAACGCAAATTCTCTCATGTGCCGAGTATATACAACGGCCTTTTTTTTTTGTAATCAGCTTTGCTGATTCTGAATTGCACTTTAAATTGAATAAATATGCACTTTTAGCTTGCATTTCATAATATTTATCTATGATTTTTTTCATTATTGAACTTTTCAATTGTAAATCAACAACAGCACAAAAAAAAACAAGCACAAAATCCTACTCTTAATCTGCATTGTATTGCGGCTCAATGTGACTCGCTCGCCCCAGGGCAAAAGTCTATACTTAAAAAGGCATACAAATAATAACAAATACCCAACCACCCACGCGTAGTGGACAAAAGTTGTTCAATGCTAGAGACCAGCGACAGCCCGTTGGACATGCGTGCGGCATTAAAAGCACGTGGATTGGGCGCAAAGCGGATTTCCGGGAATTTTCCATACCCTGTGAATGAATGACAAAACAGGGTTAATTAAAAGCGCACATTTTACATATATTTTATATAAATATCTATATAATCAATATAAAATGTAAATTAATGATCATATTCGATTTCAGTAAGTTTGAGGTTTGAAACAAATTTGAAAATATTAATTTATATTTATGCATAAATCGTTTCCATTCGAGCTTATGTCAATATTTAAATATCAATATCACTTGGCCATTTTTTATTTTATTTATTATTTTTATTTTTTTAATTTTATTATTTTATGTTTTTTTTTTAATTTTATTTATTTTATTTACTTTATTTATTTAATTTATTTAATTTATTTATTTTATTTTATTTATTTATTTTACTTGTTTATTGTTTTTATTTATTTCATTTATTTTACTTATTTTATTTATTAATATTTAAATATCAATATTTCAATTGACTATTTTTCATTTTATTTACTTATTTTATTTTGCTTTTATTATTATAAAAATTATTATAAATGCAGAGCTCATAGAATTTTGTATTTTAGTAGACCTATTCGAAGGTATTCGAGATCTATTGAACTATAATGAACTTATATTCAATTATTCAAAGTTCTGCCTAGCAAATCCTTCAAGTTTCTTAATCTGAAATGATCTAAAATAAGATATATTATCTTCAAATTGAATTTTGTTTTAGAACTATTTCAATTACTATTAGTGGTTCTAATTCTTATACTTCAATTTTAACTACTTCTACTGTTTCCAGGGTATTTCAATGCCCATCACGCTCCATGTCATCCTTCGCACTTATTGTATTGTTGTTCATTTCAGATGAGGACGCATACAGTGTTCGATGCAGCTATAATTGCCAATGTTATTATTGTACTTTTTTTTATTTTATACTTTGTTTTGTTGTTATTTCAGAGCGTAACTTGTTTGTTTTTTAACATTACACAAGGGCAGCATTTAGTTTCAATTAAAACATTGCAGTTTGTGGTCACCCTAGGAAAACAAAAAACATTCTAGCCATACAAATTGAAAAAAAAGAGAGAGAAGAGTGAACTATGTGCATGAAGTGAATGTTGGAAAACAAGTTAGTTGGAACTATGCAAGGCGGTCCGTGGCATAATTTGCAACTACCTTAAGGGTGGAGTAGGCCCAGGTCCTTTGGGGCATGCACAGCTGCCCCGCCCTGCTCTTGTTGAAGCTCTGTCTGTGACAGTTACGAGCATAAACTGGCGACAGTTCGACCAACTGCAAAATAGATAATAACATGGCGAAAAAGCAACAAAAAATATAAATAACACACAACTAACTAACGACTACATATGCCGGATAGTGTCATAAATTTAATTAAAATTTGAAAAATGTCAACGGCAATGTCACAAAGCTTTTCAATTAGAACACGAGCCAAACTAGCAAAATTGGGTTGATGATGGCCTAATCCCAACAGCCCCGAGCGTGCGAAACTAAACAGCGAAAAAATATTGACGTATATCAAAATATAAATAAATATATACGTTTCTATATGTAGGTATATGGTTTTAAATTTGCTAATAATTAGTTTAATCGTAGCCTTAAATATTAGCTTAGTTAAAAGTGACTCTCGAATTAAACGACTAATAATTTGCTGATGTGAATTTTGTTGAATTTGTCAGATATTGCTTTAATAATATATAAAACTGCTTTGGGTGCTTTGATTCAATCCATTTTAAGGGCATGCCAAAAGGATATATATATTAAACTTGCACATAGATACGCTGTGCAGGATAATTTTTGTTGCAACTTTTTGGAAAATTCATAATTTTATAATTTAATAATATCACTTATGACCTTAATTAAATCTCAGGTAATTATTATTAATTATTAATGTATCCAATATACCTAAGCTTAACTCCTACTGCTTTTTTTAATTTTGTTAACAGTTTTATTAAAAATATAGTTGGTATTCCACTTGTAAATTTAAGTATTCCCTGTAGTTACAATTTCATTGTTATGAATAATTCATTGTTCAAGTTACCTTTTAGCTAACTAAATTTTAACTAACTAAATATTAACTAACTTATTTTTAACATAAATGACAAACTTGACATTCAGAGCTTTTAGCTTTGGGCCATGAACTTATTTTTACTATCTGGTGCATTGTTAACAATGTTAGTAGTTGAGTTGAGTAAGTTGTACTTTTTAATGGTTGTGATTCTTTTTTTTTTTTTAGTTTTATAATTATGTCACTATCTCTTTACGAGCTTTTCTATGTTTCTATGTTTCTCTATGTATTAAAATGGGAGCATTTTTTTCGACGGTACAACTGAGAAATTTATTGATAGTAGTTACAGTACGTAAAAAAAATAGATCTCGTGTTTACATGATATATGTACCGTACAAATGAAAAAGAGTTTATTGTATTATATTTTTTTATTTTTTTTTAATTATTTATTTTTTTTATTTATTTATTTATTTTTTTTTTATTCATTTATTTATTATTTTTTTTTTTTTTTGAAAAGAGACTATAACTAACCCAGTCAATAATAAATTTTCATCAATATTAATTGAGGATATTTATCGTACAAACATCAAGCATCTATAACGAACAATATATAATAATGTAGAACTAACAATACATAATATACAAAATTAAATATACATTTTAAAACTGATTTCTCTACTTCATGCAGCTTACGCCATCGCATTTTTCAAACAAATACCAAGACTCCTAGATAGACGAAGAGATACGAGCAGAGCGAATCAGGTAGTCGACTTCATCAATAATACAAATACTTTATGGGAATAGCTTCTCTTCCCTCTGCAGATATAGTATATAGCATTTGCAGCAAAAGTATAGAAATAATGCTTCAATGTGTTTATAGTTACGGAAGAGTAATTAATCTTACATAGATTGATCAAATATATATTAATTATTAAATAATAATTTTCTAATTGTAGACAGTTCCTAACTTGAGAAAAACTTAGCATTTCTATGCAAAAAATAAAATATATTTTAAACATCAAATCAAATTTACTAGCACTCCATTCGAGTCGATATAATGATCGCCTGAAGGTCCACGACGCGTCGCGACGGCTCGCAAAAAAGCTGCCAACCTCCAGACCCATCAGAAGACTAAGAAGACGCCAGTTCGGAAGCCTTCTCACTCCCAATATAACTTAGTTTCAACCCACACTGTATATATGTTTAAATTGTGTAAGTAATTATAAACCTGTGATGTTGTTTGTGTAATCCAAGGGAGAGAATGGAGTAGAAAGATGCTCCGATGCTTCCTACTAAATAACTGAAAACTACAAAAATCTGCATCACAAATTCTACCATACGAACTTGGCTGAGATTGTTAATCTGAATATAAAATGGTCCGTTAGATCTCGTGACAAATACTTTGGGAATGCAAAGAAATGATAAGCCATATCCTTAATTAGATACACGTTTGTCTATCAGCAGCAATTGCAATGTATGCTCTCAGCCAACTTTGGCGCTGCAGCTCTTTAAATCAGAGAGTAACTCGAATGGAGTTGTAATCCACAACTCGGAACTTTAATTAAACTTCTTGGCAGGGCTTGCGAGATGACTCGTTTACCTGTGGAATAACATAACATATACTACTCCATGTACAAGTTGAAAACGTTCAGAAAATCTTTTAATCTGTTTGCACAACTTTCAGCAGTTGAGCTATTCGTTCGTTCGTTGGTTCGTTCGTGCTTTGTGAGTGGAGTGCGAGTTGTATTAGACAGAAATGCTTAACTTTGATTGTTTCGACTTATTGCTGCATTCACAAAGCTATCTCTGCGATACACTCGAGTTCCTTCTCAGAGCTATCAGCAGCCCCTAAAATGTCTTGAACAGATTCCTGGCTCTTTGCATCCAAGTGCTGACATTTGTGGGACCACAATGAAAACCCTCGGGTGCAACTGCTTTTAGAGCTTTCTTTACATTGTATGTATGTGTGTAGGGGTGTGTATTTCTGTCTCTCTGTGTGTGTGTGTGTGCGTAGTAACAAAACGCGTTGTTATCATTATCACAGTCAGGCAAACAGTCAAGTCGAGTCATAAAACAACAAAACAGTTCAAATGTTCAACTGTTAGTGTTATATATACTTATATATATATCTCGTTTATATATGTTGCATTGAGTTAATCTCTTTGGCCAGGGCAGTTTGTTGGCTGCCCGCACACACACACACACACAAATAATAGGTGCCAGAGGTGCTGAGGGGCTGGCAACTGTCTTAGAAACTCATTATCTTTGGCAACTTTTTAAGCAAGTTTTTTGAGCTCGCTCAGCCCACATATACAACACATTTATATATCAAAATAAACTGTCTTTAATGCGTTCTTTGTCATCGCTGGCAAAAGGAAATTCTAACTTTTATATCTGACCATCAGCACACTCGGACTTCACCCATTGTTTTGCCATCATCCCGAGACGTTATAAATTGGTATACTTTCTCTCCTCCTCTCTCACTCTCTCTCTCTCTCTCCCATAGTCTATGGGAAAGGCAAGAGTCCGCAATTAGAGACGCGCAACAACATCAAGTGGCCCACACATCGTCGCACCCTTAACTAGTTGTCGTAAAAATAATTGCCCACTACTTAGCAGTCCAAATACCCAACTGGCTCTATCTGTATCACTCTACATTCTCCTGCTCTACTTTCTCTCTCTCACTCTGTGCATCTCTTTCTATCGCCTCTTCTCTCTCTCTTTCATTGTGCGTTCGCATTGTGACTCTATCTAATAAGGGCGCAGCCGGCTAGCATCTGCACTTAAAGCTCCGTGAAACTACAAAATAACAACAAATAAAAATAGCATTAGGAAGAGCCAATAGCTGAAAGCACTAAAACTTATCGAACAGTGAATACCCTTAAAAAAATAATATATAAGTAGAAATGATTTTTTTTACAATTATATAGAAATAGAAAAGAAGAATACAATAATTATTTGTAGAAGTCAAATAGAAAATGATGTATTCATATATTCATAAAAAAAAAAAAAATTAAAAAAAATAAAAAAAATTAAACTAAATAAAAGACTATGCAAGCAAAAAAAAATGTGGTTGTAACGCTAAAAATGTAATATTTATCACTTAATGATCAATATTAATTAATATAAACATAGTCCGAGAATCGAAACAATATTTTTTTTAAATATAAGAAGCAAAGTATAATCGATTCATCAGAATGATTTCTTTTGTTATCAGATCAGATTTATCTTATTGGAATACAAACTATAAACAAATTCCTTTTAACTTAAAAGAAAGATTCTAAGCTCACGCTTAAGATTCTCATCGAACTATAATTTATTTTATGTACAAACATCTAAAAATCTTAATAATAAATTAAATAAAAATAAGAAAGGAAACCTATCGAACTTTTTTATTTCTATCTGATATTCTGCAATGGTAGCAGAGTATTCAAAAGAGTATAAAATATAATAATAATAACCTAATTACCCTACACTTTTTTTTTTTTGTAATTCTATAATAAATTTTAATAAATAAATATACTAACTATCAAACTAACAAACTATATAACGTATTCGGTCAACTCCCGCCATAAAACTTGAATTTGCAGCCAAAATTTCATATTTCGAAACAGTTTTTGATTGCTTACTCTGATGTTATGCCCCTAAGGTAGGCGTGTATATCAAATATACATATGATAACATTCAATCAGCCATATTTACATACATATATTTACGTATATACGTTATATGCCCCGCAGCCAATGGCATTAGAAAGTGGTTATAGCCGCCGTGTACATATTGCGGAATCAAGCAAAATAATGTTTATACTCGTTCCACGTTGTCTTAAGGTGGTTCTAAGCGCTTTGCTTTGTTTTGGCGCGGCTGGTAAATAAAACTGGCAGTGCCCCGGCGTTGCAAAGGAACTCAACCTAAACCTGGTATCTGCTTGCTGGCTGAGTGGCTGCTGGACTTCAACCGGGAGCCGGCAGCTGGGAGCTGGGAGCCGGCAGCCAGCAGCCGGGGTCATAGTTCATTTCATTCTTCTTTGCTTTTCCGCTTACTACTAAATTCAAACACTTTGGCCGTGAGCAACGTAGAGCAGAGTGAGAGCAGAGTTCTGTAGCCGAAGACAATGGTTCACAAATTGTAGAAAAGTCGCATGTAATAAAAGTGCTGGCTGCAACCGAATTGTATCTGCAAGATACACAGTGGCACTGGCTAAAGCTAAAGCAGAGACTGAGGCAGAGACTGAGGCTGAGACTGAGGCAGAGACAGAGGTGAGTGCCGGTGGCTGCTACCAGCATTTATATTGTATTTACCTACTTGTTTTTTATTATCTACAAATGCTCTGTGCTCTCCACTCTATACGCTCAGCGAAGCTGAAAAAACAAGTCGAGCGTCGCCTGCACTGTGCTCCGGGTATAAATATTTATCTTTTTTTCTCTCTCTATCGTCTTGATTCCTGTTTTATATACTCTTTCGATATCTTTTTCTTTTTCTATTTTCATTTTTTTTGTATATATTTTTGCAACGGGCGCTTTTGTTTTAAGGCAATCGGAATCCGGCACGAGAAAATATTGTCTATTGATTGATTGTTTGTTCTATTTGCTGCCTGAGCATTGCAAACAGAACGCAACAGAACACACGGCCCATATTATTAGATACAATTTACGAGCATTGTGCACTAAAGTGGAATGGCAGCCGCTGCAGGATTATTGTTTATTTTATGACACGTGGCAGCAGCAGGAGCAGCAGCAGCAGGAGTAGCTAGAACCCCATAGACCAGAGAGATAGAAACATTCATATGCCAAAGGCGCTGACACGCGCAAGGACCCTAAGCCTTCGCTAATAATGCCAATAATCACAGAGTGGACTGCACGCCCACAAGCGCACACACTTACACACGCACACACACACTCTCTAGTTGTATTAATAATATTTTGTTAACTTGAGAGTCTGACACAGGCATGCATGTCCAAACTCTTCCCCATCATCGTCATTGCAGCTTACTTAATAAAAAAAAAAAAGAATTCAGCTCTATGCAAATAGAGAGCAAAAAGGAGGCGACTGCTAGAGCTGTTGCTCTGCTCTGACAAAGAGCAAAACTTGCCTCCGCATGTTCTCGGCTGGACAGGACGACAGTTGGCATGTGGCAAGTAGTAGTTGTGGCATGTGGATGCCGAGGATCGAGACTCCCTCCCTCAGTGTTCTCTGTGTGCAAATGTCAGTTAGTATAGTTACTTAATTGAATAGTTTGTTTTTGACATAATCTTTATGGGTCTTTTGTTTTTAATCCCAATACACACTGGCACGCACAGAACGCAAACAGAACAAAGACGTTACATGAACCTCGACACATCGTTAGCCATAAAGGCACTTGATTACCATCAGGCCGTCTGCGTGGGTGGTGCGAAAAGTATTCGTATGCAAAGTGGATAAAGTCAGTCAACAATTTGAAAACAGATTAACTTTATTTGGGGCTTCCATTACGCGCTCCCAATCCGATTGTCAGCCACAAATCAAAAAGTTAAACAACATTATTTTGTGAGGATTTTTAAATTGCTCAAGAAAGTTTCGCTTTAAAATTCAAGTTTAATGCGTAACTTAACTATAATCTAATCGAAAATATTTTTGTATTTTGTTTAGAGATTTATTGAAATATATATCAAGTATTACTTGCTCATTATGAGCTTCTCTTAATACACTTATATATAATTTTTTTTATTAAATATCTGGACACCTTTCTCTAGTAATATATCTGTTTATCAAATGAATTCATTTATTTTGTTTTTTATTCCTTCTTTTTTTTTTGTGCTATCTGAGCCTTTTATATCTTTGACTTTTACTCTTCTTCAACCTTTACAGGTAGCTTCTTCTTTTATTCAATATCATATATCATTGAATTATTCAATTTACTCTATTCACATTTCAATTCATAAGCCCTAGAACATCTCTATGTATTATCATCGATGCTATTGTTCAGTTATTCTGCTTCAATTATTTCACTTCGATTTTGTTTGGCTCTATGCTTTGCTTTGTATTCGGTTCACCTGTTCGCTCAGGTAAATGCCGACCTGTGATCATAACATTTACGCTGTCTTTAACTGACTTGTTACGCCTTTACGTAATGTTTTCCCTTTTCCTGCTAATCCCAAGCGATAATATCATAATAGGCCACTTATGTCCATTCAAAAGAGAAGAAGACGAAGAAGAATAAAGTGAAAGAGACGAGAACTGGTAAAGCAACCCACTGTTACTTACCTTCTGGCAGGAGGTGCCACACCCTAGCCAAGTGCTGTCCGGCCATCAACATGACCAGCACAAAAATCTTTGCCACACGGCCGAATGCGTCCATTGAAATACGTTTTGGGACGGCCACAGAAGATGCCCCATTGTTAGGCAGCCCTGTTAGGCAAACGGGGCAATGCCACAGAACAAAAGACCCAATCGAGAACGCCTTAACTGAGTGACCTGCTGTCGCTGCCGCTGCTGTTGCTGTTGCTATTGCTGTTCCTGGGCTATGAATGTTGCCCTGAGTATAAGCACTCATCGTACGTACGTACAGCAAATTACAGCTCCAATTCGAGCTTCATCATCATCATCATCGTCGTCAACGTCGACATCGTCGTCGTCGTCGTCTTTGCGGTGCCTGGCCCCAGTGTATTTGGCACTTTAGGCGTCATCGGTGGCAGCTCATTGAGTGGCTTGTAATGCGTTGATGGCGGCCAGCTCCTATTATTGTTTTATTGTATGGCTGCAGCACTTGCCTCCGAACGGCATATAGCTCACAGCGAACAGTTCAAGCGGCCCATGTTAGTTAATTAATTTCTGGCCAATGCCACAAAGGACAACTGGGCCAACGTCAAGTGACGCATTCAAGTGCTTACATGTGCTTAGCTGCGGCATCCCATTCACGCACACACACAGACACAGATACAGAACCTTAGCCCCCGCTTTTTGTTTCGTAAATTTAGTTACAAATTAGCCATGGCCAAGGATCCTGAAGCATAGACCCTAGACCCGAGAGTTGTCTGTAGTCCGTGAACCGCACAATTTCACGCTCGAACGCTTCAGAGCAGCTTGAATGCTTATTCGAATCCTTAACCAATCCTTGCTCCAATGCCTGCCAGCCAGCTCAGTGGACTTCAAAAATATGCAATCGATTGCTGCTTCACATATTTAATCAACTTCATTGCAATGTCCTACAAATTAGTGGGACTTCCCTTTAGCCCTTCCCTTTAGTTGCTGTAGCTGAACTCAGTTCATATGGCTCGCTTATTGAGTTGCTTTGGCCGCCGGCCATGGCTTTTTAGATGATTCAGCTACCTTTTTTTTATTTCCCTTCGTTTACTTTTCTTTTTTCTTTTTTTTTTTTTTGCTCCTGGTTGTTCTGAACAAAGCGTGCTGGGGCACAACAAAAGCGCATAAAGTCCAATAAAAAGAGCGATGGCAGCAACTATCTTTCTATAGCTTTTGTCGGCTATCTGTGGGCCTTTTAGTTCTTCTTGTTGTTGTTTTTGTTATTGTTGTTTCTGGTTTCTTTTGCACTACTAATCCGGGCCATGGCACTGACTCCTTCTCATTTTCATTCCAATCCACCCAAGCACTGGCCAGGCAAGGAGCATGTGAAGCGTTAAGGGCGTCCATGGAGGCGGCGCTTGTTTGCTTTTGGCTTGTTACATTTTGATTAAAAAACGCCCCCGCGCGTAAGTCGCACAAATACACGGCTAACCTACGTACAGAGAGAAAGAAGAAGAGGGACAAAGAGAGAGGGAGAGATGCAGAGAGAAGCAGAGACCCATATTAGTACACCAGTGCATATATACATACTGATACTGGCATATATGTATATAGACGTAGCGCCCAGCAGGCCAGAGTCAAATGCTGGGGCCAAAAATGTCGCACAAAAAGTTCAAAGAAAATGTGCCATAGAAAAGGAAAACAAAGTCGTAAGCAAACTTTGAACTGGGCGTTACTTAAATGCCCTATACTGGACATAAATCAAAATGTGGCATCGATAAAGATGTGCATATAAAGAAATTATTGGACTTTGTATGAATAGAGAGGTAGAGAGAGATAGAGATAGAGAGAGAGAGAGCGAGAGAGGAGAGTAGGGAGAAGAGGGGAGAGCGGAGAGATTATGATATACTACGTATTCATGTAATGAAGTCGAGAAAAGCTGAGCACAACAAATCAATCAGAAAGCCACAGAGTGAGATATATCTAACAAAAATGAAAATTTGAAAACACACAGAAAGGAAATGTATATAGAATGCCAAGTTAATAATGACATTGATTGATCGATTGGGGAATAAGGAATTGAAGATTTCAAGGCTAGGCTGATGTAATATTCTAAACTGTGACTTAATATAACAAAAAATATTTTGTTTAAATTTAAAATTCGTCTAAAAATTGTTCAGCCAGATAAAACCATGTCTAACATAAACGATTTATACCAAAAAAATTTATAAATATCATCCAATAATTATAAAGAGTTATTAAAATGTTTATGCTGAATTAAAACTATAATTTACATTCTAATTCCACTAATTTTCTTTGTTTATTAATATTTAAAAATTTATTCAAGTAAAAGATACTAATAAATTATCTATCTACGTATCCAATTTTATTATTGTTAACCAAATAGTTTGTTTTATCCACAAGTTTAAGTTTATCAAAAATAAATTATGACTAAATCAATATCTACTTCAAAACATTAAGGAAATCAATAGCAAAATATTAACATCTTAAATATAATGAAATTATTTCAAGTCATCATGGAATAGATCTCAACTGTACAAAAATATTCAGCAAAATATTAAATAGCCAATTCATTGAACTTTAAGCTTGACTTTCTGAATCGACTGTTTTTTTGGTCTCTACACAAAGCGCATCTTTCGCGTGCTTTAAACATTTTAGAAACATGCCTTAATATGCAGTGTATGCTCGACTCTTTGTGATAATACCACTTGGCCTAGTTTTCGTATTAAAACTCAATCAGAAAACCAGTCGTACACCCGCATACAGAAACGAATCATTCATCAGGTTTTTCATTACAGTTTGCTTTCTGCTTGGGAATTTGGCTCGTTTTTTCTCAGCGCTCGGCATTCCATTTTGCTCGTTTTGATTTTTGGTCGCACTAAAAAAACATTTTCATTGCCTATTTGTGCAGTGGCTTTTGAGCCCGGCAAAAGGCCCGATGTCCTCCGGCTGGGTTCCAATGCTCCAATAACTGTGATTGTGTTAATTTAAATGTCAGTCAAGTAATATTTTTGCACACAACGAGCGGGCGGATGGACGAACGGTCGGTCAGGAGGTCCTGGAACAAGCCGAGTCCAGGGATTGTGAATATGGCCCTGAAATAGTACAACTAGATCTCCACATACCCATGCCCCAACTCACTTTTCGGTACGTGCCTTTTGTGCATTGTGCGGCATTGACGCGTGTTCTTTCTCTGTGTGGTGTGTGTGTGTGTGTGGAGTGTGTGGGGTGTGTGGGGTGTGACTGGCGGGCGTCGGCTAAAAGCGGATAATCTACGAAAATTTTAAAATTCCTAACAGGTTCAAAGGAAGTGAAAATGTGTTACTTGTTTATGAAGCGGGCAACAGACGCCACGGGCATCTGCACGGCCAGGAAGAGGGCAAACGCATGTGCAAACGCATGAAATTTCATTGCTTGATTGTCCCACAAACATAGAGAAACGCATAGCTGTATCTAAATCTCTAGCTGAATGTGTATATATATGGGTGTGTGTGTGTGTGTGTGTAACTGTGGCTACATAATTTTGCGCTTGAATTCAGCTGTAAGCCGTGCGACGTTTAGAGACGCCAGTTCCTGAGGCCCAAAAGAGAGGCCCGAGACCCCCAAAGACCTGAGCCAGCCAGCCTGGCTGCCTGCATTCGTTAGTGAAAGCAAATACGCAGCTGTTCAGGTCTGGGCACTCCGATGCAGAGACCTCGTTTAGGTGCCTACATTAAAGACGCGAGCACACATACACATCATTGCAATTGGGCATGTGAAACAGTTCATTCAGTTTCCAATTGAGATGTGCTAAAGAGAAATCGAATAAAGTTGGATAATCAAAATATGTGAATGAATGACTAAATAAATGTTTGCCTATATATATATTATATCTACTATATCTATTATTATTATTATTATTATTTTTTATAATTTTTTTTTATTATTATATCTAATATATCTGTATTCATATTTTTCTGAAAGAGAGCGTAACATTTTCTCTGCTTAAAATTTAAAATTTTCTCTCACCTCTCAGCAACTCATAGATAAAGTAAACTCTAGCTCATCTTCATGCATTTATTTTGCTGCATCTCTCTTCGTATTATGATTATCATCAGTTAAAGTGTATTGATTCTTCGGTCTGATAGATACAAGTTTCCTTTCAAGTTTTCCCCCACTTTACATTGTTGAGGGCAATTGTAGGACAACAGAGGACTGCCGGGCTAGCAGCTCAGGCAAGCGTTATCCAATTGGGAACGGTATCCAAATGGGCGCCCCCTCGGGCGTGGCGTATGCGTGATTTTTAACGCTCGCCATGCTAATTCAATTGTGTTTGCCTTGTCTACACGCCATGTAATGAGTAGCACAAACAACAACAGCACAGCGTAGATGATGACTAAAACGAGCTCGACAACGACGACGATGACGCTGACAATGGGAAAGCTTTCCCTTACCTCTTGCTTCTTGTCCCTTGCATCATGCCACGTGCCACATACCAGCCACGTGCGTGGCTGTTCGACAGTGTGGATCGTGAGGGGCGTTTCGTAGGGTGGTGGGGTGCGCACTCATCATTTTTACACACAAATGCATATTTATTTTTAATTAAAAACTTATTAAAAACTAGTTAAGCATCAACTGCAGCATTTTTAATTACTTTCGACAAAAGCCCTCTTGCATTTTCATCAATACAAAAGACGTTTGCATAAAGCTCTTCAAATGGGATCCGCTGCACCCATCGCTATTGCAGTTAACCCCTAAACAGTGATACAGTGGAATTGAACAACTTCATAAATATTGTTTCGCAGTTTTTTATCTCCCTATTAAAACAAAGCAAAATTTGCTTTAGTATAAATAATGAAGTGTTTGATAATAACGTTGAAGCAGCAAAGGATATTCTTAGTTCAAGAAAGAAAGTTCTTATTACAGTATTTTCCTCAATTATAGGTATTATTATAATGCTAATCATATCATATAAAATAAAATTTATTTAAAAAAAATATATATATAATAATTTAGTTCAGAGATACAAATTTACCTTATTAACAAATTATTATATAATGAAAAAGTAAATAAATATTATTTGTAATATTTCTTAATGTTAGATTTCATTAACACGAACTGCTCCTCCCTCTCATCGTTATGCTATGCTGTTAACAGTATTATGCTCTGTTAATAACATAACTCTCATGCCAGTTCTCCTACTGGTTCGCTATCGGCGATTAGGATGTTCTTCCTACATTATTTTCCTGCTCGTACTACTTTACACCTTGATATAGGCTTAAAAATAAAATTACTATCTTAAAACGTAACCTGTGACTTCTTTACTTATTGCCGAAGCCACCCCTACAAACAATATTAAAATATTTTAACAGATAACAAATTATCATCATATGTAAAAATTTGTTTAGCTTTAGTTTTAAATGCTGAATTTTGTTAATATATAAATTAATTATAAAAAAAATAAACAACTTGTGTTTTTATTATATTAAAGAATTATTTCTTGCTATGAATATTATTATACTTTATTATTTTATTATTATAATCTCAGTTATACTACAAAATTTTTAGAGACTGTTTTGGACTCACAGTTTATTTAAAAAAAGACTGTAAGATATTTATTAATTTACTAGATACAATATACTCAGGAGTTTCATTCCAATTATTTATTTGTTTCAATGCTTGTAATATATTACAGTTGTAGAAAAAAAAATGCTTTCAATTCCTTTCCTCTCTGCTGCAGCTGCAACTCAAGACATCTTCAGCGAGAGACACGTCCATCAAAAAGTTCCCATGTATAAATTCCTTGGGCTGTTTTTTAAAAAATGCTCTTAAAGAAATTTCAATTCTTATATACTCCTATTTCATACCAAAATCTAAATAGCCGAAGAGCACAGCCTATACAATATTTTGTATTAATAAATTATTTAAATAAAGTCTTCAGATAACTGCGAGCTGCAAAGTTCTGGCTCGTAAATAACTTGATTGAATCGTGATAATCCACTCGGTAAATAAACACATTTGCACTTATGGGGACATTCTGGCGAATTATTTATGGTTATATTTTAGGTTTTTCTTTTCCGGCGTTTGTCTCTGCTTGATGGAATTTCCATCCACATGTTGATGGGTCGGACCCCACTGTTGGCCGGAAGCAAAAGGCTGAGTCTATTTACTCATCGCTGATAGTTTAGCTGCTGGGCGCTGCGTCATCATCAGGACAGCAGCGACAGCCCCTTCCAGATTACTTGGCTCGTATATCCCTCAGCGTAGCTTCTGAAAATTTGCATTGCTGATATTGGAAGATTTTTTTTGTGTGTGTGTTGTGCGCTCACTTTATTCTTTATTTTCATCTCGTTTTCTATTTTTCTCTTTCTATTTTTTTGTCTATGATTTATGGTGGAACGTTGTGTGGGCGTGGCCGAGCCGGTTGGCGACGCGTCCGTGCACGTCTGTGCATGTTTTGCGGTTGCGTTTGCGTTTGCGTTTGCAGCTGAAGCCAAAAACAGAGACTGAGGCCTGAACTGACGAGCGTGCCCGCTCGGCCCGCCGCTCATCGCAATTGGAATTCAAAGTCATTTTTGGTTTGGCAATTTTGTAAGCGAAATTGCCGCTGTCTCGCACTCGTTATCGTTTTTTGCGCAGTTATTAGAAGAAATTCTGCCCGGTTTCACTCCTCCCCTCTCTTTTTTTTTCGTTTGTGAAAAGCACCGGGAATGGGTCACAGTTGGCCAGGCGTGGGCCAGCGTTTTGTCTGATGAGGGTATTTCTTTTTCTTTTTCCATTTCAGTTTTCGTTGGTGAGGTTTTTTATACTCTATTTTCTTCTTCTTTCTGGTACAGCTGGGTTGACATCTTGCGCTGGGAATTCCGGTTTCCGTTGCAGTTTTCTTTGTAAGCTTTAAGGGTTCGTTTTTCCTTGGCTTTGATGCCATGGCAAATATATTTAATTTGCCTCGCTTTGTTGCCATATTGCATTGGCCTAGCTGAACGTCGTCTTGTGTTAAGGCCACAATTATTTATAACAAAAGTTTCCAGCAGAAGTTTTCGCAGGCTTCAAACAAAAGTGCTAAGACCCCCTTGATATGGGTTCATTGCTGCTGTCTTAGCCAACCGCAATGCAAATCAAACAACAATTTTTAATCAAATTTGGAAATTTTAATATTTCTCATGCCAAATGTAATTCTGGACTCACAAATCAAAAGACAGTTCAAAACAAAGCAATGAGTTGGAGTTTGATTTGTTGCAAAATTATGAATCACTTTTAATTAGTGTGTAAGTTTAAGAGCTGCTACTCAAAAAAATTCTATGAAGCTTTTGGTTTTAAGTTTATTTATTTATTATTATATGTTGCCTTTGCTCTTGACTTTTCATAGAAAAGAATGAGCTAAGTTCATTAGAAATTCTAATAAGAAGTGTGTCTAAGAAATATATATTCAAGTTTCTATATATCTTTATTAAATGTAGCTCGATTTTGCTGCCCTACTCTCACTATATTCCATTCGCTGACAGTTTTACTGGCTATATTTTATTTATATATATCGTGCTCTAATACCAGATGTTTCCTTTTTAGATGCACAAATGTTGTCGCTGTGACCAGCAGCCTAGCATTGCAGCATCGCAGCAGTCAACAGCATTAGAGACCGCAGACCACATTTGCGTACTGAAAGCTGACCCTCGCATCGATAAACTCTCGTCTCTTAATAAGCCCCATAAAGCATCTTGACATCTTCAGCAGACGATTGTCGTGGAGTGTTAGCGAATACCGAATGTTGAACGCCTAATACCATTTGTCAGCTACAATATTTATGTATGGAGCAATTGAAATATCCATAAATCAAGCACTTAAACCTGACGCCCGGCCGCAGCACACAGAATGTGTCACAAATGATGCCACTTAGTCATTTGTGCAACTATTTTCGACCATTTAAATAGATAAGACGGAGCAGAGCTGTTTTATGGCTCAATTGATGGCCCAAATATTTGCCCATGGCCAATGCATTGGTTGTCTGTATAGTAAAATAAAAACATTTTACAAATATATACATATACAAGTTCTGCATTTTCTTGTATTTCCATTTCAATTTCAACTTCATTACATACAATTCTTTATTTATACCTTGTGCTGAGCATTTCAATTTATTTTTAGTGGTTAATATAGTTATATAAATACTTCTACTAAGGCTTATAGAAAGTATTTTGTGTCCTGAATACAATTAAAGACTGTTTACACCCTGATTTTTATTTATTTCTGAATACAATGTGTGAAAATAATTATAAACCCAAAATCATTTCTCACTAAGAAATGATTAAACAATATACTATATATATATAGATTCCTGGCAAAAAACAGTTGCAATAATGGTCTAAAGTTAGTTGCATTTTAGTTGCCATCATTAAAATAGCCGCCTCAGCTCTGCAGAGCTCTGCTGCCAGCTTCAATCTATGAAGATTTTGACTTAAATGTTATAAAGCTGCAAACAATTTTCTAAAATATATTCATTAATATATAACATTTTTTTAAATTTCATTATACAGTTCAAAAACTATATGTTATCGATTAATTAAACAAATAAAAATATATATTTATTGGAATTATTTTTACTCTTGCTGGGTCAGCCTTAATTATATGAATCTCTAATCTAAACTGATTAGTTACATAGCTTCAAAATTTAATGTGTCACTTCATAGAGTATTTAATCTTCGCTATGTTCTATTTAGCCTTAATTTATTGTTTATTTCATATTATTATTATTTTTTTGTTATCATAAACTTTGACTGGTAAAAAAAAGAAAAATACTTTTGCCATTTGAGTTGTTTGCGTGCCTTGCTGATTTCACAGTTGAAGTGCTGCTCTAAAGCTGGCTGGAATTAAATAGCAAAGTTTTCGCACACACACATAAACAAAAGGAGCTGCCAAAATAACGCATATTTTGTTTTTGGCCTGGCCAAGCCAAAGGGCCAGGGCCAGCCTGCCGTCGACTTGGCTCATTCGCCATTCGAATTTCAAGTTTTTGGTCCACTTTTTCACAACGTTTGTTGCGTTGTTATTTTTTATATGTGGCGCTGTCGAGGCGGGGTGCCTGGCAAAAAGCGAAAGCGCAGACATAACTCCTACCATGTGTGCCCGATCCTGCAAGTGTGTGTGTGTGTGTGTCCGACTCTGTCTGTGTTTGTGTTTGTGTCGGCGTAATAAAAAGGTTTGTGCTACATTTACATTATGACGCGCAGCGACAACAACACTCTGCAAACGGCATAATCTACAAAATAAAATAAAGAAATAGGTTGAAATAGCTTAAGCCGAATAATTTACACACTTGCTAACAAATTGTAGATTAAGAGAATGAAGGAAGGAGATATGCTTAAATGCCCTGGGAAATGCATATGCTGTGGAACACTTTTAGTTCATTTGTTGAAAAATGCATAAAATATAGATTATACTAAATCAAATCAAAATAAATACAAACAATATTAATTAATGTTTACATATATTTGTAGAAATATGTTTAATATATCCATATCCATTTTAGGATTTTTTCTTTATTGATCAAATTCACTTGAGTTTGTCTTGAAACTTCTGAAGTATGAACTATGTAATATAGAACATATATACAGTTTGATTGAATTTATGCTGAAATACTTTTAATATTCGTTTCAAGCTCTTCTCATTATTAATTAAAATTCAATTGGTAATGTAATTAAATCATTTTATATATTTTTTTATTGAATTACTTTATACATAAAAATTAACTTTATACTAAATACATACATATAGGGATCTAATTATTAAAGTACGTATAAGAGCTTAAATATGTTTGGAAGAATTTTATTTTTTTTGCAAAAGAACATAATAAAATTGGTTTAATTTTTCATAAGAATATAATTATATAATACAATTCATTTCAGCTTGATTGCAGTCTGTTTTAATTTATTTGTTTTCAACAGATTTAAAGTTCTTCCCATACAAATCAAGCAATGGCCAATAGAAATGAAAAGAGTTTAAATATTATATTCAGAAAGCTTACATCAATTTTTGTTTATAAGAAATTTAAATAGTTGAGCACAATATATCTGATAGTCGAGCATTTTATCCATTTTAATAATTTTCTTAAATATGCCAGTATGTTATAAAAAGAAAACTTTAATGTAAGCATTTAAAGAACTTTTATTAATTCTAAAATAAACTCGATTTGCTCATTATTACAAATAAAATTTACTCTAATAACTTTCTAACTTTCTATGTTGATTGTATCATGAAATATTTTAATAAATCTCCCTCTCTCTTTCTCTCTCTATATATATATATATATCTTTCCATCTCTCCCCCTCTAATCTCTTTTATAAAGATTCTTAGATAAGACTCTTATTAAAAGAGACAGCAAACAGAACAGTCAAAAGAAATCACATTGCTGTACTTAATAAGCAGCTCGCTGCCTTTCACGTGAACTTATCTCAGATGCCGCTGGCATATCTCTTTTGAGCGTTGCAAACATAATGGCCAGCTGGCAATACCCTCAATGCAGTTAACACGCTGGCACACTAACACTCCAACACCTTGCATGCCCTTTTTGGCGGGCATTACAAAACTTTTGCCATGTTTTTGTGTGTGCCTGGTTAAGAATGTGTGTGTGCTTGTGTGTGTGTGTGTGTGTGTGTGTGTGTGTCAGGCTCAGGTCCCAGACATACATAATTGAATGCTTGAAAAAGGCAGGCAAGCCTGCCAGGCCTGCCAGACCGACAATAACAACAACAACAAGAACAACAACATCAACAACAGGAGCCACGACAATGCCGAAATGGTTGCCTTCTAACATCCTGGCCGTGCCATGTGCCTACTGCTGACTGCTGACTGTTGGCTGGGCTCGGTCCTGGTGCTGCTGGCTCTACGTCTGAGCCTGAGCCTGTGCCTCTGCATGGGCTCACACTCAACAATGGGACACTGGGCGTGTGCATTGCTTTAGGCCAACATGGAATGTTACAATTATGTTCTCTTCACACTTTTCAACAATTTATGTTGGTATGCGAATGTCTCCGTGTGCAAAGCAATCCCCAGCTCTACTTTAGACCACCGCTTGACACTTGAGATTGGGGCCCCAAAACAATAATAACAACAGCAGCATTTGTGTCCATTTTGCTGCCTTGGCTATTTACAATTATATATATATGTATATAAATATATATTTACCTCTCTCTCTCTCTCTCACTTACTTTTATTCTCGTCCTCTCTGTCTTGCTGTCTCACTCTCTGGTTAGTTATTGTATTTATGTCGTGCGCTAAACTTGCAACTTTCGCAAGTGATTTATGTATCCAATTGTTTTTAGCTTTTTTGTGCCAGCGCCAACAATAATTCATCGCAAGGCAGCAGCATGTGGCATAAACAAGTGGCAACAGTTTGTCAGCAGGCAAGAGCCTTAAAGGATCTACCATCCAACCAAACAGTCAAGCAGCCTGCTCAGCTGCAGCTTCCTGCCAGCGCTTTAAGACGCGAACCCAGCCCAGCCCAGCCGCACACAAATCGCAGCTAAAAATGTCTAAAGAAAAATTGACGTTGCAGCGAGGTTCTGGGCTCTGCATGCTGCCACATGTGGCACATGTGTGCAGGCATTTGCCTGTCAGCCCATACACCCCGGGGGCCAGTAACTGTATCTCGGCTGCTGCATCATTACGTAAAGTCGCTGCACCGTTTTGGCTTACGTTACGTATACGTATCGGCTGCCCTCGCTGGCATACGACACAAAAGCAATAGCTGGGGCAAACCGTGGCAAGTGGCAGACGGTGGGCGGCGTGGCTCACGCTGGCTGGTGCCGCCCTCGATGCCGCCTGAATGCTCTGAAACACACAATGGAGTTATTCCAACGGAAAAACACATGCACTTCCGTCGATGTTGACAACCCAGCGATGCCTTCGCAGCGATGGCTGCGATGGCTGCGATGGCTGCGATGGCTGCGATGGCTACGATGACTGTGAAGGCGACATTGCCGTAGGCAGCGATATGTGAGTCTGCTGCATAGATGCGCGCGCTACACCTAAGCGCTGCAATCGAGGCATGTGGCATGATAAATGTCCATTAGTTGTTGGCAACTCATCAAAGTTCAGCTTTAGTTGATTTTGGCATTGCAATTTTCGCTAATGATTTATCACAACAATCTGTCTTTCAATTTGACATTCAATGTGTAGGTGAATATATGTGAGTGTGTGTGTGTAGGTGTAGATGTGTGTGTGTACCATTCAACTTAGCAATCAATTTATCACATGGCATACATATCTAGAATGCTAAACTGGAATCCAAATATATAGTTTAACATTTCTCAAGACAACTTTTCCTGATCTATTGCAATATTTGTCACAGACAATTTCCTTTCACTTCATATTTTATATTTCTGCGTTATTCTTGTTGAAATATTTTGTTTGATTATTTTTTTTAAGCTTAATTTAAATATGAATAACGATCATTTATAACTGACGAGGCCTTGTCTGAATGTGAATGAATTCGAAATGTATTTTTGCTCTAGACTTTGAACTCAATTTAATTTCATTTAAATTTAAGCTTAAGCATTAAAAAGAAATTTTGAAAAGGAAACTATAATTTTCTTAGATTGTTATTAAATGATCTATAATCTACCCACACATCACATTCGTTTAGCCTTTCAGCTTAGAATAACTTGAAAATATTATAGAGTACTTTCATTTATCATCTTACGATTTTATACATCAGCATTTCAGAGTCAGATTCGTAATTGGAATGGAAAATATATTTTAGTAATAAATATAAAGAAGCAATAGTAAATTTCCATGCAGATAAAAAATAGTTTTTTATATATATATATTTTTTTATAAAATATTTTTAGTCAAAAATTTGAATACAGTCCCAATAATACTTTTATAGTTGCAGGTTGTTTATCAAATAAATAGATTTGATTCATACTTCAGAATGATTAATATTGACATATGTAAATCATATTCTTTTAAATGTGAATAAAAGCAATTAACATACGAGTAAGCCTAATAGAGTTATCTCTAAAGTTAACTGAGCAACCGTCATGTATCTAGACAAGCCTTACTAAAATCGAATTTAAGTAAATTAAAAGTTGATTGATTATTCAGAAAATATATAATTCAATTTGTTATTCATAAAAGGAATACTTATATATATACAATATTTAATACTACTTATATTTATTTATATATAATAATATTATTCAAAATTAATTTGATTTAATTATAATAGTTATAGTTATATGTACTCGAGAAGATCTTGATGCAAACGTTTATAGCTGCTTTCGCAGTCGCCTAGAACTGAAGCCCTTGTGATGGGCTGGGCTTCCTAACACACTTTCATCACTTTAGCCTCGGGGCCACATGGGTCTTTCCCAGGGTGTCGCGATGTTTCTTTTGCCACCCAGCCATTGCCCATTTGCCCCTGCACGGCTCTAACAGTCCGCAACATGGCAAGCTTCCAAACCTAACGAAAGGCAACTCGTAAAATGCAAATAATGCAACGATGCGGCGTCGCGACGATGGCAACTGGCAGTGACTGCTGTGAGCTTTTTTCAGCTGTTAGATTTTTCATATTTCTAGCTGCTACTGCTACTGCTACTGCTTCTGGGGACCGACAACTACCGAAAAATGTGCGCAGCTCCAAAACGTAACCGAGCATGCAAAACGAGGCGACGAAGATTCAGTATTGCAGCAGTGCCCCAGCCAGCGCCGAGCTCAGATTAATGGATGTTGATTTTACAAATTCAAATGGCAAAAATATGCAAGCAAGTGTAAGAGATGGGCGTCTGCGGAACTCCAACTGCAACTGGCGAATGCAGCTCAAACTCCAACTCCAAGTCCAACTCTAGCAGCACCACCACCAGCCCCACCAGCCAGAGCATTGTTGTCGCAAATGCGATAACTTAGCTACCAATATGCGTTGACTGCCAGAACAGAGAGCAGCAGCAGCAGCAGCAGCGGCTGCAGTCGCCTCCAAAAGAAGATATAACTCAATGCATATGTGTGGGTGGCTAGAGGAAGTTGGCAACGGGACAGACAGACTGACTGACTGGGTACCATATGCACGGCTGTATTTGTCAGCGAAGCACAAAAATGAGACAAAATGATGCCAGGCTGCTCCGACTAACCAAAATCCTGCTGCCGATTTCAAACAGCGCTGCCAACTCCTGCTGCTGCTGCTGCTGCTGCTGCTGCTGCTGCCGCTGCTTCTACTGCTTCTCAGTCCGGATCTGATCCGCTCTGTGCATTGTGCTACACACGCCTCCACAGTGCTCCAGCTGTAACTTGAGCATAGAAATAAATGCGCATTTATGGCGAGCAATTCAAAAGTCTTTAAGATTTTCACATTCCATGCATTGTGTCTGCCACAGACGGACGACAGAGCCGAGTCATATATATATACATTTTTTTTTATAAATACCCTATAGAATAACGTGTTGAGCTGAGGTGTTTATACACTCAATATATACATTAAATATGCACAGAGTATGTTTTCATAAATATAAAAAAATAAACATTTTATTCTGATTTTATATTTTTAGGTTTCATAAAAACGTGAAATCGTTATAATATTTCTATTTATTTTTATCTTATCTTATCGTATCTTATTATTTTATCTTTCTAGGTTTTTACTATGTTTTCAAAATATATATTTATTTTATTTACTGTTCAAAACAATTTTTTCTGTTCTACATATTTATTTCTAAGTGGTTCGCTTCATCTCTGAATTCGGTAGCTCATTTCATGCCTTGACTTATAATAGTTTTAAAAATATTAATTTATAAAAGTATTTACAGTATTAATAATTTATTGCAAACTATTTAAGATCTAATTAAACAAAATCTGGGTTTTCATTGAAGCAAGATTTGAATCTATAGATATTTATTTTACAGCTCCACATCCTTCCCATATTCATATATAAAAGTTGAGATTTCAAGATATTCTTTATTCATGCTCTAAAAGCCTTGCTGCAGGATAACCTTAAGTACATCATTTGAGATCCGTGGCATTCATTCAAAGGACTTCTGTTGGTGCTGCGTGCAGTGCACATAAATCGAAATCCGCACCTTCTTTGGCATTGTCAGGACGAGGCATTGCGAGGAAGCTTTGGCTTGCCATTCTCTAGCTTGTCTTGGACTGGGTTTGGGTTTGGGATTGGGTCTGGGTTTGGTGTGGTTTGCCCTGGCTTGGCTTGGTTAGATAGCGAGCCAAGTGGCATGACTATGACTATGAGCGACATTGTGCGATATGATAGCAGGACGCGCGTTTTATTGTCGTTGTAAATCGTTGTCGTACGTTTCGACATTAATAAAAGTTAGCAAATAACTTGAGAGCGACAGAGACAGCAAGATGAATTGATAATGCGTCAAACAGAGAAAGAAATCACAAAGAAAAGGCATGGCTGATACTGCCGCAAGTTTCTAGAGGATTGAGGCAGGAGATGCGTTGCCTTGTCGGCGGTTTCGGTTTTCATTTTTATTGTGCTCGTCATCAAGTTGATTGTTGATGACCGCCTCCTGGCGCCTCTGCTCGGCATCTATGCCCAGCTGACTGGCCGTCTCTGGATATCGAAAGCACAATGAAATTGAGTAATTTGTTGGGTCAGGCGGTCAGCGTTGTGGTTTGCATAGCCAAACAGGCAAATCTCTCCCGCTGCTCTCGACTGATTGATGTGGATGCGTGTAACCTGCCTCCAGCTGGCTCCCTGCTGATACAAATGCATTCGAATTGCAGTCGAAGACGTGGCCAACTAGGACCAGAAGGATCCCAGATAAGCCAGCACGCACAGACGCTCCGCTGTCAGCATCTAAGGGATTTAAATTACACACAGCCAGACAGACATGGAGCAACCGAAAGACAAAGACAGAGCGACGCCGAGAAAGAAAGAGACGCACCACAGCAAGCAGGTAGCTCCGGGAGCACACCAGCAAATAGATTAGGCAATGAATTGATGCGTAGCTGCCAGGCCAGACGCTGAGAGTTGTACGATAACCGAAACCGCAAGGAGCAAAAGTAGTTGCTGCCTGCCAACCTACCTGCCCGTCTCCTGCCAGCCTCCTGCTCGTCTTCCGCCTGCAGGCGAGCCGGAGCAGCAACTGGAGTTGCATATTGAGCAGCACTTGATAAAAGGCTTAACCAGGATATAACGTTAGTGCTTTCCTTTGTGGCTGGGCTAGGTATTAAAAAACATGTTTTCCTAGCGAATCGCTTTGACAAACTATTGGATATGTATGCAAATGACTTTTTGCTCCACACTATCTACAAGCAAAAACAAATGAAAACTTCGAGCACTTCCAAGTGAACTGAAGAATAAGCGCTATTAGAGAGCATGATAACAACACTGGCTACGTTTCACAAAAAAAATGTCTTTCAAAACATATACTGAAAATGAAAAAGAAATGTTCTATATGTAGACTTACTCTAGAAGTGTTGGATACTTTACATGCAGCAATTGTTGAGCTAAAAACTTTAAATTATTATACAACAGTTTAATTCAATTAGAAATAAAAGACAGATGTTAGGAAAATTAAAAAATATTTATGTTATGTGAAAAATATTTATAATAATATGCATCTTTAAAATAGTTTTTTAATTCACTTAAAAATTATATAATTAAATATTATATAGAAATGTTTGTTAAAACTAATTAGGTACTCTTACTATTTTAGACAAATTTCTAATTATTATTAAAAAAAATAAATAAACAGAATCTATTTATACCCTGAACCCATTGAAAATGGGAAATCAGGGTATAATGGTTTTGTTAAAAGTATGTAACAGGCAGAAGGAGGCGTGGCAGACCCCATAAAGTATATATATTCTTGATCAGGGTGACGAGAAAAGTTGATATAGCCATGTCCGTCTGTCCGTCTGTCCGTCTGTCCGTCTGTCCGTATGTTTGAACGCGTCGATTTCCGAAGATACAAAAGCTAGAGAGTTCATTCTTTTTGTGTTAGGTCCGTATATTGAGCGCGCAGTACGAGTTTGTTTCAGAAATTCGATAACTTGTATATTTGCTTAGTTATCGATAACTGAAATTATCGGGAACCAGTTATAAAATTCTAGCTAATTCATCTTTAGAGTTAGAGTCTCCAAGTCTTCTGCATATATATAGATACCAATTTAATACAATTTCGGTTTTTGTCAGATTTTGGATTCCGGTCCCCAATTCGCCCCCACACCCCCAAATGTGTAAAAAATGCATTTCAAATACTAGAGACATACAGTTTGGTTTGGCATATAGATATGAATATCATAATCTTAATCTGAACATATCAATATGATTGTCCATCTAGAAACAGAATTATTAGTCCATAAAGTTTTCTCATCAAAACCCATGTGGCGCAGCAAGCAAGGCAGCGACAAAGCAAGACGCATTGCGGGCACACATATACATACATATGTACATATGTATGTATGTATGTATGTATATGTGTACAATCGCAGATCAGCGTGTGGCTGTACATACATACATACATATGTATGTACATATGTACATATTTGTGCATGTAAAGCTAATTGTAAAAGAGTTATGATTTCTAAAAAAAAAACCTAAAATGTTAAATAGAATATGTAGATCATATGCTGAACTCTCATTACATTCCATTATATATTTTAAAAATTTTAAAACAATTAAAATAACAATGGAAATGCAAGCAACGTTGAGCAATGCAAATCAATTTTCGTATGCGTGTGCACATATACACACAAAAAATCTTGGGCCGTTTTCTATGTTTGCTATGCGTGTATATTCTAAGAATCACAATTGTTTTTGAATTGCGTTAGAATTGTCTTTGAATTGTATTTGTATTTTCAGTCACTGCTTTAGTTTTTCTTTCGTATATGGCGAATTTCATTCGTTTTCGCTACTCTGCCGTTTAAGTGAGCCGTGGTGTAGATGGCTAGACAGATGCACCGAATGTTAGGCTGTCGCAGGTTCTAGCCCCGCCTAAGCCAAGCCCTTCATAATTTCTTTTTTTTAATTTTTTTTTTTTTATTTATTTCTTTTTTATTATTATTTATTCTTTTGTATTTGATACCTTTGAAAGTCAGTTGGTAGTTTAACTAATTGTGAATAAGTGGTTTTTTTTTTAATTTCAAATATTTAATAGCATCATTTCTGAAAGTGTTTTTGTTTCAATTATATTTTATTCCGTTAAGTCAACAGAAAATAATAAACAGCACGTGACATCTGCGGTTTTCCTATATGTATGCCCACATGACATTCAAAACTAGTGTAGCATGGTCTAAAAATTTTAACTTGCTAGATGGCGCTTTAGCAGTGAACTTATTTACTATTACTATTACAGCTATTACAGCTTCGAGTGGCATTGATATATTTCTCTTACAATTAGGAAGTGTCTGTGTTAATTAAGGTGATGCCTGTTAATCGAGGAACGTCTATTTGTTGGGTCTATTTTTAATGATATTTAATAATATAACATTTTTCGAATTTCAACTAATATAAGCGCCATCTATTATTATTTTTTTTGGCAATGCAATGTATATATACATGTACATATGTACATTTTGAACGTTACACGCATACATTCTTATGTATACTTTCTGATTTATCCATATTGGTAATTCTCCAGAAAAGACAACTTTTTGTCACGTTCGACACTGGTTTTTTGTAATTATCTTGAAAACGGATTAATTTTAGTACTAATCAAGAGCAATATATTTAACTATTTGTCAAAATAAAGGAGTTTTTTGCCATTTTCAGCACTAAAATTGATGCATTTTCAAGATAATTACAAAAAACCAAACCACAGTACAGATTAATATTTTATTTTATTAAAATTGGGTTCAGGGTATTATCTAGTCGAGCACTCTCGACTAGAGTTTTCTTACTTGTTTTATCTTAATTTCGTTTTTTTCTATATTATTAACTAATTATCTTTTAATTGTTATTCTTTTATATCTATTATATATTAAATCTATTGTATATTATATATTTATATGTTTTACTTATTATATTTGTGTTCACAAATTGTAGGTCAAAGACAATTAAATTTAGAATAAATATTATTTTCGTACAATGCCTGAAAAATGAAAATCAAAATGTATACGAACGAATTTAATAAGTTAAACAAATATCGAAGTAATATTTGACGAGTTGAATGTTGACTTTAAGAACCGTCATAATATTATTTATTCGATATCAAAACAGCATTTGCCGCGCCTCATCCTTAATCATCTCGCTCTGCTCGCGCACCTCGCTTCCGTTCAATTCATTACAGGCTCCACCTTTGCGTTTGCTCATCATCATGATCATCACCATCATCAGATTATGATTGGTTGTGACAACTTTTGTCGCTTTGTTGTTGGCAAATGGGTTATTGATTTTTAATTTACTGCACACCTCTACGAGATACTTACTTAACCTCAACTTTTCATTACTCACATCAGTGTGTGTGTGTGTGTGTGAGTGTGCGTGTGTATCTATCCATCTATTCAGCTGACAGTCGCTCATTTTCGCATTAAAACTCAAAAACTTTCATCATTTTTCAATATGATGTTGCAACTTTGCTTGGCTCATGCAGCTCGCAGTTAACACACACACACACATGAATACAGACACCCACACAGACACACACGCACTGAGGCCAACTCATTAATAAAGCAGACACACACGCACACAGCCAGCCACAAACAGTTATACACATATGCAGCGCGAGCAACGGTAACGTGTAATTGCATTGCTTTAGCGCCGCCGGTTTCTTCACATCACATGTCATATGAGGTAACAGTAACTGTAACGGTAACGGTTGCGTCAACGACTTTTGCTTACGCCCCAAAAACTATGCTATAAAATGCAGCGAAGACAACCACAAATCACGCGCCCGCTTATTAGGGATGGTCCAAAAAAATCACGATGTCTCTGCGATATGTCACGGCACACAACGACAACAAAGAGATGCAAAAAATGCAAACAATGAAATTAATTATCAGTAATATTTAAATGGGCGTTTGTGTGATTAATGTTGATTAATCAACAGTTATAAATTCATCAGCTCATGCTGACAGGAAATTGTGTTCACTTGAATAGTTATCTACATTTTTTCATTAATTTGAATTTGTTGTGTACAATAATATAATATATATAAAAAAAATATATGCACTGCGGTAGTTTGTAGTTTTTAATAATGTATGCCATTTGGCTTAAAACCAAACAACAATTTTAATGGTGATTGCTTAAAGTTAGGTATAATAACATGAAAAACTGTTAAACAATCAATTTGTTTTGAGTTACATAATATTTAAGTTATATAATTATATATTAACATGGCACTAAAACAAAACTGTTGCAGATGCTATAAGAACTTATTTCTTAATATTGAATAAAATTTGAATATCTGATTCTGAATTGAAAGTATTTTGATTTCATTAACTTTGCGAAAAAAAATTACTATAATAATAATTGAAATATCTGTGTCATTAGCAATAAATTGAATTCACACGGCTTTTCGATATTTCACGATAATTCTCTGAAAATTTTAATTTTGAAAGTATTTCAATTTCCATAACGCCTTCGATACACCTAATCATATAATGCATATATTAATAATTATTGAAACAGTTGTAAACTTTAACAATACGTTGAAATCAGACGGCCTTGCGATATTTCACGATGATTCACTGCTTTACATTTCACTTCATTGCACTGCACAGTAAAGCAGAGCAACGCAGCAACAGCACAGCGCAGCGCACCGCATCGCAAAGCACACTACACTACACACTACACACTACACTCTACTCTCTACACTCTCGAGCTCTTTACCAATTACATGCGCTTCATTGCTCTCGGTGCCATTAGTGTGATTACGTTTCATTGTCTGCCCCGGTCGCTGGCTTTGGCTTTAGGTCTGGCTGGGGTCTGTTCATGTAAGTTCGTCTATAATAGGGGGAGGAGTTGGGTGGTTGGTTGGAGAGCAATGTTAAGGGTGGGTGGGGTGTGTGTGTGTGTGTGCGTGCCTTTCAATTGTGTGTCAAAATGTAGCCGTGACGAGACTTGACAGTCAGCCATACAGAAGAGATATGCAAAGGGAAAGAGAGAGAACGAGAAAGAGAGAGAGAGAGCCAGCCACGTACATAATTGTATCTTAGTTACTTACGATTGCACAAATTTGAATTCAATTATGTTTTACTTATATCTTTTGCCTGCTACGTTTTCCACCGAGTTCTTGAGGGTCCAAAAGAAATTGCATACATTTCGTGTGGAATTGAATTATGCGCCAAGTGTATTCTTCTTGAGGGACGTTCATTCAACGTTCGTCGTGATTGGGCTTAGGCCGCTCGCTGGGCGGATACCCAGTGCTGACTGTCGCTGCACTTTATTGGCAGCCATTTAATTTGCAATTTTATAATTTAAAAGGAAATCTTTCAGTTCGATAGCTCAAATGCAACCCAGACCCGACACAGACCAGCCCAAACCAAATCAGGCCAGACCAGCCCAATGCCAGGCCATCCATGGCTGTCAGACATGGCTTAGATGATGGGCATTCGGGTTCCAGCTTCCAATCTAAATTGCAAAATTGCAATGCAATTTATTTTTCGCAACCGTATTGAAATAAAAGCTCCGCCCACAAACTGCGGCTAGCATTTTATTTTCAATTTAATTTTGCGTTTTGTAATTAAAGCAAACGCCAGGCTTATTTATTTATTTATTAGAACGCACAACTGATTTTGCGTTGATTATTATTACACTATGCCACGCCTCATGGCCCGCCTGCCGCCCTCATAGGTCGACTGCTGCTCAGTTGCTATGCATTAAATATTTACCATAATTGAAGTGACAAGCGCAAATGCCACTACATGGATAGACCATATACCATTTGCCGACAACCCAGCCCCAGAATCAAGCCCAAGCCAGAACCAGCCGAACCAGAGCCATAGCCAGAGCCATAGCCAGCGCCAGTGCGCCAGGCATCGGACTGCCTGCTAGTGACGGCAGCAGCAGCTGCTAATTGTGTGCAAGCTCATTAACATAACCGCAGGCCATGCCCGAGGCCCTCCTGCCCCAAACCACCCACAGCGCTGCTCCCCCGCCGTCGCTCCAACCGACCACAACGTGAACAGTCACTAGCAAACAGCTGGCGGGGTCAGGCGCTGCACTTAGCAAAAGGATGTCACGGCTTGGCATGCCGCATGCCAGATTCCCATATGCCACGATACGCCACGATGATGCAACAGTTTATTATCAAATTGCTATTTAAAACAAGAGTACCTGGAGAACGATTAACCATTTAGCCATATTTCTTTGCATAGATTTTTATCTGCATAGATAGGCGGCTCAAGCTAAAAATAATGTAGATTTCAATGTTCATTAAATTATGAGCATATTTAATTATAGTGGTTATAGTTCTGGAAATTATGCAGAATCAATGTTACTAATAATAATTAAAGATCATTATTATCTTAAATTAATAAACTATTTACTATACATTTTATAATTAGTTTGTATTATTTATTATAAAACTAATTTCAAAAATAAAAATAAGAATTTGTATAAAATTTTAATTAAAAATTTGTTTGCAAAAATAATAATAATTGTTTATTTTTAATTTTAATTATGCAATTATTTTCAAATTATTAGTTATACATATATATTTTGTTTATTTAAAAACTTTTTACTAATAATAATTTATTATTAAATTCAATCATTTTAAAAATGATAATTAGAAATTATTTTCAATTTTATTTTTTATTTTTTTTTTAAGATTTCTAATATTTCTTAGAAAGCCTAAATGTTTTCTAAATTAACTATTTTTTTTTTAATAAAAAGTAAATATTATAACTATTGTTAAAATAAAAATATTAAAATGAAAAATACTATTAATATAATATAAAATAGTTAAAATAAATTTAAATTTAATTTTTTAATTATTATTTAACATTTTACTTAGACTTTTATTAGGTTTCTGTTTTTTATAATTTATTTAATTGTTATGTGATCTCAGCATTTATTTAAATTAAATTAATAATGTCTATATTTTATTCACTCAAGTTTTATTTAAATTGATTTACTCCTAAAATATTTACTTTTCAAAATCTGGTAAATAAACTAGTTTTTTTTTAAATTTTCTTGTATTATAATCATTTTTAAATAATTTTTTAAAGATTATTTTAATTTTTACTAGTGTAATGGTAAATATTCTTTTTTTATTATTTTGAGTATTTATAAAAAATGGAAAACTTATCCCATGATCTCTGCTGCTCTTGGATCAGTTTTAGAACACAAATCTTTATAGTTAAGCTTCACTGTCATATGACAAGCTGTCTCTGTATGTGTTAATGCTCCACTCGATGTAAGCGCAGCGCCAAAACCGACATAATGAATTATAGCCGCTAAATTGTAAAATATACGCCAAATTCCGATAAATCAAATCTCCCATACACACGCACGCACACACACTCTCACTCTCTCACACACACACGCACCGCACACCGCACTCGAAATGAGTTTTGGTGAGAACATAAAAATATTCAGGCATATGCATTACGAATGGATGTGTTTGTGCTTATGCACAGCATAAATACCATACATACATATACATATATATATACATTAATATATAAATCATGTTGGCAAGTTTTTTTATGCGTTTGCCGGCCGGCCAAAAGACTTTCTATTAGCAGAGGCGGCTGCTGTTCCCCTATAACAAAATGACGGTATACATATTTCGTAGGCTCTTCTTGCCACAGATTTTTATTGTTGCCGTTGGCTACACTCATACACACACGCACACACACATTCGCTGGCGAGTGCATGAATATTTATGACGCAACATTTGGCATAAGTGGCACTCATTTTCAATAATCATCTTAAGCAGATTAAGTTAAATGTCAACCATTAGTCATAATGGGCAGCGCTTTTGTTGCCTACCCACTCGCCAGACTCTCTGTACATATAATCGAGAATGTGCCACAGATCCCCAACAACTTGCTCACATTTCACATTTCGCATTCGCATTCGCATTCGCAATCGCATTCGCATTTTATTGCCAAGCAGCAGCACAATACGGTATAGCTTGAGAAAACGCATAAAAATCAGAGAGAGCTCTGAGCTGCGAGCACTGTGCGCTCCAAGCTTCAAGCTCCCAGCTGAAAGCTTCATTCTGTTACCGCCTGTCCCATTTATTATATGAGTTCCAGTCGAGGCTACTGATATAAACGCGCGCCACTTGAGTTAAATATATTTATTTTTTTCCTTCGTTGTTGTTGTTGCTGTTGTTGTTTTTTCCTTTTGCGTGCCACGGATTAGCCGACAACAATTGCCAGGAATGTTACGTATTCATCTGGTTTGGGGTAATGCTTATAAAAAGTTGAAGTGCTTGAGCCCCGAAATGTTGTTGGGGTCACAGTATTTCTTTTTTTTCTGTTTTCTGCTGCTCAATGCGGTGCGTGGGCAGAGAGGGCGCTCTGGTCAGGTGAAAAGTGACGGCTATTAATTTGAGCGCTGCGCCAAATGACATTAGGCATGTTAAGCATTCTGTTGAATCACTTGAGCTCTAACGAGCAGCCATTTGAGTAGCTTAGTTGACCGAGCCACACCGAGCCGCACCGTGCTATTCAGCTGGCATCTCGAAAGCCGTATCAGGTGCTCAAATATATTTATTCCCCCAGCTAGCTGGAAATGTCATGGAAATTTAACAAGTTACTTTGCGGAATTTCCGACAGCTATGCTTAGCATAACTTGACATTGCAATGCGCTGATTAGTTGGAAAACTGAAAGTTTGTACCAAGTGGACTGGAGTGAAAAAAAAGTATATTCAAAAAGATGAAAGACTTTCTTGAACTAGCAAGTGTGCTGAAGTTTGCATCAAGCTGACTTAACAAACATTCAAGTTTGCATGGAAGAAAGGAATCTAGTATTTAGTGAAAACCTAGGCTAGTTGAACCTCTAGCAATACTAGGAAGTCAAGGTCCGATTTGCTTATGCTGACTGAACTCGGACCCAATATGAATAATATTTAATCAATATGCTTTACTATCAATCTTTCTTTACTAATTATTACTTTTTTTTTTTTTTTTTGTTATTTAAAGAAAATAAACATAAATAAATAGAAAAAAATTAAATCAATCTGCATAATTAGCAGCCAAATACTTCTCATCTAGGAGCTTAATTCCCACATGGGAAAAATTTGAATTTTGTTGAATGCAATTGGTCAGATGCATGAATGAATCTCGTCGAAAACTCATCACAATCACAGAACATAAAAAAAAATTGTTTGATTAAATTGTATGAAAATAAAGGATGAGAGTTTTAAAATTTGTAAAAATTCATATTATGAAAAAAAAAAAAGAAACAATAAACACTATTCAAATATTCAATTTACCTCTTTAATTTAAATTATTTGGTGAGACTAAAAATATGATTTTTTTATTTTTTCAATAAAATAAACCAATTTTTTATTTTTATTTTGACACATTTTTCTAAATATTTATTTAATGTAAAATACAGCTTTATTTTAGTAATTGAATATCGCATAAATAAATAAATATATAGTAATCTGAAAAAATATATATAATTAGATTATGTGGTATCAGTGTAATCTGAACCTCAAAGAAATGCTATCTAAACTCTTTCCCTATATGAGCAATCATAATGATTTAAGCTAATTTATTAATAATCAAAAATTGCAATCGAAAGAAAATCATTGGGAACCAAATCGAGTTTGGCTTAAACCAAAGTCGACAATTCTTACCTCAAGTGCATCACTAACATATCATTGGGGCCAGTGTATATTGCTATACATACAAAAACACCCACATCGAATCTGTGTATGTGTGTGTTTGTGTGCATTTGAGCCCAGTGCATCCACTTGAATCACTTTACCCGAAAAACCTACCGCAGACTGACAAATAATGCTAATGAGCGTACAAAAACTGCCATTTGCTAACCAATGAACTTCCGTCAATTGCAGCGAGGCAATGGCTGGCTAAAATGGCGCGGCGTTTTGCCAAGTGCACGAACCAGAAACACCAACAGCAACGAAAATTTCGAACTACTATAATAATAGTTAGTAGGGCAACCGCATGGCACAGACTGTCAGCTACGCGGGACGACGGGTCGTCACCAAAAAAAAATAAGTAAAAATTGAGATTTTGTATTAAATGACACTTGTTGAAAACTACTGTAACAGATGAGCCAAACAAATATATACATATGTAAATGATAATAATATATATTTTTATATTTTAGATTTTTATTAATATCTATATATTCTCTGATAAGTTTATCCAGGACTTTCTATGACTATATATTTTATATATTTTACATATTTAAAAAGAAAACTTAAAGTAAATCTTAATTAATATTCTTAAATAAACATAAATTTAATGGAAATATTTATGCAATTCACAGAGCAGAATAAATACAAAAAATAAGTTTGTTATGAATATTGAAAATGATTTTTTATTCAGTTCTAAATCAAGAAGAGGAACTTTTATATGAAACACAATGATAATAATAATGATGATAATATAATAAAAGATAAGCTATTTCTTCTTCTTTCTTTGAACTTCCCGGAATAGCATATCTTGAATATTATTAAAAGCTTTCTTTTAGCTAGGCAAACATCGAGCATTTCTACTAGTTGTTGTTCTAGTGCTAAGTGCAAATTTGTTGTTTATTTCAAGTAGTTTTTGCCTTTGCTTGCTAGATAAATCTCATGTTTTTGGCTGTCTTCAGCTAGTGTCATTGGGCCTTCGAACGAATCCCGGCAAGTAGCTGGCGTTGATTGGACTCTCTGTGCCTGCCGCCGGGCATTTATGTCAGTTTGTCACGATAGGCGATGGAAGCATAGAGATTACCTTGGTTAAACTTAACAATGGCACGACCAGCCCAGCAGACAGCCAAAATGAAAGAGAAAGAGTACGAGAGAGAGTGAGAGAAAGGAACAGAGAGAGAGAGAGCCCACACAGGCATCAAAATGCAACGGTGTTCCGGCGCTCCGTGCGGCTCAGTTCTTGGCCCGGAGGCATTGGCCAAATATGTATGTATGTAGAGAGGAGGAGAGAGACGGGCCATAGTAGTTGCGGCTAGAGCCAGGGTTTTTGAGGGGGAAGCTATCAAAACGTTTTCTGGCTTGGCATCGCGTGCAGAGCTGTTGAATCGCATTAAAATCAGTTGGTGCATCTTCACTGACTGCAATTTTCGGGCCCGCCAACTGCCCTGCATGCATTTGGCTCCTGTGCTCGGTCGATTGCCTGCTGTCAGCAGCATTTTATGTTAATTTTCATTAGCGCCATCGACGCGCTGCCAATTTGTATGGAAAGTGAATTTGAAACTGGTTCGCAAAACTGTGCCAATTGGCCGTATCCAAAACGAGCGAGGCGCCGCATCAATTCTCTCAAATCGACTCAGCTTGAGTTTCGGCTGTTTGGTGTAGGTAGTTGCAGGGGCAGGGGTAGGAGCAGGAGCAGGGGCAGAGGGCAGAGGAGCTGATAATACTGCACAACAAAGTATTTTTCAATTAGCCGTGCCAGCTCGAGCCTCGTAAAAACAATGAATGTAAACTGTGTGGGTGTCGCACTCTCTATCACTATCTCTCTCTCTCTCTCTCTCTCTCTCTTTCTCTCTCCCTCTCTCTCGATTTGTGTCCCGCTCTACTCACTATTCAGTTGTTTTGCGTGTATTTTGTCGAATTTGCCAGCAATTGGTAGGACTTAAGTGCTGCTACAAACATAAATTGTTTAATGGGCGTCAGAGTAAGCGTTGGCGTTTTTTCTAGTTTTTTTTTTTTTTCTATTTGTATTTTATATTTATTTTTTTCCATTCTCTTCCTTTTTGTTGTTGTGGTTCCAAAGACTGTGAAACTGTGGCATGACTGCAATTTTAATATTTGTTTTTATGACGCCAAATAAAATGAACAGCTGCAGTTTTATGGTACAGAGTGGTTGTTCCTCTCTTTTTCTTGTGGGCAGAGAAAGCTTTTTTTAATTGGTTGTACACTGTGGGTGGAAGGGGCAGAGGGGAAAATCGAAAAATTCAATCGAATGAAACAAATTTCAGGCATTTCTTAAGGGAACAAGATCAAGTATTTAAGAAGAAATGCTAGGCGATATACCAAACTCATGTTGATTCTTCATTATTACTTGCTTCATATAGAGTTCGCTCAATATAGTTCACCTGAGAGAACATTTTATATTAGATTAATTAAATATATATTTCTCTTAGAAAAGAATCTGTACTCATCTCTCATCACCCCTTAATACATCTTCGTTCATCCTTCTATCTACATCTTAATTTATTGTATGCTCATCTCTGGCCTCACAATAATCATTGCTTTGAGCATTTATAAACAATTTACATTATGTCAAGCGCCAATTCTCGCAATTTTGTCAACCAATATAAATTCTTTTGTTCGATTTTACATTCTGTGACAGTCTTGCTGCTGCTGCTGTTATAGCTATTGTTGTTGTTGTCGTTTGTTGTTGGCAACATTATCATTGTTCAATTAAACTTTTCAACTGAAAATCGGCTTTTGTTTTATCGCACGGCGCCTGTCGATGCCAAAAACAGAATAAAATGCGACATGCATGTAGAAAAAAGTGTCTCTGCTCCATTTCAGCATTTCAGCTGCATTTCGGGCATTGTTAGTGTCGTAGTCATATTTTTTCCGTTTTATTTTTTATTCGTTTTTGGCATTGCGATTTTTAATCGCCATATCACCAGATTCACGCTTGCACGATCTACTACGCACATTAAGTGCACAGCGAAACGTTTTGATGCGCGGGGGGCGGGGATAATTGGTGCAGGAGCGCGTGGAAAATTCATTTCCATTTTCCAAAGCAAGCCCAACAATAACAATTACTGGACGTTGTACTCTGTGAACAAAAGATATTGCGGGGTATATATTGAATAAAAGCAAAATTAAAATGATTCTAAAATAAAACGAAATCAAAAATGTAATAAAAATAAATTCAATAGAAAATTTATTAGACAAATTATTTATTTGAAAACATTTCAAACAGCAATTCTTTCATAGAAGCAGACTAAATATGCTGAAGCCAAAGATTTGCCTTTTGTAATTAATTAAATGATTTAATTTAATTTAACTTGAAAAGGCTTTTTTAAATCTGTTCTTTCACATAACTCAATATATTTGTATTAATTTTTTAAATATTAAAAAGGAATTAAATTCACTCAAAATATCATCTACAAACGACACCAAATTAAAAAATTTTTTTTAAATAATTTATATTATATGAATTCACATTAATTATTTATTAACATTATAATGTTAATAAATACCTAATATCTTACGCACTGTAAAAGATCATATTTTGTTAATTGAACTAAAAAAAATGTTGAATAATAAATAATAATAATTAATAAATAATAATTAATTGCAATTACTTCAGTTACACGTTAAAGAGAACTCCAAACTTTGATGAAACTTCTAATTGAAAAGAATTTCCAATATCAAAAATATGTTAAATGTTTTAAAAAATACCTTAAGATGAAGCTGCAATAGTCCTCATATAATTAACATATACAGGGTATTTTATTATCGATCAATCTAGCATCAATATCTGTGTTTTTGTTGTTGATGTTGTTTCTGCTGTACGCACAATTGTGCAAATGTGACATCATCATTTTCATGTTTATGTCGAACAAGTCAAGTGCCATTTACTCACACACACACACACGCACACACACACATGTGGCACACGCACATTCATCGCTGCAGCAGTGTGTCTGTATGGGTTAGAGTGTATAATGAATGTGTGCCCAATCTGCCAATGACTGCTGGCCTGAAATGCTGTCTAATGAAGCAAGCCTATGCCATAAAACCCACTAACTGCACTGACTTACTTAAACGAACTCAATTCTAAGCTCCACCCGCCGGGCATTTTAGGGAACTTCCCCAGCTTTTGATTGCAGCTCTTCCTGATTGTGCGGCCATCAGCGGCATGCGCTCTAATTAGTATTAAGTGGAAATTATTTCTTTGACTGCATTCAATTTTTTATAGCCAACAACATGCCAATTGATGTGTCAATGAGAATATGTACATACATACATATGTGTTGGAGATCGGAGCTGTGGGAAAAGTTATACATGCTATTGCTAAATGTAACGGTAATTATACTGCAGTCAGACTGGGGCGACAACTAATGAAATTTGACAAGGAGAAATGTTCACGTTTAATTATTGCCACACAATTTATGGAAATTCATTAAGACGATATGTGCCAGCAATCAAATACATATGTATATACATATACGCATGCATATACGTATGTATTTGAAGCATTCAAGTGGATTATTAATGCTCGTTGATTATATTCAATGTAGCCATAATTATTGTAATTATGTGGGTGCAACTAAAAAGAGAGAAATTGCTTACGACTTGAGCATTTCACTCAGGCTCTATATATTATTGTATACATATATTGTATGTTTGTGTATATATTTCTACAGCTGTCGCATTGTTCAAGTAATTTCCATACTTCACTTACGCAAAGTTCATTTAAAATCTGTCGCGAGTTTTGCTGCCTTATGGGAGAAGTCCCATTGAATATCCATTGGGCAATCGATGAATACTTTTAGTGTTGCCGCCGGGCATTCCAGGATTCAGCTGTTAAACTTTTTGCACTTCTGCGAACTACTCAGTGGGACAACAGCAGCTCAGCTAGAGACGGATTTCAATTCGATTTCCCTCGTGAGTTGCCTGTGCCACAATAAATTACAGCCTTACTCTGTGATTCTCATACATGTATGTAAATGAGTGTTTCAGTGAGAAAGAAAGATGTGGTCAAGCAAGATATATTTAGAGTAATATATACAAAGAGAGAGAGGAAGGTGGTAAGTGTTGAGTAGATAATGCTAAGGGAGTAAGAAGAGCATAATAAATAGTAAACTTCTGGCACACCTCTATCGCTGCGTTTCGTGTCGTGTCGTGTCGACTCAGAGTGTCATCTCTATAGAGTATACTATTACTATTGCATAGAGTTGGAACTTGGTCCAGTTGTCGCTCCCTTGATGCTTGCCTTGAGGCGTTTTTGTCATGTCGCCCCGTGGTGCACACAGCTGTTGTTGTTGCTGCTGCTGCTGCTGCTGCTGCTGGCTTGAGTTGTTGAGGCAAAAGTTCCACTTCCAGTTCATTTGTTTGCCTTTGTTGCCACAACAATTGGCGACATCGTGTCAGGCCAAGTTTTGCACAGTTTGCACTAATTAAATATAAAATCTATTCTGTTTTCCTATAGCACACACATATACAATAATATGTATATATATAGATATACGTATATATGTATGTATGTGCTCGCAGCAGACGAGTACATATTTATACATTAATTAAGACTTTAGAGTGTGACTGACACACACACACACACATACAAACACTGGCACACCCTCACAAGGCAAATATGACAAAACAATAATGAAAGCTTTGACACGACTAATTGCCTGCGGCGTTTGCTGTCTACTCGAATCTCAGCTGAGGCGAGGAGCGTTTGTCGTTGTAGTCATCATCGTCGTCGCCGACTAACGAATTTGTAATTGAAATAATGCAATTTCCTTTACTCGTTTAAAATACATTTTACAGGAAATCGCAAAGGGCAAAAGGCGCAACTACCCGCTGAAAACTTAAACCAAAATTCATTAAAACTTTGCATTGTTTTCCCCCTCAAACCTAGCGAGACTGTCCTCTTCCTTTGCATGATGTGCGGACTTTATTGCTATCCCACTTGTTCTCATTCTCAGTCTATCTCTCTCTCTGTCTCTCTTTCTCTTTCATTTGCTCCTTGACTTCCGCTGTGTGCTTCTGTTTGCGCGCCCTATTTGAATAGGTATCCATTTTATTGTTTATTTTAGACTTTGGGATAAGCATGTCGCGACTAATTCCAATTAATTCAGCAGACAAATATCCTCAAAGTACGGAAGCTGCTCGAACTCAACTCGAGTCGAACTCAACAAGAACAGCAACTGAAAATGCTGAGCATGCAGCTAAGGCTATGGCCATGCAGACGTTGCTCTACGGCTCTTTCGGCTCAGAGCTCTTTTGGCTTTTGGGTTTGATTTTGGCTAGTTGCTGTTGTTGTTGCCAAGGTCGCTTGCAAGGCGTAACAAACATGGCAAACACAAACTAGCAACTAAATAGCGCACACTGACTTGACATCCATTGAGATGTCAAGCAAATTGAAGAAACTTGAGTTGAGTAAATAAACAATATGAAAATTGAAAAGGAATTTGCTTCAAATTGTTATCAGATTTCTGTATATTTGAAATTAAGTTTCTTAGTATTGAATGATAAATGAATTAAGTGAGAGAAAGGGAGAGAGAGAGAGAGAGAGAGAGAGAGAGAGAGAGAGAGAGAGAGAGAGAGAGAGAGAGGGAGCATTAGACCCGAAGAAAGACAGAGTGAGATGCAGGGCGGGCTAAAGAAAGATGTACAGAGAAAGATAGACAAAGAGAGGTAAAGTGAGTGAGAGATAGGTAGACAGATAGAGGATAAGAGAGCAAGAGAAAGTAATATACATAGTCCCGAACGTGAGAGAGATAACATGTATACTATGACTCTCGATACAGAAAGAGAGAGATAGCAAAACCTGATAGAGAGGCAGAAAGTAAACAGAGAGAGAGAGAGAGAGAGAGAGAGAGATAGAGGAATTAAAAGACAGAGACGTAGACGTAAATGAGGAAACAAAAGAGAGATAGTGATAGAGGCGATAGCAAATAAGTTTTAATAGAATATTCATAATAATATATGCTACGATAAATGAGTTACATCTCAGCTCAATATCAACTACTGAGCACTAACAAAGACTCACTAAATTATTCTATTAATATTTACTTATTTAACTTACCATATTTTGATTATCAAATTTATTTCTTACAATTTGAATGCATATATCTTGGTATATTCATATAAATTCGCATATAAATATTTTCATATCAAGTCGTGTCAGTGTGCTTTGTAATCAAATTGCTGAAAATGCGAATTGGAAGGAAGGACAATCGGAAACATTCTCAGCAAGGAGTTGGAGTAGTTGAAGTCAGAGACCGAAGCCATGGAATCGTCATGTATGTATGTGTGTGCATGAGAAAAGCAGCTTATAGCAACGCATTTGAGTATCTGTATCTCAGCATGTGTCTGTCTATCTGCGCCTGTATATGAGAGTACGTGTGCTTCCATCTTTCTATATCTATGTCTCTCCCTCTCTCTCTCTGTGTGTGTGTGTGTTGAGTTTATTTAAGCAAGTCGAAAGTTTTAGCTTGCAAGATTTACCGTGTGCGCTGCCAGGCAAAAACTTCTTTTGCAGCGCCATTGACTTTTGTATTTGTTACAAGTTTCGTAAGCATTTTCACAACTCAACCCAAAAACTGCAGATCTATGCACCACACACACACACACACACCACACACCCACACCCCCTCGCTGACAACAAATGCTGCAACTCCTAGCAAAGGCTAAGCTCCTCCTGTTTTTGCTGTGCTTGTAATTTGCTTGTGAAAAATATGAACTGAAACGAGCACGGATTTCTCGAAAGTAAACAAATACCAGAAGAAAAACAGAATGAAATTTGTGCGAGCATTATAGCATACCGCAAATACTTATATAATTTAATTACCAAAAGAGAAAAAATACCAGCTATAAAACAAGTGAAAAACTAGAGAGAATGTGCTGCTAAGCATACTAGACCCTTGAGCTAATCAAAATACAGTTCCCCAAACTTCCAAAATACTTTCAACTCAAAAAGCAACTTTTATTGAAGGGTTTCGGAATTGCTAAAAGATCGTGAACGTCTGTCGCTTCCCCCTCTCACTGTATAATCAGCATGTTAGGCATGTAATTACTTAGTAAAGAAATTAATTAATTTGAGTCATGTATGTATTTATTTATTTATTATGTACGCACCAAATATTCTGATACAAATGTATCTGCAGCACGAGGCCAAAGCGGAGCAAATGTGCTGAGCTCGAGACTTTTGGCCATATTTGTTTTTATTATTATATGCATATGCTGACATTTACACACAGTCAAACACACACACACACACGCACACATACATTCAGAGAGAAATTTGTTTAGGGGTTGTCTGGTTTCTGGGTTCTGGGGGCAGATTCAAATACTTTCAGTTGGTTTAGCAATGGCAAATAACTTTTGTATCTATGGGGCCATCAACAAATGCACCAGCAATGGCAAAAACTTTTCATTTAACACATGCAGAAGCAGACAAACAAGATTTTTAGACAAGTTAAGCACTAAGCTCTCCAGCCCGCAATCCCTTCAACCCTCCAGAGAGACCAATCCCACGACTCTGCTGGAAACAAAAGCACAAAAAAAAAGCCAATGCCCAATGACACAACCATAAACCAAACACAGCAAAGGCATTTAAACAAATCAAGCAATGAAGCTAAAAGTCGCTCAAGCATATCACATATAGAGTTAGTCTAACTCCCAACCCTCCCTCCCTCTCTCTCTCTCTCTCTCCCTCTCTCCTCCTCAACCCTTTTAGCCAAACGGAGTTCGCTTCATTTGGCCAAAAATTTGTAGCAAATGCCAGCGAGTGAGAGCCTTCTAATGGCAGCTGTAGCTGCTGTCTGCTGTCTTCTGTCTGCTGACTGCTGTCTAAGTGATGAATTTGAGCACTTGGTTTGCATTTGATGTATTTTACTGGGTTCCTAGTGCTGTACATTGTGGATATTTAAATGCGCTGCACACCTAACATAACAGTTATAAATTGCTCCCATTTTGCTTGGCATTGCAAATGAACCAAATGCGGCAAATGCTCTTCTTATACTATATATGCTATTTATTAATGACTACTATTATTTCTATCTAGAGATTTTGCTTCATTTTAATATGAATTATTATAACACTACTTGTTGGCAAAGCAAAAGGAATTTATTGAGTTAGTGCAATGCATTATCCACATCTATCGAGAGCATGTCAAAGCCTATAAAACTCTGAAATAGTATAGGTAGGATTGGCCTGATCTATCATTATTATATACTCGCATTCCAGATTGGTAAAACTAACTTTTGAGGATCCCAATTATTAAAATTATGTTCGACTCAGACACTGTTCAGTTCGATCATACATCTATCGAGGATCACAGCTATTCAATGCAAAATATTTGTTATTATGATACAGAATGATAGGCAATGAATATAGATAGAATGAATTATGCGAGTCAAACTCTAAAGAGAGGCAGAGTAAGCTCAAGTAACTTTTGGTTTATAACAAATCAAATTAATTTCAATTCAATACAAAAAAGTTATCAATGATTTCATTTAAAATTTGTCTAAAGTGTGTCTAGACTGACTGTTAAATGAGCAGACAGCTGGTTGACCAAAAGTATATTGGCCTTGATCAAGAATAAACAAATGCACTTTGGAGAGTTAATGTGAACAAACTGATTCTGCCTTTTAAATATGATTTACGAATAAATAAAAATAAAAAAGTAAAAAAGTTTTAAGAATTTTAAGAATATCCGAAGTCTGTTGCCTCAAATACCCTGTACAACTGGACAAGTAGAGACTCTAAGAAGTAAAGTTATGTTAAGCAAATAAAGAGCAGACTTTCGATGCGGCAAAATATGCCTGAACTTGTTTAGAGTTAATACTTGGAAATAGATATGTATAGGTATAATTTTAATAATTATAATAATAATATTTATTTTTTTTTTTATTTAATTATTTATTTTATTATTATTATTCTTTTATTTTTTGTTTGTCTTCTGATAAAGAACTGACAGTGATATCAAAGTTCCCAGCTGACAGATTGAAGTTCCATAACATTTCCAGGCATTTCAATATATTTCTTCCCTCTGTTGCCCCGACTCAGCTGTGCCAGTTTAGCCACGCTAAAGGACTATTTATTTATTAATGCTGGTGGTGTTAAAATAGTTATGTGATGTAAGCTGGTTTCTTTCCGTGCTCCTTTCATTTTCATTTCGATATGGAGAGCATAGGCTAGCTGTTTGCTTGTCTTATTGCTGCAACGAAATTAAATTCTACACATTAATTTGTGTAAGTGGAAACATTTTACATGACATTTAAACTTGCGCTGCGGTGCCCGGCAGACGCGTGCCCTTTGACGCTGCGTTCGAGTGGTTTGATGGTGTCTGTTGGTGTCTGGTGGTGGTGGTGTCTGGTGGTCTGTACAACCACCGAAAGACACACGCACAACGCTTTGCACTTTGTCTAGTGAGGCGAAATTGGAATATGCGCGTGTAGTTTTCACTTTGTGCTTATTTGCTCGATGTTAGTTTTTTGGAGATCCTCCTCTCCGCCCTTAAGGGGAAAGCGGAACCAAAGTCGAAACTTTGCTCCAGCAATGTAAGTGGTCTCCAGGGGACACGCTAGCAACTAAGAAGTGAGAGGGGTTGCTGCTGATGGTACGAGCTGTGGTAGCATGCGGTCGTGTAGTCAACTTCAACTTCACTTAAAATCCTTTTTGCCGTTACGTTTCGATGCATATGAGGTTTTGTTTAGAGTCTAGAACGTCAACCTAACCAAATGCTGCTGCCCGCACCGCCGCCCCAGCCAGAACCAGAGCCAGAGCCAGAGTCAGCCTCAGTCAGGCGAGTGGAGCCGCCAGCTTATTTATAATTTAAATTTGGCAAAAGTTTGCAGGTTGCATTCAAATTTTCCGCTGCCGTCGAGTGGGTGAACTTTACTTTTATGCAAATGACACTGCGACACACACACACACACACACACACACACAGAGTAAGAGAGAGAGAGGGAGAGGGGGAGATGCTCGTCTCGGTTTCGGTGTCATTCGCAAAGTTTCCACTCTGACTGCATATTACGCATACGCACAGTGGACCCAACAACGTTCAGCTCCGGCTCATTCACTTCGTGCAATGTGAGCTATAGTCTCAGCAGCAGCAGCAGCAGGAGTCATTATGGCTTATGATTATGGCTATTAGTGCGAGTTAGTTGAGCTTAGCCCATCCACAGCTCAAGAGATTTTATGGCCAGCAATTTGCCCCATCGCCAGCAATTGTGGTCAACTGAGGTCGCGACGGTTGCTTACCCATTGAATTACCTTGGCAGCCAGCAGTATGAAATGCATATTAACCACATCCTGGTTAGCATCTCCTCGGTTAGTTGCTGAAAATACTCTGGCTCTATTTACTTGCATCACGCTTATTAAACACTACCAAAGAAGCTGCTCAAGTCTTAATTACTTTGTACTCTGAGATACCAAAAGTTATTTTCTCACAATAATTAGTTTAGCTCTGTTTCATCTGTTCTTCATCTCTTGCTAGAGCTGTCAAGCTACACTGATTTTTTCGGGTATTAATTTATGCCTTTGCGTTGCTTTCTTTCATTATTTTATTGCAATTGTTCTCGAACTGAGATATGCTTAGTTTGTTATATATTTTCAGTGATGAAAAATGCGAAAAAGGGTATATTGACTATGCTAACATTGATGTAATAGAGCTACTTTATATAGCTTACCATATTAACTAAGCCTTCAAGTAGAGACTTCCGGATCCTGGATTCTCCCGTCGGACCTGGATTCTCTTAAAGATTAACTGCGGGAAAAATTCGTAAACAATAAAAGCCTTTGTAAAATTACTGATATTATTTCGAATATCCATAGACAACAATGAAAAATGCTATCAGCATTTCCCACTCATTTCCGATGTTATTTCTTGAAAATTATTTAATAATAATTTGATTACAGAGAAATAAATACAATGCAAAATATGATCTGTTTCAGCTGCAAGGTCGGTATTAAAATTGATAAATAATTCGAGTTTCTGGCGTCGTCATGCCGTACTGCCTCTAAATACCTTTTGTTGCTGAGCTCTCTGGCAGGTTGCGCCCTTTAGCTGTGCCACAAATGCGCTTATCGAAAGCCGCTGCTGATTGCCGGAGCTGCTGAGTTCCATTGCCGCAGACCTTAGCACCCAAAATAAATACATTTTTAACAGCTTTATCAAATGGCAGCCTAACTGGCACCGCACCGGCGACAGTTGGCAAACTTCAGCCAATAAAAATTAAAATATTTAAGCAAAGCGTAAAGATGCAAAGCCCTGCAGTAAAGAAAGATACATGGCTGGCAAGTAGAGGCGGGAGGGCCTGCTGAAGGTGGTTGCTCCTCCTGGTGCTCCTGCTGCTGCTTCTTCTGGTGGTTGTTTGGTTGCCGCTGTAGCAGATTAAAAATTCCACACAACCTGAAAGTGGGCGAGGTGGGTTTGTGCCTGTGCTTCAGCTTGGGTGCTTGACTACATTGTTAGTGAGTGGGGCCCGAAAAGTATCATTGCAAAGTTTTGTTCGCTTTTCATTTTACTTTTTCTGCTGCATGCGATTTGGATGCTGCGGTAAAAATGCCTGCGAGGCAAAGAGCTCGCCTCAATGTGTGTGTGAGTGTGTGTGTGTGCTAAGTATTTTCTCAGTTAATTATGCAAAGATATACGCTTAAAATTTTGCAATATTACGTGCATATTTCAAATACCCAACGTAAATTCTCTAGCTGCGAAAGAAAGCTGTAAAAATGCCTTAAGCACACAGCTGCCAAATGCGTTCCCTGTTGTTCACTGTGGGCCGAAGGTTGTGCCATATACGTGTGGGTTAAAGCTTACCCTTATATACCCTACCATTCTCCCGTCCTCCCACTCCCACTCCCAAACTTTGAGCCGAGGTCGCTGCCGATCTCTCTCTCTCTCTCTCTCTCGCTGTCGCTCTCTGTATTCTCTGCTCCAGGAAGGCAGCTCGGCAGCTGGCGCATGGCCTTTTTAATTGCTCGTTTGCCTTGCAATCATCGTACGCCGTAAATGTTGTCGTTTATTGTTACCGTTACAGTCTCTCACGTTGCGCGCCAACGAAATATGGCCAAGGCTCTCGTCTCTAATTAAAGCGATGCGATTTTAATAGGATTAGCGCGCACGCAGCCACCCAGTTGCAAATCCTTGACGAGCGAACTGATTGAAATATGGCTAAACTGTACAAAGCTCAATAATGAGGTTTCATTCAACATTTAAGACTAATGCATTACGTTTGCCTTTGGGATTAGTTGGTCTTTCAATATAACTTTGTCCATTTGCATGTTTTCTTTCACGCATTGTCATAAACATGCATGGACTTGTACTATAGACTTGGCCTACTATGCGATTCTCAGAAACTCAAGTTAGATCAATTTATTTGCGAGATTTAATTACGCAGGCTAGAGCAAGGACAAGAAATTACAAAAATTATTATACATATGAATGCATGAATGTATGATGTATGAATGTATGAATGAGTGAGTGTTTGAATGTATGATTGTTTGAATGTGAATGAATGTATGGATGAATGTATGAATGTATGAATGTATGAATGTTGAATGTATGCAAATTTATGAATGGTATGAAAATGAATGTTGGGAATGTATTGAAAATGTATGACATGTATGAATGTATGACTCAATTTGAATGTATGACATGTATGAAGACTGCATCTATGCATCTCTGAGGGATGACTGTATGAATGTCTACTGTCTGCCCGTCTGCCTGCTGCCTGTCTGGACTGATCTGCATGTCTGCCTGTCTGCCTGTCTGCCTGTTCCTGCCTGATCCTGCCAGTTTCCTGCCTTGTCTGCCTGTCTCCTTCATGCCTGTCTCGGCCTGTCTGCTGGTCCTGCCTGTCTGCCCTGTCCTCCCTGTCTGCCCGTCTGCCCCGTCTGCCTGTCTCCATGTCCCTGCCCTCTGCTGTCTGCCTGTCTGCTTTCCGCACTGATCCTGCCTTGTCTGCCTTTCCTGCCTGTCTGCCTTCTGCCTGTCCTGCCGTTCTGCCTCTCTGCCTCTCGCCTGTCTGCATGTCTGCCTGTCTCTGCCATGCCCGTCTGCCTGTCTGCCTGTCTGGCTGCTCCTGACCTGTACTGCCTGTCCTGCCTGTCTGCCTGTCTCATGTCCTGCCTGTCTGCCTGTCGTCCCCTGTAACCTGCCTGTCCCTTCCTGTCTGGACCTGTCCTTGGCCTGTCTGCCTGTCCTGCCCTTCCCACTGCCTTCCTGCCATGTCTCCCTGTTCTGCCTGTCTCGCCTGTCTGCCCTTGTGCCTGTCTGCCTGTCTGCCTGTCTCCTGTCCTCCCTGTCGCCCTTGCCTGCCCTGTCCTGCCTGTCTGCTTCCCGGCCTCTCGCCTCCGCCCTCCCTTCCTGCTGCCTTCCTCCCTGTCTCCCCCTTTCCTCGTCCCCTCAGCCCCCCCTTTGCCCCCCTTTCCCCCTTCTCCTTCTCCCTCCCGTTTCTTTTCCCTTTTATTTTTTATCTAATAGGTATATATATCATTGCCAGCTCCACCAATATTTTTATTATTTTTTATACCTAATATTATATTATAATATCTACTTCAATTTAATATTCTCTATTATATATCTTTTTATCTATAATAATCATGTTAACTACAAACCTTGCGTCCGATTTAATTAATTAATTTTGCAACAGCAAAAAATGTTCATTTGCATACGAAACTAGACTGAAACTTTGATTAACTTGAATGCAGCATCAGCAAATGGCTTACTATGCATAACGTCCACTGCGACCTGCACTAGGACAGACATCGATGCGGCGATGCTCCGAAAGGAGCAGAAACAGAAAATAAAACTTGCAAAATGCAAAACAAAAGCTCAACTTCATCTGAATGCGGGGTGGAATAGTAACAATTGATGGCAGCTCAACTTGTTGTTGGCCAGATGTACTAGTTGTGGATGGTGCTGTGAGTGTGCGTGTGAGTGTGGAATTCCTGACAGCAAAACTTTCAGCCAACAGCTGCTGCACCTTCCAATGATAACTGAAAATCTATTTTCTAACTGACTGACAGTCAATATATTCGAAAAGTGAATACAGTGAAAAAAAATAACATAAAATAAAATAAACAATAAAATGCATTTATATACAGTACATATGTACATATATATATACATGTTTATATACGCATCAACAATCGGGAAAAAGGAGATGATATACCCTTGTAGTAGGTGATGATATACACTACACTATTACAATATAGATATTGTATAAAATCTATATAGGTATATAATAACGTTCGTTTTTTTTTTTTACTAGATAATTTACTAGATATTTATTTACTCATTTTGTTAACTTTGACAATATGTTTCCAAAATGTTAAGATATAATAACAAGAAAGTAAGCGATTCAAGGTGAAGAGCTACCGATAGTGACGATAGTTATTTAAGAACTATCGATAGTGACGATATGCTTAATATCCTCTATGTGTTATGTAGTATACCCTTTAAAAGGGCATCAAAATATGATAAACAATTTCAATGCTACTGTTTAGCATGCGATGCTCACCTTGCCACGCCCAATTTAGTTTCGTCACATCAAAATATTTGCTCTTCCACTTCCATATTGTGGTTGTTTTTGTTGCAATTGTTGTTGTTGTTGTTGCTGATGCTGCTGTTGTTGTTGTCAACAATTTTGGGGCTTGTGGGCGCTTACCGCGTATAATTTATCTATGCATATGTTTTGAGTTGCCAACAGCAGCCAAACGAGAACAGGAGAGCCCACATAAATCACATGCCCCACAGCTCAGTCACACCCACACATTCACTGTCCTATCCCCAAAAACAGCCAGCCACACACACACACACACACACCCCTTTCATGTAAGAGCAGTTATCGCCCTCGTGCTCTGCCCGAAAATTCTAAAAAGCAATTGCTGGGAATTTATTTTCACGTGCCTATTATGAGAGCTCGATTAGAATGGGATGAAATGGGATGTGGATATGTTGTATTCTGGATGTTGTTATATGAAATGATCGAGTTACTGGGAACTTGTTTACACCATCTACATACATACATAATATGAGATTGCCTATGTGACAAAATGACATAGCACAAGTCAAAGTTTATGCAGAATATTTCTATTTTTAAACACAATTTTGGAAGATTTTCTAATATTTTTGAAAATGTTTTCAAGTATTTTACAACTTGATTGTTTTTCTGGACGTGAGTCGTGAATTGAATTTAGTGGCATTTCTTTAGCCATTGGCCAATGGTTTTGTGTGCCAATCTTTTGGCAAAACAAATCTCAGCTGAGCGCAAATCGTACTCGGATGAACACTGGGAGGAAGTGAGGCTGTGATGCTGTGAGGCTGAGACAAACATGCATGACAGGCAGCATCATCGTTATATCGATGGCATTCACATGTTTAGCACACAAACGAAATGCCAAAGCAAAAATATGCATACAAATCTATCTATCTATGCGTATTGATAGCCAAACCGAGTCAAGTTGAGTGGAGAGGCTGCCAGTCTGAAACTCAAATCTGACGACTGTTCCACATTTTGTTGTTGTCAGCCATTGAATGTGTGTGTGTGTGTGTGCGCGCTATCGAATATTGTCTATATGGGTCTCTGGTCTCTGACTCTGAAATCTGGTTGCTGTTTGTTCGTCCGTTTCGTGGCGTCCCAATCAATTGTCCAAATGTCCAAACTTCATTTGTTATGCGCATCACAAAAATTGAAGCAAATCATTTTGCCAATCGCATTTTGATTTCGAATGTCAGTGACGGTGCTGATATTAGATGTGGTGAGTGGGTAGCTGTGTAGCTGGATGGCTGTAGAGTGGACCAACATAGCCACCCCTCCACAATTTATGTTAATTTTTGTGTATTTGCCGCCAGCGGCGCCTGAAATTATGCAATGCCTTTATTAATTTACGACCAACCAAATGGGAACCAAATGGAAATGCTAGTGATGGGCACGTGATTAATAGATATTGTGTAAAGTAATTTTTATCGAGTGATGTTTGTAAAATGTTAAGCTGAACTAGTTCGCACAACTCTAAGTTGAATCGGCTTACAGAACTTCAAGCTGAACCAGTTTCGTTAGCCGGCCTTTAAGCTTTAAGCTTTCCAGGATAAAAACTGACTCAGTTTGCTGGGTATTAAAGTAAGCCGTGGCATTCTATTATTCTATTATGCTATTATTCGAGCCAATTGAATCAAAATCTGAATCTAAACTAAAATTTAATTTAAAATGTATTTTTATTTTTTATAAAAATGAAAAATACCTTATGTAAGTTTCTCCCTATAGTTATCTAATCTAAACTAAATCAATTTAATAATTTTTTTTATGTTAGTTAAATGAACCAAAAATACTCAATTTAAGTTTCCATATTTGTTTATAAATAATTATACATAGTAACTGATTTTCGAAAAAAAATGTTTTATTATTTAATGAAACCAGAATTTTAAATTCGGTTGATTCCTACATAATTCTGGATTTGGGGAATCCCAGGGGTATACAAATAGCATTCAAGAAAACGATGATAGTTCGAAACTTTATTCAACTAAAGAGTTTTGGCTCGAGGCCTGAAAGGAATATAGAATCATTTTTCTCTGCTCTCCATCTTTAAAACTATCGTTATAGTATGATTCACTCACGCGCTCAACTGTTGCAGATGGTCTGTAAAATGGTTTTATTTATCCATAGTAACTCCGGTTGTCGGGCTCTCGGTCTCGGCTAGTTATGCAGTGTTTAACTTTGCCTGGGGCTTATGTTGGTTGGGGGCGTGGCATTTTCATTTTCACGCCCCAGCCGCGTAACTCATTTTCGCCTCGGAAAAAAATAAAATAAAAATAAATAAAAGGGAAATAAAGTTTATTTTGCTGCTGCAACTTGGCACATTCTTAATTTCTTGCGTATTTTGTCAAGACAAATTGAATTTTTATGAGCGGCGTCGCAGTCGACGTCGACGTCACCGTTCTTGCAAAAAAGGAGAAAACAAAAAAAAAAAAATATCAAAAGGCGTCGCGACGCGTCGCAGCCCCAACGACAGCAGCAAGAGCCAAGCGAAAACTTTAAACTTTTCTCATCTTGTGAAATTCATTTTATCACAAGTAATTACTTTGTAAATATATGGGGTGGCAGACAATGCAGCAGACGTCGCAACGTTACGTGGACTGCACACGCAGCCTTTTGGCCATTTGAAGAGGGCAATTAAATGGCTGTTGGCAAAAAAAAAAAAAAAAAAAAAACGAGAAAAGAAAATTTAGCTTAAAGAGTGCAACGTGCAACAAGGAATATAGTTTGCGATCAACATAGTTAACATAGTTCCAAAAATATATCTGTAATCTGTAATCTGTTTTAAATATATTTAAATAAAATAATATTTTATGCGTTCGTTCGATTCCTTACGCGGTGTTCTTGAAATAAACCTATCCAATTCATTCTTACTCGCTCTCAGGCTCTCACAAGAGACTTTGGATCTACGCTCGTTTTTGTACTCTGTTGAGCGCCTTGAGTATTACACTGTTCGTGTGGCACTCTCTCTGGTAGCGAAAATCGATTCGGAAGAGATGCATATACAAAAGTTTGTATGCTTCATTTAGCGGTGGGGGACAACCAGAGAAAAAACAAAAACGATTGCTAGCGGATCGCGAACGAACTCAGTCTGTTGCTCTCTGTGTCCAGAGGCGAAATAGACTGAGCTGAAAATCGCTTTATAGTTATTTGCGAACTACAACTTTAGTACATACTACAAGTTTTAGTACAGACAACAAGTTTTAGTTCGCATATGATAAGTTATTCGATTTCATCTCAATGTCAATTATGAGTGATAATACTAACGGCTTACTAACAATTTGTATGAAATTAAAAAGAGCACATTAATTAATACTAAAATAATATACTTCAGTTAGGGATTATTTTATAATTTAGTATTCATTGTACAAGTTAGCAACAATATGGCCAATCAAATCATTTATTCGCCTGTTCAGCAGCAACGTGCAACAATGTTGCTAACGATAATGTTGCTAGCAGCAATCAGTGCGCACACCGAACAGTCATTCATTAACAGAATGAACACAATAAAAAATAAATGATCTTGACAAAAAAAACTGTTAGATCCTGATCTTAGCAGAGATGAAAAAAAATTTGCCAGCTTCTGAGCAATTCAGTCAACTCTTGCAGAATTTTTATATTCAATGAAGCAGATCATGCACACAACCAGATTATTGATGTCAAACTATCGAAAAAGAATAAAAAACACAAATCTGTATATAAATATCAAGTTTACATATTTATTGTTGTTTTTGTTGGTTGCTCACTACTTATGCAACTTGCCATTGGGTTTGTCAAACCGCGGCAATAATTTGCATAGGCAGTTAGGCCGATTTGATGTAAACATTGATATTGTATTAGAGCACTCAATCGCAGGCGATTGTTGTGGCGTTTAATCGAAAAGTCCAAAGCCCATGTCGTCATCCTCTTCCTCGGATTCGGACTCGACCTTCTTGGCGTCCTCCTTCTTTTCGGCAGCTCCGGCTCCAGCAGCTGGTGCTGCAGTTGCGGTAGCAGCGGCGAACTTGCTGGGATCCTTAATGTACTCCTTGATGGTGGTAGCTTCTTTGAACTCAACCTCTGTGGTAGCGGCGATAGCCAACAAGTTCTTGAATCCGTTGGCAATGCTGTGAGGTGCCGAAGCAATCGTTGGATAGCCGACAGACAAACAGACGGCAGCCAAATTGGCCACACCCTGTTGGAACTTGGCGCGCAAATCCTCGGGCTTGATGTCCAAAATCTCAGGCGAGAAGATAGATCCCGAATCATATACCTGGCTCACGAGCAAACCATACGAGAACGGCGAAATATTCAACATGTTCAGCAAAGTGGCTTCAGAGGCGCCAACTTTGTCTCCTGGCTTCAAGATGGGCACATCGTTGATGATTTCAATTGTACCCTTGGAAATCTTAGTCGGGATGGACAGAGCCTGGAAGAAACTGGTCTTTTCTGGACCAAGACCTGTATTCTGGGCTGGAATGATGACAGGCAATGGTGCAATGGCGCCCGGACGTGCAGGAGCACGCACCTTCGATTCCAACAGCTTATCGCGAACTTCAGCCAAATCGCCCTTAGTGAACACAAAGCCAACATTGCCCTTGATGTGCGGCAACAGCTTCTCCAACTGAGGATTGTTCTCCAAATGTCCACGAATTGCTTTGCGCATCATCGTGTTCTTGCCCATCAGTACGACGGCGAGGCCACGGAGGCTGGTACGGATGTTCTGCATCTGCTTGGAGCCAACATTGTCTGCGCCGACAATGAAACACTTTGGATACTCATCGAACAGTTCCTACATCCAAAAAATTTCGTTAGTACATACATCCTTATGTAATCCATTTATATTAATAATCGAGTAATATTAGCTATTAAACATACCACAACTTTGATGAAGTACTGAGCCTTCCATGCTGCTTTGTTCTCCCTAACCATTTTGAAAGTGTATTAGGGACTCTATTGAATTTAAGAACTGAAAAATATTAATATTTAATTAGTATTCTGTACAAATATCATATTTTATACATTAAGAATCTAAGGATTGCGTTTATTTTTTAAGATTTAATTTCTTACTTACCAAAACACAAACTATACGCGGTGGTGACTTGGACCAAATGGACGAGATGTGCGATAATTCGTGCAAAGCTATCGATATTAAAAATACATCGGATGTCGATATTGTCATGTAATCAAAACATGAAAATGAGCTGGTATTGCATTTATCTTAAATAAATCGAATTTTAATAAATGAGTCATATATTTTTTTTTAAGTAAATATGTTCTCTTACCATACGTGGCATGATTGGATATATCTTTATCACAATTATACACTTGTGATCAGCATACTTGCCATAATGTAATCGATATTTAATTCTTTAAAAACAGTGCTACCCCACAAAAATATGGAAACAAAATATTTCATTGGCGTCGTATGCATAAACACCACACTCGTTATTCCATCAAAAATATTACTAAATATCGATAGGTGCTTTGACATATTTTCAAGCTCTGATCAAAATCTAGTTGTGCAATAATCTGCTCTTAGTCTTACTCATTTACACAGATAAGCCACTTAACTCTATTTACAACTAGTCATACGATGGGCAAAGACTATTATCAAATTCTAGGCATCAACAGAACAGCAACAGATGAGGAAATCAAAAAAGGTTACAAGCGGATGGCCCTTAAGTATCATCCAGACAAAAATGACCATCCTGAGGCAGCAGACCACTTCAAGGAGGTCGTTGCAGCATTCGAAGTACTATCAGACCAGAAGAAACGACAGTTATATGACCAATATGGGGAAGAGGGTCTTAAAAACGGTCTTGGCCAAACAACTTTCACAGAACCATCAGCTGATATGCTGCCGTTTATATGCGCCGTTGGAGGAACAGTTTTGTTTGCTTTTGCAGCATTCAAAACATTTCAATATTTCACCAAGAAACCTAATCCAGATCGCAAAAGTGATGACAGTGAATGAATCTCATTAAAAAGAATTATTTGTTGCTCTACTCAATTGTTAAAATATATTTACAATGTTTTTTTTTTTTTTTTTTTTTTTTTTTGTATGTAATATTAATTAAATCGGTGCAATGAACAAAATTTCTTATTTAACTGAAGATTTCACAAATTAATTTATTTTTGAAAACTTGCACAAAATTTAATTTCATCATAAAATGTAAATTAATTTTCTGTTTATCAATAAACAGCTGTTGGCTGCTTTTGCTTTTCAATGGAAATGCTTAGTAGTTGCACCAAAGTAAATTAAGTGACGAGTCGAATTTAGCACGAGAATATATGTATGTATGTACACAATTTAATTTAAAAAAAACACAATTTAAAAAAAAAAAATGTTAACGTGTATCCTATTTTCAGAATATAAAATAAAATTTAATTATTTTTAGCAACATACGTGCTTGTTAGACCTTGTAATTGTTTTGTTACAGTAAAAATCGGTAAATCCCCCAAACATGCTACCCATGTTAATTAAAAATAGCATTTATGCTTTACAGCACTTATCGATTAAATTAAATCCGACTGTCAGAACCACAGCAATGACAAAATCGGAGTTGTAATTAACTAATTAGCACAAACTTCAGCTTCGTTAAGTAAATAATGTAATTGCCTATTTATTTAAGTATTTGACATCCAAAATTTCAATTAACGTTTTATCAATAGTGTCTTTAAAAAAAATAAATTCCCTCGTCGCCATAATTAGAAAATGAGTTGATCGTCGTTCCAACTATCGACTAAAAGTCCTGAAGATAATCGATTTTGCAATCGACTTAGACTGCAATCAATTAACATTTTAATTTATTTGGACTTTACAGGAAAACAAACTGAAGCAGTATCATCTTGCGGTCCAAGTGTAAGGCTTTAAAATATTTGTATTTAATGTAATTAATTAATTAATATTAAAATGCTTGCAGCTGGCACACTAAACACCGCCATGGTCAGTTACGATCCCTACGATATTCTCAATATAAAGAGAAGTGCGACCAAAGAAGAAATTACCAATGCATATCGCAGACTTCTGGCCATATGCTATTTGAAAGATGTTCAACAATTTCAGCAAATTGTGTATGCATATCTCGTACTGAGTGGAATGGAGAAAAAAGACCAGAATGCTCCATCGCATAACTCAGTTCTACGAAGAACTCGCACCTCTATGTCCAGATGGAATCGATCAAACTATTTATATATCGTTTACTTTGTTGGCGGATCTATTTTGACGGGCTTCATTGTATACAAAGCGTATCAGATGGTAGGAGTTTTAAATAAGCAATTATTAGGGACGCTTTCGTTGATCGTGGAACCACCAATAGCAGAGCAGAAGGGAGTCTCTACATCAACTTATAACTTAATATCAAAATCATGGAGCTGGATATTTACATTGTCAGACAAAGCATGGCAGATGACCAATCAAAAATTATCTACAGAATCATCTTCACCAATTGGCTCTGATACTGCCACAACTACGCAAGCCGTGGCTTCATCTGTCAGTAATATTGCACGCTCCACTGTCGGAGCTGTATCGAAAACCTGGTCCTGGACAACAGCATCGGCAGGAAGCATTTGGCAGTGGACCGCAAGCAAGATGTCATCTCAAAGCGGTGACTCAGCCTCTTCTGCAGTGGCTTCATCAGTTGCAAGCTCCACTGCTGGAGCTGTATCGAAAACCTGGTCCTGGACAACATCATCGGCAGCAAGCATTTGGCAGTGGACCGCAAGCAAGATGTCATCTCAAGGCGGTGACTCAGCCTCTTCTGCAGTGGCTTCATCTCTTGCAAGCTCCACTGCGGGAGCTCTATCGAAAACCTGGTCCTGGACAACATCATCGGCAGCAAGCATTTGGCAGTGGACCGCAAGCAAGATGTCATCTCAAAGCGGTGACTCAGCTTCTTCTGCAGTGGCTTCATCTCTTGCAAGCTCCACTGCCGGAGCTCTATCGAAAACCTGGTCCTGGACAACATCATCGGCAGCAAGGCATTTGGCAGTGGACCGCAAGCAAGATGTCATCTCAAAGCGGTGACTCAGCTTCTTCTGCAGTGGCTTCATCTGTCAGTAATATTGCACGCTCCACTGTCGGAGCTGTATCGAAAACCTGGTCCTGGACAACAGCATCGGCAGGAAGCATTTGGCAGTGGACCGCAAGCAAGATGTCATCTCAAAGCGGTGACTCAGCCTCTTCTGCAGTGGCTTCATCAGTTGCAAGCTCCACTGCTGGAGCTGTATCGAAAACCTGGTCCTGGACAACATCATCGGCAGCAAGCATTTGGCAGTGGACCGCAAGCAAGATGTCATCTCAAAGCGGTGACTCAGCCTCTTCTGAAGTGGCTTCATCAGTTGCAAGCTCCACTGCTGGAGCTGTATCGAAAACTTGGTCCTGGACAACAGCATCGGCAGCAAGCATTTGGCAGTGGACCGCAAGCAAGATGTCATCTCAAAGCGGTGACTCAGCTTCTTCTGCAGTGGCTTCATCTGTCAGTAATATTGCACGCTCCACTGTCGGAGCTGTATCGAAAACCTGGTCCTGGACAACAGCATCGGCAGCAAGCATTTGGCAGTGGACCGCAAGCAAGATGTCATCTCAAAGCGGTGACTCAGCTTCTTCTGCAGTGGCTTCATCTGTCAGTAATATTGCACGCTCCACTGTCGGAGCTGTATCGAAAACCTGGTCCTGGACAACAGCATCGGCAGGAAGCATTTGGCAGTGGACCGCAAGCAAGATGTCATCTCAAAGCGGTGACTCAGCCTCTTCTGCAGTGGCTTCATCAGTTGCAAGCTCCACTGCTGGAGCTGTATCGAAAACCTGGTCCTGGACAACATCATCGGCAGCAAGCATTTGGCAGTGGACCGCAAGCAAGATGTCATCTCAAGGCGGTGACTCAGCCTCTTCTGCAGTGGCTTCATCTCTTGCAAGCTCCACTGCGGGAGCTCTATCGAAAACCTGGTCCTGGACAACATCATCGGCAGCAAGCATTTGGCAGTGGACCGCAAGCAAGATGTCATCTCAAAGCGGTGACTCAGCTTCTTCTGCAGTGGCTTCATCTCTTGCAAGCTCCACTGCCGGAGCTCTATCGAAAACCTGGTCCTGGACAACATCATCGGCAGCAAGCATTTGGCAGTGGACCGCAAGCAAGATGTCATCTCAAAGCGGTGACTCAGCTTCTTCTGCAGTGGCTTCATCTGTCAGTAATATTGCACGCTCCACTGTCGGAGCTGTATCGAAAACCTGGTCCTGGACAACAGCATCGGCAGGAAGCATTTGGCAGTGGACCGCAAGCAAGATGTCATCTCAAAGCGGTGACTCAGCCTCTTCTGCAGTGGCTTCATCAGTTGCAAGCTCCACTGCTGGAGCTGTATCGAAAACCTGGTCCTGGACAACATCATCGGCAGCAAGCATTTGGCAGTGGACCGCAAGCAAGATGTCATCTCAAAGCGGTGACTCAGCCTCTTCTGAAGTGGCTTCATCAGTTGCAAGCTCCACTGCTGGAGCTGTATCGAAAACTTGGTCCTGGACAACAGCATCGGCAGGAGGCATTTGGCAGTGGACCGCAAGCAAGATTTCATCTCAAAGCGGCGACTCCGAAGCTACCTCGACGGTTGCGACTTCCTCAATTAATGTCTTGTCTAAAGTCTGGAAGTGGGCGTCAGGTCAGGGTTAATATTAATCCAAAAGCTGTCTACAATAAAATAAGCTTCGATTAAATAAATCATACTCTTAAAATCACATTATTATTTTTAGTTATGTAACAAAATAGTTTAAAAAATGATCGTCCTCATCGTAACCACTTAAGAGCATATATGGTTATTTTTATTGATTAGACCATAATGAATAACATTGTAAATAAATATCAAACCTATCGAAGATCACAATATTTATTCCCGATTAACAGCTGCTAAAATTGAAATGTTAACTTAACAGAACGCTGAGATGAAGTTGGGGGCTCACACAATAAAATGAAGAGTTGTAGCGAGTAGACTCGCAATTTAGTACGTTGTTGGGATTAATAAGAAACTATTGGTGTAAAATGAATAATAAGTTTGAAAATCACTATAAGACTCTTCAGATTGGGCAAAGCTCAACCCAAAAGGAAATAAAATTAGCTTATTATAAGCTTATACAAATTTGGCATCCAGATAAAAACCCAGGGAATAAGCATGCATTGGAAACTTCTAAGATGATAATTAGAGCATACGCAGTGCTTTCGGATCCAAATCTACGTAGATCATACGATAATACCTATATTAATGAACAAAATAAGCAACCTGGACAGCAAAGCGGGAAATCGCACCCCCAAGCTGATGAGAAATTCAGCCAACAAAAGAAACCAAATGCGAACTATAATCGTGAACAGAGTAATAGGCAAGACAAACCAGGACCGACTAAAGACGAGAAGTCGACCGGAGGCAAACATGGAAATGAGAAGTCGAAAGCCAACTATGATCGCAGCTATGAAAAGAATAATCAAAATCAAGACAACAGTAGAAACAAGCAGCGGGAACGTCGAGAATATCAGGACGATCGCAATCGGAACAACTTTGGCCATCACCAGGAAAACGGGGGCAATCAAAACTGGAATAGTTATCACAATGAATCCCAATATCAAAACACACATCAAGACGATCGCAATCGAAACAATTATGGATATCAACAGGAAAACTGGGGCAATACAAACTGGAATAGTTATCACAATGGATCCCAATATCAGAATCGTGATCAAGACTACACAGATTTATATGAAACTCTAGGCTTAACAAAGGATGCCAAAACTAAGGATATTGAGAAAGCATTTCGTGAATTGGCTGCTAAATATGGTAGTAGTGAAAACCCTCAAGTCAAGAGGCAGTTCCAAAAAATTCTTGGGGCCTATTTGGTTCTAGCTGATCCAGTCTTGCGAGCCAATTATGATAGGCAAAATAATAATAATAGTAATAGCGAAAACAAAAGCTCATTTTCATTTCGATTTCTAAATCGTGAGCATTTCAAGAATGCATTTAACTGGGAAAATGTACTTTGTATTTTCATTGCATGCGGAGGTGTACTTTTTATTGTATTAAAATATTCAGGTATCATTATTTTAAGCGTTGGAAAAATTATTCTACAGATTTTACCGCCATTGCTGTTCTTACTGGGAAAATTGATTTGTGTAATTGTTCCACCATTAGCAAAGGGATTAGTATATCTAGCAATTGGCTTATCAAAGTGCGTTTTCTGGAGCTTGAAAATGTTATGCAAGTGCATATTTTAGAAATCGGTATATTCAACACGAAATAATTATAAAGAATCTGATGTTGAAGTAAGTTGACACCAAATTCCATTTGGCATTTATGTTTTACATTGTTATAAAATAATTATACTATGAGCGCTTTATTGAAGCATCACGAAGCCCTCTGGCATGGCCAATTGAAATAAAAATTAATTTAAAATATTTGTTTGGGTGTCCTAATTAGTTGCCCATTTAAAGAGAGATATAAATCGATTTTGAATATAATTTTTAAAAATTAACGGCGAACATTGTTAAAATTTGAAGATAAGTTGATCCTGTTCCAAAAACCGATTACATATCCTATGAGAGTATTTTGTAATCGATGTAAAGACCACGACTAATTAACAGAAGCTGATGTAATTAATTTATAAGCGTATTTAACCTAAATATATTATAAAAGTACATATATAACTTATTCTGTAACAAAATTCAATTATGAGGGCCATAGGTAGGACAAGTCAGGACCGACTAAATTCTAAATTTAATGTAAACTGCATCAATCCTAATAATTGGAACAATGTATATGTTTATTATTTGAGTGTGTGCTTATAATAATCTTAATATACATATTAAGATCGATTTCAATTATTATTGAGAAAACTAATTTGCGTAATTGTCTGTTTAGTCCAATTCATAATATTTGTACTAGTTGGTTTTGGCTTGAGCTAACCCTTCACTTAAATAAGCACAAAGCTGTAATTGTTGTAAAGTAAATTGCTTTATCGAAATCTTACTTCATTGTACTTAAGATAAAAAATATGTAAAATAATTGTTTATAAAGTTGTATGTATCATGTGGGTTCTTTATTTGGGATATATACATAGATACAAAATATTTGAAAAAAGTGAGATGCCGTGAATGTATCATTCAGAAAAAGTTTTTATTTCAAGAGAATTTTCACACATAGCTGACCTAATGCTAATTGAGGGGAATGATTGCAATGATTTAATTACCAATCTTTTCAATGTCATCAGCATTATCGGTATTCAAATATATGATATCCTTTTGAAAGTGTTTCTCGATAGCACGGCAAACGGACATACTTTTCTCGCCATCGATCAGATTTATAGCAATGCCTGACTTGCCGAATCGTCCAGTGCGACCAATACGATGTAAGTAGGTTTCACAGTCGGCATTGCCGCGTAAATCGACAGGTAGATCGAAGTTAACAACGATGGTTACCTGCTCGATGTCAATGCCGCGCGATAGAACATTCGTGGTAATGAGCACCTTCTCCTGGCCCGACCTAAAACGATCCAAAACGGCCAGTCTCTGCTCTACGGTCAAGTCGCCAGAGAGAACAGCAACTGAATGTCCATCTTTTGTCATCCTAGATGCCAACCAAGCGGCTGTTTTGCGTGTGTGACAGAATATGATGGCCTGGCCAATGCTGATGCAGCCATAGATGTTCTGGATGGCATTATATTTGCCTTCTTCGTTTTTGCAATTCACATAATATTGCTTAATATTGTCCAGAGATTCTTCTTCGCGCATCAATCGAATTATGGTTGGCTCCGGCACAATCAAGCGGGCAAAATCCATCACCTCCTTGTCGTAGGTGGCTGAGAAGAATAACATTTGGCATTGTGAATTGAGCATTTTATGAATTCGAATGCATTGATCGTGGTGTCCTTGGGTTGCAATCATAACATCTGCTTCATCCAATACGAATACTCGTATCTTTTTCATATCGAACAGACGCATCTTGAGGCCCCAGTCCAACATTTTACCAGGAGTTCCAATCAAAATATGTTCCGTAATCTTTGAGTTTCGATCCACTAAATTCAAATAATTTAAATTATTATACGTTTATATTTGTGAGTAAAGCATTTACCTTCTTCGCCACGAACTGCAAATCTGAGTTTAATTTCCGGACAAAATTGACCCATGCGTGCTGCGACTTCCCCAGTTTGAATCGCAAGCTCGTATGTGGGAGATAGACATAGAACTTGAGGATGATCCTGGGCAACATTAACGCGGCTCAGCATTGCCAGGACGAATGCAGCGGTTTTTCCTGTGCCCGATTGACTTTGTGCTATCATATTTTGCGGTGGATCGGCAAGCAGAGTTGGTAATGCGGTTTCTTGAATTTTTGATGGCGTATTGAAGCCCATGGCATAAATACCCTTCAGTAGTTCGGGCTTAAGATGTAGCGCCTCAAAGGTCTTCACTGAATGCAATGGTGAATTAGGATTTTTTTGTTGAATATCCAACGACTGCTTGGTGTTAACCAAGCCCTTGCCCAATATTTTTATAAGCAGACTCGTTTCCGCTGGGTCCGCAACATCGGCTTCATTGTCCTTGCTGGTTGTTGTTGTCGCAGCCGGTGTATCAGCATTTAAATCAATGTTCAATTTCGGTAATTCCTGGTCTTCAGCTATTTTAACCCAGTCAGTCATTTTTTAAATATATTTTCTGCTTTTTATTAAAAGTTAGCTTCACAGAAGCGTGGGTAAGCCGTATATGTATGATGCAGCTGTTTGCAATAGAGATGTGAGAAACATCACATATCGATGAACAACTATATCGTAACGCTTAGTATGCTGTTCACGCAATTGACCATAGAATGAAAATCAATGAAGAGTTGAGCAATAACTATGAATACAAAAAATATATATAATATAATATTTTAATATGAAAACAATTTATTTAATAAGATCGATATAGCACTTAATCTTAATCTTGCCTTGTGTTGCGATAATTGTTGGCACTATATCGCAAACAGAGATGAGATACCATTAAAAGCTTTCCAATCGATAGCACAATCGAACATGTCGTCGGACCGTAGAGTACATTGTACAATGTTTTGTAAAAATTTACTGCATTATTTTAAGCATTTCGCTCAAAATTGGCAATAGAAGCAGTAGTTTATTAAATATTTTAAGCATTGTGCGGCATACAACTATTTTCGCAACATCTCAAATTCGGATACATCTTGAATACACAATTACTTGATATTAGAGGTGAGGTTGATATTTTGGCTCTAAACATTGTGAGGATCATCCATTGGCGCTATAGCTGCGAGCATTTCTAAAGAAGATAACTGCGCAGTTATATATATGTATTCTGCACATGTGTGTAAATCCTTTAAATTTGATGCCAGGCGAAAACTGTACGCTAAGAATAGAAAAAAACTGCGAGCACAACAAAAATGTCCGAAGCGGGAAACTTTGCTGAACAAGCGGAAAATATTTCTTGCTGGCTTAAAGAGAAGGTCTCCGTAAAAGAAGAGACCAGCACAGACACCAACACCAGCAACAGCACCAACAACAATAATAGCAACAACAACAACATAAATAATAACAACGCAAACAAATACCGCGCGCCAGCAGCAACAGTAAACAACATGAACAACAGCCAGAGCAAGGAATTCAATGAGATCTGTAGAAAAACGCAAGCTGGCCAAAAAATTATGATTATTATGCGTGGCCCGCCGGGCAGTGGGAAATCCACAATGGCCAAATCAATATTGAATCAAATTCATTTATTGGACCAACATCCCATTACGGATTTCGTGCACAGTACCGATGATTACTTTGTCACGCCTCGTGGTTATGAATTTAATCCTAATTTTCTGCCAGAAGCCCATGACTGGAATAAGGAGCGAGTGAAGCGCAAAGCAGCAGCTGGCTGGAGTCCCATAATAGTGGACAACACAAACATTATGAAATGGGAAATGCAGCCCTATGTGCAGATAGCCGTGCAGCATGGCTATCTAGTGGAGTTAATGGAGCCCCAAACAAGCTGGTCCAAATCAGCCTCAAAATTGGCTCAAAAGAACGTGCACCAGGTGCCGAAAGACGCCATTAAGCGCATGCTTGAGCGCTACGAGAAGACCAGCGTGTCAGAACTAATCGGGGTATGTGAAATGATGCATATATATTAATATTACGCATGCATTAATTATTCTTATTTATAGTTTCTGAAAGATACCAAATACACAGTGCCATTACCGCAGTTGCGGTTGCAGCCGCCGTTGCCGTCACTGCCAGTGCCAGCGCCAGTAACGCCAGCTGAGCAACCGGAAAGATCCGCTTCCAAAAGCCCATTGGATGGCTTTAAACTAAATGTTAATGCTCAGACTTGGACGCCATATGAGCAGAATGCGAATAATTATTGGGCTCAGCAGAACGACTTGCCCATACAGCCAACTGTAGCTAGCACTGCAGGAGCAACAGGTGAGAGCTCGCTCTTGGATTTGCTGCGCGATGAGCTGCCAGCAGCAACGGCAAGTGTGGATCCAGCATCGGTCCCAGCTGCTCACAATGCCTTGCAGCGTCACAGTTTAAACTGTCCGAATGAGGCGGCTGGCTTTGTGATATTGCGTCAAATGTATCCGAACAAACAATTAGGCGGGCTTTGGGATTTGTATGGAAAGTGCAACGGCGATATCGATTGGGCCGTGGACATATTAATCAAAGAAGATGAACTCAAATCGGACGATGCTGACGAGACATTGGTCCACGAAGCCGAAGAATTCCGATGCGAATGCAACCAAAACAATTTTCAAATGTCAACTGTAGCTACTGCTGCTGCTGCCCCTGCTCCTCTATACCCACCGATACTCAATAAATACCAATCCAAGCCGCAGCGTCAACCGCGAGCCAAACGCAATGCTAGCAATGGCTTTGCCAACAGGGAACTACAGCTGGAGATCGAGAATTGTTTTGTGTTGGGCGATGATCAGTATTCGGAGCACACACGCAAGATACGAGACATACGCAATGGGATTTTAGATCAACCACTAGCACCTGTTATGGATCCAGCCCCAGTCTCTGCTGCTGGTGCTGGTGCAGGTGCATCTTTAGCTGCTGAAGAGGACGACGATGATTCGGAGGATAATGCATTGCTAGAAGTGGATCTTGGTGAACTTCTGGTCAAACAGCTGCGCAGTCACTTTCAGTGGGAGGGTGAAATGCTGCCCAAAGAGTCGGACTCATTGCTAACCAAAGTGTTCATGCCGCATCAGCAGGCCAAGCAGCTCTACATGCTCTGGATGGAAGCGGTGCACAATCAGCTCGAGGAACAGCGTCAGCAGACATTGCGAGACGATGAGCAATTCGCACGTCTGCTCAGGCATCCAAAATATGCCGACTGCAGAGAATCGCCTGGCAATGTGAACGAGCTGCTGGATATGGAGCTTGCCTGGAGCATATACAACAGCGAACAGCAGGCAGCAAATCAAGCGATTCAAAACAAGCCCAATGATATTGCCACTCACCTAACAAAAATGAAATTGTGCGAGAGATTTCCCGAAATCCCACGCGATACTCTGCTTCAGGTTTTTGCGGACACGGACAATAACTATGCAAAGACCGTGGAAGTGCTGGACAGCAATGCGAAGGTCGAATTAACCAGCGCGGAGCTATATGAGAAGGCGCAGCGTGAAAACGAAAAGGTCAGTGCAATCATTACCAATCATAATATGATTATTATATAACTTAATTTTATGCTCGATAACAGCTCAATCAACAAGTGCAACAGCAGCCGCAGCAGGCACAACCGAAAGTCGCCAGCCCGCGTGTTGCGGGCAATGCCAAGTCACAGTCTCCACAGCTGCACGAGGAGGCCAAATGTGCCGCACTGCGGGACTTTGAGGAGACACGCAACTTGGCCGCCCATCACGCCCAACTGAGAGCCGAATGCAACCTGAAGGCCAAGCAGGCGATACAGCAAGGCAATGGAAGCGTTGCGCTCTACTACTCAGAGATTGCGCAGCTGCATAAGAAGAAGATCGACGTATTCAACCATCGCGCGGCCAACTGCATCATGGAGGTACACAAACATACTCAAAACAATCCGGATCTGCTTGATCTACACTATCTACATACCATAGAGGCGGTCAGCAGTCTCGATCTATTCCTCGATCGTCATATAAATGTGCTGCGAAATTGCACACGAGTCTATAAGCATGTGTTCATCATAACTGGTCGAGGATTACACAGTGCAAATGGTGTATCGACCATTAAGAAGCACGTGAAGGCTAGACTAATGGAACGACATTTGCGGTATGTATTTCTATTGTACAAATGTAAAATGTAAAATGTAAAATGATTAATTTGCAATGCTTTTTCAGCTGGCAAGAGGTCAATCCGGGTCTGCTTCGTGTCAAAGTGTTTTCGGCGTCACGTCACTCTAAGAACTTCTGACCATTTACAATGAAGCAGCAGTATATATAAAGATATATATCTAGTTGTACAGCATTTGACAGCAAAGGAGATAGAAGACAAGAGCTGTTCGAAGGCATCATATATATATGTACATGTTGCTCGACCTCACCTACAAATTTTTGTATAACAAATCTTACAAAATTAACAGTTTAACGATACATACATTCGTATTATTTTGTGTGTTCATCAGACATTCCCCCACACTTTTTAATATGCACTCCCAATCGTTATTAGTCTTTTGTTTGCAAGAATCTTTTTAACTAAGAAAATATGAAAAAGTGTTCTTAATATATATATATATATATATATATATATATCGTTTTTTTATTCAGTTACACATCTACAATTACTATAATTTTCATTTAACTAAATTGAAGAAAATCAAAACTAAAGTTTTGATTCACGGTAGAGAGGATCTCATAAATTCCTCTGTTTGATATTTAAATGTGAAAGAATTAAGACTTGAGTTAAAAATATTTTTTTAATCAAAAGACAAAGTTCTTTCTTTAAATATATGTAATATATGCATATGTGTATATGTACAGGAAAATATTTTAGAAAATAAGTTTTAAATTTTTTTAATTCTAAGCCAAATATTATTATTAAAATAGCTACATAAGGGTACAAAAAATGTAGTTTTTCTTTGAAGATGTCAAACCTTTCTGCTTAAGGGATTCTACTTGTGGACAAATGACTCAAAACTGTGAAAAATGTTACAAGTTAAATATTTTATATATTTTTAATCTCATTTGCTGCGTGACAAAAACAGATGTTTGAATAAACAGACCGCTCGAAACTTCTGAAGCTTGGCAGCTGTTGAATCTTAATATATCTTTGCATTTGTTCCTCTCTGGCATTTGTTCAGGTAGCTAGTGCAGCTACCACCACGGGTGTTTCGTCTACCTGCCCATAATAGAGAATTGCAAATGCAGTCCAGTTTCGTATCATAAAATAAAACACATGCCGTTAATGTTTAAAACATGGAAAGACAGATGTTTTACTATTTAAATTCAGCATCGAAAATATAAAATTATATAAAAGTAATGCTTATCCATCGAGATACACAAAGTGTACATAAAACCTTAAGTCTAGAAAATCAGCGGCAGTCTAAGCTAATGTGTCATATATGGCTTTGGTTAGGGCCCTGGTGGCCCCTGAGTATGGAAACTAGGGGAGCTCTTGTAGCTGATTGCATGGCGATTGATTCTCCTGTCCATCGAGGTGCAGACGATTCATGGCCACCAATTCCATTAAATTAGCACGACTGCGTTTTGGAGTGTAGGAATTTGCGGAGTTCGGATTCGAACCGTAGCTTGCACTTTTGTTTAGCTTCTCACGCGGCGGTGTATTCAGAAAGACGCCTTCGAAAATTGTTTCCAAACTGTTGGCATGCTTGAGACCCGCTGTTGAGTCATCTGCATTGTCGTTGTTGTTGGGTGCACTAATTTGTGCATTGATCTCGTGCAAGGCCACAAACTCTGGGTTGTTGTGGCGCCCAGGACTGTGCTGTTGGACCGGCATCTGCTTTGGCGTTTCAAAATCCGATTCATTCAAATCATTAATTGGCGACGGGGTGCGTCCGTGCGGGGAGTAAGCCCGTATTTCGAAGGCGGGCAGCTCATCGCAGTCGACGGGTTGGCCCATGTCGTGCTCAAGTACCAGCGATAAGTCTCTTTCGCTTTCCAGCGAAGACATCGAACACTGAAGGGTATAGGAGTTATTTAGCTGCACCTCGACACTACCCATTGCAGTTAATGTATTTACCGCATCCGCATCCGATGTTCTGTCCATGTTGTACGTTGAGCGTTCTGTACTTATATGCAATGCCGACATATAGTCGAGCATTACAAATATGGGTAAATCGCTCTGCCTGTTGATTGCTGACCTGTCAGCGATTTGCTTCTTCGGGTTTAATATTTTTATGGTGATTCGCGGATTTGTCGCGCAGGTAGCAAGTAACTAACTCGCTTCGCTTTGCCGCACCAGTCGGTAAACAAAATATTGTTATTTATCGAAGTTTTATCGATTAATTTGAATTTCAAGTCTATGCCAGTGTGTCTATAAATGCTAGAGAAAAATACTAATAATACTGTGATGAACAACAATCGATATTTATATATTTTTTTCTGTTAAAAAATTTAAACGACTTGATTATTTAGCTTAATGTGGCACTAACGGTAATATGGAATGCACTTTAACAGTCTGAGTTTTTATTATGGAACGAAAGTAATTTAATGTTAAATAGAACAACAGCTAATAACATTTTATTTAATTCTTGCTATCAGATATCTTATAGTAGTTATTATAATTAATGATACGTATAAGATCAATTATTTTAGCTTGGTACCCTGAAGCAGCAACCTTGTTTCCCAAGTAAATGGCATAACGAATGAATTTTTCAAATTCGGTTTCTTCGAATACTAATCGCTTATAACGTGGATGAATAAACTGATTTTCTGCATCCAGAACAAATGACTTTGAGTTAAGAATTCTGCAAATAGACAAATATTAAAATTATAAACATTATAGACAGTTAGAGTTTTTTAAATTTTATAACTTACTTGCAAAAACGTAGCGCAATCACTAGAATATTATCGATGGTTTCCCGAAATTTGACGCTCCGACGATTGAGTAGCGAAAAGAATGCGATCTCCTTTAAGTAGTCCACGTGTCGTTGGTAAAGCTCTTCAACAGAATCGACCGTGAGTAGATCATCGGTAAAGGATTTCCATGTGCCTTCTAATGCATTTGTCACCAGATGATTCTGGAGCGTGAAAACGAAATGTGACAATTTGTGGCGAATCATTTGCAAATGGCGATACTGCGGCGATTGCTGCAGCCTTCGACCGTGAAGTCTCGCTGATTGCTGGAAGTCCTGATAGGCCCGTTCCATTATAAAGCTGACATGTCGCAGTTTCATCAAATGCGAGAATATCTGACCATACTTCTCCATGGTCTCCACACTGAACACCAAGTTCAGTGGCCACTCCATTTTGCACTCCAGCTTGAATATGGACAGGGCATTGATGTCCATTAGATCAAAACTTTCCGGTATGTTCGTACAATTCAAGGCCAGATTATCGGCAACTAAAGCCGTCGCCGATCCTTCGATCGCTCTGTTGGCGAGGGCATTATTGAGTATCAAGTCCAGGACACCCTTTTGACATAGACTAGGCGGAACTGTGCCACATTCAATTCGACCCATAATTCCGCTAATAAGCACAGTACCGAATTCACCGTCAAGCAAAAAGAAATATTTGCGTAGATCGCATAAGTAATCATAAATCCTTTGCTCATGGAATATGCGCAAGACCTCATTGCGCAGCAGCGACAAATGCCATTTAACTGGTAGCAAGACAGAGAGTTGCATATAACGTTTGATTATAAACGGATTATATCCGATTTCTTCTATCTGACCAGATGCATTTGACTGCTCCGCATCCATTTTTCTTATAGGCAAGCTAAATAAGGATTTCTCTTTCTGCACGGGAACTACTTGAGGGGGAGCAGGCACAGTCGGTGCGGGGACTTGTTCTACGTCATCCTGCTCACTGATCATAATACTGCTGTTTGTGTCATTGTTATTAACCGCATCAACAACTTCCTCTGGAATCTGGACATCAATTTCCACATCGGATGTGATGGACATGGGCGTTCCAGTGTCTAATGTGGACTCTACGCTAGCAGTTTCTGGTTTTAATGGCAAATGCAAAGCATTGCCTAACCCTCCGCTGATTGTGAAATCGCCTTCCATCACAAGGCGGCGATTTCGTTCAAGTTCCGTATCGGAATGCAACAGACGCTTCTCCGACTCGCTGTTCACTTCGTCCTCAGCGTTGAACGAACTGAAAACATTATGCTGTTGCATGCGCAAACGATTGCGCTGCAAGTCTGTGAGATCCTCTATATTCATGTTCAAGTCTGGCGGCAATTTAGTGGTCAATTGCTGCTCTGTGCAATTGAGAACTCGCATACGATTCAGTTCCGCCTCCGTGTAAGAAGCCGCACTGGTGGTCGCCACTTGGCGCAGTTGCACCTTCATTTGACATTCCTTGAACTGTTCGGATGAATTGTTGCGCATACGATTGCGAGCCAAACTCGTATCGGCCTCATTAGAATTGAGGACATCCGCTGGAATGGGCTGCGCCTCCTCTGCCTTCTCCTGCTTGTTCGTCAGCATCTCTAGGTCTGGTTCCTCGCACGACACAAAGCTATGAATGCTGCCTGTGCTGTCGTCTGGACTGGCGTCATCGGTCGTTTGCATTGGAGTGGTCATCTTCTGCTTTAAAGCAGCAACCTGCTCTTCCAGCTCCTTTTTCTTCTGTTGCAGACGTTGCTCCTCCATTTTATTGGATTTGTGCTGGTATTCCAGCTCACGCAACACCTCAGAGCGTTGCTGCTCCAATCGCACCTGCTCTTGTTGCTCTCGCTGCTCATTGAGCTCTTCGTAGCGACGTTTTTTCTTGATGTTCGCCTCCACTTGCAATTCATCTTGTTCACGCTGCCACGCAGCAATGAACGCCTGAGTGCATTCCCACATGCGATTGCCGTAGCGTCGGCTATTTTCCATGTGCTCGTCGAACACGCTTTGCATCTTAAATGGTTTCATTTTCTGCAGTATTACTTCGTAATGGAGCTCCAAGTCGTGGCGCATTTTCATCAACTGCTGCTCCGAGAGGCAGAGAACCAAGTTGGGATACTTTAAAGTGAATACTGGATGCTAGAGAGCAAGAAGTTTATTGATAAATTCAGCGTTTTAAGCAAAACTCAAGCTGTCCACTCACCTGAGCATTATAGGTCTTCAGAAATCTGTTGTATTTTCCGCATTGCAGTATATACTGCTCACAGCCCACGAGAAAGCCAGGCACCGCATCAAACCGGATATAATAGGCCTTGTCGAAATACTCTTTGCTGCGCTCGTGCATTATTTTATGCGAGCAAGAATTAATGAAGAGCTCGTTGAAGGGTTCGTCGAGTTCGCCTTGATAAATCCAACGTTGCAGCTGTGCGAAGTACGTCTCGCACAACGACCTCAACAGGTACATAAGTAATTGCGAGAATTGGCAATTGATGCCCACGTTGATGAACGACCAAACGAAGCTCATCAGACTCATGCCACACTTGCCGCTTATTCCCTCTGAATTATTTACTGAAATTTCAATACATTAAAAGTTAGCTGTGCAGTTGCGGGAATCGTCAGCTTACTGTGCTCCAATTCAAGCATCTGGTCCATTTGCCGTAGCAGCTCCATGGTGGGACCTGCGCCGTTCAGCAATTGTCCCAAGTTCTTGGCAGATATCGTGAGCAGAAACAGCCGGCTATTCGTAATGAAGTTGATTATGGCCTGACGCAAAGCCTGTAGAGATTAGCTTTGTTTATATAATGCAAACTTTTAATTGTTATATTGCTTGTGCTCACTCGGTTGAGAGGTCGTTCAACGCGACTCGATTCGTATTGCCATTGAGTGCGCGCACTGAGACGACGATAGGCTCTGCCCGAGGCAAGGAATGGCTCTGCATATTCGGCCAGAGTCTCGGGCAAAACAACGTCTAGTGTTAAGTTGGGCTTCAGCATAAAGTCTCCTTCTTCCGAGCAGACAATCGTGTCGGAGTGCAGACCCGCTGTAGATAACCAGAAATTAATTAATAAATATAAATTTCAGTTAATGCACATTTGCACACACATACCCGCAGCTTGTTTTAGATGCTCGATAAGACGCGGCAGCTTAATGAAACTTAAATTCAATGTCTGATCCTGGTGCCATTTAAGCTCATTGCTCATCAGCCGATCCGAAACGAAATGTTTCTCCAGTGATTCACTAGTCTGGGAGTCTTTCTTGGCAATGGAGTCACTCGCAGGCGCTTCGTCTTTACCCCGCAAAGGCAAATTAATCTTGACACGACTTGTGCCTCTGTTGGATTCGTTCATGCGTGCCATTGAATCCTTCAATATTGAGCACTTTAGGCTGGGCTTAGTTTGGTTCTTTTTGGCATTGCGCATTGCATTAATGTCGCTGAGATTCACATTTGACAAGCGGCGAAAAACGATCGGCTTCATGGAATCCCGCATATTCTCGATTGATCTCAATGTCATAGGAGCTATGTCGGCAACATGTTGTGGAAGCTGCTCCGCGAAACAGGGATTTGACTGCAACTGGAGAGGCTTGGCTAGCATCATCTTGCTGCTTTTGCTGGTTAACCCAACCGACTTTGATAGCTGTAGCTGTTGCCGTTCGCTTTGTTGCTTCTCCAGGGTTATATACATGTTTTGGATACATTTTGTAATATTATTACCTAGTGCGCAATTTAAGTCAGTGCATTGCTCAAACTGATGAGATGACGGTATCGATTCGTAGATCTTTGTGCGCCTCTCAGAAATGGAAGCGGGTAATGGCTGCACCGCAGCTGTTTCATCTGTTTGGGCGCGTTCATTCTGAGAAAGTTGTGCAGCAATTTTCGCGACTAAGTTGATAACTTGCTCGTTGGCGTTACAAACTACTTCCATTAAAAATAATAATTCTATTTATTAATCAACTAATTTTAAATACAAAATTAATGCAAATAAATAAAAAACAGTTCTTTTCGTTGAACGTATTCGAGATGAGACAGCTGATGAATTCGGGTTGTTATTAATCGTATTCATCGATAACATGTATCGTAATACGATAGATCTGATATATGTATTATAATTTGGATTAATTTTTAATATATTCATGAATACAATTCGGCGAACTTACGTATATTTCTTAATTGTATGTGATTGCAGCATCCGCAAATTATCGATTTTAATTGTGATAAAATGACACTAGAATTGTTCAGTTCGCTGCAATCAAAATTATCTCCAATCAAAAATCAAGATTTGAGCTTTTGTGTTACCATTAATTAAAAGCACAAAATTGAACTGGTTACAACTTAAATTTATTACGATTTCAATAACTTACAACTACATACGATCGGAGTTATATATTGTTAATTAGAACTTTTGAATAGTTACGTGCTGCTTCACGAGTGCCATAATACATTCAATGTTCTTGAGATTGGCGCAAGCTCGATATTTAGATACGCGACATTTTATTGGAGCAAAAGAAAAGGAGAAAAAGAAAAAACTAATGCGGTGTTTAGGGGAATAAGTTATATCAAAGGAAACTTGAGGATGAAATGTTTACAATTCGGCAAACCGAGCGCCAGCGCAAAGGCTAAGTGCTTATAGATCAACCAACTTAGTAATAAACTATAATATTAATTAAAGAGCATTTGGAGCGCATCAGGGGGTGAGAAGCTTCTAGGTAAACAGTAGAATAAGATGCTTAGCTCGTCGTTTGGAACTTGCTGCATGGCTGAATAATAGACGTTTTTCGAGCAGGTACCGTCTCCGGCGTTGGTATGGCATCGCCGGTGGTCACCTTATTGGCAAACACCTGCTTAACACCGCCACCTTTTTGCTTTGCCATTTGATAATCGCCAGAATCGAAGAATTTTTGCTTAAAATAAAAAATATGAATAGTTTGGTTTGTTTTGTTACAGCTTTCTGCTTAACCTACTCCCTTTTGAAGACGCTTCTGAAGGAAGGCGGAATGACCACCAGGCACACGCATCCCACTTGGATATTTTGACTTAAGTTTCTCTTCCTCGATTTTCTCCAGATCCCTGGGATTGGCTTGTTCCGTTGCTGGTTCGTTTTCCTGCGGTGTGGTTGCCGGGCTGTTTTCTTCAGTTGAGCTCATGTTGATATTCTGTTACAAAATTAATGAATAAAAAGACTGTAATGTTTTCACAAATAAAAAATATTACTACACAATTTGCACTAAGTTACATTGTAAATATGGCGATAATACGAGCTAAACTGCGTGCAAACGCGACAAGGACAACTGAATTTAAAAAGCGAGCGAAAATGGTCCGATGAAATTGCTTTTTATGAAACATCGCACGCACACACTCGCATTGTGCACATTTGTGTGCACACACACACACACACACACAAAGAACGCATGTATTTACATAGACTTGCTAATATGTAGTGCGAACGACGACGAAGCGTAATATAATCGTATTAATCTCATGTGCAAATATTGTTACGATTTAATACTTACTGCAAAATACACGAGCATGTGCATACATACATACTTACGAATATGACTTTTTACCTTTGTCTAGCCTGATGCGTCAAATGTGAAAAGTAACTGTTGTTTTCGTTCTTTTTGCAATCAAGAACACATGCACGCCGTATGCCTTTAGCTTTTGACTTCTTTTCAAAATTTGTAAACACACACCGACGTTGCAATAAATAGCAAGTTAAAATAATTTTCCCAGATCCGTATTTAAGCACTTTATGACAAATGTACACAAATTCAAAATTTTCGTTTTCCTTAATGCAATTTGTTCACTTTTTTGGGAGACGCTACAAAATAGAGTTGTCTCGGATCAATCGGAATAAGTTCACGGAACGATGGATTACACAAAATGAACGAATAAGTCACTTATTGTCGTTCATCATATGGTTCACTATTTAAAAACATATGTTTTGGTCCACCGGAAACTTTACATTCCGTCAAATGTAGTTAGCAGTAAAATCACAACTTGAATGTTACAATTTTTCTACAAAAATTCTGAGAAAATTCAGATTTTTCCTTTACATCCGTTAGAAAATTCTATAACTTAAATATAATGGTAGTTTTCAAAGTCGAAACGTATCAAAGGTACTACAACGCCTGCTGTTGTTTAACATTATCGCATTGTTGTGATGAAAATGAACCTAAAAAATAAGTGCAGGGCTGGAAAGATCACTGTTCTGAAGTAATAAATTAATATATTAGATGAATTTACTCTATATACGTTAACTTTTGGTGATCAAGATTGTTATTTTTTGATTATCAATTGGCAGTAAAACATTTTTATAGTCTTTTGATATTTGATTTGTGCATATGGTTTTTTGAAGGGAATACCCCTATAATTGTTCTTGTTATTTCTGTAATCAGTTGGGCGAATTGCTTAGTATCCAACTGCAGTTCCTTATAAATGTGTTATTTTTTGTTTATTTTCATAGAAGTGAACGAATTTTAAATATACCACGGATAGTAAAGCGTTTAGCAACGCAAAAATAACTATTTATGATGGGTTCCAGAGATAAATCAAAGTTTAAAAATTTTCTTAAGAGCACGAAAGCACCAGGTAAAATTGACCAAAATAATTGCAACAATTACTCTGATAAATATGCTGTATTTTGGCAGGAAACTCTGGAGAGCGAACATTGCGTCCAGAGTTTGAGCTTGAACTGAAGCCAGAACAGCCCATTGCACAGCGTTGCAAAATGCTTAAAGAATTGGGAGATTCGCATTTGCAGAATATCAACTTGGATGAAGTAAGGCCGGCAATTTGTATTAGCCCATAAATAATAATATTCTCTCGCTTGCAGACCTCCATAACCAATCTGTGGCAACTGACCAATGATCTCATCGTGCCCAACAAGCCGGCAGAAACACGCCAAATCACGTTAAGTTTCTATAAGCGTCTCATCTTCACACAGTACAAAAACCTGACGATAATGCGAGAGAAGTTTTTCCTGGTGATACAAAATCATGAAGCGCACGAGGATCTGCGGCATTTGCTAGAGCTGCCTCGATACGCTCACAGAAAATGGCAAGGATATTACCAATTTCGAGGAGAAGGTGAAACGGAGTCCAATGGAGCTGCAATTCCTAAATAAATATTTGATTTGTTTGCTTACAGATTGGTAAATTTATGCTGCATTGGATACCAGCTATCACAGATGCCGATTTACTGTGCCCCTATCTACAGATTTTGATTAATCTGATCAAGTTTAATGCAGCACACCTAGATAAGGATGTACTCGTTGGCATAGTGCAGTGGGTGACATTTGACAATATGATTAAACTGAAGGGACTGATTGCATCTGTGTTTCAGAAATGCCTGTGAGCTGAGCTGCAAGGTGACGAATGATGACATTGGACTGCAATGTCTGACCGTCTTGGAGATGGTCATCGGCTACACCATCTTCCCCAGCGAACCACTGCATCAGTGCATCATCACACTCTGCCGCACTGTGAACTAGCAATCACTATTGCCAGGCATCGTATAAGGTATGTCAGACTATGTGTATTTTATTTAGGGCAGGTAAGCATAAAATGGATTGAATATAATTTTAATATAACAAAAATTTTGATGACAGCTTGTTGTTGCTAATTTCCTCAGGCCTGATTCTGTGGTCGTTCAACTGGTGTACCTGCTTGCTGTTGTTGACTTTTTGCATTTCCTTGCTGTTGATTCTCTGCGTTGTAGTTGGTGTCGCATGAGTGCTAGTTGTCGCTGTGAAGCACTGGGAATGTGCAGAAGCTGTGCAGTAACGCAATGCCACATCAAAATACTGGCCCTTGGGGCAGCTCAATTCTATGGCCTGGCTACCAATGCAAACGTAGTAGCGGCTGCAGTCATCCGAGTTCGGCACCAGTCGACTTCCCTCTTTTTTGCACTCGTCCAAAGGCAGCTGGACAAGTTGAACATCTGGCTGACATTCGCCTCTCGTGTCCAAGAGGCAACTGTTCACGCTAGCCTCATAATAATAATTTTGTGGACACTGCTGCAAGAAGGCCTGCCCGCCGACACAACGATAGTAGCTTCGGCAGTCATTCGTATTGGCCAGTGTTGAGTGCTCCGGCAATATGCAGCTGCACTGATGAGCCGGAGTTATGTTTATCGGCAGACAGGCTTTTCGACTGGCATCGAAGTAGAAGCCATACGAGCACTTCATAACTGAGAGCTCGCCCTCAATCGTGCAGCGTTGGAAGCGCGTGCAATCGCCCTCCAAGCGTTGGACGCCAATCGTATTACAGCTTGTGGAACACGAGCCTCGTACGCAGCGTTGCTCCTGGCTGTTGAAATGGTATTCAGCCGAACATTGAAATTCCTGGTAGCTCATGCCTTTCACGCCCGTGCACACATAGAATCTATCGCAATGCTGCTTGTTCGAGATCAGAGTCCATGTTGAGGCGCTGCTGCACAGCGACTCGATCTCGATTTCTTGAGTGTTAGGCTCTAATGCTGGCCAGCCGCAGCAAGAGCACAATGATCAGTTCCAGTTGATCTGGAAGGCAAAGAATCTCTTTAAAAGGAAATCAAATATTGGAATACCTTAGACGTACAGCTCTTCATAAGAATTTATTTGTGTCCAGAGAATTGTGCGGAATGCTTCGCGCTTTTGATATCGGTTCCACTTTTATGGCACTAAATGCCGGCTGATTGGCTATGAATTTATCAGCTCATTTCCGATGTCAGATTGGTGGGTTACAATTTGTTTGCTTATGCTAATGAAATTCTAGTTGTTAGTCAGTCAGTGTTTTCTTACATCTTATCTGATCCCTGTTCCAGGTGTTTACAGTTTCTTATCGACCACGAATTGGGCTGATAATTAACCAGCTAAACATCAATATGCTCCACTTGATTGCCGACATCTGAAATGAGTATCGCTATCTGGGTCGCCTCTATGATTCACTGACAGACAATTGAGAACAATCAAGAACATAAATGAAAATGCATTACTCTCCCATTCATATAATTTGTACTATAATATAACATCATCAATAACAAACGTCATTCGTGATAGCAAGCAACTAGATCCTTGGGCATGCAGCGCATTTTATCGAAGCCATATATGGACACCTTGAAGCAGGCAGCACGGGTGGCATATTCGATGGCATCGCGCAGTGACATCTTGTCCCCCTGCATGGCATAGATGAAGGCGCCCACGAAGGTCTCTTCCTCGCCAATTGCATCGACTATTTTCTGCGGCTTGTGAGGGCCCACTTTAAAGTATCTATCATCGGGCATTAGACAACTGGAGCCCTCTTCATAGTTGTCATATATTATTATAGGCTGGTGCGACGTTTTCTTTCTGCAGGTCACCGGATCGAGTTCTGGTATATCTTCTGTTATATACGGGCTCTTCTTTGGCTGCATACTCTGCCAGCGCTTGCGGGCTGCATCCATGACTTCGCGCACTCCCCACACAGTCTCCCGGCCATTCATATAGCCATTATCCACCTTCAGCTGCTTTCGAATAAGCACATAATCAGCCAAAGCGGCCATCAAACAGCTGTGGGGCTTCATGTCGGCCAGATCCACAGACATCACAATGTAGGCGTCGGGGCTGCGATCGTTGTAGGCTCGCACAGCGCGCACCATGCGGATCGTCTCTCCGGTGTTGCGCGACTCGAAGTGTATCCAGCAGTATTGGCGGTAGTCAACGGCGCCCACGAACTGCTGGTAGGTGAGCTCGTGAAAATGATTCGTGTACTCCACGGTTGTCTGCTGGGCCTTGCCGCGCACCGAGACAATGATGCGATGCGGCGGCTGTTGGCTGGTGCGCGGGCAATTGGAAATCTCGATGTCCATTGCTTGGAAACTGCTCATTAGGTTCTCGAAGGCGGGCACCTTGGAGAGCTGGCCAAGAAACTCGCAGGTGGTGCCTAAGCGCCGTAGGACGCAACATGTATTCGGAGCATAGCCGCCAAGGCGCCAGAAACCCTCATCGATGCGTTCGATAATGCCAGGCTTTGGTTGCTCATTGCATATGTTGATAACGTCCAAGGTGCAGCGACCCACTATAAGCACACGCCGCGGCGGCGGCGGGGGCGGTGGTGGCTCTTCTCTTGGCAGATATCGCACCTTCTTCACGGTTATGAACTCCTTAACAATCTGCTTTTTCATGATTTTAGAATTTGATGAATGTAATTTGAAAGTCTCGTGCCAAATGATAAATGAAAAATGAATCGATAAAAAAAAGTATAATTTAAATGCTTCTTTGCAGATAATGAAGAATCTGCTGGGCACTCAGCTGGGCTATCACTCCATGAAGATAATGTGCAACATACTCAACGACAAAGGACAGTACGAGGATGCCCAACTGTTGCGAGGCGCTGTGTTTCATCTCAACATGAACATTTTTGGGTCAAACATCATCTTTCAAGTCTCATCGATGATCTATGCCACAAACGTGCTCATGGGCTTCCGAAATGTAACTTGCACTTGAAGAGTCTTTCACTATCTCGATGTAAACTAATTAATTGTTGCAGGCATTGGATAGCAACGAGGTGATTGTGACCTACGAAGTGATACTCAGTGTGCGCATGGTGATCAACAAGTACAGGCACGAACTTTCCGAAATCATATGGGATCTGATCTGTGAAATAATGTCGGCGATTGTCGACAACATTGAGGAGTATGGTGCGTATTGGGTTGTGGAAGTCCTTCCGTATCTAAATTTGTGGTTAATAAATCTTATCTGGCAGAGCGTGCGGGTGTCAACAAGGATCGAGTGCATCATTTACAAATCAATTTTCACGAGAACATCGACTGCATTGAGAAATTGCTGCAAAACGAACGAACGCAAATACTTTGCAATGTGGATCGCATTTACGATCTGATCGAACGGGTCGCTGATCGACGTCCTGAGTCGTCTGTCCTTAGTCTAATCGACTATCGAACACAACGAGTGACTGCCACTCGGCCAGAGTGGCTTTTGTGCCTATCCCAGTTTGTGCATCGGTATTACCGCATGTCGAACGCGAATGTGCGCAAAAAGATAATACATTCGCTAGAGCAGATTATGAACCAGAATCGATACAGCTATGAGGAGGAGATACTCGATCGTGTCGTTGTGCCACAGCTGGCGCAGATCTATCAGGAGTCCAGCGTACAAGTGCGCGAGGCAGTGGCTACTGCTCTCTCCAACTTTGCGGCACATTGTGATACGAAACGTTGTCTGGAGTTGTTGGACATACTGGAGGCGCTCATCAATCGTCAATTTCCGATTGAGGCCACCGCAGCGGAGGCAGGCATAAAGTCTAAGACGGAAATCGAGGATATAAATGCGGCTGTCGATGGACTTGTTAAAGTGTTTGCCATTAAGCTGCATCGCCAACCGGCCGCACATACCATCAAGATATTCAATATTTTAATGGATCATCTGGAACTGCACTACGATCGCCCAAAGGTCTTTGAGGAGGCAAGCACTGTGCGGCTTAAGGTAAAGTGAAGCCTATAATTGTATGTATTTCTATAAATGTTAATCCAAGAAATCACTTGCAGATATTCAAATGGATGCTCAAACTACGCGCTAATGCCTCCTATCACATTGGATATCCTGAAGACAACACCAAAACCATAAAGTTTAGCCACTATTTAGGCATCGACATGCCATCTGCACAGCAAGCGCAAACATCAACAATTTCTATTCGACGTGTCTGTAATCTGATTGCCCGTTGTCTAGAGCACGAGACTAACAGCAAAGTGTTTAAACTGGTCATCGAAGAGCTACCCATAGTGTTGCAGAATAAAGCTCTTCTTCAAGGCAACGACATTGAGAAGCTAGCCAACACATTGCTGAAAATCAACTCGGTTAGCAACAATAAGTTCAAACTAATTGCCAGTGAATTCCACGGGCTTGTGGTGCGAGCCATGGCATCGTTGGTTATTTATCACGAGTGCCTGCAGCCGCTACAGCAAACCAACATCATTACATCCCTCTACCTCCTTATACCAGCGGGCATAGCCGATGTCTGCATCAATACAATGGCCATTCTCATTTTGGAGATGCCTGAAGCTCTAATGCGTAAGCTGCCAGACATTTTGTGGCAAATAAGCAGGATGTCCGATAGAACTACGGTGGCCTTACCAGTTCTGGAATTTCTATCCCGTGAGTGATTTTGTGTATTTTTTATTTTTTTTTTGTATATACCAGAAGATATGGTTGATAATATAAGAAAATAACTTTTATTGATAGTGTTGATCCATCTGCCGAACCATCTGGTCTCGAACTTTACACTCATGCAAAATATGTATGTGTTCGCCATATCGCTGCCATACACAAAGCCTTATCGATACGACCATTATACCGTCTCATTGGCTCATCATGTGATAGCGGGCTGGTTTCTGAAGATCAAGCTGGAGCAGCGCAAGAATTGCGTGAGCTATATCAGAAAGGTATTAATTAATAGTCGCGTCAGTTATTAACCTAACCCATTAACCTAATTGATAATTGTGTCCCATAGTCCATGCAGACGAACGCCAAGATGCTTTACAATGACATAGCCAATATGAATTCGTTGAACGTGAATGAAGATTCCTCCAGTCGTAAGCGCAGCACTAGTCTAACGGAGCGCGGAAGTAAGAATAGTGCAACGACTCGCAGTGATGCAGATATGCGTCCGGTAATGAACAATACGCTGCGGACCTTTCATGCAGACTTAGTTGAGACATGCTTTGATTTTCTAGAGCGTCATACATTCTCGCCGTGCCCCTCCTTACCCAAGCGGTAAATATGATTAACCTATTCTGCAATGAATTATTTATACAGCTTCTGTAATTACAGCTTGCCGGCTGTTGACTATTTGCTAAAGGATGGCGTCTCGCACACGTGGCTGGTGGGTCATAATTTGATTACCATAACCACATCCGGTTGTCCATCGGGACCAATACGAAACGGTCTCTGCGAACGTTGTGCGCAACTGGGCAAAGCGCCCAGCATTAGTCTAAATTCCAAGGGTCTGAGCGATGCAGCGCAAGCGCCTTCGTCGCCGGAGCGCGAACGGCGCTACACAAAAATGACCTTTCAGCATAGCAGCGTCAATGAGAGTGCCGGCAGCACTGAACACACTACGTCATCATCAACATCGAACTCAGATGCAACTGCACATCCGCATCGGCAAATATCGAATAGTTCAACGATCTCGTTAGACACGTATTCGCGACGCGGGTCCAATCCGGAGGCTTCGGGCGCCAGCAATTTAGTCGAGGGCTCTAACACTGGCAGCAATACTTCGCTCTTGGGTAACTCGCTCTCGTTGTCAACGGCCAGTGTTGGCCCCTCTACGCGATCGGTCACAACTGTGCAGCAGCCCGTATGTGTGCGTGCGTGCACTAGCTGGGCCGAAATATTCATTAGACGTCCCACGGGAAATGTTTCATGGATAACCCGTATTGAGAATCCCATTGCCAACGATTGCTTCGGTCAGGATTTGCCCTTCAATAGTGTGGTTTCCCTTTTCTTGCCCACTGCCTTTGGCGGCGTGTTCGGGCCAGACAACCCCATGCAGGAAGTATTGCAGCAGATGCAGCAATCGCAACAGGAAGCTCAGTCAGCTCAAGAGACCGATGTCGTGGTAGAGCCAGAACCTCAACTACAACCAAAATCAGAACCAAAACCTGAACCAGAACCTGAATCAGGACCTAAACCAACAGCACTACCAGAGCCAGGACCAGTACCAGAACCCATACCAGCAGCAGCTACAGTGGCAACAAATGTGGAAATTCGCAATCGAATGGTGGCTCAGGCGCGTGCACTGTATCGCCAAGAGGAGGTCTACTCCGTGAGCATTGCTGGTGGCGCGAGCAACGGCGGGAGCGGCACAGCGGCCATTGATATTCCACGCCTGGCTGCTTGTGTCAAGCGTGGCAAGGATGCAGCACTCAGCGGAAGCGTTAGCGATGGTGAAGCCGATGATGATAATTTACCATTTGGTGATGGCCAGAATCGTGTCCGAAATCCGGTGCGACGCGTCAACTCCAGTCCAGAGATGACTTCTAGCTGGCGGCAGGCATTCCTAGCTGCGAAGCCAGCTCCTCTTTCCCAAGAGCGAGAAGCCGTCAAAGCATCTTTCGAAGAACACCTGCTGCCGTCGAAGAAGAAGACCGTGCAGTACAGCACCAAAGACATGCGTGTCAGCTGCGAAGCTATACCCGAGGAGATAGCTGGTTCGACGCCACCTCAGGTTGCCCAAGTTCTAAAAGGTCCACTGCAACCGGGAGCTGGCGCATTGCCACCCAAACAGCACTCGGCTGACGATGTTAATAGCCAGGCCTCTGAAGGCGGAGCTCAACCGGGCATGGTGCAGACCTCTGCGTCAGCAACCTCTCTGAAGCAGGGCGCTGTGGGTAAGCCACCCTTATCACCGGGTCAGGCAGTTCAGGCAGCTCAGGCAGTTATCGCACCCAAACAATCGCCAACTCCTGCTGGCTCCGGTCTCGGTCTGGCCAAGTCCAATAGCAGCGGCTATAGTAGTAAAAAAGGTGGCTCAGAGTATAATAATGGCGGCGACGTAATGCGCGGTCGTTCCAAGACGATATCAACGGTGCGTGAGGTGAACAACGGAAAAGCGAGATCCCCATCGCCCGAAGCCTTCAGAAGTTTTGGTGCCACCAAGCCGCCCATTAGTGCCAAGTTGTTCATGAATCCCAGCTTCGTTTTTCTGCAGCTCTACGGCACAGGTGAGCATTCGGTGACAGAGACCCCGCTTAAAGTGGGTCCGGACCAGCCCAGCGTATTGAGACTGCTCGATCTTGTACCACCGTTTGAGACGCATAAAATAGGCGTTTTGTATGTTGGTCAAAATCAGTGTAACAATGCTGTAGAAATTTTGCGTAACTCCCACGGCAGCACACGCTACGTCGAATTTTTGCGGAACATTGGAACTTTGGTCAGTCTCAAAGAAGCCGAACAGAATAACTTGTTTATTCATCTGGACAAAAGTGGGGCTGATGGAAAATATGCTTACGTCTGGAAGGATGACATAATGCAGGTTAGTCTCCTACACACACTTCGTTTAATAACAAGCCGTTTAATTCGTCCTGGGTTTTCCATTCAGGTTACATTTCATGTGGCTACTTTAATGCCGACAAATCTGCAGGATGATCCAAATTGCACTGAAAAAAAGAAGCACATTGGCAATGACTTCGTTAATATCATCTACAACGAAAGCGGAGAGAAATATAACTTGGATACAATATCAGTATGTTTATTTACTTTACTAATAACAAGCCTATACAATCTAATGAATGCTCTCCTACAGGGCCAATTTAATCATGCCTGTGTGATTGTTGAACCGCTGGAACTTAATTCGAATCGTATCTTTGTTGAGGCACGCGATGAGATATCTAAAATCGTTTCCCATCCAAAGCAGCGAATAGTCTCCGATCGCAGTGCTCCCTTACTTGCCCGACAGATGGCGCTGCACGCAAATGTGAGTGATATAAGACTTAAATCCTAGCTATATGAAATACTGCTTTGATGTAGTCCATCATTTTAAATACAAATATACTAGGCTTGAAGCGTAAATTTTAGTTTGAATGCAATATGTCATTTGACGACATATTTAATTAAATATTTAATTGATAGACCCAAAGAATATTTAAATAGTTAATATTCCCTTGCAGCTGGCCTCTCTTGTCTACCAAAGTATGATGAAAGAAACTCTCTATGCATCGAATTGGCTGGAGAGATTGCGCAAAATCCAACGTTTGCGTAAACAGGTAATACATTTTTACAAGTTAATAGTTAATAAGTACCTTACTTAATTACTTACTTTTTTTTCTGATTATCTTCAGCTAATTGATAAAAGAATTGAACAAAGCAAGAAAGATAAGAATGGCAGCGCATCCAGCGGCATTGGCAACGCCTCCTCATCTGCTGTGAGCGCAGATTCGGATGACCAAGGAGCATGTTTTACCAAATATACATAGGCACTGGACAAATATGAACGCTAGCAATAGGAGGTTTCTAATAAGATAGCACGCCGCGACATAATCTACTCCTGCAGAGTGTCTGTGGAATCCACCGTAGTCTAATGACAAATTGATTTAAGATTCTTGGAATTCTGAAATTATGGCTTTAGAGCTTCGCTGATGTTTGTTTCCTTTTTTCCAACATATGTATATCACACACATATTTAAGAACTATATATTTTATTTCTGTTTATATATAATTAATATAAAATCATGTTCAATCCGTTGTAAGCTTGTCTTTCTGGAGCCTCGCAATGTGATCGTATCCAAAATCCGTGATCTTGTGAGCAGCCACTCTGTTAGCAAAACTCACAGCATTCGACAAGCTGTAGTGCATCACGTGGGTGGCGTATATGAAACCAGCCATAAAGCTATCACCCGCTCCAAGTGTATCCACGATATGATCAGGCTTAAAGGCGGCCACATTCGAGAACTGATTGGAGACTGTGTCTAGACATGCAGCACCTGTGCTGCCCCATGGACAAATTATGCTCGGACATTTGGGTTTTACGTTACTGGCAAGAGCATAGCACGTTTCCTCGGAACTCTTCCAGCCCTGCTGCTTGGCCAGTTCGCTGGAAAACACAACGTAGTCACAAAGGCCACACAGTGGAAGATTTTGCTCAAACATTGTCTCAAAATCTAGCGAGATACGAATGTTGGAGGTACGGATTCGATTGTGCTCCCTCACGGCTTCAATCATTTTGATTGTTTCATGGGCGTGACGTGCCTCAAAATGAACCCAGCCGTAGTGATCAAGATCAATTTTCATGAAATCCTCGCACGTTATATACGGATAGTTTTTATTGCAATGCACGATGGTACGCGAGCCAGTCTCCTTGACAATTATTACTGAGGAGAACGGCGGATCTTTTTCGGTCTTGGGACAGTGCTTTGTTTCAATGCCACGCCGATCCAAGTCATCTAACAGCACCCGGAAACCGTTCGATCGACTGAGCATACCAAAGAACTCGACGTTTGCACCAAACAGTCGAAGCACGGTGCTAACATTAGAGGCATTCCCGCCGCGCTGCCAATGTCCATCGAGGCATCGCCGATCCGTGTCCTCGGTGGGGAAATTCTCGTTGATCGTCACAAAGTCAATTACGGTGCAGCCCACACAGAGCACGGGCTTTGCTGTGGTCATTGTCAGACTTTTAAAATGAATACATATGCATTTCTATGTTCACTATAACTGACGACTGAACAATTGGAACTTGATCTGCGCTATAGATTTCAATTAAATTTTGTTAAAACAATCTAATCAAGTTCCCTCGCATACATTGAAATGCGTGTGTATTGTATGTAGAAATATACTTTTGTTTTGTTTCTTATCGCAATTCAGTGACTTTAATTGAGAGTATATACAACACAATTTATGAATATGTAATTTCAATTATTGCACTTGTAAAATGAATACCCAAACTATTGAAGCTTATATTTACTAAAAGTATATTTAATAATATTTGTACATACATACATACATAAATGCGTTAAAAGTCGATTGCAAGTCGATGACGATGCGTTTGCGATCAAATTGGAATCGATAATCAAGCCGCTGGTCACTCAACATGCAGTTGAGCTTGGACTATGAAATACCCTGTACATTCATTGTCACTCGCTTGATTTACATGCATTCGTGTACATTAATACAAACACAGCCACATATGTACACATTCATACGCACTCTTAAGCTTCGCGGTTTAGCTAGAGTAGCTGTAGCACTCAGAGAGCGAAACGTCACACGCAATGAATGTGTTTCGCTCACAGAGTGCGACGAAGAACGGACATGCGCAATGCGTCACCTTGTTCATTGCTCTCCATGCTTCCAGCTGTGCAGTCGCCTGTCGATCAGTTAACCGCTAGTCACCCGCGCGCGCGGTGTTCGTTAGTAACGTTGTTGCGCGCCGTTGACAGAAAATTCGCATCGTGCCAAATTGTTTTCTTTATTTTCGCAACTGGCATAGTGTAAATGAAGGTGCCATATATGATAAATGAATCTAAAACACAAAAGTGACTGTGACAATAAGCCGGTTGGTAAGTGAAAATAAAAAAAATACAAAATACAAAAAAAGGAAAATTTATTGTTGCTTTAGCGACACTGTGTGGAGGCAGGGAACCGGCAAACAAGTGATGACAAATATGAACACAGCTGCAAATATAGGTTCATATGTATGTCCATATAATTGCAAACATATGTATGTGATTTCCCAGATTATTTAACTAATAATTCTAATAAAAACTTAATTTTAAAAGAAGAGTACGCTCAGCATTATGGTATATGTGCTTATGTATATCCATACGTTTGTATGCGAGCATATAATAAAATACATAAATAACGAACGAAAACGAGTTGAATATTTGAGCGTGCTTACGTTGCGTCGTCACATGGAGCGAGAGAGTGAGAGAGAGAGACGGATATCGCGAGAGTGAGAGCGGCCACAAAAGTTTGCGTCGAAGAGAGCGCCAGAGTGCACGCTAGACTGTCAGCTGGTTGTCAAGTTGCGCAAGTGGCCACGCAGTATTGTGTGCATAGCACTCAAAGACTTGAAGGAAACATTAATGCTTACATAGATACTATGTACATAATGGCACAGAATGTACATACAAATGTTCATATGCCCACAAATGTGGACTATTACTAAAATATATTAGTATACTAAATGAATTGAATGTGCGACTTTGTTTACATCTACGCCGCGCACTTGACAAAGATCCCAAGCTAACTAAACGAACACATACACACGCGCACACGTACGTGCCTGCGCGTACATGCGTACATACATACATAAACACATGCACACTTACGTTAAGTTTCAAGAGCAATTTTTCGGGCCTGTGTCGCAGTTATATGCGAATGTTAATTCAAAATATAAACAAATGAACTGTTAAGGCAGCTGAATTGAAACACACAAGAAACAATAACAATGTGAAAAAAGATATACCGACGCATATATGTATGTATTTACATATGTACATACACTTACTTAAAATGAACTCAAAGTAGATTTAAAAGACGATAAGAGAGTTCTTTTAATCACTTTTTTAATACATAAAGGCATAGAGGGAATGCCAAAGATATGTACATATGTAGATACATATGCATATGTATATGCGCAAGTGGTTTAGTAAAAACTCTGAGAGCCATAAAAGGACATTTCTGTACATTGGACAATAATAATTGAATGTGTAAATAATGAACATAAATAATAGGCGATGTATTCTTTTATAAAAATATAAATTATATTTAATTGAATTTAGTTTAATGTAAATAATAAAAATAAATTATTCATTATATAATCATAAAATTAAACAATTTCTTATAAGATTGCAACTCATTTCCAATAAGAAATTCGCCACTTTCTTATAAGGATTCGTATACTTTTTCATAGGCAACAAGTTAAATATTCCATATATAAAAAATTTCAAAGCCATGCACTTAGGGATTCACATTTGTATAAATATAAGTGCTCACTATTCCGATTTTAAAGCTTGAAGATTAGAAATTATTTTAAATGAAAAAATGACATCTACAGTGTATATTAAATATGAATACTTAAAAAAGCTCTGTATTTAGCTTGAAATACCTTTGCACCTCTTCGTAGTTAGTGTCATTAGGAAAATTTTAAATGAATACTCATCAAGTCAGTCAGTGTCAATATCTTGTGTCGACAACAACAACAACAATAACAACGCGTCGTTAATTGAAACCGCAAACTGGTTTTCGAATAAGATCGATATACACAGCAAGTTGTAATACAATACTTATACGGATCTATGCAATAATACATATGTATATCAGATGCATAAAGAGAGAAAATGTGAAAGATGCACTTTCTTTTGTTTTTTTTTTTTTTTTTTTTTTTTTTTTTGAACTGAATATAATAATTATAAATATTATGCTTATGCTAATGTAATATAATTTATATCTACCGTTATTGATAATATAGATTTGAAACTGAAAAGTTAGCAATCTGTATTAAGTATTCTATTTTAGTTCAGATAAGAACAAAAAGATAGCGACAGTGCTATGTGTACATATAGGAAAGCTAGACAGAGTAAGAGATAGAGAGGGAGAGAAGCTGATGAAAGTTATGTGCGATTGATATTAAGTACATTGCGAATTGATGAATGAATGTAAAATAGAGAGAACGAAGATAGATAGAAATGAGTATACAGTGAGTGAAGTTTTGAGATAAGTAGTAGTAGTCGGACTAACAAAAGTGGAGAGAAAACAGAGATAGAGAAAGCCGTAGAGAGATAGAGATGGCGAAGCACTCAAAGTAAAAATCAGAAGGCAAGGAAGAAGGAGATAGTCAAAAGGAAGAAAGTGAGAAAGAGAGAGTGATACAAAACAGTAGAATGAGAGAGACAGCGAAGATATTGTAAAATTGAAGACAGAAGGAAGATAGAGTGCAGGAGACAAAAGAGTGGCAGAGAAGCGATATGGAAAGAGAAGAAGCGATAATAGAAGAGAATGAAGATAATTCAAGAATATGTTAATGACAGAAAAGATATATAATTCTCTTCATATGATATATAGATTTTGATGTGTCCTCGATAGATATAGTGAAAGAGAAGGAAGACAGAGAAAGAGAAGAGAATGACTTGCACCGGACAATTCAAAGAAACCAGAGACATTTAATGGAGGATATGCAAGAAAGAGAAGAAGCTATAGTGAAAGCGGAGAGAATGGTTACCAGACAATTCAAAGAGACATATATTAATGACAGAGAATACATATAATTCTTGTCTTCGATTTAGTCCGAAAAATAACTCTTCATCTCATTTCACTCCTGTTCACGATGTCACTCTAAATTTTTTGTTTCTCATTATATGCATATATATGTATGTGCTCTATTAAAGATAGCTAAAGATTTTCAGAATCTCATGACAGACGTAGATTTCGTACGTACGTATGTACCCTAATGATAGATTATTTATAGTATTTCATTAGTTGTATGTCATTTTTGAACTCTAACCAGGTAACTGAAATAGCATATTGCGAAGCACGCAGACAAGTGAATTTGTGTGTGACTTTTTGAAATCTTATCAATCTGTTAACTGTTGTTTTTGAGCTTTACTGTGAGGGGGTATAAAAAACCGAATTGTTTCAGATAAGAGTTTGGCTCTTTGTGTTGTGTTGTTGTTGGTCGTTGCTCGTAGCTTGTCAGACCGCACACTTCACATACACACTCACACACACACACACATACTCCACAGCAATTTTTGCGCCGTTTGACAATGTTGTCGACCCGTTGGCCAAACTGATATCTCGCCTGTTCCTCAACTGCGACACGAGAATGGGAAGCCCTCGTTCTCAATATGGCACTGAAAACTGTGTTTGCAAATGCAACGATCCTTTTATTCGGATTGGATGCGGATATGACGTTCTGCTTCCACGAACAGCGAAAGACAGATTGCCAGAGAATGGGAAAAGAGAGAAATCTTGCATGCATTACAACATTTTATTTCATGCGAAGAGTTACGCTTCAGTACTACATTCTGGTGCCTTATCAATAAACCGAAGCTGATTTGTCGCCAACTTCCCCTTTGATAATGATAAATGGAATGGGAATTGATGCATCATATCAAAAGCAAGACGGCGAATCATAGGCTCTCCAAACATCATTGAAAAATCGCATTAAATGAATTTCAGACTGTTTAAATAAACCGCTATCTAGTTGATATTCTTATTATATGAAGTTAAATACAGTTGGCGTTGAGTAATTTATATTATTAAGTAAAAAATAAAACTTATAGATAAAATAATAATAATAATAATAATAAGAAACTTAATACTTAATTTGTATAGAGAATATTTTTTATAACCCTTAAATGTTCGTCTAAAATTATATTCATGTTGAATATCACTTGAAAATTTTAATTTACAAATTTTTAATTTTAAATGTGCATATATGAGATTAACTTAAGAAACACTGATCATTGATTGTTATGATGAAATCACTCCGTTGTTATTTATAGGGTATTTTCAAGTGTTGTTGTTTGGGTTAGTAACCAAGCAATACTAGATTAGACAAGTCACAAAATGAGATATCATTATCCATATTCGCTTTAGGTGCTGTGCTCTATGAAAACACTACTGGAATGCCGATCTATATGTACTAAGACAGACGGCAAATAGCAGATATCAGAGACACTGAAGAAATAGGGAAAGAGCAAGAGTATGAGAGTGAGGGCAAGAGCGAGAGAGTGAAGTTACATTATGCTATTAATAATACTTACCTGTCATGTATTTATACATTTCTATCTAACTCGCTTTTTGTGTTTCCAGTTAATTGGCTGCAAAATGAATTCCAGCAAAGAGGCGAAGAGCGCCGCGAAGGGACAAAAGAAGTTACAAAAGACAAACAAAAAGCAGCAACAGAAGCAACAGCTGCAACAACAGCAACAACAACAGCAGCAACAGCAACAGCAAACCATAAATAGCAATAAGAACGGGATCTGTAAAGCTGCCACGAATGCAAAACTCAAACCAAACGATTCAAAGGCCAATAATCGCAACAACAACAACAATATCAGTAGCAGCAACAACAACAACAACAACATGGTGCACAAGAACAACAATTCGCAATCCATGAGTGGAACAACTGCTGCAGCGACACCAAACATTACGCAAATGTTTAAGGATCAGTACGATGCAGAGCGACGTGCCAGAATGTCGCAGGTGGATTCGGTGCCGAAGATGGAGCGTACGCATAGCTTTCGAATGAAGATGTCCAAGTTCTTTAATAACTTCACTGGCAGCAAGGAGAATCTGGCGCGCAGCGACGAGTCCAAAGATGAAGCTGGCAAAACCCCATTCACGTTTACACGAAGTCGTTCGATGATAATGCTGCGACGACCGAATCGACGCAGCTTCATTGAGCCGCAGCTGGAGCAGCTGTCGGAGGAGACGGAGAAGTCGGGTGATCCCATGATGCCGGCATCGCCACGCAAGAATTCGCTGGCCGAGGACGGCGCAACGACGAATACCAGCTATTCGCCCATATTGCGACGTCGTGCGGATACCGCCATCTCAGTAAATACCCCAGCTCGCCGACAATCCACTCAGGCGCTGACCTCAACACCCGTTGAGGACGCCTCGGAGGCGTCCGTGCAGCGCAAGCCATCGCTTATATCCCTGACATCTGCCGATAGCAACTACAATCCACAGTTGAATTTTCAGAAACGTCGCTCCAGCACGCTCATTGCATCGTTTAAGAGCAAGTTGATTGGCCTGACGGACAACCCAGAGAAAAAGGAGAAAAAAGACAAAAAAGATAAGCTGAATCCTAAGTGGAGCGCCTCGCTGCAATCGCTGCAAGCCATTGACAATATGGTCAGCTATGCCAATATGTCATTCATTGACTACGACAAGTTCAATGGCTACGAGAAGCAGCTGGAGCGCCAGCAGTCCATCATGAGTCTAGCCGAGCCCAGCCAGATGCCCCCCGCCCACATGCTCCAATTGCCATTGACCACAAGCGCCAGCCCATCATAACCACTCGCAGTCTCATTCGCCCTCGCCTCTAGGCGAACTGAATGGGAGTGCAGCTGGAGCTGGAACTGTCAGTCTGCCCTTGCCGCGCACTCCATCCTTCGTCGGCTCCTCATCCCTGGAGAGCACGCCGAAGACAGTGGTGATGCGACGCAAACGAAGCAGCAGCTCGGCGCTCGCTCGCCAGCAATCCGCCTCGACGCGCAACAGCAGTCAGAGCTCCTTTAACCTGGACACGGACTTCGAGCACAACTTGGACAGAGTGCACAATGTCTATCGCGAAAGCCTGGACTCACGCACACTGGAGTTGCTTAATCAGCGTTCGCGCAATTCCTTCATCCAGGACCAGCCAATGCTCTTCGACGCTCTCAACCTGGAGGATGGCTCTGCGAATCGGCGCTGCGCACTCTGCGCTCAGAGTGTCGCGAGAGCCAACAGCTTCAAGCAGCGAGACGCGGTGGATGGGCGCGGGAAGCCCAAAATACAGGTGAGTTCTATTTCTTATTCCTATTAGGGTTTAAATATATATATTAAAATATACAATTCTAATATTGTATGCATCTCTTGCCATTATAAATATATAATTATAGCATCTCTTAGCTAAAATTTGTTTGAGTAATCTGCTTGATTTACTCTTGCTTTGAATTCTAGATTTTGGAATTTCTTTTATAAGAAATTCCCTTTTGTTAGGTCAATTTTTGATAAAGCTCGTGCTGAAAAGGTTTACTTAAATTGAGATCTCTTGAATTTGATGAATATCTATTATTATCTATTATAAATTGTTGATTATTCCGCGAAATATCGTTTGATTATACAAAGAGACGAACGGACAGCAAGATGTATATTTGCATAAAGCACATATGCTTTCAATCTTAATTTTTGAGTACATAAACTTACTCCATAAAGAGTAAAGTGCTTCATTTCGAGTAAAGTTGTCAGCTATAAAAGGGCGAAGCAACTACATATTTTCTGTTAGTAGCGTCCCTGACCTCCTTTGTAGTCAGTCGCAACGCTGTGGTCTCCCTGTTGGTAAAACTTTTAAGTATTTATAATGAAATATAGCAATAAATATGTGGCAAATAGTTATATTAATTATAATGATGATGTGAATGAATGAAGGTTAAGGTTAATGATATTGGAGCTGTTGATAATTATACTTGTTATAGAAATTTTGTTAATGATGATGTAAATCATCAACTAGATCGTCATTTTTATCACGATCAGTTTTATCATCATGATTATCATGATCATCATATTCATATTCATATTCGTTACTATCATAATCATTAGTGAAGTTTTTCTAAATATACTGATGTAAATAATTATTATCAAGATCATCATTATTATCATCGTGGTCATTTTCATAATCATTATTACCAAGTTGATCATGATCGTAAGCATTATTAACAGCATTTAGCTTACTGCTATTATCATAATCATCAACATTATGATTACTTTCCGTCTTATTCTAATAAGAGCAGTATATTAGATTATGATTTCCACTCGCTCTTTCCATGCCTAAAGCATCTTCATAACATCCTATCGAAAATAAGAATTAGAAAACTTTACAAAGCTTCGGAGTGCATAAAGCTTTTCAATGTAAGCACACAATTCTGACTAATCGTAGTAACGTCATTTTTATACGCTTTTTATCTCCAGCTCCCTCTTCTGGGTTATGGTTAGGAATCACGCTTTGACATTCATTTCTAATGTTGGCCTGGAGCCTTCTGTATAAATGCCTGAGATATATAGATATATAGAACATACTACATTAGGCAGATTAGGAATATTATTATGTGAAATATTCTTCAACAGAAGAGAGAGAGAGAGAGAGATTATTCAATTAAGTGCTTAAGGCAAGACAATTTGATAGATTATGTGATTCAGTTTCTTCAGAAATACATTAGGTTTGCGGATTCTAAGCGGCTTAGCTGAAAACCAGTTTACAGCCTTGATCCGTACAGAGACAACCCTTTACTTATATATTTACGTTCATATATATATCCGAGTATGTACCTGTACAGGTACAAACATAAAATATTTCGCTTTTTATGGCGAGCGAGCAACGCTTTGAATAATAATGTCGCTTAAAGATGCAACTGAGCTAGTTCAGGGAAGGTTACAAGACCTATAAAACACAACCACAAGCTGTTTAGAATTCGTAATAACTGAACGCCAAATATGAAACACAAATCTCTATATGTACGCCAGGTTTTCCGTGAGATGTACTCATATTAGAGTCATATTTCCCTTTCAAATAACACAAAAGCTGTTTCTTTGTTTGTTTCCTTGTATTGATCTTAGCAATTTGTATTAGCCAAAGTGTATTGCTGGAGCGAAACCTAAATGGTTTGCTTAGTGGGTAAATAAGATAAAACGATAAACGAATCATACACAAGTGGCCCGATAAGTAGATTACAAACTAATTTGCACTTAGAATTAACTGAAATTTGTAGAAAATTGAAAAAAATGTGTTGTCAGTTATTCGGCAGTTGCTCCAGCGACGCCTCACTCTCGGAGTGAGCTATTTGTTCACTGCTCATTGCGTGTAGTCGGTGTCGCCCTTGGAGTAGTGTATGCAGGCCAAAACGGTATCAAGGAGATACAGCGCGCCCTCGATGACGCACAGCGAGCCCATGGCAATGCCCACCTGACGCTCCGAGTTGACATACAGAAAGCCCTCATCGGACATGTAGCCCTTCCAGTAGTGCAGCGCCACACCACCGATGGCAATCCACATAAAAGTGCCCACCACATTCATGATGGTGTCGCAGAGTTCGCTGGGTTAGCAAGGTAAATGGAATTAGACTGGATGGACAGGATAAGTAGTAAGGGATTCAATGCTTACCCCTTGTGCTTGGTGGTGCCAAAGAAGTAGGCAATTGTGTGGCATCCCGTGTATATAAGGAAGCCGACCATCACACCTGAGGCCACGATCTCCGCATCGGCGCTCTTCTCCTCGTTCAGATTCCAGGTGCCGCCAATGCCCAAGAATTCACCGCCATCGCCCCAACGATAGAGGAAGATCACCACCAAATTGATGATCTGTTATAATTGAGAATTAATAACTTTCAATTCGTATTTAACTCAGTTTAGCTGTCATTTGCCATGGCTAATGAATCAGACCTTGTAACGATATTTCGTTGGCCCCGCCCTATAGAGCTTTCGCTAGACCTATTGCGCACTCACGACCCGCACATAATTTTGTGCTTTTCATATAAATGAGTAATGTTTCGAATAAGTAACCCACCCCGGGCACTGATAAGGCCGATAAGGCCCAGCACAGTTAGTCGCATTGCTCAATATTTTTCCAAGCCAAGCAAGGCGAAAATTCGTCACTGAATCGACAGGATTTATTTTCTATAATTCCTATAACATTTAGTACTCAAGGCTTACCAGCTTAAGCGCCTTGATGAAAATTGAACCAATTGTTTCCACAGTAACCATATTTATCGTTTGTCTTTTCTATATAATCACACACTCAAATTGTATTCGTTTTCTATTCGAATTTGGATTCGTATTCGTTTGGTCGTCGCTACTCAACTGAATGCTCAACAGATAGAAACTCGACAACAAGTGAAAAGAATTTGTAGCTTTTGCAATCTGTTGCCCAGGTGCCCCGATAAGATAACGTGCCAGATAACAGGTGCGTTTCGAAATGGTTTAAACCAATACCGAAAGCATTGCCGTTGCGCCTACGCATGCGCCGGGTCGCCTCCTTATCTTATCGCAATCGCCTTATCGGGCTAAACTACGCTATGTCGACCTATTAGTCTCTCTCTCTCTCTCGCTCTGTATTTTGTTTGCACTGTAACTTCTGCATATGTACCATATACTCAATAGGCCTCGGAAAGTATTAATCATGACCAACCAGAAGCTCGTCATTCCGTGCGCCGGAAACAGAGCTAATTACGTCATCACTGAAGGCGCTTAGTCGTTCTTCAGTTTGCGTGATAATATTCGCTGGAATCCAAATTTTCTTATAAAGGCGCTTTCTTATTAAAGCCGAAGCAAACAATTGCAATTCGTTTATAAGTTCAATTTAGCCTGAATAAATTTTTAATTTAGCTCAGTTAAATTGTACAAAGAAATTTACTTTTATTTTATTTTTTTTGCTCAATGAATGAATTTTAATTTTATCCATCAATGGGCAGCAGACGGACTTTGAAAATATGTATATAAGGCTTATCAATTCTACTTCTATTGTGCATTTCAATTTAAAGTTGTCCAGTTTGAACTTGGAAAACTGTAAAAATACTAGATCACATAATGATGTTTAATAATTTAATTCGAATTTTCATCAAGCTTTTATATATATTTAATTCAAGGAGCCCATTTATTTGTATACCCCGAATAGGAAATGAGGTTGTGTTATTTTTTTAATGACTGTGTTTGCAAATTATTATTTTTTAATTATTAATAATAGTATTACAATTATAATAATACGAGTTTCTGTAAGAGATGTAAATGCCTAATAAACATAACTCACTTTGGTCTTGAATTTTTTTTTTCGAAAATAATTATTTCGGAATCAACATTAAAAAAAAAAGCAATGAAACTTTTGCGCTTTTGTCCATTGATAACACTTTGTTTTCTCAGCTCATTTTGATAAATATAATATTTGGCAACTGCAGACCTTCAAATCGATTAACCTTGGACACAAAGCGAGCTGCGCTCTAGAAACTCGTTTCAGTATTATTGCTATAAATAAAACCAGAACAGATTATTTCATGATGGTGCCGCTTTGATACTCTTACAAACAGTTTTATGGAGCTGCAGACCTTTGCTTTATAAGCTATACCTATAAAGTTATTTTTAGTTCATACATATTTAATATATATATATATAGTTAAGTTTAGTTAGGTAAGGCTAAACATTCCTTTGCATTTTATTTACTTTAGGTTCTGAGTATCTTGAATAACGAAAATACGTTTAAAGATCTTTTTGTTATTATAGTCAAATCAGCTAAGAACAGAAACTGAGTGAATTTCTTTTAAGTATAACCTACATATAATATTAATAAGTTTTAAATATTCGCTCTGCTATTAGGAACTGTTCCAGTTTTGAAATCCCAATTGCTGTTCTTCCAATTTGTATTTTTACACTCTCACATAATTAGCAACTGCAAAGTTGGAGGCAAACTCCGGTCACGCTTATTCGAATGCATGCACTTCAAACAGAGACTTTAATTTTGGAATCTTATATGGATACATGCACATACATATATATAGTATACAATTGTATTGTATCTGTGTAGTATATAGTATATATATAAACATATATATTTTATGTCTCGCTGAGTTTTTGCGATGAATCACGGCATTGCCGTTGTCGTTATTGTTGCTTGTGCCGCTGGCACAATGTGGGTATTAAACGCCGGCACACACGAGGGCAGTTCAATAGGTCATTGATAAACATCTAAGCATGTTATATATGAAGCAAAAATCACCTTATTCCTGACATTTCTGTGTAGCGTGTGAAGTTTTTAGAATAACTTTTCATCTAGTCGAATATTAAATAAAAAGTGTTTTACGCCATTTATCTTAATTCCATAATATTTCTGCATATCTGAACTTATTGTGGCGTAGACTATGCACTCTTATATTAATTACCGACCTCTGTCAACCCATTTATAAATTAAGTTATTCAAGTCAACTAATTCCTTTTCCCTTAAAACTTTAAAAGCACAAACAACAAGCTCTATAACAAGTATTTTCAAAGGATTAGCCTACTAATAAGTTTGCAAACATCCCTCGTAATCAACCAAGGAATAACAATAAGCGCTGGCGCAGTAGGCGGCGTTTAGAGCTTTCGAGGCGTGTCACAACAACGAGTATTTGAATGACTAAATGAATACAAATGCAGGGGCATCGCATATACATATGTACGGACGGACGGACATAGAAACATGTGTATATATAAATAAATATCTGTGCTAATATATATTTGCATAAACTTTGAATTTATAATGATCTCCATAGATACCATATTCACTACAATATATAAATAAGCACGCATATATGTAGATACTTATTTAATTTTATTTTGTTTGTATGTGCTCGTATATCAATTTGAAATATTGTACAATTTTTAAAAATGATTTCCTCATGGCTGTTTTTATTTATGTAAAATTGTCATCCCGTAAGTTGTGACTGCACATCAATAATTTGATTCGTCGGCTCTATAAAGTGTGAACCATGATTTACGATAAGTCGGGCCAAGCGGCATGAGTCATAGTCAATGGCACATGGCGCCGTTGTTTGAGCTTTTCAGCATATTTTATTTTGATTATTTCTTTTGAGTCGACCGAATCTGCAAATCGCCGTCTATATAAAAATACAAAAAAAAAAATAAATAAATAAAAAAAATTTGTATATATACATATATATATATGGACACACACACGTATTTATATATATATATATATATATATATACATATATATATATATCCAAATATGTGTGCATATACATACATACACATGTGTATATGTCGGAATGTTTATGTTTTCGCGCTGGGCACGACAAAATTCGTTGTTGCTGTTTCCATGAATGAACGTAACGTTTGTTTACCAATGGCTTATCGCGGAAAGCTCGCCGAAAGCTCACGCATTTAAGAGCGCGCACAAGAGAGCGTAAGAGAGCGCAACGACACTTAGTTGTTTACATGCGAGGCGTGCTCGAAATGTAATTAATATTGCAATGAATGTATCATATATTGCCGTAGAAGTAAAACTAAATTAAATATTTATTTACTTATTTTTTACAAATTTAAATTAAATAGAGGAGAATTTAAGAATAAATTGTTAGTTAACGAACCTCGCCATCAGTAGGGCATCTGCAGGCCGAGCACTCTCGGTTGGACCTTGCCATTCAGTGCAAAAAACTGGTAAAGATTGAAGGTGAAATGTTTGTTGCGTCTTCGGCCACAAATCATCCCTTATTGGCAGAGGGGCAGACGAGTTAGTTAAGAGAGAGTTGCATGCGTGTCAATTGAAAGGCAATCTGCGAAAGTTCTCTTCGAATGTCCTTGGACGCCGTTATCCTTATCAAGCGTGTGTGTTTTCTCAGCTTTCACGCTACCAATGCCATGTTCGTCGCCCTCGTCCTTTAAACGAACCAATATGTCCTCCGCCGCTTTAGTTCGTTGCGGTACGTCGCGCTGTGCGGACAACCAAAGGACTTTCGCGACCCACGACACGTCCCACGTACTAGGACTACGAGTTCTCTGCATTCGCACAACGATTACGTTCTGTTTTTCTGTTGTTGTTGTTGCTGTTATTGTTATTGTGGTTGTTTTTGCGCGGGGACCAGCAAAAAAAAAAAAGAAAAAGAAAGTAAAACAAATAAAAACCAAAAACAAACAAAACTAAGTGCAGCGTAATGCTTATATGTACAAGTGTAAATGTAATGAATTACAAGTTCTGCAGGCAATGTGATGAATAACGAAATTATGTAAATAATAAAACAAAAATCAAATTCAAACAAGAAACTAGAAACAATAACAAAATCAAAAACCTTTCAATGCCTCCCGAATTCGCATCCCAACCTGATGGCCATCCGAATCTGGTAGATACTCGCGGACGTAAACCCAAATGCAATTAACAGAAATAACTGATTTCTCGATTCAGATGCAAGTGGGTGGATAAAGTGATTTGTTGTGAATAGCGACAGGATGAATCAGCAGCCGAGGGCCCGCACGCTGGCAGGGGCAGGAAGGAAAGCCGGATTGACAACCTACATATATTACCACTTATGTGCATGCATAACATACAAACGTATTTGATTAAGGACGATGTAGGTTGTTTGGCTGTAGCTTGTTTGGTCACTTTGATCATTTAATTCAGTCTGTTATAATTTATTACTTATTATAATATATTCATATACAAGAGATTAGTCATTATATAAAGTGAACGAGCTGTGGCCGCACTGATGCCGGCATAAATATGATAAATAATATCGATTACGTTCGCTAATAAATGAGCTGTTAAATGATGAGATTTAGCTAGATGGTTTTTTTTTGTGTTTGCGCTTGACGATGACGATGACGGAGACGATGACGATGTACTTTATATGCATGTTTGCCTCTGCCATGCATACATGTGCACATGTACGTACATATGTAATGTGTAGAGCTAGTATGGTGCAGCAGCAAGCCTTAGTAACGTGTACGAATCCCTTCAAATATGCATAACCCAATTTCATTTTATGCAGCATACTTATTGGTGCAGCCCACGCGATCCACACTGCACAGAGCCATATAAACATATACATATATACGTATGCATGTCTCTCTGGTACACTGGTTGCTGTAATATGCATTAGATGCCCGATGACTATATATAGTATAGTATAGTATAGTACGCCTCCTGTCCGTGGCTCGTCAATGCATTTAGATGCTAATTACATTTGGCAGCAGTTAAGTCCTCCAACGTGGACTTGAACGGCTGCCTAAATTGGCCTCCAGTGATGTTTTGGCTTCATGCTCTGAAATTCAATTCGATTCGCAAGGTGAAAGCGTAGACAGGCTGCAATAAAACTGAGCACTTGCGGACCAGTGTGCGCTGCCGAATAACAAAATAAGAAAAAATATTTGAAAAAGAAGCAAAAAACAAAAATATTTATGAGCAGCCACGCGCTCCTTGTGCTGCCAGCCATACGAAAATCTTTACGAGCGCACATCTTGGAAAGGTCAGCCAGCAGCCAAAGGCAGCGGCATCCTGCAGCCGCAGGAGTCTTCATATTTTTCATGCATCTTGAGCAAAAAACACACAGAAAATATAAGCGAAATAATCGAAATTCACTGATTTGCATATATTTTCAATGAAAATCGTTTTATTTCAAAATTCCAAATTGTTTGCTGATAAAACAATATACATGTTTATGAGATATTAACAAAGAGGATAACATAAAACCTTTTATTCTCTATGTAAAGTGAACGGAGTAAACTGATAATACATTGAATTAGATTTGGCTAAAAGTATTTCAGAAACTTAAAGACATTTTTGTTTAAATATGATTTTCAATTTTGAATGAAATGTTACGCAAGCTATAATTAGATTATATAATCATGTCCTTTCTTTGTGCACACATTTTCGCGCAGTGCATCCAGTCAGTACACACAAAGAGATTTTGTCTCCTCCTGCTCTCTTTGCGGTCATGTCTGCCGTATGGCCTCAATGGCCATATCAGACATCTTTGGAGGCTGTGCGAGCGATGACGTCAGCACGTCTCCCCCTAGTCATATGGGCACCTGATGAGAGTCAAAGTAAATACAAACAAGTATCACGAAGACATGTCCAGTTCCAGCTCTGTACAGCTCGAAGCGCGACTGGTAAATATTACGTTTTGGTCCTTGGCTCCTTGCTCTGGCTATGCTGCCTGTGGCTCCAGCTCCATCTCCAGCGCCGGCTGTGGCTCTTGCTGTGGCTGTGGCTGTGGATGGGACAAAAGTCATAAATCAAATTTAATTTGAGAAATATTGCCGCATTTTTCGGGCAGGGAAGTCGGTGGAATTTTTCGACAACAAACCAAAGCATAAATATTTGTACTGTTATTTATGAATGTGGCCATAGTCAAACAGGATATAATAAAATGCAATGAATGTTTTAATTAATTTTTATCACACTTTAACTAAACATTGAAATTATACGCAAACATCACGTATCTCATGTTTACACATATTTTATATGTTTTTATATTTTTGAGCACACTGAAAGGGACCTCAGACAAATTCTCAGCTAACTTGAGGTACAGTTTCGGATTTGAGAAAGCTCTTCGTATGATGTTGGGGCTATGCAAAGCAATCTTCTGCTTCAATTTTTAAGAGCATGCTGAATAGTAGTCCAATTAATATATGTGTATATTGTATATAGTATTTCTGTAGTCTGACAACGAAAGGATGCTGCGTCTACCCCTAACCCTATAATTCAATCATTTGCATTCTTGTTGCTCAGTTGGTTAGGCAGCAATAAACTCGCAAATATTGACACAAACTTTCCTAATATATTACTTTTGCATACTTGCACACGAGGTGATAAGAGTATATTGGTTTTGGGCAATATTTGCTTATTCGCCTGAAAGGAAATTATTTCATATTACTTATTTTTAGCAGCATTTAAAAAATATAAAAATTATACGTGTTACATTCTTTTATTTTTATTTATTTTTTTTTAATTTATCTTCTGATAATTTAATTAAATGTATTTACATTATATGTATATATTAAATTAAATATTATAGACCATAAGTTTTGCAATATGAAAGAGAGCTTAGATGCCACAAAAGTATAAAGATTTTCCCGCTAAGTCGATAATTTGAATAACATATAAAAAAATATTATCTTCTGGAAAGCATTTGTTAATTTGTAAAAATATCATGCATTATGATCCCTTCGTTAAAAATAAAAACGATTTAATTGAATTTAGTTACAAAATTTATTGGAATTTTGAAATATCAATGTAGTAAAGGTGTAGCATGATCATGAAATAATTCAATTTAAATAATTAATTTTAAATAATTCAATAATCAATCAATCAACTCTATTCAACTCCATTTAAATAGTTTATCCTGCAAACATTCTCAGCTCTTAATATGAAACATCAGAAAATTGAATATCCTAATGCCGAAAATCTCTAAAAACTCAAGATTTTGTTTGTTTGGCTTGCTAAGTAATAATCTCGATATATCTTAAAACTTAAATCTGTCAATCGGAATTGTCCAGATTTAATTGAATATAATACATATGTACATATGTACATATAGGAGATGGAGGACATGCAGCACTGACTATATCTTTAAACATATGTGATTTGCTTCGTGATCCATGCTAACCACAAGCTTTAAGACAGCGTGAATATTAACAAGTTTCATTCGAGAATATAGTCACATTTAAGATTTATAAAGCTCCAATTTGGATCTATATTTATATTCATATTATTCATAGCTATAGCAACATATAGTTTATATTATAATTCACAAATACATGGGGTCCAAGGAGTCAATATAAGTATTTAGCTTGAAAGAATTAGATATTCACTCAATTTGGGATACGTTTAGTCTTCTTTCAGATGAAACTAACATATGAATAAAAGTGAATAAATGAAATATTCACATAAAATACAGCTACAGCTTGAATTAATTCTTACTGCAAACCCAATGATATGCCAAAGAATGATTAATAGTGGTAGACTATATAAATAAAGTATTTAAGAAACTTTAGAGTAAATGACTTACATATTAAGCATTTTTAATTGATGTGGAGTAGAGACTTTGAGATGCCTGCCCAGCCAATTCCCTAAAGTATCGTAATTACATTCAGCTCAGTGTGAATCCATCATTAAAAGTCGCAATTTACAAAGTGTTTTCGGCTAACCAAAAACCGCGTATTGGCTGAGAAATAATTTAGAAGAGCCCTGTGGGCATAATAATTATCAATTGCGCTTAAATAGAAACCATTTAGATTCTTAGACATGCGCTCACTCAGCCGGGCTAAGCAGCTCGACCATAATTTCACAATTTTAGGGAAACTAATTGAATCACCTTAAATCAACGTTAACACAATTTGCAAACAAATGGAATTTGGGAAGGCGTAACGCTCTTATTTTATTATATACCAATTTACGCACACACGTAGCTGGAGAAATTTGTCATTAATTAGTCTACAGGTGTTGTATGCGTGTGCCTTTGCGTTTGTGTGTGTATGTGTGTGTATGTGTGTGTATGTGTGTGTATGTGTGTGTATGTGTGTGTATGTGTGTGTGTGTGTGTGTGTGTGTGTGTGTGTGTGTGTGTGTGTGTGTGTGTGTGTGTGTGTGTGTGTGTGTGTGTATTTATGCACGAAGCGTGTGAAGAATTTGACCAGGTAGGTGCTGGCAGAAGGAGCTCATAAAAATTGGCAAACAAAGGCAACTTTGGACAACACGGACGTTCGAGCAACTCAAATTTGCGTGTGCAACATTTCTGTGGCATCTGAGGTTTGGGCCACCTACGACTTACGTAAATTTTTTCTATTTTCTTCTTTTTTTTTTTTTACAACAATAACGTAGAATCAGACAAGGCAGAGCAACAACAAAAATAGCTGCGAATGCGAAAAAGAAACAACAACAACAACAATAACAAATATATAGCTTTTCACGAAAAGGAACCACAACGATCGATTTTGGTATTGGCAAGGCTTGGAAGGGCCATCAGACTAGGATGAAGGGAGTGTAAATGGCTAAAGGGGCGGGGCAGGGGCAGGGGCTGGGGGCACGGCCAGGGCTAGAGCTAGGGACAGGGGGCAGAGGCAGGGGCATTGCCACGTGAGGCGAGGGCGATAATGATGACACATACAGGGGCCCTAACCTTGCCAGCGTTGCGGCAAAGTCACCGTGAATTACATTAAATGACGTAAGACAATGCAAGAAAGGAAGCGCGCGCGCGAAAGCGAAATTTTCTAAATTTAAATATGATATTTGATTGTCTGGCAATTCGTCTGCTGAAGCGAATTAATTTGCCTCTGGCATTGAATTTATGAAGCAGCCAAAACAGTTTCAAATGCTTTTGGCTTGAAACAATTCGCAATAGCAAAACGAACTTAAGATGAGTTTTACATATTAAAGAAGAGATATTAAAGAGTGGGAAAATAAACCCAGAAGAGTGTATATGTATGTAGTATATAAATTATATAATTAGCAAATTATGCTATTGAACGTTTTATTCAGCGTTAACGCCAGAACTCGTTGCGAATTATAAGACTTGAGGCAAACAAAAAATATGCAAATCAGGCAAAAACTAAAGCAAACTGTAGCTTTTGTGTGCTGTGTAACTAGTTTATTTTTCTTGTTTTTGTTTTTTGTTTTGTTTTTGTTTTTTGCATAGAAAGTAATAATAATAATGATGCTGATTGGCTTTTCAGCATTGTGTGCCCCGCCGTAGAATAGTTTTCCTGTTCGGCTAGAGAGTGCATCCAATTTCCTGTCGTGTTGCGTGCCTTCTTGCCATTATTATAAAATGAAAATTCTCAAATTGACAGTGCTCGACCAGTAAATACGCTGTAAAATGGCAAATTAATTATACATTCGTTTGAAGTAAAGCTATTTAATTAGATAAATGCCTTTAGATACAGACTTATACAAATATGCGCTCTCACATATACTACATATAGCATGTTTGTTTACGTTTTTCGTATTTGTTTTTGCGCACACTGACGCATTCACAGAGAATAGACCTTGTTGGAACTTTAAGAATTTAATAAATTTCTGAGCTTCTTTACATAAATCAAATTCGCCTGTCAAAGTCTTCAAAGTCTTCATAGCTTTATTATTACTTTTATTCTTGAAGAGCTTCTATGAAATGAACACACGGCGTTAATAAGCAGTAAAATGTCCTGTAAACATCCTATTCGCTGGCAAGCCCAAAAAAAAAAAAGAGAAGAAAAAAAGTTTACGCTGCACAACAAAGCTCTTATTAAATTCATCCAAGTTTGTTTCTGGGTCTTCGTTAAATTGGTAGTTAAAGCATAGTCGAAGTTCGGCTCTAGTTTCCACCACGTAGCATACTATTCCCCGTGGTATGCTTTATCGAAAATCAAAATGAGCTAAGCGAAATTTACGGCGAGCCTAAGGCATTGTATACTATAGTATGGGCGTCTACCCTGTAATCATAAATTGGAATATAAATGGAGTTGCATCGCAGACAAGTGAGGCATGCTACATTCGCGGTACATAAATCAAAATCTTTGAGGCCTGCAAACGTAACATCATTTAGAGGCGTAATTACATTCCGTATGCATATAGGGTATCATCATATCAACTGTCTGGAAGAGAATGGGGCATACTTTGTTACTTTTATAGCAAGCATATAAAATAGTGAGCCGAGTTATTTTAGGGCCTTTTTATAGCAACATTTATTGTTATGCTGTGTGGCATATAGGGTATTATCGAATCAAACAGTTTTGCCACTTTTATACATACAATATAAAGAACTAACTGTACGTACATACACACATACATACATAGGCCTTCAAGGTAATGGTAACAGTAACGGTTACTCGCAAAACACGCAAGCAAAACATTTAAATCGATTTCGAAGCAACCTTAGAATTTTCCAGTCCATCGAGGGAGTCAACAGCTTTTGACACATTAAAATTTGTAGATAGCCTCCTCACAAGTTGTTACAAGAAGTCTTCAGAAGAAGGTCAGCCAACTCGTTTCGTTCCGTTCCTAACGGAAGTGCAATGAGGTCAAAACTATTCCGCAAATTTAATGAGCTCTACTTACAAATACATACATACAAGTCTATATATAAATATATATTTACTTATATCCTGATACTAGAAACTCGTTCGGCTTAAACCCAAAGAGCGAAGAATGTAAACTGCATTAAGCATGTCTTGTTTCTATGGTTTTAATCCTTTTCATAAATTAAATAAAAATAGAATTTATGTAGGTTTCTTTTACCATATTTAAAAATAACTCGAATATAGAGCTTAGCATTCGTCTGCGTTGCTCGAACCATGTGCTACCGCCGTAAAGTATTACTTTACAAGTCAATATTTGCGTTACATGACTACAAAAATGGGAACTAGCTGACCCTTTTGGAATACCGAATGGGAAACACGCTAGAAAAAAAATGTATATATAAAAATATTGTATTGCTTTACTTACACTATACTTATAGTAATAATATAATAATAATTATATATAATAATAATAATAGTATATAAGAGTTATTAATTTTAAATTGAGGCCCAAAAAAAACATTGCGTATGAGTGGAAATATTGTTTTTTAAGGCAAATTCAATTAATTGCAATTTTTTATTAATTTTTTTCGTTTAATTATTAAAATTGTTTTCAATGATAAAAATCAAAAATAATTATTACACATCCATTTATACATAAAAATAAAATTATAAATTTTATTTCCCACTTTTATTATAATAAGTATAATCGGTACGGTCACTGACTTTTAGTTGAAGTCTAGAGTATTTCCATTAATATTACTATTTTTATGTAAAGACAAATAAAGCTGAGTTCAGGGGAATAATAGTGCAATTGAGCTATATAATACTATATACAATAAAATTTAGTGATAAACTTAATATTTTGAAATTCATTTGAAACTACTTATTTACTCAATATTATTTATAAATGAATTGATTTATTTATTTATATATTAATTGATATAGTTACTCATTTATTTAATTTTGTATTTAATTATTTGCAATTTTGTTTTCTCATTAATTGGAGTTTCTTGTCAATTTTTAAATATACTTCAACTAGTTGCCTCTAGATAATACTTTAATATAATACTATATACTATATTTAGGCAACTACTCAGCTGCTCGTTTAAGACTCTGTGACATGTTTATATGCAATAGTTTGTGATTTGAATCAGTCTATCAGCTTATGCAGTTTCTTGTCTATGAAATTCTGAGAAGAGTATGATTCAGTCGTAGCCTCTTGACCACAATTTGTTTTTGCAAGAATGCATTTTGTTTTTATATGCTCGGCTCGGCTTGTCTTGGGTTAGTTTGGCTTGGCTTGTCTTGGGTTTGGTTTGGGTTGGCTTGGCTACTTTTTATTAGCTTTTCTTTCCACCTTCTTCTACGTAGGTGCACCATTCAGCCACTTCACCTGCCCGCTGCTGTACGGCTGAGCAAAAGTTTCGTGGCATAGTGAGCGATATAAATCAAATGATTGACAAAAAGTGCAAAATGGCTAATAGGAATGACATCAGAGGCAAATGGTTTGCACGGTTCAGCAGGGACTGGGCATGGCACAGGGGTTTTTCCATTTGAGCCTGAATAGGTATAGGTATATGTATATATAGATTTATAACTAGCTTATTAAATATGCTCTTTGATCAGGTTAAGCTAAGTAAGCTTGATTTCGTATTCAACTATTCTTATCTGTCTCTTTCAGGTAATTGAAATCCATATGGCATACTCCATCCAACATATTTATGTGTGTGTAAAGACGTAACGCAACGAAGCGAGCAACAAATAATTTTTCAAAAATAAATGTACGGTAAGAGGCAGGCACTCTGTATTAGGAAGAAAGCGCGCAAAAAGTATAAATAAGCCGATATCAAAATGCTTTTAAACTAACTAAGGTGAGTAATGGCATGGAATACGCTTCAGCGGGCAGCTGGAGCGTGTAACAAGGAGACGAGCGATACCTCAGAGTTGACAACTCGATTTGTGTCAGTTATAAATGAATATAATTTTGAGTGAAAAAGAATGATTAACTTTATCTTTAAATAATGACATTTTGGCTTATTTATTGAGTTCTGTTAATAGTTTATTAATTATTTCTGGAGCTCGATAAACACTCTCTAGGGCTGCAGCTGCTCTCGGCGGGCGTTGACAGAATCATAAGTGATTTGATTTCTGATTATGATCTGTCTACTTTCAGCTAATCAACATTTAACCAACTTTAATGAACTAATTAAGCAATAGAAGGCATATAAATATCTAATTTTAACAGTTAAAATAGGGCACAAGCGAATTCGAATGATTCTTTGTGTTTCTTTTGGGGAAAACAAAACGCTTCTTAAATTAATGACTGTAAAGTTAACTACAAATTAAGAGCGAATTAAGTCGATTGAGTATTGAGTTATACTGAAGCCAATCGGGGCTGGATGTAGTCTATGCGTATTTACTTAGCAAATTCATTGTTATCCATGTAAAGTCGAGCTGTCGAACTGTCTATGAGCAGCACGACGAAGGAGTCTGAACGTAATGGGTGGTGGCCTTGCGGCGCTATCTATTGTATACGCCAATCCAGAGAAACGCGTCAGAGGAACAGACGTTGCCGAAAAGCAGTCAGATCTATTAGCGGAGTGGAGTACGCAATCCAAGGTCGCACAAATGCACGAGAAAATTGTGGAGGAGACAAGAAACGAAAAGACTGAGAAGCTACATCTTCTTGGCAACGCTAAGGAGAAGCCGTCAAAGGACAAGCCCCCCAAGCAGTCAAGACTAGCTGAACGATTGCGTCGCTCATTTCGACGCAGTGTACACAGCTCTCTGGAGGCCAAATCGACGTCGGACGATTGCCAAACCAAGAGCTGCGCCTCGACGCCGCTGCCCAAGCCAGAGAACAACAATTTAGCCGGACGTATACCGTTTTCGGTTGCCAGTCAACTGCATCTGCCCGGTCTGGCACTAGGAGGACACATTAACGCGGCCCTCCTGCTGGACAGTCCCGACGAGTGCACGCCGCCGGAGTACGCCTACCAGCACCTGAGCAGTGTAGCTACCACGAATACGAACTCCAGCAGTTCGTTGGAGAGCAACTTTGAGCTGAGCGAACTGCGCGGCTCCCAGGCCGAGGAACTCTACTGGGCCAGTAGCCAGCAGAACATTGAAATGGGCAGCGAGATGAGCAGCAGCATCAAAAATGAGACGCCGGAGCAGAGAGAGGGTAAGCGCAGAGTCGAGCAATTGGGCAGCAATCGGATGGGCGATCAGCCGTCAGCTGTTCCGGCCAATGCCAGCCGCAGCTGCAGCATCACCAGTGAGAGCAGCTCGGTGAGGATAACACGCCTGCAGAACTTTCTCTTCAGGAGCAGCAATGAGAGCTCTCGCAGCTGTCAGGGTCATTCGAATGATGGCTTTACCGCTTCCTCGTTCAATTCATCGTCCGGCGAGTGGGAGCAGCTGGGCGCCCATGTGATTTCGAGTAGCAGCGGCGTTGGTGGCCTACATGATCTAAACACGGGCTCCTTTCCCGAGGAGGACACACCAGACGAGGCTGATGCTGAGACCACGCTGCCCAATGAAACCGGCGATGCTGGCGCCTACTATCAGTATACGTTGACCTCGCCAAACAATCCTTTTCTGCCGGAAATTACAGCACGGACGTACCACAGCACCTACGAGGAGGACGACTTGCACGAGGGCCAGCTGCAGCCCGAGGAGCTGCAGCTAGATTGCAATGTGACATCTGTGAAATATACTGGCTGGGGCACTGGTACGCGATCCGCGCAGCTGCCAACGCCCGCCTATAGTCGTGCCGGCTCCCAGGAGTCGACGTTCAGTGAAAGCGGTGTTAGCTGCCCACAGGGACCAACGCCCAGCCCAGCGTCAAGTTCCTCCTCGACGCCTGGCCGGCATAGACGCAAGCTCTTCAGCCTGAATTCACCCACGCGGCTGTTGCACCATCAGCAGAGCAATCCGACTGTAACCCAACAACAACAGCAGCACCAACAACAACAGCAACAACAACACAATCCGGGTCAGAAAATCGAAATGTCCGCCTCGCCAACCGAAAGCCTTAACGCGAGTGCCCTAGTGCGCAACCTGAATCCCTTTCTCCCGGCCACATCCTCGCCCATCGCAGTGCCGGCGGACCTGAGAAGCAAGCGCGAGGAGTTTTTACGTGCAACAATGAAAATCTGTTTGGTCGTGTCGCCGCCGACAAGCAAACTGCAGGTGAGTCAATGTTTAGCTCCAGCAAAGGACCCAACGACCAACGAACAGCGACATTGCCACATGCACGGCATCGCACAGCACAGGCACTTTCCTTTGCCGGAAAACAATTTGTAACATGCGAATAAAGACTTTTCAATTTCTTTCTTTGTTTTATTTACTTGCTGCTTCTTCTTCATCTTGTTTTCCTTAGAGTTTGTGAGATGCTAGCTGTCATCACTTTCTCATTTATTGTTATTTTGCCCTCACAAATCCGTATTATATTTTCTGTAGAGAATACGGAATACCGTAGCTGAGGTCTCTTCTGTGTCTGTCTGCCTAGGAAAATTGGTTTTTATTAAAGTAAAAGCTATGCTAAATTGTCGTAGTTCTTATATTATTATTATTGTTATATAATTTTATGCTGATTGTCGAAAATGAAATGAGTATATTTTTTAGTGCAATGCCACTCTAATTGTACTTCCGTCAACAAAGCTTATCGCCAATATTGAATTTAGAGAGTCGAAATTTGGAGTATCTACTCATGTGTACTATCGTCTGAAGAAATGTTATTGAATCAGGAAAAATTGAATCAGTTAAAATTCTCTAAAGATCGTCCATTAGGGGCGTAGCAAATCCCTAATCTATATAAGTGATTTGTAAATATTCTATTCGATTTTGAGCAATATCAATACTAGAGACTTATAGTCTTGAATACATCAACTATGTGCAAAAGGATACAGCGATTATATCTACGCAGGGGGCATACAAAAACGGGATCATCTGTGTCTTTGCATTTTATAATTTTCAAGTTTCAATCTCAACTTTAACGTACTACTGTCCTCCATTGAAGTTTTCTGTTTCAGTTTCGTGAGACTGTTTTTATATAAAGATATCTAGAAAGGAACTCTACACTTATAAGTTTTATTATGCTTATTCAATCAATATGCGATCCATTTCCTGCTCATTGCGTGTGTATTCTCTTGTATTACACATTACAGGACTCTAAGTAAGTGTATTTTTGTGTATTCAGCACAACAAAGAAAGAAACTATGTCACATGGGACCTTCAATTTTTTCTGTACTCGTTAGAAAAGTTGGAGATTCATAGCTGTCATCATAATTGTCATAACTTGCTCACTTATTGTTACAAACATAATTCGAATCAATTTATTTGCCAATTCAACGATTCGTGTCCATTCCTCTCGAATGTGCTTTAAGTGCTTTAATTATCTTGTTTCGAGAGCTTTTCTTCCTGACTGAATCGACTGTGCATTAATTTCATTTTTATTCATTTATTTTCGTTTGTTTGTGTTTTTTTTTCTGGATGCAGTCGAGCTGTAACTAGCCAAGCGCAATAAAATATTATTTTATTGATTGGCCAAGTTTGTTTCAGGTGCAATCAGCTCGAAATGGAAACATGCAAATGCAGGAATTTGCATAGTATATCTTTTTTTCACTTTTTATTTTTTTGACGAGCCTGCATTCCATTTCATTGATTTATGGCAACGGACATGGGTTTGGTTCTGTGGATTGCGAATTGTCGGCGGATATAGTATGTCGGCCAGCAAGGCACACTGTGCAAATGAAAGAGTTGAAGAAGTTGAACTTGTATGTGCTCTGCAGTTAATTGTTATTAATTTTTATGTTATCTATGTATACATATGGATATTCAACTATGCCGAATTGATTGAGGAAGTTGCGTATTCAATTTGATTATCAAAATGTCGGATATTATTGGGTCGACGACGCTTTGCGGATTTCGGCTTTCTGTCATTCACACACTTCTTTCATTTATTCCATTTCAGCTGAAATCAAAAAGTCTCACCCACTTAGATGGCCTCGACACGCCGGTGCCAGCCTGCCAGCACGGCGCCGCCGCACCCACAACCACCACCGCCGCCGAAACCTCCACAACCCCGGGCATGTCAGCGCCAGCGGACACGCCTGGCCGGCAGACGCAATCGGTAAGTGAAGATATGGCTAAACAGTTCACAATGGCAAAAACAAATGGCATTTAGTTCAAACACTGCATGCCCCCAAATACGATATACATATACATGCATATAGTGTGTGTAACTAGAAATTAGATATACATACCTATGTATGCCAACATGCTATTCCAAGCGACTCCCACGACATCCCACCTGGCCGTTCCCCTCTAGTGGCACAGTTCCAAATTATGAAAATGTGAAAAAGGAAATCGTATTATTTTCGATTTATGTTTTTTGTTCAATACACATCTCGCATCTGCGACATTCATTGATTTCCTCTTATCAACAGAAACTAGACTTTCTGTCTCTGGCTCAAATTATGTTCGCTGCTTAAGTTGTGATTGATAGTTTTACATAATAGTTTTGATTAGAATTGTTTAATTTTTCATTTCAATTCTAATTGGTTTCTCTCCTTATAAATATATTCAAAAATCTTACGCTTATGCTCTCTATCTCTTTCACTCTCTCCCTCTCTCTCTCTCTCTCTTTTTCTCTTTGTCTTTCTCTCCACTTTTACGCTAATTTTCTTTCTCTGTTTTCCAACTATTCATTTCAATAAAAATACTACTTTTTTACTCACATACATACATAAATACGTACATGTATACGAAAAACAAACACGCTCCTTATATAGGGGGAGGTACGTCAAGCCCCCAAGGTCTGCAAGCCGCAACCACAAACCACGCCCTCAACTATTCCACCGCCCACGATTTATACGCAGGCACCACAATTTGTGCGCCGATCGCCGTCCCTGATGCTCTCCCCGAGCAGCTGTCAGGCCGGCATCGGATCAGGTGTGCGCTGCAGCGTCAGCTCCGCCCAACATCCGGCGTGCAGCAGTGCAACCGGAACAACCTATTTGACACCCGCATCTAAGAACTTGCAGAGCCATACAACCGATGTTTTGCAAACATCGCCGATCGGTTCGGGCTCTTCGATACCACATAGTCCCTATGGTGGCTCTAAGAGCGTAGCCTCAACGAGCATGACTTCGTCGTTAATGCATCGCAAGAAACCGTTATTAACACGCAGCGAGGTGAGTCATCCAGCCAATGAAGAAGAGGAGTCCGTGGAAGAGTCTCTAATGAGTGGCTCCGAGTCATTCAAATAGAGACTGAATATGAATATGAAACAATTGGACTCTAGTTTTTCGTTTGGACAACTATTCTTTCATCCTCTCTCATCAATCAATGCCCACAAAGGGTCAGAAGAGTCATGATACCATATTTTCTATTTTCTAAGAACGGATCTGTTTGGCATATGATCTACGGGATGTTTATTTAAATATGAGAATTAAGAATCAGGCTGACATCTGCAGAGCTCTATATAATAATCACAAATTTTTTCATTAGGTTTCAAGCTCGGAATATTTTTCGGTATCCTTTTGCCTGGACGCATCGCCGTATACTGACGAGGAGTTCATTCCGGCAACCAAAGGCACAACATTACAGTGAGTTCTGAACTTAGCTAACCAAATCAATGGGAATACATCTCGAGACTTTGTATTATTTATTTACAGAAATGCGCTGAGGCACATGCTGCATAGAAGAAATCTGAGCTTTTCACAGATTAAAATTACAGACAATTTCCCCACTTATAGCTACTTGGATGCAGGTATGAACGGTTACTTTTGCCTATATAAATGCTTGGTCTAAATAGTATTCGCTTTGGATTAGGTCCATCGAACATGACGAGCCTTTTGGACGAGCATACCGATGTTGAGAACTTGGCTGGACATCATCTTGTGATTACGGAACGCGACAGCAGTCGGAAGTCTTTGCAAAAGGCAGCGTCCTTCGTACGTTCATGATATTATTTTGTCTGATAGTGTTTTAAGAAATTTCTTACCATTTAGGGCTCTCGACAGCGACCTCCACGCCTTTTGTCCTCCGCCTCAACTGAGGAAACTAGTGAATCAGGCAATGCCCCTAGCAAGCAGATCCTTGGTCGTTGGTCCTCCATATTCGGCATAAAAAATCCGCAGCAGAGTCAACTATATGATCTGCTCAATAACTATGCCAAGAATGGTGTTCCCCAGCGGCCAGATGCTTTTAACTCCGAAAATCCCGCTATCTCTGAAGCCTTGAACTATCTGCAAAACATGGACAAATCATGGCGTGACTTCGTCGACAGCAATGGGATGAGTGATAGCGAGATTAAGATACAAACTGCCATATGGGAGCTGGTCACCACGGAGGTCTATTACATTCACGCACTGCAAACGGTTACGCACGTGAGCATTCATCTGAATCCTTACCATAGGCACCCTCAATCTGTACATGTTCCGATTACTTTATAGCTCTTCCTTGCCTGTTTGGAGGCCGTGCAGGAAGAACGCCTGCTGATTGATGTCGATCAGCACAGACTGTTCTCAAACGTACGATCTGTGTGCGAGGCAAATATTAAGTTTTGGACCCAATGTCTATACCCGATGGTCGCACACAGCATACGAACACACGAGCCACTGAGATATGCCTTTCTCCAAGAAGGCTTCATGGCATTCGCTTCAATTTTCGCACCCTACAAGGTGAGAGCAACTATTACAACTATTATTTGTAGTAGATAATCTAATCTCGTGCTAATCTCAAGGTTTACTGTGCGGAGCAAAGCACCTGTCAGTTTTATTGCAAAGAGCTTAATCAAAACAACGCGCTCTTCACTGTCTACCTTGCCTGGTGTGAGTCGCAGAAGATGTGCAACCGCTTGCGGTTGGCTGATATCGTTGTCCGTCCCATGCAGCGCTTGACCAAGTATAGTCTTCTATTGGCGGCCATCAAGAAACATATGACTGATGTGGAGGACATCGAACTCATGGACATGATGATTCACTGCGTGGAGCACTTTGTGGGTAGCGTCAACAACCACTTGACAATGCGGCAGGAGAGTGAGCGCCTTAAGGGTGTTATGGCACGCATCGAATCCTATGATGTGGTGGTAAATAGGTGATAATATATATATGAATGCTACTCTACTCATATCACATTGCAGGACACTAACAACGAAGTTTTAGACAAGCTCATCAAGCAGTACAGTCAGATGTTTGATCTGTGCGCTCCCATGCGCGGTTGCCCGGCCAACCAGGTGCGGCATCTGTTTATGGAGGGCGACCATAAATTCAAGGACAATGTCGGCAAAAGCGATGTGCATTGCTTTCTGCTGACTGACATACTGCTCGTGTGCAAGGGCATGGCCAAGAAGGGCTTGGGTGCGCTTAAGGTCATACGCCAGCCGTATCTGACCGATCAGTTGATCGTGCACCTCGGGCAGCATAATACGCTGAACTGCGTCTATCTCAACGAGTTCCAGGTGCCCACCACGGGCTTTACGCTGCAGTGCGTTGAGGCCAAGAACTGGTACGACGCACTAAGGCGTGCTAAGACCATTTACCAAAGACTGAAGCAATGCAATGGAGGCGACAGCATTCGCTACGGCGGCAGCGGCACTGGCGGTGTCACCGGCGATTCCCTTGGTGTGCGCAAGTCGCCCATCAACTCCTCCATCGGCAGCCATGTATCGAGTGCGAACAACAGCCACAGCGGTAGCGTAGAGTGGAACGATTCTCGGAATATATCCGTTGATTTTGAAAAGACTAACTCGCTCTCCAGCGACGAGGGCTCCAGCCTAATGGGTAAAACTAGATAAATAGTCTATACCAGTGAATATTACGATACTTAAACTTCACTAAATTTCAGTTAATCAAGGCCTGCCGACGAAGGGCAAGCCGCTTAGGGGCTTGCAAAAGCCAAAGATTGGCACGATTGCATCGATATCGGCGAATACACTGTCCGTACAGCCGTTAAACCATTTGGGGCAGAGTTTGCCCAATCTGAACTTGCAACATAACCAAACGTAAGTCGCCACAGACAATGATCAGCTTCCTGCTTAATAGAAGCACACGAGCAAGCAATCACATACACAAGTATTCACTACTCATCTGATTCTGATTAGCATTTTCCAGTCATTTGTTTAAGTCCTTAAGACCGTCCGTATACGTCGTTAATGTTACTTACTATATAAACAAAAACAAAAAGAACTACCATATTTATATATATACATATACACATAGTTTGTCTAATTTATAATATATTTTTTTATTTGTAATGCATACAATTTTAAAATAAATATATATATATTCTATTATACATATAATGTAAAGTCCAGTTTAACTTGTGTCTTTCATCGAAGCCCACATCAACAACGCTTTCTGCCTCAAATACTCACCGCCAGTTCTAATTTGCCTGCGAACTCATCATTTATATCAGCCATTATCAACATTTCTCTTATGTTTTGCAGTTGTGATGTACATTTTAATTTCCTAGGAGGAAGCAGAACAATTTTAAAGAACCAAAATAGAGAGCTTAGCTTAAACAAGCTTAGTATATAGATTAGTTTCCACAATTGTACCAAAAAATGTACCAAATTGGTATCTCTTGTTCTTAGCTTTACTTTTTTCTTTTCAAGTATACTATTTACAATGAGAAATTAACATTGAAAAAATAAAATTAAATATTAATTGAGATCTTCATAAATGTGCCTACGTATGTAGAATCGGTACATTATGCAATTTGAAACATTTTCTTATAATTTATATATTTTTGTAAATTTGATTTTATTTTATAAGTTTAGTTCGACATGCGAACTTAGTATATGCACGCGCTTTGATATTTCTAGATCTTTCTTGATCCACTGAAAATGTAGCTGGAAATGATTTGCGTTTTGGTTCGTTCAATGCTTCAGTTCAATGTAGTCCAGCGAATTAATGGTCTGATCGGTTTTAAAGTGAAATTTAACATACATATTTATAGTAACAATACATTGCTTGTGCCGGGCACAACGACTAGTCACTCGGGTAACTTATTGTTGTCGCCCAGTCATCGCGGCATTTCCTATCCACCGCCGAGTCCAACTAGGTGAGTCCGAACGAAGAAGGGAGCAAATGATATAAATATATACATATGCATATATATATATATAAACATAGCATCATTGTCGTTTAATATCTCTGTGTCAATTCTCTATATTCGCATATATGTTACATTGCATATTCTCATGATGTCTCATGACATGGCATGTCTCTCGCATCATCAACATGTGTTATATAACGAACGGTCCATCAACTTGAATCCTAATGCATTCCACCACCTAAATGCGTACCTGTGTTCGTGTCTCTAGAGTGCCGCTGAAACGTGGCATGGCATTCTCCACGTCCACGAAGAACCCACCACTGCTGAAGACCCGCAACATCACATCGCAGAACAGTATTAATTGGCATCAGATACCGGCCACGCCCACGCCGCCCAGTCCGCGATCGCAGCACAATTCGCCCAGCAGTACGACCGCCTGCAATGTTGATCCCAGGCTGTTGCAGAAACAGATATCGCATCAGCTGCCCCTGCAGACGGCCAAGCAGAGCAACTTGGACCTCCAGCGAAATTTAAGCAATGAAACTGACGTCTAATGCCAGCACCTGGGCCACTTGGCCAAATGATTGAGAGATTAGCTTAGATTTAGATAATGGAAAACACGAGGAGAATAGAGAATTAACTTAAATAGAGACGGTCAATGTACATAATCGCTAATACTGCACCTTTGGGTCCAAATACGATACAAATATATAATCAACATTCCATTTAAGTGCTATACTACCCATTCCCATTGTCTATCCATATATAAGTCTACATATGCACATATAATCATATTGAACCGTTATACGATTACATTCTTCCATGGAAAAGAAACAGTTATGAAATGCTAGTTAAAACTATTTTTAATCAATAAATAAATACACAAGTATCTATGTAAGCATGTTTATAAAACTTTACAAAAACATTTAAAAAAGCATATAGTTAAAATTAAAAAAAATAACATTGAGTTATTAAGTAGTTATTTTGTTGATTGATTATTTTTATTCTCTGTTGATAAAGCTTTAAAAAAGAGAGTATATTGGATTTGCTGTGAATGAACTTAACTTTTTTTCTGATTTCTATCGTCAATATCAACAGTAAAACGTTATATTCCCATCATTTTAGATACTTTGTATATATATAATCCTCTTTCTAATCAGTTTCTGATTTTTTCATTCTTTCTTTCCTATAATCCTGTAAGTTTGTCCTGATGAGGAGTGAGTTTTGGCATATCTTGTTTAATAGACTTTCTGTGGAGTTGGCTCGTCATAGGCAATGTAGAACGTACTTAAATCAGAGCGCGCTCAACCACAAGATATATTAACTACTGTTCAAATATAAAATATTAATTAGACTTACGTACGTATGGCATGTTGACAGAGATCCATTTCAATTATTTGAGTTATTTTGCATAGTCCCAATTACGTGACATCGAGAGTGGGATGTTCGTTATGCTTATCCTATTTAAACCCCAATCATTTGCCTGAAATTTAGTACAGCGATTTTAAACAACGATTTGAAATAAGTTTCAATATCTTTTGGACACAAAAATATGTGATAACTTATATACAAATTTAACATCAACAACAAAAAATGTACAAAAACTTCAAGAACTTCATGAAGGTTTTAACACACTCTAGTTTTGATAATGTAAATAATAGCCGTCTAATTTGTTCTTTGTTTGTATTTGTACTAGAGAATTGCTTGGAATAGAATATGTAGTGCCTAAGGAATGATAAATGTTCTTCCTGCCATTCAAAATGATTCCACGAAATTTGAACTAAATCGGGCATATAGTATACACATACATGCATAAATCTATATATTTATATGTGGTATTGTATTACAAGTTTAGACTATTTATAATACTTAAGATATCATTTGAGCTATCAGCAAATAATAGTTTATACTTAAATCCAATTTTCTGATAATGGAACAGTACTTAAAAATTGTACACGAAATACAACTAGGAGCAACTTTTACTTGTATACAACAAAATGTATACACACAACTACATATATCTATGTATATCCATAAATATAAACATATATATTCGTTTATATATGTGTATTTATTTATATATACATATATAAATATGGTTACCTAATCAAAGGGGATACTCCCGAATATTATTTAATAAACAATTCAATTGTATTTTAAATACATATTTTAATTTGATACATAAATATGTATGTATAAATATATATATTTACATATACTGGATAACAAAAATACATAGCTATTCCCACAGTATTATTTAGTGTGCAATTGAAAATGTGTTTTAAAATACAGTACATTATATTATATTATATTATATTATATTATATAGAAAAATATTATGAAAAGTTCGCACTAAACTGGCGATTTACACAAATACATATATACATATATAGTGGGTATTACAGTCCATATATAATTATTTGGTTGAATTCTATAAATATTATTAAGCATAGTTGTTCTTAAGCAGAATTCAAGCTTGAATGTCTTTTGCAAAAGATTCATCCAAGACGCAATCTACCTACCTATACATACACACACACACACACACACACACACACACACACACACACACACACACACACACACACAGATAAACACTCTACTATATAAACATATGTATTCATTAGAAAATACAATAACTATTCATAGTAAAGAGCGTAATACAAAATAGCTTTATTTACACCAGTAAATTAGTTATATTTACATACATATGTATAAAATGTTAAAGAATTTATGAATTAAACAACAGCAAAACAAATGTTTTATTTTATTATTGATAACTAAAACTGAATATTTTATATTATAATTTAGATCATTTCAGAAGCCATTAAACATGGTAATTCAGAGTATAATGATTTTGCTAAAATAAATATCAGAGGCAGAAGTTGGCTTGGCCTAACCCATAGAGCTTGTATGCTTGAGCACATGCAGGAGTCAATGTAATCCTGTCAGTCTGTTCAGGTAACCTGAAGTTTAATTAATATTACACTAGACATTGCTACGTACTATATGTCGGAGATTATGTGGGGGTAAACCGAGTCCATACTCAATCAGCACTCCAGACTTTACTTTTACTTGCATTATCTAATCAAGCTTCGACAGCAAAGGATCGCAATTGTGAGTTCTCTCTAGCACTGGTTGCACGACTCTAGGTCGTAGCCAGTCTCTCTGTGTCAGATCTCGTTCATTTCCCTACACTAGAAAACTACGCATTTGTCATTGCTCTATTTATACCCTGAACCCATTGAAAATGGGAAATCAGGGTATAACGGTTTTGTTAAAAGTAGGTAACAGGCAGAAGGATTCGTGGCAGACCCCATAAAGTATATATATTCTTAACCAGGATGACGAGCATAGTCGATATAGCCATGTCGTTATGTCCGTATGTTTGAACGAGTCGATTTCCGAAGATATAAGAGCTAGAGAGTTAATTCGTTTTGTGTTAGGTTCATATATTGCACGCGCAGTACGAGTTTGTTTCAGAATCGAAACGAAGCATTCTTGGAATATTATTCGTTCGAAGAAGTGTTTAGGGGATCTCGTAGTCGAGCAGTCTCGACTAGAGCTTTTTTATTTGTTTATAATGGAAGTCATATTTAAGTAAAAAGTCTTCGACATATATGTGCAGGGTATCTTCAAGTCTTACTAGTTTTTGAATATCGGAGCTTTAAACTGATGTATTATATAATCACAAATATATAGTGCGCAAATGATTTGACACGATTTAAATTTTACTCGAATGAATCGATAATTGGAGTTTAGTGTTTGGTAAAGGAGGCGTGGCTGATATTATCAAGTGTTTATGTTTCCCTGCTTCATTATCAGTGCCAATAACACTCCTCGTCTGTCTGCCTCCCTATCTGGCTCTTCATTGCTGGCTTGTCTGTCTATATGTACATATGTACCTATAAAATATCGACTAAGAAAGATATCAGTGTACATTAAAGCGGATGTCTGTTTAGATCTAATCACTAGCCCACTACAAAATATTGTTACCGATAAAAGATAGAATGCTTGCATAGGGTATCCTGTAGTCAGACACTGCCGACTAGCGCACTCCTACTCACTAGTTCCTCAAACTGAAATGAAATGTTGACTTTAAGAAAATAAATAATTGCACTGGCTGGCCGAGTGAAGGACATGCGATAAAGGACGCAGAGGACATCATTTATCAAAGCTGGGGGCTACAACGAGTGTCCTCTCGCTCGTCTGGTGAGCAGCTGTATTGAAATCTTTTAATGGTTTAATAAGCAACGCTATCCAGCTGCTTGACAGTACTCAAGCAGCAGCAGGGTACTTAAATTTTCTTAAGAAATTTGCAACATCCAAAGTAAGGAACCTTGAAGCTACATTCATTCGATCAATAATAGAGACAACCTAATAAAAAGATGTTCATACATACATATATATTTAGCCAAGTCCATTTCATTATAGTTAAACAAGTTGTTAGGTTCTAAGTGTGTCGTTTGTAAGAATTGAAGCGAAGATAGCTTATCATCCGTTGTAAAGCAATTCCCATTTGATAAGCAGCTTGACTTGGATACGATTTATGTATTTATTTTATATGATAACTGGTTTGATAAAAAAAAAAAAAAACCAAAAAACAAAATAAAACAAAAAATCGCTTAACATGCTGCAATCATCTGTCAGAACGAATCCAGCAACACAGCATGAGTGTATCAAAAGTCTTGAGTCCTCGTTTTACATGTGCGCTGCTGCTCTGGCTTTGTGGAGTTGGCATTGCGACGGGTTTTGTAAGTGAATCGCATCCGGATAACAGTTCCGTGACATTCTGGCAGCGTATCAAGGCCGGCTTCACGGATTTTCAGTGGCAGCAAACGCAACCAGAGGTGGAAAGTCCGGAGACTATACAAAAGCGACGCGAGATATGGCAGCGGCTGACTATGTCAAGGATTTTGTAGGAAATGCAGCGGACTAGACCAAATCGCATGAGTCGACTATTAATATATAATTAATATAAAATATAAGTAAAAGGAAGTAATTTAAATTAAAAGGAATTCAAATAAAGTATAATTGAATGATGCTCGATTTTATTGGGTGTTGGAAAATACTCGGAAATCATCTAAACTATCAAAGATATTCCTGAATTGCAAGATTCTTTAAACTGATTGTGGAAGCCATATCAAGTACTGTTAAGTAGCTTCAATCAATTTTTTTTAGACGGACTTTCATATCCATTTGCTAGTTTTGAAAACACTTGACATTCTTGGCCTGGTCACAATAGCCGGCTCTCTGGTCCCAGTAGAGACCCTTCGGACAGGCGGTGAGCACTGGCATGCCAGCAATGCAAATGTAGTACTTGCCACAGTCATCGGGATGCGGCAGATAGCTCTGACGCTCCGAGGGGCACTTCAAGGTACTGTGCGCCATACTTGGTGGTGTTGGTGCCACGGCAACTGTTGTCGGCTCCCTTTCATTGGGCAAACTGGGCAAGCTGGGCAAAGTGCTGCTGCTGCTGCTGCTGCTGCTGCTGCTGCTACTGCTGGTATTTACAATGTAGCACACGGTGACTTGACCAGGCGAGGCGGTTGGCTCCTTAGTTGTTGCCTGGGCTGGATTATGGCTGTTGGCATAGCACTCGGCGACGCTACTCAGCTGGCACTCGGCGCTCCTGTAGTTCCAGTGCGTGCCACGACCACACTGATGCCGATGAAGATGACCGTAAGCGCAAATGAAGTACAGCTGACAATTGGTGGGATGGGGCAGAAAGTACGCGCCAAAGTGTCGGCACTCAATGTGCTCCGGATCGTAGCGCTCCATGGGACTCACGGCCAGGCCAGTTTGCACATCGACGGCCACAAAGACCGGCTGTGGCCTGCCCAGCCACCAATTGTAGTCGACATTCGCAAGTCCACTTGGCGTAGAAGTAGTCACTGTGGCTATGCTACCAGCTCGAGTGCAATTCACCTTTTCGGGCAAATCGCACACCGATTCGATGGGATCGAAATGAAGGCCTTGATCGCAGTAGAAGAGCGTGGTAATCGCGTGGCAGGCAAAGTACGCACTACAATCCAGCGGATGCGCTACCAAATGACCATCCGCACGTCCGTCACAAATCTGGAATCAGTAAGTCAATAAGTCAATAAGTCAAAAGTAACCTTAAGGACCGCGCATAGCGCCAACACTTTTGACACTTACATGACTCAGATCTGCGATTTCCTGATGAATCGGCTGCTCAGCGGCTTGGGACACCCCGAGACAGATGCCCACAAGCAATGCAAAATGCATGCGTATTTCCATGCGACTGGCTCTGCAATGGGTTGTTATTTATTTCACACACTTTGAGAAAAATAATTGATGATTACCACGCGTTCGACCCTTTTATAAGGCCGGGTTCCCACTCCCAGCGCCTGCTGGGTGCAGCCATTAAAGAGTACTATGCGTACACTAATTGGAACATGAAAACCTATTTTTGAGCACTTGTCGCGCCAGAGGTTAAATATGTGATAAAAGAAAAAAAGAAACAAAACACTGAATAACCAGAGCCCAAATTTCAAAAGAGTGAATCATCCTCAAGAGCCGAAAATGTAACATACTCTTAGGCAGTAGCGGGGAATCTTATAACAGATGAGATGTCAGCTTGAATGATGAGTGTCTACCTATCCGTTAAAGTGTAGATCTTTTCTGCAAATGTACCCAAAAATCTCTTTATCATTGAAATATCGATTTAGCTTTAGATACATATGTGGATCATACAACCTTGGTGCATTCTAGGAACATCATAACACTTTGAAAATTTGTTGCAAAGAGGAATTTTGATAGGGCAAGCTCCCAAGCTCTTTTCAAACTTAAAGCAGGCAATAACCACATTTCTCCTACACAGTCAGAAATGCGGTGGATTGACTCTTGAGAACATATATACATTGAAAGCTACTGCCGGGAAATGTGGAAAACTGCTCATCAGTTAACTAAGAATAGTTTTCAAAATGGTATGTTAAATGCATACTGGGAATCAGCAAGAATCACGTCATTAAACAAATTTTCAACTGCCCCTGGTATGTGGCTCTACCCTTCATCGTGACAGGAATCTACATACTCTAGTAGATTTATTTATGGTCTTATTAGACTGCTTGTTAGACACTTACTCTTGCCCAGGCCTTTCAGATGTTTGAAAGTATGAGGATTCTGCCGAATCGATTGCAAATCTATTAAGTCGGTCTCCTAGAATGAGAGTATGACCTTTTGCATTATACTTTTGATATCTATATATATATTCAACATAAGCAAAATGATAAATTAAATTAAAAAATTTATTCAACAATATTTTTTACTTATTATAAATATAATTAATTCGTTTAAAAATAAAAAAGTTGCTCATACAGGCATACCATAGCCTAAAAAAAAATAATAATAAATATAAAAAATATAAAATAAATAAAACAAAGTAAATGGATAATAAAAAAATTAAATTAAATAAATAAAAGATCTTTAAACAAACTTTGCCATTTAAAATTTTTTTTTAAATCTCTGATTATAATTATTTGTAACTTTTTTTTTTATAAATAATTACAATAAAATAATTATAGAATAAAAATATAATTAGTAATCAACAATTACCTACATAGTATATTTATTTATAAGCTCCTTTTAAATTACTTCTTTTTATGTGTATAGTATATTATGGCAAGCAGTCGACCATTAATTTGTTTTAGGTGATGATTTAAGTGTCTGATGTCGTCTTTAATGTATTTTTAAACAATTCGCGAATGGCTCTATCTATGGGACGCGTGCGGTCTTTCCTAATTTATCAATTGACTAAGTCATTTGATAAATATCTGTACACTTTCGGCTCTGCTCTAATGCTACAAAAATTATGTGCCTCGTATCAGGTATGGAGCGCGACAAGTTCTATTTAATAGGCGTGTTACCTTCTGTTCAGTTAGTCGTTGTCTCAACCCGATCAAGTCGCTTCTGCTCTTTTCTTTATATACAAAAAATATGAGTGCGTAAACCATAAAATAATTATAAAACATATATTTAATGTGTTCAATTGAAAATATAAAAATATAAATAAAAGAAGGGAATCATTCGGGATTTCGGGAGATATATTCCATTCTCTATGCAATTATCATTTGAAAATAATAAAGAGGTCGCGAATGAAGTCTTGTCGACTCCCATAAAGTGATCCATGCTTTAGTCAATCATTAGTCTACCGTCTTAAAAGTGAAGAGCATTAGAGCCATCCTAAGTTCCTTTAAGAACTATTTGAATGTAATTTCATAAATTCTAATATAAGCTATTTATACTTTGCAGATAAAAGTGTATTCCACTTACTGGTTGGGGTTGGCCTCGGACTCGTGTTAATACCGAGTGTCGCCTCTACTTTTGATCCGGAACTCATTTGTACTTTGGTCGTCGATGGGACTAAGATTAATGATCCGCGCGCGTGCAATACTTGGATACAATGCTTGGATGGCAAACCAGTGAGCGGCACGTGCGACGAAGGTCTCTTCTATGATAGAGAGAGTGAGGATTGTGTGCCTTCTACTGATATCAAGTGCATCTCCAGCGATCCCTGCGCGGCACAGCCCAATGGCTTTGTCCCCGATCTGTACTCCTGTGATGGGTATTACTATTGTGTGGACGGTGTGGGAAAACACGGCTTCTGCAACCCTGGACTGAACTATAATCCAGCCACTGAGTCCTGCATACGCGGATTTCCGTGCGTTGCCAAAATGGATCCCGACAGCTATTGCAATATTCTGCCCGATGGAGTGTTCATCAAGGACCAGTTTAGTTGCAATGCTTATGAGATGTGCTGGAAGGGGGAAGTGGTCAAGAGCACCTGCCCGGACACCTTCTACTTCAGTGCCAAAAATGGCGACTGTAACTACCCGCAGAATGTGGAGTGCGCCATTACAGAGCCCCCGCCATTGACAGCTGGGCCGGATACTTGCCCCCAGGCAGGCGTCTTCATCTCTGACGATAGCAGCTGTAACGGCTACTATTACTGTAGCGAGGGCACCGACGGTCAAATGCTGCTCCGGCATGGCGACTGCGATGACGGTAACTTCTTCACGGCCCGGCCTGGTGGCGTTTGCGTGCCCCGATCGAGTATCAAGTGCGATTACAACCGATGCGTCGGCCTGGGATATACGAGCATTGAGTTGGCCAACGAATCGGATGACGGATGCACGGGATATGCCATTTGTCAAGACGGCGTCAAAATTGGCGAGGGCACCTGCCCAAATGGCGAATACTTCGACGAGGAAGCCCAGCGCTGCACTGACCAGATCATATCTTATGCAGCCTGTGCGATATCAACCCAGTCCACAGCACATATCGCAATGATGGATGACGGCACAACAGCGGGCACATGAGGCGCAATGGTATATCCCAATACCAATATCACAAAGCAGCGCCCAATATTCTGTCAATCAATTTCATAGAAATACATTTCATTTATTTATTTACTCACCATGGACTTTGATTGGTTTATTTTTTTGTTCACAAATCGTGTGTGCTCTTTAGAGACAATGTCGACAATATAAATGTGATAAGGTTTAATATATATGGGATTTACAAATTGATATATATATATATATATATGTGAAAAAAAGCTTTTTGTATACACGCCTGACCATTACCTCAGACGTTAGCTCATAGATCTGAAAATAATTTAGTTTGGTTCAGATTTGAAATGGACTTAAAATATTTAAAATTTTAAATTACACTAAAAAAAAAATAATTAACCCTTTATATGGCAGTGTTGCATATCTGCAACATACCGCTTAAAATGTATTTTGTCGCAATGCAAATCGAACAAATCAAATGTGGCTATTTGTTGTACATCTGAAACATACGTATTTTATATATAATTTGGTTCGGGCACACTTCTAGATGTTTTGTAAAACATATGTTCACTTTCCCGCCAATTTTGTGAGAAGCACAAGTTGTGTACGCCAAAAATATTGTGCTGCAAAATTTTATTAAAATTTTAGATATTTCTATACGAAAAACTTGAAAAAACCAAAGGTAAATATATTTGAAATGCATGTGATATCAAGTTTTGATGTTTCTTGTTGTGTATTGTGTGTAGATTTGAAAAATCGGTATGTTGCAGATATGCATCAAACAACTATTCGAAGTTATATTTTACAGAATTTATTTTGTTGTATATATGCAACATAGAGTATTTGTGGTTATATTATGTGTTGTTATGAGTTTATACATATGGTTATATGTTGTTATGTGTCATAGAAGTTGTCTTGGGTTTGTCGTATGTGTTTTATGAGACTACATACAAATATACAAATAGTACTTCTTACGCAGGAAATATGTCAGGAAAAGGTTTAACAGCTTCACAGATTGAAAATTATTTCAACAGTTTAGATAGCGAGGATGAACTTGACTTTTCTGCTGATGAGGAAAGCGATTTTTATCCAGATGAGAAAGATGGAAGTAGTACGGATGAAGATGACATCGATGACCAAAATCCACCGAGTAATGCCTTAGACGTTTCAAACTCAAATCTCATGGATGATTCTTAGACAAATGTTTCCACTAATAACCCTGATCTGAAAAGAAACTTGCTATGGAGACAACGCAGCTTAATTTTGAACGAAAATCAACTGCAGTTTCTCGGGAGTACTATGTTGCCTATGGAACTAATGGAACTATCAGCGCCAATACAATTTTTTTGGTATCTTTTTCCAAAAAACCTGTTTGATGAAATTACAATCGAAACAAATCTTTATATTCGCCAAAAAATCCCTAACGCACATGTCAATTTTACGTCCTTAGATATTCGACAGTTTGTTGGAATAATATTATACATGTCAATTTCGCGTCTTCCAAGGATTACTCAATATTGGTCAACAGTAATTGGAGTACCAGCTATACAGAATATTATGCATCGCCAAAAAAACGTTTAAGCTCATCAGAGTTTCGGCTAGAAATTGCTGAAGTTTTGAGAAAAGTTGACACAAAAACTAAAACTGGAAAGCGAAGTTATTCTGTTGAAAATGAATTGCAGAAAAAAAAGCAGAGAGGTCCAACTCAACATGTACCGAATCAGATGGTGGGTCAAGATCAGATTGGGCATTGGCCAACGTGGACTGACAACAGAACAAGATGCAAATATCCAAACTGCACTGGTTTTTCACAGACAATGTGCGAAAAATGTGGCGTAGCACTCTGCTTTAACAAAAGAAATAATTGTTTCAAAAATTTTCATTTGCTTTAAAGTAACTCGACTTTTTATACTATTTTTATAATTTTAAATTAACTTTGAAAAACACTATGAAATCCTTCAATTATTTTCACTACAAGCCTATCTGTTGCATATATGCAACAATCCCTTTATCCTTAAATAAATATGAAAAAAAGGAAAATTTCAAAAAAAAGAAAAAAGTTGTATTTTTTATTTTCATTTTTCTATCTAATCAAAGAAACTACATCAAAATCCGACCGGGTGCCATATAAAGGGTTAATACTTGAAAAAAAAAATATAAATATTATTAGGCAGATAGTGGTCAGGGATTGGCATATCCCAGTCGTATACTTGATGCTTTGTATAAACTCATTAATATGAAATTTAAAAAAATATTCTCTATAAGCTTGCTCTATTTCATAAACTTTCAGCCCGTGTTGAGTAGCTTAGGAGTTTGTAGTGTAAATAAATATAAGAAAATACACAATAGTATAAGGATATAACAGTATATATATCTGTATACCAAGTAAAGTTAAAATGTCATCATGGTTTATTCGTTCTCTTTATCATCGATAAATGAATCATTTCAGACTTTACATGTAGAGAATAAAAGATAAAAGTTTAAGGTTAACTGTATCACTGTATACATATACAGAGATTACAAATTTTCAGTTTTGGATAACTTCCACCCTCCGAAGTAGAGACTTTGGTTTGATAACCACATTTATTCAACAATTAGTTTCTCCAAGTAAAATCCGTATGTTCATAGTTCAGAGTTCAGAGGAAGGAGAGATAGAGTATCTTCTAGTCGATCAGATTTGGTTATAGCACGATTATTTGCTAGTACATGTGTAATGAATAATTTCAAGGAAGCATCAAAGTTGTTCCGCTTGTTCGAGTTGCAATTTGTTTTGTTCGAACCGCTAATAGAATTGGCCATGCGATGAGCGGCGCAAATAATATTTTCAAGTTCCCCCGAAAGTGAGATATTTACTTTGTATCTGAGATATTTCGGCAGTTCGGCAGTTGTTTGTCACCTCACCTTGCCATTTATCGGCACAGGTACAGCGACTCTTACTACTAGTTAGTTGCTACAAGCACCTGCATACTATCAGTGCTCGTCAGTATTAATTAGCAGGCATAAAGTATGTGTCGTACAAGGTATTCGTATTCTAGTACGAGTACTCGAATTCGTCGAAAATATCTAATTTATTTCTGACAGTCCGATAACACATTCAGCATATAAACTGAATCTTTTCTTGCAAATAGTTTTAGTTCTAATGAAAATTTGTACTCAGTCAACGTAAATATTCCATTATGGAGGTTCCACAAAACTTCGATCGGACCATCAAATTTTGAGATATGCTCACAAATGACATATGTTAAGACAGAACTAAACGAATATGCAATGCTTTTTGACTTCCACCAAATTGAGGTCTAATTTAATAAGTTGCAATTACAATATACATTTTGAAGAGGGAATCTCGCTTCGTGTTCTGGGTTTCTCTGCGGGATTAGGCTGCGCAGGCGATATAGTTGGGGTTATTGGGAGTGCATCCCTGGCTGCGTTCGTCAAAGTAATATTCGGAGGGGCAATGGCCTGTGCTGACGGTGACTCCGTTCGAGCAGCGAGCATAGGCTTGACAGTTGCCCACAACATTGACATAGGTCAAGGTGGTGTCAGCGCAACGGTCCAGCGCGCAGCGTACATTGAGACGATCACGGCATGAGAGCTTCTCGTAGTCGAAGTACGAGCCCAGAGGGCAACGCAGGTGCTGGGGGTTTGTGTCGTGCTTGCCATTCGTGGGAGCCTTACAGATGTAGTAGTAGCTGCAAGACTCATCGTCCGCAAAGTAACCCTGACGCGCTGATGTGCCGTTCACCAGACAGAAGGTGTTCTCTGGCGGTGGCAGAGCTGCAGTGGCATAGCACGTGGCATTGACGGCATCCACGCACTGGCCGAGGGCAACATCGTACGCCTTATGGGCGGCACATTCGCGCTCGTAGAGCACTTCGTTTATGCAGACGTAATACTTGTGGCAATGCTGCTCATTGGCTAGACGTGTGTTGTTGGACAGGGATCGGCAAATCGGGGATTTGGTTTTTATGCCACTTCCCGGGCAATGGTATTGGGTGGGATAGACACAAGAGCGGGATTTTGGATTGAAGATCAGTTCCTTGGGACAGTTGGCCTTCACCTCACGATGCCCCTTGCAGAGTAGATAGCCCTGGCAGTTTTTGCTTGTGAGGTCTGCTAGGAAAGTGCCATCCGTTTCGTTGGCACAGGCATTGACGATATTGTTGTTGGGCACGGCAATCGTTTCGTAAGGGCAATCGACATTAGCAGCGACGGTACAACGGCCCCTTTCCTTGTTATAGTTGAGTCCAGTGGCGCAAGTGCCCTCCTCCATTGTGGTGGTGTAGGTCGGGCAGTGTACCCAGTAGTTGCACGTATTTGGCCGCAGGAAGCTTGTGTCCGAGGGCAGCAAGTCGCACATCTCAGTCATCGTGAGAGACTCGAAGTCGTCGAGCTTGCTGCCACTGGTCAGGGCCACCACGGCGAGTACAAGCAGGGACAGGACTCCTCTAGCTACAATTGACATGCATTAGCAATGTGGATCGTGTCGATCGGCGACGCAGAGAGATTACCTTGCTTCATGCTGTTCACGTTTATCACGTTGGTTATCGGTGATGGTTATAATGGTCGGTAATCGTTATCCTTGAATTGTTGCGATCGCTAGCTCCGCCTGCAGCTCAACAACTTGACTGATGCGCTGGCACCGGTCGGCACCCGCTTAAATATGCAAAGCTTCATTCGTTCATTCATTGCCGTTTAGCGAAAAATCAATTTTGAAAATGCACAGGCCCAAGGAAGGCAATGTCGATGTCTTTGCCTCTGATGTCTCTGATATCAGATATCAGTGTGCGCGATAGCACTGGCATCTGATAGCGCATAGCATGTAAATTACACGGCAATAACATGGACCACCATTGGTGACTCGGCGGTTCGATTGTTCGGGTTTTTCGGGTGTTTCGCTGGCTCACACACACAAATAAACGCATACACATCTATTCATCTGTGTATGCCATCAACCCGCAATTGTTGCTGATAGGGAAATCGGAGGAATTGAATGAACAATTCCATATAATAGTCAAATTAAATCATTGAGTGATTTCTAGCCTTGACAAAATGACTAGAATATTCAAGACATGGGAAAAGTTTATTTTATCTTGTCGTATCAATCCAACTGTTCTCATTATGAATTATGAACCGCTTGCTGGCCAATTGAATATTGAAAATACTTAGGTCAGAGTGCTTGATTTATAGATTTTATTTATATGCAATTGACTTTATCAATATTTGAATATGAAGGCAACATTCATTAAGGTAGTCTCATCCGTTTTGTCGTTTACCCTTGGGATTTACAAACAGTATAGTCTGGCTTTATCTGCACACATTGGCCGATCTTCTCGTCGAGGTAGGGGTAGGTCGGATTACAGTAGGCTTTTGTACCTGTTGGACAGTATGTGTACTCCTGGCACTCAGTATTAGCAACAGCTGCGTATGTCAAATTCGTGTTTGCACATCGGTTGCTCTCACAAGCAAGGCTCAGGGGGGAAACGCATTTTTTCTCGGTATCGTCGTATTCAGTGCCAAAAGGACACGAGCCCCAAACACCAGTTGTCGCATTCTGGCAATAGTAGAATCCATAACAGGTCAGCCCATCGCTTATAAACTTACCCACAAGTGTAGCTGTACAGTTATTTGTGGTTGATGGTGGAACAGTGGAGTCAAGATTACTATTGTTGTTATTATTGTCGTCGACGTCGGTGCATGGATTAGTCTTTTGACAGACTCCAGTGGCGGCGTTAAAATAATATCCAGTTTTACAACTGCCCCACACGCCGTATCCACTGATGCAATGCAGATATTGGCCACAATTGTTCGGATCGCCCACAAAGATATTGCTGGGCATGAAGCGGCAGATGGAGTTCTGTGTGCACGTTGGGCCCCACACGCACGTGTTATTGTTGGCGGCATACGTTTGCCCGGCTGGGCAGGATACTGTCTTTGAGGTGCCGTCGCCAAAGCAATACGTGTACTTGGAGCAATCGTTGGGATCAGCCACGTATCCGGTTGTTTTCAGAGCGCTGCACGTCTTCTGTGCGCTGGTCGAGCACGGCGTGGTGGCTGGTGACTGACAGCTTTGCGACTGTGGATCGTAAACGAGATTATTATTACAGGTGCCATAGCCCACCAGCTGCTGAGCCTTGCAGTAGCCCCAGCTGTTGCAATCGGCGGGATTCCCAATATATCCACTGCCCGACCACAGGGCACACATGTCCTGCATCGTATAGCCAGCGGACTGACTGGCCAGCATCAGGCAGGCAGTCGCCAGAACAGTTGCTCTCAAGTGGAAAGCTGCAAAAGTCGATAAAATTTTGATTAATTCCCCTATCCTTTTGGTGGTATCCATTTTTGTATTTTTGTATTTGTGTATTTGTGTATTTGGTATTTTAGTAGTATCACAGGCCTACCAGTCATCGCGTTCGGTTCGGTTGTACTAGGTGACTTATTAGCTAGCCGTGTATGCTATAGGAGCACACCAATTCAATACTAAGCCTACCAATCACAAGATATGCTTTATATAGAGAGTCAAGCCAGCCAGCCAGCCAGCCTGCCTGCTCCATCTAATACCCTATCTGAGTGCGCTTAATTAAAACTGTTCGCACTTTTGCAGATAAGCTTACCCGTAACTGAAACACATTTGAAAATACTATAATTAAAATGCGATAATGCTTTGTCTCACCTAACATATTCCTAATTTTCCCTTCTTCACTATTCAGTATTCTGCAGACGCGATGAAAGTAGTAATGGGGCTCCGATTTCTACTGACTGACTTTATATGCGAGCATTCTCCAAAACGTACGCCGCGTTTGCCAGGCGAACGTAATTGAGTTATTTTTACCCCCAGTACGATTTATCATCCCTATTATCGTCAATCGTTGATAGTTAAGTGCCGTCCGGATTATCAGTTTCTTGTGGACAACTGTTTATGTGTGTAATTATTTTTTAATTCAATGACATTCCAATTATTGATCGCCGATGCCAGTTAACTGCGTTACGCGTCAACTAATCGTGTCGGCCCTGTCAGCGTCGTTCGTCGTTTCATATCATTGACAGTGCTTACGAACAACACCATTTCCGCTCAATTATTTTCTACGAAATCTATCTGCTTAAAGGGATCGTTAGCTATTCTTTTAATTTTGTGGCTATTTCGAAATGAGTCGTGTCCATTCCAATGCATACTTTTGGGCGACGTTTTGGTATTTAAAATATTGAATATATTAGAACTGCACTGTAGAGTTAAGGAATAAAATCTACAATAAAAGATAATTTAAAAAAAATATATATTTATATTAAAATTATAAATATTTTAATAAAAGAAACGTATAATTTCACAATTTATTTCTGAGAAATTATTTTAAAATATATATCTATAAAATATATTTAATATAAAAATGATAATAAAAGAATATGTAATATGGTTATATAATTATATATATATATATATGTCTAAATATAGGAAATAGCTATAAACTTTTCATGTCAGTTATCACTTGTCGTTTTTTTCGTATACAAAATTAAGTTATCTTTCGCAAATAAGGTCGAACTGATACGGTACTACGGAATTCGTAATTAATATTTTTTTTTTTTTTTTTTTTTACAATAACAATATATTTATTTCAAGTGAAGAAGCAGTACATTCAGATTAATACTTTAACAACACATTTATTTACATCAAATTAGGACCAAACCTCACTCAATTTGTGAGGATTGAAAAAAAAAAGAAAGATAATAATAATATTTATTGTGTAGCCATTGTTTTGGCAAAGCCTTGCCGTTTAAGTCGTCTTAGGGGTCTGGCGGGTGTTAAACCTCTTGCGAGTAGGCTTTGATGTCGTATCAATCTTTCAGAGTATCTGCTTGTATGTCTGTTAATCTGTTCTTCGACAGTACGCAGCTTCAGACGTAATTAATATATATCGTAGTAAAAAAAAATTTATTTGTAGTATAGATTATTTACATAATATACTTTTAGGCATCAATTTGTAAGGCATTTTCAGACATCAAAATTTAGTACTTTTGTAATATCTAAAGCATACTTTGACGAGCCTGAGATATCATCAAGGACTGTAATACCAAACCTGAATTATCGATAAGTATTTTACATAAATGAGCCTGTAGACTGATGCATATACATATTACGTACAGGAAAATTTATTACTCGGTATGTCTATGTATATATGTATATATATGGAGTAGAGATTAGAGATTACGCAATCCGATTTATGGCTTGTCCATTGTTTGCTGCGACTGCTTAATTTTATCCCACTCTGTACTACTCACAAATTTGTGATATCATTTGTATTTATCTGCTACATATTTGTCTCAGTTCGTCTCTTTTTTCCAACTTCTCAGAGACTGATCTCTATTTAGGTCCCTCTCTCTGACATACCCTCTCTCTCTCACTCCTCCATATCAGCTAGCTATTATATATTATCTGCCTAGATTCACAATTATTATGAAGAACATAGGCCAACAGGATTATAATACAGGGCATAGATCGATTTTCGATGAGTCTAATTCTTGATTAATTCAAATTATATTTTGATCAAATTTTTGTATAACTTTGATTACACATAGTTTATGTAGCTTTGAACAGTGTATATATAAATTATTAAAAGAAAATTATTTAATATCCGTATAGAGTAAATTTTAAAATAATTCATATATTTTTTAATTACATTACAGGTATAAAAATAAATTAAATAAAACTTGAGATATGTCGGTCTTACGCACATTAAAAATAATTCCAAAAGAGTTAATGAACGACGCGTCGTTGGGCAATCAGTTTATCAATTTGAAGGATTTATGAGCAGAGAACAATTTGTTATTGTTATATTAAGTGCTTAGGCCAGCTGGTTATTATCTATCAGGCATACATCACATATATCACATATTCGCAGATTTAGCTTGTTGCTGAAATGCTTTAGACTAAACTGTCTTAGCGTTAATAAATAAAATGCCAATTAAAAATAATATTTCTCTATTTTGTTGGCGCTACACTTGTTAAAAGCTGCACATTTTTAGCAAAACAAAGATAAGATTTGAGCCGCAGAGAGAACATATACCCCTAATTTGTTGCAGAATCAGCTATCAAGTTAGTCAGGTATCAGGTATTAGGTATCAGCGACATTCCGCTCCATATATAAATTCTCTTCAAGCACCGATCCCCATTTAGTCAAAGACACACCATTTGAACAGCAACATCGAAAGCATAAATACGAAAGATATTTCCCAAACAATCGACAATGCAAGGTGAGCTAAAAATAAATGATATTTATAATTGACAGGTGTTTTCTTCTAATACCAGTTAGTCCAGTTCGAACGAATATTAGCAATTACAAATGTTTCATTTCTCATTGGTTTCCAGCGTCATTGAGATTCGGAATTGGAGTACTCCTGCTTGCCCTGTGCCTGCCTCAGCCTCTGCAAGCGCTGAATAGCTTTGAGAACATGTGCCGGCTGTTCAAGAATGGCGTCCACATCCGAAAGCCCGCCTCCTGCAATGAGTATATCGAATGCCAAAACGGCAATGGTATTCTGCATGCATGCGCCGATCCCCTGGTGTTTGACGCCAGCTCCCAGAAGTGCGTAAAGGCGACGGCCAGTAACACCGTGCACTGTGGGAACCTGTGCGAGGGCATAGATGGAAAGTGGGTGGCCGATCCTACGGATTGCCAAAACTATCTCTACTGCAGAAATGGAGAGTCCTTGGCCGGCCACTGCGAAGGCTCCCAGCACTTCAATGAAACAACTCAGTCCTGCCAACACGGAGTGGACTCCATTTGCGTGGATGTTGCCAATATATGCCAACTGCTGCCGGACAAAACAAAGTTTCGGCAAGAGAATGATTGCAACGAGTACTACGAGTGCAAGAGTGGAAAACACACGCTCAAGTCCTGCACCTCAGCGCAATACTTTGACGTGGAGAGCGGGTCCTGCAAAGCTAAGAACCTAGTCAACTGCAATGCCCACTCCAAGAAGAACGTTTGTTTGTCAAAAACTAAACCCATAAAAGGTTACCTGTCGGACGGTGCCACTTGCCGTGGATACTTTTATTGCGGTGACTATGGTACGGTTCATGATATTAGTCCTCTCTGGGGCCAGTGTGCAGAGGGTCTTTTCTACGACGACACCAGGAAAATGTGTGCCAATCCCACCTCAGTGGTGTGCAAATACAACCGCTGCGAAGGACGCGGCACGATGCTTGTAACCAGCAGTAGTAACGATTGCCACAACTACATTGAATGTGTCGATGGTGTCGAAGTTGCTGAGAAAACCTGCCATTGGGATTACTTCTTTGATGAGAGAGTGCAAGGCTGCACGAAAGAGATTATTTATGACACTTGCTGTGACGGACAGGACTGAAACTTCAACTGAAATATGTCAATGTGCATACGATAGCACTTTCAAATTCTTGTATGAAATCAAATATGTTACTTACTTTCATTAATCCCAAATAAACCAGTTCGATTGTTTGCAATACATCAATTATGAATTTAAAGTCTTTTGAGTCGTTGCACTGCTTTTATTAATTAAAATTAAATGGTCCGTTATATTTAAAATGCAAAAGTACTCGTAAAATATACTTGGTATCGATAGGCAAAGTGATAAGTATTTTGCAGCACTGATCGAATTATATTATCAGTTTAAAGGAGAGGAAAACTAGTCTATTTTGATTGAGAAGAAATCCAATTGATAAAGAAGAGGTACGTTTTCTTTATTTAACCTACTTTCAATTTTGGGTGTAGATGAATGAATCTCTTGTTTTGAACTGTTATTCGCGTGAATGTTAAGTTTCGTGCCACTGTTAAGTTTCGTGCTTAGCGCTGTAAGTAACAGTGCAGTATAACATTTATAGTACACGATAAAAGCCGTCGCACATCGGGATATTTGTTTTTGCAATGCTTAAAAAAACATTTAAAGTTCTAAGTTAAAGTAACAGTTACCGAACAAGTGGAGAAACCGACATTTAATGCCGGCAAATAAATTTAAGATGTGTAAAATAAAGTCGTGCTAAGCTACTATATATACATTTTTTCGGCTTGAGTTTTGATTTTATATTACCATAAAATGTGAGTTTTAAAATAAGGAAGTGTCTAGCGTTCCGATATAAAGCACAGTTTTATTTCGAATATTATCAACAGTTCTGCCATGAAGCCTACTCACTCCGGCGGCAGTGGTACAAGTGCCGGTAAAATGGGCGAACCCATCGAGTATGTTACCCTAATTAGCGATGACTCCGACGGCGAACCGTCACCCAAACGTAATCCCGCTGGGGGTGGTAGCCAGGCCACTAGCCAATCAAAGGCGAAATTCGACGATGATTCCAATGACACACCCGCTACCAGTGACGAACGACGCACCAGCCGGCGTAATAAGCCCAAGGTCGACTACACCAATAAACCGGCAACTGCCAGTGCGGACAATACGACCTATGACAAATGCAGCTCCGGTTCATCGGGTAGCAGCACAGGGGCGTCAGATAAGCGCAGTCACGGTCAGGCGGAACAACGTACCCGGAAATCGGAGGCTGGGGTCAATCAAAGTACGGGCACTGGAACACGCAGCACTTTGCCAAAGGATACGAATGGGACCAATGGAGAGGCGCGTGATAACAGTACCCCCACGGTGCTCTCGGGACAGGAAGGTGCCGTCTTTCAGTCGCGCCTGCCCTTTAGCAAGATGACACCCAACGAGGAGGCTTGCTTCCCAGACATAAGCTGCTCGGGCATACTAGGCAATCGAGTTTTCCTCAACATACGCAACAGCCTGCTGCATATGTGGGTGGATAATCCCAAGACGCAGTTGACATTTGACAATGCTCTCAAGCGACTGCCGCCGCCCTTTGACAGTGATCCAAATCTGGTGAGACGAGTGCACTCTTTTCTGGAGCGGCATGGCTTCATCAACTTTGGCATCTTCAAGCGGCTGTCGCCGATACCCAGTAAAAAACTTGGCAAAGTGATCGTAATTGGTGCAGGAATTTCCGGACTGGCTGTTGGACAGCAGTTGCAACAGTTTGGCATGGATGTCATTGTGCTGGAGGCAAGAGATCGAGTTGGCGGCCGCATTGCCACCTTTCGCAAGAACAGCTACATAGCCGACCTTGGCGCCATGGTGGTTACGGGCGTCTATGGCAATCCTATGACCATTTTGAGCAAGCAGATTGGCATGGATCTGGTGCCGATCCAGCAGACTTGTCCGTTATACGGGCCTGACGGAAAGCCGGTGCCGAAAGAAAAAGATGACGTCATCGAGCGTGAATTTAATCGCCTACTGGAGTCGGCAAGTTATTTGTCGCATCGCCTGGACTTCAACTACGCCGGCAACAACCCCGTTTCATTGGGCGACGCTCTTGAGTGGATCATCAATATGCAAGATAAAGCCGTACAAGAGAAACGTGCTGCCCACATGCACGAGATCATTGCTGCCCAAACAAGAATCATTGAACATCGAAAACGGCTGAAGGCCACATTACAGAAGATTGCAACGCTTAAGGCTGATCTTCAAAATCTAGTTAAACAGCGGCTGCCCAGGAGCGCCCATAATGAAAACAGCTATGCGTCACAGGAGTACACAATCCGCAACACTCAAATTAAGCTGGAGGACGCTATCAGTGCCGAAGCGGAGCAACGGGTCGAGGGCCATAAACTGGAGGTGAAACTAAAGGAGATTGAACAAAACGGACCAAGGTTAGCTAGAAGATGTCTATCGACTTTTATATCTACAAATCTGTTGTTTCTTACACATTTCACTTACACAGCCAGGTTTATCTATCCTCACGTGATCGTCTGATACTCGACTGGCACTTTGCCAATCTAGAGTTCGCTAATGCCACCCGCCTGGACAACTTGTCGCTGAAGCACTGGGACCAGGACGATGACTTCGAGTTCATTGGACACCACACGACAGTTCGAAATGGCTATTCCTGTGTACCTGTTGCCCTCACGGAGAACATAGACATACGTTTGAACAGTGCGGTCAAGGAAATCAAATACACCAGCAAAGGTGTTGAGATTGTGGCCGAAAACCTAAAGACTTCAAATTCGCTTATGACGTACAAAGCCGACCTGGCCGTCTGTACGCTTACGCTAGGCGTCCTGAAGGTAGCCGTGACGCAGGAAGAGGCACAGCACGCCAATACAGTGAAATTTGATCCGCCACTGCCAGACTGGAAGCAGCAGGCGATACGTCGGCTGGGATTTGGTAATCTGAACAAGGTTGTGCTCTGTTTCGATCGCATATTCTGGGATCCCAATGCGAATCTCTTTGGACATGTGGGCAGCACGACGGCCAGCCGTGGTAAATAACAGACTTATTCTACATTTCATTTAACAAATATTTATTAAATATTTTCTTCATTAGGGGAAATGTTTCTCTTCTGGAGCATCAGCTCGTCACCCGTCCTACTGGCCCTTGTCGCCGGCATGGCGGCCAATATTGTGGAGAGTGTGACAGATGACATCATCATCGGGCGCTGTATGTCTGTGCTGAAGAACATCTTTGGCAATACATCGGTGCCGCAGCCCAAAGAGACAGTCGTCACACGCTGGCGCAGCGATCAGTGGGCTCGTGGTTCATATAGTTATGTCTCTGTGGGCTCCTCTGGCAGCGACTACGATCTGCTCGCCGCACCCGTCATCCCGCCCACAAGCTTTGAGCCACACTTTAGCAAAGACGCCGAAGAACTGCCGCGGCTTTTCTTTGCCGGCGAACACACGATACGCAACTATCCGGCAACTGTGCACGGCGCGTACTTAAGTGGCCTGCGTGAGGCTGGACGCATTGCCGATTACTATTTAGGCTATCCAGAAGGAACACCGCCGGACATTGGCTACTCTGTCACGGAAGCTGCTAATTCGGTGTCAGTGGGCAATGTTGTAAAGCTGCGTGACCTTTCTCCACATCTATCCGACTCGCCCGTATCAAAAAAGTCTGAGGATAATTCAAACATTGCCGATTCAACAGATGCTCAGTAATTTTTGTATTTTTTTTTTTTAACGTTGAGCAACAACCGAAGACAATTTTAGATATATAGTTATGTCAAATATATATATATGTATGTAATTGTGATTTGTATGCTTTTTATTAGAAGGAATTACACAACAATTAAGATAAAATCAATTAAATTAGTTCACATTCGCTACTATGAATCCGCAGCCTCGTTTACCAAACATAAACACGATCACAATTTAATTAATTTAGTCAAAGTTAATAATAATCTGTTTTTGCGTAGGGATAAACTGGCGATAGACAATGCCAACAGCATCAAGCATCCGCTTGGCAGCCTTATAAACAGGCTTTTCCCCATACTTGTCAGATAAATAATATATTTGCCGGATGCCCGATTGTATAATTAATTTTGTGCACTCATTGCAAGGGAAGAGAGTTGTGTAAAGACGCGTACCGTCTAGTCCGGTGCAATTGCTGTTTAGTATCGCATTGGCTTCAGCGTGCACCACATACATGTATTTATTTTCCAACGAACTCCTGTCTTCGTCCTTCGACCATGGAAACTCGTCGTCGCTGCAGTTTCTTGGAAAGCCATTGTAACCAATGGCTACAATCCGATTATGGCTATCCACAATGCAGGCGCCCACCTGCGTGGAGGGATCCTTACTTCGCTTCGATGAGAGTATGGCGGTGGCCATGAAGTAATCATCCCATTGTAGATAATCCGTTCGTTTTTGGCTGTGGAACGATGTCGAGCTTTCAATACTCTCTATCCGATCCTCTCTACATTCGGTCAGCTCTTTAGACATTACACTAAAAATTATAATAATAAAAATGAATAAACAGATTATATTTAGTTCTGTCTTGACTTCTTAGTTATATCTGAAAGGAAAACAATTTTATCAATATATCTATATGATTCCTTTTTTATTTATATTCAATATCATATAACACTTCAGAGGCAAAATAAACGTATGTATTACATTTATAAGATAATTGGAATTTACATAAAATACTTTGTATCCAAATTCAAAAAATATTCAAATCGAAATGTTTCAGTAGGTGCATTAATGGGGTTATATATATTTAATATTTGTATATTTTAGGCTATTTTCTGTACTTGTATGGGATTCTGCTTCAGATGCAGGTAAATTGACCGCATGCGTGATACGTCTTTTCCAGACTTGTTGACCTTTGGATTAAAGTCGCATAGCTTGGCAATGCGTTCCCATTCGGTTCCAGGCTCAACTGCGCCATTCTCTAACGAAGCGGCTTGAGCTTCCGCGTTCCGAGATGATAATTTCGTTTTCGAAATAGATTCTTCGATTTGGCGAAGCCAGTCATCCAGCTCCTTCTTGGCCTGCTGACGTAGTTCCTCTTTTTTACGCTCCTCTTCAATATCCTTCTCTTCTAGTCGTTTCTTCTGATCCTCGCGCCACTTCCGTATTTTTTCGGGCTCTTCACGCGACGGGGGAGGTCCAGAGATACCAACTGGTTCGTTCGTTTCACTACCAATGACCTCGAAGCTGCCAGTCGATGATTCGAGACCGCCTCCCACATTGGCAGAAAGTTCGCTGCCCAGCTCGGCGCCAGTGCTAACTAAGCCGCCCAGCAGTTCATCATCGGTCGCAGATGCGGCAGTTGCATTTGTAGCAGATCCACCAGTTATTTCAGCTTCGAGGTCTCCAAGGACCGATTGCTCACGCGCCAAAAACTCTGCAGCTGGATCAACTTCCTCCTTGCCAGCAAAATCATCGCCGAAATCCAAATCCATTGTACTCTACAAGAGCATGATTACAGTTAATGGGCGTATTTTCACTTACACGTAGAATGTGTAAATATCAAAACTAATGAAATAGCTGACATCATTTCGCAATCTTGCTTACCTTCTGATTTTGTGAAAAGTTATTGGCTTACTTTTTAGTTTTTATATTTAACGTATCGACCAACAATATGTTCTAAATACGTATTTTCCACAGGTCTTTTTTTCTTTTTTGTAATAAAAAATCTTTGTAGTGAGTAAACTGACAGTCACAAATAGAGATGACAAGTTATCGATACAAGTTAGTAGTTACAAAGTCAGTCAGTATCGATTGGCATTATTTCAATTCGAATTATTAGAGTATTTGTAATATATTTGATAAAACGTCGATAATGACGAGCTTATAATAATAATTAATAACATAATTAATAACATTATAACAGTAAAATTAATTCTTCTGTATGAGATTTTTTACGAAATTGTACTGTTATATATAAAAAAATAAAAATTGCATTGGTAATTAAAATAAAATATTTTTAAATTAATTTTATTAATACACAAAATGTATATTAAATTCTTAACCAATTTCACCGGCTGGAATACTTCTAACATTTTATCAGATCAGTGGTGTTTAAAAATATCACACTTTACAACACTGGCAGTATCAAATAAATGAATATATGCGCGTGTTTACATACATAAGTATTATATTTATGCACGTTTTTATATATGTATGTATAAGGTTTGTATTTAAGATTGGAAAATGTTCGGTGGTACCGTAAACTAAACTCACCAAGCAAATAAACAAATATATAGAACAAAATTAAAAACAAAACTAACACTCAGGCTAACATAAGCACACGTCTTTCATCGAACTGATTCACGTGTGCATAGTTCAAATGAACAATAGTTCATTTGTACTTGAGCGGCCATTTTGGAGATTGTTTCACCCACAAAAAAGTTATGCAGCCCAATTGTAGTAGTTTACAAAATAAATTTACTTAAAATTGTAACGTAAATAGACAAGTGCATAATCAAAGCTAAAAATAAAGATGATCCATCGCAGTGTGAACGCAACGAAGCAGTAAAACGACCAAGTTGCTTTGCTAGTGACTATCTCTCAACACACGCACACATGTATGTATGTACTTGCATACATATACTTTAAGCATATATAAGTACATAAGTATGTATATGTTAAAAGTGGTCAAAGGAAATATCAACTGATGTACAAACTTACACGCATACATATGTATGTAAATGCCCAAAATAACATTTTTGACTAATTTGAAAGAGCATGGTTTAATATTAAAAAAAAAAAAAAATGTGCCTCCGAAAACACGCCAAACTGTGCGCGGCATAATTTATCATTGCATGTATGTGTGTATATGTATAAATATCAAAGTATCTGCGAAAATGCACTTGTCGCTAGGGCTGCATAAAACGAAACTGTATTGAAGTACTCATTTAAGCATATTGTCAAATGAAAGTTTATTTAAAAAATCATAAAACCAGTGATTGCGCCAAGTGAAATACAAATACAATACGAAAAAAAAAAAGAAATTCAAACACGAATTTGTACATGTACATATGCGTGTATGTATGTATGCATGTCTCAAGCTGAGCAGACCGTGTCTGTGTCTGTTGTTGCAGCCCTGGAATCTGCATTTGATGTTTATGCCATACTGAAAATATAAAATAAATTAACCCCAAACAAAAATACCTGCTTCCAGCTCAAGCACCCCACATGGATCCCAACTCCAGCCCCTGGTCTTACGCTTACAATCGCATCGTACCCGGTTCCACAGGCAGCACGGGCAGCACAGCGGAGGAATTTCAGCACCCGCATTTAGCGACAATTACAGCGGCCAGCCTTGCTAGCTTCAATGCGGCTGCAGCGAGTGGCGGGAGCTTTGTGCCGCCGTCGCCCATCGGCAGCTACAATCCAGTATTCCAGCAAATTTATCATCATGCAGCTGCGGCGAGCGTCCAGCCAAAGCCGGCGCATTATGCTTCATCGACGGTCAACACGCCGCACCGACAGCTGCAGCAACTGCAGCTGCCCACCACGCTGGATAAGCAGCTCAGCTCATTTCAAAACCAGGCTGCGGTGGCGGCTGTGTCCTCAGCAGCTGCAGCCGCCGCTGCTGTCAATAATGTTGCCTCCAACTATTACGGCGAGAATTCCTCGTCCAGCGGTGCCTCGCCGTCACCCACGACGGTGGCCCTGACATCAACATCGCTGACGTGGAACACCCCCAACATGATATCCAACACGTTCCTTGCCATGCAGCAGCAGCAGCAGGCGCAACAGCAACAACAGCAGCAGCAACAACAAGCTCAACAACAACTGAATCTAGTGGCCGACAAAGTGGTGAGTATAAAATCTAATTGTTGCAACAATATTTAACACAGAGTTGCAGATGGGCTTGGTCGGGGAGGAGGGGCTCAAGGGGCTCAGTATTTGTGTTGGTATCCTTGGTATTCCGTAAGCCACGCTCAATACACATACTAATCGGTGGTATTTATTTTTTGAATATCTCCACGAATAACTTCAGCTTAAGACATTTAGGGAATCCTAATTAGCAAATAAATATAAAATGACCGAAACAATCGAGTAGCTGATTATCAATAGAATAATGATTACAAGCTGATTATTGTATTTCCAATTTAAATCCTGTTTTATATAACTACATATCCAGGTTATACTCACAAACAGTTAGTAAAGTTTTTCAAAGCTTTTAATGCTGGGTCCCTCTTGATGCTCCTCTTACACATCCAAATACTAACTCTGCTTAGACTATGCCTCAACTACTTACCTATGCCTTTAACTGTCTATGTATGTAATGTACTGTATATATTTATATATATGTAACGAAATTCGAACAAAAACAATTTCCGTTTCCATCAAATTTATGTACAAAAACAAAAATCAACCAACTGCCAAAAATTGCAACGAATCTGTAGCAAATCAAACAAGAAAACACACAACAAACCAAGGCGCATCTTAAAGCGTACAACGATCTAATATACTTCACCCAATTGCAACAACAACAACAACAACAGCAGCAGCAACAACAACAACAGCAGCAGCAGCAGCAACAACAGCAGCAACAGCAACAAGAACAATTGCAACATGAGATTGCGGAGACAGAAACCTATTATACCATAGATGGACAGAAGCTGAAACTGGCTCGCAAGGATGCGCAGTCGATTCACATTGAACAGCAGAATGTTAGTCCAGCGTATGCGGCGCAGTATGCGAGTCCAGCACTGAGCTCGGCGGACGGATCACCTATCACGAATTTACACACAGTCGATGTCGGTGGATCACCACAGGTGATCGTCTATAAGACGGCAACGGCACCGGTGGCAGTGTCGGTAGCGGCTGGTTCGACTGGTTCGCCAGTGTCGCGACGCACCGTAATGAACGTGGCAGGCGCGGGTTCGTCTGCGGCGCCCACAACGGTGGCTTACTCATCTGTGATACAAAGCACACTGCAGCAACAGCACCTGCAGCAGCAACAGCAGCAACAGCAGCAACAGCAACAACAACAGCAACAACAACAGCAGCACTGCTGGACAAAGCCAGAGGATGGGCAAGAAGAGATTAAAAGTGTATTGCAATTGCACGTTAAGCAAGAGCATCGGCAGCTAGACTATGCCAATGATGCGGCTGGCGGGACAGATGGTGGCGAGAATCTCGTATTTAACCTGCCACCGGGTCTTGAGATAAAGCAAACGTTTTATCAGCCAGCGGTCGTCGAGGTAGATTCGTCCGCGTCCGTGTCCTTGCAACAGGCACAGGCGCAGGCGCAGGCTGTAGCCCAGGAGCATCTGCTGCAACAACAGCAGCAGAGTTCCAGCTCGCCACAAGGCAGGCGACAACACGTTGTGGCTAATATGATATTGTCGCCAGGAACTTCGAGCAGCTTAGCGTCACAGATTCAAACAGTGCCAAAGGTTTGTATTTCATTTGTATGTATTTATTTTTGGATTACATTTCCGTTTGTTTTCTTGTTTTTTTAAGTTTTGTTGTGCTTTGCTTTGTTATGCATTGTTATTATTTTGATGTATTTTGATTTCGCGTTTTGTTTACCACTTAACGGCTGTTATACAAATCAGTAATCGATTTCAAAAAGCAGAACTAGTTCATAATCGAACCGCTTCTAGCCGCATTTGTATAACAACGTACTTATTTCAATAATGATGTACATACATACATAATTGTATATATGGAATAGTCGCTGATCTATTAGCATTTGTTTTGTGTGATCGCGTATTTATGCAAAGCATTTCTGTTAACTTCACCTTCTGGCGGTGCGAAGAACTGTTATCTATTTTCTGTTATTGTTATTGTTTACATTTTGGTGGCGGTTTTTTTTTCAGATTTGATTATGAACTTGTTTGTTATTGCTTATTGTTGTAAATGTTTTCGTTTCTCCTATTTGTTTCGATTTTAATTTTTATTAAATATAAATACATACGTACGTTCTGTCGAAACTAATCAATTGTAGAAAATACAGCTAATTATCTTATTGGCGAAATCTTGTGGTCAATTTGAAACTGTGACGTGACGTTGTTGTTGAGGAAGTTTTATGTCATCTTTGTAATAATTATAAAAAAAAAAAAAAATGAAAAGAAAATATCCCAAATGCAAACTTAATATATAATGAATTTGAAATATCACATTAACTGCTGGGTTAATAAAAGGTTATTATTGGTCCAATTGCAGGAGGATGTAAAGCCGCCGCCTAAGCCAGCAAAGACGCCGCGCAAACGACAACCGAAGAAGACGCTTATTCCAAGTAGCGAATACAGTACGGTGCGCAGTCCACAGGAGTCGCAGCATCATCAGTTGCAACAACAGCAACAGCACAATCAACAGCAGCAGCAGCAGCAGCAAAATACGTATTACGATTTCAACAGCAAGTGGAATACACCGCTCAAAACTGAGAACAATGCGGCTTCTGTGTCGCCAGCGACAACCATCAACATACCCACATATCCGCAACATAGCCAGCAACACCAGCAGTCGTCTCAGCAGCAGCAGCAGCAGCAACAACAACATCTCCCGCAGCCGGCACACCTACAATCATCGCAGGCGCAATCACATCTCACGCAATTAGCCCAGTACTATCCAGCGTTTCCTCAGCCCATCGCATCCCAGTACACGGCGTGTATGCAACAGCAGCAACAACAGCAACAGCAGCAACAACAACAACAACAACAACAACAACAGCAGCAACAACAGCAGCAGCAACAGCAGGTGTACACACAACAACAACAACAACAGGTGTACACACAACAACTGCAGCATCAGCAGCAGCAGCAACAACAACAACAGCAGCAACAGCATCAGCAGGACAAAGTTGAGGCTGTGCAGCAGCAGGAAGAGGAGACGGCAGCTGCTGCTGCCGCTACCGAGGCGAGCAATAAAGTCATTGTGCCAAACATAGAAGAGGAACTGAACTTCTTGGCCGATGCGAATAGTTTGGCGAAACAGGGTTACGCTAATTCGTTGGCAACCAATGGCCGCAACACTAACTCCTCGACAAACAACACAAACTTTGGCATACGTAATCCTAATAAAACGCCTTCACCGGAGCCGCCTTCTGTGTCGACGCATGACTGCAGCAATAATGGGATAACGCCGGCCACAACACCACTCTGCACGTCTAGTTCGGCGTCGTCTGCGTACAGCCCCGCCGCACCGAAGCCTGTTAGTGTGGGCACGTCCATTGGCGAGAAGAAAACGCAATTTATGGATAGCTACCTTAAATTTCTGCAAGGTGAACGTGATGATGATCCGCCGCCAGTGGTGAAACCATCGCGCAAGCTGAATTATCCACGTGCTCCGTACAAACGCAAAGGAAAAGGTGCCGGCGATGAGGCGTCCACATCGCAGGCAACGGCATCGTGTGGATCAGGGACAGACGGCCAGACATCGCAGAATCTGGCCGGTCTCGTCGGCGATGATGGGCATCGTATCAAAATACTCTCACAAACTCAAATACTGCCTAAAAAGAGGCCGCATGCACAAATGGTGGCGGCGGCAGCTGCCGCAGCAGCAGCTGCTGAATCAACATCTACCTCTGTCATACAACATCCCGCAGCCGATCAGACGACTTCCTCGTTTCGGCCATACGCCCAGCAGCAACAGGAGTCGCCGGGTCTGGGCGCCACACAGCATTTTGTGCAGCAGCATTGTGCGCAGTTGGGTAGCGGGAGCGGCAGTCAAGGTATGTTACTTGACCAACAGCATAATTCCAATAAGCACTCTACTATCGCAACAACTACTGCGCCATGCAACAACAATTACAACAATAACAACAACCACCATCACACACCCGCCGCCGTCGCCGCTGCTGCAGCCGCCGCCGACGCGCCAACGGCGGCAGCCACCATCAACACAGCAGTTAGCGTGGCAGCAGCACCAGCCGCGCCCAATCATCATCACCTTATTAATCTGATTTGGCCGTGGCAGCATTAGTCGCGAAAATGACCACATCGCATCCATGTGACTCGACAGACGAGACAGAGACAACGAACCTTAAACCAGGGACATGGACACTGTGCATATGTAAAAACCGAATACATAAACTTAACTTTTAAAAAATTGTTATAATGCCGAATCGCAAGAGTAAAAAAAAAAAAAAAAAAAAAAAAACTAAACTAAAAAAAAAAGAAAAAGTATAAGTATTTTTGAGATGGAATACCGAGAACAAATATTATTAATTTAAAAAAGAAAGAAAAAATCATCAAAAAATAAAAACTTGTATTTTTATTATTTATCTGTGTGAGATAAACGACGAACGGCTGCAGCGGCAGTGTCGTCGATGGCTTCTCGGCTGTGGGTTTATGTTGTTGATGTAGTTGTTGTTCCGCGTGTGGCATGCATTGCCGCTTTGGTTGCCGTTTCGCTCTCCACTACCACCACTACCAACCACCCCCACCACCACATTGATGCTTGCTAACTACTTTTGTGCTCTCCACAGACCCTTTAAACTTGCCGCCACGGCGGGAGCAATGCTCCCGCAAGGCCAAGGAGAGCAGTATGCACGCGCTTCTGTTGAATACATCAACAATTGGGGAGGGCGGCGCGGTTGGTGAGCCAGAGGAGTTCACTGACTCGGACACGGATCCCGTTTGGACGCCACAGGAGGAAGATGTAAGTGTTTCTTGCTTGCTCGTCCGCTGTCGTTGGCATTTGTAACCATTCCTTACTCAACTATACAAATATATATACGTGTATCAAACAGAGTGACGATGGCAAGGGCTATGGGAAGCGCAAAGCGGCGCGACGCATCAAGGGAACGCCGCGCAAGAACACATATTGCCAGCCAACGACGCATTTGCAGCAGCACCAGCAGCTGCAACAACTGCAGACGGTACAGCAGCAACATCAGCAGCAGCAACAGCTGCATGGCTCTAACGATGGCTATAATCCGCAGCAGGATCTGCAGAGTGGGGCAGCCGTCGGCTATGGCAGTGCAGCAACGGGATCTGGCACCACCGCCGAGAACTTTAAAGTATGACCTAACTCACCTATTCAATTATTGCTTTAACGACAATATTATCTTTTCTTGCACAGACCGGAGACTTTATCGTGTTGCGTTCGGATTTGGTTAATGACTGGCCCACCATTTGGCAGGTGGACTCCAAGTGTATATTGCAAAAGTATGAGCCGTTCCGACAGAACGGCAAAACCTTTTACCGCAACATGTCGAAAGTAAGTGAAAGTCTCCAATATCTCTAATGGCAAAGCCCTTAATATTCTCTTTGCACACACGCAGTATGCATCTTGGAATCTGGAAACGAAGAAACTCTACCTCAAAGCACCCGTTCGCATACAACTGCAATCTCACACGGAGACGATTGTGGAATTCATGCGGTCAGAACTGCTTGCCGATGATACTGAGCAGTTTATTGAGAAGATAATGGAGGATTTTTTGTCCTATCGAGACAATTTTGAGATATATATACAAACAATGATATCGCAGGCGCTTGATCCAAGCTTCTTCTCTGAGATAACACGTGAGAAAGGTAGTTTTCTACCAACAAGTCAGTGAAAACCAAAACTTTAATTAAAAATTGTAATTCCAGACGACTATTTTTTGGGAAGCGTGCGTGTAATAGACAATATAATGGACAATTGCAAGCGGAAATTGTTGGCTATCACTCCATGGACACGTAGCATTATTTCGTCAATTGAGACCTGGCCCAAGTGTCATGTTTTCTCTGAATGGGTGCAGAATAACTTGACCCAGAAGAATTGTGCTGGCTGCCATCAGCCAGGCATTGCAGTTCGATTTCTGCTGTTTGGGGAGCCCTATAATCCAAACACCATGCAGACCATAGCGCCAGATGCACGAATCGTATACGAGAAGGTAAAATATACTTAAAATTAAATATAACTCTTGGCTGACTTTACCTTCTTATCTCACCAGGACATTGTGCTGTGTCGTATTTGTGCCGCACGTGCGGACCTCTTCCACAAGATTGCTCATGAGAAGTTCAATCTGTTTATCAATTGTTCGCAGCGCGTCACAGAGCAGCAGCAACAGTGTCCCGGCAAAACATCGACGGAAATACTAAATGATTTGTTGGCCGAGCATAATTGGATAGATGAGGTGAGTATTGTCATGTCTTCTCTTGTATTTATCTAAATAGGCTATCTTCGTAGCTATTTCGTAATATGCGCAACTGTTGGGCGGAGGTCGAGAGCCTGGAGCGGCAAAAACGCTTTCGCGAAGTAATGCAGTAATCGACGATAGTCATTGTATACTTACTGGAGGTTACAGCTGGAGCTGGAGCTGCACGAAAACATTTAAATGTATACAAGAACGCTGCAATAAACTCAATGAGTTGTTAGTTTATATTCTTACCAATAATCTTAAGTTTTGGTTTTACGTTAAGAGCTTTTACAAAATTCATATCGCGTTTTTCTCAAGTCTGCGATCGAATGTTATTCACATGGCATAAGCATACTATGTTAGAGTGCTTATGCTGTGACTGGTTGTAGCTACACGTATAAAACAATTGTACATAATATTATAAATCGAGTATATTTCCAACTCTCTAATGCGATTATGTTAGTAACTAACTCGTAAGCTTTTATATACAAGTCCAATGCAAAATAATTAGAAGCATACCATATAGCTCTTTAAGTTGCCCCATTGCATGTGCTACATGCGTATAAGAATGCTAGTTGAAAACAGTTTTTTATGTTAATGAACACACATCCAAACCTAACGTAGAACCGGTATATGTACACACACACTACATAATACTATTAGCACCTTCAGTATAAATGGATTTTAACAATAGACAAAGACACACACGCAGAATTTATTGTTTGCGGCCTTTTATTTTTAATGTCCATGACCGAAGTAATTGTATTTAAGTACTCCTTATATATATTTAAATATTAAGTGTACATTTCTTTCGCTCTCAAGTTTTTCAATAATTGAAATAAACGCTTGTAAATAAAAGAAATTTATACATATAATTTAAAACAAATTCGTGTATATTTTATACTACTTGTGTACCTAAAATATGCGAGTATGCGAACTTAGAAACAGGGTAGCAGCAATTTGGGCAGATTCTGTTTCAGTTTATTGTACTTTTCCATTCTTTTCGCTCTCGTCCAGTTCGCATGGGAAGCGGCATAGCATGGCCACACACAATAACCGACCGGACGGTCTGTGGCCTTGACAAATCGCTTGGTCGCGCCCTCAATTCAAATTTGTTGCTGAATTTTACGTCAACCAGGAAACTTTTCTACCTTTTCTCTTAGGTTACAAAAGGTAAACATTTATTTGAATTTACGCCAATACGTCTTTCCTTTACTCTATTCCTCGACTGCCTAGTATTTAACAATTCCACAATATCTGCAATATTTTGTATGCAAAATCTACATTGAACTGTAGTTCTATAGAGTTCTAGCAGATACTTGGGTACTGCTATATGGTGCCATAGTATATTTCCACTTACTAATTACTTAACTACATGTATACGACACTATGAAACAGTGTACCTATTTTTTTTAATAACCTGTGTTTATGTTTTTTTTTTCCTCCATTTTTTGTCCAATTGCTATGAAATTAACCGGATACATGACATGCGAAAATGCAAAGTAGTTGCCATTCGTGTTGTTTTCCATATAAAAAGTGGGAAGTTATAAAAAGGGAAATAAACCGCTTAACCTTGTTTACAGATTTTGTAAGGGGAGCGCTGAAGTCTTAGCCAGTTCTTTCAATGCGCTAAAAGCCGCTAAGCTTTGCCCTTTTTGGCTCCTTTGAACGTCAGGCTAGCAGAACGAAAATGAATTCACAAACTGCGCCATTTTCAATATATGTAAGTTGAAGCCATGGAGAAAGGTTTTGATATTTTTGTGAAGATAATCGCTTCAACCTGGCTGGGTGTGGCCGCTGTTTACCTCTGACATTGTCCTTCAAGACAGATTTTGAATTAAAAAAAAAAAAAATAAAAATAAATTGAATTAAAAAATAAATGCATACTTATGTATACGTTATGTGTGTTGTGTATGTTTGGTTGTGTGAGAAAGTGAGAGTGAAAGTGTGTGTGGAGCACACGCGCAGCCTCCGCGCTACTAGAAAGGGGCAGCAAAAACGCGGCAAGCTTCGCGTCAGCTGATTTCGGTAACGATTTTTGTTTTCTTTCGTTTTCGCAATAACTGCGCCGTCGCCAGCGCCAGCGCCAGCGTCAGCGTCAACGCCAACGCCAACGATAGCGACAGAGTCAGCGTCAGCGACATTGACTAAAAGGATTTCCGTGCTTTCAGTTCATTTCAGTTCGTATCGGTATTCCATACAAGACGGAACAGAACGGAACGTGAGCCGCTCAAATATTTCATGCATATAAGCAATATTCGCATTGCTGCTGCTGCTGCACTCAACGCTGCTGCCAGTCGTGCTATTTCAGAACCGTAACATTGGTGCTCTCTGTGTGTGTGTGCGTGTTTGTGTTTGAGTGCGCCGCATCAGTTTTCTGTTTGGCTTCTTTTAATCATTTGCCGCCTTTATACACATGTATGTGTATGTGTTGGTGTGTTTCTTCTCTGTTATGGCCGCTGTTATACACATATCTGTCATTTGATGGTGCAACAAAGTTCGTGTTAACGTACGTCGACAGACACATACAAACAAAACATACATGTGTACCGTTATTTCTACTGCCGAAGATTAAGATGAATCTGTGCGGTTCATTAAGCCGCGAACTCTTCCTCGAAGGTAAGCCCACATTCGCATAATTTGCATATTTTCTTAAGCACATCAACATGTCCATGAAATGTCAGGCGCTGACATTTGTTTTTACTTTCGCTGTGTGTAGTATTTGCTTAAGTGTGTGTGTGTGTGTGTGTGTGTGGGACATTTTGCATATACTATGTACGTACGTCTTCTTAGCTGGAGGCTTAATTCAACAGCTTTTCATTATTATTATTCTTTTCATTGTTATTATTCTTTTGCTTATGTATATACATTTGAATATTTGCTAGACATCCATTTAAATATCGTGAGTGAAAATATGTATACGTACGTATATATGCATCTACATATATATACTGTCTACATATTTATAAATATAAATCAAAACAAAACACCAAAATATTTCGGGATGAGTGTTTACGACTCCCAGATATGCTGTAGATTTTATTATTATTTATAAATATATACATATATATATATGTATAGATATATATACATATGTAGATCACTAGAATTCATAGATGCTAAAGTTTTCATAGACTGCATAAGACTATAGTATATTTCAGCAATCTATTTGCATATATCTCTCATCATGCGTACAGGGTATATATATGCCAGCACTGCTGAAAGCCCGTCGAAAAAGTCATTTCAAAATCTATTTTATTGTTGTACAATACACATTCCTCTCAATTTGTAGAGCAAAGACATTATTTGAATGGGGATTTCGTGAATAGCGAAAATCGTCTTTTAGATTTTCCGTTGATATCCGGTAAATAAGCATTTCCCAGAAATCTTAACTCTTAACTCTCGTCAATCTCTTTTGTTCCGTACATGTTTTTGTAATTATCCGTTAGATGATGTCATTAGTCAATCTGTCTTATCTGTCTATGGTCCAGGGTCGAGTGACCTTTATCATAATGGTAATTGAAATAAATTATGCCGTAACTTTCATATCCTGGCCGAAACAAAAGCAAAAGTTTGCCCAATAATTAGAAGAAATGGTAGCATATTAGCTTAATTCTCTCTTCCATCCACAATTACCGCATAATACAATATTATGTTTGACTTTGCGTTGATTACGAATGAAGCCCTGTGAGTAAAAGAATATTTCCGTGTTCCATCAGCGATGATTAGCGCATTATGCGCATTACTTCCAAGAGCTCCAAATTGGACATCTGGGCCAAAGTTATGCTCAAGCAGATTCGAAAGGCGCAGGGCGAGCACGTTGGAATTTGTTGAAAGTTATAAACCACGGTTAATAAAACACGCCGCCCATAAACAGCATCCAATTTGTCTTTTATTGCTTTGCGTGCTCCGCCCGCAATAGTAAAAATTGAATTTGTAATCGATATTGAGTTTTACTTTTCCAATTTGATGGACAAACTTCAAACCAGGTGTCGAGTACAGAAAGCCAATTACAAAATGTATATATAAAACATAAAGAAGAAAAGCAAATAATATTGAAGTAAACTTAAACTAAATCAACCTGTAACTTGGAAGGTTGACGTCGCGACGTGACAGCTAGGAGATTGCTATCGATCGACCCTCGCATTTGATGCGTCTGCAGCGCGCACACAATTTTTAAAAAATAATCTTATTTACAAATTGGAAATTAATTTAGAAACATTTTCATTCTCAACAAATTGAATTTTGATAAAAGTTTCGCAGGCACTTGCCTGCCTCATGCCTCATGCCACATGCCACATGCCCCACGGCCCACAACTTTTGACGCCATTTTCGACACGATTTATGCGTGTTGTGGTGCTCGTTACCATTGGGGCCAGTCGAACGCCAAAGGAGCCAATAAGCCACGCTGCGGGTTTCTTCATTTTGCTCACTTTGTTGCAAGAATTTACCCGACCCAGACGAGGAAAGCTTTCCTTTGCTTTGCTTTGCTCTGCACTGCTTTGCTTTACGCTTTAGGAGAATACGTGTGTGGTTGCCTGCAACTAATGTCCTGCAAATTCTTCACTTTTGCACGTTCTTTTTTCTCGTGCTCGCTTTCAAAGCTTTCACATTTTAGCTGACTATCTTTTGATGGCCAAATTATTAGCTGTTGCTCGCATCGCTGGCCGAGAAGGTGGATACGGAGTGCACAAGAGGCAGCAGCAGCTCTCACACACCCCACAAAGACACACATATACACATACGCTGTACAGGCAAAGCAAGCGAACTTCTAAAACGCTTTTGTCACGGACAGACATTAATTAACACCGATGACACCCACAACTTAACAAATAAACGTTAAATGGGCGAATGATATTCGCTTCAGAGACTTTGAGCATTTTATATGCTGCTCTTCTCTATAGTTTTTTTTTTAATTTCTATTTTTTTTTTTAGCTGAAATCATTATTCATTCAACCGCACAGTAAGCAGACTTCCGTTAGCCAACGCCAGAAAACGGATGTAGTATGTTTTGATTGTATGTGTATGTGTATATGTGTGCGTGTGTTATGTACATGTATGTGTGTTTATATACATGTGTATATGTGCATGCATGTGTGTTGGCATTTTAGTTTAAAGTGACTACACAGGACGAATAATGTTTGTGTATGTATGTATGCATATGTAGACTCATGCATATAGCTGAAATTTTATACAGAAAACGAATGTATGTCTACATATATGCTATCTGTATCTATGCATGTACATATACTTTTCGAATATGTAGAATAGCATGTAGATAGACATATAGCTAGTTTAAACTAGCTAAATATGTTGCATATGGGATATGGGAGCATGTATGTTGATAGGTATGTACAGTATGCATTGTTTGAAACCCATGCGAATATTGTAAGAGCTGTGTATGTGTGTATATACACATGTAAATATGAATATGTATATATGTATGCATATCAGTATGTACATATGTATGTAAGCTAGTTATAAACGCATGTATGCATGTACATTCATACATGGCAATGCATGTACGCAAGCTTACTTTGAAGCACCTACTTAGTGTGTTATGTATGAATATATGTATGTAAGAATATATTAATGTATTCAAATATGTGCACATGAAAATATGATTAAAGATAAAAGAATATGTATGTATGCAGCTATGGAACTATGTATGAACTTACATATGTATGTAGTTATATATGTAGTTATTATATGTACATACATATGTATGCAGCCAGGCAGACATGTTTGCATACGTAGATAAGAACATAATGTAATAATGTACGTTTGAAGACATGTACATACATATGTATCTAAGTATGTATAAATAGAATTCTGTAAATATGCATATATGCTTAAATATGTAAATATGGATGTATTTACATATGTATATAGACTCACATGTATAGCTGTTTACATATGTATTAATTCTAATTTAGGCTGTACTTCGCTGTAAATAGCAAATGTACATATCTATATTTACATATATGTATATCTGCATAGATATACACACATACATGTATGCATATTTACATATGGATAGCATACATTCTAGGGTAAAAACTTTCGGTTGATCGCCTAAAAGTAAACTCTTAAAATTGAAGCAGTTGTTCGGGCTAGAACATGCTATTAACAATCCGACATAAACATAATTGTTGCAATAAAATGAATTTCCGCTTTTATTTACTTTCAGTTAACCGCAAGACTTAGATAAATATATATTTTAGTAATATGATAAGTAAACTGAATAGCAGCACAGGAAATAGACAAAACAGACAGAACAAAACTGCGAGAGCAGAAAAAAGTAAGTGCCAAGATACGTAGACAGGCACACACACACCCGGCCGTAGTTGAAGGACGGATAACGCATTTTCCGGCGGCAAGTATGGTCGCATCAAATTACGTGGCGCCGGGCATCATAGGACAACACAATCGTACCACATGGCACTAAAACAAAGCCCAAGGCAAACGCAAACACTCATGCATGTGGCATGACTACGACGACGACCACGACCACGACCACGATTACGGCTGCGACCAGAAGCGAGTTGTGTGTGGAGCTGCAATTAAGACAGGCCGGGCCGGAGGCCGAAGACAATAGGTGCGCCCCATCGTCCTCGCGCTCTAAGTCCTCCTTGTCGTCATCATAGTCGACCTGTTAGTGCTCTTCAAGTTATACAACATCCACGCCACGCCACGCAACGCCACGCCACGCAACGCCACGCCACACCACGTCGCACTGAACCACGCCACGCGTCGCCTCGCCTTGCCAGACCACGCTACACCACGGCACGCCACGGTCATAGGTTAGCGCCTGTGCGGGCTTAGCCAAATCCCAAGCGCCAACATGTTGCGCAGTTGTGTCTGCCTGCAGCGAGCTGGCGGCGGCGGTGGCAAGCGACGCAGCTCCTCCGTGGAAGACGCCTCGTCGTGTCGCTCGTCGGAAATAGAGCGCGTCGGTGCCAGCATGCAGACAACCACACTGGGCACCAATGGCCAACCGCAAACACTCACTTCTCAGCCAAATACGCGCGCATCCAGTCTGCTGCAACTGTTCCAAAGGAAAGGTTGGTGCAAGCACTTCCGCAAACCGCTCCGAGGCATGAGTGCAACGCGAGTCGAGAAATGTGAGTACCAATTTTAATTAAATATATTCTAGCAACATCCACTGTAGATATGTATGAAGGCAATAAAAAAAAAAAAAAAATAAATAAATAAAATAATCTAGCATAATTGTTCTAGTCTCTGTCTGCTGTTTCTCCTTTATTAGATTATAGTTCTTACAAACACCTTTGCCTCCCCAGCAAGTGTTGTTTATGGAGAATTTGAAATGTAAATCAGTAATTCAATTTAGCTAACGGCATCGACAGTTATTATTATTGGCAATTAGTCAGTTAGCAAACCGATTGGTTACAAGACGGCGTATCATTCAATCAACAAATCAGCCTGTCAATCGTTCAACCAGTCAATTAGTACATTAATTAGTCGAGCATTTAGTCAGTCGATTACTCACTCTGTCAATCAATCGATAAATTAAGAGGTTATTCAATTTTTATTTGTATATGTAATAGTCAAATAATTGTTAGGATCAAGTCAATCAATCAAACAGTTATTTAATAAAAGTGATTATTAGTCAATCACTCAGTCAGTCAGCTAATTAAACGGCCAATCAATCCATGAGTTGGATGATGATGCCTGATGCTTGTATATAATCAGTAAAGTACGTTGAATCAGTCAGTAAATGCATTCAATCAGTCAGTCAGTCAGTCAATTCATCCGTCGGTTCGTTTAGTAGCAGTGTTGCCAACTCAGCTTTTTTCCCGTCAGATCAGACTCTTTTGAAAATCCAATGTCGTGAAAAATGGCGAAAAGACTGAAGTCATAAGACAAGAATATATATATTGCAGTCATTGCAAATGTAGTATAGCTGGCAGTTGACCACATAACCAATTTGTTTAAAAAATTTATATATATATATTTTAAAATATGATAGGCGCTATGGAGGAATACGATAAAGATAATAATTGTCACGAATAGGACGAAACACTGGACTATTCATAAAAAAAACCTTAAAATAAAGCAAAAATCTTTAGCTTTCTTGTTCGATTTATTCCCCCAAAATTTCCTCTTTTTTTTAAAGTATGTTCCCACTAAAAACAGCTTTTTTTGCTCAACAAAAATTGGCAACACTGTTTAGTAGCTTTACCACTCAATCAGTCAGTCCGTCCTTTTGTCGATCAATCAATCACTCTATATGTCAGTCAGTTATTGAAGCAGTCTACCATTCAATCAATCAGTCAATTTGTAAATCTACTTAGTATTTCAGTCATCGGTCAGTCAGCTTGTAAATCAATTAATCAGTATGGATGTAAATCATTTTAGCAGTCAATCAGTTTTGCCATTTAATCAGTCAGTCAGTTTATAGATAAATCACTCAGAACGACAGTCAGTTGTTTTGGCAGTCAATCAGCTTTGCCGCAAATCAGTCTGACACTTAATCATTCCAGTCAGATAATTAGTCAGCTAGCTAATCAATTGCAAGGTCGATTAACTAACCATTCATTTAGTCAATTGGCAAGTTATTCGTTAGTAAGTTATCAGCGCAACTGTCCATCGAGCAATCAGTCAATCACGACTGAAATATCTATTTCAAATCTATTTTTGTCTGTTGTGGTAACACCTAAGTCACATCTGCTAAGGCCCACATTTCGTAAATATAATTCCGTGATATCGATTTGCCGGAGTGTGGGAGACGCAGTAAACAAAATATTCAACTGAACCTGATCTGGCTGTGTGTTATGTTAAAAGAAAAGCAGACCCAGTGTAGTCCTTAGAGCAGCTAAGTGGTCTACTTATTGCAGCACTCAACAAAAAAATAATATAAAACAATACCAATGCCAATACCAATACGAATACCATATCCGACGCTACACTGACCACCGTGTTCCACCCCATTTTGGCCCCCATCCAATTTCAACCTTATTTCCAAGGGTCAGCCCCATTGTCGCGTTTTCAGCCAGCGACTGTGGTCGTCTGTATTGTGTTACAATTTGTGTGGCTCCTCAAACGAATTTAGCAGACGACGACAGGCAAAGCCCCCAGAGCCCCCTCCACTTGACACACTGCTTGACCACATTGCTATTGACCAAGAGGGGGCTAAAATCGACTGGGTCGAAACACGTACACACATATAGGACAGACAAATATAGGTGCTACGTAGTGCCAGTGACACACAGAGAGTGGGGACTGAAGGGTGTTTCCACTAGAGAACCACTGAAATACCATTTGCGGGTCATTCGAGTCGCAGTCTTGCATGGGATTCCGCGTGAACAACAGTGAAAAAAGTGTATTCTAATCTATAATAATAATTGATTTTTACAAGTTTTTGAACACAGTGGACGACGGAGGCTCTCTCTCTGAAAGTGTTGAAAATAATATAAATCCAATCGACACTATATCATGATAAATCGGGCAATCAACTATAGCTGACCGATCAATGGGTTGTATTGAAAGTAGAAAAATACGTAAACAAAAATTAGAAGAATGTATGCAATGCAATCTGCAATTGAAACAACATAAAACACTTGACCATTGACTGCTATTCAATTATTTGTTTGTATTATTATTATCATTGAATGTTTTGCATAGTTTAATGAATGTTTAAATTTAGTGCCAACAATACAAAATAACAATAACAACAACAGAACAGCGACAACTCACATTATAAAGACACTCTTGTTTTAGTACTCCTTTCTTCGCCTCTATTACATAATAATGGACGAGAACGGCAAGTAATAATTTAATTTAGTAGTAGGGAGCACATACTATATACATGTATATGTACCATATATATGTACTATATGTGCAATTTGTGCCTAGAGGTATGCTATGCAGTCCTTGCATCCCAAAACGTTAGAGCAATCATTCAATTAGTCTGTCCGTGTCAACTTTTCCGTCCTTGTTTGCATTCCACAGGAGTTTCAAGGACCACGAAAAAAGCGTCTGCACCTCGACAAATACTATTATATATGTAAATATGTTTAAGTGCATTTTATAATATGAAGTGCCTTTTCGTACTCATGTTGTAGTGTTATTAGGTTAAGTGCATTTTGGAATCGAATTACGTTGCCTGATGTCAACTGATGCAGCGTTAAATAGCTAAACTAACTCAAAGTGACTTTTGTCTCCTCTATTCGATACCAATTTCATTTACTGTAGCTCGTTGCATGAATGCAGATGGAATATTGTTCGCTTCTTTCAATTCATTTCAATTTAAATGTACAAATTCTTTTTAGCTATCCGAGCGGCAATATTTATACAAAAATGGTTTCGCCGACATCAGGCGCGTCAAGAGATGCGAAAGCGTTGCAATTGGCAAATATTCCAGAATGTGGAATATGCCTGCGAGCAGGATCAGGCAGAGGTAAGTAATTGATGAGATGTACATATATAATGTGGAGATAATAGAAAATCTAGATCAAATATATTACATACAAAGTGAAATTGGCTGAATTAAACTTCTACATTGAATCAATTTTCATTTGACTCAAAAAACTTATTTGAGACGTATAAAAGCAGAAATACATATTTGTAAAGATATACATAATAATACGAATATTATTGATTTTAAGAACATATTCTAATGTTTGTCTCTCCATCTATTCATGCCATATATTAAAGCTAGAAACTTGAAATTTAAAATATATATTTTAGTACTAGGAACTCAGTTTAAATTTATCAATTAATTTTAGTTTTTAATTGTGTAAATCAAATCGACTAATTAAATTTTAATAATTAGTCAAAAAATTGAAAAAAAAAACTTTGTTTTGTATCACATTTCCAAAAATCAATATTTCGTCTGGACATAGCTTGAATATAACAAAATCTAACTACAACTTTGTTGATAATTGGTTTCCCTTAATGAGTACAGCATTACAAATATATTTCATTTGAGAGCGTATTTTAAAACCGAGATAATTATAAATAATTTTCTTCGAATCGAGTTTGGCCTGGTTTAGTCTTTGGCCTTTATCATGGCCTTAACAAACAAGGGGTAATTACCATAGAAGTTATATGGTAAACTATCAAGGAGAACTGCAGCAAGAACAAGAACAGCTATTAGTGCAGCTCGTGCCTAGGTGTGCGTGTGTAGATGTAGAAGAGTCCTTACATGACTTTAAAATGTGGCTTTAACTATCTTTGCTATATATAGCAAGGCCTAAACATTATCTTATAATTTTTGAGGCATTATTGAAGAGAATTTTAAAGATTAAAATTGAACTTTGAGAAAGTCAGACATTATTATTAATATATTTAATTTATAATAATAACATATTTATACATTTCGGGGTTAAGGCTCAGTTAATGCGATTGCTCTAAATAAAATTCAATTGCGAATCGGTACTGTTTACCCCAATGAATAGAACAAGTGTTCTGGAATGAGCATTAGCACAAAAGCTCGGTCTAACTAGAAATGTGCATTTGTTAAGATTCGAAAGTCGATAATACTTAAATGAGCTAAAGAACTAAAGCATACACAGACACGTTTCCTCCATGTAGATACATAGACATATGTATATGCACGTAGAGAGAAAATGCTTTATAGGTCAAATTAAATGTTTTATGGTAATTTATTTTTAGTTATACTTTTTTAATTGATCTCTATTTTTAGCTATACAAGTTCTTTAATGACCTTATCAAGCACATGCCTCAGGCTGTCGAGGCTGGAAATAAAACTAACTTACAACGATGTAGGTCTTACTGCTGTGTTTATTCCCATTCCTCGCACTGTTAACTGATCTATTTGAACTAGGTTCTGGCTTGGCGAAGAGCGGCACCTTGTATGAGGAGAGCGGAGATTTGGCGCGCATAGAACTAACTGTACCCATACAGAAGAGTCATATAGATCTCATGATTGATGTGTTCCGCAAGAAACGGGTAAGTCGTACACAGCTTCTCTCTTAAGTTTGCAATCATTAAAATTTATTTATAATTTATCTCAGGGCAACCGTCTGCATCCCAAATATGTGTGTCTGATATTGCGGGAGGCTGCCAAGTCGCTCAAGCAGATGCCGAACCTTTGGATGGTGTCGACTGCTGTCTCCCAGCAGGTAACCATTTGCGGTGATCTGCATGGCAAGCTGGACGATCTGCTGGTTGTACTCTATAAGGTAATATTACATAAATATGTTCGCAACTCCCATATTTAGTTGTTCTGATCTTGCTTTGCAGAATGGTCTACCGTCCGCTAGCAATCCTTATGTCTTCAATGGCGACTTTGTCGATAGAGGCAAAAGGGGGCTGGAGGTGTTTCTGCTGCTGTTATCGCTGTATCTGGCATTCCCTAATGCAGTCTTCCTGAATCGTGGTAATCACGAAGACAGTGTTATGAATGCCCGATACGGCTTTATACGCGAAGTAGAAGGAAAGTATCCTGTAAGTAAAGCTAAAAGATTCTGACTTGATTTATTCACTTATTAATATCTACTTTAATCTCTAAAGCGTAATCACAAGTATTTGCTATCGCTAATTGATGAGGTTTATCGCTGGCTTCCACTAGGCTCTATTCTAAATAATCGTGTGCTAATTGTGCACGGCGGCTTTTCGGATAGCACCAACCTTGATCTCATCAAAAGCATCGACAGGGGAAAGGTAGGGACATTGCTGCGAGTTATTGAATAATCATATTCAAATATATAACATTTTTAGTATGTTTCCATTCTGCGTCCCCCTCTAATGGATGGCGAGGCTCTGGATAAGGCAGAGTGGCAACAGGTAAGAGCAGCTGCCTCTAAATTTTCCTAATATACCCAACTCTTAAATATGTTTGCAGATTTTCGATGTCATGTGGAGCGATCCGCAGGCGTCGCAAGGCTGTAAGCCAAACCAGCTACGTGGAGCCGGCGTTTGGTTTGGCCCAGATACAACCGAATCCTTTCTGAAGCGCCATCGACTCAGCTACGTGATACGCTCGCACGAATGCAAGCCAAATGGACACGAGTTCATGCATGACAACAAGGTATGGATGCTACTGGCTGACTGGACTGGCTTAGTTTATATGGTTTATAATCCTTGCAGGTCATCACGATATTCTCGGCCTCAAACTACTATGCTATCGGGTCCAATAAGGGCGCTTATATGCGCCTGAATAATCAGCTGGTGCCGCACTTTGTCCAATACATTTCGGCCGCCTCGCAGACCAAGGAGCTGTCCTTCAAGCAGCGCATGGGCATCGTGGAGTGCGCGGCCTTGAAAGAATTGGCCGTACGAATGCGCGAGCACCGGGACGAGCTGGAGGAGGAATTTCAGAAGTACGACCCAGATGACAGCGGCTGCATAACCATTGCCAAGTGGTGCTTTGTCATGGAGAGTGTCACCAAGTTGGGCCTGCCCTGGCGGCTGCTGCGTGAAAAGCTGGCCCCAGGCACGGATAGTCAAAGCGTGAACTATATACGAACCTTGGATCTGCTGGACACGGATGTTATTGTGAGCAAAGAAATGAAAATGAAAATGATATTGAATTTTTTCATTTGATAATCATATATTCATATTTTTTGCAGATGAAAGCAGAGGCTGATGGCACATCCGTCATGGACGCCTTGTATGCCAACAAAGCCAGCTTGGAAACCATATTCAATATTATAGATGCTGATCATTCAGGTTCAATATACACAATTCCCTTATATAATGAGATATAGATTAATATGTATTTCCTGTTCAGGCGAAATAACTCTGGATGAGTTCGAGAAGGCAATTGACCTGCTGGTCACGCATATGCCTGGCGTTTACTCCAAGAACGAGATGTTGGAGAAATGCCGTATGATGGATCTCAATGGGGACGGCAAAGTGGATCTGAACGAGTTCTTGGAGGCATTTAGGCTAAGCGACTTGCATAGAAAGGAGCAGCAGGAGGAGTATCTGCGCAAGCGTTCAACAACCAAATCCATTATATCGCAGCATCCCTCGGACTCGGTGACAAAGCTCGCTGATACGATATCCAAGAATACGGTAATCATTGAACAGGATATCGATCCGACGGACTGTGAGGCAAAGGATGTTAAGCAAGGGTCGTAAATATTATAAAGATTGAGTAGTACAATATATGCAATTATTTCTAAAAATTAAAAGAAGTCAGATCTAACATATTGACACTAGAATTATGCTAGGATCGAAGATTAAATTATAAACAAGCAGAAATTCCGAATTGCTTTTAAAACCAAGCCTAAATAAATATGTCTTCAACTGTTTTTAATCCACTCAACACTCTCAAGGCTTGCTTAAAATATTCCCTAAAGCGTTTTCCAGTTGATTGGCTCTTTTTTTGCACAAATTTACAACTAAATTTCGGGGTATATACCATACTTACATACAAACAAATATATCTTAAACAATTTGAAAGGCAATTATGAAGCTGTGGATGGAGGAAAGTGTTTGTTGGTGATTAACAGAAAAGAGCAAATATTTATATATATACATATATCCATTAGATAATATATGATAACTAGCTTTAAGCTCCATTACCTCTGCTAATATATATTTCCAAAGCATTAGGAAAAGACACGCAAAAGATGGCAAATCACGCCACATCATTCCCAGCCTTTAGTTTCCTCTCAATTGCATTCAATTACAATTAGCAATAAGTGAAAGGATGGATTTTAAGAACTGCTTTTAACTAAAATATATTTTATTTTATAATTACCCAAAGTACAAAAGATATATAGAGTCATAGATAACAGCAATTGATAAATGAAACAGCGGTACTCGAGTATATAATGACGCTATCATGTTTTACTACATACATATATAAATATATATATCGCAATTGTTTAAACATATTGTTCAAGCCAAGGGATCAAAAACTAACATTTATAATTGTTTTGAAATGCTTACCTAATACAATAGTAAATAAATTGTTACATATATACGCTCAGTTGGGCAATGTTATTATAATATGCAAGAAATATATATTTATGTTATATGCAAAATACATACAGACATACACATATATATAAATATATATATATATTTTGATAAGTCCAGTCTTTCTACATTGATAAATTAATATAATGAAATCAATTAACGATATGCGAATATACAGATATACACATACATATATAATCTATTATAACTACCTACACCTAATGCTGTCAAATGAATATTCGGAAACTTGGATAATTAACATTTGCTAAGTTGAGCACATGAGAAGTTCACGAAATCAAATAATGTAGCTAATATAATCTATAATCAAAACTAACGATCTGGTCCAAATAAAATTTAATGCGTTTGCCTCATAAGCAAATAACATTTTAATAAATTCATCTTTTGAGTCTACAATTTACGCTAACATTGTTTTTCTATTTATACGACTTTTTAAATCTTACAGTGCGTAGCATAGCAAGTAGCTTTATGAAACTGTTAAGGACAATTGTCTGTCAACGTGAAATGATTATCTTAGCAATAGTGCTGTAGCACTGAGTCTTTTAACAGTGGTCTACCACATTAAGCGGCAAATTCATTCTGTTAACGGAGCGCCAGTTAACATAATGTAGATGGCGCAATTTTGTGTTATACAGGTTAGCGCCAAATGTGAATTTAAAACTTCTAGGGTGACCATTCGTCGCAAATATTTGAATATATTTGTTCGCAACGCAAAAGAAAGTAAATATAGTATATTTACTTTTCATGTAATTTAATAAGTAGTTTATTCAAACGAAATGTAATATTATACAAATGCCTAAGCATAAAATATTAATTTTGATTACACATTGTCATAAACACATGCATAGCCTATTAAAAACCAGCTATATCGATTCAATAATAACGTAATCATGTTTTAGTTTAGTATGTCAAGGTAGAAGAAGGCCGCGTATCACGGCACATGAAACTCAAAAAGTTCAAGTTTTCTTTTTGCAATCTACAAGTTTGCAATTACCGAGGATATGGACGAAACACTTGTTGGCTTAAAAATGCAACAAGTTCGATGCCTGGCAACGGATTGTAAACAATAAATTAGGCCCAAGTTCAGCTGTTGCATTGGCAACGCTCATTTCGCTGAAATGTTTAATCGATGCACAGTCGAAGGATAAAAACAGACAGGAAATTCGAGAATATTGCATAGACAAAACTAAGTTGAAGATTTAAAATGTCGCGCTATATAAAAAATAAAAATAAAATGAACAAAAACAAATAAACTGGAAAAGTTTTCTCGATTTCGAGCAAATTTCGAATTGCGTGAGTAGGATCCAATCGGGACACAGCTTGCGTCATGGGAAATACCGAGAGCAATGTGACAAGTGGCGTCAAGAAACAGGCGGGAGTCTCCACCCAGGCGCTCTATAAGTTTGTCAATCTCAAGGGTGGCGGCCTTCTGGTGGACATGATGAAGCGCGCCTGCCAAACCAAGCAGTTTGCCGAGATCGATCATGCAATCAAAACGAAAGTGGAACCATTTTTATATAACAAGGGCGCTGGCCGTTACTTTCCCATATCGAAGCTGGTGCTGCTGCGGAATCGGGACAGACCCCGAACGAGACAGCTACCCGAAATACGAGCCCTGGAGAATCCCGATGAGGATTTCAACATACACGACTATTGCCCCGAGGTATCCGAGGCCGAGTACATATCCAATCCCTCGGCCTATCGCTTTGTCTGCTGGGATCTCAATGTGAGTTTGGCTAAGATAAAGCTATCTAGCTGGAGTTGAATTGAGTTACCTCTGCTTCTGTAGATGCGCGGCGCTGTGGGAGAAACGATTCTGCATCTCTGCCTGCTGAATGCCTCCTCATTGCACGCTGACCTAGCTAAGCGTCTACTGAAGTTCTATCCCAAGCTCATCTTGGACATCTACATGAGTGACGAGTACTACGGCGAGAGCGTGCTGCACATTGCCATTGTCAATGAGGATCCGGCCATGGTCAAGTATTTGCTGGATGCCAACGCAGACGTGCAGGAGCGGTAAGTAGTCTTACGTAGTCTGACTCCTTCTCTAATATTTTCTCGCATAGCTGCTGTGGCGCTTTCATGTCTGCCGAGGACACCAAGGCCTCTCGCACAGATTCGCCCGATCACGAGTATGTGGCGCTGCAGCCCATGACCAACTACGATGGCTACGTCTACTGGGGCGAGTATCCGCTGAGCTTTGCCGCCTGCCTGTCTCAGGTAAGTGAAGAATTCCCAAACAGCTATGCATATCTTTCTGAGATCAATTTGTGCAGGAGGAGTGCTTTCGGCTGGTGTTGGCACGCGGCGCAGATCCCGATTTCCAGGACACCAATGGCAATACGGTTTTGCATATGCTGGTCATCTACGAGAAAATTGAAATGTTTGACGTCGGCTACGAGGTGGGCTCCAACATACACGTGCGCAACATTCAAAATCTGACGCCCTTGACACTGGCGGCCAAGCTGGGTCGCGTGGAGATGTTCTTTCACGTGATGAGCATTGAGCGAGAGATCTATTGGCAGCTGGGCAGCATAACCTGTGCCGCCTATCCCCTACTCATGATCGACACCATTAACGAGGAGACGGGCAACATCAACAAGGACTCGGTGCTGAATTTTGTGGTGTTCGGCGACAAGCTGGAGCACTTGGAGCTGCTGGATGGCGTGGTCATTGATCTGCTGAAGACCAAATGGGACACCTTCTGCAAGTCGCGGTTCTACAAACAGTTCTACATGTTTGCCTTCTACTTTCTCATCTCGCTGTTCAGCTTCATATTGCGCCCGGGTCCGGAGGCCAAAGAGGACGAAGACGAGGATCAGGCAGGCAACCCAGCGGCAGCATCGAATGCCACCTCAACCCACGATCTGTACAGCAATCATAGTCTAACACAGCTGACCAAGCGTGCCTCCTCCACTACCGAATACAGTTTGTTATCTGCATCATCTTATCTCTATCATTGAGTTCTAATTCTCTGTCTATACAGAAACCTTTTGGCTTAACTTTACGGAATACTATGATCCCAACGAGGTCGAGACTCTGCCCGCCTGGTGGCAGACCTATGCACAGTGTCCACTCATGAATCTGGAATCGGATCTGGCCAAGCTGCGCATTATAGCCGAGCTTATCAACTTTGTAGGCGCCATTCTCTATCTGGTCGTAGCGCTGAGAGAGGCGCGTTTCCTGGGCTACAAAATGTTCATAGAGAATCTGGTTGGATGAGCTCTGTAGATAGCCTTTACCTTCTCAATTGTATAATTAGGTATTTGTCTTTTTAGATGACTGCCCCATCGCGTGTCATGTTCCTCTTCTCCTGTGCTCTGATGATGACCATACCCTGGCTGAGAGTCTCCTGCCTGACCGAAATCGACGATCACGTTACAGTTGTGATCATGCTGACGACAGCGCCTTACTTTCTCTTCTTTTGTCGGTGCGTGAGATGGCTACATGTCAGCTGTTCATACGTTACTAAAGATTTGTGTCTCTTCTAGGGGCTTCAAGACCGTGGGACCCTTCGTTGTGATGATATATCGTATGGTGATGGGCGACTTGTTGCGTTTCGTTTCCATCTACTTGGTGTTTGTAATGGGCTTCTCTCAGGCCTTTTACATCATTTTCCTGACCTTTGACAATCCCTCTGCGGCCGAGGATCAGGATGCCGAGACGAATCCCATGCCCTCGCCCATGGAGTCCATTGTGGCCATGTTTCTTATGTCGCTGACCAATTTCGGAGACTATTATGGCGCCATGGTGTCCACGCAGCACGAGTACGAGGCCAAGATTCTGTTCTTTCTGTTCATGGTGATTGTCAGCGTTCTGCTGGTGAACATGTTGATTGCCATGATGGGCAACACCTACCAGAAGATAGCCGAGATCCGCAACGAATGGCAGCGCCAGTGGGCACGCATTGTGCTGGTCGTGGAGCGCAGTGTGCCGCCAGGAGAGCGCCTCAAGAACTTTATGCACTACAGCCAGTCGATGTCGGATGGCAGACGAGCGCTGGTCTTACGTCTGAATATGACTGTAAGTGTCGGATGGCATGCATCAAACAACAGAGAGAGAGGGAGAGGTAAAGGGAGACCTCTAATTTGTCCATGTGTTTGCTTGCAGGATGAGGAGAAGGAGGAAATGAAGGAGGTGCAGGAGATGAAGCGCATCCATCAACGTTTCTCCAAAAAGCGCCAAATGGAGCGAGAGGCGCGTGCCCGTCGCCGTCAGCAGGAGTACGAGAAGTTCTTCGGCACAGCCCCCAAGCCGGACAGCACAGAGCAATCCAATTTGTGAATGGGCCATCCACTGCTGATACCACTATTAACTAGTTCAAGTTTTATTGAATCGAACGCTTCGCTCTTCGCTATGCTGTTAGAATTTTGTTCGCATTGTGCAATAAATGTTTAGTCTACGAGCCGTTTCAACCCCAACTTTTACGCTAATTTAAATGCGTCTCATAAAACTCTCGCTTTACGACATGGCAAACACAAACTAGCGCGACGCGTCGTAGAGGGTGCCAATAATGCGACATTTGAATGATAATAACCATTTTTATTATGGACGTCTGGCCAATAAATCCACTGCAATGGGTTGGAGAGGGGGTGTGTTGGTGTTGGTTCCTCAACATATGCTTCATCCTTGGGAACATCCGCTTATCGCCTGGCACAAAGAGCTGAACAACAAGGCTCTTGTCATGCGCATATCACCGGCATCTTGATTACGTAATTGAAATTGTAGCAACAGATTTACGGGGCCCACGACACCTTTCATTGTGCCTCTACCTGCCTTAGACGAGCGCAAGTGCGCCCAAACAATGGCCATTAGCGATAGTCTGCATTGATATCTAGATCAGCGATCGATGCTGTTTGCTGCGTGGGATCCTTTGGCAAAAAAAAAAATGAAATAAAAAAAAATATATATATATATATGAAAACATTGCAGGCACCGGAAACGTTTACTCCTTATTGTTGTGCAACAGAAAGGATCTCTGTAGGCATTATCCTTAAACTGTGCACTGTTGCAGCTATTGAAAGTGTTAAAAAATAAAATTGAAACAACGATCCAGCTCTTGAGTCTGCAAGCCTTGCCTGTTCAGCAGTTACCCAGCTTGACTCTAATTGCGTCTGAATAGAGCAATTTAGAGCATGCTGTGCCAGCGCGAAACAAACTTTTTATACACTGCACAAAATTGCTGTGTATATTTATGCACGTTCACCTAGGGAAATGAGTATATTGGTTTTCAGCAATAAAATTCTGAATATGCAGTTGTAATTTATAAAGTTTTTCTTTTGATTTTTCGCTATGTCACAAAACCTTTTAGTTGAAAAGCTTGGAATATAAACTCGTTTTGAAAACTCAAGATCTACAAAATATGGCAGATATATCGTCGATCATTGGCGGTGTGCCAAGTCTCAGAAAACTGTATCTTCAACAGTTTTTAAGCTACATTCTGGCATGACGAAATTATTAATATATAATACGAAAATTCTAAATCTAAATCTAATCTTTATCTCTCTTTCTCTCTTTGCTCATATTCTGTTATATTCTAAGCACTATCAGTGCTAGAGACTTAAAATGTATAATATTTAATTAATATTTAACCTCTTTCATTCATTTGCCAATAACCATATATATTCACAAATTGGGGTCGGAGCAAATCGGAAAGATAGGAGCTGTTAGCGTTTTGATCGTAACTGAGTATTCCGCAGTCGAAAGCACTCGACTGCAGCGTTGTCAACGTGTTTATATTTATTGAAATAAAACTACCCTTCCATTTGCAATTTTTGCTATTGATTTAGCGAATTTGGTAATTTTCTTTCAGTGTAGATGCTTCGGTCAGCTTTGGCTGCGCAGCGAAATGTTCCCAGTGGCAGCTACAGTGGCTACAGCTACAACCCTTGGACTGCGGTCGCACAATGGGCACCACAGCGCGGCGAGCGGCGATAATGATATGGTGGCAACCCTTGCCGATCATAACAAAGGCTTAGCCATCCACGATTTGAATATGTCGCACCAAAAGTTTCCCAGATTTGGATTGGCTTTAGACTCTCCTTCACTTATTGTTAGGCATTTGATTCTTTCATTCGCTCTTGCTCTTGCTCTTGTTCTCTCTTAGAGTCGGCGTAATTATAGAGTCTGTTGGCACTGCGAGCCGAGGTGTCGAATTCGTTGTAAGCGACAACTTAATCACATGTTTTGCCAGCAACGTCGCCAGGACCTTTGTTGGGCCTCCATTGTGCCCGCTAATGGGGCAGCTGGCAATGGGCTTCGAATTTTTTGTTGGGTGCAAACTACGCCCACTTCCTTTTGTGTGCGCCTTAAATATTTATGATATTATTTTATTTCTTTATGCATTTCTCATTCTTGCTTGCATTCTTTCTATTGTTTTTTTTTTTTTTTAGCAAGGTCCTTGTGTGACCTCCTCGGCGCGGCGTTATCCAGTCCAAGAATAACCGTGCGAGTTTTGCCATGTCCATAAATGTTGGCTGTTAAGATCTCGATCTTGGTGCTTGTTAATTTCCCAGTCGTAAAATTGTGACTCGGGTAAAAACTGAAGTTCGGACTGGTCGAGAAAGTTGGCAAAACTGTTTAATTACTCACGCACACAAACATTGTAAAACAATAAAAACCATTCCCGGAAAATCGAGGTTTATGAGATCCGTTTAGCGGGCTTGCGATGGGCGTTGCAAATGACTTTTAAATGCGCCAGTCGTGGGCCGATGATTGCTTTTTCTTTTTTCTTCTGCTTCTTCTTTTTCTTACTGTATACTTTTCTATAAGCGCATTCCTTTCTGTGGGCTTGTCCCTTTTACTTAAACTAACTATCGCAATTGTTTGCGTTTGTTCTTTTGCTCCCGTCGCACACTTGACGAATCTAAAGGAAAGTCCTTCGGGACTTTCTTGGCAGTCAACGGGAAAAAGAAATGAACATAGAAAAATGAAAATGCAAAAAGTATTCAAATCAATGGGACCATTTAAACAAGAATTATGGCCTAGCAGTCCCAGGTGAGCTGCCCCGTCTTGCTTCACTTCACCTAAAGATTTGCTCGAAATGCTAAGTTTCAAGCGCTCTTCGAGTTTATTTAAAGTAAATTATTTATGCAAATAAAAAAACGAAAAGAAAAGCAAAGAGGAAAAAAAGCTTGCAATTTATTTTGACAGCCCGCAGGAGGTGTGGGTGTGTGGGTGAAAATTGCAAGGGTTGCTCGATGATGAATCAGAGTTCGATTCGCTTGACCTTTGTTAACTTCTGTTTGCGTTTCAGCTCTAAATGTTGCCAAGGGACTGTGTATGCGTGGGATATATGTGTGTGATATGTGAGACTAGGATCAGAAAAGGAACATTCTACGCTTAGTTCCAAGTGCTAACCTCTGCGTGAAGCTGATAGTATTTGGAATCGTAATTTTCCCATTTGTGAATAAGCTCACAAATTATTTAGAGATTTCTTTTCATCGGATTGCTGACTGTCCCTTATATAGTGAGTTCTTAAAAGAATCTAGTGAGTTCTTGAAGTTCGTTAAATATGTAGTTTAATCCATTTCAATTTCTATTAAGTAGAGTTGATGTTTATGACAATACGAGCTCCGTTTTTGAAAATTTCGTATCATGTTCGTAGAGAATATGTTCCTTAAGGGTCTGGAGGTTTATTGGTATAAGTCAGCACATTAAAAACCTCCATAAATATGTGGAACGCTTAAATCAAGTGATCTGCTCCAGAAGCGTTAGATTGAGCGATCCGGAAATATTGCCTTAAACCGAGTTATAGTTTGTAAATTCGTATTCCTTACACATTTGTGAAAGATATAGAGATTTTCAATAAAGTGATTACTTTTGCCCCACCTTCTATATTAATTAGTTTATTTTCAAGTTTGACTCATTTATCTAACGAAATTTAACTATTCCCTGAATAATACACAGCATAGTATTCATGCTGCAAATGAAAGGACTATCTTCCAATAAAGGCATAATAGATCTCACAGCTCATTATTAGCTGTCCATGTGATATTGTAATATCAGATAGTTATTGCAATAAACTTTACTATTAAATTGCAAAAAAATTGTGCTTAATAACTTGTACTTTTAAGAGTATTGTCTAGTCTCTGAGTGTAACTAGACCTCTACCTCGCAATATGCCCTTCCTTACGTCCACATATCTCTACCTCAAATATATATTAAATACATTTAACTTACGCTCTATCCCCGCATTCACCTACCATATTGTCCCTCATCTACGCCACTCTCTCTTTCTCTCTCTCTCTCTCAGTCTGACAGTCCGAATATGCTTCGCTTTGATTGGGAAACACTTGACGTTTTATTTGCGGGGGTGTTAACAAAAAACCGCAAAGTTTTAATTGAATTTCCTGAACGAAATAATGTTTTGCCACTTGAGTCTCGCGGGAGACGCTAAACAAACATAGCCGACAAGGCAATGGCTGGCTGACAGACTGACTTGGCGGGCTGACTGATTGACTGGCTGACGAACTGATAGATTGAAAGGCGATATAAGGTACGCGGTATGCATACATACTTAAGAGCCAAATGAAATAAATTCAATTCGTAAAATCAAATCACTTGAGTGAAAATACGCAACACAATAAAAAGTTGCATTAAAAATGCCAACATTCAAAAGGAAGCACACAAACACAAACAAACGCAGCCATAAGGTGCAGGGGGTGCGGGGGAGTGGTGGCAGCTAGGCTAGTATGGCATAGAATAAAAGGCGTATTGCAAAGGCGTCAAACCGTTTTCCCATCGCTAAAAATGTTACTTTGATCTTTGATGGCATTAAACACGCGCAATAAAACTCTTTGACTTTCAAATACGCCCCAAACCCATTTGCCAAATGAGTGAAAATTAATTACAAGAAGCCACAGCATAGCGGACAGGCAGCCAGATAGCGGGTATGCGCGACTGACGGCATTTTATGTGCAAGTTTATATATTCTATATGTATGGAAAGGTATAGTAGTAAATAGTGTTAGAGTTCAATGAATAGAGCTTGTGTAGTTATGTTATGCAAAGACTAAGTTGATATATAAATATTCTGATAATAAAAGCATTTAATGTATAGAATTTAAATTGATTTAGTCAACTTCAACTACAAGTGAAACATATCATACCCATTAATTAGAGGGTATAATAGAAGATCTAGTAGTATTTCTCTTATAGTAATTATACAGATTTCCTGTTTGTATATACTATTAAAGTCCATTTCTTGGTCTATTCCTGTATTTCAAAAGTGATTTTAATACATTCCTCGCGTAAAAATATTTCTTAGATATTACTAAAGCACACTTAGTCTATTGCATTAGGCACATAACACCTAAAAGCATTGCCCAAACAGGGTATATTCCAAACCCATAAAAGTCGTATGTTCACATTCTTATAATTGTTCTTATATATTATTTATTCTGACTTAAACTAGTCAGCGCTCTACTGCCTTTAGCACATAATACCCACTACTATAGCCCACTACAGGGTAGATTAACTGAAAAATTACGTGTAGACATTCTTAGTGTACAAGTATTTCTTATACTATATTATTTATCCTGATTAAGTCAGGTGATTTACGGTTTTCTGCAGGGAATTTTACTAGAGCACAAAATTGATATCCAAACATTTTTAAAAGTATTTCTTAAATATAATTTATCCAGAATTGACCAATGGCTCATTGTTTTCAGCTCATAATACCCAGTACTCTAACCCAATACAGGGTATAATTATAGACATATCAAAGCGTTTAGCAGCCTGTCAACACTTTGGTTTAAACTTCTTGCATCTGGGGTTTGGCAGCTGCCAGTGACAGGCCTCACCGCGTGTCGTGCCCGAACCTCATTTGGCTGTTGGGCAACGCCTACGCACGCCTATCCAAAACAACGTTGATGATGATGCCCCGAGGCGACCACAGGCAGGACCACAGAATTTTGACACTTTTTTTTTTTTTTTTTGGGCAGCTAATTCTGTGGATTTTCGCCCAGCTCAGATTCGTTCCAACTGTGCTTGTTGGTCGTAAACACACACCGTGGGATTCGGCTGCGGCAATATGACGTTTCGAAGAAATCGCGCGACTGAACTGCACTTCAAAAGTCGCATTGAGTGGGCTCTTCGGCTGGCGACGTTTTCGGGTTCGAGCGACAACAATAATTAGACGTACCAAAGCACTCCAGAAGGCAGGACGGCCAACCCCTAAGAATGACTCCCGAAAACCCACACAGAAACACAAATACCTCTAACGTGCTGTATGCAAAAATTATAAAGAAATAATGAAATAAAGAAATATAGAAATTTGCTCAAGTAGTCAGCTCTTAAGTGGCCCGTTTCGATTACAAGGCAAACTTAAGATGAATTCCGCATTATGAAGTGGGCTCGGCTGCGTCGAGGTTCGTCATTTGCCTGCAACCCTTCCTTTTTTTGCATCTTTGGCTGATTGAGAAATTAACGTCGTTTAACCAAGTGGCCGGGCCTTGGCTGTGGGCTTTTTGGCTTTTTCTTTCGGTCTGCCAGGTGAACAATCGAATCGTGAATCGGTGGCAGAGACTTTCGCATATCACGAGCGTTTCTTAGTTAATCTGTTATGACATCTAGTCGAGGCGGGGTTGGTGGGGGTAGCGGAGCATATGCGGCTTTCCGCTGGGCACCTAATGAGCTCAAATCGAGCGTGCTTTATGAGAGCCATCGATATCCTACGCTCTGACAGCTCCTCAATTGCATTACCTCTGCCATTTTTCCCAGCCATTAATGGCGAGAACTTCTCACAGATTCTCACACTTAACAAATGCCAACGAAGTGGCTTTGGCTAAGGCTGACTTCCAAGGCGTTGCATGTGGGCTTACACATGTTTCGGTCAGCATTTACTCTTCTTATCCTTTGGACAAATACCGCAAATTGAATATTGTATATTGTAAATTGTAAATTGTGAAAAGGTTAATTGTTTGCCAAGTTCTGGGTAGTGCATTTCCATTTCCTCGTTGGCCGGGCCGGAAATGCTGCAACAGAAACACACTCGCCCATTTAATATTGTGTTTTATTTATCATTATTTTTATTTGTATATTTTGTTGTTGTTGCTGTTGTTGTCTTTGAAACAATTTGCAGCGTTGGACAACACACACAATTCGAGTTCCGTTGAATTCCCGAACAATGGAGGATGACAAAGGGACGCTGCAGCCAGGAGATGCTGCTGCCAGGACAATGCCAATGACAATTGCTCAGCAGCAGCAGCGATTCGACCTGGTCAAATCAGGTGAACTCGAACGGAAGTCGTCCTGGCACATGTAAGCGTTCCAACTTTGGGTTCCATTGTTTATGGCCCGACTATTTAGACCTAATGGGATGAGCCGGGGAGTTAGTTATGGTTCGGTTATATGTTCACTTCTTGTCACCTGACAAGATGACGATTCAGGATTTCTTTCAATGTGAGTCTCTAGGGATAATCATTTTATTTAATAATTGCATGATTATTATCATTTATTTGATTGTAATAAGTCTTGTTTATTCCAAACTAAAATGCGATTTTTCTCTGTGAAGTCTCTTTTAGCTAACACATTTATCACAGTCTCATAAAGGTGCATAATTTTTCTTTTTTCACGCAAAAAATGAAATTGTAAAAGAAAAATCTTCGGATTTCGTGTGCATGCAAAATGCTCTTAACTAGAATGACACGTGAAAAGCGCAAAATCTGTGAAGTAATCAAATGGACACGTACGGCTAGGAAATTGTAATCAAATGTGTGAGAGTATGCATGTGTGGGGGTGTGCTGGGAAATGGACAGTGGGAAATGGAATATGCGAACTGAACAAAGGATCCGTCGGCTGCCAACTACGTGAGAAAATGTAAGTTAAATTCAGTTGGAAGTGGAAGTGGAAGTGGAAAGGAAAAATAACAATTTTATCCAAATGTTCTGTTAGCCAGGTGCTGAGTATGCTATATAGTCGTGTGATATGGTATATGTACATATGTAGCCCATATGTGAGTTGAGTAAATAGCAATTAAATAACACGTTAATCGCAATTCGATTATTGGAGACAATTCAATCAATTCACAAAAGACAAACACAATTTAACCTCATTTAATTGACATTAAAGTCTGGCAAAGTTGTTCGCTTTGTTTCGATTGTATTTATCTTTATGATCTCATTATAATCATTGTATTTATCACATTTGGGCGCATTGTTTGAGAATTTAATTTAAAAATGAAAAAGTGAATTGTTTGGCTATGCTGTACATAGTATATAAATACATACAAACATACCATAAAGCCAACCCAGAACCAGAGCCAGAGCCCCAATTCACAATTGAAAAATTCACAATGACAACAACAACAGATGGCAGACAATGAAATGCGCGACTCTCGGGATTTAATGTAAAAAGGAGAATGAATAATAGAGAGTGAATTGAATGCAGGCAGAGAAAGACAGACGAGTCCTTTCAACGGGTTAGGGTTAGACTTTCCATAATGGATTTCATAATTACAGAACTGTTGATTCTACTTGTTCTCATTTCGAATTGAGTGCTCATAAGTACATATAACACCTGACTGGCTTTGTCACTATCCCTACACAGGCACACTCATACACACACGTGCAAACAGAAAAAATATCAAAACTATTCTCTGGCACCTCGTCCTTCCTTCCTTCCTTGCAAGCACAATAAAAGCCCATGGCAACATTTGAATGCTAAATGCGAGATGCGTATGGCAAAAAGCAAAAGTCTGTCTTCCTTTCTACCACTATCCTAGTTGGAGCCACTCCCTCTCTCTCTCGCTCTTTCTCACTCACTCTGTGTATGTATTCCATTGCTAAGTGAAAAGTAGAATGGATAGAAAGCAAAACGCTAGCTGAACAAAACTTTTTCCATTACACAACACATCAAGTTTTTTTCTTTCCTTTTTTATAAATATATTCTTTTTTTACTTTTTTCGGTGGACAACACAAAGGAAACGCTGAAAGCTTTTTATACCTTACCCGCACAAGATTGCAGTGGGTATATTAGCTTGAAGATAGTTGAGTGTAAACAGGGTAATGGCTGTTTCAATTTTGTATTTTTCGTATATCGAATATTATATTTCTATATGATCTAATATTACATTATATACATATTCCCGAGAATTTTGATTACTATAAAAAACTGTCAAGAATGGAATCTAAACAAGACCTCTACGACTATTACTTTAACTTCTTCGAATATTATAACCCTAATGGCTTTATTGATTCAATAATTGAGATATGAACAAGAAATGGCTATTCTCAGAGAGTGTTTCGTATAAAATATAGATACTTAGATACTTAAGCCACGCTACTTATTATAATTGATTATCAGCAAGAGCATATTGTACTCCTTCCAGTTGCAGGCAAGAAAACACTTCATTTTGTGTGTATTTTTATTATTTATTTTAACTTTGCGCATTGTGTAGCCAAACGAAGAGGACGAGAGGTCTTTGCCTCTTCCTCACTCCCACATACAGGCACCCATACTATCATGGTCATGCATATACATAGGTACACTTTATGTACACTTATATAAATTTGGCTATCCATTCAGGGCGTCTTTCTCTCTACTCTCGTCTCTCGTTTCTCGTTTTGTAATTGTGTTGTGTGATGCATTGTGTCGCTTTTGCTTTTCCACTTTTCTTTACCAAATAAGTAAATAATTGCAGTAATATCCTTTCGAGCGCGAAATAGAAAGAAACGAACAACGCCATAGAATGGAAAGCGTGTTTCCATGTCCTTTTCACAAACTAAAATGTGCTTTTCACACATATACATACAACACAAACATACACATACACACACACACTCAGTCACCCACTCATATATACAGATTTGCCCACTCACAATACACATGCGGCTTGTATATAGAACAGAGAGCAACACAGACACCCACAATGGCCAGGGTATACAAAAATTCACACCAAGTCGCCATTATGATTGGCTGAAAAGGTAAAGCCAACGGGCCACGCACACACACAAATACACACTTACACACAGCCAGAGAGAAACACAGGCACATGCACACACAATCATAAGCGCACTCTCTGAGCGTATGTGTGTTTTGGCTCTCACACTCCCGAAGCTCTCTTCGGACAAACAACAATACATGCCGCGGAAGTGCAGTGCCAGGCGAAACAATAACGGAAATTGTGTGCCCAGTGTATGCGAAAAATCAATGCAATTTTAGAGAGAGAGAGAGAGAAAGAGAGAGATAGAGACTGAGAAAGAAAGAGAGAGGCACAAAAGAGAGAGGGCGAAGAAGATTGTATGTAGCGTAGGAACGAAATGCGGGAGTGCGGGTGCTCCAAATGAGGTCGCTGCGGCAAAAAATGGGAGCAGCGCAGCCAAAAACTACTAACAAGGCAGGCGACCAGACACGAACCGTGCCGAACAGTGAGCGAGTTGTTATTGTCGTTGTTGTTGCTGCTATTCAATGTTTCTATTGAACACACCCCTCAATGGGCAACAACTACAACTAACAAGGCGGCCGAAATAAAGGAGCCAATGGAACAAAGCCAACAAGCAGCGTAACAATGCAGCACCAACAGAGAGCAAAAGAGTGAAAGGGAGAGAGAGCGAGAGCGAGCAAGCAGAGCGCTCACCCAGGTACCATATGAGCTGCACAAGGCAACCCAGTTGCCATCTCGCTCGCACACACAATCTTACCTGCGCAGGGGGTTGGTTGTCGTTCGCCGTTCGTCGTTCACCGTCGCTGGTCTCGCCAAAGAGAGAGAAAGAGAGTGTGAGAGAGAACGGCCTCTGCGGACATAACAGAAAACTGGATTTGACTGTAGTCGTGTCAGTCTCAATTATTGCGCAGACAAATCAGTCAGTGTGTAGCTGTTGAGCCGAACAGAAGTAGCATCAAGAGCAATAGCAACAGCAACTGCAAAGCACAGAGAGACGCACTATCGACAATTATAGAAAACTGAGCAACAGAAGAAAAATACAAATAAAATAAAAACAGAAACATTGTGAATACAGTGAAGTGACAAACAAGAGAACAACAAGAACGCAAACACAGTGAACATTTATTCGTCACAATATCAAGTGTTAAACGAACATATAATGGCCACATTATCGTCACATCCCAACTACGGCTTCCATTTGGGCGCCGGCCAAGGCTTGGAGCTGCCCTCCCCCGGTGACTATGCGTCCCAGGGCTTGGGCAATGCCCAGCTCAGCCCCAGCATGGACATGGATATTAAGCGCGTATTGCACTACTCCCAGAGCGGAGGATTGGCCGCTAGCCTGGCAGCTATGGGCGGCTCACCGGGCGGTGGCCCAGGCGGTGTTAGCAGCCAAGCAGCCAACAACATGAGCCACCACATGGCGCATCACATGCACAACGCCGTGGCTGCTCAGCAGACCCTTTCACCCAACAGCTCCATTGGCTCCGCCGGCAGTTTGGGCAGCCAAAGCAGCTTGGGTAGCACTGGCATGGGCGCCGGCTTGGGCATGGGCTCACATGGCTCGGGCGTAGGCTCAGGCGCTGGCAACAGCTCCATGCACAGCTTGGCCACATCGCCTGGCCAGGAGGGCCACATCAAGCGCCCGATGAACGCATTCATGGTCTGGTCACGTCTGCAGCGTCGTCAAATCGCCAAGGATAATCCCAAGATGCACAATTCCGAAATATCAAAACGTTTGGGTGCTGAGTGGAAGCTGCTTGCGGAGTCGGAGAAGCGTCCCTTCATTGACGAGGCCAAGCGCCTGCGTGCACTGCACATGAAGGAGCATCCCGACTACAAGTATCGTCCACGTCGTAAGCCCAAGAACCCGCTGGCTTCTGGACCCCAGGGCGCGCTCCAGATGCAGGGCAACATGAACATGAACATGAACATGAACATGAATATGAACATGAATATGGCACAGCAGAAGTTGGGTGCAGCTGGCGCTGGTCCAGCAGCCGGTGGTTACAATCCGTTCCACCAGCTGCCACCGTATTTCGCACCCTCACATCATCTAGACCAGCCGTATCCGGTGCCCTACTTTACTGGCTTTGACCCGTTGGCGCTGTCGAAGCTGCACCAGAGCGCGGCCAACAATCAGACGCACAAGCACCTGGAAGCACAGCAAGCGTCACAGTTGCCGCCCACCTCGCTGAGCAGCTTCTACTCCGGCATCTACTCGGGCATCTCGGCGCCTTCGCTGTATGCTGCCCACTCTGCGAACGCCGCCGCCGCCGGACTCTACACCTCATCCTCGACATCGTCTCCAGGCTCCTCACCCGGCACCATCACGCCCAACGGCATGGACGGCTCGATGGACAGCGCCTTGAGGCGGCCGGTACCAGTGCTATATTAGGCAGATTGGGCGGACCGAACTGTCCCAGAGTAAAGTACAATTTGCATTGTTGACGCGTTCCCAAAGTGATCCAACTGGTTTTAAATCTTTAAAAGCTCTAAGTAAGCCAATTACAATCTAGTAGTTATCTATCATTGTATTTCTCGCCCTCTATGAAGCAACGCTCGCAAAAGTACAATCTAGTACAATCTTTGCACCAGATCGAAGAAATAACATAAGAAACATTCCTAGCCAATAATGTATGCATGTATACATATATGTGTATATGCGTATGTATATGTATTACCTAACATTTATGTAATGATATTGTCTATAATTTATTGTCACTAAACCGAAAGCGAAACCTAATTGTAAATTAATTTTATTTAGTTCTAAGCGTGTGCTCCTTGTTGTTTTTGTCAGCACCATCCTCATATCCTAGTTACGAGTATTGTGCCCCTAACTCAAATTGTAAATATCACGTGAATTCGTTATAGACTAAAGACACCATCCAAAAAATGGAAAGAAAAAACGTAAACATAAATAAAAACACACACAAAACATACAAACAAAACATATTCATAAATGTATTATTAATTGTATTAAAATTTAAAAAAATAAAAACAAAAAACAAAACCCTAATATATAAGGAAATGCAAAATATTTAAAAACGAATAAAAACAACATTTATTAAAATGATAAAAACACAACAGAAACTCAAGTCTTTTTTCTTAAGCCGTAAAACTGGTTGATCCAAGAAAGGGAAACGCTAAAAAGAATATTTATGAATCCTTTACGGGATGTTGTCATCAAATATGATAGATAAACATGGAGGTCAGAAGATATAGACGATTTGGTCATGAAATCTCGCTAGGAATACACTGGGAATGAACTGGTAGCTAAATAAAATTATAGACATGTTTATGACTTTTTAAAAGGTTTTTTCTCTATATAGAGTCCGATAGAGCAAACTTTATGGCCATAGCTCGAATAATAAAGAATATATTCAAGATTTATAGAGAACATGATGCTCTATCGTCTATCGACGAAGCGCCATGTAAATACATTTATATAAATTCCAATGACTATATAATTCAGAGATCTTTCAATGTTAACCTTGTCTCCACGTATTGCTCATGTTGTATACCATATAAATAGCTAAAAGTAACATAGAGAGACTTTTTTGTTGTTGGCTGAAAACTTTAATTTGATTTGCAAACACAGAAATATTTGAGGAATTATACAACTATTTGGCGTTGTATTAATTTCTATTGATTAATGCGCTGTTTATTTTGCGGCCTCGGCTAACAATGATCTAGGGTATACGAAGATGCCCAACAAAGGTCGCCGGAGCCGAAGCAGAGGGGCTCTGGCCAACTGCTATGAGGAGACTTTTTTTTTTGGGGCCGCAACAGGGGGGCTCAGCCCATTGAAACTTTAGACGGCTAGCAGATCCATAGATCTCTATAGAGCTCGTCCATCGATGAAATCAACGAGTTTTCAGTCTCTCTGTTTTTGTTTTTTTTTCTATCTTAACTTGTAATAATAATAAGAATAATTGCGGTCATTAATAAAACCAATGGCATTGTTTTCCAGCTTATACAAGCTGTCTTACGATCTGACAGAGAGAGAGAGAGAGTAAGAGGGAGAGAGAAAGGGCGAGTGTGAGTGTGTGAGTGTGTGAGTGCTTGTAAATGTGTTAAAATATCAAATATTGATTATTGTTGTTATTATAGGCATTGTTATTGCCGTTGTTGGTGTTGTTCCAACAGCGTGTCTCTCCTCATTCTTATTTCATTCTCTTCACGATATAAATTTCATAAATATTGACTTAGCATTGACGTGATATTGAATAATTATATAAAGAATGAATTTTAGGTTAAGTTACGGACGCAAGTTCAAAATTCAAATTCTGCTCAGGTACGAAATCCTAAAATCCATGCAGACTGATTAATAGTGAGAGGGGGTTGAGCAGAGATTATATCTGACTATTAAGAGAAAGAAACTTTATTTGTAAACATCTTCATATAACCCAATTAGGGGATTATACGGAGTCTGTACGGATTGATTCACAATACTCTTTTGACTTATTTAAATGGAAATTCATCAGTTAGGAGATCTCATAAAAAATAGAAGTAGGAAATTGAAAAATGATTATGCCTGCAGCTAGTTAGTTTAATATATATTTAGCTAGTTAATTAGTTTGTTAAATAAATTAAATATCAAATATATATTTTATACTATTTAAATAACTTTGCCTAATATACGTATCTAGAAATATGACATTATATTGTACTTTATCAAAGGTTTATAAATTCATTTAAATAATAATTTGATATAATATATTTAAGTAAGCCATTCAAATATCCCAACTCTCTCTCTTTATTCTCTGCTTTGCTCATCCATCATTTAATCGATTTGCCTTCAAATTCGTATCGAGTCCTTATCACACCTTCTGCTCAGTCAGCTTTATAGGCAGCTAAACAAGCTAAAAATATGTTTACGTTTATGACTATGGATTAAATGCTGTACGTCGTACCTACTTACGTTTTAAGTATATAGCCCTGTTTCTGCGATTTGTGTACGAAAATAATTTTGCAAGACAAAGGACAAAGGACGATGACAAAAACAAATCGCGGCAATATTTTCTTTTTTACGACTTTATTGGCGGATTAGCGTCTGCGTTGCCGGAAAGTAAAAGGAGTGTGCAATGTGTGGCGGGATTGTTAGGTGTTTTATTTCTTTATTTCGCTTCAGTTTTTTTTTTGCTCTTCTCTTTTTGTTTTACCTGTCCCGATGGCATTTCGGGACCCGGATTAACCACAGACACACACACGCAGGGAGAGACTGGGCGTCGCGACGTCTTTGCTGCTTGATGTCTGATTTTCGTCGTTTTTCCAAATTGTTTTTGTTTTGTTTGCCGTCTGTTTTTTTAAGCGAATCGCTAATCCGGCGGATTAGCGAGACGGATTAACATAAAGGTGATACAATTCGCTACAACAATTGCCGCGAGGTCGAATGCAGCATATCGTTTTTACACGGAAGGCTAAATGCCATAAATGTCGCGCTCTGCAAAGGGGTCAAGAAGCAGTTTGCCCATGGCGTTTGCATTCGCGTTGGCGGAATGCTGCCTTCTCGCTCTCTTGCTCTTACAGCCCGCTGGGCAATATGGCGACTGCGTGGGAGGAGCAGCAGCAGCAGCAGCAGCAGCAGCAGGAGCAGGAGAAGGAGAATGAGTACGATGTCCGCCCTGCGTCTGGTGGCACAGCCTAATTTGTGGGTGGTGGCTTTTGTCAAACTGTTTCACATTTTCCAATGCACAGGGGATGGTTTGCACAGCACTGGCCAACAAAATAATACTTTACTTTGAAATTATGAAAAATGTTTAAGATATGAATTCAATATTAATAGAAAACTTAAAAAATATGAAAATTAGCATTTATCTATAATATACTTGTAGTTATTTATAATAGCTCCGACTGCAGTCTTGTTGTCTAGTGTAATTTATGCGCTCTTAGCTTGAGTTCGGTCTGGACGTAAAGCATATTGTTGGGGATGTCGCGTGGTTGACAAGTAGCAAAGCGTGGCGGCTTTTAAGTGCTAGTTTGACATTTTTTTGTTGCTGTTCTTGTTGTTGTTGTTGCAATCCTTGTTGTTGTTGTTGTTGTTGTTATGGGCAACCGAGCTAACCAACCAGACCGTCAATAAGTCGCTGCTAACAATTAATTAAAAGCCTCTACACACAGCGCACTTAGGCAAATGAGCAAGCGAGCATTGAGCATTGAGCACTGAGCATTGAGCATTGAGGGCGGCCCACGAGGCGTATGCGCGATGCCAACTGGGACATAATTTGTCAAGGCGCGTCAAAGCAAACGGTAAACGGCAAACGGCAAACGGTAAATGGCAAATGCAGCGAGCAACTGCAGCAGCGTTGAAAGGCAAAACCAAAAGGATAACAGCGATTCGTCAGCTCAGCTCAGTTGAGAGACTCGAGACGCGCTCTCGAGTGATGTCAACAACGTCATTAACATGGCACGACGCCAAATGGAAATTAAATGATGATAAATTTGCAACACGATGCGAGGAACAGGAGCCGCGTCTTTGGCATTTGCATAATAAGCAGCGGAAACTGCGAGGCGCATTCAGTTGAACAAAATTTGATTAGGTGCGAGACATTTCATTTGTCAAGCCAAAGGAGAAGAGACGTCAACAACACCATCAACAGCAATAGCAACAGCAACAACAGCAACAGCAACAGCAACAGTAGCCACCGCTGTAGTCTCTGCTGTGGTTGCCTGGCACAACCCTCTGTGGTGGCTGACAGCGATTGATGAGCCACAGCCACAACTGGATGTCCATGCCGAGTGCCGAAGCACTTATGCCAGATAGAAGAGCAGGAGAAAAAGAGTTGAGCAAAAATATATAATTACACACTAAATATAATGCAAATGCTTAAAAAATATAGACTTTTAATAGAAGTGATAAAGTTTTAAAATTCACATGTATATAGCTCGATATAGAGAGGGAAAAGCTCAGCGCGGTTCGCTGATCAAGGGGTTAAGGCTGCCGGCAGGCGTCCACGGTTCACATGACAATGGCCTGGGTGGATTGAGGTGCGGCATATCCTGTTTGCATGGGTCTTCACGTGCTGGCTGCATTAGATGGAACGCCCGCCGCTAAGTCCGTAGCCATTGTCAGTGGCCAGTGGGCTCATCTTATGGCAGTCGCATCCTTGGCAGCGCATCCTGTGCGACAATAGATGTGGCTGTCTAATGCATTATTGTTCCTGTCCAGTCAGATGATGTGGACGAGGATGAGTGCCATAAGAGCATAGCAGTGCCTTTATGGAATTTCATAACTGCTCTCGAGCGTAATTTGTTTCCTGTTTACGCGCAGCAGGACATTTCGCATCTGCGTGCGCATTGGCGTATAAATTATTGCCCAAATCATGAGCCACCATGAACCACCACCAGGGCAGCAGATAGTCACCCCGAACCCCTCTGCCAAGATTCAAGTGTTTGCCCATTAATTTGCTGGGTTGGGGTGGTAGATTATACGTCGCTCGCTGCAAATATTTGCATAAATTTGTAATAATTTTATCGTCAATTTGTATTTTATTAGCGTGTTGCGAGCCACTCAACTAGACGCACCACCTAACCCGCCCGCTCACCGCTCACCGCTCACCACTCACCGCTCACCACTCAACCGCCCAACCATTGTCTAAGTAGCTCTCATCTTTTTGTCTGCCTTTGATTTGTGGTGCTCAGCTGCCAACCACCTATCCGGCAGCGGCGGTTGAGGTGGCTGCGGGTGCTTCAGACCGATAATTTAATTTTTTTTATTATTAATTTGTTAAAAATTTGTCACTTCTTTATTGTCTGCTTCAAACGGGCCTTTGATGATGATGAAGATGAGTGTGTTTTTTCGTCATAAATAAATATGACGATTTAATTGTTTGAAAATCAGATTCTGTAAGCGATTGAGGGCAAATCTAAGTAAAGCTAAAACTTCTTGTTTTCTTTTAGTACTCATTAAGTAATCAGTACTTTGTTGTTATATATAATTTAATATACATGTATATACAGTTTAAGTAAGTCTAAAGTAAGAATGTTAATTCGTAAAAATACCTGGAATTTTGAGTCAACTCGTTCATTTCTTATATATTTTCCAAGCAAAGCTAAATTACTAAAAATTAATTTTTTTTTTTTTTGACAAGTTTTTATAGTTGCACAATTATTGTTTTAAATTTAATTCAAGTATAAATCCTTAATAATGCTTTCTTTTCTATCACTTGATGCCGCGAATAGTGTCTGAAAATGTAATTTAAGCATAATAATTAAAACAAGTGAAAGAAAAATTATGCATGAATCAGTTAATTATATTAAAGTTTAAAGCTAATTTATTAAATTTGAATAGAGTTTCTATTTTTGCTCACTTTTCTTTTCCTATGTCTAAGACCGCACATGTAAGACGGTTTAAATACATGCGCAGATTAATTTATGACAAAGTTTAATTGCTTTACATTTGAAATATGTATACAAGCCTTCATTATTAGAATCTTTTTTATAGTCGTTAAATGAAAATTTCTACAAATCTAATAATGAAGGGTAATTTGTTTATTCACGATCAGCTTCTATACATAGTTGATACCATGGACAAATCAATCTAATACAAATGGCCATCTTGTAGCATGAGTTCATAGAAAGATTCTATTTAAGCTAAAATCTTATAATCTATGTCATTATTTTTAAAAACAATCACTATCTAAGAAGTCGATATCTGGAGTATGATGATTTTAGCTGCATAAGTGAGACACTTAGTATCAAAAGATTTTTTTAATATGTCTAACTTTTGAAATTAAGGTATATGAAACGTGTTTATGAATGTATATGAAATTTGTATATTAAATTTGAAATATATTTTTGGATGTTTCATAGCGGTATTTTAAAACTTGTATGCAGACAAGCAATTTACGCATGTTCTCAGATTTACATTAGCTTATACAAAATTCATAAAATCAAAATTATTCTACCTAATTCGAGTAATTCTCCACTCTGTGTACTGTATACCTCCCACTCAGCAATCCCCATTCAAGGCAGTTGCAAGAGATTATGTTGTATTTTTAATGTTGTAACACAAAGTAAACCTTTATTTTATAAATGTTGAGCAAATAAAGGTGATATTATTTTGAGTTCAAAAAATACACAAAGCCAGGAAATGGACCTGATGTGCGATTTGCTGGTGCTGTGATTAAGGCACGCTTTAAAGAGCTCCGAGCTATGCCACTATATCAGAGAGATAGAAAGAGTGAAAGAGAGAGAGAGATATATATATAGAGAGAGAGAGAGGTAAAGAGGTAAAGAGACAGCTGTACAAGAGTTGATCCACAGATGCGGCTCCAACGGCACGGCGTGTGCTGACAATCAAAACAACTGGCACAATGCGAGTACTCGGGCACAGAGACGGCAAACAGAGCTTAAAAACTGGCAATTGTTGTTTGTTGTTGTTGTTGTGGAATCCCCGCCAGATCTGAGCTATTATGACATAATTAACTCCTCGTTTACTCGGCTGACTGACTGACTGGATTACATAACGCAGTGGTGCAGGCGGGGATTACGCACAATACAAACTGTTTACATTTTTGGCAACAAAACGGAAATGCAGGCTCTAAACTGCTTACAGAACTGGCCAAACAAATAACCCGTACGGCAAACTCGTCGGCCAACGGACGTACACGAGCAGCAGGAGGAGGGGGGAATGGGACCGGGACTGGGACCGGGACTGGGACCGGGACTGGGAACACATCGTATGACAATGGGCACAAACCGTTCTGATATGGAGCGCCAGCTGCCGTTGCTCTGCGCTCTGCGACGATACAGCCGAAAAGAAAGCAGATAGAAAGCAAATGGAAAATGGAAACACAAATAGCAATAGAAATGGAAGCAAAAATAGTTTTTATTGATAACTGGGTTGGCTGTTTGTCTGGCTGGTTTGATCTCCTCAATGGGTTAAACGCCACAGCTGTTGTAACTGTTGTAACTGCCAATAGCTTAGGGATTATAACTGTAAACGAATGAACGAACGAACGAGCGACCCATTGGAGCATTCGAAACAAATCCCTGTCCAAGACCAGAACAACAATGGAGCGGATCGCATAGGTTCGCTCTTAAGACAGAGCCCACATTATTGCTGCCCATTGTTGCCCACTAATAATATTTAATAACATTTTGGCGTTAAGTTAGCGAACAGAGCGCATTGAGCTCGCAGAGCTCGCAGAGCTCACAGAGCTCACAGTCCCGCTGGCCCCATCAATGCCTTGACGAATCGTAAACAAAGCACAAATTTGAGTAATCAGCTTCATTCAGAAAACGTGTAGCACAAAGGCCGAGGGACTAGTTAAATAAAAGATACAAGCCGAACTGATGCGATCTGAGATACTCTCAACGAATCAAAAGCGATCGATATATAACATATATAAATATATTAAGTCTGAAGTGGGCTTTATTTGCTCTTTAGTATTTCATATTGTCAAGCGATCTTATATAAACTAACTAAAATGTATTATAAAAATCAAATATTGTTTATTCAATATTAACTTAATTTGACGATCTCAATTAATTTATTTTTCTGTTTTCAAAGTGGTATACAAAACGATGTCGAATAAAACTTAAAAACTATTCATTTATGCAAATGGAATTTGATTCTGTAATAAATTTATAGTTAACATTCTTAAGTCTGGAGAATCTAGTTTGCATCAACAATAAGATGTTCTAATTTTAGAAAAAAGGCTTCAAGAATTCAGATGTTTGCATAAAAATATTATGAATATATTCTGTAAACTGGAAGAATTCGGCGATGTGTGTCAAAAATTATGAATGAACATAAACAACTGACGGAAAGAGCATTAAAAAAGATTCGACATTTTGCCTTTTTATTTTTGCTTCCCACCAATCGCCAGTCGCAGGGGTGAATGGGGCATAATTTTTGGAAATGCGGGGGGGGGGGGGGGGATGGAGCGGTGTTCAGTCGGTGCTCCAAGCTCTTCAGGGGAACAACAAAAGCGCTTAAATGAAACAAAGCAATCGGACAATGGGCGCGCATTATTTTCTAATTTATCGGCATTGTGCGAGCGCGACTGCGAGTGGCTGAGGCTGAGGTTGAGGCTGGGATCGGTTTCTCGACTTTTTCAGATGAGATATATTCGATGTTGTTGCTTGTTTTCATTATTGATTTAAACAAATCGAGGAGCGAACAAGTGAAGAGCAGTCGGCATCGCTATTAATGCGCTTTTAATGAAGTAATAACAACAGCGATGACGATGACGATGACGATGCCGATGTCGATAAGGTGCGGAGGTGGAGCTAGAGGTAGAGGTTGAGGATGACGATGCCCCAAAGGCATGCCACAAGGTTCATTCATTAGCGTCGCACTTTTGGCCAACTTAGCAACTGTACAATCACAGCTATGTAGAGTAGAGCAACTGCGAAGCACGCAATCATCAATGCTTATCTAGACAAATCGATCTCGATGGCAATCGTTGCTATTAATTGCATTTTGTCACAACAAATTATAAAAAAAAATATAAATGAAAATTCTAAAATTCGCTAGTTGCATTCTGACACGCCACAAGCTGCAACAATGTGCGCCAGCTGGGCGTGGGTCAAATACTAGAGAACTGAACTAGGCTGAACCATGCTGAACTGGGCTGGGTTGGGCTTCACTTTCGCTGGCTTACATGTGTGACAAGCGTTACGTTCTATTAACTATGTAAAGATACGTAAATGGCCAAAAGTACGGAACGAAGGGTTGGCCAGCAAGCACAAAGGCCAACCCAATTATGTGGGGCAACTATTGAGCGGAGCGTGGGTAACAAGTGGCATAAATGGGTGTGGCATCATCATCATCATCATCAGCAGAACAAACCTTTACTCAGGCTAATTGAAAGCCGAATGAAGCGTACTTTTGATTGAGTTTTATTTTTGCGCTCTCTAACTGATTTCCTATGATTTCTTCCTCACTTGTTAACGTCTTCTTAGACCAGTGCATTTTTATCAGGAATCTCGTGTTATATGTGCTCGTCTGTTGTCTCCTGGCTGCCTCTGTTCAAACATTGATCTGTCGCGACAAAGTCAATTGACATTATCCTTGCGCCCGCGACTGTTAATTACTTGAATGCCTCAAACACATAGCGACACGACAAATTCCTGTGAATACGACTGAGAATCAAAGACCTAAAACCATAAAGCTGAAAATGTGAACAATCAATTAACAGCGAACTACATGCTGCCAGCCCAGTCAACGCCAGCTCACAATGGCCCACTACTGTTTGGCCAACTACACTTTTGTAGACCAATAGCCTGTGCAGCCTGGCTGCATCCTAATGTGAAGTATAGCGACTATTGAGTGGCGTTTGTAACCACAATATATTTAATGAGTTTCAGTAAATATAAACAAATATAAGAAATTTGAAATTTGAATTTCAATACATGAATTGGAATTGTACGGGTCAGAGAAATAGTTAGATTATATTAATGTAAGATTGTTAGATTATAATAATGATTATATTAATTAAAGATTATATTAATAATTATATTAATTGAAGATAGTTAGAATCAAGGTATCCCACATTAAACTTTAAATAATAAAATGTAGAAATGTTAACGTTTATGCTAAAAGTAACTAGAGAATTCAAATCAAAATATATCACCCGTAAGTTAGCATTTTAAATAAAAATTTGAAAATAAATAAAATAAAAACAATCATAAAATTTATACATATTAATATATATGCATACATATAAATGTATGTAACTATTGATTTTAACTATATAAATTCAATTTAGTAAAATATAATTTAAATTAAATTTCTGCTAATCGAAATTTTTTTTAATATTATTATTATTTATTTCTTTTGATAAAATATTCAAAATATTAATGAAATATATAATTAATTAAAAATTATTAATTAATATTATTATTATTTATTTCTTTTCTTTTATAATATGATAAAATATTAATGAAAAAATATAAATGAAATATAAAATTTATTAAGAATTATTAATAAATTTTATTATTATTTATTTCTTTTTTTTAAATAAATTGAGTTTCGAATTAAAGTTCTTAGCTTCAAAAAAATCAGCATCATTTGAGCTGAGCTCTCGTCCAATTGCCTCATCGAGGGAGTGTATTCCAGGTTCAGCTAATCATGCGGATCTTCAATATCTTGAATCTCTTGAGGCTTTGTTTGCTTTGACTGGCTGCCACTAAACGATGGCAAACAGAGCGCGAGTAGCGCTCTTTGGGCTCTATTGGCTTCTAATCAGCTGTGGCGGCGTCAACTGGAACTGCGAGTGGCAACTGCTTAATGCAACTGAGGCAACTGAGGCAATGGATGCAACTGATGCAACTGCAGCATGCAAATGAGGAGTAACAACAAGAGCAGAAGCAGAGTCGCCTCAACTATTTGTCTTAACCATTTGTAGACGGGGCTTTTGTTTGCCCATTTAATTCATAGGGCTCGACGAGTTTTCCACTCAGTTGCTCAGATTCGTCTTGTTGTTGTTGTTGTTGTTGTTGCTGCTGTTGGCCCGCTTAACACTCGATTGGTTTTGTTGTTTAGCACAATGATACGAGTAGAAGCTCGTATATTAACGATCATCGCTCGATATACCAATATGCCCCACCCCAAATCTATGCATATATCCGACTGGGTGCTGGGTACTGGCTGCTATATCATTAAGGTTCATTATGTTTTATTTGCGCATCGATGTCCATGTCCAGAAAAGGTGTTTTCTGTTTTTGTGCTACGTTTCATTTTCGCTTTATTGTTTGATTTCGTTTCGATTCGTTTTGTTGTTTCTGTTTACGTTCGACACCATTGCAAATTTTGATACAAAAACCTCGTCATTTATACACATGCGAACATAATTACGTTAATTCTTTGTGTTATGAGGGTAGTCCGACCATCTCCCTCTCTCTCTCTCTCTCTCTCTCTCGTCACGGCTTCTCTCCCTCTCTCGCTCTCGTTTGGCTGTTCATATACCTCCCGCCGCAGCCCTCATCAAATCATGCGGCAGCCCGTGATTTTCTCCTTTGGGTGATTTATGATGTGACGGAAGTTTAGTGTTTCGGAATTTATTAGACAAAACATTGTCCATTGTCCGAATGTTGCCCCGGCTCTCAAGTTACGCTCTCAGCATTCCTGAAATCGAATAGCGATCGTCGGCGCAGTAAGTGAGCAGCGTTTGGCAACTCTTGCTGCATTCCAAATGGAAGTACAAAAAAAATAAAAAAATGAAAATCGAAATTCCAAGCACAATGTAAGCTGGCGGCAAAGGGACTCGAAACTGTCACGAAAAGGAGCAACAGCATCGGGATGCCGTTGCTGACAGCCATGCGAGCTGCTGCCCAACGGAGTGGGTATGAGGGTGCTCGGCTATTTGAATGGGCCACACATATATCGAATTCCATTTTTTGTGACATGCCACGGAATAAACTGACGACAGGAGACATTTTATGCCTTGCAAAAGTGCAACGAAACGGGAACACTGCAGAAGCCTTTTATTTACACGTTTTTGTTTTTTCAGGCAGTGAACTAGTTAAAGGCAGTTACTCCACTTTATATAAACAATTAGCCAGAGAAACTGCGTCACCTGCAGCTCCAATTGGCAATTGCACAGGTGTGTCTGTCGCCCGCCGAGCCAACGGATGTCGACGTCACAGAGTTGGGTTTTGTACTCTTGGCTAGAAATTAAACAATTCGTGAAGCACAACAACAATTAAATCGAAAACAATGCACACAATGGACATGGCTTAACAAATTACGTCAGTCATTGTTTATTAATGATTTTTGTATTTTGTTCGAATGTTTTCAGTGTGCTTAAATTATTTATATGCACTGGAATTGAAAGCTTTGTAAGATAAGGCAAACAATGTCTATATTAATAATATTGTATAAAACGCTGTTTATCAAGACAATATAGAATGCGACCTACTTATTCTGGGTGTATATAAAAATATTATTATAAAGCACGTGTAGTTCATATTCCAATCGGAGAAAAGGGAAAAAGTAAAGCTGAGTTGATCTGCACAAGTTAGTCTTTTCATATGATTGCAAATCATTAAAACATTAAAAATAGAAATTTGGAATACATTCCTTACATGGCATATATTATACATATATACATATTTCGATCTACCTCTTTTTCCATATTTATATAACAGCATTTTTGTATAGCCTGAGTTCAGATATATTGTACATATTGCCCTCATATAAGAATATTCTTGGTCAGTATGACGAGCTGCTTAGATCTGACAATGTTCGTTCAACTGAGTGTCTGCTAGAGACTTGGAATCTTAAATGTATTTTCCTATATACCATATGAAGGCGAGTTAGCCATATATTTGTTCAGTAACTTTTGCCATTTCTAAATTTAATGTGCTTGGTTTTATGTAAATAAATGTAAAAGTAAGCAATATACTTGTTCTATAATATATGAAACATTTCTTTATGAACACAACTGAATATGTTTTAAAAACAATGTATGTTATAAATCAGCTGTGAAATCTAATAAAATATTTGGAGTATCAAATTATTTGCTCTGTTTGGTTAATGTAGTTCCAATAATAGTTACCACTGTAATATATCAAGAAAAATAATAAAAAAGGAAAATATAATTTGGCTTAGGACTATATTTTGCTTCATTTCCTTAAATGTACTTATAGTTCAGAAACAAGCTAATTAGCTCAAATTGTTTTCCATTTTGAACGCTGATATAGAAAGTAGAGCATTTCCTAGTCGTTGACAGCCGATTATAATGATGTTTGGCTTCTGTATTGGTTTGTTTTCTGATTTTTATTTTGTCTGTAGCTTAAATGGTGTGAAAAACTTTGTGTTTCCATATTCCTTTTTCCCTTGACCGCTTTTAATAAATTTATTTACACTTTGCTGCGTTTTGTTTTTTTTTTTTTCTTTATGCTCAGCTCTGATTTGGGGCGTGAGTCGAGCCGAGCCGAGTCGAGTTGAGTTGAGTTAAGCCAAGTTGTTAGCGTGTGTGTAGATTGTTGTCAAGGACGATTTCCGGGCCGCAATTGCAACCCCTAATTGCTGCCCACTTGAGAGAGACTCGGCTCAGCTGCGCTTATCTGTGTCAGCCATCAGTTGGCCGCGTTCTCATCCGCCGCACAGCCACTCCACTATCAGTCGGGGCTAATCGGCAAACAGTTGCCTTGCGTCCTTGCATCCTTCTGTCAGTGCCACCATCCGTGGCACAGCTAATTTTATATTTATCGCGGCATCGAAATTAGCCAGTGGGCAAAAGGGGCGTGATGCTCAGCTTTTGCTCTGCGGTGGCTTCCATGACTCTCCCATTTACGGTTCAGCTCTACATTTTATGGGCCAATTTGTTAGCTTGGTTGACGACCGTTTACCGCTAATTTGGCTGAAGGCCCCTAATCTGTTTTATGTCCATTATCATCAGTTGATTTGTATATTCAACTCTTTACTGCATTGAGCAACACTATTGTTGTTATTTGTTCCCAAAAAAGAATTTGATTGTTGAACTGTGGATTTTTCAAGAAAATAAAAATTAAAAAAAAAAAAACTTTTAAACTATTAAAAATAGAAATATTAAAATATAATAAAAAAAAATAATAAAAAAATTATAAAATAAATGAATTATAAAATATATCTTTTAAAAATCGAATTTATTTGCAATAAACAAAATATTTCTAGCCTTAAATTACCTCGATTTTTCTCTAATTGCTAAAAAGTAAAAGCCAAATATATATTTAAATTTAAAATTAAATAAATAAATAAATAAAATAATACTCGGATCAACTTTTATCAAATAAATTGAAGTTTTTATTATTGTTTATAGGTGTTGGCCATTTTTCTCAATTAATATTCATGCCAAATCTATTGAAAATATTGTTCAAGATCATATTTATACCTTGTAGAGTATTTGCAAGTCGTCTCGTTGCACAACAACATTTCATATGCAAGTATTTACTCTCAAATGTGTTTTTTTCGCTGTTGTTCGATTTGTTAATGTTTGATTATTGAATTTAAAATTTTCCATATTGTATCGATCTTGGCTCGCATTATATATCTCAGTTTGCGTTGACAATTAGCACAGCTTTGGCAACGCTGATTGGCATTGTATCTTCAATTGTTGGCCAGTTTTTGTATCAATGTTAATGTGAATTGGATTTGACTTGAGTTTTCTTTGACGCAAGAGCGATGCAGGGTATCATGTAGCATGAGCTTATTCGCATTCTGCCTGGGAGTTTCCATTTGAATTCAATTCGAAAATATGTTCTCCCAGGCACCACAATTCCGAGCTTGGACTTAGAGCTCATAGCTCAAGTGCGCCCACTTAAAGGGATCACACAATGGAAATGGTTTACGGCGCTTTTCCCACCACTCGGCCCGCCTCCGTCCGGGCCGTTGCTCGGCCAAAAATCGCGCCCATTAGAGCGCGTTTAATGTTATTTATTCATTAGGTTAAAGTGTGCGCGAAAAATAACAATTACAAAACGAAAACGAAAAAAAAAATCCGTACTTTTTTGTGTGCGGGGTCAGATTTCCCAAAAGAAAGAATGAAGCAGAAAAAAAAACGATAATTGAGTGGCAGCGTCGACGCTATGAAAACACGAGTGTACTCATATACGTACTCAGTTATTTTGTACAAAGGACGAGCATATTCTCGGCAAGGATCTCTCGCGATTCAGTGCAGCTGTTGTGGGCTGTGGCTCTGTGGAAAGTGCAGGATGTCTGCGAGGCTAGTTCGAGCACGGGAGCAGGGGCAGCTGTGCTTAGTGCTTTCTAATGGCCAAACCTCAATTGAATGCATGCCATTCTTCAAGCGAAATTGCCCTATCACTTAACCGAAAAGATGAGCTTGAAAAAACACAATTATTGTATCATATTTGTAGGTATAAAACGTCAGTTATAATAATAAATAAGGGAACTACAATTTCCATATTTATATTTAATGCAATAATAGGCATTTGAAATTTATTTAAATAATATAATCGTATAGGGTAAGTAATTAATGAATTTCTCAATGAATGCCTCAAGGGGTTAGGGAAAGAAATATCTAATGTATTTAAAGATAAAAATATATTTTATAATCATTTTTAGTTTCTGCTTCGTAAGAAAACTCTAAAAATTATTCATATATATAGTTTGCATCTAATTGTATTTAGCTTTCGTAATTACTCGTAGTTTACATCTATTTAATTATGTTTCTTTCTAAGCTTTTGCTGTGAAGTCGAAATCACATTTGTTCTATATGCATAGTGCATAGTCCAACACATTGGACATTATAGCCAGGTGTTGCATGGCTGGAACTCTAGAAAAAGTGGCCACATACATGGCACACACACACACACACAGTTAGAGCTCCAATTGTAACCTTTGACAATTACGCGCTTCTGTGAGCGTGCACAGCTACCCGTTGGAGCTGGTCTTTGACTCTGGGACTCAGTCAACCAACTAGCGAGAGTTCCAGCACTTGAGGGGCTTTCATTTAATTAGCCACAGCTGACAGTTTGCCAAAGAAAGGAGCAACAAGGTAAGCAGCAGCTGGAGGCTGTTAACACACACACACACACACATGCATAGCCTTACACATGTGAGTCAGAGCTGTGGTTGCCGGCGGCAGTCGATGCAGAGTCTGGATTTGGAGTCAGAGTCAACTCTGAAGTTGGGCCACTTGAGTTGGCGTGCGGCCAGCTGTTGCGAGTGCAACCCGTACCGTACCGTCGAGCCCAAGTATAGGCAACGATACCGGAACAGGCCGAGCCACTTGACGCTGCTTCAATGGCTACAAAATGCAATACATAATGACATTTCACTTTGCAATTACAATAAAAATTGCGCGGGCATTAAACGGCTTCAACTTGGGCCGAATGCACTCCAAACATTTCAAGTGAATGTTTTACAAAAATTAAAAAAAAAAAAAATAAGAGAAATAATATATATACAGTATTTTGCTGCTATAAATCATAAATGTGAAAAAAAAGTACAACGCAGTCAAGCATTAAAAATTAATTATGAAACTCTACTAGCTCTCTCTCTCTCTCTCTCTCTCTCTCGCTCTCTCTTTCTTTGCTGTCTGGTAAGGATTCCTATGATTTATTAAGTAGGTAGCTTCGGATCGTAAAATTGAGTTATGTAAGAATGCACTGCGGTTCCACGGGAAAAAGACATAGAACACACCCCGTTGCATATGTGGCAAAGGAAAATCTTTGCAGGCGCCAAAATGTTTGCCAAACAAAGCGTAAATTATGAAAATTATGAATTGCCTTGGTTCAGTTACCTATAAAGCATTTTTATGCCCAATGCTACAGAGACATTGAGAGAGAGAGTAAGAAAGAGAGAGAGAGTTCTTTCTTAAAGGGGACTCGTGACTCAGGCGATTGTCTGTCAATGACATCTTTATTAGTTTCCACAACAGTGGGCTCAACGCTGGAAAATGTCAAAAATATATAATGAATTATGATGAATTGGCCGTAGCAATACGCAAAGAGCCTCCGGACCCGACCAAATCAAGTAACAAAACAAAAAAACAGACGCAACACAACAAAAGCCAATTATAAACTTAATTCGAACTTAAGTTGTAGGAGCTCAAATCTGCCGTCGAACACGTCGAAATCTCTATGCTCTAACTGGCTTACGTTAAACTGAATACAAATTTTAATTCAAATGAAGCTAATAATATATATGTGTGATCGATTTTTAAACATAATATTTCTTCAAGATGATAGAACAGCAAGTACTTAATTATTATATTCAACATTTTGGGAAATTCTTAGTTTAAAAGTAAAGCTAATTCATTTGCATTATTTGTGAAATCGTATTTTGAAATATCAATTTTTTTGAAATATTCGTTTTTTTTTCTATATAAGGACTTCACTTATATTAATTTCTCCCTTACTCCCTTTAACTTATAATCCTCCTGCCGAAAGTCTGCTCAGCAAAAGTTATTTCAATGATAACCTAAGATACTGTGGAATATTTCAAAGACTTTACTACCAAAAATACACTTATTAATTTCACTGTTAGCTTTGCAAATATCGTAAATTTGCAGTATATAAATATACAATTCATATTGCATAAATTTATATGTTAATGTTTTGCATATATTTAAGAGTCTGGCTGGCAGCTGGTCTTGGAACCGTCTCTTCTTACACATATAGTAAAATAAATCAATTACTTACTAAAATTGATTTTCAACAATCATAAAGTTCAGAAGGAATACAATAAATTCAAAACCCTACACATTTATAATATATAACATATATATACACAACACTTATTCTTATGTTATTCTGTGTTCCATTAAACATTGCAAGTTATCTAACAACTCTTATAGGATTTCTCTAGCTGCCATTGTCACAGCACAATCTGAACTGGTAGCACTTTGCAGTAGCCACAAAACACTCACACATATACACGCATACACACACACACACACACACACATACGCACATGCATAGAGAATGAAAAGAGTTCAAAAAGAAACAACATTTATATAAAGTTTTTGATTTTGTTTTTACTTCGGCTTGGCATCAATGGCGGCCAGTCTTTTGACATGCCCAGTGACATTTGAAAGCGCTTTAGAGCCGAATCGCATTTTGACATTAATTGTGTAAATTCTTGGGGTTACTCGATCCAAATCGCTTCAAATCGATGCCAAACAATTGCGTCAAATTAAAAAACTCAACCAGCCCGCCAAGTGCCCTGTCCAGATGTGGGACTTGGGTTGGGTCTCTCCTATTTGCCTTGTCTTTGGGCTCTGCGCTCTGTCAAGTGGCACGTGCTTTTGTATTTGTGTGTGTGTGTGTGTGTGTATGTGTGTGTAGCGATGGTGAAACCGTTGCTCGCATTTGTCTCCGCCATTGGCATTTGTCTCATTTAGAGAAAGGTGACATTTCGAGCTGCTGCTGCTTATAGAGATAGATCTCTCTGCGTATTATGCATAACAAGCTTGGACAATGAATGCGACTGCCACAGATTGATTGTGCGACGCCATTTTGTGGCTGATTGTGAGCCGCAGCATATATTACGATTACCATTACGATTAAGATTAAGATGATGGCTGAGCAAAGCTTTCAAATACACATGTCTGGCCTACTTCCAAATCGATTCGCATACACAAGGATATCCATCCACAATTCAGCAAAGAAGGGGTTTGTGCTTTGTCCATTCTTGGCAAGTTTTCTATGCAGGTCTTTCGTCTTTATGTGGCCTGCCCAGTTCACATAATGGAACAGTAATTAACACAAATCACAAATTATAACAAATCTCAGCAGCCGTTCCCCTCGTCAGCCCTCAGCCCAGAGCCCTCAGTCTCTGTTGGCATTTGTTCTTCTTTATTTCCATCTTGTTTGTCCCCATTTGAATGGCCATTTATCATGGAAACTATGACGGGCCATTTGCTACACATGCGCGGAAGTGGACAAAAGTGACCATCCTTTGTAGCCAGTTTCTTACTTAAATACGATATATTTAATGTCATTCTCAAGCAACCAGTCAGCAACAGCAGCATCAGCAGCAGCAGCCCAGGGCCAGTCCACGGAACGGAGGCTGCTCGCTGCCAAGTATGGGCAACAATTTGACCGCAGTTGCCGCACATTTGAACCCAAATTACTTCAGATAAATGCGTACTTAATTTGCAGACTTTGAGTGGTGGTATCAAAATAATAATCAATGTTCCATTATCCTTTCAACGGCAGGCGAGTCGAGCGCTGCGTGAAGATTATAAGCGACACGTCCCCTGCCCAGCGCTCCACTGCCATGCGAATTCCAGTCGAACCCGTTTGCCAACTAAACCCTTCTTCTCGACGTTAGTGTGTGTGCGTGTGTGTGTGTGTGTGCGAAAAGTTTGTCTTTGCGTCTCCCTGAGCCCCGAGGCGGCGCGAAAATTTGGACATGTTACGTGTTTGCCAAAGTTAAATAGCTGCCGTTCGGGTGCAAAGGTTAAACAAGGATTTGGCATGTTTTTCTAGACGTGCAAAAGTGCCAGCTAAAGCAACAAAAGTTTCGAAACAAGTTTCCCAAACACTCTGATTAGCCTTACCTGATACCCTGTAAAGTGTATCAAATTAATATGAGGAGAAGTAAGAGAATATTCTTGCTTAGAAGCAAATATATTTCGTAACGAAGTATTTGTTAATTCAAGAGACCTGTTCTGAATTGTTGTTAAATCATATTTTATAAACACATTGTATTACAGGGTATTTAATTTTTTGGCAGTCTTTTTGAAATTTTTTGTTATGCATTTCTGATTGGCAAAGAAAGCAACATGTGAATTCCTTTAGTTATTCCAGTAATAGCCCATAATGGATGATTACAGGGTATTTGTGTTTGGGCAAGTCTTTTTTAAACTCTTTGCTATGCCATCCTATATACCCTGTATCAAAATGAGGAGCAGGTGTCTTCCAATAATAATTTACAGGGTATTTACTAGTTAATATACATATATTACATAATATACATAGTTATGTGATATTCCTTACTGGCCCAAGACATGACTCTTGAAAAGTATTTTATATGAAAGTACGAGGTATTTCATAGTTAGCTAAGTCTTCATAAGACTGTAAGCTGTGTCTATTCTGATCTTGATCTAAGTAAATACTCATATATATGCTCCTAGCAAACAAGGAAAAAATGTTTCCTTATAGAGTACTACTTCTGCACTTCATAAATATATTGTCCCTTTAAGCTCTTAGCTATGCCATTTTCCGATTATAGGGTATTTCATTAATATAAATTGTCTTTTGTAATCTCTTTGCAATGCCATTCTCTGATTAGCTCAACCAAATACTCGTATATACCCTGCAATAAGGTGAGGAAAAAGGTGTTTTCAGTTTCAATGTCATATTGATTCTCTTAAATAGAGCATTTAGCAGACGATGCTCATGGCACGCCCCGCAGTTAGCCATGCTGTTTGTTCCATTTATCGATTTTTCGTCTTTATGCAAATCCAATTTGATTCAGTTAAATTATCCATACGCAAGACAGGTAGGCGTCATCATCATCATATCGAAATCAACTCGATTTGCATTGTATCAAGTGGAGAGCACAAAGACGGCGACATTAAAACAAAAGTAAATCACGGCTTAGCGTCAAAGATGTTAATTTTATGGCTCTCTCGGCTACCTTTTTGGGCTCTCGCGCAACTCAAATTTATGCAGCGACTGTCAAAAGGGGGCGCGCCGTGTCATAAAGACTCGAAACGGTTACGAATCGAACAACAAACGTGTCTCCGCTTCCATTTTGGAGCGTGTGACGCTTAACGGTCAGGGACTGCTTACTGGCTAGCCATTGACGATCCCCGATCTGCAGCATCAGCCGATGCTGATCCCGCATCAATGCTGCTCGCCTTTTGTCACCAAAGCGAGATAAAAAAAAAATATCAGAAAAAGCAGAAAAACCATTTCACAAACAAACAACATCCAAATCAATGCCAAAAAATGAAAAGAAAGCCCATCATTAGCATGACTTCAATCAGAGTATTGATCATCTGACTACCAGCATTCGATTATACATACATATGCTATATGGCCCGATCTGGTGAGAATGCGATCTTCTATGTCCAAGCATTAACTGTTCGTCGCTACTGCAAAAGCGGGTCAGTTCTCTGCCTAATGATGTCAGCTAATTAATACTAATGATAGCTCGGAATCAAATGTGAGACTATTATAAATTAAAATGCCAAGACCAGGCTGTGTCAGGGTGGCTAACCCTAAGCAGAAATAGAAGCAGTTGAAGTTGATCTGTATAGATAATTTAGTTCCGGACTTAAGCTCATTACATGAGTTGTAATTTCAGTTTAGTTAGTATAATGTTTGGTTAAGATAAAAAGGAATTTGAAGGAAATCTGAATTAGCATAATTATATAATTCTCGACTTAACTTTCTGGCTGTAACTTTTTTAATTAGTTTGTTAGTAAAACTGCCATTCATTTCGATAATTTATGAGGTCGCGGCTGACGCCTGCTGATCCTTGAACATGCACATCCACGCATTAACGCGATATCCAATTAAAATATTGCGCTATGATTTTCAATTTGTAAACATTTTAATTTTACACGCCAACATATTCATCTGTTTAAAGTCGAACAATGGCTGTGTTTCTAGCTGATATATATGTACATACGTGTGCGCACACACTTGTAAAGCACTGTGAGATTTGGAGCAATTAGAGGGCCGGCAGTGCGAAAAACAAAACCAACCAGATATATCAGAGAGACTCTGCTCTATAGAAATCAGTTGTGTGAGAGGCGTGGCTGGGGCTGGGGCGGGGGCTGGTTCTGTAATTAATTTACGCCACTTGACTTTTGGGGTACAATGGGGGATGGTGAGGCCAAGTCGTTGGCGCCAGGCGGAAACCGAAACGGAAGCGGAAATGCCAAAGCATGTGGAAACATTTGCCAATGCTCGGCTCGAATGGAAGGGATAATGCTGGCAGCACTTAAAAGCGGCATACAACTAGCTAAGCTGCGGCTAGAATCGGCAACGGATGTGAGATGGATGTGTGGCAGGTTTAATGTGCTCTGAAGCACCGCTCTTTCGAGTGGCTTTGGCGGGCATTTTTTACGCGCCAATCGTTGTGCTAATTGAATATTTGCCAGGTGGACGGAGCTAGGATTAGATTTGCATACGCTGCATTTAACCCAAAAGGATGAGAGGCGGCCAAGGCTTGGACTGAGCTAACCAGCTGGCTGGGCGCTGAGTCTATCTATGTTTTGATGAGCATTTACCACTAAATGCGTCTTTGTTTCTATAGTAAGGACAATGCAGCGCAAGGACCTCCCAATATGACTTCACTGCGGCACGTTGACAATGCGCCATTTGTCTCAATTGTTGCGGCCGCATTTTCAATTCTTTCAGCCAAAACGATGTTCCTCAATACGCAATTGTCCTTTTTTCCACTGATTGTCCTGACTGGCGGTTACCTTTGAAGCAACAGCAACAGCAACAGCAACAGCAACAGCAATAGAAAAAGCAACAGCAATAGCAATGGCAATGGCAACAGCATTGTCAATTGTCCCGACAAGACAACCAAATTTGCATTTTTCGTACAAGTTTCGGTTTCGTTTTTCAACAGAAACACTTCGAGCAGTGTGTGCAGGAAACTGAACAGAGAGAAGAACTGCTCGAGGAGTGCTCAGACCCACCACAAGGCAGCCGAAGTAGACCATAAAAATAGCCCAGTCGAGACGAGTTGAGCAATAAACGCACGAGGAATCGTGTAGAATCGCGTGCCTTGAGGCAATATTTACATATTTGCTTTGGCTTCAGCCTCTGGCTTGGGCTCGGGCCCTGGTTCTGGTACTGGTTCTGGTTTGGTGGAAGGAGCCATACGGAACCTCACACCTTCCTCATTTCGGTGCCACTTGAGGCATTGAGCTTCGGGTGATTTATAACGTTTGTAAAAATATGACAGACTTGTCATATAAATTCTCATATTGTTAGCATACCAAAAGCCATCCAGCATAGCATCGTTTCAGCTGTGGCTTTGTTACCCTTCTCCTACTGCTGCTGCTGCTGCGCCTCCTGTAATCGTGGTCAATGCCAATGATGCAACGCCCTTAGCCATAGTCTCAGTCTCACTTGGCGCTTTTGTTTGGAGCTGACTGTGCCATTCAGGCCATCTGCACGTGCTGCTTGCAGCGAGAACTTTCAACAGCCAAATGGCACATTAAAATATTTTCAATTTCAGTTCTGACTCCTTAGGCGTACTGGCAAACAGTTCAGCAACTCACCAACAGCTTGAAAACTACAGAAGTCACTTTACTACTTGTACTCCAAGCCGGTAGCAATCATGGCCAGAAGCAATCATTAGAATTGTTTCAGCCAGTTAATGAAATCTTGGCCCATTAGTAAGAATTTACTATACGCCTTTAATGTGTTTGCAGTCGTTTATTGCATTTCATACATCATTAAAAAGAGATTCATTTAGCGAATATTAAAAAACTTAATTTCTAATTATTTTTGAAACTTTTATTAATTAAATAAATAGTCAAAATGTGAGAAAGAATTAAATACATCAATATTAATCATCATCAAATATATAATTATATTTTATTTTATTATTATTATTATTAATTTTGATATTTTTGAAGACTTTTAATTTCTAATAAAAACTGTAAAAAATATTAAATAAAATATTTTAAAAAAATAAAATAAAATAACATACCTATAGTATTTTATTAACTCTGATCCATTCGACAAAGTATTCTGCTTTTCACATTTATTTTATTATACATTCGCATTTTTCTTTGAATTTTTGATCCCTGCGTCAACGAATGCTTAAGCATGTGCGACCTAGCTGGGCTCTATCTAGGGTGTTGCATTCCTTATGACAAAGTTACACACAACACCCATTTAGAGCCCTCAGGCAGCGAGGGATCAGCAGTCAGTGCTTCGCGTAGGAGTGATTGTAAGGCGTATTTGTGACCTAAAGTTATTAGGCAAAGTGACCTTTTGGGCGGCTGCCTTAGCGCGTCTTGGGCAGGGTCGGGCTGAAGGGGGATCGTAAAGCAGTTGAGCTAAGTAGAAACAGATTGCTTTGTGCAATGGGTATTTCCGCGACAAGGACGCGTGTCCTGCATAAAAGCTAAATGCATTTCAGAGGCATTGTTTGGCCTAATGCTAATGCCTTGACCCTGTTCGGCCTGTTTGGCCTTATTAGTGGGTTTATTAAAGAGCGAAAAGGATGTGCGACGCAGCGCTAGAGTACAGGAAATTCCCGATTTTCCAAGCCGAGACTTCCGAGAAGGCCGAGAACCGGGCTATAGACAGCGATTAGCGTTCGACGCTGATTTCTTGTCAAAATTCACTTGAAATTTCACACTTTAATGCTAATGTGGGCTGAGACAGCCCAGAGAGCGGCTGCCGTCCGATTGATGTCGTCAGCTGGCTATCGATAACAACGGCAGCAATTCGATATCCAATTCTCGTAGTCATAATCTTTGAACTCTCGTCCTGCCTGCCATATTAGACAACACGAATACAATGGCAACAAATGGTATACAAAAACATTAGCAAACAATTGAAATTGTTGAAACATAAATCCCCCGTACCTTGTACCCCGCACCCTGGACCTTACCTTGCCTTACCTTACTACCCCACCCCAACGCTACCCACTCCACTGCACTTCCAAGCAGTGTCCTTGTATCTGTATCCTGCGCAATATGTTTGTAGCTTTTGTTGTTGGTTTTGTTGCCGCTTTTGTTGCTGGGTGTTTCTGTATATTTTTTTTTTTGTGTTTTATATTTTATTTGAGTCAGCGTCAGCACATCGTTTCGCTTTGTTTGCGCCCCGACATTATTACGTCTGATATTCCAAGGAGGGAATCTGGATTGGCAATCGGGAAGTTTGAATGGCGTGGCTACAAAGGGCATTCAGTTATATGGAGCATTGCTAACAACTAAATGCGCATTATGACAGCATTTGCCCCGCTTTAATTGAGCTCCCAACGGACGGAGAAGCATGACTGTACCCTTGGCCTAATCGATCTGCCTCATTCTCTCTCTAACTCGCCCTCTCTCTCTCTCTCTCTCGGCCTCTTTCGAGTGCAGCTCTGTTGTCAACGTTGATCTAATCTGACATTTGGCGAATACAGACAGATTGATGCATCGCTGCACAGATTTTCCAATAAACAAATTTGTGCGAGCCAAATATACTATTGCCCTCAGATTGGGAATAAAGGACCCTCTAGAGTTACATATAGAAACATAGATACACAGCACTCTGCACTCTGTGGCAGAGATTAGCGTTTTACGCTCGCTTGAATTTTTATTATGCTAAGCTCGGATTTAAATATCTCATTGTTTCGCTCAAGAGGGGTTGATTGTTTCGGGCAGGGGGTAGGCTACGGCCGCGACCACGACCCCGGCTAGGGTGGTCAATTGAATAGATTGCTGTGCCAGTGGGCTGTAGAAACACTCAATTGTAACTGTCAACTAGGGATACACTTGCTCTCCAACCGATGTCGATTTAAATATAAAGTGAATTGTCATGCTTTATCTATTCCATAAAGCAAGGTGATTAGGCATAGACAATAACCCAGAGTAGAATGCCGATCCTGGCAGACAGTGCGTCGCCGTTGTAGGGCTGACAGACAGGAACAGAGATAGAAACAGAGACAAGGATAGAGACAGAGACAGAGACTGAGACAGAGACAGAGATAGGGTCATTGAGCATATTTAGCATGGTGTTTGTGCTGTTGTTGGGCATTTAAAAGAAAATAGATTATAGCATGAATGAAACGAAATGAAATTTCAGAATGATCTGCAATTCTATACTAATCTAACAGACACCAGGGCGACTGTTTCTCTATCCATTGTCTTCCCAGTGATCTCGCTAGACATGCTGGCGACGACGACGACAACGACGAAGGCGAAGGCGAGCCACAGTTCCCAGCTCACCCGTGGACCCGACGGCAGGTAGTTGGCAGATGACTGAAAGGAAGTGCTCTGTGGCCATTGTCCAGGGCATAGTTTATGCGTCTGCTGCCTAGACGTTCCACGATCCATATCCATTGTTGGCCACGCTTTTCGTAGAAGAGTGTGTGACAAACAGCATAACAAGGGAACAAGAGAGCTGCAGAAGAACAGAGAGCTGAATAGGACTAGCGGAATGCACAGAGACAACGACTTCTCTGTCTTCTCAGTCTTCTCTGTTGACTGCGCCCCAAGACAAAATGCAGTTTTACTTTTCTTTTATTTCACTTTATTTATTTTGTTTTTGTCTTTTTCTTCTGTATATGGAATTTATTTAGTTGGCTTTTGTGCCCAATGTGTTGCTTGCTTATTAATGTGGAAATGCCTCTCCAAATTGGAGTGTCATTTAGGTTGATAGCCAGCTGGATGCGCGTAGACGGACAGGGGCAGGTTTTCATAAAGATAATGCTTACCGAGCTATTGGGGTGGAAACGAAATAAAAGTCATCAAACTGTGAAAGGAAACGCATTTACGACTTAAGAAAATGTTCTTGTTTTCAATTGAAAACGAATATATGTTTGTATCTGGTACGAATTCGAAATTTATTTGAAACAGAATTGTGATCGAAGCGAAAAATACTTTTTATATAGTTATTTGATTTATATTCAAATAATCATAATGCAATTAGTATTAAGATTGCTTCAAATGAATGATGCACAAGCATATTCAGATAATCTCCAAATATTAATGAATTTCCCTTGAAAGACAACACTCCAAACTCTCCATGCCTCAGCAGTCCAAGAACAACATCTCTCAAGTATTGTTTACTTTCAGGCATTATATACATCCTATATGCTTGAAATATTCTAATACATACGTGCATCTATACCTAAATACCATCGTGAACCCTGACGCCTACGCGCCAGACAGTCTGTCGCCAACGATGCCTGGACAGAGCCAACATAAACGACAGAAGCGAGAGAGAGAGAGAGAGAGAGAGAGAGAGAGAGAGAGAGAGAGAAGAGCGAGAGAGAGATGCAGACAAGTAGCTGAGCGGACACGCACAAAGAGAGCGAGACAAAAGCAAAGACACAAGGCTGAAAGAAAGAAAAGCAAATAAAAGACAGAAGATGATCACTTACAGTGCACAATGCAGCCGAGAGAGTGAGACAGAGAGAGAATAAGAGCAGAGAGAACACAGAACAGAGAGCAGAGCACAGAGCAGAGAGAAACAAAAACAATGGCCTCCTACACAGTGGTAAGTGATCAGTGGCCTAGGGCCACAAAAAAAGAAAGAGAAGAAGAGAAATAATATAATTCTAAAGCCGAACCCGTGCCCCGGGCATTTGACTTTTGTTGTGCGTTTCACTTTATTTTCATTTGTTTTGGGAATTTCCCAAATAAAAGATAGCTAAAGCCAGACAATGCCAACAAACAGGTAGGTATGCAGGCTCAAAGAGGTACAGTCGGTCGGTCCGATCATGACGACAACGAGGATGACAACGATGACAACACCTGTGAGCGAGCTAGCCGGAGCTCGGAGTTTCCCAGGCTCGCACGACACAGCTGGTGCAAAAATAAACACAGGAAGGAGTAAGTAAGTTTAAGCCTAAGCCGGCTTTTACTTAGCAGGCATCGCATCGAGGATCGGACTTAGCCAGTTAGCTATGGCCAGATTTAAATGACCGCAGCTCAGCAGCGATTTGCATAATTAGAATTAGCCGCATGCAAATTGTGGGAATTTCTAATCGATCGATCCAGTCTATCCTTATGCTTATAGAGGCGTTTCCCTCGCTGTTCACACGATGCAAAGCTCGCGATTGATTGGATAATTTATGAATCTGAAAAACTATTGCAAAAACAGTCAGAAAATGCCAAACGAAATTAAAGAAAATCAAAGTATTCGTTAGGCAAACGATTGTCATTGGGAGCGTCGCGAGGCGCTGCACCCCTTTTAACTCTCTCGTCTTCCCGGTCGTAATATTGTTTATGTCGTCAAGAAATCAATGCGCCCCGGAGGGCAAGCCCTGTGAAAGATCAACGCAAATTGCGATCTCTCACCTGCGCAGTTGACAAAAAAGAAAAGATCTTTTCGCTTGCCGAAAAGGGTCACGCACAAAATGTTTCTTACGCTTTTATTTTTCTTTTTTTGCATTTGGAACGGTGGGTCGGGGGTCGAGAACAATATCTGGGTTTTGAAACGGGGTCGAGCCTTGGGTTTTCGACTTGATTGAGTTTTTGCGATCACAGTCGCAGTCGCAGTCGCAGTCGCCGTCGTTGAACCTTCAATCGTTTCGCATAGGTGCAAAATAATTGAACACGAAGGTTGAGTTCAGTCAAAAAAATTTGCAAGCATGTAATTGTCTGGGATTGACAAAGGTCGCGGAAGAGTTGCAATTGAATTTAACTCTTTTGTTGTTTATTTATTGGTCTCAGAGCCAAGCACAGCATCAACATTTGGCTAGCAAAAAAAAAAAAGAAAGTAAAGTAGAGCAAGAAAGGGGTTTGATGCCTGCATTAAATGGCAAACAATGTTTTCCTGATTGCAATAACATGCAAACGAAAATAATGAAAATATACAAAAATGGCGCCAAAACTGAGAGCATACGACCTGAATACGAAATGGGAGCAAAACAATTTTATTTCCATGGATGATCCGCAGCAGCAAACAATAAATTTAACAAGCATGCAAATTTCAAAATGCATTCAAAAGGGATTTAACTGTCGGGAATCTTCATAATGAAATGAAATATTATTTATTAGAAATGTAATTGAATTACAAGAATCGAGAGTAAGGCGTATAGGAAAGAGAAGGCGTATAGGAGAGAATAAACTTAAGATCTACAGCTGAGTAATAAGATCAGCTTTGGAATTAACTTGCAAGATTCATATGGTATATCATATAAATTTAGTTTTTATTTAAATGAGCGGATTTTTCTATATTTTCTATATCCATTCCCATTTCTATGTATTGTTAAGTTCAAATTCATTGCCATCATATCGAATTTCAAGCACAGCATCGATCATTACGATTTGCAAACATTCACAAAAGATCAATGCAAGAATACGAAATGAACATCTTTATGGGAAATCATAGAACCATTTGGGAAAAGGCAAACGCGATCACTTGAGATGACAGCAGATCTGGCAACAGCAGCATAGCTAACTAGCATACATTATGCCCACTATGTATCGACTTACCTTAGGCAAAGATTTGCCAATTCCAGATGCATTCATTTGCCATTCAAAGGCAATCAAGTGTGTGCGACGTGTCGCCGATGCCGTTGTCCTGATGTCGATCTATATATGCAAATCGAATGCCTAAGGATACAGTTTCATTGCGCAACAAAGGAGAATTGCAACCGTGGCGAAAGGAAAAAGTTCAAAGCGATCAATGGGAAACTGAACCTCATTCACCCCCTCCCCCTGGAAAAGAAATCGACCCGATTTGTGTGCCGATATATTGGCAATTGCCAAAAACCCCGAGGATCGAATTGTGACTTCAAATGGCAGAGTGCGAGCTACCTCCACTCCAACCCCCCATCGAGGACAATTGGCCCGCTCGCATTTGCATGCATTTCAAATTCATTGACGTGTCGACTACTGTTTGTTGATTTTTAATTTATTTTTGATTTTTTACGCTCTTCCAAGATCTCTGCCGTCTCATACGAGCGCAAATTTTTCTTCCTTCTTGCTGCTCCAGGCAGCTGTCAGTTTTTTGCGATTGGGCAATTGCTTTGCGGTTTCCTGAAGTGCAACTATTGCGCACTTTCCGACTTACCGACTTCACTATCAAAGTGTCATCCATCATTTTGATGGGTTTTTTTTTTTGCATTTGTGCAACATGTCATTGTTGTTGTTTTTGTTTGCATGTCAGGCCTACTCTTGCCGAGAAGTAATACAAAATAAACAGCAAAGAACGGGACAGTCGGCTGCAACCGGCTGCGCCATACTCTTTCTAAAATGAAGTCTTCAGCAATACAAATTAGCATGAAAAACTGATGAATGTAGAATTTATATGAAGCTAAAATTAGCATGAAGAACTTTTGAATGAAGATCGATGATCCGAACTAATAAGTAACCACAAATGTACGTCATCAAAAAACAGCCTAGCGAAACTCACAATGCACTATTTGCGATTTGCCCTGATAGTTGGCATAAAGTTGTAAAATTTCGAATTGAGAATAGGCATTCAAAGTTTAGGTTTAGTTGATTTTCGATTTTGTTGTAGAGGAAAAAGAGAAGTCAGAAATATGATTTTTCATAGTTTTTATACGCCTCGATTTCCAAAGATATAAGATCTAGAGAGTTGTTTTTTTTTTTCTGTTTTGTTAGGTTCGTATATTGCACGCGCAGTACGAGTTTTTTTTTCAGAAAATCGATAACTGTTATATTTCCAGAGATATCGATAAAAAATATTTATGGGGAATATGTTATCAAATTATATCTCGTTCATTTCGAGTTAGAGTCTCCAAGTCTTTTGCATATATATATAGATACTAATTTAAACAATTTCGGTTTTTGCCAGATTTTGGATTCCGGTCCCGAATTCACCCCACAACTGCCAATGTATAAAAAATTTATTTCAAATACTATAGACAGGGGATCTCGTAGTCGAGCAGTCTCGACTGGAGCTTTCTGACTTGCTAAATTTGTATTTAATATTTAAACAAGTTTTCCAGTACACTTAATTCGTTTCAATAAAAAAATATATAAATATTATATCGAAAAATTTAATACGGGAAAGATAATTTATAGGTAATATAAATATGTATTTAATATAATGACATGCTAGTTATATCATAATTAAATCAATCTATTGATTTTTAACATATTTTAGTGTGCATATGTACATTGATATACGGAATATGCAAGCGTCTCAATATATGCGCCGTCTGAAAATTGAGTATAGAATATTTTAGTTAAATCATTTAAAGCTTGCAATATGAATATTTAAAACCTTTCAGATACTGCATAAAAACCAATATTCCCGTTTCATTCGATTAACCTGTATGAAAAGTCACACGAATCATGAGCTGAACTCACTTAACCATCTTGTAATTGAATCTTTTATCATGCCTGATGATCGCTGGGAAAAAATGTGTATATACGTATATATTTTCCTACCGTTGTCTGCAACGCCTGCGCAATGCGCCACAAAAAATTTGCATGCAGCATTAAATTTGAGTGCCACATGCGCGTGGGTCGACACCGCCGGTCGACAACAATGACAATGGCGGCAACTTAATGGGGCAGCATAATAATTTTCCACTTTGCCATTGCCACGCACCATAAAATTGCCCATTGCCCGACCCTCAGCACTGAGAGCCCCCCTAGGTGTTCTCTCTCTCTCTCTCTCTCTCTCTCTCTCTCCCTCTCTCTCTGAAATGGAACCAACTTCAACTAATCAGCTGTCAGCCCAAATAACTCAATTAACTTTATCGCCGGCAAGTCTGTTGCTCGACTGGATCCCCAGCCACGGCCACGAGTGTTCCATGGAATTTTCAAATGCAACTGAGTGGCAACTGTCAAAATTCTGTTCAAAATTCAACGAATTTCAGATCAAAACAATACGAAAATGCATTGCCCCAGACAAGACAAGACAAGTCTAAAGATCCAGCCATTGATCAGCCTCTTATAAAGTGGCGACTGTCATTTGGCTGCGATGACGATGACTTTGTATGAAATGCATTTGGAGTCGAGAGTGGAGAGTGGACAGCGGAGAGCAGAGAGCGGAGAGCGGAGAGCGGAGAGCAGAGAGTCCCAAGCTGGTCCAAAATCCAGCCAAGATCGTAATGGCACACACAGTTGGTGGCTGTGGATGTGATTGTGATTGTGACTGTGACTGTAGCAGTCGCTGCACGGTTCCATTCTGTCTGGCCCTGGCCAGACCAGTCGGCGACTCCACTTCTCTCGGTCTGTGATCGTCTCTGAGCTCGTGTGTGCCTCAAGTGTGCCCCGTGCATTGGGGAACTGGCTCTCGGGAATGTTTTCGTATCAATAATTTAGCTGTGCAGTGGAAATGCATTCATTTTTTCATTATTTGTCGCTGCTCGCCTCGACAAAAAAGAGCCACACAGCAATCAATATGCAATAATCAATAGAGCAACAACATTTTCATTTTCATTTCCCTTTTCCAAGACCTGACAAAAGCGCATCCAAACTTCTTACCGAACAACAGCAACAACAAAAGCGCAACTCGCCCCAACAATAACAATGACAATGACTCTGCCGCAAAAGTTTCTGGCGAAGCCTTCGAGAGAAGAATCGATCCTAATGAGTTGTTCAGGGCAGACACGTGGAGCATACACTGAAAGAAATGACTCAAATGCGATCAATTATTAAAATTAAAGTCTTTAACTACTCCCAGACAGTATGGCTGTCATGAACCATGGCTCAAATGCTGGCAATTCTTTCTTTGGTAAAGGCATTAAATTTTTGCTTGATCAACTGCTTGAGGATAGATATGGGAATTATTCGTCTACTCTGTTATTATAATATGATTTAGACTGAAGATCGAGTAATCAACATTGAATATTCAAGATTAAAGATTTCAGTGTTAAGATACAAGATTCTAGTTTCTGGTTTCCAGATTATAAACTAAAGTTTTCAGATTGAAAATTAAAGACTGTAGATTGACAATTGAAGATTAAAGACTGAATATTACAGATTGCAGCTTGAAGACTGAAGTAAATGTACTAATCATCATACAATCATCCATCTTCAGACTTCTTTAGCCAATATACATAGTTCTGCAATTTAATTACATATTTCTGGTGTTATGTGATGTATTTTTGTCCAGTGTAGCCAAACCGGTTGCTGCTTGCTTGTCGATTGGGTACGGACTGGCAGCTCTTGCAGGTCTGATTGAATCCACTATTTATGCGCTTAAGGTTAATCAAAGCGCGGTCGTGCGATGCTTTACACCTATGCAGCCAGGCTCGGCTGGCAACGATAGAGAGAGAGAGAGAGAGAGAGAGAGAGAGAGTGTGTGTGAGGGAGAGACACAAGGGATTAGGGGCTAGGGACACTGCGGTAGCAGCAGTAAAGCCAGTGTCAGTGGCAGCAGAAACAATTGGAATTTCGGTCGTGTCATAAATGCCACAGGATATGGCACTGCTTGCCATCCATAAATAATAAAATTTTATGTGCGTTCTTTAGCATTGGCTTGGGGGATTAACAAAAATATGGCACCATGGGGCGCCAAGCGATTGTGCCGACTCAACGGCCTGTTTGTTCTTATTAAGAGCCTCGAACGGCTCCACACAGAAAAAATGCTTAAAAATTTTAATGAAAATCCACAAGAGCTGGGAATTTATGCGAACGAATGCCTTCATTCCATTCCAACACTCCCCGCTCCCATCACAGCACCACTATGTACCACAGCATCTGTAACAGCCTATATAGGCTGCCACTTATTTATCACAACAAATCAGCGCACGCACCCACACAAAACCAATTCGACACGCGCCCGTGGTGGGCTCTGATCGGACCTGCACTCAGACTACGGCTCCGGCGCGGACTGCGAGTCACACTTGAACGCTGTCCACACGATCAGCGCAATTAAGCGTTGTCGGGTCGAATCGCCGCGATCCGCATCAGCATTTGACTTGGGGTTGCGGCTTGGGGTCGGCGCGGGGTGGGCGGCTCTGTAACAAGGTGCTAAATCATTGGCGCGACATTAACCCCAAGCTATGGCACACTTTATCAATGCGTCCACAAAAAAAAAAAAAAGAAATGCAAAGAAAAGAAAAGACGAAACAACCAAATACGTTGCACCTATCAGCGAGCAAAAGGATAATGTTCGTCTCAGTATCAACAACAGAGCCGGGGCGGTCTGCTGTCCATTTGGCGAGCCAGCAACAGCTAATGAAAGCGAAATAGCTGAATTACGACTGCTCCTGGCATACTGGGTCAAGCTTATATCAAAAATGTAAGAAAATATTGAAAAAGCTGAAATTATTTATCATACTAAGAGACAGGAATTATATTTTAAACAGCTCAAAGATAGAGTATGACATGATGCTCTGTTGCTGGTTTTATTACGTCTTAAATTTCAATATAACTATCCAAGTTCATAGTTGAAGTTGAAGTTAAAAATGTTTTTCTAGTTTAAATAAATATTTTGAGCAACATTTAAACAGATGAGCTATCTTCAATACTAAAAAAAAATATTAAATAAAATAAAAATTTATTCTCTGTAGATAAAAAAGTAGTGTATATTTTAAATAAATATAAATGTTAAAACTAAACTTAATATCACATCGAATCTCACTTGAGCTTATCTTAATAAATAATGAAAATACCTATAATTTGTTATGGACTTTCATTTGATACTCCCATTTATTGAATTATGATGTCTAACAATAATCTATGAGTGCATAAAAATGCATGCAAACATTTATTGCAATGGCTTCACTGTGCCTTCCCGGTGACGAGCAACAGCTCCATTCAGATTGCCAAGTGCGCGAAAAATGCTAGAAAAATGTGATAAAAAAAAAAAATTGTTTTGCTTTGCACATTTTTCAATCCGCATTTCCGTGCCTTCCTGCGGCAGCCATTAAATGCTCCATTCAGTGTCCATTTGTAGTTCATATTCATATCCGTGACTGGCCGGGCACATGCAGTCAATTCCGCGGCCCGGCAACTTGGGCGGCTCTGGGAGCCAGTTGGCAACTTTGTCATGGATTGAAATTTATGGGCACAGTTGGAAATACAACAGAAGTGAGGTTTCGTTTATTGCTGCAGTTACTCCCAGCTCAACTCCTGTACCCGATCCCGTTCCTGCCATATTGTGCCTGGCAGCTGCGGAAAAGATCGCATGCGATATGCGAACTCCACTCAATGGTAAACTGCAAACGGCTGCCTGAAATTGGGTCAATAAGCGTTTGTAATAACAACAGCAAAACTAAGAAATAATAATGATCGAAATATACTCAATAATAAATAACAATAATGAGTGCGAGCGACAACACGATACAAAAAGCCACGAATCTAAAATAAACACAACAACACATTCTCTAACAACTGACTCGGAGCAACAATGCCGCACGAGAAAGCTTAAAAAAACGAAGTGTAACAGCAAATGAAATGGAATTCGCAATCAATCAAATATTGCTTAATAATTAAACAATTCAATAAAGTCAACAATGGCCATAAATTGTTATAATAAATTGTCAGCATCAGATAAAAGAGCGGTAATAAGAAAAGAGTATAAATGATAGACTCCACAGCGACTAGTGAATGCTCTAATTAGAGGGAGAAAAACAAATATGTTAACTTGTATATTGAATAATTAACTAAATAATTAAATAATTAAATGCAAACAGATTCTAGCTAGATTACTATATAATAATTATGTTGTTATTATATTGCTGATTCGCGTTATTTAATGAAACTGCTCTTAATATTTAATCAAGTATTATTATATATTTGTACGTTCCCTCTCATTGAGATTAGAGCATACAAATATCTCGGCAACAACAACATTAACAATTACCTGGCAATCAACTAACTCACACTTGCGGTAATTGCGCAAGCAGCTGTGGATGCGTGCAGGGTGGCGGGGGGCAGGGGCAGGGTCAACATATTGATAAGTCTAAGCTTGCATGGACCGCTATATATAGAAGTATGAGTACAGGTATCAGTATGAGTACGAGTATGTACTAAGCAATTGAAATCAAAAGTTGTAGAACCGCTAGCGGAACCGTTGCTCGTCTCTCTGACTAGAAATAGAAAAGCGCTTCAGCTGCAGATACAATTATAGATACAGATACATTTACAGATACAGATACAGATGCACGTTTAAATGACAAATATTTGTTTGTTGAGCGCCATGAAAAGGTCCAGTCCGCAATCCGATTTGTGGGCTTTTGTGATTCGATTGGTTTGCTGTTGTTTCTCTTCTTGTTGTGTTTATCTATCACTGTGTGTGTGTGTCTTTGCTTGTTGCCTTTCTCTCGGTTGTTGTCGCTTTTGTGACATTCGTTTCGCTACTTTTTCGGGCCGTTTCTTTTTCGGTGGCTGTCTGTAAGTAGTTGCTGTTGTTTGCTCGCTGGCCCTTTTGTTTGTGCCACAGAATTTTAATTATAAGCAACTTACACAAAAGCCAATTGTCACTGTAACCGTCCTCGGGCAAAGCTCATTTATCAATGCGACAGTTCTAAGTGGAAAAAGCGTGGAAAAACAATGACGGCAACAGAATATAGAATATAATGGGGAAATTCGTCGAGAGTGATAGTTGACATCAAATAAGATTGCCATGAAAGATGAAAGAGTTGACAAAGATCGATGTAGACAATGTCTCAATTTAGATTTTCAAACTACATTGATATTTTAATCAGGGCAATAATATTCATCGATAATCAATGATCAAGCTGAAGCAAAATGATTTCTATGTAATACAATGAATGTCACATTTATCTATGACTGATATTTGATAAAGAAGTCAATTTATAATGAGGATTGTATTATATTATAGTAAAAAGAGTTCAATGAGATGTATTTAACGATAGCCAATACTCATTCTTCAATAGATATTCACATATTTTCAAAAGATATTGCTTGTAGAATTACCGATCGTCGATACCTGAAATACAGTGGAAATAATAGAGTATATTACATATATACATTTTTATGAATATATAAATATTTGGACTCGTCCATCTTATCTATCGATCTTAACTATCGATAACGAATAAGAGCATTTCCAATTGAATCTTTAATGTGAAAATTAGTGATAACAACTAATCTTAAATAATCTGTTATGATTATATACTAATTCGATAGATAAATAACGATCGAATGGAGTAAGAGCCTAAGATACATAATAAACCCAATAGTTATCGAATTATCCGAGTAAAACCTATCGATAGACAATACTAAAGTTTTTTTTTGTTTACCTTTGCCTCATCTGATTCCTTACATGCCTCAGCATGTGGCTTGAATATTAAGTACCGATAACAGCAGTTAACCTTAACCCCTCTCTCTCTCTCTACGCCTCTGCTTGGCTACAGTTACAACGCGCGTATCTTACAGATACAAAACGTATCTTTCAACACGCGCGCTGTGCGCATCAATCACAACTACTTAAACAGCATATGAAAATATGCCCAAAACTGAGAAGCACAACATCGACAGCAACAGAAACAACATCAACCGAGAGCTAACAAATATTTATTATTATTATTGTTGTATTTCACGCCTTTAAGCCGACAGATACAGTCGAAGAGAAAGAAAAGCCACGAAAAAAATGCGTTGTTATGCATTGAATTTTTCGTATGCTGCTTTTGTGCTGCCCTTGTGTATCCCTTTGTTTGTTTGTTTATTATTATTATTATTATTTGTTGCTCTTGTTATTAAGTTCTCATTGTTCTATCGGCTGCAAGCAATTTCTCATCGCCGACGCTCGCTGCGCCGTGCAGCTGTACAGCGCAGTTCGCTTTCCAAATTGAAGTCGTATATGGAGAGAGGAAAGGAAAGCAAAAAACGCTTAAAAAGAAAACTTTCGGATTATCTATGGAAATTCAGCATAAACGCATAAATTTCGCTATGGTGCCCTCAACCACCTTTTGCGCCGTTTCGTAATTGTTACAAATTCTTTTTATTATCCTTTTGCTTGCCGGTTGACAATCTATAAGGCAACTCCTGCCAGTCGGCCCTTGGGTCAGTCGTGCTGTCTTATTGTCTCTTGCCATCGGGCCAACCCCCTTGCGAGGGCAATAACATTTTCTCAGCTTGTAAGTTGCATTTTATGGGCCTGGACTGTGGCATCATTAGGTCTGTGCCGAAAATTAGGGTACAATTTATGGAGGTGCCCCGTTGCCCGGTGCTAATTTTCTTTGAATTTTCCTATTAAAAATGAAGGTAAAAGCAACCCATTGGCAAAACTTGTAATTTATGTCCTTGAGAAAAGGAAGCGCTACAAAAGGCACACAGTTGCTCAAAAGTGCGGCCAATTAGTGGCAGCAAATGTCAGCCCTGACACAAAAAAATAAAAAAAAAAACCCAAAGAGTACCTCCTCCCAAAGAGCTTTCCTACTTGCCAGGCCAATTTTCACCTTTCGGCTTTGAGCTTTTCGTTGCGTCTGTCACCTAATTGAATTGGCGACGAGTGCCAAAATCGCTTAGTGCTAATCCGATTTGTGGCTGACCATTCAGTTACACGCATCAGTTGCGTTTCCTACCAAAGCCATGTGCCCAAAAGTGGACACCCGCATAATCTTGGCCTTTTGCTTAGGAAAAGCACAAGCTGGATTTCTCTATAGTCCGTGTGTGAGTGTGTGTGTGTGGGAGTGTACTTGAGATTTATTTATATTTTTGCTTGCCCTTGGCTTTTGTTGTATTTCCTTTTTATTTATTTTTTATGGAACTTTCATATTTTTCTTTGTTGCACCCAGTAGAAAAAGTAACGAAGGGTATGACAAACACCTCAATTGATGAAGTTGTTTTAATTATTAATAATGCATATTAATAATAATGCATAGTTTGAATATATAAATAATATATAAATATCTGTATACATTTTTTGTTTCTGATGAATTGGATCATGACTTTAATTGTATATATTATTTATATCAAATTTTAACTTAAATTTAACCTCTTTGTAATTCATATAACAAAACATATTTATATAATAAAACATTATAAGAAATAATATTTAAATTATAAAAATAACACATATCTAACTCTCAAATTTATCGTTTGATTTGTCGAATTATATTAAATTAAAATGTATAGTATCAATAGATAAATATCTTTATTTATTTAATAATTGACAAAACATTATTTATTTAAAACAATATATTATAATATGATAATATTTATAAATTCTAATAGACATAGATATCATAAAGAGATATCTAAGGAATATTAAAAACATCTCAACTTATATTAGATGTGATCATATAAGAATACAGGGTATTCACAGAGTCGCCTATTGAAGCTGTTCTTTAGTCAGCTTGTTGTTGGGCTCCTGTATGTATGTGTGTACGTTGAGGGGGAGTTGAAGTAGTAAAGGTGGGCTAGCTCTTACAGTTGGTCAGTCAGGCGAGAATTATAAAGGAATTAATAGAGGCAAGGTCCAACAATGGACAGATTTATGCTTTGTGCGGGGCCAGTTCAAAAGGAAAACCTCAAAGCATATTAGAATGGCGCAGGCAGTCGGGATTAGGCATTGAGCAGTTTGACAATCTTGGCATAAAAATTGGCATTTGAATGCATTTAAATACGAATATGCAGAATGAATGCGGTTCTGCTGTACGAGCTGAAGGACAAGCCCATAATCATAATGAAGCTGCGCGCTAAGCTGATTGATTGCCCCGTAAGAGCTGAAGGACGAGAGTCGCAGAAGAAAAGAAGCATTGAGCGTTGCACATAATAGTATATGATGTAATAGAGTAAAGATGGCAGGAGATGATTCGAGCTGGAGAATGGGAAACAGACAGCTATCCATCAAGGCGCATTTAAATGCAAATGTACAATGCTAGGGCTAACCCACTTAAAACTGTCATTATGATTATTATTGATCATCAGCTGGAGCTGGCAAAGAGGCGAATATAGACAGGGCAGGCAACCAGACAGACTGGGACTGAGAGGAGGGCCCCTCCAATAGACTTTAAATTGTGTGGCAATTGGGCTATGGTATAATAATTTGCATAATGCTGCTAGCGATAGGGCCAGTCTGCGGCTCATAAAACAGGTTACCGGGATTAACTTGCCAATGTTTGGAAAACTTTCTAAGCAAACAACAAATAAAACTGAAATTTAATTTGAAATGGAGTATCAACAGAGTAAGAGAGAGCGAGAGAGAGTGAGAGAGGGAGAGAGACAAGGCCAAGAGCTGGGAGCAACTGAAGAGCTTACTTATGATGGGATTAGAGTTTCGCGAAATGTCATAAGGGGCTGCCAGCTGTCAGCTTAGATGGCTAACTTGATCTTAAGCTGTTTTGGTCATGTGAAAATTATGAAAAAGCAACTTCAACTACCACGAACGGTGCAATATGGCAAGGTCTCTAGAATTGCACAACAGATCGCCAGATCGCCTTATCTGCTGATCGCCAGATCGTCAGATCGGCGCTCGTATTACGATTAGGTAAGGACATAAGGCATTCCCATACGGGACAGAAAAAAAAGGCAGCAGCAAGGCGACCTGAAGTGGTTCAACTAATCAAAACTGACAAGGCAGCAGACCGGCTTGAGCTCAAGACAAGACCATCCTGATCCAGATTCCGATTCCGATGCCGATGCCGATTCTGATGCCATGTCGTCTGGGATGCTGTTTCTTGGTGGGCTGGACGGAAGTGAGTTCATCAAATTAAAAGGTGACAAAAGGGTTGCAACTTACAGCTACGCTGGCCCGGTTAGCTGTAGGCTGAGGTCAGGTAAAGACAAAGGGCTGAGTTAGCATCCCAGAGACAAGGGTCAAACGTCGCCCGGGCAGGGGCAATTGACAGCCCAGCGAACACCTAGGGCTAAAGTTTAAATTAAATTAAATTAAATTCATGGGCTTAAACGAGTTCAAAAGTTGAAAACATCTTACAGACGAAATGATAATGAAGCAAGGATGCTGCCTGCCCTGCTGGAATTAGCTAGCATTTGTTTTACAGCGGGGGTAAAATAGGGTATAAGAGTGATCAGAACTCATCAAAAGATCTAAATGATAAGAAGGAAATGATATTTTGAAAATTGTGCGAATTTTGAGAGCAAAAATTAATTTTAAAGGGAAAGTCCAAACTTTAGATGGAAGAGCGAAGAGACCTGATCAAGCTTTTTACTTAAGCATAAGTTATTGGCAATGACTAGTCAGCAATTAGGGCAGACCATTGTCAATTATGACTGGCCAGCTGCTGGTGCTCACGGAGAGTCTGGCACTCGAGAACGCGAAAAGGGCCATGGCCACAGTCAGCAAATTAGCGAAGAGGCTCGCCTTGGCATGGGCTTGGGCATGGGCATGGGCATGGGCATGGGCACTGGTCACGGTCCTTTGATGAATTGCTTTGAGCAACCTCTCGAAGAGTTACGCATCGTTTTGTGTCAAGAGTGTCGACTTGATTGGTTCTGACAGCGCGCGAACCAACCTGAAACTGAAGCTGAACCTTAATCGAAGGACTGACTCACAGCAGCTGCGAGCGCGCAGAGATCGCGCCGTTAAATTGATGTGGATGATCCGCAGATGATGTTCATCAAGATGACGATGATGATGAACTGGCAAGGCGCGACATAAGTGTAGCAACTTTGCCATTGCCCAACTGTTTGTTTTCCCGGGGAGCCGAGGGTCAGAGGGTCAGAGTGAATTGTTGTTGTTGTTGTTTTTATTATTTTTTGTGTGTGTTAATGTTGTAGTTGTAGTTGTCCGCCTCGTATGCAAATCAAAGGATAAGAAACGGCCGCCCTTTGAAGCTGTGTCGGATCAAAACAACAGAGCTGCAGCCGAGAGCACAACTAAAGATCAAGAGCAACAGACGCTGATGAGCTTCGATTGTTTGCCAGCGAAAGTGACCGTGAACGGTGAATAGTATAAACGGAATACTGAATGTGATTGTGACTATGAATGTGAACGTGAATGTGACTGTGAATGTGAATGCCACTGTGAATAGAGACCCTTTTGATTGAATTCAAATTAAAGTTGATACGTTTAGGCTTGCGGCTGGCTCCTATCTGCTGCCATTTTGCAGTGACAACTTTGTCTCATGATTTCCAGTTTTCATTTCATTTCATTTGAGTTTTTTGGCTTTTGTGCTGTAACAAGTGAGCGCCTTAACGGTTTCGTTTCACTGCCCATTGAAATTGTAACGGTTGTAAGTCAAAGAAGCCCGAATGGAGCGTACAACATTTTGCAATTATAAATTTCGGGCGTGGCCAATTTAATGGGCAAAGTTTGTTAGATACAAAAATTCAGTATTGGCTGGGGAACGAATGAAATCTAACCCTTTAACACCCCATAGGCGAACACAACAATCCATAGATCTTCCCATAGTATTGCCTTCAAGGTATAATGGCACAAAGTGGGCGTGTTTCGGGTTAGCCAAATCGCATCGAATTGCCAATTTTACAATTTTACAATTTTATTGGCAACGCCCCGCAAAAAAAAAAAGAAAAACTGACAAATGTCAGCAATTTTTAATGGCTTCATTAAAATGGCAAACCCCAACGCCTCATTCCCTGACCCTATCCTGCACGCAATCTAACCCTTCGCCATATACGATTTGCATTAATTCTGAAACAACAACAACAACAACAATAATAATAATAATAATAATGAAAACGACAACAATGACAGCATCATTTAATGGTCGTTACAAATGTTTTCCATTTGTCAGCGTGCGTCGCGCCGTTTTGCTTTTCAATTTTTCGCAATGCTTCGAATTCATTTTGAATACTTTTTGAAATTTGCGTATCGATTTTGCCCATTCACTAAATTTATGCGAATTTATGATAGGCATCGCAAATACTGTGAAATGATTGAATCAAATGAAATGCATGTGTTTTTTTCTTTTTTCAGCCTGTTGGACCTTATCGGGTTTGGATCGTTTCCAAAGGGGTTCCGGCTGGAAAAAGAGCAAATGATTTGAATAGAATGGCATATGTCATTGCTTAAAGTCCATTTACATGGTAATTATTATATTAATCTAGAGTTTTATTAGTTCTATAAAAATCATGAGTGTTCATATCCTGAATTGTCTTGTGTGTCTGTAGATTGCTTAAAGCTGTCAAGATAAAGAGATAATGTATACCGAACAAAATTACTATTTAATCCAAGCTTGAGCACAATTTTAGTATAGTCAAACAAGCTCAAAAGAATAAGGAGAGAGAGAGACAGAGAGAGAGAGAGAGCGCGCAGAATATATTTTAAATGTAGACTAGGTTTCCTTAGTTGTATATATTTAAGAGAGTTAATTATAAGAGTGATTTGTAGCGAGTATTCAAATTCAAATACTAATGAATCAAAGGCTTATATAATACATTATTTGTACGCTCAATATCAATTTTTATGTAACCGAGCTGCAGCCAACTATATCATTCAGATGTCTCCTGCTTTTCCTTACAGACAGTAAAGAACCAACCCTCTCAGTGTTAACCCTTGGAATGTTCTATAAAGTTCTACTTACTTCTTGTACAATATTTCTACTCTGACTTGGCACACTTCATACAAATGAAAATAACTTATGAAAATGAAAATAACTTAATACTTCCTTACTGTTTGATCTGTATTTAAAAAACTTAACGTTGAAACTTATACTAGAGTAGACAATTAAGTAACTTTATTTGAAGGCAATATAACAACACTTAAAGCAATAGAGTATTGAATTTGAATATATCAAAAACCCATTGCGATATGTCGAATAAATCGATTTATACTCATTTCATATGCTTGACCATTTGGTGCGTCATGCCAAACTGCCTAATCATGTCGAGATATTCAAGTCGCTGCTAGATAAAACAGTTGGACAGTGTCCCATGGACATGAGAATCGATATAGAACTCACGGCGCATTGCCTAATGGAAGTGAGAATTCAATAAACGCATCGATCGATTTAAATGCAGATGATTACGCGGCAAGAATGAACAGAAACTGTGATATTCAGAGCAACAGAGCAACAGAGCTAAAGCGTAAGCCTGAGCGATGGCCATGGGAAACTGTGTGAAACTTGAAGAGCTACTAGACTGTACGGACTGCCACTTGACCTTGTCTGCGGCAAGCGTCGGCTGCACTTTTGTGTCTATGTGTGCGTGTGTGTGTGTGTGTATTTGTTGTTTTTATTGTTCATTGGTAGCCAACTCTGGCAAGAAGCGCGCATTATCCTGGCTGGCTAGCTGACTGGCTATGCGGCCATTTCTGATGCTCAGTGGCCGTCGTCCTTCCGCTGTCCAATGTCCGTTGTCCGTTGCCCGCTGTGGCATTGTTCTGGCCAAAGGCAGAGACAATGACGCGCACAAAAAACACCTACGTGCCACATTGAATGGCAGGACGCGGGCGGCAGCCCGTTGCCAAGACAATGCCCTGCAGCAAATTGAAAATTCATTCATGTGAAACGCTCTGGCAAGGTGGCAAGAGCACAGAACCAAAATGTGGAGGAGGAGAAGAAGTTTGACCAGCTCGGTCTGCAGAGCTGGGCATTAAAACACCTTTAAGCGGATTATAGGAATTTTGACACTTTTTCGGCGTATCCTTAGCGAGGAGAGACACGCACACACACACACACACTGAGACAGAGGCAGCACGTTGCGCCATTGAGAGACATTGACCATTGAGAGATGATTCGTTAGGGCCGGCGGGTCGCGCCAGTTTGTCTGGGTTTTCGGCCGTACGGGTGTATGCGCAGTGAATGAATTGTCGCACCGGCTGCTTCTGCAACGGCTCTGCTCTGCTGCTTCTTCACTCTTTGCTGCCGCCCTTTTGTCTGTGTCATCGATGAATGAAAAAAAAAAGTGCGCAAACAAAAGTCAATTACATGCGTTCTCCTGGCGTTCTAGTTAAATAGATGAATCTCTTGGCTTTATCCGATTTTTCTTTTACTTTTCAGTTTTCAGTCTTGCGCTTTTCACAAATTTCCTCGAATATTAGTATTTCTTCTTGTCCTTTTTTTTAAATTAAAGGTTGAAGGGTTTTCTCTTGGCTCACCTATTGGATCATTCATCTTTGGTAAATATGTGGCGAGGGCGTTGACGGGAATTTGGTCTGTGACCTGTTCAAATGAATGAATGGGAATGTATATTAGATAATCTTAGAAATCATAGAAATTCAAATACAATTTATTGCATCTTGGACGTAATTCCATGTGAGAAAGTGTGACTATGACTGTATGATAGAAAATATGTCAGTTTATGCTCGATTACTTAAAGAAATTCTGCAATTTTTTTAATAAGAATTATTTTATCTTAGAATAAGTTTGTGAAACATAAGACAAGTTCAGGAAAAAGATCTTTGCAGCTATTGTGTGCTATTTTGTCTGCCAAAGACAGAGAAGGGTCTGCAGGCACAACAATGAGAACACATATGTTATATCTTATATCTGACATATCAATCGCAGAATCGATGCGTTGTCATAACTGCTTTTGGTTTTGGCAGTTTCTCTTATCGATTTGCTGCAAATCTCATGGCAGCGCTTGAGCTGCATTGTTTACCTCCATCCCGGGCATGCTATCTGCATATGTGCCCAGGCGAATGTGTGTTTGTAATCCATGTTTGCCGTTTGAAATTCGCAAGGATTAAAGGCACTCAAGCAGTGATGCGCATCTCAATTGTTGGTCGCGCCTGTGTGTGAGTTTCAATGCTCTCCATGCGACACAATTGCCAAATGCCGGATTGATCGTTAACGATAAATCAGCTATCCGATCGGTTGAACAATTTGCGAAAACTGTTTGCATTGTGGCCTATGAAATAGAAGCCGATGCTTATCACAGGGAACAGGGCTCAAGCGAGGCAGAAGCTTCGTTCAGCCTGCTGCTGACCGAGGTCTCAGCGGTAACCCAAATAATGCAAAAAGAGGAAATTAAAGTATACCCTGTGCAAATATTAAAAGTCGATTCAGGATTCTTTAACAAGTCTGTCTGCCTTTAAAAACACAATATAGATCAAGTCTCATACCGTGCGGCATACTTTGAGGCGTCTGCTTAGCACAAATTGGGCTGCCATCTTTGTACAGGGTATCTTTTGTCAAGTTGCCATAGCTGTGTTGTGCTGTGCTCAATAGATTGCAGCTCTTTGGCCATTTTCCCCCATTTTGATTAACATTAATGAGCAACAAAAAGTGCAAAATTTACATGGCAACAGCCGCTTTTTTTGGCCCCTTTGTTGTGCGAGCCATTCAGAATATGTTCTATTGAAATAAGTTGGCAGCAATGTGTGGCAGCACCTGCCCTGCCTCTGCCCCTGCCCCTGCCCAAGCCATCAAGAGGAGTAGCAACAACAGCGATTTAGGCATTAGACTCCATTGAATTGCCGTTGATTTGTGGCATTTGCATACGCTAAAGCGCTTAAAGCCCCAAGACCCCAATCGCTAAAGCTAACCTAAATGGGCGCCGTTAACAGGCTATACATACACTCGTATTCGCATTCGTATTTGTATTCGTACTCATATTGTGTATTCATTATATTCTGTTGCATTTCAGTGGAGGCAGTGGCAGGGGCTCTGAGATTGCATTGTCAGCGCCTTATTGTTCAACTACTCATTAACATTTATTTGCAAGTGCGGAGAATGCAAAAGAGAGGCAAAGGCAACTGCCATGATAAATACGACAAACAAACAAGCAAACGGACAAACAAACAAACGAAAGAAACAACGAGCGAATAGACAAACACAACGGACAAACAAATGCATTGCGAAAACAACTGGGAATTATTTATGAAACAACGACTACGTAAATACCCTATAATAATTATTTCTATTATTATTATTAGGTTTTTAATCTATGGCATACAAAAGGTGTCTTTTAACAAAATAATTGATGAGCTATAGTAGACCAAAGGTCTTGATCCTTTATTAACAAATTAACTATTGTTAGTCTGAAACAGTTCATTAATGTGTTAATAAATTGTATATATATAATAAAAAAATATTTATTTTATTTATATATTTATGATTTACACAATTTATTAACCCAGTTAACTTAATATCACATCCTATGGCAGTTGGATTAAATACAGGGTATTCTATGTAATAACAATGGCTGCCTAACAGTAAAAGAGACGCAGATATGACAGAAGCATTGCCAAAGACAATGGCCAGAGCCAAGTACGTAGAGAGCACCAAAAGGCAGATCCAATTGTGGAGGGCAGTTTAAAAACTTCAGATAAGTACAAATCCTAATATACATATATTGACAATTATTGTACATGTATATATCGATTTAATGGTATTTACATTTGTACTCTAAACAAATACTTAAGAATAAAATGTTCAATATTTTTTTCTATTCATTATTTCTACTACATATGGAACAACCCTCGCTTGATGAGTGGCACAGTTGCAATTGCCAGTCAGTCAGTCAGTCAGTTAGTTGGTGAAAAGAGAGCTGGAAAAATGTGCGCCATTGTTGAGAACTTGCAATTGTTGACTGACAATTGGCAAAGAAGGTAACAAGTAGAGGTAACTGCCAGCACTGCCTACCCCAATCCCTACTCGCTACTCCAGGGCCAACCCCCCACCCTGTTGGTGTCTTGAAGTGGAAGTGGAAGAGTAGCTCAAGTCATTAGAGTCAAATTAAATTAGAATAAGAATTAGAGCATTGCGCTGAGTTTGTGTGCAGTTGTCATTAGTTCGTTGTTAATTAAAATGAAGCCCAACAGCAACCAAGTCGAGGCGGTTGTGCTGAATCAAAATCAGCGCTAAAAACCGCCCCACAAAACAAAAGCAAACACCTGCGCAGCACAAAAACACACACACACACATACACACTCATACAGACACATTTTTGTATACAATCATAAAGCTCTAAAAACAATGGCGACAAATGGAGCTGTCGCAGTCGCAGTCGCACTCACTGCTGCTGCTGCTGCTGCCGTTGCAGTCTCTGTAGTTGTCACGGGCAACAGGACACCAAGGAAATTAATAGAACAAAGCGCTGCATGAATATGAAATACAGAGAATACAGCAAAGGTAGCAGGTAGTATTAAAGCGTAGATTAGCCGAAAATAAAAATAGAAATAAACTCAAATGTGAAAAGGGAAAAGGGCAGCAGACCAAACATGTCAGCGTCAGCTTGAAAAGTGTCCATTAAGATTAGTTGATTTTGCTTTCGATAGTTGGAAGCGCTAAGTAAATGCGTTAAATAAACAAATATACAATATGGAAAAACTCCCAGGCGACGGGACTCCCATTCGGCTCCCATTCGACTCCCAGCCATGTAAAGGCTTCCCCCAACCAGAACCAGCGGCGGCGGCAGCAGCAGTTGGCGACGGCAGCTCGCAGTCGCAGAGCCAGTTACAATTGGAAACGCCCACCAGCTGGCACAGGCAGCAATCGACGACAACGATGGCGAGCGAGTGCTGAGACACTATTGTCGTCTCGCTCGCACGAAAAGGCAACACCTGCTATGCGTGGCGCTCAATTGGCGCTCTCTCTGGTTCATTCGCTCTCTAGCTGGCACACTGGCTCGCTTGCTCACTCGCACGTTTATTCTCTCGCTCTCGCTCTCGTTCGCTCGCTCGCTCGTTCTCTCCATGGCCCTGCACAGCTGAGCGGTGCTCTTTTTACTTTTTAAGCGTCGTATTTCTTTGCTGTTTTTTTCTTGGCTCAAGTGTCACCTGCACCTGGCCGCGGTAGACCGTTTTGTGACTTTGGTGTCGTTGGCTGCGCTGCCTCTCTCTCACACACACACATCAACAGACCCACACAGAGTCACATACACACACATACATACATTTAGGCCACTCGACTCATTTGCATGCCCACAAATTTTACTTATGTTTTAGTTATGCGACAACGTGAGCGTGTTTTCACATGTTACAAATTGTCATCAGAAAACTTATTAATCAAAAGCGAAGCCAAACAAATAAACCAATAAAACGCTGCTGCTGCTAACCAGTTTACGTTCGTATTGGTGAGCTCATGTGCATGTGTGTGTGTGCGTGACGCGAGAGAGCCAAAAACGTTGAGTGAGCAACTAAAAGTTTGCATGGCAAAGCTTCTGGCTCCCCACTGTCCATGTAAGTGTGTGTGTGTTTGGCTGTGTTGGTCTTGTTGTTTTTCTGGCCTCTGTCGCTGTCGCTGCAGCCAACCCCCCAAAAATGACAAGTCCGTGCGGCTCGTTCGTCAGCGGCTCGTGTGAGAGCGCGCGCCAAGTTTTTAGTTACGCGTCGGAACGTATCCGTTGAATAGCCGCCAACCCAAAGGCAGCGCTTAGAAGTCGCAACAGCAACAGCAATAGCAACAGCAGCCGCAGCAATAGCAATAGCAATGGCAATGCCAATATCAGCCAGCAGCGACGGTCTTACTTCTAATCTATAGTTAAACAACAACAACAACAAAAACAACGTCAACGAGCAGACCGGAAAAACGTTTTGTGAGCAAAAGTAAAATTTTGTTGTTGCCAGTTGCAAGTTTCACGTTGCATCAACTTAACGAAATGCCCTAGCGACGGTTAAAGCACAGTCAACTTATCACTAAATAAATCTATATCAATTACAAAAAAATCATTGCGTTCTCAGTGTTGTAAAATACCAAATATTGCGGCAACGCCCCAGTTTCCAATTGGGCAAACAAAAGGAAAACAAAACCTGTAATGCAAAGTGCTCAACAAAACAAACAACAATACAACAACAACAACAACAACAACAACTGGAACCATACTCGCTTCTATAGCTCATAAAATCGTGAACTCCTCTAAGCATAAGCTACTTATTTCTATGTTAAACAACAACAACAGCAATAGCGTCAATCCCAAACTGAATGAATAAACAAATGAATGGAGATGACCGCATAAACAAATAAACAAAGTTAAATAAACATAAACTAGTGATATATTTAACATGTAATGTGCAAAATAAACATAAATACAATTCAGATACAACGGCTCAAGCTTCAGCCTCGTTTTGGCTTAACTCGTAAAAGTCTCGCATAAATTAGAAAAGAAAAAAAAAATTTAAACGGGACGGACTCTAAGCCAACCAAATGCGTTAGCTTTTAGGCCAACCACAAGTTTTTAGATACTATATAGAATATACATAGTTATACTATATTCAATATTTCAATATCTGCTCAATAAAATACCAAGGCAATGCAGCGACACTCAAGGTAAGTCGGAAAAGTTGTATATGGAAAGTCTGCAAAAATATATTTTAATTAAAGAAATAAACTTATAGATTCACACACTGAGTAGAGCCTCTAGTTGATCGTTTAGTTGGTCCCTCTTAAAGCTCAGTCGGCTTATAAAGCCATCAAAAGTTGAAGATACAAAGAGAAAAACAACAAAATTCAATGCTACAATTTTTTGGCTATTCAAAACTTGAATTTTTTTCGTTTTTTGGGCAAGTATTTCAATGTTTGGTTAATCATTCAGTTTATGCCGAATCATTATTGTCGGAATCTTTACGAGTTCGTTTCGCTCGTGTCTGAAACTCTTGCTTTCAGTTTTTTCTCTCTCAACAATCACATCCTTCATGGATCAGTTCTTTTATGGCTTTTTGTCTTCGTTAAGAACGTGTGGAATGTGAGAATAAACGATATTAGCAGAAACCAATTGAAAAAGAATGGATTATACAAATATTTACTGGGATTGCGTAAAGAGAATTATACTAGACTCAAAGCATCTACTGAATAGAATTTATCCTTTCTCTTTTAAGAACTATCTTACATAATAACTTTTCCAATTTTACTTTATCATTAGAATTCAGAATTCAGTTGACAGCCCCTGAAAGAGATCATTTGCATAAGAAATGACGCAATTCGCTAACTACTTTAGTTTATAATGAGTAAATAAACAATTTGCTGAAGAGACTTCCAAATGTGAAACGTCCAGAGTCTACACTAATATGAACTACTTACCCGTGGATCCGATGGCAAGCACAACTGTGAAATTCTGATCGGAAGACCAAATACAATTGTGCAAATAGACTTCTTGTTAGTCGCACATTTTGCGTCGCGGAAAACAATAGGAATCTAAATGTGTGTAAATACGTGGCCAAATAGAGGTCCAGATGTTAATAAGTGTCTATATTTATATATGTGTATGAGTGTGTATAAGGCCAACTATGGATATTCGCAGATCTCGTAACAGAAACAGGGTTTAACAGCTTGGCATTCTAATTAATAAGCATATTCGCATTCACATAGGTTCTCGTCTGCGTCTGCTGAGTTTGGAGCTTTGCCCTTGCCATGCAGAAGAACTTGACACTAAACCAAGAGATACATTTACGATGCGATTGTTGCGAGTGTGAAAGTTCTTAATTACAAACATTAGGGGGCCCCAGCGGCTTAGGGCTACGGATCACAATCACAGCGTGTGCCCAAGAGACACTTTTCAATGGGGAATGGGAATGGGAATGGGATTGGGATTGGGGAATGGATGAATAAGGGATTGGAACAACAGAGACGACTCTCAGCATAAGTAGAAGCGGAACGATACATTTCAACACAAAGTGGAGACACTTAAAGTTCTACCTGTATTGAATTGAGATTCTTGATTCTCGATTTTCGATTCTCAATTCTCTTCACTCTTGATTCTTGATTCTTGATTCTTGAGCCTAACTGCCACTTCAGAGAGCTGAAGCTGCCTCTGGGCCTCTGCGCAGGCTCAGCATGTGGCTAAGCCGATCATAATTCTTGTTTGACACTCCAACAAACGGATGAACAAATGAACGAGAAGCAAGACAGGGACCCCAAACTGTCTGACTGCCTGACTGCCTGACTGGTCGGCTGCCCAGTTGCCCAGTTGCTCAGTTGCCCAGCTGCCCGGCTGCCTGGCTGCCCAGTTGCAGTCATTCAGTCTGCAAGTCTCGACAACGGGTAGCACAGGTAACCATACCGGTCACTGTGAAAACAAGTAGGAATGCATGTACAAGTGTCACACCTGCTAGACACCACAATACCCTGTAAAACCGAGTTTGATTATTATTGAATAATAAACAAGTTCAGAAAAATACTTCCTTTCACTTGTATATCTGTTTGGTTCAGCATATCCCACTTCATCTCTCGATTGCGTGGTATAAGTATTTGCTTATGTGATCGGCGTGGTAATTTACTCCTACTGCGCCGAGGAATCGCCGCCAGAGATTTGCATAACAAAGAGAAAAGCGTAGACGAAGGCAGCCGTGTTGCATTGCCCATAAATAACTTGACCGATATCTATTAACGCTTTTACTGGTGTTACTGGATTAGCGCAAAAGAGATAAAAACAGAGCACTTCATTCAGCCGGAGGGTCTATTGGCTTACACAGAAGAACCTCCAGCACGTCCCACGCTCTCCGCATTGATTGATAATTTGTTAGACAACTTTTATAAGTCAAATGGTTTGCCGTTAGCCGACGAATGCGTGGGAGCATTAGGGCTTGGGATGGAAGGGCTAGCGGCGGCCAACTCATGGTAGCATGGCCGATGATATTCACAGCAAATAAAAATATCTGGAGTGCAATTTGTGCACAGCTGGTGGTGCAACCGGTGAGCCGGCGGCAGCCTGTGGTGCACTCCAGCAGCTACTCCAAGCATGCAGCATATTTGGCAGCAGCAGCAACAGCAGCAGCACTCTGCGCTCCCTGCCAACTTCACAGCATTCCAGACCAAGTTGACAACACAGAAATTTGTTTGCACTCCATAAGGATTACAAAAATATGAACCTCCCTTACCCTCTATCGTCCAGCAGGTTGCCAAACCCTTTCATTTTTCGCTTCATATTTATTTTTTTGCATTTAATAAATTTCATGCTTAATTCGCATGCCTGGGCAATTTTTACTTTAACACCAAGTGGATAATGCCCGGAAGCAGTGCAGATGTCGCAGTTGTCGTAGGATACAAGAGAATTATGTACCCGAAATGGGCAGACGAGGATAAGGATAACGGTGATATGGGTAAGCCGTGGGAGATCGTACGGGAGTCAGCTGAAATTAAAAATAAATTAATTACAATATTTATTTTATAGCATTGTAACAGAAGTGAAAATGCTTCAGAGGCTCGTTAAAATGGATCAGATATTCAAATAAGATTTTATTTTTATAGAGTATCCTATGAATTAAGTAAAGCTCAACACGTTTCTTATAAGCATAATTATTCTATATTTACTCTCAAATTAAAAAAAAAAACTAAGTTAATTAAATATCCCTTTATATCTGCTTGTTGCCTTTTTGCCAATTAAGCTAGGTCAAAGAATGTTTCTCAATACTTTATCAATTTAAAATGAAATCTAAGCAGAGCACAATAAGAATAGCTTGACGTAATGAAGCTTGGTAAATTAAATTTGTGAAAAGTCTGTTTACGAAACGTGTGGCTAAAAGCTCCCAGCACAAACACAAACACAAACACACACAATTCACAATCTATGCAAATATGCAGTGCGAATGACACATTTGTTGAGCATTATGCACGCTAAACAGCATCGCCAGCTTATGTGGCTCCATTTACTCGAATGTCTTCCGCACGCCCAGCTCAATTGTAGTCCAGAATCGAAGCAATGCCATCATCACTGCACCATTAAGCAAATTGAAAGCGTTTAGCCGGACGCTGCTTCTTGACCATGAACTGGGAACCCTTTTGCCACTCTACAAAGCATATGTGTGTGTGTGAATGTGTGTGTGTGTATTTGTGGTGTGTATTTAACACATTAATGCGAGCGACCCACGCACACACATTTGGTATGGGCATCAAGTGGACCAAATAAATCCCGATTATAATGCACGCACATGTGAATGGTTAAAGACTGAGATTCGAAACCTATCAACGACCAATGACCCAACGACCAACGACCTGTGCCCGGCCAGCGAGCAGAATACTCAAAATGAAAATGAAAATGAAAATGAAAAGAAATGGCTTTCAAGTGCCCAGATGCATAATGAACAGGACGTATCCAGTATGTTTCTGGACGCCGTCGCCGGCGTGTGCAACCCGTCCTCCCTGAGGGTTGACATTTGGGCGCACACAAAGAGTTCGAGAGAAAAGGTTTCATTCAGCCGGAATCTCGAGTTGAGGTGGCGACCGTCACCATTGCCAGCATTGCCAGCAAGTGGCATTGTTTTCACTTTACAGTACAGTAGGGGGATACGGCCTAGAGTAAAGACATTTGGGGTACGGGCGGCAGGCGACAGGCGACAGGCGACACACTTTTAAAAGCCCAAATCAATTAGTTAATTGATTAACAAAGGCCCAAAAACAATGTTCAGGCAGAGCTGCTTCAATTTCAAATTAAGATTTATTTTTGTAAGAATTCTATTTGCACGATATACCTTATTGCTTATGATTAAATAAGTCTCAACTCCTTCAACAGCTTGACTTCTACTCTGCAAAGCACCTTAACCACAGACACCATTAGAACCACACCAGCAACCATAGAGTCCCGGCCCAGAGCCAGCAGCAATTCGACTGCAGCTCCATCTAGAAAATGATGGAACGCTTATCCACGCATCTATCGCTCTCTGGATTATCGCTCGCACATCCACTGCAGAGTCATTTGAGCTCGGTGAGCTCCAGCAGTGGCACACATCTGGGCCAACTGATACAGCATCATCATCAGCAGCAGCAGCAACAGCAACAACAGCAGCAACAGCAACAGCAGCAGCAACAACAACAACAGCATTCGAGTGAGCATAGCCACGCCCACAGCCACGCCCACCATCACAGCCAGCAACTGTCGCTGGGCCAGCTGGGCCAGCAGCATCACCACCATCAGTGCAACAGCAACAGCAGCGGCGGGTCGCCCAACGGCAACGGCTCCTCCACTCTGAGTTTGCATCCGCATCTGCATCACTCGGCGGCAGCCGCAGCGGCCGCTCATCACCTGAGCTCGCAGCACTCGCAGCTGCATCAGCATCATCAGGCAGCGGCGGCCCAGCAGCAGCAGCCACATTCCACAGCCTCGCATCACAGCCAGGTGCCCAGCTCCGGGGCGGGCTCCATTCACAGTCAGTCACAGACGCAATCGCACCAGCCCCACAGCAACGGCATTGGCCAGCATCTGTCCGCGGGCTCGGGTCACAGTCTGGGCAGCTCCAACTCGAGTGCTCCGATTCACTACACGTCCACGTCCAGCACTTCTAACAGCGTAATGGCAGCCGCCGCCGCCGCCCACCTGCACCACAATTCGCAGGCGTCGCCCATCAGCAACCTGCACCAGAACATGGGCAGCCTCATGAACAGCGGCAGCAGCGCCAGGTGGGTGCCATCAGATGGCTCTGCAGAGTGCTATTTGTTATCACCATAGAAGCATTCATTTAACAGCCTTTTCTTTAATCTCTGTTCACAGCGACGTCTTCTTCAGCCTGATGATACAGAACACAACGAAGCGCCAAAACGAGGAGCACATAAAACGTCCAATGAATGCTTTTATGGTCTGGTCACGCTTACAGCGTCGCAAAATAGCTCAGGATAATCCCAAAATGCACAACTCGGAGATATCCAAGAGGCTGGGTGAGTGCTTATATATTCACTTAGTATATGATTGTATTTTTACAAGTTCCATAAACTCAGTCAAAGAAACTGAACTCTCCGCTTCAGTTATTAGCTGTGCCAAAAGTCGAATTAAATGGCTCAAGAGCACGCAAACAGCTCAGCTGGAATCCAAATTGTTTTCAGACTCTGTATGCACTTTAATCTCTTCCTCTTTTCTTTTTTTTTTTTAATGAACCACAATGGGCAAGAGCCGTGGCTTTCTATACAAGCACTCGTAGTATGTTTGTAATCTGAAAACAATGAAAGAATCTCACACAAAACTAAATTAAGAGGCGGCACACGACCTGCCAATCTCTCGCGCCCACTCTCGCCCACCCCCGCACCCGCACCCACCGCAGTCACATTCTCAATCTCTTTCTCTAGCTTACTTATGCAACTTAAACTAATCAACGTAATACCAACTGGTTTTTCCTGCCCTTGCCACCCACTCCGAATTCGGTTTATGACAATGACAAACCAAAAACTCGTCCGTTGCGCGCACTCAACGCAACTGTCAAAACTGACAAGCGGCTGTCAAACAATGGCAGGAAGAGCAGATCGAGCCAAGGAAGCTGTTGATTATTATGCTCGTATATGAATCAGAGAAGGGTTGCCTACACACACACACACACACAGGCATACACATACACACACGCACACCCACCAAGTGAGACTCTGGCAAATCATCGCCGCTTGCCTTCTGCCTCCTGCAGCATTGTCTCGCCGCTTAACTAGTTGCAAAGTTAAGTAGTTTACTTCTAGTGGGGCGCTGGCGGCGGTAAGAGCTAATCCCACGCACAAACAACGAATCTTATCTGGGCGGGCCTCTAGGTTTTGGTTTTCAATTCGCATCAAATTCAATTTCAATCACACACGCAGCCAGACAGCCCATGCCCAGGCACGTGGCAAGTGACAGCAGAGATCCTTAGCATAACAATGGGCCAACAGCGAAGCAGCGCAGCTACCTTTTCGGCCAGCTCATGCATATTGGATGAGTCTTGCCTTGGCATAGCTTGCTCCTTGCACTAATCAGGCCCACAAAAAATACTGTCATAACAGCGATAACAACGCGGCCGCCCTCATCGATAACAAGGCAAATGTTTAGGAGAGAGCCACAGAGCTTTTGGGGGCAGCCATTTTGTGCAATTTTTTAATCAAACACGACGGGGGGGCCAAGCAATTCCTCTTTCACTTGCAACACCACATCCATTTCCAGTTCTATTTCAGCTCAGCCAACGAGTTTCCTCCTCTGCAGCACTTGTAAAATGACTTTTTCTTTTTTACCTTTGTTTAAGCAAAAACAATGCAAATTAAACGCGACTCACTTGCAGTGCAGTTGAGCGCGACAACAACAACAACAAATGGCAAACTCGCTGCACTTGAATAGGGCTTAGCAGATGGGACACAAAGTAATGAAACTGTTATAGACGAGAGAATACCACGTTAAATAATTGGTATATTTATTATTATTTTCTCTTTAGTTATTGATTTTAAAAAGAAAATTATATATTTAGTAGTTAAATATATATTATTAAATATAATAATTACTTAAGGATGTTAGACTTGTTCTCCTAGAGGATCGCAGCTACCGCATGAACAATTACTATATCCAGGCATTAGGGGTTGCTACAACAGATTTATGTTGTGTGTTTATTCTTTTATTCATAGGCTTTAAAGGCATTTCTTAATCAGGCAACTGGCTGCAAACGTTTTTCAGGCAAAGTTCAAGTAGCAGGCCGAAACCAATATATGAAAATCGATGTACAACAACGACAATTTAAACACAATATACACTCTAGAGCAAACTTGAGTTTTTTGGGTGGGCTGAGATTTTGTGGGAAGGCGTGAGCTTTTGTTCCCATTTCATTTCACCTTTTTGTAGTCGTTTTTGTTGTTGTTGTTATTGTATTTTGGCAAATCCATTATGTCAATTGACAGTTCTGTGTAATATTTGCTGTCAGTTGCAGCCTTTGTTGAGTTCTCGATTTTTTGAGCAGGGCATACGAAAAAGACGCCGTTCGCCATTGTAGTGCTTGAGCAGAGAGTGGGTCAGAGTGGGTAGCTCAAGATGTATGTAGGTAACTCGCTTAAGATAACGAGGAAATAGAAAAGGAACGCAACTAAACGGAATGGATCTTGATGGAATTGACAGTTACTGCACATCCATTCGCACAGCTTAAAGCAGAGTCACCGTTTACAGGCAGAGCTTCGGCTTCAGTTTAACTGCAAGTGCTGCAACAATGTGGCAACTCCGTCAAAAATAAAATATAAATAAACCATTTGCCACATTTACACAAATGCCAAAGTTTTGCACTTGAAAAGTTTGCCCTGGCATTCAATTAAATGAAATAAAATGAATTCAGCAAAAAATGGCTCATTATGAAAAATTGTGCAGAGAAAAGGCGGCTTACAAAAAACTGTGGCAGCAACAAAGGCGCCACAAAAAATGGCGGCGCGAAAGCTACTTTTTTCTCAACGCACACACACCCACACACCCTCACACACACACAATGCGGAAGGCACTGGCAAAGAGCGTTGAGCGTTGAGCGTCGAGTAACGGTAACTGCCAGCTGGCGACTGGCAACTCTGGAGAGCTCTTCAGACGTCGGCGTCAGCGTCGCCGTCGCCGTCGGCGTTGCCATTTATTTTATTATGCAAAACAAAAGCCAAAACAAAAACAACAACAGCAAATGGGAATAAAATAAAATATAATAAAAATAAAAAAAAGATGTGTTATAGAAAGCATTTTTTTTCCTGAGCGAGCGCGCGCTTGAGCTTAATTGAAATTGTAACTGTCATTAATTACTGTCTGGAAATTTGAATTAACAACAAAACAAACAATGGGCAGCGGCAACAATAACAACAACAGCGCAAACGGTGGCAGGCGACAGCAACAAAATGGCAGTCGCTTTTTCTCCTTGTGCTGAATGGAAAATTGTTTTGAAAATAATTGAAAAACCTGTCGAATCGGCAATCGGCAATCGCCTTCGTTTTTCCTTTATTTTCTTACTTTTTTTTTAATCAAAACTCTGCCCAGCTCCAGCGGGAATATTAAATATTGTTAAACAAAGCCCCCCGAGAGATGGATGTTAGCCTGGCTGACTGACTGACTGACTGACTGGCTGGTTCGCTGACTGACGGGTCTCGAACAATGGCAAAGACTTCGACTCGGTTCCGATTGCGACTTTGCATTGCGACTGCCAACACAAAAGGTCGAACTCTCAAGCCTTTTGCCCACCCCACCAACTCCTTTTGTTGCACAATAAAGCGCAAACAATTGATTAGTTTGCAATTGGGGTAAAAGCCAACGATTCCACTTTGCAGAGCAGCAGAACAGCTCGCAGGTCGGCATGGCAATTGACAGGTGTGTGAGACGGTCGATGGATTGAAAGACTTCGACTTAATTACAACACGCTCAATCGAAACGGGCAACATAAAAATTAAACAGTTGTATAATTATGAATAGAAATCCCTTGGGGCGTTCCAGTCAACAATGAGATTCCAACTTAAACAACGAAAAAATATACAAGCTAGGAAGGACAAAAGGAAATGAGCTCTTAGCAAAAGGAGCAACGTCAATATATTGCTATTCATCTATCCAATAGAGTATCCTAACCATATTCAAACTGCGTAGACTGTCATCTGATAAAGATATCTAACTTTAAGAACGACGAATTTCTATGAAGTATCGTACGTCGACATATTGTAACATTACTATGTGACATGTGAGGAAAGAATGCGAGTATCAAATAAGATCCATCTTCTAAACAACTTCAAAAAGTTTATTTTTATATAATAATAAGGAACTATATGATCTATGATCAATAAATATCACGTTGTATGAATAACAGAACTAGCCCTACACTAACTCTTGCAAGCATCCCAGTCTAACCTAACCCTATCTATCTATCTGACACAATCTCCCATCTTTTTGCCATTAGATATCTTCCAGTACCTATAAAATACATTATTAATTTACATATATAAATATGTAACTTAAATATTATTAATTAAGCACATTTAACAACCTTAGCCGTATTTAAAGGTTAGCCTCTCAAACAAGTTTAGCTTTTGATCTATCGTAATGAGACATAATGTCTTCTTCTTAGTATTTTAATTACACTCAGACTCAAACATCATACTATTAAAATACATCGTAATGCCTGCAATTGTATAACATTCTCTATGAGCTTTCCTTCTCTCTCGCTACTTTAGCCTGTCAAGAGCCCAAGGGTCAGTTTTTCCACTTTTCCAGTGCTTGAAAACATCAAATTGCTGTGTAAACAGTTTAATCTCTGGTCAAACTATGAGTTCAGATGAGAGCAAACGCTCGACTGGGAGCCACGCTCAAAGCTGGGTAAACAGAAACCCCAAGAGTTCAAGTCCAGACTCCATAATCCCATAAGTGGCCCAATTGTGTGATGTGTGAATGTTGGCTTCAGTTAGCCTCGAGAACTGTCCTAAAAGTAGCCTTAGTCCCACTCCTAGAACTCTGGCTGCGAGAGTGGGGGCTACTCGCAGCCCCAATTGTATACTGTGTGAACTACAAACTGCAACTGGAGCCGACGTCCGTTAAATATTTGCTCTGTGGTTAGCAGCCGACATTTTCCAGCGTTTCTTTAGGCTGTTGGGGAAAAACTTGTTAATTATGCTTGAGCCAGCTCAACTGGCAGCCATCTCACATCTTGGCAACTGTCATGTGCAACTTGTACTTGTTTTTCATATCAATTATTAAGCCGGCCACTCAACCGGCTCCAGTTGCAGCTCCAGCACAGGGGAGGCGCCAGACGACAACGGGCAAACATAGACATTGTCCAATTGTCATCCTTTTGTGGCATGTCAACTCAGCAGTGCGCCCTCCTTAGTTTATACAACTGCACAACTAGTAGATACTGGCCCACTCTCTCTCCCTCTCTCTCTCTCTCGCTCTCTCCCTCTTCCTATCTCTCTTGCGTCTTGTTTATTATTATGTGAATTGTCTGGAAGTCTGTTGTGCCCCAAGGTGTCGTGCACAGGAGCCAAGTTGCGCATTTGATGGCCAGTTGCCACTTGGACGGCCTGTCAATGTATCTATAAATTAGTATTTTAGCAGCAGCTGCCAGTTAAGGGGCAGCTACTTGCTTTATGAGTGCCACCAACTTCGCATTGAGAGGGGGCATTCAGACTTGAACATGAATGTGCTTGTGAGATTGGATGTGGGCGCGGGCATGTGGGTGTGGGCACATGTCTAGTCTTTTGGCACAATTGTGCTTTTGTGCCACGTTTATTGTTATAGTTTTTGTTCACCAACCTCAGTTTGAGTGTGTGTGTGTGTGGCTACTCGAGTGTGTGTGTGTGTGTGTGGGCCTGACAGCCGTGTTCCTTCTTAGCCCAGTCAACCCCGTCCTATAGTTAGAAGATAGCTTCTCATTAGTATTGTGTCGCCTTAACAATGCAATTTGTGTGACAGTGTGAGTGTATGAATGTGTGTGTGTTTGTGTGCTTTATAGCTACTAAAATTATACGTTATAACTAATTAAGGACATTTCCCTCAAGTCCACTTCTTTTGTTAAGCATTTTCCTTACAGTCTGCTTCGGAATTGTGCACAATTACAACGATTATCTTGAATGGAATAGCGCAAGGATTTGAAATAAGTACTATAAGTAGAACTGTAGTTGCATTTTCTGTGCTAAGAAGAAGCTCTTAACATTGAGCACAAATTAGAATATGATGATAAAGAAGCACAAGAAGCAACCACTTAAAAACTTCAATGAATTACAGCTGCTACAATCCTAATTGCATACAAATTCACAGATGAATAAATCGTATATATCAATGTAAAATTGTAGTTCATTTCATAATAGTAAAACAATATCATTCAACATTTATTGAAAACTAAAACTGGTATATGTAAAATATTGTCATAAATTACCTAAACTGAGAAACTGAGACACAGATGCCCAATTAAAAGATTTCTTGGGGAAAATTTGAAAATTTAATAAAGTAAAGAAAAGGATTTGCCCATTGGAATAATTTTGCATAATTGATAAATTACATGTGGAATTCAAGAATTTCTATACAGTTGGATTGCGATAATTTGTGCTCAGTTTAATCGAATATGTAAATAATTTGTAAAAGTTGCTCCCACTTCGAATAATTAATTAATTCATTAAAATTAGTTGGTCCCCTCGTTAATTCGTAATACTTTTTCCAATAGCTTTTATTTCTCTTGTAATAAGTCTTTATAAAAAGAAGATATAAAGGAGATCAAAGAATTGTAGGTATAAATTCTATATAAGAAAGAGCATTCTACAAGCATATGCATTGTAAATTGAAACTTCACAAAGAAGCGGAATACTCTGCTTTTGAAAAACATAAAGTCCCTTTAATTCGAAAATACTATATTTAAGCTCATTAAATGAAAATCTAGACAAATCGAAAGGACATTTAATTTCTCTTGCCATTTTAAACTATCGTAATTCTTTGTATGTATTTCAAGTAATTAAAATCAAGGTTTTCCACCCGCACTTGCTTGCCATATAAAAAAAAAACAGAAAATTCGAAAATGCCAAAACTATTTATCAGTTAAGCAGATAATATTAAGCAAATAATATTAAAGGGAAATAAAATATAAAAAAAATTGCATGCGTTTCAATTTTGCGTTGATCGAGGTTAGATCGACGCTACCACGCTTAATTATTCCCCTTACACACATTTGATGTAAGACATTAATATATATACAAAGTAAATTCAAAGACAGTCGAGTTAGGTATATAAGATATAAATAACAGATACATGAGTATATATAAATTTAAATTTATATGCACACATTAATATACATAAACGAACTCACTTGAGACAAATAAGTAAAGTGCTGTTCGGGCGTCATTTTAGATGTTATCAGCGGGCTTAGGACACATGTCATTATAACATTTTACATTAACTTAAAACATTTGCAATTTCTGCACACAATGTGAACGCACAAGCTGCCTGCGAGGCGACATACTACTAGCATATGTATAAGCAGGACCCTCTTGCCTTGCCACTTGCCACTTATGAGTACTGCGGCACGTGCATAAGCCATGTACTATAGTATATACATACATACATGCACAAACACAAATACGAAATACAAACTCACTTGCCGCCCTCAAAGCGAGCGCTGGCTGTGTGTCAGAGGCGGGAGAGCGAGATGGAATGCGGTACAAAAGCACGCCCCCAAACGGGCCCAAACCACCTGCTGGTTTTCGGGCCATTATCGTGCAAGGACTCGGCAGCATTCTCTAACCAGCCACTGCCGGTCTGAGCCAACCTGAATGGCATGAGGAGCTGACTGACTGAGCTGACAAACAGGCAATGAGACAAACAACGAGACAACAACAGCAGCAACAGCAACAGCAACAGCAACAAACGAAAAACGACAAACGACAATGCCAAAACTGGCAACAATGGTGGCCACATAGACAGGGACAGACGATGAAGATGGCCAAACGACAATAGAAAGAGATAGAGCTGTGCAAAGGAAGTGCCGGAGGAGGAAAACGACGACAACATTGTTTCGTATTTGATATCCTTCTTGTTACCACAGAAAAGACAAGTTTATACTCTATGAGTGTGTGTGTGTGTGTGTGTATATGTGTGTGTGTGTGTGTTTGGCTGTTAGGAAATTATGTTGATGTGCGTCCACTTCTGGAGCAGACTGTCATGAATGTGGCTCATTGTGTTGCCATATTTTGACAACTGCTGCAAATACTCCATCCACACAAAGTATCTAATGGATTAAGGACTTTTCATATCGTATTCTTATTATTATTATTATTATTATATCATTATATTATATTTCAATTGCAGGTGCGGAATGGAAGCTGCTCACTGAGGAAGAAAAACGTCCGTTTATCGATGAAGCCAAGCGTTTGCGGTAAGTAGAGCTTGTTGCCCATAAAGATATTCCTTACATTTAACATTCTGTTTCTCTGCACAGCGCTATGCACATGAAGGAACACCCCGATTACAAGTATCGCCCTAGACGCAAGCCTAAAGCTCTGAGACGTGATGGCTACCCCTATCCCATGCCATATCCGTCGGTGCCAGTAGAGGCGTTACGTGCAGGTAAGCAAGAAATTGTTTAAACAACTTAAATCTGACTTGCGCTGTTAAAGACAGAACTAAATAAGTAAGTCGGGCTGCCCGACTATGAAATACTCTAGTTTAGAGCGTATATCCAAAATATAATAAGACTATTAATTGTATGAGATATAAATGAAGCTGCTCTAGCTTCAAAGACTGAATTTCAATAATGATCGATAATATTTAAATGGGAATATTTACCAATTGTTTTTAAAACAACTTGATCTGCTTTATAGAGAGTTGCAAAAATCACTGAAGTTCCTGGTTCGTATACCTTCTACGAACAGATCGACAGAGATATAGACAAAAAATCGAACGTGGTTAAATAGACTCAGCTCTTCGTCCTAATCCAGAATATAACTTAATATTTTATGGAATCTGCCACGCCTTTTTAAGGCTGTTTCATACATACAAACATTATAAGAAGAGCCAAATCAAAAGTCTAAAAAGTTTCACTACGTTGAGTATAGTGCAAAATCAGCTAAAGTATAAGACTGAATGTATTCAGTCATATAAGGAAATGTATTTAAGAAATTTATAGACCACAAACAATCTCATCAATAAAACCAATTAAGTTTTATGCCAAAAACCTCACGAAAAACCCGCAAATGCAAAGTAGAAGGGCGAGTTTTATGAGCTTTGGCGCAAGACAAATGCAAATGTGGCACGATATGTGTTTGGGTCCCACCCAGGCGAAGCACTATAAATGAACCTGAGGACTGAATGAGAATATGACAAACTATCCTCACACTCGAACAAAGTCCCCCACCTGCACAATATGGCGTCGGCAGCAGCAGCGGAGTGAGGCAGTCAAGGGGGTGGCAACTAAGAACCACCGGAACCACCCATTCGCATGCTCTGACAAACTGTGAAGTCATCATCCTAGCTTAACAACTCAATTCAAGTGACAGAACAGACACACACGACAGACGGAAGGACAGACGCTGGCAGCAGGCAGCAGGCAGCAGGCAGAGCGTAAGCATAAGTTAGCATTCATGATTTCCCTAACCAGTGGGTCGGCGGGGGTGGCAGTTTGGCTTAGTTGTTAGTTGTTTTCTGGTTGGAGGACTTAAATTAGCATTTGTCACGTTTTTTGTCTTTTTTGCCCGGTTGGGCCCTCAAATTTAACGCAACTTTCTTGGGTTCACTTTGCTGATGTGGCAGCAAATTTGTGCGTTGGCGTTGGCATTGCCATTGCCATTGGCTCGGGGATCAGTGGCTCCGGGTTAAGGACAATGCCATCCAGATGATTTATGCGCAACGGAAATGATAATAAAAATACTAGGAAATGCGTAATAAATAAACCGAATTAGGCTTTCGCCTTTGCCACTGCTCAGCTCAAGTCGCACTTCAATGCACACGGAGCTATCGAAAATGGCTTTGAAGGAACAAAGATGGCCAAATGTGGCCAACGAGTGCTAACTGAGGCATGCAACAGCTGGGAGTAGTAGAAAGGCATTAAAGAAAAACTTTAATTGTATTTCCAATTATTAATTATTTATTTATAAATGCATTTATATATGTTAAGATTCATATAAATAGCTCTCAATTGTATTGAAAAAGAAATAATGCATTTAGTGAAACTATTTATTTCTATGAATATATTGCAAAAGGTAAACAAAATTTAGAAAGCCAAGGAATTAACATAGCTGAACATTTGGCAAACTTGGCTATAAAAAAAAACAGTTCTCTGAGGGCTAACAAGAAGTCCCCGAACAGTGCCTAGGTTGGGCCATAATAAAAAGTTGTTTTCGATATTAACACACGATTTCGGTGTTGATTGTGATGTTAATTTAACAATAATAAGAGAAGAGGAAGACAAACAACAGCTACCAGTTAAAACCTTGTGCAGTACCTAATCCGCTGTTATATGATATATAATGAAGATGAAGATGAAGATGAAGCTGAAGCTGAAGATGAGATGATGCCAAGTCGATTGATGTCGAAATGTCGCTACTTGAGGCGAACAAAAATGATTTCTTTGGCTTTGTTGTCGAAGCAATTTTAATTGCCACAGCATCGAAAAATTTGGAGACTCTCTTGACTAGCGCCATGAATGAGATGTATTTTTTTCTTGTTATTTTTAATTGTTTTATTTTATGTTCAATAAGCGGCGCCTGTAATTATCGAGACCCCGTTAACAAAAGGCCAAGAGGGCAGCTGGACGACTACCGTTTAGGGCAATTGGTTAGCAGCGCTTGGCATCTATCAGATGCAGAGATAGCTCTCCCAAAATAGCTGATTCAGCGCACAATTATAGCCGAGGCAAGCCAGAGCAACAGAGAAACAGAAAGAGCTAACTCGCTCCGAAATATATGAAAGAGTTGACCGAACAAAGGGCGCAAAATATTTCGAGTGGCAATTATTTTAAGCACACAACAGACCCAAAACCATTGTCATAATTATTGTAAACTTATTTTTTCTTTTACTCTGCCGTTGTTGTTGTTGTTGTTACCTTCTCTCACTTCAGTTTGTTTGGTTTCACTTGCAGGCATCTCGCCGGGTTACTTTGCTCCCGGTCCCACAGCGGCCGCCTATCACCTGGGCAGCCATCTCACGCAGACATCGCCGCCAACGACAACGCAGGTGAGTACTAGTCTAGTCTGCCACGTATTCCAGATCCACACTCCAAAGTCCGGACCTTGGACCTGTGACTGTGACTGTGACTGTGACTGTGTCTGGGTCGGGCGGGGTTAAGCGTTCAAGTGCCTGGTGCGTTGTCCATCAGACAAAAAACTAAAATAAAATAAATGCTGAACGGTAGCGCGTCCAATTACATCGATCGGTACGAGTCGGGGTCGGGTCTGGTCGCCTTAATAACATAATTACAAACTCCCATGGCAGACGCCCACTTTAAAAGGCGGAAAACAGGCGGCCGTGACTAAGCGCGACACGCTTCCTGATCACGATTCGATCCTGGTTGAGTTCTGACATGTCATGCTAAGGATTTGCCACAACTTGTCATTGCACATTTAGCCTGGTAGCAGCCGATCGACGCGATAACAAGGCCTCGAGCACAAAAACAAACAAATAACGGGCAGGTGCTACAAGAGCCTGGACAACGGGGTACGGGCACTGTTAGGGGTAAACCCTTCGTAGGGCCCCGTTGAGCCACACGAAAAAGGCAAAAACTTACAAAATTGGCAATTAAAACTTGGAGCAGTAGCAAAGGTTTGGAGCAGGCTTCATTAAGGGCGTTGCTCAGATCGGTAGAGGCGATGCTCTCGCTCTCCTTGAAGCCCTCGCCCGGCCAGTCATGGGCTGTGTGTGTTTATTAACAACCCATTAAAAGTCATGACTGTTGCTTGGCTTTGTTGGAGCCGGGCTCTTGGCTGCCTATTTGTGGCTGTGATTGATGTCTGCGGCTGCTTAACATGCGTTGCGGGTGTTGAAAGCCTGGCATTACTGGCCAACAATAGCATTACTTGGTTAATAATATGCCTCGGCCCGGCCGTGGTATTATAATAATAGACCAACTTTAAAGGCAGCAAGCGTTCTCGTTGCCCAAACTGAAATCTGTACATGAAAATTGCATGCGAGTGGGCGGATTAGAAGACGGCCAAGCTGCCATTTATTTCTCTTCCACAACTCACTTTTACATCTCACTGTTATCTGGGCACACAAAGGCCAAGTTTAGAAACATTCCAGAGCCACAAAGGGCAAGCCTGCCCTAAACAGTTCTTGTTTCCAAGCATCACAGAGTTTGCACAGCTGACTTCGGAAATGTACCCAATGACATAAGCAGCGAAGCCTTTGCGACATTTAACCACCTGCCCTAACTGAAGCCTTAACAGGATCTGAGCTCGGGGCTCAAACCACTTGAACAGATCCAGCTAAATCAATTAACTGACGAAATAATGCCCAATTGAGAGCGAGCGAAACACACAAACATGAACTCCACGTAAATCGCCGTGCATCAAAATATTTACCAATCCTCACTAATTCCCAATTGGGCGCAAATCAAATCAAATCAAATTGTAATCCAAAACGCTTTCGGCCCAAACACACACGCTTGGGAAGGGGCCCGTCTCCGTCTGTTGGCGCTGATGTTGTTGCTGGTGATGATGATGGTGATGATGATGTGTTAACAACATAATTATAGCCCAGAGCAAAGTGCTCTGCGAACGGGGAGCAACCCCTCGATTCAACCACTCAAAACAAAACGGATATGAAGCAAAACAACCCCTGACGCACTTAACACTGCGCACCCGTTCGCACAGAACCCAGAACCCAGTACCCAGTACCCAGTTCCAGGCCAAGTCCCATTCCCAGATCAACCGAACCCCGAAGCCTGCAACGAACAACTGGTGTTGCAATGAGAAACGTATTGCAAATCAAATAACATTAAACTGAGACGTGTTTTTCTATTTACTCGCCGTGCGGGGTTGTTCATCTCGCGTCCACAATTAGTTGGTCAAATAAAGCCGCAAAAGTGTTAAGCAATTTGCACTAACCAAGGGTTACGACTCACACCCATGCCATACCCCATAGCGATAAACAGGTCCTTGTTTATAAATCAGAGCATATTACACCAATGCAGAATCAAATTCATAATTCATTTCCTATATTAACTAAATATTTTATTGGATTATCAAACTATACTTCAACGAGCCTGATTCTGTCAGCAATATTGACAAGACTACTTTGATCATATTTCTATATTGATTCATAAGTTTCATTAACTACTGAAAAATAAAATAAATAAATAAATAAATAAAGTAAAACTGCTTTCTGGATCATGTGGAATCAGCTGTTTCTCTTTGATTTTCTTTTTCACCAATATTTTTTAGGGCCTGGCAAATCCAAAAATTATTAAAAACAAGTCTTAGGCAATCGGTCGTATCCGACTGCAGCATTCTTGCCTGTTGAACAAACTAAATATGAAATTCGAGCTGGAAAGCTGTACATAGTAAAGCTTTCTCTGCAAACTATGCGAATCGGACATGGCATCAGCCGTCATCTTTAGCTTAACAGTTAAATTTAAGCTAATACTAATACTAAATTCTTGCTCATTTTCAGGCCACACTCTCTGGACAGATGGACAAATTTGCAGCATTGGAACGCAGCTCGTATCTGAGTAATGCAGCAGCTGCTGCGGCGGGCAGTCAGGCGAGTGCTTACAGCGCCTACCTCGATCCCAGTGTGCTGACCAAGGCCTACTTCGACTCGAAAATGTATCAGGATCGTGCCAACTATGCCTTTGATATTTCCAAGATCTATGGCGCCCAGCAGCACGCGGCGGCGCATCATCAGCAGCAGCAGCAGCAGCAACAGCAGCAGCAGCAACAACAACAGCAGCAGCAACAGCAGCACCAACTGCTCATGGCCAGCAGCGGAGCAGGAGGTGCAAGTGGCGGTGCTGGTAGTGCTGGCGGCAGTTCGCACAATAACAACAGCAGCAGCGGCTTGGACGAGCGCGATGCCACGCCCCAGCTGGACGCGGGCGGACAGGTGGAAGCCAAGCCGCATCTACACTCGCCCAGCGACGTGGGCTTGGACTACGCTCATCAATATGCTCAGCAATATGGTGGCCAGTTGGCCAGTGCCGCTGGCGTTGGAGTGGGTGTTGGAGTGGGCGCCGGAGCGGCAGCTGGTGGTGGTGGCGGCGCTGGAGGCGCCTCAGACTTTCGTCGACCGTTAACGGTCATCTTCTGACCACCATCGTCCAACGGTAGCGAGGAGTTAAACTTGTCTATGACTTAGGAAATGCGAGATTAAAGTTAAACGTAGCCAACTTTACAGTTAAGCCTCGAGTTGTAAATTAATCATAAGCTTTGTTAAAACGAAGAGCAGCTGCACAGCAAAATAGGCAGAAGCAGGGGAAGTAGAAATAGCAGGCGCAGCAGCAGGAGGAGGAGCAGAAGCTAGCAACAGCAGCAAGGAGCAGGAGCAGGAGCAGAAGCAGGTGCTGGAGGATTCACACGAATGGCAGAACAACGAGCGGTGCAATTTTTTATGTTTTAAACGCTGAACGAAGTGCATAGCATAAATTTAAATGTATTTAAATTCTACACATATACAACATTAATATACAAAACAAAATACAACAAAATGAGCTAAATTCTAATAAATGGTTAACTACTGAGTGATCTAGTCGCGGGTGCTCGACTAAGAACTAACCCAGTGTGCAGTGTTAGCCTAGAGCTATGGAATAAGACGTTCGTACCCCTTTCAAATGCAAACGTAACTTATACTGATAAGTTAAAGAATGAAAGAGTTCAGGAGTTATCTAAGAATTCATTGAAGTCTTGAGCATCCATTTTAGTTTCAAAAAGACAATATAGCAAAAATTTATATTTGTAAGGTTTTTTTCCCTGCTTTTTTATCTTTATTCCATTTCTTTTGAACTTCACTTCAGCTAATTCAAAGTTTTCCCATAAAATAGCAAGCAAACAAAAAAAAAACAGCTAAACTTTTTTTTATTGTTCTGCTTTTAATTTTTAATTATTTTTAATCGACTTACCGCAGTATGGGTGGTTGACGTAAGCCTGAATAGCACTTGGAGTAATGCGGGCGGGGTCGGCAGGGCTGACAAAAGTCAAGAGGGCGCGAAACGTTAAACGCTTCCTAATTAAGGGAACTTCTGGTGGCAGCTCCTTCTGGCCAATCAGCTGCCGGGGCACGTTGACAAACACACGCCGCGCTTTTCGTTTGCTCAAGCAGCGGCAACAACTCAAACAAATTACCGTTAGCCACTAATTAGTGCGACTCAAGGTGCAAAAATCGCCGCAAATTTAATTAATTTTACGCCGTGTTGAGTGCAGCCGCAATTAGCGAAGTTGCCCAAACGAAGTTGGGGAAAACGTCTCCATTGCGCATTGTGAGCATTTCTGCAATGAATTGCATTGCATAAAATATAAATATAATAATTCTTGACTTTCAATTCACAGCCACGTTTAATTTGATAAGCAATCACAATTTCTTTGAACTTGAGATGGCGCCAACAGTGCTGTAATAGCGTATGGAAACCTAGAGGGCGCTGAAGCATTTCTCAATATTAATCTTTTACAAACTGCCGGTAGATGTCGCATACGTAATACTACGTGGTGCTTTCTGAAACATTCACCGCAGCGGAAATTGCTATATTATTTTACTACTGTTTACTAGATGGCGCTATATCACGAGTTGCAGTTCTGTTTTTCACCATATTTTATTTCACCATTCATTTTAACCGCCATCTAGAGTTGATGTATTAAATTGAAATGTATTATCAACATTGACTGCTGGAAGTTTGAAAATATTTTTAAAATATATCAAAAAGTAAACTCATTTTATAATTATTAATAAAATAAGCATTAGAAGTATGGGAAATATATTAAAAAATTCCGCAGGACAAATTGAAATACATGAGAATGTAACATCTAAACAATATACGATATATAAAATTCTTACAACTCTGAATTAAATATTTTTGGCATTTCAATTCACATTCAGAAAAAATTAATGTATAATATCATTAAACAATTTTATATATATTAATATTTCTTCAGGGACTCGAACTTTAGTTTGAAGCCTTCTGAAGCATTCCGATTTATACTGATATTACTTTAAGGAGTTATACAAATGACTTATTCTGATACAACTTTAAGGAGGTATTTACGGGAATTGAATGGCTATCAAAGTGGAAACATCAAGAAAAGAGAAGAAGATTGATTAGGACAATGCCAGTTGAATCTAAAATCAGTTTTAAAACAATATTCTATTTCCTAACTGTTATCCAAGCTTCATCAGACCCAACTCGTCGCACATAGAAATCTCTTTTGACCAACTGCCACGCACACAGTTTACCCACTTCAGTAGTCGCTGTGGTACTCAGCCTTTGCTTTTTGCGCTGGTTTCGCTGCATTCATTTAAAACACAAATCACGATTAGCGAGCCACATTTCCATTTTGGGGCTAGAAAAAACTTTCGGCCGCACATGGAAATTGTGGGCGATGCGGTAACGATGGCGACGATGGAAATGATGGCGACGTTGTCGACGACTCTCCATAAATTATTGCAGCTGAAGCACGGGCAAACAATGCGCAAGCAATGGACAATGAGCGGAGGCTCAGGCGAAGCAGCCGAGGGACTGGCTGGCCGGCCAAATGTCATAGAAAGCTCTTCAAAAATACCCAAAATTATGGCAATCATACAGCAGGCAAAGTTCTCTTCTGCCTGGGTCCTCGTGCCCAAGTGGCGCAATGTTAGTTGGCGGAATTGAACGACGCTCCGCTCATTGTCCTGATGCCGGGCATAATAGAGCAGCCATAATGTCCATTATGCGAGAACAAATGGCAGCTGGCATAGTGTGTGCCAGGACACGATAACACTTGCCAGAAGTGAGCAGCAGCAGTAATAGTCGAACGAGTGGCAGTGACACAGGAGCAGGAGCAGTGACAGAGGAGCAGTAGCAGGAGTAGTAGAAGTCAAACAAAACTACGGCCACCAGTTGCTGCCCATTGTCTTGGCAGTGCGCCTTGGCCAATAAAATGCATTCAGCTCGCATGCAAAACAAAAACGATAAAAAAGCCGTCACCATTGAGAACGCGTCTAAGCAGCCGCAGTGCCATCCACAGCTCCCACTCCTCGGGAGCATTGTCTATGCCATTGGCCAAAGCGCCAATCGAGCGTCGACATGCGCGCAACGTTGCCTCGCTGGGGTGGGGAATGGGGCCGGTTGGGGGTGGCCGGAGGTGTGGGCAACAGTTGATAGCGCTGCCATTTTTAATGTCGCACGGGCTATGGGGGCGTCTGCTCCCAGCCCCTGCCACCGTTTTGCTAGCCCAAAACTCTACACAACGAGCCAAGCGCTTTGGAGAGCGACGCATGCGCAAGGATGCAGCGGAAAAACTTGTTTGAAATTTCTGCGACTTTTGGCGCGAAACGTGCATCAAGTGGAGAATTTCAAAACAAACATGTTTTGAGCTCTCCTCTAAGCTCCAATTTCCTGTAACGAATTAAAATAAATAAATAAAAAAAACTACTATATAAAAGACGCTCTTTTATAAGACCCCAATCGCAAATCGAAACATAACAAATTTGTTGTATTTACGACTTCAATTATTCGGAAAATAATGGCAATTGGATGACGAATTTCCTGTGGAGCACGCAGCTAACAGGAAGGGCAACAGACTCGACTCCTCCCCTTCGAGACAATGGAAGTCAAAGGGTAACGCAGTTCAACTACAATTGCATACACACACACACACACACACACACACACGGCATATACAACAAGATAATCGGGCATTTGCACCCGGATCGCACTCACGATCGATTGTGGGCGCAAACAAGGAGTTAGCCGAATTTCGATAAGCAACTAAATTCTTTGGCTGCGGTTATCGTACACGAATCTTACCTCAAGAGGAACAAGGGACAAACAGGACAAACAATTGGTCAACACAAAAAAAAAAAAAAAACGGAGAAAAAGAGAAAAGAAAACAGAGCTCATAAGACAGTTATTGACAGCGAGCGCAAACACAAGCACAAATGCAAATGCAAATACAAACACGAATGCAAAATGCAGAAGGTAAGAAACGTGAGCAGCGAGCAGCGGGCAGCAGCAGAGGCAGAACAACATTTTATCACTTAGCCGACTCGTTGGCGATGCCAGCGTCGTCTTCGCGTCCTCCGAGCTGCGACGACGAGCACCAAAAATAGCAACAACAACAACAAAGAACTCTACAAACACCCGTCGCGTATTCTCTTGCTCTATCTCTCTCTCTGTCTTTCTCTCTCTGACCTGCTGTTGCTCGTTCGCTCTTTGTCACACGCTAATTGGCTCTTGCTCGCTCCTGTGGCGCAAAGAGCGAACAGCTAACATGCAACCACTACAATAACAAATTTACCCCCGCACACACACATACACACACACTCACACAGACGCACACTTGCACACACACAGGCGTACACGCTCGTAGTTGAGTTGATTTCAGTTTTTGTTTGCCACTTTTCCCGTTTTTGTTCCGCCAACTGTCGCAAGTTTTCGAATGCCATCCATAGATTGTGCCCTTAGTCCATAGAATGTGTGCTTCAAATCAAAACTGTCGCGCACTCGATACGGACGCACCGGCTCCGGCAACGCACACGGCTCGGGGTTAGTTCAGTTGAAAAGGAAGCGAAGCTTCGAGCGCCGCACAAAAGCGTTTATCAAGTGTCCACCGTTATCCACAGTGTTTAGATCGCAATTAAAACTTAAATAAAACCCAAAGCAAATAATGCAAATTGAACCAAACATTTAGTGCAGCAGCAGCATTTAGCTGATCAAGAGTGTTAGCAAACTTTACATTGATTGCTGAGCAGTGCTGAGCAGTGCAGTTAAACGAGCTTCAAAGATTTGCCCCCTCCCGGGATTACGGCACCAAATCCGCAACTGTACAGAAGGTGAGCATTCATCAGTATCGGCAAAAGATAAGAAAGAACCTTCTGTGACTCATTTGACATGTGTATTTGAACATTGTTTGATTGACTGATTGAGTTTCTAGTTTCCCCCACATATCAATTATTCGATCTTGTGGAATCTATCACTTTGAGTTTTTAAGTAAATATTGGAAAGGTGGTAAAGGGGTCAAGGTGTGCTGGGTGAGTAATCTATAATCTTAGGTACTATGATCTGATCTGTAATTGAAAGTACCGATCTTGGGATCCAATTTGATCTTTAAAAGATAAAAAAAAAATAATAATAATAATAATAATAATAATAATAATACACTTCTTTATATATGGCACCAAAAATAGTTCCCTACTCTTAACTAGCTCTTCAAATTTATATAAATAATAATACGAAATATTATAGATAAAAAAAAAACAGATTGGTTGTTACATTTATATATATTGCTATGCAAAAATCGATTCTAAGGAAAACCAATAGACTCTTTTTCCCTTTTTGGGAACAGAGTCTAAATATCAAAAGTAAATTAACAAAATGTACTGAGCATGCGATATGATTTGATGTTTATAATTTTAATAACAATTTGATTTCAATTTTTATATATAATATATTTTATTCTGTTAACAAACTTATAAAATATCGACGATAATTAAATAAATAATAGTTCTAAATCTTTTCTAAATCTCTGATTAGTTTTGATAAGTTTATATATATTGACAAAAATTTCATCGTAAATCTAGCTTATCACAAACTTTTAAAAATATAAATAAAATAAACAAAATAAATAATAAATAGATAAACATCAAAACATGTTTTGATCGCTTTGCATTGAAGTAAGTTTCATAGAAAATCAAGCTATCATCTGCTATCAGTTCGTCGAGTCTTTGATTTCTTTTAATCGTCCCCTCACTTAAAAAATATGTAAATTGTAATTTAATGTTATTTTAAATATCTCTTATTATCGGTAATTGCCTAGTTGTATCTGATAAAAAACTACTGTGTTCTAAATATTTATTTAATATTCTATGATTCATAACTGATAAGCAAACACATCATTATTAGGGGAAGCCAAAGGAATTTCCACTCTTCAAGTGTCCGGAAATTTATATATCAATATTTAAAAATTCCAAACCCCTTCTCTATGCATATAGTTCGGCTTTGATATTGTTCTTTTGCCTAAGCGATTACTCATTCCCAGCATTAACCCCCCTCGCAGTTAACACATTATGTTACGAACTCTATTGGAGAAACCCCTCACTAAAAACCTCTCTCAGCCGAACCCACACACACACCTCACCTGAAAGCAATGCGGCGCGATGCGATGGCATGCCATGCCACAAACAAAGCATATCTATTGAACTCCATTACCGTTTGCATTTCAGCACATCTGTAGCTCTCTAGAGAGAGGAAACGGTCAGTGCACCGCAGTGGAGTTCCTGCATAACTCGACCTCCGGCAATCGGGCCACTCACCTGACGCACCCAGCTCCACAGAGCCACACAGAGCGCACAGCCATGACGAGCATCTCGGCGCTGCTGCATCGCAATCACAGTCACAGCCACAGCCACAGCCACAGCCACAGCCACAACAGCAACGGCTACACGAGCAGTGGCAGTGGCAGCAGCAGTCACAGTCATCACAGCAGCAGCCTCTCACCGCCAACGACAATCGGAGCAGCCACAACGCCGCCGCCGCCACCGCCTCCAGCGGTGCCTAAGCTACAGCAGCAGCAGCAGCAGCAGCAGCAGCAAATGCAACAGCAACAACAGCTGCAACAACAACAACAACATGGCTCCAACTCGAATGGCAGTTCGCATCATGACCACATTAAACGACCAATGAACGCGTTCATGGTGTGGTCCCGGGGCCAGCGACGCAAAATGGCGCAGGACAATCCCAAAATGCACAATTCAGAGATATCGAAGCGTTTGGGTGCTGAGTGGAAGTTGCTCACCGAATCACAGAAGCGTCCATTCATTGATGAGGCCAAGCGTTTGCGGTAAGTGTATGTGTGTGAGTTTATTGTGTGTTGTTGTCGTTGTGTGTGTGTGTGTGTGTGTGTGTGTGTGTGCAAGTGGGTTTGTTGTCTGGTTACAATTTAAGCGATTAGCTAAGACAATGGGCAGCTATTGTGGGGCTCGAAAGTGGCATTGAGTAGCATTTAAAGCTCTGGGTTGGGCCGCATTTGATTGGCATAGATATCTTGGGCAAACAACTACAACTACAACTCTATAGATATTTTTATGGGCCTGTGCATTTTGCATTCGACTCGAATTGGGCACAGAGTCTGATAAGTGCGCAATGTTTGCACTGTCTAAATCCTTTTATTGATTGTATTGGCCTGCCAAATGGCTGTGTAAATGTTAACTGACAATAATTAATGAGCCGTCTGAGCAGAGCGAACTGCCTGGGGCTTAACCTAATGGCCATTCCAAATTTTTGGTTATGCCAAGCTAATAAATATATGTATATAATTGAAGACAACTATCGAGCTCGAAAACAAGAAATGCTGTTCAAATATTTGCCAATGTGCGAGGCGACGCGTCGATAACGACGGCACACTCGCATATCATTTCAGTTTCAAATTTCAAATTTACTTCTTTTTACTTTTATTTCATTTTTTTTTTTGGGCAGAGATAACAGGGCTGACCAATTAGGGTCTGGGAACTGCAACAAAGTCAAGGCAGCTCAGGCAAAGAAAGCAAAAGTGACAACAACAGCAAAAGCAACAGCAACAGCATAATACACACCTTTTATCAACATTTATCGTTAGTCAAACAATGTCAACAATTGCGCATTGTTGCAGCTGGGAATACTTACAGAACTCCAGAACTTTAGAAACACTGCCTTGCTAAATGGAATCAGATAAGCATTCAGTCTTGCAGGAGAGGTTTTATGGAAGGGTTTCGGCTTCAGTTAATATACCCTACACTCTTCAAGCTGGGTATGAACTGAGAGAGAGACAGAGAGAGAGAGAGAGAGAGAGAGAAAGAGAGTGTGTGTTTCAGATATGAAATATAATTTCTTATAAATTCAAATTCAATGAAAATCCAATCAAAGATAGAATAGTATATTCCAGAGAGAGAGAGAGAGAGAAATATAAATATATTTTATTATAAAATCCATTCAATTAAAATTCAATTTCTTATTCAAATAATCTCACTTTATATATAAAAAAAATATACTCAAATTTCACTTATAAGTTTATACTTTTCAAATGACGATTCTAAGGTCTTTTAATACATTGAAATCCAAATTAGAAAACTTCCTAACTAACTGAAGTAATTTCATCGTATACTTAAAAAAAAAATATTATATATTGTAATCATGTAATTATCATGTGTGACCTCTCAGGTTTTGTACTACATTCATATTCAGGTCAGAAAACTCTTCATGCTCGAAGTAATTTATTCTTTTACTACTCCAAAAGATTAGAGAGTATCTCTTAGTCAATGAACTGTCATGTATGCTTTCTAAAGTATTTACGATTTAACTGAAAATCTTTGGGAATTTCTTCCTATACTTTCAAGAGCTACAGAGTATCTCTTAGTCTGATAATACTCATGCATACTGCATTGTGTGGCTTCAGTTTTATGGCCGAGGAGGGAACTGGGCAACAGATTGACTTTGTGATATCATCGTGATCGTTGAATCGTTTTAATATCGATCCGCCGTGGCCCGATCTTTGATCAATGTTTCAACATTTACTCAATTTACAGCGCGCTGCACATGAAAGAGCACCCCGACTACAAGTATCGGCCTCGACGCAAGCCCAAGACGCTCAACAAGTCCCCGGTGCCAGGGGGCGGCGGTGGCGGAGGCGGAGGTGGAGGCTCAGGCAACAACTCTGGCCTGACGGTTGCTGGCCAGCTGGGCAAGGAGCCAGTGCAGCCGCAGCACTCGCCACATGCACAGGGCCTGCCGCATCATCATCACCATCCGCATCATGCACATCCACATCCCGCCCACGCCCATGCGCATCATCATCACGCGCAGCTGAGCGCAGTGGCTGCTGCCGCTGCCGCTGCCGCCGTCTCGCACTCCCATTCGCATTCGCCCAACTCGCTGGCCGCCAAGTATGGCTTTGGATCTCCGCTGGAGCTGTCGCTGCCTCGCGTGCCCGGCGGCTTTCCGGGACTGGCACACTATCCGCTGGATCCGACACTGGCGCTGGATCTGCAGGCGCGTCTGCAGGCCATGTACGCTGGCAGCATCTACCATCCCTGGCGCTATTTCCCGCTGATCAGTCCAGATACTCCGCCCTCACCGCCCAGCAGCAGCGGCACAGGCATCTCATCCTACGGCTGTGTCAAGTCATCCAAGTCCTCGCCCGTCGCCGTCGTCCCAGCGCTGGCCACAACGCCACCCAACATCATTTGACCGACTCCACTGCGCTACGGCGCTACCGCTGCGGAGCATGCGGTCTAAATATTGGAGCATTCACAGCGACTACGTACCGCCCCTTACCCACCACACCCCAACTGGTAGCAGCCAGCAAATCTGCCCACGTACTTGTGTAGGATCCTAGTGTTAGCTGAATCTTTGTGTGTTTTCTGTTTTATGTTGCACGTTTCTGTTTCCCCACTCCCTGGCTATGTCTAAGACTATTCCCATTGGATATGTGGTACTTAGCTATGTACATATATGAACAACACACAAATACATATACATATATTATCGGATATGCTGTCCAAAAAAGAAACACATCAAAAAATCAATGCAGAAATTTGAACGGAAACCAAAATAAATAAAAATCAAATTGTTCCTATCAACCTGATGCATGAGTATATTCTTGAATAGATGTCATCGAAGGAGTTGAATCATTATCATTAAAGAGCTTGGGACAACAGCAGATTGAATACATTTGAATGGTTCTTTAATTCAGTTACCACAGACCCAAATCCATAGTTTAGATACATAGTCTTTACTGCTTCTAAGTTCTTAGTGCTTTATCAATATATATTATTGTTGGCCCGATCTTGTGTAATATATATGCGTATATATAAAATCTATATTTTAATGTGATAAAAAAAAAAACGAAAGGAAAATTATAAATGTAAACGAATAAATGATTTTTAAATAGCTCACGCCCCACTGATTGATGAATACACTTGTAAGACCCACACACACACAAGCGAACACCAACGCCAATCCCAGTCGCAATCACGAACCCAACCACCCGACCAGCGACCGAGCAATCTGTCAGCAGTCAACCGCCAGGGGGCGCCACAGGCGCGTGAATAATAACGACAATGTTTGCTGATGCGTTGATTATTAGTTTAAATTGACGGACGCTCGAGGGGTTGTCTACTGTTCAGAGGGGGTTGCTCAGCGTTCTCAACTCTTAATGCTTAATGGGATTCACTACGCCCACTTGTTTATGCAACGGACTGTGAGAATTGCGATGAGGCGTGGCATGGCGCGGTGTTGCGAAAAGCAGCAAGCGAGTGAGCGTCGCGTCGTCTAAAAAACAATTGACACCTTTCAGCTGACAACCAAAACAAAGAAGCAGCCCGCAATAGCTGGCAATAGCTGGCAAGAGCTGGCAAGGGGGTGGCTAGAGCCGTGCGCCGTGCGCCGACCGCCGTGTGGCAATTGCGACAGCATCATAACCAGCTCAAAAGCCGCACATAAAACTCACACAAATGCCACGCTGCAGCGCAGCCAAAGTACTGATAAGAAAGCGAACGCGCGACGTCTGCCCAAAGAGCAAAACCCCCGACCAATGCAGCCCCCATCCCTTGGGCTGACAACTCCAACCCGGCAGCCAAAAGTCGTGCGCTGATTGTCTGCACAGTCACACACAGACACACACACACCCACACAGACACAGCTAAAGAGAATGAGAGCTCACGTCTGGCTGCCTTTTGTTGCCGCAAGGTCGTTTTTATAGTGTCCTGGTCCGAGACCCAGAGACCCGGCAATAAAGACAGTCCCTCTCTATTTGTATTTGACCTCAGCCAAATGCCCGAGCGTCGAGTCGCAGTCACAGTGCAAATCACTTGTGCGAAACACTACGAAATGCTACCAAAATATTTGCCCAATGAAGTTGTCAGCCAGCCCACAAGGCGTGCACGACAATAAGCCCCACAGTAATTCAAGCCCCAACCAGAGAATAGAACAGAACAGACCGGAAGCCAGACGAGGACATTTCTTGAATGAGCTTGTCAAGCTGTAGCCGAAGATCTGGTAATTAAGTGATATAGCGATAGCTATACTCAAGTAAATAATTAGTTAACAGTTGGCTAGGCTTAGCCTAGATGTATGCAACGTTCTGCTGGATTTTGAGCTACCGAAAGAATGCAAACAATATTCCGCATTCGATTCGCATGAGATGTTTACCGATTGCGAGCCAGGCAGAGACAACAATGGCTGGCAAATCAATTATCAAAATTTAACGGGTCAACTACTTACAGCCCGCCTCCTGAAAGAAGTCAATAGATATCAAAACTAGCAGACACGCGCAGGACACGTGCACTCATGCCAAATGCCAATACCAACACACACACACACACACACACACGCTCACTACTCAGACTCTGAAGAGCTCTTTCAATTTCATTCTCTCAAGTCACTTGTTTCAAGGCAAACAAAAACTGCGAGAGGACAAGAACGAAAAACGTGTGAAATGAAAGTTGTTTGATTTGCTCTATGCGGTTGCTGGAAAGAGATGTAATAGAGAGAGAGGGAGAGAGAGAGCAGGGGAGAGGTTAGAGCTCTGTGGGCGTAAATGAAGAGGTGACAAAGGCCGCAGTGGGAGTAATAGTAGCTCAGATATCTATCCCCGCTTCCCCTACTCACACTGTACAAATTTTTGTTTTATTTATTTGGAACGACGACGCCCTTACCCCTCGCCCTTTCCCATTTTTTTTTTGTTGCTCTCTCTCTCTTCTGCTATTTCATTCCTGGCACACTCACATCCGTTTCGATAAAAAGAAATATTTTCTTTTTGCCATGCGTTGGCGTGGCACTTTTCTTTTGCCCCGACGCTTCATTATTACTATGAAGTAGTATATTTATATTTATTTTTTGCTGCTTGTTATTATTTTGCTGAAGCTGGCGCTTTAAGGTAGCCTCGGCCATTGCCCATTACGCAGAGGATATTGTGGGGTCATGAATCAATTGGGCAATGTCCATTGGCCGGAAATATGGCGAACCGAAAAAGATGGCACTTCATTTGCATCTCTTCTATTTTGAGTGGGTGAGGGTTAAAGGGAGGGGGAGTGGGTTGTAGGTTGTGGGAACTGTAGGGACTTGACTTTTAAGCTTCTTCTTGGCACTGGCAGCTGCTGCCAGTGCGGCACATAATCGCGTGTAATAAATTTTAATTTTTTAAGCATTTGTAAGCAGTTTTATCGGCCCAACAAAGGACTACATTTTTTAAGTGCCAAGCCAGCCAAAAAAAGGATATAAGATTAAGACGCCAAGGCGAAGATGAGACATAAAAAACGCCAAGCAAATTAGCGACCCAGTCGCGGCACGCACCACAGCATCAGAATGAGAACAAGAGGGTGAAAGAGTGAGAGAGAGAGGGAGAAGATGAAGCTTTCAGACAAGGCTGCTCTGGCTTCAGCTTCTTCTTCATCTGTTCTGCTACTGTGGTTTATCACGCCCACTGCGTCAACGGATATCCGACGCATGGAAGACAAACAAAAAAGGCATTAAATCGCATTTAAGTCAAGGCGAGACGCAGAAGCGAAAGCAACCCCTCTCCAGCCGGCTTATACCTCATTTGCTTGGCAGCAGGCTGGCAAGGATGACAAGGATGACGACAGCCAGAGATACTGATGCCCTGACATTCCCACTTCAGCGTGAAGGATATGCTGAAGCTTATCGAATGGCAATGGGGCTGCCACAGAGTGTCTTAAGAGGAATCATAGATGACAATGTCGTATGAATATTGATATACTGAATATACGTACATGATATAGTCTGAGTCTTAAGAATTGAAATTCTTAAAAAAAAAAACAATAACGAAATTAAAATCCAGCAAAAATTACATTTTGTTTCACATACATATTTTTGTATTTTTTTCAATAAGACAAAGCCCGATAAAGAGCTGTCATACTGCATTAATGAAATTGCCCATGAACTGGATGAGTGCATATAAAAGTTATTCCCGGACCTCTGGACTCCTGCAAATGAGCCTGTCAGCAATTAAACCGAGCACTGAGCAGCGGCAATCAGCGAGCAAGAGAGCAGGAGCTGGAGCAGCAGCAGGAGCTGCAAATGCATTCGCGAACAATGCCAGGCTCATTTTTTAGTTCACTTTTTTACTGTAGCCTGTGGACGGCATGCCCATACAGCTGGCAATCTGGGCTGTGCTGGCCAGCAGCACAAAGGAGCAATTAATGCAAAATTGTCGCTGCATAATTGCTGAACATGCAGCTGAAGCAGCAGCGGCAGCAGCAGCAGCAACAGCAGCAGCAACAGCAGCAGCAACAGCAGAGCATAAAGAAGCAATTAATGGCACACAAATGCGCTTGGCATGCATAAAAATGCTGAGCCTTCAGGTTCGTGCTGCAAAAAGTTGCAAAAAGTGCAGCAGCAAAGGCCAAATCAAAGTTGCTGACCATTTGGCAGCCCGGCAAACAATTGCAATTACATTAGAAAAGGCAGCAACAGCCAGCGGCAACAATGCCAACACAGTTTAGCCCCAGCCATTGGGCACCCACGTAGCGCGTTCACTTCCGTTGCATGCCAGGCACGTTGCAAATTGTCGCAACGCAGCGCATCCAAAAAGTAGCAGAGCGTACAAAAAAAGTGACTGTCGACACACAAAAGCCACGGGCAAACGAATTGCCAATTTAAATGTGAATAGAAAAATTGCAATCGCCCCTTCAGAGCTGACTGAATCCTTTCACAATCGCCAATCACTTGGTTGTCCCAATCACAACAATGGCCTCGACCCTGTCCCACTGAAAAAGCTGCTCACGTTACAGTTGCTCAGATGCTACGAGCTGCACTATTACGTATTACGTATTGTACGTAACGTAATGAAATACGATCTAAGTGTTTTAGCAGCTGTGCTTAGCATAACTCAGAGCGGGAATTTCGCTCACCTCAATTATTTATTATTATTAATTTTTTATTATTCAAAGAAAATATCTAAGTACATTTTTAATTTTTCGTTTTTTTTTTAACATTATATTATATGTATTATTAAATTTTTGTATTATTTTATATATAAAAAATTAAAATAAAATAGTATTCAGTTCTAATTATCGAAATCTAGGCGGATCTAAACTAATATCCCTTAATTTTCCTATTCAAATCGAAATAGATCATATCAATTTGAAATCTGCAACCAAAAATATATATAAGTTATTTTTATTTATTTAATTTACTACATTTTAATATCTAATAAGAAGTTAATTTTTTAGTTTAATGCCCGCTTTCAAAATTAAAAGAGTATATTCGATTTATACAATTTGCATCTGTCTATATTAACGCAATTCATTTGAATGAATTGCTGAGATTATTCGAATACGCTCATTTAAATAGTTGAAGAGTAAATCTATAATAAGAAAAATAAATGTATCTAAGGAAATATTTAATTTAGTAATCAAAGACTTCAACTATGTATTATAGAAGTATGGAGTAAAATTATTTTTTCTGCAATTTCAATGTCAGAAATTGACGCCCACAGAGAACAAGACAGACTTTATAGCGCTTGATGCAAATTCTATTATATTATATTACTTGAGATTTTAAAGGTATAAATTATATGTGTATCTACGCCTATAGAAGACGTATACGTATAAATACATATAGATACTTGAGTTACTGTTAAACTAGTCACAAAAAGTACCATCTTCTTCAGCTGCAAATCCTTAGCCCCAAAATGAAATACTTACATTATTGTATTCAACATTAGAATAGAAAGGAAAAAGAAACTATTAAAAGCTGACTATGTATATATAAAATTCGACACACTCTTTTTTTTTTATTATTAAATATAAATAAATTTAAATTATTTATTAGTTAAAATTTGAGCCGCGTAGAACCGAAAATATAGCTAAGCTATGAATTTGAATAAAAAAGAGTTATGATCTAAAATGCATGATTTAATTAACATGATAATTACACACATCATCAGTTTTGTTTTAATAAACAAATAATAACATTAAGTCCGGCCATTCGAAACATATGCAGATAACTTGCAGCCTGCATGGTAGCAAAATTCCAGCTATTGACGCTCAAACAAAGGCAGCAAACAATGGGGCAATGGACTAATTAAGCAGCGTCTTCAGCTGACCCATTATCGGCATCAGCAACCAATCAACCCAGCGAATGCAGCGTCAGTGCAGCTAATGTGCAATCTGCTGACCTTTGGCTGCAATTTCGAATCAGCTGGAGGAGCAGTCTATAAGTAATTGCATAATATATACTTTGGGAGTGAACTGATAAACATTTGGTTGCCAGTTCAGATCGAGTGCTGAAAATATTCACGTAGGCCTAGACTATGAGATAAGAATGGGTATAAATTCGCCATGGAGACCAGCTGAAAATGCAGTCGCCTTCTGGTTTGCAAGGAAGTAGCTACTAACAAGATGAATAAATTTCTCGTGCTAGTAGTCTGTGTGCTCGGCACGGTGTCCGCTGGTCGCATAGTCCAGCGTGAGTATCAGAGAGACATTGGCGGAGGTAAGTTGAGCCGCAGGACTAAAGCCTTCCCATTCCGAAAGATCTCAATTCTCTTGCAGTTGATCAGCGCCTCGAGCGCATGTCCAGGGAGGACTTGGTGCGCCAGAAGTTTCTTCTAGACATTGTGCAACGTGTTCAGCAGCCATTGGAGCAGGATGACCTTATTGAGCTGGACCAGGGCCTCATTATCAACCCAGAGCGCTATCGCGGCGGCATTGACAGTGAAATGCAGCGTGTGATCGACATGGATCGCCAGCGCCGTCTCCTGGATGAGCGCGAGGTCTACAGCATTCGCAATGTGGAGCATGTTCAGCAGCTGCGTGGCATCTACCGCCTGCTGGTGCGCGCCATCGACTTTGAGACCCTGCAGCGTAATGTCGTCTATCTGAGGCGCAACGTTAATCCTGTGCTGCTCATCAATGCCCTAACTCTGGCTATCCGCGATCGCGAGGACACCCAAAGGCTCATCATTCCTGCTGTGCAGGAGATATTGCCCGAACTCTATATTGACCAGCAGATACTGGAGCGCGTCCAGCGTGTGCAGGCGGAGATTGAGAACAGCCCGCGACCCTCTTTCGTGGATGTGGTTGGCCTTGGGCAGCGCATCCGCCAGATAAATCCCGTGATGCGAATGATTATGCCTTGGCGCGATCTGCACATGCAACTGGCACTGCGAAAGCAACAGATGTGGCAGCAGAACCAGAACCGTGTGGTTTTGCCCATTCAGAATACTCAGGAGGATCAAGACATTTCACTGCTGACTGAGGACATTGGCATGCGCAATTTTATTCAGAATCTAATCCAAGAACTGGCTTTGCTTGAGGACAGCTCGAATGGTCGCCGACTGACCAGCAACTACTTGGAAAGGGAATCTGAATTGGAGGAGGAGGATAGCCGCCAAGACTACTACGATAGCAATAACGACCGTATGCTGGGAATCAACCGTCGCCGCATGAACCAGGAGCAGAACGAAGATGAGGGCATCTATGAAAACCAGCGTGAGCGCTCTTGGGGCTCAGTGCGCCGGGACAACGATGACGACGAAGAGGCACAATTCAGAACTCCATTGTCGGGCTCTCGAGTTCCTCTGCTGCGTAACATAGGTCAAGGCCTTAGACGTATGCTGGGTGGCAACTGGGAAGAGCGCTCCTCGCCCAGAGACATCAACGATTTGCCCACAGTGGACGTTAGCAGCGATCGCTTGTTGCATGTCGGTCGTCGCCGCCAGAACTTGAACCGCATCGAACCTGAGGATGAGCAGCTGCAGTCGCGCCGTTGGGGCTTTGTTCGTGGCGGACGATTGAGCGAGGGCCGTCGCGTGGACCAGGAGCAGACTGGCAGGCGTCAAAACTTGAATGTGGATAACCTGCAAGACCTTAACGATAACTTGCAAAACGTTCCTCGCAATGATGAGCGCCTGGTGCACATCAACAGACGTCGCCTGAGTCAAACAAACGATAACTTGATTCCGCGCCGCGTTAGTCCAATCGGAGAAGGCCGTCGTGTGGGTGGCATTGATACCGTAAAGGATGAGGACATTCTGCAGCTGATACGCCGTGACAACCGCCTGAATCAATTGAGCGATGAGGAGATCATTGATATGGTGCGTCGCAACCGTCAGCGTAAGGAACAAACGCAACAGGAACGCTTCATGGGCATTGTACGTGGTGATCGAGTGAGCGAGGGCCGCCGTGCAGATGACGATGACAGCTGGAAGAATGACAAAATTACACAGTTGATAGGCAAAGTCAGCTATCTGATGCAGATGAATAATGGCAATGATGACATCAATGACCGCGACGAGCAAAGCCAACAGGAACGCTTTCTGCGCCTTGGCCGCCGGGACGAAGACATCCGCTCTGTAGCTGACAACCTCCAAACTGTGCCTCGTGATGACGAGCGATTGGTGCACATCAACAGACGTCGCGTTAATCAACAGGTGGAAAATATGATTCCGCGCCGTGGTTTCTCAATTTCAGAGGGTCGTCGCGTTGATGGCGAGGACACCATGAAAGTTGAAGACATTATGCGTCTGATCCGCAGCGACAATCGTCTAAGTGAGCTCAGTGATGAGGAGATCGTCGAGATGCTGCGTCGCAATCGCCAGCGCAAGGAACAGAAAAATGAACAGAACGTGGAGCAGGGACGCCGCTACCGCCGCAGCTTGGTCAACAATTTAGATGAGTCCACCACTCGACGCAGCGAAATTCTATTGCAAACTTTGCGCCAACTGCTGGCACGTCTGAACCAGGAACGCATTGCTCTGCGAGTGGGTAGTGATGAATCGCAGCTGTTGGACAATTCCCGCCTGAACATTGCCAATCAAGCTCAACGTTATGCTCTCCGCTTGAACGATATGCGCCTAGACTCACGTCGCAATCGAGCTCTGCTCCAGCAAATCAATGACATTGAGGGTCGCCTGCAACAGGTGATGGGCGTTGTGATCCGCGAGATTAGCAATGGAAACATTCGCCGGTCAGGTGTGCAGCAGATTGAAGAGCAACTGCGCCTGGAGGGTCTAATTGGCGATGTTCTTATTGGTCGCGTTGGCAATGTTGGCATCCTGCGCATCCTGCGTGAGCTGCTTCAGGACACAGCTGTGCGCATGGATCGCTCTGGCTTGGGCATCAGCGCGGGTGACCGCGTATTGCAGTACACACTGCGCAGAATTGTTGGCATTGTGGATGAGATACGCGAGCAGCAGTTGGGCGTCTACAATCGTGAGAACCTGGACATGCAGGATGTCGTCATCAACAATCTGCGCGTCGACAAACTGCGTACTCGCATCGAGGACAGCGACATTGAAGTGACCAGCCTGATTGACCAGTCCCAGCAATCGCAAGTGATGGTGCGTCAGCGTCGTCTGAACAACAAGCCCTTCACCATTGACATGGACATAAGCGCCAAGGGCCCACAGGATGTGATCATTCGTCTGTTTCTGGGACCTCGTGAGGATGTTAATGGCCGTGAGGTGCCCTTGGAGCAGCGCCGTTCCGACTTTGTGCTGCTAGATGCCATCAATACCCAACTGCAGTCCGGCCGCAATCGCATTCAGTACCGCTCCACGAACATTGCCTGGACCACCCGTGACGCCACGCCCTACAGCGAGATCTACCGCCGTGTGATGACTGCTCTGCGCGGTCAACAGGAGCAGCTGCTAGTGAGTGATCTGGTTGGCGAGAACGGCAGCTTCCCTCAGCGCTTGCTGTTGCCTCGTGGCCGCCCCGAGGGTCTGCCCATGCAGTTGCTGGCGATTGTCTCGCCCATCGAGCGTGTGGAACGTGAGCTGCCAATTCGCATGAAGCGCCTCGATGGTGTTATGGGCGTGAGCGTGGCTTCCATAATAGACAAGCGTCCTCTCGGCTTTCCCCTGGATCGACGCATCGAGAACGAGCAGCTGCTGTTGGAGCTGCCCAACGTACAACTGGAGGATGTTCTGATTGTTAGCGAGAACTAAAGAGCAGAAACCGTGTGCCCAACCTTTCCCCCGACTGAATGACCGATCCAGCGACCTTTACTAACTCGTTTCCGATGTCTCCGAAATGTAATAATTTAGATATTAATTTGATTCTTGTATAATCCCTAAATAAAGCTATGCAACTGATGCATAAGTGCATTAAAATCAAATCTCTCATTATCATCCAGGTAAATGAATACCTCAAGTGCTTTCCATTTGCCATTAGCAATAACACTTGCAGCTGAATGGATTTTCTAATTTTCAATGGCAGATCTTAATGCAAATTGCATGGCATTGCTGGCAAGCAGAAGAGGGTTGGGCAGTTAGGATGCCCCCAACAAAAGCCGCCCACAAAAGCACTTTCATATTCTGTTCGGGGCAGACAATGCAATGGCCAAATAGCTGGCAGGCAGCTTTCTGCTGTCACTATAATAGACTTTTCTTATTCTTGCCACACAACTCAATTTGCAACAACGAGCGGCGAGACCCCTGCCCCAGCTCTGTGTGTATACGTACATCTTGGCCGTCGCAGACGCCCAGCGAAGCGTCAATTGCCAAATTAATTGGCCGTAAAAAATTGAAAATGAAAATATAATCACACTTTCCGTTGTCAAGCTGCTGTCGGGCCATGGCTCTGGCTGTGGCTGTCGCTGTCGCTGTCGCTTTGGCTGTCACTGGCTGAACTCGAAACGATTTCAGCTTTTAACCCTCCGTTTCAGAGCAGTTTTCTCATCAAGGCAGACACTGGCTGCGTTGGCCAACCATAGAACAGCAGACATTTCGCTGCAGGCACTCAAATGTTGCATTTTTCCAGGCTGCCTCCTGCCACGGCCCTGGAATATTGATACTCTTCAAAAGAGCATTTTGACGAATCGAGGCAGCAATTCATATACTATATAATATATATATTTTTTATTTTGAGAGTTTCCTCGTTCTAGTTTCTCACTATTCATTATTCATTATCATATATATTCTGCCTACTCCCGCAAAGGCCAGCTTTCTCTTATAGAGCATTGCTTATTCGTATTAATTGGATTTAAATTGGTTTTTATGCTGGCAAAGAATGTGGCACATCGGATAATGGAAAAATGTTAGCACTCGACCTGTCTCTGACTTTTGCCACCTGAATGCACTTTCATTATCTTCGAGTGTCTCTGTTTCTTTTTGCTCCTTTTCGATGGTCTGATGAGCTGATCTGAGGGCAAAAACAAACTTTGGTATTACACGGCCTATTAGCCGCCGCTTAATGCAAAAATAATTATGTCTCGTTAATCAGTGCTGCAGAAACTTTTTGGATTCTGAGACTTTCGCCAACTCTGCTTAACCCTTTCGCCCAGCCCCTGCAGTGGCAGCGCCAAAGTTTCCACGAGTGGCAATTGAAGGTAGCAGAAACGCATTGCCGAAAACTTTTGTGATTAGCGGCCACGGCGCAGATAGCGCGAAACAGCTGATGCGGAAGATGCTCGCATAATTTATGTTGTGCGACTTGCACTCAGCCCGCTAACTCAGCCAGCGGAAATGCCGTCCCGCTCTCTACTTGCAGCGCCTACAAATGCTGCCAACCAAATTCCATAGCATACATTCGAGGGCGCCGAACGAAAACTTTTTGCCACGCAAATTAGCGGCTACATTTGTTTCGCTATGCTGCCTCAAGCCTTATGCCTCCTGCCTCCTGCCTCTTGCCTCCTGCGTCCGACAACGTAAAACTTTTTCAGTTATGAATATAAAGTTTATTTATTAAGCAAACAAGTTGGCGTTCTTATCTGTGTCGAGTGTCTCTATTTTTACATTTAGTTGGCAAACAATTTCACAGTTCAGCTAGTTGCACAGTTTCGAGAGAAGTCGCCACTAAATGTTTCCATGAATGGCTCTGGAAATTAATTGGCCCAAAGGAGCCCAAGCCACTGATTCCATTTGACAGATTAAGCAGACAATATGTATTCATTCAGTAAAGAAATAACAACCTGAAGTGATTTTTGGTTTCAAATTTTTCACTATTTTCATCAATTTTGTACTGCATAAAAATAAAACAAATCATAATAAGAATAAATAATAATGTCTAAAATCAATTTGAAAAAAGTTGTATATTATAATTAAAAATAATATACAATAATGAATGCAAATAAATATAAAAAAAAGGGATTTATAAGGCTCTCAATTGAAGACCTAGGAAATTAGGCAGCCCAAATTGGCATACCTTTATAAATCATCGCACAACTAGCATTAATGCATTGCTTGGTGAAAGACATCAATGAACATAGTTTAGTTTATGTACCTTTTGTGTAGACGTGTGGAAAATATTGACAATCGAAGGCAACCGAGGAAGGCGTGAGTTGCCTGCAAATCAACACAACACCAAGCTTAGGGGGGAGGGTAACAGAGAAGGAGAGAGAGGGAGAGTAGGAGTGAGAAAGGGGGAAACCCTTGTCGCTCGCATAACCCCAGTCAAAATTTACAATGGCAATTTTTTTGCATGCAAGTTGTATTGGGAAGGGCTTCAGTTGCGTGGCTGCTGGGGCTCAGGTTGGGTTTGTGTTTGGGGCTATCAAGTTGAGCAGAAAACTTCTTGCTATTCATATTCGTACATGAATACAATCGTGCGAGTCGGTATGCGAATATACAATGTAGAAAAATGCTAACAAACGGAAATGTGATATACGCGACGCAGCCAAAATACAAAGGCTAATGGTATATATGGGGGAGGGGGAGCACGAGCACAGGGGGGGAAGGGCAAAGTTTCTTGGTATGAGGGAATAGGAATCGAACCAATTGCTTACAAGCTATTCAAAACTTTGGGTGTGTAGGTGATAATGCTATATGGCAATCGTCCCTGTCGTCTATTCAATTTGCAACGAATTAAAAAAAATAAATAAATGTTTCAGAAAACATGAGAAATGAACGAAACAACATGGCGCGACTACCAAATACCCTGCAGGCAGTAAACAAATTAGCCCAGCACAGATATAGTTTACGAAGCATTTGATATACCCACTTACGACTTTCTACTGTTGCGAGGTATATCGAATTGGAGTTGTTGAAAATACACTGAAATCTGTGGAGCGCATTGTCAAAAGGCTTTTCTGTTATTGTAACGATGGAACCACAAACAGCCCTTGCCCAGCCCACAACCTTGCTCCAGCCACCCCTTCCCACAGCCCAGCAGCTGACACGCTTTGGCGCATCAATAGATAAGAAAGAATGAGGAACCTCTTGAGGCTTCGCTTGAAGTGGGATTAAAAGCGAGGCGGCCCACTGTAAGAAGCTGAAGGGAATTACGGAAACGTGCCCAGGAAGGGATGCCTGACGCAGGTAAGCAGGTAACCAGGTGGCATCAGCAGGGGCTTGGGCGTGGGAATGGATATATCAGTAAACTAATAGTTAACAAATATTTTCAATTACTGTTGCTGTCACAGCAAAATCAATCAATTTTGCAGCCACCGACACGAGAGCCAAAGCCAAAGCAATTGCATTTAATTTTCCAATATGTTGGGTGGAAGTGGCAATGGATGTGGCAATCGCTGTGGATGTAGATGTCGATGTGGATGTGGATGCTTTAACTGATATAAATTTGTAACGCAAATTGGTTTTGTGGCCACAGAGATTAGAGCAAATGCATTTTGCCATTTAACGGGTATTTTGCTGCAATTTCATTTTTTATATCTCAGCCAACATTTTGCCAACTAATGAGGCGGCAAATGTTTAAATTATTTTGCAGCGTTTGCTGAATGCGCTGTAATTAGAATAAATGTATTTACAGCTGCGGTGCGCGCCACACTCCATTCTATCAAATGGGAGAGAAACCCACGGCCATACAATGCCACATAGAACTATGGGATCGAATCGCATTTGTCGCGGCTTATTTGCTATTCACGCCACAAACAAAGTAAACAAAGCGCCCAGTTCCACTCGCTAAAGACAACCCTCCCGGCAGGCCCTCAAGTGACTCGAGTGGCAAGTGACGAATGCCGAATGGTGAGTGTGAAAAGCAATAAAACGTTAAGCATACACCAGCGTACGCACACACACACACACACACACACACACACACACAAAATACACAATGCCGCAGCAAATTTGTTGCAAATCAAAATAAATTCCAACCAGAGCTTAGAAAAAAGAGAAACGAATCATATTAAGAAAACGACCAAATTTATGTCAAGTCGTATTCTGCATACTCTTTAAATAAAAGCAAGTATATGAAATTCTCTGCAATCGATTGAATCTCTTTGAGAAGCTGCTAGCATAAGATTCTTAGCTGGTTGAAACCTTGTGGGAGTAGCAAAGTGACGACGAAATTCAGACAAAACTGATAAGGTTTTGGGTGATAATATATTTAATTGTTGATTGATAATAATTATAAAACCTTGAAAATTAGTAAATTGTTAAATAACTAAGTTTTAATATATATTTATATATTTTTTATATATTTAGATTTATATTTTAAGCTTATACGTTAGAAAGTATAAGCTAGATCTTAAACTGCAATGCTTAAATGTCTGACAAGAATAGCTCGCAAATAACAGTTATCCTTCTTTCAATCAGAACATTCAGAAAGAAACACGCACTCTTCTTTTGAGCAGAATAATTTTGTTGGCCCGTTTCTCTTTTCGTCTGACAGTTTAGCATTGAGCAATTCGCGTTATCTTCTTTTAAGGAAGCTCGTTGCGCAGAGACGACTCTCGTCTCTCGCAAACTGTGACTATGCCTTCGCATAGAAAATCTCAAGAGGGCAACTAAAGCTATGGTATCTAGGCCCAACACATAATATATTTATTTTATTTGCATCACTTTTGTTTAAATAAAGTAAAATTGTTTTATTTCACAAAAGTTTATACTTCAGTTGGATAGTAGTTAAGAGTACATATCTCGATTCTTTTCTCGTTAGACAAGTATTATAGAAATAAATTTATTTGAGTTTAAATTCAAGTCAAGTCTTATATTCAATATTCAAATATAAGCATATAGAGATTAGAGCCCTCGGGGCTTAATTGTTTTAGCTTTAAATCCCAATATATGTATAATTCACTGAATATCACTTAGACATTTTAATTCAAGACTCGGTCCAGTAAGTCTAGTGAAGGCAGCGGCATTCTTGGTGGCTAGCAAATCTTAGGGCTATAGTACCTAGGTGACTGATCAATAATAATAAATAATCATATTTGCCTACTCGTGCCTGAATAAGACACTTTACATAACCACACTACTATAGTTTACTAAATTCAATACTAAAGCATAGCAAACAGCTTCGCATATTCATCATACCCCAAACAATTTAGCAGCCCATAATAGATGCATAAAAAGCAGAGACGTTCATGTTCACTGACAACAATCCATCCTCAACTCGCAACAGTTTCCCTCACGCCTCTTGCCCAAAATAAACACGAAGGAAAAAACATGTGAATGCTGGCCGAGCTGTTCGTTGTCACATTCAGAGCCTTCTATAGGTACTCGTCCATGACATTCCATAACAATTTATGCAATCAGTTGGACAATGCGTACGTTGAAGGCAACTGTTGGATTTGCAGCCACCCCGAGTACTGTCGAGTGTCCCCGAGTAGCCCCGTTAGACTCGTAGCCCTTCTTCACTCTCTTCTGGCTTTGGCCGCTACTTAATCCTTTGAATATTTTTGACACGTGCGCTGCAATTATTTTATTACCCCCGCGAGTGCAGTACACAGAGAGAGTGAGAGATAGAGAGAGAGAGAGAGAGAGAGAGAGAGAAAATACACGCACACTCAGACACACTCAACAACAATGCAGCAAGGCAACGTGCAACCGGACACGCCCACTCAATAGACGAGCACAAGGGCGGACATTTCTTTGATTCTGTTTTTTTTTTTTTTTACTAGCAGCACAATGAGCCGGCAATTGATGCAATTCATTCAAATTGTTGGCGACTGTTTAGACTAAAATTGCATTAGTCTCTAAAGCTTTTGTTGTAGCTGCTGTTTTTGTTGCTGTTGTTGCTGCTGTTGCTGCTGTTGTTGCTGCTGCTGTTGTTATTGCAGATGTCGACTGGACCAGCGCACAAACAATTGGCAATAATTTTTCGCGGTTGCATTGAAATTCAAGCGGCGCAAATTGTAAGCACAATTTTTAAATATATGAACAGGCCCCACTTTGAGCTCATGCCCGCCCCAATTATGGTCGCTTTGCATTATCACACACACACACACACACACGCACACACACTCAATAGAGGTACATATATTTTAATAATGATGCCATTTGTTTGGCCATAGAATTGTGTTGGCAATAAAATTTGGCTTTGCCACATAATTCAAATGGTTAATCGCGTTTAATGGCGGCATTTATCAATATTTTGTGAAGAGAAAAACCGCATGCAAATGCGACCAGCGGCGGCGGATGATGATGAGGAGAGGGAGAGACTGCGCCCCACCACTCTCCTTGACTCCTCAGGCTGTCTTGGCACCCAATGACAATGTGTTGACAATGCGAAAACAAAAATGGCGTCTAATATGGCGACAAAATGTGGGGGCGGAAATAAAAGCGCAGCGGTCAGCGCTGCAATGGAGCCCACCACCGTCAACCTTGTGGCTCCGCAGCGCCACGGCACCGCCCTTAGTTATGAAGTTTGCCAGCAGTTCCCCATCACGCTTTTAATGCGCACCATTGTGTCAAGATAAAGCAACGGAAATTAGCACGATAGCAGGAAGTTGGCAGCGTCGTTGGCGTTGTTCTTGACGACAACGACGAAGACGAAGACGAAGACGAAGGCGATAAAAAATTGAAGCGAATGCCAGCGGCAGAGACAACAGACCAAATAGACCGCACTGCGAGCGAGTTGAGCGACAGCCAAGAACCAAAGGACCAAAAGGACACATTCACTGTTGGTCGAATCGGGGCAACCGGGGCTGCCCACAAATAATAATGAAAACGGAAATGAAATACAATACCCAGGAATGCCACAAGAGATGCTGAATAGCAATGAAGATGATAATGACAATGACGATGATGATGGTGTTGATGTTGGTGTTGCTGTTTGTGCTGCTATTGAGACTGGGTCCAATGCCAATGGCCACTTTAGAGCTTTGCTTTCCTTTATTGCCCACTCGAAAGAGCCCAGCCCTATGGCACTAAGGTGCCTGTTTAACATTTCTTTGCTTCATCGTATTGCCAGCAAAACAATTGACTAATTAGTGTCAGAGAGATTTCTTCAGAGTCTATCGTATCTCTAAGATTCTTATTCAAATTAAAAATGCCCCTCTAATTGCGCTCAGCCATGTTATTAACTTATTTAAATATATAAATAATATTTCTAATATATACATAATAGGATAGAAATGCGAGGTCTAACATAACACTACAGAATATTAAAGAATCAAATATACGTGACATGCGGACATTAAAAACTCACGATATTATTTTATTTATTCAAACTTGTATACTTCATTTAAAATACCAAACATGGTTTAATACATACTGAAGATTTGTAATTTACTGAATTTGAAGCTATTTGAATCCATGAAAATATTCAAGAACTTCTATCCGAAATATGTATATATATTTCTTGCCTGCCGATTGGAAAATAAATTGTGAAAATGCCCAGTAAATTTTTAGTTTCACATTCGCCTCAGATAGAAACTACTATGCTTAATATTCTTTATTTTATGATTTTTGTTTAATATTGTTAGTTAAAATATATTTTCTGAAAACTCAATTATTTCATTATTAGATTAGGGCGTCTTAGCAAATCTGAGCTAATAATTCAAATCACATTCAGCACGATTAATACATTTGAAAAGTATAGTATAATACATGAATAAAACATGTTGTACTGCCTTTCAAATGCATTTTTCTAAGTCCATGATCTATACGCATGAACCGTAGTCAAAACTCTATATAAATAAACTTTTGAAATGTTTTCATATGCGAGCATATTAAGAACTCAAAAATCTTGCTTGTTTGTTACCTAGACTACAAACAAAAATTAATAAGCCATAAAATGAGCCAGAACTTTTCACAATTTTGATGCTTGGCTCACAGCAAGGGCAATGTTTGTTCATTAGTTGTTACAGCAGCGCGAGATGGAACTGGAAGTGGAGTGAGGAGTGGACAGAGGGACAGGGACAGAGAGATGGTATTCTTTTCATAAACCGCACACAAATTAGACGCATACAAAAAAGGCAAAAAATGAACGCTGATTGTCGTCTATTCTTGTCAAACTTTGGACCGGTGCCTGACGGCAGCCGAGCAAAGGGGGGCGTGGCACGCAAAGTCAATTAGGCAAAGCGACGACGGCAAACAAAACTGAAAACAATTCGCATTTAAATTTGCGCATTCTTAGAAAATGCTGCGCGAAAATGGGCGGGTGGCCGACAAAGTTCGGATGCGTTACTTTTGGGGCAGGTGGGGGTGGTTGGAAGTGCCGTAAAATACGTGCATATTATTGTGCTTATCTGCCAAGAAACACGCCCAGGCCAAATGCCCATTCCGGGCCCAAGCACAGACACCCTGTACTAGGCCTTCAAGTTGATTTCGCTTTTCTTCGCTGCCAAGAGCTGAGCTTCCATGTCTCAATACTACGCCAGTTGTTTTGTTGTTTTTTGTCATCTTGTGCATTTGTTTTTATGCGCATGGATCGTTGCCGAGCCACCCAATCACCCCCCAATCCCACCCAGCCTAGCCCCGCTGCCTGCTCCTGCTGTTGAAGTCTTCTAAGCAAGACATCCTTCCTTAAACGTTTCTTGGCTGCCAAATGTTTCTAAGGGCCACGATTGTGAGTCCTGTGTGTGTGAGTGTGTGTGTGTGTGTGTGTGTGTGGTTTTATGTGTGCATTGTATTGCTGGCATAATAGACACATTTAATTTTACTATTATGCCTTTTTGTTGTCATCACATTCGCATAAGCATAATAAACCGTTTCGTTTTCAAGTTTTCCTTTGGGGACTGCTCCGTTTGCCTATTTGCCAGTCATTTTATTTGATTTCCACTTGAAAGAAGAGAGATAGAGATAGAGAGAGAATACAGAACAAGCTGTGCAATATTCTATAGAAATTAGAGGTGTATAAAGTGACAGAGTAAAACACTAGTGAAGTAAACTGATTGAAACCATTTTACATTCATGACCCTTTGCAGATAAATTCACTATTTAAAATTGAATTAATTCATTTGTATCATTATAAGCTCATGTTTAATTAGATATGCTCGTGCAAGCGTTTACCAAATTAGCAGGTATTTTGCATATATTTGTGCTCAATGGAATAGTGTGTAAAGCATAATTAGCATAGACAATTTAATCCCATCCCTCTCAAACCTTTCGACCCTATTTTACCAAAATTTTGAATATATTTTCTCATGCATTTATTAAAGCTAGTCTACAGCATAAAATCAATTTTATTTATGATTTTTAAATAATTTAAAGAATAATAACATAAACAAATTGCATGACCCTTTGCAGCTATAATAATAAATTATTTATTCAGAGCCTTGAAAACGAGCAATAGATGGCGCTAATAATGTTTTCTACATAATTTCCGTCTATAACTTTGATAGTTTGAGGTGATCCAATTGAATCTTTCTTTTTGCACTCTTTTAGCACAAATGACATAATTTAGTTTTTATTAAAGCTTAGTTACTAATATCATAAAATGTAATCTCTAAAAATTCGATTTATATAGCGAATATGATTATAGAAGTAGATGGAAATGATTGTGGAAATAGATAAGCCGTTAGTATAAAAGTAACTATCGCTTTTTGCAAACATTCAATTATTGATTTGAAACGCTGCAATATGTACAAAGTCATCTGCTTGGTAGCCGGACTATTCGCCGTGGTATTGGCTGCTCCCTCTACATATGGTAAGAAATTAGCTTTTTGGTATGCCAAGGAGACGGTGAACCTAATCCGTTCTACACAAATCTCTAGATACTGAGCATACTTGGATCACGGGCAATCTGTCAATTCCGTTGACAAGCAACGTTATAGTTGGAGGAGTTGATCCCTCTGGCTACTATACTTACGTAGGCCGAGTCTCTTATGCCGACAACATTTTGCCCGCCCGTGTTGTGGCTGAAACGGGCTATGCCTATTTCAACACAGACAAAATGAGCAGCAAGCTTGTCACCTATCAGCTACTGACCTCTAATAGTACCTCTGACTATGTGTGGATACGCAGCTTTTATGGCAACTATGAAAACGGAGCCGTTTCTGTGGGCACCACCCATTGGAATGAACGTGTCTTCATTTGCCGCTCTAAGGCCGATGGCGGTTTGCTAATGGGTACTCTGTTCCTATCGCTAAAGTATTGCAATATCAAGAACAAAGACTTGCCCCTACAAAAATTCGACAGATACGAGATCCTTGTGTCCAAGGCTAAGCGTAATTAATTAGTAATTAGTAAACTATACATAATATATAAAATTCAATTACAGTACACGTACAAAAAAATCTTTACTGAGTGTTTTTTTTTTTAATTTAATTTAATTTTAATTTTTAATTTAAAGAAAAATTATGTTGATTTCGATTAGATTTCCTTATTAAGTGGTCATCAAAGATATCATCGTTCTCAAGTTAAAGTGGCCGTTGGCTACTCACATACATTCGATAAGATTAAAATCTTAATTCGGGGGTTTCTACTAATTATCAGCAAGTTTAACTTCATTCAACTAATATTTTTTTTTTTTACCAATATATCATCTAATCTATGTTAAAAGCAAACAATAAAATAAAATAGAAAATGGTAAAGTACTAAAAAAAAACCATGTTGTAAATCTATTTCCACAACTAGATGGCGCTTCTAGCATCAGCAGCGCAGCTTTCGATAGGTAACGTATCTAATCTATCGACTTCTATGTTCGAGACGAAAGCTGAGTTTGATTACATTATGTCCTTAACAGTAAAATTTTCAATTCACATAAATAATATAAATATTCAAAATATAAATATGAAAAAAAACTAAATAAAATATAAAATTTAATTATAAAATATATATTTATTAAATTGGGATTAGTATTATAACACGATTAATAATCTGAGACAAATATTTTTAATTCAAGAAATCCTGCTCCATTTTGATAATCAAAATGTGGAATGCATACAAAAAATTGCACTGCAATTTTTGGTAAATGAGCTTAAAGCATCAACTTAACACAGGGTAAGTTAAAAAAAAAAAACTATGTCATTATATTAATATGTAACAATATTGTGTTTGAACAGAAACTCTTTTAGGGAAACGAATAAAATTGCGACTATATATCATTCAGTCAATCCAATTGTAGTTGCCATCAAAATCAGCCTATAAATTATTAACTTTGCATTTGACACACATTAGTTATATGAGTGATTTTGATATTTGGTTTACTTTTTAGAATTGTGTATATAATATTGCTATAAAAAATGATTGTACAGATTACATACGAAATATGTATATATTTATTTTTAATTTATTCCAATCTTTCATTTGATATTTTGTAATTCCTGATGGTATACGACCACATCTAAAGTTTCGCTGGCTAGAAGTATAGCACTTCCATCCATAACGCTGGCAGCATCTACGCACTCTTCGCCCCTCTCAGTTCCATTCCATTGAAATACTTCTACAAGTAGTTGGAGCTTTAACCCTTCAGCAGTGCCACGAGGCAGCTGCAGATGGTGAGGAAATGAACACGATTTGGGTGCATCGAATGGTGCCTGCGCCTCATACAGCTCGCTAAGCGTGTGATCTTTAGGAGCGGCAGAAAAAGTACGTTCCAACCTATTCTCGCCAATGGACAACTCACGTACAAAGCTATCGAGCAGTAATTGAGAACTGCCAGGCAACATCAGATAACTGCGAATTTGAACAACCATCGTCTCTGGAGCGACTAGGTTATATGTAATGCAGAAAGGTTTGTGATTCAGGCGCAGCTGACGTGCTATAAGACGGCGACGGAGCAATTGCAAATTGTTGCGCTGCGACTGGAGCAACTGCTGATCCATTAGGTTAATCAGATCGGTGTCCATTAGTTGCTCATATGTCTCCAGTTTGCTCACTTGGATGAACTTCAGCATCGAGCGGTGATTGTCGTACGATCGAGACTTTGGCTTTTGTTCGTACTTGGATATTAATTGAGATAATTGAATTAACAGCGAACGATAAATGGGATCCCGGAGGTTGGACGTGGTCATTCCCAAAAGGCTCGGTTCCACATTATTACTGTTGATGGCTAGACTCAAATGCCTGCAGAGCAGCCAGTACTCCGTTGCAATCACTTGACCCACGACCCACATAGGCTGAATTTCATCATTTTTTTCCAGCTCCTTATCAATCCAACTTTGCAGTTCTTCAATAGACTTTCTTATCAATTGCCGTACGTCTTCAGCGCTCAACGCAGTCGCCTTGTAGGGCACCCCACCCGTTGTCATTAATGTGGGCGTGACCAGCTCAACTGATCTTGTGCCCGTCGCTAATTCTTCCAGCTGCAGCAAGGCTACAAACTGCTTGATGTTGTGCATCAGTAACAGCCCGATTTCTGGCCTCGCTGCACCCTCAACTTGTTGCCGGTATATCCATTCATCCTGGGCATTGCGGAACTGCATCATCCGATCGCCGTCTATTATAGCAGTTCCGTAATCTTCCCTAGCTTTCGACCCGATTATCAGGCGGCTGATAAGCCTGCTCCAATAGCCGTTCAAGGCCACATCTAAGCTAAGCTGCATCCCAACGGAATTCGCATCTATGACAATTGGGTCGGCTGGCATTACCTCCTCTACCGGTGGCTGTCTAAATATCTTCGGGTACAGAATGCTACCCAGCGTGTCCCTCCAGGTGCGTTTCGGACCGATTCGAACTGGAGCCAACTGTTGCCAATTAACGGACCTTGCTTCCCTTATCAACTCCTTGTCGAAGTACAGCTGTGGCAGCACCTCATTCATAGTCGGCATCAGTAGATCCTTTGTATCAGCACGTTCAGAAATCGCCAGCTGCAGAGCATGCACAAAGAGCACGGGATTGAAGCGACTGCGGGCATAGCATGCGTTGCACTGAAAGGTCCTCCAATCTTTGGCCAGCACTAGAAATCGATACACGTCCAACAGCTGCTGCGGCAATTCCTCTTGCAGTAAGCTATAGATGCTATATGGGCGCAATATGCGACCCTGATGCACGCGCTCAAAGAAGTCCTGCAATAATGGCCAACTATCCTGTAAAAGAATATACGTAAGCAATTGATTTCAATTTCAAATGGAATCCACTTACCGGTTCGTAATCACTGGGATTCTCGTTAAGCTCACGGCCCATGTCGATGAGTTCCTGCTGCAGCAGCGGCTTGTGCACTTGCAGCAACAAGTCCAACAGAAAGCGCTGACGTAGCGCCCATTGCGTTGGCCTCAAAACATCGGGACTTGGAGGAGAATTTTCACCCAACCACCAGCGCGGACGTAAGCTCCAGCCATTGACAATTACTCCAGCACAGAGGGACAAGCTCAGAAAGCCACTGCATACTAATGTCGCTCTCAACATTCTTCTTATTAATGCAGCAGTTGAGAGGTAAATGAATTTCACAATTTAATATGCCAATGCCAATGGCTGATCTCGAAGCTTATCAAAAGAATTTTATATAAACATATACTATATATAAAGAGCATTCGCAATTATCGCAGTTTATATGGCCTAGAAGATGTTTGGGCATATTTCTTGTGAAGATCGAATTTTTCTATATAAAGTTTAATAATATAAATTAATATATTTATATAGATTGATGTTTGCATGATTTCATTATATTTGTTAAACTATTAAAATCTAAAAAAAAAAATTTAAAAAAAGTAATTTACGTCAAGTGCAAAGCTCATTAAAATATTGTAATGTAAATTCGTTTTTATTGTGTCAACAATATTAAACAAGTAAGAACGTTGCAGTTAGGCGCAACTAACAGCGATATACTTTGTTCCCATAGGTGCATCTTATTTTTAATAAACATTTAATTAACGAAATATTTCGGCAATTAGAAAACGTACATGGCAAGCAACAAACGTTTTTCCTACACATGCATACAGATTTACACATGTACACACTATACGAGTATACACACAACTTTCTATGTATACATACAAAAGCTTGGATGCCAGAATATTCTAAGAATTGTGACTGAATTAAGAATTTTTCGATCGTTACTTTAGTTTTGTCAAAAGGCGCTCTAGCAATACCTTATTTGGTTTTAGTTAACGAAACCCAAGTCAGGGCAGTGGCGCTGGTGGTAAGCGCTATGCAAGCTATAATTAGGTGCGTGGGTTCGAATCCCGCAGAAAACTTTTTTTCAAAAATTATTAATTTTTTATTTTTTTAATATTTGTATATTTATTATAAAATGCTTGCTGCCAATTGATAATCATTTATAAACATACGCATATGAATTGTGCATTTAAGTAAAAACTAAAACTGCTTTATGCTTTCCGATTTGCGACGCTGTGTGGCAGGCAGTTTTTCTATGCATGCATATATGTATGTATGCATGTGTACGTGTATACACATCCAAAAGTGTATACATATTGCAAGAATTGCGATTGTATTGTTTTGTGACGTCACAAGCTGCTGATCAGCTGGTCAGCTGATCAGCTGTGAATTTATTTAGGTTTAGCTAACGATTACATGTTGTTTTCAAAAGACCCAGGTTCGAATCCCGCTGGAAACTTTTTATTTATTAATCAAAAACTTATGAATTTTATTTTTTAAATTTATTAATATTATTATATTTATGTTAAAATGCTTTTTGCCATCTTAGCAATTGCTACTAAGCTATTGTATGCATGAATTATGCAGTTGGCCACAACAAACTTCTTTGCCGATTTGCCACGCCCCCAGGGGGCGTAGACGCATAATTTTTTGCCAGTTCTTAGAAAGGGCCGAGGCTAACATGCCTGCAAAATTTGGTTGCTTACATTCCAAAAATGCGAAAATTACAGGGTATTTTTCGATATGCCACGCCCCCAAAGAGGCTGAAAAATTATTTTTGGGGGATCGATAGAGGAGAACATTAGTAACTCAACCATCCAATTTTCAAGCTTCTAGCTCTAAAACTGTAGGAGATATAAACTTTTGCGGTTTGCCACGCCCCCTGTGGGCGTAGATATATCTACCATAGCTTATTAGTCTTGGGTTGTCAACCCGAGTATACATGCAAAATTTCAAGTCTCTAGTGTCAATAGTGTCCAAAATATAGCACAATTTGAAAAATCACTATATATTCAGGTCCGATTTGCCACGCCCCCAATGGGCGTAGACATAAAACTTTTTGATCGATCTTCTTAGAATCATAACATTAACTCACATGCAAAATTTCAGCGTTCTAGCTTTAACGGTGTAGAAGATACGTATTTCCCGATTTGCCACGCCCCCAATGGGCGTAGATATATCCGCCATAGCTTTTTGAACTTGGGTTGTCACCCCGAGTATACATTTCAAATTGCAACTCTCTAGCTCATCATCTAGTATGATAACTTAACTATGGGCGGAAGAGTTTTCCGATTTGCCACGCCCCTAGTGGGCGGATCGGGAAAATTTTTACACTTTATAATTCGGGAACATATATGAGTATATGTTTAAAATTTCAAGTCTCTAGCTCTAATAGCGCCGAAAAATATTGCGTTCATACGGACAGACGGACAGACGGACAGACGGACAGACGGACAGACGGACAGACGGACAGACGGACGGACAGCAAGACGGACATTGCACAAACCCAATATACTTTTTCCCCTTCGGGAACAAAGTATAAAAATACAATTCCCGAAAAATAAAAAAAAAATAAAAACGCGCAAAAATAGCATTCCATATAACCGAACTTCAGTTTTATAATTATGTCTCTTGAGCCTAGTTTAGTCTTTAGAGTTATGCCAATGTGGCCCGCTTGGCCACAAATTCCCTGGAGCTCTTCTCCTTGTTTGTGAAGCGAGCATATCTGAAATGAGTAAAATTCAGTAAATAGCGATTATTAAATATATATTTGATTGAACTCACGTCTTCTTATATTTGGCCACATCGGCGGCGCTGAGGGACGGGCGAGTCGTTTGGAAGGATTCGATGAGATGTTTTTGCTTCACTAAAATTTTCTTTGGCAGCTTCTGTCGGAGGGAATGGAAAAAGATTAGTTCAATTTGCTTACATAGACTCGGCTGTAGTTTATTGAGTATTTTTTATTTTTTTTTTTTTTTTTATGATGGTCGATGGATGTTCTTGGTAAAGCCATCCCTAGCACTAGTTAAACTTATATGTATATTGATATCTAAGCGGTAAAGTCTCTCGGAATGTTTCAGTTTCAGAGCCGTCCTCCTCATCGCCCGAGGACGGTGGTGTCTCCAGCATTGGCATCGATAGATCCAAATAGGCATCATTGGGATTGCTGCTAGCCTGTTGCAGTATGCCATCGAAACTCTCCACAAGCTCTGCAAATGTGGGCCGCGCGCATGACTCAAAGTGCCAGCACTGACGCATCACCACATATATGTTGAGCGAACATTTCGGCGGCTTCTCCATGCGCTGTCCAGTGATCAAGTAGCTGTACAGCTCCTCAGCAGACATGATGTTTGGATACGGCTGCTCGCCGTAGGTCATTATCTCCCAGAGCAGGACGCCATAGCTCCAGACATCGCTCTGGGAATCGTAGAACTTCTCTTGCAAAGATTCCGGCGCCATCCACTTGATAGGCAGCCGCCCGTTCGTATTCTTCCGATAATAATCCGTATCCTGGATATCCCTAGCCAATCCAAAGTCAGCGATCTTCATCACATAGCCTTCGCTGACGAGCACATTACGCGCTGCCAGATCGCGATGAATGCACTGAAAAGTGATTGAGACATTAGACTGAGCTGCTCACAGATGGGACCCATGGGACCTTACCCGTCGCGAGGCTAGATATTCCATGCCGCGAGCTATTTGGAAGGCGAACATGGTGAGCTCCTTCTCGCCCAGTTGCTGTTGTGGCTGTATCGACTTGTCATCCAGGTAGCCATCACTGTCGCTGCGTCGCTGCAGTTGACCCGGTCGATTTTGCTTGAGAAAATCCTTGAGATTGCCATGGGGTGCATACTCGACAATGACCCACAATGGACCGCTCTGACTGCAGCATCCCAGCAGATTGATGATGTTAATATGCTTGCCGATCATTTTCATCACCTCCATTTCGCGCACCAGACTGGCCATGTCTGCATCCGTGTGCTCCTCCTTGACCATCTTGACGGCGACAATGGTGCCCATGCCATTATTCGAGGATGGCGGACTGCGTGGCAGCCCATCCGCCTCGGCCATGACAACACGCCCAAAGGCGCCCTCGCCCAAAATAGAACCTAGTGCCAGCTGCTGCCTGGGGATCTCCCAGTTCGAGTCCAACGGGAACTCGTACTCGTTGAAGCCCTGGGCAGGATCCGAGCAGCCACCCGTCGTGGTATTGGAGAACGTCGTCCGTTGTTTCTCGATCTTAATAACAGGTATTTGCAAGTCACCCGCACAGGAACTACCCTCAACGCTGGCCGGCTTGTAGATGATCACCTTCTTGGTCCACTGATGCACCGTCTCGATGCGATGCTTCAAAAGCTTCTCCCGCCGCAGCCGGCGAAGCATGTACACTATAAAGGCGCTCCCGAGGAGGAACACCAGAATTATCATCACCACGGTCACAACGAAGGCAACGGGATGCGTGTGGAGCAGCTGACTGAAGTGCAAATAGGGCAGATGATCGACTACGCGCAGATACATGCTCGCATTGCTCATTCCCAGCGAATGGGATGCCAAGCACGTGTACCAGCCCTCGTTCATGTGCGTCACATTATTGAGCACCAGCAAATCGGGTCGATCCACGGACGTTTTCAAGTCTATCAACACAAAATCCGGCTGCATCGAGTCCAGTGCCAAGGGCACCGATTGATTGTGGTGCATCACACGAATCCACCGGATGGAGGGCTCATTATCGGACAGCACTTCGCACTTCAGCACCACCTGCGTGTTGAGCAGTACCGTCTTGTTGTCCATTTTGGTGATGATTGGCGGCGCTCGGATGCGATCCTGGACCACAACGCTGTACTCAAATTCAATGCAGCCGTTTTTGTTGCACACTTTGCACTTGTACAGGGCCGAGTCCTTGGAAACGGCATCCTCCATGATCAAGGACCAGCGCTTTAACGTGTAGCTGCCAATGTCGCGCTGCAGCTCCTTGTAGCCATCGCCCTTATTGAATGTCCAACTGATGACATTCGGCTCTGTGCTGGGGCAAGAGAGCGTAAGAGTTTTACCCGAGGGCAAATGTTGCAAACGTTTCAAAGGCTTCTTAAACTTGGGTAATTGATCCGCCTCATCGGCTGCATCTGTAGCGTTAATGATTGATTTCTGTGTTGTTGCTGTTGTTGTTGTTGTTATCGTTGGTTGCACAGTTGAAGTAGAAACTGTAAGGGGCTTGGGCACCACCTTCAAGTAGGCCGCACCCACAGTGCGTCCCAGTCGGTTCTCGGCAACACAAATGTACCAGCCGGCCTCAGAGGACTGCACGCTGCCCAGACGTAGGAACTGCGGCTCATATTCGTTGGCCAGCAGCTTGGCCACCTCATCATTATCCTCCAGATTGGCTTGCTGCTCCAGGCGCTGCAACAGCGCGTTTATATCACCTGGTCGTACCTGTTGCAACCAAGTGATTTTTGGCTCCAGCTGTGAGTCCTCAAGCTTGCACTCGATTGCCGTATGCTCATCCCATTCAGCAGTCACGTTGTGCGGATAGCCAGGACTCAGCACAGGCGCCATGTGCTGACGCCTCATGACCTCCAAGCGAGTTCGGCTCTCGACGCAGCTCTGGGCATTGCACAGACGGCAGCGATAGTCACCCGCATCCTGAGGCTGCAGCTGGCGCAGGCTCAGCACAGTTTTTCCAGCACTGGCCCCCATCAGGGTGTCATTGTGATACCAGCTAATGTTCGTCCAAATGACTCCCGTTGCCGGAATGCAGTTCAGTTTAACCATAGAACCCGCTGTGCGCCTCACCAATGGCTCCAGTGACTGGGCCAAGCGTAGCTGCTGGCTGTCATGCAACGGCAGCAGATAGTGCTCCACAGGCTCGTCGTATACTCGGCTAAAGCTGGCCAGGTCTGCGCTAGCCTCTTGATAGCCAATCAACAGTGTCAGATTGGCCCATTGGTTGCCATCATAGCGGCACGCATAATGGCCCGATTGCTGCGTCTGTGCGCGCTCGAGCAGCCAGCCGTTGCCGCTGTGCTTCGGCTGATCATTGTAGAACCATTTGGCTTGGGGACGTTGACATTCCAGCTGAATATCCACATCTGTGGGGACATGACGATAGCCAGGCTGTGGCTCTTGAATCACATCGATTTGGCAACGATGCGCCTCAAAGTGGCAGCTCGAAATGTTGTTGTTGTTGTTGTTGTTGATGTTGTTGTTAATGTTGTTGTTGCTGTTGCTGCTGCTGCTGCCGCTGGTGCTGCTGCTGTTGCTGCTGCTGCTGCTGTAGCTGATGATGATGAATATGATGATCAGCAAATTTTGCATTGTCAAGTATAGCATTTGAAGTGTTGTTCTTGTTGTAGCTGTAGCTGTTGCTGTTGCTGTTAATGTGATTGTTGTTTGCTTAGCTGTTGCTATTGCCAAATTGCCGCCGCTTTTGCAAAGACACTTTTATATTTCGCAAAGCTTCATTTTTCACATTTTCCCTTCTCTATTATTATTATTATTATAATTTATTGCTATCAGTTAGGTTCAATTTTTTGCGTCTCTTTTTTTCAATATTCGAAACAAAAATAAATCTAAAAAGAAAAAGGCAACGCGTATAATACAAAAAGGCAACCATTATGTGCACTGCCTCTGTAATGAGCAACACCTTTGCTGCTACCTCTGTTGCTGCTGTTGTTGTTGTTGTTGTTATTCTTGTTGTTAACGTAGACACACACACACACACTTGTGACAGTCAAGTAAGGTATCTATAAGTTGGCTATATATATATATACTATATGTGAGCATCGGCCACATGCCAAATGCGTGAAATGTCGTCATTTCCATTGATACGACAAATCGTCGTACAGTTAGAAATTTTAGATGCATTCATAATAATAATCGTCGTAATAATTGGTAGAGTCAAGGATTGACTTTAGGCACCGGCACCGGCACAGTGGTCCCAAATAGGCAACTTGCTTTTCCAGCATAATATAGAAACATGAAAGAATGTTTGAGTCGGGTAGAACCTACTGCATAATACTCGTTTGCAATTTTAATAATTTTAGCAGATCCGAAAAGGAAATTTATATATTTGTAATCTGTTTCAAATCCATTTATATATTTATATACCTATTTCTATATTCATTTAATTTATAAGTCATAAACCTCATATATTACTATATTTATAAATCACAATAGAAACCAATACGCTCATTTTGTTAAGAAGTATTAAGAGAGTTCAATTGAATATACAGTATTTAAAAAATGATTATTGTGCAGTTGGTATAAAGAAATCGAAAAAAAAAACAAGTTTTAGCTCTTGAAATCTGTCATTTCTTTTGCAAAAAATTCCCCATGCTTAATAATACGTTTGACTTCATATAATAAAAATAGAATTAAAAGTTGAGAGAGTGCTGAGCAATACTCTAACAAATATAGAGATATGCGCATTCGAATCCAAAGTTGTGAAAATTTTACTTTAATATTCTATATGTGCAATGTATGAACGGATATTAATCACAGAGGAACTTAGCAAAGCGGATATATTTCCGTACGGCAAGATAATAAAAGCAATTACCGCTAAGTTTATTGATTATACCACTAGAAATGTTATACATATTCGTATTTTCAATTACGACACATAGATTCTATTTAAATTTGTTCCTTCAAAATTCATTATTTATTTGAATTTGTTCCTATTTAATTTTCATTTAGCTATTCATTTATACCAAGTTTCAATGAACACTTTCTATTAAAAATAATTTAGTCTCCTAGCAGAGTAATCCTTAATTCATTTTAAAGCTGCAGCTTTTCTATTATAGATTCTAGTTTCTATGTCTGTTATCTGCTCAATTCAGTTTCTATTTTGTCACCTGAGACCACTGTGCCCTAATGAAATTTATATTTCATCAGTTTTTTTTTAAGGCAAGCCAACAACTGGTGTTGCTGTTGTTGTTGTTGATTTTGCAAATATTGTTGCGCTTGTTGTTTTTGTAGTGCCGTTTGTTAGTTCGTTTGTAGCTGTTGTTGTTGTTATTGTTGTTGTTGTTGTTGTTGCTGCTGTTTTTTGGCGGTACTGATTTTGGTGTGATATATGCACACACGTCGCGATCTTAAATTTATTCAGTTTCCTTTTTTTCTTGCTTTTTTCATTTATTGCCAGCAGACAAAACGCGTATGTTTGAAATATGTATTATTATTATTGTTATAATTCGTTGTTTTTATTGTAGTTGTTGTTCTTGCTGTTGTGTCTTCGTTTTGTTTTTTAGCGAGTTTGACAATATTATTGGAAATTGATGGCTTGAAACGTTTATAATTATGAAGTATGAATTGACTTTTGAATTTTGGACTAGCATTTGAATGACTTTTATTTTTTGCAAAATATTTATCACCAAGTTGCGAATACTTATAAATTGTTTTGGTTTGGTTCCGAACTCTATTAGGAATTTTGTTGGCATCACAGAAATATTTGATTTTTGATTTATCTATTATTTATTATGCATAAATTTGTCACCATTTTATAGACACACGTGCAGAACTCAGCAGTTGAATGTTTTCTATTCAGCTCACGATTCTGCACAATTCATGGAAATATTTGGCATTTGCATATATTATATCTAAAGCTTATATTGCTTGAAGATTTTGCACATTTCTTATTGTTTTATAACTTATTAATATTGAATATATTTGGCTGACATTTTGATGAACACTTCAGCAAACTGTTATTTATGTTTTATTTGGCTGTTTATGTACTTTGCATTTCACTTGACTGCATTTTATTTTCGCTCTTGAGCGATCACCATCCTTGTCTGGCTGAATGTGTACATAATTCTCTCTTTCCACGCCGATTCTTTGCCCAAAAATCACGTCTTTGTCTTTAGCTCGAATAAAGAACAAGAAAAGTCACAAAAAAATCAACAACAAAAACGAAAGAAAACAACACGAATTGTCGCAGTGCTTTTATTTGGCTGTCAATCTGGCAGGCAACGAAATCCCTGGCCCGATCGCCCTTTTCTGGAGCCGTGCGCATTTCCGCTTCGTTGCCAATACTTATTAAACCACGCCGCCCATCCCCGCCCCTGCACTGTCCCACACATCACTTTAGCTTTGGGGGAGTTGTGGCTATTGACAACTTCCGCTGCACTAACCGAAACAGATCCCACACAGTCGCGAGCCAACCGATTTGCTTGAATGTGCGCACACAACTGAAAGTAACGATCGATTGAATACGGCAACAACAAAACTTTTGGATATGTTGACGACGATCATCATCGGCAGCCACGAGGCTAGCGGCGTTACCGACAACGTCGTGAAAACCTAGCTACATGCTACAGCCAAGCATACATACAATCATACAATACATATTAATGTTATTATTTATACAAGTAGCGATCCTGTCGAGCACTCGCAATGCGTGCCAGCGATTCCTTGGACTCTACCTGTGTGCAAGGTGTCCGTCCCGCGCTTACCGCATGTCGCAATTGCGCACTCTTGTTGTAGTTGTAGTTGTTGTTGTTTGTAGTTTTCTTTTCTTTTCCTTTTGTTTGGTTTTTTTTTTTTTTTACTTTTATTCTAAGCATGTTTTGTGGCTGAGGATTTCGTCTACTTGGCTTGGTTCGGCTTGCATTCTTTATTATCGCGGCCCTTGGGCTATGTTTAATTTATGCATAAGAAAATGTGACCATTGTCTTTTGAGTTGTTGCTGCTGTTGCTGTTGCTGCTGCTGCTGCTGTTGTTATTGTTGTTGCAGTACGTGCGCATGCGCGATAATCGCATATCAATAAGGAAATATCCGTTACGTGACTTATATATCTAAAAACCCCTCGTCTGCAATTTTACTATGTTTCTTTTATTTTTGGCCCAGCACCCGCATAAGGTTGCCTAATCCTGATCCAGATGCACGTCACGTAATCATAGATAGAAGAAAAACCCCAAAAATAGTAAATCTCGTTGCACTTGTTCGCTGGGAACGGAAGAACTATTTTTTTTAACTATGGCTTTACCAAGAACCCTTCTGCATTTCCGGCCGCTTGAAATTCTCACTCACCTCATGTCCGAATTGTGCCAGCGCCTCCTTAACCGCCGCCATGTTCGCCGAGGTCAGAATGCTTTGTATATCGGCGCCAGTATAGTTCTGTGTTCGGCCCGCAAACCAATCAAAGTCAACACATTCATCCAGATTCAACGTCGCGCTCAACGCCTCAAAGATGCTGACGCGCGCCACTGCATCTGGCAGTGGGCATTCGACTAGCCGATCAATGCGTCCCGAGCGCAGCAGCGCTGGATCGAGCAGTTCAGGTCGCGATGTGGCAGCTATGACAGTAACGCCCTGCAGTCCCTCGACGCCGTCCAACTCGGTGAGCAACTGGTTGACCACACGATCTGTTACGCCTGTCGAGTCGTGGCCACGCTTCGGGGCCAAGCTGTCAAATTCGTCGAAGAAGAGGACGCACGGCTTGGCGCTACGCGCCCTGTTGAACAGATTGCGTACGTTCTCCTCACTCTGGCCAATGTATTTGGCCAGCAACTCAGGACCCTTCACCGATATAATGCGCAAACTCCAGCTGTTAGCCAGTTGAGAGACCAGAAACGTTTTTCCCGTGCCCGGCGGGCCATAAAGCAGCACGCCGGCTTGATTACGCAACGGTGAGGAGTTGAAGATCGTGGGATACTATTGGAAGAGCATATAATTAGATTTACATATATATTGTATATTGTATTGACAGCTACTCACCGTTGATGGCCACATGAGCACCTCCTCGAGCACATTGACCACAGCTTCCAGTCCGGGCAGCTCCTCCACACGCATTTCATTGGCGCTCGTTTCGGCGCCAGTCTTTTGATTACTTTGAATGCCCTGCAGACAGTAGGAATTCGTGTGCTCCAGGGATTCTATGAGCTGCTCGTTTGTGAGCAGTGGCTGTGATTTACCTTTTGAAGGAATAGATAATTCTGTTAAGATATTCTACTAACTGACTTCATCAACTTACTAATGCGATAGGCGTAGAAAATGGCACGCTCCACGAACTGAACTAGATCGCACTTCCGATAGCCCTCGGTTAGATTAGAGAACTTGACCATATCCAAATCCTTGGTGGCAATATGACTGCATAGCTCGCGCAGTATAACCTCACGATCGGCACGCTCCAGGCTGGGCAATCGCGCAACCGTTTGGAACAGGTGCCGACCCCGTGGGGAGCTGAGTCGCTTGTTCAACGTCTGCAGCTCACTGACTGTGGCAATGACAGCAATGGCATTGCTGCTGGTATACTGCATGATGAGCTGGTGCACCGTGTCTGCCATGCGGTTGAAGTATTCGCCATCCTGGCTGGACTGCTCTCCCGCCGCATGGGCGAGCACATCTAGATTCTCCAGCACTACAATGGCTGGTGCGTGCAAAAGGCAGTTGGTAAAAATGTTGCGCAAATCCTTTTGAATGGATTCCGTTTTGCGTCCTTTGCTGCGCGAGCAGTAGAAGATATCAAAGTAGCAGTAGTCCGGCTGACCCGACAGCTGCTGCAGTATGCGCTCCACCAGCACCGTCTTGCCAGTGCCAGCGGCGCCAGTCAGCAGCACATTGCCCTGGCGCAGCACTGAGTTTTGTGAGTTGAGGCACAGATTCATGCGCAACTCGTCAACCACTTGATCAAGAATCTTGTCGTATTCAGGCAGTCGTATCAGGTCCTTAACACTCAGTGGCGAAATCGGCGGCGGCTGCTCCTTAATAATTTCATGGACGGGGCGCACTAGATCGGCAGCATAGATTTTCGACTCCTTTAGGAACTGGGCATCCACCACGCAATAGCGGAAGTGTTCAGGCAATATGCCTACTGTGACCAGCAGATCGTCCTCCAGGCGCACTACCTCCTCTTGATTGAACAGCACTGGAGCCTTTCGTGTCCGCTCAATCACAAACCGCTTAAATGCATTCTCAATGATCTTGTAATGCGTCTTCTTGTGCGCAAACAACTCAATCTTCTCCACAAAGTTCACAACGGTTGTCTTTGGCCGCAGGACGACGCGCTCCAGTTCCTTAATATTCAATAGCTTCATCAGATTTGCATTTAGCTCGATGGACGGATGAATGGTAGCTGGCAATTCGTCATCATCCTCATCACTAACCAGACGCACCCGCACATAGTACTCCTTCTCGCCAACCGTGCGCATGCTGTAGAATTGCTCCAGATCCATGAATTCGGGCAAATGCGATTGAGTTATGTACACATCAGATTCCTGTGCCTGCTCGTGCCATAATCCACGTATCACACGAAACTCAAAGACGCGCGAACTCTCGCGCCGCAAGTCCTTCTTCAAACGCTCCATATGATCCTGCCGCTTGTTGCGTTGCAAATTGTTCTTCACATTGCTCATCGTTGCGGAGTGGACGAGCGCCGGAGGAGACGTTGCCACTTCATCCCGCACCTGTGCACTTGTCTTGCTGCGCGACAGCTTCTTATTATCCTCGGCCTTGTCATTGTCATTGCCATTGCCATTGGTCAGACCTTGAAACAGATTTGGCGCCACAACCAGCTGCGTATTGTGGTCCAGGCGTCCATAGCTTATGTGCGGCTTCAGTCGATCTTTTTGGGATGTCAAATAAAATGAGATATTGATATATGTATGTTGATTCAATTAAATACTTACCCACTGTCAATGCCACTTGCATCGACTTGTTAATCCAAACAAGCAAGATTTGTGACGAGTTTACAATGCGCGTTTGTTCTAGTACGCTGCTAGAAATTTTCTCCGTGCTCAATTCCTGCACAACAAAAAAAAAAATGAAATTAAATTTAAATCAATAAATATTTATAATTTAATAACATAATAATCCTACTTGTAAGTTTCTTAGTGACGCGTTTTATTATTTTTTTATTATAACTAGCAACAATTTCTTTTTTAAATATCAAAATTGATATTTATTTTTATATATTATAAATAGGCGTTTCGAGGTTTATTATTTATTACTATCAGTAAAATTCTGTAAATTAATTCATGAAAATATCAAATTAAGATTTCTTAAAGTAATATTATTGGGTAAATTAAAAAAAATAAAATAAAATAGATTCAAAAAAATTAAGTCATTGTATAGACCATAACAATTTTCTGTTAGGAAAAATAAAAAAATTTAAGAATAATTTTATTTAATAGTAATTATTAATTCATAATTTGTTATTTGTAAACGATCAACATTTTATCATTAATTAATTCATGAAAATATCAATTTTTAGATTATCAGAAAGCATTAATATTTGATAGAAAAAAACAAAGTTTTAAGATTAATTTAATATAATAATGATCATTTCATTTTTTAATTTAAATTTAATAATTTTATCTTAAATTCATGAATAAAATACTTAAAGGCAGCAATAATATTAGTTAGTACTACAGCAAAGACTCCATAATCTTAATTTCAATTAGCTCTATAGTCTGTTAAAACTAAATTTCATTGAACACAATTTTGTTAATGTTTGAATTTCCATCCAAATATCTTAAGAACATATATGTATTTGACTTACACCAATTAGTTTTCCAATATACCGAACAATAGTTCAAACAGATAGTTCAAATTAAGGCAGGGCAGTTATGCTCTTATTCAAATTGTTGACCGTTACATGAAAATTATTCAACCCTGATGAGAGAAATTCCTGCTGGGGTCAATGGCAATGCCGGCAAAAAGTAGCGGCTGAACATAAATAAACACTTGGGAGCACACCCGCGCCAAAAGCTAATCCGATATAAAAGTATTTTTATCTGGCCGCAGCTACACACACACACACGCACAGGCACACGCACGCGCATATCCACACATACATATACTAGATAAGCACTCACAATGATCTCCCAATCTTTGGCAGAGACGGGCGTGACGTGAACGCTGCGCAGATTTAGAACGTCAGCGATGAGGGCGCACTTGACCAAATCATTCTCATGTAGACCTATGGCAAAGTGCATAGTATATTAGAAAAAACGATATTTTGGCAATTGGCAGCACATTAGCGCATCCGCTTATTAAGTAACTTACCGAGCTCCTTGGCCGCCCTGGCATTGATCCCAATTTCGGTGTCTTTGATGCCGCCGCCGCCCGCCTGTGGCGCCCATGAAGCATAGTGCACACGATTGTTGTACTGAAGGCTCAGGCAGCCAGTATCCTACACCAACATGTAATAATAATATACATATATTAATATATATTAAAACTTATCTAATCTACGGGTCCAATGGCATATTAAGTTGACTTTTGGACACTCACGTAAGTGGAAACGACACCGTAGTATTGGTCCGGCAGTAGCACGAAATTGTTTCTAATAGGCCGATAAACCACTTTGAACGTCCGTTTAAACATTCTTTGCGTTGGCGCGCACAATGTGGCACAATTAAACGTAAAATCTTAGTGTGCGTTCGTGCTTAAATCATTTTCAGACTAACATTCCAATAGGTGCTAAATTTTGAGGACCAGCTGTTCTTACTCTCGCGACTGGACTACCGCACACTAGAGATGTGACGTTGAATATCGATATAAGATAATAATTGTAAATGAAAGAGAGAAAGAGAGAGAGGGAGCGGCTATCGAGTTGATTTCCAATTAAATTGAGTTGGCAGCACCACAAGACCAACTGTTGCTCAAATGCCGCCAGCTCGAGCAATGTTTACATTTGTAAACATGCATTTTCATGTGTGAAAGAGGTCGGTGCAATAATCAAGATGTTTGATCATACATGCTGAAGGTAAGCGCATTCTCATCATTCTCTCATTTAACTTTGGAGCTCGAGACGGTCGGTCGTTTTGTCTGCGCATGTTTTAATTTACGCGCTCATCGTATTTTTAGCCAGTTGGCAGCATCATAAATTCAACTTTCAAATCTTAAGGCGTTTTTTAATATTCAAAAATAATGCACGCCCTCATGAAAACAACGAAATTTTCTTTTGGCTAGTTTATTTGGTTAATAATTTATTTAAAATATTTAATGTGTCCATATATTGTTGTCAGTGTATATATATATATATAAAATGCGGCATCTGCTTATATTTGTTTTTCGTATACCATGCTGGATTCTTATCAAATTAAATAACACAATATTTAAAACTAACAATGCAGCGGTGCTAATTTATTAAACGTTTCGCTCTCATGCTAGCTTTATTTCCTTCTTTTTCTTTTGGCAAATTAAAAAAACATGTTACGAAATGATATGCATAAGGACCATGTCATTAATGCCAATGGCACTACATATATATTTATGTATTACTCGTAGTAGACTGCTTAAAGTTCAACTAAATTCGTAAGTTTTTAGTTTTACAAAAGGAAAGACACTAGAGACATCTATATTAGAAAAATATCGTTACAAAGCTTTTTTTTCAGTTATTATGTGTGTATAATGTTGATGCGTGTATCTTTGTTCTTTTCTTTTTTTTTTATAATATAAACTGTTCCATATCAGTCTTCGTCAAAACTTTCGTGGCTCGTGAGAATAAATTGGCTCATAAATTGCATATATTAAGTATATACATGTGTATATATATTTTTGTATATAAAAGTTCTACATAAAATGTTATAAAATGTTTTTTTTTTTTTTTATTTAAGTTTTCTTTCAGTTATTTTGTATATTTTTAAAAAACTTTCTAAAAAATGTAATTCACATACAAAAATTGTTCATGTTGCTTGCAATATTTGGCGCTTTTATTTGTGTTTATTGCAGTATTCGATATTCTTTTTCGTTTTGTTTAAGCAGTGTGCAAAAAGTGTTAAATATATGTAGATAATATAATACAACAAAATATATATATAAAAAAACAATACACGTATATAATAGGAAATTTACAATAAAATGTATTTTACGCATGCATACAATTTTTTACTTAAGCAATATGTGTAAAAATGTTAGAGATAAAACTAAATACATAATAATAATAATAATAGTAAAATGTAAAAACTTCATTGCCATCTCGGATGCAAATCAAAATTCCAATTTGGTTTAAAAACTTATTTAAAATATTTATAATCATAGAATTTATATATGCATACATATATTTACACACTTTAAATATAACAATTGAACTTTCGATAAATACACTGTAAAAATTTGTAAATTTATAACTTATACCTAATGCAACCAAATATAAAATGCAATTTCATAAAATTTGGCGACAGAATATCTCAATAGAAAAAATGAGATTCACAGAAATATGTACTGAATCAATAGTACTGGAAAAATGTAAAATTTTGGTATATTACGAAAATATAAACGGAAAATATATCAATTTCAATGATAGCACAATGTTAAAAGCGGGGAATGCGTATATTTCTGTATGGGTGGTGCATATGTGTCAGAGGGCGTCTGTCAAAAACAATTGAATCGCCTGGTCACATATTTTAGTTGCTTTATCTAAGACTTTTTTTCAATTTTGATTTTTGCCTCTGCCCAGTTCTACAGCCAACTAGCCAGCTAGTCTAGCAGTCCATTTCCTCTAGAGTGCGCGACAAGCGATTATCAATGCGTCGACGTTGGGAGCGCCTTACAGCGTCTGCCCTGCGATAGGGCTCGTTCTTGAGGCCCAGCAATATGTCCTCGAGAGCCCCATTGTAGACCTCGTCCTGTTGCAACAGCTTCTTCTCGCGCACCGAATGCGTTTTGCTCTTCAGCTCATTGATGACGGCATCCTGCAAGGAGATTGCGCAAGTTGTAGGCAACTGATTGACAACATGCATTGAAAACAAAAGAGAAAATTGTTCAGATTAGAGAATAACCAGCACCCACCGAAGTGACCAAAAGACTTAGCATGGATTAGTTTCCAGGTTAGCATTTAGCACAAATTGAAGATTAGTAATATGCGAAAAGCATTTGATTAATTTGTTAAGCGCACTATATATCTTGCAATATACTACAATGAGTATGTTTACCTCAACTGTACACATATTATACACTCAGATTTAATTGTATTGATCCGAATTAATAAGATTTCTTTTGAGAATTGGATTAGCAAACAGCAACAAGGCAGGGATTAGTGTGAGCCAAATGTTAGGGGACAATACACACACTAGCCAAGCGACTTACACTAGGATATAAACACAAACAACATCCGTCAAAGTACTCGACTAGAAGCTAGTGGATGGTGGTGGTTGTGGTGGTGGTGGTGTTGGTGGTTGTGGTTGTGGTGCTGCTATTGGTGGTGTAGATTGCTTGTGCTTAGACTTAGGTTGCTGGCCCAAATCAAACCCACACCCCGTAGCCGACCCCGCCCCAAATGGTGTATTACTAGAATGTGTTAGCCAAATAACCAATACGTGCTAAGGTTGAGGATGTTGCCTTGGGTGTTATACTATAAATAGTATTGTATGCAGTTAGGGAGACATGTCCACAGTGCTATGCTGCTTGGCAAAGTCAAGCAGGCAATGTATTTGCTGCATAAATCAAAAGCATAACAGGTTACATTTCCATAACACAACAGAATCAATCAATCAAATCAAATGAATGACACCAACTGGAATGATGTGGTCGTCTTGGTGGCTGATAAGCATCCATTCAGCAGTCCACTCACCTGTTGCTTTTTCTGATTGAACTTGTTGCGCAGCATGACCTGATCACTCTCCTTCTTCGTTGCTGCCAAAGCGGCTGCTTGCTCCAGTCGACGACGCTGCTCGTTCTCTTGGTCGAGTTGCTAAAAAGAAATGGAATTTTAATCAATTATAAATATATTCATATATATATACTGGCGCTTACTTTGAAGGCACGTGTAAAGCGCACGATTAATGCAAAGAATGCAGCCGCGTCCGCATTTCGCGACGAGTCGCCAAAGTATTCCACACACTCTTTAAACGCATCCTGTGCTAGCCGTAAATCGCTCTTAATCTTTTTCAGCTTGTCTTCAGAATTGTTCAGGAAGTCCCGCAGTATGTGCGTTTGTGTGCCCTTGACACGCAACTCGACCTCCTTGCGCACCTGCTCCATGCCTTTATCTAACTCCTGCACATCAGCCACAACGTTCTCCAATGCCACAGAGGCCGCTTTTTCTGTACCATATAGCTCGCACTCAAAGTTCAAAAGCTCCGGAAATTTGGCCCTTATCGTGGCCACAATGTAGTGCAGCAACGAAGACCTCTTATCAGTTGACTTTGTGTCAATCAATGTGTCTAGAGATTGCAGCTTAAAGCCATATGCCGGTCCACGCTTGTTGCTATTAAGATAGTTGCCAAACGCCAACACTATTTCCAGCACAGCTTTGAACTTGCGAGACTGTTTCAGGGAGTTCGAGGCACTGGCAATCGATAGAACTTGCTATAAACGAAATGTTAAAAGAAAAGTATTATTAGCTGCTATAGCTGATCTGGAGGCAGGCCATATCTTACCGGACTGATGAGATGCACGCTATCGACAAAGTTGCCCATATAATTCATAATGGCTAGCTTGGAGGAGATGCGTTCAACGCGTGACAATTGCAACATAAACTTGTCTTCCTCGGTGAGCAGCTGCTGATCCTTGCGTTCAATTATGAACTCCTTGTAGGCCTTAACCTCCGCATCGGTGGGCACCATCTTTTGCAGCAGCTCCACATTTTCCAGCGACAGCTTCTTTAAATCTAAACTATGTATGGCCGCAACAACATCATCAATGGGCATGCCCAATTTACGACGAGAGATTGCTAAAAGTGTAAGCAAAATATGTATAAACTGGAAAACGTTGCCTATTTACAGGGCAATTACCAATGTTTCTTAACCTCGTGTGTTCCAGCAGCGAGATATTATCGGGCTTTTTGAAACGTTTACTGGGATAGGACGAGAGTGAGCCATCCACCTCGCTGCCATTGCTGCCATTGTGCAGAGCGCCACCGATGCCAATTTTGAATCGTTCTTCGAATTCGTTAAAGTCGATTTGCTTGAAGATCTTCTCGTCGTCTAGCTCATTGAATATGGTGCCGCGTACCTGTTGGAATATACATTTCAGTTAATACAGATATCTCATAAATTGATTGTAAATCATAGATCTGATTCGCACCTGGTTCGGCTTGAGTGCAATCCAATTAAGCGTTGGCAGCTTGTATTTGGTGGGCACCTTGCGTTTGATGGTCATAGCACCATCCGGAGCTGGCATGAAACCAGCAACTGGTGGTGGCGGTGGCTGGAAAGAGCTTAGCATGGGTGGCGCATGAGGCGGGGAGGGAACTGTTGAGGTAACGCTACCATTCGGACTGCCCAGTGGAGACAGACCCTGCATCATGGGTGGCGGTGGCGGTGCAGGCGGCGCTGGAGGTGGCGGCGGTGGTGGTGCGGCTGCTGCTGGCATTGGCGGCGGTGGTGGAGGTGGTGGTGATACTGCACCATTCGCCGCGCCCGTCAGCAGACTGCCGTTCACCAAGGAGCCATCGCCGCTGGAAGCGGATCGGGGCAGTGAACGGGAAAGTGTTTGTAGCTCCAGATTCTTATTGTGTAACAGTGTATCACGTTTCTTCAGCTCTTGTTCGTTCTGCTGCAGCATGCGCTGCAGCGCATTGAGCTGCTCCTCCGACTGTTGTCGCAACATGGCCAACTGATCACGCTCCGCTTTCAGGGTTTGGTTCTCCGTCTCCAGCTCGGCGAATTTGTATAAGAACTCAGAATTGCGATCTATTTCGCGCTCCAGCTGATCCTCTAGCTCCTGCACGCGCTCCAATGCCGACGTCTTAGTTTCCGAGTCCTCCATCAGTGCAGCCACATCAAAAACGTTGTCCAAGTAGGCGGATATTTGCACCTTGAGCTCTTCAGACTCGGTTAGCCGTATGCGCTCTAAATACTTATCCAAGCCCAGAGCCGTAAACTCGTATTGCAAGTGGACGCGATAGTTCATGTCCTCGACGGAGTGAACCACAATGTTCATGAATTGCATGCAAGCAACCATAAAGTCTATATTAAAGGCCTCAAAGTTCATGAAATACTCCATGAGTGTCTGGAAGCGTCGCTGCTCTTGGCACACATCCTTGAAATTGTCAAAGGAACTCAATATGATCTCATGTCCGCCCTTGACCAAACAAATCGCCGCCAACAGCTCCAGCACCAGCGCCTTGGTGCGCAGCGACTTGTGTATCAGACTCAGAGCAATGCAATTTATCGCCTCTCGATGCTGGATGACCATATTGAAGCCATATTTGTTATTCATGATCGCTCGCAGGCACATTATGGACACGTGTATATCGTCCGTGGCAGCGCCCATATTCAGTTTGGCAATGTGGCGCGATCGGCGCTTCAGACTGGGACTGTCCAGCACCTCGGAAATTGTGGGTCGTACAAAGCTATAGGAATGGGAATGATTGCTGTGGGTGCCCGTTTGCTGTCGGGAGCCGTCTAGCATTAGAGAGCCATTTGTCAGATTGGCATTGTTGCCACCACCGCCGGGACTCATCGAGCTGTTGTTCAACACCACCTCGCTTGAATCTAGGCCATTGATCAAATTCAAACGTTCCTCGGACGCACACAGAGCGCCCTGCAGACGCTGTTCGTGTCGCATCATCTGCAGCCGAAAGCTGAGATAATCAACGAGAGCATCTAGGCCCTGATTGGTATCGTCCAGGAACTCTTTGACCCATTCGATATGGTTGGTGCGCAGCGAGATCTCTAGATCCCGCAGCACCTGTGTCGACGTCGATTCCCCGACCATCTTACGTTTCTGACAAAGAAAGTAGAAGAGGTAAAGCTGTAAGTGTAGAAAGAGAGAGAGAGAAAGAGAAAGAGACAGGGATGGAAGAAAGTTCGTGTTTGAACATGGAAAACAGGATAATGAGCGCAGGACGTAACGATTAATGATTGGATGATTCGATTGTTCGGTGCAGGAAAGTGTCAGGTTATGTGCATTAGAAAAGGGAAAGATCGTGATTGGTTGGTTGTGCGTGTGTATGCGTGAGTGTATACAAGTGTATGTATGTGTGTGTTGTGAGTAGAGAAATTGAAATTTACACATTAATATTGGAGTAATAGAATTGTTTTTATTATAATTTAGATAGTTTTCTAGGTTTTCTTGTATTATGTATTTGTTCATCGAATAATTTGTTAATTCAGTCGCTTCTCTGCAACAAAAGCAGTCAGACAAAGGCACCACACAGTGAACTACAGTGAGCTACAAAAGTACATGTACGAGTTACTACAGCTACACAGGAAGAGCTGGCGCTCTTAAGGACAAGTTAGACAAAGAGATAGAGAGAGAGACAGAGACACACAGCTGATACAAGAGAGCGCTATACGCACCACCAACTTTCAACACTTTAGCCAGACAGCCAACTGGCTCCATTTGCAAACTTACCCGATGACTGCGCGATGCCTTTGGATCCAAATAGGTTCGCAGCTTGCTCAAATAATGGGAGGGTGGGTCCTTCGCCTGCACCATTTCCTGTAAATAACCGAAAAAAACAAAATAGATGACGTTAATAAAATATATTTCTTTATTATTTATTATTATTATTATTATTATTATTATTATTATTATATATTATTATTATATATTATTATTATATATTATTATTATATATTATTATTATATATTTATGATTATTATTATATATTATATATTAAGAAAAAAAATTAAGAGATAAATTTCCGCTGCGTAAAGAATTTAATAAATTGTTTTAGAATATTCACAAATTATTATTTTCATAATTTATTATTCATAATAATTTATTTACATTTTTAAATTGTATTTCAAACTTGTTTCAAATTTAAATCAAGCACAATTTTATTTTTTTAGCTGTGAATAACCTTACGAAAGCAGTTGAACTTTGTACAAATTATTGTTAAAATTTATTCAAGCTTAAGGAAAAAGTAAATACATTCAGATGCATTAACCGGCTTCAAATTTAAACCAGAAAATTCATAAGCTTTGAAGAGAATTTGTTGTTATTGCCTAAAGAAATTACCTAATTTGCCATCAGGCATAAGGATATTAATAAATTATTATGTTATTCCAAGATTTTTTAAATATTCTTATTTTATTTAAAATTTAGTTGTATTTTAAATAAAGCGGAAATGACACAGTTTTTGATTAATGATTGAGATTAACTGCCTCTGCTCACAGCTCAGCACCGAAAACTTTCCCAATTATAGACAATCAATTAAACACGGTAACTGCCGCAATCCAAAAGTTTATAAAAATTGTTGACTAACCAAAAAAAGTGCTGGACATAGGCCAAATGGAAAATACCTCCTCCTCTCAAGCATTAACACTAACTTAGCGGCTTTTACTTTTGTTTTGCTTTGGGTGTTGTGTTGCGTTTTCTTTGCTGTTGTTGTTGTTATTGTTATTGTTGTTGGTATTGTTGCCTCTGCCAACTGCATATTTGTGTACCATGTTTACGGTAGAGCCCTCTCTCTAAATCTATATCTACCTCTCTCTCTCTCTCTCAGACTGCCTAGCTCGCTGTCTTCAGCTCGTTGGAACGCAAGACCACAGCGATCATATAAGCATCGATAGCTTGCCTAACTTTAAACATTTTTTAAAGCATGAAGCGTGGTATACTTGTTTTTGGCTTTTTACTATGCCAACAACATACCACAACAACAACAACAACGACAATAAAAACAACAAAAGCAACGCATGACTACAACTAAAACTATGTGTGGGTTTTGGTGCTTTGCCTGTGCAACTTTACAGAGTAAAAAAGAAAACCAGTTTCATTCTTTTCCTAGTCAAACTACGACTGCGACTGCGACTACGACGGCATAAATAGAAAAGACCAAATATATATACAGATATACTCGCATATATATCTGTATATAGCTGCTCCTATATATGTATATCTTTAACCAGGTATGGGGCGTCCGAGTGGCTCCAGCGATTAAAAACTGCAATTTATCGCAGTCATAATAATTTGCATTTTGTCACTGCGAACCGCTGAGCGCATGGTGGTGGTGGTGCTGCTGCTGCTGCTGCGCCGTGTCGAGCTGTGCTGCTTTGGTGTTTGAGTGGATCGGATTGCCATAGGTTGTGGGATTGGCCGTACAAGCAGCTGAAGTCCTAGCGACTTCAACGTCCATTGTTTGTGGGCTGCGTTTTCATTCAAGAAGTTGGCTGAATTATGGAAAACAGGTCTGTTGGCATGCAGGCGGTTTAGAAGAAAATACAACAACAAAAAATAGGCAAGACTGCGACGAAATCTTCGGATTTCGTCATACCCTGTGTCGTACAGGAAACTGGTTAGAATTGACTGCTTGGAAGCTAAGACAAGGAATACAAATATATTTAATTAAGAATATCTCTTTGAGTAAGCTTAGAAAGCTATGTTTACAAAACGACTATAGACAATTAGAAGGAGAAGTACTTTAGTTTACAAGTCTAATATGCAAATAAAGCTAAAATCATTTGCATCTGCATCAAAATATCTTCAATATCCAAGATCTGTACAACTTTTTATTTTCTAAACAGTGTAAGGAAAACTTTTAGAATATTGCGTGAGAATTGAATTCAATGATGTTTTTCTAAACATCATTATTAAATACTTTAAAGATCATAACGCAGTATTTTCCTAGTCCACACTCCTGAGCAGCAACAATATTTGTTTTTATCGCGCTTACTCCAACGCCATTGGCGAATATTTTCTAGGCGCAGCTCTTGAAAATTCAGTGACCCAGTTTAATGCTCCGGCCAGAGCCGTTGTAGAACCCAACTGCACAGAACCAAACCCGAACCACGGCACGCTCTGTCGCACACGTTAATAGTTTCATCATAACTCCCCAAACAGAGCACGCAATGTAGATTTTTGTGTAGACATGGGCCTATAACATATGTAGCCCCACATGTTGTTGTTAGTGTGTGTGTTTATTGGAGCCCCCACACTGACGCGCATTTGGCGTTCTATGTGTGGCTTAATATAATACTCAAATGTTATATATGGTTTATTTAATACCCCAAAGCCCGACGAGCTTTGTTCAACGCCATTTGAATTCAACAAGCGCCGAAATCATTTTGAAATTGGATTCATTTTGCACTTTTACAAGCTTCAAACGCGACAAGCGACATCAACAAAAAAGCTGACGTCGAGCACGCACTGAATAATGATATATATATAATATATATAAAAGATATATACATATATGTGAGATATATAATATATATATATGCAGATGCATATCAAGCCAAAACACATGCCTAATATGAGGCTCAGGCAGAGACTTTGTGAGTTTAAAGATAAATTATACTCAGATATGAATATCAAGTGCTACGTAGTTCAGATGTCAGCTAGAGAGGGTTTTATAAATAATGATGCTCAAAATGAGTTAATGGGTTTTTCGGAACAGGTTGACAGTTGGCAAGGTTGACGCACGACTTGGCCTCAAGGAAGTGAGTTGTAAGTAAGCTAAAAATGTGAACCCAATAACCTAACGTAAAGTTAACGTAAACCCTACATTTCCTAGATTTCTCTTCTTTAGGGGTCTAATAAACCCTATAAAAAAGAATTTGCATGATTAAAAAATCATCTCACATGATTTTTCTCGGTTTTGTTGATATTCTAACTAGCTTGAATATTTCTCTAATTGGATTTAGAGCTAATTAGAAATATTTCAATCTCAAATCTTATTGACACTGTGAAACAAAAAACTATTCTAGATATTAAGAATATTCATGATATTTAAAAAATCATCCCATATTATCTCTCTCATTGAACAGCTCAGCGCCTCTATCGATATTTTAACATATTGAATGGTTCTATAACTATATCGGAATTTTTTAATAAATATATTAATCTAGAGTCGCTCTCACATATACGATATACTATAATAACGAAAAATTTATATATATATCATATTTCGAAAATCATCTTATATCTTTCGACAGTTTTTCTCTTGATATTGCAGCAATATTTCTCTAACTGACCAATCTAATTTGAAATATTTCAATCTCAAGTCTTATTGGCACTAAAAATATACTACTCCATAACATACATAGTTTACGAGTTACTTGAATTTGTTTTCGTGTTTACCTAGCGCACATGTGAGCTACAATTAAAGCAAATGACATTTGGCTTAGTTAATTAGAGCTGCGACACTGTCGAGTGGGTTTTGGAAGGTCAGAGTTCAAGACTAGAAACTGTTTTAGGCGTTGGCCTTCCGCCCAGCTGTTTTATAGACAAAGGAGGGACAGGGCAGCGGCGGACGTTGGTTCTCCTACTGTCGTTCTACACATTTAATCTGCAAAAATTTGCGTTTGGCATAAACAGGAAGTTGCGGACCGAACAATGATGATAAACACGCAGCCATGTGGTCTGGCAGCGGCAGGGGCCAAGTGGCAAGTGGCCGTGCAGCAGGGGAAGGCGTGGCCGGCAGCTTAGGCTGTTTAGTCATGGCGAAGCACTCAAATTTTGATATTATGAACTCTACTTACTTGATCGCATATCATGTCCCACTTCTTCTCGTCATCGTAGTTACGCAAAAGCTTTGCTTTGTCCGGTGGCAGATCCATCGAAGCCTGTGCGATAAGAAGAGAGAAAAATGGGTAAATAAAAATGAATAATTGCCATAAATATTAAAAGCCATTAGCTAATGGCCATAAAAATGTGCAAAAAAATAAAATATAAATAAATAAATAAGCATTTAAAGACGAATTGCAAAACAAAATATGAAAATCTTCATAAACAATGAAAACGAATTGCATTAATGGACTAACAAAGGCCTTTCCTAACTATCAAATTCCAATTTGCTGCTGAGACTCCAACTGATGCCGTCAAAGAAACAAACCTAACTAAGACTGATCAAAGAAGACTTTGCATACTATACTCTAAGTACTCTATATACCTCTCTTGTAAGCCGATTAAACCGATAGATCTTACTTAGTATACCACATCGTTTAAGTTGTATCGAGCTCATGATTGTAGCGAAGCAATCATGGATACCCAAAGATTGTTCTAGCTGGAAATAATTGAGAACTCAGCGAACAGCTGTTGCAAATTTACAGTAATTGTACCCTGCACTCATTAAAAATGGGTATAATAGTTTTGTGAAAATGCATGAACTGGCAGAAAGGGGAGTGATAAACCGCTTAAGCTATATATAAATTTATTCCTGGTCAGGATAACGAGTTGAGTCGATATACATATATTATAATATAGTTAAGCGCCATCAATAAATATAATACAAATTGATGAAACTGTTTTAAAACTTGACTTGAAGGTTTAACTAAAAATAGAAGCCTGTTTTACAAATCTTTTTACTTTTTTACTTCATAAACAATGATTCATTCGAGAGGTATGCGACGATAACGATGCATCCTACACAATAACTTAATTCTACAAATCATATATAATCAAATTGCTACTTTAATGAGTATATAAATTCAATTTTTTAATCACCCAGTCAATATTTAACGACTCTGGTATCTCGTTTACTTTGTTCTCTCATAAATGATCTTGCTCTACAGCACATGATCTTACTTTTCAGTAGCAACGACACCTCAAATCCTTGACTGATAAAAATTAAAGCGGATTCCATGCAAACCAGCTATTTAAACACAAATGACGTTTACTGATTAAGTTAAACGCAAATTCCACACTGAGAAGATATTATACGGTTGCGGTTTACCCTAAGAGGGGCCACAGAGATAAGAAATTCAGACTGAGATAAAGGAACTGTATCTTATATACTGAAAAGGAGCATTATATATAGTAAAATGCCTGATAAAGAGTGAGAGGACATTAGGTAAAAGTTAAAGAACCTTCTAGAAAAGCACTTTTCTATATATATATATATATAATTAGCTGAAATTTCGCTGTTGTTGACATTTACTAGATTTCACAGCTGCAACGTCTGTTGCCTTGTTGATCAAAGGTAAACCTAGGAACATTTTATGGCTAGACGACAATAAATTTACACCTGGCAACTGGAACCAGGCTCTCGGCTGCACCTGTTAAACAGCACTGACAATAAAATAGAATTTGCTATAGTGTAAGGGCATTTGCATCGACGCCGCGAAGTATCTGTGGCTTTTGAATGATTTTATGACTCCGATTCACTCAACCAAGAACATCAATCAGCCCAACCACTGCCAGTCAAGTGTGATGCCATTGTACGTAAAAAGTAAATGTACATACATATAGATATATTGTGTTTTTTACATTTACTGAGAATATCCCAGACATAATGAAATCAGCAAATACGTTTACGTGACTTCAATTGGGTGCAGCCGTGGCAAACTTCTAATTGGCGTGCCAACAGACAGCGCAGGAAAGGGTGTGGATGGTGTATATATGAGATGTGCGGATGGTGTGTGTGTGTGTATGTGTGTGTCTGTCAAGATGAAAAAGGCGTCATTTGGTCAGGATGTTGATCAGAATAAATAAAAAATATGTATGTATAGCATATATAACAAATTAGAAAACTCAATTCCAGTGAAATTCAGGCAACTGAAATGAAATTTCATTGAATCGAAAAAGAATTTGAGTAGCTTGTTGTTTATAAACTTATTTTTGTTTTTTAAAGCAAAAATCCCTTGCCTCTCAGCAAAGAATTTATGAACTCTTGAGATTACTCAGTATTAAATCTGTTTGCCAACACGATTTGCGTATGCCATTTTTGAATGAATCACGCCATTGAAAAGAAAAGAGAAGCAATATGCAAAAATCTTCCATACCCCTTGTATGAACTAGAATATTATTGAGTCGACCTATATAACTATATGTAGCGGTTTAATCAAAAGGGAAATACTTTTATAGTACGCCGTATTCTGATGCTTAGTCATATGCCATGAGCGTAGATCGGCCTGCTCAAAAGGGGGTGCCATAGTCGCCCATTATGCACACCCACACACACACACAAGCGCAAGCACCCATTGAACACAATTTTAAAATGCGTATCCGGTACGACGGCTGGACAGTTGGATTATTTTGTGTTGACGACTAATTTATATAGAAAAAAAAAAAAAATAATAAAATGCCGCTACTTATTTTTGCCTGCTCTCGCATAAATATTAAGCGAGCCATGAGAGACACAGCGAGAGCGAGAGAGGATTTGTCATTTATTATTCCGTAGTATACACAGTCGCATAGTTATATTGTTGGTTATTTAAAAAACGCGTCGAGGCAAATCACTCAACGCCAAGAGGCCGAGCGGAACAGAAAGTGTGGGGCAGAGGAGCAAGCGGGACGTAAGCAAAATAGGTGACGGGGGCCATTGGCAAGGGCAACGGAACAACAGAGAAACGAAGCAACGGAGCAACTGAGTAACCCTCGCAATAAATAACACTTTGGTGGAACCCAATAATAACAATATCAATCAATAAGACATTGCAATAATTTTCAATTGCAATTTTCATTTACTCATTGCAAGGTTATGAAGTGTTTATCAAATCAAATATTACATACAGCACGTTTCATAATACATAAAATATAAATAAACAAAAAAAATATATCTGTGAACAAAAGAAAGCAGAAAAAATTGCATGACAATGAAGTAATTGTTTAACTTAATTAACACACAACTAAAAACTGGGAAGTCTCGTGTAAATTTATATAATAATTGGCTGTGAAAAAAACAAGATCATGCGAAAATTCACTTAATCAGCATCAGGTAATAGCTGAGCGAAATAACTAAACAATAAAAAGCGAATGAAATACTTAAATTTATAATTATTATTTTAAAGCTAGAAGTTTTCAAAAATCTGTAAATTGTGATTCTAATTGAATGATAAGAGATAAATGGAGAGATAGAGGGCGGATAGAAACACAGGAACACAGAAAGAGACAAAGCAAAAAGGAGAGGTACGGAGAAAAATGTAGGAATTGAGATATATAGAGCAATAAATTGAGAGAGGCTAAGGCAATGTAAGGATTGGGCGAAAAGAGCAAGCTATTTGTCTATGGTTATTTTTATGTGAGAGAGTGGCTAAAAAGAGCGTTTGAGTGATCTACAAGTAAGAATAAGAAAGAAATAAGAAATATGGGAGTTAAATATATGACAGTGAGAGAGCGAGGGATATTAAAGATAAACAGAGGAAGCGATCGCAAAAGTAAAGAATGGGAATCGAGAGAGGCAGATAAAATTGACAATGCAAGACAAAGAAAGTCTGTGGGTGGCTGATACAAACCAGCAAAGTAAATCGTTAATAACAAACAAAAAAGGAAGTAATACAAGGAACAAGCTGTTGTGTCAGAGGCATATTATATATAAGCAACTGCCATCTGCAGTAAAGTATTGATGTGAATGCCTTTGCCAACTTTGGCAGTCCTAAAAATAACTAAGGAAACATGATCTGCATACAAAATTGAAGACAAGTCAGAGGGAAAAACTTGCGCCTTATATAGTCTATTACATTTGCCTCAGAATTCGATCGAATAAGTTCCCCTTTTTTAGCTCGATACGCCTAAGCTAGAAATGAGCAAAGAATAATTTAAAATCTAAAGTTCGCACACTCTTTTGTAATTATGCGCGCTTAGCTGCAAATGCAGAGCAAAATGCATTGTAATTTATGTGTTCTACTTGGTCTGTTTGGGATTGGTCTTACATCAGTTCACATCGAGTCTATGCTCGCTTACGGGTTTCTGCGATAACACAATAACACTGATACAGCTAGCCTCTCTTCTTGTCTAGAGACCACAAGATGCGAATGCCCCCAAAAGGGACCGCCAAGGAAGTTGAAGCGAAACGATAAGCCAATGCGAACTATAAATGCATATATAAAGATACATCCATATATACAAAATAGATAAATACACACAGCGAATGTGTGTTCCTCTTTGGTTTTTGCAGTCATTAGATAAAGGCCAGCAAACGGGCAAACGCAGAACGCTGACAAAGTCATCAAAATGCTGAATGCTGAATGCTGAATACGTTTATAAGCAATATTAATTCAGCAACAAAAAAAAAAAACAACATCTGTGCTTTTTGTCAGCCACTGAAAATGCCATTAGGGCATTAGGGGAGCCGTTCGGTTCAATCCGTAATGATTATTATACTATATTCTAAACAAAGTTGACTGCATCGGCTACTGATGCCGTTTTCATGATGATCACAATGATCATTATGCTGATGATAGTGGCGAGCGTGATTAAATGAGTGAAAGTCATTTGTGTCTCGCGTGAAAGCTTGTAAATTAATGAGGATTTTATGTGGTTAGTCTGACAACACCCACAGCAGCCGACATAAAGGCAACAGCACCAACACCACACACACACACACATACATACAGCACCACAGACAGTCGGAGCCAATGCATTAAGCCCATTAAGTTTTATGGATATTAAAATGCTATTATACAAATTAACCAACTATTAATTATCATTAAGTCAACATAAACCAAAGGCACGGACATACATAGTATACAGAAGGACGTTATTGCAATATCTATATCTCTATCTAACTTAATTAGATTGCATACATAACTGTAGTTTGATCTAGTTTTATTGGAGTAAGTTATTTGTATATTTAATTAATTTTTGAACTGCACTTAATGTATTATTTTACAATATAAGTTTACAAAATGTGTCAGAAAATGCAATCAGCCAAATGAATTGGGATTTGAAAGCGGCTTACTCGATTGTAAGTGCATAAAGTCCATAAAATGATTAATAAATCTAATGTTGTTATACTTAAAAATAAATGGCACATTACTTGGAAAAATTCTCAGAAAGCTTTATAATGGCATAAACATATCATAGAGCCAATCAAATGAATCAGGCAAATAAACAGTGAAAAAGCTCTAGTCGATGTATCTTACAAAGAGATACCCTGAATTCCAACTAACCTGTGTGTTTAAAGAGTTTTATTTATAAAATTAAATTTAATTAATTAACTTAACATGATGTGCATAAACTATTAAATACGTGGCGAAATGAAATTAAAAGAATGTGAAATTTGAAGTAAAATGGAAAGTTAATTTAAATTCTATACAATATTCATGAAACTAATTACAAAATTTGGTGACCAAGTCCAAAATTTAGGTTATAGAACTTAGTAAATTAAGTTCGATAACAATTAAGAACAGAAATATATTGTTTCAGCTGGTCATTTTAGTCAACAATATATATGTACAGATATACTTTATGGCTTCTGTCCGTTACACATACGCATTACACCCCGATTTCCCACTTGAAAGCGGGACTTACGGTATACAAAGTTTACAATGAAAAGTCTTTCATGCTTTAGTTTCTTATCAGAATAGCAAAATGATTAAGTAAATAGACTTCCTATCCTTCTTCAATGCAACAAAAGAATAACGAAGTTAGAGAACTGGCAAGAATCTTTTGTGCACAAATCAAAATGAAGTTAATGCCATATTAAGTTGCGTTTGCTCTGCTCTGTGGACATTCGTGCATCTGTCGCTGAGAGAGACGTTTGTTGTTTGCTCAGCTTGCGGCTGAAGTCAATGATGATGAATGCAACTCATGCAAATACGGACAGAGTTCAATAAACCCGCGCGTCTAACCGGAAACATCTGCAGCAACTACTGCAACCGATTAGACATAAAACGCAAATTATTAGCGGCAATGTTGGCAAAACTCAAACTATTTATAGCCACGAATCGGGCAAACAATTGCCTTCAATTGTGGGCGCTTGTTTGGCACGGACAGTGGCAAGGGCAATAGACAGAGAGAGAAAGATAGAGAGAGGGAGAGAAGGGACAGAAAGAGAAACAAAAGCAAACACAAATTAGCCTAAGCCTTTGCGAATGGCGAGACGAGGCCAAGCCAGATGAATGCTACCGAAATGACAAAACAAATTTATGGAGAATTATTTATATATAAAAAAAAAAGAAAAGAAAACAAAAACCAACAACTCAATATAAACAAAACAGTTAAACACTTCCAGTGCCAAAAAGGGGGTAAATAAGAAAATAACCAGAATAATCAACAAGTGCTAGTAAATTGAACGTTTGTATACCCTTGAAGCGAGCCAACAACTGAACAATACAAAAGATCAATGGAAATCATTTAAACGTGGCTAATTGCAACAAATGCGAAAACATACGAAAAATCGAGCAAATGTTAATAATTTATTTACGTAAAATATACTTTTTGCAGCTAGAATATTTTATTTATTTACTTTTTTTGCAATTTTTTATATTATATGTTTAAATTTATAACATAATACAAATTACACTATTTTATTTTTAATATTTAATTATATTTAGTGAAAATGTTTAATTATTATTGATTTATTTCTTATTTATTGATTTATTTCTTATTTTTTATGGTTAAATTTTTATTTTTAATTTCATGCATGCAAAATTTATAAATATTTGCCAAATCATGGCATTTATGAGTTTTATTTATAGATATTTCTATTGTAGATATATATCAGTAATAATGGATATTCCAAAAATACAAATGAGAGATCGTATGCTATATATGTCTGTATATCAGCTTGAATGGGTCTTTAATAATCCGAAATGTATTATATTACATACATTATTAATATAATTTTCTACAGAAATTTAATATAAATATTTAGAATATTAATTTACACAAATGTCCTATACACTTCTTCTATAAAACTAAATAGATTTCCTAGTCGAAACATTGAACTGCATAAATATATATTGAGATTCATTGAAATCAGTGAAGTAACATCAGTTTTCCCACCCGTAGAGCGATCACATAACGAGCATTAATTATTTACCAACACGCATAAATCACCTATGCATATTTACATGTTGCATGCAACTTGACAAAACAATGCTGCCCCCATATAAGAGGGGTAGAAATGAAAGAACAAAAACAAAATATAAAGAACAGAGAACTCGTTGAGCGGCGTTTCATGTTACATCCACTGGGAACGATGGATGATAAGTGAGAATTCGAGCTGAGCATATAAATAAAGATTTCGTGTTTTTAGTATTTCTTTTTTCTCTCTCTCTCCCACTCCCACTCCTACTCTCTGTCTCCATCTCTGTATTTCTGCTTCTTTTTTTCCAATACTTATTCTCAATTTGGGTGCGAAAGGCAGATAAGCTAAGCCGCTGCCTCAGCCGAATGAGTCAGCAGTGGGAAAGAGAGCGGCGACAATCGATCAATTTGCTTTTAATTGCCATTTGCATGTGTCTGTGTTGGGGCTAGACGCTTGAAGCTTGGGGCTTGAGGCTTGTGGCTACGGATTTGGCTTTGGATTGGGTCACACTCGTTTCTTATAGCACTCAAGTACTTTTTTATAGCAACAAATTGTATTTGATATTTTTTCCTTTTTGGCAATATAAAAGCGTGCGCCCATTGTTTAATTAAGTTGACTTTGTTGCGCGGCTTGCTGCGAGCCAGCACTTCAGATGCATGACAAACAGAACAGAACGCCGCCACAGCGACAGAGTGAGCGAGAGAGGTGTATATACACATACATACATACATAATTATATACAGAACGCACACGAGACAATACACAGCCGGACTGCTGTGCGTGCCAAACCTACAGAAAGTCGCATGCATTTTCTAAGCATGCATGAGAATTGATCTTCTGTCGATCTTAAAACAGGAAGCAAATTGCCTGTGAATCATTGTTACAGGTATTGAGCGGCTTTTGTGGTGTTCAGATTATAATTTAATTCCGTTTTTAGTTTCATGCACGTGCGAAAATTTGTGAACAATAACCTTCAAAACTTTTAAACCTAATTTGTGGCTGTTTATATGAATTGTAGCTCCTATTATATATATATTTGTATTTTGTTTTAAGGCTTTGACTTAAATGCGCTTTACTTTAGGCAACGAATTTATATCCAAACAATTTGAGGATATATTATATAAACTAAATCTAAGGACTGAATGAATTTAAATATTTATGATAAAATAAAACTAGAACTTTTAATAACTAAGCTAATCTAACTTGATTTCAAGCTCGACTGGGATTATCGAAACACACACTCACTTACTCACTCACTCACACACACACACACATGCGCGTATATACAGCGCGATGAGCTCATCCAATCACATGCATTGGAGAGTATGGAAGAGCAAGGGTTGTGGATGTTAGGATCCAAGCGATAGGGATTACGCATAGAGCTACTCACCAAGACTTTGGCAAAGCGACGATCCAGTTCATCCGTGGTGGGCATCGGTTGCTGGCTGCGACTGCGCACACTCGGCTGCCTTACATGATGGTATTGGGAGCTGGAGCCGATGTCGTAGCGCAGATCTTGCTTCTGGAGTGTCGCACTGTGATGGCCATTGCGCTGCATGGAGTTCGTGTTCTGATGCTGGTGCAAGGGCGGCAGCTGCTGTTGATGTTGATGTTGACGTTGGTCCTCCTCTCGGTCCATGTCGGCGTTGGTGATGTGGCGAGATTTGACTGCGCCCATTATGGTTGCAAAGCGGCCGCTGCCCGCGGATGCAGCGCCAGTTGTTGCTGTTGTTATTGTGCTGCACCAGCTGCTGCTGCCGCCGCCGCCGCCACCGACGCCACAGCCACCGCCACCTCCGCCTCCGCCTGCCCCACCGCCTCCACCGCCACCGTCGTCGCGGGCGTCGCCGGCTTCGATGCTCGCCGCAGTTAGCGCTGTGCTAAGGGAAGTGGACACAGCGCCCCATACAGTGCGACAGAGTGCGCGGGTGCGTTCGGGGCAACTTGAGAGTTGCTCTTTGATGCCGCTGAAGATATCCAAAGCGATGTTGCTGCCTTGCTTGCGCTCGCCCTGCAGCCAGTGAATTATTATTATTGTCTATATATTTTGAATTAACCGAAACAAATTTGTACTCTGGGTTTTTGTTTTATTTTCTCTCTCTCTTAAGTGTATCTGTTTTGTTTTTGTTGTTGTTTTGAGACGTTTTTGCTGTTGCTGTTGTTGTTGTTGTATTGAACTAAAGGCGAAAAAGTTGCTGTGTTAATTTTTTCTTTCCTTCTTTCTTTTTTATTTGCAATGCAAGCACTTTTAACTGCAATATTAATTTTATATATACATGTGCATGTATGTTTTACATACACACATGTATATATACAAACACACACACATGCATTTACACGCCCTAAAAGAATTTTGTTGGAAGCACAAATAATGACACCAAAGTGAGTAATGTGCTTGCTGCTGATGCGGCGGCTGCTGCTGCTTCTTCTTCTTTATATGCAACTGAACAAACATATACACACACGCCAACACACAAAAACATGCACACACTCACACATATGCATTAAACACGAGCTCACATACAATCATACGCACACACTCCACACTGAACACTCTCTCACACACAATGCACACACATACACTGAAACACAGACAAAGCGCAGATTTCAATAGAACACTCCTGTAGGCGTGTTTAGCTTTATAGCCTTGCTTTTAATTTGTACTCTAACCGGTCGTACGTTCATAACTTGAATTAAAAGCGTTTTTAATTAAAATTTTTAATTATAATGTTGCATTTAAATTACTTAGGGTTTTGTACGCGAAATTCCACTGCAATTGTTTAAATGCAATTTACATGCGACGGCGCGACCACAACGACTTCCAACTTCGCTTGTCGAGTTTTCGAACGAGACTGTTAGTGTGACCGATGTTTTGCCAGTATTGAAATACCGAATGTTGTACTCTAAACAATATACCAGCCTGTACGCTCTCCACTGTGTAGTGTTTTTATACACATTATTTTAAAAACAATTTATGACATTCTAAACAATTACAATTAAACAACTTTGTGTTTTAATACAAAAAGCCTGCTACTTACTCAATTTTAATTTTTATTTTTTTTTTGGAAATTGTTATGGGTATGCCATGCGTATTTCGATAAGTTAATCGATATGTACCAGCCCTGTTGTAGAGTCTAGTGAATTGTTTACAAACTGAAATTTCTTTAATAATGGGAACACCTCGTAAAGGATTTAATTACTATGCACCTTACTCACAAAATGTGCGGCAATACCCATCGCAAAACACGGAATACATGTCCCAACATAATGGCGGCCAGCAAACGCAACAGAGATCCCAGCCAACCACGCCGCATTTCTACCAAAATCGAACGCCGCAGCAAAACTCGGGCTTCTACGAGGACAGGCAAGGCTGCTCCACGCCCCATTTTTACCAGAACAAAACTCCCCAACAGCAACACGGAACCCCTCGGAATTTCGGCCATCGCGGCGGCAGGCGGGGGCAGCATCAAAACCAAAGACAATATAACGATAGGAAAAATAATTCTCAATACTTTCACAGCTCAATGTTAGAGGACCCGTGGCGGGAGCTGATGGAGCGCCACAATGCAATACACGGTAGCGTCATAGCTGACCAACAGAGCAGAGAGGAGTCAGATGAATAGTTTAAGCTCAACACTTAATATATTTACATTGTAATATTAAACTCAATTGACAATGACTTAATGCTAGGTAATTTCTTTTCGTTGGTTGTCATTTCTGCTGCTGGCGCCGCTCCAGGTACTTCTCCCAGTCGGCGGCAATTCGATTGTAGATGCCCATGGCTGCGCGTGCATCCTCCACGGAGTTATGCTCGCCCGTCTGTATCTCCTGGCCGAGCACGGCCATGGTCAGGCGTTTCAGACTAGGTGTATGGCCATTGGAAACGATCTTGCAGAGAGGCTTGTAGCGCGAGGTGTCACGGATGTGGGACATGGGATGCTTGATGCCCAGCACGGAGAGATCGTTGCGCAGGGCATGGCCCACGAGTATTTTGCCGTGCAGCAGCTTGACCACCTCATCCTGCACCACGTCGAACTCCTCGCCGTTCTCGATGTCCTGCGGGCGTATACCCGACACGCGAGTCCTGTAATCTGTGACGGGCTCGCGGGGCTTTACGTGCTTGTCCAGCAGCACTTCACCCACCTTGTTCACAATGGAGACGCGCGCCAACATGGCGTCCTGACCATTGAAACCCACGCCGACCATCTCACAGTCCATGGCCAGGTACCGATTGCGCTGTGCCTTGCGCTTGAAACGGGCACGCGCCGACTTGGTCATGGCGCCATTGCCGTCCTCTTCACCAACATTTGTTGGTGGCTGTTTTTGATTTTCGCTGCCAACGGCTGCTGCCGCCTGCCAATTGGACCCGGCGGAGCGTCTATTGATATTTGGTTGCTGCACCTGGAGGCGCTCCATCGACACCTGCAGCTTGCGTTGTCCGGGTGAATGCGGATTGGGATTTGAATTCGAGTTTGTGTTCATTGTTTTGTATTTTTGACTTGTCGTCGCGTTGCTGCCGCGGTTCAGGTCGAACTGCTTCTGACGTTGTGCTGAAGACATCGAGGCGAAGACAAATTTTTTACATTACTTGCCTGAGTTAACGTTGCCGTTTGTAGTTCTATTTTTCGTATTAATTTCGAGAAATTCTGTTGAATTTTTCGCCTTTCTGCCCTCAGCTGAAATCCCAGAAAGTGTGTTTTTGTCAATCAGTTGCTCGCTCGACAGCAACTTATCGAATGACAGTGTTGCCTCGACGAACTTATCGAATGATTCAGCAACGGTTAGGTTTAGTTCAAATTATTTACACTATGTGTACAGATTTGTCACTAAAAAATAGTTTTGCTTTTTAATAGCTCGTCGAGAATACTAATGAAGTTATTTTCAAAGGCAGCTTCTTAGGTTTGATTAATAAATCTAAATATGTTCGCGTTTCGATATATGTAAATGTGTAAGCAAGTGTTTTATTGTTATCGCTGTATGTCAGCTGTTGCAATTGCAAAAAAAGAAATAAAAACAGGGGAAGAATCAACAATACAGAAATGTGCTGAAAAAGGAAAAAACAAAGAAAAAAATCAAACAAAACTGAATTTAGTTACCGTCAAGTAAATTCTTGCGCTCTGCCAGCAAGACTAAAGTTTTAATTGATTATTAATGCAATAACGCAAACATGTTGTAACTATGCAACATTCTCATTAGCTGCACGCGTGTTGTGCGGCTCATGGAGGGATTTGGTGTTGGTGTTGGAGTTGGAGCATCATTAAGCGAAGAGTTCAGCTCGAGTTGAATATTTATAAAACATGTCTGCTGATTCCACAGGCAGAGTGATGCAGAGCTTTCACACGCGCTGTGGCCGCTTCATAACGCTCGGCAATGGCAATCGTTCCGCGCAGCGCTCAATGCGAAATTTCAGCCATGCTCTCGTTTTCAGTGCCGAGCCGCTCGTGGACGACGTGCTCTTCGAGGTGGTCATTGAGAAGAAGGTGAGCTTTGATATTAACCAATAAAAGTGCTTATTGCTAACCTTTGTTTTTATCCCTGGCAGAATCACTCCTGGGGTGGCAGCATAGAGATTGGGGTTACATCGGAGTCGCCCGAGGATCTAGAACTGGTTGCCTGCGCCACGGCCATGCGCAATGGCACCTGGGTCATGTCTGGCATCGATGTGCGCAAGGATGGGCGCCGCTTGCTCGAGTACTATGGCACAGATCTGGAGACGCTCAACGAGAATGATCGCGTTGGTGTCATGCGCACCTCCAACCATGATCTTGTCTTCTATGTCAATGGCGAGTCGCAGGGCGTGGCCGCCAAGAACATGCCCAAGCCACTGTGGGCTCTCGTTGATCTCTATGGACGCTGTGTGCAGGTGTCTATCTGCCCCACAGATGTAAGCGCCGTCCACAACAGCAGCAGCGAAGTATTTCAATTGGTTTATCTTATTCAATACATTTATTAAATGATTTCGCTTTCAGCAGCTTCTGGACTCGCCCTTGCAGCAGCCGTTGCAGCAGGTTATCCAGAATTTGGATGTACCCATGAGCGTGGATGTGAGCGTCGTGGACAGCGGAAATATCGATGCTCTAACCCGTCTCAATCTCAATGGCAATGCCAGTTGCAGCTCCAGTAGTGGCATTGGTGATTTTTATGACGTCAATGATCGCTTGCGTTTTCATACGCGTTGCGGTTCCTTGGTCAAGTTGCTGCCCAATTTTCGCTCAGCCGAGCGTCGTCGTCCGCTGGACGAGTTTAACAATGGCGTCGTGATGACGCATCGTCCACTGCGTGACAATGAACTGTTTGAGATTCGCATTGACAAACTGGTGGACAAATGGTCTGGTTCAATTGAGGTGGGTGTCACGACGCACAATCCCACGGTTCTCCACTTTCCGGCCACAATGACTAACATGCGGAGCGGCACCATCATGATGTCCGGCTGTGGCATCCTGACCAATGGCAAGGGCACACGCCGGCAGTACGGCGAATTCAATTTGGACGAGCTGCGCGAGGGCGACCGGGTAGGCATGATGAGGAAGTCGAATGGCAACCTCCACTACTACATCAACGGTCAGGATCAGGGCATAGCTGCGACACGTGTGGCCGCTACTCTGTGGGGCGTCATTGATCTGTACGGCATGACCATCAAAGTGACGATTGTGGATCGAGACGAGCGCGAGCAACAAAATTTAGTTACCAGGAGAAACAACATTGTCGCTGGGATGGCTTTGGCTTGCAGCCATGGTCAGTCTGGGACGCCTACGCTCAGTCTTTTGAGTCCGGAGAGCGAGATGAATGTAGCCGGCGCAGCTGGCGGGCTGAGCGAAACCATCTCCAGCACGCGCGCCATTGCACGCAACGATGATCGCCTCACGTTTCATCACATTTGCGGCAGCCATGCCACGGTTACGCAGAGCGGACGCACAGCGCTCCGGCCCAAGTAAGAGCGATTCACTTGCTACATCTCAAAATATTCTCTAATGAAATTCCAAATATATTTCAGCGCGGCCGATGACTTCAATAATGGCGTCGTGCTCACACGTCGCCCGCTGCGTCCGAATGAACTGTTTCAAGTGCGACTCGAACGCGTCGTCACTAAGTGGGCGGGCTCTGTTGAAATGGGCGTGACCACACACTCTGCCGACGAGCTGGACTTTCCCTTCACCATGACTAACGTGCGGTGAGTAAGAATCTAATTGGTTTGAATCCAGCTGCAACATGTTTTTTTGTTTAGTTCTGGCACTTGGATGATGACTGGCAACGGTGTCATGCAGAATGGCGTTACGGTGATCGAGCAGTACGGGCAGAACCTAGATCGCCTACAGGTTGGAGATCGCGTGGGTGTTGTGCGGAAAGACGACGGTACTCTGCACTTTTGGGTTAACGGCGTCGATCAGGGACCCGCTGCGACAAACGTGCCGGAGCGCGTGTACGGCGTGATTGATCTCTACGGACAGGCGGCACAAGCCAGCATCATTGACACCTCAGAATGCGGCAGCCCGGACACGGGCAACTCCACCATTTCCAATACGACGCTGTACAGCGAGGTGCCGCTACGGTTCCACAGCATTCATGGCGCCAATGCGGGAATCTCCAATAGCGGACTCACTGCATCGCGTCCCAATTCTCTGGCGGAGTTTAATGATGCTATTGTATTCAGTAATCGGCCGTTGCGTAACCGAGAACTCTTCGAAGTCGAGCTGGAGACTATGGTGCGTCATTGGTCGGGCAACATTGAGATTGGTGTGACGGGCACCCGGCCGGAGGATATACAACTGGCACCAAATGCGACCGATTTGGAGGCCAATGATACCATCATATTGTGCGGTCCCATGATCTTCCACAATCGCAAGACCATACGCACCAATGTTCTCATCGATTTGGACACCCTCGGGACGGGCGCCCGGGTTGGCGTCATGCGCAACGGCGACTACATCCACTTCTTTGTGGACGGTATGGACCAGGGCCCCGCCGGTGAATGCCATGCGCCCAACATTTGGGCCATCATTGATCTCTATGGGCAGTGCGCACAGGTGAGCCTGACCCAGACACAGCTGGACATACGTGCTCCGTATGCCACCAGCGAGAACTCGCAAAGTTGCCAGGCGACGTCCGTCATACAGCATCCACCGCTGGAGACCAAGCATCGCTGGACGTTCGTCTCGGGCAACGTGGTTCTGACCAAGGATTGGACAGAGGCATCCCGATACACGGGATCCACTGCGGCCCTCTCGCACAGCCTGGTCTTCTCAGAACATCCGCTGAGTGCTGGCTCGCCCTTTGAAATAAAGATCACGTCTATCAATCCCATGTTGGCCGGTAAGTTGCACAATATTTGATGAGTCTTAACACTAATCACAAATCTTATTGCAGGCTGCCTTAGCATTGGTATCACAGATCTCAATTTGGCCGATGAAAGCGTACGGAAGAAACTGCCCACAAGCCTAAAGCGGATCCCGGCAAACGTCTGGTACGTGAGCGGCAATGAGGTGCGCTTCAACTCCAGCTGCCTGCAGCGATCGCTTGCTTCCCTGGAGTGGCTGCGCGTGGATGATCGCATCACGCTGGAGCGTGTCGAGAACTCAGTGAACATTCTACTGAACTCCGAGAATGTCAATATTCAATTTCACAATGTGCCCAACAATGTGTACGTTGTGGCCGAGCTGCTCGGCTCGACGATGGCCGTGCAGGTGATCTCTACCCAGGTTCCGGCGTCGCCGTTACGTCCGTGCAGCCTGCGACTCCAGGACTCCATGGACTTTGGTATGGATCCATTGAACAAGCAAGACAGCTCAATGCTAGAGTCGATCGATTCAGAGGCGCAAAATTATGAATTTGTCGACATATCAAATAAGCATACTCGCCTCTCCGATGATCGACGCAGTGCATCCAGAAGCAAATCCTTTAACCAGGCCATTGTGTATCTAAACAAACCTTTGTGCAAGGGCGAAAGCATCAGCATCAAAGTGGATGCCATTAACAACAAGTGGAAGGGTACCCTGAGCTTGGGTGTGTTGGCGGCTTGTCCCCAGGCACTGTCCGTGCCCATATCGCTGCTCAATTGCAAGCGCAGCTGTTGGCTGGCCACGCACGACTACATCAACATCAATGGCCAGGTCATGGCCTCCAAATACGGCGAGGCACTCGACAACATACAGGTGGGCACCGTGATTACACTCTCGCTCACACACGCCGGCTTGTTGAGTAAGTATTGAGATGCATAGAGATATTATTAGAACTCATGCTACTTTTCATTTGCAGTCATTATGGTAGGCTCTACGAATCTAGAGGATCTGGCCAGCGGATTGCCTGGGCATGTGTATCCAATTTTCGATATATATGGCAAGTGTGAGAAGATCACTTTGCTAACGGGCAACGATGCCACGCGCACCGGCAATGCCAATGGTACGCCTATCTTGGAGGCACCTGAGGCACTGGAGCTGGACAATATGCCGCAACAGTGCGAGAAGGCACACCTGGAAATGCACGAAAAGGAGAAGGATACGGAACAGCTCAGCGATAGTGCTAGGGAATTGCCCATAGGTGCTTCGACTTCCGCCTCAGCTAATGTCATGTAAGCAACACAAACTATCGGCACTGATATTATTTAAATATTGTACTGATCTTAGTTTGGAATTGATTAACTCGTCTTTAAAACTCCTTTTTAAAATAAAATGTAAATCTTTGCTCCCTTTCCAACAGGACCCGTTCGGTTATGGAGAGCGTCTCGGAGAATCTGTTGTTAAACATTTCCATAAAAAATCGCACGCTGGAACAACAACGCAATGAACTGGGCGGCTCATCCTCCACTTGGTAAGTGCATCTTGTGACAAAAAAAAATATATTACGCTTGTTAATAAATTTCCTTTTTAGTTGCTTGCGCGAGTCCTTGCAGCTGCAGCACAACACAAATCTGAATATACAGCGCAGTCAGAGTACCCAAAGGTTTCAGAACTCGCTGAATACCTCAACAGGTGGCGGTGGTGCGAGTGGCTCTAATGCAGCGGGTCAATCTCATGGCTCGAACGCTGTTTATGACACCAACAAAGAGTACGATGAACAAGTTTTGTGCTCTAGTGGCGTTGCACCAGCTATGGACGCTTCGCATGAGTCGGAGCATAGTGAGAACAACGCCGAGGCAGCCGTGGAAACAGCCAACGAACGCGAATTGTCCAGTGAGCCGGATAATGTGCTGGAGGATGATGAGATTGACTATATGAATCATTTGCTGTTGCTGCAGCAGCTGCAACAGAACGAATACACGCGCATGCAGCATCATTTGATACCGGACCAAATGTCTCTACTTAATTTAGATCTCTCTTCGCTCAACTCCTTGGAGTCGGAAACCAATTCCAGTGGCAATGCCCGAGACTCATTGCGTAGTGCAGCGGCAGTCATGGAGCAAAACGATTGCGAATATTTGAAGCAAGTGAAACGTTTCTGTGCCTCATTGGTATTGCCGCAGGCCTTCTTTGACGTTCGCCTCGATCCGATTTGCTTCTGCTCGAAGTGCTGCGGCAATAGCAATGGCAACGGCGACAAACTGGAGGGCTGGGTGTACTTTAAGCTGAATCAACAGACCGTCAATGCGCTAAGCACATCAACTTCGTCCGCTGCCGGTTCTCTGGCGGCCCAGGTGCACCTGGATCTGAATGGCGATTGGTTGCCCTTCTACTATATGACACGCGTGGATAAGATTCGCGCCATTTTGGATCGCGGGCAGCCACTGCCGCTTGAAATGGACGAGGATACGGTGGCAGCAACGCACAAAGATGAGCCCGGCACACGTTTAGAACTCTACTACTCTCCCAATGCCACAGTGATTGAGCCGGTGTTGCCCCAGCATCACTATGTCTCCGACCAGGGCGTCCATCGCATTTCCACCTCTTTTGAGGTGTACGTGCGACGCCAGTCCATCTCCGGCGTGACCACTGGCAAGACAGCTACCGAGGCCAAACGACGTAGTCTGCATACGACCGACAATGAGGCTGCAAATGATGGCAGCTCAGGCATTGGTGGCGCTGCAGGTGGTGCCGGCAGCAGCTCTGGCGCTCTAAATGAGTCATCTGTGCATCTGCTCAACGATCTTTGCTGGTTTACAAAGGAGGCCGGCGCCTGCATCATAAACGCTTTAATTATTAAACTGGATCGCACCGAGGAGCCTTCAAGCGAACCCTAAGCAAACAAACTATGGATAAAAATATTTACACACTAGTCACCAGCTCGCAGCCAAACTTCCTATTTATCTCATATACATACACGCTAGCTATCCACGCATTCGCCTCAGCATTCCCCCGTTTATAAACAAGTTTTGTAATGTAAGCGCATAGAAATCAAAATATAATCACAATGTTACACCCAATGTCCATTCTTGAATGTATATTACTATATTTAGATGCTAGTCGAATCATTTAATTGAACATTTTTCTTGAATATATAATTGCGCATTTATTAAACAGTTACAATTGGAATTATACAAATTCTTTTAAAATTCAGTTTATACTTGAGACAGTTATATTTGATTTGATTTCTGCAATCTGCGCCACTTTGTTTTTGAGACTATCAAGTTTCAGACCTACGTCAATTACTAAATCGTCATTCGATTTCAGTTTTGCCTGGAATTCGCTTTCCTTCTCTCTTAAAAGTTCCAGATTAGCTTGCAATTCGGCTACCTTTGTTTCGAGTTCCTTGATTTGTTTGTCTTTATTAAGAATTGTTACCGCATTTTTTTCAAATTCTTCCTTTGCTTCGACTGCACTCTGTGCTAAGGACGATAGAAGATAGTAGCAATGGGGGGCGCACTGCTCATCCACAGATTTTGAACTATCTTCCAACTGCTTTATGATATTTCCAGTCAGATATTTGTATATCACTAGAAATTCGAATTCAAAGCACTCACCAAATCATTTTTGGCTGATGCACCTGCGATAAATGCGACCAGAAAAATTACAAATTTCATATTTATAATGGGGGTTCCAATATTATTGTATAAAAATTCGCACTGAAGCAACTGAAATGTGTTTAACGAACAAAACTGAACTGAATATTTTCGTGTGGCTACAGTAATACATATGTATTTTTGCAAAGATTCTATAAGCATATACATATATGTAAATATATAAAATGCTATCATTAATTAGATGACCTTTCAACCTATTTCAATTCTACGAATTCGTTGGTTGCTATACATAATGCAAATCAACAAGGCGTTAGTATTCGTAGAAGTTAAGTAATTAGGAAAGGGTATATAAGCTTTCATTAAGTGACAATTAAATATATATATGTATATTATATTAAATAACATATTATATATATATATATATAAATTCTATTAAATAACATATTTCGAGTTCGAACAAAAACCAATTTCGAGCTGTTTGGAATCATCATTATGGTTTTATTTGATTATTTGAATTCCATTCTTTTAGTGTTGGTTTTTGTTGTTATTCAACTATATGCAAAAATGGTCGATTAGAAAATGTTTTATTAAGTTGTTGCATCCATCCGTACAGCAGTCTGTCTATCTGTCACTTCCACTTCCACTGCCATCGTCGTCTGCTGCACTTAATCGTTTGTTTTATACTCTTATATATGGAGGATTTGTTTACAGTTTGCTGATTCTGATCCGTCGGGAAAGCAAAAGTGCATATACAATTTGCTGTTGTTGTTCTTTTATGTTTGTATACGTAAAGTTAAATTTGTGTTTTTGTTTTATCGTTAGCCAATACCATATATATTTGATTTGTTTCTATACTCGTTTCTTTTATTAAATATATTAATAACCGCCGACGACGTACGGCGCACATTTCATTCTACGTCCATGGCAGCATCGTTTGGTGAGGTGCCGCTCGCATTTTGCCCGTTGTTGTCCACGTCCATTTTGTCACCGGCGGCAGTTGGCTCGCCGCCATTATGTTCCGCAGCATCCTTTGGCGGTGTCGTCTTGGCAGCGGGTTTCGGTTTCGGCCGAGAAATGACAGAGTTGACACAGGTAGTCAAGGAATGCACCTCTTGGCGCACTGCCTGCAGGGTGACAGGACTGTCAGATGTGCGCGGCGATTGCGTGAATTTTGACAAATTCGCTTCCAGCCATTTTTGCGCCTTGTCCGCAGTTTCGGCAATGTTGATAAACTCGGTTTCCGTCAAATGATCGTACTTGGGCACACCTTTGCGGAACTCAGCCACTGCTTGACGGGCCACAGCAATGCTGTTCTTCAGCTCCTCGAAAGCAGCCGGACATTGCTCGTAATCGTGGGCGCGAATCTTGATCGGATCGGTTTTCTGCAACAGCGACGTCAGGCGACTGGTATAAGTCTCGCGGTCGCAATCCTCGCCATCCTCATATAGCCAGTTCTCGAGATCATTCAGTTGCGCTACAATCGCCTCGCGCTCGGACTCAACCACATAGCGTTCAAGAGGTCCACCCTGCAAATAAGATAATGTTATTGATATCGATCTATGCTCGGCAGAAGTTCATTCAATTATTACGTGTAGCTTGTTGCGCATATCGTAAACGAACTCCTCCAATGCGTTTTTGGCGTCAATGCGTTCCGTCTCCTTCTGATCGTTGCCAATCATCTTAGCCTCCTGCTGTGCATAGTTGCTCAAGACAGCTGGTTCGAAACCATGAGTGATGGGCTCCATTGGCAGCTCGATATCCTTTTTGGTCTTCTTTTTTGTTTTGTCATTGCCCTGTGCGTGAAATACAATATAGAAGGCAAAAGTCATAGATTAATATAAAGGTAACGATACTGGATCAAATTATACGATTCTTAGAGCCAATAGAAAGAGGAAATAGTTCGAAGCGGAACAACAACAAAGCGAAGAGGAAAAACAGCTCAAGTAACAGCCTACAATATGAGCAAAAGATTGTGATTCGTGTCTTCGTTATGTAAATAGAAGTTCGAGTATCATTCATTGGATTGTAGGCGCATTGTAAACGTGTATTTTTGTTTTTTGTTTATATTTTTTGCTTACTTTGTTGAAATAATAATAAATTAAATGTATATACTTGAAAAATAAATAAAAAGTATTCAAGCATAATATATTGGGCAAATTGTTAAAGCAATTTAATATTTATTTTGATTGTTTTTTTGCAATATTATGTAGGAGCACACAGGGTAGGCGGCTTATGAGCGGTCTTCATCATTCGTTTTACTATCGGTTGTTGGGTGGGAAAAGAAAGCGCAAAATGTTGTGCTTGATTTTTTCTCATACGACATTTCCAATTTCGTGATATTTTCTCATTTTGATTTTATAATAGAAATTATAGTTGTATTAAGATTTTTATTTGCTTTAAATTTGAAAACGTACCGAACCAAACCAGCCCTTGACCCGTTGTGCCCACCCTTGTCCGCCAGGTGATGAGGCTGTTGATAGATTATTATCATCCTCATTCTCAAAATATGCCTATATGAGAGAGCAAAACGCGAGCGCACAATATCCAATATTTTGGGTAATAGTTGTAATAATTGTATGTATATGTAGAATATATATAGAATTCGTACAAAAGCAATGTACAAAATACAACATAATTAAACAGCAAGAGGAATATCAACTACGGCATTAGATTGGGAATGAAACCAAGACGCAAACATGAATGAAATAACCAAAATATAATTTCAAACTGCAATAACCAAGAACTTTTCAATAAATATAATATTTATACATTTATAAAATTACTAAAGATACCAAATCGAAATAAACGTTATGCTAAAGTGATACTAATTGCAACACAAACATGCGATAATGAAATAAATTAGTATACGCCCCTATAAACTATGCCTTTTGTGTGTTCAAATTAAATTGCAAGATATTTTTTACATAAATTCAATTTACTAAATGTAGAAAACATTTTCCAATCAATTTGTCTCCCATCAAGTCTTGGGTTTCATTTCCTATCTAAGTGAAGTAAGCCAGCAGAGCATCAAATAAAAATGTTTCGACTTATTTAGAAGTGAGCAAATTATAAGATCCGATTGATTTGATGTATAGTGAAGTTGTTAGAAGGAAGAACACTTAGAAAGGGTTAGAAAACTGCGAAAGGGAGAGCAGCGCCTTGTCAACAACAGATGATATAATTTGATGATGATGATGATCTACATAATTAAATATGGACTGAATGGATTGACTAACCTCCGGTTGAGCTTCTGCCTGTTCGCCAGCATTGGTTCCAGATTGCTCTCCTCCGGCAGCCTTCTCCTCGGAAGCAGCTAGTTCGTTTGCCGCGGCAGCCTCCTCCTGCTCCTTTCGATCGACGAGCACGGCCGACGAAATCAACACGATACCGTTTAGATTAATGCGCACTTTCAGCTTGACATCCTGACTCTCGCCGCGGTCTGTTGGCTTGACGTCCTTGATTTTCCAGGTGCCAATAGTTTGATCCGGATACGGCACCTGTTGGCCGTACACAATGGACGCAACGAACGGACTCTTGCGAGCGATGGTCACCAGACGACTGAACGGTGACGGATGGAATTGCGGAAAGATTTCAACTTCGCCATTCGATGATGTGCCATCACCTTCCCAGAGCACTTTCACGGCATAGTTTTGTATGTCGGTTACTCCGAATTCACGCACGCGAACAGCCGGCGACATAATGGCGCATTGCAAAGCAGCACCGCGTGAGACTGCCTCATCCTGATTAAGTGTGGTACTGGCCGGCTTGTTGAACACCTACAAAAAACAGCAGACATTAGACTCATAGTAAAAGCTTACGAATAAGTGTGCCTTACCTGTTCGATAAGCTGCTTGACAGCTGGTATGCGAGTACTGCCGCCCACAATCTCCACAGAGTGTATATCATCCAGTGAGAGTTTTGATTCGACCAAAAGTTTTTTGAAAGTCTGCTCGACACGCTGTAGGATTGGAGCACACAACTCCTCCATCTGGGAACGCTGCATGGACGAGCTGACATCGACATCCTCCAAGAAGCATTCAATATTCAGAGGCAGTTTGGTGCTGTTGGCAGACATTTGCTTCTTCAGCTTTTCGATTTCGGCTAGCAGACGCACATTGGCGCGAGCATTGCTCTTGGCATTGATCTTATAGCGCTCCAAAAACTCCTTGCTAAAGTGTTCAGCTAGCGCCAAATCAATATCGCGCCCACCAATCTGATCCCAGCTGCTGGCCAACATCTTCAACTTGCCCTTGGTGAACACACAGGCGCTGACCTGCAGCGCCGAGTGGCCGAAGTCAACGAAGATGACATTGCGCGGCTTTTCCTCAAACAGCTCATTCTTGTAGAAACCATAGGCCAGAGCCGTGGCCGTTGTCTCGTTCATCAGGCGCAGCACATTCAGACCCGCAATTTGTGCGGCATCGAGCAGTGCCTGACGCTCGGCGTTGGTGAAAAAGACGGGGCAAGTGATAACGCAGTCATTCACCTGCGTTTGCATGGCCGCCGCCGAAGTTTCCTTCAGTTTCGTGAACAACATGGCCGTCAGTTGCTCCGGGGAGAAATGCTGATCCTCATTCAAGTAGTTGACCTTGATGCCGATACTGCCATCGTTACGCGGCTCCACGCGCGCTGGAATGCTCTTGAGTTCATGCTGTACATGCGGATCGTTGAATTTGCGCCCAAGCAAACGCTTAAATCCGCCAACTGTGTTTTTCATGTTTGTCACCTGTTGGTTCTTGGCGGCAACGCCAATGATGCGCTTCTTGCCATCAAATGCCACAAATGAGCTGCACAACGTAAAAATAAAATGAATCAAATTATAATAAAGTATAAATACTATGCTTAAATTGTGTCAATTAGTTATTACTTTTATGGACTGTGGATCGTTTATGCACTATTCATTTATAGGTCTTACACACCCAATCAAGCCAGAGAGTTCTACTGCCAGAATCCATATAAATTTACAGGGTATATACATGTACGAGCAACGCGCCAAATGTAGTCGTGTTATTAGTAGAAAAGAAATATGTGCTATACCCAAAACTTGTAAATGAGATGTCGCTCTTTATTTGTCATAATATATAGATAGAGATAGTGCATTGAAGCATAAATATGTCAATAATTTCATGTCAGATTCTATATAAATTTGCAGAGTAAACAAGTGGTATGGATTGGCAAAGAGAAAATATTTTCGTGTTAAGGGAATAGTAATAAAATATAAATTAAATATAACTATTCCTAAATTTTGTGAATTAGTCATTAAAGCTTTCTTTGAATACCTAGAGATTGTGCATTGAAGAATATATATGAGAATAATTTCATGTTTTGAATATTATATATTACATTTAAGGATATTATACATTATATATAAGTTATATTATGAGGGTCTACTAACAAAGAGAGTTCCAGAGAGTTCTACGTGCTTCTCTTACATATATACATTTACAGGGTATACCTATGCTCAAGCAACGCGTCAAATATGGTCGTGTTGCCACAACAAACTTAATTAAATGGGTGTACGATACACACACACACACATACTTGCATATACGTGCAAACATAGCCGTATATGTATAAACGTGTTGTCATAGCATTCACATGTATGTGTGTGCGATCGTGTTTTGCCGGCTTTGATTTTATTTTTGACAACTTTGGTGTGAACGCATTGGCTCGCTCTCGCGCACTCTTTTTTCACCAATTTTCTTCAGAGCAACAGCTGCTTCTGCTACGGCCGCCTTGCGCTCTCTGCTTTGATGCTGCTATTGACCGACCGACCGACCGCATGACGCATGCGACGATTTGCGTGCGCCTGTGTATGTGTACGTATGCGTATGTATGTGAGTGTGTATATGTAGATTGGCCAAATTAAAAATGATATTGGCAAAAGTGGAAATTGCTCCCACGCATTCAACATTTATAAACCAAGAATCTGAGTCAAATACTGCGGTGAAGCCCAATCACAAATGGAGCAACTTAATGCAGTGCAACATTTCGAGATGGCCTCTCATTAATTTGCAATGCTTTTTATGGGGAGCAGCCGGAGCCAAATTTAGGCACAATTGCATACATGTGGGTCGCTGCATTCACATATTACATGTTACATATACATATTTTATGAAATAATTTTGTATTAAAAGCGTTACCAGTGACAACAATGGAAATTTCTAGGCGCGCATATACATATACACACACACATACGCATACGCGTGTACACATATAAACAGTATTGGGCATGACTTACATTTATACATAACCTCAATGGGAAAAAGAGCAAACGATTATGCACAGCGGATATTGAGAGCTTTCGTTAATTGATATCCCAATAACAGCATTATTCATAATCATGTGCTAGCTTTTACCTCTCTTTCTTTAGTTTTTTTTTTTTCATTTCTTTTAGGTACTTACGGTGTTGCACGCAGACTGTAGTCATTGGCAAGAGTCTCGATGCCGCCGGATCTCGCAGCCGCTACATAGCAGCCCTCGTTACCGAAATCGATGCCAATCACAGACATTTTGCTTTAGTTTCGGCTGCCGACTCGATTGATTAAGTTACACTAGTTATATTATTTAGACTTTGTTGCCTAGATTCCTTTTCTATTTTTTGTTTGTTGGGTTTTAATAGGGCGACTGTTTCTCTGCTTTTCTCAGCAACTGTAAGAGAGAATATAATATTAGTATAAAAATCACCAATGTTGAAACAAACGCGTCAATTTCATTTTAATTGACAAATGAGTCCAAATTTTCGTTTGATTAAAACAGATTTTCATAAATTATGGATTCGCCTGTGGGCCTTTGTATTGCATGAGAAAAAGTATCCATTTAGACGCCCACTGCATTTTATTATACAAACTAATAGTTTTTTTGTATTGACATTATCTGTGATGTTATATTTACGCACATATTTGCAGTTTTTTGTTATATGTAGACGCTTTATACTTATTTTAACAATGTATAAACGCTCACAATTTTTTTTTTGTACCGCGACCGACACGTTTTTTCAGCGTAATGAAAATTGTAGCGGCGACGTCGACGTCGACAGAGAATGGACACGAAACTTCTCGAACTAGTCGTTATCGACATATCGATGAATCGATAGCCACATACTAACTTATCGCATTAAATCGACTTCACCACTTATGCGCGCTCAACAAATTCCAAGTGTTGTATTCGAAATTTTTTATACCCTGTTAATCTAGTATTAATTTTAGTTTAGTATTTTTTGTAGATGAGAGAAAGCAGATTAATAGAAATATTAGACTTCAACAGACATTTTTATTATACATGTATTTATGAATACATTTTCATTTTAGCCTAAAACCAAGTGCGCAAAACAAATTGTAAGTAGGAATGGTTCACATCGATATAATACCGAAAAAAATAATACGACGACGAATTAATAAACTTAGACTAGGTTGCATTGCTATGCATTTTAGGAATAATTTTGAACACATTAAATAATTAAGAGTGAGTGAGTAAATGTATCCAGAGATTTGATATAGATGTTAACTAAGATTCGAGTGTTTCAACAGCTGAATTTCAAGTTTTTGTTTTGTTTTTTTTTTCTTTTTCTCAGTTATGTGCTATCTCATCTCCTAGATATGTAGTACTAAGGCCATGAGCCAACTCTATCGTTGTTCCGTTTCGCAATTCTTAAGGATTTGCCGGCGTCCGAAATCCATTTATTACTGAAGGTAACGCGTTTCTAAGGTCACTAAGGTGCTAAACATGCTGTCTATAAACAGTATTCAACAGGGAATGTTTTTGAGATTGGGTTAGTTGCTTTGTCGAGGATTCAATTTGAGGGTTTGCTATTTTGAGTCTTTTGCATTTCGTGTAAATACTAAGCAGTCTTGCCGGTCCCAAACATGATCGTTGTCATCGTTATTGCTTCACATTTCTTTTCCTTTTTTTTCTTTGCTTTCTGTTTTTTTTTTGCAGGTGCTTCGTGGGCCTCACAATTGAACCACCAGTCCCGAGGCGGATATATTATCCCCAGCTCCCGCTGTCTTTTTTGCCACTCGACATATCAGCACTGGCGCCACGCATATTTCCACTTCGATCTTTTGCAGGTCTGCGCCAAACTGTATAAACTCCTGCCAGCAAGGCACGGGATTGGCTGCGCTGATGCGCATACGAGGTGCTTGTTCCTGAGCTGATGTGGCGAAGCTGTCGTCCAAGACTAGAGTCACCGCCTCTGGATTGATCTGTAAATGAATAAGTTTGATTAAATGAAATGTTAATCGAAAGCTTTATCACTTACAAATTGTGATTTGCAGACGTAACGATGAGCCGTCAGTGCAGCCTTGGCGGCTGCAGCCCGCGTATTCTTCCACTTCGAGTTGGTAATGGTCAGGATGGCCTGGTAGGCAAGGGTGTGCACGTGCATTCGGGACACCATGCGCCTGTGCGAGTCGGACTTGCGCCGTAGACTGTAATCCTCCAGTAGACTGATGAATACCTGACGCATTTGGTCCAGGGTGTTGGCAATGCGTGGATTCCAGTCGGTGGCAAGAGTGGTGCGTCCATTCTCTAGCACTTGTCGCAGATTAGACAACTCCTGTTCGTTCATGCCCAAAGAGTCCACATAGGGCAGCACATACTGCCGCAGCTGATGCAGCAGCTTCAGCTCCACGTAGCTGGCGAACTCGAAATGATGCAGAGTGCCTGGCGGCTGGCTGGTCAACTGCGATTGCACCTGGCGCAAGCGTGCCTCCCGCACGCCAGGACTGAACTTGAACATGTCCATCATTTGAAGGCCACTGACCACCAGCAGCTGCGGATTATATTTCTTTAGTGCGTCCGTCAGATGCTCCACCGATCTCAAATGCGGATTGTTCTTGTCGTTATGCAGTATATAACGATTTGCGCGCGGTGCCTCATACGGACCCCACATATCTCCGGCCTTATACTCCAGAATAAGATGTATATCATCGTCGGGTATCTCGTCCCCAGCAAGACGAATCTCCTTGGGCAGCAAGGGCCGCAACCTGAAAAGATTATAGAGTGGATTATTTCATGCTGATGAGCTTTAATGCAATCGTATGTATATTTATGTATGGCTACATACTTCTTCGACATATGCGCCCCTAGAAGCACATCCGCTCCCTCCATGACAAAGCGCACTGCCATCAGTGGGGCATTTCCTCCCATATACCATTGAATACGTTCCTTGTCCATAATTTTGGCATTGGCTATCAGCTGTTTGAACAGCGTGCTGTTGGCTATGACGCGTCTATGAAATAGATTTACACATTATTGTATCTTGAATGATTTCTAATTGGATGCACTTACTCAGCGGCGGCACCGTTTTTGAAATAATAGGCAAAGGATTGCAGAAACTCATTTTCGTTGTTTACATCCTTCGCCGCAAAGTCAGTGTCCAGCACAGGTACACGCATGCTATAGAACGCCTCCAGGAATTCTGTGGCATTTATTTGCAGATCTGTGCAGGCACCATAGCCCACGGCTATTTTGGGTGCCGGCTCGATGGTGGATCTCTTCAACCCACCCTCAATGGCCAGGAGACCCGTAAGGAGTACGGTTGTTCTGTTGAGCGCATGCAGCGAGAGAAATGCCTGCCAGATGATCGAAAGAAGCGCTGTGAATACCGAGCAACCGGTTATCCAGCCCATGTACCGCAGTGCGCCCATTGTCCGTGAACAGTCAATAAGTGTTTCTGCCTGTGTGTGTTTGTTCTCTCTTTGTTGTTGTTGCTGTCTTTTTTGTTTGTGTGCCGGCCGCAGCTTCGGCTTCGGCGTTTGTTAGTTTGAGATGTTGAGTATATTTGCTGATGTGGCTGCTGCTACAGTTTCCTACCCTATTGTGAGTCTTATCAAATCGAGTTTTCTATGAAATGTTTCCCATTTGAGTTAGTGTTTTTTAGTAAAAGATAACGTCACAACTCCCATTTGCCGACAGGCAAAATCGAGACTAAGGATATCGATGTATCGATATACAAAACAGTGGTGTTCCATGTAACTATCGGACGAATAACGAATAAAGGCAATCAAAAAACTTTTCGTGTTGTTTTGAAAGCTTAACCATGTATTTGTGGTAACGGTATAATGCAAAATGCAGAAATTATTGATGTCAACCAAATAATATAAAGTTTCCAATTACTTTAAATAAAATACATTGGATATAATTTGAGAATTGTCAAACAATTTAATGTAATGAAAACGACTTTTAAATACCCTGTATAATAAATATAGCTACGAACTGTGATCAATTAAATATGGGAACCATCGAAATTAAAACACTGAATATTTTTTTTTTTATATTTTGTTTAAAGATTACCTTTTCATGTTTTAACAACCATCTATGCAAAACCCTCTAAAAAGGTAATATAGAAAAGAAATGAATTGAATATGCCAAAAACATTAAGAAATTCTCGGATTATAAACAAAAAATTACATGTTCTATTTTTACAATTTTCTATAAAGATAATTTTATATTGCTCTAAAGTATCAAAATCTCAGCTTTCTCACAAGGTGGTTCACTCACTCACACAAACTAAACCCTCGGTTATATCTGATGCTTCTCACTGTTCCATCAATATATTTATAGTAGCTTTTATTATTCATGTAAGCAACTTCCTATTAATATATGTATTTAATATTAATTTATATTTTTAAGTTTACGAGAGACTATTCAAGTTTTTCAATGAATGGGCTCGCCTGCAGAGTTAAGTTGATATATACATATGTATATATATTGGCGTTATTGAAAGTCAATATTTAAAGCAATTGATAGCTGCTCTTCACTAAACGGTTTAAATGATTTTTATAGTACTTGACGATGTCATGATCATCAGCATCTTTATCACTATCATCATCATCATCATGCTCAACCAGGCTCAATATGATGCCACACACACAAGCGTCGTCATGTCATTTAAGGCGGTTCCTTCTTGTTTTCTGGTGTTGTTAATTTAAAACAAGTTGTGGCTTCTTTGTTGTTTTGCTTTAATTGCTTCGTGCCGTTATTTTATGTATTATTATATATTATTTTGCGACACAAGGTCATTCAATAGCAACACTGGACTGTTTGTCGAGGAAGTGGTAGTTGGAAGATGGAAGGTGTAAGGTGGGAGGTGGAAAGTGGAAGGTGGAAGTATTTGTCAAGTCGAGGGTGCTGGCCAGCGATGATATTATGTTGAATCTCTCAAAGAACTTCACTTAGGATTGGAGCATCAATGAGAAGCAGCAAAATGATTGCAGTCGACTGCTTAACCCCAGAAAGACCTTTTTGACAAGTGGTGTTCCATGTGCTGCTACTTGACGGCGACATGGTCCAAAGGTTTATGCGATTAAGCAATGTTTATAGCATTTCCAGTGATAAAATCAACAAACGTCAATTGAAACTGTTAAATTAATGTTTGTCTGTCTCGCTCGCGAAATTGATCTCTACCTCTACAGTACTGCACGTACTGCTCATGTGGCCAGCTCATGTGGTCAGATTATCTGAGTAAGTTTTTCGAGATCAACTTTCAATTAAGAATGTTGCAGATGAGGCTGCACGAGTTCTTCCTCTCGTTTTCTTTCTCCACGGCAGCTCAGACCCTACGCGAGCCCCTTTGAGCACTTCAGTCTAGTCATGCTTATAAAACTTCTATATATGTCTAGCCAGCGGTTCGCCGTTAATTCTGGCGCAGAACTATTTTTAACAACTCGACGAAAGTGAATTCAAGAATTTACGTTCTGTTTTTTTCAGACGAAGCGACAACTGGCTCAGCGCTTCAGCCACTTTTCGTGCGCTAGTGTGAGTGTGTGAAACTCAGATAGCCAATTCTGATATAATATATACCACGTGGTTTAATGGCGAGTGGGTATAAAGGGCTGAATAGGTTAAATATGATTAATCATTTTTTAAATAAGTACATAATTAATTTTTGATTATAAATCTTAAGAATATTGTGGAACGTGGAACGTGGAATTACGGAAGAAAATGTTGAATTAATGTATAAAATAATATTAATCTATATGAATAATATTTATATAATATATAATATATTATCTCTAAATTGAATATAAAAGATTAAAATCATTTCATATTTTAACAATCTTTATTAAACATTAATTGGATTTTTATTCCTTTGTTCCAGGCATCCCTTTCTTTTATATTTCTATTATTTAGATTTTGGATGTAAACTCTTAAAAGATATACACATACTAGAAACTTGAGGTTGGGCTTATACACAAATAAATGTTATTATATCGCTCAGAACATTTGATGCAGATTGTCCATAGACAAGAAAACATATTCAACGATTAAGTTATCATGATAAAACCCAATCTGCACAGTATTTATAGATAGATAGATTGGAATAACAGATTCTCCCAGGGTTCAGGGTATCTGCTTGTCGAGCAGTCTAGACTAGAGTACTCTGATTTGCTTGTATCTTTCCTTTTTTAATTGAAATAGTAATTTCTGAGGAAACTATATTGCTTTATTGATATCATAAAAAAAGTTTTAATTTTTAATTTACAATATTTTTAAGTAGGAATTTCAGCGAACAATTTTTATAATTTATACTACGTAGCTAAATGGCGAATGGGTGTATTAAAACGACAGACGTAATAATTGTATATTTAAAATTACGTTGCTTAGATAAATATATTCTTTATTTATATATTTAAATTTAGAAAATATTTGATATAAACTGTAAACTAAGATTTATTTAAAAAATTAATAATAATAATAAAATAAATAAAAGTTTCAATATAATCAGACTCTGATTTAAAATTGACTTGGATTAATAAAAAACTAATTTACAGTTACATTTAACTTGAGTCACAATCATTATTTATTGTAGAAATATGAGAAAGTTGTCGCGGCTTTAAGTTAAAAATAATTTCAAGAATTTCATACCATAAAATACATGCAAGTCAAGAATTTATTGCTTAGGTGAATATTATCATTGCTCAGCTGTGCACAGGGTATTCGTAGGTCGAGCACACCCACAGTTGAAAATTCGCACTTAATTTGTATTGTATTTTGTTCTTTTTACGTGTTTCGTATACTGCTGCGAACTTTATATGTTTTTTCATTATTTTTTGTTGTATTTTATTTCATTTCGTTCTATGCGTACTACGCGATCCGGCTCTGTGGGCAATCCATATAAAATCAGCATATTCTGAAATTCTACGGGGCAGTTGATTCTATGCGGTCAACGGAGCCAGACGCGCTGCCTTCTGGGGCTATAAATTCGCAATATCGAAATAAATCAGATTCACGCTCGCGACATTTTTTGTAATTGTGCAATTCGTCTGTTGCAAGATTTACGGCGAGAGAAGAGAAGCAAAGAATCAATACAACAAATAAAGTGAATTTCCAATTGAAATTAAATTAAATTTATTGAAAGGTATTAATAATTAATTGATATGTTGTTTTAATCAAATATTCACTAATTCCAACTAATTGTGCTTCCTGAGTGTCTTTCGACTGCATTTACGTTTCTTATCTTATTCTGCCGCGTTCGTTTTCTAAGTCTTTTGTTTGAGATCTGTGCATAATGCGAAAAGGAAACAAAGTTTATATGAATCTTGATCGCAACTGGATTTAGTACGCATATTCAGTTCGATCGCCCGACACTTCCGCCTACCAAGACTTATAATAGACATATATATTTATTTTATGGTTCTTTCGAGCTGCCGAAAGCGTGCCAAAAGTCGGAACAGATCGCGTTAGCTGAGTGACAATTGTTGATTAGGCTTAATCAAGCATATTAATGATATAGATAAAATGATTGTCAAAACTGATTAGCTGCTGAAGCAGAAGTTGTTTAAAAATAACTCAAAAAAACATTCTCGCGCCTCAGGGTCAACACCTAATGAACTTTATGCTTCAGTGGATAATTATCCCAGCTGCGAAGTATTTGGAGAATCTATTCTAAAGATGCTGCTAAAACGACTTCTCATCTATGCGGAACGTTTATTTCTATTATACTTTTTCCGATTTTGAGCGCACATTTGCATAATATTTTTGGATGCCTTAATGCCACATGCTAGAATCGGCCCAGACAAACCTGACTAAGCATAAATGTTTATGTCGACGGAGAAGCAAATCAAAACAAGCGTCGAAAGGTGAATAAACGCACGAAGCGCCGACGTCTCTGTAACGCAATGTCTACGCAGAACTGGTTCAGTGTCGAGGACGTCACCAACGATAGCAAGAGTTTTGCGAGCCCTCCACACACACACTTGCTTATTAATATTGACTTTGTTTCAGCTGTAAGACGAGATGGGCAAGACGTCATCGTCATCATCCTCGTCAAGGAAGCCGTCATTCATTCTGCTGCTCGTTCTGCTTTTGCTGGGATTGATTGGCTGTGTGACGTCACAGCGCACGTCATTGGATGTGGCCTTCAGGAATGCCTATCGACCGTTGCGTTTGCTCAGCCTGGCCTTCACCGGACGATCCGGCGACCAGCCGGCGAACGTGCAGCGCGTGCGAAATGCTGGAGTAGGTCTTCTCCTGCCCCTGTCCCTCTCTTACTTTCCTACTAGCCTCCATTTGTGTTTGTGCCTTTCAGAAAACCCAAAAGTCGAATCCACGCACGCGCGCTCTTCTCCAGTTCTGCGACACGGAAGAGGGACCCGGCAGGCGCAGTGCAGAGCGCCCGACGAGTGTGCATCGACTGCGGCCTGGCGACATAGATATCATTGGCGGCATGGGCGACTCTTTGACCGCAGGCAATGGCATTTTCGCTACCAACTTGGGCCACGTAACCGTGGAGAATCGGGGCGTGGTTTGGTCCATTGGCGGGCAATACAATTGGCACAAATATCTCACGCTGCCCAACATACTCAAGGAGTTCAATTCCAATCTCTATGGATATTCGCTTAAGGACGGCCTCTCGACGGATCGCTCATCCCGCTTCAATGTCGCCGAGCTGGGCGCCATGTCCCGTGATATGCCCTATATGGCCAAGGTGCTGGTGAAGCGCATGAAGAACGATCCCCACGTGAACATGACCCAGGACTGGAAGCTGGTTACCATGTTCATAGGCAACAATGACTTCTGTGCCGACATTTGCTTCTACCCAGAGCCGGAGCTGACTGTGACCTGGCACGAAAAGAATATGCTGAAGACGTATCGGTATCTTAGGGATAATGTGCCACGACTCATGCTGAATGTGGTGCCAGCTCCTAACCTGCGGTTCCTGACCAAGCTCTCCGGCCTGCCGCCCGTCTGCAAGACCACGCTGACCTTTGAATGTCCTTGCCTAATGGGCAAGAGCAAGCAGCACTTGGATTACTACGAGGGCATCATGAAACGCTGGATAGCCAAGGACTACGAGATTGCCAACATGCCGGAGTTCAATACAGAGGTGAGGCCATAAGGGAGTTATAGAGGTCCCATAATAGTTCTACATATCTTTGCAGACATTCACCATCAATGTGCAGCCCTTCTCGCAGTTCGAGGACTTTCCGCGCACGCGCTCTGGTGCGACGGACACGCGTTTCTTCTCCGAGGACTGCTTCCACTTAAGTCAGCGGGGCCAGGCCTCGGCGGCCAATGCCATTTGGAACAATATGCTCGAAATGCCGGGCGAGAAGAGCGGCTTCAGCGAGCACCTGTTCGAGAAGTTCAATTGCCCCAGCGAGCAGCGTCCGTATTTGATCACCCGAGAGAATAGCCGCGCCGATTTCGTCGTCTAGTCTGAGGAATGAATTGCCTGCCTAACATTATCTATAACTAGCATCGACTGTGATATGTGATATGTCGCCTAAGTCTCGACCATTTTTGTTTGTAGTATTCGTTTACGCTTTTATAAATAAACGCTTAGAAATTAGAAAACTTCACGACGCGGCTAATGAGTAAGTCAAACGAAGCGCGCATATCTGATGAGGGCCCAAGCCAATCAGCTGGCTGAAGGCATAAATTCGCGGACTCATTTCCATATCGGCTTCTGGATTGGAATGCGCGTGTGGCTGGCAATCGAACGGAGTCGTCCGCTAGTTACATATATCCCATAACAATTAGGATAGGGTTACTCAATTAGTTCGTACGGACACAATGTGAAGACTACAACTTGATTAGATTAGAAATCTTTGCATTAGCAAAGTTTTTCAACTGAAATTAGATCTATGTAAATTGAAAAAGTTCAACTAGAGTTGCCAAAATGATTCATACTAATAATGAGGAAGCTGATGGTGACAGTAAAACTGATGATTATATTATTAGATAATGATATTGATATTATTCTGATAATATTGGTGAGAATAGTGGCAGAGAATAATAGATACAACAGTGATCATAATAATGAAAATAATAATGATGATGGAGACTTATATACTAATAAAATTCATAATACCAAGAACGATAAAAAAATATTTGTGATGATGACAATGAAAATGAGTAAATGTATGTAGACAGATAGATAGATAGATAGATAGATAGATAGATAGATAGATAGATAGATAGATAGATAGATAGATAGATAGATAGGTAGATAGATAGATAGATAGATAGATAGATAGATAGATAGATAGATAGATAAATGGATATATATAGATTTCCATATTTCCATAATTTTCATAATACGAAAAATTCAATGATACAATTATAGTGGCAATGATGAGCAAGTATTATATTCATAAGGAAAATTATAAACATTTTTATGGCGATGAAAATGATAATGCTGATGATGATAAAGAAAATGAAAATAAAAATGGCAATGAAAATGATAATGCTCATGAATATGAAGACAATGAACATAAAAGTCACAAAGAAAATTTCAATAAAAAAGCTAGGTAATAATAATAATGATATTAATGATAATAATGAAATGCTTTGTGCACCGCCTCAAAATAATAGCAATACGAACAATGAGAGTTCAAATGGTAATGATGAAGATAAACATAATAATGCAAATAACACTACCAATAATGATAATCATAATGACAATCATAATGATTATCATAAGTAATAAAATATCACAAACGATACGAATACGAAATTAGCATTTCAACACACAGTCATCAGCTCAACGTCTTTATTGATGATTATGCGAGACGCCCACTTGCGCCTGTTACAATTGTCGTGTGGCGATTCGCACTTGAGTGGGGCGGTAAATAAAACAAGTTACAAATAATTTGTTTGCTTTGGAGCCATTAAAACTGTTGGCCATTTAGATCGGCTCATAATAGTGGCTAATTCGAATGTGGAGCCGTTGCGCCGAAACGTGTTTTCGTGGCTTTTAGCTGCGATGATGAACGGTTTCGTATGCGCAGGTGTTAAGAGGCGAGTGAAATAACAACATCAATTACGTTATTAAAGTTTTTTTTTTTTTATTCATTCTGCACTTTTTATAAAACGGGCTGGCCCCTCTGTGACAGCTTTGCTGGCTGTCCGTGAAATATCGTCAGTGTTAAGGTTAATGCCAAGCGATGCAGTGCGGCGGGCGATTCACGAGTCGCGCTTGACTTTGAACTTGGCTGGGAAAGCAGCGCGCGAGTGAAGCAGATTTTTTTAGCTTGATATAGCTACTCGAGTTGATTAGCTGAACACATTCTATCATTCCATCAGATCTCACTCTGACTCTTTTTTCGCATACAAATCCCGCATTGTCATCGAGTGTCTCGAGTGCTTGACTTATTAAAGTCATTGCAAAGTCACTGCAGCTTTTGCTATTTCTATTAAATTGACTTCTAAAAAGGCATGTGATAATTTCAGTTCTGTGTCTTTGTGTGTGTGTGACACAATTACTTGACATATTTCCTTGAGTCGTATAATTATACAATTGGCTGGTTAAATATAGATCGACTTGAACTTGTCTCGATTGATAGATTATTGTTTTAAATAAATAATTAATAAACAATCAATTATTATTACATGCAAATATTTTGCAACAAATTAAAAGCTGACTTAAATTAAAAATAAGTTTCTTTTATTAGAAAAAAACAATTGTATTTCGTTTTATATATTTATATAGTAATATTTTTTCAAATATTATATATTTAATATTTTTTCTTATTTATTTACAATATTTAAGCATTAATTTGTATTTAATTATTAAAAATACTTAATATTATTATAAATTTAATATTCGTGAGTTGAATTATTATGATTCAAAAATCATTTTTAACCTTTCTAAAATGTTGCGTGTAAAGCGCCATCTATGAATTTGAACTGTAACTATGGTATTATTACCAGTGTGTACCTGCTCAATTAGTTGAAATCCACATACACTATTAGTTCACGCAAGCTGCAATAGATGGAGCTATTTATAACCAAATTGTTGCCCAATATGGAAATTTGCTGATGGATAAATAACAATTTGGGAATAATTAATTATTGAATATATATATATATTATGAGAGATTTAATTAAATATTATAATTATGCATTATTCATCTAATTAATTATAGAACAATAATAAAAACCGGAATGAAATACATTTTTCTTAGAATTCAATTTGAATTTGGAGGCTCTGCTTAAAATATTTATTAATATAAATATTTATTTAATATATATTTAATTGTCATTTGTGACAGAAATATGATAAAAACCGTTTGCTTTGAATTTCTACTTGAAAGGTCTTTAGCAATAACATTGAAAATCAAATTTTCGCCAAGAGTCTCGAGTTTTTCTGCTGCATTCAGCGCAAAAGTGAAAACCACAACAAACCCGCTGAAACTCTGACGATATCAAGATTTCAGCTTAGCCAGCAAACGCTTGAAATGTTATAAATGCCGAACAGCCGTGGCAAGTGCTGAGCACTTCGAGCCAAGTTGACATCATGACAGACCACCACAGACAATTTGTAGCAGTCGCAATTATTTTATTGTTGGGTAAGTCCCCATTTGAGTAACTCAGTCTGAATTATGGAATTTAAATTATTTTGATTTGTGATTTTCTCAGCTATGCAACATGGCATGGCCATTCCCTATGGCTCGCCTGGCAACGAGATTGACGGCGATGGCAGCTACCAGGGCACGGGCGGCAGCTCTGCCAGTGGACGAGCCGTCGACTACCACACAGTGGTGGGCCACTTCAAGGACTTCTTCATGTATCTGCCAGTGATGATGACCACACTGAAGGAGACCATGTCCGGCTTTCCCAAATTCGCCGAAGGCATGCGCATCTTGACCTCCGGCAAGGGCCGTGTCGACGGCGAGGACTGCAAGTGCAACCAGAACAGCTTGGCAATCGGATCCAGTGCCGAGGTATTGGACAACAGCAGCCGATTTGGTTAGGCAGTGAGTGTGTATATATATACATATATATATATATAGGTTATGTAAATATGATTATGAATACCTAGTGCCAAGTATAATAAATTAGTATAATATTTAACTGAACCTAACATATAAATAAATATACATTAAATGTATATTAAATGTTCATATTATAAGAAAAATAAAATGAATAAAAACTAAAATACAATTTTTATTATATTTGCAAACTTTAATTTCGATGGGACTTACTTAGAAGCAGAGCGAGGAGAGAGAGAGCACAAATGAGTGATAGGGGGACATACGCGCAAGAGAGATAAAGATATATTAGTATAAATAAAGAGAAAGAGATACAATTAGTGAGAGGGAGAGTGGATGAGAGGAAGGAACAGAATTATAGATCGTCACAGGTAGATAAAGAGAGATATTAAGGTCAATAGAGAGTAGATAGATAGGGAGAGAGAGAGAGAGTTGGCGCAACAGACTGATAGAGGGAAGGAGGGAGAAAGCGAAAGACTGTCAATATGTGCGAGCACAGAAAGGTGAAGCAATACTGAAAGTCATAGAGAGTCAGAGCCAATGAAAGAGAGACCTAGGGAGAGAACGAGAGAGAGAGAGAGAGAGAGAGAGAGAGAGAGAGTAGGTATATAATGGTAAATAATAAATCAGTGAATATAGGGAAATTGTGAGAGTGAGTCAAAATATAATTAATATTTAATAAAAAAAATAAAATTGAGAACAAACCCAAGAGAGTTTTTAAGCGTCGTAAACATTTTCTAGCAAGTGTACACAGTATGAAATCTAATATTTTTAGTAAATATTTTATTACTGTTTAAAACAGGGGAAAAAAAGTAGTATATCAGTCAGCCAAGCAAATACTCGGTCGATCTGCTTGGCGGCGCATAAGTGAGATAATTAGTAGGTCACTAGATTAGTAGGCCACAGAATCTAATCCAATTGGAGACTCAGCCTGTCTAGTCAAACGATAGAACGATCAATGGAACAGGCTCAGTAAGCTGGTTAGTCAATCAATTAGGTCAGTTAGTGGGTGGGGCGAAGCAGCTTATACTTTGCTCATTAAATATTGATTTTGATTTCATTTAAATATGTTTGACAACTTCCATCGCTAATTTCGTCTAATTTCGATTATTGCATTCTGTAATTGTGGCATATTACGCATATGGCTGCGGTTATTAGGCATTTGAATATTGTAAACTTGACCCACAGGACTCGCAATGTCCTTGAACGCAAGCAAGACGTAAGAACGTAATCTTGTATTGCCCATTAGGCAATCGTCCATTCTGAGTGGACTTGAACTATATTTGTATTTTCTTAAGTAGTCAACAGTCGCCAGCGACGTTTCATTAGCCCGGCCAGCGAGTCCTGCAGAGAATGGAAATCATAATCAAAACTTACAATCTGCATTGGGGCGGGCAGCCGCAACTGGATTCGTTGTTTGTGTCCTGTCATATTTACACTTGTCATTATTGTTAATTGTGTTTGTTGTGGGTCAGCCACACACGCGGGCCATATTTACACATATTCGCCTGGAGCAGCATGGAAATTCAACTTTTAGTAACGCTCGGGTCTCTGTCTCTAACGGTTGGTTGTGAAATCAAAGAGTGAAAGTTATTGGCAACTGTACTTCGGGGGCAGTATGCGAAAGCGAAAAAAGTTAGTAGGATACTAGAGCAGCTAACAGTTATTTGGATTAGTCGAGTCTAGTTAGATCTGTGGTCCAGATGGCCACCGGAATCGAGTTGATGGTGGCTGCTGCTGTGTGTCTGGCCTGTCCACCGATGAACACCACGCTGCCAGCGGAACTAATACTACTCGACGAGGATGGTAGCGTGGTGACGGATGTGCCCCTCGATGTGGACGCGGAGAATGTGGGCCTGGATGAGGAGACGCCCATGGAAACGCTGGAAGTGTTGCGCAACAAGCGGGAGAAACTGCGCAGCATGAAGGCCTGGATCAATGGTCGCCATCTGCGCATAGCCACGCTCGAGGATTACCCACTGAGCTACACACGAATGCTGGAGAACGGCACTCGAGTAGGCCTTGGCGTCTCCTTTCAGATCATCGAGTTCCTGCAAGAGAAATTCAATTTCACCTACGAAGTCGTCGTGCCGCAAGACAACATAATTGGCTCGAAAGTCGATTTGGATCGCAGCCTCATCGAAATGCTCAACAATAGCGTGAGAGTCTAACCCATTAAATAAATATAACTCGATCTCCAAAAGATCTCCCTCTCTCCCTGTCTCTCTCTGTATCTGTGCGATGACAGGAAGTGGATATAGCTGCCGCCTTTATACCCTCTTTGTCGGAGCAGCGCAGCTTTGTCTTTTACTCCACGACAACTCTAGATGAGGGCGAATGGATTATGGTGATGCGACGTCCGCGAGAGTCGGCTGGAGGATCTGGCTTACTGGCGCCATTCGAGTTTTATGTCTGGATACTGATTTTCGTTTCGCTGCTGGCCGTCGGACCCATCATCTATATGCTGATCATAGTCCGAAATCGTCTTACGGGCGATTCAGTGCAGAAGCCGTATTCCCTGGGCCACTGCGCCTGGTTCGTCTACGGTGCACTCATGAAGCAGGGCAGCACCCTCTCGCCCATCGCAGGTGAGCGAGCAATTAACCCTAATGCAGCGATAGCCATCGGCAATTTGAACTGCATTTGGCCCGTGAACTCAGCACTCAACACTCGGCACTCGGCACTTGGTATTCGGTTTACTGAACATGCAATCGCCAAGTTTGTCGATTCAATTAAAATTTTCATATATACATTGTATATATAATATACGTACATATATCGCAGATTCGACACGCCTCCTCTTTGCGACCTGGTGGATTTTTATTACAATTTTAACCTCGTTTTACACGGCCAATCTGACGGCGTTTTTGACCCTCTCGAAATTCACTCTGCCCTACAATACGGTCAACGATATTCTAACCAAAAATAAACATTTTGTCTCCATGCGCGGAGGAGCCGTTGAGTATGCTATTCGCACGGTAAGTTTTTTCTTATGAACGGTTTCAATCTATCTATTAATTATAGAGATAATATCAGCAAACTAATTAAATAGAAAAAAAATTAAATTATTTATGTAAATAATTATGAGCAGAATGTTAAAGGAAGGGACGAAGAAAGGGAGAGAGAAAAAAAAAACAGATATAGAGAGAAAAAGGAAGAAAGAAACAGAAAGCGAGCGAAAGAGAGAGATGAATGATAGAGTGTGAGGGAAGAATGAAGGACATATAAAGATAAAGATCAGAAACAAAAGAAAAGAAGAGAGAGTGATATGCAAAACATGAGAGTGTGAAAGAGAAAAACAGATAGAAGAAGAAAAAGAGAGAGTTAGTCAAATAGAAGTTGTGAATAGAAAAAGAGAGACTGAATAGAGTGAGGCAGAGGGAATGAGAGAGAGAAAGAAAGGAAAGGTGTATCATGTCCTTCAGAGATAGGCCTAAAAATGAGTTGTTTCGTTCATTAGGGCATGGCAAACAAGAAACTATTTAATTATCTCAACTGCAATATTCTAGTTTATTTTTTATAGTTGTTCCATATTAAACAATGTAATATAATTCTCTTCTCTTCTTTTTTTCTTCTTTGATAAAGACGAACGAATCGCTTTACTTGCTCAATCGAATGATTCAGAACAACTATGCCGTCTTCACGGACACCTCGAATGATACGTACAACCTGCAGAACTACGTGGAACGGAATGGATATGTATTCGTGAGAGATCGACCTGCAATCAATATAATGCTTTATAGGGATTACTTGTACCGCAAGTCGGTTAGCTTTAACGACGAGAAGTTGCACTGTCCCTTCGCCATGGCCAAGCAGCCATTTTTGACCAAGAAGCGAACTTTTGCCTATCCCATTGGCTCGAATCTCAGCGAGCTGTTCGACCCCGAGTAGGTCAAGCCGTAAATCGTAAATGATGTTACATGCTAATAAATTACTTTTATTAGACTACTCAATTTGGTGGAGTCTGGCATAATCAAGCATCTGTCGGCCAGGGAGCTGCCGAGCGCTGAGATCTGCCCACAGGATCTGGGCAGCACGGAGCGCCAGCTGAGGAACGGAGATCTGATGATGACCTACTATATAATGTTGACTGGCTTTGCCACCTCCTTGGCCGTCTTCACCACAGAGCTTCTGTTCCGCTACATCAATGCCCGCCACGAGGCCAACAAGTGGGCCCGACACGGCATCGGACGCTCTCCCAACGGGCAGTCCGTCAAGCCATCGAGATGGCTGCGCGGCTTGCGGCGTCTGCATAGCGGCGATAAGCAGCTGCTGGCCTCGTCCACACATGCCCAGAATGTGACGCCACCGCCTCCGTATCAAAGCATCTTCAATCATGGCGCCGAGCACCAGCAGCACCATTGGCCTCAGGCGGGCAAGGCACACGGCCTTATACTGGGTGGCAATCAGAACGGCGGAGTGCGACGCATGATTAATGGCCGGGACTACATTGTCTTTCGCAATGCGAACGGCCAGAGCCAACTGGTGCCAGTCAGATCGCCATCGGCAGCTCTGTTCCAGTACACCTACACGGAGTAGCCAAGCTGGAATAAAGCGAGCATTGACTTTTTCTTTCAAATGAATGCACAATTTGAAGCACTTCATCACAAACACAATTAGCTCTAGTGCATAGACGTAGACAATGTCTTGGTACAGTTCTTAAAGTCCTCTAGAAAAATTTAAGATATCTAAAGATAAATATCTATATAAGCGTGAGGTGTGCTCAAAGAGTAAACGGAGATATTTACTCTTTCAGCTTAGCTCCCTGAATAATAAAGAGCTAAAGAAACTTTGAGACCTTTTTTGAGAAATGACTAAATGCAGACGAATTCTGAAGTTTGATATAGTAAATACATATGTGAATTATATACAGTTAGACTCGGGACTTTAGATTTCAAATACTATAATATACCGATGCTATGAAGAGAATGAGAATTAATCTGATTGGCTAAGTAGTAAGAGAGAAAGAAAGAGGCAGAGAGAGAGAGAGAGAGAGAGAGAGTGAGAGAGAGAGATTAATAAGTAACGGGAAATTCTAAAATACCTTTGCTTAGTCTATTCCAAATTTTCAATTGAGATCCCAAATTGAATAGCAACGATTCAACTTATAATAATTCTTATAAACCATATAAAAACCTTTTCAAATGTCTATCTATCTATACTTTACCGATTTATAGAAATTTGATAAAAAAAAAGTATAATCAATTTCTTTCTTTCCTTTTTAATTTCTTCATGCTGCTCTAAACGATTATAAAAGTTTTACCATATCTATTTTATCTATACAAATTTCCAATTATGTCTTACAAGTCAGAAAGGGTATCAATGTTTCTATAGCTTTATTAATTAACAACAAATAATATTCGTATAATATGCATATAATTTCTAAAACTCAATCACAATAAATTTCTAGTTGTTTTGTGAGCAATTGAGAGTTTGCTTCGTTTCTAGTCGAACGTGCCATGGGCATTGAAGCTGTAGGAGGCGGAGTGCATATCCAAGCTGCTGTGCGAGGAGCCAGAGCTGATGGAGGGCGCGCGAGTCGAGGCGGCTGAGGAGCTGCCCGAGGATGAGCCGCTGGAAGAGCTGACCCAGGCATGGCCACTGCGTCGACGGCGCTGGCGCACCAGGCCCAGCACTGAGCCGGCAACAGGTGTGCTGGACGTGGAGGATTGGCGTTGATAGCGTGTCGAGTCCAGTGTAACGAAAGCTGATGCAGCTCGTCGAGTCTCAGCATAATTATTGTTGTTGTTGTTGTGCTGTGGTGCAGTTGCTGGCCTTGCGGCAGACTCCGAGTCACTGGACAAGGAGCTGTGATTATCATCCTGCTCAGTGCTTGCTTCTGGCGGATTATCATTAATGGATTGCCCATCGAGAATCTGTAGCGTGGCCACGCTGCGTCGCAGCATGTCGCGATACAGAGGCAAACGACAGACGGGATTACCTCTCAGCTCCACTTCCGTGAGCTGCGGGCACAGGCCCAGAAACGAGAGTAGACCCAGTTCGCTGATGCGATTGTTGCGCGCCTGCAGCATTTGCAGCTGGCTTAGCTCCGTCAAGGGACCCACGCGCTGTATCATATTGCCATCGGCGATTAGGACTCGTATGTTGGGCACGCCGCTGGTGCCATCGAAGCTATTGAGGCCACAATTGCTGATGTTCAGATGGGTGAGGTGCATCAGGCCGTAGCCGAGGTCGCGCAGAGAGCTGAGCACGCTTCCGCTGAGATCCAGTTGCTGCAGACGTGGCAGGAATAGCGAGAGCCTTGAGAGGCTTACCGAATAGGAAATGACGCGTAGACGGACCGACTCCACCTGCTCCAGATCCGTGCGCTGTGTAACGCGTCGCTGGAAATATGGACAGAATATGAATCAGACCATGTCAAGATTCATTCAGTTAAAACACTTACCAGAAGCTCATCAAGCGTCGGCTCTGGCAGCTGTGGCGGCAGCACTACAGGCAGCAGATGCACGAACGCCGGAAAGTGTTCGCTCTCCTCTACAATGGGCTCATCCCGGTCGAAGGAGTTGCGTCGCTCCAATTGGCGTCGATTTTGTCGCCCCAATTGCAGCTGCTGTTGTTGCAGTTGTTGCAGTTGTTGTTGCTGTTGCTGTTGCTGACGCAGCTGGGCAAGTGCAGCTGGACCTGGCAGCAGTGGAGCCAGCAGCAGTGGTATCTCCGGCTGCAGTGACTGCTCCGGCGAGGACTCCGAGTACTCTGCGGGGGCTTCAAGCAGAGGCATTTGCTTTGCTCCTTGTCTAATGCGCAGTTTTTGCCAGAGCTTCAACCGGTTGCGTCCTTAGCTGGTTTTGTTATTGACATAACAACTTTGCAGTTGCCCGGGGCAACGCATCACGGCCAGGGTTGCCAGCTCTTCCCAAGTGGAGGGGGTGTTAGATTTGACTCGCGTAATGTGCTGTGGATATTTAGAAGGACATTTGTTGCCTCACAAGGGAGCTATAAAAGCGAATATTTTCTTTTGAGTTATTTATATATATTTTTTTAAGCTAAATTAGCATTTTTATTAAACTTCCACGAATCAAGTATTTTGTTGTGGCTCTCCAGGAACTGAGACAATTCACTTTATTATTTGTTATTTTATTTTAATTTATTAGCAGAAGCTATTTTTAGAGACATCATAATCGAGTTTAAAATAGAAGAGCAAATTGAATGTGTTGATTAGTATTATTAAGCCTTACGAAATTCATTTCTTAAATTCAATTACACAATTGATGAATTGAACTAAATGGGATATAAATATTATGATATATTTGATATTAATTGGTTTTATTTTTTTCTTAATTTACTTAACATATTATATTCTATTATCCTTTCCCTGACTGATGTCAGACGTCAGATATGTTTAAATAGCAAAAAAATGCATATATTTGCATATATACTTAGGTATTTATTGATAAAAGCTTCGCTTCATAAATAAAGCCATTATTTTTGTGAGATATATCTAATTTCGACAAACAACAGCATTTGAAGTGCTGCTGAATGAACAAGTTACGCTATGCGACAAGCAACGACTTAATATTTCATAGCTCCCACTTGGCCCGCTCAACATTTTGGCTAATGTGTTAGCTGACGTCAAACTGTGACGTCACGGTCATGACGTGTGCCCTATGTCGATGGCTTGAATTGAGTGCAAATGCGAAAGGGCTGACGACTAATATGCGGTAAGAGCCAGCGAGCGAGAGAGATAGAGCGACAGCAGAGGGCAGAGAGTGAGCTCAGTGCGACAGTTCAAGTGCCAAGCGCCTTTTGGCATTTCAGGGACCATTAGCTGTGAGGCCTTTGCGCTGGCGAATCGCGTTTCGCGTTTCGCGCTTTTGTTTTTGCTTTGCGTGTCTGATGCAGCCAGACGACGCCTCTGCACGCTTTACGATAATAAAATTTGCTTGACGCCTTCGGAATGGTAGCGTTGCGTGCGAATGGAAGAGAGCGAGAGAGAGAGAGAGGTGAGCTTTTGCCGGCTTTTGTGCTGGTGCTCACTCGTGTCTGGTTTCGTTGTTGTTTTGGTTTCGAGAGCTTTCTCGATTGACGTCATCAACATGATGTACAGGCTGAAAGCTGCGCAGTAGCTTGAGCCAAGCTGGGACGCTTCCACGCATTTATCGATTCAGCTGAGCGCAAGGCAGCGCAAGAGAGTGTGTGAGGAAGACAGCAAAGCGGCGAGGCTTAGACAGAGACAGAGCGACCGAAATAGTGTGGGTAAGCAAAATGTCACAAAAACTACGACAGCTGCTTACTGTAAATCAATTCTTGCAGTTGGGGCAATGGCAGAGAGAGAGTGTGAGAGAGAGAGAGAGAGAGAGAGAGAGAGAGGCTGAAGTAGTCGAGTGACTTTGAGACTGATATACAATAATGCAATAAATACTTATTGGAAATATATTTAAAAATACTATATTAAAAACTAAATCTTGTCTATATTTAGTACCATATTTACTCTAATATAATAAATAATACTAACGCTTATGAAGTTTCTCTCAGTGTAGCCAGCAACCAAACTTGCAAATGTTTTGGAGCAAGGTGCTGCTAAAAACAAAAATCCCCCACCTTTGCCAACACTGGCGGGTACCTATAAATAGAATTTGTCAATAATGCCTGCACACACACACACACACACACAGGGTCTGTGTGTATGTGTGGGCGTTAATGCTCACCACGCACAGCCACTGACGTCATTGTGCCAAGCTTTCGCCTTGCCTGCGCTCGTTACTACGTTTCAGGAAGCAGGACACAAACAACAAGCCACCACCGAATGGCAGTTAGGCCAGCGCCAGGGTATTTCAGTTTGGGCCATTTTGCATTGCTGTCTCGGCCAGGCCAAGTCAGTCGCTTAGCAGCCGCGAACGCGAGCAAAACACACGGTTCTCAAGTCTCCACCGGGCGACCTTCATAGAGAAACCACAAAATAGAATTGTTCAAGTGAATTAACAAAATTTATTCCCAGCTAAATGCTCAACCCATACATATAAATATTTAAGCATCAGTCGAAGCTGTGGCTAACAAATTGTGTACAGGAAATTATTATTCTTGAAGGCTAAGTACACAGCTGTGTGTGAGTTCCTGCCCGTGTGTGTGTGTGCTTGTGTGTGTGTGCGGTGCGCGGGTGTAGCTGCAGCCAGTGCATGCGACGTTTTTACTGCATAATTATTTGGGTCAAAGCGAAAAGCTGCAGCTTCGCAACTTCGACAGCTCGAAAGTTCAACACGCTTCCTGCTGGACTAATCCACCTGTTATGAGGGCACGCCGTAGCTCATGGAACACAGCAGCCGTTGCAGCAAAAACAACAACAACAACCATAGCAACAGCAACAGCAACAACTAGGTATATAGAGGAAATAGCCTAAGATAATTGAATTGACAGTCAGAGAATAGAGCTCGCACACAATGGAGGCGACTCAGCCAAAGGTGCATCGACAGCATCAGCGACAGCGACGCACTGAGGCGCGGCAGCGGCGCTTGGAACGGGAGGCAGCCGCAGCGGCAAACACGCCGCCTGATCTGGAGCTGGAGGTAACGGAGGCCGTACTGGAGACGCTCGAGAGCTGTGCGGCGGCGCTCAATGATACAGCATCGACAACAACAACAACAACAACAACGGCAACAACAATAGCGGGTCGCATTAGTGCACAGAGCTCAGCGGACAGCATCGAAATGGTGGGATCGCCCAGTCAAACCTCCCAGCAAACGGTGGTGTTGGTGAACGGACATGCCCCGCCGTCGCAGGACACACTGGAGGAGAGCGCTTCCCTCGGCGCTGATGAGCCGCTGGGCGCAGCAGCTGCTGCTGCGTCGGCAGATGGTGAGGCCACCACGCACCTGGAGTCGCCCACACAGCCAACCAAGCAGAGCGACGGCAGTCGGAACTCATCTGGTGATGCAATGAGTCTCCGGGAGACACTGCGCCAGCTGCCGGCCACGCACGGACATCGCTCGCGGCGCACACATTCGCCGCAGTCGCCGGCATTGCGCTCCCTGGAGGTGGACTCGTCCTTCCATCGCGGCATTCTGGGCTACATTGATCGTGAGCTCAAGCAGAGCTCGCCCACGCCCTCGGCGCTGAGCATGGGCGCGGGCAGCAGCGGAGGCGGTGGCGGCGTGGGCGGTGGTGCCTCGCGCAAGCAACAATCGCTGTCAGATCCTCAGGCAAGTCCCGCTCAGCGTTCGCTGCGCTCGCGGAGCAGCTTCGACAAGAGTCCGCGTCGTAAGCGCAGCAAGTCGGAGTCACGCAGGAGGCGGGAACGGAAGCTCATTGCTGCTGGCGAAATGGAGGTGCGACAGGCCAACGAGACGTTGATGCGCTATCTCAAGCAGTGCTCCGACATGCATGATGCGTCGCTGTCGGGCGAGCTGGAAATTGATCAGAGCCTGGAGGAGCGACGAGTGCATCGGAAGACGAAATCGCAGCGTGACAAGCGGGGTCAGCTCATCAGTAAGTATCAGGCTCACCTCCTGCTCCTGCTCCTGTTCCGTCTCCTGCTCCCAGTCCAGATTGCCAAATTGTATTCCATTGAGAAAAAGCTTTTCGCACAACCCACTACAAATACGATTCTGCGCAGTTGCAATGCTCACCCACTCTCTCTCTCTCTCTCTCTCTCTCTTTCTCTCTTTCTCTTTCTGTTATCTGCAGGCAAGCTTTACTCAGCTGGTGGGCTATCGTCCATATTAAAGGAGCTGGCGGATGACATTGCGCCCGCTGAGGGCGAGGAGATCTACAATCCATTCACTCCGGTCGTCTCGCCCACGGACGATACGCCCGCGCACATCGACAAAATGTTTCTGCAGACGTCATCGGGCTATCGACCAGTGGAGCAGAGCTACTATAAGCGTTCCTTTGTCGGTGCCGCACGTGGCGCAGCTGGCACCAGCAGCAGCTGCATTGGCATCGATGGCATCTCGGCGGCTGAGCTAGGTGGCGCAGGACGTCTCTTTCGCTCGAATGGCGGCTCGGCCAGCGGACGCGGCAGCTACGGCGATACACGCTGTCTGCTGGATGCCAACCTAAATCGGTGGGTTAACTCGGGTGGTGACACCCGCGTGGGTGTCTATTCTTATGTCTGTTGCGTGTATCTAATCCGGCGGCTACACGCTATTTTTATCCGCCCCCAAACAGATTTAGCCACAACACACACACATTGAATTCAAACAAATGGATTTCCAATGAAAATTCGGTCTCTATTCATGTTTATCTTGTCCTTTGCATGTTTATTTTTGTCCCAAGACTGGAATCTAAGAAAAGCTTAGTCGTTAAGCTCTTTTGTGTGCACAAATTGCGCAAGAATCCTTGAGTCAAGTTCGTGGTCAGATGTTTCAGCTGGCATTAAAAGGCATTCAAATTGATTTCCAAAAAAAAGAAAACTAGCTTACATTTATGTAGACAAATGTTTGATGAGAACTTAATCACAGATGATTGTAAAATTCCTATAATGTTATTCGTGAATTTAGATGAAATTCAATTTAAATATTTATTTTTTTAAAATTACATTGAATCCATGCCATTCACATTTGGTATCTCAATAAATGATTATAGAGTCAACTTTTTGCTATATGACTTTAAGTCCTCGGCTTGTAAAACATTTTCGAATTATTATTCCAGTGCTCTCATCTTAGATCGAGTTTAAAAGTGAATCCTTCGGCTAAGCAAATATTTTTAAAGGGTATTATCTGAGAGTTCTAATATTTGCTAAAGTCCTAAATCAGTCAAGAACAAATTTCAATATTATGAAATTCTATGGAACTTTTTTAAAGCTCTACAATGACTATATATATTACAGAATTTGTGTATAGTTTATTATTATTTATTTATTTTTTTAATTTATTTTATTTTTATTTGTTGAAGATTTTTGTCCTAGACTCTTTAGCCATATTTAGCTCTAAGACTTCAATTATAATTTAATAATGATAATGATAATGTTTAATTTGAAATTCAGCATTTATATAATATAAATTTACAAGTAATATTTAATTTATAATTTCTAAATTTTATAATTGATCGCATTTGAATTATTTAAAGTATATTTAATTTTGAAGTTATTAATAAATTACTTTACGATTTTCCAGCAACGTCATCTCGAGCAACATACAACTTGCCTGTGTTATTCAACGAATTTGGCTGCTCATTTCAAACATATGCCATGGGCTGCTAGCTGGTCTAGCCTTGGCCCATCTGCTCTTTGTATTGAGCAGCCATCCCACGGACTGGGCAAAGGTCATCAATAGCATGGGTCTTGCGGGCGAGACCACAGCTACAGCAGCAGCAGCCGCGGCAGCAGCAACAGCAGCGGCAGCAGCAGCAGCGGCAACAACAACAACAACACCAACAGCCCAAATGTCAAAGTTGGGCATAGAACTGACCAATTCTGTTAAGGGAACGGACTCTGGAGCGGGCTCAGGAGCGGGAGCGACGACGTCGACAACAAATAGCGAAGCAATTGCATTAATAAGCGACTATGCCGGATTTGCTGATATCTATCTGAATACGTTCTATTGTTTGGCCATCATTTGCCTGGTTTCGGTATTCGATCGGTGAGTGAATGTCTCAGAAATACATATGTGTAGATATAGATAAATTTCGATTTCGAGTCTTATCAATGATGACAATTAGTCTACTTGCCCATTGTCCAGGGCTGGCCTTCATCAGCCGTGCTCTATATATAGAAAATGAAAGTCAAACTCATTTACTTCGAGTGCCGTTGTGCGGTGTGTGGTGTGTGGTGTGTGGTGCATGGTGTGCGTGCTAACCAAGTGTTGTTGTTGTTGTTGTTGTTGTTTGGGTGCCCCAAGAACACATTGACCTCAAAGCGCACCGACTGGCCCCAAGGTGGAAACCCTTCAAGCGACCCGTACATTTCATTGAAAAAACATGCACGCTCGCCCACACACGCACATAGATACAGATTGCTACCTCGTCCTGTCAAGAGCATATGTATAGTAGGCAAGCACTACATTCTGGGCCAGACCTCGCCTACTTCACATTATAGTGGGTGACTAAAGAGTGGCGCGTGGGCGCTTCATGTTGCGTCAATATTGCCACTTGAGGGCGCTGAAAAGTATGCTATACTTAATTTTGAATTGCAAATTTTCAAGTGCTTCGCTTTGTTTGGCTTCGTGGCTGTTGTCAGCTGTCAGCTGACGGTTGTCCTCTGTCCGCTGTCTGTTGCCTGTTGTTGTAATCATTTTTACTATGCTCGCTGCGTAGCCAATTTCATCATCTATAGAAAACAAAATGTATATACATATGTACATTTTAATGCTCTTAAACTTTGCTCTTTTTGCGCTGCCCACACACAGGGAACACGCGCTGCTCGCTTGCTGCACTCTTGACCTTTAAAGCCAGCGACTGTTTGATTGTGTGTGTATGTTTGTGTGCGTGTGTGTGTCTGTGGGTGAATTTTTTGGTAGACCGAGCAACACTGAAATTGTCTGCCTTTGTCTGTTTCGGTTTGGGTTTCTGTGCTCGGTTTTCGGTTTTCGGGTTTGCCTCTGGCTTTGGCACTTTTTTTTGGCCATTGCCATTCGACACTCTCGCTTTCCCTCCAATTCTCAGTGAAAGTGTAAAAGTCAGTCTGACATTTCGCCTCGTTATCCTGTGTCCCCTGATTTATGTGATGCTGGCGTCTTTTGCAAATGTCATGGGTGTATTGCTTGCTTTGCCTTTTCCATGGACATCATGTGTAGCTTTGACCTTTTCCATCTCCAAGTCAGCTATGTATATGCATGCACACATAGAGTATAATGCTATTTGCTAGTTCACTTGAGCTCTTAATTTAATTAATATAAATGCCGGAATACTTGAATAAATGCCAGTGGGAAATGACACTGCTGCCCCCAATGCAAACATAAGCAAAGTGGAGTCGGTTACTGGAGTGGAGCAGCATTTGCTTACTTTGATAGCAATTTTAGTGCTCTGCACTCATTGAAAGTGTTTAAAAAGGGATTTATTATAGCATTAGCATATCAATATATGCAGTTTGTTATACAGTAGGATTTACTTATATAAAGTATAATTCAAACTAACCTGGATCACGAGCTGAGTAAATTGAGTGATGTCTAACTTTTCGCATGTCCCTTCATCAATAATTTTTTACCAATATTTAATTTACCAATATTTAAATGAGTTACAGAGACTTTGCTTTTGAAAATATAATATATATTATAATAATTGATATAGATAAATATAATATAACATAATAACATGGAATCTTGCTGGACTGTTTCGCATATTAAGCTCGTAGATCACTTTTGATTTATACTTTGATATAAATCTAAATCATATATGAATAGAGTATATGCATAACATATATTATATCACGTGCTCGGTAAACTGATGTTTGCTGCAGTCAAGCTAAATCGTTTACATAATATATAATACATAATATAATAGCAAGCAATTGAATCGAGAATGAATCGAGATATGTCCATTATCATTCTATTTTGAAGTTATATATGTAAGCCATATAGTGCGTTGTTAACGTTAGCTAAGAGGTTTAGTTGCTCAAGAGACTCCAAGAGAATTAAGTTGCAAAGTGCATCTCAAGTGCTCCTATTTAATTTACAACAGCCTTGCTCTATTACTGAGTGTTTTCTAATATGTAAATGTATTTATTCATAATAAATGCCAAATCTGATTTATAATTTTAACAAGTATTAGTTGATTAATAACTGAAACATTAACTAAGATTTATTTAATGGAAGTAATATTAGTCGCATTGGGTAATTTTCCAGTCTTTAATCGTTATCTTTCCGATCTAGTGCTCTCAGCTTCTATATATGAGTAGGGCGAATTTCGAGTATTTGTAGAGCCATCACTAATCACACACTAATCAAACTATCAAAGGTTTCTTCTACGAAACTACGAATACTAACATAGCACGATTGAGTTATTGCGTCGTGAGAACGAACACGAATATAAGAAACAAGAGAGAAAACTGATCGTATAATTCAAATCTCTTCATAAATCCAAATCTCTTTAGAATTCCTCTTCAATTACAAAATTCAAATTCTTATGGACAGCAAGAAAGACGATGAGCGAAACGAACATACACTTTCATTATTACATCATTACATCATCTATATTCCATTGATCTAAATACTAAAAAAAATAATAAATGAATTTCTATATTTCAGCATGGACATATGTCGCTGGAGCTTCTCAAATGCCAGTGAGCTAATATCATTCCGTTGGCTGATCATCACAATGCTCTATTTCGCAACAATAATCCTAACTATATGCTCCGATTCCATCGATGAGAAACTCTATCTGATCAATAATAATGCAAACATAACAGTAACCCAACAGGAGTTGGTAAGTCATGAGATTTTCCATTGGATTTGATCTTTAATTCTATTTAAATCACTTATTGCAGCTGAGCAACAGTGTGCAGAGTGTTTGGAGTAGTTTGTCGGTGACGCGAAGCATAGCAGCCATATCGGGCTGGATAATGATCGGTCTGACGCCCCAGGAGGATATGCTGTACGAGCACCTGGTTGACCTAACCAAATATCAGTTGACAAATAATTGAAATTAAGTGCGAAAATACAAACTATTGTGTATATATAAATAGAATAATATATATATATGTATGTGTAGTGAGAACCTTTAACTAAGTAGTTGCTGTTGTTTATTTAGTAATTGGCTTTTTATATTGTATAATCGAAATGAGTTTGCTAAAAACAGCTAAAACAGCTATTCGAAACAATAATGCATATAACTTATATACCTAGAACAATTGATGAATTCAAGAGAAACCCAAATGAAATTAAGCTTTAAAAATATTAATAAATAAAATAAAACAAGAAATGTGAATAAAACATCTGCAATTGTATTTGTCGATTGCATTGATGCCCTTCACTGGCCGCTAGAACCGAAGTTTAGTTTGTTAAGACTTTACGAATAACTAGTAGAAAGCCCGACATAGGAACACCAGAACATACTACTAGAGGTGGATGAATTATACTAAATATATATGTATGTGTGTATGTGTATTTATAACGACGTAGATATATAAAATTATTATGCATTCTTATACACCATATACACTATATATATATATATATTTATTATATATTAATAATTTAAGTAAACATATCGACTATAGTGAACAAATTTAATAGATATATAAACGTTGTCATCGTTGTGGCAGTTTAACAAAAGGCTTCTTAGTATTAAGTGAAGTACGTACTACAGTTGGTATCCGCTATATGCAACCAAAAGCAATAAAACTTTTTAAATGTAATTTGATGTACATATTGTTTGTTAATTTGTTTATCATTCAATCTGTTCACTATATTATAATACTTAGCTTCTTAATCAAAATAATAAAAGATGGAAATTGAAATTTGTTTCGTTTTACGCTGTCGATATTTTTGTAAGCTCGAACACCAAATCAGATTAGTCTGTACATGATTAGATTTCGCAGACTTTTGTAGCTCATATTCATACTCAATGTGTACATAGTTTTGTATTCTCGTAAATATATATATGTGTATGTCTAATCATTTCCGTTACTAGCGATATCCACTGTAGTCAATCGAGAGTTTGATATGTGCAATGAAATTTGTAAAGCGTTAATTACATACATAATACAAATGAATATGGTATAAGTATATATACTATATTTATACATATATGCGACTATTTCAAGTTATATACATATAAATATATAAACGAATTGTATAGCAATGTTCAAATTAATTACGCATTCTATATATGAAATAATTGCGTTCAAAAAGCGAAATTCCTATGTTCATTTTAAGTTGATCAATTTTTCAAGCATCATTGTATTGCTCTATATATACATAAATATATATACATATTTACTTTTTTTTTTAATATAATATGAAATAATTACAATATATATGAATATAGAAAATTGATATGGACAAACGAGCTAATGAAACAAACAGAGCAAACGACAAACAGGCAAATTTATTGTACAATTGTATATAAAATATAAATGCAAATAAAAAAAATTGTAAAAAAAAACAAGCAAAAATGCAGAAAAAAAAAATATAAGACAAGAGATTTTAACTTTTAGAATGGAATGCAATATTTAGTTGGGAATTCGAACAAAGCAATAAATAATTAAAAAAGTTAAAAATCTACTGTGGTAAATTTAATATTAGAAAAAAAAAAACGAAAGAGCAGAACTCCTCTAATATAACTAATGTTGATATTTCGAAATTATTTTATAATTACCAAAAATATGAAACATTTCTACTAAATATGCGTCGTAGACGTGTAGGTATCAATTGAGTATTTCTAACAAAAACATTGTGTGGGCTTATATGCCTACTGCCTGAACATTTAGATATATATATGTATTTGGAATAACAGTTCTGAGCATTATTCACAGCATAAAGTTATAAGCTTATATAATATTTAGTTAAAATATCATATTGCCAACTGTAATGTCCCCAGGAAAGACTCCACACCGATATTTCCTATATATTAAATATTTTTCTTCTTTCTTAGTTTGACATTTATTCAAGCACAGACAATTTAATTTTTTCCACGTCTCAGTATCTAAACAATTTAAAATGTATTGCAAAGCTGTAAACGAATAGACATAATTAATTTTTTGTATTTTTGAAAGTACTTAACTGCTGTAGTTGTTAACTTTGCTAAGAAGAGATGAAAGGCTCTTTTCCTATATTGACCACTTTCTGTTGTCTCATCAGGCACAGAGCAATTTAGCTTTTTTTAATATTAATTTGTTGACTACTTAATGCTGGTATATGTATATATATATATACATTCCTTCTTTATATCTAAAATCCATTAGAAACGGTAATTCAAAGTCTTTTCTTTTCATGCAATTCGGAATGGTGCGAACTATTATTCTTGATCACGATTGGCTGTCGTGTCGATTCTAGATTCTATATATCTTCCGTCCGTGTGATAATATGACAATGCTGAGGTTACGTTCATATAATCTATGTACTTACTTATGTATATCATTGTGTGTATCTCAGTAATTTAGGACTAAAGTTCTCTGAGTTATTATTTCTTGTTTTGTGTATGAAGACAAATAATTAATATTTTAACAATATTTCAAACAGGCTATATATTCATTTTAGGTATATGAATAACCGAATAGCTTAACGAGGTTGACGAGTTGAGTCGATGTAGCCCTGTCAGTCTATATGTCCGTATGCTCGTCCGTTTGATCTGAGAGACTAAACGAGCTAGAGAATGAAGTTCTATGTAGGACCGTGCGTTTGAGTTTAATGAGTTTGCTTAAAAAAATCAATAAAAATTATGATATTATATTCTAGTGTTATTGCTTAAAAAATTAGTTCTAAAAGTACATCTCGTACATCTTTAAAAAATATTCTCCAAATTTCACTTATATACATATATATATTTCATACAATTTATATGATTTTTGGTACATTTTAGAAACGCATAAATAATATTAGGGATTTGTTTTGCTTTGAATGTCAGTTCTTCGAAGGATTAGAGAATCTCAAAGCGATTGTGACCTAGTGCTTTTTTACTATTTAAATATAGGCTTGATAATTATTTATTTAGATATTATTATTCTATACCCTGAACCCATTGAAAACGGGAAATCAGGGTATAATTATTTTTGTTAAAAGTATGTAACAGGCAGAAGGAGGCGTGGCAGACCCCACAAAGTATATATATTCTTAATCAGGGTGACGAGCTGAGTCGATATAGTTATGTCACGTCATGTAGAGAGCTCAGTCTTTTTGTGTTAGATTCGTCTATTGTTTGCTTGAGAAATTCGATAACTCGTATATTTCTGTATATTTCATACGAACGGACGGACAGGGCTATATCAACTTATTTTTTTATGCGGATCAAGAATATTCATACATTCTGCCTATTACATACATTTTCAAAAAACCATTGTACCATGAATTCCTGTTCAATGAGAAGATATTCCACATATTCAGTAGACTGTTTAATTACCAAGAGATTAATTTGTTTTTTACAGTTGATACATTTAGAAATGATCGCAACCAGTGAAATTTTTTAGTCCAGATCAAGCGTTTCCCAAAAACCTGGCGTTTCCTCAGTGATGGCCATCAAAAATTACATCAGTAGAATCCACAAACCAAGGAGCAACAAGTTCATCATTTTGTTTTTTTCTGCTAAGCAACATATTGCCATTATTCTACGAATAATCAACGACTGCATCGTATTACAACAATTCAATTAGAAATAGTAAAAGTGCGCAAGACTATTCAGTGAGCAGATAGATATTCAGTAGACTGTTTAACTGTCAACGGATTATATATATATTTTTTTTTCAGTTGATTCATTTACAAATGATATTTATTTTTAAGCTTTTAAGCACACTGAAAGAGAAAACAACCATTCGCACAACAGGCCGGTTTCTCTTTTGGGTAGTAATCAGACGGGTGACTGATTGCCCCAGTGATGGCCATCAAAAATGTGATCAGTAGAATCCACTTCATAACGGAACAGTAATCAGCAGTATATTAGTTACTTGGATATTGGTCTGCCACCCTTTAAATAGGCAAATAGAACGGACGTGTCTAATCAAAGGACACGCAAACTCATTAAATGTCGCTGTAATTGGATTATTCCATAAAGTAACGCTCTGTAATATATTTCATTAACCGAAAGTGTATCATTATATAGCAAAATATTTAACACATGAAAATGCAATATCACATTCAAGAGTTATCGATAAAAACAATTATCGACAATCAGTTATAAAATTATATCTCATTCATCTTTAGAGTTAGAGTCTCCAAGTTTTCTGCATATATATATAGAGACTAATTGAATACAATTTTGGTTTTTGTCAGATTTTGGATTCTAGTCTTTAATTAACCCCCACACCCCCAAATGTGTAAAAAATGTATATCAAATACTAGAGACATATTGATTTGAATGTCATTATCATAATTTGAAAGTTTGATTACGATTGTCCGTCTAGAAGCAATATCGATTAGAGCTTTCTAAATTGTTTTATATATGCATTGCTTATAATATATTATATTATATTTATATTATATATATTATATTATATTTATTTATAGCATTTCCTAAAAGTTGGAGTAGCTGACTTTGAGATATTAATACTGCTAACAAAAGTTTTCTATTTTGTTTTAACATTCATCAGCACTTTGACAATTTTTGGCATTTCTAAGGAAATTCGTCCATTTACGTGCAAACCCCTACAATAAACGCTTATTCCCATCTTTTGCCAATTGACTTGACGTTTTCTTTAATAACGTTAAATTTCATTAAATACATATCTGATACCTAATACCTTTTGAAATTACTGAAAATCAGTAAGTGAAATGATTACAGTTTGTATCACTAAAATGTATCTCTTTTATCTTCTGATATCGATCCGTTCATACTGAAATAGTGAAATTCTGAAATATTCTCTATATATTATTTAATGAGTTGTCTCCTTCTGTCATTATTAATAATAAATATATACAAATAAAGAAATAGTAAAATTAAATATAAATAATGATAATAAAGAAATTAGAATCTGTTTATATATAGATTATTCGCATTATAAATTTGCCTACATATTCCTTTCTTCCTTGTTTGTTGGCATGCTCGAGAGCATTAGTTCTCCTGGTCTCCTGTAGTTGCTTTTGTTGACTCATTATGCTCATTAAGGAATTCAATTAGCGCCTTAATTGCAGCAACTGCTTAATGATGATAATGCGTTTACCTCGCCAGCCGCAAACCCAGTCCCGACTCCAGCCTCCCGCCTCACTCTAAGCGATGACTCTTAGCACTTTGTTGCCATACATACTTACGCATATATTGACTACATTCAACATCATTAACATGTTAACTAGATAGACTTGAAAGAAACTTTGCCTGCAGCTGATTGGGCCAAAGACATAAAAAAGAAAAGTACATATATATATGTATATATGTATATAAAAAAAAGGTGCTTTGATATATTTAAGCACATATATAATAGAGCTTACAGCTCTGGCCAACGTCCAGTCTGTGCCTTTTTATGCTGATTTATGCATTATATATAATTTAGACGCTCGTTTTGGCTAACAAGCAAAAAGTTTTGCCTCGCCGCAACTTTTGCTGTGGCAACACAAGAAAAATGTGTTTAAAATGAAAACTGCACGAGAGCTATTTATGCAAATGTGATAAATGCCACTTTGCGCACATGTTACACGAAATATTAGATTTTTAAACTCAATTTTCGGGCTAATTATTATTTCTGCTGTTTACTGCACATTTACATATCAAAAGAGTACACCCCGTGTGCTGGCAGAAGAGACACGCCCGAATCGAATTAAATAGAAATTAATTTAAGTACAAAGTCAAATATTTAAATTGGAAATCCACACTATGCTGCAAGAGTCAGGACATCGCATCTTTACTGCTTTGCGTATGCTTTGCATGCATTTAGCGCCTCATTAAAACTGTTTACGACGCCAAGGACACTGCTTGAGACAAGGGAGTGGGCCGGACGCAGAGATCCCACACGTACTCAAGCGTTTTATTATTGAAGGTATTGCGGGTGAAGTATGCGCCATAATAGCCAATTTTGGCATTAGATTGTCTTCTTTATTGGTTTGACCTGGCAAATCGTATTACACTCCATGCTTTAGAGTCTAATAAAATGTAACATTTTTTATGATCAAAAGTCAAATAATGTTTATGTAGAAAATGTAATTGCAAATTTCGGAATCTAGCATTCAAAGCTGTTTGTTTGGAATCAAATATAGTTCCCTTAGATTCGTGATGTCTATTTTGGAAATATTTAATCAACATGAAAATTGACAAGTAAAAAAGTCTAGTTATGATGCCCGACTAGGTGATAATCATTATGAATTCGGGAATTACAGTTCCTTAACGGATTCAGCCAATTAGATCGGTTTTTTTTTTGTGCTATTGCATTTTTGTTATACTATAATGATCAATTTTCGATTTTTGATCGATAATTTGGAAATGGCATGAGTTATCGAAAAAACAATATAAACTCGTACTGCGTAACTACGAACATTCATGTGAAATTTCAGCGCTCTAGCGTGTGTTGTTTCTTGCATCTCGACGTTCATTTGGACGGACGGATAGACGGACAGGGCTATATCGACTTTTCTCGTCACCCTGAATATATATACCTTATGAGGTCTGCCACGCCTCCTTCTGCCTGTTACATACATTTAACAAACCCATTAGACCCTGATTTCCCATGTTCAATGTGCTCAGTTTATAAAAATAATAAAGTAAAAGTGCATAGGATTATTCAATGAGCTGATCTTTCAGTACACTGCTTAACTATCAACGGATTTATTTTGACAGTTGATATTTGGAAATGATCCCAACCAGCGATATTTATTAGTGCTTGTCCAGATCAAGCGTTTCCCAAAAACCTGGCGTTTAATCAGTGATGGCCATCAAAAATTACATCAGTAGAATCCACAAACCAAGGAGCAACAACAAGTTCATAATTTTGTTTTTTTCTGCTAAGCAACATATTTCGATTATTCAACGAATAATCAACGACTGCATTGTATTTCAACAATTCAATTAGAAATAGTAAAAGTGCGCAAGACTATTCAGTTAGCAGATAGATATTCAGTAGACTGTTTAACTGTCAACGGATTATATTAATTATACCCTGAACCCATTGAAAATGGGAAATCAGGGTATAATGGTTTTGTTAAAAGTATGTAACAGGCAGAAGGAGGCGTGGCAGACCCCATAAAGTATATATATTCTTGATCAGGGTGACGAGAAAAGTTGATCTAGCCATGTCCGTCTTTCCGTCCGTCTGTCCGTCTGTCCGTATGTTTGAACGCGTCGATTTCCGAAGATACAAAAGCTAGAGAGTTCATTCTTTTTGTGTTAGGTTTCAGAAATTCGATAACTTGTATATTTGCAAGGTTATCGATAACTGAAATTATCGGGAACCAGTTATAAAATTCTAGCTAATTCATCTTTAGAGTTAGAGTTTCCAAGTCTTCTGCATATATATAGATACTAATTTAATACAATTTCGGTTTTTGTCAGATTTTGGATTCCGGTCGCCAATTCGCCCCCACACCCTAGATGTGATACTAGAGACATGCAGTTAGAGACATGCAGTTTGGTTTAGCATATAGATATGAATATCATAATCTTAATCTGAACATATCAATACGATTGTCCATCTAGAAACAGAATTATTAATCATCAAAGTTTTCTCATCAAAACCCATGTGGCGCAGCAAGCAAGGCAGCGACAAAGCAAGACGCATTGCGGGCGCACATACATACATACATATGTATGTACATACATACATATGTATGTACATACATACATATGTATGTATGTATGTATATGTGTACAATCGCAGATCAGCGTGTGGCTGTACATATGTACATATGTACATATTTGGGCATGTAAAGCTAATTGTAAAAGAGTTATGATTTCTAAAAAAAAACCTAAAATGTCAAATAGAATATGTAGATCATATGCTGAACTCTCATTACATTCCATTATATATTTTAAAAATTTTAAAACAATTAAAATAACAATGGAAATGTAAGCAACGTTGAGCAATGCAAATCAATTTTCGTATGCGTGTGCACATATACACACAAAAAATCTTGGGCCGTTTTCTATGTTGCTATGCGTGTATATTCTAAGAATCACAATTGTTTTTGAATTGCGTTAGAATTGTCTTTGAATTGTATTTGTATTTTCAGCCACTGCTTTAGTGTTTCTTTCGTATATGGCGAATTTGATTCGTTTTCGCTACTCTGAGGTTCGAGTGAGCCGTGGTGTAGGTGGCTAGGTAGATGCACCGAATGTTAGGCTGTCGAAGGTTCTAGCCTCGCCTAAGCCCTTCATAATTTCTTATTTTTATTTTTTTTTTTTATATTTCTTTCTTTTTTATTATTATTTATTTAATAGCATCATTTCTGAAAGTGTTTTTGTTTCAATTATATTTTATTCCGTTAAGTCAACAGAAAACAATAAACAGAAAGTTTGCCCAAATAACAAAAGCACGTGACATCTGGGGTTTTCCTATATGTATGCCCACATGTACATTCAAAACTAGCCTAGCATGGTCTAAAAATTTAAACTTGCTAGATGGCGCTTTAGCAGTGAACTTATTTACTATGGCTATTACAGCTTCGAGTGGCATTGATATATTTCTTTTACAATTATAAAGTGTCTGTGTTAATTAAGGTAATGCCTGTTAATCGAGGAACGTCTATTTGTTGGGTCTATTTTTAATGATATTTAATAATATAACATTTTTCGAATTTCAACTAATATAAGCGCCATCTATTATTATTTTTTTTGGCAATGCATACACACATATGTATATACAGATGTACATATGTACATATCTTTCTGCATATTCTTTCTGATTTATCCATATGGGTAATTATCCATCGGAAAACGGATTAATTTTAATACTAATCAAGGGCAATATATTGAACTATTTGTCAAAATTAAGAAGTTTTTTTTTCCATTTTCAGCACTAAAATTGATGCATTTTCAAGATAATTACAAAAAAACCAAACCGCAGTACAGATTATTATTTTATTTTATTAAAATTGGGTTCAGGGTATTATCTAGTCGAGCACTCTCGACTAGAGTTTTCTTACTTGTTTTTTTTCAGTTGATTCAAATGATGTTAATTTTGAAGGTCGCTCGGCACATATTGGGAGAAGACAACCATTCGCACAACATACCGGTTTCCCGTCTGGGTAGTAATTAGACGGGTGACTGATTGCCCTAGTGATGGCCATCAAAAATGTGATCAGTAGAATCCACTTCATAACGGAACAGTAATCAACTGTATATTAGTTACTTGGATCTTGGTCTGCCACTCTTTAAATAGGCAAATAGAACGGGCGTGTCTAATCAAAGGACACGCAAACTAATTAAATGTGGCTGTAATTGGCTTATTCCATGAAGTAACGCTCTGTAATATATTTCATTATGCGAAAGTGTATCATTATATAGCAAAATATTTAACACATGAAAATGCAAAATAAGGCGTGGCGTATCCATAGGCAAAAGTCGATCCAACTGGCACTTTCAGAAAGAAATTATTGTATATTCTTGGGTTTTCATACTTGTTAACCGGAAAGAATGAATATCACTTGCTATGATCATTTGCAAATGTATCAATTGTTAAAATAAATACAACAAATGTTTATATAATACATGACAAATTCAAAGAGCTTGCGCAATTGGTTTGCTGGCATATATTTTATTTTCTGCGCACTATTCATTATACTCGTATTATAATTGGAATTGAAAGCAAAACTGTATCAATATCAAAATGTTTATGTCGTTGCTTATTTATGCCAACGTTAGCTGAATTAAAATGCTGTGTAATTGTTCTCAGCAAGGAAGCCTAACTAGGCTGCTTTATGGCCAGAGCTGTAAGCAGGAACAATATAGATTCTAGTAATTAGGTTAAACACACACGTGGCACAAATTGCTATTCTTTTGAGGGCGTATGTATCTGTGTGTGTGTGTGTGTGTGTGTGTGTGTGTGTGTTTGAGGCTGGACTTGAGATAGAACGCTGTGAAAATTAGGTGAGAAAATGAAATGAGAGCAGCAGCGGCTGGTGAATGAAATAAAAACGTCACGTAATTTGCACATTTAGCCGCATGACAGCGAAAAAAAATTACGCAGTATAACAAAACAGAGTACACTCACACACAAACACACACACACCCTCAAAGCTATGCACAATATGTGCGTGTGTGTGTGTGTGTGTGTGTATAGTATCTAAATTACAATTACATAGCCAGGCCAGTCAGACAGGCACTCGAGTGAGCAACTGTCAACGCTTGGCTTGCCGGACATACGAACATATGGCAAGGATAATTATCCTGTTGCTTGTGCCGCAGTCTCATGCAGCTCGGTTTTCATTTACTACGCTCAGCGTCGCCCTACTTCAGGCTGATGTTTATCGATGTACTTGCGCAGCTAGCTGCCATAAGCTGATGACTTCTTCATTTCGCAGTTGCGTAAGTCCAAAGAGTTGATTAAATAATAAAAATGATGTGGCATAAATGTAAAGGATACTTGTGCAGCGCTTAGAAGCGATCACATAATATATTTATATTAGACAATAATTAGTTTTTCACTATATTTTCTCCCGACTTATTAAATCGTCTGCTATGTTCTTTTAAATTTGTTTAAATAGTGTTTTACAATTGAATGCTATCAAGTATTTATTTAACAACTTAAAAAAGTTCCAGCCAATTTTCATAATTAAAATATAAAGTCCTTCAATTAATTTCCGCACATCAAAATGTTTAAGGCAAATGCTCAGCCAAAAGGTATAATCAAATATTTGTTATGCAGCATTAAATACATATTTATTCAAATATTAATTTCCACTTTATTAAAGAGTATTCAAGTGTGTATGGGTTGGCATAGTGCAAACAACAAAATAAAATAAAATAATAAAAAAAAATATGAAAACTTGTGGCCTGGAACTTTTAATTAAGCAAGGAGTTTGTCCGGCCAACGAGTAGCGAGAGCCCCGAGTGTCCACAAAATGAACAAATAAGCGTATAAATAATGGCGTAACGGCAGGCTCACAATACCATATTGAGGCTGTAGGAAGCACTGGCTGGAGGGGCTGGGCAACAGCGTGAGTAATATGAGCGGCAGCTACGAGCTACGACAATGGCCACATTGGCGACTCGCAGTTGGCTCGAGCTGCACTCAGTGCTGGGAGCTGGCCAAAATGGCTAGCTTCAAGTTTCACTGGCCTTAAAATTCCATGCAGGCCATTCTCTCTCTCTGTGTGTGTGTGTGTGTCCTGGTCAAATATGACACTTGTTTAACCACACATACACACACACACACATACACACACACACTTGTGCAGTGAAGAACAGCCATCTGTGGCGCCATTGACACATGGAACGTATACGTAATATTGACGAGCAGTAAGTAGCCACCGCGTGCGGGTCATTAGCCCAGTTATTGGCATAAATACCTGGGATAACACAGCTGCAAACCGTTCTTAACATAAAACCATTTATGAGATGAATACGGCCGCGGTCCATTGCCTGAACGCGACAAGCAGTTGCTTTATTGTTTTCGCTGGCCAGCGCAGTTGACGCAAGACATTTACGAGCAAGCGCCATAAATATGGAAAGGACTTGACGCCTAAAAGTGGACGCAAAGTGCAAATGCATGAAGAGGCAAGGCGGAATGAAAGAAAAGCGTTGGCTGTCTGCTAAACCATAAAAATGAGTAGAGCAAAAGTGCAAAAATGGCTTGCTAAGAGGCCAAAGGTTATTGTTGCCACGGGCTTATGGCAAGCGGCACTTAGCTAACTGTAAGTCCTGGTCCCAAAGGCATGCTACACAAGACATCATCAGATTTCTTACAAGAAATTATTTATGCCACAATCAAGAGCTAACTACGATGCTGTTTTCTCCTACACATAAATGTAAAATTGTAGGAGTTTTTTTATTTTGGTTTTTAACTTGATTGCCAAGTGCAGACTAAACTAAATAGATTACATAATTGATATATTTGTATGTTTTGATTTTAATTCAAATAAACGAAAAGAAAAGAGGCAAGAGCAAACGCAAATTATAGACTCAATATATCAGAGTCTTACTTCTGAGCATTGCATAGAAAGTTAATTATTTGGTTTTGAAGGTTTTCTGCTTATAGTGAAAGAAGAAATTTTAGAGTTGGAATGAGCGTGAAATAAGGATATGTATTTTTAATATCAATTAAATTGACTTAAATGGAAAATTCATGTGTCCAGCCTCTGTGTACAAGGCTCACTCTGATATAAAAGGTCAAACTGCAGACAATCTGAATTATTTGCTTTCATATCAATAAATATTAATTTGCAACCTTTATTCTCACGTAAGTCATCCAGAATGGAAATTCAATAAAAAGCAACTATTAGCTGTTAAATAATGAAGTTTTGCCAACTCAAGCTTGTAAATAATTTGTAAAAAAATAGCATTTAAATTTAATTACTTAATTATTCGCCAGCACAGTAATATTAGTCTCTCTTTATTAAAATTTCCTTACATAAATTTTATGCGCAACGTATCGTAACGGACAAATCTCTTGAAATGATCACGCTTCACGCGTATTAACATAGATCCGAATATAATTTGAAGTCAATTCTCGCAATACTATTTGATTATACAGAATTACGTGAGGTGCTACAATTTTTTGGGGGTTTAGCTCTTAAAATATGAGAGCTTAGAGCCAGTCGATGCTACTTTAATATTATATTACACATAAAGCCATGCAAAATCAAATTTGCCAATAAGAGTCGGGTAATTGTATTGACAAGGGTTTTAGCAAATGTGAGTGTGAAATATTTGATACCCTATTATAAAGAATGAGGGAAATGATTCGCTCTAGAATAACTGCAGAACATTGTAAATTGAGCTACAATTCAAGCATTTCAAATACTTTTACTAATAGCTGCTTCTGTCTCGTGCAGTTATATGTAAATGTTTAGCTACAGGGTATAGAGTGCAGTGGCAACAGTGACAAGTGCTCGTTCAATTGTTATAGTTGATACGAGCAGAAGCTGTGAGTGAAGCCAATTTTGCGTTAATACAGCAGAGACTACCTGGCAGCGAGGACTACACGTGCCCAGCTTATTAGAGTGAACATATCGTAAGCGTGGACCATGCTTTGCATATAAATGACCCACATATGGTAAGTAGGATGGCTGTTCGTTACCTTGGCCCACTTGTATATATACATATATATATATATCCTTTACAAGCATGCATATTATGCAGAAAGAAAAAACACTCTTACACATACGCATACGCATGTTGTGGCCGTGTTTCAGTTCTTTTCTGCTACACTCACGAATTTCAATTTGGAAGTCCTTGGCTGGCACTTCGAGCACTTTAAGAGCCACTTCCTACAACTTCTGGTCTCATTGACTGCACGCAAGTCTCTCTTCAGATGGCGGCCCCAAATCCATTTTACATATACGCTTCTGCTTCTGTTTCGGCATTGCTTTTCGCTCGTTACGCTCCGTCGGCATCGACGTCTTCTGTCCGCTCCTGTTCTGTTCCGGTCGCAGCTGCATTCTATCTCCATAAAAGTCGCATTGAGCACCAAAAAAAAAAAAACAAATAATTTACATAAATTCATTGGGATAGCGCCCAGGCAGCAATCAATGAACGTCCATAAATTTAGACCTATCCGTTTTCCATTTGCCTTGCTCTGATATCCTTGCATATAACCATGTGATGCATAGGATATGTTTACAAATTGTGGCATTACGAATTATCATTGGGGCATTTATATTTTCAATTACTTATGGGCACATCTAGCTCTCAGTAAAACTATCTTAGTTCGGGAATCAGCCTGCACTCAATATTTAAGGTTGTGATTATATTTAATATATTATGTATGCTAATTTGTTAGGGTATCATAAATGCGACACTCTTGCGATAGCTAATTTTTGTGAGGATTTCTTATGTTGAATTCTTAAAATGTATTTAGTAAGGGGTATATTAGGGATGTGCCAGATCGTATGATTATTCAAAGTAGCAGATTTATCATACTACTATTTTTCTTTGAATCTGATATGAATATGAATATAATATTTTTTTTCTAGACATTTAACTATCGTTGAGCACAAATATTCTCCTAATGCTCAGACTATATACTAAAAATATTTAATAATCAATATATTTCTTTTATATATGTATTTGATCAAAGCACAGGGTATTTCCTTGTATGACAGCATTTGCTTTGGGCAACTTCAGAGGAAGTCGTCCATTGTGGGACATGAAAATTATTTTGCCATCTTTCGACAACTTCTTATCGCTGGCTTAGGTGTCCTGCCTTGCCCGATGCGTTGTCTGGCATAATTTATTTGCCATAAAACATGAAATAAAACATTTTCGCTCGTAAATTATGAATGAAGTTGAACAACGAAGTATCGAAGTCGAAAAGTAAGACACATAAAAAGGAATTCAATTCGCAGACATGTCAATTGGCCATATAATAAATATTTCGTACTGTCCCTCTGCAGCAGCACCCAGGCAGCATATATTAATTCCAATTAAGCAATATTTCCACTTGTGTGAAATGCCAGCGACAGCAACACAAATATTATACAGAAAATACCTCAGCGGCGAGCTCTCAAAAGATTTGCAACAGCTTATTTATGTGAGCTTTGGACAGATTTCCCTGTTCATAGTCAACAAGCAGAGCCCAAGTGAAACATTTAAATGGATTTTTTATATAAAGTGCTAAAAATAAATCAAACGAAAATATTGTATATATACATATTGTATATGTACTTGTTCACAAACAATATCAGCCAAAAAATATGCGCCAAAGGTCAGTGACAAAAACAGAAACGGCCAAAGAGAACTGCAGGCTGTTGGCATACCGACGATTGGATACCCTGCTGAAAAATATTGAAGATAAACAAAGGAATATAGCTTAACAATGATTGTTTTAAGATGATTTAGGAAAGAAGCTGCATGTTAGAAAAAATTACATCTTTGATAAAAACAAAAGCAAATATAAAAGTCTTTAAATTTAAATAATAAATAATATATATGAATTTATTTAGAATTTATTTATTTAATTTGTAAAGCAATATACAATAATTGTAATACAATAAATTTTATAATAAATTTAAACATATCAAGAGGTCAATGAGCTAATGCAAGGTTTCATGTCATGAACAAAGAATTCAATAAGCAGAGAGAATCTTTGGCCATGTTCTCAGCGACATTTTCATTCATGCGTAGCACACGTCTTGACGAAACTCGTATACCTTTCATAGAGAGTATATGGCTTATTATATGGGAGAAATGTATTCAGCTTTTAGCGTGCAGCGCCGTCTAGATTTGGGTTGCTAAAATTAGTCGTCATTATTCTTAGATTTAGGCAACAATTTAATGTAAACATTTATGAATAAAAAATATGAAAAACAAAAGAAAGAAGCTTTGGCAGGTTGCTTGGCACTTATATTTAGGCTTCTTATTATTATTTGTGAATCAATCAAAATTAAAAATAAATATTTTACGCACACAAAACGCAGCACACATTTAATTTATTTATTTGCAGTGGGAAAGTCGCTTTGGCAATGTGTAAATAGTCGCAAATGAAGAGCAAGGCATGTAAATTAGCCTTCAGATTTAGCGTGAGTTACAAAACCTTGAATGACTTTTGGCTAAGTTTGTGTCGAAAGCAGGTGCCAGGCAGCCAGGCAGCCAACCTACCAGCCTAACAGCCTGCTGGGCAAACGCGGCGTATGCGCAACGCGGATTTACTTTACAATGTCAACAGTGACAGGACTTGTCTGGTTGGTTGCTCACATGTCGCCCACACACACACACACACAGGCAAACACAAACACAAACACGCACCACCATAGAGTCGAGTTATGCCTACAAAGTAAATAAAAAGTCACAGAAGCGAGTCGGTGCTTGAAAATTCCACAGAATTTTCTTGGCTCTTTAAGAATGAGTTGGCGGAATTGGTTCGCCCGCCCAGGTAGCAAACGGCATTTGTTTATGGTCATATGGCATGCCTTGCCCGGGAGTGCGCCAGGGAGTGGGCCAGGGAGCCACTATTCACATCACTTTGCCTCGCATAAAATGTGTCATGTCATGTGCGCTTAAGAAGTATGAAGCATAATGCCACCGAAGTGGGGAAACGTGCGCGCTTGCCGACTGAACCCACCCAGCATCGAGCCTAAGAGAATACAGCACAGCAGTTGAAAACGAGCTCAAGTGGAGTTGCTGAGAGGCTGAAAAGTGGGAGGTAGAGGAGAGAGGAAGACGACAGGCCTTAATAAATAAATCGCAGCTGCATCACTTGACAACCATCGTGGCCGTGGGCCTCTTGACAATATCACATCATATACCCCCGATGTCTGGTGTTTTGCTGTGGAACGCGCTAAGAAGATAACCGAAATTAAGTAAGCAACTGGCGAAAGGCGCTCGCGGCTGGCAGCATGTGTTAAGCAGCAGATGAATAACTGAGCAGGCTAATAGCACAGATTGGATAAGGCAACACACACACACACACACACATGCATACATATACATATTGTACAGATATATATACATATACATATGTGAATGATACAATCGTGTGTTAAATGAGATTAGCCAAAGCACTTGAGTTCGCATCACTGAATGCTGTGCAAATAAATTCCAGAATGCCATTCAAGTATTGTTAAGAAATTGTAATGGGCAACAACTGTTTACTATCTCACCCAACCTTTGTTTGACATAATAGGTGGTATTTTTATGCCTCTTTACTACATATTCATATATATTTCTTTATAATAATTATAATTAATAAAACTGCAGTTAACTTTAATGAAAAACTTAAACAAAAATGTCTGAGCATCATTGACATTCAAGAACAAATATATTCTAAAACATATATATATATAAAAGAGTTTAGAGGAAATTGCTTATATTTGAATTTGAATTGATTGATTAGTTGTGACATGAGCTAAGAGTTGATTTTGTTGTTCCTCTTGACTTCCAAGAGGTTCAGAATGGCTTTGACTCTGGCACTTAATTGGATTCACAAAGTAAAGAGTTCATTTATTTAAATTTCCATGGCTTAGCAGCTTCTTAGAAAGACTTGAATAATGTTTATTGCATCGAGGGATTATACCTTGAGATTTGGGAATATTGTGTTGAGCTTTAAATGTTTTTCGAATTTATGAAAATCTAATTTTGAAGATAGGCGGATAATTTATTTATATACATATTTTTTAAGTAGTAGAAGCTACAAGCAGAATTCAGATTTAGACTACCCAGACTCATATTTGTTTGTTATATTTACTTTACATTAAATAATTTCTGTGAAAAATGTAAAACTTTAATTTCATTACATTTCATAGAAAATAATATTATATATAATACATTACTATTATTCCATATAATTTACAATTAAATTCAAGAAAGCTATTTCAAGAATTCACTCTTCATTTATTTTATTTATTAAAAATTTCACTTTACTTTAAATCGAGCACAGAAATCACAACAAACATTTCCAGATTCACATTTTAGCTTTAAAACGCAATTTAACTTGAATTTACTTCCATTTAAACAATTGCGTTGTAAAAATTGAATATTTCATTTTATTACGATTCTCAGAAAATATTTTGATAATAAAACACAATCGTCTGATTACTGAACAAATCTGGCAACGTAGAAATGGCAACTTTATTTAGAGTTCCCAGTAGCAAAATTTCCAGGAAATAATTCAAAATATTGCCGTTTGCTTTTGTAATATGTTTAATGAATATGATGTTTGCTGCCATTTCAAGCATTACACAAACTTTAGCGTTTATATAACTGATTTTTCAGCGAGTTGCAAAAAAATGCTGTAACATTTACCTCCTGCCCAAAACCTTCAATTTGTCACAATATTTACCTAGAAATATTTGCCAGCAATGCAGCAATAAAAAATCACAAGAATTCCATGGCGCAATGAGAGCTTAACACAGCAAAGAAACGAAAGAAAAAAAAAACTCACTCAACATTCACTCAAGATTCACTCGTCGCCGCTCAACTCGGCTCTCACTCGGCGATGTTTTCGCGTGTTGCAGCGGCGAGCGGACTTCGGGGTGGCAGAGCTCTGCTTCGGGTCTGTGGTAGGGAATTGCATCGGCTGTGCCGACTGCTTGATTGACGATTCGTGTGGAGTCGTGCGCTTATCAGCGGATAACCTGTTGGCTAACGGGAACGCCGGCGTGAGCGCTGCTGCTGCGGCGGCGTCGTGACGTCGCCGTCGTCGTCGTCGTCACACACGGCGTATGACAGAACAGAAAGTGCGAACGCTGCCAACGACGAGTCGGTTCGAGCTCGAGGCTGTCGTCAGTTGCTTGTGTTTCCTCGTTGACGCTGGACGCGAAGCGGCGCATGTGAGATAAAAAGCATATAAATAAACTACAAATCTCATAAGTCTATTCAGATAAACAGAACATTTGACGCGTGTTCGTTGCGTATACGCCGCATTTGCCTAGGCATAAGGTGCAAAGACTGGCGCGCGTTAATCTCGCCTGTGTTTAAGAGCAGAACACGAATAGCCAAATCGCTGCAAATACAAATACAAATACAACTGCAAATACAAATTCAAGTCAAGAGCAAGTGCCGGTGCGTGTTCGAGTGCGAATCCGCAACGTTACGGTCTATGGCTGTGTTTGCGGTTCCGTTTTAGTTGACATTTGGAGGCGATGCGACGCGTCGGCTAAGCAAAGAAAACTTTTTGGCTTTGACTTTTGTTGAACTGCCTGGGCCAGCCTTTAAGCTTCAAGTGCAATATAAACAGGCAACAACTTAACCTCAAGATCTCAAGCTTCAAATTAAATCAATTGTCTGCAGGTGGGTAAGCGAATTCCAAAAGGAACTTCAACTAAAAGAGTGTACTTGCTAATAAGTTCGACATATTTGGGATGCCCCAGCTACAGCACCCGCCCAGGGCGTATTCATTACATCCACACAAATTCAATTTCCAGTTTCAACTTTTCGGCTAACCCATAAAGAAAAAAAAGAAAAGGAAAAAAATAATACAGAAGAAAAGTTTTATTTGTACTCAAAGCGGTACCGACAAGCAGACAACTTTCATTTCGGCTGCTTGTTTAGCGACACAGCAAACAAGCCAAAAAGCAGAAAAGAATTTCAGATAAGCCAAGAGTCCCATGTTATAAAAAAGTCAAGTGCATTTGGGCCTGAGCCTGGGCATGGGCAGGGCAAACAAAGCAACTGCATGGGGAATGAGCAAATTTATTTTTAATACTGCCTGATTTTTTTTTTTCTTCATCAGTTTCTTATTGTTTATGAGCCGTCGCCCAGACACAGACCGTACTTAATTAAATATGCAAATGTCCAACAAGCGCGAGTCGAGTCGCAATTGTTATTGCACTGTCAAAGTTGTTGCAAATGCAAAGACAATTGAAATGCTTTCAATATGTTTGATTGCTTAGCCAACTATTGATTTGGATTTGCTTCAACTGACGGCGATGTCATCAATTGTAGATTTGAGCATTTATTATAGTGCAGCACACACACACACACACACACTCACACACACTTTGCCTTGATTGCTTTGTCTTTGGCTGTCACTTAATGCATACGGGTTACAGCTTAATGCTCAAATGCGCAATGTTTTGTCAGCGTACGTGGGTGTCTCACTCTCTCCATCTCTCTCTCTCTCCCACTCTCTCTCTCAGTCAGCTTAGTAGTACTTAATTTTAGAACTAATAACACGTCTCCCTGCTCATGTAATATATGTATATAAATTAAATGCAATGACTCGTCAAATATAATCATTATCAAATTCAGTGTTGCTTTTAATATTTACATATAACTGAAGCAATGTTTTTTTTTTTTATAAATAGTTTTGCAAAAGTTACATAATCAAAACAAATTTACCTGTGCTCTACGTTTATGAGCGTTTGACATTAATCTGATTACTTAGTATAATAAATAATTAGTTTGACATTTTTTTTTTCTCAAGCTTGGGACAGCTTTATTTATTTTATAAGTTTTTGCTTTGTTAAAATTTAAATTCTCTCCTCTTTTAAATTACTTTTCTTAAATAAATATTGATTTATTTATTATTTTTTCTCTTTATGTTAAGTTTATTTTGAATTTTGCTTTACTACATACCAAAGATAAGTGAGAGTGTTGCCATGTTAAGTATTCTCTAGCAAACATTGTATTTTTTCCAGTACATACATACATGCTTTGGCTGCACTCTTTGATTAGAGAATTTGATTTCTTTTGTAGTTTTATGTCTGGCATTCAGAAAGTAAAAACTTTTCTTTTGTGCTATGAATCTATTATCTGAGCTGTGTTAGAAAACTTGATCCCTTTGCGTTTGTGTTGATTAGATGTGAATTAAATTGCATTAAAATGATCTTGACTGATGCAGAGAGAGAGAGAGAGAGAAAGAGAGAGAGAGAGACAAAGAGTAAGAGAAAGAAATATAGTAATGAGAGAGAGAGAGAGAGAGATTGAATATAGTTATACAGACATAAAGAGAGGAAGAGTGCAAATCGAACAGATAAAGTTAGAGAAAAACCATAAAAATTGATTTTATTTTGTGTTGATATGAAAAACAGTTCAAAATGTGTAAAACGTTTGTTATTTCTTCAACATATTTAGGCTACATTAATGTTCTTTTAAACACAAAACTTTCTGTGTAAAAAATACTAATTTTTTTCAGTATTACGTTCATTCATATTGACATATATTCAATTTTTTTACTGTATTCAGTAATAATGCCTGGTCAGATGGTTTAATTTAATTAAATTATTTTATTCAATATTCTATAAAAATCATTAATCATTATAGAGTAATTGCACATACAAGTAATAGGTGAATTGTTATATGAAGTAAGCAGTTTAAATATTTGAAAAAAAAAAAACAAATAATAATTTAAATAAATTAACAAATAAAAAAATTCAATTAAATAATCTGACTATTCATTACAGTATTATTAATGACTTTTGTTATATTTAAGTTTTTTTTTCTCAAAGTTCAAAGTTAGATGATCAGTTTTATATTTTAAGTATTTAAAAAATATATATATTTAAAGCTTGAGCTTGTAGTTCTCGTGGCTGCGAAAAAGAGCGCGACTAGATCAAATTACCTCAGATTTCTTATCTAGAATATATATACTCTTTAGGTAAGTCACGCCTTCTTATGCCTGTCATCTAAATTTGCACAAATCAATAATTCCCTGAACTTATATTTTCTATGCGCTTAATGCATTACAAATATAGCTTAAATTGACAGCAATCTGTGAAAATCTTTCTTGATCTGTTCAAGCATAAAGTAAATGAAACAATTATTTTAATGCATTAATCATGTAATTTGTCACAGATTTCGTTGCATACTCGAGCAGCTTAAAAAAAAAAAAAAAAAAAAATTGTATAAAACAATAATTATCAATGACATTCCACGATATATATATAGCCCAAGAATCAGACCAATTAAATCAACTATCAAATGGCCAAAATCGTGCCATTCAAACTATTATCGCAAGCCGCAATTGAATTGACATCAAGTTGGGCCAATTCAAAGTGAAAAGCGGTCCATTTTGTGGCCTTGATGAGAGCTGAAACCCAAAGAGTGTGCGATAGAGAGGGTAAAGGGAAGAAGAGAGAGGGAGAGTGGCAGAAAACGCATTTCACTTTGCATATCAACGCGTGACAACAAAATGGCAAATGGTCGCTGATAGTAGCGAATTTTTGCTGAAATCGCACGAAACGAGAAAGGACGAAAACGGCGTTGACTTTGACGTTGATGTTGTCCTCAAGGCTTAGCGACGCCAAAAGGGGACAAGAATTCGTGCGAACTGTCCAAGGCAAGCCCACTGCTGCTGATGCTACCAGATGTCCCGATGTCCTGATGTCCTGATGTCCTGATGTATATTTGCATTTAAATCAAACAAGCTGCACGTGCGGGTGGCTGGGCGTGCGAGGCGAAATTGTTTACCTCTACTGCATTGACTGTGATAACTTAAGCAGAAAACATTTCAAGCTTCGTTTGCTTCGAATACCCTGTACTCTGCCCAAACAAAGTTGGTCTCTATTGGCTCTGCTAGCCAAAGTCGCAATACATTTTATTTAGCATACTTTGCAGGGCAAACACTCCGTAAACCTTTCACTTTTCGCTTCCTGTTTTGTTATGTTTTCACTGCTCCCCTTCAATGCTGTGTTAGTTTTGCATAAATTATGTATATCGTCTATCTTCAGCAAGTCACGACTGACTATATATATGTGTAGGTCTCTATATATACATTTGGCGGTTTGTGAAGTGGGGTTGGCAAATCGGTAGCAGCTTGAATCTATTTGATTTCTCGCAGTCCGTGGCAAGTCACAGGTGACATTTTTATGGCCAATCTGCGCTGGCAATAAAACGATTGCCTTTTATTTTTGCTCAAGGCCAAGCATCGAGGCCGTTACGCAGTCTCGCAGCAGCTGCCGCAGAGTAATCTAGTTGGTTGTTCAAACGTTTGTGGCTGGGCCACAACATGGCCCCTTTTGGCTGGCTAGGATTTCTAAAAATTTCTCGAGGGAATCGCGCCACACACAGTTGCTCGCTCTCATACGAAATGAGCGCTGGGATAGGTTATTCGCTTTCAATTTACTATCCGTCTATGAGTTTGCCAACTCTGCACAGTTTTGGTTATGATTTTGATGCTGCTTTGTTTAATATTTTACGCACTCTCTGGGAATTAAGCAGTCCTGGCCAGAGGGCCAAGCGAGTACACCAGAAATTAATTACATTTCAATTTAACGAAAGGTTCGCAGTGTCCTCACGGTCACGGCAGATGTTCAGCCAACATAGATACAGAAACAGCAACGAGAGCGTTTCACATCGAATAGGAAATACTCTTTAGTATGAGAATATGAAAATAATATAAACCTGAAAATGTGATGCATAGGAATAGAAAAAATGTGAACACAAAGTTATAAACTAAAGAAATCGAGGAATGTTTCGACTTATTTCAGCATAATAATATGATATATAAAAGTTATCACAAAATTATAAGCCCAAGAAAATTATGAGTATTTCGACTTATGGCTTAAACCAATTTATTATCTTAGGCCAATCTTTGATGGCTCTTATATTTGGCAGTAAATTATATTATGCTTAAATATAAATAAAAATATATAGACATTTATACTTTAAAGTTGATTTCGTATTAAAAATAAACTTAAATTTAAACTTTATATATTTTATTTTTATATACAAATTTATGATATCATTTTTGTTAACTTCATAGTCTCCTGAAACTGTTGATTGTCAGCAAGTCAATTTTTGTTTACGCCTAAAATTTGATGACTTGCAAAATTGAAGCTTAAAGTTTTCCATTTGAATAGCATCATCAAAGATCATCATTGAAAACTTTGCTCATTAAAGAAGCATAGCTATAATAAAGAGCATTTGCAGTACGGCCTTCAGCTCTTCAATTAACATAGATGGATTTTGGTCATGAGCATGGCACCGTCATAATCAACGTGCGTGTTGGCTATGTCGATATCGCTTTTGTCCGCGGTCGCATCGCGGCTCAAATATCATTAAAATGCAAAAATTGATGAGCGCAGCGAGGACAGCATCCAGCTTGCGAGAGGTGAGCGCAAGGGAAAGGAAGTGGGACGGCAAGTGTTGCTGAGGGGTTCTGTTTCGTTTGCGGCTGCTGCTGCTGCTGGGTAGCAGGAAGCTGGTTGGCCAGGGTGCTGCGGGTGGTGGGTGGTTGGTGCTTGAAGTGAGCATTTAATTAATTTTGCTTGCTGGCCTCGTGCACTGATTAAAACGCCATTTACAACATTTTGTCTGCATTAAGTCAAAAAGAAGTAATACGCTCATTAATTTGCATAGTCTAAAACCGGAAGGCAGCTGAGATAAGGTTTACGCTGCATTTCTACATAGCATAGCGTCCATTGAAGCAGTTTGCATTTTGCTTTTGTAATTAGGCAAAAGGGCCAACTGAGCTCCATTTGAGTGAACTTTAATTAAAGCATTTATAATGAGCTTCTGCATTCAGGCTGACAGACATTAGAGCCGAGCTTAGCATGAAAAATGAGACCATTTGCATGTTGGCTCTTGGCCAAACTTACCAAACCACACATGAGAGTTTTGGCCTTATCAAAACAGACTGTTAAATGACCACGCCCCAGAACGAAGCTGAAGCTGATGATGCTATTCAACGCTTCAATGCCCAACTATTGCAAATGGCCCAACATTATGTCGGGCGGCTGCCTTGGCAACCTTTTGTGGCCACCGAAGACATTTGCGCCAGTGCACTGCCTTCGATAAGGCAGCAGCAACAACTGTGATAAGCCCAGAGAAAGAAAGGTTCAAGCGAGTACAACAAACCCAAGCCCAAACATGTTTCTGTGTGTGTGTGTGTGTGTGTGTGTGGGATATTTATGGAAGCCATTGTCTTCTGTTTAGCCACAAAGTAGTTGCAATGGCAACCAATCCGACAGTCCGGCAGTCAGTCGTAGTAGCTGCAGCGAATGGTCAATTAATAATGGTCCCCTGGTCTTTGAACCGCACATCTTTGGCTGAAAGTGCAGTGGCAGCCCTGGAAGTGCAAGGGAAACATAACACTTTGAGCCACAAAAGTTGGCAACAATTTGCGCAATAAAATTCATTGATTTTCATTTGCCTGACTGGGTGGCTGGCGGGTTGGCTTTGCTGGGTGTCTGTCGTCGTGCAACCTTTAGTTGTATTAATATTGGTTTTTATTCGTGCCATGTGCCATGTGCCATGTGCCATGTACCATGAACCATGTGGCATCTCCCATGCGCTGTAAGCCTGGCAGCAAAAAGGAAAAGCGTGCGACGGCTAAAGGTTGTGCAAACAAATAGCGTCAAAAGACAGGGGAAACTCGCTTCAATGACCGCACAGGCAGGCAGCAGGCAGGCTGGCAGGACGGTAGTCCGGCAGGTCCTTTGGTTCTGCTGCTCATATTGCCAATGCCAGCTAAAAAGGTTAAACGCCCAAGCAAGTGAGCAATATAAACAATGAAAAGGCACAAATCCAAACAGATAGATAAAAGACTTCAATGCTCGGGTTAAACAGTTGAGCTGCCAAGATTAGAAAACCTTGAATGTTCTTGAACTTCGATGACTTTGTCCACGAATGTTTTAAATAAATAACCAATTTCTGTTGTCTAGTTTCTGTGGCTTGAGCCGCAAATTCAATATGTAAACTTTTTAACTTTGCTGTCAGAGAGCGAGAGAGAGAGAGAGAGAGAGAGGGAGATAGGGAGATTGATCCTATGCATAGGCGGTCTTTAATGAATTTTCTTTTAGTTTGCACCAAGGAAAGTTGGGCTCAAAGAGAATTTTGTATAGTTTCAAATTAAGCCTTATGGCTTGTGAAATTATAAATTAAGTTTTCAAACTTGCCTAATTGGTAACTTTAACTGAGTGATTTCTTTAAGTCGAGGCATTTACTCAGACTTCAGAAAAATGCCGTAGAAAAACAACATTCAACATTTAGCATTCAACATTCAGCATTCAACTACCGTAAAATTCAATTGTTCTTTTGACAGAAAAGAGGAAAAGGGCACAAATCCAGACTGACAGCGCGACAGACAAACCTATAGACAGATTGATGTAGATAAGTATATGAACGCAGACATGCAGACCTGTCAAGTCTCCTCGTTAGGCAGGCTGCCTGCCATTTGGTAAATTACTCATTTTTATGCACGTTCGCCCCGGAGACCCAACCCACTACCCGCTGGTAGCCCATGCCCATGCTCGGCGAATGACACTCAGAGTTCAGCACTGACATCGTGTCCTTGGCATTTCATTTTCAGCCACGGTTATTACTGCCAGCGACGAGGCCACATCATCAACTCTCAGTGCATAGCCACATACATATGTATATAAATATAAATATGTGAATAGTTCTCAATAGTTTTTGGCTTAGTCGTGCGGCACAACGCAACGCAACGCAATGCAATGCAAAGCATCGCCTGCAGGCAGGCAGTTGGACAGCTTGACAGTTCACATTCGAGGAATAGACGAATGGACGCATCATGGATGCAGGGATGGGGCTGTAGAGCTTATGTGGCATGTCATGGCGCATTTAACCCCAGACTAGCATCTGCCAGCTCAGACAATGCATGCCGACATGTTTTTGGGGCCATTCACAATGGTATTCTAGTCAATTTGAATCATCAACTTTTAGAATTTGAGAAGTGCAGTTAAGGCAGCACTGACTGACTAGCAGATACCCTCAAAAAAATACTCTACTTAAAAGTGCATAAAATTAAATTTATATTTATTTTTATTAGTTAATCAATTATTAATAAAAAATAAATAAATAAAATCTAAAATATCTAATCTATTATTGTCCTAGTACAAGTTGATTAATATTTGAATTTTTAAAATTAAAAATCAATTATATTTTTTATTATTTCAAGTCCAACTTTTAGCCAACTTCTTTCACAAATTTTGCTACATATAGAAGCTGAACTAGCTAAAATTTGGCAAACTTTTGACCCTTAGACCATCCCCCTATACATACGTACATATATAAATCAAGTGCTCTTAATTTGGCTATTCAAAGCACTGTAATATCTCGTTTCATGTTGACATCATTAATTTACAATTGTTATTCAAGTTGATTTGTCAGGGCCAAGCGCCCTGTTTACTCGGATTAAAAGCAAATGGTACAAAAATATTTTCCACAAATATTATATAATATTTCTTTGTAACTGCCCCAAAGAACAGAGAATGAAAGTCAACAAAATTTGATGGCTTATAATTGCCTGGCTACTCGCTGTGTGCAGCATCCGTAATTGCTTTCCATATTCAAATTGTATTTGAGAGATTTACGGTTACACACCCACAGACGCAAATCCCCCGACGAATACAAGAGCAACAAAAGCTTGAAAAGAACAGAGTCCATTGTGGGGCAAGTTTTTGGTTTGAGCATGGACTTCGACTTCAGACTCCTTGGCTCTTGGCTGACCCCTGCTCGACCCTCCTCTGGTGCTGGCTCAGTGCATGGCTCGTTGAGCCTGGTCCAAAAGTGGCCCAGTAATTTGTATAAAATTTGCCTTTGGACTAGAATACTCGCAAGTGCTCCGGTGTTGGCAAACATTTCAATTTTCGAATGGAACTGAGGAACCGAACAATGACATAGAACAGGCTGGCCCTACGCACAGCCTTATTTACTTTTGCTCGACTTGTTGTTGTTGATTTTTTTTCGTGTTTGTTTGCCAGAGGCAAGTGGGGCAGGGGGGGTTTGGTTTCCATTCGGGTCAGAGCAATATCATGCCCTTGGCCGTAAATTCATGCAAAAACAATCTTATTAATGGCTATAAGAGCCGGCTACCCCGCATGCCCGCACATAGAATGTGTTAATAATGTTTAACTGCGATTTTTATTTTATTTTGCCTCACTTTTTGTTGTTGTTGTTGCTTTTCTCTTTGATTTTTTTTTTTTTTTTTTAGATTTTTGTTTGTGTTATCGTTGCCTAGATTTCCTGTTGCTGTCTGCTGTTGTTTGCCAATTTTAGCCATTTAGTTTGATTTCTGCGTTATCTTTATGTGCCGTCGCTTATCGCTCGCCCCATATAGCCCGTAATGGGCTTAGCCCAATGGCCCTAAGGCCCAACAGTGGGCATGACATTTATCACAAAATTCGTAAGCCCCAGGCACACACAGTCTTCTCCGCTACATGGGCAAATCGCAGTTGATACGTGTGTAATTAGGGCATTTGAATTTATGCATATAGTTTACAACTCAGCAAGTTTATGCATATTATTATTTTCGGCCAACCCGATTTTAGATGCCCTCCAACTTTGATTGAGAGTATTCTTTCATTCTTTCTCAGAATGTATAAGTTATTGGTAAATAATTATTGTGTTAAATATAAACAAGTAAGAACGTTGCAGTTAGGCGCAACTAACAGCGATATACTTTGTTCCCATAGGTGCATCTTATTTTTTTAATAAACATTTAATTAACGAAATATTTCGGCAATTAGCAAACGTACATGGCAAGCAACAAACGTTTTCCCTACACATACATACAGATTTACACATGTACACACTATAAGAGTATACACACAATTTTCTATGTATACATACAAAAGTTTGGATGCCAGAATATTCTAAGAATTGTGACTGAATTGAGAATTTTTCGATCGTTACTTAAGTTTTGTCAAAAGGCGCTCTAGCAATGCCTTATTTGGTTTTAGTTATTGCAAGAATTGCGATTGTATTGTTTTGTGTCGTCACAAACTGTGAATTTATTTAGGTTTAGCTAACGATTACATGTTGTTTTCAAAAGACCCAGGTTCGAATCCAGCTGGAAACTTTTTATTTATTAATCAAAAACTTATGAATTTTATTTTTTAAATTCATTAATATTATTATATTTATGTTAAAATGCTTTTTGCCATCTTAGCAATTGCTACTAAGCTATTGTATGCATGAATTATGCAGTTGGCCACAACAAACTTCTTTGCCGATTTGCCACGCCCCCAGGGGGCGTAGACGCATAATTTTTTGCCAGTTCTTAGAAAGGGCCGAGGCTAACATTACTGCAAAATTTGGTTGCTTACATTCCAAAAATGCGAAAATTACAGGGTATTTTTCGATATGCCACGCCCCCAAAGAGGCTGAAAAATTATTTTTGGGGCATCGATAGAGGAGAACATTAGTAACTCAACCATCCAATTTTCAAGCTTCTAGCTCTAAAACTGTAGGAGATATAAACTTTTGCGGTTTGCCACGCCCCCTGTGGGCGTAGATATATCTACCATAGCTTATTAGTCTTGGGTTGTCAACCCGAGTATACATGCAAAATTTCAAGTCTCTAGTGTCAATAGTGTTCAAAATATAGCACAATTTGAAAAATCACTATATATTCAGGTCCGATTTGCCACGCCCCCAATGGGCGTAGACATAAGACTTTTTGATCGATCTTCTTAGAATCATAGCATTAACTCACATGCAAAATTTCAGCGTTCTAGCTTTAACGGTGTAGAAGATACGTATTTCCTGATTTGCCACGCCCCCAATGGGCGTAGATATATCCGCCATAGCTTTTTGAACTTGGGTTGTCACCCCGAGTATACATTTCGAATTGCAACTCTCTAGCTCATCATCTAGTATGATAACTTAACTATGGGCGGAAGAGTTTTCCGATTTGCCACGCCCCTAGAGGGCGGATCGGGAAAATTTTGACACTTTATAATTCGGGAACATATATGAGTATATGTTTAAAATTTCAAGTCTCTAGCTCTAATAGCGCCGAAAAATATTGCGTTCATACGGACAGACGGACAGACGGACGGACGGACAGACGGACAGACGGACAGATGGACGGACAGCAAGACGGACATTGCACAAACCCAATATACTTTCTTCCCTTTGGGAACAAAGTATAAAAAAAGGTTGGAAAACGAATCAAGTTGATATCAGGTTTGATTACTTGTTAACTAAACTCTGAACCAAAAGAATTCGAAATTACATTACATTTTGTATATCAAATTTAATAAATATTTATTTATTGGAGCTTCTCTGCAAAAAAAAAAGAAGAATATTATACATATATTTATATAAAACTGCAAAGTTTAATCAGCAAATATTAAAAACTAATTTTGTTGTGGGGAATGTTTATAATTGTTGTTAATAAAATGTGGTCAAATATAAAACTTTTAAATTAAATAAATAGTGCTATTTCCTTTTTTTTTTTTTAAATTAATTTTCCAATTAAAATTAATTTTGTGTTTTATATTACAAATAGAACAATCATTTTTTAAATTTTAAATCAATTACTTTAAAAAATATATATATATTTTTAACTAAAATATTTTTTTTTTATATAAAATTATATTAAAATCATATTTTGTGTAGTTTTTAAATTAATGGAAAAAGTCAAACTGTTTTTTTTTTTTGTTTTTCTTATATTTTATGGTTTAATTGTCTATAAATATAATAATTATATATTAAATATTATGAGAAAAATGAAGCAAAGATAAATTGCAAGTTTTTAAATAAGAAAACAAATTATTATTTGCTTATTATTTATAATTAAACATAAATTGTAAGTTTTTAAGTAAATGAGCAAATTATTATTTAATTATTTTTTTACCATTTAATAATTGAATTTAAAGATTTTTTAATAAAAAAGAATTTATTTTAAAATTTAATTTTGTATGCGCTTTTATTATTTATGAAAGGACAAACATAAATTGTAAGTTTCAGCTTTTTTGTTAATTTATTGCAATTTTAATTTAATTTAATTTAAAGATTTTTTCATTCGTTTATTTTTTGTATTTTAAAATTTTATTTTGTATGTATTTTTTTTATTATTTATTAAAGATATTTTCATATGTTTGTTTTTTATTTGAAGATATAATTTTGTATATATTTTTATTATTTATTAAAGCGAAAAACACAAATTGTAAATTTCTGCTTTGTTGTTAATTTATTGCAATTTTATTTTCGATTTATTGGTAAAAGTTTTCACTACCAAAAGTTCAGCAATCAAAAAAAGGTTGTTTTTTTGTTCAGTAACCACAGTAATTTTGTCTATCAAGCAATAAAAAATAGTACTTGATCCATCTATCAGTTGAAGCCGCAATCAATCAAGCGAACACTCATTCATCATTTACCCAAATAACTAGGTCACTTAGATAACTCATCTGGCAAGCAGCGCGGGATTTTACTATAGTTTTCAATTTGTTGCGAATACACAATTATTATGCAATAAACTTTGCAGCTCTTTCAATATTATTTTCCATATTTATTTAGGGTGTTTTCAGTTCGTTGCTCTGCTGGCACTCAGTATATTTATTCCGATTGTTTTATTCGAATGGTTTGTAATTTTGTGTACAATTAATGAGGAATATATATCATGAATATTAAATGTGCAAACACTGAGTCACTCAAATGTTTAATGACTTGGGCTCATTGTGAGTGCGACTGCGAGTGCGAGTGCATTGTGCGCTTAAATGGAAATAAATTCTCTAATTAGTTGTTGAGCACATAAATCAGCAAATAAATATTCCCGTCGCAGTTCCCACAATTATATATGCATGCATGATGATCCGTCTGCCAGTCGGTGTGTGAGTGTGAATATGAATAGATATTCACATATGAATAATGTTCAAAATTTCAGCAATTTGCAAAGTGCTCTTCGCCGCTGGGTCACTCGAGCGGAATGGGGCAACAATTTTAAGTGGTTGCCGTTGTGAATTTTAATTAAATTTTCGATTTCGATTCAATTCGATGCGATGCGAGACAAGACGAGTCGAGTCGAGACATTGTGATGCGATGAGAAACGATGCCATGCCATGCCATGACACTGACATTAAACACATGTTTACAATTCCGTCTCTCGGTTGTCCAGCTGTATATTTGGCCATTCATTCATCCATCAACCGTTCAGTAATTTCTTTGATGCGTGCCAAAACTTTGCAATGCAAAAACAAACGGAGCTAAGCAAAAAGTTTCTATCAGAAACTTTGTAATTGATTATCATAAAAATAGCCAAGTTAATTAGTAGAAATTGTTAAAAGGCGTATGCTGCCCATCATCATCATCATCATCATCATCATCGAGAGCCAGCTGAGCGTAGATCATACGCCGCAGCTGAAAACTTTGGACTGGGATATTGGGCTACTGCCATCATTAGTGCAATTTATGGCCAAGTTAATGGCATAGTTTACTCTGTGTGAGAAATGGCTTAAATTGTAGTTAAGGCTCTCCTTGGTCCGTGCTGCTGTGGCCACAATACTCTTTTTCCTTTAAATACATCCGAGCAGAGCCACTTGAACACGCAAGCGTTGTTCCATAACAACTGAAAGCGAAGTGAAAGAAAATGGCTGAGAAACGAGCATATTTGAATAAACAATAATGTTGTGTGCTTAAGTCAAATTGAAGCATTCAGTTTAACAAAATTGGCTTTATTTTCTTTGCGTGTGCACATAAATACATGTACTTGAATAAATTTGTTTTTATTTATTACATATACTTTGCATGCCATGAAAGGCTAGTGTTTGCTAGAATATTTGTTAAGTTCTCTGTTTCCCTTAATTCATTGTTTCCTTTAGAAACGAAAGCTAGAGACAAACAATATTAAATATATGTTGTCATAAATCATGGCAAGCTCCAAGCTTCAATAATATTTATATACAATAATATTTAATATAAATTATAATTTGAATGTACATATATGAAAAATTGTTGAATTGATTAGCAATTGCTTGAAACAAATGACATGATTGACAGGTCTAGAAGTCAAACCTATTATTAATATAGTGGAATCCACTTCAAAGCACGAAAGAGAAGTTATCAAAATGAACAAGCTTTTAGTCTTGATGCTAAAATTGAACTTTTTAGGATTCTCAAAATTTTACTAACTCAACTTACATTAACCTTCTAATCGAATCTGGCCTTTTAAAACGACTGTAAAAATCCAGCATAATTCATATGTAAACGATACTCAAACTCAAATGTCAATGTATACAATAAAATTGTTTTTAAATTCATATATAAAATTGAAGCACTTAATATATGTTATGTTATATATAGTCTTAAAAAAAAAAAAATGTTCAGCTCAATTTGATAGCTAGATCGTTATCTTTACTTTTATACTCTTATATTTATTTTTCTTGCAATTTGGAATTTGTTACTTATTTTTTACAGCAGTTCAATTGCAGTACCTCTTTTAATCTACAAACATTGTCAACATTGCCATACCAGGAATTAACAGTCCTGTGGTAAAAAACTAGGCTTAGAAGTTGTCTCACTCTAGCATATGAAACCAATCAGAGAGAGTTTGGGCGTAAGAGAGCCGAGACCTGAATTATAAGACTAATTCACGCTACTAGAATTAGGTAAACCTTTCGATAACTGAAAGACGAGCATTTTTTGCTTTAAACAAAGTATCTCACTATATGTTGTTTCATAAATTTTGTTTCTGAATTTTTAAATGTATTTTAACTTAACTTATAATATTTAATTTAATGTGCTCTCATAAATACATAAAAATTTCACTCACAATTCCTGTGGCCAACAGCATCTAGATAAGTCTGACAAATAAAGCAATAAAACAAAGTGTCTGACAAAGTGCGTAGGAGTGCGAGAAAGTTGAGAAAGTAAAAGTGAAAAGAGACTAAAGCCAAGTCTCATTCCATTGAATTTCCCCAACTACTCCAAAGGGTCAGCTACGTAGACTAGAGCCGCCTTCATTCGGTTTCTTAGGCCAAGTAGAAAAATCCATAAAAGCTTCACGTACGCCTATAAGTAGGCAATACATGTCGTTATAAGTAAAAGTGAGGGAAAGGCCGCTGTGCCCATACAAAATATAAAGAAAAGTAAAAACAACAAAGTAAATCCCATTAAAGTAAGCGGTTGGCTGTGACACCAATGCCTTGTTTCGTTACATCGCAGTTTCATCTGGAAGATAAATCGTTGTGAAAAAAATTGTGACAAATGCATCAAAATTAAAATTACCAGGTGGCGCAGCTCTGCCAAGACCGACTGTCGGACAGTCGGGCGTGTCGGGCGTGTCGGGCAGTCGAACAGTTGGAGCAATCGACAGGATGACACACTCAAGCTGCTTTGTGCTGCCTTGTTAGTAAAGATAATGTGCGGGATAAGGACGATGACAACGATGGCAATGACGATGATGATGATGATGATGATGATGCGAATGCTAATGATGAGCTGCTGCTGCTTGATAATGATAATGATTTCGATGATGTTTACGGCTTGAGTAGTTACCGCCTTTGTTGTCGTGGACCGTAGACCGTAAACCATAAACCGTGGGCCTCTTGTCGGGCAAATGCGTTAATATAAAATTCTTAACTGCCATTTTTTACGGAATTTCCGGCTGTCGCAGTTCGTTTCGTGCTGCAACCTATCTTGCGGCCGTTTGTTGCCAACCTGCTCCGGATGCCGGGCCAGCGTTTTAGCACACTTCCGTCTATTAATTTATCAAAGTTATTATATTTTTCTTGCGCCCGCGGTGCTCAACCATTTTTGACATTCTCTCGTTTTCTTCACCCAGCATTCTGAGCATTGATTTGCTAAAAGGTATTTTTCAATATTGAAATGCAAATTCTATGCAAAGGAAAGGCAAATCAAAGTCGCTTGAATTTGTAGAGAGAAACATTAGAGACTTAAGCTTGAGAGGCTTTCAAGCAATTTCCACTCAACTCATTTCGGGATTGTAAGTAAGAGAATTAACAGATGCAGCATAAACATAGATCCCTCTCTCTCTCTCTCTCTCTCTCTCTTTCTCTTCCTCTCTCTCTTTCGCTCTGCCTCTCAATCCCAGCAGATTTTCACACTGAGTGACTAAGCTTAACTAAACTTTTTGTTCTGGGAAGTATCTTACCTTCGTTTCACAACATAATAATTATGAGTAGTTAAAAATAACTATAACTGCAGAGTGAAGAGCTTTCCGGTTAGCAACTGTATAGAGTCGAAACATTATTAGACCTTGCAATACCATGTTCATAAACTTGGCTAACTGCTACAACTCTAAAAGTGGCATATTCCGTGAGCAAATTCATTGCAGCTATGTTTTCAGCCAAGTCGAAAATTGACAACTGGTTTCAATCAAATTTAGTTTTTCAGAAAACCAATATTGTATATATTTGTTTTAGCTGCAAATAATCGGAAGTAAAGCAAAATTAAAATGAACTTGCATTATCTTAAAGTCAAGTAAAGCAAAGTAAAGTAAGAAACTCTGTGGCCATTTTTCTCTACAACGCTGATTTTGCCATTCGGAATCGGAATATAATTGGAAACCTTATCAAATATGTTACAGAGCGTTACTACACAGTATATGCCCATCGTATCGATTTTGAATAAGATTCAGCAGCTTCAGATTAGACACGCTCGATCTATTCGACTATATAAAAGGTGGCAGACCAAGATCCGAGCAACTAATATACCGTTGATTACTGTTCCGTTATGAAGTGGATTCTACTGATCACATTTTTGATGGCCATCACTGGGGCAATCAGTCACCCGTCTAATTCCTACCCAGGAGAGCAACCGGCATGTTGTGCGCATGGTTGTCTTCTCATTCAGTGTATCGATTGAGCTTAAAAATAAATATCATTTGTAAATGTATCAACTGAAAAAAAAAATTTAATGGGCTCAGGGTATAATTAATAAAAACGTTGATAGTTAAACTGTTTACTGGAAGATCTGCTCATTGAACAGTTATGTGTATTTAACCTAGTAACACACTGAATCAGTGGAAAATGTGAAGTCGGAATAGTATGGAGATTATGATGTTAAGCTGTATATAATAGACAAAAGGAGGCGTGACAGACTCTTATATAATCATTGAAGTGTTCCAACCACTACATATATATAATTGGCATTTGTAACACTTGTAACACTTGTACTTTCAAAATTTATAATAAACAGAGACTTTGATCATTATTATTTAAATAAGTGAAATTGAATTGAAGCATAAACCAAATCAACATTCACTTGCATTCACTATTTGACATCAGCAAGCAAATATGTCCTTTAATTGAATTTCCTAGAAATGTATTATTTGTTCAGTGTATAAGCCAACGTTACCAACTAAAATTTAATTTTATATCATTTTGTTTCAATCAGAATTCCTTCAACTATTTCACGTCATTTTACACTGTTGTATGTCGTCTTCAATGAGCTGCCAAGGTGTCGGAGTGATGCTGTCTCTATCGCAGTGACCTTTCCAACTCTAGTTAAGTAAACTGCCTCGAGACAATGCGAAACTTGAATTCTGTTGGCAGAGTTTTGTTTCCGCCTTGGCGCATTTTGATGCTGCCACATTGTTTTTAATAAAGCCAGCGTCAGACTCGCCCAGCGATGGCAAACAGATATGGCAAGGACTGAGAGCGAGAGCGAGAGCGAGAGAGTGTGCATGGGTGTGTGTGTGTATGAGAGTGAGAGAGCAACTAAGTAGATGGCTGCCAGGGGGATAACTTAATCCTTCGGGACAATGGCTATTAACGAGGAGGGGGAGGCAGTAAGCAGTAAGCAAACTAAGTTTCAAATTCCAACTAAGAAGCAATTCCGGTCGGGCAAACTTTTACATTTATACAAATCTAATGCAAGTTGTATACTGATTTTTCTTGAATTTTTCTTTCGTTTTAGCATTGGAGCAATTAGCAATGAGGCAAATATCAAGTCAAACTTTTTGAATACGAGCAAAAAAGCATTAAAGATATAGATAAAGATAAACTTGAAACGTGACCCAGCCCAGACGACGGAAATGGCTGCTTAAGTGGCGCACTTCCGGTAAAACCGGACAGGATTCAACAACAACAACAACAACAACAACTTCAACAATAACAATCCACTCAGTCGCAGCCACAGGCAGAGCGACAGTTCCCCGCCCTTAATCCCAATCGCCAACTGGAAAGCGACTCATTAGGTATCCAAACAAAGTCCTTAAGCATGGCCAATGTAAGCAATGAGACGGTTAACGCTTGGCTGCTCTCGGTCAGCACGCAATTGCCCCATGTGCTGGGCATGAACTGGAGTGGCAGCAGCACCACCACACTGGCAACGCCCGGCAGCAGCAGCAGCCCCACCACCATCACCACCAGCTCCACCATCACCACAGACACCATCATCTTCCCCAGCAGCACCGTCGCCAGCAGCAGCACCGTTGGCAGCTTGAATGTGGATGCCGCGGATGGCGATAAATCAGGCATTATACACAATCAGTTCGTGCAGATCTTCTTCTATGTGCTCTATACCACGGTGTTTGTGTTGGGCGTGTTTGGCAACGTGCTGGTCTGCTACGTGGTGCTGAGGAATCGGGCCATGCAGACGGTCACCAATATATTCATTACCAACCTGGCTCTGTCTGACATTCTGCTCTGTGTGCTGGCCGTGCCGTTTACGCCGCTCTACACATTTATGGGCCGCTGGGCCTTTGGCCGGACGCTCTGTCATCTGGTGTCCTTCGCCCAGGGCTGCAGCATATATATATCGACGCTGACGCTCACCTCGATTGCCATCGATCGGTATTTCGTGATCATCTATCCGTTTCATCCGCGCATGAAGCTCTCCACGTGCATTGGCATTATTGTCAGCATTTGGGTGATTGCTCTGCTGGCCACAGTGCCCTACGGCATGTACATGAAGATGACCAACGAGGTGATGGAGAACACCACACAGCTGATCGGCATGAACGAGACGAGCGGCTTCAGCGGCAACTACGGCTATTCCACGCTCGACGCCACCTCGGCTGCCCAGGCCTACATGCAGGTGATCACGGATGGCGTCACCGTCTGCGAGGAGAACTGGCCGTCGGAGCATTATCGCAAGGTATTCGGCGCCATAACGACGACGCTGCAGTTCGTCCTGCCGTTCATCATCATATCCATTTGCTATGTCTGGATCTCAGTCAAGCTGAACCAGCGGGCCAGGGCCAAGCCGGGCTCGAAGTCGTCGCGCCGCGAGGAGGCGGATCGCGATCGCAAGAAGCGCACGAATCGCATGCTGATCGCAATGGTGGCTGTGTTTGGTCTCAGCTGGCTGCCCATTAATCTGGTGAACATATTCGATGACTTTGACGACAAGTCCAATGAGTGGCGTCTCTATATGCTCTTCTTCTTCGTGGCCCACTCGATTGCCATGAGCTCCACGTGCTACAATCCCTTCCTGTACGCCTGGCTGAACGAGAACTTTCGCAAGGAGTTCAAGCACGTGCTGCCCTGCTTCAATCCCTCCAACAACAACATCATCAACATTACCCGAGGCTACAATCGCAGCGATCGCAACACTTGCGGCCCGCGTCTGCACCATGGCAACGGCGAGGGCGGCCCGGGCGGCAGTCTGGATGCCGACGATCCGGACGATAATGGCATCACCCAGGAGACCTGCCTGCCCAAGGAGAAGCTGCTCATCATACCGCGTGAGCCCACCTACGGCAACGGCAACGGCGCCGTCTCCCCAATACTCAGTGGACGCGGAATCAACGCTGCCCTGCTGCACGGCTGCCAGCCCCAGCCCCAGTCCCAGCAGCAGCAGCAGCAGCAACAGCAGCAGCAGCAAGTGGAGCTCACCCGTCGCATTCGTCGGCGCACAGACGAGGACGGCGACTACATAGACTCTGGCGACGAGCAGACGGTGGAGGTGCGCTTCAGCGAGACGCCATTTGTCAGCTCCGACAATACGACGGGCATCAGCATGCTAGAGACGAGCGAGTGCCTCTTCCAGAACGCAGCCGAGCTGCCTGAGTTGGCCATTGTTGTGGTTGGCTCTGATGGAGCTGATGCCAGCAGGCGATGTAACTGAGACAGGGTGAGTATCCTCATAAGGGATTTATACCTAACTTTACTGTGTCTCTCGCGGCTATTCAAGCTCCTCCTTCTACTCTCTCTCTTTCTCTCTCTTTGCTTATCTGCCGGTAGTCAATATTCTCATATATATATATTCAATAAGAGCACATTTAATCAATGACTGAATAAAATTCTCAAGTGATATACAAAAATATTGAAAAGTTTGTTCAGCTAATGCACTCCACAGATAAATGTCACTCAAAGTCAATTTTTTCATATTTTATCGGAATTGGAAAAAGGCAGCAGCATAAATAATTTAGTGAGAGAAATGTCGAGAGTATTTTGCCAACTCATCATTTGATGGCAACATGAAAAAAAGAGAGCGAGAGAAAAACTTAGAGGAAAAATATTTCGATGATGCAATCTATTTGCTCACAAAGCGCTGCCCAATAGAACTCAGTTAGGAGGAACCTGCATGATTTTTATGGAATTTGCAGTAGCATAAAGCAGAGCTCATGCAAGCTGGCTATTTGGCTGATGAAGCAGAAGCTAAAGCACAGCAGAGAGCGCACTACATACATTTGGCATGAGTTTCATATGCTTTTTGTGCTGGCAAATTTCATTTGTTCCGCTGCAAGGGCAAAGTCGAGCGCATAGTTTCGCAGAAGCTCAGGTAGTAAGTCAACAGTGAGTGCAAAAGTAATTTCCACTGCTTGAACAAATTGTGTGCAGCTATGCGTTAGCCGTGGCAATAAAAGCGAGCAACATTTGTTGGGTCAAGCACCAGAGGGCATAGGCCAATTAAATCAAATTTAACAAAACTCAAAGTAAGCGAGTGAATAAAATATCAATTCAAGAATATTTAACAGAGTTTCAGTATATAAATATATTCTGAATTGCTTTTCATAGCTTGCTTTGCAAGATTCTTATGCATTTCACAGAAACAATTTAACATAAATATTTCATATATAAATATTAAAAGTCCAGAGGCAAATTATATATATTGGATGTTGGCTACAAATCTGAGCGACTTCTCATTTGATATTGTCTTTGAGCATGAATTTCTTTTGCTCGGGCTGCAATTCATTGGTAGAATCATATTTTACAGAGAGATATTTCACAGAATATACAAATCACAGCGGTTTTAAATTAGATTAGATCGCAGATTCCATTTGACTATTGTAAGGCTTAAGGGAAGTGTGAAATAATTGGTACATTGCCTTATCTCTGGGTTCAGGGTATCTGCTAGTCGAGCAGTCTCAACTAGATAATTTAACTGGCTTAAAAATATTTAATCAACTTTTCTTATTTGGTTCATAAATAATTTTATATAATATTTTTTTTTTTCACAATTTTATATTCATAAAGAAAACTTAATTCTCTTTAAGTTTATGTCATTTATTTCTTGTTTGTATAGCATAAGTTTGCCTTTTAAGTTTAAACTAGCATTAGATGAGTGCAGAAGAAAAGTCGGATAGCTGCAGTGGCACAAGAGAGTCGTGAAAATGAAAAGTTGCAAAAATGTTTAAAATAAGAGAAATCAGATTTAATAACTAGAGTGTAACTAAAACTAATTCCATAATAATAAGAACAGTCTAATATAATAAAGTTGTAGAATTAAATTGGAAGAATAACGCCAAATTAATAAAAATTCCTACACATATATATATATATATAGTCAATTGCAACAGTCGGCTAAATGGCTTGGTAAATGGTCAACAGCCGTTGGCTATGATAAGGCCGACTCCACCATAAATATGAAGCCTTGACGCAGAATAATTTACATTGGGCTTATTTATTTATAATTTTTATGGCCAGCACATTATGGGCCAACTGTCTGTGTCTGGGACTCTGAACTGAAATGGCCCATCATAAAATGTATAAATAACGCCGGCATTGAAATTCTATTTGATTAAAAGATTCTTTACGGCATTACCAGCAGCAGCATCAGCAGCAGCAGCTAATGCTGATATAAATTCTATTAAGACTATAAAAATTTGAATTTCTTGCCAAAGAATCATAGCTAAATGGTGCCAATGGATATTTTTCAATTAACGAAAGAATATATAGTAATATTTGGTACAGTTTCTTCTTTCCATTATAATGCTCTATCCATGATAATAAACATTGGCCTTACCTGGCTTTGTTTTCTTGTCATTTGTCATTCGACTGGCCCATTAACGAAATGAATCAATACTTTATATGATTTAGAGTATCGATTAAATGGTTAATTGAGTGCCTAAATACTTTCGACTGGTTCACATAAAGCAATTCGGCAACTGTTTTCTCGACTTCTTGGCAGCAAATCAAACAGAGTTAGCCATGGGTCGTTGCCTATGCAAACATGTTCCTTAACATTTCTCTTTTATCTGACTTGCTCTCACTTAAAATCTAAACGCAGACATATACAAATGAAAAGGTGCTCTAGTTGCTGTTGTTGGTATTTACATTTTGGCCATGTTTGCGGTTGGCTTTGAAGGCAGACAGGAATGAACTAAGCATGTGAACGCAATTTCAGAGCTGTCCAAGAGGCCTTTAATTTATGAATTATTCAGTTGGGTCGTATTTAGCAATGGCACACACTATGTTGCCCAGATCCTAATTACCCGCTGGCATCAAGTATGTGTGTGTGTGTGTGTGTGTGTGAGTAAATAAGCTGAATGCACGGCTTGTGTTAGACGGAACTTAGCATAAAATAAAACACAAAACAGAAATGCCTTGAATACTTGTATTCAGACATGCACACTCATGCACACACACACACACATGCAGAGTTGGTATCTGTGCTCCCTAAACAGTGGAATCATGGCGCTGGTGACTGAACGGTAAGTGATATAGTTGATGGTCCCGTCTCGGGCGCCAGCAGCACATTTGATGCATTATGCATGAGAACTGCAACTACTGCAACTAGTGCAACTACTGCAACTAGTGCTCTGGAGCTGGAATTGTGAGCGGCAATTGTCGGACTAGCAGACGAAGTCGGCAAAAGTTACAGCTCGTTGTGGGAGTTCTTGAAACGAAAGCACAGAGTGTAACAGCTGGCAGGGGTTTACCGAGGAAATGCCCTGCCTGCCTGCCTGCCTGCCTGGCTGCCTGCCATTCGCTGTCTCTGTAAACAAGTTTGCCTGAGCGAGTTAGTGCTAAACTTTTTTACAACTAAATTGTATTTTGTTGTTTGCTGTCTGGTTGCTGCGAATGGCAAATGCCAACGAACTCGGGGAGCGGACAGCGGACCCCAGCAAGTTGACTCTTTAGAATGCCAACTTTACAATTGTGATCATATTTATATATATACAACTTTTTTTTTTTTTTATATGATTTTTTGATTTTCAGAATGCCATCACAATGCGCTGGTTGCTGCTGCTGCTCCTTCTGATAAGCTCGTTGGCCAACTGAACTAAAGTCCAGCATTTAGTGTAAAAGTTGCTGCATTGTGGCATGAATTCAACAGCAATTCATAATGAATATAATACAATGATATTCATTGAAATAATGCAAGATGTATTTATATGGATGTATATTTGAATTCGATTCTGCGTTTGGCTTTAATTTTGTCTAAAAGCTAAACGTTTTGCTCATGTCAATCAATCACACTAAAAGCATGCAAGTGCGCTGTAAAATTGAAAGAGCCTGATTAAACCTATACTAAATCGATGCATATAAAAATCAAATATAATATGCCACGCCTCCTTTGCTTTGTCCGTGTGTGTGTGTGTGAATTTAATGGCAACAATAAGAAGGTCGTTGGCTGCTTATCAAACACACACACACACACACACAGAGACACTCAGACATATGTACATAATATGATTTCAATATGTACTTACAGTCAGCGTAAAATGGCTTGGCTATAAAAAAAAATGATTGCCCTGCTTTCAGTTTTGTGTGCCTTTCGCGCGATCTGAGCTCAGTTCTTAAATTCGGCTGTGACGTGTCATGAAACATGTGTTTCACTTGCCACTAGCCAGACGTACGTACATACGTGTGTGTCCGTGCGGGTGTTTCTAATGAAAGGCATTTATATTTTATAACAATCGCATCAATATGTGTATTAGCTGAAACGGATTGATGCTGGCGACAGCTGGTGCATAAGCCAGTTTGACTGACAGACAGGCCGACAGCCTGGCAGTTGAAGGAAATAAAAGCGATTAATGAAGTTCCCGATGCCAAATGACGTACGGCAAATGGCGAATGGCGAATGGTAAATGGCAAATGGCAAATGTCTAATTGACGTTTGCCATCGGTTGTCCCTCATGTGAACCTGAGGGGAGTGGGAGTTGGCTGGCTGGCTTAGCGCACACTGTAATCGATAGCGCAGTAGCAGCAGCTGTCTCAGTGATTTAGGAGCTACGCGCGCCACTTGCTGGACAGCTCGGCATTAAAAGGCAAATCTCTGTTCTTAACTAAATGACAAGCTTGTGCGTAGTGATGGAACTATGAATTACTCTATTTAATATAATATGAATATATGTATAATATGCAAATATGTTTTATTTTGTGTAAATGAACAATTATTAATGCAACAATTTACACAAATGTTAGTTTTAATATGGTCTAAAATGTAAATTAACATAAAGAGTAGCTTAACATGAATCCTGCTAACTTCGTTTGCATGAATGTAGTACGCGTATAACAGTTGAGTATGTTAGTTAGTATTGACGCAACTGTTAAAAGAGGCTTACTTTCAGCTTAAGCTGAGATGGCAATGTAAGTTAACAGATTTCTGTAATTTACATACAAATAAGCTAACAGACATTTACTACATCACAAATGGGTGTGAAGAGTGCAAAAACACTTTTACTAAGTGTTTGCGGTTTATTTTACATTTTATTTATATTTCAATGCTAGTACAAAGAAATGTGTATATATAATTCTCTGAAAAATAATTCATGAGCTGAGTTGACTAAACCCTACATTTAGCTATAGTACACTAGTTTCGTTAGAGTATAATTAAATAAAAATGCAATTACCGTTTTACCTTTACAACTTATCAAGGGGTGTGAGCTTCGAGTTAGCTTAGTAATGTAAAACTCAACACGTTCCACATAAACATGCATGTGTGTGCGTGTGTGGTATGTACTTATATCCACATGGCTCTATTTTTATTCCCGTTGCCCGTGTCTAATCAGCCTAATGTGTGAGGTAAAAAGAGAAAACAACATGTTCATTAGAGCTGCTCTGCTCTGCGCTGCGCTGCTCTGCTCTGCTCTGCTTTCGCCAGCATACCTGATTCTGTTGTCCCTTGATCGCCCCCTGGCCATGGCACTGCCAGGCCAATTAAGCAATTAAGTTAACAAGCTTTTATTATGTTGTATGGCCAACGAGCAAGGCAACCAGGAACAATGAGCGCTTCGGGCTAACACCACGCTGTCAGCCAGGAAGTTAGCCAAGGTGTTGAGCAAACAATTAAACGGAACTGAGCAGGAAAAACAACATACGTAAGAAACTATTAGGCCGATGAAAATACATACATTTACGATTGAAAGTGGTCAGGATTAGGTGAGAAAAGCATTCCGCAAATGTGGGCGCTATCACGACGTGGTAAGCCGGCGTTTCGTGTCTGCCCACATGTGGCAACACCTGCTGAAAGGCACACAGAATTTATGAGCTTAAAGTTTTCTGCCAACTGTTTTTTTCCTTTCCTCTCCCCCACTCTCCTTCTCTCTTACACTGAGGCAACCCACAAGGCCAGGACCCCAGCGTTTGGGCGCTTAAAACAAAAACTCGGGGCACACATCAAAATAAAATTGATGGCCATAAATTTTGTTCGATAAAATGTGGGGGCAGGGCCCCAAAGTTTGCCCAGTTACTACGAGTGTATGATAAATAAATCATAAAAATTACGCCAAAATACAATAAATATGGGAATATGCTTCCTAGCCAAAAAAAAAAAAGAGGAGAGATACCCGCATTTATTCCATCTTTACTTATGCGCTGCGCACTGTGGATAGCGATTAAGCTGGCCCGAAGAGCTGCCTGGAGGGGTCGCCTCCTGTCTGTCATGCAAACAAACAGTTGAAGCATTTAACTCACTCATCAAAAGTGCCCTATGACGACTGTTGCCATGGCCCCAAGGAAGTGCCAAATATGGGTCTGTATGCCAAGCACGTAGCTCATAGCACTGCCAAATTTTCATTTCTTCGTACTGCCAATTCACACTGGGCTGAATGCCGTAGTTATGCAAACAAAATGCCATAAAGACAAAACAATCTCGTAATTCAATATGCGATGGAAATTGCTGTAAGTGAAATTTATGTGAAACTATTTTGGAGTTTTCTTACAGCAAAAGTTTATTAAAATAGCTAAACTTATTAGTTAAAGCTCATTAAAGCGAGATTTTATCAAATGAACAATTTATGTTATGCAATAGAAATAGCTGAATAGAAGTAGCTGAAAATTATATTAAAATTTATTTAAAATTTGTACATATTTTTTACTTTTTAGAGTCAAGTATCTTGAAATCTGTAAGCATAGCAGCTCAAGGCAGTTATTCTATAATTATGGAATCGAATACGCTTCACTTTGTGAATGTAAATTGTAAGCGTAATTCCAAAGTATTTTTTAAATTATATTATATTTTTTTTATATTTTATTATTATTTTTCTTAAGTTTATAAAATTCTGTGTTTTAAATTGCGACATTCTTAAATGTAAAATTAAATTTATTAAATGGATTAAAATTGATATTCATTCACATTTAATTTGAGTCTTTTTTTTTCACTTTATTTGTGGCATACAATTTTGTGCATTTATTTATTTTATTTTATTTAAAGTTTGTGCAAACTTGTTGACAATTGATACAATTTTCTATAAATTGATTGAAAAAATGTTTGCTTTCTTGTTTTGGGTCTAGTGTGCAGAGTGCGTGACGACGTTTAATGGGCAGTTGCAGCTGACTGTGTTATTGATGGGAAGCGTCTATAAGAGCGAACGGCGTTTATGCCCAATTAAATTTGGCAAGAAGTGTCGAATCGAGTTATACAAACACACGTATATAAATATATATATATCTATAACTGTTGGGCGTGGCAGCGTCGCCTACACGTGTTCACTCTGTGTGCACTTCAGGTGTGCTGAGAGCGGATGCGGATAGCAAACATTGGTCAGCACGTGGCGGGTCCTGCTGAAAGATTGTTCGGTTCAACAGAGCTCAGCATAAATAGTGACTGCTTATATATAATTTATGACCCACCAAACACCACGCACCACGCACCACACATGGCACATGGCACACACCACTGACCACAGAAGAGCCTGGTCGCCAGCTGGGACGGGGGGGTTGGGCTGTGTTGGCTCGTAGCACAGCCAATGGCAGTTCTTCGAATTTTTGCAGTTCTGCTGACAGCATAGCTTAATGCCACTTAATATGAGCCAGAGGCTCTGCTGTTGCTGGGTGTGAGGCGGATGCGCGTTTATTAGCAACTTTATCAACAGTTAATTAAATTTCGTGTTTAATGATTCGAGCAGCAGCAGCAGAAGCAGCAGCAGAAGCAGAGAAGAGGCAACTTAGCGAAATGCTTGCGGCTCGACTCTTATTAAAGTTGAAAAGCCAATTCTTGGGCAATTCAGCTCAGTTGAATGCATTGCGCCCTGCCTGTTGCCTGGCAATAGCCAAGTTAATAATTACAAGTTAAATGAGTCGAAAAACGCCTTTTAATAATTGCCTGAGCAATAGACCAAAGTGGTTAACAATTTGGGCCGGGTTCCGCTTTGGCTTCAGTCATTCTATGTCGATGCAGTAAAACAATTGCTAAAGTGTGAAATTCCTCAATCATTATATAAATTGTATTTGATGTAGCCAAATTGGGCTTTAACTTGTATTTATTAGAATTCACAATCACATTCATATTATATTCGCTTTTTCCTCTAGATCCATTGAAATTTGAGCCTTATTTGAAAGCATTTGTCAATCTCAGGCTACCTTTGCAGCTTCCCTTTTCAAATTCAATTTAACTACTTGTAATTTTATATCTGCCTCGTCGTCCTGGCGAACAAAAAACCCTTGCGTCTACAGTCATAATACGTATACTTAATGTTAACACAATCCGTGCCTGCATGAATACTTAAGGCCGTCTGCCGTAGGCTGAGTCGACGCGTCGCCTCGCCTCGTCTCGCTCAAGGATTTCGGCTTTGTCATTGCGCTGCTGTAATAATTATGCAGCGGCGAGCATAAAAAGCTCATACAAAATCAGAGGGAAACGCTTGGTCCATGGAGACAATATGTAAACAGGCGTAGCCAGCGGGAATAATACACTGTCAGAAAAATTCAATTGCAATTGTGAATGTCTGCAAAGCAGAAGAATATGAATATCACAATATTTTCATGATATTTCGATATTTTCTCGCAGTGTATGTTTTGGGGCTGGGGCAACTCATCGAGGCGTCGTAATTGCGTAGGAGCACGAAACACCTGTCAGCGGGTGGCGCTTGAACTGCTCGGGTTCGGGAATTCGGAGCATGTCAAAGTTGCCCAGCTTTAGGTCTCTTCACGAGCTGTCAGACTAGGCGACTACAACAACAACAACAACAACAACAACAACGACAATCATTTCAGTGTTTATTTTTTTCAACGTCATTTCTTAATTTATGTGCGAGCTGCAAAGAAAAGCGCCAGGAAAAAAGTGAAAGAAACTGAATGAGGGGAGAATAAACAAAGACATCTCTCGACATGGTGGTCATAATTTTGAAGCATGCTGCAGAGTAATTTCAGCACAAGTGGCAAGACTCTGCGATACCCTATAAAACATAAACGAATACGATAAAAATGTCTTAAGCCTTTTATGCTGAAGAGATGTCTCAAGTTATATAAGCTCAAGTCATAAGCTTAAGCTCAGCATACTCTGTAGCATTCGTGAGCGGCAGGTATATCAGCTTTATGCAGCGCACAAAGAAAATCTATGCAAAAGTAGTAAAAACTTTTACTCTGCTAAATGCCAGTTGAAAACTTTCGTAAAAGTCCAAAAGAACGAGAACTCAGTTGGAAGGCAAAGAATCCCGGCAAAGAGCATTACAAAAGTTGTTCAAAATATAACCATAAATGTGCCAGAAAGGCAGCTGTGCACGTTCCTTTTGAGGCAGGCCAGTTGTCTGGGCGTGTCCGCAAAAAAAATGTGTAGAAAAAAAAGTGAAAAGAGAGAGCATATATATATGTTTATATGGAAGAGCTGGCAGCTGCACGCCCTATAATTTATGGTCCAGGTACATACATAACTCAGCCTCAAGGTATTAACAAAAGCAACAAAGATAAGAAGTTTGCGCGACTAGTTTATACCCTATAAATTTCAGGAAATATCAGCTTGTTTTTATACTCTGTTTTTTTTTCTGTTTTTTTTGTTGGTGCACTCTGAGCAAAAATCTACATAACTTCTTAGTCCTCACGCCTTTTTTGTGTCCAGGAGAAACTAAAGTTCAGAAATAGTCATTAACGCGTTTTTTTCCCCTGGCTGTAATTAATTCAGCTGTATCCCTGGGCCAAGAGTCAATCACATTAGCAGAACGAGAGCGCAGCAGAAGAAAAGTAATCAGATTCGAGACAGCAACAAAAAAGATGACAAAAACTGAAGTGAACATTATCATTATTTTAATCAGAGTTGGCAGCTCGATGGCGATTGATATCATGCGAGCCAGACGAGCCAGCTGCCAGCCAATGCCCAGCTCTCTGGGGCTCCGGGCCCTGATAACTATGCTTCACTGTTATTCCATTGGTTCGCTTTATTTTGTATTTCATTTCATTTTATTTTATTTTATTTTACGAGCGACAGCTCGTCAACATGCTGAGGACCTGCATGTCATTATGGCTCGAGGGAGACTGGGCAGGGATTTCGCTTCTTAGAACTGGCTGTGCGTTTCCACACATGAGTGCGAAATAATCATTCATTTTACGAGCGTACTTTTTTTTTTTTTTTTGGCAAACAACATCAATTCGAAAGGCGTTTGATGATGAAGCTGGCTTTTTATGTGGCTGAAGATTATAGGTATATAAAATCGTAGTTGAATTCAAACAAGTGTTGAGTTTGCAGATTTGACTACAGAATTATATTTTACTTTCCCAGACTTTAATGTGCTCTGGCATCTAGTTGAGTTACCTCATAGGTAACCTGACTCAATTCCAGTTTATTTAAATTACTAAATTATAGCTTACTTTAAGCTGCACTTCTCCGTCAATTGATGAGACAAATATCATTATAATATATATTAAACATTATCTGCCTGTCAGCTCTCAGCTTTCTGTTGCTTGTTCGATTTGTCGCCGTGTTGTTTTGTCGCCTTACGTGCTTGGCATATCAATCAAATCTTGCCGCAAAATCCCTGCCTGGGTAACTCATACATTATTTAATCGTGAGTGAATTAAAATTGAAATTCTCTCAGCTTTCTTTTTTTTCGAGTGTTGAGCTGATGTCGGTTTTGCGCCCTGTCCACATACATTAATACGCACTGTGCGCATACCGCAGCCAAATTAATTTCATAAACTCTCAAACAGACCGCAGCGAGGGTCTAAATAGGAACGGGGCAGCCCGAGTGTAAGTTTGTGATAATTTTCACAAAATATTGCAAAAGAGATGTACTTATACAGAAACGAGGAATTTAATGTTGTTTAAAATATGCGAGGAGGTGCAGACAGGAGACAGCAGCAGGCAAGCACTCAACGCCATGTCCTCGATGTCCCTGTGTGAATTCAAGTTAATATTTTGAATAATGCTACATAATTTAAGCACATAAGCGACTTGGGCCATTCGCAATTTATGTACACAAATATCTCAGCGACTGCGACGGTGACAACGACAGGAAGAACAGCAACAAGACTGCGGACAAGTCGTAGTTCATAACGTTCAAGTTAACAGAGCTCCCAGCCCAGTCTAGGGCCGGACGAGGGCAAATTGCTCATCATTTTTCTTGGCACGGCAACCAAATTAAGCACCGACCTTCATAACTAATGGAATGCGCAAATAAATGAAGTTTTTTTTTCTACAATAGCTTCCACTGCCGGACAGTTATTTAGTACTTGAAATTTTTCAGATTTCCTCTTACATTCAGTAGAAATCATGTGAGCCTGCAAAAATTTGCATTGCGTAAATTCCCTTTGCGTATTTGTTCTTTTAAATATAATATTTATATGAATTACTCTTGGCCTAAGTCAGTCCTAAATATGTGAATGAATGTTTACCCCTAAGCGGCTTACATGCGAGAGGCCACGCAGACATTTATGTAAATAAGAAGAGCTAGAGAGAGGATTAAGGAAAGCACAAGCAAAAGAGGCACAAAGCGAGAGAGAGAGAAAGAGTGAAAGAGATGGGATACGTGAGGGAGAGTAGAAGAAGATTTATTACACCACGGCCAAAGTGCACAGCCAAGCAGACCGACATACTAGTTGAGTTCATGAAAATCGCATAGAAGAGTCGTAATATATTTCAGTTTTTGCTAGAAACAAATCTGGCTTTGCCATAATGCTGACAACATAATTTGTTTATGCGCCACATCAGATCAAAGCACGTTAATCAGAATGACTTAATGAGAATCGCATAGTAAGGTGTGAAGCAGATATATTTAGCTCTTTCATTAAAGTTTTTAGCTGTTGTTGTGGAATTTCTAAAGTCTATTGCTATACGGGCAGATGGAATGATAAAATTTATTGATCTAGGTCGAGCAGATAAAGCTCTTTAGCAGTAGCAGCAGCAGCTATATATTAATTAGCAAATAATGCTATCTGACTCACAGCTGACGAGCATTTGAAATTTGATATGCAATAATTTCGAGTTGACAACAAAATAAAAACAAAACAGAATAAAATAGAAAACAGAAAAAAAGGTCTCCTATCGAGGCCCTGCCACTGCGGGAGAGCTGGCGCCTGTTGAAGCCTTTTTGCTTGTCTGCTCTGTTGTCACAAGCACAACAAATATTTGCATTTGCGCTGCCCGGAATATACATTTATGTAAATACAGTGAAACTACACTTTAATGAACTCGTCGAGCACGAAGAGCATGGCAATTGAAATAGCTGCAAAAGTGCAATAAAACAAATAGAATATTTTGTTTAGTAATTGAAACAGAAATGAAGTGTAGAAATATGAAAAGTAATATGCAAAACTTATATACATATATATATGAGTCTCACATATATACATGCTTAATGAAAATGTTAACGGTACTATGTACTACATATATCTATAATGTGTTGGGCGTGCTTACGCACTCATTAAGCTGCCAAGTTATTTGAGGATCTGGTTGAACTTTGGCCTTTGCGTGGGCACACACACACACACACAGACACAGAGATATATAAACATAATTTGGTTGCCTCATGGGTCCCATGATGTAATTTAAATCTATGGTAATATATGCAACAATTAAAAATACATCAGTTTACTTGTGTGTGCCGAGCAGAGGCTGAGGCTTAGTCCATTGTCTACTTCCGGCGCTCTTTTATGCATTAAAGCGACATTTTTTTTACTCATTAAATTTCATTGCATACTCTCTAAGAGTGTGTGTGTGTGTGTGGGTGTGGGGTGTGAGTGTGCGTGAGTGTTTAATGTTCTGCTGTATTTTGCATTTGTAATATTTAAATGCCTTTTTTTTTTTTGCTGGCACTTGTTATAATTATAAAAGCGATGACGGGCTGTGACTTTAGCAGGATTTTAGAGGTTGATAAGAATATCAGACGGATGATGTCATGGACAGCCAACGGATTGCTGACTGCTAATAGCCCTGGCTATCGGCATCGCCTGAGCGTTATATTTTCATTTCAAGTGTCTTTCCTTTTTATTTACTTTGTGTGTGTGTGTGTGTCCGTCTGCCTAATTAGCAACTCATTTATTTTGGCATGGCGCCTGCTGTTGACTATATTTAGCATGCGATTCATTAAAATGAACATTCGCCAGCACGTCCGCAGGTTGTGCATGGTTGTGTCCTCTGTGCATGTGCCGTGCTTTCCGCCCGAGGGCCCCCAGCCAGCCAGCCGGCCAGGCAGAAAACATTTTGTCTATGGCCAGCCGCTAATTGAGGCAACTTAAAGACCATTCCCGGGGCCGTCGAGGCCATAAAGCAAAGTTTAAGATGAGCTGCTTAATAGGCAGTCATTTTGGGGCCAGCTAACTGACAGCTTGGATCAAAGAGGCAAGTCATGAAAGGGATATATAATAAGAGGTAGACAGATGGATCAACTAATTTGCATAAACTTATTGGAGGTATAAGTTCATTCGCATTTAATTGCCTGCTGCATAATGTATTTATCGCTTCAAAGTAATATATATATATAAATCTGCTATCTGAGATCGTGTTTACTTAATCGATTCCAGGATATATGAGCGTCATGCATTACGGCTCTTCCCAGCTGCTCTGCTCTGCTCTGCTTGTGAGCTCACACAATGACTGCTCCGCTTCTATTGTCCTTAAGCGTATGCGCAATAATTTAGTTATTGCGTATACGCCCGTTGAGCCGCTCTTTGTTATTTGTCGGGTAAATACAATGGCTGTAGCCAGGGTACTCACGGAATATCAGAGTCATGCTTTATAGTTGTTAAACGTTTCTTAGCTACATTTTATTTACCCGTATGGTTAATGATTTATTTATTGTGCATACGCGCTGTGTGGCTGTGCGCTGTGCGGCGTGTAGCAAAATATTTTATTGCTGTTATTATTGATTTTGCTGGGCTGTTAGCAGCGAGCACTTTGTCAACTGCAAACATGAAAACAAATGTTGCCCGGCAATAAAACTGCAAAAGAGCAAACAAAACAACAAAACAATAAACAGAAACTTTTGGCGCCCAAGCGGAGCTGGAGAAAAGTACTGCAATTAAAATTAATTACATAAACATCAATGTGCCGCTGGCAATTAACGCTCCACCTCACAGATGTAGTTCCTCTCAGCGAACCGCACCACACCTACTTGCCTTACGGCTGCAGGAACTCACACACTTAGCTTGGTCAACTCTCGCCCACGGCTCGGTTCGGCTCGGTTCGGCTCAACTTTGCCGCAGAACCCACAATTCCCGCAGTTCCCGTACCATACCCACAAGGCAAGTTGACAATAATGAATACTTAATAAAGTGGCATTAAAGGTAGTTGCCCGGATCCCGTTCCAGCACTCTGAGCAGCGTGCAAAAGGCGGCTAAAAGACCGAATTCCATAGAAGGCTCAGGGCAAAGTTTACCTTTGTTCTGCGACTCAGTTCGGCATTTCTTATTTGCTAGTTGTGGCTGGCGAGAAAATTTCATTTCAATTATCAACAATGGAGCCTTCGGGTCGTCTTAATGTGGGCTGTGTGCCGTCCTTAAAGGTTCCAGGCCATGGGGTTTTCCTTAATGAATATTTATTTTAATGCTAAACATTTTACACTTCAGCATCGTGGCGCCCAGGCAAATGATAAACAATATTTGAAATTTCATTTCAGAAATCTTATGGCCAAGGCTTGAATTATAATTATCATAAACAATGAGCCAAATTGACAGTACAAGATTCGTCTCTGTGTTTATGCATGTGCTAAAGCTTGCTATAAGCAGAGAGTCCTTAATTATTTCATTGGTAGTTGGATGGAGCATCGACAGGTTTGAGTTGAGGTTGAGTCTGATGCGTATTGTCTTACCCAATACCACGTACCTTACAATGCATATATAGATGGTACATATAGTAGTAGTAGTAGTATAATTTAACTTTCTTATTTGCTTCTTATGGAGCTTCAACATTACCACATTTGGACTCGCAGCTCCCAAATGAAGTTTCACTGCATAGTATTTGTTTCTTACTCTCTCTCTCTCTCTGTCTCTGTCACTATATATCTCTCTTTCTCTCTTTCTATTCTCTCTCAACTATCGTATATAGGTGTGCAGCAGTGCACGAAATTTGATATTTTCTTCGTTTCTTCCCTTCCTAAGGATTTTCATGTTCACGCAAAACTCAAGCATTTTCATTATTGTTTGAACAAATGGTATAAAAGCACCGATGCGCATAAAGAATGCGTATTTTGCAGTGTGTGAGTATTTATGTACTAGTTTGTGATATTCTAGATGTCTGTAGAAATTATATTAATTCAAAGCTTGGAGCTGTGCCATCTTGTGAACTGAGCGCAGACATATTTAAGATATTTAATTACCAAAATTTTCGGGCTGATCGCGACTCTATAGTTTTTGAATTCAGTTTGCTTTGAATTGTTAAACTATTGATAAATATAATAATAAAATATATAATATAAATATTATACAAATTAAATTTTCATTAGGAAGTTTAGCTGTATTCCGGCATATTTGAATTAGCTGAACAATTACAATTTCTTATAGTTTTTTTTTTTAATTTATTAAAAAATAGTATCCAATTATTAATTTCCTCTAAACTCCTGTTTTGCTGCTAGGCCCGAAATTTTCTGTCCATCCGCGCTATGAACCTATTTAAAATTCAGCCAAGTTTCTTTTTAAATTAACTTAAACACAAAGCCCAAATTCAACTGGAATCTCATCTGGAATTATAATAGAAGCCTTATAGATATATTTCGATTATTGTTTTTGCTTAACATAGGAATTTGCTCATTATTTTTAGCATTTCGATGAATTTTAATTGAATGCCAGCAAAACTGGGCGGGCCCAACAAATGAATGCCAAAGGTTAGGCAAGGGCTGGAAGTAACTGAATCGTAGCGCGAATTAATATAAATTCAAGGCACAAAAACAAACTTGATCTGAATCTGTATTCAGAGTTGCTGGCATGGGGCATATTAAACTGTGAATCTCCACTCACCTGACTGTGTGCACTTGAACGAAGCTGAAAATCAAATTAAAAATCCTGGAATGCAATCAAACCACAAGAAATCAAGAAAATATTTTCATTCAAGATTTTGTCCTTTATTTTTATTTTTTATTGCAAAAAGAGAGCAAGCAAATTGTGTTTGCTCGTTATTTGACAGACGACAAATATGTTTAATTATGAACGGAAATACAGCTCAAATTCACAATTTCTAATAGAAATCTAATATGTTTTTGGCTGCACAAAATGTGAAAGGCAAAAGCTGAAAATATATTGATTAAAATGAAATTGATTTGGAAAACAAATTTGTTTGTTGTTGTGTTTATTCCAGGTATTTTAATGCTTGAATAGAATTGATACATTTCTAAAGAACTGACATTGAATACAAATTTATAAAATATTAAAGTTGTAGCTTCACAATTAATAATTTAATTTTATAATTTAATTAAATTGCAACTTCGTTTACAGAATTATCAAAACAAATTACAACTTTTCATTAGCATTAACTTTAATTAGCTCAGCTGAAATATGGAGAGTAAACAACCCAATTCCAACTCAACTCCATATTCGACTCCTTCAATTTTAAATTCAAAAGCCTCTTTTATTACTTAAAACTTACTCCATAATTCATGAAATTAAATTGTCTCAGACGGAATTTTATATTTACTTTTACATTTGATTATACTTTGAATGCAGCGAATATGAATTTAATATTGTCTCTTCTATTTTGCAATGAAGTGCAAAACTTTTGTTTTCCACACCGCCTGCCCAAGTTCATGCATAATCTTCGGTGCAATCACTCTCTCGGCTTCGCTCTTTGCTTAAGTGACCAGTGCTCTTAAATATCTGTAGACAATTTCGTGATGTCTGCAAATATGTGTGTTTCACTCACACTTTGAGAATGAAGAATGAAGAGAGCAAACGATTGACTCGGTTCAACTTCTTTCGTTATCGTACAGCAACTTTTTTCTGCTTTCGTTTTTGTTTGTATGTATTGGTATGTATGCGACTGTAGAGACAGTTGCGTTCGTTAATCATAGTGAGCATAGAGTAAAGACGAAGCTCGAGTTACTAGCTTACTTACTGAGCTTCATTGTGCGAGCGCCAATCGTATCGCTACCTAAATGATGTTCACGTTCGTTCAGCGGTCAGCCGAAAATCAAACGAACAGAACCGAAGACTCTTCCTCTGAGAGAGAGCCAGTTAACATTATTTCTTTCGGTTGATCTCGTGAGCAGAGCAGAGCAAATGGTTTACAGTTGTTGGCTGGCTATTAAAATTACGATTTGCCATGTGATTGGTTATCTCTTTTGAGGCTCTGCTTACATAACATAATGTTAGCTAACATTCCCGCAAACGCATTTTATATTAACATTGAATGTAAATCAATTAAAACTCTACATATGTATTTAAGAGATTCTCTGCCCAGCAATTATTTTTACTAGCCGTTTAACTTATCTATGAAATATAAAAAATAAAACTTAAAAGCATAGAGCTACTGAGTGAGTTCTAAGCTCTAACCTCCTACAACTACATATAATAGCATTATTTGTATATTATTTTCTTGATACCAACTCATCATACTTAACTGCAATGGAATATTTGTTTTTCTTTGTCCACACCGAATTGTCTTCCTTCTACGTACAAGCTGGTGATAAAAAGCTTGAGCTATTGTCAGTAATTATAATTTTAATAAGCTTCGCTGCGGAATGCCAATGCTGCGTGTACGTAATATTAGTTTATTATGAATGCGAGTAGAGAAACAAAGAAGCAACTAAAAGGAGCGCCAATGGCCGTGGCCTCGCACGAGCTGCAACAAGTGGCTAATGCTAATTGCAGCCAGCGGGTGCTGTCCGAGCCGTGTGGGCGTGTCTGTTGGAAGTATTTTTATTCAGTCACTCGTTTTGCTGCTCATTTGCCTTTTGGCCTTGACAGTGGCGATTAACACGCCATGACATGGCCATCGAGTCGACGCCAGACGTTAAATTATGCGGCCAGCTATATGGGCCAACTGAAGACGAACGAGGTGTGAGGAGCTGCCAGCAATATGCAGTTGGCTTTAAGGCGCTTTGTTTGCCAAATTGGCATAAGTTGCTCGAACAGCCATATCAATGCATAACGCTGCATATTTAAGTGACTGTGTGAGCCCAGAATTTGTAAAATTTATGTAAACCAATTTATTGCTTTTATAAACTCGACTCAATATGCATAAAATTGTTAATGTATTTCTCTTTCCCTTTGTATTTTTCAGATCTTCGAAACACATTTCTAGGCGCAGGAACTCGATGACAGCAAAGTGCCTGGGAATGTGGCATAAACTACAAGGACAGAGCATGGGCGCCTTGGCGAGTGGGTGTGGCTGTAGTCCTATTGAGCGGCGCGAAAAGTGCTGATAAATGCCAAATAAAGTGACAACGATGCGAAAATTGCTGCGCTGGAGCAGAGAACAACAGAAGAGGAACAGAGCCCCCAAGCAATTGGCTCAAGCAGCGTCTCAAATCGTTGATATCAAGTCTCTAAGTGCGCCAAGTGTGGAGTGCGTTAGCTGGAGTCAGTTTATGTCTGTGTGTCATCAAGGCAGGCCCCAAAGGCGCTAGCAACCAATTCTAAACATACTCTATAATATATTTCCTCGGTTACCTCGCTTTACAGTTGCTCCGCCTTGCAGGGAGTCAGGAGAACCCATTAAAATGTTGGCATCCCTTACGGTTGGCCTCTATGCGTCACTTCCATTTCAATTTCAAATTCGCGCATAACTGTCGCACGATTTTCCTCTTTTATTTTGCTTTGTTTCGTTTTCGTTGTTGTTATCGTGTGTTTTTTTTTTTGCGCATTCTGTTGCTGGTGGAATTAAATTTCGTTTGACAATTTTTGGGCCAATTGCGCGGAAATCTGTCAACGCAGACATTTGGCTTTCTGCGTAAAAACAAAAAACCACAACAAAAGGTAAATAGCTGAAAACCAAAGAAAATAATTTGCCCAACTTAAATGCCAAAAAAAAAAAAGTAGGCGAACAATGGCTGGCCAAATAGAGTAAGCCTAAGCCTGACATTGATGGGATTTGTACAGGCCACAGCCACAGCCACAGCCTGGGAGGAGGCAAATGTTGTTCGAGCGACTGACAGGCTGATAGACTGAAAGTAAGCAAATTGGAACGAGCCAGCAGCATTCTTTGCCCTCGACGCCTTCCACTTGATGGATGTTTCAAAGACAATTAATTGAAATTTAACTTTGTTCAAGCAGAGAGATGAAAGAGTCTCGACAATCTTAGATTGAGTCAATATAATCAATTTCGAATTCAGATACTTTCCTTCAGGAAACAGTCGCATTCACAAGCAGGCGCCATGCGAAGTGCGGGTGAAAACTCTTAGGTGTAATCAAGAACTAGTCGTTATTTCGATGTGTATTTCAATATTATATTCTAGCGATGTAAGCGACGTAAGCCCCCATACACTCTCAAAAACTAATTAACCTAGATGTCTAAGCTAACTAGTTGTAAGAGGAAGAAGCTGTTCGACACGCTTGCAAAGTGTTTGCATGCAGTGAATTATTTATTTAGCATAATAGTAAATTGCATATTTCCAGTTACAAAACATGTCTCAAATGCTGCAAATGATGTGGCAGCAGAGAGCGAGGCGAATAACCAAAAGTATTCAAAGCCCTGTTGACCATGAGCCCCAGTTTTTTTGAAAGTTTATGCCAGGACATGTTGGCAGGCAAGGATGACAGACAATTATACTCTCAAATTGTTTTTCTGCTACTCAAGCATGTGCTGCGTGTCCTGTAAATTAAGCTTTCAAAAAAATGTCAGCGATTTTTGTGTACTTTTGGTTTGTCAAAAGTGAAAATGTGAAAATGTGAAAAGTTACATGACGTATACGTAATGTGTGTTAGTTGTTAAATGGAGTAAAACTTGACGGAAACAAATTCAACATGTTGACATGTGAAATGTTGTTTTGTGGTTCATCTGAATGTAACTATGACTATGACTATGACTATGAATATGAATAAATAATTTATATATAAATAAATACTCACAGCACAAATGCAAATTTTAAATTTATTTATCACCTAAGCAGGGATTTCAGCGGAAATCCCCAATGAATTTTTATTGAGAAATGAAAAGAACAAAAGAAAGCCAAATAAAGAAAAAATACTATAATTCTAATAGACTTAGGCTAAGCATTGAAGTGGATAACTATTTAATTGAGAACCTATTTCTTAAGGTTTGTGTTAATTGTAAAACTCAGTTAAGAAACATTTTAAAATACTTAACACTAAACTAACTTAAAGGCAAACCTATGTCTAGTGTATATGTGTAGAAAACTCTATGTGAAAGACTCAAAAGTAAAAAGTCTCAGACAAAAATAAATAAATATTCAATCTTAAAAAAAGTTTTATAGTTTTTAAAGGAACTTATAGTTTTATCCTACATTTAGGCCGATTCATGAAGCTAACTAATAAGCAGATAAGCATAAGATATATGATGTATGAATGTTTGTTGTATGTTAAACATTGGCAAGGTAATTAAAGTATATAAAATGTAAGCTAAATATTTAAATATTAAAATTTATTGAAATTAAAAATCAATTTCTATTACCAATAGCAACTTGTATTAATCAATTGTGCATAACAATATGCAAATTAAAATGTTTTAAATGAAACTAAACCACAGGCATAAAGTCAAATAATGAATGAAATTAGATTTCAATTGGCAAATATATAAATATGAATATACATATATACATGTATATATAAATATATATATATTAATATACCAATTTGTGTTGTTAAGTGAAGAGAAAAAAAAAAACAAAATAAATAAAAGAGAAAAGGAAAAAAGAAGCCGTCACAGAAGAGTATTACAATTGATTTAGCCATCAATAAAAACCAATTAAAATACATATTTTAATTTTAATTTCAATGGCAAATACAGAATGTGTTTTAAATTAAATGAAATATTTAATAAATAATGAATGTTGAATAAAAAATTAATAAATGTGCGGTTTTTCTTCTATTTGATTTACTGCTGCTGCTTCTGCTGCTGCTGTTGACTTAGGCATTTTAAATGAGCAAAACTCATGCAAATTGCAATTTAATGGTGCATAAATATTTGAAAATAAATCTATTCATATTGAAAATGAACACATCTAGCTGAAAATGTAAGTAAATAGTGAAATGTAGAGTTTATTATTTATTACTATTTCGTTTTATATTTTAGAAATACTTGGAAAGTCAGTTAAGTAAGTCAGACCCACGAATAGGTAAATTCATTTGACTAGCTTGGAAATGGGCATAGCTTGAGGAAACGGAATTCTTTCAATTGTAAATATTTACATGACGAATTCATTAAACTATAGTTAGAGGGCTGTTAGAGAGCTAATAAAAACAACTCTACATTTGATCAATTTAAAATCGGAGGTGTTTATATACTAGTTCAAATACATCTAACATGAGAAACTACTTCCAGTCTACGTAAGGGTACATTTCCTATGCACACAAGTGCTCAGATGTTTAGTCAAGAGTTCCATTTTCGATATTAACCCGCTGCGTTGGTCGCTGCAGCTAAAGGATAGCTTGATGTCAGATAAAGCTCAGGCTATCGAGTGTTATTTGTATGCCAAGAGTAATATATATTTCTGAAGTGTTTATGCTTGAACAACTACGTAAATAAATCTCTTTACATTTAAGAATCAATCTTAATTTGTTCACATCAAATTCTAGTATTGTATACATCAAAAACTTTAAACTACTTTCTGTGATTTGTGTCACATATGTCATGCACATGTCCTTGTTTACCCATATGTGCCTCTTTTTGTATCTTAAGCTTCTCATTTGACATTCTAATCAGCTGCAGCATTGTGTTCGCTGCAGCTAAATGATGACATTGTTTTTCCCTAAGTAGCAATAAAAAATAATAATAAATACAAATTAAATATAAATTTATTTATAAAAGTTAAGTCGCAGCCTATCGGATATTAAAGTGTTCAAGCTAGCACACTCTGCCACAGGCCTCAAAATAGATTAATTTTGAAATTAGCTATTTTTTTATATATTTTTATTTAGTAGGAAGCTCCGGAGCATCGTTCTACTCAATTATCTGCCTTGTAGCTTGATGGGTCTGGAGGTTGGCAGCTATATCAGCTATATTTTAATATTTGTATTTCCTTTAGTGGCCCAAGATAGATGCTCGCCTTTTGTTAATGTTAGCTCATAAAGAAGACTGTGAAGAGGTAACTCTCAACTCGATTTTCTGTGCCAACTGTGATAATAATTAAAATTTAAATTACATTTAAAAACAAGATAGAAAAAAAAAAAAAGAAAAATAAATAAATAAATAAATTGTACTTTTCCAATACAGTAATTTATAATTTTTTACATATTTACAATTTATCTGATAAAGTTTTGTTTGTTCAGGTTGCTTTGTAATAATCGATGGCTGGAAAAACCACAAATAAATATTATTTTATATTTGTATTATTTTTACATTCTTTTTCAAGCTCAGCGAGTCGCAATGCTGAATTACCTCTCCTCACACACAAGCAAATGTCAAACATATTTAGTTACGCTGCACTATTAATATATATAGTTTATATTAACAACTGATCAGACAGTTAATTTTTGTTTTCAGTCAAACTGACAGTCTTGAGGGAGGTGTTGTAATAAAATGGCCATAAAGTTGCTCATTTCTATTCCCTACGGTGGGATGTGTGCGCTTCATAGCTAAACTTCTAGCAAATACTGAAATCAAATAGCTTTTATTCAATAACATGATACAAGCAGTGGCAAAAACTTTTCCACTTGTCACATACTTGATTCTGTAGCGAATGTTTATAGTCTCAATTCGAAACTGTGAAATTGAAGACAGAAGAAGTTCATGTTGCTATGAAAAAGCACAGATATTAACAATTACTAAACAATTTGTGATCTGTATCAATTAAGTAATTGTCTTGCAAATTTCGCACTCTGATGAGCATTTCCGCACTTCATTCAACCAACTCAATTGTGGGTGCTTCATCGTGTCAATTGTTGCCTGCTTAAGTGCTCGATGTAACCATTGTCTAGTGTGTATTTTTGTGTGTGTGTAAGCTGTTGTTGTTGTTGTTGCTGTGGGTTTGCCGAGCAAACAAACAAGTGGCAGAACACATAGGACAAATGTGCAGACAAGCGATTTGTCACTTGATAATTTATGGCCAAATAAACTGGCCCGACTGCATCTGCAGGGACAAATCGAGCAGTCCCAAGTGTGCTCACACGTGAGCAACAAGTTATTTGGCTTATGCTGAGGTGGGCCAGTTATTATTTTTTTTTTTGTATTTTCTCGTTGTTGTTCTGCATCTCTCGTTGTTGTTTTACTTTCAATTAAAATGCTTGCATGCCAAGAAGTTTTGACAACGCTCGACACGGGGCGTATACGTAATGCTCCAAATGGCCAAAGTTTGTGGTGCTGCAACAAAGTTTGGCAAAATTACACGAGAGAAGAAGAAGAAAAAAAAACAACAAGCGAAACTTTGTCAGCGCGTATTAAATAATTATGAAATTAATTCAAGTCACACAACTCAGCAGTTTGACTCTTTAAGGAAGTTTCACCCTAAATATACTTAAGCGCCCTCAGAGATACAGGAATTATGCAAGGGGTATTTATATGAGTCTGTATAATAATAATAATATTTGCTGGCTCTTTCAAATTATTTGATTTATGTCTCGAGATGTGGTCAGAGATTCTGTTTGAGATGCCCGTAAATAAATATAAATTGTATACGATCTGTGACAGCTTCAACTTGAGGACAGTCATTCTAAAGTTGCTCTGACAAATGTACTTACATATATATTGTTCTTTTCTTTTCATCTTAATTTTTCTTTTTTTTTTTTACTTTTTGCCAACCTTAAAAGTCTCTTGCATCCTCTTTACATTTGGGTCCCAGAGCTTTTTGGTTTCGTTTTACTTTTTTTTTTTTGGTCTTCATGGCATGCTAATGACAATTTTTTATGGCCACTCAGCCAGGGCACACACACACACACACACACACACACACACATATACATATATACTCTTGAGATTTATGTGGCTGTAGGTGTTGGCCACTGAATAAAATGCAACTTTAATATGTGAAATGAATTTATAATGAGTGTAATAAGCGGAATAAACGTTTGACCATTTGATGCTCCATTAAATGGCCAAAGGGTATTTCGTAGTCGATAATGCTTAACACTCTTTATTTTTATGGCCATTTAAATGGCCATTAAGCTTCTCACTGGCCAAAGTTCAGCTCATTTGGCTAATGAGCGTAAGAGCTGAAAGCATACGTGAAAAGTTATTGTGTTCAAGTGTTTACATTTCTGCTCGAGGATATATATATTTCTGTGAAAATCCTTTTTTTATTTTGTGTATTCCTTGGAATTTCTGAATTAACAATGTTGCAGTATAGAATATGATTTAAATCTAATTCAGTCATCCCAGTTTACATTTTAGGCACTTTTGCCAAAAGCCTGATTTGTTGAAGATATCTGAAGAGCACACTATAAATACATAAAAAAGAGAGAAATACTTGATATTCGCTTGGAATAAGCAAGTGGCGTCTGACATCTGGCCTCTCGGCCCTCAGCTGAATGGCGAGTGGCCAACGACCGTTGTGGACCATTTGGCTGAGTTGATTGCAGTGAAATGTCAGCCTTATTGTATTTGTTATTGGATATTGAATTGACGGACAAAGGCTTGACAAATTCCCAGCATTCGCTGGGGAGCCTTGTCTGAGTTGCCAAACGGCACAAAAAATATAAAATAAAAACGGGCTGCAGGTAGAGGTCAATCAATAATTGATGCAATTTGCCAAATTGACAATACAAAGCGTTTGATGAGCGAGAAAGTCAAGAAATAAATTCTCTCAAAATTACAATTTGTGTGAGTGGGTGACGGAAGACATTTGATAATACAAAAATTGAATATTTACCTAATATTATTTATTACTAACAATTATTTGGCTTGACTTGAGCGAGGATAACTCTCTGCACTCAAGTGGAAATTCACTTTATTTATTTAGGCAATTCGATGCCATTATTTAGCTTTAATTGTCACTGGCGTAATTTGCGATAATTCGGATTACCATGAGAGTTGAATACACATGACACTGGCTTGCCACAGTGCAACCGCTGCGCAGTCAGTAATTTGCGCAATTACGCAATCAGGCCCAAAATCGTGGCACAAGCCACAGTGTGGTTGCTGCTAAGTGGATTTAGTACAAATTATGTGGATAAAGTGCATGCGCTTTAATTCAATGTCCCTGTTTACTTGAGCAACTCGAACTTCATCTGTGGCGAGACAAAAGAGAGAACATCAATGAGTCCGATTCGCAGAAGCCATGCAAATCAAATTTCAAACTCGCACAAGCAGACAAAATGCTAAGAATATACAAATAGAAATATTGGCTACAGACCACAAGGTCATGCTGTTGGCCTTGTACGATTTGGCCGCAATCAGACGGCTGATTGTCTTCTGTGCTGTAGCTAAGTTATGTTCGCAAGTATTTGCAGTCAGCCATGGCAACGGCTGTGACAAGAGGGAACAGTGTAAATTTTAAGTCAAAATTAATAAACAGTTTTGGACCAGGTCCTTTGGGAGCGTCAATTTGTGTTTCTAATTGAAAACCTCAAAAGGGAAAATGTGCGTTACTTCTCTCCCCACACAAACACGCACACACACTCTCCATATATACACGTTCAGGTAGACGACTAACTGTCTGCGAGCAGCTGCAACATAATCATTACGAATGTGCGACCGTAACTCATGTGGGGAGCCTCCTGCTGAGGCGCAGCTGCCAGTCGTAGCCCAGTTTGTCCAACTGAGTACATTACAATTTTTCTTTAGACCGGAAACCATAACAGCATCATACGTTAGGCAACCCAAATGCAGACGTCAGAGACAGGAATAGGGATAGACTGAGAGGGAGAGAGAAAGGGAATTCTGTATGTCTGCGGTTGGATACCTCAGTTCCGCCCGTTAGGTTTGGGGCCACCAAAAGGTTTGTTAGCCAGCTCCAAAAAATTGCCAACTCAGTAGTTGATTGTGCCAAAGCGTTCCGAGCCATAACCACATACGGGTACAAACAAATGGCCATTATGTGTGCGACTCTGTGGCAGGTTTCTGTGCTTCTAGCTGAAGCTTTAAAATATGTCCCTCCATTTGCTTTTGACTGGTTTGCTGCAATTCACATGACTCTGCCGCAAACTCGCCCACTGGCATCGTTTTCAGCGGGATTTCATTGTGGGGCCACAGAACTGAATGCCCGGATAAAGTTACGGCACGCAGCCAGTTAAACCAAATACCGAAAGGACATGTTACTGTAAAATTGTTAAAGCCAACTAAAATAGGTATGTGGAAAATTCAAGATTTCGCTTAGTTTACTTGTAAACTTCGAAATTCTGCAAATAAATTAAATAAACAATTTTAGTTAAAAGGGTGAAAAGCGAATTGAAATGTGATTTATTTGGCGGGTGACTGCATATCACATATCCTGCACTCGCTGCTCAACTCATTTAAATATTCTGGCTTCTACCCTTTCTGACGCTCGGCGAATTCTTATTTCACACAACATTACATATGTCAATGACAGCCTGGGCCTAGGGGAATATGTTCCTGAACATTTGTATATTTCATTGTCAGTTATACAAGGCTCTAAATAAGCAAGAACCTGACACTCGGCTGCTACTGACTGCATAATACTCGTTCACTAAACTCATATCTGCAAGATTTTGAGACTTTCTTTAATAAACTAAGGAAGCAGAAGATAAATACATTGATTTTCAAGAATATGAGAATACAGAGAATAATGATTGTATATCTTAAGAAAGACACACTGAGAGCATGGCAGAGCAGAGTGTGATACGAATATACTCTTTTCAATACTTGAACGAGTTTGATGGTGTGAAATTATTTTCATCAAATAACAAATTTTCACATGTAAACAGCGAGTCAACAGCTGAACTTTGCTGAACTGTTTCGCAAGTGCGAAAAGCGCGTAAAACCACTTAACCAAAATGACTTACACCAACAACAACAACAACAACAACAATAGCAACAAGAAAAAGACGAAGAAGAAGAATGAGGGCAAACATTGTTGAAGTTACGTTAAGCAAAAGTTTTGGTGCGAAAAATGTCACTCAAAAACAGGAGAGAAGAATAAGAAAAGAAGCAAAGTTGAGGCAAGTTAGGCGATGTAGTCGATGGATTAAACCTAAAAAGAAAAAAATAATACAAAAAAAAAAAATGAAAATTGGAAACTTTTCAATTGACTATATAGTCAATGGCATCTCGTTCGATTAGGTGCATTTCGAAAGCTGCGGTTGGAGCAGGCTGTCATGTTGCAATTACAACTTTGACAACAAGTATTAGCTAAAGACTTTAACTAATTAAGCTTCTGCATTAATGTTTTTTGTAAGTGAAAAGTAACATTGCGAGCGAGCACTTGACAATGCCAATTACGTACAAGCTGTGGGTGCAGGGTAACCAAACAAGATTGAATCTAATTTAAGCTATTATTATTGAAATACTCGACAAAGTTTAAAGATTATAGATTGTCTTCATTTTACTATAGATTGTCTTGTCTGCATACAGAAAACATTGCTGAGTTGAAACATCTTTCGAGTTATTTTCAGCATATAATAAGACAACATAAAGCCATTTGCGGGTATAACCCAATTCTAGTATTTTTTATTTTAGCCTTTATATACTTCCATACTACATACTTCACCTTGCTATGGTTTATTTCCAAGTATTAGTTTGGCTGTACATTTACAATAATTGCCCGAAAGTATGCAACAAGCTCATAGTTTTTTTTTTTACCTAAAAGAAACGTCTAACAGTTGAAGTTGCCAGAGCGGGAATGTCACTCTACCTACGTCTATTTATTGAATAAAAAAGACATTGAAGTTCAATTTAAAACTCGAGAAAGTTGAACGTTGATCTCATTTGTATCAATCCGAAAGAGCCTGCGCTCATAAGCAAATGTAATTGCATTAATCAACTTGTATTCCCTTTAGAAAACACACTCAACCATATCAGGTATATTTTTAGATATTTCTGATTATTATTTAAAGGCACAAAGGGTTTTGTCTATCTGCAAATGCAAATTTAATTTTAATTTATTTAATGAGGTATTAACAATGATTTCAAGTTGATTTAACTGCAGCTTAAACAATGAAATTTTTTTAAAAATATTTAAAGCACTTGTAATACAAAATATATTTAAATACATTTACTTGATATTTAAATTATGCATAGCTTGCACAACTGTTGTTATTCTTTTCCCAGTGCAGATGCACATGTGCTTGACTCTGACACATTAGCAAATTAAATAGCGAGTATGCGGCGCACATTCGACGAAGAAAGAAAAGTGATGCCACAGTGGAAATCATCGTCAGACAGCAGTGAGCCCTTGTCCAACTGACGTCCAGTGTCCGTGTTTACGTTGACTGCAACTAATGACTTTTAGCTGGAGGCTGACACGTCTGTCCGGCAGCCGCTTAGCAGAGCTGCTCTGTGAGCCAAACACAATGCCACACAAAGCGCTGAAGCACTTAAGTGCAAAGCAGACCAACTCTCTCTCTCTCGCTCTCCCTCTCTCTCTCTCTCTCTCTCTCTCTCTCTGTCTGTCTGCCCAGCGTATAGAGGCGATGAGAGTGCACGATGCACATAGAAAGCTAAATTGCAGAATTATCAGCCAAGTGTACCCGAATGGGATATGCATGACTGCAATGCTATCCTGGACTAAAAGCTTGCAGATAATAGGAATTACACAAGATATAGTTGTTAACGACAACTGAATGCATATGCCCGCTGCATCAATTGCGTACAGGGTATTAAAGTGGCAGCTATCCACTAAATGGAGGATTGGACTTGGCTTCTCATATTTGCGCGTTTGCATGCAAATGCCAAAAGCTCTGCACGTTTGTTGGTATTTGCCAAGGCATACACAAACATAAATAGTGCATCACATATATATATATATATATATGTATGTGTGTGAGTGTGTGTGTGTGTGTGTGTGTGTGTGCACCCACACTCACACAGATTATGTACACACATATAAATAATTGCATCTTTCTCTGCATAAAACACTTCCGGTTCATTTAACCGCTGGCAACGTGTGTTGCACTCGCATGTAAATGCGAATGTGCATCTGGATGCGAATCTCATATGGCGCCATTTGAGTCTTTGCCTTCATGCGAAATTGATTTCAATGAGCCAGCGCAGCCCATTTGCATACGCAGCTCAGGAAGCAGCGCCATCTACAGGTTGTAACTGGAACTGCAATATGCAAAAGCATCGCAACAGCAGGTTGCAAGCGGGGCAACAGATGCGTTAAGTTTTGGCTTGTAAAAATCGCTACAGTTGAATGTGAAATTGCTTGAAAACAATTGCAACAGCCCGTAAGTGAATTCTGCAGCAATACAGACTATATTATACTCTGTAAATCTATGTACATGTCAGTCATAGTCATGTTATTAAAATTACATATCTAATTGATGCAGAAATACAAATGAATTTTACGAATGAATGAAATGATATATATAAATGTCATTATGGCTTCCATTAAGGAATTGACGATAATGATCACTTACGAGTCAAATTTATTTTGAATTTTGGCCAAACTATACCTCCTCTACTTTTTTTTTTTTAATTAATTTGATACACGGAACAGTTAAATTTCAAACTATAAAGTTTGGCATATACATACATATATATCATATGAGTTGGGTGGAAACATCAAATTGAGACGCTTTTATCACGTGTCACGGCGATGTCAGCTATGAGGTGGGCATCGAATTTAAACACAAAAGCCGTAACAAAACTAGCTAACTTTTGAAATTTATCTTTTCGAATGCAAGAGCTATGATATCAATTATTATATGTGTTCAAAATGTTGAATAAAAGTAAAAATTGAAATAATATGTTTCCAAATATGAATTCAGAAACATTTCAAATGAAAAGATTCAATTAGCATTTAGTACATATCAATCAATCTCTGTGCATCGCCCGTTTCTGATTTGATTATATATAGCGCCATCTACCGTCATGTGCAATATTAGAAATATTTTGACTTGTTAAATTTGTTACGCTTGATTATGAAATTGGCTGGAAAGAAATGCCAAATACAAATGAACTTTTGGTGCCAACTATATAAATAAAAAATTATTATTTAGTATTCTTTTTCATATACCAACGAAATCGGAATAAGATTATTAGATATTCATTTTACATCATCAGAGCTTCAACTAGTTAAAATATAACCACTTTAACTAAGCATAATGTAATAAGATAATTATTATTGATAATTTGGTCGTCTAGAAAGTGTCATTTCTTTCATTTGTCTGTCTCTTCCCATTAACATATGGAAGTTTGGACGCATTTCTCAACACTAGCATATGTTTAATGTTGGCATGGTCCTATTGCTCAATAACACCAAACAATAACGCCAAAACAGCAGCAGTTGTTAACAACAACAACAAGTGAACAAGTGTAACAGGCGGTGAAACCAGAAAAATGGCAAAGCAACCAAATCAAATGAAACCCTTCATCATTTTGGGGCACCGACCACATGCCTAAAGCAAGCAAAAAAAAAAAAAAAAAAACAAGTAAGAAAGCTCTAGTTGAGACTGCTCGACTACGAGATTCCCTGACCCCTCCGAAGAATCAATAATATTCCAAGAATTATTCGAATATACATGAACACATACCCACGCAGACAACTCTGACAAATTGGACTAAAAACCAAAATTGTATTAAATTAGTATCTATATATATGCAGAAGACTTGGAGACTCCTGCTCTAAAGGTAAACGAGATATAAACATTTAACTGATTCTCGATAAATTTATTTATTTACTTATTTATTTTATTGTTACTAAGAATTAATTCTAAATAACAATTTAATTTTTAAGCCAGAACGACAGAGGCCTTCAGGCAGCTCTCGATAAATGTTTTAATCGATAACTCTGAAACGGACAAAGTAGTCGTATACCACGTGCAATACATGGATCTAACAAAACAAAATGAAGTCTCTAGCTCGAATAGTTTCTGAGATCGACGTGTTCATACACATAATAATAATAATAATGATAATAATATAGAAGAATTCCTACAATAAGTCAAAGAGTATATACCCTATCAAAAACTAGATTTTACATCATATTCTAACTCATAAGAATCATAAAAGCGCTATTCAGATTTCTAATTGAAGAAAGATTTCATAGAGGTGTACCAGTTAGATAAAGACTAATTTGATAAGAGCTGATCATAATCGTATACTATGCTTGCTTACAGAAAACAAGGAAATGTAATTCATATAGTCGGAGCTATATAGTTCACATCTCGTGACATAATTTGAATACCCTCTAAAAGAGTGTAGGAAAAAGAAAGCAAGAATTGGCATATGTACAAGAAACGTGCGTAACATTTTTTGCCTCTGCAGTATGCCAACTTGTGTTTTCAGGCCCGCTTGACAACAATGATAGCGACAATGAAGCGCCTGTCAAGGGCTATTGGGGTGTAGGAAGAGTGGGACTTAAGCAAATCCCTTTCCAATTCCAGTGTGGCTGATTGCCGTCTGTCGTCTGTGGCCAACTGACATGTCGAATGCCAAATCATTTCGGCATGTTTGCGGGCCCTGCTGTTAGTTTGTTAGTCTGTGTTCTGCTTCTGTCCAAAAAAGGGAGAGGCAAAATCATCTAAAAAATTCTTAAAGCCAGCAAGCAAGCCAACAGCAAAAGCAATTGAACAGCTCACATATCTGGTAAATCAAATGCTCAGCGCATCGCGATTTATGCATTTCAGCTGCGTGGCTCAATCAGGTAAATGCCAGATTTGTTTAAAATTCATTCTTGATATAAGAAATACAACCCATATGATGCTTTTTGGTTGGTTTTATTTCAACAATACTTTAATAAATTAACAAGAGCAATAAGTAGTTAATAAATGAAGCTTAAAAAAATCCGTAACTAGAGAATCGCAGTAAGCGATATATATGTATTTTGTAGCCTATTCTGTGGCAGAAGTAGGCAATGCCGTGCACAGCATGCCGGTCTCCCTCCAGGGTAGAAATTAGACAGGAGACTAATTGCCGCCGCGATGGCCAACAAAAATATGATAAGTATAAACCATTTCATAACGGATCAGTAATATTCTGTATATTAGCTTACGACCAAGACCAAGAGCAACGGTCTTCCACCAAATACCAGAGTTGTTCGTTATATAACAAAATATTGAGCCATATATTATAATAGCTGTATCATGATCTTTTCGTTTGCAATAACATTACATTTAATAAATAGTGTTAATATCTTAATAAATGATATGTACCAAAAGCAACAACAAGTTAATAATTTTATTGTTTTCTGTTTTCTAACCAACATATTGCGAATAATCAACGAAAAAGTCATACCTAAAGAATCCAAGAAGTGCAGGTCAGCCCTGTTCAATGAGTAGATATTCCAGATATCCAGTAGACTGTTTAACTACCAACGAATTTATTTTGTACAGTTGTTACATGATCGTAGCAAGCGGCATTTATTTTTGATCATATTTTTAGCAATACGAGCTGCATTCCGGTTTCCATGCTGGCCATGAGTCAGGCGACCTAATGATTGCCGCCACGATGGCCATCAAAAATGTTCTTAGTAGAGTCCGCTTCATAAGGGAACAGTAATATTCTGTATATTAATTTGTTGGACCCTGGTCTGCCACCCTTTATATAGTCACACAAAACGAGCGTGTCTAATCAGAGGGGGCTAATTGGCATATTCCATGAAGTAAACTATTTGATAGGCTCTTTTTTCTTGTAAATGAGTAGATTTATCGTTATATAACAAAATAATAATATCCCATGAAAATTCACAGATTATAAATTATGTATCACGCCTTCTTCTGCCTGTTACATACTATTTGGTCGACGCGTGTTAGCTTATGTACTCTGATATGGCAATAGAAAGTCCCAAGTCTGTAATATCGAAACATTTACAAAATTGAACCTGGACTTAAAGCTTAACAATTGAAATAACGCATACGCCGGGTAAACATATTAATTGTACGACTTTCCGCTGGCCGAGCTGCGAGCATGAATTGTGCGGAAATATTAAAGGAGACAATAAATCAAAATATTTATTTACGATGCGTGTCTACATATACCAAAAGCAGCCCGAGTCGGCAATGGGGCCGGCTCAATAGTGCCAGTTCTACCCACTCGCAGCATGTGCGATTCGTTTGCAAAATTCATGAGGGTGTCTCTCTGTTTGGGTTTCTCTGTCGCCTCCATGTGGCAAAGGCAAATATTTATATTTGTGTGAAATGTGTTGGCATTGTTGCCAGTCGCCAATGCTCGACAATTTCCTTTCCCTGCCATCGTGTGTGAAGCAACAAAACACATTTAGCCATGAAAATGCATAAATTCAAAATTTAATATTACCAAATACGCGGCTCATGCACAAGCTGTATCATGATAAGTATGCACAATCTCTTTGTTTGCAACAGTAGCATCACATACATTAAATAGTATTCACTACTAGTTAAGCAATAAATTGCTGATTCGTCTAGGCGAACACATGTAAATCTGCAGATATCGCAATAATAAAGCGACAACTGGACAGACAAATCAGAAAGTATTTTTATACTAACGAGCCATCAGGAAGCGAAATGTGAAGTGTACAAATATCTGGCAGGCCGAATTGGCTTGGAGTAATGCTAATGTTCAGGGAATGTTCATGGATTCGCTAATAAAACAGCTACGAATTCTACGAATAATACGAATTATTTGCATTTGCAGATTCTGAGAACTGCACACACACCTAAAAATAGCGTATTTGAGGCTGTCAACGTGCAATTAGCTATTGCAATTAGTAAAATTGACCTTTCAATGCAAAACCTGGCAGTGGAATATATATACTGTAAATATTGCCCGCTGTCATATAATTTACATTTCAATTTCGAAAAACTGACATTTTAATGCAAAACCTGGCAGTGGAAAATATATATCTGTAAATATTGATGTCAATTTATACTTTTTCAGGCAGTTGTCATGCAAGAGTACGTAGTCGATGCTTTTATGTTGCGCATATTTGAAAGAGTTAGTGGCAGACTGGGCCGAGGAATTCGTCTTGGCATCGACAAATAAAAAGTGTTGCCTACTTTTATGCGCATAATTACTTTTGCTGTGCAAAGTTGCGCAAAGTCGAAGGGCTTGAGTGGCTGGATGTGAACCCATTTCATGCTGAAATTTAAAACCAATTTGTTTGAGTTTTCTCTTTGCTGATGCTGCCTTTTTGTGCTAATTAAGCCGTGCAACCATAGAGAAAGCACATTGTTTTTTTTTGAGAGCCGTCCCGAATAACCTTTTGGTAAAGCATTGTCAATGCCAAAGTTTTCATCGACCCAACTCAGCAGTCGAACAATTGCCGAATACTGTGCAGTCTGCTGCCAGCCTGTTTGAAGTTTCCTGCTGTTTGCTCAGTTCAATTTGAGGCTGACTTAGATGTAAATAAATCAGCGGCGCTGTGCCACCAGCTTCAAGGCCGTACCCTAGCCTCAGTCCGTTCCATCTTATTAATTGCTCTCACAATTTTATTAACGTTTCTGCAGTGCATTATTAATGAACGCAACAGAGTGGGCTGCACGTGCTTCAGCCTCAGCTGAAGGCAACCAAATTGAACTATAGTTTCAATCTAGCACAAAAGCCAAACGAATACAAATATACAGCCAAATAAAAAACTAGACTACAATTTGAATGCATCACATATTCCATCTTAATAAAATGGGGTTTTCAAGGTAAAAATAAATCAAATAAATCAATGCACAGTTGCTGACAAACATGGCGTATGCGTGATGAAATACAATATAATTTAACAATGCAATATATTTGCATATTTGACAAAATTCGTAGCCATTTCATTATTATATATATTATAAACAAACTGAAAATAAAATGCAATAATGCATTGTATATAACTATAAAGCTTTGCTGCTGGCTCAAAAACCATATTTAAGCTCCATGGCATTTTGACATTAAATTTCAACGTTCCAGCTGTTAGTTTCAAGCAATGTGTTGACAGCTTAGGTGGGTACATAAATATATACATCAATGGATTTACTGTGCATGGAATTTCGATATTCAGATCATGAGTGCAATAAATGTCTATTGTCGAACCAATTACGTGCTATGACAATATTCAGCATTAAATTTTCTTTTATATTTTTTATTATTTTTTGGTAATAATTATAATTACTAGGCTGAACTTTAAAACACACACACCAGATCCCAAAATGATTTTGCTAGCAACCACATAGATACTATTTAGATGAGCACGTTTCAATTTTAATAACTTTTTAACGAGCTGCGCAAACTTCAAAAGCGCATCCAATACTCATCAGCAGCGAGAAATTCATATGGATAAATAAGTATATGTATATGTACATATATGTGTATGTGTATGTGTGTATATTTTAGCCCAGCCCCAACAGGTAGCTTAAGCTCATTTGAGAACCCCTCATTATTACTGCGTTGGCAACTCTTGAAGTGAATGCCACCTTTTAGCTATTAAAAGCCAAAATACACACACGTACACACACACACACACAATCAACACAGACAGACACTTGCCTCTCATCTCGCATTCAGCGGGGTCGTTCGCCAACCTCAAAACCGAATCGACAACGTAATTTTATCGACACAGAGTCAGCCTCACCTCCTTGACCTGCCAAACAGCCAAACAGCCCAACAGCCAAGCAGCGTTCACTAATTAAACTTAGAAACCCACAAAAGCGCATAATGCTCATTGGCGAGGACATATGTCGGTTATATCTCAGCTGAGATTATGATGAGTCGGATTAGGAGCTAGTCGATACCGTGTAAATGACCAAATGATCGATGGATGTATGACAACATTAATTTTAATTTGTTTAATAATTGAAATATAAATTATAAATACATAATCTTCAATACGAAATCGAATCGGAATCGGAATATTATGTATTTAAGGCATTATTTGCAACTCCAATGAAGTTCCTACAACACCAACGATAGGTAGCATTGAAAGCGTAGTATCTCTGCGTTGCTCATGTCTAGGCTCAACTGCTTTCGGAGTGGTTAAGTTTGTTGTTGCTCTTGTGCTCCACAAACGGGCCACTTTGTGTATGCTTTGCGATGGTTTCCACTTCGCTGTTTGTCATATCACCGCTAATATTGCCAACCCGGTGCTTGTCGCTTAGCAACTGTGCTCACACTGCGCGTGTGTGTGTGTGTGTGTGTGTGTGTGTGGGTGTGGATGTGTGCATTTACATATGTGAATGGGCGGAATTGTTGTCAAATGTCAAATGCCAACACAGGCTGGCAGCTTGAACTTAATTGCAAGGCGAACATGAAAGCACGACCACAATTTTCAATAACGTATAAGACATCGGATCGTTATTGCGCATATTCCAATTACATATTCATATAGAGCACATGCATTGCACCTGATGATGCAATGGCGTGGCACAATTAGCGCAGCATTTGTTCAATTGCTCCTAATCCGCATAAGGCGCATTACGCAATCGAGTGACTGATTAATAACTTGAATGTAAGACTTCATTCAATAAGTCGTTGGCTTATTCTTTATGCATGCATGCAGAACATGTCAAATAATGCACCAAATCGGATTGCCATTCGATTGTGCTCTTAAAGAGCTGAGTTGAGGTAACATAATCGGATAATGTGTTATTTAATTTAATGATGACATCAAACAAGCAACTAAAATTAGACGTCGATATCAAAGGCTGCATTGCAGGTTCTGTAAGCCAACTTATTTTTAATTATTAATGCTCGAAAGCTAAGTGAATTTCACAATGGAATGAAATTAGATGTTATTATATTGTGAAAAATTAAAATTAATTTAAACTTTAGCAAAATATATATGTTTATTATAAATAGTTCCTCAACAAACAAATCTCTTCACTTGTTCATATTGCAATTCAATATGAAAATATAAATAGAATATGTATAATATATTTTTCAACTTTGTTCTAAAGTTAATAATTATTTTACCTTTGAAAGTCTCTCTTTATACTCTGCATTCAATTTAAATCGTTCTCTATTAGCTGAAAGCTTCCTATTTGATTGAAAATTTGAAATTCAAATTCGAATTGGAATCGATCGGAAGTCAAAGTTGAAACATATGCGTAAAGCATTAGTAACACTAGAGACGTTTATTAGAACTATATGTCATTGTTTCATATTGCCAAGAATGAAAAGTTTTATGAAAAAAAACTACATATTTCAAATCGATTTGGTTTATTACAAACTCATTTCCTTTCCCTGTCATTGTGTTAATATATTTTAGTCATTTGATTAAGTTGTGTTCCGTAAGCTAGAAAATCTGCTAGAAATTAAAAGATCTGTGAGGAATCTATTGTATATTTTTATAATAAATGCTTTAACTCGTCTGTTTATTGATTTACAACTCTCATCGTAGAATACCGGCTTTAAGTTTGCAGCTTGACAATATTGAAGTAGAGTGCTTCAGGTAGACTGAGCTGTTTGAGTGTTTTTTATTAACTGCCGGCAACTTGTTGATGATCTGGCGGCAGCAAATGTCTCTGGGGCAATCAAAGTGAAATTTATTTCTTGACCTTATTTAGCGTTTAATTTATGCCACACACGGATGCCAGCGAGTGGTTCAGCAGATGTGCACTTAATGCGCACTGCCAGCCTCACAAGATTTACACGTGCCCAGCCATAAAAACGACATTTATAACTGAGGCGAATCAGGCCAGGGGCAACGGGAGCCGGCGTTGGCGCTAGTGGAAGCAATTTTTTCAATCTCTACTAATTTATGTCAATTTGTTTATTTATGCTGCCGCAGCGCAACGCAGCACAGTGCAGTGCTGGCCGAAACTCCATTAGCTCCGACCTTTGGCCCACGCTCAGTAATTACAATTTGTTATCGCTTTAATTCAATATCGATGGGCACACATGGGCTTCGCTGCGGGTGGCCTCCCTACTCTCCCCCTTGCTGCTCTGCTCCTGCTCCTGTTAACTCAATCAGCAAAAACTTGACTCTGCTTTTCCCTGGATATTTTTGGGCAGCGTTTCAGTTTGCTGCGGTGCCTCGATATAATTTCATTTGACTAAATATATTTATTGTAATCTTATGAAACGGATTAGCTGGGGAAATATGTTAAGGAAATACTTGAAGATGCCATTGATAGATCATAGAATATGGCCACACTCGTCTCTTAAGACTTTTAATAATTACATAAATATGAATATATATATATATTTAGTCAATTATATTTAATAATTCTCACATTGCCTAATAAATTTTGTTAATATAATTTGTAGCCTCAAATATTTGAAGTATGTCAGCTATCTACATAAATGTTTTCTATCCTAATTCAATCTTCAATTATTTAATATGTTTCTCCATAACTTTCAGCTAAGAATGCCTGACAGACCTTGGCATATTTGGCTAGTTAGCCAAGTTTTTATCACGAGCTGACCCAAAACATCTGCCGGTGACAATTCGAGGACTTCATTAGACATTCCGGGCCATAGAAAATTAGCCAGATTTTCGGGCCCAGTTGACTCAACACACTTATCTTTCCCTCTTTGCACGCACAGACAGAGGGAGTGAGTGAGAGAGGGAGATAGAGAGGGAGACAGAGTTTTTATGTAAATTTTTGAAGGGTCTTTACTCGGAGCGTGTCAAGTTGCCAAAAGTAGTTTTTGGATTTGTTTGTTGTTTGCTGTTTACATTTGCTTCTTGCGCCTTCAGCTTGGCATGTGTTGTGGATTTATGGCTTTAAATTGAAATGGGGTATGCGTTGGGTGCGCTCCAAGTGTCTGGCTTATGCCGAGTCGTTCGAGCAGCTTAAAAAGAATTTAAATTACCAACAAATATTTGACGCTCTCTTGCCATGGGCAATGCCTATTTAGAGCTTTGATTTGCATAGGTTCTACGTATTGCCATTCCCCATTTCCAGATAAATAAACATTGAAAACGAAATGTATAAATAGACATTTATTTATAGAGAGTAGTTTATGCTCTCTAGTAGAGATTAATCATGAGTAACAATAATCATGAGATGGTTTTATTTCTCAATATATAGCACTATGTCTGTCTCTTCTCTCGATCTTCTAGGTTCTCTTTCTCTCTCTTTATCAGCCCACACGTGTTGCCCTATGCTTCATTATTTGCTCGTCGAGCTACCTGTCAACGGCCTGACAACTGTCCAAACTATGACGTAATGGGCCACACCCCCATCAGATGGCAAAAGCGAAACCTTTTGCAATATTTTACTTTTCACTGTTCCACTCCTCTCACACACACACACACACTATAACTGTGTGTTGTGTGTGTATTATGCATTTTGAATGATTGATTGAGCTTCGATGCACATTGAAAATGACTTTTTAGTGACCAGTTGTGGGTGCAAGTTCATCTCTTTGCCAACTGAGCTGAGTTTGCCATGGGAACAGCGATAAGCAATTTAAGGGATATTTTTAAATCTCAACTCACAGCTCACACATAGGTTCATGGCTAAAACCGAACACAGATTTGAAAAACCGCGAACTAATTACTTTCTAGCACATCGCCCAAAACTTTTTTAGACATTTGCAACCGCAACGAAATGCCAACGCACGCATCCGCTGAACTTTTAGCTGTAATTAGCATAACCTCAACGCACGAGGAAATGGTCGACATTTTGCCTAGTCCAAATGCTAAGTGCTTTTTCAAGGTTCACAAATACAATGTGTTTGGTACTGGAAGCCGATTCCTAAAATGATTTGCCAGAACATTTTGTGTGTGTTAAGCAGATGCTAGGCACAATTTACAAATGAGAGATCTATGTAGAAGTCTAAATAACGTCAGCTAAACTCATATAATTGAGATATAACATTTTGTGCTGAAGTCAGGTGATTTAGTTACAACAATCTAAATTGAACTCGATTCCAAAGAGTATATATTTATATATATTTATTGAAACAGAGTCTTATACCTTTGTCAACGTTCTTTACATACAAATTAAAGCAGGAAGCAAAAGCAAAAGGATAAAAACACAATTTAAATTACCTTAAACATTTGTATTCATTTTTCGCTTGGCAATAAACTTTTTCTGTATGCCAGTTTTAACAATGTGCACACATTTTAGCTGTAACTAAAAAAGTTAAAAAATAAATATCAAAATAAAAACTCAATTGCTGATGTGACGAAAAATGAAAAATAAAATAAAAGTAGGGGACAGAGTGCTGGCAATGACAATACAAACTGAACAGGAGGCAAAGTGTATAGGACAGGAAATTACTTACAGATGCACAAGGTAAATATGTACTATATATAAATATATATATAAACAGTAAATATATAGAAATACAGACACAGAGAGAGAGAGAGAGAGAGAGAGAGAGAGAGAGAGAGAGAGAGAGAGAGCACAGCATGCAATGAGATTTGTTAGAGTTGCAGGACACAGGAAATGGCCAAATCCTAACTGAATTTTGGCAAAGTTTAAAGCTTTTAGCCACGTGTAATAGAAAAAGTAAAAGCTAAAGCTTTTAGCAGCAGTTTTATTGGCTATCCTTAAATTAAATGGTACAAAGCCTTCAAACTGAGCTGGCTTATTGATTACTCAATTTATTGTTATTCCTCTTGAAAAGATACAAATATATCGACTTTGAATATTCTTCATCTATGGAAGCTCATTTATAAATTTGTGTCCAAACTGTGGCCACGCTGGCATTTTCTTGCCATAAATCATTTTGTGGCGCAGGGAAAGTCGCAAAATATAAATCAAATAACAGCTAGAAGAACACGACACGCAACTAATATACCCTTTTCAGTTGACGTGGCAAGCATAACAACAACAAAGTATTGAAGTATATTTTTTGTTGTTTATATCTATTCGCTCTGATCCCCAAACAGCTAAAAAATCACTTGAATGCATAACAAAGCATGAAGCCGCGCCACGCATCACTGAATCTGGGCAAAGCCCGAGTCCCGTGCACAGCTCGACATTGTCAGCGCTTTGTTTTTCACCTAAACAAAAAAAAAAAAAAATAAAAACAAAGGAAAATAAACTGGAAAAAGGACTGGCTAATGATGATACAAATGACAATGCATGAAAATTTGCAGAGCAAAAGAAAGAATTTAAGTAAAATAGATAAATGCAAAGTGAGCGAAGGACCGTGCGGCTGTTGAGTTCAATATTCTGTCATCAAAAGTGAATTCATATGCTGCCAGAGCTTTGTCATTTGTAGCTAACATAAGAATGTTATTAGCTGTGCCGCGATGTGAATCTAATTTATGCTCAGGCAACCGCTAATAAACCAAAATGTGACTGCGACACAATTGGAGCAGGCATTGTGGCATGCAGAAGTGTGTCAACTCTTTAGGCATAAATCAGGGCTAGGATAACGCCGGCAGCCGCAACAATGCCAGAAATGTCAAATTAATTTAGCACGCTGGCGGCAGCCGGAAAGTGCCGCGTGCGCCTTTTGGCTTTTCAATCAAGGTAACAACAGCTGAAGCAGCTAAAGACTGAACCGAGCCAAATGCAGACTATGCCAAAATTCTCGAAGTAGGCTGTCACGTCTTGTGAATTCGCTGCGCCCGCCAGCGACGACCCAGAACGACAGCTCGACAGGCTCACATACATAAGACCAAGCAGAAAAAAACGAGCTGACTGCCGAGATTGTCAGCGGCGCACGGCGTCGGCGTCGGCTTAGATAATGTGCCGCGAGGCTCAAGCGACTTTGAAGGGCCCAGCAGCAGCAGGAGCAGCAGCAAATCCGTATGGCTATAGAAGTGGGCTATGAAGTCGCTGCGTCTTCAGCTAACGGAAACACAACGACAAATACGCATAAATTACTCAATTAGCAGTCAAGATGCGAACTGAAAGGGTCGCTTCACGCCGAGTGTCGTCTACCGTCTGCCATCTGCCAGGAAGTGGCAAAAGCCGCTGCCATTTCCCTCACATTGAGTAATCAAATGGCAGGACATTAAACGAGCCTCACGGCCATCCAGACTTCTCTATCGCCTCACATAAATCAGTCGATGCGCGTGGCCGATTGCCACGCTCAAAACTGACACATTATTAATGGAGCCGTTCAGATTTTCTAATTACATCCAAAGCGTCTTATCCCAGAAGCGGAACAGCCACAACACCACCAGCTCTCTCGTGAGCAACAACAAGAAATACAATCACAAAGGATACAGCAAACAATGCCCGGGAAAATAAAGCATATTTCGGACAATGCGCATAACAGTGAAATTCCCAAAAGGCGTAGACAGGCTGCCCCACAAAAGTATGCTACACATACATACAAATATATAAACATAAATATATATACATAAATCAGCAGGCAGAGCAGTTGTTGAAATGGTTCTCGCGTGCGTGTGCTAAGCATTTGCATGCGGGCACGAAATGGCCAGATAAGGAGTATACTCTATAAGGTATATTAGTCTAATTAAGCAAGGGAGTACGAGGCGAACAAATCGTAAAGAGAGACAATTGAAAATGAATTGGAATAGGAAAAATATATTTAAATATAAATATTTTAAAAATATATCTAAAGGGTTAACTAGTGTATACACGCTTCGGTTTACATTTACGCAACTTCCTCAGCTGTTGATAATTTTGAGCATAATTTGTGTGCGCTGCACAAACAGCGCTGCCCACGCAGCAGCAGTTGGTCGAGTTGCGAGTGACCCGCACTTGGCAATACGTGTCCGAATTGTGACAATGTGGCTATTTATTTTGCTGCCTGGGCCCTTGTTGCTGTTTGTTGGTTTGTTTGCCGTAAGCAATTAGAAATTGCACGCTGCTATAATTAGAAATGCCTACGCAATGTGCGCCCCAAACGTAAACTATGCTCAGCCGATGGATATCATTTTACGGGCACTTTTGCTGGTTAAGCGAACAAATACTACCCTCATCACAGAATGGGACTTATTTGGACTAATTAACTTGATGAATTTGCTTGCGTAGCATTGGAAGACAAACTAAACGAAATCTAACAACGTTTTGGCACATATATCAACAGGAGGAAGCGTTAGCTGGGAAGGTGACTCTCTCTGCTCGATTAGCTATAACTTTATTTATTTTAATAATTTTATATTATATGTAAAAAGTAAAAAGTGTTTATTAAATATAAATAAATAAATATTAATATTTTTTCGTTGTTCTGTGTTACATGTTTTCCTCTTTTTTCAAAAATAAATATAATAAACGCAATAGAGAATTTGTTAAATTGCTGTGCTTGATTAATAAATTGAAATATTTTTTATTTGTGTATTTAAATTCATTATATTTTTTAACTCTTTAATATATAAACCAACAAAATATTTTTTTTTTACTTTCCTGACTTCCAGATTTGTTTCAATAATTTTATTTAAGCATAAAATAATTCTTTTAATCTTTATTTAATAATTTTCTCAGTGCTTCCACATTCTTTTTGAAATATATAATTATAATACATTAAATATATGTTTATGCTATAGCAAAAAGAAAAAAAAATATATATATTTATATTGATGTTTCCACTTTAATTGACAATTAATTAATATGAACATTTTTGTCTATATTTGCTTACCTTTTATATATGTATTTTATATGTATATCATATATATGCCCTATTTTATGCCCTAACAACGTATCGAACTCAAGGTAAAGTAGAAAGTAAGTTTTTCTGCTTTGTTTGACCCGTGCAGAGGGCGTAGCATAATCATAATTAATTAATTAATAAGTGTGCTGATTCGAACTGTATATATATATATATACATATTTATAATGGAATGTCTGTGTACTGAGCAGACTTGGGTGTGGTACTCACTGAAATCAAGGTCAATTTTTGCTTCATTAATCACCATGCAGTGCGCTGAGGCAGCAGAAGCGACGAGTGACAGCCAACCAAATGGACAGCAGACACACCCCGAAAAACTCCCAACTGCCCAATCCCAATTCCAATCCCAATTCTAACAGACTGTCAAAGGTGCCAGCTGTCAAGTCAGAACAGTATCTGCAACATGAACAAACACAGCAGCAGCAGCAGCAGCAGTAGTAGTAGTGGAAGTAGTGGAAGCAGTGTGGAAGCAGTGTGGAAGCCGAAGTGTATAACAGCAGGAGCAAGAGTAAGAGCAGGAGCACACTTCAAGTTATTCTGTGCCTTGAGGCGTTATATGAATGGCACACCACGCTGCGTATGATTGATGTTGTTCAATGCGCGACTGACAGTGCCATTAAATGGCAGCGTGTGAGTGTGTGTGTGTGTGTGTGTGTGTGTGTGTGTGTGTGTGTGTGCGTGTGTTGATAGGTGTATTGCTATTTTGCTGTACATATTGCAGCCTGCACACGACGATCAACAGCCAGAACAAAGCTTCAAGTAAAAGTGCAAAAGTCAAGAAAGCAACAGAGGAAAACCCATTGAAAAAAAGAAAAGAAATCAAAAAAAGTAAACAAAAGACTAAGGGCAACACAATTTTTTTTTTTTTATTTGCCCAACGCCCCAGCAATTACGTTGCGCTTCTGTGTAGGCGTGTCCACGCTCCAGCGCCAGCACTAGACAGAGCTCTGACGTTGACAGCGGAAATACTGAGAAATCCAATGGGGAGCGTCAGGTGCAACGCACTGGAGGCGAATACAAGTTGACTACTCTACTGCTGTAAGTTACATTCTGAGTGGGGCTATTCAGGATATGTTAAAGGTAATATTAAATATAATATAACTTTGGCAAACTGTGTGAGTGTAAAAAGAGTTGAAATTTTGAATACTTTGAATAGCCCAGAGTATACTATAGTAGAGCTTTCACTAAGTACAAGGTTACAAGCCTGTATTTCAAGATGTTGTTTGCTTTTCCAGGTAGAGCAACATCGAAACACCTCACTCTACCCTCTGCTAGGGTATTTCAGTTATGGAACTTTGTTAATGCATATTACATAAGCGAAGCTCATTCTGTCGACTTCAGGTGTTTTTTTTCTCTTATTATTATTTTTTTTTTTTAACGAAAACTTTTCGCTTGCACATTTTTACGCTGATGAATTAAATTATGAAGAATGAATAATGTTTGAAGCGTTACGAAATTAACTTTTGTAAATGCCGCAACTTCGCACACAACACGCACACGGGCGCTGCCTGAACACAAGGCCGACGAGCGTTTAATCATATGCAATTGCAATAAGTGTTGAGGCAGACAGAGGCTCAATTATATAAATGATTAAAAGAGAAAAATTCAATTAATGTTTTATTCACTACAAACCAGTTTTTCCCATTGTAGCAGCTTGTTCTCTGTTTTTTTTTTTTTTTTTTTTTATTTTTTCACGATGCATTTCCGCTGGGCTCAGCCGTACGCTTCATTACGCTCACAAAATGGCGTAAATGATTGTACATTGAGCGGAGGCGGTGATGTGGAGGCGTGGCAGGCAGCTGAGTGGCAGCATTTGCCAGAGGCATATCAAAGCCTTGCACGTGCCCATCCATATACACTTACTGCAAACCATTTTTTACAAATATATCTTAATTTACTTTTCTCTTTTTATTTGCAGCATCAAAAATATAACGAAAAAATTGCGTTGGAAAAACGCGAGAGTGATGAAAACTGCCAGAGGCTGTTTAAGAAACAACAGCAACAAATACAAAAAAAATATAAATAAATAAAAATAAAAACAAATACAACAATAACAATAACAGAGCTGACATTCACTTTGTGTGTCAACTTTAATTTAAAATTCAACAAGAAATTGCCAAAGCGTATTTATTTTATGAATACACAAATATATATATATATATATATATTTTAATAATTATTCACAAAACAAGAATTTAACATATTTAAAAGCAAAACAAAATGTTAAACATATTTATTATCGTCCTGGAATTATAATAATATAATATATATAAGCAATTGTAAATATATAATCCACTTTAATTTTGATATTAATGCCTTTAAGTGAAAAGTCGAGTGTAAAGTATTATTCACAAGCTGAGGGCTTATTATTTAAATGAATAAAGTGAAAGTCGTGTGGTCTGAGCAAAGACAAACAAAAAAATAATTAACTGAATGCTGGATTTACGTTGAATGATTCTCCGTTTCCATGGAATATATACGATATATATATTTGCTCTGAATATATAGCTACTCTAGCCGAGACATCAACTTAAATTACTTTTCTCTATTATATATTGAATTTAAATGCATATTGTAACATATGTAGATCAGAAGATTAATTAATAAATACAACTAAATTTATTATCAGCTGAAGCAGTATCTGTCACGGCTGTTCATCTCTCATTTTGGGTATATGTTCAATTCAGTTCAAGCAACTGTAAGACACTAAATTTTATTTAATTCTAAAGTGACTTTAGCTGGCATGCTATTATATATGCATATAATCTACTCATTTTGAAAATCTATCAATTGAAACCTTATTCAAACCATAATTAAAATATATAAAAATGTTAATAAAATGTAAGAAAGTAATATTTATATTTATGTAAATAATTTTCCAAGTATATATCACCTTTAATCTGTTAATATATATTTTTATGTAAAACTAGATTAAGCTGCCACCAAAGGTAGTAGTTAACTCGTTAAAAAAGTATTTTAAAAATAAATAAAAAATAAATAAATAATCAAAAATAAGAAAATTATTGTAATCGTACAATGTTAAGTTATTGTGCTCTCAGCCGACGTAGCACGAGCATCTGCAGTAATCGATTGAGATTACGTTTCTGCTTAGGTTCTCACTACGAACATGGACTTCGCATGATCAAGCACATGTGTTCTGGAAGAAAGAATCATGCAAAGCTATAAAGTAATAATATAAATCTCTTACGAAGCTCATTATTTGAGTCGATTGCCTCTCTCAAGTTGTAATGTTAGGCGAAGCGCTGCTCGCTGAGTCCAGCAACGACAACGAATACAATAGTATTAGTGTTAAATTAGGCGAGCGAGGAAGTAATTCTGAGTAATAAGAGCGGCATTTGGAGTTAGATGTTCACTCACTGTGCGTCTCACTGACTGCAGCTCAGGAAATGAAAAATAAAGTCATTGTTGAAGTGAAGCCAAAAGCGAGCAGTTGTACTTTGTGTGATCACCGGGCGGACCGGGGATCAAGACGAATGTTACATATTGATCCTATGGCAGGACAATTCTTGACATTATGGACATTCGATGGCTTATCATAATTTCAAGTGAAAGTGAGCGGAATATGCTGAACAAAACAAAAATAAACAAATTGAATTAATAGGAATAAACAAATTAAAAATGTATTATCTTTTTGGCGAAAAAATAACAAATTTAAATGCTGGAACAATAAATATATATATTTAAATTATAAATTAATATTGATTCAACAGCAAATCAAATGTCGTCAAAATGAGCTCTTTACATTGTGAGTTCAAATGTTTATTATTATTATTTCAGTTTACAATTAATACTTAAATGCAACTCTTGTATACGTTTAGTTAGCTTTAAACATAAATTTAAATTTGATGAAATAAATTTCAAAACAGAATATCCATAGACCAGTCACGGAATAGGTTCATTAGTAATTGACAGCATAATTAGCTGCAACTTTGATTACCTAACCAATAGACTAATCAACTAACAAAGTTAAATAATAATTAAATACTAATGAAGCAAATTAGATTTACATTTTCAATAAGCTGGCGATTGGCATTCATCGACTGAACAAAGACATTTATTATTTTCAATTGGTGATTGACGTTTATTGTGCTGCGGTTGGCCACATGCCAAAGGCAATCGAATATGCATTTGGTGTTAAATTGATACCAAATTCGAGCTCAAAACTGTAGTTAGATGAATAAGGCCACAGCTGCAGCTGCTGCTAGTCTGGTTTGCTTGAGTCTCTTTGCAGTTCTTGGGCAGCTGTGCGTCTTTGAAGCGAGTCCAAACTAAATCGCATTGGCACTTTGTATCTGCTGATGTTGAGGTTGCAACCGATTTTCAAACTCAAGGCAATAAGTTATGCAGCCCCGTTACCAGGTGTGGCACTTTTTGCACACATCTCAAAGCTTGTGCAAGGCCAAGGCCCAGGGACCCAAGGGCACGTTGAACGAGCTGGACATTGGAGCTCAATGGTTAGGGACAACAAGCTGACTGCGTTGTCCCTCGGGCTGGCCACTACTTATCAAAGGCTTTCGTGAGCATTTCTTTTTGCTTTTCGAGAAGTAATTGCGCCGCTTGCTACAAAGCGAAAAATTCCGTCTAGAAAGTCGTCTTTGTGGCCCTTGGCGAGCATTTTGTAAGCTGTCTGTTGCCCACGTAATTGGCTGCGGATCAAAAAGGCTCATTTCCAGCGCTTGGCACGTACTCAATGCCCACAAAGCAGCCCAGGTCAAGCGAAAGACGTATAAAGACAATCGTAAACACTTTGCAGATCAACAATTCGCCCAAGACTCTCTATCACTTGGACAAGCATGCTCGGTTGAAAGGAATTTATAAGCCGATTTCACAATGGATTCTCTATTGAAGATTATTGATAATATCAATATCTTGCAGAAAAATTAGAGTTGTATTCAAAAGAGTTGTTTTGTCAGCTGTAACAAGTCTAGTCCATATGAATGAATTATGGATTGCCTTGCACCCGGGCAGCCGCAGTTAGCTTGAATTAACCTACACGGAGAAGCCATTCTATGTTCTCTATCTGCGCACTGCAGTATCCTTTTTTTTTTATCAAATATACCTAGTTTCAGCTCAACAGCTGTACTTGATGCCACTTAATTGGCAATTCCGTCCAGTGTGCACTGTCATCCATATTTCTGAGTTTATCTTCCAGCTGTTTTTTCGCCTCAAACCCTTTTCAGTGAAGTCCCTCTTTGAACCTCTTTGAAGCATCTATGCTGTTATTTAATGCCTTGTATATAATATAGTCCATACTTTAGATTTTATGCTTTGGCTTCACCGACTGTTTCTGCTAAGTAAGTCGCAGTAACTTTGGTAACTGGGTTTGACATCTAATATAGATAAATATTTCAATTGAAAACATTTTGATGTGCTATTGATTTAGGCAGAGTTGTTAATGGAAGATAGTTTTTGCTGTAAATACTCTTTTCCTACATAATAATAAAAATCAAGAGCAATTTATATATGATTAAATTTTATATTAATAAAAATTAAATAGAATCGAAGGCCTGAGTAGCCAGCGCTTTGAATAATCAAGTTATGATTAACTTTAAGTAATCCTAACTTTAAGATAAATAAATAAATAAATAAAATATCTTAAATTTAATATAGTTCTTACAAGTTATAAACAAAAAATTTTTATAATAAAATACATTCATTTAAATATAGTTTTTCACAATTATTTTATCTACTGTTTTTATCACCTTGATAATAAGCATCGCATTTATGAAATTCTATTTAGTTATTTGGCCTAAGCAACAGGTTTGAGCTTATCTATGAAAAACATAGAAATTTGTGGAATCACTGTGGCAGATGCTTGGTAAATATTCGAGTCAAAGATTGGAGCATGCGCTGAGCACAAAAACTCAATGGACTACAATCAGGGGAATCTAGTTGAGTTGAGTCGAGTTGAGTCGAACTGAGCTGAGTTCCTTTGAGTTGACTCGAGCTAAGTTGGCTTTTGATTTCATTTTCGTTTAAATGCTGCAATGCGGGCAACTTGGAAAAGAACAAAGACAAGGATTTTGGTGTCCAGAGCAACGACCGTTCTGTTGGCAGTTAGCAGAGTCAGATATGTTTTTTCCGGCACATTAAAGCACAGACCAAATGCCATAAGTTGACCGCAAAGTGCGTATGCGTTGCAGTTGCAGTTGCAGCGCAAATCAAACGGGGCTCCAATATAACTGAGTGTGTGTTGGGGGGACTGTAGAGTAGAGCATCTATTTGATTTCCGCAACAAATTAAATTAAATGTGGCTTGTAATATGATTGCGATTGAGGCAGCAACGGTAACGGCAATGGCTACAACCATGACGGAAGCCGCCGCCAAGTGGACAACAACTGCCAACGGAAGCCAACAATAAAGGCATTCCGACAACACGACGAAGAGAGCAAAGCGGAACAAGCAGAGCTGAAATACCATCAGCAGGCAGCAGGAAGCATTTGGCAGCTACTGACTGCAGCCAAGGCAACCAGAGGAATCAAGTGCTGGACGAGCATTTAAGTGTGTCCATGTTCATGAAACGACTTCTATGACTCGCTCGACACTTTTTTATTGTAAGTGCTTTGCCTGAACATTTCATGGAATGTTGCTCTTCATATTGTTGTTGCTGTTGCTGCTGCTGCTGCTACTGTTGCTGTTGCTGCTGTTGTTGCTATTGTAGTTGTTGTTGCTTGCATTGTTTTGTGGCACTGATGTTTGCTTTCAACTTGTCGCTTTTGTCGTCAGCATTGCTTATCATACGAAGGCGTCTCAAGTGCCACAAGGGATAATGTAAAAGGTATATATATAATAAATACATGTATATACTTATATATAATATATAGAGATGTGTCGTGAATATCGAAAGCAGCGAAACATTATATTTATTGCCAACATGAAGAGTATTGCAAAGCTCTTTTGGGCAGCGATGTAAAAACAAATGTGTTTATTATAGACTTTAAAGAAAGCATCATAATTGCGCTCGTTTGAGGACTTCACTGTGCAAGAGCAACCCCATTAGAGCAATGTCTGCCCGCGTCTCGGAACTGTGAAAATCTTAAGCATGGCTACACATTCGCCAGGGCTCGGCGCTGAAGTGCGTGGTCTAGGTCTTCTTTAAGTATTTCCTTCCTGCTCGCACACTAATTGCCGCACAAATTACTTTTAACCAAGTGGCTTGTGCCCATTGTTGCTTACATTTCTTGATGATGGCTGTTGTGGCAGCTTGAAGAGAGACGCCTACTGAAGAATTAAAAAAAAAATACAAAAAAACTCATCAACAGCAATTGTAAGGAAAGAGATTTTTAATACATGTTATACAAAGTAAAAATGAGTGCTGTATATGATAAGAATCCGGGTTTTTAATTGCCATTGGCGAGAGTTCACTTTAAAGTTTCATTTTCATTCTCATTTTCATTTTCGTTGGTCTTTCAGGGCTTGCCACACTTTGTTGGGTGTGGCATTCAGCATACAAATTGCAGCATTGAGCAAACAAAATCGCATTTCCGACAGCCAGGCTGATGGCTGCACTTAAGGTGATTCTTACGCGTGTTTTACGAGTTTTCGCAACGTTTGCGGCTTCGCCGGCAACGCCAGCAATAAAAGAACGCGTGCGTTGCTGTACGGCCAGCGAAGGAACAAGCCGTATTAAAGTGCGAAATTGCGCACTAAAAGAAATATTTGAATACAAGTTTCATTCGAGCGAAAGATATTAACAGTCGAGCCGAGCTGCTCTTTGATCTCGCTTCTGTAGCGATAACAAAACACAAATAAACTGCAAACTGAAAACAATTCTTATTTTAATATTTTAAACGTGCTCGCACATTAATTTATTGCGCACAACTACAAAATGAAATGTTTTTTGGGGTTTTTTTTTTTTTCATCTTAAATCACAAAAAATGTGGCAGCAGCAGTTGGGGTCGACACTGAACGCCGCAACAATATTTACAAAAAGCAATAACCCGCATTATTCACAGAAGACAACAGCGAATGCTTCCAATAATGCTGCACTGTGATTCGAAATGAGTTCAGCGAGCGCCGAAATTAATATGCAGGATATGAGCTTTAAAAAAAAGAAGAAGATATTAAAAACAAGAAACTACAATGAGTTTTTAAAAGCCGAACTTGATATGCCCTGAAGACATGCTTGAAAAGGTTTAAAGTTTGTATAGTTTAGGTAAATATAAATATAATATTATATAGAGAGATCAAAACAGATATAATGTCAAAATAATAATTTTAAATAAATATATATGTATTATATTATGACAAAATAGTTATATTCAAATTAATATGTAAGTTATAATGTGATGTATTTATATATGATGATATATGATGAATATTTCAGTACATCAAATTGGAATTTATTTCTTTATTTAACTAGTTAAATTTATTCTCTATCCATTACATTTGATTCGTTAATATTAAAATATTGTTAATATTTTTTTTAATTAGCTAAATTTATTCTCTATCCATTACATTTAATTTCTTAATATTAAAAATGATTTAAAATTGAATATGATATAAACTATGACACAAATTATATTATTATATATATTTATATAATTTTAATTAGTTTTTTCTTTTATTAAAAAGATATTTATTAAATAAAAAGCTTGCATCTATATAAATTGAAATTTCAATTAAATAAAATTTGATTTAATTTATATATTATTATTTATATATATATGTGAATATAACAAATATTCTAAATATGTATATACCTTATTTTATATAAGCAATTACAATTCTTATCCTATTCATCAACTTGAATATTGCACGTAATTGAATTGAATTTTGTATATTTTGATATTTGAGTCGACCTGTTACGTACACATGTTATAGAACTTAATAAATGTATATATCTCTTTTGAATAACATAAGCCTGTGCTAGGTTTCACCAGCCAAAGTGCTTACACAAATGGAAAATGAAATATTCGGAATGTGAAAACCAAACACGATTTTATTGACGCAACTATAAATGTCTCATGTTTGATGCATGTGACGAATTGCAACGCAGCCCGAAAGTTGAATACAAATTTTTCTATGTACAAATTTAAAAATGTTTTTCCCGCATCGGGCCTGGCACCAGGCAGAAAGTGCATCAGCATGGCGTCCCACCATGTTGGCCCTGTGGCTGCCACTGACGCCAGTCGTGCTGCTGCTGCTGTTGCTGCTGTTGCTGCCATTGTTGTTGTTGGTCGCTGTCAGTCAAGCAGTCACTAGGAGTTCCCTTGGCGTGCACGAAATTCCGGCTGCAACAAACGGAAATTGCATTTACACGCTTGCCTGGTCCTGGCAAACGTCAAGCCCACCTACTCAGCTGCTCTCGGTCAGGCTTTTTTCCTCATCTACATTTTTTTTTCGTATTGATTACAATGCCAAAGGGCCGTAAACAATAACACACACACACAGAGACCGACACTTCTCGGTTTGATCGTGTTCTTATTGAACTTGGTAACATGGCCACCAGCGTTGATAGCACTAATCACCTGATAAGCAGACGTGCGCCAGCTCATAACTGTGTGGCCAATGTAAACAAAAACGTGTTGAGAGCTGATTGAAATTCTTTGCCAAACTGTTTTCAGAGTTCATCACAGAGATGCGCAGGATTTGAGAGATGAAGAGCTACAGCTTTGCAATTAATACATTTTAAAATAATTAATAAATTAAAGTTTCAATATATATTTAAAAATATCTAATATATTTTAAATTTATTTAATTAAAAAAATATAATTTATATAATTTTTTTACTATAAAAATATACATATAATTTAAACAGAAAAATATAACTAAAATTGTTCTATTCATATCAATCAGTCAATGGTTTTTATCAATCGTGACTACAAATGTTAAATCTTAAAGAATTTCACTTTCATAAATCAATATTTCGGTTATATTTATATGCTCTTGTTTAAGCGTGATTTTGGCACAGTTTTCGTTGTGTTACGCAACACTAACTAAATCTTGTGTGGGCTGCTCAACTTGTGTGCCACGCCCACAGTTGGCATTCGGCCAAAACCAACAGGCTAAACAAACTGAGAGCCAAGCTAAAAGAAAAAACAAAAGACAACAAAAACGAGAGACGAGAGACGAGAAAGAGAACCTGACAGAATTTAAGACCAAACATAAAATCTTGTAAGTGCAAAATTGAAAATTTCAAACTGCAAGGCAAAGATAGCGAAGGACCTAACATATGCACAAGATTAATCGACGAGATTTACCAGAGCGAAAGCTGTTGGACTATCCACATGCAAATAATTTGTGGCGAACAGAACGTGTAAACAAATCGGCCAACTCGGTGTGTTATAGATGCACGGAAAGTTGCTCAAAACTTTTCTCGAATCTGACACACTCTACGAAATCGGAGAGCCCCATTGCAGCAATGGGGCTGAGTCAAGAGGGAGAAACTATGAGCCAAATACATCAAAGAGCCAAACAGAGCCGAAGGCGTTGTCGCTGATGACAGATAAAGCGAGCAGCTGTCGGTTTGTTTGATGGCAAAAGTTGTTGAAAAACTTCAATTACTTTTCACCTGCCAGCGTCAACAGCAACAACAACAGCAACAACGACAGCAACAGCAACAACAACAATCAATTGTTAATCAGACGCAGAAACTGGCATAGATACCCCCACTGCATTAACCTTACAAAAGTGACCATGTAGGACATGACCTTAGGGAACAAGTCAGAACTGTAAAAATAGTATTCATTGAAACTCATTAAACATGTTATATAGACATAGACACATAGTATGTATTTATTTAGTTGCTTGTCACAGATTTTATAACTTGAATTAGTAAAATGATTACAATAACATTGCGTAAGTAATTATATAGAATATATATTCTTGATCAACATCAAGCGACAAGACACCTTGTCTGTTTCACTTCAATTTATATTAGCTGAATGTTGAAATGAATATTAGTATGATGAATTAGTATGATGAATGATGAAAGTTTTAGCATTCACAGCAGTTTGGTATATTATATTTGCTATATTTTGGTTTGGTATATTATGTTTCGCATTGTCTGGTACATTATTTATTAAAGGGAACAGTGTATACACATTTGTAGATGTTTTGCTGCTGAGATACAATAAGTTGATGATTTTCAACTATATCTAAATCTCTCTCTAGTCAAGATCGCCAAACTGTTAGTTAACTTAAACTACTCACTGAACTATTTACAGTATATTTGTATATACTATATAATCCTTATAATTTCTTGCGAATTTCCGGTTTTTACGATTTGTCTAGATTTTCGTTTAACGAGGCTTAAAAAGCAATTTTCCAAGAACACAAGAGTTTAAAATTTTAGTTGTAAAGTTTGCAGAAAAAACTCTTTTCGTTTATAGTTTCAAAAATTTTTAGAAGGAGCTTTAAAATATAAAGGAGCAATATAAAATGTTTTGCCACCTCAATTCCCCCTTTGCAAAAAGTTTTAATTTTATCAAATTAATAAATTTGTTCAAGCGTACAGCATAAATATATTGCAGCTCCACTTTATACATATACACAATTACATCTAAGATTCTGATTTCGAAATTGCATCATCTTGTAAAAACTAAATTTACTTTCATCATCAGCAGCATTTGTTTCACCCAAATGTTTGACAGTAAAGCTTTCCCAGTCACTGTTTCTTTCTTGCAAACCTTCACTTGGCCAAAACAAACCCGATTTGACTGTTATATAATTGGCAATAACACCCCTATCGGAGCACAGCCTGATGCACAATTTGCCTCCACGCTCCTCTGTCCTGTGTGCGACTTCTCCAGTTGGTAACACCATTCAGGATTGCCTCCATCTGGTCCTTCCAACGTGTTCGAGGTCTACCCCTTCTTCGTTGTCCTCTAACTACCGCATCAAAAACCGAACGAGCTGGAGTGTTTTCCTCCATACGAGCAATGTGACCCAACCAACGAAGACGCTGAATGTCAATTCGCTTGCCAATGTCAACATCGCCGTATAGCTCGTACAGCTCGTCGTTCCACCTGATACGATAGGTTTCGCCAACGCAAATTGGTCCAAAGATCTTGCGAAGAATCTTTCTCTCGAAGACACCAAGAGCAGCTGCATCTGACTGCGTCACGGTCCAGGCTTCCGCTCCATAAAGCAGCACTGGAATGATGAGTGTCTTGTAAAGGGTTACCTTTGTCTTTCGAGAGAGGGCTCTACTGTTCATTTGCCTACTGAGCCCAAAGTAACATTTGTTGGCAAGTGTAATTCTCCGCTTGATGTCCAGGCTGACATCATTTTTGTTGGTCACTGCAGTTCCCAAATAGACAAAGTCCTTGACAGACTCAAAGTTATAGTCTCCAGCAGTAAGGTAAGAGTCAAGACGCCGCGACTCTCTAGTACTGCACACCATAAACTTTGTTTTGCCCATGTTTACTGCAAGACCAACTTTAGCTGATTCCCTTTCGATAGCTCCAAAAGCCGCAGTTACATCACGCTTGGTACGACCAATGATATCAATATCATCAGCGTAACCAAGGAGCTGGACACATTTGTATCCCAGTATTGTGCCCATCCGATGCACTCCAGCTTTCCTTATTATACTCTCCATAAGTAAGTTGAAGAGCACACAAGACAGCGAGTCGCCTTGTCTGAGACCCCGCTTGGTATTGAAGGTTTCGGATTGGTCATTTCCTACCTTGACAGAGCTGATGGTGTTGCTCAATGTCATGCTACAAAGCCGTATTAGCTTTGCAGGAATACCAAGCTCAGACATGGTAGCGTACAGGCAGTCTCGCCGTGGGCTATCAAAAGCAGCTTTAAAATCGACGAACAGGTGGTATGTGTCGAATTGGTTCTCGTGTGTTTTCTCCAGGATTTGGCGCAATGTGAAGATCTGGTCAACTGTAGACTTGCCAGGACGGAAACCGCATTGATACGGACCTATCAATGCTTCAGCATATGGTTTCAGTCTCTCACACATTACGCTCGTGAGAACCTTGTATGCGACGGGAAGAAGGCTGATGCCACGGTAGTTGGTACGTTGTGTTGCATCACCCTTCTTCAGGATTGGGCAGATCATACTGAGGTTCCAATCATCGGGCATGCTTTCCGTTAGCCATACGCTGCTGATAAGTTGGTGCATGCACCCTACCAACTCATCGCCTCCAGCCTTAAACAATTCAGCCGGTAAGCCATCTGCCCCCGCGGCTTTATTGTTTTTGAGACGCTGTATAGCTGTCTCGACTTCCGTATGGCTAGGGATGGGAACTTCAACACCATCATCTCTGATTGGGGTTAGTGGACCAACTTCGTCAAGCTCATTCTCACTGTTTCCAGCCAAAAGACTCTCAAAGTGATCCCGCCATAACCTCAGTACAATCTCCGCATCAGTAACCAGGTTTCCATCGTCACTCCTGCAGGCAAGCGATCCAGACTTATACCCTTGGGTCATGCGCTTGACCCTCCGGTAAAAGTCACGGGCATCGTTTTTGCTTCTGCTACTCTCCATCTTCTCACACTCAAGCCTTTCCATCTCCCGGTTCTTCCTCCTGAAAAGGCGCTTCTCGTCTCGTCTCCGCGACCTATAAATATCCACCACCGCTCGAGTAGCTCCTGCTTGCAGCGTTCTTCTGTAGGCACGCCCTTTAGCTGCAGTCGCTTCCCGACACTCCTGGTCGTACCATGGATTCCGGTTGGGAGGGCGTTGGAACCCAAGTACTTCCACAGCAGAGGCGTTTATGGCATTGGACATGTACGCCCACATATCCGTTGTATTTATAGGCGTTGGAGGGAGTTGGCCGAGTCGGCCCGAGAGTCGAGTGGAGAAGGCATCCTTATGTCGTTGTGATTGCAGCTTTTCGATGTCCAGCTTTCTTGGCATACCTTGACGTGAGACTTTCGCGACACACAGCCGTGCGCGTACCTTGGCTGCAACAAGGTAATGGTCAGAGTCGATGTTAGGACCCCGACAAGATCTCACATCAAGTATGCTAGATGCATGCCTTGCATCGATCACAACATGATCAATCTGATTTCGCGTCAGACGATCAGGCGACAGCCAGGATGCCTTGTGGATGTTGAGGTGACGAAAACCTGTACTACATACAATCATATTGTGTGCGGCCGCAAATCCTATTAGTCTAAGTCCATTGCTCGATGTGGACTCGTGCAGACTAAACGGGCCAACGGTTGCTCCAAAGATGCCCTCCCGCCCTATTTTGGCGTTAAAATCTCCTAGAAGGATTTTAACGTCATGTGACGGGCAACGGCCATATGCTCGGTCGAGCTCTGCATAGAAAGCATCCTTGGTAGCATCGTCTTTCTCTTCCGTCGGGGCATGCGCACAGATTAGGCTGATGTTGAAGAATTTGGCAGTTATTCGGATCGTCGCAATCCTCTCGCTAACTGGTGTGAAGTGCGAGGCGGTGCCGCAACTTGGGCCCTACGACGAAACCACAACCAAATTCATGCCTATCATTAAGACAACTGTAATAGATGTCACAGTTGCTTTTTCTTATGCGCCCCTGCCCTTTCCATCGCATTTCCTGGATGGCTGTGATGTCAGCCTTCAACTCATTGAGGGTATCCGCTAGTTGTTGAGCAGCACCGGGTCTGTACAATGTCCGTACGTTCCAAGTGCATACTCTCAAATCATTTTCCTTTTTCCGTTTGCCGTGGTCGTCAACGTTTTCCGGGTTCCTTTCCGAGGCTCCTCTTGCTTCATTCACTGATGAGTCTTTTTTCTATGGGTGGATATCAAGTCCTACGCCAAAACCTAATTTAAGGATTAGGATCCCGCCGCGCACTTTGGTTTATAACTCAACAGGGGCTGAGTCATAATCCAGGAGGAACCACGTGGAGGTAGTGTGTCGACTTGAGAAGAGCAAGAACAAGGATCGCACTAGCACTCACCAAGTTGAGCACAATCAGAAACTTTGCCTTGCCTGCTCTCCCCCATCCTCCCTGTTAGCACTGATTATTTATTGAAACTTCATTCACAGTTGAAGAGCCAAGTCATGTCATGAAAGTCAGCTAAGAATGCATCAACTATAGAAACAACTAAATTGATAATATGTTTGATTGCAAGGCAACTGCTAGTCAGCCCAGCTCCTGGCTAACATATAATTACAAAATGTATATATAGATATATAAATACATGTAACATAATGTGTAGCCACTCAGAAGCTTGTGAGCCTCACCGGGAATCTCGTGACAAGCTGCATTTAAATCCGTTTTGTATTCCGACGTCGTTCGGTCTGAGCCCTTTATACAATGTTAATTGCTTGGCATGCATTACGTGATTGCAGTTTAAATGTGCGTAAATGAAATTTAAGCCACACACAATTTCAGGTAATTGGTATAACAATTCAGGCGCCCGCTAAACCGTCTTCAGGATATGTTCGAGACAATTGTAAATTAAGGGAATGACGACAAGTGCGACTTTCTGGAGCTGCTTGGAGAATTAGGGCTGGCAATCAATAACCAATGCAGCCAAGCGACATGACACCAAGGACCATGGAGGACGTCAGCGAAAAGGAAATTGAATTGCATTTGAAATGCATGTAAGGCACGGCTCGGCGCTTACGTGGGTCTTAAAGGTGATGCGAGATGTGCTCAGGCTTATGGCAGCTTAAGGCGCATTTGTAAGCGAGAAGCTTAAGATCCATTTGCCAAAATATTTTCTGTTGGATTATCAGCAAGCAATAGAGACTGTTAGGGCAAACACTTACGTATCGCATATATAGCCAAAGTCTTTTCTTTATATTTATTAACAATACAAACAAGAAGAACTACTATGTGTGTTCTCTCTCGCTCTCCCTCTCTCTCTCTCTCTCTCTCTCTCTTTCCGCGTCGCTTTCTCTCGGTTGCATTAAGTCTCACCCTAGCCCCAAATATAATCCTATTAAACATTATTACATCACAAAACGTTTATGAGCTGGTGTAAATCGAGCAGCCGCAAGGATAATATCAACGAAGTTAACGTCCACGGCCGCCCAGGGATCATCAGGGTGAGCTGATAGAAGCCTGAAGTGCCCATTGTAACCAGCCAAGCAGAGGGCGAAACTTTCAGCAGCGGGCTACGTCAATGTTATGCAAGTGTAGTGCATACAAATTTCATCCTTTTTTTGGCTTGCTTTTATAACTTAGCAAATGCGGCTAGGCGAGAGGAAGGTTAGCAGAACTGAACTCGGCTGACTGTCGTGACACGAATGACCCCACATACATATTCATTCTTATAATGGGCCGAATTTGTAAAATTTTATAATGTATACCAAAATATGTGCGAGCAAAAATATATGAGATATTCAGTTTCGGCACCATTTGACTAAAATCTAACTTAGAAATAAAAAATTTTTTAAAAAATTATAAATAAAAATATGTCATTTTAATATATTATTGCTTATATAAAAAAACCTTTTCTAATTTTTAATAAAAAAAAATATAATAATTATAACATGAATAACAATGTAAGCCTTAAAAAACTCCAGAAATTTTATTGAAATTCTTTTAATTTTTACAAAAGGTATATACCACAAAAATTCAAATATATATAAAATATAGTTTAGAAATTTGGAAAAAAAAAACTTTATAATTATAAACTATTATTATAAAATTCATTTTAGATAACAAATTCTCATATCAATATACCTCGTATTATAATTTCAGTGAATAAAATATTAGATCATTTTAAATTAAATATATTTTATATAAATTATTTATATTGATATGTGCTTCGAATTTTAAAAAGTATTTATATTGTAAAAATAGTAAAACCCTTACGAAATTTAACAATTCTGAATTACTTTATTTTTATACTTGTAAAAACAAAAGTAGAAAAAGATAAATAGAAAATCCGTATATATCTTATCTTACAATAAATAAAATTGAAGCTTATTTTCTAACAGTCAATAGCATAAAATTTACTTAATTTTTTTAGAATACAAATAATGGTAATATATATTTTTCCAATGTTATATTTGTGTCAATTTTAAGTAATAATAATAATAATAAATAATTTTAAATGAAATATTTTAAAAAGCTCTATACTACAAGCACAAAATATAAGAGAAAATCTGAGTATTATTATTCAAAATATATTTAAATAGGTTCATAATACTAGTATGGTTTAGTCTTTCGATTAGGATAAGCCATTAGAGGCCATCTCTAGGCGGAAGAGCATGGAGCATGGCCACAGCTGCAAGCAACCACATGATGCAAATGTTGGTGCATATTAAAAACGCTGCAAGCGCACTTTGTGGCAGCCATAAGGCGATGTTGATGCGATAATCGCTAGCTATTCTATGTAAATTGGGTCTTGTTTGTTGGCTTTGTGTGTGCGACAACAAAGGGTAGGGGCGTGACGTTGGCCTAATGCCGAACCGATGAGGTTGTTACAACTTTAAGAAAACATTTGGCCACGGCCATATTAAATCAGAGCTGAGCTCCAGCCAGGCCAAATTATGCACATGATTGCGTTAATCAACTTAAATTGGATGCTGTTGTCAGTAGGGGAGCAGTTGAAGCATTTCATTTGTGATTTGTGTTGGTTATCTATCTCTACATCGACTTTTTTGTGAGCTAATTGAAGTGTGAATATAAAGCAGAATAGCACTCGAGATACCCTACATAAAAAAGGCTGAAAACGTGAGCGTGTGAATGTATTAGATATTTAAATATATAATAAATATATTTTATAAGCCCCCAACAAATTGCTAACTTATAAATTTGAAAATATCTGATTTATATTACAACAGCGAGCCACGCAAGCATTCGCCAATTGCACAGCCATTGATTGACTAGCCAAGTGGCAAGCAGCTCCACAAGTACTCATTAAATTGTTAATGTGGTTGGCTTTTCGGTTTTTCGGCTTTTCGGCTTTCATGGCTCATTCACGTTGGCATGAAACCGACAGGCGGCCTGTCGACCAACTCAGCCTGCAAATTTAAATTGAAAATGCAATAAAGAAATTGTAAATAAATGAAATCGAACGGTGCAGAGCGTATGTCATAGATGATGATGTGTGCAAGCATGTGAGCTCGTGATGTATGTGCGTATGTGAGGTTGGGCTGGAAGCCAGAAGGCAATTGAATTATAAGCGAAGCTACTTGTTTTGGCAGTTAGGATATTTGACGCAGCTTCCGGTAACCGAGCGGAAACTGAAGACTGACAGGCAACCTGCTCACAGGTTACTCTTGTAGGAGAGCCTAATGAAGTTAACGTAGCTGCTTCGTGTGTCCCACATGTGGTTGTAATAGATGGGGAAATCTGTGATTCCACCACCCAATTGATTTACTACGGATTGATTCCTAGCTGATACCCTATAATCCAAGAGCACATCGAATATGAAGCATTATACTAATTAATATCCCATTATACCATTATTATATTAGTACTTTTTATATTTATGTATATATATATACATATATATATATATATATATATATATATATATATATATATATATATATATATATATATATATATATATATATATATATATATATATATATATATATTTCTTTTAAGTATGCAATTCTTTTAAATGATATTTTAATAACATTTAGGAGCTTATGCTCTATGCTAAAGCTCCATCAAATCATAAATACAATTTCAAACATATAAGAAGGCTCTAGTTGAGACGGCTCGACTACGAGATACCCTAAACCCTGAAAAATAACTAATATATATATATATATAATTGATAATATGGAAATGGGATGAGTTATCGAAAAAAAAAAATAATAATAATAATAAATAAATTCGGACTGTGTAACTAACATACGAGTATTCTTGTGAAATTCCAGCTCTCTAGCTTTTGTAGTTTCCGAAATCTTGACGTTCATATGGACGGACCGACTGACCGACAAATGGATAGAATATGACGTCTCCTTCTGCCTTTTACATACGTTATCAGAAAACCATTATACCATGAATTCCCATTTTCAATGGGTTCAGTGTATTTAAATGCGAACAAACGTTATATTTAAAAATAAACATATCGATATATTTTAACGAGCGAACTACTTCAAAATATCGTGTGAATCGTAGAGAATGGCAATTATTTTGCGCAGCATTGCTTTTTGTTGCAGGAAAAAAATGGACGAAGAGAATATGTTGGATATGCAACATCTATAAAATAGTAGAGAATATTGCTATCAAAAACAATAAAAATGAGTGGAAATCACTCAAAACACAAAAGCGGAGGTAAGTACTTCGAGTGAAAATCAAAGCAAAGCTGTTTCGTCTAATTTACACTGATACATGCAGCCGGCTACGGCGACCAAGCACCCACCGCAATTACAATACCGAGCATTGAGGAGAAAAACAAGAAAATGCAACAGGAGACGCTGATGGAGAAGCTACGCGCCAAGTATCGAAATAAGCCAAAGAGCTACGAGGAAATCAAGAAATCAGTGCGCATGTACTTCATAGAGAAGCGATACCCGCTGGATCCGCTCTGCAAGGCAGCGCTGCAGTCGGCATTGGATAAACTGCAGCACTACATCAAGGTAACTTCCCGGCACGGCCTTGTGGAGCGATTGGAGAGTCTGTCTCGCCAGCTGGGCCTCAAGTTCATGGAGGATCAGCAAATGCTATTCATCTCCACAGACATGTTCTACGTGGAGATTCTGCTTGACGCCAGTGGTAATCTAAGCGATGTCAAGGTACATCATGAGTGCAAAATTGAGCAGCAGTCGAACTCCAGTGCCAGCTCGACAGAGTTGCTGAACTGCCTGAAGGCAGGTGACTTCGCAGACTTCACAGTCCAACTGGAGGGCCTTTCCTCCATTTACCAGCTGAACGCGGAGCCGAAAGTGAAGAAGAAGGCCTTTGTAGCGCTGCAGGCAATGGAAACGGACATCTGGAGTCTCTATCAGCACCAGCTGCAGCACCAGTTCAGCAGTAGCAACGATAGCTACTACATTATGAATAACTCCTCGGTGGGCTTGGTCTTGCAGCGACGAGGTGGGCACCCGATGAAGCTGACCTACTTTTGCCCGCCCCTTCACCTTATCGAGAAAAAGGTGAAAGGCGAGAATATGGTCACTTCCAGCGGAACAGAAAGCAGGGACTTGAGCATTGAGCAGGTCATAAAAAGCCCTAACGGAATTAGCGTCACCCTAAATCTTGAAGCCTCCTCTGCAAACAAGCTGCAAATTCTGCCGATTGTCACCTTTACTAGCGAGTCTGGACTACCTCTAGAGCAACCCGTCTATGCGCCGCTCACGCAGACCAATTCCATGCTGATGCCGGCCACGTATGTGCTGCGCCTCAGTAAGCCCATGCCTGTATGTGTTGAGTCTTTGCGAGCCTTGGGGCTGCCAGGCCTCACAATCAATGCAAACGAGGAAACTACGACAGTAATGAGTCTAATTGTGCAAACGGCCTCCAAGCAGTTGATAAAGAGCACCCAGAAGGGCTTGTATGTGAATCTCCCGAAGGAGACGCACTGTTACTTCTTCACGGACAACCGAAGGCTGAAGGGCACACTGATCTCGTCGCTGCCATTCACGGAACCTGCACAAGTACCTAAAATAATCGCGTTCCTCAAGAAGCAGGCGCTCTTCTACACGCTCCTCGCCAGCTGCGTCAGGGAACAGCAGAAGCAATACAATGGTGGGTAAAACCTTCTCGAAAAGAAATAGGAATAGAAATAGTCGAATCTAATCTAAACCGCTTGCACTTATTACAGACATGGACAGCACTGTTATCCTGGAGGTAACTGCCGTTTCGCTCAATCAAATCACAGTGGAATTGCAGCATCCGTACGAGGAGTCGCTGGCCACAGTTGACTTCCTGCTGGACGACGGACAGGCGACGTGCACCATTTATAGCATCAACAACGAATACGAACTGCTCTCCGAAAAGCTTACAAGAACAGTGCGCCAGGTGTTGTCCATTCCGATGGTCATATACAAGTTGCTCAAGTGCTGGGATGAGGAGCATCAGCAAAGGCTGCATGGCAGCTTGGCATCAGGCGCAGGCACAGGGAGCGGCGCGTCGGGCGGATTCAGCAACACAGGAGGAGGTGGAGTTGGAGGGGGAAGCGGCGGGATGCATGGAGCAAGCAATTTCGGACAATTTGCCCTTGATGCAGCAGGGGAGGGCGGCAGTGGAACTGGTGGCGGATTCAGTAATCTTGCCAATCTGAAAATGGACTCCAAGGTGCGCTCCCTAGCGGATGCATTCGCTGCTTCTACTTCGGCTGCTGCGGCCATTGCGGGTCTCATGAATTTGAAGCGTGAAACCGATCCACAGTCAACTGGAGGAAGCAGTCCTGGTCTTCCCTCGAGCTCTGGACAGGAGTCCAAGGCCAGCGAGCATGAGATCGCCGACAAGTACAAAAATATCTGGAAAGATAAAACGCCCAACCTTAAGCACTGTGTCAGCATCACGCCCATTGCTGGCGATGGCAAATCCTCCATACAGCAACAGGTGGACGTGCAGCGCACGGGCGGCATCGAGATCATACCACTGAATGCGCCAGCCAGTGTGGGCGCCACACCAAGTACAGGATCTCCAGCTACCACAATCACCATCACACCCATCACTGGAGGTGGCAAAGAGACGGGTAAAGAGGCGAAGAAGCCATTACTAGGTGGAACTGCAACCAAGCGTCCACATGACGGCACCTCCACTTCGAGCTCGAGCAGCAGCACTTGCAGCAGCGCCTCCAGCGACGCCCAGAAGGAAAAGAAGCGCAAGAAGAAGAGAGACGACTCGCCCATGGGTCCTCCCGAGAAGGTGTATTCGCGCCAGAACTCGCCTGCGGCTGGCGGGATGGCGGATGCCTCAGCAGGAAGTGGAGTTGTGCGCAAGTTCTCGTCGCCCTCAACTTCGTCTTCATCCTCGCCCAAGGGCGGCAGTGCAGCAGCTGCAGCTGCTCTGGGCCTGATGGCCGGCCAGCCGTCTGCGCGTCCCAGTCCAAACAGCCCCAAGTCGCCGTTCGGGACGCTCTCGCCCAAGCATGGCTCCTCCGGCAAACCGAGCATGTCCACTCTCAAGAGCGCAACAGCGGCCACCAGTCTAAGCCTCAGTCCCAAGGGAGAAAAGTCCATCTCAACAGGCGCCGGAGGCGGCTCCAATACTGCTCACAGTATTCCTTTGGCTGTTGCTGGCTCCGGCTTAGGGGCAAGTGGTAATCCGTCCATGATGCGTCCCGTGCCACCACTGGCCAGCAGCAGCCAGTTGCCCGCTGCGATAAAGAAAGACAAGTCCATCGCCAGCAGCTCAACTTCCGCTGCTCCGCCGGGGGTGGCAGCTGCAGTAGCTGCGCTCAAGAGCTCCCAGCAACAGCAACAGCAACAGCAGCAGCAGCAGCAGCAACAACAGCAGCAACTGAAGTCATCTGTGGCCAGTTTATCGCATCTGGCTGCAGGTGGCAATCTGAGCGGCTATGGGGCTCCAGCCGTGCCCGCCTTGGAGCTGAATGCACTGCGCAAGGGAATGGCGGGAGCGGGAGTGGGATCGGGATTGGGCGCAGCTGCGGGAGCGGTAGGTGCGGTAAGTCCGTTTTCAATTTATGAGTAGCTCTCGTTGTGTGCCCACCTCCGCCTCCAACTCAACCTCCACTTCCACCTGCACCTCTAACCCCTAGTTTATTATCTGTTTCCATTTTTGCATAAACTAAAACTCTGATCCGAATGCAAAATATAAAACGAATAATTGTAATCTATTTATATACTCTTATTATTATAATTAATGCTGTCGCTGCTGTAGTTTTTGTTTTTGATCTGATCTGCTGTACATTCTGTTTGTAAATATATTACTTTTATTACCTATTTCCTAACTGCATCCGTGTTATTTGATCTTATTAATCCCTGTGATGGGCTCTATGCTTCACAAGTCCCAACGGAATCCATCCCTTGCAATATAATTATTATTTGATGTAGTCTCTGCACGTTTCTCTTCAATTGTGTCTACAATATTATTTGCATTTCTAGAGATTATTAGTATTAATGTAGAATGTGGTTTAAGAGAAGTCTATCTGGGATGCTTGCGAGTTTTCCCTTCCTTATAAAAGGTTTTTGGGAGCTCTGACAAACTTTATACTAACGAGTTCTTTCTCTTTCGCTCTCCTGTACACCCGCTGCGGTCTTGACATGATTCGGGACATGATTAACCCTCAATCGACACTGTGCTACTTTTTGATTGCTTTAATTTGCGTTCTCGGTTCGTTTTTCATTTGTTTGTCTTCACACACACACCCACACATACACGCACGCACGCACACACCACGCGCTTCCTTTGTCAGGTTAGTTCGATGACGTCGACGGCAGCTTCGACGGCAACCATCCAAACCACAACAGCAGCGGATTCCTCGGGCACCGTAACAGCAGTGGGGGAGGCGGGAGCAGCAGTGGGAGCAGCACATGCAGCAGCAACAGCAACAACAACAGCAATAACACAGCAGCTGCAGCAGCACCCGCAGCGAGCAGCGCCACATAATACCGACAGCTCCAGCTCCAGTTGCACTAGCAGCAGCTCCACTGCGGGAGCAGTCTCTGGCCTTTCCACGGGATACATGGTGAAGCCGAGCAGCCAGGAGGGCCTTAAACTGACTATTAATAAAACGAGCAGCGGAAAGAGGGAAAGCAAGGGAGGAGCCAGTGGGTCAGCCGCATCTACATCCACGTCCGCGTCCACGTCTTCATCATATTCAACTAGCAGCAAGAAGCAGCACACGGGCTTGAAACCAGGCGTAAACAGCGGACCAGCCTCAAAGAAGGCACTTTCATCAGCTTCAGGTGCAGGGCCAAGCAGCTCCGGTTCAAGCAAACACCTCTTCCAAAAGGCCAACTCGTCTGGAAACCTGAGCAGCAAACTTAGCGGCTCCTCATCTTTAGGCGGGGGTTTGCCTTTAACAAAGAGCAACAGCACTAACTCCTTCCAGGAACATAGCGTGCCCAAGCGTCGACCCAGTATGTGCAATCCGGGAACTAGTGGCAGCAGTGGCAGTGGTGGATCACAACGGAAGTCGTCATTAGGATCGGGGCCGGCAGGGACAGCAGGCAGAATGTCACCTGCAGCGCTGAGTGGATCTATGTCACAACCACCGCCGCGCTTCGATCATCACACAGACATGATGACTATTCTACAGTATGCCTCGCCCACCATGGCTGCCAGCATGGAAGGCTTCATCAAGGGACTGCACAACAAGTTTCAGATACCCAAATTGTCTCAGCGCCCAAGTGGCGGAGGTGGGTCGAGTACCAGTAGCACAGAGCAGACCTTAGCACCAAGCACATCAGCAGGAGCAGCAGCATCATCATCCTCTAACACAACCACCTTGCTGGAACAACAACAGCAGAAGCAGCAACAGCAGCAGCAGCAACAGCAGCAACAGCAACAGCTGCAGCAACAGCAGCAGCCGCAACAGCAGCAGCAGCAGCAGCTTAACGCGGACTTGAATGCGCTGGTGTCCAGCCTAACATCTACGTCCAATAGCAGCAGTGGAGGAATGCAGAAGCCATCGACAGCTCCCTCTGCAGCAAGCGATATGCTGCTTAACCTGGCAAGCAGTGGAACACTGGGATCAGGTGATGGCATCGACGAGGAGCTGCTCGCCAGCTTGGCTGGCGAATGACAGCTCGAGCTGATTCAAGCACTCTCTGCAATTGTAACTTAGTTCAATTAATGTGTTAAAGGCCTTTGGCTTTATTTGACTACGAGCTGTTGATTTTTAAATGTCAAATAGAATAAGAATTAAATATTTAACAAATTTATCTACAAACATTTTTTATATTATTTCAGAGATTAGAATACATACATATATTGCAAGAAACCTTTCTGAATGAAGTTAGGTTACCTTTTCCTTTGGACTATTAAGGCATATAAGAAAGAGTTGATTTTGAATTTTTAAAGTCGTCCTATAGATCGCGCCAAGGCAAGAATTAAAATGCTAAGTTCGATTGTTTCTAAACAAAACGCGAAATAATCGTATATCGATGGGGTATGTTAATTGTCTGGCATCACTGAGATGGAAATGTGCAACATGTGGTATTTTTTCTGATTAGTACGAAATCTTGAGTTGTGAGAGGTGGTGCTGTGGTTGGTCCGTTGATTTATTAGAAAATAATAAAAATGACTACAAGTTATGAAGGCTACAAGTCTCCTCTGAGTACACGATATGCCAGCAAGGAGATGCAGTTTCTGTTCAGTGACCAGAACAAATTTTCGACCTGGCGGCAGCTCTGGGTTTGGTTGGCTAAAGCGGAACACTCACTTGGCCTAGATATAACCGAGGAACAGATAGCTCAGATGGAGCAGCACATAAAGGACATAGATTTCGAGGCGGCAGCTGCCGAGGAGCGTCTCACCAGGCACGATGTCATGGCGCACGTGCACGTTTTCGCCAAGCAATGTCCGGTAGCCGCGCCGGTTATCCACTTGGGTGCCACTTCCTGTTACGTGGGGGACAACACTGATCTTATTGTTTTGCGCGATGCACTACAACTGCTATTGCCGCGCGTGGCTACCGTTGTGGGACGCCTGCAACAGTTTGCCGAGACGTACAAGTCGCTGCCGACACTTGGCTTTACGCATCTGCAGCCGGCACAGCTGACGACAGTTGGCAAACGTGCTTGCTTGTGGATCCAGGACCTGCTAATGGACGAGCGTGCTCTGCGTCGCTGTCTTGAGGATCTTCGCTTTCGCGGTGTAAAGGGCACCACGGGCACGCAGGCTTCATTCATGGAGCTCTTCAACGGCGACAGCCAGAAAGTGAAACAACTGGACAAGCTGGTTACCCAACTGGCGGGCTTCAGTAAGCCGTACGCCGTTACCGGCCAAACGTACTCGCGCAAAGTGGACGTCGAGGTGATGGCTGCCCTGGCTAGCCTGGGCACCTCTATTCATAAGATGTGCTCTGACCTGCGCATTCTTGCTTCACGCAAGGAGCTGGAGGAGCCATTCGAAACCACCCAGATTGGCTCATCGGCAATGCCCTACAAACGCAACCCGATGCGCTCCGAGCGATGCTGCGCCCTGGCTCGTCACCTAATCACATTGTTCAGCAACGCTGCGAACACGCACGCCACGCAGTGGTTGGAGCGCACTCTGGATGACTCGGCCAATAGAAGATTGACATTGTCAGAGGGATTCTTGGCTGCTGATGCAGCTCTGCTCACGCTGCTGAATATCTCGCAAGGCCTGGTGGTCTATCCGAAGGTCATAGAGCGCCATATTGCCCAGGAGCTGCCCTTCATGTCCACGGAGAACATTATCATGGCAATGGTCAAGGCCGGCGGAGATCGCCAAGTGTGCCACGAGAAGATTCGAGTCCTCTCCCAAGAAGCCGGTGCTCAGGTTAAGCAGTTTGGCAAAGACAATGATCTGATAGAGCGCGTGCGCAGCGACTCCTACTTTGCGCCTATTCTGGATCAACTGGACCACATACTAGATGCGCGCACCTTCACGGGTCGTGCCAGCGAGCAGGTGGGCGAGTTCATTGCCGAGGAAGTGCAGCCCGTGCTGGCCCGCTACACCGACGCCCTGAAGACCGTCCAGGACGTCCAGCTAAACATCTAATATAAATATAAGTAATTGGTGCAACATTTACAAAGCCTTTAAGCTCAAAGCATTTAAATACATTCGAACATTTTATTATGACGTATCTGTTTCATTAACGCATCTCCTCTGAATGGGGGTTATCGCTGCAGTTCTTTGACCCCTGCATCCCAATGCAATTCCTATTTATTTCACATGTTTCTGAAGCTCTCAAAACCACAAGCCTCCAGCGTCGATGCTGATTCGCAAACCGCATCAGATAACCCCAGCATTTGTTTACACATTTCCTCAATCACCGTCTAAAGCATTCATAGATATTTATTTTGCTGACTATTAACAATTATAAAGATAAACTATATCAGGGTATATTAGATAATACAGCATCTCATTGGATAAAGGTAGCCACTTGATACGCCCATGCATCCTAACGCTTAAAACTATTAAAGAACAGCTCGTAGTCAGAGTAAAACCAAAGGCCTTTAACACATTAATTGAACTAAGTTGCGATTGCAGAAAGTGCTTGAATCAGCTCGAGCTGTCATTCGCCGGCCAAGCTGGCGAGCAGCTCCTCGTCGATGCCATCACCTGATTCCAGTGTTCCACTGCTTGCCAGGTTAAGCAGCATATCGCTTGCTGCAGAGGGAGCTGTCGATGGCTTCTGCATTCCTCCACTGCTGCTATTGGACGTAGATGTTAGGCTGGACACCAGCGCATTCAAGTCCGCGTTAAGCTGCTGCTGCTGCTGCTGTTGCGGCTGCTGCTGTTGCTGCAGCTGTTGCTGTTGCTGCTGTTGCTGCTGCTGCTGTTGCTGCTTCTGCTGTTGTTGTTCCAGCAAGGTGGTTGTGTTAGAGGATGATGATGCTGCTGCTCCTGCTGATGTGCTTGGTGCTAAGGTCTGCTCTGTGCTACTGGTACTCGACCCACCTCCGCCACTTGGGCGCTGAGACAATTTGGGTATCTGAAACTTGTTGTGCAGTCCCTTGATGAAGCCTTCCATGCTGGCAGCCATGGTGGGCGAGGCATACTGTAGAATAGTCATCATGTCTGTGTGATGATCGAAGCGCGGCGGTGGTTGTGACATAGATCCACTCAGCGCTGCAGGTGACATTCTGCCTGCTGTCCCTGCCGGCCCCGATCCTAATGACGACTTCCGTTGTGATCCACCACTCCCACTGCTGCCACTAGTTCCCGGATTGCACATACTGGGTCGACGCTTGGGCACGCTATGTTCCTGGAAGGAGTTAGTGCTGTTGCTCTTTGTTAAAGGCAAACCCCCGCCTAAAGATGAGGAGCCGCTAAGTTTGCTGCTCAGGTTTCCAGACGAGTTGGCCTTTTGGAAGAGGTGTTTGCTTGAACCGGAGCTGCTTGGCCCTGCACCTGAAGCTGATGAAAGTGCCTTCTTTGAGGCTGGTCCGCTGTTTACGCCTGGTTTCAAGCCCGTGTGCTGCTTCTTGCTGCTAGTTGAATATGATGAAGACGTGGACGCGGACGTGGATGTAGATGCGGCTGACCCACTGGCTCCTCCCTTGCTTTCCCTCTTTCCGCTGCTCGTTTTATTAATAGTCAGTTTAAGGCCCTCCTGGCTGCTCGGCTTCACCATGTATCCCGTGGAAAGGCCAGAGACTGCTCCCGCAGTGGAGCTGCTGCTAGTGCAACTGGAGCTGGAGCTGTCGGTATTATGTGGCGCTGCTCGCTGCGGGTGCTGCTGCAGCTGCTGTGTTATTGCTGTTGTTGTTGCTGTTGCTGCTGCATGTGCTGCTCCCACTGCTGCTCCCGCCTCCCCCACTGCTGTTACGGTGCCCGAGGAATCCGCTGCTGTTGTGGTTTGGATGGTTGCCGTCGAAGCTGCCGTCGACGTCATCGAACTAACCTGACAAAGGAAGCGCGTGGTGTGTGCGTGCGTGCGTGTATGTGTGGGTGTGTGTGTGAAGACAAACAAATGAAAAACGAACCGAGAACGCAAATTAAAGCAATCAAAAAGTAGCACAGTGTCGATTGAGGGTTAATCATGTCCCGAATCATGTCAAGACCGCAGCGGGTGTACAGGAGAGCGAAAGAGAAAGAACTCGTTAGTATAAAGTTTGTCAGAGCTCCCAAAAACCTTTTATAAGGAAGGGAAAACTCGCAAGCATCCCAGATAGACTTCTCTTAAACCACATTCTACATTAATACTAATAATCTCTAGAAATGCAAATAATATTGTAGACACAATTGAAGAGAAACGTGCAGAGACTACATCAAATAATAATTATATTGCAAGGGATGGATTCCGTTGGGACTTGTGAAGCATAGAGCCCATCACAGGGATTAATAAGATCAAATAACACGGATGCAGTTAGGAAATAGGTAATAAAAGTAATATATTTACAAACAGAATGTACAGCAGATCAGATCAAAAACAAAAACTACAGCAGCGACAGCATTAATTATAATAATAAGAGTATATAAATAGATTACAATTATTCGTTTTATATTTTGCATTCGGATCAGAGTTTTAGTTTATGCAAAAATGGAAACAGATAATAAACTAGGGGTTAGAGGTGCAGGTGGAAGTGGAGGTTGAGTTGGAGGCGGAGGTGGGCACACAACGAGAGCTACTCATAAATTGAAAACGGACTTACCGCACCTACCGCTCCCGCAGCTGCGCCCAATCCCGATCCCACTCCCGCTCCCGCCATTCCCTTGCGCAGTGCATTCAGCTCCAAGGCGGGCACGGCTGGAGCCCCATAGCCGCTCAGATTGCCACCTGCAGCCAGATGCGATAAACTGGCCACAGATGACTTCAGTTGCTGCTGTTGTTGCTGCTGCTGCTGCTGCTGTTGCTGTTGCTGTTGCTGGGAGCTCTTGAGCGCAGCTACTGCAGCTGCCACCCCCGGCGGAGCAGCGGAAGTTGAGCTGCTGGCGATGGACTTGTCTTTCTTTATCGCAGCGGGCAACTGGCTGCTGCTGGCCAGTGGTGGCACGGGACGCATCATGGACGGATTACCACTTGCCCCTAAGCCGGAGCCAGCAACAGCCAAAGGAATACTGTGAGCAGTATTGGAGCCGCCTCCGGCGCCTGTTGAGATGGACTTTTCTCCCTTGGGACTGAGGCTTAGACTGGTGGCCGCTGTTGCGCTCTTGAGAGTGGACATGCTCGGTTTGCCGGAGGAGCCATGCTTGGGCGAGAGCGTCCCGAACGGCGACTTGGGGCTGTTTGAGGCAGTGTTACTGCTGCTGTTGTGCTTTGGGCTGCTGTACACCGGGGAGTGCTTGGGACTGGGACGCGCAGACGGCTGGCCGGCCATCAGGCCCAGAGCAGCTGCAGCTGCTGCACTGCCGCCCTTGGGCGAGGATGAAGACGAAGTTGAGGGCGACGAGAACTTGCGCACAACTCCACTTCCTGCTGAGGCATCCGCCATCCCGCCAGCCGCAGGCGAGTTCTGGCGCGAATACACCTTCTCGGGAGGACCCATGGGCGAGTCGTCTCTCTTCTTCTTGCGCTTCTTTTCCTTCTGGGCGTCGCTGGAGGCGCTGCTGCAAGTGCTGCTGCTCGAGCTCGAAGTGGAGGTGCCGTCATGTGGACGCTTGGTTGCAGTTCCACCTAGTAATGGCTTCTTCGCCTCTTTACCCGTCTCTTTGCCACCTCCAGTGATGGGTGTGATGGTGATTGTGGTAGCTGGAGATCCTGTACTTGGTGTGGCGCCCACACTGGCTGGCGCATTCAGTGGTATGATCTCGATGCCGCCCGTGCGCTGCACGTCCACCTGTTGCTGTATGGAGGATTTGCCATCGCCAGCAATGGGCGTGATGCTGACACAGTGCTTAAGGTTGGGCGTTTTATCTTTCCAGATATTTTTGTACTTGTCGGCGATCTCATGCTCGCTGGCCTTGGACTCCTGCCCAGAGCTCGAGGGAAGACCAGGACTGCTTCCTCCAGTTGACTGTGGATCGGTTTCACGCTTCAAATTCATGAGACCCGCAATGGCCGCAGCAGCCGAAGTAGAAGCAGCGAATGCATCCGCTAGGGAGCGCACCTTGGAGTCCATTTTCAGATTGGCAAGATTACTGAATCCGCCACCAGTTCCACTGCCGCCCTCCCCTGCTGCATCAAGGGCAAATTGTCCGAAATTGCTTGCTCCATGCATCCCGCCGCTTCCCCCTCCAACTCCACCTCCTCCTGTGTTGCTGAATCCGCCCGACGCGCCGCTCCCTGTGCCTGCGCCTGATGCCAAGCTGCCATGCAGCCTTTGCTGATGCTCCTCATCCCAGCACTTGAGCAACTTGTATATGACCATCGGAATGGACAACACCTGGCGCACTGTTCTTGTAAGCTTTTCGGAGAGCAGTTCGTATTCGTTGTTGATGCTATAAATGGTGCACGTCGCCTGTCCGTCGTCCAGCAGGAAGTCAACTGTGGCCAGCGACTCCTCGTACGGATGCTGCAATTCCACTGTGATTTGATTGAGCGAAACGGCAGTTACCTCCAGGATAACAGTGCTGTCCATGTCTGTAATAAGTGCAAGCGGTTTAGATTAGATTCGACTATTCCTATTTCTTTTCGAGAAGGTTTTACCCACCATTGTATTGCTTCTGCTGTTCCCTGACGCAGCTGGCGAGGAGCGTGTAGAAGAGCGCCTGCTTCTTGAGGAACGCGATTATTTTAGGTACTTGTGCAGGTTCCGTGAATGGCAGCGACGAGATCAGTGTGCCCTTCAGCCTTCGGTTGTCCGTGAAGAAGTAACAGTGCGTCTCCTTCGGGAGATTCACATACAAGCCCTTCTGGGTGCTCTTTATCAACTGCTTGGAGGCCGTTTGCACAATTAGACTCATTACTGTCGTAGTTTCCTCGTTTGCATTGATTGTGAGGCCTGGCAGCCCCAAGGCTCGCAAAGACTCAACACATACAGGCATGGGCTTACTGAGGCGCAGCACATACGTGGCCGGCATCAGCATGGAATTGGTCTGCGTGAGCGGCGCATAGACGGGTTGCTCTAGAGGTAGTCCAGACTCGCTAGTAAAGGTGACAATCGGCAGAATTTGCAGCTTGTTTGCAGAGGAGGCTTCAAGATTTAGGGTGACGCTAATTCCGTTAGGGCTTTTTATGACCTGCTCAATGCTCAAGTCCCTGCTTTCTGTTCCGCTGGAAGTGACCATATTCTCGCCTTTCACCTTTTTCTCGATAAGGTGAAGGGGCGGGCAAAAGTAGGTCAGCTTCATCGGGTGCCCACCTCGTCGCTGCAAGACCAAGCCCACCGAGGAGTTATTCATAATGTAGTAGCTATCGTTGCTACTGCTGAACTGGTGCTGCAGCTGGTGCTGATAGAGACTCCAGATGTCCGTTTCCATTGCCTGCAGCGCTACAAAGGCCTTCTTCTTCACTTTCGGCTCCGCGTTCAGCTGGTAAATGGAGGAAAGGCCCTCCAGTTGGACTGTGAAGTCTGCGAAGTCACCTGCCTTCAGGCAGTTCAGCAACTCTGTCGAGCTGGCACTGGAGTTCGACTGCTGCTCAATTTTGCACTCATGATGTACCTTGACATCGCTTAGATTACCACTGGCGTCAAGCAGAATCTCCACGTAGAACATGTCTGTGGAGATGAATAGCATTTGCTGATCCTCCATGAACTTGAGGCCCAGCTGGCGAGACAGACTCTCCAATCGCTCCACAAGGCCGTGCCGGGAAGTTACTTTGATGTAGTGCTGCAGTTTATCCAATGCCGACTGCAGCGCTGCCTTGCAGAGCGGATCCAGCGGGTATCGCTTCTCTATGAAGTACATGCGCACTGATTTCTTGATTTCCTCGTAGCTCTTTGGCTTATTTCGATACTTGGCGCGTAGCTTCTCCATCAGCGTCTCCTGTTGCATTTTCTTGTTTTTCTCCTCAATGCTCGGTATTGTAATTGCGGTGGGTGCTTGGTCGCCGTAGCCGGCTGCATGTATCAGTGTAAATTAGACGAAACAGCTTTGCTTTGATTTTCACTCGAAGTACTTACCTCCGCTTTTGTGTTTTGAGTGGTTTCCACTCATTTTTAAGGCTTTTAATTCTATCAACAGGACATCATTCAATTCTACTACACAAAATCACTTTCATTGTATAGCTTGGAAAAATCTGCCACTCATTGTAAAATGAAATTACAATTTGTGAACTGAACAAGTTCAGTATCGATAAAAAAAAAGTTAGAATACAACTATCGATAGTTGATAGATATTGTTGTATTTTGTATTGTGCTCATCTCTATTGTATAAAACATTTACCAAAATTCACAGCGATTAAAGTGCAATTCCGTACGAAAATGACATCTATTGCCGGTGGACATGGCGAAACAAATCCAAATAGCTCTTGGCTAAGTGCCCGTGGCTTCTGGCTTGCTTATTTTCTAGGATTACTCTTTGTACATTTGCTGCTATTATCAGTGCCTTTTGTTACAATTTCTGTCGCATGGACAGCAACCAATTTGCTGCATAACGTAGTAAGTGTTGATCTTCCATGCATTATGCAGAACTTACTGTAATTAATATTTACTGACTTTTGCCAGGCACACTTGTATTTCCTACACATCATCAAAGGAGCTCCTTGGCTAAGTATCGAGAATGATGCCAACCGGCAATGGACACACTGGGAACAAATAGATGACGGCGTTCAATTAACTCCAACCCGCAAATTTCTAACCGCTGTGCCAATTATTCTGTATGTTGCCATTTATATATATAACACTATTTGTATTGCTAATTTATTTATATTTATTTCAGTTTCCTTCTGACTTGTCTGTACACCCGTAACAGCACCGAACACTTCATTGCCAATTTTATATCCTTGGTTGTGGTCACGCTGCCAAAGTTGCCGCAGTTCCATGGCGTTCGTTTGTTCAATATTAATAAGTACTAAAATTCGAATGTACTAAGTACCAAAATGAGTGTAAATAACTTTTGCCAGACAGGTGGGCTTATCGTTCAATGAGCCATTGTATATACTATTTATAGATAAAAGACTAAGCCGGTAGCTGGCATTTAACTTGCTGTTGGATTTGTGTAAATATACTTTTTACTGCTGACTAATGTGTATCAATTTGATGTATCGAATCAATAACTGTCTTGAAAATGAGTATTTCAAACAAAATGTGCAATCAGAATTCCAGCAAATATATAACTCAAATACGTACACAGAATGCATTTATATACATTTGCATTTTGTTAAGTCTGAAATTATATACGAATTAGATTGCTCACATCAATTTTTTAGCGCTTTCACAGTCAGAGAGAGTGAGAAATAGGCAGTGTACTAATAAAATACTATCTGACTTACACAACTTTCATATATGTGCATGCATACAGGTCTATCGGCTTATCAGCAACGTCGCTCTTCAGCAATAAAAATAAAATACGTCCGCATTGCAAAATGTATCAGTTTATAAAGCGCCGGCGAGCTGCCTCTATTGCCCTTTTTGACTTTGCTGCAACATCGCGCGACCTTTACGGACTTCAAGTACAATAATAAAAGATGTGTGTTAGGCTGCCTGGCAGTTATTGTTAGATTATTATTCGACTCAGCACTTATTAAATTTGTCAGTTGAACCAGGAGCCAAGAACAGCGTAGGAAGATGTCAGTGACAATTACGGAAGAAATCTTTGGCCTGGCAAAGAATCCCTTTACCAAAGTGCCCGAAATGGTGCGCCGCTTCACAATGACCAACCAGAATCAGATGTCAGTTTCGGTCATTCAACTGGGCGCCATCATCCAGAGCGTGTGTATGCCAGATGCCTATCAGAAGATCGAGGATGTGTGCCTGGGCTTTGATGACATTGCCAGCTATGTCAATGCCAAAAACGCTTACATTGGCGGCACCCTGGGCCGTGTGGCGAATCGCGTGGCCAATGGCTCGTACACTGTGGGTGAGACCAAGTACGAGCTGACCAAGAACTTCAAGGACATGTATCAGCTGCACGGCGGTTTTGTTGGTTTCGATAGCGTTATCTGGGAGGTGGTACGTAAATCGGATTTGGGTATTACTTTTAGGCATGTATCCCCCGATGGTCACGAGGGTTATCCGGGTAATTTAACTGTCACAGTAACTTACTGGCTGGACAACCAGAACCGTTTGGGCATCCGCTACGAGGCGTATACGGATAAGACGACTCCCATCAACTTGTCCAATCATGCCTACTTCAATTTGGCTGGCCACAATGCAGGCTTCAAGGGACTGGCCGAGCACACAGTGGAGATATCGTCCAAAAGAATTATCGATACGGATGACGACCAAATTCCGACAGGGGAATTCTTAGATGTGAACGACACGGTTTTCGATATGCGTATACCCGTGCTGATCGGAGATCGGCTCAAGCAGTTCGACAATCGCCTAATCAAGGGATACGATAACTGCTTTGTTGTTAACGAGGGCAAGGAGGGCATCAATTTGATTGGCAAGCTGGCCCATCCACCTAGCGGCCGTGCCATGGAAATATATTCCAACCAGCCAGGCCTGCAGTTCTACACGGCAAACAATTTGCCGGACGAGGAAAAAGGAGATGCTCCTATGATTGGCAAGCAATGTTCACATTATCGAAAGCACGGCTCATTTTGTGTAGAAACCGAAAAATTTCCGGATGCTGTCAACCATCAACATCCCGAATTTTCCTCTGTCTTTCTCAACCCCAAAGAAAAGTACTTGCATGAAGTCATATATAAGTTTGTCGTGGAACAGTCCTGGAAATGCTGTTGCAATAAATAATATAGTTTAATAAAAATGCTGACAAATTTATAGTATTCAATTTGTTTAATTTAAATTTATTTAAAATATACAGAATTTATAATTGATAATATAAATATAAATATAAATATAAATATAAATATAATATAAATATAAATATATAAATATAAATATAAATAAAATATTAATATAATATAAAATAATCCCTATACTAACTCAATCTAATATCATCTACCTATACATATACCTATAAATATACCTATAAATCATAAATCTAAACTCAATATCCATATACATCTTACAATATCCTCTCAATCACCCTCTCCTATCCCTCTCCCTATCCCCTCCCTCCACTCCCATCTACTCCACTCTCCCTCTCACTCTCCCTCTCCCTCTCCCTCTCCATCTACATATCTCTCTCCTCGCCCTCTCCCTCCTCCCTCTGCCCTTCCTCTCTCTCCCTCTTCCTCTTCATCTTCTCTTCCTCTCCCTCTCCCTCTCCCTATCCCTCTCCCTCTCCCTCTCCATCTCCTCTCCCTCTCCCTCTCCCTTCCCCCTTTCGTCACCCACCACTTTTTCCTCCCTCTCCCGTCTCCCTCCTCCCCTTCCCTCTCCCTTCCCTCTACCCTCTCCTCTCCTCTCCCTATATTATATTATATTTTATATTCATATTATCAATATTAATATTAATATTAATATTAATATTAATATTAATATAAATTTAAATATAAATATAAAGAGTAGCCTCTGTAGTAATTTAAGAAAAATCAATCTATTTTATTTATTTTTTTCTAGCCTTTGATCCCAGTAGTCACAATTCATTAGCACTTCCCACAGCACGATCTTACAGAATTGGAGTTAGTTATTATATTTGCTGGAAGATGTCGTTCGACCAGAAGGAAATGTTTAGTCTGATGTACAAACTGACACGTATGAGTCTGCCGGATACAAGGATCGAATACGATGATATGGGTGCTATCCGTGTGCCCCTGGATCGCATGTTTGGGCCGCAAACAATGCGTTCTATGATGAATTTTCCTATAGGTGGCATGGGGGAGCGAATGCCGGTAAGTAGGCGCCTCTGATTGAACAACTCCCTATTAGCTGCCGCCAGCTGTTCCCCACAGCGCTCCATTATCATTGCCTTGGGCATCATAAAGAAGGCTGCCGCACAAACGAACAGGCAGAACGGACTGCAACCGTCCATATGCGATGCCATTGAGAAAGCTTCGGATGATGTCATCTCCGGCAAGCTGTATGATGAGAATCATTTCCCGTTGGCCATTTGGCAAGCGGGCTCGGGTATGTCGACCATGATGAATGTCAACGAAGTGATTTGCAATCGCGCCATCAATATTATGGGCGGCCAGGTGGGTAGCAAAAAGCCCGTTGATCCCGAAAAGCATGTCAATATGTCCCAGAGCTGCTGTGACAGCTTCTCGTCGGCCATCAATATTGCAGTTGTCATGCAACTGAACGAGAAGCTCTTTCCCTCGCTTCAGGCGCTTATTGAGGTCCTCGATAATAAGGAGCAGAAGTTAATGCATATCATCAAGATTGGCCGCACTCATCTTATGGACTCAGAGCCCTTGACCATGGGACACGTCTTCGGTGGCTATAAGCAAATGATGATCAACAACAGCGAACGACTCAACTCTTGCATGCAGCGCTTGTATGAAATTTCTCTCAGTAGCCCCGGCTGTGTGGGTAGATCATGCAACGAGGATTTCGGACCTCAGTGCATCGGTGTCATTGCCGAGCTCACGGGACAACCCTTCGTTTCCGCACCCAACATGTTTGAAGCGGTCAGTGCACAGGACGCCTTGGTCGAACTGCATGGCGAGCTGAACAGCATTGTAGTCAGTCTTATGAAGATTGTCAATGATATTCGACTCATGGCATCTGGTCCACGGTGTGGCTTCGGCGAGCTATTGCTGCCGGAGGACGCGCCAGGCTGCTCGCTAATGCAACACAATGTAAGTACTACGCAATGCGACATGTTGAGCATGATTTGTGCTCAGGTGATGGGCAACCAGGTGGCTGTCTCCGTTGGTAGTTCCAATGGGCACTTCGAGCTGAATGCCTTTATGCCCTTGATCGCCTCCAATGTGTTACGCTCCATAGGCCTATTGAGCGACGGCCTGAACGAGTTTACCAACAGTTGCCTCAAGGGTATCCGGGCAAACGAAGAAAACATTAAGAAGGCCTTGAATGAATCTCTTGTAATGGCAGTTCCACTTCAGCCATACGTCGGCAATGACAAGGCAATAGAAATTGCTAAGCTAGCGTATGCAAATGGCACCACCATCAAGTGGGAGGCCTATAAGAAAGGCCTCTCCAATGCCGACCTCGAGAAGTGGCTGCAGATGGATAAGCTATTGGGACTCAACTATGACAAATAGCAAAGCACTTAAATATTTTAAAGATTAATAAAGTACATATATTCTAACGATTATAATTTTAATAAATTGTATTTACTTTTAAAATTTTCTTTTATTATTATTATAAACTATAAATATTGTATTTAGAAAATGTAGTTCAATGAAAATATCATATACAGCTAAAAAAAGGCAAATATATGAAATATAAATATATGCAGAAATCAGTTCATTAGCAAATGCAATTAGAATGTGGTGCTCCTGAAAAATGGTGCGATATTGTGAAGCGTCAACGGAAGAGGCAGCGCCAGCAGAATCGGAATCAGGAGCACTTACCCAAGACATCATTGCTAGTAGACAACTATTCGCAACAGCAGGAATAGGAATAGGAAGCAGGACCACTCGCATCACAACTCATTATTGACTGAAAATTATCCGCAACAGCAGTTACAGATATCTGAGTCAATGAAGGACATCAGCAGCAGCTCATCATAGTGCATGGACGACTGCAGCAGCAGCGCGATAGATGTTGTTATGTACAAAGAGAAATATAGGCACGAGCGTTGCAGGCAGCTGTGCGTACGTGACTTTAGTCCAATGACGAAGAGATAAGTATCAGGACAATTGCGACTCACTGCGTTCTAAGGAAAAAAGAATAGATTTCACGAGAGTAAAAATAGAGAGCCACAATGGAACAAGAGAACTTAGAGCCATCCGCGATATACATATATGTACATAAATACATATCTCGAATGTGGCCTTGGATTTGCAACAATTTATGCATTTTATCTTTTTTTATCACGAAAATACTATACTTAGAGAGAGCAAAGACATACTCAATATATATGTATATATTTCATTTATATATGCATATACATATATGTATTTCATTAATATATGATGACCCTTAGCCATATTTTCGCTGAGTCATCATTTCCTTACCACTCACGTTGTTGTTGTTGTGATCGCATCACCGGAAACGGAAACCACCAGCCTCATCTAAACTGGATGATCGCAGAACATCAATTTCTGTACTACTTAAGTAATATTAAAAAGAAGAGAGTAAAATAATTGAAATAAAGAAAAATTTATCCAAAAGTAATATACATTACTATAATATATACAACATAATGTATATACATTGGTAATTTTAAAGATTAAGCTTTGATTTTTTGGCAAGAAAATAAAAAAGGAAAATATTTATTTTAACAATTTGAGGTAGGCTTGGCTTGAAAATTTCATAATTATACTATTCAATGTCAGTCTGTTTCATATAATATATGTATATATAATATATACATTTATTTATATTATAGTATTATAATTGGATGGACATACAAGCAAGACGACATGAGTAAGCCGCAGATTCGCGTTGAGACCGACACGCTCGGGAATATCGAGGTGCCAGCTGATCGTTACTTTGGGGCCCAGACTATGCGCTGTCTGGCCAATTTTCCCATTGGTGATCCAAGTGAACGCATGCCGGTAAGTGCTCAAGGCACATATACATATATGGGAATGTGATTTTTTTCTGGTGATTCGATCTTTCAGAAGTCCATTATACAGGCCATGGGCATAGTGAAGAAGGCCGCCGCTGAGGTCAACCTTGAGTATGGGATGGACAGCATGGTCTGTTCATCCATTTCGACTGTTTGCGATGATCTCATCTCGGGCAAGCTGTATGATGAAGGTCATTTTCCACTGCCCATTTGGCAGACGGGATCTGGCACGATGACGAACATGAACGTCAACGAGGTGATTAGCAATCGTTGCATTGAGCTGCGGGGCGGCGAGCTGGGCTCCAAGGATCCGGTGCATCCGAATGATCATGTGAACAAATCGCAGAGCTCGAATGACACTTTTCCAACAGCCATACATGTTGCGGTGGCGCTTCAGCTGGTCAAGAACCTGAAGCCGGCGGTCACCGACCTACGCGACGCTCTCCAGGCGAAGTCCATGGAATGGAAGGACATTATCAAAGTTGGGCGCACACACACACAGGACGCGGTACCGCTGACACTAGGACAGGAGTTCAGTGGCTATACGCAGCAGCTAACCAATGGCCTGGAGCGCATCAACGCTGTTTTGCCTCATGTCTATCAACTAGCTCTGGGAGGGTCCGCCGTGGGTACCGGGCTAAACACCCAGAAGGGATTTGCAGAAAAGTCTGCCAGGCGCATTGCTCAACTCACGTCTTTGCCATTTATAAGTGCTCCGAACTTCTTTGAGGCATTAGGCTCCAGGGATGCCATGGTCGAGGTGCATGGCGCATTGAACACCATTGCCGTCAGCCTCATGAAGATCGCCAATGATATACGATTCTTGGCATCCGGTCCACGCTGTGGCTTGGGCGAGCTCTCGTTACCGGAGAACGAGCCAGGCAGCTCAATAATGCCAGGCAAAATAAATCCCACACAATGCGAGGCGCTGACAATGATCTGTGCCCAGGTCATGGGCAACCATGTGGCTGTCTCTGTGGGCGGTTCCAATGGACACTTCGAGCTGAATGTCTTCAAGCCCTTGATAGCGTCCAATGTGCTACGTTCGATACAGCTGCTAAGTATTTTTGTATCAAAGTTTCCATTGAATGCTATACTAACTGTTTTTAACATATATAGCTGATGGCTGTAACGCGTTCACCCAGAACTGCGTTGTTGGCATGAAGCCAAACAAAGAGAGGATAGAGAAGTTCTTGAATGAATCCCTGATGCTTGTGACAGCACTCAATCCACACATTGGCTATGACAAGGCAGCCACAATAGCCAGGGCAGCTCACAAGAATGGCACCTCTCTGAAGGAGGAGGCCCTCATTGCTGGCATCTCAGAACAAGATTTTGACGAATGGGTACGTCCGGAAAAAATGCTTGGTCCCACCTAAGACAACTTTTCACGTTTTCTGAAGCCGTTAATAAACTCAAAAGCATTACGTTAGATGTGAATATGTTGGCTATTTTTCGACAATTGCCAATAAGTTGGGTGATATGTGTTCTATTTAATTACCTTGTGTATTGAGGAAAAAGATGCTAAACTGAATTACATAGACTTCTAAATAGATTCAGCTCGTCCCTACTGAGCTGTTCCACCTCCTGCTAAATTTAAAGTTAGGACCCCAACTGAGTTACTCTACAATCTACTCTCTACTCTGAAACTAGAGCTAAAATCGATTCCATTTCGACCTATTTTTTAAATATATTTATTATTTGTAAATTTGGATATATACATACATGTAGATAGATACATACATGCGTATACATTAAAGTAAAAATATAACGAAACCAATTTTATTGACTATAAAATTACACTTGCTTTCGCCTGATTAGCATTTGCACAGATTCCACAAATTTATATGTGCCATTGCATCTACACCACCAAACGCCGAATTCAGTTTTCTCATTGAATGTTCCATTCAGATTACTGCAATTGATGATTAGTTTTAGTTGTATTAGAAATAAGATAAATAAATATTTCACATCTCCACATACCAATTGGGGTATTCATGCTGCCACCAGCGATTGTACTCCACGGTGGTCTTTGTATCGTAACGGATGGTTCGGAATATTTGGTGTTCGTGTGTGCGTAGTCCATCGCCTGCATTTCCAACATAGTTGCCGAGGGATCTCAGCTTGTAATCGTCGCTTTTGCCAGAAATGGCAAAGTTATCGTAATAGGCGTAACGAGTTTCATTATTGGCAAACACTAAGTGGATGTAGAGCTCGTGCATGTGACCTTTGGTCATAGCGTGAATCTTGTCCAGGCCAATCCAATAATCTTCGCCCACGATGCCGAAGCCCTCCACAAAGGAAAACCAGCCTTGATTGAAGTCAATCACCTTATAACCACGACGCTGAATGACCATCCAGCAGGGGCCAGTCGCAACATTTTCGACAGCCACTTTAATTGCACCAATGCGTGGCAAGGTAATGATTTTGATTTCGGATCTGCATTCCCCCGAAAGGACCTCCTGCAGCTCCTTGATCGTGCTACCGATCAGACGATCATTTTGCTTACAGAGCATTAGTGCGGCATCAAACTTTAACTTACATAAACGTAAGATTAGATAGTTGGATTGGCTAGGCTAGCCGATCGCTTACCAGATTTTGAGTTGTCCTTATTCTTTCTGTCTTGGCTGCTAATTCAGCTTCGAGTTTTGTAATCCTCTGATCTCTTTCCCTGATTTTGGCTTCACTATCGTCAATAGTGGCCTTCAGCGAGGAAATCAATTCATCGGACTTAGCGGTCAATTCCTGCTGCTGTTTAATTTTGTTAGTCAACTCCTCGATTTGTTTCTCTTTTCCCTTAATAATGCCATCCTGTGTGTCAATCATTTCGTTTTTCTCGCAGATGGTTGATTGGTAGCTAGCGTTTTCACTTTCGTGTGCTTTCTTTAATGCGACCATTTTGGAATGTCTTTCGGCGAGTTTCGTCTTTAGGAATGATATTAGTTCATTATTGTTCTCATTGGTGTTCTTATAGGTTTCCAAACAAGTTTGAAGAGCCAAGATGACATCATCTTTGATTTTACATTTCTCGCTGTATAAATTTAGCTTCTCCTTGTACACCGACAATTTAATTTTCTTCAGCTGAGAAATCGTACTGCAGGCATTTTCCCGCAAAAGTTCCCACTCGTTCGGCGGCTATACAAAAACAGACGGTTATTATTTAATTACTCAGCATAGGCCTCTAGCAACGCGCACCACAGTTTTCTCTGATGTGTCCTCTTGCTCCAATTGGATAGTAAATATATTTTGAGTATTCATAATGGTATAAAATTATGGCATTTAAATTGTTGAAGTTCCATTGAATATTGACTCGTCCACATCTGATTTTTGCTTAAATGTCAACTGGCAACTGTCATCACAACAGCAAACTAAGTGAAACACAAAAAAATCATTTTTTATCTAACTGAAACGATAATATCGATACTATAGCATTTATAATAACTCAATAACTCAAAAAGTAAAAATGGTATTTCGTACTTCGATTTTTACAAGAATCCATCCTTGAATATGCAATGTTTATATACAATATTTCTTAGAGAAGAACTTTGAGCAACTTGGTCGAATGTCACTTTATAATATATTTATTTTCATCTAAATATAAGTGCCTGATAATTTTCATTTTATACATCAACAACCATCAATTATTGAATTCCTTTTTTTTTAGTAAACACAAATATTAATTTTTTATTATTTTGGCGCATATACAACAATATTTTATATATTTATATTAAATTGAGCGTAATTGGACCAAATTTAATTTTAGTGGAATCAAATTTAATAACAGTAATTGAATTTGTATTTCGATTTCATTTTGATGACTGCATATCGATGCTAAAATTGGCTTATCGATGTTTTCAATTTTAAGTTTATAATTAAAATACCAAAGTCGAGAGTCGATTGTGCACAGCTGATTACGGATATCGTGGAGTTGGAGATATCTGTGAGCTTGTCTCAGCTAAACGATAATTCGTAGCATGAATATATCGATTGTGAACATTTTTCAAAAAGGCGCCAGCTTAAATTTGAAAATGTTATGCCTAAATTATGTATATAAAAGTGATGTCGTCATTATAGATTGAAATTTTATGTAGAGTAAACGTACTTTTTGAGTTTTGTAAATTTTGTACAAATATCTGTATTTTTGGCTTCTGCTCAAGTTGGCTGTGCAAAATTCGAATGTATTGAGCAACTAGCTATACATTTAATTACATTTTAAATTTTATTTTGACCCATGATATTCGAAATTGTTGTTTTGTCCTAAAAAACCTGAAAAATATCATCTCAGAAAGATGGTGCGAGTGGTGGAAGATGTATTTGGCATTGCTGTCAATCCCATGACCCAAAAAACAGATCACGTGCGCCGTTTTACATTGTGCACGGAGAAGGGCATGTCCGTGTCTATCTTAACACTGGGTGGCATTGTACAGAGCATCAAGGTTCCTGACGCTAACGCTAAGCTGGAGGACGTTTGTCTGGGCTATGACGATGTCGCTGGCTATTATCGTAACCAGAAATTTTATTTTGGAACTATAATTGGACGCGTTGCCAACCGTGTGGCACGAGGCCGGTTTAGGCTATGTAGCAAGGATGTGAATCTATCTCGAAACCACAAGGATCTTTGCCACCTGAATGGCGGCTATGTGGGCTTTGATAGCGTTATCTGGGATGTGGTTGGCATACACAAGGACGGTGTCACATTCCAACACGTTTCGCCCGATGGGCACGAGGGCTATCCGGGAGAGGTAACAGTTAACATTAACTATTCACTTAATGAAACTGGTTGTTTTGGGCTGCGGATCGAGGCGCGCGCAAAGGAGACCACGTGCATCAATATAGGCAACCACTGTCTTTTTAATCTCGCAGGCCACGGCACGGGTAAGGACACACTCCTGCAGCATATGATAATGATCAAGGCGAATACGATAGTGGACACGGATCTCGAACAAATACCCACTGGCAAATTGATGCCAGTGCGTAATACACCCTATGACTTTTCGACCCTAACAAATTTGGGAAAGCGGCTTAACCAGGTTTATCGCTGTCCAATTAGCGGATTCGATAACAACTATTGTGTCAATGTGGATCCTAATCAAGTGAAACTTGTTGCCCGCGCAGTTCACCCATGTACGGGTCGTTTTATGGAAATTCACACCAATCAACCTGGATTACAGTTCTATACTGCAAACACTTTACCTGATGAAGACCGCGGGGATGTCCCCAATGTTGGGAAGGGAGGTTCACACTATGGACAACACGGCGCATTCTCTTTGCAAACTCAAAAATATCCTGATGCTGTGAACAACCCGGATTTTCCAACGATTATTCTTAATCCGGGTCAATTATATGATCATCAAGTAGTTTACAGATTCGGTGCGTGCCCAAAACGTGTGTAAGATCCGGTATCTGATAAGCAAACAATAAGATGTGCTTATAAATAAATGATGAAAACAAAATTAAATCAGTAACAAATAATATATCATGTATTTATCGAAGCTGATTTTAAATTCATTAACGATTAAACAATTTCGATGAGTATTTATGCGGTGGTGCCAGACTTTTCGTTAAATAACGATATGTCGATAAGCCCAAGACAACCCAACATTACTATCGAGTTCCATCGATTGCCTTAATAACAACGCAAACACAAAAGTAAAAGTATTTAATTGTTTGTCAACGCTTGTTCGAGTGTAGTGTGCCACGTTTGATATCGCAATAATAAATATAAAGGGTCTTCAAGCTGTTTAATTTACCACAAATCTATAAGCATACTACGGCTGACTCGAGCCGTCCAAGCAGCAGCAACAACACCAGCAGGATGACAGTACGTACAAACAAAGTCAAAGAATACACTTGAATAAATTTAAACTCGACTAAGTGGCATTATTATAAATTTTGCGCATAGGTACATGAATTCAAAGTGGAAATGTCGTGTGGCGGATGTGCCGGCGCCGTGGAGAAGTGCTTATCCAAATTAGGTGGTGCGTATATGTATATACATATTTACATAAACTAGTTAAGCTTTAGGCTCTGTGCGCTGGTATGTACACACATTCTTGATTAAGTACATATTAATACGAGTGAAGCTTATCAGTTGGACGACATTTGTTGGGTTGCGGCTGCCAATTAAATTGTTTTTTTTCTTTTTTTTTTTTTGCATTTTGCAGATAAGGTGGAAAAAGTGAACATCAATTTGGAGGCGAAAACAGTAACCGTCACCTCAAACTTATCGTCCGACGAACTGTTGGCCCAGCTGCGCAAGAGTGGCAAGACGGTGTCCTACGTTGGTGTGAAGAAATGAGATGAGTTTATGAGCAAGTTTCAGAAATACGGCAAGCTGAAACTTGAAGTCTAATAACTAAAGGAATTCTCCAATGGATTTCGTGATTGCCTTTGCTTTGCCTGTCGATGTTATCGATGTCATAATGTGAGAAACACCCACAACAAATCATCAAGAAAACAGCGTGATGCGTACATTTGACGAGATGAAACCTTACAAAGAAATTATATATTAAAATTGTGAAAACGAACATGATATAGTCATAGGCGGCTTATCTACAAAGTTTGCTTATGTATTTGCTTTAACTCCAAATTTTAAGTAGTTGAACATTAAAATGGTATCTCAAGAAGATAGTATTTGTATTAAAAAGAGTTATACTCCCATAGATGCAGAATTTAAAATTCAAATTTTTAACAATTAAGTAGAAAATTCAATAATTGAAATATATACATAGATGCTCCAATTAAATATTTAGAAATATTTTAAATATTTCCAATACAAGTCAGCTAATAATAGAATACATACAAATTATGCCAATTACCTTCTTATGATATACCAATTTACATATATACAAATATAAATATATTACAAATTTTAACAAATTACAATTTTTAAGATTATAAATCTTATATAATTAATAAATATGTTGTGCAAATCTTAACTATACGAAGCTTTTAAATGAGATTGTAGAAAGTAGCGCCTCGAAATTATTTAATCTAATCATGATCATAATCAATGCCATTCAAAATATATGATAACGGGATCTCTTTATTGGCTTCTGCTGCCAGCTAACCCAATTGTCTTGCATGTCTATAAAGAAGATGAAGGAAGAGAGGTTTCCAATCGAATGCGGGCACTTAGTCATGCTCGAAGCGCGTTGTTGTCCAAACGAATCAGCGACAAATATCATGCTAATGCCCAACAATAGCAGTAACAATAGAGGCTTGGGAACAAACATACATAATATGTCATAAATCTGGGGAAGGGCGAACCCAAAGCTATCAAAAATGTATTTTGAAACATGTTCGAGGCGTAACGAAATTATCAATCAAATGCCACATTGGCATGCAAAGAATGCAACACTCTCACACACACACACACACGCGAACACACTCTTATACCAATGCACTAATTGAGTTTAGAGTTGGGTCGACAAACGGAACGTTGCGTTTGTTTGGAGGCTTCGGAATTTGATGTTGTCGTCGTCACCGTCGTCGTCGTTGGTGTCGCTACCTGCGTTTCACCTTTTGCTTTGTTGTGGTTGCAGTTTGCGGCTCGCGTTGATTTATGCCCCATGCAGCGACACAGGAACGGAACAGAACAGAACCGCATCGAGACCTAAGCACCTGAAGGTTGCCCAGCCAGCTACTCAGGCAAAAGGCACCGGGAAAGCAGTCACCACAGCGCGGCTGTCACAATAAACGTCAACGATACAGTCACGTCCTTGCCCAATGATTATTCTCAAGTGATGCAAGAGATTTTCAGAGATTACGTTGCTGCCCCGAACCAATCCTGTTCTCGAAGTCACCAGGCAGCAGCCAGTAGGTAAACGCAAATTATTAGCGCTAATGCCGTTTAAATTGCTTCAGTAAAATAACAGCTGGTGTGCCACTGGTGCCCTACACATTGCCACACAACTAATGAGCAGCATTAAAATTCCTCGCAACAATGTTGATTATGAGCTGTGCAGGCCTGGCAGACACAGACACTGCCACGGCCACTGCCTGCTCGACTGTAATATGCTCTGTCATCTAATCATATGCAATATCATGTTCATTCTGAGCAATTCATATATCAAAGAGTTGTCTTTAGACTTTTTGCATCTTTGATCTCTGATTACAGTTTACTAGATCTAATTCGAATTCTACATAATGTTAAGAAAATTATAGCAGAACAGATATCTGTTTATGTAGTTACTGATATTCTAAATTTTAAATTTAGTTTATTTATTTCAAGTATTTAAGAACTTGGTTAACAATTTTTTTTTATTTTTTTGTAGATTTATTTATTAACTTAGATGAACATCAAAAAGAAAACTAATTCTAGCTACCTGTTAAAATTAATCTAGACCTTATTCGTGTATTTATAAATGTATATTTTTTTGTTAATTTTAATTTAATAGACAAAATTTCTAATAAATATTAATGCTTAAACTGTAATCTTATTTTATATAAAAACGTAGTCAAATAATAAATTATTAATATTGAAGTTTACGAGTTACTTTATTATTTAGAGCAAGAGTTTTTTATTTATATATTTATTTTTTATTAATTCAATTTTATTAAAAAAAATTTTTTTTCTAGAGATTTTAATATTTTTTGTTTTTAAGTGCATTTAGCATAAATTATCTAGTTGGTCATTGCTTAAGCTTAGGTCGAAGCTCAGCAACTATATAATACCAGGTCCCATGAAATAATCATTTTAAATATCTAAAATATAAATACAACTTCTTTATCGTATATGTTTTATTTATCTATTTATTTTTTATATATACAATAAACACTTTAACAATAGTTTTCCTCTTTCTTTCTTTCTTTTGCTCTGCTATTCATACGAATAGAACTGTTCGATAGTTGAGCATTGATTGCATTAGAAAAAGAGAATAATTGTGGCGTATAAGCTAGCTTTATTGATTCACGTATTTATAATAATTATACTAATTATATACATTTCTAATATTGACTAAAAATAGTTGTTGCTAAGTCATTTAGTTATTGTTCCTTTTTTTCTCTTCTGTACATAAATGTTCTTGCAGCTGTTTTTCCAATGCATACGCTCATAAATGGCAGGCATGTTGAAATAATAATGCAGTTCGCATTAAAGATTAGGAAAACAGAAAGTTCTAGTTGTCCGTTTTATTCAGCCACCTGTGAAAATTCGTTGGCTGCCAATTTACTTTAATTCAAATAAACACAGATGCGGAACATGCTCAGAGCATATAACTTCGATCATCGGCTTCACCAACTTCAGAATGAAGTATTTTTGTTTTTTTGTTTTTGTTTTTGGTGTTTGAACACTTGGTACATTGGAAACATTCCGAAAATCGTTGGCTAAATTCTTTGGCGCATGCTTTTCAGCAACTCTTAACCAGTTGGTTGCCAGTTGATCAAGTGACAGCCCTGACGCTCGGGTTCGGTTCACGTTTGGGGCATTGGCAGGAGCAGAGCACAGAGCACAGAGTACAGAGTACAGAGCGCACGGACGGCGACTGGTTTTATACATTGCGGCAGCTTCAAGCAAAAAATACAAACCAGGGGAAAAATGCCGCTCTTTATTGTCATAAGATTTGAAAAGAACCGACGAACTGGCCAGAACAATGCCACACTAAACTAAACTGAGCTGGGCTGAGCTGAGCTGAGCTGAGCAACGGCTGGGCAATAAATTCTGAAATAAGTTGAGGCCGATGCCAGCACAAATCTTTGAAACTTCGCACACACGACAAGGTCGTTTCAAAGCTTCCATACCTCACACATTCTCCCTCTCTCTCTCTCTCTCTCTCTCTTTCTCTGTCATTCACTGTTTCTATCTGCAGGCTCGGTTCATTGAACCAGGTACTCCTACGCCGCAAAACAGAAATCCGCACAGAAAACGGAGCGGAAAAATCGAATACATTTGGCAATTGGCAATTGACAACTGGAAACAGTAGCCAATAGATTTACGCCAACTGCAGTGGAGTTGGGAGTGCGCAGAGCAGCAAACCTGTCGCCACCGCCATGGACATTCCTGGGCCACCAAACATTGTACGGGGTTGGAGGCTGAACGTGTGCCAAGCCCACGACAACGACTACCACAACGTCGCGGCGTTGGCAGCGGTGCAATAGAGCCACGTCTGGTCATAACAAGAGCAAAAATGCTAAGCGTAAATAACTCATAGATAATAATGCCATGCATTTGCGAGTAAAGCAATTGCAATGCAGGCAAAACAAAAGACTTAGGACACGAACTTGCCAAAGGAGCAGCGCGCAGCCACCGAGTCATGTAACAGCAGCAGCAGCAGCAGCAGCAGCAGCAGTCGTAGCAGCTACAACAGCACTCGCAGTAAAATCGGCTCAAAAACAAGATCAACTGGTTTCAAAGCAACAACCAGAGGCAGAAAGAAAAAAAAAAGAAAAAAAAACTCACTCAATATGTTGAGCTCAAGACCTGTTGAGACCCAAGCAAGACCCATTGTTGGTCTATTGCGCGTGCCGTGCGCTGTAAAAATACTTTTTCCCAAAGAAGTTTCAGTTGTGTTTTTGACTTTTCGTCGTGCAGAACGATTCTGCTCTAAACGTGATTAACGCCCATCCGCAAAACGCAGACGCCGCGGGCGTTTTATGGGTGTATGTGAATGTGTATGTGCAAATGTATGAGTGCGCGCGCGTGAGTGTGTGTATGTAATATTCGCGAAAAGTTGTTTTCGCTACAACCCATACTTATATACATACAAATAAATATATATATATAAATATATATGAATTTATATAGTGTCTACCCATATGCATGCATACAGATTTGTATATAAAGTCAATTTTCCTGTTAACGAAACCTGCCAAAACTGCAGCAGCAGCAGCAGCCACAACAACAACAACAACAACAAAATGCAACATACGTAAATTTGGTGTCGAGTGCAACTCCCCCCCATATTCTCCGCGCTCCACTTGGCAAACATCTCAGTGTGTATGCGCGAGTTTAGTGATGTGCTAAATGCTAAACGTCTAGCAGATCAAAGTACTCGTAAATATGCAAATGCTACATGAATAATTATATATGTATATCTCTCGAGTACCCGCAGTTGGGTGAAAGTAAAGCAATTTGTTGTAATTAATTGCACGCGAGCATCGCTTATGAAGTCTACATACGAAAGTGGATAAATATTTAAGACAATCTGGGATAACATACTTGGCAAGCGACATAGAATTGATGGAATTTGTCGACAAAACTAAGTGGATAAAACTATTTGAGGTGAGTAGAGTAGATGCCCAGGTGAATGCATACAATAAAATGTTGCCCTAATCATTTATTATGCTAGACTGGAGATTGAGATTAAGCTCAACGAATGAGATAAACAATATGTTTTGTTACTAACATTTACTGTTAGAGAGAATGTTCAGAAACGATGTAGATATCCAACAAATTTCTTTTGATTAGAATAAGTTCTTAGAACAACTATATATATACATATATTCAACACATATATGGATATATATTTATAATCTTTCACATTTATCTATCTCAAATTCATAGCTAAATGCTGAACTTTGCATAAGCCTTTAGCGGATCTTAAGTCAAGTAGCAAATTAGATTCCACACTTAAGGAACCCATTTCTATTCAGTAGACGCTTAAACTGCTCTGATATGATATGAATATGTTTAAGAACTCCAGAGCAGGTTGTAGGTCAAAACTGAATCGATTTATGCAAATATTCAAAACTTACAACGGCTCAACTGTGTCGCAGCCCCATTCCATAAGTTTTGCCCGCTTGATCTCTCGCCAAATTTATGCCGCGAATAAACCCAGCCGAAATTTGTGCCTTTTGCCGGACTCTTTGTCAATACGGTCAAGCGGCCTTTTTGGCAGCAGGCACAAAATATGTCGCCTATCGAATAGATACATTTGCTGTTCTGGTTTTAAGTGGAAAACAAACAAGCTCTCAAATAGTTTCGAAATAGCATACAAACAAACAGAAATGTTTATGCATATACCCACAGACGCGGGTAAACTATTTTTATTGACTCTGGCTTTGACGCTTGACACCTTTGCGCTTTTGTTTACGATCTTGGCCAATGAGATAGAACTTATTGCTTTCTTCTTCTTCGTCTCTATTTTTGGGTATAGAGTAGTTCGTGTAAAGTGTGGTCCACGGGCCGGAATGACAAAATTAGGACTGACCAAACGATGCTTAAATATGTCATTAAAATGGAATTTCGAAATGTGAAACTTATTCAAGTTCCGCAATAAAGCTTAAATAACATGGAAAATAGCGAGAATATTTAGTAAATAAATTAACACATATGTAAGCTGAATGAAATTATGTATAAGATATACTGAATGTAAATGAAAATTCAATTTAAAAAAATATAATAAAAATGTTATTTTGAGCAAGTCTAAATCATGTCACTTGTTGATATAGAAAAGTGTATAAATGAGAAATGAAACAAGAAATGTAAGAATGTGTAAGAATCTCTTTGGAATATATAAATGCTATACTTTTAATAATCAATATAATAAATAATTATATATTAATAATTATGATATACAATATAAGAGAATATAAAAATATTATAATTGATTAATATCAAATAAATGTTTACGTTTTGGTTAGAGAACAAATTATGTGGCTACTCGATGCTATAGAAAGGGAAACTGTATTGTTAAATATGATCAAAAGCAATTGAACATGTTCAATGATCAAATATAAAACGAATTGTATAAGCCACATTATACAATGGTCGCGGAGAGCACAAGTATTCTATTGTGCTAGCAACGAGAAACTCAACTGGACCCAGCTGGTCCGCAATTGAGTTGGAGACTTTTGGCTCGAGAGTGTGGGTTGTGCCCTCCAGTGGGCAGAATTGGGGTAACACGAGACATAAGCCGCTCGTGCCGACACACCTGAGAGCTGAGTCAACGACAATGGCAACGGCAACGGGAACGACAATCGAGAGATCGAATGGAACATTACGAGATCATTTTATAGGGCCGCACTCAAAGCGAAAGGGACACAAAAGACTAATGCGAAGTGTGAGGTGGACAAAAATGAGAAAAGACACAAAACAAAACACAGACAGACAGAGTGAGAGAGATAGAGAAAGAGAGACAGACAAACAGACACCTTTGTCAGTTCCAATCAGAGATCATAGATCGAGCGAGCTTTTAATTACCAGTGAAACCCTTTTTTGTTGTTGTTGTTGTTATTTCTGGTGTTTGATGGGCGCATAATCGACACCGTTATTCCGCGCGCTGGACACAACTTGATACTGTCCCAGTTGGAGCTGTCAACTGGCCTGTGCACGTCAAGCAGGGCGTGGTCGCCAAAGCCAATTGTCCAGTAAGTGCGCGAGCTCTGCACTCCGATTGCATAAGCTGGAAGTCAAACAGATTTTTCACTGTCAGATTTCTGTGTTTTGCCCCCTGGCAGAGATCACGCGACAGTCGAGCTGCTAAAATGCTGTTTCGGTGGCATTTTTGTTGGCCCCAATAGCAGAATGTACACAAACTCCGAGCTCCACAATCCATAATTTAAATGTCAATGAGTAAAAGAGCAGACGGCTAGCTAACCCAACAGCTGCCAGCTGGGTAGCTGTGAGCTGGGAGCTGCTGGCTGGAAGCTGGCTCCAAAAGCTGACCCAATTTTGAGCAGCCAATGCAACAGGTCGGGCAGACCCGCAGACCTGCAGACCCGCAGCTCGTCGCCAGCTAAGACTCAAAACAGAAACACTTTCTCTTGATCGGGTTCTCGAGCGACTCCGGTCGGCGCGCCGTCGAACGTCTGCAATTAAGAGAAAATTTAATTTTGAATTTATTAACAGCAAAGAAAAATACGAGCATGCAACATACAACTCCAGCAGCAACTCCAGCAGCAACTGTAGCAGCAGCAGCAGCATCCAAAATCAGTTGGCTCGTTCGTTTTGACATTAATCAAGAGTTTGCCTGTTCTCAGATGAGATGCCAGCAAATACAACAATAAATAATTTGTGCCATGGCATATAATCAAGTTCAGGTCGAAAGCAGAAGGTATAATAATTAGGCACGTTATAGATTGAGCTTCTTTAATGAATGATAAATAAGGCGGTGCAAACTTTTCCTCAGCCCTCCTCTCTTTTCCCCTCTCACTCGTTTAATGTTTTCAGCACTGTATAAATCAATGAATTTGTTAAATCGCTAGGCGGATTCTGAAGAGGTATGCCAATCGGTGACATGAATAATATTTTTAAAATGTTTATTTATAAATTAAGAGACTTAAACTAATGAAATATATTCTTTTAAGATTAATATTTTATTATTGGGAATATAAAAATATAGAAAAGAAAAGAAAAATTAATTATATTATGTCAAATATGACATAAAAATAACTAAAAATATATATATTTGTCATAATTGAATTGAAAAAAAATATATATATGTATATAAAATGTAAATAAATTATATATTTAAAAAAAAAATATTATATATATAGAATATAAATTCATGAAAACATTTAAAAATATATTTATTAAGAATTAAAAATTTCAATATTAATACAATTTATATATTTTAAATAAAGCATAAATAAACATAATTAATTAAATAACAAATAAATATATATTTTCTTCAATATAAACAACAAAGCCTTAATAAAGAAATGAAACAAAGAAATATGTTTTATAATATCTGCAGAAAATCAACAAATTTTACAATTTTAGCCATTTTAATTATAACTATTTTAATTGTATTTTATTTTTAAAAATTTGTTTTAAAAATATAACTTGAGAAAATAAATTGCATACATTTATGGTATAAAATATAAAAAAGTACGTAAATTAATAAAAAATGAATAAGAAAAACTTTATAAAATGTAATTAAATAATTTAAAGCATTTTATGAGTAGAACAAAGTCTTCAGCTTAAGAATCTGTCTTTGGATCAACATATATTTGAATTATGGCAGTCCATGAAGAAGTTTCTATACTCTGCTGATATTATATATGTACATATATCATACGATATACAAAAATAAGTAGTTAAGGAGCTGAAACTCTTCTTATATGCATGATAGATTTTAGTTAGACACTATAAATACATACTTTGATGAAATCATTTTCCGATGAAATCATTTTATATATTGTAAGAAGAAAACAAATAGTTGTGCCACAAGTATAACGAGGCATTTATGTGGCTCGATTCAGAGACAATCAGAGAGCTGAGCATAATATATGTGAAATTCTTTTCTCATATACCAATTTATTGGTTCACTCGGCTATGTGGGTAATGTGTCAGCTGGTTGGCTGCCAGAGTAGCAAACCCGCAATGCTCCAATCAAGGCGAAGTTACAAGAGCTATAAACTGTAGTGGTATGTCCGATTGTTTGAGTTGAAAACTCGTTCCCATTTCAAGTGTTTGCACTACGCTTGACAGCAAAGCGCAGCCGATGGAATTCCTTGAGAGTATCAGTTACAAAACGTTTCAATTTTTTGCTGCCTCACTGCGCCGTGTCCATTGGAAAAGTAATTTCGGATTGGTTATCGTTGGCCATTTGTTTGTTTTGAGCTATTTAAACACGCGCTCGCGCCCCCTGACCCGAAATGAGCCAAACAAATAGACAAACAGACAGACGGACAGACAGATGGGCATATAGTGAGAGCTGAGCAGAGACAATGGTTTCGAAACAAGATACTTTTTGGCACGAAACTCAGAATTCTTACCAAATTGGTTATAAATATATCGATGAAATAGATAGCATGGCCGGCCAGTCGAACTCATTGCCAATCTGTATTTGTAGCCATATCTGTAGCTGTATCGAAAGGCATCTGGGCAACTGCCACCGCATCTGGCTATAAATGGCTAATGACAATCGATTTGCATAAGCAACGCAATTAATCTTTGTAATAAGTAGAAATCGAACCGCGACCAGAAAGACAAACACACAAATCACGCCCGAGGCTTGAAAACTACTATTTAAAAATTTTTCAACGTATATCTTTTAGTATGATTAATGAAAAGATGTCCGAGCCGTGGCCACAGTGACCAGCTAAGCCGGGCTTATCGAAGGGACAGAGTGTCATTATTTAAATTATTTGTTAAGGGCGTCGATCGACGCATCCATTAGTGTCACGTCTATGCGGCTAGAACAGAGCACACAGCCCAGAGCCCAGAGCCCAGAGCCCAGAGCCCAGTGCCCATAGTCCAATCACACCAACGCCTGGACTCTGGATTCTCCACATTGTTGCATATTAATGTGCCACGGCCAGCTGCAAACAGTTAGTTCCATGTGCGGCATATTAATTATGAAATTTCTTGCTCCTCTCTCTCTGTGTGCGTGTGTGTGTGTGTGTGTGTGTGTATTTATCTTTCACGGTCTCCCTCTCTCTCTCTCTCTCTCTCTTTCTCTCGCTGACTTTCTGGCCTTTCACTTTGGAATGCGGTAGCCGCGAAAAGCAGCCCATAAAGCACATAAAAAATTATAAAAACCAGCCGGTCAGTTCAGATTCCATTTAGAAGTAAGCAGTGCAATCAGATTTGCCAAAATATTTCCACAGGAGTTACGCAGCTTGCTAAAAAAAACTCAAAATAAATAAATTATGTGCTTGCATTGAGGTACACTGAAAAAATTCTTTGACTATCTGTAGACTGCCTTAATATTTGTTAAAAGGAGTATACTGATACAGATGAATGTGGAATAATGCATTTAAATGGTATATGTATGTGTGTATACATATAATTTTTGTAATATTAATTTATTTAGTTTAAATTATATAATAGATAAAACAATAACATTTATTTTTAAGTATTTGAATAATTTTACAATTTAGAGTTCTAACTTTATAGATATACATATGTATATTCCGCTATGTTAATTTAATTTTTACAAGTTTATTTAATGTAATAGTAATAATAATGTTTAAATGTTTAAGTATTTATATTTAATTAAATAATTTGACAAAAGCAATATATAACTAATATAAATATTATTTAAATTTTAAATACACGTTATCCAATGTCCACGTATTTGTGTGGCGTGCCATTTGTGTGTAAATGTATGTGTTATCAGACATACTGTAAATTAAATATTAATTCAAAAGTTAAGTATTAAAGTGTTAAGTTACCTTTGAAATGTCTGCTCATTAATAAAATAATAATGATTGCATTTAATTAATTTAATATATATTGTAAAGAGACAGGCAATTTTCTATAAATTAAACTTTTAATCTTCGCTATCTGACGAGAGTTTCACATATATTAATGTCACACATAATGCCACAAATATTAATGTAAATATCAAATATATCAAATTTATTTTAATTCAATTTAAAATGTATTAACAAAAACGAAAGTCATACCCAAAACCACATTTCATACCAAAATACACAAAGCCAGGCATTTGATAAGAAATATGCAAAGCCAACCTCTAGACTAGATAAGGCATAACTAGTGAACAAAGAAAGGCACCAGACATAGACTGACTCAACTCTGATTAGGTGCCTCGGTTTAATATAAACACATTAAACCACAAAATTTGTTAGCTTAAGCGCATGAATGTTAAAGGGGTTTTCAGCCTATCGACAACTGAAATCGTAGTTCGAAAAAACAGAGAAAAAAATGAATGAAATTCTTTCAATAGCAACTGCTAGCAGGCAATAAACTCTGTTAATTGATATCGCTGATCAAGCAGAATCATTTCTTCAGTTCACAGAGCTTTCTCGGCGAGCGCCATAAATCTGGCAGACAGCATCTGAGACAGCGACAAATGCCGTTTAAAATTGCGATTAGCAACTTGGCTAATTAATGCACGGCAAGAGAAGAAGACATAAAAACTCTAATAAGAAACGAGCAAAAGCAAAAGATATCGCTCAATCTTTCTATGCCATCGATAAAGGGCCGCGGAGTCAAACGCTGGGCAAATATTGAACAAAAAATTATGGTAAAAACAATATCGTCGAGGTTAATGCCAGCTCCCGGAGTGCTCTTCAGCGGAAGCCCGCACAATCCAAATTGAAGCTCAGTTCAGCTCAGCTTCGCTCAGCTTAAAATTATGAAATTTCGTGTATGGCAACAAGGTCGACTAACACGAATCATTAATCATGCAGCACTATGGATAGTTACAGACGTGTCTAACGGATGACCAGCCGCTCAGTGTTATGTGTGGACGTGTCTTGCTCTCTGACTATCGGCAGAGAGCTGAGCCATTGGCTTCTCGCATCGGGCATCGGGCATCTCTGCGCGCAGTCGTCTGCTTCGAATAGACAATGCACTCCCATCGCACTCGTCCACACCCATTTAACCAGTGCCACGTCCCCCTTTGGGCACTTCCGATAAGATCGCCTCAGCGGTTCAATAGAAACCAGAACAGAAGGCAGGCAGTCCAAGAAAACACAGCCCTCTGCTATTTGCCTGAACTTGAGCATTTTTACCAGGAACGATAACATAACCAGCTACATAGCATAACGTCTAAAGAGCGATAGAAGCTGAGGAGTGCTTCAGTCTCAAATACTCTGTAAATTTCTTCCTTTTTCTAGAGATGTGAGAGTCAATCATTGTTAATAAAATATACATTTATTTATATGTATATATACTTCTTATAAATTGTTTACTACAAGAAATTTGTTAACAAACTCAACTCTCGCTTTAAGCCTTACCGTAATAATTGTTCTTACCAAAAAGATCAGATTGAATATTAAATTAGAAGGCAAGCAAAGTGGCTGGGCAAAGTCTTAATATATAAATAATTTGTTTCTCAGAAAATGATTTGATATTCATAGTTGAATTTGCTTCGTTAATCTTTCCGTTCGATCATAATTAATTTAAATTATGAAATTCACTTCAGTTTCTTTAGGTTTTTACTGGTATTTACATTGTTTTGTTAATTGTTTGCACTTGTTCGCCTTTGGTATGCAATGTATTCTTCCTTAATTTTAATATACCCTGACATTTTTATTTATTTTTAATGTCATAGCTTGCTGGGCATTGGCAGAACACTTATAGCGAAAATATCTGGCATTATGCTTGGCAACAATTTCCAGTGAAATGAAATCGAACGGCATTGATTGCATGCCAATGTGGCTCCAAAGTTCTTGGCTGACACCTGCAGCCAGTGCCTGGGCCAGAGCCACAGCCAGACAAGTAACCATTTATAGAGTAGCAAGACGATCAACAGACGATCAACTTTCAAGGCAATGACGCAAAGCACGCAATGCTACCGCTACTGCTCTCCCATCCTCTCCCTTGCTGCTGTTGGCACTCCCGCTCCTGCTACCATTTCCCGTAGCGCTCCCGGGCCTAGCTCCTTGTCTCAATCACAGACTCTGTCGCAGTCGCAGTCGCTGTTGCTGTCGCAGTCGCAGTCTCCGTCTGTCTCTCAGTCTCTAGCAGCTGTCTGGTGACTTTGTTTTGTGGCTTTCTCTGACAACGTTGGCTTAATTATTATGGGCAGAGGAAGTGGAGACGACGCTGGCAGCGGCTAATTGCACTCGCTGTGCCGCCTGCTTAATTTGTAGAGCCGGACGACCAGTAGACATCTAACTAGCCAAACGCGACTTCCCACTGAATGTCTGCGCCTTGTCGATCAGCAGAATTAAATGTTTAATAAGTTCTTTGATTTTCTCATTCGTTTGCAGGGCCACTAAAATGCTGCGACTAACACTTTAAGCATATCATATCCAATCAGCTCTTTGAACAATGCCCACTCGCCACAATTGGGATACAGAGCGCGTGGGCGTGGCACATTTGGCTGGTGCACTGAGTCCGCTGTGCATTACAGATGCCAATCATGAGATATTACGTCCAAAACCGCGCAGGTAAGCTAGATTGATTTTTATGGGAATATTTTTGACTGAAATATTATTTATATCTTATCTTTAAATATATATCTATGCCGGTTTTCATTGTTAAAATAAATCTATTGAACCAGCATTTTAAACGCTTAAGATATTGATAGTAGCTTACACATGAACAATAGATGGCGCTTTCCTTTTCTGCAACTGCCTAAAAGTATGCAACACTTTTTGTGTTTTCGATTGACTAGACTAATGTAAAATAATCGCGTTAAGAATTTATTGTATATATTTATTACAAATATTATTTAATAATATATTAAATTTATATATATATATATTTATATACACATTTTCTAAGTGCCTTCAACTTCTTAATATCCATTTTCCAGTGCAATGAAAGAAATATAATGTAAGAAATCTAATGGAGAATTAAAACTGAGTATTTTATTGATTGAAATTCTCAGTTTTCCAGCAATATTTTTTCTGTGGGGAATATAATTTAACAATCATATGAAACTAAAATATTTACAGTCATAATGTGAAATCTATAATTTTCTACTCAATTTCGAGATCAATTTTTTCCTTAAGCAACCCACACAGTTTTCCAACTTGTATATATTTTACATAACTTTTCATAATCTTGTAAGAATATAAACTTATTTATATACATGCATATCGTATATATGAATATAATGTACAATATTAGATCAAAATGGTCTGCAGAATCGAAAGACTTTATGCTAGAGTATTTGAATATTTTTGATAGAACACTTGAAGGGATAGCTCTTCCATTCAGGTGGTTCTCTTGCTTTTATCTCTTTCTGTTGTTTCCGATACGCGTATCCATAGCCAAACAATGGATACTATTTTCGGTCTTGGACACTTGCATGCACAATTGTGCACAAAAGCGTGAAGCGTCCGAAGCTGAATGGACAATAAACTTTTGTGTCGTTTTTTGTTTTGCAGCTTTTCTGTTTATTCTTAGGCGCTGAACTTCTTTTCGGAAGTAGTACGTCGCGTCGTAGTAGTAATATCAGCGAGACGCATTCGAAGAATGGCAAATGGTAGACGGTTTTTTTTTTCGGAATTGGGTTTGTTATGGCCGGACTAGTAGAAGCAGAAACGGGCACAAGACGTCTAGATATCTATGCTTTTTTCTACTGGCATTGTGAAGCCGGTCAAGGTTAATTTGGGGGGAAATTAATGCGTCGCTTGTCAGCGTGAGACGAGTAGAGCAGAAGATCTCTTGGCCGCCGGATGTGTGCCAAAAGTATATGTCTATAATAAAAATGCCACTCGATGCTTATGAGTGCCAAGATGAATATTTCGAGAGAGAGAGAGAGAGAGAGATGCGTACAATACGTACATAAGGCAAATTCAATTAACTGCAAACTGGAGCTGAAGGCATTTCAATTTTCATAAGCGATTTCTCAATCGAACAAAAGCCGCCACAACAATTGCAAATTTCAATCTATGTGCGAGTGAGAGTGTAAGTGTGTATGTGTGTATGTGTGTGTGTAATGTACACAGGAAACCGAAATATGACTGGCATTTTGGAAACTTTTTGCATTGGTTGGACAAACAATTAAAAGTTTTGAAATACGTGTAACTAACAAACAAATGACAGTAGAAATTCACACAGATGAAAGTGAAAATCGCGAAATGTGAATAATTAGCTGCAAACAATAATAATGCATAGAAAATGAACTGAACTCAACTGAAATAGGAAAAATTTTCAAAAATTCGCCACACACAATTCGCCAGCTAACAACAACAACAACAACAACGCCAAATTGTATCTGTATCTATAGCAACAACGTTAACATCAACATCTGCGCCAATGACAATGGCACGGGCATGGGCATGGCTCACGGTGTCTCGAGTCTGCGGCCTGGAGTCGAGGGCATTAAACCCCCATACAGTTGTTACATTTTTTTATTAAAGCATCTTCAGCGCAGCATTAAAAATGCGACGACGACGACGGCGCGAGGCAAGTGAAAATGTTGTTACCTTTTTACCTTGTCCATGGCTATGCCCGTGCCGGTGTCTTTGCCGATGCCCAAGCTCAGTGCCAACACTTTCTTTCACACAAGCACATACATACACAGATGCACACACACACACACGCTCTAAGCACAGCTAGGCATATTAGCCATACGTATCTGTGAGATACTTTTAACGTTTGTCAAAATGCGACTATATACTAACAGCTAAATTGCTGCTTAGATAGAAATATCATGCAGAAAGGCACCAACTGAAGCTGACACACTCAAAGATACTCCTTAATATTGCCTAAAAGATTTTTAAAAATATTGTTACTCTTATACCATTTTTTATATTATTATATAATATTTTAGTTTATTTAACTATATAATCTTTTAAATAATGATTTAATTAACAAGCTAATATGTTTTCTATTATTTAAATAGATTTATTTTAAAGCTCTATTAAAAATGTATAAATTTTAAAAATATTGAAAAGAAATCTTTAATATTGTTACTATTTATATTAAGTTTTAATTGTATAAGTAGGTTTAATTAAAGTTTTTATAAATTTTTAAATTTTTAATAATTGAATAGAAATATTTTATATGTTAAGTTAACAGAATCATACAGCTTTTAATTAGAAGACGAGATATTAGATAATAGAAAATAAATCAATAAGCAACACATACTTTAGCTGTCATATTTTTGATTCCATGCTTGTCTATGCCCATTTTATGATTACAGGGTATTTCTTTAATAATGTGCCATAAATATGGAAGTCAGAATTACATTTTAGCGCAGCCTCTGTTAACTCTCATGACAGCTTTCTCTGACCACTTTATGGTTTTGGGGCATCTGCATTCAAGTACTAGACAAGAACGTGGTCAAGTACCCCCAGCTATCATCAGTTGCGGTTTGTAGGGTATCTGAAGTCTTGTGACTAGCCTCAGTTGTCGTCAGCTGTTGCCCAGTACGCCAGATGCTGCTGCTGATATCTGCAGTCAGCTGTAGATAGACAAACGTCTCAGCGTCACACGCTCAACTAATTAAGTCGTTGAGGCCAAATGGGATTTAAAATTGGTTAGGCGGGTGAGAGAGACACAGAGAGAGAGAGAGATAGAGAGACAGAGAGAGGTAGAGTGAGGAGGGGCGAACGAGTGCGAACGGAAGCAAAGTCAGTCGCATCCAATGACCGCATCTGCTGGCTGCTGGCTGCTGGCTCCGTGGTTAATGGCCAATGTAAAGCAGCCAAATGCGGAAATCTTGTTAGCGCCCCGCACAATCGGCGCATATTTATCTATATATCTGTGGATCAGGTGCGATGTAATGATAGGGCTCGCTTGTAGCTACTAATGCATAAAACGCTCTGCGTTTCATAAGAGCCGACGCGCACACTATAATAATAATGATAATAAAAGAAAAATGAAACAAGTGCGATATACGATGGGGCTAAAGCCCTTATATAACAACTGCAATTAGCTGCATAAACAAACATCAAAAAATACAAAACTCAACGCACAACAAAGTCGTCATTGGTCTTTGGTCTTTGACCTCTTTTACATTTCCTGTTTGAAATCGTACACAAAATAATGTTTATATGACCAATTATGCGCGGAATTACCTATGGATGATTATGATTAATATTTGCGAGCGAGTCAAGAGATGTGTGCTTCAGAGATACGCCTAAAGTGCGCTAACTTATCTTTAACTGGTATTGATTATATATTATTATATAAATGTTGCTCGAGTTATTTATTCATTAGCTTTAAGACTGTAAATGAGCTCGCGAAAATAAATTTGTATATTATGCTTTGAACCTGCAACTAAACTCTTATTTAATTTGATATATAGTATATTTATATACATATATATTATTTCTTCATGAAACTACGAAAGTTTATTTATATAATTTAAAACAGAAATTTTGCAATTGGCTTAAATTTTAAAATAAAATATATTTAATTTCATGTAATAGAGATATATGTATATACGAATTCAACCGCAAATTACAATTTTGATTAGGAATTCTCTTCGAGCTTTAGAGCTCTAATTTATAGCCAACTCATAACAAGCTAAAGAAGAAAATTTTATTAACGACCTAAACCAGTTACAGAATAAATCTAGCTCTCTCTCCAAAAAGTCTACCTAAAACAACAATCTCTTCAATCTCCATGATTTGAGTGCGTTTCTTTGTAATAAAATATATATATGTATATATATAAATATATGTGCACACAAATATTTTCAGTTTTTCTGTTTTCCCAGAATGACTCGACATATTTCGTCTTGAGCAATTTATGTCAAAGAAGTGTCGAAAGCTCTTGCATTGTGGATTATTGATAGCAGACTTAAGTTGGCAGAAAATAAAAAGTATGAGCTTAAGACTCGAGCTAACCTTGGCTAGAACCAAAACATTAATTAGCAGCAAAACGTCTTGACGACGATATTATTAATGGTTCTGAAGCACAATTTCCTGACTAGAAAAACGAAAGTAACTTAAGCGGCGATGTACTGCAATCCCATTAGTCGACCTCAAACTAAAGTGACACACATATTTCGGATAGTTCGGGCTGGCTGGATAGTTTGGATAGTTTGTATATAACACTGCAGCCCAAGGGGCCGGGCACAGCTAATAGGTTTTTGGGCTTTTCTTTGAGCTGCAGTTGCCGCCTTTGGCCAGTTTTTCTACTTTTTTTTATTTCTCAAAGTTTTTGGTTGAGTTGTTTAATAAACACGCAAATATTACATTAAACTCTCTGGTTTACTTTTGCTTTTGGGGGCCCGGTGCAGCCGTGCTTAATGGCTGTTCGCATACTTATTTAGAGTCTGTCATTACAATTCCGTAAATTAAACTTTTTAATGCGCAAATTGTTTCGAGCAACATAATGTTTTAAATAATTAACAACGCCAACTGCTTCGGCTAGAAGCAGACAGAAGAAAAAACACAAAAAACAGAGGAAAACACCAGAGAAACGATGAAAGTTATTGTATAATCCAACCGACGGAGTGTACTCCGTACGCATAGACCCAACGTCTATTAGAGGCAGCGCCCGCCCAAAAGTTTTTCCGCATTACGTGGGCGGTTTTCAACTCATTCCGTCCAAATGACCAGCTATCGGTCTTAACTTTCTAATTGCGTTCGGGGTTCGTTTGTGGTTTAGCTGGCCCGGCCCTAGGATGTAATTCTTCAATGGCACAAAAGAACCTCAGCTTGGTAGCTGCCGGCTACCGGCTGCCGACTGCCGACTGCCGACTGCTGGCTGGGGGCTGTTGACTGCTGGCTGCCCAATAAAAACCTCAAAAGACCGTTATATCAACAAGATGAGCTAGGTATAAATCATTAGAAGCAGGTTACGGCCAACGATTTATCTACACTACACATGAAATGTATCTGCCAGATGTATCTTGAAAACCTACGCGTGTCTGCACATGCTCAGAACACAAAACGTGATCTTGGGCCCAGGCGCGGAAGGAAGCTGGCAAAACGATCTGATAAGTGTCAAGATTGTATAACCTTCGAGTACGTCCCAGGCCACATCCATCTCTCTCTCTCTCTCTCTCTATCTCTTTCTGACTGTATGCCTCACTGTGTTGTGCATAATTAAATTCATGAAATCTATGAATAGAGATGAGCTGAAATGTGACTTGGCTAACATTATTAGAAAAAACCTTGAGCTATGCTATTATTTAAAGGGCAATAAATTCTTATATACAAATAATATAAAAATTAAGTTATATAAAAACATTAATATAGTTTTAAGTGATATTTCAATATGTGTTATATTATTTTTATATTATTGTTGGAATTTTAATTTTTTGCATATAAATTAATTATTAATATAGGTTTTAAATTTTAAATACAATAAAATCTAAATTAAATATTTATACATTTTTAATTTAAATTTTTATTTTAATTTCTTTTTTTCTTATTTTTATTTCATTGTTTAATAATCAAAATACATTGTCTTATTTATTTGTATTTTTAAATTTATTTTAATTAGTTAACCTTAATTTAATAAAATAAACTCTTATTAATTTAAATTAAATGAGTATACATTTTATCTATGTATATTTAAATTTAATTTCTTTAGTAGATGTAACTTAATTATTATATATGATAAATATTCAGTACAAAATCGATATACATTTAAGTTAAATTGTTTTTAAAATACATAGTAAAGTAGCAGAATTAAATATTTAGATTTCAGAATGAATGAAAGAGAAGTAGAGTAAGAGAGAAAGACAAAGTTAGAGTGACGTGATCGAAGCTTGTCATTCATTATATATTAACAGAAATATAGAATATATAAAAGATCTTCTATATGCAGAGATCAAGCTCGCATTCACAGTGACTCGAAAATCACAATATCACTTTCAAACAAAGTACACACAACTGTTGGGCTCTGCCCTGGAGTAAATCTCCGCCTGCTGCTGCCGCTGCTGCTGCTGCTGGTGGTGTTTGTTGGCTGTTGTTGGATGTTACAGTTGTGCCATTGTTTTGGTCACACAGCTGAGAAACAACAACTCACGGCAGCTGAAATTACCCAAGCCAAAGACCTGCAAGGTGGCATGGGCCCCAAAGGCCTGCGCTACACTCTGTGAAAATCAGGAAAAATAGACGTCGCTGCGCTTAGACAATGACTCGGCAGCGCAGCTGACGTCGACGGCGGCAGCAGCGGCAGAAGCGGCAGCAACTGCTTTGGCTTTGAACCGTCGGCTGGCAGTTGGCAAGCTTCAGTCAAGCTCGAAGTGTGAGCGTGAGCGGTAACGTGTTTAAGTTTGTTTTCCTCGAGTGCTTTGGATTCGGAGTCGGAGTCGGAGTCGGAGTCGGGATTTCGGTTTCGGAATCAGATTTGGATACGTACGTCGGCCACGCAACGCTGCGCACGGCGCTAGAGCAATGAAAATTTATAATTTGCATAATTGTTGTTATTATTTGGTGTATTAAATTGTGTATGTCAGAATCGCAAGTCGAGTGCAAAGTGAAATGGAACCAAAGCAAAAGTCGTAGCTTAATGCGCCGCAACATCATCACCAACACCAACACCAACAACCAGTTCATTAAATTTTGTATTATTTCGAATTTGCTTAAATCAAACTCCATTACGATTGGAGTTTCATCATCATGTACTGCACCAAAGATTGCGCCTGCCGGCTGTGCCGTGAGCTGCGCGACTACAAGCTGAGCGCCAAGAAATCCGCGATGCCGTTCCAGTCGCCCGCCAAGTCGAAGACAAAGCTGGTCGGCAAGGGAACGCCTCCCAGCTCCCTGCTGGGGCGCATGCTCAATGAGAACTTCATACTGAGGCGTCGCGGCATTTCGCTGAAGAACTTTCAGCCGCAGTCGCTGCGCAACAGCGAAATGTGTCAGTCGCAGCCGCGCGACTTGCCACGCCCAGCGCAGACACCCTCGCCCACGCCCATCGAGGAGCTGCCCGACTGGGCGGCCACACAGCGCAGGCGGGAACGGGAGCAGGAACGGGATCGTGATGGGAATGGAAATGGCAATGGAAATGGGCATCTGGGTGATCGCGAGGTCAAACCAAATCACAAGGTGGTCATCTACTTTGGTGACTCCATGAGCCGAGCACAGCCACAGCAGCCACAGACACCCGCATTGACTCCACAGCTGCCCGCAGATGGAGGCAATCTCCACTCGCAGCTGCTGCAGGAGATGTCCCAGAAACTGCAGGCCAATGACAACACCAAGCCAGAAACTGAGGTGGTGGTGGCTCAGGCGGAGGCGGAGGCGGAGGCGGAGGCGGAGGCTAACGCTGATGATGAACTGCCGCCCTACATTGAGAGCGTGCAGAATGGCGTAATTAATATCAGAATTGAAGGCAATTACCGGCGCGCCAGCGCTCTGGTGGAAACGGTGGCAAAGCCAACTCTGGCCGTTGTTGGCCAAATGAAATCCGATGCTGCTAACAGCAAACCAACTGCAGCTGATCATCATGATAAAGCTGGCGATGATGACGATGATGACGACGATGACGATGATGATGATGATGACAGCGTCTCTGGCCCCTGCCACGATGCGGAGACCGCGAGTCAGTCAGATTCATGCGATTGGAGCTACGTTCAGGAGTGGCGACGCGCCGCGAGACGGTAGTGAAAATGCTTTAAATGATTTGCCATTATTTTCCATCCATTTTATTTTTATTTTTTTTTTTTATTTTTACAATTGCCTTTCTGCTGTTGTTGTTGTTCTCTGTTTTCGTTTTTGCATCAATTGTTGTCTGAGCTCCCATTCTGGGACTGTGAAAGCCACGATATAGCTGGTAGGGCTTGCCCAAAGACTGGCAAGTGAAAACATTTTGGGCTTAGTTTCTATGTGCATGAGAGGGAATGGGAGAGGAAGTTAGTGAAGCTTACATACATGAGAGTAAAAGCGAAAACAGAAATCTTTACATCTGCATAACTCATGGAAACACTTGAATCTAATGAGAGGAAATATGAAGCCAGCTTCTCTTGTTGCAATTATAAAATTTGTATAGTCTAATTTGACTCTAAAATTGACATAATAATTGGAAAATCTCAAGTAAATCTTGATTATTAATCTTTTCTATCTAAAATTGAACTAGTAATTGAAAAATGCTACAGGCTCGAGCGGGTTGACTTCATTATTAGTATACTATTGGCTATGCTTTCTCAAGAGGAAAGATTTGGTTCTTTACTTGTATTGAATAGGATCTCAAACTACTGAAATAATGATTTGAGTTGTTTTACTTGTTTTTTTTTATTTAAAAATTATTTTCCTCTTGAAGTCAAACACTATATCTTATTTAGAATATTTTCTAATCTCATTAGAGATCTGTAGAACATTTTCAAAATTGTATATTATAATAATGTACATATATATCAACAATAAAAAATAGCCTTTTAATAATCGTAATATGAAAGCATAGTTCTTACAGGTTTTGTTGTTCGTTTTTATTTAGCGTGCAGAAGCCAAGCGTAGAGTTCTTGGAATATCAGTTCTTCGAAGGCTTTAGGGGGGTCAGTCTCGGGGAGTCAAGCAGTCTCGACTAGAGCTTTCCTACTTGCTTTTTTCTTCAAATTCAATTTCTATTAATTGTTTTTTTTGACGAATCTATTGTATTTTTTTTTCATTTTGTTTGCTTATTAATGTAATAATCGTATAAATTGTTTCTTATATTTTTATGAATGCTTTCACATTCATAGTAAAGAATAATGAAAGTGCAAATAATGAAATGAAGAGTAGTTAATGTTCCAATTATTATCAACTAATTAAAAAAGTCATAAACATATACAAGTTCACGCTGGAGAAGCGAGCTTTGATTTTCCCAGTGCCTGCGAGATCAGAGAAACCGACTAGAGAAATCGAGTGTTAGCTTTCAGCAACAGATCGGCTTTAAGATACGATCCACACTTTGATCATGTTCAAATTTTTTCCAAATCAAATCTTTGAGATAATAATTTTTTAGATTTATTTATTCATATATTTATTTATATATTTAATATTGAAACTTTCATAGACAAGAAGCAATTATTTTCCAAGCATTTTCTAAGCAAGTATTTTGTCAAACTTGTTCTATAAAGCAGCTAGATTTCGATTAAGAAGAAGATTAATATTCGCATTAAGCACGGTTCACTTCCTCTGTTTACAGCAGTAAATTATGTCTGAAATGTATTTCAATGAAGTTTTTTTGAAAATGAAACTTCAAGTAGCTTGAATAGTAAACATTAGCAATGCATACATCCGTTTCTCATTAAATGTTTATACTCAAGAGTGGAATTAGCCAAACTGTGTCAAACTATGCCAAACTGAATGCATTGATCAATCAGCAGCCAATCTATCACTCAACATATGTTCCACATATATATATATAGTTACATTATATTATTGAATCAACTCAATAATGTCGAGAGGTCACTGATCGTTTACAGTCGGTCAAATGAGCTCATGTCTCAGCATTGTAAGACAATTCAGGAGCTATAAATCGTATTTAGCGCAACTCAAGTCAAGCATCGGCAGAACAATGGATATTTTTTTGGGGGCTAAAAGATGAAAAGGAAAAAAAACACACACACACAAACAGACTTTGGCTAAATTCTGGGTCAATCAAACATGGAGACGACGTTTTATGTTACAACATGAAATCAAAAATCATAATAAAAGCAAACGATTTAACTTGGATCTGTGCGCCATGCAAATGAGCGCTCGTAACTGGCTCTTAATTTTCAAGTTTTTTCTTCAGTTTGTTTCGTTTTTTCTTGGCCGGGCCCAGTTAGTGGGGCCGGCGACAGTGCAGAAATGTGAGAACGAATGGCAACCCACTTTCATAAACAAAAGGAAACCTTTTAATCATGCCGTGCACAAAGAATTCGTCATACTCTTCCCAAAGATACCCTAACTGAATGAGAAAATTGTGCATAATCTCAGGCTATCACTAAGCTTAAAGTTGAATGATATTTTAGTAAATATTCATATTTTAAATTTTATTTTAGTCGAAAAGGCAAAAAATGTATTTAAGAAAAACTGTTATTGACTCTGAGATAGAACAGAACTAAGCCTTAAGTCCAATAATATTCAAGTAATATTTCATATTTCTAATTTATTTATTATTCAGTAAGGCAAACAATTCTATAAAAAAAAGATCTAAGCCTTAAGTCAAATATCTAGCAAATATTAAAATTAAAAGAATTGTCATAGAATTCCAGATAGAATTAAGCCTATATCAAATGATATGCTGGCAAATATTTGATATTTTTCATTAAATTTTATTTATTCATAGAATTTATTGAATTCCTTGAAGATTATGCAGCTCAATAGTCAGCTGATTATTATTTTATTTCAAGGAACTAATCAGACACGCGTAAAGGCTTAGCTCATATTGCCAACAGCTCGTCTGTTGGGTTCAACAGCTTCAGAAAGTCTTAAGCCCCCTTTTGTTTAATAGAGTGCTTAAAGAATTTGACAAAATTTCGCAAGAGCGAGCAAGGGCATCAGCTTCTTTTATCTGCATTTAATTAGGTGCCACCGCCCAAGCCTCAGTCCAAGCCCAAGCTCAAGCTCAAGCTCAGCCACAAAGAAACCTCCCATAGATGCAAAGATGGCCAAGTAGATTGGCAAGACGGTGTGAAAGATAAGCGGTAATATGACAGATACACAGATACTGAGGTAAATCTATGGCAGCGACGGCTCCGTTAGGCGTTGCTTTGTTTACTTTCGGTTGACAAATTCTCTTGAATTCTAATTGGTTGCATAACTGATGGCCTGCTGCCTTGAAATGGGTCAAGTCTTCAGCTATTAGCATAAAATATCCATTTTCATGCTCTCTTTTTTGCACTGCTGCCTCAGAGTGTCATAATACCCTAGCTAGATATGAAAATATCTCAGAGTAAACTAGCATCGGCATATTTTAGCATATTTATTTAAGCTCATTTCACAATTCATATTTTTATATCTTTTAGGATTTCTCTAAATTTCTATAGTGAATTTATAGTTATCTATCTTCATAGCTTTCTGTAATTTGTAAGCATCTATTCTAAGGCCTAGAGCTGTTAGGCTATTCCATTCTGCAAGCATGAATAATAGGTAATGCGATTTAGAGGTTTTTGTTTCGAGTATTGAGCATATTGTTGGGTGAGCTAAGGAATAATTTGTAATTCTTATGTAACTGAAATCAAATCTATTCTTAAAATCTTTAATTAACCAATTGAAGCAAACGATTTCAATCTACATTTTTAAAAATCTTTAAATAAAGAGGGAGAAACACTATTGCAGAAACTTTTAAACTTTTCCAAAAAAAAAAGTATTTTTAAAGAATTTTTTAAATAATATTTTACATATTATAAAAATAAACAACAAAAAATATCAACTAAAACTAGCATTTACTAAAGAAACAAAAGTGTAATAATTAAGCAAACAAAAATTAATAAATAAAAAATAATGACTAAGTAAAAAATATTTATATGTTGTCGAGAAAATTTAAAATAATAAATTAAATACAAAATTATAAATAATTAAATTGAAAGTTCCTAAAATTTCGATTAGATTTTAAAACATTAAAATATCTACCAAAAATGTTTTTATTTATTTTTAAAATTTTATTTTATAAATATATATTTTTTTATAATATATTATTAGTTTAATATTGTAATATATTATAAATATTATTTATTATTAATAGATTTAATTATCCATTAAGCTCAGCTTCTTTATAACTTATTAAAATGATTTCAATTTTTATTGCAGACCCACGGGAAATTTGCCGCCCAACTTTGGTCAGCAGGCGGCCGGTCAGATGACGGGATTGCCGCCGGTGCCGCTGCAGCCGCAGATGCAGGCACAGCAACAGGCGCTGCCAGCGCATGCACCACATGCACCATCGCAGGTGGGCGCTGGTGGTGCAGGTTTAACCGTGGCCATGGCCACACCAGCGCCACGCGTCTTCAAGGAGCTCGCGCAGCAGCCCAACAAGGCGCCACTTGGCAACAAATCGACAGCGAATGCGCTGCCCTTGGTAAACAGCCCCTTGCCACAGCAGCAGCAGCAGCAACAACAACAACAGCATCAGCAGCAGCAGCCGCAGCAACAGTTGGCTTCGCCAGTCGTCAAGGCGGGAATGCCGCAGCGGGCAGTGGCTGGACCTGCTCGGCTGACGGTGCAGAGCACGCCCGTTAAGTCGCAGCCGCCGCAGCTGAGCGGCAGCTTGCAGAGCTCGCCCAGTCGACCCACGCTGGGCATACCGACAGCGACGTCGACATCGACGTCAACGCCGGCGCCACGGACGCATCAGCATGAACAGTTCCGAGCACTGCAGCGGGTGCAGGAGTGCCACAGTTCCTCGGACGAGAATCGCAGCTCGGGCCACGCCAGCATGTCGGACACGGGCGGGCACAGCTCGTCGCCGGCCGGAGGCATGACGCTGGGTCCGCTGCCCGAGGATCGGCTAGCCGCGGGCGTGACCAATCGCAGCACGCGCTCGCGACGCCATCGGGGCATTATGCCAGCCGGCAAGGCGCCCTGGAGTGGTAGTGGTCTGGAGGACATCAAGCTGGCCATACAGCAGCTGACGATGCGCTCCCAGACGAGCAGCAGCACCTACAGCAGCCTGAGCGCTGGCTCGGAGAGCTCAGAGCCGGCCCGCCGCCTGGGCCGCTACTCGTCGCTGGAGACGGTCATCACCAGCACCAGCGCGGATGAGTTCGTGTGGGTAGACTCGCACAATCGGCTCGTGGAGCTGCAGCATCCGCCGTGGAGCCAGCAGTGCATCATGCGCGTGCTGCGCAACGGGCGCTGCAAACAGCAGGCGGACCACATCTCGGTCGAGGTCATCTCCAGGTTGGGCTATCTGCTGCAGCGGGCTCTGGTGCGCATTGCCAGGGAGATTCAGCGGTTCTCGGCCGGATTGGGTCTGTGTTCCAAGCAGGAAGTGACCGGCGCCTTCAAGGTGGTGCTCTGCTCCACGCTGGCCGATTCCTGCACCAAGGCGTGCCTGCGTGCCGCCGCCATGTTCGCGGTGCCCGGCGAGAGCGCCCTCAAGCAGAGCAAGTCCTCTCGCGCCGGCCTGCAGCTGTCGGTTGGCAGCTTCTTCAGATGGATGACGGATGCGCGGCTGGGCAAATTCATACACGAGTATGCGGCTGTCTACCTATGCGCCGGCATTGAGAATCTGCTCGAGGAGATCATGCTGCAGTGCGGTGGAGCTGCGAGCTCTGGCGGCGGCAGCATCACAGCCGCTGCTCTAGATCAGAGCATTGCCAGCTCGGGTGACTTCTGGGGCCTCCTGCAGCCGTTCGCTCACTTGAATGCCGGACGCATTGCCTCCGGCGCCTTGGCCATGCCACGCTGGGCCAGCCCCTTCTCGCTGGCCACCTGCGTGGGCAGCATCCGCGAGCTGAAGGAGAAGGCGTTGCGTACCCAGCAGGAGTTCCAGCATGCTGCCGCCCTCTCCAATGCGGCACTCAGTGCGCTCTTTTACTTCATGCGCTGCTCCCAGCTGGAGCACACAGAGCTGGCCGCCCAGAGCTCCACGGCCGGCCAGGCGCCGCCCAACAGTGGCACCCAGAACGTGCAGGAGCTGTGCTACGAGCGCGCCTATGTGGTGCTGCCGCCATTGGCCGAGTGGCTGCGTGTGGCCTCGGCGCATGCGGAGCATCGCAACGGCCTGATGATCGACAAGGATGACATCTTACAGGTAATCCCAATCCCCGACTCTTGCTTATTATTCACTTTTACTCAACCGGATTCCTTTGGCAGGCTGCCCGCTTGCTACTGCCCGGCGTTGACTGCCCCATACGCCCGGTGGCCCACGACGAGGAGCTGCCCACCAAGAAGACGCACTTCAGCAGCAACAGCGCCACGGGTACCGGCAGCAGCTCCAGCTCGCCGGCCGTGAGCAGTATTGGCGAGGACACCTCGGAGCTGGGCAGACGCGCCACCATCGCCGTCGCCTTCAAGCTGCTGCTGACGGGCCGCGCCGAGCTGCTGGCCCAGGCGGCGCAGCTGCTGCCGCCCACCACGCGCTACGACACTCAGAACAGCGCCGGACTGACTGCCCTGATGATTGCTAGCATACGGAACGATGAGGTGGCCCTGCACGCCCTGCTCGACGCCGGCTGTGATCCCAATGTGGAGGTGCCGGCGGCGGGCACTGCGGGCTACCCGGCCATACAGGCGGACACGCAGCACTGGACAGCGCTCAGCTTCGCCGCCAGCCGCGGCAACTATGTGGCGCTGCGCATTCTGCTGGAGCGGGGCGGCAAGGTGGAGGGCGGCGCCCGCAGCAGTGAAGAGAAGTGCACTCTGACGCCGCTGCAGCTGGCCGCGGGCACGGGCAACCTGGAGATGGTGGCGCTGCTGCTGGCCCATGGTGCCAACGCGTTCCTCTCCACCCAGCAGAAGGACACACTGTGCTTCGCCGGTGCCGCACAGAAGGGATGCTTCTGTGCCATCTCTGTGGCGGCGGCGCACGGGCATCGCTCCTGCCTGCGCAAGCTGCTCACGCATCCCGTGTCGCCGGGCAACCGGGATGTGCTCTCGCTGGAGGAGATGCTCGCCGAGGGTGACGTTGGGGGCGTGCGTGGAGCGTCAAACGCTGCCTCGACTGCGGCTGGCGAGGATCTGCTGCCGCTGCTCAACAAGACGCAAATCAAACGTCTGCAGGAGGCCATGTACCACAGCGCCGAGAACAATCATCTGGGTGGGTAGCAAATCGAATCGTGTAATCGAACATAACTAATTACTTCTACTATTTCCTTAGACATTACCATAGAGCTGCGCAAGCTGGGCGTGCCCTGGACCCTGCACTGCTGGATGCACGCGCTCTCGGCGGCCCATGAGCTGCGCCTTGATGCAGTCATTGACCAGCTGCTGCAGGACTTCCTGCAGGTCTGCCCCGACGACTACAGCGCCCAGTTCGTCAGCGAGTGCCTGCCGCTGCTCTTCAACATCTTTCGCAACAAGAACGAGGGCACCACCCTGCTACTGGCGGACATATTTGCCACCTGCTTCGGCTGGGAGGCGCTGCATCCGCTCAAGGAGCAGCCGCCCATGCAGCCTGTGCAGGGCACTCGCATCGATCCGAAGTTTGTCAACAATCCGGAACTAAGCGATGTTACCTTTCGGTAGGCCAGCCCATCGAACCCCCTAATCCCTTCAAGCTCTAATTCCATTTCATTGCAGCGTCGAAGGCAAAATCTTCTATGGCCACAAAATCGTGCTGGTGACTGCCTCGCCACGCTTCCAGAGCATGCTCAGCTCCAAGCTGAGCGACGCCAACAGCACGCCCACCGTGCAGATCAATGACATACGCTACCACATCTTCCAGCTGGTGATGCAGTTCCTCTACAGCGGCGGCTGCCAGTCGCTGGACGTCTCTCATAGCGATGTGCTGGAGCTGATGGCAGCGGCCAGCTTCTTCCAGCTGGAGGCTTTGCTAGCCTACACTGAGGCACGCTGCTCCGAAATGGTCGATGTGGACAACGTGGTGGCCATGTATATCCATGCCAAGGTGGGTCTTTGCAAGCTTCAACCTGCCATGGAGCTCGTGCTTAATTTGATTGTCTTCTTCTTTGCCAGGTTTACAATGCCAACAATCTCTTGGAGTACTGCCAGTGCTTCCTGCTGCAGAACATGGTGGCGTTGCTCACCTACGACGACTCTGTGAAGCGTCTGCTGTTCGCCAAGAAGATACCAAACCACGATGTCCTGGCCGGTCTGCTGCAGACGCTGCAGCAGCGGCTCAAGAACCGCAAGCCGAATGCCGTCGGACTGATCAGCTCCTATCGCTCGCCGCCTGGCACGCCCGTCAAGAAGTAGAAGCGGCGATGCCACACCAATATAGACACACACACATACACAGATATTCATGTCCCACTTATGTCATATTTATTGCATTGTTTTCTGTAACGAAGTCTCGCTCGTATGTATTATATAACGCCCAATTCCCAGGGGCCTGAGCCCCATGCCTAGCCCCAGTTGTCCCTTGTTCAGCGCACTGTTAATTTAAATGCCTATGCTAGATATTCTGGTAGGGATTAGAGCGTCCTGTAGCTACCTGTAGTTAGTTGAAATTGTTTCTGCATTAATCTAAACAAAAACTCGAATAAAAACTCGACACAGTTTTTACAAGTCGTCCTCTGTGTTTATTAATAATTGGGCGGCTTGTTGTAGTCCGTGTCGGGCACGAACTGCGGTGGCTGCTGCTCGCTGGTCAGCTTGGCCGCCTGCGAGATCTGCGGCAGTATGTTGTCGCCCTCGGGCACGAATCCGTGATCGTCGGCCTTGTAGCGCACCGCCACCTCCTTGCCGTCCCCGTCGAAGTATGAATAGGAGCCGCTCACCTCGAGGAATTCCGTCTTGGTGCCCGCGTTATGGACAACGGCTGTCTCCTCGCGATGTGAGCCATCCTCGCCCTGATAGAAGAAATGGTAAGAGCCATCCTCGTTCTTCTCCTGGCCAGAGTCCACAATGCCCACGTTTGGCGGCGTCGTACTCGCATGCACATCGACGGGCACGGCCAAGGCCCCAACCAGGCACAGTCCGAAAAGGCTGAGTAGCTGCGCGAAGAGAGAGGAGAGTGAGTATATAATTCATATTAGAGGAGTGGCTGCTGCAGAGAGCGAGAGGGAGCAGTCGAGGAAGGCTACTCACAAGCTTCAACATGTTGCTGTTCGGTCCACTGCTCGACACCGTTTGAGCTTGAGCCAGGCCGGCGGACGCCTTATAAAGGCCCAAAACAAATCGAGCAAAAAGATCTCATTGTGGTCATCTTCCTTACCGGTTTTCGCTTATCCCAAACAATTAAGTCGCAAAAATTCGTGAACTGAAACTCGTTCTAAGAATTAATTTTATATCAATTAACTACAAGTATACGCCCTGCAATTTGAGGCATTCAATTTCAGATCATCCGGCCAGATGCACACAGTCAGAGGGCCCTCAAGTACATGGCAATACATTCATAAGCATTCATAAGTATTCATATTCATATTCATTTATATACATATTCTTCGCTCAGCAGTTCGCATTCCTTGCACTTGTTTACTTTGCTCTTAACGCCAGCCCAGTTCAGGCTCGCTTTGCATTCATTATAGAGCATGATTATGTGATTATGGTGTAGGAGGCTGCGGTTCGCTGAATAATTCTGCATGCATTGTTGCCGCTCATCTCTTCATTTGGCTTTACATATTTCTTTTCTGTGCGTTTCTTTTTGTGGAACCTGGAATCGAATGCCAACGAATTTCGCATCGATCGTGGTCATTTTTCAGCGTAAAACTATTTTCGATTTTTCTCGAACGGCGATTTTCTCATTTCTCAATTGCAATTGTTTATACGAGAGAAAAAAGAAAGAAAAACGAAAGAAAAAAAAAAAAGAAAAACTATAAACAAATCTATGTGCTCCCACACACACCGCTCCCCATTTTCAAATTGTTATTTTTGGCTCGTTTCGTGCGGGAGCACGAAATTTTCCAGCCCCTGCAGAACACAATGCGCTTCACATAGACCAGGCCGGGCCAGACCTGGGCGAGAGGTGGCCGGGGCAAGACACAAATCGAAATACTTAAAGGTGCCACATGCGCTTCGGTTGCGTTTCGTTCGATTTTCGATTCGGTTTCGTGCCTTTTGTTTATGCAACAATAAATTATACATTTAATTTCGTTTCATTAGAAATGCTACAGAAATATCAGCGCTCTGATTGGGGGTGGTATGCCACCATATACATAGTAAATTTCTATATAAGCATATATATCTACATATATAAGCAGCAATTGAAGACGCGACTGGAAATGTTACTAAGTGCACGACTCTGCCTTATACATCTAATATATGTATGTATGTATGTACATATAAATATTGTATATATAGACACACATATTAAATAGCTGTACTCTTATGTGTGTATTTGTTAAATATGTAATTTACAATTTAATTTTTATTTATATTCCATTCAATTTATGCCAAAGTATTTGATATTCCTCTTGTTGTTCGTGTCAGTTAGCAACAGACATAAATTGACGGATTCATATTAATTCAAACTGTTTTGTTTTAGCTGTTCAATTGGTTTATTTTTAGACGTACATATATTCATATAAATGAAACATATGTTGATCAAATTTTGAAGGCAAGTATTCCTTTGAAATTGCCAAGAAACATTTAAAAACATTTAAGTACATATGCAAATCGTTGGCATATTTCAACTTAAAGAAATAGAAAATTGTATTAATTTATATAAAATATTTCAAAATATATATATATATATATATATAATACGAATGTTAGTTATAGAATATATATTTACATAGTTATTAATATATATGGGTTTAAATAAATTAATTTACAGTAAGCAAAAGTAAATTAATAAATTAACCAATTCTCAGTAACAAAATATTATGAATAAATAATTTGTTAATGCCCTGAACGCATTGAAAATGAGAAATCAGGTTATGATGGATTTCTTATTAAGCAAATAAGATCTTATTAGATTCGTAAACTCTTTTCAATTAAAATTTCAACATGTTAGGCGCAATAAATATGAAAATCTCTTGGGCATTGCTTCACAGCTGAAAAATACAAAATTTGCAAAAATGTATCAAATAATAACATTTATTTTATAAAATTTAGATAATTTATGAGAAAAAGTGGACTAGGACTAAAAAAAAAAATAAATAATAATAATAATGAACAAAAACAAATATATATATAAAAATAAAATAAAATGAAATAAAAATAAATCAAATAATAATAATAATAATTGTAACAAAAATAAAAAAATTTTAATTAATAAATAAACCTAAACTGCTTCAAAATGTATTTTTTTTGAGTTCAATGTTTAATTTCGAGAGCTCAATAGCCCTTTAAATTTTCTATGTATTAAAAAAGGTTTTTTATTTTAAATTTATATTAATAAAGAAATATTTTCAAAAATAATTATAGTACCATTTAAAGAATAGTCTATAAAAAATAATTTATAAATATATAATAATTAACATATTCCATATTGCAAACACACTGAGTTGGGAAATAGTTAATATAGAAAAGAAAACTATTAAAATATTTAAAAAGTATATAAATTATAAAATTATGAAATAACGAAAAAAGAAATTGTCATGTGTAAAGTTTATAAAAAAATAATTTAAATATAAAATATAAATATATAATAATAAAAATATTCACAGAAATTCTCGTTATGCACATATATTATTTTCATATTAAGTCTGCTGAAGCATCCTTTAAAAAATCATGCCGTAAGTGCACTTTTCAAATCAGCTCAACTTACAATTTGTTAATTAATTGAATGAATCATTTCATTAAATTGGGCATCAAATTGTGAGTGCAAGGCTCGTTGAAGACATCTGCCTCGATAACGAGTTATTTAGTAATAGAGCAAAAGACTTGTAAAGGAAGAACTACTGACCTCTCTCTCCGTCTCTCTCTCTCTCTCTCTCTCTCTCTCTCTCTCTGTCACTCTCTTTCACTCTGACTTGTATTATAATTTAGATTTCGTTGAAATAATTCATAGTAAATACGCCTTTTTCCCTTCCCTGCCGTTGTTTAATAAAACGTCAGTAAGCGGAAAAAGACAAATCGACTAGAACTTTATTTATATAAAAATCGTTTCAGTTCCATTAAGTATTATAAGATTTAAGTATGTATATTTTCTAAAGCTGCTGCTGCTGGTGCCACATTGCTTTAATTTCGTATTCGAATTGAATTAATTGAATTTGCCATGATTGATTTATGTTCGTGGCCAGGGGGAGTCTGGAAAACTGTGCCAAGAGACTGCCGACTGTCTTCGCAAAAAGTCAAATACTCTGATCATCGACTGTTTCACGCATGCCACAAATATACAAATATACAAATATACAAATACACAAATATACGAAAATACAAAAATAGTTTTATTTTTATAACTGTGCGCTGGTTTGATTTTGTTTTTAGTTCTGTTTCATTTTTTTTTTTCCTTTGCTTTTTTTTTTTTATGGACTTCCCCCACATACGCAGCATGGCATCTGCCAAAGAGCACACAGCTGTCTTCCTATGCCACACAGATGTGAACACTGATATATATATATATAAATATATATGTATATAAATATCTAATATACTATATAGAGAGAGACATATTCAAGGAAGTTGTAAACTATGCGCTGTGCCTATTAAATTGTGATTTGTTTCATTGGGCTGACGATATGAAGACAGTTCTATTCCTTGTGCTCCTCCCACTAGACAAAGGCTGCGAATCGTCGGGGCTGGGGCTGGGGTTGGGGGATAAACAAAAATGACGACATGCGAAATCGAATGAGAAACGCAAAGTTCGTGAGCAAAATGTTCGTCTATACGATAAATAAATAAAGATGAAAAATTATGAAAAACAGGCGGCAGCCAGGCGCTGAGACGAGTGGATTTTTTTTCTTTTTTCTTTTCTTTTTGGATTTTTCAACGGTTTTAACGGAAAATATTTTTAGCCAAAAGGCAGAGCAGAGCAGAGTTGAGTACAAATATTGGAAAGCCGAAAATTGTGTACATGTATGTATGTGTGTGAATGTACGTGTGAATATGTATATGTGTGTGTGTGTGTGAGAGTGTCTATATATATATATATATAAATGTGCATTTGGAACTTGGCAACAGGCACAACGCCCACTTCCGCACAGTTGAGTGAAACACTTCCTACCAAAAATATCCTGACGTATATGCAAAGCACTTCAAGTTGTGAAACAACCACAAATAGTTCAAAGTTTTCTAGTTTAACTTGTATTCATTTTATTTTTTTTTTTTTTTAATTATTTTTTTAATATTCCTTTATTTGGTCTGTTATGTGGGTGGGTTGATTGGAAAACTATAGCGCACCGATCCGTACACGCTGACGCGTCGCGACACACTGCAACTACGCTCCAAAATTTCGAAAACTCTAAGACAACCAAATTGTTGAACATTCTATTCACAAAATCGAAAGAAGAAGCAGGAGAAGGAAAAAAAAAAACAGAATATTGAAATACCGACACGAAACGAAACGAACTGTAAGAGATGGATGCTAGATTTTCGGGAGCGGTGCGAGCGAGAGGCCCAAATGGACAGGCGAGCGAGCGAGCTGGTGCGCGAGTGGCCCGGAACTCAAGTGCACGAACGATCCACGACGAGCACGGCAATTCATGTTCGATGCTCAGCAGCTGGCCGCCCATGGTCTCACAGCAGCCGCAGCCTCAGCCCCCAGCCCCCAGTCCCAAGCCACCAGCCACCAGCTCTATACATCATCTCCCACCCACACGCACACTAGTTTCCGCTGCCGTCGTCGCCGTCGCCGTCGCCGTCGCCTAGCGGCATAGGAATTGTTTCTAAAAACGGACAAAATAGCTTATTAGGGAGGAGTCCCAGGCCCATGCCCATGCCCATACCCATGCTGATGCCTACCCATAGTCCCACATCCGACGGCTGCAGTTCACGTCAAAGTTCAAGCGGCCTGCACTCGAGTGTGATTAGGTAGCAAAAGGGAAATGCTGCTGCCGTTGTTTAGACTAGCTCGTGCACTAGCCACACCCAAGACCTGGCCCGTGTCTCTCAAAATAAACAATAAAAGCAACAACAACACCAGCAGCAGCAACAGCAGCAGCCCAAAAGAACAGATCAGTTGAAAATGGAAAACTGAGAAATGTTCGCCTGGAATATGATTTTTTTATTTTCTAAACATTCCGACTGTTTATGTTTACGGGGCGCTGGGCTGGCGGGATGCTGTTCTTGCTGCTGCTGCTGCTGTTGCTGCTGCTGCTGCTGACTTGGCTTCAAGTGGCTTTGGAGACTCGGAAAATGCTTAGTTACCCGTGCTGCCAGCTTCCATTTAACTTTCTCTCACATTGTAAACATTTCACTTGACGCGTTGCTAAATTTAACGTTCTCGCTTCACAAAACACACAAATAAATTACGGAAATAAACAAATTAAAGCAAGCAATGATAGAAAATTAAGATAAAATACCTGTGCGGTTTCTTCTGAATAAAAGAAATCAAAGAGATTCAAATTTTCATTATTTTCAGTAACTGTTTGTGATTTGTAGATTTATATACAATATATATTTTTTAAACATTTACTTTAATTATTTCTATTAATTCTTAGTAACGCTTTGAGATTGGTATATTTATATAGAATAATATACAGATTTATGCGTAATAATATGTATAATATTTTTATAAACATTCAATTTGATTGATGTTGTTTTGTTATAAATATTATAATTATATCATATTTTTTGTCTATATTAAAAAAAAAAATAATAATTTAAAATTATTTTCTATGCCCGAAGTCAACTTTCAAATTCAGATAAAATATTTGATTGGCATCAACTAACCCATGTTATCCAATGCAAAAGGATTATTTTGGTAGTTCTACTTTTTGATATGTGTCAGAGCAACATACTTAGATATATGTATATGTACATATTTGACATTCGTAAATCTTTAAGTTCAGCCTTACTTTTATATTTGATTTTGTATTGGAAGATACGCGAGACTTCGGCACAATGTCTATCTCATTGTCGAATAGGATAGGATCTATGAAGGGGAGCCAGATAGAAGTATATGACAACATATGGAAGAAACTCAAAATAGCAACCATCGATGTGGACAAGGTGTTGAGGGCCAAGGAGCAGCTGGCCGCGATGCAGCGCCGCAAGGCTTTCAGGAATCTGCTCGGACTGGAGGATGAAATCAGCGAACTGAATATTGAGGACTTGCAGCGCCTAAAATCGATACACAGCCTCACGGTGATGGCAGTTGCGGGAGATGACGACAGCGCTGAGGATACCGATTTGGGGAGCAACGAGCAGCTGAGCGAGGATATATGCCAGTTGCCATTTGACGAGGAGCGCTGGGGCAATTTCTTCACAGACTTTGAAATCCTCGGCACACCAGAGGGCGTCAATCCCAATGGCAACAACCAGTGCATCGAGCTGAGCTACGAAAGCAGCGACGAGGATCTGAATATGTATTTGCGTGAGTGCGACTGAATGCTCCTACTGAATACTAGAATGCTCCTTGGGATTATTTCATAATTTCATCCCCAGAGACTGGAGTACGTTGTTTTATGGTCGATCTGTTTCGTGGACCCCTGGGCAGGACCCAGCATATGATTGTTCGACTGCGCGAAGCAGAGATTGCAGTGTCGAAGGAGTTCAGCTTTCCCGTTGTGTCCACCATTATCGCCAAGCTATCGCCGCGCCATCAGTACAGCGGATACTTGACAGATGAACTCAAGCATGGCGTCAAGCTGAAAAAAGGCGACAGAGTGACCGTGACAACTGATCGGGACTATTCCATCTTCTGCACATCGCGCGTGATTTATGTGAATGCCCGGTTTCTGCTGATAGATGTTCACCAGTTCGATATCATACTGGTTGGCGAGGAAATACAGCTGATGGTACGCGCCACCCGGCAGGATCATCTCATTTGTTGCGTCTGCCGCGAGGGCACACTTCAGTCATATATGCCGGTGCTGTTCCCGAAACGATGCAGCAGATACCGAGTCTCCTACGAGGAGGTGGAGGACTTGACTTTTTCCCGCGAGGTGGGCATCAATGTGGTAGTATCCAACGTCATCGGCACTGTGCAGTACGTGGACGACATGGAGAAGGTCATGACATCGCTGCAGTGCGACGGTCTCAGGCTCTACGCCCGCGTGGTGGTCAACGATATTTTGGGCTGTGATGGGGAATTTAACTGGGTCGCACAGCGCTACGACGGCTTGCTGGTGGAGCTATCGGCGCCCGCAAGAGTGCCGGATATTTTGCGAATATGTCCCGATGCCCAGTGCATCTTGCAGCTGACCTATGCAGCCAAGAAGCCCATCATATTCGATCCGTGGCAGATTAGTCAGCAGCAATTGCGTGTCGATCCCGAGCATTATTACCATGTCTTCTTCTATCCTGACAAATATGTGGTCAAGTCGCACCAGCATAAGGATGTCTTTTACTTTAGTTTCTTGCAGAGCGCCATTTTCGATCAGATCCTACCAGTGGCTCTGTCCAAGATGCCCCTCTGTGACAGCTCGCACACTGGTGCCGACGGCATGGCCCGTGCTGTCGTCACCGCCTCCATGGAGTCGAACGCCGCATCCATTGTCATTTGCGGCGTCACCACGCGCATGGTCCAGAAGATTGCGCACTTCAGGCCCAAGACCCCCATTCTGTTTGTCAGTCACATGCACTCCGCCGAGGAATACGTGTCCCTGTACCACAATGTGACCATGCTGCCCTTCCGCACCACTTACTTTATTGGCCACCAGCGCACCATCTTTCGCAAAGCCGTCTTCGCCCTGGCCTATCTCGCCTCGCGCAAGAGCGTCAAGCAGGGGGACAAGATTATAATTGTCTACAACTTCGCCACGGGAACCACATTTCCCGAGAAGTACTACATCTATACATTCGATAAACTCCACTTCGTGACCCACTTAGCGAAGACCCTGTTTCCACAGGATGCCGAGTGCGACGTCTGCACAGAGAAGGGCGGCATCTTTATGTATACTCATTGAGCAGTAATACCAAGATTCTATTTTAGCAATACAAATGTAAATTAAATTGTTATGATAAATGTATTTAATCGGAATGTGTTATCCTTAAACTGTAAGCTAATCTGTAGTGCTATTGAAATATACATATACACATACATACAGGTATACACAGATCGATTCAAAACCCCTCGACAACTGTACAGATAAATAACAAGCCTACGTCTATGCCTATGGGGACAGTTGCACTTATTTTCTATATACAGAGTATATAACGTGTCTTGCTGACACGCCAGCATGTAACAAAGCATAAATTAGAAATTAGATTGATCGTTGGCATCCAGAGCCATAACAAATGTAACAATATTAATTCATCCATCGTCCATTCGAGTTGAGCTCAAGGCAAGGAGTTGCGCTGTAGTGCTCTCATTGTGATATGCTCGTAGGCAGCCTTCAGGGTCGTATAGCAATAGCCTGCCATTCCATTCATTTCGGCCTGAAAGTTGGGTCCGCCCGTCAGATCGTCCAGCAACGCCAGCTCTGCGCCCAAATGCGGCACGGCGGAGCGCAGCATGCACAGCATGGAGAGCGGAATCATATTGTCTGCATTGAGCTGTGCGCCACTTGCTGCAATAGCCAAACGTTAATGATTTGTTTGCCAATCGGAAATGAAATACTCACTGGCCATGGCGTGCTCATATGCCTCTGACAGTAACTCCATGCTGCGCTGTATCACAGTCAACATGTCCTGGGGACTGAACTTCTCCTGCAGCTGCTTCAGTGACTGTATTGCGGCCTCGAATTGCGTGTCCAGCATCACAGCATTGAGGCAACTGCAAAGGCAAATAACAGTAGTTGATGAATCAGAGTAGTTGATGTGAACGGGAAAGACTTGTTTTGGCAATTAAAATCGGGCCATTAAGGTTCAGAATGTCGTGGCAATCAGATAACTGAAACAAGCTGACAAATTATGGTTAAATATTGTGATTAGATCGCTGAGCGTTTAAATCTAGTCTTCTAAATGGCGACGGTGAATGGGTAGTTGCTGTCGCACAGCAAAGATTCGAATCGCCCTCGCAATTCTGAAACAGGTAAATAATATTAAGATCATGCAAATATTTGATGTTAACACAAATCGTAGAATTGCGTATAAGCCCATCAATTTTAATTGCCATCGCAGTGCCATCGAAAGTGTAAATAAAATAATCGCAATGTTTATAATCTGTTAACCTGTCGTGGCCGAGCAGCTGGACCAGTTCCCCGTCGCTCAACTTCTCGGCATGGTTTAAATTATGCCGATACAGCTCATCCTTGCGATTGTATTTATTGGCGTATAGCACGAAGAGTGTTGAGTAAATGCCCTCGGATAGCATCAGTGGGTAGAGGAGCGTTATGTGTGAGATCACCTCCCTGCTGGCTTCGAGATGACAGTAATCTTCCGGCAGGGCAGGAAACATTTTACGCACGAATCGGTACATGCGCTTCGATATGGATTCCCATTCGCGCATAGCCTGCTTGGCCAGAATGGAAGTGGGCTTCACCTTCCAATAGCCGTAGGAGTAGTGGAAGCAGTTCCCGATGCGTTCATTTAAAGCATACAGCGGATGATACCGATCCTTGAAGGCTTGCTCCAGATACAGACGAATGCAGCTCACATCGTGTTCGGTCAGTGTGGAGGCCATGCCGAAGCTAGGCACCTGGTCAAGCATTGCGCTGCTCGCAGATGTTGTTGATGTGATGGAGCAATTGCTGTTGTTAATATTCTTGGATATGTTGTTGTTGTTATTGTTCTGCAACACGCTGCCAAAGCTGGTGCTCAGATTGCTTGGGTCCGGATCGCCATTGAAGCTTCGTTCCAGCAGGCTTTCGTTGAGACCAAAGCTAACCAAGCTCCTAGTGTCTATTGTCGAGTTGTGCCCAATAGAGAGCAAGCTGTCCGAGCGCTGTAGATCATCCTGCTTGCTGCATAGCGTCTCCTGCGACTGAATGCGACGTGGCGTCGAGCCGAACAAGTCCAACGAAGTTTCCTGCTTTCGAGGCACCAGCGGCGACTTCAACGTCGGCGTGCTGCTCATCAAAGGCTGTGTCGCTGGCTTCGGCGGCAGCGGCAGACTGAGTAGAATGTTGTTGAAGTAATTGCCCGGCTTTGAGCCATCTCGAGAGCGCTGCTTGGTCATATAAATGGCTATGCAGCTCCAGATCTGCGCCGTGCTCAGCGAAGTCTTTGCTGGCTTCTTTAGGGTGCCGCTCAAAATGCTAGAGAAGACGCCGTTGCTGCTACCTGAAGCACTGCAATTCGCTAGATCCGATTCAAAATTGTGAAACAATGCGCGCCATTTGCGATTGTGATCAACTACCATGCGACCAAGAGAGCTTCAATTAAAATGTAATCAAACATTATACGAAAGAGCATCTTCAATTCATAGTTACCTGGGAAACTTTGGGAAACGTCGATTCAGTGCCAGTTCCCCAGTTTGAATCCGCACCGTTTCCCAGCTGCCACTGAGTTGGCCAAACATTTTATTACCTATCAACTCATAGTTGTCGTCGTCCTCCTCGCTGGCGCCAAGCACATTGCCAGCATCGCCGCAAGGCATATAGTAGTCGCCGCGACCGTTGGGTCCATGAAGCGTCAGGTCTCCCTCGTAGTAGTAATCGTTTTCGAACACAGCGACGCCGCTGCCCGTGAGATCGTCGGCCGCAAAAGTGCCCTCGAAGTAGTCGCCACGATTCGTGATGCAGATGCCAGCGCCGCAGCGCTTGTTGTCAGCAAACATGCCCATATATTTGTCTCCGCTGATCAGATCCTCCATGACTCCGTAGCCGCTGCGTGTGTTGGCCACGTACTCGCCCACATAGATGTAGCGATTATTGCGCATCATGCCGTGGCCGTGAAAGAGTCCCTCGCAAAAGTTGCCCTCATAGATTTCGCTCTCCTGCGCCGCACTCCCATTGAGCTCGTACATGCCAAAGCCGTGAAAGCGGCCGCCCTTGAAGTTACCCACGTACACTCCAGTCGAGGGAATCACCATTTTTCCATAGCCTGAAAATACAAAAATTGTTCTATAGACAATTATTTACTTGATTAAAAAGCGGACTCACCATCAATGACGCCACGGTTAACCTCGCCGCAGTAGACACTGCCGTCGGGATACTCCAGGTAGCAATTGCCATGGAGCACGCCCTTGCGCCACTTTCCACAGGCCCTGACTCTGGAGAACTTTGGATGCTCGCGACTATATTCGTAGGCGGTGGAACGCGAGTTGGGCACGGGGCTGCCCAACGGTTGCCCCAAGGCAGCCACAATGCTCGACTGCAGCTGGTCGAGCCAGACCTTGCGCGACTCCGCCTTTTTGGTAGTCAAAACAAAGCTCTTCTCGGGCGTCACAAGGCGCAGGTTCAGCTCGCCTTCTGGCCAGACCCACAGCGCGCTCAATGGATAGGAGTAGAGCGTATTGCTGCCTAGCTGGCAGAGGAAGTCGGAGAAGAGTATGAAGCTGTGGTTGGACATGCTGATGCCAGTGTTGGCCAGCTTGAGCGGCACCAGAGTGGAGGTGAGTATGACGCGTCGCTGTCGTTGTCTCAGATGTAAAACGCGCGGCGTGCACTCCTTGCTGCTCCAGAACTCTTTGGTATTGACAGCCAGCTCCTGGCTGATGCAACTCTTGCGCGCAAACTCTGACCAGGCCACACGATGTTCATCGTACTCCGGCTGAGTCTTCACGAGCAGCTCCATGAACTGCATGAACAGCTGGTAGATGCCGAACGGCTGCTGGAACAGGCGGGTCAAGTAGCTCTCCTCGCCCAGCTCCGCCAGTGGATTGTGATTGCTCAATGGAGGCAAGCAAATGGCGGCCACCGCCTCGCCAAAGCCGTTCACGCTTAGCACATCGCAATAGGCTCTGGTGTAGCTCTCGAACAGCTCGATGTACTCGCGATGATAGCATATGTACAGCAGATCCGCCGGCTGCACGTAGTCCGCGCGGTAAAAGCCTTCTAGTGAGTGCAACGTGGCCGCTAAGAGGCACACGATGCGCTCCCAGTTGAGCAATAGAGGCGCCAGCACGGGAAGCTCCCAGATCATCAGCGTTTGCACGGCCTGGCGCTGTTTGAGCAGCAGCTGCAGCTGCGACTCCAGGTGACTGAGAAAGTAATGGTACTGGCGTTGGAACTGGCGGCAATTCTGGAGCGTGAATCCACCGGCGCAGTGCAGCAGGCGCAACTGACGTGGCCAGGCAGCGCCCAACTGCAAGTGCAGCACTGTCTGCGCATAGGTGCTGGACTGGGATTGAGGCAGCGTTTGGATCTGCCCCGCTGCATCCAGCACTAGCGTGCGATAGTCGCCACAGGTTGCCTCCAGCGCTGTGTGCTGCTCCGGCGTCAGCTGCTCGGCCAAGCATATTTCCATGGGAGAACTTAAATCCTCGCCAAGCTGCTCGCGATTGTTGATGCCCCAGTGGTAGAGACGTCCGTCCAAGGTGCGTGCCACGCTGTGCTGCCTGCCGGCGGCAATGCTGCAGACGCCCATGCCATCGAGCTTTTCGAGGCGAGCGACATGGGCGCGCCTTATGTGATCTCCTGTGCCTAGCAAGCCGCCGTTTGAGGCGCCAAATGTAAAGAGCTGAGTGTGAAGCAGCGCATATCCCTGGTGGAGCAGGTGACGCGTGTTGGCTGCAAAGCTGCGCTCCGAGCTGCCGCTGTGTAAAGATTTCAGTGAGCCTTGCTCCTCTTGTGGGGTTTCCTGCTGTAGCTGCAGCACGTCGTCGGCTTGTTGATGCGGTGCTAGGAGCATTACGAAGTGCTCATCTCCAGCGACAAGGTCCAACAGTTGTTTACCCTCCTCGCAGAGACGCATGTGACGCGGTTCCTCGGCGTTAAAAACCTCCCCACAGCTGCCCAGCACATATGTTGCTCCTCGCACGCTGACAAAGACCACGCCCTGTTCCGAGCAGCACACACGACGCATGCATACGCCCTCATCGTGCAGCTCCAGAGGATCGAAGCTGAGCGTTTGCCATGCACTCGGTCGATAGCTGCCTGCAATGAGCTGCCGCTGGACGCTGCCATTGGCGAGCACCACGAAGAGCTGTCGGCTGCCGCGACAGAAGTCCACGTCGACAACATCCGTTCGCAGCAAGCCCAGCTCCAGAGTATGCACGCCATGTGTCACCACGAGCGTGGCCGAATAGAGCGAATGATCCGCCGTCAGCAGCAGCAGCCAATCAGAATCAAACTGGACTGCAGCCTCGCTCAGATTTTCGCTCTTGTTGCTGCCCATACAGCAGAGACGCAATGCAGGCGAGCGGGTGAGCGGTGGTACGCCCTTCCATTTCAGCTGCAATGCATTGCCTTTGTAGTAGATGGCAAATGCTTCAGCATTGCTGTTGGCTGCTTCGCTGGAGCTCGACATGCTTCTTCTTCGGGTCCTTGTTTTTGTTTTTGTTGTGGTTTTGCCTTCCACTTGCGAGTTTTGTAACACGCAATTGCAACTACACTAATTAGATTCTATTTACACATATTAATTGCATTGTGCCCAGCAGCTCAATGCGTTCTAAGAGCACATTTCAACTAATTATAAATTAATACTCGGACGCGAATTGCCAATTGTGTGATTTGCTTTTCAAATTGGCAAATTTCTATTAAGATTTTTTGTGTGATGGTTTTGCGGCCAGTGTGACCGTCCGTAGTCAGTCCAATCCGACAATACATACACTAGTTATCAAAATTGAGGTTTGATTTTTAATTGTTAACCATAGGGAAGTGATATATAAGTTCATATATTTAATATTTCGACATATAGTGATAAAGACTATTATAGATTCCAAAACTATTAAATGAAAATATTAAATATATATATAATATATATATTATTAACAAAAACTTGCACGTAACTGTAAACCTAGTATTTATTTCATTTACATATTCTGTTCTTAGCCAGAAACGGTCACATTGATTCGCCGTCAACAGCTGCGCCGCTGGCAAAATTTATTAAATTGTAAAATTTGTTTACAACGTGGAAAATGTTTGTTTTCTATCTATGTTCTAACTATTAATAATTCCGCCATTGCTTAAAACATTAGGGCAACGTGTGTGAACAACAGGTAAGCAGAAATAACCTTTAAGTATACGACCTTGACTATTTTTGTTTGTAGGTCTCGGCCATCGCAATGGATTCTAAGAATTCGGGGGGCGTAGCGCTGGCAGATGACTCTGGCCTCTTTAGCTGCAGCAGTGATGCAGATGATACAACAAATCATTCCACGACATGGCAATCGCCTCAGGAACAGGTGGAACTGGACGAACCACCTCACGATGCACAGAGCTCACTTTTTATGGTCTCGCAGGAGCTGCGCAAGTCGCGCAGTGAAATCGAACGTTTGAGCAAGTCGGAACGGTGGTATAAGCAGGAGCTACAGTCACAAAAGCATAACCGTCTCGAGACGCTAGAGCGTCTCTATGTCCAGGAACGAAAATATATGCTAGAAAATCAGAGACTACAACAGGAAGCCCAGCGCCTCCAAGCGAAATGCGCCGCGTTAGAAAAATGTGGACTGGCGACAGCTGTGATAACAACGCCACTGTACTCCGCAACAGCACAGCAAGGCACAAACGAAAACGTATTCGAATCATTTGAGGCGCAGCAGCAGCAGGCAAGACTAATGGATCAGCGACAGCTCACTGAAGTGCTGCGCAAGCAAAAGAAGCAACTACTCGCCGACATGGAGCGTCTGAGTCTTGAGCATGATAACAAACAGCTGGAACTGCAGCGCCAGCTTGCAGGTGTTGAATTGGAAAACAAACACATGACGCTTCAGTGCAAGCAGCTAATCGACAAGCAGCGCGAACTGGCTCATAAGTTGGAATTGAAGTCGACTACGCTTCAGCATGTCACAGCTGAGCGTGAGCAATTGCGGCAGGTGATTGCAGAGCTCAATGAGACGTTGCAAACACAAGAACAGTTGCTTGCGCTGAAGGAGCGAGAGTTTTTGGACATGAAGCAGCACTATGAACACAAGCTAAGCAGCGAGTGCACCATTGATGCAATGCACAACTATAGCATGGCATTCCATGGTGCGATCATTGCCAAGACTAGTGAAATAGCTACTCTGAAACATGCGCTGCTCGAGCTACAATCGGAGCTGTTGCTCATGTCGAAGCTAGAGGCACAGAATGAGGAGCAGCAACGGCAGCTGGAGCAATTAAACTTTCAGTTGGAGGCACAACAATTGGAACAGGCTCTCAAAGACGTTCAACTGAAGGATTTAACAGCGGAGAAGGCAGCTATGGCTATCCAGCTAAAAGAGTCTCAGCAAGCATTGCACACTGTGGAGCAGCAGCTAATGGAGCTCAACAAGCAACACTCGGAGACGAGCGCCAAATGTGAGCACGCAAAATGCCAACTCGAAGATCAACAGTCACAAAATAATGAGAAGCAAGAGAAGCTCGATGATCTTCGAAAGCAGCTTGAAGTCAATGTGGAGCAATGTAATCAATTAAGAGACGCAAAGGCCCAAATGGAAGAGAAATTGAATCAGACACAGAACAAACAGCTCGTAAGTGCTGGCACCCAAACGATGGCTGTTGAACCTGTGCTAGAGCAGCGCATTGAGACTCTGGAGCAGCAGCTGACAGCTGTTAGCAAACAGAAGCAACAAACGGTTGCGTTGCTGCAGCAACTGCTGCAACAGCAGAATGATAAGATAAGGAATACCAATGAAATGGAAGCCGACTGGATGCAGCTGCTCGAAGCGCTGCAAGCCACACAGCAAATGGAGCAGCAAATGGAACTGCAGCTGCAGCAAAAATCCGACGAGCTGCAGCAGCTCAATGAGCTGTTCGCTCAACAAAATGAACAGCTGCAACAATTGCAGTTGTTGAGTCGAGCCCATGAGAGCCAAAACAGCAACGAACTGCAGAAGCTCAGGCAGGCACAAGCTGCCGACGCGACGAATCTGAAGCAATTGCAGGTACAAGTGCAGGCGCTGCTGAAAGAGCGTCAGTGTGCTCCCAGGAAGCAGCACAGTAGCCTGCTGCAAGTTCTGGAAATGGAAACGGGACGCAAGCTGCATCATATCAAAAGCTGGCCACAGTTGATCAAATTGCTGCGGCAGGAGCTGCGTGCCGCGAAAACTGCAGCCGAGCTGCCTATGCTGAAAGCGAAGCTAGCTAAAGTTGGAGGCAAATATGAGGAAGCTCTAAGCAGAATCAAGGTACGCTATGGACAGCAGTAGTGGGCAATTGAGTTTAACCATTTATATTTCTTTAGTTTCTAGAGCAAAGTCTGGCCACAGAAAAAGCTCGTTTGGAGTCTGCAGATTTGGGCAAGTCGTCAACAGACTCCGCGCCATTGGAGCCGGCTCATGAGGTGCCCAATCTGATAGATGACTATAAAAAGGTGAGCACTGCATATATTCATATATTCCGAACAACAACTGAATTAAACTATATTTTATTTTTAGCTCATTCAGCAAACTGCACAGGAGACGGGTCGCCCACGCAATAGTTATATATTAGATCTAATTGAACGTAGTCAACGGAGTCAGCCAAATTTGTGCCAACTAAGCAAGGGCTTGGCCGCTTGCCGTGAGGATATGCTAAATCTCAACAAGCTGCTGGTCGGCCTGGAGTCAAGCAAGGCACGGCAAGAGACAATGCCATCCCTAATGGAGGAGATGCGCGCCGTGGCCGAAAAAGCTTGAGTCACAAAACATCAGCCATATTCATTAAACTTAGTCATTTAGCTTAATTAGTAGATGTTAAATTAGCTTCAATTTTTGTCGTATTATTTAACGTACTTATTTTGTGTTTTTGGTGTTTTGTTGTTTTTTTGTGTTATTGTCTTTGCAAAAGCAACTATTTATGTTTGTTAATCATCTCATTTCAAATGTGCAATTTTTCAAATATTTCATTAAACTTTGATTGAATAGCCCACCTTATGCTAACAAAGCTAACTAGTCCCACAATTGAGTTCAGTCTACACCAAATTGGTCTACATCAAATGGAATATTATTCTATATCTATTTGTTAGTTGAATTTTTTTCTTGAAATATATCGAATATATTATAAATTATATTTATATACATAAAATTCACAATATATATCTTTTTATAAATTACATATATTTATATATATTCAATGTCGCAAATATATTAAATTATATAAATCTATCAATATTCAATAGAAAAATGGAATTTCTTTTATTTGACAGAATTTATGTTCTAAGCAGGTTTATATAACATTTGTAATTTAAAAAAAAAAAATATTTTTTGAGTATTACAAATATATTGTATTAAAAATTGTAATTTATTTCTGAGCAATTTTATTTATAATTCATTTTATTTATATATTTTATTTAATATATATTTAGATACTTCCCAGCTTTAGCTATGATAATGGAGAAGCACAGCGTAGGTTTATGTCTAGCCCAGTCGATTATTCACATTTGGCTTGCTCACATCTTATGCGGCGGCATCGTTTCATATATATGAAAACCTAGTGTTGTCAACGCCTGGACCTCGGCTATTGGTATTCGTATTCGTCTTTGTATTGGCATTGGCATCGTGGTAGTGGTTGTGGCTAAGGTTCTGGCCAAGGTACTCGGCCACTTGGGTATTGATAAATGCGTTGAAAAGTAAGCGACCGCCCAGTAGATTTGCACCCAAACGTCGCCCTTCCGTCTTTCTGGCAGGGCACAATCGTTGGCCAAATTCAATTGGCGCAATTTTTCATCGTTCCCAGTGCCTTTAAGGGGAACCGCGGATCCATTTCTGCTGATGTTGCTGTTGTTGTTGTCGTTGTTGTTGTTGCCATTGCTGTTGTTGTCTATTGTGCCTTCTGCTGCTGCTGCTGCTGGTGCTGCGCTGGCAATTGTTCTCTGCTGCAGCTCAAGGTTGTTTATTTTGAAAAATCACCAACTGCTGAGAGACGCCCGGCCGAACATCGTGGCCATGTGGCGGCCTGGGATTTAATTCAATGCCTGGACATTTATAAATTGCATTCAATTTATACACAACACGAAAGCGTGATTTTTACATTTTTACAATCTGGTGAATAATAGATCAGCGTCGCATTATTGCCGGCCGCTCGTTACTGTCCTTTGCCACAGCGGGCCCTCGCACTTCTCTGACACCACCAGTGTCGCCTAGCCAATATCATAATTTGTATAATTCCCCACTGAATCAAAATGCGAATCTTATCCAGGTTTAGTAATATCAGAATTCGATCAAGAAATGAAATGTTATTTGTTGTGTTCTTACACTATCCTAAGTTTCAAATCTATCTCTCATTTGTTGCTGTCTATATGTTCTCTTAGTTTTCCTTTTTTCTATGTTTTTCTCTTCAAGTTGTTTTTCTCAATCTCCCTCAATTGTTCGCCTTTTTCTGTTCAACTGTCGCTCTATCAATTTCCCTCTCTATCTCTTGCTTTCTCTGTGTCTGTCTTTTATTCTCTTGTTTTTTCTCTTTCTGTTTATCTTCTTCTTTTCAAACTTCTAGTGACTCTATCTCTTTCTCTCTTTCTCCCCCTCTATTTGTCTCTATAGCTTCTCTTGCTCACATTCTCTCATCATGTAATAAAAGTAACTTCTGATATTAATAGTATTTATGAAACACTATAGAAAGGTGACATTTTAGAGACTATATTCATAAATTACTATTCATAAATTGTAGAGGAAAGAGCGAAAGACTTAAACATCGACATATTTTCATAAAGTCAACGTAATGCCAACATTGAAGCGATCTTAAAGTACGTAACTTAAAGTTCGTTTCGCCAACGAGCTAGGGAAAGGACAAACGTTTCTTTAATGAGGTGCTTAGAGAGCTGAATGGCTGGCAGGAATTCGAACATGGCTCAATTTCAGTCGTGTCCTTAGTCGTTAAATGGCACAACATTGTTTGAGAGTGTTTAGGCTTTAATTTGAGCAACATTTTAGCACTAAGATGTCTGCAATCAAACGTATCAATTGCCGCGACGCAGAGTGCTTTTTGCTGTACATGTCCACTGCGGTCGGTTGTGGGATCGGTGCGGGTCTCATTAAATTGGTTCTGGGCAAACACTGAGGCCATAAACATTTAATTCTCACCAAAGCGATTGATGCGGCCAGCAGTCGAAGGGTCGTCGGTTGTCGGTCGTCGGTCGTCTGGCTGCAGTTCCAAATTGCAAATGCAACTTGTTAACCTTGAAACTATGCAGACAAACGAACAAACAGACAAATGGACAAACGGACAGACACTCTGACAGACGGATAGGAACGGCAGCAGCAACAGCCCCACAAGACCCCAGCGCAGTATGAGGCATTTAGTCAGACATCGTCGTTGTTGTTCGTCTGCCGATCAGTCGTCTGTCTGTTGTCTAGCTGCGGCAGTCCTCCATCTCTTGTGGTCGAAGCTGAGACGGAGGCTGATGCTCGAGCTGATGCTGATGCTGATGCTGGTGATGATGCTGATGCTGATGCTGATGCTGATGCAGCTTCTACCCCAAGCTAGCTCAAGTATATATTGAATAATGCGTTTATGGGCAGATGCATGACACTTCATGCAGGCGGTTGTCTGCTCTGGCTGCTGGCTGCTGGCTGTTCGCCTCCTGCTCGCCACCTCCTGCCGCATCCTGCCACCTGCTCGGCTAGCATCTCCTTCGCTCTGGTGGCCAAATGGCTTGAGCTGCATTTTTCATGCGTAAACTTCGGCCCCAGGCGGCGGGCTGGCAGCGACTGCCTATTCGTCATATGTGCCTGGGCCATGTCAGAGCTGTGTTTGAAAGAAATTCGTTTAAATTGTCAATTGTCTGGGATCTGTGCCCCTGAAAACTGGTTTCCAGCCACTCCTAATGAGGCGCATCAAAAAAATAAGAAAAGCACAGAACGAGAAAAAAAACTAAATAAATAAAATAAACGAATCCAAGCCAAAACCCTTTTAGCATTCAGCTGCGACGGTGGCCACGCTGGCTCTGTGTTGGCTGCTGTGCGTTTGCATTTAGCAGGCAAACTACATTAAATTCAACTTACACACACACACACACACAGAGAGAGAGTCAGGATGTGTGTGTGTGTGTGTGTAAACAGCATCTTTAGTGGCAGATTCTGTGATTCGGTTTGTGACGCTGATGCGGCTTCTTGTGCCGGGTGTTGCAATGTCATTCGTTGCATTTTATGCACTTTTTGCACTTTACGGCTCGCAGGATCGTGAACTTGGCGCTGCCCATAAATAAACTTGTATCTTTAAGATACAAAATAGTCGTAAAAAAATCTGCAAATAACCCCAAACCAAAGGCACTTGAACTTTTGAGCTTTTAGCTAAACGCGCCCATTAGGCCACAGGAAGGCAACAGAACAGAACTGAACCAAACTGAGCAGATCAGACCAGGCCGACAGCAGCTGAGATCATCTTCATTTGGCTTAAACTACTCAGAGCGAGAGAGAGAGAGAGAGAGAGAGAGAGCGCATAACACATATAGTATGTGTATGGTTGTAATATTAAATTTTATATTTAGCGCACGTTTTAAGCCTTTTGCATACAATGGTTGGCAGCTCGGCAGGCGGCTAGGCGGCAAGGCGGCAACTGGCAAACCTGAATAGAACATCTCTAGAAAAAGATGATTTGGATTAGCAGATGCCACAGAAAGTCGTGATTGAAGCTTTAAATAGAACAAACGATTCAGTGACGTCTCAGACGCAGACCATTTAATTGCAATATCATTGAGCCTATGAGAGGAGGAGATCTTAATCCATGGCCTTTTATATATCCATCCATTAGTAAATAATTACAGATTATAAGCCAACACTTTCCTCTTCAGACATAAATTACAATTAAATAGTCTCCTATCTGGGCTCCCCTCCCTCTCTCTCTCTCTCTCTCTGCCACTCCCACTCTCGCTCACTCTTCTCCCGCATTCCTCTCAACAACTCAATCAAGTAACAGCTTGATGAACTTGCATTTCCTCGCTTCGGGCTGTAAACAAAAAATCAACACACGTAAAAAAAAATGAAGAAAAAACAAACACATTTCAATCTTCTTAGCGCTGCTGAAACAATTTGGCCCAATTCAATACAACCCATGCGACTCGAAGCATTTAGAGTTCAACTACACGAGGGGCATCCAAAACTAATGGCATGGAGATAAGTTACGAGCGTTGAGTAGAGAGATGAGAGATGAGAGATGAGACATGAGACATGAGTCGGTAGCCATTTCCCTGGAGATCATAAAAAATAATTACGTATTCTCTAACATCGTTTACTATTGCGTAATGCTCTACCTTCAATGCTGAGCATCAGGCATCACTCGTTAGCTTTGATTGTGATTTTAAATATATAAAACTAAATGAATAAATAAATTATAGTTGTATAAATAATTTTAAATTGTTTTTACTAATAATTATACACACATCTTTCAAGCTGAGCATGCTTTCATGATTTATTCATTTATAATTGTTATTATTATAATATATATTTGCTGCTCAGACATTGTATATTTATGTATATAAATATTTGTCTCTATCTTTATCGCTGAAAATGCTTTCATAATGTTAATTTCAAATATATTAAATTATTCATTCATTAAGAATGAAAATATATTTCTAAAAATTAAATACAAATTATTTAGTATTATTTGTTGCTCAGATATACTACATGTATATAAATATATAAATATTTATCTTCATCCTGAATATTGGATATCAGATAACGATGTTTAGCTTTGTGTATTTGTTTATGAGGCTTTCTATTATATTAAATTGAATAAATAAATAATTATCAAAATTATATTTATAACATTTTTCATGTATTATTATTTAATAAATATATATATATAAATATTAGTGATTCATGACATGTATTTCCATATTCCCATCCTACAAATATAATTTGTAATACAATATATTGAACGTCCCGCGACACATTATGTGTATTAGTTATTTATTTTCAATTTCTTTTTTCATTAATTTGTTTCTTCATTCATTTTTCCATGTATGCTGAGCTCGTCTTCCACAGCTCACTTTAAATCTCTAAATAATAATAATTAAATAATAAAAGCAAGTTCAAAAAGACTTTTTCAATGAGACTTACTGAAGAAAATAGTAAATCACTTTTATCATAAAGACATTTTGGGAAAAGTTAAACAAATTAAATTAGTTTAAGAAATATATATATATATATATATATATATATATATATAACCTTACATAATACTTACATACATATATTATTAATTAAATATATCATGCCAATACTAACTTACATTTCAAGTATTTTTAGCCTCATTAGACAACTTTTCCATAACTTGACATTTATCATATGGAAACGATAAATCTAGGCGCCTCTTACTCTTACATTTATCCGGAAGTTAGGCTCATTATTTGCATTTGTTTTATGCTTGCCATGCGGTAAGCGTATTTGAGTTTCAGCTAGCAGCATTGCCAGCACGTTTATTCTCGTCACTTTGCTGGGATTATTTAATCAATGGGGCTCGTACATAAAAGGGCATGAGAGCAGCTGAATGATACTCTAGCGTACGCTCAACCACTGTGGCGGCAGCAGCAGTGGCAGCGGCAGAGGCAGCGGCAGAAGCAGAAGCAGGTACATTGATCTCGCACCACTAAAAGAAAACCGTTAAGATGCAAAGATACTGTGAGCCAAGAATTCAATGACCCAAACATTTTGGGCCATTGTGTTGATTACGTCAAATGTGGCTGGCGATCTGGGCGGTTGCTTGCGCTTGCTCGTAATGCATTAACATTGCTCAAGATGCCAACTCAATGGCAAATCTCGTTACTTGAAATGCGTTACCCGCCACATGTCTCTAGCTCTGGCTCTTGCTCAGGTTCTGGCTCTGACTCTGGCTTTGGCTCTGGCTGTGCATGCAAATGCCGCTGCTGCAGTCGCAGTCGCCGTCGTCGTCATCGTATGAGCCCCTGCCGAAGGCGACGCTGCCCTGTCCATGGCCATGCAATTTAGTCAAAGGCCCTAACGGCATTTGAGCCAAATGCGTTTACGCATCCGCTATAAACTTGTATATGCCGGCTTGCCGGTTCTAAGCTTAGGTGTTGGTTGCATTGCTTGAGTTAGTTGAGTGGCTGGTTAGTTGGCTGCCCGGCTGGCTGGCTGGCTGGCTGGCTGGCTGGCTGACTGGCTGCTCTTGGTCGGTCTGTCGGTCGCCAGAACCAGTTATGCTATAAGCAGGAGCATGCGACAAATGCCGTCCAAGTCAACTGTGACTTCCTTCAGGATGGGATGCGACAGGCACGACACATAGTTAGAGCGACGTCGCTCTCTGGGTACTGTTAATTGGACTTACACTGGCACGCCCAGCCCCCTGCCTCCTGCCCCTGTCCCTATTTCTGTCGGCCATGTGCGTGGCGCACTTAAACGAGGTTAACTGTACTCACTGCCCAGCCAAACGGTCCGAAATGCTTGTGCCTTACCTCAAATTTAATTTCAACTTACGTCAGCTCCAGTTCCAGCTCCAGCTCCAACTCCAGCCTCAGCTCGAGGGCTGCGGTCAATGCACGCATTACCAGTTCTGCCCAGCTTATCAACAGTCGATCGCGAGAGCAGCCTTAACTCTCTATCTCAGCTATCTCCATAGCCGTTGCCATCGCCATAGCCATCGCCATCGCCATCTCCATCTGCATCTGCATCGGTCTCAGCAAGCCCATCAAATCAGCAACGTGACGCTGCCCTTGGGGCCCATAACCGTGTTATGGACATTCGGTGCAACTTATATATAACACGGCCATAACATTTGCACCGCAATAATAGTAGTAATAGGAACTTGAGTGCGCTTCATTCATTCAAGGATAATATTACGGTTAATGCTACGCCTGGGCTAAGTAATTTCATTTGGCAACGTGCCCGCAACAGCAAACGGCAAATTATTATAAAGGTGCCCAAAAAAAGAGGAAAGAAAATAAATAAATAAAAAAGAAAATCCAAGACGAAAAGCCTAGACAGCAGCGCAGACTACAATTCCTCGGGCAACTTTGGCGTCTGGCATTGAGCTGGAGCTGGAGTTGGAGTTGGAGTTGGAGTCGCAGTCAGAGTCGGAGATGAGCGGCGTCTTGTGTGAAACTCTAGCATTAGATACTGCATCATAAACTGACTTTAACTGATGCTAAAGCCAATTACAACAAACAATGAAAACACGTGCGAAATAACAAGGAGCCAACAGGTAATAAAGCAGCCGCACTCAACTTTAAGGTGTTCAAAGATCATTCAACTAAGCCAAAGTCGAGCCACATCGATAAACGAAACAACAAAAATATGGCGGAGGAAGAACCGTTGGCAAATACCTGGGAATGCTTAAAAGCGTACTTTACGAGAATTCTTATTGCTTTTCAACTGTGGTCATTGCAGGAGTTCCCACTAAACGTTTGAGTAGTCGAAGCTCAACGGCAACGGCAACGGCAACGGCAACAAAAACTTTTCTAATTAATATATATGACCTGCCGACTGGACTAGGTTCAGGCTATAGCGCCTCGGGTTCTGGCTGTTTGAAATGTTTTTAAAGCTACCTCAGGCGAATAATAAATATTTTTGAAAGGATGGCAAATAATAAAAATAAATAAAATAAAAATAAAAATAATAATAAATAAATAAATAAAAATAAAGTTTAAATTATTGAGGTTATAGATATTAGATTCTTAAATGTTTGTAAAGTTACCTCAGGCGAAGAATAAATAATAAAGGATGGCAAATAATAAAAAAAAAATTAATTAATTAATTAATAAAAAAATAAAGTTTAAATTATTGAGGATAAAGATATCAGACTCTTGAAAAATGTCTTATAATACAACAAAAAAATAAATAAATAAAAATAATAATAAAAAATAAAAAAAAAAGTTTTAATTATTGAGGTTATAGATATAAAATTCTTGAGATGTTTCAAAGTTACCTCAGGTGAGGAAAATATGAAGTATAAAATATTGATTCAGATTCCAAATTTATAATTGAAAACATTCCTGCTAGAGTGGAAAATCTGTAACTAAATTGTGAAACTTCCAGTAGAGCTTATTTTGACTAGGCACAATTTCTAAAGTTTATAAATTTTCTTATAATGAATTGTTAACCTATTTATTAAATAATTTGCTACCTCAATAACGTAATTGATAATTGATAATGGATCAAATCTCCCTAAAACTAAATATTAGATTATAATAAATTTTACTATTGACTATGCACCTTTCCATATACAGCTAACATGTATAACCTCATTCCGAATGAACAATTTAAAATTAAAATAATATAATAATAAATCTTAGATCAATCGCAGCTGCTACTGCGCATCTCTGATAGAGTCTGGCTGCTGAGATCTGTGACAGCAATTGAGGCGAGTCGTGTTGCTCCATTAGGCCATAAAGCGTTACCAAATGCCATTTGCACGTGAATCTTGGCACGCCCTAGGTGAAAGAAATGCAATGATAGGATCGCATCGAATTGGGGCTGCATATTGCTGGGTGATGGAATGGACGGTTGGACGGTTGGACGGGTGGGATGAATGGGTGGCTAGCTGGCTGGGCGATGAGCGATGCTGATAATGATGATGGGCATGATGAAATGAAATTGTTGGCTTCGATTTTGGCTAATTGCAGAGTCCATTGAAATGCCTACTTAGGGCTAATTGGTCCCATCGGAAGCGCCGCCGAGACATGTACAAACATTTCACGCTGTGCTGTCATAGATGTTGTAATTGATGCCGCCGCTGTGCCATGTCACAGATGTCAACCATTCAGCCAGCCAGGCAGCGACTGGAATATATCAGAACTAAGAGCAGAACCAAGAGACTCTGACTCTAACTCTGCCTCTGCCTCTACCTCTGACTGTGAGTCGCAGTTGCAGCTAGGAACTAGGCAAAAAGGACGGCAAATCTAACAACTTTGATTGACTTGTGATTTGAAGGCGCGCCTAATTGAAGCGAGGCCAGTGCCAGGCGAAGATCGAGAGTCTGAGAGTCTGAGAGACCGAGAGACTGTAGACACTGACATGCCTTGGAGACTGGACACGCTGGACACATGACACTCTGTCGCTCTGCCGCTCTGTTGCTCTGTCGCTCCGTCGGTCTGTCTTGGCCGTGTTGTCGGTAGCTCTGGCAAAATGTTCGTGAGAAATGTCATTAATACGAACGACGTGTTGTGGATGCGGCTCTAGTAACTATTCGAGGACGTAGTACGTCTCAGCGTCCATCTTCAGGCAGCAATGGGATCTCTCTCCAGCTGTGGCTGGTTGATGCTGCTGTTGCTGCTGCATTGTTGCACTTAATTAATGCGAGGCTGCAAGCCAGAGGTTCACTTCATGCCGCTTCAAACACGCCCTCGGCATTCGTGTGTGTGTGTGTGTGCGTGTGTGTTGCCATATAAGGTCAAGTGATAGGCGTTGGTCGTGTAATGGAATTGCTATAAGGCACTTACACTTAGAGCCTGGCGATAATAGCTTAACATTAACGTTTACCAACTGGCACCCAATCGCAAGCGTTAAGAAATTATGTGAAACATGCCGCATAGGCATCCAATAATATACACCCCATCTATATACATATATATATATATAGTCGATACCAACTTACATCCCCTGGCCAGCTGAAGGCGTTAATAGGCGCTGCAATGCCAATAATTTGCAATTATACTTAATTGTAATTGTAATTGTAATTGTTGTATGGCACAACAGCTCGTAATTGAGTGTGTGTGAGTGCTGTCTTCTTCTTTATCATCTACACTTGTTGCTATTATGTTGTTTTTTTTAATCGGGTTTTATTGAGAGTATTTGCTCATCGTCTGTGTGTGTGCCTGCGGGCATTATGTACATAACATTTTCGTGTTGGCTTAAATGATCATTTACTTGGCTAAACAAATGTTTTTCTTGATGTTGGCCATTATTCGAGCCCAATTGCTTATAGAGGCATAACTGTCGCAAATAACTGTTTCAGATTATCTATAAATCGCTTTTATTCTAATTGAAAAGTTATTTGTCTTCGATATTTGTGCCTCGATCGATCATCTTCAAGATTAGTTAGACTTGATTAAGTTCTCGCATAAAAATATCAATTTTATTATTTTGCTCGCATTTAAGATATCGTTTGAAAATTAAATTGGAAAAAAATATTTAATTCTATTTAAATTAGGTATTATTTTATTTTTGTTATTATTAAAATTGTAATTAAGGAAAATCTAAGGTGCTGCAAACGATATCTACAAGACGCCAACTTTTCACCATTATTGCAGACTAAGTGAGAATCGCTTTAGTCAATATGATTAGATCAACGTAAATACATATAAATATGGCCTGTATAAATGGTGAAAATTGTCTTTTATATTATGATATACAAATATATATATATATAGGTGTATACATATGTATTTATAGTTGTCAAGGACTACAAATTGCAAATCCATTTCGAGCTCGTATCGTCGCTTAATCTTAGACTACAAATTTACCAAAATCTCATTGTTTAATGTGTGTGTGTGTGTGTTTGTTACTTAGTTGGGCTAATATATATATCATCATATATCGACTCTAAGCATACATATTTATATTTTCATAGATCGTGTTCCATTGCTTATACTTAAAGCTTAGCAGTTATGACAAATGTATTAAACTAATTATTCCATTTAATATACCTTATTGCTGCTCCTTGGGAGCCGTATTAGGGTTGTGTTTGTGTCTTCTTATGTGTGTGTGCGTGTGTGTGTGTGTGTATGTATTTGTGTGCGTGTGTGTGTGTGTGGGGAGCGCTATGTGCTGCAGCTTAATATTAAGAAAAAATACTCAGTTCCAGTGCTCTCGATAGCTCCAGTGATTCTCTTCCATCCTCCTTTGCTCCTCCAGTCAGTACAATATTCCCGGATGGACAGCGCCGCTGCGCTGAAAATAAACATTCGGATTGCTGCTCAAAGTCGGCTCCAGCGTCGTATAGAGATTCGTTTCGTCGGGTCGTATAAACATGCCTGACGATGCGGAGGGAGAGAGAGAGAGAGAGATATGGGTTCAGATAATGTATTAGATAGTTGAATGTATTGATTATTATATATGTATTTAATAATGCATTGGGATTGGATTGAGATTGAGTGATATCAGTTAACTGTTAGTTGAACTTAAACTAGTATATAATTAAGTTGGAATGTGTAATGTTTATTGTTTTTAAGTTTTTCTCCTCCTTGAATTTTAAAATGTTGTATTTATTTATTTTTATCAAGTGCAATATCTGAAAGTCCGTGTTTACTTATAAATATATATTTGTGCTATTTGTATATTCCAGACACGTCAATAAAAAATTGAGCAGTTGCAGCAAATAATTGATTACAAACTGTCTCTAAGCCGAGCTATGTTTGGACAATTTAAGCTAAGAAATTTGTTTAATTTAAAGTCTATATTCATAATATTTATTAACTAATTCGAGATTGATAAAGTCTATATTGTATATTCCCAAAAAAAAAAAACTAAAGCTGTTCTTTACAAAGAAAAATAGTAATGGATAGTTGAGAGCGCCCAGAACAGAAATAATAATGATAATAATGCTCACGTATCTATAGTTCATAAACTTAATCTCAAGCTCAATTCTAAGCAATTCGAAATATGGTTGGTTTTTAATTTATACAGTTTACATAGATGCTTGGTTAAAAAAGAGAAATACTAAAGGAATAAAGCAATATATACTATTTCGTAATTTAAGCATCCAGAACAGAGAGTTCATAGCAATGAAAATGCTCTGAGGGCTTAGTTTCATCTAATTATATTGTAATTAATGTAAAATGCTGCTACAGTCGAGATAAATCAATAATGAGTGGGCGGAGTTATATAATAATATGCTTGAAGAAGATCGATTTTTATCGATTTTATCAATTATATTAAAGAATTTATAAATGGAAATTTATATGAAAAAAGTTCGCTGCCTTTATATAGAGGGACAAAAAGATAGGCGCGGCCTAACGGCGAGTATTTTCATATAGAATAAACCTATGTTATACATATATATATATAGAACTCTAACATATCGAAGATCTATTCTAGTTCTAGTAAGCGGCTTACTATTGTTAGTAATACTTCAATATAATAGAAAACTGTATATACAAAAGATATTCAATCTCTTTTTGTTATATTCATTTTGTCTACAATAATGAACAATACAAAACTTGCTGTAAATAATCTATAAATAAAAATCGGTAGCTAAAAAAAAAAAAACTAGAATTAAACAACGTAGTTGCTATTACCTGGCGCATAGCGGAGCGTTTTGGCCAATTGCGCCGCCTGTGTCATGGAGGTAAGCGAGTTACCCAGCTGTTTGAGGGTCAACGGTGTGGCCAGCTGTGTGGGCGGTGCAGGCGGTGGTGGTGGTGGTGGTGCGGGTGGGTAATAGCAGAACGGGTGCGCGCTCAAATGTGCTGGAAAATAGTGATACATACGTGTATAGCTCGGCGGTGCGGCGGTGACCAAAGCGACTCGATCTGCTGGCCCGGAACCCATAGTTCGTGTGCAAGGGTTTTGTTTCATATTGCCGCAAGTGTGTGTATGTGTGTGTGTATGTTTGCATGTGTGTGTGTGTGTACGTTTGCGTGTGCGTGTGTGCAGTTTATCGATAGTGATTTTCCATACCAAACCAAATTTTAAGCCCAGCCGTAACACAGACACACACACAGAGAGAGAGAGACATATGCATAAATACATATGTATATGGAATAAACATATTTACAGTAATTATTTTGTTGTGCCACACATATAAACAAAAAGTCGAATATGTATATATATATAAATATATGTAGATATTTTTAACAATAAATGTAAATTTAATTAAATTTCAATAAGGTAAAATACCGGAAACATAGCCAAAAATGAGAGAAACATTCAAAATGATTGATGAATAAAATAATACAAATTACAAAAACAACATCGAATGATTATGTAATGTATGTTGGATATGCACGAGTGTGTGTTTGCGTGTGTGTGTGTGTGTGTGTGTGTGAGCGAGCGTGCGTGAGAGTCGTGAGCGTGACAAGAATTTTGAATGCATGATGTTGACAATTCGATGAAGGAGACGATTTAATAATTTTTTTTTTTTTTTAGTTGTCGGCGTTGCAATGAAATTTTTTGTGTGTTTAGATGATGATGATGATGAGCGTGATTGTGTGTTGGCGATGATGATGTTTTGATGAGTTGACAAAAATGATATGATAAAAAAAATATATGAATATATATATAGATATATAGATATAGGCATATTGAGTGCAAGGTAGCTTAGATCTAAAACTTAATGGCAAATCATATATAGAGAGATGATTTCAAATGAATGTCACAATTTTCGCATTGAGCACAGATTGCGGCCCTAACTGCTGACCACGCTGACCCGACTGGCCAACAACCCAAATACCAAATTACTCTGCCATATTTCACACTCTCGACTCTCTCCTCTCGCCTCTCGGCTGTCGTCTGTCGGCTCTCGCTAAGGCGCCAGCTGTAAACAGCAATTTATGATCTTAATGATGTCAAATCTGTGCGCGAATGGAGCTAAAACCTTTCGTGTCAATGGGCCAACATAATATTATAACACCCTCAAGCCATAGAGAAAGTCTTCGTGCTGTTGATTGTGGCTCGTTTATCTCATTGAGCAAAACCCAAAGCGTTTTTCATAGGAATTCAAACATAGTTTTGGCTTATTACAGTTTTTGTGCGACAAGGTCATTAACAGCACATCGATTCGTAAGACGCTTTCAACTCTATCATTCCAATCACGCGGACCGACTCCAGATCTTCGTCTGTTTATATAACTTTATTATTTTTTGTTCACTCAACAAATATTTCAAAATACAATCTCTGATAATTTTTCGTTTATTACGTGCTTTGGGAAAGATATTTTGATAAGCGCATAGAAATAGTTTTATTGCTTTATGAGAACTTAAGTGCTATAACAACTTGAAATATCTTAAAAGTGGGTGTGCTTTAAAGCAGCAAACTGAATTTCTAGGCAAGCTCTGATAGATATCTAAATTGTGCAATAAGAATTATTCAATGGAAAGGAAATATGTGTAGATCTAGAGATAGATCTTAAATTAATTGGCCCTTGGCCACCTCATTTTATATGCTATAGTTTTGAAAATGAAATATATCAAAATTAAATTTGAATTCAAATATATTTAAATTCCTTACAGATCTCATTTTAAGGTTTGATCACACATCTGAGCAATATTCCAATATTCATCTATACAAAACGTGGCTCGATCAATAGATAGCAACAATCAATTTCACTTCTAATTGCATTATTAATGCAGAATTGTAAGCAACTAACTTGTCCTAATCAAGCAACTACTTCATCAAGTTTGTCGCTTAAGTCTTTTGTTTGAGCACACCTTGAGCTCTGCATATTTTGGACTGAGCACGAGCTTATCATTAGAGTCAACTTATATAAAGGTATTTGCGTACTCATACTCCTATAAATATCACTTAAAATGCAAAGCCCAACAAATCTGAGCCAATCAGCATTGAGCGCCTTGGCAAGCCTAAATCAGAGCCGGCATGAGAATGCTGCCGCTGCCCGCTTTTGCAGACATGCTTATAAATTATGATTATTATATTTTCAACAGCTTGCAGGCCAAAGTTACATACACACACACACACAGTAAAGTATGTTAATGACATAAAAACCGAACAAAAATAACTGAGACTGAGATAAAAAAAAAAAGTAGACTCTGGAATTGCTAAACTGGACACTGGGACTGGGATTGCTGTGGCTGTGGCTGCTGCTGTGGCTGCGACTGCGACTGCGAGTGGTGAACTCTTGACAGTGTTAAATGCAGCAGTTACACACATGCGCCATCTATCTGAGTGCTGGCTTTTCTTTAGCTTTTCTCGAGCCCAAGCAGCGCCTCGAGCCCCGACCTGCCTCCGCTGCTTCACAGTCTTGGTTTTCTAATTAACTTAGAACAAATACTGCAATTAAGCTCGCTTGTTTCTGTTGCCTGGCTGCTCTGGCGGCGCACGAGCTGTGAATCTGGAATTATGTGTCAGAAAATGAAAATACATGTGTATAAACGTGTGCATGTATGTGTGTACGTTGGCATGCACATTTGCAAACTAGTTTTCAGCTACGGCTGCTGCTGCTGCGGCTGCTGTTTTGCCGCCAGCTGAAGCGGCAAATTTGGCTTAATTCTTGGAGCATGGACAATGCTACAGCTGCTGCCTGACTTCATTTGGAACTCAACTCAAATAAGATTTCTGGTTACTAACTGAGCTCAGATTCTGGCAGTGCTAAAATGACTGTCAGCTCGCTTTAAAATTATGAATTATGCTCGCTTGCATAAAATATGCCACTTTGTTGTTGCTTCTGCTGCCACTTGCCCATATGTCTATTCTCTTCTCCTCACTAACAACGGCAACAAGAGCAAAAACAATAGCAAAATAAGCGGCTAATTAAGTGCAAATATGTATGACCAGGCTTAGCGGCGCTGCCCTTCCTTCATGTGCGTGTTTCGCAGCACATTTGTATTGGTGCATCCGCGTTTGCATGTGTGGGCGTTGAAGTCACAGCACGCTAGAGATGACAGTGACTGATGACAGCGACAGTGACTGTCACTTGAATGTTGAATCGCTAAAATCATTTAGCTATATGTAGAGCTAAATAATATATATTGAAATCTATCCTGCATTATTCTATGATTTGATTTTTTTTTAAATTGTTTTCTTTTCTTATTATTTTGCAAATTATTATATACAAAAATTATTTTCAAATTATATCTAAAATGACGAATACACTAATTCTCATTAAATTGATTGAACAGTCTTTAAATCATTTTAAATTCTTCTTCTAATATAATTATATATATCTAATTGGGAAAGCTTCTAAATTTTTTCATAATTCTATGATTTTTAATAAATTTGCAAACCTATATCTGAGAATTATTTCCGAATTTCTATATTGCTAATATTTATAAATATATTTTGTAATACAATTTTATTTGTATTTCGATTTTTAGTAGACCAAAAATATTTAGCACGAAAATCATGAATTCTTTGATAAAATATAATATTCTTATTCAAATTTCCTCTCAACAATTTTCCTCAAAACAATCATATGCCTCTTCATTTACTATTTAAGCTAACTAAAATATTCTTGCATCGCATTATTGCTCATCTCTATTGACAGTCAGCTAACCGCTAAAGTTTTTCCACGTTTTGCATTTTGCAGTTGTCGTTTACGGGAAGTTCTCGGATCTAACCGCCTGCCACACTCCCTTTCTCTCTCTCTCTCTCTCTCTCTCTCTTTCGCTTTCGCTGTGTTTGCCTTTCGCTCGCACGTACTATCGCTGGCAACAAGTTAAAGTTAAACCAACTGCCGCACGTTGACTGATTGCTACGTGCAGATTGTCATTGTTCACTTTTGTTGTTGTTGTTGTTGTTGTTGTCGTTGTTCTATCCGTATTGCAAAGTATTCTTATTGTTGTTGTTTGTTGCTACATACTTTGCAGACTTGAGTAATTTCCTTGGCGAGCGTCGAGTTTTTCCTTATTGGCTCTAGCTTCAGCTACAGCTACATCTGAGGGGTCTGCTGCTGGAACTCTAAGGTCTCTGGTCTGGGGTTCTGTTCTCTGACTTCAGTTTCTCTGTGTTTGTATGTGTGTGTACTTCGAGAGTGAGTTGCCAGATGTTGTGATATCACGAAGCAGCATTATAACTAATTGGCCACGTTCGTTGGGAGCTCTCTGTGCAGAGAGTTCATTGTCATGAACGTGGCTGGCAGCTAGCGAGCGCTTAGCCACGCTCTAGGCGGAAGAAAAGCATTTTTCACATGCCCACAATGCGCTGGGCTCAGCAGCAATTTGCATATTTTGGGCAAGGGCGTATGACCTTCAAATTGCTACAATTCAATTTGCATTAAGTGCGTGCTGCCTTAACCGCGAACAGACGCTGCCAATTGCAGCCAATGCTTGATACCGTACAGCGTTGCGTTGCGTTGCCAACGTCTTGGCCAATTTAGCGTAATAATTTAACGTATGCAGTTGGCATGGCTCATTGGTTGCTTGCTGTGGCTGTGGCTGTGGCTGCTGCTCCACTCGCTTGGCTAACTGCCTGGCTGACTACTTCAATCGCTTGGCTTTTCCGCTTTCGGTTTCATTGCAACAATTCGGAACTGGTTATCGATTACGTTTACATCGTCGTCCAAGTCGAGCTCCCAGTCGTCGTTGGCAGTGGCTGCGGCTGCTGCGGCAGCTATTTCTAGGCAAAACTTAAATATCATCCAGCAGCTAGAGGTTCAGGCTCGACTTTGAGTGGGGCGCTGTTATTGCTGTTATTGCAAAACCGCTATAATTTTGTGGTAATATACAGCGACGCTCGTTTCAAGCACGTGCTGCAGCATTTACTCGACTCATATATTAAGTTACGAACACATACATGCACTGACACTCAGATACTGCAAAGATACTCAGCAACACGTACTTCACAGATTTGTACGTTACGCCATAGTCATCGTCATCGTTCTTTGCGGTCCATATTCTGCTGAGCTCAATTTGATTTTTGTTTTTCAATTTCAAGTTCGTTGCCTAAGTCTTTAGTTTTGTGTGCTTTGAAGAAGGCTTAGAACAATTGAGGCTAATCGATTTTTTTTCCTTTTTTTTTTTAATTTTTGACAGCTAATGCTGGTCAACGTAATTCAATGAACCACTCGAAGCGATAAAGCAGGCTTTTCAGTGCTTAAAGTTGAAGAATTTGACGATATAAAAGTCTTGACATAAGCGAGAGAGATTGTCGATGTGCTTGGAATACATTTGCGAATACAAAATAAAACTATTTATAATTTCTTAAGCATCTTTAGGCGCTTATCCTAGCCCTACCACACACGCACACAGCTTACAAATGTTTTCAGCCGAACAATGTACGCATGAACAGCTTATTAATTATGTGTCTATAGGCAGCAAGAAAGCCAGGCGAAGGTCAATGGAGCTTGTTAATACTGCCGATTGTATTACAAGATCATAAAATATCTTTCTCAGAATGAATTTGGCCACAAACTCGTTTTATTCTTCGCAAAGAACATTTCTATTGTAGAGCCGTCCCGCAGTAAAGGGTAAATTTTAATAAACATTTTTATTTTGAACCGTTTCAGTTTATAATCTAGTTTCTTTATGAGAATGATTTCGATTAGAATGCAGGGAATTGTTTATATGGTATGAAAGTTGGCAATTTGCTTAACAAAAGACTTTTGGCAACAAACTAGTTGGCTTATTGACACAATTCTAGGTTAAGAAGATTCGATTATGTATGGATTTTTTTTTCGAGCTATGCCAATTATAACAGAACTTTCTTGCTTTCTAGTTGTTGACTCAAGCGATCAAAGTCGTTGAAGAATCGATCAGTCTCTCAAGTGTTTGAGCTCTTGGCGTCGGCACAGTTAAATGGATATGCCAAAATATGGCCTCCTATGACGGCTTAGTGTATAAGTATTGATATATCCCATAGATAAACATGAGCGCACAAGATGAAAACTTCCGCAACAGCGCGGCTTGGATCGCGCTTAACCTTCCCAGCCAGGTTCCCAAGTTGACAACAACAACAAGAGAGACAAATAAATGAATTAGCATTATTGTTGTAGTTGTAGTTGTTATTATTTGTGTGATTGCGATTGTTATTGTCGTCGCTGCAGCATTGACTTGAATGATTGATTTTATATATGTAGCTGCCTGGCATAAAGTCACTCAATAAAATTACGAAAAAATGCGCTGTCGCAGAGAACAAAGGCCAACAACGGCAGATGCATCCACAGCCACCTTACTGACCAAGTGGCCATCGCCAGTTCAAGTGCCTGACGGCGACACATCATTGAAAAAACAACAGCAGAGCAGAGAAACGAAACGAGAAACGAGATGAGAAGAAGAAAAAAAAAATGATTTCATCATGCAACAGCGACGGAAGTACCTAAATAATGGGATGCTCCACTAAGTACTTGCTCACCTTAGGGCTTAGGTCTATAAAAATATATATATGAAAAGACTATATATATTTAAACAATTGTTTATTAAATCGGCCTCATTTTTTATTGCTCAATTAATACTGTTGTGTATCTAACTGCTGAAGGTTTCTTTATTTAATTGAGCAGAAGCGACGAAATCCTTGATGATGATCAAACATATATTTATGAGATAGCGCCCATTAACAATTTGTTATATATGTATTAAATATTATAATTGATGTATATATTACATATATTATATTTATGTACACATATACTCGCAGCTTTTTGTCTTATTATAGCAAACCCACATAGTTGCTGAACCTCCCTCTGAGTACCTATTTTTGTGACTACGCCTGTCAACGCGTCGTTTGCTCCCTGCTGAGGCTGCTGTTGCTGTTGCTGTTACTGTTGCTGCTGTCGTCGTCATCATCAACATCGCCATAGTTGTAGTTGCAGTTGTAGTTGTAGTTGTAGTTGTTACAACAATGCGCCTTCAATTAAAGCGAGCAACCTTGAACTCTTTTCAAGCGGTTTATGCGCGTTCAATCAACGGCAACAGCGACTGCTCATATCGGCCATATCGCGAGTCAGCAGCTCGCCGATCCTTGGCCATGTTGACGACGCTTCGCAGCAACAATAACAAACAGCAAACAACAGCAACCAGACCGGTGAGCTCTGCCCAGATAAAAGCGAAGCTGTAGCTGTAGCTGTAGCTGTAGTTGTAGTTGTAGCTGAAGCTGTCAATCTGCGTTCCTCGTCTGCCTTGCCTTTGCCTTTGCCTTGCCAATCATCGAGCGCGGCCTCTGCTCCGACCACGGCTCCGGCTTTGGCTCATTCCTTGGCGTCAACGCCGTTAGCTGTCGTTTAGTTTATTGTTGCAAATTGCTCAGTGAATTATGTGCCGAACTGCTTACTGGGAACGACCACACACACATACACACAGTCACACATGGGTATATTATGAGTGAGGGTTTGACAGGAAATTTGATATTGTGGGTTTATTAGAATCCAATTTTACGGTGGATTCCGTCGTGTGTACCTAAGAATGAACGAACGGTTCATTTGCTAGCTCAGCGCTAAATTTCGATTTCAATTTAATTTTTCTTCGCTTTTATTTCAACTTCTTCTGAAGAGCAAAGGCAGAAAAGCTGAAAGCTGGGATTAGTCCCGAAATCATATTTATCAGCTCAATATGCCATACTAATTAGAACTCGACTCGAGCTCGAGATAATTCAAAGAAGGCTCAAGTCTTTGAGAATTGACTTCATTTTGATTTATATCCTAAAAGTGTCTTTTCAAGTTTGTTGACTAAGTCTTTTGTTATCTCTCAGTCTGTTCACGTTGGTTTATGTAAATTCGTTTTGATTTTCTTTTTTGCCTTTGCAGCCCACGTAGAGCTTCAGTTTTTATTTTTTATTTTTTTTTATATTTTCATGTTACAATTTTGCCCTTAATCAAGCAAAAACCCTTTTGCCTGTACCTCGCTCACTTCACTCAACGCTACTCAACTCGACTGGGCTCGAGTTGGCTCGGGTTGGCTTGGTCTGGCCTGGCTTGGCTTGGCTTGGCTTGGCTTGGCTTGGCTCAAATCACAGCCACAACCCACACACATGCCATAGTCCGGAGCTGGGACGGGGCCGATAATGTCAGCTCAGCTCAGATCAGCACTCAGGCTGCTCCGTTTGCTTGTTAAGCCCTGTGCCAACTTTGATTTTAAGCTCTGTGTCTCCAGACATTTGTACCTCTTGTTGTTTTTTTTTTTTTGTCATACTCGTGGTTGTTGTAGTTGGTACCCTCAAATGCACTTTCAATTGCAGACAGTTTGACGTATATATGTAGCTAGCAAAAGTACTATATCTTTCATTTATCTATCTATATATGTACCTACCTATATTTTGTCGGTATATCGGTCTGTCTGTCTGTCTGACTGTCTGCTGTGTCTCTTTGTTTTGCTTTCTTTATGCACCGATAGCTGAGGCCCAGACGCAGAGTGAGGCTGCCCACAGGCACTTGGCGTGAGACGAAGCGTTTCAGCTGTGGGCTGTACGGCTCCAGCTACAGCTACAGCGACAGCTACAGCTACAGCTCTAGCTCCAGCTCCAGTTATACCTCTGCCAGTGCCTTGTATTGGTTATACTTGCTTTCATGCGTGGCAAGAGGCCCAATCCATACTCAGACACACACATAAAGAGTCGTCGTCGTCAAGTAGCTACCATGTAAAATGCTTCCTACTTAAGCCCAGAGGCGCATTGTTATAATTCGGTAAATTATTGCAACATTTATACCCTTACCAAGAGAATTGTTATGTAAGCGGCTTGTAAGTCCGAGAATAATGAACAATTACAAGTTTTATGACTTTAAACCGAATGTATGAGAGGACTCAAGAGGATGACTCTTAAGAACGATACAAATTAAATATATAAATAAATAAATAATAACAGCTGTTAATTACAATGGAAAATACTTGCATAAGGCACTAATTTAATTGAGCTTTATGGTCTCAGGCCCGCTTTACGTAAGAGCATTTCGGCTTCGTCTAAGCTCGATTTTTAACTTACAATTTCGTTGATTGTTTGATGTAATCGTAAACTTTATGATTTTTGATTAATTAAATTACGTAAAGTGTAAAATGTGTTACATGTTTCAGACACGCACATCCATCGCCGTTCCCGTCTCCTCGCGCTCTTCTACTCTAATAACACCCTGCTCAGATGTTTTTGCTTTCATTAGAAAGCGAACGTACAAAGGCTTTTGTTGTGTTGTTTAGAAAAGTTAAACAAAAACATTGCCAAATATTTATTTTGTTCGAGTTTGATTTATATATGAGAGCAGGGCAAAAGCTGGTCACATTTTCACTTGCTCTTTGACGCTGTGCCATTTGCTGGGGGTCGTCAATTGACAATGACATTTAACACCTCTTAATGACCAGATGTGAAATCTGGCTAATAAATTTATATCTATACTCTGGCTTGATGGCTTCATTTGCACAATAATAATAACGACCCGAGCAGTTATCAAAAATGATTAAGAAAGCAGCAGCCACAGCAGCAACCGCAACTAAATCAAAAGACTTAAGCAACGAACCTGCGCGACGTTCTCACCGAAACGAAAATGAAAGCAGCCAGGCAGACTCGGGCAGACCTAAACAGAGTCAGGCAGCCACTGACAGTGCCAGTGCCAGTGCCAGTGCCAGTGCACTAGAGGCAAATAGACAAATGAACACAGAGATAGTCAAGCAGATTGTCAGACGGACAGACTGTCAGATAGACGGATGGATAGCTGCTGCATGTTGTATGCTCTTTTTACACTCGGCTTACACGACGGCTGTTGAGAAAATTAATATGCCAAACAATTACAAGGCATGGTAAAACAATTTTAAGCCCAGTTAATGTCGCTGCACAGTGGTACGAAACATGTCGAAGCTCTGCAGCTAAATTACAGTAAAATTGTTCATAGTTTTGATGGTCAACGTCTGATGCATATAGACTGACTTGATTAGTAGAGAAAGCATAAGATAGCTTCAAAAATTCTTGTAAATAATGAGATCCATAAGCTTTTTCTTGGAAGTGTAATAAGATTTGGCTTTAATTGTTTTTCTAACGCTAAATTGTTGTGCCACTGTGCCATGTGTGTGTGGCTACCGTTTGGAGATCAACTATGAAAGTTAAGACTTTTGCTTTTCTTTGGCTTTTGTTTTTAGAAAGAGCGACGGTACAGATAAACACAGCACAGCAGTTCAAGAGTTCGCCCCAAGGCGTGCCCCACCCCCTTTTGCTCGACATATGTGTTGAGGCTATTACTGTGGCTGAGGCAAGAAAAGAAAGTTATTACAAAATCCGCTGAAACTGACAGCTGACATGGGCCAGAGTCAGACTCACACTCACAGTCAGAGCCGGAATCGTAGTTGATGTCCGGGACACCCGGTAGAGTGGGCTGGGCCGCCAAATGTGATTCGATGCGGACAATTGTGACATTATTGAATTAAATATTGAATGGCATGCAGCTTAGGCGTAGAGGAAACTTACCACCGCCGTTGTTGGCACTGGAGCAGTGCTTGGAGTTGAGGCCCTGGCCGGTATTCGTTGCGGAATTCGGCAGGCCGCAGCCACTCATTACGCCATACTTGATGGGCTTGAAGTGGAAGAAGGATGGTGAATAGCCGGAGCCGGCACGACTCAGCGAACTGAACTGCTCCTCCCGATCCTCGACGTAGAGCCCTTCCTTGCCCATGGCCGCTAGTTGCCTGCCCTTGGGCATGAACATGACCAGGAAAACAGTGGCCGACGTCGCCACCAATCCAAAGGCGATGCAGGCATCCTTATGCCGCTCGGCCACCGCCAGGCCACACAGCATCCAGCCCAGCCAGATGGGTATGGCGCCACCGATGGCCAGCCCGATATATGTCGCCTCGCGATAGTTGTCGCGGATGCCCCGCGACTTGATCGCCAGCACCGCAATGAACACAATGAGGAACACGATGTAGATCAGCGAGAAGAGCAGCTCCGAGAACTGCGTCTTGCATAACGGGATCAGCACGGTGCTCACGGCTGCGATCCGCGTGTAGATCTCCGGCGTGCCGTCCAGCGTTGTGTAGGACGTCGGATAGAAGAGCGCCGAATAGTTGGTCTGCGAGGCGACTGTCGTGGACAGGAATCCGCTGCCCATGACCGGCACGCTGGTCGTATAGATTTCGGGCGGTTGCGTCAGCAGCCACTGCGCCCCGATAGCCACCTGGATGAGCAGAGCGAATAGCAGCAGCAGCCCCTGGTAGGGTGCGGGCAGATAGACGCCACCGTTCAAGCTGATCAGGAACACGCACTTGACGAGCAGCGCGGCAAAGACCAGGGCGTAGGCCACGCCCACGCCGAAGCGTATGGCGCCGCAGCTGAGCAGCGTAGGCTGCGCAGTAATCACAGCCCCCAATCCGGCACAGGCGAACAAGCCCAGCAGCAGCATCTGACCCAGAAACAGATGACGACGCGAAGGTGACGTGCGCCAGGCCTTGAACAGCACAAATATCTCGAAAGCGCCCATCATCAGCATCGTGAGGCTGGCCAGCACCAGCACCGGCACCACCCACACCTCCTTGCGGAGGCCAGCGAACGGCAGCTGGGTGGTGGACACAATGCTGGGCGGCGTGGCGCTGCCGCTCTGTGTGGCGCGCGGCGTGTTGGCGGCGCGTGCACGGGCGCCCTGGCTGCGCGTGGGCGTGGCTGGTGTGGTGGTGGCGCTGCTGTTCCTCCTGCTACTGCTGCTGGTGGTGCTCGGTGCCAGAGTGGGCACAACAAAGAACTCCGTGGACATTTCTAGGCGCGCTGCACTCGATACATTGCTCTCGGCCACATTCAGGTCCTCGCGACGCAGCAACTGCTTGGCGCTGCGCCGTGGTGCAGGTGTGGTGCTAGTGGTGGTGGTGCTGGTGGAGGTGCTTGTAGTGGAGGTGGTTGTAGTGGTTATGCTGCTGTTATTCGCCTTCAACAGCTGATAGGCATTGCGTTCACGCTCGCGCTCGCGCTCTTGAGCGGAGCTGGCGCTGACGCTTGTCACCAGGCGAACTCGTCGCCAAATGTTGTTATTGTTGTTATTGTTGTTGCCATTCGAGTTTGGATTGCGCGCCGCTGGCGTCGCCGCGATAAGCTGCAGGATGAGCAGCAGCAACAGCAGCAGCCTGCTGGCCTCGATCCAGCTCCTGGCCATTGCAGTTTGCAGTTACGTGACAACTCAAATGCTGCACATGCTCGCGCGCGCACACGCACAGACACAGAGACAGAGAAAGAGACAGAGACACACACACACACACACACGCACACTGAATACAATCACACACGTAAGCAATGGATATACACGCAGAGGCGCACACTCGCGATTTGGCTGTCGTTTTACGTGTTATTCTTCGTCTTTCTTTCGTGTTATTCTTCGACTTCGACTTCGTCTTCGTCTTCAAGCGCGCTCACACGTCCGCTCGCCAGGCCCAACCAACATTGACTGCCGTCTTCGAGCGCTCCGCAACTTCGGCTTTGGTCTCTGGCTCATGTTCGGACGGCAAAGACGTTTGAGCTAGGTTTGAAGTCAACCAAGTCGCACAAGTCGGTTGCAACTCATACAAATGCTTTGGTCTCTTCTTTGCTGTGCTCTGCTCTGCTTTGTCTGTCCGCTGGCGAATTGGAGCTTGTTATGGAGAACACTTTCATTCGTTCTGCATATGTGAATAGTTTGGCTTGACGCTGTGGCTGGAAAGTGCTATTAGCCGCAGTCAGGCACATTTACCTCGCTTACCACTCGCCAAAATGGGCCCAACAAAAGGCAAACAGCCAGACAAAGGCGGTTGTAAATCAAAAGCCAGCTAATGATATATCGATATAGTCCGCTCAGCGGAGGCCACTGCGACGCGGCTATATATACTGATCAGCGAGTTTTATTGTTCCGAAACACCGTTAGTGCTAAGTCGTTCGTTTACACTTGCAAGTCCATTATGATGTGCTCAATATTTGAATATGTTTCGCAATTGCTTTAAGTTCATTGTATGAAAGTTTAGAAGGCAATATAAGAAAGTTCAAATTGCTTTAAAATGTTTTTTTTTTTTTTTTTTTCTTTTAATTTTCTTCTTCATAAAATTTAAGTTCAAATTGGTTAAAAATGTTTTTTTTTTCCTTTAATTTTCTTCTTCATAACATTTATTTATCAATTTTTTTATTTGAATATCTGAATTTAATATATTTATTTGCTGAAAAGATTCACTTTATAATTCTTATTGAAATCATTATTTTAAAATATATATTTATGTAAGACGTTTATTATTATATTACTAAAAATTATTTTAAATTATATTTTGTATTATTTTTTATTTACATTTTGTTAATTATTTTATATACATATATAATATATGAATATATAAAAAAAATAATATTTGTAGAATTCTTATTAATAGGAACAATTTAATATTTTATTTTGATTGAATTTTGTTATATATATTTTTAGTATCCTAAATATATCAAATCATTATTTTCATATATTTATGTATATTATGCAAGTATTAATGAAAATAACTATTGAATCATATGCAAGCATCAAGTGTCATTAAGTTTTTCATCGATTTGTTAGAAATTTGTTTTTCAAGTGTAAGCACGCCTTCAGTGGGCTTTACTGTCTACTGCCGTCCAGTGGTCATTGGTCATCCGAAAACCGTATCCATTTCCATCCATATTTGGCACAGCGCACAACGAGCCATTAGCCGCAGCAAATGTTATGTAGATCGTGTCGAGTCGGCGCGCTCAGTTGGCGGCTGTTTGAGCTCGAAGGGAGGCGTAGGTCGCTGGTGGGGGATGGGGGCGGTAAGCAGAAACGGTATCGTTAGTAGAGATCTGTCTGAAACTGAACTGAGGCCAGCCAGCCGTCTGACAGTCCCTGCTCTGTTCGATTCTGTTCTCCATTATTGACGTAAAGACAGGTAAATAACCTTTCGGCATTCCCCAAAACACTTCTGTCCCGTCACATAAACGAAGGTGTAGTCCATGCTGTGCCGCGCATTCGCCCTCAGTCTCTCATTACACAGTGTACTGCATGCATTATATATGACGAATTGGTCGAAGTAGGTGTCAGCATACTGTCAGCCATTCTTATTCATACTCAAATTCTTATTGGCATCGCGTTTATCTTGATATAGATTCTTGAGAGCTTTACCACACAGTAGCTTTGCGAGTTGAGTTAGTCGAGAGTCGAGTAGAGGGAGGTGTATGAAGAGAAATGTAAGTAGAATGTAAGTAGGAATGATATTAATAAAGAAAAAATACATTTGATACAAAAGGAAAACTTTTTTATAATAATAATAATAATATAATTTAGTTAATACAAAATAGCACAAGTTTTATTTTTATAAAAAATAAAAAAAAATAAAATAATATATTATATAATCATTTAAAACAAAAAACCTAAGAGGTTATAAAAGTTTATTTTAAATGCTTTGTAGATTCTTTTCATACTTAACAACATATCAAGTCTCTCGCTTTAAGGCAACAAAATCAATATTTGCCTGACATACGAAATAACTATAATTCATAATAATAATAAAAATAAACCAAATAAATATATTAATCAATCTATAAACAAATTAAACATTTTTAACAGCTGCTGGCCATGGGCCATTTCATAACTGACTCGAAAATTCTAGAGTTCGATAATGGCTGGCATGTAAATATCAGGTTTAGCCAACGGCCATTGAAATGTGAGATGTAGATAATTAATTCTTTGGCTGCGCACGAGCCAAAACTGCTGAAGCTGCTGTCAGGGCTGTGCCAATCCTGTCCAAGAGCACTCGATCGTTATTAATGCAATGTCTCTCGAGTTTGTCAATGGGCCATATTGAAATTCGATCGAGGCAGCCAAGCGGCTAAAGCGCGCTCTTAAGTAATACTTACTGAGACTTAACTGAATAGTACGAGGAATTTGTGTAATGTGGCCAAGAGGCAGCCAAAGGAGAGGATTATGCTAATGCTAAAGAGTTGAAGTACTTCTAATTTGCGAGGTGAGATTTTAATTAGAGAGCCGGCAGATACTGTTATTAAAACAACTTAAGCTCGGCTTAGACCAGACTTGACTTTGACATGACGCACTGAGATTGCAATTAAGGAATTCTCTCGGTATGGCTCTGAGAAATGAGAAATTCATATTAGGAAAGTCAACTGGAAATTATTATTATTATTATCAGTGCTGGCTGATCACTTTGCAGCATGACAAATCTCAGGCACTTATTTACTTTTGAGCAGCTCTAAGAATTCTTCTTGGCCCACAGCTGGGCTGGTCTTGCTGCTTGGCTGTACAGAGAGCGGCTTATCTTTGAACGCCTTAATTTATTGGCTACAAGACGAGCCGGCGCCAGGGTCAAAAGTCAGACATGGACGCCGTTTGAATTGTAAATTGTGAATTGTGAATTGTGAATGCTTTCCGGATACTTATATTTGGATCGTAAAACATTCTGATATTAATTTCGGCAATGAAATCGCAACGTGCTGCAAAAGATGCTGCGCATAAATCATTCAAAATGAATTTTCAAATTTTAATTTAAACCAGTTGCACAAGTGCATTGAACTTGTACGAAAAATGAATACTACAGCAACAGTATCAACAACAACAACAACAACAACAATATTAAGAGAAGATATTGCCCGACTATACGTAAAGACAAAAGCCTTTGGCGAACTTATTTATTTATCAATATATTGTGCGTACCCGCACCGCCTCTGGTTTGCCTTTGAGCTGATTGTCGACGTCATTGGGACCGAAACTGAATTCTGATTTATAAGCATGCATTGCGAGCGCTCTCCAGCAGCAACAGCATCCTCCCCACCCCCTACGCCACCTTCACTGTCTTCATGCCGCTGCCCTTGCTCAACGGGGCTCCGCTTTAATCACGTGCGTGCAATGCGCACATGATGCGACTGCTCCCCAATCCAATACCCCATGCATGCCTCAAGCTCAACTCACTGCCGATGCTCATGTCGATGTTGCTCTGGTGTTGCAAATGCTGCCAGGCCAAACACCCAGCCAGCCAGCCAGCGAGCTAGCAAGCGAGCCCCTCTTACTATGCTGGTCGAAACTTTAAGTTAAATAAATCATTGCATACAAAGAGTTTAATTCTCATTCATGTACTTGGAGTTTAATTTCTCAGTTAAATGTAGACAAACTTTCATCTTACTATTAATTAAATGAAATAAAAAGAAATGGAGAGTACATTGTAATTATAAATGAGAAAAGGAAGATAATGGCTGTGAAGACATATCTATATAGTAAATGAGAATCGGAAAGTCAAGAGTCAATAAAAAAATGTTGTTTGTAGGCAACACACTTAATAAATATAATCTAGTAGTAGTATTAAAGATTCTAAGCTGTACTTATATTTATGACAAACTCATACAATTTAAAAATGTGGCCATTTTCTTATAATTTATCTTGTTCATTCAAAAACACATAATTTCGTCTATAAAATGTATGCAAATATGCACACATACATACATAAATATAAACATGTTAATTTGTTTATATGCACACATTAATTTACATTTAATTTATATTAAATTCAGTTATATTTTTGCTTTAATAACATATTTATTATTTTATTTATTTATTTTTTATTTTATATATGAATTTTCCGTTTCAATTTAATAAGCACATTAGAGTGAAATTATTATATTATCATAATATTAAAAACAAATAAATTTTATATTTTATTTTTTGTAATTCGTAAGTTAAGACATGAAAATAATCCAATAGACCGCTGTATGAACTTTGTCATTGAACTATGTAAATATATTTATAGCTTTCATAAGCTATACTTAATCACATGGCCTGCATAGTAGCCCGTGATAACCATTATGCAGCAGCTTTGGCTGTGCTGTTGTATGTGTGTGCGCGCATGCGTGAAGAGTCCGTTTTAATCGTTGCTTGGCCATCGAATATTTCTTCGCCACGACGTCGTCGACTTGGCTCGTAAATCCGGCGTATAAAAGGCACGTTGTGTGCTCCATTGGCCAGGCGGCCATTGTTATAGTCTTTGGCTAGCTGAGCTAAGCTAGGCTGGGTTGGGCTGGGCTGGGCTGGGCTGCGCTGAGCTGAGCTGGGCTGGTTGCGACTGTGACTGCGACGCTGACCGAGGCCAGGCCATCGTCTGCTTACCAAAGGCTGATTTACTATGATCCGCTTGAGTTTTATGTGCAGAAAGATAACATTTTTAAGATATTGACACCTTGTTAGGCGTTTGAGAGAGTCGAGTGGCCGCAACTAGCAACTGCCAGCGGGCAACTGGCAGCAGGCGAACTTTTTTTTTTGCTAGGGTTAGACATGGCCAACAGGAACGTTCTGTTGCCAAAAGGCAAAACCCTATCCGCAACGGGCCCGCCCCCTCGAGCTGTTGCATTTGCGTGGCTAATTGTTGTTAAAATTAAATGCGGCACCATCGTCAAATGCATAAACATTGCTAGATAATCAAAGCGGCGACGTGCGAGATGCAAAGGGAACGACCTACCAAAAGAGACTGAAATGTTTTTCCTGTTCCTGTGTTTCGTGCCACCTTTTTGTCTCTGTTCCTCTCCCTCTCTCTCTCTCTGTCTCTCGTTCTCTCTGTGTACCTCTTGCTCTTTGTTTCACTTCCATGTGGGTGTCACAGACGAAGCGCAAGGCGGCTCAGCTAAATTTATGGCATAGGAATAATACATATCTTTATGGCTTCATTAGCGAAAAGCCGTTCAGCAACCAAAACGCCCCACTCCCAGCATACAACAACCAGCAAACAGCCAATACTAGCACCACCAGCGCTGCCATCAGAGGTCCACATAAACCACCATTCGACACGCTGTCTGCAGCAGCGCCAAAAGGATCGACATCGACGCAGTCGTCAAAAGACTTTCCTGCTGTCTCCCTCTCTGTCACTAGACTCGAACTTGGACTTGGCCAGCATCACATCAGATCACTTCACATCATTCCTCGGGCCCCATGCACTGAGACACTGCATATATGTATGCATGTCTATGTGTGTGTGTGTGCTGACTTCAAAGAGGTTCTTTTTAATGCCCTAGTGGTATATGCAAAACGGAATGATTTGTTCTGTGTTTTAAAATGTAACGGAAAAAATAATTATTTCCTTTAACATTGAAAGTCAAGCGAATAATTAAGTTAAACTACAATTTCAAGTTTTACTGATAAAAATAAATTGAAAAATTTAATTTAAATCTCTGACAAATAAAAAGAAACTTTCAATAAAATTTATTAAATTCAAATTAAATTAAATTATTAAAGAAGGAACATCAATAATATAATATAAATATTTGAATAAAAAATAAAATTACATGAATAAAAATAAACTATATTTTGTATTTGTTTAATATATAAACTTATTTGTTTATATTATTCAAAGAAATAAATTTAATAAATCTACTAATTTATATCCATTTGAATACTTGAATTCTGATTGGCAGCAGACAAATAATAAATTAGGCAATAAAATATACACTGATGTAAAAGCTTTAAGTATATTTTAATATTCATTAAATTAAATCTCAAAACTCATGCATATTAGTATATGAACAAAGTAAATAATCTAGTATATTATAAAGATAGATAGATAGAAAGAAATATCTAAAATCTGCTGATTTTTAATATAGTAGAAATATATAAAAGGTAAATACATATTTCAAGTATTTTAATTTTCAAGGCTTTTAATATTATTAATAAAGAAAACTAAGTATTTATCGAAAATAATCAACAAAATATTTTAATTCATATTTTTTTTTGTTTTTTATTTTTATTTTTTTATTAAATGTCAAATATTAATAAATATCAAATAACTGTTAAATTTATTTAAAATCAACAATGATAATCATTTTTTGACTAAATGAAATGGGTCACTGCAATTTCAATTTATTATTATTATTATAATTATTTTTAATTTAGAAAATAATTTGGTTGTGGCATCCATTTCTGTTGCCTGAAGGTCTTTGTTATTTTTTGGTTCTTTCTTTCTTTTGTGTTTGTTAGAAGCTTTTCAATCATTGGAGAATCAATAGATTTTTCGATATTCAATTGAATCTCTTTGGGTCAACTGTCAAGAGCATCTCAGAGTCGAGCAGCTGCTTGATGCGCTGTTCCCACATATTTGACTTTTTTAGGGACTTTTTTTTATGTTTTGTTCTTCGCGCGCGCAGATTGATTGAGCCTTTTATTAAAGCGCACGTACAGCGTATTAAATAAATTGTTAGTTACGTTGCGGCACCAGACCCCATACACCAGCCCAAGCCCTTCGCCTTCAGTGCTTGCTTCTCTAAGTGCTTCAGATGTTGTTCTTGTTGTTGTTGCTGTGGAACTTTGGTGTCGTATGGCAAACGGCACAAAACGCCCCCGAGGTGTTGTATAAGAAAATCTGTGCAGGAACACAGCATGAAAAAGCCGCTCAACGTGCTGCCATTTTTACAACGTCATTTTGTGGAGATCCAAGTGTCTATGCCCAGCTCCACAGTCGATGTGGATGTGGTTGGCTATGATGTCTATGCATTTTGCTTTATGGCCCAGCCACGTATCAATTATGTGCCAAAGTGCTAATGGCTGTTGACGGCTGAACAAACGGCCTGCACTGAATGCTGAGCACTCGATGTCCATTGTGGGTGTTGGGCATAGAAATTCCACAACGAGAGCGTTCTCAGCTCTCAGAGACTTGTACAGTTCACATGGTGAAAATGATGTTGCCTTTGGGCTGTGGCCATTGCTTATGGTGTGTAAAAGTGAAAACTGGTTTTAATTGCTTCTGCCAGGCAGCCACCGCGTCAGCCGCACCGATGCACCAATGCACCGATGCACCGATGCACCGATGCATCGATGCTCTGATGCACTGATGCGCTGCAGATCGCGTGCATTGGCCTGTTCCAACATTTCAATTATGACACAAATCCATTGCGCATGGTTTAAATAGCCAAAAATCAGCGAAGCGCGCACTCAAATTGTAAATTGCAAATGTGGCTGAATATTTTCATCTCTTCCTCTCATTCTGTCCCTCTATCCTCGTCTCTTTTAGTCTGGCCCTCGCCCACCCTTCTCCTAGTTTGGCTTCTTTCTATTTGTGCCCGTTAGGCATCTGCATCCAATTAGGTATTAGGCGAGCTGCCGCTGCTGGGCTGCTTTCTTTTGTGGTCCTGGAGCCGGGAATCGATGCCAGCCAAACGACCTGAGCCAGGGCTTGAGCTCATTCCATTGGCCTTTTTTGGGTTAGTGCGCTAGTAACTTATACGCTTGTCGTTCACAGGCGCATGATTAATGACCAACAAGGGCCGGGGCCAATCCCAAATGGAAGTCGTGTAAAAAAAAAAAAAAAAAGGATGCCAGCCCAGCTCCAGCCAGCTCCAGACTAGCCGACCAGCCGACCGTCTGAGTGGCCGACTGCTTGGCAATTGGCTGGCACTCTAGCAAACCGGCCAAATGATATTTGAGCCGATTCTCCAATGAGCTACTGCAGTGGCTAACTTTGGCTTAGATGCAAAGATTGCTGAGCCACCGATTCGAAGCGGCACAGCGACAAGTTTCGCTTGATGTTATCCCAAACTTGAAACTTGACGATGTTTCAACCTGCTTTTGAGATAAGCTATATTACTTTTTATTTATTTTTTACATTTTTATTATATGAATAATTATACAAGTTTATAGCTAGAATAAAATTTTTTTGAAATTCTGAGAAAATTATATGGAGTTATTTTTAAAATAAACGAATATATAATAAAATAAGAGAAGAATTAAGAGAATTTCAGGATTTTTGTATGAGATATTTTCTAATTTTGTATATGAAACTTATAATATAATTAATTATTTAATTTAAATTATTAATAACATATTTATAAATTTCCTTTAAATGATAATGAATAATACATACATATTTATAATTATTATTTTATTTTATTTTACATAAATTATAAAATGTAAATTATTTAAATATGTTTATTAATTTTTTAAATATGATTTCAAGTGTTAAAATAGAATAATATATAGTCAAAAAAATTTCTAAAATTTATTCTACACTATTCTCACTTCTATTCTATATAAACTTATATTCAATTTGTATCTGGTCACTGGGTAAGCTGCATTTGCTGTGTGTAGCGTACAAACAAGTAAATCGCTGCGATATATGTAAGTTTCACACCTGAATGTAATCGAATTTTTATCATTTTACCTCCGCATTGCATTGTTGCTAGGCAGCCTAGCCAGACTCTACTGCTGCCGACGGTCAGAGAGAGATAGAGAGAGAGAGAGAGAGAGAGAGAGACAGAGGCAGATACGAACACAGAGACATTGACAGAGGCAGAGGCAGAGGCTGAAGTAGAGGTAGAGGTAGCAACCCAGGCCCAGGCTTAAGCTCTGGCCGGCCAGCAAATTGAAATTTATTGCCACTGAGCCACTGGAAATGCAAGCGAGTTCCGTAACAAGCCCAACGTACGTACAATGCTCGGGTGGAAGACGAGAGGGCGATGCAAAATTTGGTCAGCCAACTGGTCGCGTATGTGGGTCGCATTTGTTAGGCGTTGCCAGCAGCAACGATTGCTACTCTTGGCCTGGCTTATTGTTAGATGGGATAGGAAGTGTGACATTAGCCCATTAGAGAAGCTGGACGATCGACCATTTGGCAGCAGGCAACGGGCAACGGGCAACGGGCAATGGGCAACGGGTATCGTGAATCGCGAATCGAGAATCGCGAATCAAGCATCGAGTTGATTGTCAGTCAGTCTCCGGCTCAGTCACTTAGCCATCAAGTGGCAGCCAGTGGCAAAGGCAAAGGCAAAGGCGAAGGCAAAGACAAAGCCAACGCCCGCACGACTTGGACTTGGTCTTGGACTTGGACATGGACTTGAGCTGGGAGTTGGGAGCTGGAAGCTGAGAGCTGAGAGCTGGGAGTTGGGAGTTGGGAGCTGGAACTTGCCACCGCCATCGAAGATTTATTGCTTAGATAAGCGCGAAAAGTTACAGATGCTTATGCAGCGGCAGCCACTGCAAGGCGCGTCTCTGGCTCAGGTTTAGATTCTACCGAATGGACGAGGGTAGCTCGAGAGACATTGAGCCAGGCAAATGTGGTTAATCTCGATTGGAAATCAAATATGAATAATCAACTCAATTGTTTCGATGTAAAATCTGACGAAAAGAAAATTTCATGAATTATTTTAATTATTTGGCATTTGCTATAGTTCAGGACTTTCTCTGGCCAAACTAATTAGCTGTAATTGAGAGTAATCTTGTGGAACAGCCCTCGCTGGCAGTGCCTGCAGCATGTTGTCGACGTCGTCTCGTTAGCGAGGCGCGATTGCTGGCCACGATTGGCAATTGGCAACGGCAGCAGCAGCAGCAGCAGCATCAGCAGCAGCCAGTCAATGTCTTTGGTCTAGGCTTAAGGGCCGCTCGATAAGCATCACAGCCTTGCTAGCTAGCTTTGGACGGGTCCTGGCTAAATTAGTGGATGCCGCTTTTAATTCCTATCGCCTTATCGCAGCAGCAACATCTTAAATGAGGTCAATTATCAATGGGCCGCAGCCAAAAGTGCAAGTTGTTCACCAGTTCGAAGCAGAGCTTGGGCCTGGGCTTGGTCTGAGGCTTGGTCTGGGACTATGCGAATATAAAGAGCACAGCTCATAAACGCGAGTTTCACTTTCAATTCGACGGTGACGAGTGGCGAGAGTAATAGAAACTGCACATTAAACGCAACACGTGCCACGCTTCATGGGAGCCGCAGCTCCAGCTCTAGCTCCAACTACGGCGAAACGTTGCATTTGTAATCAATCACACAAAAGCCTAGCGAGCTAGCTGTAATTAGCGCAGGGAAAAATAGAAAAAATAGAAAGAAATAGAAAAAAAACAACAGCAACTGTTGCTGGCTGAAATATCGCACAATGCACATTGTGCATAAGAAACAATGAAAGCATGACGAAGTCAAAGCAGCAACAACAATAAAAATTTGTATGCAGCCAGCCAGGAGAAGGCCGCAGAACAGATTGCAATTTGTGCAGGCAATGGAGCAGCAACTTGGCCAGTTTCATTAAAAATTTGTATTTCTGTTGAATAACAATGGTAATAATGGTTAAGTGCGCACCGTCCAAACAAAACCGAGCAGCAAAAGTGAAAATTTCACCTGTTGATGCTGCTGCAGCCCATGAGCAATTGAAAATCGACAACAACAGCCACAGCAACAGCATCAACAACAGCAACAACAGCAACAACAGCCACGGCAACCGCAACAACAGCAACAGCATTAGCTGGTGCAAAGCCTAAGCAGTAATCAACATGAAAATTTGCTTTTATATAAATTGCAAATGAGCATGGCAGGGTCTGAAAGTCAAAGCCAAAGCCAAAGCCAAAGCCAGAGCTGAGAGTCATTGCCAATGGCATTGCCAGTGGAGCGAGAGTTAGATCTCCGTCAAGGCAGCAGATGCGACTCATAAAAGTTTTCCAAATTGAAAGCAATTCAAGTGCTCAAAATTCAAAGTCTAATCAAATGATGTGTCTATCTTTTATATAGTAAGTCGAATCATTAATTGCTTAAGGAAACAGTCGAGATGCAACCCGCACTAACAGCTTTCAAATTTGAAGGCTTAGCAAATACAAGTTTTTCAATCTGACATATGGCAGAAAAATTTTGCTTAATTTTTATATTTAATCGAAATATTGTGTAAATATTTTGACATTTATTAACAATCAGCTCGCAGACTATTGAACCCAATTTATGCCACTATATAATATTATCTTGATTACAATTTTTCATGTTCATAAGAGGCACGAACTGAAATTCAATTTAAAAATCTAAATCCATATCAGATATTTGTATATGTAATACATAATTATATAAAGTGAAACCTGAATACCAAATAGAATAGAAAATGAGATAGCATGGATGGCTTAAAAGTAAATTCATATTCCCAACTTTATCGCACATAATAAATATGAAGTATCTTAATTAAGTATAATACAGTAAATTCTTTCTAAGTTTAATTTTTTTCAATGAAATTTTTCCTTTCTTTGTTCAAATATATTTTGCATTATTTAGTTTAATAGAATATAAACACAATATTTATAAATTTCAATTAAGATGTAATACCTTTATACAAATACTCACTTAAGATCTCTTACTTCACTTGTATTCCAATTGCAATGTTTTCTAATACCTACAAATTGTTATACTATGGCAGAGATCCAGATGCTAGTTCTTTGATCAATTGAGCAGAAAGCTCTCAGTTTTCATTGCGAGCTGGCTTTGCGTTCACATGATCGTGCCATTGACAACATGCACAAATGTTGACCTTTAATTACGACAAGCAAAGCTGCAGCAGCAGCAGCAGCAGGAGTAGGAGCAGGAGCGGCAGCAGCATATACAACAGCAACAACTTGTTTGTAGCTGGCCACTGTTTGCATAACTACGCACATAGCAACGGGCAGAAGCTGGCAGAAATATTATAAAAGGAGGCAGCAGCAGCAGCAGCAGCCGTAACAACTGCAGCAACAACGACAACGACAACGACGACAACTGCAATTTGTCCAGCTGCATGAGACAAGCCCAGGCGGAGAGGCAGAGAGAGAGTGCAGATGGAGTCATGGCATCGCAGGCAGAGACACACGCATGCGAGCAGCAGCAGCTTCGACTGGGGCTGGGTGACAAGTGCTTAGTGTCAGCACCTTGGTTAGCATGCAGAGTGGAGCGGAGCTGAGCTGAGCTGAGCTGAGGCACCTTTCCTTCGCTCTGCGTGCCCCTTGCAGCTTCCAGCTGTTGACAATTTTGTTTGGCTTTGCCAGGATGCATGTACGCATATGTTGGATGACAGGGAGCGAGCGGGCCAGGGAGTCAGTTTACACATTAATTATCACTTTTGTTACCGGACGGTAGCACGCCAGTGGATGATGCCAACGCAGAATAAGAAGAAGGCGAAGACACACGACAGACAGGCGACAGATGAGAACATTAGAAGACAGGCGTACTTAGTTTGTTGCCTAAGTCTTTTGTTTTTCTTTACGCCACTTGCCATTTGCCAAGTGATAAATGAACTGCTGAAAGCCTTAAGCGGCCATTGCCACGCCGAGGGACGAGGGCGTGTGGTGCCCTATATGATTTATGAATGCCGGGCTGAAAAGTAATCGATAATAATCGATAGCAACACCCACTTGATAGCCAGACGACGCAACGCGATGCAATGCGACGCGACGTTTCAGGCGCTCATATGAAAATTAAATTATAAAATGCTTTACAAGTGGGTCGGCCCCCATCGGGCAACAGCCCCTGCCACGCCCGGCATCTGCAGGCTGGCAGCCTTGCTGCTGCACAATAAAATTGCAAGCAAACGAGGGTGGACATGCGATTTCCTTGACATTTATGCAGTGCAACTGCAGACGCAGTCAGTGGGGCGGTTCAACCTGTCTGCCACGAGCACAGCCACAGCCGCACCACGGCCGTGCTGCTCTTAACCTCCGCTCGAGACCGTGCCACGCCCCACGCTTGTGCAGCAGATGCGTTCGCGACCGGGGCAACAGTCGAGGAGCCAAAGCAAATAGCCTGCGGCCAGATTTTGTCTTTGCGCACAGTGCAGCACGTATCAATTATAGGCAACAGTAACAACAACGCCAACAACAGCAACAATAACAACAATCCCAACAATATGGCCAACGACATCAAATTATTGGTTTTAGGGCAAACATGCGATGCCATATGGGAATTGTTACAGCGAGGCAACAATGCAGCTCAATCGATTAGAAACAAAGAGATGATAAGTTGATTCTATTTGTTATATAAAATTATGATGAAAGGTGAAAGCACTCTTCTTTTTTTTTTTTTTCTTACTGTTTCATGTAGCTTTTCTGTACGTTTTTTTTGTATGGTTGTCCATTAAGATCAATCTTAGGTTTGTTGTTAAAGCAACTTTACCTATGGCATCTATATGTGTCAACACTAGGCTGGTTCTTTAACCTGAATCTTCATTATTTATGTCAACTCATCACTAAACCAAAGTAATACAATTCCAAATACTTTTAAATTAATAAATATATATTTTTTACGAGAGTTAACTTAAGTTTAAAAGTGAGCTAAATAAAATATATATTTATATATTTTCAATATATGAATTAACATTTCTGTTCATAATTGTTGGCAATGAAATCAATGAAATCAAAACTCTACTTGACTTTAATAGGAATGACAGTAATAATAAGAGTAGTAGTAGTAGTAGCAGTAGTAGTAGTAGTAGTAGTAGTAGTAGTAGTAGTAGTAGTAGTCGTAGTAGTAGTAGTAGTAGTAGTAGTAGTAGTAGTCGTAGTAGTAGTAGTAGTAGTAGTAGAAATAACAGAATTAGCAGTAGTAGTAGTAGTAGAAATAACAGAATTAGTAGTAGTAGTCGTAGTAGTAGTAGAAATAACAGAATTAGTAGTAGTAGTCGTAGTAGTAGTAGTAGAAATAACAGAATTAGTAGTAGTAGTCGTAGTAGTAGTAGTAGAAATAACAGAATTAGTAGTAGTAGTCGTAGTAGTAGTAGTAGAAATAACAGAATTAGTAGTAGTAGTAGTAGTAGTAGTAGTAGTAGAAATAACAGAATTAGTAGTAGTAGTCGTAGTAGTAGTAGTAGAAATAACAGAATTAGTAGTAATATGAATACCAGTAATAGTAACAGTAGTATTAGTAGTAGTAATAGGAATAGCTATAATAGTAACTAATACTGTACTAATTACAGTAGTAGTAGTAGAGTAACAGTAGTAGTCAGATTAACAGTAGTAGAAATAGCATAGCTACCATTAGTTGCAATATTATCTATTGAACACAATTTGACGCAGCTTCACTGACTTGATTTTTCCCATTGACAAATATGCCTAAAACGAAACTAAAATGCAGTTTAACTTATATTTAGGCATACTCTTACTTTATAAATTTTTTAAACTATATGACTTCAACTTATTTGCATTTTAGTGGTTTTGCCAATCAACTGAACTGCAGCATTTTTAAGGCGCTAGCAATGGGAAATCTAGTCCGAAGGCAATCCGAATGCCAAGACAAAGACAAAAATTCAAAGCGACTTTAAGTGCCCACCAGCCTGGGCCAGTTAAAGTCAGTGCCAAACTATGTCTGTAGACTTTAGCTGCGCTTTGGTACCTAATGGACAGCAGCAGCGTTTGCCAGGACTGGCATGAAGCTCGAGTCCGAGTCCAAGCCGGCATCGGCGTCGGCGTTGGAGTCAGCGACTGAGCTTCAGTCTCAGCGGTTACAGTCCTGCATAAAAAATGATTAATTCCTGGTCTGATAATTTATGTAGACACATAATTCACAGCGGGACATATTTTAGCGAGAGTTCAGGCCGCAAACGCGGTCGCCACTAAAAATAGCACATACATCTATTATATAGATGTGTGTGTGTGAGTGTGTGAGTGTGTCGGTCAGCTAAATATATAAAAGGTAAAGCTTCAGAGCGACGAGAGGCATCGGCGGCGCACGCATTTGATTTAAATTGAAGCTAAGGCCAGAGCCAAGCCAAAGGCTAAGATCAAGGCTATTCTATGGCCAGCTGGAACGTGGCCAGCGCCTGGCTATATCATCATTATCATTAAATATTTATGACGCAGCGACTGAGCACTGGCTGAGCTTAAGTTCTAATCAAAACGTTGGGTCGTTCGCCTTTTTTAGCTAGAAAATTGTCAAGTTCGTTGCCTAAGTCTTTTGTTCTCTTATGCTGAAAAATATTCGAAATGAAATTTATGAATATGAAATAGCGGATAAAGCAAATTATTGTCATAACTCACATTGAATATTGCATGCCCATTGTGAATCGTGAGCGAAAAATAAAGTAATTAATGTAAATAGTTCAGTAAATTTGAAATTCCTTTTTGATCAGCGGGGTATAAACGTTGCTGAGCAGCCTAAACGTAAGTGCTGAGAGCTAAGAAATTGAATGCTAAACTCTCACTTCCTACTTAAGATAGGCCGTCAACGGACGTCGTGAAGTAGCAGCATCCACGTATTTCCCTTTGTCCAGCACTCCCATTGGGGCAGCATCATCAGCATACAGTTGACATTATTACGATGTTCAGCAAGGCAAGCGCATTAGTTATCTGTATGATGCTTGAGCTGCACTTCCTTGAAGGCAATGCATTGATGCCCAATAGATGGTCAAGAGCTTTGAATGCTCATCCTCCTCCACTGATTGAGTCAGCTGTGACTGTCCCAACTCTGGCAGCAGCAGCAGCAGCAGCAGGAGCATAATTTGTGCCACAGTGGCTGTGGTTAGGATGCGGCTGTGCAAGTGGCATAAATTCTGGGCTGGCAACCCGCTGGCTTTCATTTCTAATTTTTGCATTTGGACCACTGTGGGATCGGCTACCGTCGATCCGATGGGGCCCGATGTCGATGGCGATGTTTTAGCGCATTTTATTGCTTTATTTGAGACTTTGGCATCGCAACGCTTGTCAATTTTACAACTTTATAGAGGCGAGCGCTTATCGTTTGCATATTTATGCCCCGCTCGATGGCCATGTCGCTTAATATTTTTGACATATTGGCTATGCCGTGCGCTTGGCACAGCCATTGTCTGGCATAGACCCATTGCCTGCCCGGACTGGACCTAAGGCTGCTGTCTGCTGTTTGCTGTCTGCCTTTGCCTCTGCCTCTGCCTCGGCCTCGGCCTCGGCGTAGCTCTCGCCGCCTCCTCTGCCTTGCTGTGAGAGGCTCATTGTTGTCGTCATTTGTTGACTGCGCCTTCCACAGAAATTTGTGCAACTCGAGTCAAGGAGTTGAGTTCTGTATTTGCGTCTGCGTCTGTGTCTGTATCTGTGTCTGCGTTCGCATTTGAATTGCAAATCCTATTATGACTTGTGAAATTATAATTTTTCTAGCCAGGCCGCACAGCCACTCCAGGTTCATGTCCATGTCCATGTCCAGGGTCCAGTCTGTAGTCTGCAGTTTGCAGTCTGCAGTCTTCAGACCTCAGTCTTCAGTCTGCACTCTGCAGTCTCTTGTCTGCAGTCTGTTGTCTGTGAAGCAGAGGGTTCAATAGCATGAATTATGCATATGCAGGCGCTTTTGGGGCGCACACGCATCCCATGCACTTAGTTATGATAACGTTGCACATTTTGCTGCAAGTTCTCCTCCACCTCTGCAAGCAAAGCATCCTCATCTATTTGTTTTGGCCAGCTACAACGCAACACGCCACACGCCCCACGCCTCAAAAACAGAAAAAAGGTGCATCCGCAGCAGCGGCAGCAGCAGCAGCAGCAGCAGCATCCAAATGGCCAAATGGCTTATGCTTTATGCGTAGCAGCTGCTGCTGGCCACTGTAGACACTGTAGAGCAGCAATGCGAGATGCTGACTCGGACGACGCCCCCTCTTTTGGGTGCTACCGCAACTCGAACTCGAACTTGGGCCCAACCATTGCTGACAGAACAAAGAAGTCGTTCATTTGTAATTGTTGTTGCGGCTGCTGCTGCTGATGTTGATGCTGATGCTGCAAAGGGCACACACGGCCAAAGGATTACCAGCAGCAGAGATGTAGGGAGACGCACATACTCCAACACATATGTATATGCATAGCCATATATATATATATATAAATGTATGTGTAGCTAAAGTGTGTACCCTGTACATATTTATGCTCATATAGAGGCTGTATGAGGATGCGCGCTTGCATATCTTTTATGACTTTTGACTTCCCTTTGACTCTGCTCGGCCCGAGTTGAATGACCGCCTGACTGCATGTGTTGAGCTGATGAGCGTTGTCGAAAATCCATCCATGGTCAACATTCAGACACAGCCATGAGCCGTAACTCAATGCCTACTAGGAGTCTATATGAGGCATTGCTGTCGGTGATAATTAAAAAATTTCATTTTAGACTCGTCTTAGTTAATATAATAAATGTTTACTGCATAACATACTTTTTTTTTTTGTTTAGCTGCAGCTATTTATGATTTGAAACATTTCTTACAATATATACAAAAAATTATGCAGAAATTACGACTTACATAATTGGATATCATTATTGTTTCAACACTGACTTCTTAATATTGTCTTAAAGATTGGCTGAGGAAGCTGAAGACTCATATTGAACATATTCATATTAATTATAAAATAACTTAGATAATACTTAAATAAAGTGAACGAAAAGACAATATGTCAAACAGTTTTGATTTTAATACAATTTCTTTTCCTATTACTCTTATTTGGTCACCTCAACTTTTAATCATTCCCAATAGAATTACAAGTTTCCAATTATATCTTGTTATGCATTCATACATCTTCTTTATTGTTTCACTTTTCTAGTCAACATGAGTTTTCCATAATTTCTGAGCAAGGAAAGCATGAAAGCAGCAGACCCATTATGGGCTTAGTTTAAGTGGAGAACTGCAATTCCGTATGCAGGCAGTTCTTACTCACTCACGGCTAAATAAGCAGCCTATTAGCTGGGCTTCTTTTTGCAACGCCAACTCCTCTCACAAATCACACACAATTAGATGTCAGTCAACGCTGAACGCTGGTCAACTGGCCATGATTGCTGGCCTCTGTTCGTCCAGGGCGCTCTCATCGTGCAGAGATTTCAGCTATGACATTACCTCAATGTCAGCGCAAATTTGCAAATTAGCAGCAGACAACAAAGGAATTATATATGCACATTATATAATGCGAGTAGCGAGCCAGCAACGTCAAATGATTGGGCACCGAGCAGACAGAAAATCCAAAGCCCAAACCGAATCAATTTGCTGCGGATCACAAAATGAAAACGAGAACTGGGGGAATCGTAATGGCATGGATCTGACTGCTGCAGTGCGCGCTGCCGCTGCTCCTCCTCTTGACTTCAAGCACACATTTTTCCCATCATTAACATTGCGCAGACGAAATCTGCATGCGAATGAAGTTAAGCCAGCCAAGAAACATGCGTACTTAGTTACAGAGCTCTTGCGTCTGCGACTATTTGTTTCACGAATTCGCAGCGCATTAAACCAGAGAGCAAGAAAAAAAAAAAAACAAATATCTACGAAAGAAAAAAACTCAAAAGTAAGGCATAAGCAACTGGAGCATATCCTAAAAAAAAGCAAATAGATATCAAGAAAATGTTTAATAATATTATTGAATAATAATTTATGACATGAGTTCAAGAATTTAATTTCATAAATTACAATACAATATATTTTAAAGTGGTTGATACTATATGTATATTATATAAATATAATATATTGAGTTCAAGAATTTAATTTAATAAATTACAATACAATAATTTAATAAATTACAATACAATATATTTTAAAGTGGTTGATACTATATGTATATTATATAAATATAATTAAAATAAATAAAATAAATAAAATATAATTAAAATAATAAAATAAATATTAAATAAATGAAAAGATAATTGTAGAAAATTATTGAATATGATCAGAGATAAAATTGTTAATTTTGAGTAAGAAATAAATTCGAATTTAATATATTTATAGACAAATTTTATAAAATTTTTTATATTTATGATCAATTTATATAATAAGTAATAAATGATATATCATAAATTAAATTAAGAAAATTTAATATATAAAAATAATACAAATATAATAATTTATTTATATACATTTTAATATTATATTATGTATCAATTCATATTTCAATAGACAATCTCAACAAAATTAGATTACTCTACAGCAGTTAAGTCTCGTTTGTGCAGATCCTCAGGTTGCAGGGTATTCAACAGCAGCAACAGCAGTGGCACTCTGTCCATCGGTCCAAACAAGGCAAAAGGCATGTCCATCCTCCTATCGTAACAAGAACAATTTGTTCTAATGCGCCATGGCAGCAGCAACAGGCGTAGCTGGAGCCATCGCAACGTGCTGCTGGAGATGCATAGAGAAAGGAAAGGGCAGCCACTGAACACGCAATGGCCAGAACAAATGTAGACATTAAGCTGCTGGCTGTGGCCGAAGCGAGCCTGATTTGGGAACGGAGATGCAGACGGCAGACGCTGAATGGAACGTGGACGAGACGCGCCTTAACATCGAGTGACACGCAATGGACAAACGCCAACGCCAAACAAAGCAGCTGGCCATCATAAGAAATCATATACAAATACATATATATACATGTATTTATCTACATACATATGTGTGTGTGTGCGAATATATTTTATATATGAAATTTGCCATATTTCTCGCGCTCAGCTTTTCCCAGCGGACGAGCTTCTGGTAGCGTTTCAATAAATTCGCTGTGGAAATTTCATTAATCGCCATTGGCGGCGCACCCCCACTCGCCCGCAGAGCCTCGGGTGGGCAGCAGGTGAACGGCAGCTGATGGCGAGGATGCTGGTCCTCCGCTGCTGGTTGCGCCATGGCCATAAAAATATTTGCCGCCTTAATGTAAGTGGCTTATAAATTTGCACAAACGCGACCATATATAGTGGCTCAGGCATGGGTGCATTGGGGGCAGGGGCAGTCAACGCATCGCAGACCACCAACCACCAATGGTTGACAGTTGTACCTAACTGTTATTGTAGTTAACTGGTTGGCATTGGACAGAGGTTTAGTGGTTTTCCTAGGTGAGCTTAAGGCTTTTTTCCAGTGAGCAACGCGATACTCTTTGCTCAATCATTCATAAATATTTGTAAACAATTTGTTCAGGCAATATTACATACCAATACTAATTGATTATTTTACTGACTAATTAAAATATGTACAAAATATGAATGTTAACTTTTCATTTATTTTACAATTGCAAAATGTTTCAATTGCTTATACTTATAATTATAGTTATAAATTTCAATTGGCTTATTTTTGGTTTCGTTAACGGGTGTAATGAAGTGGATACAAAATGCAAATCGATTAAATTAAGTAAATATGCATGGCCACAATGAATTAAGTTTAAATTAAGCAAACTTACGAGCTTAAACTAAGCAGTGAGCATTGCTCTGGCAAGTTTTCAAAGAAATGGAGCAAGGGAATACCCTCGATCTGGTTTGGTACTCTCTTTTTTTGGCATAACTAAGACTAACGTTGTGTAAATTCATATTGGTGCTTAAGTCTAAACATCTTTGGACTAAATCTTTTGGTTGAATTTTCTATTTAACTTTTTGGGATTGAAGCTAAATTAAATGGCAAGAACTAATTCTAAGCACGGCGTTTACTCTATGGCACAATCGCTTTGCTGGAAAGCTGTGAGCATTAGTCGCTTTCTACTTCTGGTTCATGTACATGGTCGCAATCTTGTCGAGTATCGTATCGATGGAGAGCAGCTCCTCGCTGAACTTCTGCATGGTCTGCGGCGGCACAATCCACTTGAGAAACTCCTCGACATTTAAGCGCAGCCTAGCCAAAGGCGTTAGCTTTGCATCGTCATGCGATGGACGCTGTGCCAGCTTCAGGGATGCTATGATGACATTATCAATCAAGCGCTTTTCGTAGCCCAGCTGGCGCAGCTTCTGCGCTGGGCTTATCTTCTTCAACACAACGGCAATGTTAAAGCGAATGTTGGATAGTGTATGGGCATCTTCGGTCTGACTATTGTTGGGTTCCTCCGTTGCTTTGCACTTTTTGCACTGTTCGGTATGCGCCTGCAGCTCAACCTTGATTTTGAAGAACTCGTGACAACCGGGACACATGTACGGTTTCTGCTGTTTGTGTATCTTCTTCATGTGATTCTTGAGATGTGCCAGCTGTGAGAAGGCCACCTCATCCGTACATAGCTGGCAGCGAAATGGCTTTTCTCCCGTGTGCTTTCGAATGTGTAGCTTCAGCACGCTGGAGTGGGCGAATGTTTGATGACAGATCTGCGAGGAATGTATAGTGATATAATTAGAAGATAAGTTGCCTCTAAATCCCTTGTTGCCACTTACCCGGCACTGATACGGCCGCTCTCCTGTATGCATTCGCATATGCACATTGTATTGCGACTTTTGCGTAAAATACGAATTGCACACCTCGCAGACGTGCGTCTTAACCGCAGCGTGCTTCTGCATATGCGTGGCCAGATCCTCATCTGGATCGATGGTCTTATGGCATATTTCACATTCGAGTTGGCTCAGCTTGTGGTGCTCCTGATTGATGTGGGCGCGCAGTGCCAATTCAGTGGCAAATTGCGTTTCGCATATAGTGCATCTGTGCTCCATACCCTGCTCGTGACGCTCCATGTGCACGCGCAGATTGGCATTGGTAGAAAAGCTGGCCGAACACTTGGTGCAGTTAAATTGTTGGATGCTCATCTTGTGGTGGGATACCATGTGCTGCTGGAGCTGTCGAGGGAAATCGAAGATATTAGTTTCAATGTGAGATAATTTCTAATTTATTGCGGTACTCACTTGGCCGCCACGTGCGAAGCGTTTCTCACACAGCGCACAGGGATATGGCTTCTCACCCGAATGCAGACGCATGTGCAGCTTGAGGCGCTCCTTGAGTGCAAACGACTTGGGACACTGCGTGCATGCAAACTGTTTCTTGTGCTCGTGGGCGGTGGTAATGTGATTCTTAAGGTTCACTGCCTGGCGATAGCATTTGCCGCAGTCGGTGCACTTGTGTGGCCGCTCATCCGAGTGGATGAGCATGTGGCGTAGCAAGTCAGTTTTGCCCCCAAACTCCTTCGAGCAATGATTGCACACGTGTTTCTTGCGTTTGGAGGACTCTGCCTTGCGTGGTGATTTCTTTGGCTCCGGCTGAATGTAGTCAGCATCTGTGTCTGTTGAGTCCTGCTCAGATTCTTGCTCGCCATCCACATACAAATCTTGCAAGCTGCTGTTGAGGCTGCTCTTGCGGCGCTTAATGGCCGTCGCAGCAGGCGAGGATTCACGCGCCGCCGGCGGCGATGATAACGAAATACCGCTATCCGTGAGCACAGAAGCGGCATCCTCTTTGGAGAGGCTGCGACGGTTGCGTACCATGCTGAGTTAGTTTTATGTCTACTACAGAGCTTCCTGCACCCGGCACCAGATGCTAATTTACTTGGGTAAGGGGTTAATGTTTCTACGATAGGTTCTTGCTTTGGTATTTTTTTTTTTTTTTTAATTTTTTTTTTTTAGCTAAAGAAGTAGGTTCCCAAACACCTTGGATTGTTATAGCGATTTAGTTAAATTTTCGCTGCAAGAAAAAGTTAAGACCTGTTAATTATTTAGCTTGCAATGCCACGTTCTAAACAACTCACAAAACACAAAACAATGAAAACAACAATAAGAATTTCAGCTGTGTCCACCGAACTTCAAAAACTGTCGCTGACGATAAGAATTATATCGAGGGGGCCGCAGAGAGGCATATGCCGAGTTACACAGAGACAAAATTACCAGGTGTATGAAATCATACTTATTATTAAAGCAGATTTGAAATTGATGTTGACTATCTCACGTTCAGTCACATAATAAATTTTTATACTCGAGTTGAACAGTTTTTTTTGAAGTGTAGTATTACTTTATTTATTTTGATCACTTTATCAGCTAGAATTTCCAGGTAGTATATAGTCATATGTGGAAACTCAAAAGTTGAATAGTTTGTTTTCTCAATCTTTTGTTTGGAATGCGAGCGCGCCGCCAAGCTAAAACACTGATAAGCGGGCGACAAAGGCAGTAACTGATAAGGCGTAGTCTGATCAGATAAGAGTTTACTTATTCAACTGATGGTAACTTTTTCACTAACCAATTGTTGTTGCTTCTGCTGCTGCTGCAGTTGCTTGTTTGCTGCTTGAAACTTCCAATGAAATGGCATATTAAACCAGGAAAAGTACATGCAGAACAAAGAACTGTGAAAATCAAAAGTAGACGACGACGATGACGACCCTGGGAACAGTTAGCTCGAAATGCTCAACACATAAACATCTGGCGAACAGATTGCTCACACACACACACATGCTCATTTACACTTAGAGGAGATTTACAGACCTTTGGCGACGCTTCATTGACATCAACATACACAAAACACCAAAAAGAAAAAAAAAGTAATAGCAAAATTAAGGGGCGGCGGCGCGCGCCAAAACTTACTCTGCTTAGTTTCTATGAAGCTATTGACGGCAATTGGGAACAGCATTGAAGCATGATGTGCCCAAGTGCAGGGACAGGGCCACAGTTCACACAGCTGCACGTTACGCAAATGAAGCGTAAAACGAAAATGAAAACAGTGCTGAAAAGCGAATTGGAAACGCGAACCGAACCCTAAAAAAAAAAAAAAAAACACACGCACACTCTCAAAGAGCTTTAACTGTAACTATTGCAGCTCTGCTTGCGTCCGCGTCGCTCGTGAAGCGACGCCGCTGTCTGCCTGCCAGCCCGCACGGTAGCCAGCGATTCATTAAATTGAAAGAGAACGTTGGAAAAAGCACGAACGACAGCGAAAACTCACAAAAGGTGTGGGGCTCAAAGAATACAAAAACAGCAGTTTTGTAATGCTAAATAGGCAATGGGGAAGCGACAGCAACAGCGACGGCGATGGCGATGGCGACGACAACGACAGCCACAGCAGCAGCAATAGGCAGCGCAGTTGCAGAGCGTTGGGCGTACGTCTTGTTGTGGGGTTCAAACGTTGAAGTCTTCTGTTTATATCGAGCAGAACAAATGGCACGAAAGAAAAATACAAAAACTACTGCAAGAATTTGATTAGTTACTACTAATTACCGACACCAATAAGAGTGTATTCCTTATACGTATACATAACTACATACATATGTATGTATATTTGTAATTAAATACCAACACCACAATAAATTCACATAATTATGGAAATCAGAACATAAATGAAAATAACTTACCCGCAGTGGAGTGCGAATATTAATAGAGAACAGCTGCGATATAAAACTTACAACTGACTGAAACAACCTCACAGGAACATGCACAAACAAGCACACAAAGCACCAGACAGATTTAAAGACTACATTTTATGTATTGTTTGTTGAAACTTTATTGCATTTGCCAAACAAACGCCCATTCTTACTGCACACTGCACTTTTACTTTTACCTTCACTTCGTAAAACCATGGACAGAAGCATGATGGAAACTCTTAGAAAGTCTCAGCTAAAATCTGAGTTAATTTCACATTTTATTTTGTACGCTGCATAACTAAAATGCACCGTTTTGTTTAGTAAAATTTAATTCCTTTTTGCACCCCACTGTCATGTTTACTTATAATTATGAAGATGGAACTAGTTCAATTCTAGAATATCGATAGCCAATTGTTTTTGAGCTACAAAATCTTCACTCCGATAATGAAAATTTAGCATTTTGATATTGGCCGCTAACGGTAACACTGAATTTCACATTTGCAGTTTTAGGAAGGAATTATTTAATTAACAAAAATTGTGATTACTATACAATATTCAAAATGCCAGGCGTTTCATGAGCAAATACATGTGCTGGTCCACCTCGAATCCGTGCAAATTGTTTGCATCTCCTTGCAGACGCATCAACAGACCACCAAATGAAACGTACGCCGACAGCCGCGATGACTCGTTGTGCGCCTCGTCGCCCTCAATTCGGTAGATCTTTCCGTACATTACATATTCAAAACTATCTGCCCGTGTGCCTTCGTGCTCCATTGGATTATATTCACCACTGTCAGGACAACCGTCTTCGCGCAGTGTTGTGGCAAGCACCAAACGGAATTTGTCTCCCAGTTCCATGGGGTACAGCCATGAATTTATGTCCAGTATAAGGTCCATTTTAAAGGATTCAGATTCACAGTGCAGGCGGGAAACACGATCGAACTTTTTGCCCTCAGGATCCATATCCTTCACGTTAAATATGTCCTCGAATAACACACCAGCCATTTTACCTGAGGAGATGTTTATGAACTGTGCTCTTCCATTTGAGATCGCTAATTATTTACCTTATGTTTAAGCACGAAATCTCAATGTAATTCAGTCCAGTTAGCAGTGCCTACTGCTGGTACTCAATCCTTTATTATGATTATATATAACTATCTACGTTCTGACTATATTTTTATTAAAAATATAGTGCTGTCGGCAATTTGGTTTAGCGTGCTATAGGGATGGATACGCAGTAGAATGCTCTCGACTCGCAAGTGGCGGCCTGCCGATATGTCAGCGACATACAATATATCGATATAAATAAAGTTGCCAGATGGATAAATTTAGGAATATTTGTGCACAATTTTTGGTTCTAAGAAAACCGTTTATCTATCAGAGAAGTAAAATTTTATTCAGAAAATATTTACAAAAAATCACATCATTTACCAATTCTGCACTTGGTCAGAATAAGCAATAATGCGTCCGCCAGAAAATATTGGTCTGCGTATGGCGGGAGTCAACTGAGCGAGTGGTGCTTTAGGTGAGTTAACGGTAATCTTGGCGGGCTTTCGTTTTAATGGAGCGTTAACAATTAAACGCGCTGGCCTGAATGGAATACGACGCTCCACAAATGGCAGAGTTAATTGCGTCGCTGGGAAAGCAGCATTAACTCTATTGATAATCTTGGCAGGTCTTCTCTGTGGACGAGCTGTCAATTTGGCAGGGCGACGTTGGGTCTGTCCGGGACGGAGCAGTTGGCGGAAGGTGGTAAAACGTTGTACCAGAGGCAATACAAATTGTAGCTGTGGACGTAAACTAGCCAGGCTAATGGTTGCTGCACTCTGTGCTGAACTGTTGGGCAGCTCCGGGGGACCGTATGTCTCTTCAGGAATCTCTTCAACAGGTGGGGGACCGTAGGTTTCACCATAAACTAGCTCTGGCTGTTCCTCAGGTGGTCCATAAACAAGTTCGGGCTGCTCCTCCGGTGGCCCATAAGTCAAATCTGGTTGAGGGAAGTTAGCCGCCTGCTCCGTTGGCAGCTCAAATGGTGGATCGGGCGTCAAACCGGCTGGTGGATAAGGAGCCGCCTCCTGTCGCTGTAGAACAGGTCCTGGAAAACGTAGTTTGGCTGCTTCACTAGCATCCAGGCTAGCTGCCACACAAAGGGACACAAATAATAAGCTTGCTCCAAACATTTTGCTGTCAAAACATGAACTGCTGCTGCCCTCTATCAACTGCCGGCTTTAAATACCCATCATAGACCAAAGCTGACCTTCACCAACAAATTGTCCAAACTGCCCAAGTGCCCAACTGCCCAAATTGCCGACAAGGCCAATCGAGCGATGACTTATACGGCAAGCCCAATCGCTTACGTGCCCAACTGCTATGACTAAACCGCATGCACATGTGAGTTGAAGATTTTATGTGGTTATGGCCAACTTTATTAATAGCATTTACATGACTTAGGTTACAATTTTACCAGCGGCGGCGCAGCACCAGGCGCTCCGGCACTGGCTGCTGCCTGCGGCGTGCCTGTGGGAACCGCTGATAGATTCTGGCAGACTTCTTATCCTCGGGCTGATCGAGTGTCGTGGACACAGCTATCACGGTGCCATCTTCGGCCACTTGTACAAGCACCTCCTCGTCTTCCACCTCCACGTCTGGCTGCTGCTTGGTATCAACAGGAGTCTCTTCTTCTGGTATGTCGTCTGTTTCGATGGGCAGCTCGGGCTCCGGTTGGGGCTCGGGCAACTCATCTGGTTGCGGCTGCTCATCCACACTAGTGGGTGGTCCATAGACGCTGTCTGGTGGTCCATAGGTATTATCTGGAGGCAGATATTTCACTTCCGGCTGAGCAGTCGGGCTTGGCAGATCGAAAGGTACTTCGGGAGTGATGCCAGCCTCTGGATATCCTGTGGGTGCTGGACTTGGCGGCGCAGCCTGCTCCTGCCGTGCGAGTCCACGTCGCGGCACAAATCTCTGACGCAGTGGCTCAGAACTGACCAACACAGCCAGGCTCAGCAGCAGAAATGTTGAAGTAGCTTTAATCATTTTGACGATCGATTCAATTCTGTTCTGAATTGCTCTAGAGCTCGGCCTATTTATATAGGAGCCTCCCGATCTGATCTGCCGTTCATAATTTATGCTCGTCACTTTCGATTGTAGGCCTCCTAGCTGCTAGATAGTTGCTGTTCTCTTTCGGCTCACTCGGCACGGCTTTGATTATGTTGCCCGATCGAATCGGCTTGTGATTTCTGTTTAATGCTGGCTACGTGACCCTTTTCCCAATTTTGGCAGCCAATGCTAACCGAGTGGTGCCGGTGGTGTTGGTCTCTGTGGCTCTTCATTAACACGCCGTCGACAGCGATTCCAATAGGCTTTTGATCGAAGTTCAACATTCCCCATTTGTTTATTTCGGCAGGTTCTTGGCTATTCATATTTTTTTTCAATTATTTTAATGGCTTTTATATTCATAACCATTGGCCTTTTCGTAAACGTGTCTGAAGAGCCATCCCATTAGACATAATTCTTCTCTAGGTCAGCTTACTCTTGTCCAATTATACATACAAATTTGCTTCAATTAGATTCTTGTGTTGTGGATACCTTATATTCAAATATAATCTTTTCGTATACCCTTCAAATCCTGTCACAAAAGCAATAAAAATTCGAGAAGTTCCTTAAATAAAATCACACGGTTTTTACTGTGTTTTAAAAATTAGGAATTGAGTTGACATAGTTAGGAGCTCAGTTGTAAATTTCCATCTATTTGTTTATAAGTAAGCTTATTTTGTGGTACTTATATTAATATACTATTATATTATTTATTTATAAATATTTTATTTATTTATTTTATTTTTTTATAATAGAGAGGATCACATATTTGAAAGCTCTATATATAAACTTGTTAAACAATTTTAAAAACACTATTGTTTTAGAATAGTTTAACTATAACTATGAAATTTATATAATAATCTTAGGGCGAAAATTTGACAAATTCCATTTTATATTTGTGTTGCCTGTTAGGCCAAATAAAAGTTAATGGCAAATTTAATTTTTTGTCTTTACTGAAAACTGCGTTGGGCCTAATAGAAATTTCCAGTTTAGCTTATTAACCATCTTTAAAGTAGCTAGATTGTAAAATAACCATAACTAAAATAGAATTTGATATTAGCCCTAAAACCGAATAAACTGCATAGATAAGGAGAGGGAGGGAAGTAAATGGGAGAAATTGATATTTCTCAAATATTTGTTCATACAAATTTTTTGAAGATTTCATTTTGAGTGAACATAAATATAATGCGATAATAAACTGCAAAATTCTGAAATCGAGTGCGTCAATTTTAAGTTTACATTTTATTTGCTAGCTACAAAAATTAAATAATATTCAAAGAAACGAAGGCTTGAATCAACAGAAGTGGAAATCGAAGTTTCCACCTATTAGCATCAGGCTTAAATTCGAAACATATTCAAGTCATCAACTAAATTTGATATTTCGTTTAATGCAAAATATGTAATAATTATTCGATCTATGATTAAATATTGAAATCTGCTTTCTATATTTAAAAAGATTAAAAACAAATCTTAAATTATGGTTAACAACGTTTTATTAATTAATTAATAACAAATATTTGGATCGATAACTCGTAAAGAACATTCGCAACAATAGTCTATTTAAAGGGTATAGACCAGAATGGGCTTAGAGCGTATGATCTGAGCCGAGCGCAGCTTCTCTGAGACTGGACGGCGAAGGCGCAGGCGACCACTGCGTGCAAGGATCAGGCTGGCGGGAATGGGCTCTGAAGCTGGATCGGCATCGGCTGGAGCCAGATCCTGATCTTGGTCCAGATCAGCGGCAGTGTCGGCAGGTGGTCCATAGGTGTTGTCGGGCTCAGCGGGTGGTGGGCCATAAGTGTTGTCCGGTTCGGCGGGTGGTGGACCATAAGTGTTATCGGGTGGACCGTAAGTCAAATCGGGTTGTGCCTCGGTCTCCGTCTCGGTGGGCAAATCAAAGGCAATGGCGGGCGTGACACCTGCAGGTGGATAAGGCGCCGGATCTGGCGTTGGGGCAACGTCCACAGCTGCATCTGCAGGCGCTGGCGGTGCCTCCTCCTGACGAGCCAAACGGAAACGGGATGAGCGATTGCGCAGACGCGCCGGCTCAGCCACAGAGACAGCTGCGATGGCAGCCAGGATGAGCAGAGAGCTGGTGAACTTGAAAGCCATGTTGAACTGTTGCTGGTTGTTGTTAGAATGTTGATATCGAATGCGAATCGCCGACTTTTTATACACAAACATTTTGGCAGTCATAAATGGCAAATCGAGGGACACCCTCAAGATGGTGTCCACATACGTGCACCTACGTGACAATATTTAGTCAAGGGCCCATGTCTAACCCATAACCATATAACCACTGACCATTAATTTGATTCGCCACTTAACTCTGAACTTCACACACTCGATCGCAGCACGCTGCTGCAACCTGGGGCTGGGGCGAATCAACGTGTGTTTGGCCAAATGTTCAACTGTCAACCATCACCTACAGTGGGGCAAAAACGATCGCTGCTCTTTAAATGTTTGACGTTGAGGTTTATAATAATTAAAAAGCTTTAAATAACTGAATAAATACAGAGAAAATACACCATGCTCTCTTTAAGTCATACTTTCGGCCGAATAAAGAAGTTAACAGAATTTAAAAATAAATAGAATACATTTTTAATTCTATTTAAAAATCTTTACAAATATATATTTTAAGTTAACTTCGGTTTAAATATTATATGTGTTTGCTTGACAAATTTATAAATATTTTTTATATGAACTTTGTTTACAAAAATTATTATTTTATTATAAATATCTAAGAAATTTAAAAAAATGTTTAAAATATAGTATTTATTATGAATTGGTTTTGATTGGTATTTATTTATTTAAAAAAATTAAATTTACTTCAAGCATTAATAATTATTATTTAAATAAATATATATAGATATTAAAATTCAAATACTAAATGTATTTAATATCTTATAAGTAAAAAAAAAAAATAAAATAAATAAATACAAAATTCGTGTTCTTCCAAAATTACAATTTATTTTTTTAAATATTTCTTTTTATATATAAAATATAAATAAATCAAATGTTTTATATAATTTTTTCTATTAATTTTTTTGTTTTTTTTTTTTCATAAAAGAATATTATTTAATAAAATTAAATATTTTTAATTTCAATCATGAAAAGAATAATACTTTTTAATTTATTTATCTATAAATATTTAAATACCCCATTGCTCTTCACCTTTTGCACCTTGTAATTGAACTAAATTGTCCAAATATAAATGAGTTTTGAAGCACTGTGCGGCGCCTGCTTATCATGCAGGTCAATGGTTTTTCGGATTACTTGTTATTTTGTTTGTTTTGGAGTGGGCTATCAAATTATTAACTGCTTTATATGCGAAACGTTGCGGAGTGGTCTAGAATCGCCGCAGCTTGGCTGGCACTGGGCCAGCTGCGAGTATAAAAGCAAAAGCTCCATATACGATCGACAACAAAGCGTCACAGCAACTAAGACGATCATGGCACGTTATCAGCTCACTAGCTCCCTCCTGCTCCTGGCCATCCTGGTGGCTCACGTATCCGCTGAGGCGCCACGGCGTTTGCGTCTGAGTCGACAGCGTCAAGCATTTGCCAGGCAGGAGGTCCAGCCTACGCCGTACCCATCAGCGGATGAGCTGAAACCGGAAGAGCCGGCGCTCATCTATGGTCCACCACCGTCCACGGATGTGAATGAGCTGCCCGCTGAAGAGGAACCGCCAGCAAACAGCTTCCAGCCCGATGCCGAGGAAGTAGACATTGAGGAGAACTCCCTGGAGGAGGTGACCACACCTGCAGCTGTTGCTCGCCTCCGCAGCAGCCGCCAGAGATTGGCCAAGCTGCAGTTGGCCAAGGCACAGCCCAAACGCAAGGTTCAGCGCATTGCTCGCCTGGAGGAATTGCCCGTCGAGGCAGCAGCTCCAGCCGTTCCAGTGGCTCCGGTAGCCGCCTTGCCTGCTCCACAGTTCTACTATCTGGGTGGCCAGCAGCCCTACGTGGTTGCCTACACTGCAGCCCCTCAGCAGGTGGCTTGGTAAATTATCCTGTGATTGATTGATTGTTATCTGCATTGAAATGTTTTGTTTTGACCATATTAAACTGCGTTCAACTTAGCTACTTTAATAGTTGTTTTTCTTTTTCTTTTCGCAACTCCGTTCCATTCTCTACTTCTTACTTTTTCAGTGGCATTTTCAGTGCTTGACACTTTGCGCTCCAGTATCGACTTTTTCGCAATTCACTCGCCATTAACAAGCGCCCAAGGAGCACTTTTCATTGTTTGCATCCATTTTCATCCTTTGCATATTGAAGTTGTTGAGTTTTTGTTGTGCATTTTCCTACATTTTCTCCACTTTTCCTTTGTTCTGGCTCTTTGAATGCATTTTTCATGCTTTGCCTGCTTATAAATTGTTATTTCTGTATGTTTTTCTTTACTATTACTTCGTTGTTTCTTTTCTTTTTTTTCGCTTTTAAAAGACCTTTAAAAGGTTTCAATACCATTGTTGCTTGTCTATTCAAGATTTATATACTAAATCGAGCCTGATGTGCTTCATGCATACATAGATGGGCATGCAGACTGTATACATATGTAGTAAAGCTTATATAACTCGTCCACTACTCAGATTTCTAGCAGTTTCATACTTGTTCACAATTTTCAAAAGAGCATATTTATTTTGGGCTAAGCATCTACATGTATGTGAGTACACGAAAGAAGATAGAACAGATATTTATGAAAAGACAAGTTGGAATTTTAGAACCGAAAATAGCACGTCTTATGTATGTATGTAGGATTCCCAGATAGAAATGTTTTTTTTAGAAGCATGCCAAATCGAACATTTCTAGTTTGGGAAAACTGAATTTTCTATATTTTAAAATATATAAGCTGTCAATTTAAAAATTAGTAAGTCGACATTCTCTATAGTATAGTTTCTATACTATAGCTTCTATAACGCCAGAGCAGAAAGAACAACAGCTTACAGAACTTAATTTATTAATTAATCAATGTACGTAATATATAAATATGTTATATAAATTTATAAGTTTTCATATTGCAAGGAAGTATTAAGCAGTCGATTGGACGTGATTTGATAGATAGATGATTTAATAGTCTTACTGATTTTACAATTATATTTATAATTTAAACACAAGTATGTCTTAAGCTATATTCAAATTGATTCATTATGCTAATTTATTTAATAAAGTTATCTTAACTCTATGTAGAATTAAGAATGTGATTCCGTCAAATAAATTTAGAAATTCATGAAAGTTGATCGAATTCGTATAACCCTAACTTGGCTTTGATTTACTATGCAATGGCAACATTTAAGCTGAAATTGAATTAATTAAAGTAAATTTAGATAAAACAGTCCAAAGGAGAACTTCGAACTCAAGTCCTTGGGCGCATATGTGGGCGATGCCAGCCACGCGCTTGTGGGAGAGGGAGCCCTTCACAGTGCCCACGAATAAATTCAAGACATTTTAAAATATATATATATATATTGGGAAGATGCTGATAAAACCCAAAATAGACACGCCCGAAATAAGCAAGAGATGAATAAGTTTTAATAAATAATATTTATATAATATATATATATATATTTAAGTATTAATATTCTATGGGATCTGTACTGTACCCACATAGCTAACATTTGCATATTATAGCTTTTACATATAATAAAATTTGTATTTTAAATGTTTTCTATTTGTATGTCGATTCGCAATCTTATCGCTTGAAAAATCACAATTCATTCCCCACGATTTTGGTATTTCCTCCGGTTTTTCAAGATAATATTGCTGAGTAAGCGTATGCACACTCTCTACTCACACTAACATACGTATGTGTGTGTGTGTGGGTATGGGCATTAATTAGCCATGAGTATTGTTTTGAATGTGGCTGGAAGTTGTGCTTTAGCCAGCAAAGAAAGATCCCCGCGTCTCCAGTGCACCAACATTCGGCCTTGAGTTATTCCTCAGTGCCTCGATGGCCTGATAGTTGAGGAACCAGAAGGGCTGATTATCCTGGGGCAGCTGGCTCAAGTAGTTCACATAGTTCTGATCGCCATGCGCATCGATGGGCAGAGCATTTGAGACGGGCCAACTGGCAGTGGGTCGAAGGCTCGCTGTGGTGGCAGTGGTGGCAGTGGGTCGAGTGCTGCTCGCTGTTGGCGGATTGGCAGCAGCATCAGCAGCGCCACCGAAGCGATTGGCCACGTCAATGCTGGCCGGCACCGCACTCGATGCCGCAATGGGCTCAAAGCTGCTGATGGGCAGCACCAAGGGCACGCCCACTGGCGGCTTCTGCGAGGCGCCGTAGGCCAAATTGACCGTTGGAGCCCGCTGTGGCACAGCATCCGCGCCGAAGCGTGTGGCAATATCCACGCCAGTTATATTCTCCACGGCTGTGTTTTGGGTGGCGAGATATTTGTCCTTCTGGCTGAGTCCGCCCGGCGGACGCGCGCCTGCAAAGGATGGCCGCTGAGCCTGTGACAGTTCAATCAATCCAATCAGCATTAGCACGCTTAAACTCTTCCACATTTTCGATTTTCGTTTATTTATTTTTGTCAATTTATTTTTAGTTTGCAAATTTCACTTTATCAAAGCTCAAAGATCACAAAAACCGGCACGTTTACGGCGTAACTGCTTCACTCGCTGCTGCGTCTGATACACTGAGCAGCCGAAAGCGCTTGCAATTATTTAAATAAGCATCGAGATGCTGAGCTGACTCAGCTAACAATTGAGCAAGAGACAGAGATAAGACAGCGAGAGAGACAGCAACAGCCACAGAGAAAGATGCCAAGCAAGTTCTCTTTGTGGCTTATCACGCTGATTGAAGGCCTGTTTTGGCCCCCATGAGAAGCAATATTTCAGCTTTTCTCTCTCTCTCTCTCTCTCACACACAAATTTCCAATTTTGAATACATTTAATTGTGTATAAACGATCTGCTTGTAAATTAAAAATGATTAGCACATGAGATTGAATGACTGCGGCTTGATTCAAGTCGTGAGTCGGTTAAATCTCTCTTCTGTTGGCAATAGCTCAGGTCTTGTTAGAGTTGATTAATTTTACAGGGTATACATGATTCAATAATGCTCAATAAAAATATTCTAATTAGCAGTTTATCTATCTTATTGTATTCAATTCCCTTCACAATCTAGCTAATTAAATTCCTATTAAAGCTAAAAAATTCTCTATAATAAATGCTTCATAAATGTATTACTAACCAGCCCCAGATGTTTTTATATAAGAAATGTATTTATTATATATAAATTTATATAAATTCTTATATTATTTATATACATTTCCAATAAATATATTCCTCCTTTTACTATAGGGTAAAAATACTTCGATTCCTGGCAATTTGAACTTGAATTTCTTGTTTACTTGCGGTTTGGGAGATACCCAACCCAATGTAAGCAGCTTCGTTTTCGTCTTCATCAGCATCAGCATTATCGTCATGCTTTTTATGACGGGTGCGCGTGCGCTCCTTAACCGGTTACTTGGGTTGGCCAGCCCCGTATATTGTTTTGGCTCTGAGCATTGGGGCAATCGCATCCAAACCCCCTTTTGTGATTCATAAGGCAGACAGAATGTCTGAGCACGATCTGTGAGAATTTTCGTTATGTTTCCTGAACATTTTATTTGCGAATCGCTTACAATCAAAGGTAAATTTCAAATGCTTAATAGCTTATGGTGAGCGTGTGTGTGTGTGTGTGTGAATGTGTTTGTGTGTGTGAGTAGTTGATATGCCGTCATCTGGGAGCTTCGTTGAATCGTCATGGGTTTTTGGGTCATGCAGCAACTGGCATCTGGCTAGATGCGACTGCCCGGTTCAGGCAGCTCGCCAGCAGATGAGTGTGCGCATCTAGGCGCGTCTGACCACAGATCGGGCAGCGCTCAGCTTGGCAGGGCGTGCTGCGGCGGCGACAGCGCGACGATAGGCCACAGGCTGGGCGCGTCGCAGCTTGGCTGCGCGTCTGGCAGCCACGAGGCGGGCCTGTTCGGCGGGCACATCGGCGGCGGCGTCGGCGGCTGGCAGATCGTTGCCAGCGACATCGGGTGGGCCGTAGACCTCGTCGGGCACGGCATTGGGCGCTGCATCGGGCGGGCCGTAGACGGCATCGGGTGTGGGATCGGCGGCGGCTGGAGCGGCTGCCTCATCGAAGGGCACCTCTGGCTTCAGTTCGTCGGCTGAAGGATATGGCGTGACGACATCCGGATCCGCGGGCGCCAGCTCCTGGCGTGCAAAGTAGCGGGAGCGACCACGGCTCAGGCGCTGCGAGCGCTGGCGCTGCACCTGGCACTCGCTGACGGCCAGCAGGCAGGCGGCGATCACAATCAAGACTTGGAATTTGGCCATATCGATGAGTTGGGCTCTTGCTGGAGATATGTGTAGGTGTGTATGGTTCTAGGAAGCTGAAGCCGACGACTGCTGCTGTTGGCAGCCAAGCGCTGGGCTTTTATAGCTAGGACAGATGTGGAAGCATTGGAAGCGGCTGCCAATGTTCCAGCCCCAATCGAATCTGTTTAGTGTGCGCTGCGTCGCATAGTCCAAGCATGGACATCCTTTTTTGGCGCACGCTCTGACGTCGGCGGCACCATTGTGAGTGGCTGATCGGCGGGTTTATGTGCGTGCGACGTGACAAGAAAGAAGTAGCAGAAGAGCTGGAAGTTCAAATTTATAGTTCCGCCATTAATCAATCCAAAACCGGAGCGAATACTATTCAATGGAATAACACTTGGAAAGTCTAGACCTGAGGCGCTACCAAAGAATGTGCTCTAGTTTCTTTTGAAATCATTCAGCCTTTGCGAATTATATAAAGGGAAGCGAACAAACTTCTAAAAGGCATTGTTAATGCAGGTAAGTTTTTATATTCTAAATTTGTTTAATATTAATTTTATTGAATTTTGTATATGCCTAAAGTGCTTTCACAATTGTCTATATAAGATCATTTAACGCTGAAATGATTCACATTAAATGTTTGTGTAATTAGACCAAAAAATAATAAGTAAATAAATAATAATAATGAAAATTTAATAAATATATTAATAATTTAGGTCATCTTAATTTATATTTAATTTAATTTTTGTTATTTATTAATTGGGAGATTATTTAAATTAAAATATCTTTATATTTTGTATATTAATATACATCAAAAATAAGTTTATTAACTCTGATTTTTTACATTTTTGTAGAAATTAAAATAAATTTATATAATCAATTTTCGATTCGAATAGAGAATAGTTTCGCAGTATATATTTACTCAATACAATTATCGATCTAAAATGTATCCAAGTCATATTGTATTATTTGTAGGGTTGTTGATAATATATCAAAATATCAATATATCGATATTTTTATATAAAAAAAATATATTTATATCGTGATATTTTTTTTGCCCAAATATCGAATATTTTTGCGATATATTTGATATATCGTTGGTCACACAAATTGTGAGACATTCTGAATCAAAATGGTTAAAACGAATTATTCAGATTTCAAAAATGGAACAGCAAAATGCAATTTATATTTATTGTAACACATCAAATATGGCAATGCATATAAAAAACAACATTATGATGAATTTAGACCAAGGTGATAGCTTCGAAAACGACCACAATAGGTTAATATTGAAAGTACACATTGCGGAAGAGGGAACTTGAGATGTAACGCAGCTTGCCACAAACTTCTTGGGAAAGCAATCCGATAATTTTTTGGAATTCTCATAAGGCCATCGAAGATCAATTACGATCAGCCCCTGGTAGCTAGGTGCCTTTGGAGCGACTTGCTTCGCCAATAAAATGAGTTGTTTGTATCAGAACGCGTTTTTTTTTTTTTTTTTTGTATTAAACTCTGAGTACCTAATACTGGTCATTATTATTATTATTATATTAAAATAGTTATTCTTATTATTCTTACTTTTTTTTTTTTGTAGATTGTAAAGTTATTGTAGGAAAAAGTTTTAAAAATATCGAAAATATCGATATATCGATCTTTTTAAAGTTGAATATCAAATATCATTTTGATATTTTTTCAAAACTTAAAATATCATCGATACGATATTTTAAAAATATTTAACAACCCTAATTATTTGCTAATCTGCAATCCATCAAATATATATTTGACTCTTCACAGCGCCACGATAGGTTAGCTCGATCGACCATATAGTTCTATTCTCTATTCTATGATCTATAAAAAGTGTATTCGATTGTAGAGTAAGGATATGTACTTTCAGTTACGCAAGGAACGCCCAAATGGCTATCTATGGCTCGATAGGTAAGCTCGCTTGACCTGAATGTTTATGTGTAACCTATTCATATAGTTATACTGTGTAATTTACAATCTAACTAATATATTACAGACTTTTAAAAGTGTAATTGAGTTTATGTAGATCCCGTCAGCTACGCATGGGACACCCAAGTGGCTATCTATGGCACGATAGGTTAAATCGATCGTTATCCGAAGACGTGACGTGATACGATAGTTAGTTAATTACTCATAGGCGCCCTTGGTGTTCACCTCAGTGGCAGTCGTTGATCGCATAATATCGATTATAAGTGTTTAATAAATATTCTAACACTCAAGCCCAGACATAATGCAATTGGCAACAAGTTTTCGCTTTCAATTGATGTGGGCAGCTCGTCAATGGTTTGGCCGGTTAGGCAGCGCCTTAGACTTTCCGATCACGTAGGAAACGCATTTTATTTCCATAGAACATGGCGACGATTCGGACGTGGTGGATGTGGATAAGCAGTCAAACACCAGAAGCAAAACAAATGCAAAATATTCAAAGCAATATACATATAAGCAAATATATCTATATATCGTATATATATTTTGTATAAAAATATAAGTAATAAAATAAATCAATAAATGTGATAGCCGTGCGCCTAATGATGTTCCACGTATGTATGTGTCCCGATATACGACTCGACATGGAACGGAACGAAATGAGACGACTCTCGCTTTCATTGCCAGTTGCCCAGACCCGAGACCCGAGACCTGAGACCTTAGAGAGCCCGAGAACATTGTATAAAAACACCAGACGTATCCGCAGCACAAATCAGTTGAAACATATCGCCTCAGTTACGATATACAGCACAATATGCAGTGGATGTTTGCTCTGGTTCTCTGCCTTTGGGCTTCGGGAATCGCCGAGACGCGTCAGATACGCATCAATCGGTATGCGGTTAGTGTTCAGGAGGATGACGTACAGCAGGCAGTGGTAAGAGAAGTGAAACCCTCGCCCGCTCCCGCACCCGCACCCACAACCACAGCCACGCCCACGCCCACGCCATATCCAGCCGCTGGCTTCAGGCCGGAGGGACGCGCTTTCTGGTTGCCGGGCGAAGCCGATGAAGCCGCGGTGCAGTCAACTGAGGGCTCAGACTCGGGCACAACTACAACGGAATTGCCGCTGGATGATGCGACAACGAGCACAACGGAAACTCTCGATTTGAGCACGACAACCAGCACATTGGACTCTTTAGATGCCACCACCACCGCCGCGCCCGTTGAGCTCCGCTCAGGCCGCGCCTTTGCTGGTGCCCCCTATCCAGCCGCCGGCTATCGACCAAGTCGCGCTTTTCTGCTGCCCACCGAGTTGAATCAGCAGCAGCAATTAGACTCTAGCAATGCGACTGAGACAGCCGCAGCGGCCGACAGCAATGCCAATCATCCAGTGTGTGGTGTCAGCACAAATCCGCTCAAGCCCACGCCAGAGCCTGGCTCCAAGGATGAGCCCGATGCAGAAAATGTGCTCTTCACCGCAAACCTAGGACCAGCTGTGCTGGTGGCCAGAGCACCACCTGTCTCCAATGTCGTACCTGTGGCCATTCCATTGCGCTCGCAGCCATTGATTCAAGCGCCCCGGCGAGGATTTGTCTACACCACGCATGTGGAGCAGCGCTGGTGAGCGGCGCTCATCTCCCGTATTATATTGTTAAACAGTTAGTATTTAGCATTCCATGTTATGTTTTAATCACGGTGAAATATATTTGAATTCATCTGTATTTTATTAATATACATTTATGAATTTAATACTTTCAATGCCGCAAAGGCTGAGGATTTACAAAGTTTGGTCACGAAATCTGTAACGCAAAGAAGGAAATATCTATGATCTCATAAACTTTATATGGATATTCCAAATGTATATCATTGGCCGTAGTGATGTGGTCACATCCGTTTGTTTGCGCAGACAAATTGTTAATGATATATGTAAATGGGTATCTACATATATATATAACTATAGTATAAGAATATGTACTTTCCCAAATATATTTATGTACATACATAATCAAATAGATCTGTAAATGGATGTTTAGGCAAGGAGTGGGAATGAGTAATAGAAGGAAGTAGCGAAAGCATTGCCATAAAAAGCATAGAAACACAGACAGATGAGACAGAGGGGAATAGTGAGAGAATAAGGAAAAGTAAGAAAAATAGCGAATAGAAAAGAGAGAAACAGTGAAAGCGAAAAGAGAGAAAGAAGGAGAAAGGCAAAGAGTGAGAGAGATATATAAGGAGTGTGTGTGTGTGTGAGAAAGAGATTAATAGGAACAGTGAAAGCAAAAAAAGCGAAACAGATAGGGAGCTACCAAGCTAGAGCGATACCGATAACAAATGGAAATGGGATAGAAAACGTTTCTTTGAAGAAATAATGAGAAGATATAACAGTGAAGATAGACGAAAAGTTTCTTCAGTTAAACAGTGAAGCAGAGGGTGAAAGATAGAGAAAGAAATCTGGAGAGAGAGAGAGAATTAAGGAGTGCCCGTATAAGAGAGAGAGAGAGACAGAGAGAGAGAGACAGGAGAGAGAGAATAAGGATATCACTTCTTAAACTCACACTGTAAATGATGAACATTAGACATCATCAAATGAAACAGAAATATACAATAATATATGAAAAGTGCATTGAGGGAAAATACTAGATTAAAGCCGGAAATTCATTTAACTAAAACAGGAAAACATATACTACAACACCTATTCATTTGAATATTATTTACTGCAAAATATCAGAATAGCCACTACAATTTTTAACATATACAAAGTTCAAAGAGTGATCAAACAAAATGAATCGTATTTTCGATAATCATATTTCAGTAAATGTTTAAGTAGTTGATAATTAATATCTGTATTTAATAACATTAAAGGTGTCAATATAATTAGCGAATCTCACAGAAATTCAATATTTGTCAATTTTCAGCTTGAATTTCATCATGAAGGCACCTTACATTTGAAATGTTGTACAATAAGAGCAATATTTGAAATCTTAAACAAAGTTTCCTTCAGACAGAGATACGAAGTGATGAGTCGTGTATTGATCCAGAAAAGTCGAGGCGACGCCAGCCTTTGAGACATTATTTATGGAACAACAATGTACATATTGAACTGAGTCATCCAAAACTCGTAATTTGAATGATGAATGATTACACACTTGACAACATGAATACAGTTTCAAGTAATTTGAAGTAAGCTAATATGTTATATGCGAATATCTTTCATGTAGCTTCCAATGTACGTTCTCTGATAAGTTGATCTCATTAAGGAAGATGTTTTCCATATTGCAATAAATTATCTCATTAATAATTATCTTGTTCAATCGAGCTACAACACGAATCATATTCCAGAATGAATCTGACAACAAATTCCAAGCGTTTTAATAATGTTATATAAAGTGAGCATGATGAGAATGGGTTTAGAACTTATAGCTCCATTTTCTTTTCTTGACTCTCTTTGACTCCTCATCCTTTCTTTGACTCCTCCTTCTATCAGATATTTACCTTTTCTTTTTCTTTTTATTGAAAATTCTTTCTTAAAACTAAATTAGAACTCGTAACATTTTCGATTATCGTATTGAACATAAAAACAAAACTTTAACTCGAACACAGTGCTTGCCCGCACATCGATAGTCAACGCAAATTGTGCACGTAATTGACAATCAGGGGATCATCGAGGCTGGTGGGCACGATTTCCACAGAATGCACCACCGGTTGTAAGTGGACATCGCTGTCGATGTGTGTGAAGCTGCCCAGCTGCAGCTCGTCATGCGTGGATGAGCTGGTGAAGTCCGACAGGTCGGCTAGGCTGCCATCCAGCAGCACGTAGTCAGCCTCCGGCTCGACGAGGGCCAGCTCAATGGCCGCATTGTTGGCAGCGGGGGCCTGCGGCTGTTCGGCAATCGCAATTGTGGCGTTGTCTGAGGCCACGGCCACGGCTACGTTGGGCTGAACCGCGTCCTCGGAGGATATTGTCGCATTGATGGCGAATAGTTTTGTTGTCTTGTGGTCGCTGTCTTCCTCTGTCGCTATTGTTGCTGTTGTTGTTGCTTCACTGTTCTCGGTTGTGGCACTGACCTCCTCAGTTGTAGTTGGTAAACTACTGTCCCCACTGCCAGCAGATGCTGAGGCTTCGCTCTCGTCCGGTTCCTCGAATTGTTGCTCTACTTCCGCCGGGCGTCTGGGAGGCGTGCTCAGCAGCAACAGCTTAGCCGACTTCATTTGACCCACACTTAGGTCTCCGGCAACGGTGCCGGGCGCAGGATCAACACTAGCCCAACCAATTTGCACGGTGGCATCCTTGTCGCGACTTTGTGCTGCCGATGCGGTCGTTGCTTCAGGCTCCACCGTGGTGCTGGCCTCCTCGGCTAACCCGCTAACCATTGTGGTTGTCTCCTGTTGCTCCTCCGGCCGTATGACAGCCGTATGTACGCTGCTACCCAGACACAGTAGCAACAGTGCTAGGCAAATGCCGTATCCGCATCCGTATCCGTATCCTTTCCACATATTTGTTTGCTGCTCTCAACGTTTGATTCAGACTCTTTAGCAGTGCTACTAAGCGCTGACATTTTCCAGCCGAGCGTATTTATAGCAATAGCTGCTCAACAAATTCTAGCGGCCAACGCCCGCTTATCCATGCCCAATCTCAGGCACCTGTCATAATTTCAGCCCTGAAGCATTTAAATTGACGCGCTGCTTCCGCATGCTTCCCAAGCCGGAAATGTAATTCCCTGTGTGTGTGTGTGTGTGTATGTATGTGTGTGTGCGGTTGGCTGCTCTGGGTAGTGTCTCAGTCGTGGTCATCGTGTCAACGTGGAGGCCAAAAGGCGGACATCGCTCGCTACACCTTAAACCTGCCCGTTGACCGCAATGATGGTCAAAGAGTCAGCCCCAAAATCGCTTTACATATTCCCCAACTGACCCCCTTCCCTGCCCCACACCCGTCCCGCTGTCACTGCTCTTAAACAACATGTACTTGTACTTGTTGTTGCTGCTGCTACTGCTGCTGCATGTTTGCCAGCAGTCGATTTGAGCTTGTGTTGGTGATGAGCAAAGTTTGCGGCTGACCAGTGCCAGTTGTTGGGCATGCCGGGCACGTACACTTGGTGACTTTGTTTTCGTCTTAAATGCGAATTGGGAAAATTGAAATAAATAGCCACATGTTCTCATACTCGTAGTCGTTCCCATACACTACACACATTTCTATATCTATTGGTATGTAACTTATAAACACCTAACAGACCATCAGCAGCTCAATAACGACTGAGAAACTTGCCTTTAATATGGAAGCCAAAATGTTTTGTTTTGTTTATTAAAGTTTTTACATCAATTTAATACATTACATAAGTTAAAGCTATTATATTTGTAATTATTATTAATATCAAAAGAAGAGCGTGTAATTGAAGTAACAGAGAAATTAACACGATATTAATATACAGCTTAAAGTAAAGTAAAGTAAGAATATAAAGCTGATAGAAAGTGAAGAGAGAGTGTAACATAAAACACTAATGAAAAAATTGAAAATAATTTTCTGGTGGTTGAGCTCTCTATGTGTACAAAAAGAATTCATGTAAAGCTTCAAGTCAGCCCTGAAAAGTATAAAATCTGTATTAAATTTTGCTAGCTCTTATGCAGATGTTAAGTTGGGACTAGGAACATTAATTTAGCCCCTTAAAACAATATTTAAGAATTTTTAATCTAAATTTTATAATCTAAATAATATAAAATAATAAATAAAATAAATTACTATCGTATTTAATGAAATTAATAGCTTTATTTCTGCATATGCCTATTGGAATAATTATGGGTAGACGTTTCAGTATCAAATATATAGATGATAATGCAGAGCATTAAAACTTGTAAAGATTTGAAATTTATTTTTATTTAAAAAAAAAAAAGATGTTTCAAAAAACTATGTATTTTTGAAAAGCTAATACATTATACGAGTGGAGCAGGGCTTCAAATTAAAATTCAATAATCTTGAGTTTTTCAAAATTTATTTCCTGAATCGCTTTAACGTTTTGCTCTTAAAATTTCAATAGTATATTTAGGAGTTTAATAAAGTCTAACTTCTATTTCCAATCAACAGCTTTCGTTATATTTACACTCAAAAATCTCTTGAATTGCTGTTTGCAGTCATCAAAATCGATCAGCTGAATCGCTGAAACACGCTTCAAATAAAATTTTATATTCCTGTTTCTTAATCAATAACAAGTTAAAAGAAAATTAAAAATCTATAGCATCAAAAAGTTTGCAATCAACAACGTGCGCCGAACTTTTAAGGAAGAGAAATTATTATTAAGATTATTATTGCTTCTGCTTTCGAAACTTTATGCAAGTAATTCCCAAATGAGCAAAGTTGAAAAGAAGTTGCAAGGCTAAGGCGCAGCAGGTTGCTAAAGAAGGTGATGATAAAACAGGAATGCTTTTAATATAGCTGACTTGATGACATTATGCACTTATCAGTTATCTCATATTATTGAAATAACTTAATACATACAGTTCAGCATTATTACCAGCTGACAGTTTGGCTAAATTAAAGTTTTACTGGCTGATCCAGGCCTGAAGATTAACTCTAACAATTATATTTATAAAATTATATAAATAGAAAAAAAAAATAAATTAAAAGAATTTGATTTGAGAGTTACTCATAATAAAATAATAATAAAACAAAGTAAAGTAGTTTTAAAATGTATAAATTGAATTTTATTGAATAGAATATTTTATGACATGTAGCTGCTACGTTGAAAATAAAATAAGTAAATAAATAAATACATAAATAATTACATAAAAAAAATAATAAAGAAAATCAATTATAATTTTAATAAATTGGATTTTATTCAAAAGAAAATGTTATGTGGATGCATTGGAAATACATAGTCAAAAATGTATTTAAAAATATATAGATAATCGTAAATAAATAATAATAAATATATCGAGTTTCGTTTGCTACAATAATAATGAAGCAAATAAAATAATTTTTAATATAAATAAAACCAATTTTATTGAATAGCACACATCTTATGAATGCTCAAATATGATTTTGGCCATATGGCTGCAACGGCTGGCACGTGCAGGACGCCATCTGGAACCGTAATTTTCGCAATCATTACAATCATCGTGACCTTCATCGTTCTTGGGCACATGTGGGCCAATGACTTCGCTAGACCATGAAGCGCTTCAAACTGTGCTTCTCTATTGATCTGATGGCAATTTAACAAAAGGCTGTGAATTATTCTCACTCCAAGTGCGAGAGATTCAGTTATTGATTCAACCAAAAATGGGCAAAATGTGGAAACTTAACATCAATTATTACTTCATCCCATTTGAATTCGAAAAAGCAACTATAGCTATAAAATGAAACACACATTATATATGTATATCTGTTATTTGTATTATGTATATATATTTGTATATATATAAGTTTATTATCGAAGATTCAACACTACTTATGTTAAAAATACATATTGTACGTCTTAAGTTTATGATTCTATGTTGATTTTCTTGGTTGTTGTTGGGACTTTGTTCTGCTCATTATTATTTGATTTTTAACGAAATTTCTAATTTCATAAAACGAATATGCGATGCTGATATATGTGGATTGAATGCATAATAATTGCATTAGATCGATCGATGTTGTACAAGTAAAGTGGGCTTGGGCTAGGAAATGTCGGAAAGTTCTCGTATATGATGAGTTGACAATATGTAGGTATTTTCGTATGTAGTATGATGAGATGAACGAATTTTCCGCTATGCTTTAGGGCCTAATACATCGAGATATGTGTGCTTCGTTTAGATACAAGATACAATTAGTTAAGTACAATTACGATAATTATTGTTCAACGTGTGTGTATTCAGTGTAGATATCAGATTTGCATTTAGATATTCGTATTCAAATTGGATTTAATTTTCAATTTTCACTTTTCTCATTTCTCATTCGTATTCTATTAGATGGTATATTATCTGTGTGCATATGACACACGTCCGTATAAAATGAATTTACGTCTACTTACAATGTAAAAATGTTTTGGTTTGTGCTTGTCGGTATTCGATTTAGTTCACTTTTCGAAATAAACTACTTTGTCTTGCTTTGTTTTGTTTGTGTTTCGTTTTTGCTAACCTTACAAATAGCCCAATAGCCATCGGGAAGCACATAATGCTCACTCGCTCGCGCCATCTGCTGGCCTGGACATCCTCTCAAGCGCCCCATTCAACAAGCGAACAAATTTCTTAATACTTAAATGAAGAATGTTAAATTCTCTCACTTCTACAGAGCATATTTTTATAAAATTAAAAAATGTAATTGATTTATTATTTTTCTTTTAGATATTTCCAAAGTTTTCCTCTTGATGCTTGCTCGGAGCAGCTGCTTCAGCAACTGCCAGGGCACCTAGGCAATACTGTGCACCTTCGCCGAGAGGCAATTGTGCACCACGAATACAACGGGCTTGGGACAGCATTCCATGTCCAGTTCCTGAAACGAGATGCGAGAATGAATATGAGTTCAATTCTAAGTCTAATTCATAATTAGCCGGCACTCACAATTTCGCCATCCTCGCCAAAGTCCAAATACAACATGCGAGCGCCATCGTCCGCCGATCCTTTCAACTTGTCAAATGCGAACTGCCAGAGCTGCGTCTTGGTGGTCGCCGACGCCGCTGTGGGCGTGGAGGAGGCGAAGCCGCCGCAATCGTATAAGAAGAAGCCGCGATTTATGTGCACAACCAATTGACACTGTCTGCCCTGGTAGAGGCAACGAAACGAGAACTCCCGCTGCAAATTGACCGCCTGATGCGAGCCCTGGACCAGGGCACGCGCCCACGCAGCCATATCCCGATGCGTCTCCGAGCGTAGCCAATAGACCAGGACGCCCCGCGCCGTGCCGCAGCGCACGCAAAATACCGTTGTCTGCTGACCCTGTTGGAAAATTCAGGTTCATTAGCTCATTGAATACTCTATCTCGCTCCATCTCTATCTCTTTCTCCTTCTCTGTCTACTAACGTTCAAGGAGGAGTTGTTGCCAGCGCCGGCCAGGCGTGTGGTGGCCAGCGCATAGCTCTCCACGGGACGACTCCAGGCTTCCACGGACCAGGGTGCGCTCTCGTATACCCGAAACTCCCGCTCGGTGACTGCCACGAAAACGGGCAGCCATTTGTCGCTTTCGTCAGAGCTCTCCGAACTGGAGCGTCCGCTCGGCTAGGGGATTGTAAATATTGTATAATGGAATGTCAGCTTCAATTTATCATATTACTTATTTATAGCTCGAGTCTAAAAATGACTCTATTAGATGAAAGGCTTTTAGGCTTAAGCGCTCACAGATGGGGGAAACTTACACTTACCACCTCGCCGGCGACGCCGCCGCTGTTGGATGTGCCACTGCCGCCGCTGGCTGCGCCACTGCCACCGCCGCCGCCGGCGCTGCCTGAGCTGCCGCCGCCTACACTTAGGCGCTTGCTCAGCCAGCCAATGTGCTTGAGCTCCCCGATGAGCGTCGACAAAGCACGATTCGCCTCGAGCAGGGAGCGCTGCGCGCTGCTGCTCATGGCCGAGTGGAGCGCATTGAACCAGACCAAAGCTTCCGCGGAGTCGGCCGCACGCAGAATGCACGAGTGCACGCCATCCGGCGAATGGAGCTCCAGGCAGCGGTTCTCTACAAGTGCCAAGAGCAGTTCAATTTCAGGATTAGCTTTAGCCAAAGACCATGCACCAAGCACCACTCACCCGGATCGATGTACTTGAGATTGCGCGCCAGATGCGTCAGCTGCAACGGTATGTAGCGCGTATCGGCACGCGGCGTTGTCTTTGGCGTCGGTGCTGGCGGGGATGTGGGCGCACCTGGACCCAGTGGGCAAAGGAATGCGCGCTGCAGCTCCCAGCCCACCTCTGAAATAATGCTCGCCTTGCGAAAATAGGGCGTCACCTCGCGCAGAAATTTAACTGCAAATACAGACATCAATATACGAAACACATGAATATGCATGCCAAAGGAATTCAAGCCATCGCCCTCTGCGCGTGTATGTGTGTGTGTGTGTGTGTGGGCGTGTGTGTGTGTGGGCGTGTGTGTGTGGTGACAGGAACCACAGCATCCCAGGTAGCATTCAATCAGTCAGTCCTTGCCAACGTCAGAGCGTCAAACACAAACGTTGTGGCATAAATTCATTAGAGTTTCCGCTCCATTTTTATTCGATTTTTCACACATGCCCAGGACCAAAGACACGCACACTGACACAAAACCAATTGCCAGGAGTTGCTTCGACTTGGCAAACACATTTCAAGTCATAAACTTGAAACTACCCTAAGGGATGCCACTGTTTGTTATGCTTAAGCCATTTGATTCCTCGACTTCTCTCAACAATAATTGCTACATTATGAGTGCGCTATTAAGGGAGCGAAAAGCGTTTGCTTACAGATCAGAGATAAATCCTATAATAACAAACAATAAGAGTGCTACAGTCGAGTGGGCAAGTAATCGTGCCGAGTTATTGTTGCTGAAGTAATAAGTATCTTTGCTTTTTATTCTTTGTTCTTATTGAAATTGAGAACAGAAATAGCTCACAAAATCTATATTTATATTTATGTAGCAGTGAGTTGAGATATTTCAAATAAAACTTAAATTTAATTTGTTGATAGTATGTAGGAACAGATATGCTACAAGTACTACAGTTCGATAATGTTGAAATGGATTTCTTGATAATGATGGAAAAAGTTGTCGATGAAGTAAACTTGATCTGCGTATGCTATAGGAGAATTATCTTGTAAAATATCTTGTTCATTCGATTAGAAAGTTAGGTAGAGTACAGTAACGGGGAGGAATAAATGAATTCGGCTATTCAAATAAAATAATTTTATTTTATAAATGTTATTGGCATATTATAAAATATAATTTCACTTCAAAGTCAAGTTTTACTTAATTATAGAACAACTAAAAATATCACAAAATTTGAATATGAATTCTACAGCACTCGCCCCACTGTGCAGCTGCTATGCAAATTCTGAGCGCAGGTGGTTTGTAGTAGATAGATACTCGTTTATCTGACTCTCGAGTCCGCTGCGTGGGTGTCTCTCTCTCTCTCTCTGTGTGTGTGTGTGGGATTGTGCCTTCCGCCCACAACATTTGCACATTTCCGTTGGCGACGCTGTTGTCGTTCGAGTGATTTGGAAATTCAATTTTCACACTTAATGCCAACTGTTGGCAGCGCCTTGCGGTTGACGAGTGGCGGGGGTTGGGGAGGAGCCGCTCCACTTTATGCGGCTCAATTCTTGCGCTTAGCTCCAACTAATTAGAGCAGACCGAGCTGAAGTAACCGTCTCATGGGTGGCCCTTCCGACAGTACGGATTCTCGCAGTCGCTCACTAATTGCTTGGCATTTACGTGCACCAAATGGGCTACGAGTGGACGTTGCCTCTAAGCTCACAGCTCAGCAAACATTTACATATAGAAATATGCAACCGACGGCCAACAGACAAACAAACAAACAACTGAGTGGGCAATAACAACAATAACAACAGCAAAAAATGTTGCCTAGCATGAGGCGCGGCTGGCACATAAGACGAGAAGAGCGTGGGCCGTGTGGCTGGGGCGTGGCGGGTGTGCTCTGAAGTGGACTGAAATCCAAACAACAAAACCAACAAACGCTACGAAAAAGTTTAGAAACAACAATAACAACTGTAATAAGTTGTGCAAATTTTTGCATTTCAGTGTAAATAAAGTTGCAATTGCAGAAAACTGAAAACGGAAAACTGAAAACAAAAAGCTGCAAAAAAGAAAAAATAAATCCAAATATAAACATAAATAAAACAATTCAGCTGCGAATGCTGTAAGCCAAATGTAAACTAGTCTTAATACCTTTGCCACATACACTTCAAGTAAACAACTTGCTCTGACCTGCACACAGCCCGAAAGCCAAACAATTATTAACTGTTTGCACTATTTTTACATATGAATATTAACATAATACTATGAGATAAAATGTGTACTTAAATATAGGGGAAATTGTAATTAGGAGTTGGAAAAAATTAAAAAATTTATTCTTTTAAAATATCTCAACAAAGTTTGTATAGATTATGTTTTCACTGGTTTTATGCTATTACTGCAGTAGTTGATTTATATATGAAAAATCATTACATTCAAATAGAGAGCTCTGCTAGCAGTTATTCAATTTTGTAATGATTTGGTTTAAGATCGACATCGTCTCTAGAACCGAGCTCACAGTGTTGCGCATTAATAATCAAACCGTAATGTCGGTTAAATGTGAATAAACGTTTTCATATTATATAATTCATTAAATGGCCATATTTAATTATTTAAAGGTCAATATATTATCAATTAACTTAAATAAATAGCAATTAATCAATTACTTGGCAATATTTATATTATTATTTATTTAAGATTTCTTTTTTTATATACTTATTTTATTTTTTTATACCCTGAGCTAGATGTGGGCATGGGCTGGGTTTTTGTCGGGTACCCGTGGGCACCCGATTCAGTACAATATTTTTAAAAGATTGTGGGCGATGTTTCTTGAATTTTCAATCATAACTGAATCATTATTATGAAAATATTACTTGTAAGTCCGTCAAGATTTTATATTCTTCAATATTATATACATACATGAATGTATGTAATTTTCAGAGTATAAATTGAATAAGTGCATTCAGCTGATAGAATCAGTAGATAATTCAGTAGACTGTTAAACCATATCAATATATTTATTTTTGATAATATATTTATATTATTATATGGTATATATTTATGGCGTTAGAACGCGCACTGCCCTGGTGGGCAACCAGGCTTGCAGCATTCTTCTGCCATCACCATAGCCATAGCTAAGATCATAACTAGACGGTAATCTTCTGTATACTAGTGTGGGGAATCTTGATCTGCTACTATTTAAATAGCCAAATGGAACTACATGTCCAATTAGCAGATGCTGAATCGAATTGAGAATCGCTGTAATCCGTGAAGTATATATATATATATATTAGAAGGCGCTGAATCGAATTGAGAATCCCTGTGTATATATATATATATATATAATCCGTGTAGTCCGTGAAGTAACGTTATGTATATATGTATGTATATATACTGGATTACAGCGATTCTCAATTCGAATCAGCATCTGCTAATTGGACACGTAAGTTTCATTTGGGTTATATCTTAAAGGCAGACTTTCATTAGACCTTGATTCGAGTCAAAAACAAAAGTTGCCAAAATGCCGAATCGTTTTAGCCAGAGGCCTTAGAAGCTAGTTAAGTTTGCAGAGCCCATTGAAAATGAGAAATCAGGGTATAATGGTTTTCTTAAAAGTATGTAAAAGGCAAAAGGAGGCATGGCAGACCCCATAAAGTATATGTATTCATGATGAGGGTGACGAGAAAAGTTGATATAGCCATGTCTGTCTCTCCTTCTGTCCGTATGCTTGAACGCGTCAATTTCCGAAGATATAAGAGCTAGAGAGTTAATTTTTTTGTTTGTTTGTTTCAGAAATTCGATAACTTGTATATTGGCAAAGTTATCGATAAACGAATTTATCGGGAACCAGCTATAAAATTCTAGCTAATTCATCTTTAGAGTTTCTATATATAGATACTAACTTAATATAATTTCGGTTGTTCTCGAATTTGTCAATCATAACTGAATCATTATTATGAAAATATTACTTGTAAGTCCGTCAAGATTATATATTCTTCAATATTATATACATACATGAATGTATGTAATTTTCAGAGTATAAATTGAATAAGTGCATTTAGCTGTTAGAATCAGTAGATAATTCAGTAGACTGTTAAACCATATAAATATATTTATTTATAATATATTTATGTTTATACATATGGTATATATTTATGGCATTATACCCAGCACTGCCCTGGTGGGCAACCAGGCTCGCAGCATCCTGGTGCCGTCATCACCATAGCCATAGCTACAATCAGTAGAATCCACTTCATAACTAGACGGTAATCTTCTGTATACTATTGTGGGGAATCTTGATCTGCTACTGTTTAAATAGCCAAATGGAACTACATGTCCAATTAGCAGATGCTGAATCGAATTGAGAATCGCTGTAATCCGTGAAGTATATATATATATATTAGAAGGCGCTGAATCGAATTGAGAATCCCTGTGTATATATATATATATATATAATCCGTGTAGTCCGTGAAGTAACGTTATGTATATATGTATGTATATATACTGGATTACAGCGATTCTCAATTCGAATCAGCATCTGCTAATTGGACACGTAAGTTTCATTTGGGTTATATCTTAAAGGCAGACTTTCATTAGACCTTGATTCGAGTCAAAATCAAAAGTTGCCAAAATGCCGAATCGTCTTAGCCAGAGGCCCTAGAAGCTAGTTAAGTTTGCAAAGCCCATTGAAAATCAGAAATCAGGGTATAATGGTTTTCTTAAAAGTATGTAAAAGGCAAAAGGAGGCATGGCAGACCCCATAAAGTATATGTAAGTCCTTCAAGATTATATATTCTTCAATATTACATATGTCGGGTCTTCTTCGTCCGATGCTATCTGAGTTGGTTCCACAACTACTTTTTCTGTTTGCTTCCGCATGACGCTGGAGGTCAGTGCATTCCGTGCACGTGTGTTCATTTTTCTATTTCTTTCTGATTGATTCTTTCTAGAACTTTTCGTAGTTCTGGCGACCTCACTCATTGCCATTTTCCGACACTACGAACACGGACCACACTCAGCAATAAGGGTAACCCTAACTGCCACCCACAGCATGTAACTATCGATATTGCCAATCGATACCTTTATTTACATAATTCTCCGACATATACATACATGTATGTATGTATGTTTTCAAAATATAATTATAATTTCTCATTTTCAGAGTATAAATTGAATAAGTGCATTCAGCTGTTAGAATCAGTAGACTGTTAATATTTATTTTTGATAATATATTTATGTATATTACATATGGTATATATTTATGGTTTAATAGGGCACAGCCCTGGTCGGCAGCCAGGCTCGCAGCATAAGTATCCTATCACCATAGCCATAGCTAAGATCAGTAGAATCCACTTCATAACTAGACGGTAATCTTCTGTATACTAGTGTGGGGAATCTTGATCTGCTACTGTTTAAATAGCCAAATGGAACTACGTGTCCAATTAGCAGATACTGAATCGAATTGAGAATCCCTGTATGTATGTATATATATTATATAATCCGTGTAGTCCGTGAAGTAACGTTATATATACATATATATATATATATACATATATATATATATATATATAACGGAGTACAGCGATTCTCAATTCGATTCAGCATCTGCCAATTGGACACGTAAGTTCCATTTGGGTTATTTCTTAAAGGTAGACTTAGACCTTGGTTCGACCTTGGTTCGCTGTGTCAAACACTGCAATGTAAGAGAAGCAAGTGGAGCAAGAGAGAGAGTGGAGATTAGCTTGTAAGAGATTCAGTAATTTGTTCCGTCATCTCTTTAATTTTAATGTGAGTTCGCTCTCACAACGCAGTGACTATAGTGTCTAGAGAAACTAATTGTCGCTCGTTTAATACAGTTGCTCACGCTCTATAAGTCTAATCTAGATAAGCTATAATACTTTGTAGCACCGAACAGCATGGCGGCCAAAGTGTAGAGTAAACTATGTGAAAAAATAATAACAACAATGAATTGAGCCTTTTATACTAAATAATATCGTTTAAAATCTCGGAAGCTCAATAGAAATAAGATATAAATATACAAAAATAAGAAACATGCCATCAGATTATGAGAAGGGCATTATATAATAACGCACATAATAATTATAATAAAGCTTGAGTGCTATTTAAAACTATTTCCTGTTTTAAAGGAAAATATGAAAATTTATAAATTATATTTTTTCAGTGCTTCTAAGATCTAAGTTCTAAGTCTTTTACAAATTTTATTTTTTTAAAGAGTATTTTATATTTTAAAAATAAAATCGTAAATTATAAAACAACTATTTTTTTTAAATAAAAAATTAGACATATTTGAAATTAAATATGCAATTATTTATAGTCTTTTAATAATTATTCTATTAATTAATAAATAAAATCATAGTTTATTAATAGTACTCTCTAGCATCAAATTTAAATATATATTAAGCATTAATATATAACATTAATATATTTTTCATACTAAACAACTTTCAAATATTTAAGCAATTAGATAAGTTGAAAATAATTATTTGTAAAATGTTTTCTCTATTTTATTTTATTTTCTTCTCGAAAATGGAGCGAAAGTTGCATAAAGCACAAGTAGAGATTAGTTTTTACACCTTTCGCAAGGTAGCGTGAAACAGTGGAGCGGCAACTGCACCTGACCGCCCGCATAAATCAAGCCGGAAAGTAGCCAAAGTGGGCGTGGCGTGGCAATGGGCGCACAAATATGATATCAAGTGCAGGCGGCGTTGCTGGCGCTCTCGCAAATCGTGCGTTAAAACTTTGCACAAAGTTTTTAGAGTAAAATCTCACGCGCTGCGTTCCGGAAAGGAAGAAGAATTTGTTGTAGGGGGCGCCACGAGCAGAGCTGGAGCGTGGGCTGGGCGGGTTTTTAGATGCGGGCTCTGTTCAGCCGGCTGGCAGACCCACAAAAGTATGCCAAGCTGTAAAAACCATTGCTAATGGACTTTTGGTAGGCAGCCAGTGTGAATGGGCGTGGGCGTGGGCAAGGGCAACTGAATCTTTAGCCAACTGTCGTCGTCGACGCCTTTTGCCTGGGCGACGAAATCTGCCGTTGACATTTGGCAGTTGGAGTTTGGATTTTGTTCAACTGGACGGCAAAAGTTGGGGCACAGAATCCCAGTTACAGCCGCCAGCTTATTTAAATTACAATAAGACGGCTGAGACGACGACGACGGCCAACTCGACTCAACGGAGGCGAACGCCTGAGTCTGGCAAACAACTTGGCCGAGTTGTAAATTGAAGTTCGAGGCAAAGGCTGAGGCAAGAGAGCTATGGGCTTAGTCTGCATGAGCCTGAGCCTGAGCCTGAGCCAGGGTCCGTGGGGCAGATCGCAATTGAGCATTTACGCTATGCGATTGCCCTTTTGGCTGTGATTTTGCCAGGGATTGTCATGGTAATGCTAATGGATGCTTGTGCCATTTTACGTGCTTATAGATCTGGGCCAATTTAATTTAATGAACCGCCCCATTCAAATTATGAAAGCTGCCTAAATATGCACACACACACACACACACACACACAAACGGCAATATAACAAAAGGCGCATTATGCATACGCTAAATGCAAAGGGATATGTTGACTGGCTCAGCCAAGTCGTAACAATCAAATAAATATAACATGGATATAGATAAGATAATATTTAAGAAATATATAATATAAGGAAAATGTAACTTATTTTAAAGGTATAAAAATTGTAAATTGTTGCAAAATATTAAATGTATCTAAAAATATATACAATGAGCTACTAGAGCAGCTGGCTTGCTAATGTGTTCAAGTTATAGACATAAAATAAATAAATAATAAAATTAAATTATGAAAAATATAATAATATCATAATAATAATAATATAAAATATTTAAAATTAAATATAATTAAATGATATATTAAAATGAAATTGTAAAATATATATCAATATAATCTATTTTCTTATTTTAGGTAATGGGAAGAATCTTCAAAAAAAAATTATTTTTAATGAAATTAAATATTGTCAATTTTTACTTCGAACTCATACAATATAAGAATCTTCCATTTAATTCAGTATACAGTATAGAAAGGTTCATTGAGCGCTTAAAGAAAACATTTATTTATAGGTTTATAATTTATGGGTGTAATTTGTATCCATCAATTAGCTATTATAGAGCTTAGAATGAAATTTGTACTTTTAATGAGTAGCTAAAATTCAATTGTCCACAAAATAGTTTCTGATGATTCGCATTAAATGAGTTGAATACAGAATTTATAAAAAGTTATATTAAAAATTGAAAAATATAGAAGATTTAAAAACAATAAAAAAAAAAAAAACAAAATTTAATAAACAACTTTTGATAAAACAAAGAGAAATTACAAAAAATTTGTTGATATGACTGATTTAATGATTATGATTTAATAATAATACAAAATTTAGAAAAGAATATATTCGACAATTATATTTGCTATACAACAAATTAAAGTGTACATATAAATTGACAAATGGAAGTAGAAGCAAAACTACATCAGTTTAATTTTAATTAAAATCACCGAGAAATAAGAATATTCTTTAATATGTAATCAGACTTTCAACAAAATAGTTTTATTCATACGTATATAAATCATACTGAGTAGAGCATTGCGAATGCGACAAATGACTTTTGATTAGTTTCTCGTCATTTATTCGCTCTTAATTTTTGGGGCGACGAAACTTTGGCGAAATGGATCAACGACATGTGCGAGCAGCTCGTCAGCTGCCTAGCATGCGGCTCACGTTGGCGATGACGACGACGAAGCCGTCATGGGCATCGAAACGGACGTGGACGTAGAAGTAGACGTGGAGGTGGAGGTGGAGGTGGAGGTGGTGCTGGAGGTTGCGGTAGAAATGGAGATGGACGTGCCCAGAGGGCTGTGGGCCGAGGGCGGAGGTGGAGGTGGAGGTTGTTTCATATTAAAGCGTCGTTAACATTGAGCTTGATGGCTGCTTTGATGGGCTTCGATATGTTTTTAAATGCGCAAATATTGCGACTCGTGTCCCATTTGCATTACCCGTTCGCAGAGTTATCGTTATCATAGCCGAAATATAAGCGCAGCTGACCTTGCGACCGTTACTGAATTCTGATGTAGAATCCCTGCCGACCTGCCAGCCGGAGTTATGTACTATAAAAGCGAGTGCACCCACAGCAGCCAGTCACATACCGTTAACCAACGTTCAACGAGCAACAATGAAGAGCTTTACTGGAATGTTCCTGATGCTTCTGCTGGCTGTGGCCAGCTCAGCAATGCCGCAGCGTCGTCAGCTGAAGAGCCAACGTCAAGTGGAGCTAGCCAGCACGCCGTATCCAGCAGCTGGCTTCAGGCCGAAGATACCGTTCGATTTGCCCAGCGAAAGACAACCCAAGCTGGAGGAGCCACTGGCCACGACAACGGCGTCGTCAGTCAAAACCGAAGTGGAAGACTTTGGCATCACAGAGGAGCAGAGCGCCACTACCGAATTCTTGGAGCAGGAGGTGCAGCTGAATGCACGCACACCGGCCAACACGTACGGAGCACCAAATAGGCCCGAAGATACCGTGGAGGTGGTAGCCCAGGAACCAGCTCGCGACTTTCAGCCACCAGTTCGCGAGGCTGCGCAGGATTTTGCCGTTGTTGCCATTGATGGCGTTCCTGCTGAACAGCAGCCTGTTGCTGATCTGCCTGCCCTGGATCAGCCCGAGACGACGCTGAGCTCAGAGGAGGAGCTACCCACCACTGAGGTTGCCCTCAAGGTGGCCGCCACACCCGCCAATACTTACGGAGCGCCCAATACGCCCGCCCGCAGCTATGGTGCACCCGAGCTCGAGGAACCCGACAACGAACTGGAAACGGAGGAGTCACAGGTGGAGCTGGTCGAGGAGGCAGAGCAAGAGCTAAACGCCGCTGCTCTAGGTCTCTCCAGCGGTCGTCTCGTGCTGCTGCCCATTAACGCCGCCGGTGCCCAATTCGGACGCCTCATCCTAGCAGTGGAGCAGCCCCAGCAGCAGCCCCTCAGACGGCAACGAGTGCGCAGCGAACGATTGCGTTTGCGCCGCAACTAAATCCAGCCAAACCAAATCCAACTCTCTGATATACGAACTAGAAATGGTATTAAATATTTGCAGGCAGCCTTTAAGCACTTGTTTGTTATCCAGCTGTGCCGGAAATGGAAGTAGAAGTGGAGGTGGAAGTGGATGTGGGAGTGGGAGTGGGAGTGGAGATGAAATGGAGTCAATTCTCCAATTCTCCATTCGATGTGCGTGTTTGCACACAGATGGAAGTTGGCGCAGCTAAATTGTCCTCCATGGTTCATTGCATTGTTTATGCGTTCTGTTTGCCTTTGGACTCTAGAGTCGAGTCGCGTCTCACGTCTCTGGCCCAGCCAATTGCCTAATTGATGCTTATTGCAGTTGCTACACTTCGCCGTAAATCGTTGTCGGGGGAGCGTGCGCTTTGTCGAATATAAAATACTTGCAACTGGAGCAAATAATCCATGGAACTGAAGTAGAAGAATCACTCTGCAGTGAGTGATAGCTGTTTCTGTTCCTGTTACCCAATGCAATCTCTCTCAAAGAGCTTTTCGCAAGCAATCCGATTACAGACCATATTCCACAGTATCTTCTAGTTGATCAGCTCGCAATGCCATGTTATGCATTGTGCCTCTTGCCACTTCAGCTGATGGAAATATAGTGCGTAGCATTCATTTTAATTCGCACGGCAGTGGCAACTACGGCTGCTGCTGCCACGCCCATGCCGCCCACTTTGGCATGGCAACTATGTATTTTGGGGCCATTTTGATCAAATGGAAAGAAAACTTTTCTCATTACTCATTGCCAAGCCAAGGCAAACAAACAAACCAACGAACCAACCGACCGAGCCAGGCCAACAAACCAGCGCAACTAACGGCAGTCAACAGCTAAGAGTCAACAGGCAGCGGGATGAGAGCTGAGGGCGGGTCGTTGGAGTTGGAGCTGATGGGGGATTTATAACAGTACACAGCTGCAGCTGCAGCAGCAATAGCAATAGCATCAACAAGAGCAACAGCATCAGCCGGCTGAGGCAAGCCATGTTGTACTGACTAATCCCATGTATGAAGCGCTAGGGCTACACTGAGCGAAACGATATATATGTATAGCATCAGAAATAGCTTTAAAATGCACGCTGAAGTCTATCTCTCTCTCTCTCTCTCTCTAGAGCTTATCTACATATAACAAGCTTGTTGCGAATGAAACGCATGCTATTGTTAGATTAATTATATTAGATTTTTACATCTCATAATTTGAGAAGCATTTCAATCAATTCTAGCTATATCAGCTTGAATTAGATCCGAACTGAATCTCTCTTGAGCTTCTCTCTTTATAGTCACAGCTTTTTTTGCGCAGTGTATTTAAACTTTATGGTTGTTAGCTCTACTCGCTCACTGGCACATTTTGAGCACTCACTCGCTCCATCTGGCTCCCTTTTCAGATACATATATGTATACATATGTATCTATCTGCAGGCCAACTATGGACAAATGTTTTGGCCAAATAAGAATGTCGGGATTAAGCATGTTTATAAATTTGTTTGGGATTGAGTGCACGTACCTTCCAGGTCCACCACACGGCCGGCACGCTTGAGAGCACGCACCGCCTCGTCGTGGGTGGCGTCGCGCAGCTCCTCGCCGTTCACCGTGAGTATGGCATCGCCCACGTAGAGGCCCTTGGCCTGGTCGGCGGCCATGCCCCGAAAGATCTTTGAGATGAGGATGGGCATGCGATTCTCGCGGCCGCCTTTGATGGATATGCCCAGACCGTTGTTGTCGGACTTGATGATGCGCACGTGGCGCTTCTGATTGGCCACATGATCAGGTACATCGCACATATCCAGGCCGCCGGCGTCTGCATTATTATTGTTGTTCAGGCAAAGATCGCCGTTGTCGTTGTTGCCGGTGCCAGTGCCCACGGAGCCATCCAGCTCCGTATCCTGGACCACCATGCCCTGCAGCGAGGCTGAGCTAGGCAGCGTTCCATTCTGGCTGGCACCACCTCCACCACTATGATTGCTTCTGTAAGAGATCAGATATATCTATCTATATATCTCTCTGCCTCTCCCTGATCATACATACCCAAGCGTGCCATTGAGTGTTGTGGATTGACCATCGCTGGAATGATTCGTCGAGTCACATGACTCATCCAAACTAACGGCCAGAAAGTCCGTTTCCAGTGTCACCATCACTCGATACCAAGAGCCACGCACGCGCGTCTCCAAATTTCCGCACCGCATTCCCGACGGCGACGGCGAATGCTGTTGCGGAATGGGCTGCTGTGCCGCTGGCGGGGCACGCCCCAAACTCGACGATTCCACCATGATGCTAGCTTACAATGGTTGCCGGGCAGAGCAATCTACATTGCAGCGTTTGTGGAGTCTAAAATAAAGTAGATAAATCCAGGAATTACAAAACCAAGTGCAACGGAATATCTCTCAATGTTAATTAATAAATTATGAATATATAGCACAATTGTTGAATTAAATATAAGTGTGATATTTATTCATTTGATTTCATTTTGTCAACTGCCGTACAATTAAAACTCGCCTCCTTGACTTTTGCACACGTAAATTGTCATTTGTCATTACTTAGATAGAGGAGAGGGATGAGGGGAACTCTCCTTTACTTTTCGCATCTTAAATTAAATTAGTACTTCCGCCCGTAACTCTTTCATTATTCTCTCCCTCTCGCTCTCGCTCTCTCTCTCTCTCTCTCTCTTAACTTATTCTCATTTCGTCTTCTATACTTAATCAGAATATTTTACCTTAACGTAATTTCTCTCCCTCTTCATTTACATTTTAATATCATGTCTAAGTATTTTACTCTATCTCTTGCTCTTTCGCTTGAACATAATTTGCCTTTTCTATTTTTTTACTCATTGCACTTTACATATTTATATATCTCTCTCAGTCTCTTTGTACGTATTTCTCTCTCTCTCTTCCTTTCTGTCTCTTCTTGTTTTCTGCCATCTTGGAAAATGAGACCTTCTCAGTCTCTCTCTTTCGTTCTCTCTATCTCTCTCATTCTCATTCTCGTCTTTATCGCTTTGGATCATTCAGTATTAATCTGTCTCTCTTTTCCTTTACCTCTCTCATTCTCATACTCTCATATCTCTGCTCATCAATCTTAATCCATCTCACTTTAAGCCAAAGGGCTCGCTTAATTAACTTTAGTTTTCCTTTCACAATTACTTATCTATTATCTTTAATTCGTTATAATCCTATTTCCATTTCCCTCGCTCCTCTCTTTGTCTACTCAATCTTACACTTCCAAATAAAGCGAAAGGAAAGTAATGCAAATATAACAATTTCCTTTCATATTTCAATACCACAAATATCCCCCTTGATTCGGCGCATTGACATCTTAATTTCCTTGCGCTGCCAGAGAGCATTAGTCAGCTCAATATTAATTTGGACAGACGGCTGTCAGAGGTGAAAACAATTGGGGTCTTAGCGGATCTCAAATGAAGTGTCCGCAAGGCAACCACAAATTTGGGACAGGACGCCACAACATTTGTCATTGTTTTCTGGCCACGATTTATTGCATTCCACGCACAGGGCTAGCGCTCTAAGCCGAAGTAGAGCAGCCAAATGGACATGGGGTGAGAGGCGAATAGATGGAATGCAAATGCAGCGAATTGTGCGCATCCTGTGCATCCGGCACATTCACATCCTTTGCAGCAACAGTCGGCAGCATCAGCATCAGCATCAGCATCAGAAGCAGTTGCAATTACGCATCTTGTCGCCGCCGTGGGGGGAGTTTTTGTCTGATTTTGTTTTTGACAAGTGACTGTTCCCCTGTGCCCCGCAACGCCTGGCCCCAGTCCACACCATCTCCTTTGGCCCAACCTCAATAAACAGAGCTTGGGGCAGGCAGACATCAGCTCCTTCTCGAACTGCATGTGAGTGTGTGTGTGCCATTTGTATGTACATTTCCGCTGACGCTTGAGCAGGAAGTAATTTTGCCACTGCACTCGGTCTTTGCCTCTGCCGACGTCGACGGCTGCCTCAGTAGACGTCGACGTCAACGCCGCCTGAGTCTGTTTACTTTGCAATTTATTGTGCAACATTTGTAATTATTATTGCAATGCTTGCATACTTCTTGGCACTGCACCCGCCCAACTCCGTCAACCCCTTAGGCAAGGGCTGGCAAAAAGTTTTTGAAAAGCGCCAAGTGTGCGAATCCTTGAGACGGGAATGAAGACGACGAGGACGACGACGAAAGCGTCGGGCATGGCAACGGAGACGTGCACGCCGGAGTTAAAGATGACGACGAAGATGACAACACACTCATAATTGTAAGTAAACATCAACAAATACACACACACACACACACACGCACACACTGGAAGAGAATTTTCGTAAATTATTGGAGGCTGCTTGAGCAATCGGTCCAATAAAATGGACGTAATAAATATATGAAAATGAATTTAATCAAGCTGCGTAGCTAATGCGACTTAAAGCTCAAGTCCAACTCAAACAACAGCTCATAAAATATTTGCGAGAATTACTTTATGAAAACCAACAAGAAAAGACTTCAGCCCTTATTGTCTGAGCTGGTTTTCTCTTATCATTATACTTTGTTCCCGAAGGGGAAAAAGTATATTGGGTTTGTGCAATGTCCGTCTTGCTGTCCGTCCGTCTGTCCGTCTGTCCGTCTGTCCGTCTGTCCGTCCGTCCGTCTGTCCGTCTGTCCGTCTGTCCGTCTGTCCGTATGAACGCAATATTTTTCGGCGCTATTAGAGCTAGAGACTTGAAATTTTAAACATATACTCATATATGTTCCCGAATTATAAAGTGTAAAAATTTTCCCGATCCGCCCACTAGGGGCGTGGCAAATCGGAAAACTCTTCCGCCCATAGTTAAGTTATCATACTAGATGATGAGCTAGAGAGTTGCAATTTGAAATGTATACTCGGGGTGACAACCCAAGTTCAAAAAGCTATGGCGGATATATCTACGCCCATTGGGGGCGTGGCAAATCGGGAAATACGTATCTTCTACACCGTTAAAGCTAGAACGCTGAAATTTTGCATGTGAGTTAATGTTATGATTCTAAGAAGATCGATCAAAAAGTTTTATGTCTACGCCCATTGGGGGCGTGGCAAATCGGACCTGAATATATAGTGATTTTTCAAATTGTGCTATATTTTGAACACTATTGACACTAGAGACTTGAAATTTTGCATGTATACTCGGGTTGACAACCCAAGACTAATAAGCTATGGTAGATATATCTACGCCCACAGGGGGCGTGGCAAACCGCAAAAGTTTATATCTCCTACAGTTTTAGAGCTAGAAGCTTGAAAATTGGATGGTTGAGTTACTAATGTTCTCCTCTATCGATCCCCCAAAAATAATTTTTCAGCCTCTTTGGGGGCGTGGCATATCGAAAAATACCCTGTAATTTTCGCATTTTTGGAATGTAAACAACCAAATTTTGCAGGCATGTTAGCCTCGGCCCTTTCTAAGAACTGGCAAAAAATTATGCGTCTACGCCCACTGGGGGCGTGGCAAATCGGCAAAGAAGTTTGTTGTGGCCAACTGCATAATTCATGCATACAATAGCTTAGTAGCAATTGCTAAGATGGCAAAAAGCATTTTAACATAAATATAATAATATTGATGAATTTAAAAAATAAAATTCATAAGTTTTCGATTAATAAATAAAAAGTTTCCAGCGGGATTCGAACCTGGGTCTTTTGAAAACAACATGTAATCGTTAGGTAAACCTAAATAAATTCACAGCTGATCAGCTGACCAGCTGATCAGCAGTTTGTGACGACACAAAACAATACAATCGCAATTCTTGCAATATGTATACACTTTTGGATGTGTATACACGTACACATGCATACATACATATATGCATGCATAGAAAAAGTGCCTGCCACACAGCGTCGCAAATCGGAAAGCATAAAGCAGTTTTAGTTTTTACTTAAATGCACAATTCATATGCGTATGTTTATAAATGATTATCAATTGGCAGCAAGCATTTTATAATAAATATACAAATATTAAAAAAATAAAAAATAAATAATTTTTGAAAAGAAGTTTTCTGCGGGATTCGAACCCACGCACCTAAGTATAGCTTGCATAGCGCTTACCACCAGCGCCACTGCCCTGACTTGGGTTTCGTTAACTAAAACCAAATAAGACATTGCTAGAGCGCCTTTTACAAAACTAAAGTAACGATCGAAAAATTCCCAATTCAGTCACAATTCTTAGAATATTCTGGCATCCAAACTTTTGTATGCATACATAGAAAATTGTGTGTATACTCGTATAGTGTGTACATGTGAAAATCTGTATGTATGTGTAGGAAAAATGTTTGTTGCTTGCTATGTACGTTTTCTAATTGCCGAAATATTTCGTTTATTAAATGTTTATTAAATAAATAAGATGCACCTATGGGAACAAAGTATATCGCTGTTAGTTGCGCCTAACTGCAACGTTCTTACTTGTTTTTTTTTTTATTTTAATAAAAAAGGAGCTTTTGCAAGTTAAACTGTATATATATACATAAATTTATACATACATACAAATATAAATATATAAGCTATTAAATAAGGTTTTTCGTAGAAGAGAAGAGAATGCTTTCTGGCAGGTAGGCAGGAAAGGCTAAAGATAGTAGAGCCCACACATATATACATATATATGTCTATATAATACCTTTTCATTTATTTGGCTACAATATTTTGTCCTTTTATAATATTATAAGTATAAGCAATTTATAGAGTTAACAATCTGCAAACTTAACTAGCTTCTAAGGCCTCTGGCTAAGACGATTCGGTATTTTCACAATTTTTGCTTTTGACTCGAACCAAGGTATAATGAAAGTCTGCTTTTAAGAAATAAGCCAAATGGAACTTACGTATCCAATTGGCAGATGCTGAATCGAATTGAGAATCGCTGTAATCCAGTATATATACATACATATATACATAACGTTACTTCACGGACTACACGGATTATATATATATATATATACACAGGGATTCTCAATTCGATTCAGCGTCTTCTAATATATATATACTTCACGGATTACAGCGATTCTCAAATCGATTCAGCATCTGCTAATTGGACACGTAAAAGTTCTTGGCTATTTAAACAGTGGCAGATCAAGATTCACCAAACTAATATACAGAAGATTACCGTCAAGTTATGAAGTGGATTCTACTGATCTTAGCTATGGCTATGGTGATGATAGAAGAATGCTGCGACATTAAATGCCCACCATGGGAGTGCCCGGTGTAGCGCCATAAATATATAAGTTAACACCCTGTATGTCAAACCCAAATAAAACAACAACAACATATGCAGCAACACATAAGCAACTTAGCCAAAACAACATAAGTTGCGTAAGAGCCAAAGCTAGCTGACCCAACATTATCAGCAACCCACCGTGTGACCGGCGACAGTAACTGGACACCCAAAAATGCACCACCCATTCGGTGCAGACTACAGAGGGAACGAGGCAAAGGCCACGTGCGCTGATCGCGCACTCTTTAGGCCATTAACCGTGGGACCAACGGATGCAAGACGACACCCTGCGAATTGCACAACAAGTGCAACTCCACGGCGGCAGCATTGACCAATGGCGATCACCAACCAATAGCAGCAAGGCACGACATCAGCGGTAGCAACAGGCGCAGCGACGTCAGCAGCGACGCCGGCATAACATAGGTTTCATTAAAACATTGTAAATCGCTCTTAAGTTAGTTCTAATTCAACTCTCAGAAATAAATGATGGTTTTTTTTAATTAAAAGACTTAAAGATTTTCTAATTGGCGCCCGAGCAGGGACAGTGAATTTAAACCACATAAAAGTTTACGCGTCGAAAAACAGAGCGCCTACTTAGCTGCTGTTCGCGAAAGATCCTCTTAAACCAGTGACTTAGCGAACGCGACAACCGTTTAAACAAAGATCCTTCGGACGTGTTCTCGTCGAAGATTGTATCTACATAAACGGAGTAAACGGTTTATTTTCACTGTCGTGAAACAAACACAAAAAAATAAAATCACATAAAAGTTTACGTGTCGAAAAACAGAGCGCCTACTTAGCTGCTGTTTGCGAAAGATCCTCTTAAACCAGCGACTTAGTGAACGCGACAACCGCTTAAACAAAGAACATTCGGACGAACTACCAAAAGTACCTGCACGACAGCTACAGCGTTCTCGTCGAAGATTGTGTCTATATAAACGGAGTAAACTGTGTATTTTCACTATCGTGAAACAATTAAAAAAATAATAATAAAATAAAGTGCTTCAACTCTATAGATTCCGTTCGTAGAGTACTGCGCAACTGTGTATGTGCCGACAGGATCTCGAGTCACCAATCTTCATCGTGCCCAACGTGGGATTGGACAAAAGGGAATAATCCGGGACATCAGCGTAGGAAGCACCAATGTGGAAAATAATATTGTAAGCATAGAAATTAAGTTTTATTCAAAAATATTAAATACAAGAATACAAGAATACAAGAAAAAAGAATAATATCGTAAGAAAATTAAGCATTAGAAATGCACCAAACAATTTGAAAAATTAATATTTTAAGGAAAATAATTAATCGAACATAGTAAATAATTTAAAAATCAGTCAAGAAAAACTTGAATACAAAAGAACAAACAATTTAAAAACGAATAGTTTAAGAAAACTAATTAATCAAACACACCAAACAAACTCAAAAGTAAATTAAGAAAATTTCCAAGCCATACCACCCCCATTTTTCCTATCTGCACTACAAGAAAAATTAGGGGATAAGATTCCTCATAAAATCAAACAAAATTTTCACTTTCGATAAAACCTGTCCTAACCTATCCCAAACCATTGATAACCTTACACGAGCATTTTCTCAACTAAACATGCCACCCCCAGACGACAATTCTCCATCGACCAGTTCAAAGTCAACGACAAACCAAGACTTAACTCAAAGATGTATAGAAAACACTGTAGAAAGATATGTTAGGAAAATTTTGTCAGAAAAAGGTCGTGAAATGCTTAACACAGATATAGATCGCAAAATAGAAGAGGACCAAACTATTCTACCCCAATATATGGGACAGATTAACGAACTAGATAGATTACCGGACGTTGTAAAAATTTTAAAAGATTTCTCTGGAAAAAGAACCGAATTTACGTCATGGCGTAAAAGTGTAGATAGGATATTCGAAGCATATTCTGCTACACAAGGAATGCCAAAACATTACGGGATTTTATTGGTTGTACGTAGCAAAATAGTTGGCGAAGCCGATGCCGTTTTGGAGGCATATAATACTCCATTAAACTGGAAGGCTATATCTCAGTGTCTTTCAGATCATTTTGCTGACCGCAGAGATCTTAAGACATTGGAATATCAATTGTACACGCTCAATCAACGTGGACAATCAACAGACGAGTTCTACCAAACCGTCTATTATCACCTGTCTCTAATTCTGAATCAAATAAACAACCATGATTCATCTTTAGAAACACTTAGAGTGCTCACCAAGATCTACAGAGATAAGGCCCTAGATACTTTCATAAGGGGTCTCAATGGAGATTTACCTAGATTGTTAGCTATTAAAGAGCCAACAGATCTACAGCATGCGCTACATTTGTGTCGATTAATAGAGAATCAATCCATACGGAACTCCGTACATTCCGTTAAACCACCCACTCTACCAGCGCGGAATTATCAACAACCCAAAATTACCCAACAACCATTCCGCTCTAATAATCCACCTGTCGTGAATAGGACCAATTTCAACCCCAATTTATACTACTCAGCAAAACCCAATTTTTCGCAACCTCAAAATATTCAAAGGCAACTATTTCAACAACCGCAACACTTCTTTAATGCACCACCAAGACCAATAGCCCCCTAAACCACAACCCGCTGTACAACCAATGGAAGTCGATCCATCGGTCAGAACTCGAAATATTAACTACATGAACAGACTAGATAATAATCAAAACGCTATAAAAAGACCTTTATCTGATAGAATAGAACAAACCCCAAATAAATTTCAACGACAATTCTATATAAACACAGGGGAAGTCCAAGGACCGAACACGAACGAACAGGTCATCAACGAAGCCGACGACTATGCAACTGCATATGCCGAAGCTTACTCGGAAGCTTATTCGAGTTACATGAACGAACAAAGTTACAACACCGCTATAGAAGAGCATGGTATTACTGATCTACCATATGAAGGTGAAACCTCTCCAAATGATGGTAATCAAATAACAGATACCTCGGACATAAATTTTTTAGTCTAAATCGTTCCTCGTTGCCATATTTTCAGTGTAAAACGAGGGACGGCAAATTATTGAATTTCCTCATTGACACAGGCTCTAATCAGAACTATATCCAACCATCTTTTGCAACACATCCAAAAAAAAATCAAGACACATTCTTTGCCAACACAATTGCCGGACAGATAGCTATCACACATCATATTTTTCTTAACCTGTTTAGTCTCAACGACACCCCAATAAAATTTTTCGTACTACCTACACTAAAAACTTTTCATGGTATCTTAGGCAACGATACAATGAAACAACTTAACGTTGTTATAGATGTGCGAAATGATATTCTGATAGTAAACACTAAAACTAAAATTCGAATTAGACAATTACCCGCGCAAGCGATTAACAACATAAAAATTCGAAACGAACACATGTCCGACAGTCACACAAAGACAATAGACCAAAAATTGACTTTCACCACTAACGTAGTAGCAGACGCATTGTCAAGAAATCCAGTAACTGAAAACCACAGTATCGAAGCTACAATCATGAGCGACGAAAGCTCATCGCACAACTTAATCCCTTCAATAGAAGTTCCCATCAATGTGTTTAAAAATCAAATTTTTATATTAATTGGCGAAAAATCTGATTACCAATTTCAAATACCATTCCCCACATATCATAGACACATAGTAACTCGACCACATTATACAGAACAAGAGCTAATCGACATCTTCAAAGAACGACTTGACCCAAGAATTGTTAACGGGCTGTTTACTCCCGAACATATTATGGGAAAAATACAGGAATTCTACCCAACCCATTTCTCCTCTTATAAAATTAGATACACTCAGAGAAAAGTAGAGGACGTCACCGACATAAATATACAGAACGAAATAATTACTCAGGAACACACACGAGCTCATAGGAACGCTTTTGAAAATAAAGCGCAAATTTTGGAAAAATCATTTTTCCCACAACTATCAAAAAAAGTTAAAGAAATCGTTAAATCATGTTTGACATGCAAAGAGTCAAAATACGACAGACACCCCCCAAATTCCGAAATTCAAGCAACACCAATTCCAAAATTTCCAGGCGAAATCGTCCACATTGATATCTACATGACAGAAAGAAACACCATATTAACTAGCATTGATAAATTCTCTAAATACGTTCAGGTCAAAGTCCTAAAATCTAGAGCTGCAGAAGATATAAAAATTCCGCTTAGAGAAATAATAATAGCATTCGGCATGCCGAAAGTTATCATAATCGATAACGAAAAAGCTCTAAATTCAGCTTCAATAAAATTCTTACTACAAGATCAACTTGGTATCCAAATACACACAACACCACCCTATAATTCAACAAGTAATGGCCAAATAGAAAGATTCCACTCCACTTTATCAGAAATAATGACATGTTTAAAAAAAGACAACACAGATATGAGCTTTACAGACACACTTTTTAAGGCAGTACAAGAATACAATACTTCTTACCACTCAGTAACCGGAAAAAAAACCAATTGATACGTTCCTTGGCACAGCAGTTCCTAACAATCCAGAGAAAACAGCAGAAAATAGAAAAATAATATCAGACAAAATCCTAGCCAAACAAAAAGCCGATCTAGAATACCATAATAAGAACAAGAATGAAATGAGAAACTACGAACCAGGAGATATAATCCATGTTAAAATCAATAAACGTTTAGGCTCAAAACTCACACCCAGATACAAAAAAGAAATAGTAGCAGAAAACATGAATTCAACTATTAAAACAGTTTCAGGCAAAACAGTTCACAAAAATAATATTCGAACTTAACTTACAGGATCATTTTACCAACATGCTTGGGGATAACCACTGTCCTCGACTATTCCAATTCGCAAATCATCTCAATAGTCACAGGATTGGCAGCTAAACAAGACAGCACTTTCAAAATCATCCATATATTTGATCTAGACAAATACAGCGAAATTTACTCATCATTGAACGAATCACTACACTCACTTCCTACAGATCATTCCCTCCACCCATTCATTTCGTATGAATTATCCCAAATCAAAAACGACTTGAGAAGACTTAGACCTCAACTCAAATCTAAAAGAGCTATTGAAGCTATAGGAACAGCATGGAAATGGTTGGCAGGAAACCCAGATCAACATGATCATCAAATTTTAATAAATAAGATAAACGAACAATTGGAAAACAATAATAAGCAAGTTATTATTAATCGTTTAATAAACGAAAAAATTAATGAATTAGGTAATATTACTAATAAAATCATAAAATTAACGCAAAATTCAGAAGAGGTTATTAACCAAAAAGCAAATGTCCTAAAATACAAAATTCAACTAGTAAAAGAAGAAATAACTAATATCCTACTAGCAATAACATGGGCAAAAACAAATACTATTAATTCATTCATTTTTTCAGCAGTAGAAACTAAAGTAATCGAAGAAATTTTTACAAAAGAAAATAATCTGTTTTTTAACATAGAAGAACTCTTAGAATTTGCTGAAGTAAAACTAGCCACAAATGGAAAAAATTTAATTTATATTATAAGTATTCCCATGATTAGTACAGACAAATGTAAAACTCTTAAAGTTAAAGCAGTAAAAAATGGTAAAATCATAAATGACATAAAATTCGAGAATTTAATAGAATGTAACAATAATGAAACATTTGCAATAAAAGAACCTTGTGAAAATCACAATGAAAGAACAATATGTAATAGAGATAAACTATTAAATCTAAGTAATGATACCTGTCTATATGCCCTGCTTAATCTTAAAAAACCTGAATGCACCATTATAAACAATCAACACGTTCCGGACTTCGAAGAAATACTTCCGGGTACCCTTTTGCTGAACGGATTCAACGGATCAGTCACACTGGATGACAAAACATATAAACTCCAAGGCACATTCCTTATACAATACCGCAACTCTACAGTAAGGATCGACGAAACGACCTACAAAACGGAAGAGGTACGAGCCGCGGAACCAGAACCCCCAGTGTTCCAATTAACAGCAGAGAAAACCAAGCTGGACGAAGTTTTATCACTACAAATGGTAAAAGAGCTAAATACCAACAACACCAAAATTCTGGAGAAACTAGGAGACAAAGAGACTGTGCAGGCTACTATCGGCTACACGTCACTCAGCATCCTATTATTAATTATAATGGGAGTATTCATCGAACTCGTTAAAAGAATCAAAAGAAAGACTCTAGACAACAAACAAATGGTTACCGACAGCACACCAGCAGGAGTTTACGTAGCAACCGAGGACGGTCGCATTTAAAGGGGGAAGAGTTAACACCCTGTATGTCAAACCCAAATAAAACAACAACAACATATGCAGCAACACATAAGCAACTTAGCCAAAACAACATAAGTTGCGTAAGAGCCAAAGCTAGCTGACCCAACATTATCAGCAACCCACCGTGTGACCGGCGACAGTAACTGGACACCCAAAAATGCACCACCCATTCGGTGCAGACTACAGAGGGAACGAGGCAAAGGCCACGTGCGCTGATCGCGCACTCTTTAGGCCATTAACCGTGGGACCAACGGATGCAAGACGACACCCTGCGAATTGCACAACAAGTGCAACTCCACGGCGGCAGCATTGACCAATGGCGATCACCAACCAATAGCAGCAAGGCACGACATCAGCGGTAGCAACAGGCGCAGCGACGTCAGCAGCGACGCCGGCATAACATAGGTTTCATTAAAACATTGTAAATCGCTCTTAAGTTAGTTCTAATTCAACTCTCAGAAATAAATGATGGTTTTTTTTAATTAAAAGACTTAAAGATTTTCTAATTTATATATGTATATATATTATCAAAAATAAATATTTTGATATGGCTTAACAGTCTACTGAATTATCTACTTGTGAAACTAATATACAGAAGATTACCGTCTAATTATGAAGTGGATTCTACTGATCTTAGCTATGGCTATGGTGGCTATGCTACCAGACTGCTGCGAGCCTCATTGCCCACCTGACTCATGCCCGTTCTAACGCCATAAATATATACCATATGTATGTATATACATAAATATATTATCAAAAATAAATATATTGATATGGTTTAACAGTCTACTGAATTATCCACTGATTCTAACAGCTAAATGCACTTATTCAATTTATACTTTGAAAATGGGAAAAAACTATTTTTTGTGAAAACTTTTATAATATTGAAGAATATATAATCTTGGCAGACTTATAAATGATATTTTCATATTAATGATTCAGTTATGATTGACAAATTCGAGAACAACCGAAATTATATTAAGTTAGTATCTATATATAGAAACTCTAAAGATGAATTAGCTAGAATTTTATAGCTGGTTCCCGATAAATTCGTTTATCGATAACTTTGCAAATATACAAGTTATCGAATTTCTGAAACAAACAAACAAAAGAATAAACTCTCTAGCTCTTATATCTTCGGAAATTGACGCGTTCAAACATACGGACAGAAGGAGAGACAGACATGGCTATATCAACTTTTCTCGTCACCCTCATCATGAATACATATACTTTATGGGGTCTGCCATGCCCCCTTTTGCCTTTTACATACTTTTAAGAAAACCATTATACCCTGATTTCTCATTTTCAATGGGCTCTGCAAACTTAACTAGCTTCTAAGGCCTCTGGCTAAGACGATTCGGCATTTTGGCAACTTTTGCTTTTGACTCGAACCAAGGTCTAATGAAAGTCTGCCTTTAAGAAATAACCCAAATGGAACTTACGTGTCCAATTAGCAGATGCTGATTCGAATTGAGAATCGCTGTAATCCGGTATATATACATACATATATACATAACGTTACTTCGTGGATTACACGGATTATATAATATATATACATACATACAGGGATTCTCAATTCGATTCAGCGTCTTCTAATATATGTACATATGTATATATACTTCACGGATTACAGCGATTCTCAATTCGATTCAGCATCTGCTAATTGGACATGTAGTTCCATTTGGCTATTTAAACAGTGGCAGATCAAGATTCACCAAACTAATATACAGAAGATTACCGTCTAGTTATGAAGTGGATTCTACTGATCTTAGCTATGGCTATGGTGGCTATGCTACCAGACTGCTGCGAGCCTCATTGCCCACCTGACCAATGCCCGTTCTAACGCCATAAATATATACCATATGTAATATACATAAATATATTATCAAAAATAAATATATTGATATGGTTTAACAGTCTACTGAATTATCTACTGATTCTAACAGCTAAATGCACTTATTCAATTTATACTCTGAAAATGGGAAAAAACTATTTTTTTTTTAAAACGTATATAATATTGAAGAATATATAATCTTGGCAGATTTATAAATGATCTTCATATTAATTAATCAGTTATGATTCACAATTTCCAGAAACCTCGCTCACAATCATTTACAAATTTTAATACACACACACACACATTTATACACACACAAACGCACAGCCAAATGGTAACTCAAATTCAAAGTGCTTGCAATAGCAGCATGCTACGCCGCAAGCAGTTCACGAGGCAACAAACGCCTATGTATTGGTGGAATGTACAAATGGTGACATTCGATGCAAATGCATCCAGGCGAGAAGAAGCTACCAACGTGCCCACGGTAGGACTACATACTTAGAAAAACAAGTAGCTTTCCAGGTGGCTAGAAGTTAGTTGAAGAAGGCTGTTCGGGCAAGCAAACGAGAATGGGTTCTGGAGTTGTGGGACTCAACCGATTGTGACCCTTGGGGCAGGGCATATGTATAAGACTGTAGCTAAAAGACTATACGCAGGTAAACAGGTGCAACCTGCGGATCGTTTGGAGCTTAAATCGATTGTGGAAACGCTCTTTCCAGAAAGAGCAGTCAGGGCTCAAGGAGCACTGACATTGACTTAGTTACGGACGAGGAAATCTTGGTAGCACTCAGAAGTCTTAGAAACAAGCATCTTCCGCTATCTTTAGTCGTCTAAACGTATAATTTTAAGGTAACATATTTTAAGAATCAAACAATTAAGAAAGCTGTAGTCGAGACTGCTCGAATACGAAATCCATTGAGCCCTTCTTCGAACGAATCATATTCCAAGAATGCCTCGTATCGATTCTCCACGCGTAAGAAACTATACATGCAAAAACACGAACACACACACACGCTGTACGCCTGTATGTGTGTAAGCATTGCAGGCGGCTTGCTGTCTCGCAACCTTTGTTGCTGCGCCACATGGGTTTTGCTGCGAAAACCTTTTTGATTAATAATTATATTTCGAGACGAACAATCGTAATTAAATATGATCATGACATTGATATCAATATGCTAATCCAAACTGTATGTCTCTAGTATTTTAAATACATATTTTACACATTTGGGCGTGTGGGGGTGAATTAGGGAGCGGAATCCAAAATCTGACAAAAATCGAAATTGTATTAAATTAGTATTTATATATATGCAGAAAACTTAGAAACTCTAACTCTAAAGATGAACGAGATATAATTTTATAGCTGATTCCCGATAAATTGTCCTTATCGATAACTTCGTAAATATAAAAGTTATCGAATTTCTGTAATAAACTCGTACTGCGCGTGCAATATACGGACCTAACACGAAAAGAATGAACTCTCTAGCTCTTATATCTTCGGAAATTGACGCGTTCAAACATACGGACAGAAGGAGAGACGGAAATGTTTATATCAACTTTTCTCGGCACCCTGACCAAGAATATACATACATATATACATAACGTTACTTCGCGGACTACACGGATTATATAATATATATACATACATACAGCGATTCTCAATTCGATTCAGCGTCTGCTAATTGGACACGAAGTTCCATTTGGCTATTTAAACAGTGGAAGATCAAGATTCACCACACTAGTATACAGAATATTACCGTCTAGTTATGAAGTGGATTCTACTGATCTTAGCTATGGATATGGTGATGGCACAAGAATGCTGCGACATTGAATGCCCACCATGGGAGTGCCCGTTTTAGCGCCATAAATATATACCATATGTATTATAAATATATCATACAAAATAAATTTATTGATATGGTTTATGTTTTCTGAATTATCCACTAATTATCCACTAACATGTAAATCCATTTATTCTATTTATACTCTGAAAGTGGGACAAGAAATTTTTTGTATATAATATAATATTATTATTCTAAGAATTTAATATAATATATTGAAGAATATATAATCTTGACGGACCTACAAATGATACTTTATATTAATGATTTAGTTATGATTGACAAATTCGAGAAACCTTGCTCACAATCATTTAAAAATATTGTCAAAATTTACTCCAAAACTTTTTATCACTTTTTGAAAATATATTATTCACATATACGGATCCAGTTTTAAATATATACATATATATAATAAAGAGACCGACTTTATAGTTATTAAAAAAAAAAAAATCTTGATTTATTAACAAATAAGAAGGCTCTAGTCGAGACGGCTCGACTACGAGATACCCTGAACCCTGCCAAAAAGTGATACTCTTCTTCTTTACGCACTTATAAGCGCGCGCTCTGCTAACTGCGCAGTTGCTGCTGTGGCTTGGGGGTGGGTTGGGCTGAACTTTGGACGCTTATAACTCAATTTCTAGATGGACGATCTTCATGAAATTTTCAGAGTAGATTAAGAATATCTATCTATGTCGCAAGTCTCTAGTATTTGAAATGCGTTTTTTTTTTTTCAAATTAGGGGCGGAGGGGGCGTGGCATCAAAAATCTGAAAACTACAAATCTGCGTATCCATAATATCTATCTAAATATATAAAGTTGAAGTTTCTAGCTAAAACGGTGTAAAAGTTATACCCCAAAAACCAAAAAAATTGAAACGAATTTTCAATTTTTTTATCGATAATTTGGAAATGGGACAAGTTATCGAAAAAACAAAATAAACTCGTATTGCGTAGCTAACATACGAGTGTTCATGTGAAATTTCAGGTCTCTAGCTTATGTAGTTTCCGACGTTCATACGGACTGAATTCCCATTTTCAATGGGTTCAGGGTATAAAAACAAGCACTCTGACCTCTGTATTATAAATATAGTTAAATCCTTCTTCAAATATTACAGTGGTAACTCTTGCAAATACTTTTGGGAGCCGCATAGTTCTATACATATAGTTAAATAGTTCTTCAAATGTATCACACCATATAATGCTGCAACTCTTGTTACTACCCTCGCTGTGTGGCAGCTTTTCACCTAATGCCGCTGGCAGCTGGGCCTGTTAGCACCTCTAACCGATCACCTCTAACTAGTCAACGCGCTGTGACTAATTAGACAAAGTCCGTGCGGCAATCCAAAAATCAAATCGAAATATTAATAGCTTGCGGCATAAACAATGTTTCGCTACGCGTTGGCAGGTTGCTTTTGTTCAATTTTTGTTGCCGTCGTTGTTATTGTTTTCCTTTCGTTTTATTTTCTGTGTTGGCTGCTTAATAAGCGCCGGACGTAGCTTGTCGCCGGAGCCGTCGGTCGACTGCGGGGCAATTTTTCATGCTGCGCTTTGGCTAATTTAATGCTAGGCGGTCATAAATTATGCGGCCCCAAAAAGTAGGCAACAAAAAAGAGCAAAAACGAAAAGCCTGGGAAGTGGCAGCAGCTGCTGCAGCAAGCACAAAAACTCCCTCACACACACACACACAAACACACTTATATATATATACTCATGTGTTTGCAACTTGCATTCAGCTCGAAATTTTTATGCTTTTCAGTAATAACGGTTTTTTTGTTAACTTTTTTTTTTTTAAGTTTTTCATTGCTGCGTTTGTGTTTGCATTTGGTTTTTTGTGCTAATTTTTTTTTCACTCGAAAAAATGTAAAATATGTGAAGCATTTCAGCACTGGGATGTTTTTGTATTGATATGCGTATGTGTGTCTGTTTGTGTTTGTGTTTGTAGGCGTGTAAGGAAGAGTGTGGGAGGTGGCAATAAATACGAAAGCGTTTGCCTTGAAGTGTTTGCCACGACACTTTGTCCCAAACCCAACACCAGCTACCACTCAGCCATATATGTATCTTTATATACATATATATACATATTTATACATTAATATATATATACGCGCATGTGTGCTTGTGTGTGTGTGGGAAGTTTTGTGGCTACGCCATCAAAAAGTCATAAAATCATAATTTGTAAACGAGAATTTATTTCGAAAAATATTTATGGCTTGCTCCTTTGCTGCTTCACTCGCGAGCATTCGCGGAATGTGTGTGCGTGTTTTGTGTGTGTGTGTGTGTGTGTGTGTGTGTGTGTGTGTGTGTGTGTGTGTATATACATGGTGACGTGTATACGTGCGTGTGCATGTTTGCGTATGGTCCTTGCTTCATTACGGACATGTCTGCTGCTGGCACCCAATTGCGCTGTCCTCATCCCCATTCTGACCATTTGCTACCATTAATTTGATGTCAACCTTGGCAAACGTTTGCTTCTTTTCCGCTTCCATTCTGTAATCTGCTCTATAGATAAATCGGTTCAATTGACATTATGCACTCGCATGTAACAAACAAACTACGAACTACAACGGCAGAGACCGTAATGCATTTAGCTGGATAACATCTGATTGAGCTCGACCACAGAGAAAGCGGATCGATTTCTTTGATAAACTGATGTCTCAATAAGAGCTTTAGCTTCAAGCTAAATAATATGAGGCTTTAATTTTCAGAAACTAAGAGCTTTATCTATAATTTAAATCTTGTGAAGTTTCCTTATATTCGAATCATCATTCGTTGATTTCTGAATAATAAATTTAACTGATTGAGAAAAAGAAATTTTTCGAAAATAATGCAAAAAGATTATTTTGTAAAATAATTTATTTATTTATTTATTTATAATAAACTTCACATGTCTTGAACAAAAAAATGAATAGAATTATTAAATTATCTTTATATATATATTCTTATTGTACTTTACATATATCTAAAGTTTCGCTCTTTAAAGCGCTTCCCATAATAAAAACTAAGCTTTTTTAACGAAATATACACTATATTTTGAACATTAAAATTACACAGGTCCACAAATGATGTTTCATCAAAAGCCTCTTACTTATTTGCAAAGCGAATGTCAAAGGGGAATATTGTTTATGCAACTATTTCTATACGAGCTCCATTATTTTTCGATAATTACAAGCACACACGGTGCACACACACACACACACACACACACACACACACACACAGAGAGCACACACTTACAACCTGTCAACCACATGGTGCTAACGTTTGGCCTTGACACCAACAGCCACTTGCCACCGGCCAACGGTTGGGTGGAATGTAGCAGAAGTCGGAGCTGAAGTTGGAGTTGGAGTTGGAGTTGGAGTAGGAGTGCGATGCCGAGCAGTTCGCGTCCACGCAATCTCTGCCCTTGCCAGTGCCCCACACAGCCCACTGCCAACAGCCATGAGCCAATCCGTGTGGCATGCCTCTTAATCATTCTTAACAATGCGGCGTTGGCATTGCCGTCGATGTGCGCATTAAGCAGGCAGCTCGCTCAACTGGTGGCAATCGATATATGCTTATATAAAGCATCTACATAATGTACCGCTTTTAGTTATAAATTGTACACTAATGATCTTTAAATATACATAATGCCACACAAGGGTGGGTGCACGCTGTGCTGATGCTTTACTTTGATTTAGTTTTTTACTTAAAGAGAAACTCAAATTGAAGCAATTTTCTGTTTAGACTTTGAATGTAAGCCTGGCTGAATTTTCATTAGTTAAGTGAATCTTGTTGGTATGGAAAATAGTAAATGTTATAAATATCTGATATGGTTAATAATATAACAATAGCTCAGTGAATTGTCATGTTCTCTGAGGCAAAACAAATTTAGGTATTCAATTGTTAAGAGCTGAAATCTCACATCATAATGCGAATATATTCAATATTTTAGCTTACATTTTCACTGAGAATGTGAGACAGAAAAAGAAACACAAATTGGCTCGATAATGTCCCCCTCTAACACTCACATAACTTGAAGTAAATTGTTGTTAGATAGGCATTAATATTGAAATACTTTAAAATAATACATTTTTTAAGCTTTATAAAATGAATGTATTAATTAAAAATAATTGGCCAGAACAAAAAAATGTTTCCTTCATGAACCAACAAGGTAAGCGTAACTAAATAAATTCACGAATCTATTATTAAACAGCTTCAAATTTATCATTTCTGCATCGTTGCTGAATCATTATTGTACAATGCAATCAGAGTGGCCACATAAAAGCTGTAATCATTAGTTAAATTCTAATTTATTTATAATTAAAATATTCTTTCTTGTGAGTCATCATATTTGGTATAAAATTACGTTTTAATTAACGTAGAATTTCCAACATTCCATTCGATTTCTGATTTAAATAAATATTTGATAGTATTATTTTGCAATTGTAAAATTTGTTCTCAATTTCAGTTCCCACTGCAAATCATTTTGAATTCTTGATAAACCCAAGCAAAATAATTTGATTTAGTTTTCTATTTTTTTCTTTCTTATGCCAACTTGTTTTTTCACGATATTATTATAGGTGTTTTTCTCGCTGCGGTTGTTGTTCTTGTTGTTGTTGTTGTTGTTGTTATTGGTGCTCGTGTTCGCCCACTTATAAGTCCGCTATTGAGTTTTCATATTTATATATGCTATGTGGGTAACCGCAAAGCCGCCATAAAAGCCAAAAACAAACCTGAGAGACAGACACACACGCACACGCAGACATGCACACACGCACACACATATGTGACGTGGATTTTCAGATTTCTATACAGACCCAATTGAAGCGCCCATCAACCCCATGTCAACATGCCGAACTGACCTGACCCGACCTGACAAATTATTCAGCATTGATTAATTATGAAAATGCGTTTATATTGATTGTACACTGCTTGCTTGATGTGCTTGCGTGTGTGTTGCTGTGTCTGTGTGTATTTGTTCAATTCCAAACAGCAAGCCTTTCGTGCCTGTTTATGCATATTAGTTGAACACTGGCACATGGCACTCGCACGCTGGGACGAGTTGCCCCATAACAATTACCAAGTGCTGATTGTGGCCAATGTTGGGATTATTATTATTGTGTACTGTCGCTGGCAAACACACACACACACCCACACACACCCACACACACACACACACACACACGCCCACTCCCCAAATCAGGTAAATCAGACAGTGCTGAACGAGGCAAATGCGACAAATGGATTTGTACGATTTCGAGCCTCTGTAATCTCTGTGAAAGGCAGGTGTGCAAGAGCGTCTGCATGTCAGGGCGCGACTCGTCGCCTTTTCCACTTATTAATTGCCAGTGTCTTGCCATAATTTCCACTCATTTGTCTGTTGAATGCAAGTGGCTGCCATTGTTCCACAAAAGTCAAGAATATGCTCACGTACGCCATGAATGGGGGGCTAACAAGCAGCAGAGGTGTGGACGGGGGCGACAGCAGCATGGGAGAGGCCGAGAGAGGGCGCAGAGGTGTCTGCTTGGTTGGTTGGCTGGTTGAAATGCAAAATGTGATGATGCAGCTTCATTAAGTGCAATTTAAGTGCAATATCTTTCTTGTGCCGCTCCACTCAGCACAGCCCAGCCGAGCCCAGCCCAGCTCAGCTCAGCCCTTGGCTCCCCTTGGCGAGCTGATGAAAGGCGTGATGACAAAAGGTGCACGGACCGAGAGGGAGCGCGAAGATGGAGCAGAAGTTGAGCTAACTGAATGATGCGAACGAGAACGAGCGCAATGTTCTCATTCCCTAATGCAAGTAATTGCACGACGTTCTGATTAAGTTTAAGTTGAGCGCAATTTGGGTTTCTGTCTTCCTGCAAATGCTAAGCCAAAAAGCGGATTATGTTCTTTCAAATGTAATTTACACGTTGAATTTGAAAGTGACCTTAGAAATGTAAATGCCTTCGAAGTCCTGGAAGCCTGCACTTCAGCCTTCAGTGAGGGATTACAGAAAATAAAAATATATATACATTTATGTATATATGTAATTTTAAAATAAAACTGCCAACTTAAGTGTTTTTCTAAAAGCTTTCACTCAACAGTGAGGGATTAGAAAATATTAAAATGATTATGAATAAAACTAAATTTCATATCAACGGAAATTCAAGTCGAATGTCCTGAGGCCACATTTAACTTAAGTGTTTATTTATGCTCGCATATTCGCAGTTTTAACGGCTTTCATTATAGACTTAAGCCTTGGAATCATTATATTAAGCATAAGAAGAAGAATGAGAGAAAAGAAATTACAGTTATCTGTCAGCACACATCGTCAAATGCATGTCAATTATGAATTAAATGCTTAATGCTAATGCCGGCAAAAAGACGCTGGGCGAAGGACAGCGCTTTGTCAGGTGGCAGGGGTAACGAGCACAGGGGCAGGGGGCTAAGGCGCATGAAGGCAAAGTGGCAACGCCAACGCTAACGCTAACGCCAACGACAGCGCCGCAGATGATGTTGATGAATGCCGATAGTAAACGGAATTAACTTTCACGCAACATAACTACGCTGACGTCGACGTTGACGTTGACGTCGCCAGCGACGACGCTCCAACAACTTGAATGAAAGAAAAAGCTTACGCTAATGTCAGACAACGCTGCAGAGCACAACTGGAAAAAGCTTTTCGGCAAGCGCGCGTAGTAAATGTGCGGGTGTAGGTGGAGCATGGTTGATGGGCGGACGGGCGGCTGGCTGGCTGGTTTAACTGGTTGTATGCTGGCTGTGGCTGTGGCTGTGGGTGTGGGTGGCTGTTGGGCGCGAGGGTGGGTTGAGGGGATAAGGCAAACCAACGACGCCGATGACATCGCCGTAGCCGACAGCGCATTGCGCTGGGCTAGAGCTAGAGCCAGAGCCTAGCCTATAAATGTTTGTAAATTAATAAACAAATCATGCCCGCCCCTTCCTTACCTTAACTTCTCCGCTCGCAGTGTTGGTGTTGGTAAATTTAAATGCTTTTTGGCTCGACGGAAAACAATTAATATAAAAACTTGGTAGCGACTCGTTGAAGGGGGGGAGACGAAGGCGCATGCGCTAAAACTTGCTGCACTGAAGCATTTCTATACACTTACGCACACAGCTACAGGACGCGACTTGTGCGTCTGTGTGTGAGTGTGTGTACTAAGGATTTTCGTTGTAAATTTATTTTTATTTTTATATCACTGTTCGGTATTCTTATATTTTGCTGATAACAAATCTATTAATTTTAAATAGCCACTGGAAGCAGTAAAATGACTGTAGCTGAAGCAACAATCGCAGCCAATTAGTAACTATTATTATTTCGTCTAGCGCTTTTTTTATTATTATTGTTTGTGTAGCAGAAAGCTACGGCGGCAACGGCGACGCAAGCTTTGGTTTCGATGACGCGCAGCAAACCCGTTACCGTTAGAAAATGAACAGCGACTGAGGTTGCAATGCTGACACAGCCAGCAGCAAGCGGCGCTTGACTAGAGCTTTCACTGTCAGCGTCGGCGTTGGCGTCGACGTCGCCGTTGTTGGTGGAGAAGTCTATTGCTATTGCTTGGCCGGCAGCAACAGCAGCAACACGGTTAACAGTCAGATTAACAGAGCCAACTATTATTGTGTAACAGGCGTGCGCAGTGCTGCCACACGATTTGTTTATGATGGCTAATAGAGATGCCAGACTGCCTACTTAACTGGCAATGCTGTAAACTTACAGCTGAGCGCAAGTGGCGCCAAATTTGAAATTGGCTATAGCTTATTAATATGAAAATTGGTTTTTAATAGTATGTATGTGTTTATAAATAAATTAACGAATGCAGACAGTTACTACATTATTTAGTATTTATTGGCTATTTAGTGTTGTTTGAAAAGGGGTGTCATTTTGTTCTTGTACTTTAAAATTAAATAATTTTCAGGACTTGCCTTGATAATCAATCTTGCAGATCAATTGTAGCTGCCAACAAACTGTTTACATAAAATTTAGAGTATTTTTTGGTGTTGTTCTGTTATTTTGTTAGACGGAAAATTTAACTGCGGGTGCAAGCCCGCTTCCACTTTGAGCCGCATAGCAGGCGGGTGCTCGAATGCTTCGTTATACGAATGGGAATTCCTGCCAAGCGCTGGCAAGTGCATATTTTCAGCGGATTTTTTTTTGTTTTTGTGTTTTTGGGAAGGAAAATGTGCCGCTGTGGCAAAAGTTTTCCACGCATCCAACGCATTTCTCACTGCCTGGCAATATCGGTAATCATCAGCAACAAAAAATCGTGTTGCAGCCTCTGTTGGCCGTGTTGCCTCTGCTGCTTGTGCCTCTGTTGCTTGTGTTGCCTGTGGCTCTGTTGACCCGGCTTGGCCAATTATGCGCACCGCGCGCCAAGTGGTGAAATCGATGAAGATGCACAAATGCAAACGCACTCGGCTAATGGTCAATATGGCTATGATGATGCTGATGGCCTCTTATGTACGATATGTGGCCCGGACAATTATGGCCAAACGGGCAGCTCAACAGCTCAGCAGCAGCAGCAGCTACAGGTGGGTTGTGGTTGCCTTTTGGCTAACGAGCTGTGAACGTGATTATAACTGCCAGGCCGACATATGAAAATTATGTTCAAAATGCTATTTGCTTCGCTAAAACAACAACAACAACAGCTAATACAATGGCCATGCAACCAGAAGCTGAATTCAGATTAGGCAACAACCAAGCCATCGAGTGAAAATATTTGCTTTGCATTGATCTGTTGCAGTTGTTGGAGTTGTTGTTGTTGTTGTTGCTGCTGCTGCTGCTGCTGCTGCTGCTGGCGAATTGTTTGTTAATGCTGCCTCACCGGGCATGGTCAGAGCCAATAAAATATGAATTTGTCTGGCTGCTGTTTTTGTCTGTATGTTTGTTTTTTCGCTTCTTGTGCCTTGCTGTTGCCATAGGCAGTCACAGCCACAGTCAGAGCCACAGAGCACAGAGCAGAGTCTAACGGCAAAATGATAGCCCGAACAGGTGAGTTCATTGCATCATTGCGAGGTCAAAGTCAAATTGAGTCCATGAATTTGAAACTGGAATACTAAAGATGGAGCACAATTGAAATATGCATGCAAGAGACAATCAATTTAGAATGAGAAATAATTTAAGTAAATTTTTGCTTGGCTAATAACTGTTTTTTTTTTTCTTTTTTCTTAGCAACATTATGGAACTATAATTATAAGTTCCCTCATTAAGAGATAAGGTGATAAGATTTGATTACTGCTTCATGCTGGCCTTGAATTTAAAAATTCCAATTTATGTAGGATTTTGAATAACTCAGAGTGGACGTCGCGACGTAGGCGTTTCTGTTGCTCTTTGGCTTTCATTAAAAATTTTGTTACTCAGAAAGATAACAGAGAAGGACAAAGAGAGATCTAGAAGAAAGTGTTAAATAAAGAGAAAGGGAGAGTTAGAGAGAGATTAATAATTAGCAGAGGGATATAGAACAACAAATTGGGTCAAAAGAGAAGAGAGGGACGGGGACAGATCTGGAAGAAGAAAGTAAGAAAAAGAAGAAAGAGAACAATAATGGGAATTAAAAGAATAATATAGAAAAGAAACAAAGAGAAAGAAAAAGAAGATTAGAGCAATAGAGACAGCAAGACAACAAGAAGGGAACGAATAATAAATAATAGAGAAGGCGTGAATATAGACAGCAAAGAAGGAGAGCGAGAAGGAGAGAGAGAAAGAGATTGACGAAGTGAATACAAATTATCAACTAAATATAAAAGATCATATCGATTATTCAGTCAAAGTAGCAGAAGTCAGTTAGCTAAATTGATTAAAAAGAAATAATACATTTTCCAGTTTTAAACAAAGAGAAAAGTTTCAGTTATCATAGAAAAGTCCGCTATTGGTTATGAGGATGCTTTTAAAATTCGAGTAAGAGTGAATGCCTGTTGCTCACTTGTTGCTCCCTTGCTTTATTCCCTTGACCAAACACACACACACACACACACACAGACACACAGACACACTTTTGCAGAAGCCCAAACTCGAGCTGCGCTGCGACAGAGCCGCCCTCTGCTTGAATGCATCACAGACAATAGCCGCATTGGGGCAATGTTGCATGCAGCCCAGCACAATGCTCATGTGAGTTGTCAACGCTTTCAGCAACAGCAACAGCAGCAACTGCAACAGCAGCAACGACACGAAGCTGCTGCTAGAGATTTGCAAGCACTTCACAGCTTCCTTCCAGCACACACAGATCAAAGCGCAGCTGCCGCACAGATGGTGTGGGAATCAGTCGCGGTTTCAGTTGCAACAACACGCGGAAGGCGCTAAACGTTGGCTACCAGAGCGGCGGGAATTTTCATAGCACATACGCCCCATTGCCCGCCCCAGCGCCGGACACCGCCCGACGGACGATCAATCTATCGGTTCGGTACGCTATCATCGTCGTCTTCACTTGTTTGGCGCCTTGGAGCGTTTTGTCAGAACATAAATCCTTCAGCTGTTAGCAACACGGCTGCTGCTGCTGCTGCTGCTGCTGCTGCTGCTGCTGTTGGCAGTGGACAGCATTTGAATGCAACTCCTGGAAGCTTCACATGCACACAGAGAGAGTCCCCGTCTCGTCGTCTCTGCCATGGGCTGGACGTTTTTTTATTGCCATAAGTGGCAGGTAATTATGTCGCTTGCCTGATAAATTACATTGTTGACAACGGCTGCGCAGTTGTCAGAGCCCCAGGCAGCAATTTTTGGACATCAAATCTCGCCATTTATGTCGAAAATATATACAAGTCCTAGACTTTCTTTCAACAAACTTTTCATTGCCTATCAGAAACATAAAAACTTTAAGCTAATCGCATTCAAATTTGTACAAAAATATAATATGACTTTAGGCATAATAGTTAAATATGATTTGCGTTTTATTGTAATTGTTAATTTTATAATCGTTCAATGAGAGATGCGTATTGGCCTTATACAATAACCGATTTGTGATAGCTTTGATAAACGTACATGGAAAATAGTTTGAGCAAATATAGTATAAGTATAACTGTTGAACAAAGCTTGAAATGTATATTCAGATTAATATATATTTTCATTAATTTAGATGCCGATATTGAGTTATTAGTCAGAGCGAGAGAGAGAGAGAGAAAGTTATTGCTGTTACTGAGTAAGTCCGAGTGCTGCTGAGTGAGTGTACGAAGACAATTGCAGTTATTCGGATAGTGTCGTTAAGATTGTCATCGGACAAAGAACATCTAGAAATTTGTATACTGAAAGAGAGCATATGATATGAAAGAATCAAATATTAAGAATCAATTGAATTTAGCTCGATATGATTCGCAGCTGATCGAATGCAACTTGCCAGTTTTTCAGACTAATATATTATTATATTATTACTATATTAATACATAAAATTATTATTATTATTGACTATCTGTAATACTAGTCTAATGGAGTTATTTTCTTAAGAGAAACAATAACAACTTTAACTTGAAGGCTGTGGATTTCCTGTATAGCTTGTATAGCTTAATATGAACTATGCAGATGTTTTGCGCATACATCAACATCATTTCGTATAAAATGGAATGAAAGAGATGGGAGTGTTCACAGCTATCCATATGATATACAATCTATATGTTATCCGTAGCTGCTGGCAATTTGTTTCCGCTTGCAGAGCAAGTAATTAAAATGAAGTTTCCAAATATTCAACTCAATGGAGTTGCTTGAGTGTGGATCACAAATAAAGTCGCTCAGCCGTTGAGGGGTAAGCTCCTCGAATTCCCCTCGAGTGTCGGCCAAGCGCTGGCTGATTGCATGTCTGCGATAAGGCGTGTGCCGCAGCCGAGAAGCTGGCCGAGATCAATCGACTGGGGCCCTGAGGCCCTGGGGCGCAGCAAGTGAGAGACTGCAGCCAAGTGCGCCTGATATCTGTGAACACGGTAGCTAACATGCTTAAGTTTAATTAATGATAAGAAATCTGTATCTAAGGACGTCGCCGCCACACGCTCCTGACACCGTAATGAGCAGATCTCTTCATGGCCAGGAATTCATTGCTGTGTTGGTGTGTGGAGCAGCCAAGCAGGCGCACACAGTCACCTCGGCTCGAATAGCATCAGCCATCGCCAGGCATCTCAATATCATGTAGATTTTTGCTAATGTGCAACGCGGCAGCGACTGTGGCTGTGGCTGTGACTGTGGCAGCGGCAGCGGCAGAGGCGCACGGAGTCAATCTGCTGCTCTCATACTCGCCATTAATTAGTTGAATTTATTAGATGGGCATCTCGCACTCGCACTCGCACCATACGCCTGGGAATTTTTCAAATCCCTTGCATTGCTCTTCGCACCATTGCCCCATCTCTCCATCTCCCCATCTCGCCAGTAAACCGGAACGGACCAAGCATACGCATCTCCATCTTAACAGTCAGCAGCGACAACAGCAATCGACCCGCCAGACCAGACCAGACCAGAGCCATCGAGCCATCGAGCCTAGTTGTAGACTTTACGACGTGGCTTTGTTCATGTTGTGGCCAGCGAATGGCACCAAATATTTTATCTACATTGGGGGGATTAGTCGAGCCACAGCCGCATATTAGCTGTAATAAATGATCGTATTTTGTTCCAAACCAATCTGGCGCTTTGTGTGCCTGTATTGACATTTGATTGCTCCACAGATTGCCTTATTAGCAGTCTTATAAATTGCACCCGATCGGGCCATTAAACGCATGGCTCACAAATCGATCAGAAGTTGCGCCAACTCAATTATAAGAGAGTTAATCAATAATGTTTATACTCATTCAATATGTTTATGCTCTACTATGCGAATTTCCTTTGCAAGTAATATTCAAAAATAAAACTAAAACTAAGTGAGAGAGTAAAGGAGAGAGTAGAATGCAATCTGAGAATTCAAAAGTAAGTAAGAGTGTTCATAAGAGTTTAAATTTATAAAAGTTCTAATCAAAGCATATATCATTATTAGATATATGAATCGCTATGAAAAGTTCTTGACAAAATAAAATTACAGATCCATATTATATTCTTTTTATTTATTTTTATTTATTTATTTATTTTATTATTTTTTTTTTTTAATAAAAAACATGAGACAAACACGTCTTAGCTTCTACTGCAGCTATATTTATGCACTTAAAATCTAAATAATATTTAATAATCCAAATGAGCAAACTCAAATGTTCAAGCTTACACCAAACCATGACAGGGTCAAACTACACTGTATAGCTCACCTTTTTTTATAACGGTTTAAATGTTTGGCAGGTGTAATGCGATTGCATATTTTAACAGCTGAATGTTGTCACTATGTTAAACAGCTGCTAAAAGATAATTATCGAAAACAGCTTAACTCATGTTTTATACTCATGGACAACAGCAACCTTGTGGAATTAGTCTTATCCACCTGTTAGTCGCCTCGTTTTACTATCTGAGTGGATAGGAGTATTTCTTATCGAATTCAAAGTGGAACTTCTTATGTATTTAAGTATAAATGCTAAGAAAACACTATGGAAATAATTATAAAATTCAAAACTAAAATATACACATATGTATTTAAATAAATAAGTTTATATGAATACAATTGGTTTATTGGTATAATATTAAGAATATATTGAGACTTCAATTAGTGTGATGAAACCAAAGCAATTATATCATCAACCTGCGGTATGCAATAATAGGGAGCTGTATTAAAATAACAAATTCGTTATACAGAAACTTTAGTCGGAAGCCCAAAATTATAACATGGAGCTATGCATAAGCTTGTATAAAGAGAATTCAATGAAAATAATAGTAAGTAGTAAGCCGTTCTTGAAGAAATCTCACAAGTAAACATTCGAAATTTAAATAGACTAGAAAGTCATCTAAAGCTTCTATAAGCTGGTCGTCATTCTAAGAGACATCAATACGTAAATGAAAATTAATTTAATTAATTATAATATAAATCATTGCTCTCTCTCTCAGAGCAGTATAAGATTGAATTGAATCAAACAAAACTTAAGTAAAACCAAACTAAACTAAAACTTTAGATTTATCCAGCGCTAGCTGCTCTTATGCATTCAAATTCCCTAGTTTTTATAAAAGAGAGTTGTATTTTAAAAACGCTAAAACTAAATCAAATAAATGTAGTCCAAAAAATTGTTTATAAAGTTACTGTTGAACTTCTTCTATCTGTAGTAAATAATTGATGTAGAGCCAAATAAAATTTGATGTGTTCGAGCATTTGCCTCTGGAAGGCGTGACAACTTTATTTCAAATATTTCACAGTTTTATAGCTGAAATTACAAAGTTGCACAGGTGCAACGCTGTCGACTTGCTCAACTGATGCAGCTATAAATTATTTGCCACGCCCCCTGGAAAATATTGATTTTGTAATAAGCTTAGCTGCATTTGGATTGTAAACCAGTAATACAAATTGCTTGAGCGAAGTGAGACGCTTCAACTTAATTCGTATAGAGTGCAATGTACACCTGCAACAATGTGAACTGTTTGAGTTCTGTATTGATTATCACTCAATCAATCATTCCGTCAATCAGGTCAAACAGGTGAGCTTTGCACAGATATCGTTTCGGAGTAGCTGAAATTACGACTGTCTCATTGGCTTAATCACTGCAGAGGGGTTTAGAAAAAGAATTATTTGTATTGTTTGGATTTTGTCATTTGATCGTTTTAATTCATTAAAATGTTTTTGCACATTTGCCCAGCGGGCGGACACCGGGCAGAGGGCAGCGGGCAGGAGGCGGAGGTTGTGTTGCGGGGATTCGGGGCTTTAGCTGCGAAGATGCGCATTGCTAAATGGCGGCTGCATAGTTTCGCTGCCCGCCGACCAATTTTTTGCAGCAATTCAATGCGGAACTCTGGCAACACGATTTTGTCAACCTCTAAGGTGAGTTGCCGCCGCACAAAGTCCACAGCAATTGCCTTTGCGGCAATGCCAAAAATTTGTGCCACAAAGCAGCAACTGCAACGGCAACGGCAACGGCAACGGCAACAGCAACAGCAACTGAGCTGAGCTGCTGCAGACGCCCAACTGTGCGAGTGCTCGAGGCAGATGCGATATACGATACGTTTTATGTGGATTATGGGAAACAATAAAATTGAGTTTAGATTGTAAATAGCTTAGACAAAATGCGCAAGTTGAATTTATATTTAGAAAATATTTAACAAAGTCAGAGGAGTATGTCTCTCCGAGCTCTATTTCAGTCAAATATAATTTTAATTATAAGCAAATATTTTACATTTTGCTAATGACACTAAACGATTTCCCAACCATCAAATGACATAAATTATGTAGAGTCTTTTTCCTAAATATCCATGTGAATCTTTGCCGATCAATATGCTGCCTTTTACAAATCGCATTCGTATCCATCAAAGACACCTGAACGTTTGGCAATTAGTTGAGACTGGGCATAAATCAAACAGTTAATAAGCTTCAAGCTGCCGAAGCCAGCTAAACCTGATGCCAATTACAATGGCCAGCCAGTAAGAGCGAGATAGAGAGAGAGATAGAGACAGGGAGAGAAAGGGATGCCAGCGACATTTGCAGCTCACCTACAATGCAGATATTGAGGGCTTTCTGGTGCAACAGGTGCAACAATGTTGGCCAAAATGACGCTAGCCCAATGATCCGCAATTTTAAAGACTGCATGCGAAACCGAACCGAAACCGAGCTGGGCTTAGATGAGGCCTTCGTAATGATGCCAAAGTGGTTTCACTTTTTTAAGCATCTATGCATATTGTGCATTCGGCCCAGCCTCTTGCCTGCCGCAGACTATTTAACAATTTTTACTACTACTAAAAATTCCGGCAAACACAAAAAAAAAAGAAAAACAAATAATGATATTTTCTTAGCATGCAGATGATGAAATACTCTGCTAGAGTAAGGGTTTCTATAAGGGCGATTCGATAGGACATTAATGGCTGTTTAAGAATGCTGTTTTACTATTTATAAATATATTATGAAATGGCTTTGATTTAAAAAAAAAAAAAAAAAAAAAAAAACAAAGTATTCAGTATTCAGATGTGGCTAAATATATTGTATATATTGTAATAAGTAATCAATTTTTAAAGAGCGGAAGTTGAAGTTGATATTGTGAGAGCAAGAAAGTCACTATGCCTATGCTCGTTCTCCTTTCCTTCGTTCTCCATAGCAGAAAAAAGTTACAGGTATAATTGCAGATTTCTTATAAAACAACATATATACGACTCTTCATATACAAAATCATATCTCAAGCAACTTCTTATATAGAACTCTGTCTAAATAAACTGTTTTCCATATAATCTAGAGCGAGCACAGCGTAAGAGACATTCCCATCTTACAAGTTCAGCTCCATATATCGAACATTTTAATAATAATTACTCATTACTATATTATAATTATTACTTTTGATAATAATTAATGAATAAATCTCATCTCATTTTGATGCATAAAATAATCAAATATAGAATACATTTCGATTTTATAACTTTAATGATATATGGAGGTATCTTCAACTACTCACTGAAAAACTCACTTATTAACTCATAGCACCCTCTGTAAGAGTATATGCAAAACACAGAAAAAAATGCTATAGAGATCTCGTCGCGACTCGCCTGTTATTTGTAATGCGGGCGTTGCAAAGAATCGCGGGTTGTAAAATCTGGCTAATGGCAAGTTTGTTGCAACAGAGCGTTAATTAAAATGCACTTTACATACATACGGAGAAATGGCCAATACATACAGACGAGCCGTTTAAAAAGTACATTAGCTCTGCAGTCAGCAGCGAACTCTGATATATGTGGTATGAAAATAATGCAGGTAAGCTTTGGCTGGCTGCAAGCAGAGCTCATTGGACTCATTGTTACACGAATTTGGAGTATTTTGGCTGCATCGCCAGCGATTGACAGTTTAGTCTATCAGCGTGCGGTAATCGTTGCAATTGTGCCCCGTTTTGGCTACCAAATGAATAATAATCCTTAATATGGAGCACACAAATGCGTTCGCTGCGATTCTCATAAAAGGCTCGCCATATTGACATTTAATACCAAATTGTATTCCATTTTTTTTTTTTTTTTTTGTCTGCCTGCCGCCGATCATGAGTGCATGGGAATTACAAATATGAGCAACGATTTCTGCTTAATGTGAATCATCTCGCAAGTTCAGCTGCTCAGAATGGAGCCCGATATCGACAGCCTATTTGGGTTCGGCATGAGCACATTTCAGGTGCATCTGGCAGAGCCTAAACTTGATTATTCATGTGCTGCAAGCACACGAAGCAAAAAACTACAGTCAGTCTACTCAGTGCACGTACAGGCAAGAGCTGGGGGCAGGGCTGCAGATCAAACTGATTTATTGAATTAATGCTTACTATATTAAAGTGACAGCATGATCATATTACTTTGGAGAAAGATTTTAACTTATAAAACAAATGAAACCATATTTTGTTTAACTTAAAAAAAGTCGTAGCTAATTTGAGCTAATAGACATAAATATCTAGGGTTTTAGCCAAAAACTCAGAAAAATGTCCCCACCTCTAGGAAATACAGGATCAGCAGAAAAATGCATAACATTTCAATATAAACATTGTCTTAAATTGCTTTAACAGTCCCGTAGTAAGTATTCTTACTCTAGTAGTATTCCTGCTTTAGATTGGCCTCTAGCTAGACCGAAATAGGCTGCTTAAGACCTAAGATTGATTCGAAATACAGAAAGAGAATAAAGCAGAAGCTATAATAACTTCGTTTGTATAGCCACTCATACTTAAGTAGAAAACTGTGCGAAAACTCTTTGCAGCCAGTGTAGCCTATGATCACTTTCATAAGTAGAGCTTAGGTGACACTTGGGTAATTTATACACTGAGCGCCAAGTGTAACTAGCCACTGCGACAGTGGCTGCAATTGTGGCTAAACTGCTGGCAGGCACTGTTAACAAGCCGCTAATGTTACATGCATAATGATCACACTGTGATCTGAGCTCTGCTGGCTGCGAGCTGGGAGCTAGGAGCTGCTCACTGTTGGCTGCTGGCTTGGGGTCCAAAGTGCGTGCATTTGCACAATGTGGAACATGAGTTTTGCATTTGGCCGTTGCCATTAAAATGAGCGCAAATTAAATGCGGGTCGGCAAAATGTTGCACACACAAAATTAGCACACACACAAAGAGACACCACAGTGAAGTGACAGGCCGTGGGGGAGGGGGCAAGGTAGAGTAAAGATTTTGCCGGCTGCGCTTTGTGTGTTGTACTTGAATGTTGCAAGCAAATTATGCTGGCATTGACACGCCAGACGCTCCAGCTTTTTGGCTTTGGCCAAAGCCACAATTCCAGCTGTGCAGCGGCGCGTCGATGCCGAGGTGCCACCGGCCGTGGCAGTGCCAGTGGCAGGCAACAGCAGCTGTGGCAGCTAACAGCCAACATCCAACAGCCAACAGCCAATAAAAACGCGCATTAGAAAGGTAGCAATTGCCTGTGGTCAAGATTAAAAATCAGAACGTGAGACATTTTACAAAATGCTCTTTGACTTTCGCTTGGACTGCGTCAAAGAGCTTCCAGATCCACACAAATTGTGCATTTATCTATTGTGCAACACTAGATCGAATCAGCACTTAATCCCAATCATTGTTCCAGCGCCTCTCCATTCCCAGTCTCTCCCTCTATCCATCTCTCTCTATTCGACTGCACTGCTCTGCTCTGCTCTGCTCAATGAATCTGTGTGAACAGCAGCTTACTTGTCTCACAAGTCAGATAAATGAATGTCAGTTTCCATTGCTCGAATATTGAGTGTGCTACGAGTAGTAGAAGCTACTAGCTGCTTAGTCATAAAATGGGAATGGAGATCAAATCACTTTAATATAGAGCTCAAAGTCGTGAAATGGATATAGAACAGGATTAACAACAGGTGGCATCAACAACAGATCAAGTTGTTATAGTTAATTAATTAAGATCAACGGAACGTTGACTTTATATTCTCCGAGAACATGCAATTGAATGTGATCTATATTATAAGAATAAGTTCTAGAAAGTATGTAGTTGGATGCAGAACAAGTTGTATAATTCTTTAACTTGGGTCAATGAGTTTTGGTTTTATTTCTTTAAGAATTTTTAACTAATATCATATGTATTAGAATAGTTCTAGCATAACTTGCTCAGCCAAAACAAATCTGAATTTTCGGCTGATAATTTGTGTTTTTATCATTTCAATAAAAACCGACCTAAATCTTCCACATAGCCATAGATACATGTATTTTGCTTTTGTATCATCTATTAGTAAAAACAGCTTGCAATGCAATTTCCCACACATTTGCAAACTGTTAAGACCCCAGCCCAGACCCAACCCAAAAGTTCAATAGAATTTTTGCTGTGCGCTGCCGAAAGCGTATCAAAAACTTGAAAAGCCGGCTAAAAGGCAGCCACAATTGTCATGGAGCGTCCATTCAAATGTCACAAATTGTTTGCCAAATCGCGCATTGGACATGAAATAGTTTCGACAGTTTAATTTGCCAACGGGCCGGGCGATGCCAATTGTTGCTAACTGTGACTCTGGCTGTAGCTCTCCGTCTCTGTGTCTGTCTCTGTCGCTGGCTCGAAGAGTTGGTGACTTGTTGGCTACCATGAAACACCTACCAAATGCTTTTGGCCATTATTGATCGGCAACTCTAGCCAGCGCTGGCGGCATGCAAATGCTGAATGCCTAAATGCCTGCTCCATCTGGGGAGGCAGACACTCTGCCAATGGCGATGCCGATGGCGATGGCGAAGTCGCTGCCGCTGCTGCTGCCGATGCATCCAATAGATATGAGCGCGGCGATAACGTTGACATTCCACCTAAATTTATAATTTTTCGCCAAGTTTTTCCCTTGTGCGCCAAGGCTTTTAATTTTTGCCGCCAATTCCGTTCACATTTGTCGTCTTCTCCAACTGCAACTCTCGAGCGGATTTGTCATTCGGCTAGCTGTGCTTGTCGCCGGCTATTACAAGCTAACCGGGCCAGCCTCGACTCTCTTCTCTCTTCTATTTCAATTCCTATTTCTATTTCCATTTTTGTGTCCAATAGTGTATGCAATATCTGCCATGATCATTACCATAACTGATCTTGTTTTGCCATGGCGCCCGCTCCAACAACCTACCCCCGCTCATTTGGCTACTGTTTTTTCTGATGATGATGATGATTTTCTGCGGTTCATTTGAGTCACGAATTGCTCGAAATGCTTCTTGCAGTTGGACAAGCACTTGGACTTGGTATTGGTATTGCTCTTAGTCTGGCTCTCAGCCTGGCGTGTTCTTTTGTCCGTGATTTCATTTTGATTTGCGCCACAAAACGTTGCACACGACAACGGCGCGATCGTAGGTGCTTCCCTCTCCAAATGCTGTCATTGAATTTTAATTTAATTCAATACGAGAATACAACAACAACAACATTCGAGTCCATTACAATGTTTAAAGCAGATCGCACTGCGATAATAAAAGCTGGGAAAATGTTTAGCTGCCTTTGTGCTCTGATTCCCATTATTGGCATCATGATGCCGATATTTGTTAGTGCAGCCAGCCAGCCTAAAAAAGCAAAACCCACAAAAAAAATGTCTTCATTTATGCCTTGCTTATGCTAATGGATCAGAGATCTAACTCGGACTACCGCTCCTATGCAATGCAATGAGGTTAACTAGCAATAAACGAAATGTCATTTATTCACCATTTATAATTTCATTTTGCAATTAACTTCTTCTTGTTGTGAGTAGATAATGCATCTATAATATATATAAAATATATGTCAGTTAGTCTTAATGTAAAATAATCATTAAATTACATATATCAATATTTTAGGCTTGAGAAATCCGGGCTCTGACTGGGAGAGCGTCGCTTCGACAAGGTTTGGCTCTATAGGCATTGTAAGGGCATCCGAACGTGAGCCACTAATAGAGAGATGATACAAGAGATAAGATGTTTAGTTGATATATAAAAATGATATGAAAATGTAATGTGTAATGCCATATAAGTACATATAAGCCCCGGCATAGCCATAAATAAGTTGGTTCCTAAACAATCACAAATCAATTGCTCAGCGATATCGCAAAATATAAAAATTATTGTAGCTATCAATAACAGTTTTAAATGAGAATAATGTTTTTATTTTTCGGAACATTAAATCTTAATGATATAAAAATATATTATTTAAGTATACACAATTAATGAATTTATTTAAATTAAAACACAACTATTCTGCCTTCGATTCTGTTTCAGTTCAGTTGCTTAACCTAAGAAATCTCAATGAGAGTAAATAACTGACTGTACGAACTCGCTCATATAACTTTACAGTTCGCTCAAATGCCTGCACTGTATATATCTATATACTTTACGAGCTCATCTCCATCTATTCTAAATAATTTTGCTGACCTTTATTTTATATTTCTACATGATGTACTATATTTTACACTACACTAAGTGTTCAGTCTATCAGCTAAAAGGTTTTTATTACTACAACACAGCTAAAGCCGAAAGTTCAAAATCTTTATAAGCCACACGCAAGGCATTTTAATAATAAAAATTTAATTTGTGGCTAACAAATTAATTTCCAAGCGCATTTACACCTCCTAATCTCAATCACTAAATTGCCCGATGGTGCCAAAGGCGAAGCCGCAGTCTCAGCCAAAGCAATTGCCAAAGAAGTAGGCGTTACCCAGGCAAACAGGCAACACACACACACACACACATTAGGCGCACCTAAGCGGCAGCATTAGTTTGTCTATGGCCAATGCCAATGGCAATGGCAATGGCAATGGTAAAAATTTTCCCAAGCAGTCCCGACTAGGCCGCAGCCCTGGCTGAATGTGCAAATGGAGGCCGCAATTACTGCTGCAAGCGCGACGCCGGCTATCACTCGCGCCAACAATATCAATATTTATGCAGACGATAACACCTTCTGATTTACGTCAGCATCGCATGCAGATGCCTCTGCTCCCAGCAGCTTGTGCAGCCGCATCCTGCGCCTCTCCAACGCCTACAGATCTAAGGCAACGGCAACGGCAACAGCAACGGCAATGGCAACGGCGGCGGCGTTTCGATTTTTCTATTAAGAGCTCAACACTTGCGCTACTGCGCAGCTTGCAACAGGCAACAGGCAACTTGCAACGGGCAACTTGCAACGTGCAATTTTCAAGTTAACGCCCCAACAAGAAAATAATAATAATCTAACTAGACGAGTAGGGTATAGCCGACTAAAAGTTCAGCTAAAGTCAGAAGCAGTTGCAAGCCATTCTACATAAGCTCATAGAGTATAAAATGTTGAGATAATATCATAAAGCATATGCCCAACTCGAAATTACACAATTCAAGTGAGAGCTGCAACATCCTCACGCATGTTTCGTACAGGGTATAGAAAGTATAACATGTTGGACATAATGGATATTAGCATAAATTTTGCGCCGGCCAACAGCATCGGCAACAGGAACAGCAACACAAAATGTTGCTGCAACAGTTGATTGCTAAAGCCACAAAATGTTGCCGGCAACAAATCGCAATTGGGAACAGAAACCGCGCGGGGCGCAGGGAGTTGAACAACACATGAATATGGCAGCAACATTTACAGCAGGTTGGCCCAGCTGTGGGAAGTAAAATGAGAGAGCGAAAAAAAAAAAAAGGAAATTTGCTTAAAGTAAATAAAAGCTTAAGAAATCGAAATAAAAATAAAGATGCGCATGTTTATTGTTGTTGGCGGTTCGGCGAATGTTGCATTTATTATTTATTGAGTTGTTATTAGTGCAAACTACGCGCCATGTTTATCTGATTTCAATGCTGCCTCCAGTTGCGGGGATTGTTTTCAGCCGGTTGCATGTTCAGGTAGCTGGCAACATGTTGCATGTTGTTGCATGCAATTGCAATTGCTATTGCAACTGCAACTGCAATTGTTGCTAGGTAGTTGGTAGCTAAACATTTTGAATTATTATTGCAACTCAATTAATACAAGCCGACGAGCCGCAGCTCAACACCAATTACCAAAAACACTCATTAAAGTGCTATCAGGTGCAGATACAGATACAGATACAGATACAGATACAGATACAGATACAGATACAGATACAGATACAATTGGCAACGGTTTGCTGTCATTGTGGCCATTGGCCATTGTCAGCTCCATATTGTGGTGCAAGAAGTGCCGCACATTTCTATTTTCAGCTGAAAATTACTTTATAGTGTTTGCGCGCATAAATTGATGTAATCGTTTGTTACCATTTCTGAACTCAAACCAACTAAACTTCACTGGCTGCAGTCGCTCCATTGTCGAGGCCAAGCGACAACGGCTCTGGCATTTTTTTGCTTGCACCACAGCAGCACCGCTGCACCACTTGTGGTTTGCTCTTTTATATCACATTTGCGCATGCGTTTCACACTTTTTTCCACTCACTCTCTTCTCTCTGCTGGACGCGCAAGTATTCCGACTATGCTTGGCGTGCGTACGACTTGGTATAATCAGGAATTTCTGCACATCTTTCTGAAACACCTCCACACTCGCAAAGATGGAAGTGAAAGACGAAACAGAGACAAAAGCATCTTCAGCTACTTCAAATAACACTTATTACCAGATGAGACAGGCAGATCAAATGAAAGAGACTGAAGATGTTTATTTCTTTAGTCTTGAGCTAAAAAAGTTCTGAAACTCAAACATTAGATAACTAAACTTAAGCGATCTTGTTTCTATATTTAAGTTGATAAACCTCTGAGAAAACTAAAAAAAAAAATTAAATGTAATCAATCTTCAATTCTCAATTTGAAACAATTCCAATACAGCCAATGCATCAGTCCCCTTTACGGTAGAGATTGATATAATAATGATAATATCGTCGCCACAGCAAGCAGTGCCAAAAATTACCAATAAAAGTCGGCACGAGAGGAGATAAATACTAAACTATATTTGTATTTATATAGCTAAACTACATTTAACTTCATTTTATTCAAATACAGATACAATTTTCTACATTTTTATTCCGGTTTATCAGCCTAAATATATAAATATATATTTTTTTAATTTTAACCAACAATAAATAAAATAAATATGACTCAAAAGAAATAAATAAATGGAATAAAGTTTCACCACAAGATTCTTAACGAATCTGTCCACCATTTTGCTGAACAGCCATAAATAAATGATGTTTCATCGCATGACAATTGGAACCATTAACGCGGTGGTTAGCTATAAACTTTTCTTTGATTTTCACACATTTTCATTTCGGTTGCTGTTCAATGAGACGTAAATTAAGGAGTAACTAGAATATTATGCAGTGTATTATGCAGTATATTATGTGAATTGCCACTACACCTAACAAATGGCCAGTTGCCCAACCCCTAGCCACTTGAGATGAGTACCAGCTGCCCTGTCTGCCTTGTGCGATCCGAACCGAATCGGCCCGCCCGCTCCATTGACTCTGTCATCAGTTGCAGTTGTGTCACAACAGAAAGGGCAGCTAGCAGAGCAGAGCAGAGCAGAGCACATGCCATTATCTGCTCTGGCTGGGCCTTTGTTATTAGCAAACATTGCGCTTTGTTGTGATTGGGATTGTGTCCTGGTACAGGCTGTTCCTGTTCCTGGTTAGTGAGCCAGAGGGTTGCCTGTGCGGTGTGTCGTCGCTGGCAGCCAAACAAATTTATTGATTAATGCCCGTTTCGTTTGGCCTCGCATTTGTTTGTTTGGGCGGCAACAAAACGGCGATCAACAAAGGCAGCGACACACATAATGGCACAGTTCCAGCTCCCAATCACAATGACCTTCTGTCTAAACCCATAAATATTGTCAAGAGTCATCTTATGCAGCTATCCCTATACCGATCCCTATCCCATTCTCATTGCCTATCCCAATCCATACTTTTGGCGTCTGCTGACTTTGTTTCCGAACTGTCAGCACAGTTTTCAATATGTTTACAGCATTTGCCACGCATAACTCATTCGAAACAATATAAAGTTCATTATTTAGCAATCAATTTGTTTTGACACGTTCCCAGGCGTTAACGTCCTTTGCCAGATTCGCAACGCATCCTTCCAATGAAGTGTGCGACAGAACTAACCTATTGAATCTTTGCCATTTTCAATTGCAAATTAGATTTTGAAGATACTTCAATATCTGTATCTGTATCTGTATCTGTATCTGTTGTTGAATATCACGTAAGCAGCTTCATTAAAAGATTTTCTCTTAATGTATTTCTACTTTGTATTCGCCACTTTAATCCAACAATTAGTCAATACTAAACACCTTTCACACCTTGACTACGTATCGATGCCAAATCCAATTCACACACACACACACACGTACACACATACACACTCAAACAGATGCTGTCAATGTCATTCAGCCAATACAAGTACAGAGCGTATGTAATTCAATTGCAATCACAGCAAGTGAACCTGGTGGCATTTAATGTTGTGCTGGGCAGCGGCAAGGGGCGGGGGTCTGGGCCGATATTCAGAGGCAGATCCACACCGAACAGCGAGCAACAATAACAAGAAGAGGGCAATGCCAAAAGCGCAGCTGGAAAACAGTCAACAAAACAAAGATTTGAGTTTAGATCAAAGCCGTTTCACCGCCACTTGCTGTTAGCTCGATGGCGCTCAAGGTACACTCGATGGACTTGCGCTGGTCTTGGACCTGGTCCTGCTACATGTACATGTACATGTACATGTGCATACATATTGAGTAGACTGGACTTGAGTGGTGGGGAGAGTTGGTTGAGTGTCTAGGCTGGCCAGTGGTTGTGTTTGCTTTGCTTTCAAAGTGTGCAAATGTTCGCGTCAGGCAATTTGCTGACGCGTTTGTTGTAATTAAATCGATGGAGCTCTGGCATCGATCTGATCGGCAGTCCGGTAGCCCGACAGCCATTCATTGTGTGTGCTCATGAATCTGGCGCTGTCCCAGCTCTATCTGGCTCTGTCTGAAGCTCTGGGGCGGTCTTTGGCCTGGTCTCGAACCACAGCTAATCTGTTGGGACGCCGCTCGATCGCTGCCGGATCGTTCGCTTGTTACTCTTGCATACAAATGACACAAATGTATGGGGCCGCGTCTGCTTTTTGTATTGTATGTATTTCTAATGCCGTCACAGCCGATCAGATTTGTGGCCACATCAGACTGAGGACTGAAACAGCTTGCAGCAACCAGCATCCAGCATTCAGCATCCAGCATGGAGCATACAGCATACAGCCTTCAGCTGGCTGCCTGCGATGGAGCATTTGATTTCACTTCGACGCTAATGGCGACAAACTGCCGTGGAGCGCTAAATTGTTGCCTGCCATTGCCATGGGGAACCATGGTGAGCCATGGGGAGGGAATATAACCTATACATCTGGCGTATGTAGCATATGTCGCGTTCGCTGCGATCGCCCGTTGAGCAACAATCTTTCGCCAAAACAATTTATCTATTTGTGTCTGTCTGTCTGTCTGTCTGGGTGTCTGCCTGTCTCTCTCTCTCTCTCCGGCTGAACTGGCGACAATTATGGTGCCAGCTACTGGCAGCGCTGATCACACAGTTTTTGATGATCATATGATGATCTACATGCTAATCAAATCACATTGCCGCGCTGACCAATTACTCAGAGCAACACCTCAACAGTGGCCGGTCAAAACGAATGACTTAGGCGACAAACTAGAGTCGACAACGACACACACCACACACACACACACTGATAAGCAAGACGTTGTGTTAAGTGTGGATAAGTAATGGCTTGCTTGCTGGTCATTTGTCTTCATTGGAGCGAACAGTGCTCCACGGACTGCCAATGCGATTATTGTGAATGCCTCGGGTACATTTGCCAGCTACTTTGACTCGCTGCTGTGACTCGCGATTGTGATTGGTTAATCAAATGGTGCGCCACTGCTGTGGGGTCCGCATGCAACTAAATGAAGCTATTAGCACAAGTACTAATGTTTATGCTATAATCCATATAGAGATGAATGGCTTCTTGATTGGGAATTCGATATAACTATGAATTCAACTTTGGAAATACAAACAAAACTTGAAAAAAAAAATGTTTTTATTGAATATTTCATATTGATTGTATAATAAAACATTATGTAAGTAGTCGGAATTATTCGACTAGAATATACTCTGAATAAAATATTTTTCCACTTGTTAAATAGAAATTAAATTAGTATCTTGTTGAGTATTGGAAACAAAGTTTATACATGAAAACTCTTAACTTTACAATTTATTGAAAATCCATTCAAGGCATACGCCTTATATTTTTATTAAACATTTATTTCTCTTAGATTCCATTATAGATAGTTTAAAAATTGTTCAAGTAAAAGTATTGCTTGCCTTTACATACCCATTTGATGTGCCCAGATATGCTAGCAACATTCCATCTTTATATGTTGATATATTGTGAATTTTGTAAATATTCAAAATATTATATGCTTCATAAAAGGTAAAATCCCATTTGGTTAAGTAGCTTTGCATTTTAGCCTTGGCATGCTGAAATCGTCTTCGAAATGTGACTATGTGTTGTCGCCTAGATGACTAGATGCTGGATGCTGAGCGTGCTGGCCCCGTGACACATTCCCATTGCACATGCTGAGCTTATGATGCGCTGCCCCCGCAACAGCGCCCCACCTGCCGCAGCGGCAGCGGCAGCAGCAGAAGCAGCCTGCTGTGGTTGTCAGGTGAGTGAGAATTGTGTCACATAGTCATGCGCTGACACTCGACGGTGCTTGAGCCTGTGTTTGTGGCCATGCATGTGTCTGGGTCTTAGCCAGAGTCTGAGCTAGCGGTATATTTGTTGGCCAAACTTTTCCAGGAAACAATCGACTAGTGTATAGCATTTTGCCTGCTGTCGCTGCTGCTGCTGCTGCTGCTTCTGATGCTTCTGCTGCGGCTGCTGCCTCCACTCCATAAATCTCACCACACAATGACAAAATATTTGCAAATCGCAAGGCGCGCTTCAGAGAAGCCGCCTCTCGATACAAATCTATTTTCGTTCGGTTCGGTTTGCGTTGTGCCCGCTCCGTCCGGCATTATTATATTGTCTGCTCCATGCCTATGCTCGAGTCTGACTCGGATTCGAAATCGGACTCTTCCTCCATCCAACTTGTTACGCGGCACCAAACAATTGTCTATTCTTTTTCAAATGCAACCGCCAAGATGCGCCGCCTGGTAGCAGCAACTGCGATGCGCCACAGTCCCAGTCACAGCGAAAGCAAGAGCAAGAGCAAAGCTGGGGCCAGAGCTACAGTCAAAGCTGTTGGCAAACAACTCCCCTGGGGCAGTGTCTGCATCCAAGTTAAATTCAGAGGCACGGTCGCCTCCTGTTTGCCGCCTGGGGTCCTCGGAGGCAGTTGCCTCGATTTCTGGGCGCGTTTAACATACAAATTGTTACACTTACAAGTGAAATTTATTGTTGTTCACACAGTACGACTCATCCTTGTGGCTGTGCATTACTCATTGCGGGATTATCATAAGCAAACTAAGTTCCAAATGTGCCTGATTTCTCACTTCATTTACTCCGCTTAATGCTGTTCCTAGTTTCGATGCAAACTGTTATCAATCAGGCTTAAACTGAGATGTGCTTTAAAAGCGAAACACTTGTAGTTAAGTACGAAGACAGTTAGTCTAATACTCTTACTAATACGAACCGATTAAAGTTAGTTTGGCAAATGAGGAAATTTTAGGCTGCCAACTACATTTATTAGATTTTTTTCAGAATTCATAAGCAAATATCCATCTATTAAAGAGAAAGAGTCAGATATATATATATATATATTTCTCTTTATTTTTGTTTCTCTGTCACATTCATTATCTCTTCCTTCCTTTGCATTTGCCATCTTCTTTCTATCTACTTCTCTATCTCAGTTTGCTCTCATCGATCTCTTTCATTCTCTATTTCTCGCTATATATGAAATCTAACTCGCTCCGTCCATTTTTCTCTCTCTCCTTTCACTCTTCATCATCCTCTTTCACTCTGTCTCTCTCTCTCTTTCTCTCTGTATCCTTGTCTATCCTTTCATCTTATGATTTCTTTCTTAATACCCTTACATTACTTTCACACGCTCTACATACAGTCTTTCATTCATATGTTGAGCCTCTCTCTTTCTATGATCTTTGTCTACATTACAATGCAACATCATTTTATGCAATATCTTTAATTTGAGTATAATCTTAATGTAATGCAATTTTTACAATTTCTACAATGCATTTTGACATCTGTACAGCAAATAATGATGTTTGCCTTGCCACGAAAATGGTGTAATTAAGCTCGAGTCGAAAGTTGAGCGGGCAAAAAGTTGTTGCTTTCAACTCTCGTGGAGTTGAGTTGATTTTGTTGCTTTTGTTGGTTTTGTTGGTTTTGTTGGTTTTGGGTCGATCAGCTGGTCAAATCGAATGTGTCAACACTTAAAATTAGATTATACCATATTTGCAGTGAATGATTTTCAGGCTGTAATCGCGATCATATTTGGATGCTGTGCACACGAGCAATATTTAATTTTGGACTGGAATCGCTACCGTTGGCCGTTTTGACCAGTTGCCAGTTGCCATTTGCCAGTTGGCCAAATGCATTTGGCCAGGCAACAGACAACAGACGAGGAGGCGACGGCAACGGCAACGGCAACGGCAACGCCGACTGCACAGAGCAGCCGAGCGGTAAGCTTGTAATTCAATCTGCTTGCATTCAGACATGTAACAGCAATTTTAAAACAATTTTCAACTTACTGACAGAGCGGCTACCGGATTGGCTCGGCCCCAGCTAAGCTGAGAGATCTGAAGATCTGAAGATCTGAAGAGATCTGCGAGCTGGCAACGGCAACGCTTTTGAGTGACTTTGGTACCAATCTGTCCATCATCATTACCATCAAGTGTAACATTTGTGACGACAGGCAGGCAAGCAGAGGACAGACATACAGAGAGACAGACGGATAGACAGACAGACGAACAGACATATAGATGGGGGACTCCTGTAGGCGCTGCTTCAGGTGCTGCTCCTCTTGATGTCTCGCCATCTGAAACTGATGCTGATGCTGAAGCCGAAGCTGCTACAGCGTGCTGTGAATGCCAGCGCAATTACTTTGTAATTTAAGTTATTGATTGCCACGCTGCGAATGCTCGCTGCACAAGCTGCCAACTGCAATAGACTCCAGCAACAGCTTCTGTTCCATCTACGTCTCTGTGGGCTGTTTAGGCTCAGCTCTTTGGCTTAGTATCTTAGATAATCTGAACGCCGCACCGTTACAATAGCACCCAACGCTATATGTATGCCCTTTATCAAAAGAAATGGGTCGCACAGAGCATATTAGCTAAGCAAGTCAACAGGCACTTTGACTTGAAGCTTAAGCATATGGAATACCTGACCTAAGGCACCAGTAGACAATTGTTATTAAAGTTGGAAAATATTATAAAATTAATTAAAATGAATGAATTAAATTATGAACGAAATTGTAACGAAATTCGAATCAAATATAATTTAACAAATTAAAAAACTTATAATAATACTACTTTAGAATATAAAATATAAAAAATTATATAGTTTAATATTGTCAAGATTATTAATGCTTCTACAATAAATAAATAATAATAAAAAATATGTAAAAGTCATACTAGTAAATATAAAAAAAATATAAAAAATGTTTTAAATTCATCTAAATATTTCACTATCATTTAATTTGCGTAAGCTCTAAACTCTGCTTCAGATTTATTTTATTATATAGGAATTTATACAATTAATACTATTTAGAATATTAATTCCTCTAAAACAATTATTCATAGAGTATTGAACTATTCGGCTCTGATCTCACACACTTAATTTATTTGCTGCTTTTTGCCTTTTATATTTGATGTGTTCACCTTAGAATTTATACAGTCGCCGCGGCACTTGGTTATTCCGACATTTTTCATGTTTGGATTAGCCAGCGACTGATCCGGCCTGGTGCAGAGGCAGCTCTCAGTCGACGCAGAGCCATTGATTCAATTTATGGCAAAATTCAATTTAGATTTTTGCAATCATTTAGTTGTAGCTCGTTTTATTTATTTATTTTTTGCCTTTGTTCCAGCATTTGACTGGGGCTGTTATTGATTTCATTAAATGCATTCGCTGCCTTTCAGCCATTTGCAGAATTTTGCTGCGGATCGCGCGTTTTTGTCATTTTCGCATTTTCGCATTGCTTGCATGTGTTGGCCAGGCGATCCAGCTCCGTTTGACGCCAGTTGATGGCTTCTAATTGCAAGAGAGCTTGAGAGAGAGGTGAAGTTGGAAAGAGAGCGACTTTTTTTTTTTTTTGCTATTTGCTTTTTGCTTTATGCACTCAAAACTGTCATAATTTATTGTGTTGTGTTATGTTGTGTTGTGTTTTGTCTTTTGTTTTGCTTTTTATTTTGTGAGCTGACAACAGGTTGATGCATCGATTGTCGTCTGCTTGTAATGCTGACATTTATGACAGTAATTTGTTTTTCAATTTGTAGGTCTGTTGTGAAAACAAGCGCTCAAGCGGCTAGATCTTCAGCAAAAAACAAAAACTAGATAAATAAAAGTACAGCTTATAACAACAGAAAACGTGGACCAATGAAAGTCTTCCTGCTGTCCGAGTGAAAAAAGAGAGGATGTGAAGAGTGTTATCTCTAATCTCCAATATGAACAGAATGCGACTTGTTCGCTTTCATAACAGTTTATGTTAATTTAATGTTAACTCTAACATAACTAATGCATAAACTAAAAGATCTGTCTAGATTCCTGAATAGATTTGTAACTAACGAAAACAAGGCAACTCTCATGCCTACTTTATAGCCCAATTGAACAGAAATGGCTAGGCAGTAATCAAGGGTTAACATTGCGGCCAACTGTTATGTTATGTTATGGAGTAGTGCACAAATTTGGTATGTCAAAAGCTAGGCGCTAATTACTGTTTATTGGTAGCAGCTAGTCCACATCATATTTCACAGCAATAGTTGGGCCCTTTTATGGTCAGTTGGCTTTTACTACGTGCCTGCCTGGGAGACAGATATAAGATGGGATAGCTTGATTTGGCGTCCTTTAGCGTAGATCTGGAAATGAAAGGCAGCGCTTTGATGTGGAGCGCAGAACTATGAATATGGCAGGCGATGACATTGAAGGCATTCGATTTTGTGAGTGCCATCACCTTCCATATGCATTTCACTCGGTTCTCCAGGCAATGTGGTTGGTGGTGCCTCGACGACTTTCGCTACTAACAAAGAAATCAAAGCGAGCCTTCACATTGCGCTCAAATAAATCACAATTCGAACCAAATCAGTAGAAAATCCCGTGCCATAAGCGGTCAAGTGTTGTCCATGAGTGGCTCACTAATTTGGTCATTAATTGGCATTACTTATACGTATGTATGTATTATTACATTATGAATCTGTCTGTGCTATATGTACGTATGTACAGTTCCACCTCGATATCCAACTCCCTCCCGTTGGTGACAGCCATCATGACTAAATTCTCAAAACACCCAAAAGGCAAAACTTGAGCTCATAAATAACTAAAATTACTGCAGACAATATTGGTATTAGTATTAATATTAATATTAATACAATAATAGTAATAATAATAAATGTGCCAAAACGAGACAAACAGCTGCCGCAGCGACTGCCGCAAAAACTTGTCGCTCACCGCTAACGCAAACGCAATCACAACTCGAGCAGAAGAAAGTATCGAATACGGATTGCGATTTGGTCATGCGATGGTGTTTTCCTGCGCAGCTGGAAGCCATTTTTAGACCGCGCCAGATGATCGATGATCGATGATCGATGATACCCAGGTCGCTCTAAAGCTCCAGAGCTGACGCTGATGCTGACGCTGAGGCTGTCTGCTTTGAAATGGACTCGACAACGTCAGCGCCCAGGGGGCATCTTGTTTGGTTTTGGGTTCGCCTTACACGTCCGTACGTACACCAGAAGCCCGCTTGCAGGAGCCAGCCAACCACGCAACAAGCCAACCAGCCAACCTCTCTCACAGAGATCAACTGATCGTTGTTTATAGTCACTTGGCGAGCAGCGGCAACAACGACCGCAACAAGTTCATTGGGACGCATTTTTGGTAAATTACTTGCTCCATGTGACGTCTGTATTGGACAATCTAGATCAAGCTGATTCCTCCACACCGTTTACGACAGTTTATGACAGTCTCGACCACGTTATCAATTACAACAACTGTCAACATAATAAGGCACACACCGCCACACATGTCTATGGACCCAGGCGACTTTTGGCAATAGACAAGTTGTTTCTTTGCCAAGATCTAATTATGATAGAGAATTCTCTAGATGAAAGTTCATTAGTTCTTTAATGAAGTCAAATACTAGAGAGAAATGGAATTAGTACGACATGAATATAATAAAAATGAAAATGTAGTTTATAAATTAATATGATATTTTATATAACAGACAAAACAAAATCGTGCAGATATAAAAGATATTATCAAGTATCACAATCAAAATGTATTAAGCTATCCCTATTGAGTCTGCCAAGACTAGTTCAAGCTGAGATATCTTGTCGTTACTTAATGCTCAAAATATCTTTTAGTAACCAAGTTTCTATTAGGCTAATTAAAGTATTAAAATATATATTATATAATATAATACATATTATAGAAACTATAATATATCTGCCTACATACATATATGTGTTTTATATGTTTTTAATTGATTAATAGAATCATATTTCATATATGAATACAATTTTTCTAATTTTAACAATTTGAGTGAAAATCTATGCAGAGCCAAAAACAAATCTAGAAAAATTCTAACTGTTTGAGTTGGATAAAAGTTAGTTGAAGAAGAAGAAGAAATTGCTGTTTAAATGCGAAAAAAGGATTTAAATTAATCCATGGCGAGTTAGCAGCTGATGACTGGCATGCAAAATGTCAGACAGATTTATGAGAACGGACAGATTTGGAGCAGGAGGCGTGGATTTGGGTGGGGGCAAACGATGTTACGCATTAGACAAACAACAAGCAGTCGGACGAGTCAAAAAAAATATATATACACATATCTATATATGGCATTTGTATATGTTTGTATGTATGTTGTAGAAAATCCTCGAGCTCGAGTTTCAAACTGAAGACAAAATTAAGCCGTATGCTGATTTCATTTTAATTACGATGCTGCCTCACAGCGATGGCAATCAGGCATGGCAAAGCTGGATCAGCTTAGAGCGACAAGTGCGTAATGCATATGATGCATCCAAGCGTTGGCAAGCAAACGAGTACGAGTACGATTCCAAGTCCCAGTCCCAGTATAATTGCAGAGTAGGTTGTGTAGCTCAAGATGCCAACCCAAATACGAAAGTCGACTCTTGAATTAGCCAAGACTCAGAGCTGGCAATGCGAAACTTCCAACTGCCAACTGAAAACTGAAAACTGAAAACTGGGAACTGGGAACTGGGGAACTGAGAACTTTGACGTCGTGATCACTTAGCGATCGTCACCTCCACTTTTGCGTACGCCATTCGTCAAACTTTGTTAATGTGTCGGGACCAAGTGCAACAGTCATAACTCATTTGCCGCTAACTGGCTGCCCAAAACGTATTTATTGTTTGGGGCATGAACGTGAGCCCTGTGTGCGCGAAGAAATGTTGCAAATTGAAGTTATGTATGGGCCAGTCCTGTATGCATACCTATAGGCCCATATGCATATATATATATATATATGCATCCAAGTCGGACGCCTCTTGCACGTCACGCATTTTACCGACTTCCCGTGGGCCAGCTCCATTTACCCCAGACCCTCTGACCGACAACTAGCTCGGTTGCCCGCAGCTCAACAATGGATGTGGACAGCCTAGCGAATTGCAGGCGCAGGCGAAAGTTTTTGTTTCGTTTTTTTTCTTTTCATTTAATTTTGTGTTTGTGTTGGCAAACTATGGAGGACTTGGACTGAATGAAAGTGCCAAAGCCAGCGACACGTTGGCGACATTGACAAATGCATTTGGGATCAACGACGGCGTTGACGTGCTCACGCATACAAAACTCCGAAATAGTATATATTGAAGTATATATGTATATATTTACAGTCTAAAGACTGGCCTAGTCCTGCGGATAGTAAGCGGAGTGCTTGTGCTCTTGGCTTATGAATAGAGCGTAGACAGACAGACCTAAACTAGTTGTGGGTGTTCGATCTCTGTATGCTATGCGTACCTTGGACCTTTTTCCCTTCTCTCCTCTATATTCTCCTTTGCTTCTCCCCTGAGTCTATGTTTCCCTATGTCTTCTTCTCCTTCTTTCTCTCTCTCTCGCTCTGTTTCCCTCTCTCCCTATTTCTCTCTTCCTCTCCCTCTATCTCTTTATCTCCCTCTCTTCATCTTTCTGAGCCTATTACTCGCACTCTTATGGTCCCATACTTTTTCTTTCTATTCTCAGCTTATTCATTTCCCTTGACTTACGCCGTTCTATGTGATTTTCAAACATGCAATTTGATTACAATTTTCTATATCACCTACATGAGGATACATTATTAATACTAATATAAAAACTAACCTGAAATACTATAAAATTTTCACAAGTCTTTCCTAAATTTCGCTTCAGATGTTTAGCTCGAATCCTGCGCCGAGATGAAAGTAGCAGCGGCCCATTGCATGTGCTGGTAATGTTTTATTAGAGTGTTGTAAGTTTTAGTTTATTGGATTAGACTTGCGAAACGATGCGACACCCATAAGGATGGCGTCCAATCGTGCCAATGCAGGAAGACGACCAACTACGGCACTCGCTTCCACCTTTGCTAACTATATGCTGGCAATTATGGCGCGCGTGACACTCGCCGCTTTGGCCGCTTATCTTTTATTTAACGTGTTCGCTCTGTATAAATATGGAGGAGCCGTAGCTGAAGCCGTAGCCTCAGAAGCTGAGCTGCTCCCAGTCAGCCAACCAAGCAGTCTGCCAGCCATCCAGCCATCCAGCCATCCAGCCATCCAGCCATCCAGCTGGCAATAGCTTCATTTGTGTCGCCGACGTTGACTTTGCCTTGCTTTGCTTTGCTTTGCTTCCCAACTCCTGCAATTCATTAATTATGCGAGCTGCTGCTCTTTGCACGGATGGGGAGCAGAATGGATGGGCATGGCAGAGCCAATGTTCCAGTCATCCAGTCATCCAGTCATCGTCATCCTCAAGCGTCATCGTTTGCGGCATGATAAAGTTGTAATTTGTTGGCAGTTAAAGGTGTTGCTTATAGTGCAACTAATCGACGTAATAAACTAAACTATGCGTAGCTAAACGAGCTCTGTGCCATTTGTCGCAAATGATGATGATGCTGCTGCTGATAATAATGATGCTAATGATGATGGTTACAAATTATGATATATCAATCAACTCTGAAACTCTCTATAACAACTTAGAAGAGGAGAAGAAATGAAGACAAACCTGAAAACTTTATTCATAAAAATTGATTTAGTTTGTATAGATTAATTTATCTGATAATTTATCGAATGATTATGATAAAGAATATATATTCAAATTAAAAACAACTTATTTAGGTCAAAGCGTTAAATTATAATAATAATAATATTTATTATTATATAAGAGCGCATTCTTCATACGAGTCGGAAAATTTAAGCAAGGTTAGACTATCTGAAAAACTTACTAATTTTTTCATCTAAAACTAATTTGAAATTCATATATATTTTATAACATTTAATCAACGTGTCGTTTAGCTACATTTTGTTGTTTAGTATTATTAAATCTAAAATGAAAGAATCTTTAGTATTTAGACAGTATTAAAATCATATATTCTTATAGATGTATTTAGTTTTTCTACAGCATAATATATTGTAAATAAGATACAACATAAATTTAAAATCTTCCACATATATAAGAAAAATAGATATCAATTTGGAAAATAATGTGCAACATTTGCAAGCGAGTGAAGATGTTATCTATATGAATGTAGTTTCGACAACAATTTCATTTGCAGTTTCTTTCCACTTGCTGCAGCATTTCGTTGCACAGAAGGGCGTATGCAAATAGAATTGGTGTCAACAACAACAACAACATAGACGACGACGACAACAACAATAGCAGAAACCAACACTTAAGTGAAAAGCCAAAGAGGCAATGCAACAAGCAGAACCAAAAGGTAAATAGCTGCAACAAGTGGATGCCCATTTGGCATTGGCCTCCACATTGGCCGCGGCCTCGTGGATGGATGCCGATATGCTGCCAGCCATATAATGCAGCTCATCAGCAACAGACGGAGGCAAATGCAACATGTGCTCCACTCGTTCACACACACACACACATGGATAGAGAACGACCTGGCCATAAACAAATATGAGTAGCTGTGTAGTCTGTGCTGCCTTCTTCTTCTTCTTCTTCTTCAGCTGGTGCTGCTGCTGCAAGAAGTGTGGGAAAATTTTCGGAATTTCTTTTACCCCCTCGCGAAAGACAGGTTTTTCGTTTTGGGCCAAAACTGTGAAGCTAGAGCTGCAGCTCTGAAGCTGGAGCTGGAGCTGGAGTTGGGGCGTGGCGGGGCAAATCTTTCGCCGGTTCGGGCCAGGCATGCCAACTAGCGAAATTCTTTTTGATAATTTAATTTAAGAAATATTGTATATAGCCTTGTGAGATGTCCGCACGCCAGACGACGACCCCTTGACCAGGCGGGGCACGCGCATGCGGCGCAACGAATTCCCGCCTGGTTTGTCTAGTCTTCAGCCCGGCTCTAGTTCATCTTCAGCGTCAGTGTGCCGAATTTAAGCTCGTCTCCACGAGCGCCTGGCAACAACAGAGAAAGTAACTCTCTGAATCCTGGTTTTGACTCAACTCAAATCTCAGCCACAATATAGAGAGCTGGCATTTTCTGTTTATTTATTTAAGTTTTCTTTTTTTTTCAAAATTGTCATACACTTATCAAATAATTTCTTTTGGTTTTTTTTTTTTTTCAATTTGATTAGTTTTCATAAATTGTTTAAGAGGAGAGTGAAAGAGAAAGAGAGAATGGGAGAGAAAGAGTGAGAACCAGGGTAAGAGAGAGTGAACAATAAGTGAGAGTAAATTAAATTTGAATTCAAGAAAGAAATTTTAAAATTATTAAAGAAAAATAATACTAATATATTAAAGAATTTATGAGAACTGCATAGAAAGGTTTAAGTGATTCGAATGAGTCAAAAGTAAACAAACTAAATATTTTTGAAAAATACAAAAATACATTTAAAGACTTATATAACTTAACGATTATTTTTCCGTCTTCAACTTTTCTTATATTACAGAAGGCATTTTCCTATAAAATATTAAAATATTTATAATAAATAATAATACAATATTCTCAATGGATCCTGCATATAAGAGGTCTGATTTCTATATCATTATTAAATTGATCATATTTATATCGTATATCCTTATATAACTATATATCTATATAACGATATAACAATGCATGTAGGTAAACTTAAAATCATGTACATACCTACATAGCTTAATATTTGTCTATAAATTTATATACGTGAGGATATGACTAAATCGTACTTTTGTCGTACTTATATAAACGTAATAACTCGAACTTTTTTGTTCGATTCTATGCGCCGTTGGCTGAAAAACAATTCACTTGAAGTTTGATATCGAGACCAGTTGGCCGCGGCTCCCAGTGGCCCCAAAGCGTTTTTTGTTTACCGCTCGACAAATTGCTGTGCTTTTGGCATCTGCGCCTCAGGTACAGGTATACCATATATGGTCCAACGTAGACACTTTGCGTGTCTATAGACCACTCTCTGTGTGTGTTTGTGTGTGTGTGTGTGTGTCTGCACTAAACAAATTGTTAAATTTATTGCTGGTTGTAAAGAATGGTCGCAGTTGCAGTCGGCGACACCGTCGAGTCGACCAAATAAACAACAAATAAAACCGGAAATTCCTAATGTAATATACACGAGCGATAATATGTGGAGCCTAGCCCAGAAGGCAGTAGAAAAAAACCACAAATATATATAAATTTATATATTATTATACAGATGATATCAGAAACCTTCACTCAACTTAGCCATAAATGCCTCGATTTTGTTGTCTTTGGCATTTAATTAATTGGAGAACGTGAACTATCGATAGCTTGTCAGGCTAAGCGACAGCTGGTTCTTATTGGCGCCGTTGTCAATCACTCAATCAATCCATCAATCAGCGAAGCATGCCAGAGATCTGCTCCTGCCTCTGCCTGTGCTGCCTCAATACCATGTGGAGTGAAAAATTGCGACAGATCGAGCATTTCGAATATGCACCCCAGAATGTCGAGCGATTGTAATGCGAAGCTCATCGACTGCCTTGATTGAAGTAATTAATAACTGATTGATGACAGCGAACAACTTTCTAACTCCAAGCCAAAATAAACTACAGCCTAGCTAAAATGCAAAGACTTGAATTTGAAATTGAAATTGAAATTCCATTTACGAAATTATTTGACTTAATAGCTTGGGAGTTAATTGTATTTCATGACTTACGCTCCAGCCATTGACACATTTCCCAAATATAGACTTGGCGACTCGAAAATGTAACGAATTTCAGCTCAACCCTCATAAATACCTTTATCCAGATCTCAGCCAAGCATTGTGGCATGCTTGCAATTACCAAGTTACCCAAACGTTCCTCTTGCCCTAGAGCCTCCAGAGCCTCCAGAGCCCCCAGAGCCTCCTGAGCCCCTGGAGTAGAGCAAATTAGGAAGCTAGGCTAATGAAGAATTTACATTGTTTGCCAAAACGAATTATTATTAAGCGGGCAGGCAGCCCCACTCCACTCTCCACTCCACTGGGCTGAGGATGCGCAGATCTGCGGTCAAACAAAACAACGACCAATTATATCGCCGAGCTTTGATCTCTGGCCGGAGGCCGACGAGTCTCAGACTCTAAGGACTGCCACAGCTACTGCACTAGCACAGCCACTGGCACTAGCCCAGTTGTAGCCTGGTCTATTAAGCATACCGAAAGAAAGTTGCAAATGCAGCCACGGAAATGTGAAGCAATTGTTTTGGCATTTCGACTGCACTTTGTTCTAAAGCCGCTGCAACGGGCAACGGGCAGCTACAAGCAATTCCCACTGAGAACTCAACTTTGGTTTCTTTACCCCCAAAGTGAATTGACCTCGCAATTTGTAACGAAGATTACGCACTTCGTATAAATCAAATTGAGCGTGTGCTACGCCAAGTACAAGTTGCCCCAGAAATCACTCCCGAATCCCCAAATTCAATTAATGTCAGTCGTAAAAACGCACACCAAATGCACGAGATTTATAGGGTAAACCAATTTTTTTTCTTTTCAGTGCACAAAACGAAATCCACTTAAAAATTTGCTTTTTTTCTTTATTTTGTTGCCCAGGCCAAGCCAAGCCCCAAAGTTTTTGAGTCGTACGCGCTGCTTACACCCAAAAACCAAGTTGAAGGCGCTCCAATTTGTCACTCGTTTTACTTTTTATTTTTTATAATTTTTTGTTAATTTTTTGTAGGCCTGCAAATGCCAGGCAAATGCAAAAAGGTGTTATTTACCCAAACTAAAAAGGAGACTTGTGAATTTCTTATCCACTTTGGTTAAAACTATATTAAGTCTAACATATTTTAATTTTAAGGGTATTTCACATAGATAGAATAAAAGATATATGAAAAGTTTTAAAAGTTTTACGTTCTTTATCTCAATTTTAAATAAATATAAATAAATCAATTTTATATATTTGAATTGCTTAAAATGTTTTTTATAATTGTTAAAAATTATATATTAATATATATTTGTTATTCAATTATTTTTTGCAATTTCATTTTAGTACATTTTACAAAAATCATTTGCCAATATATCTTATATGTATATGAATATCAAATTTTTAATTATTCAGTTCATTTTTCCCTTTCACGTAGAGTATTTGATATTCCAATTGGATTAGCTGTACGCGTTATCTCTTTAGAGGAGCGTCTGAAACGAAGTGAGACTTAAACCAGATCGCACAATTGTTATTAGGCTCTTTTGAGGAAATGCCGACATGGAGCTGCGAAATGGAGGAGCGAAACTGAAGCACGCGCGCTCTTAACAAATTGGGCTACGAATTTATACGACTGGCTGGAGAAATGTGCGCTGTGTGATGACATCACTGGCAAAGTATGTGCCCCAAAAGGCGCGGCCGTTGCCGGCGCAGATGCGTTGCTGCATGACGCAGATGCGACCTGTGGCAAATGCGAAAACGACTCTCAAGACGACGCGTCGGCCGATGGCCGGGCTGGGCTGTTGACACTCGTTCATCATGTGGCAAGCGGTTCCGTGGCAGGACACAAACGAAACTAGTTTCCTTTTTTGAGCAGAACGAATCCGAGTGCAAGAATACCTGGGCCAGTTCAATGTCAGTGCTGCTAAGTTATGCTAATTTCGGCTGGCTGGCTCTTCAGTGTTTGATTTATGTGTGCCAGGGCTTGGGACTGCCATTGAGAGCAATGGGAGCGGCCTGCCTGTGCATAAAACTGAGGCAAATGAAATTAGCGTCCCAGACTGGCAAGCGGCATATCCTGCCGCTGCCGGCATATCCTGGCGCGTCGACACCTTTATGAAGTGTCAAAGTCAAGAGCCAAGTTCATTAATTTGACATGAGCCGTGCTCTTGAAACTGGAAATGAAATGTTTACATACATAATTGTTGCATAATAAGTCCATTAATCAAACTATGAATGAATTAGGCCAAGAGGCAAGGGGTAGCAATTCCAACTGTAGCTTGCTAATGGTTCAAGATGATGTTTTGATGCATTTCCGTTTTAAATTCAATTTTTTTTTTTACGTTTAAGAAAACATCTGGAATCATTTGTTCACATTTGTATTTCTCGTTAAACACAAAAGTGGTCGAGAATTTTATATTCTCTTTGACACGGCGCTGCATAAATGATAGAGTATTGGAATAATTTAGAGTTGAATTTACAATTGTTTTGCAATGATGTAAATTTAAGAGTAAGAATCAGAAATGGGCTAAAGAACTAAAGGATAACTAAATATTATTTACGAGAGTATGTATATTATTTTGAATTTCTTCATCTTGTTAAACAATGTATTGAATAAATGATACAAAACTATATAAACAAAGTATATATATACTAATATTTCCGATATTTCTATTTCAACAATCAATTATAGATTGTCTTACGAATTCAGCAACTTGTTAAAACATTTTTAAACATTAAAGACATAGCTCACAGAGATTAATTATTCGCTGCACTTTTCTTTCGTTTCGTTTCTGTCATCGTCTGACAGTTTTGCGTTGGGCAATTCGCGTTATCTTCTTTTAAGGAGACTTATTTCGCGAGTAATACGATTGACGCTCACACACTGCGACTTATTCGGAGGTGAGTTTGCAAAAGGGCAATGCGTAGCGACTTCAAATTCACATATGTGATGTGTTTAGCAAAAACAACCCCCGCATACGCACCATTACATACAAAATAAAGGGTTATCTGTACTGAGCGAAATAAAAAAGTTCTCGAATGAAGACAGATTGAAGAAACACCCAAAACAGATCGTTGCTGTCTGAGTAGAAGCGATTTCGTTGACAACAATTGTAATTTGTTACTGTGGGGGATTTTTGCCAAACTTCACTTATTTTTGGACTATAAGAAATGCTCAACGGTTACGTGCGAGCTCTGCATTTACTATTTCATACATATTGTCATTAGTTTGACTTGGGAGTAAAATTAGAAATGATGAGTTCTAGCTGCTATTGATTACAAATTGTTCACCAACTGTACAGAGAGCGTATACTGAGAGAATTGGCTACTCTCTAGCAACTCAGCTCAGTTGACGCCATCAATTAATATAAATATGTGATTTATGCAAGATGAGTAAAATGCTGTTTATTAATTAATATTAAAGTTGAAATAATATTTTATGATTTTAAATCAAATATATATGTAAATCATATGATCTTTTAAATATAACCCAACAGCTGCCAATGTATTACAGACCCAGAAGTGCAAATGTCGAATTTGAATTGGAAGTAACTCACAAATATAGCCTGCACGTTCCACCTCTCCACACTCGGTGTACTATGTAAGTGCCCATCAGCTCTCGCTCTATCATTCTCTCTCTGTCTCTTTCTTCCACCCTCTCAGTCTGTAAGCTCGCTGAAAAAATAAACATTTCCTAGTGTGCGTCAATCGAGTGCTTCTGGCAGCACGAGTACATCCAATATCGAGTGTGTATCATGTGTAATAGGTGGTCGTCTTCATCGTCAACTCTGTCTGTTTGTTGTTGTTGTTGCTGCTGCTGCTGCTGCTACCGGCAACAGTGACAGCAGCAACAGCAGCAACAGCAGCAGCACAGACTGTAGACGGTAGACAGTGGCTAAAATATGTTCCGCGTCTGATACTCTATCTCTATTGCACTCAGTGCGCCCACTCAGTGCGTCTATCCTGCTCTAGCCGCCCATTGCGAGCAGCGGGCAATGCAATTGTAAAATTGAATTATTCATGGCGATTGTACGACAATCAATTGAAATTGAAATAAAATGCTGCTGTCGCAGTTGTTGCTGCTGCTACAGCTACAGCTACAGCTACTGTTGTTTTTTTTTTTTTTTTTTTTTTGCTACCGCCTTTGACATGTGCGCACAGCTATTTTTCAATTTTTGTTGTTTTTGTTATCTTCAAGTTGGCTTGGCTTGCGTTCAACTGAAATTGTGATTTAAAGTATCTGTATCTGGATCGATTTGGCATCGATCGAATGTCGCAATGTCACCATGTAGCCAATGCAGCCATGTCGCATTAGTTTCCAATTCGATGCAGCCAGACCAGAGTCTGCTCTGGCACTTGGCATGCAGGCCGCAGGCCGCATGCAGAAGCAGATTTGTCGCCTATTTCTGCTGGCCATGACTCTTTTTGGCCAACGGCAATTTGTATTTGGCAATGTTGCATGTTTAAGTCTTTCAACATCCTCATCAGCGGAATTCGCATTGGATTTTCTTAGCTTTGGCCTTGCAGTCGTTTCAAATATTTATCTATCGATTTGCATAGTTTGACTTTGATTTTGTCTCTTTACAGAAAAGGTTATTTTGATATCTCTGTATATAGTATAATATTTTCTTTCCTTTTTCCGGCGCACTCATTCAGCTTGGCTATCATCTGGCTAAATTAATCTTGCTCTGCGCTGGTCAACAATAATTTGAAGTAGATTGCGCTCTAATAAATATGAGCAGACATCAAAGCTAATGCTCCAACTCATCACCATGAGCACGCGAGTGAGCTCGTCTGCAGGTACGCCGGCTTATGACCATGTCGTTCCATAAAAACCCACTGCCACTGATGTTGCAAACAATCCGCTGTGGGCTGAGAGGGGCTGGGAGTTGGCTAAAACTCGCAGTTGGGGCTGACTAGCGCGTAAACTTAATTAAAATTAAAACGCTGCCAGATGCAACAGATTTGCCTACCGAGAAGAAATGACGAAGACGAAGACGGAGATGGAGACGGAGACGGAGACGATGACGATGACGACTCTGAATGCGTTTGCAGAGATTATGAAGAGGACAGCGATGCTGACAGCCAAGTCAGAGAAAAACTAACCACAGCAGCCGCAATGTACACGTCCAGTTCATGGCTAAATGCTGCTCGTGCTGTGATAAATTACACGTCGTTTTAGAGTGTTGCGCTTCCTTGTTACTCCGTCAACTGGTGTTGACGCACGGGCCCCAGCGGGCGGGTGGCGGGCATTAAATGGATCTCGGCTCGGCCATGCAACTGCAAGTGATATTATTAAAATGAAATCATCATCATCATGAAGTGACACAAGTGAGTCTAACTTTAGCTCCAACTCCAGCCAGCTTCAGCTCCAACTGCAGCTCATGGCTAAGCTTCTGCCCTAGGATCAGGCTGCTCTTGCAATCTGGCTTATGGCAAGAGAATTCAATTAGATATAGAAAAATGCATTAAAGGCGCTGCTCGAATTGTTTCTAGCCGTGATATAAAAAATTGGCAATTGGCTAAGACTTGACCGACGGAACATGAACAGCTTCAGCTGAAGATTATTTTTAAAACAAATACTTTTAGACTCCTCCAACTCTTAATACTATACAAAAATATATATTTAATGCAAAATTAAACTTTCATTTAGAATATCTCTTAAAGGGCGAGGGTCACTTCTCCAGTGTGTGAAATACAATATATAGTATGTACTTCAAATTCACAACTTTATTTAGTGCCATTAAACGAAAGACTTAAGCGACAAACTCGTTTTCACCATTTTGTAAACAAGCTACTAATTTCGTTAGAAAATGTTGTTCGGTCTCTCCGCGCTTTTATTTACACAGCTCGGCGGGCATTAAGTGCCCACCTCTTTGCCACATTAGTCCAATACGAATACAAATGGATGCACATTTACAATAAAAACACTCAGCCACACACACACACACACACACACACACACAGACACACTCACACACACGCACACACCGACAGAGGCAGCAGCAGTGGCGCATGCAATCGCGCGATAATAACTGTACTGTGTGTAAAGTCAAGCGCAACAACAAAAGCAATTCGTATGAAAAAAAATCAACAGCCAACCACATCGAGAAACTCAATGAAAACAAACGAACGCTGGGGGATCGTGCCAACAGCCAACAGCCAACCACAATTCAGCATGAAGAGCACAAAGAGCAGCAGCAGCAGCAGCAAAAGCAAAACAAACCCGACTCTTAACAGTTCACAGCACTTAACATTAACAGCAGCAGCAGCGGCAGCAGCAGCAGCCTCTCAGCAGCAACAGTTGCTGCCGCTTGAAAACAGGAAATTTGCGCTTGCGCTCTGTAAAGCGAGTAACTGATTTTTCAGTGCGTCAGCATGCTAAAAAGTCAGCTGTGGGAATGAGCGGATTCAATAATTTTGAAATTTACTTTGTAGACAATATTTTTATTGAACTCTTGCAAAATAAAGCTGACATTGTACTTCCAGTAAAGTTGGCTCTAAGTCAAGTTTTGTCTTAATAAACATTTTGACTTTATTTAATATTAATATTTCAAAGAAATTTGGTAGAAGGAAATACATGATTTTAAAATATATATACTTTTAATTTACAAATCTAATTAAAAAAACAAAGTATAATTAAATTTTTATTATTTTAAACCAAATTTTTGTTCTGATTTCTAAAATTTAAGTTTACATATTTTTATATAATTTGAATATAATATATTAATTATATAATAATAATATACTATTTAATGAATTTCTGCAAATTCGATTTAATTATATTGACTTGGTTTGAATATTAAAATTTAAATTCATTTTTAAATGATTTTTCATTTATTTTTGATATTAAAATGCAATTTTAAACAAAATAATTCTACCAATAATTTGAGCTCAAATACTAAAACATTATAGGGATGTTTATTATTTTAATGTTTTATATATTAAATTAAAATTTTTTCCATTTATTAAATTTGCAAATACATTTTTTTTCAATTTTTATTTTAAACATATTTTTAATTTTTATTTGTTACTTGAAACTTAAATATATTTAACTAAAGTTTCTAAATAATTATATTGTATTTCAGAAATTATTTATTATTTTTTGGCGTTATCTGCTTCCAATAGCATCACATGCAATATATTACAAACATTTTCTATATTATGTTATATCTGTTTCCTTAAAGTGCACGACTGGGCTGTTAACACACTCTCGCTCACATTCACACACATGCACGTTCGTAATACAGTGAAGACGCGTGCGCGCGCGTCTCAAATGCTGCTGCCTGCTGCCGCTGCTGTTACTGCCTGCCGCTGCTGCTGCTGCTGCTGCTGGCTGATGATCTTTGAGGCCAGGGCCAGTCAGTCGGCTGGTTGGAGCTCAGAACGATGATGACGGTTTAGTCTCGGATGGGCGCTACGCTGCAAAGCATCGCAAGGCTGCAGAATACCGCTAACTGAAACAATCTCACGTGAGGATACACGCGCTCTTCGGTAACGGTTCGCGCACGTGACTCACGACCTGCGACTTATCACTTACGACTACCAAGTTTAGTGCAAAGCCGTCGCCAAAATAGTGCAGCTGCAAAAGCGTTCCACATAATGCAATCGCATAAATATTGTTATGAGAAATAATATATTATAAAGAATTGTGAAATATATATGAAAAAGAAGTGATTTGTGTAAAAGTTAATATTTAATATCTCTTAATAATATTTAGATAATATAAGAATAAAAACGAAAACTAGAGCTGAGAAATAATTAAAGTTACAGAATTTATGCAGTTTACTGCATAAGAATATTGTGAAAAAGGTGAGTGAATCAAAATCGAATTCAAAGTAAATTAAATAGTTAATAATAATAATAATATATCTTTATATAATATATACGTTCATCATGCCTAGTGAACGCATCATTCTAGAATCATCTCTTTATATACTATATTCGTTGACATTTCAGTGATTTATAGCTAGTTAGTCATAGGTGCTATTAAAATCAGATAAAACTGCTTACAAAATGTAATATATTAATATTAATACATATGCTAATGCATTGCTATAAGAATAAGACAGATGAGGTCTGTATTGGAATATCAATTGGAATGGTTCTGATGATATCTGAAGGATATCGGAAGCAACCAGTTTGCGTAGCGAGCCTCTCGTATGTCATGCTCAAGGGATTAGCTAAGCGACTACATTCAGGAAGCGCAACTGAAAACAAAAGACACTCATTGACATGCTCATTAATTATGTTATTGCCTTTTGTGCGATAAGTGTCAAGAAATTATTACAAAAGGGCGACGAGAGAAGACACAAAAAAAGAAGAAAAAACTTGAAGATATTCAAATATTTAATTGTCTGACTGCTGCTGGCAATCAAGCAGAAAAGGGCTAAGGAAGCTGTTCAGCAACGTCAGAGTAAGCAAGGATGATAAAGAGAGAGTGAGAGAGAGAGAGAGAGAGAGAGTGAGAGAGAAAGAGAGAGAGAGAGAGACAGACTGGCTGGCTGGCAGTCAGGAAGCGAACAATTCAAACTAGAGCGTGTGACTCTGTTGAATGGATTTGCATATTGCGATGTCTTTTGGCAGAGGCTAATAATAAAGCATATTATGGGCAATTGTTTATTGTATCCTCTCGCTCTCTCTCTCTCTCTCCCTCACACTCTCCCTCTCTCTCTCTCTCAGTGTCACCGATATTTGAGTTGATCTCGAGCTGGTATTTGTCTACAGTGCTCCTGTTTGCCTGTTTGGCTTGCCTTGTTCTATTTTGTATCTGCTGCAAAATATTTTTCAACAATCGTGGTTTGCTTGTTTGAACACCTCCTTTTTTTTTTTTTTTGGGTCTCATTCGAAAGGCTCTTGCTCTTGCGCTTGTTGAGCGGGATAAATGCCTTTTATCTGATTTGCAGTGTACAACATTTTGTTTGCTTTAAAGGACACATTTCTGTTTATTATTCTTTGCCATGCTTATTGCTGAAAATCCTTCGCTGCTCGCCTCTGTCAACGGCTACTTGATGAGCTTGTTCAATGTATATGCACAACTGATCTTGTTCTCATTGTTGCCAAATGATTGAGATTCGGTTTGCTTCTGTTCTCAGCGAACATCAAAAGCGAACTTAAAAAAAAACGAAGCAAAATCTAACAGGCAGAAAACTCGTATTCGAAGATACTCGAGACTCTGACTGCAATCGACAGCTAAAGTTGGTAATTTTCCAGCACAATGATTAAAGTTTACTTCTGCTACAAATATATAATTTAACATTATGCTCTCGTTATTAACTTGAGACAGGTGTGTTGATTAAGCGAATAAGAAATGAGAATATGTGTATGTGAATAACTATTTGAATATAAAATATTATCAAAGTTTTAATATCTTTTGACCTTGACTTACAAATATAGCTAACACAAAGAACTATAAGCAAGAGTAATTTAATTTAATTTAAAATATTACAATCAGAATAATAAAAAATAATTAAATATTGTTTATATTATAATTTGTTTTAATAAAGAATAGGAAAATCAAATAGCTTTTGCCTGAACTGATCTTAGATCCTAGGCAAAGTTCAATTTAAAATTTAATAAATATTAATAATTTGATTTAACACAAATATTTTAAGTTAGCCATAAATTTAGATGAGTTATATTTAAACTAAATTGCCTCAAAATTATATTTAGCTAATATTTTTAAAATATTTATATAATAGAATCAAAGATACAATGGATAGTACTTTACCAAATCAGAACTCGAAATATCAACAAAAAGCTTTAATCATTTCAGCCATGTTATTTAATTCCATAATTTCCAAGTAAAGGTAACATTATAAATCTTTAAAATAACTCGATAAATTCAAGTTAATATATAATTTGAAGAATCAGTTAGCAGAGCTGTGACCCAATAAAGAGCCAGTGCGGAAATGCCAAGCATTAAACATAAGCACTTCACGTCCTGCAATGTTGCTGTGGTACCATCCCATGCCATCCCGTCCCATCTCCATGCCCATGGCCATACCCATTCCCTTCCTCTCATTCCGATTCCCATTCCCATTCTCAATTCCAATCCCATTGCAGTTCGCCTTCGCATTTCCATTCCCATTGCCGGTAAGTTCGTTATTGTGTCCATATCTTGACACCGTTTGGCTGGGCAGGAGGGCACAGCGCGCTTGGCAGTTGTGGCCAGCGCTCAGCAGGTGGTGGCCCGGCGTGATGCTGCTCCTGTGATAATGGCGAACACGCCAGACCGCCACTTTGCATATAAACGCGCGCTAATGGACACCAAAGGTGACAGCGAGCGCTGCTAAATTGGCAAACATTAAATTTGCACCTTCACAGAAAACCGTGACAATTTTAGGCACAGCGGTGCGCTTTTCCAGAAAACCTATATATCTTTACATATATAAGTATATATAAATAAATAAATAAGGAGAAAAAACTGAATTGCGATCGGCCAAGGCGATGGCAATGCCAATGGCCATGGCGAAAACTCACCAAAGCGCCAAAAGAAAAGCCGCAGCAGACGAGCCAAAAACCCAAGTGCTTAGATATTGATGTCCATCGCAGCTAAACGTTTATGTAAAGCGTTTCGCTCTAAATGAAATCAAATCAAAGAGCCCTACCATAGATCAGCTTTGGTAAAGTTTTAGAGAGGGCTTAAGACTGTGCGTGATAAGGAATAATTATGAGATATATGTACTCATGCAATTACATACATAACTTATATTTTATACTATATAAATCAGTAACAAATTTACACTTTTTAATTAATAATTACAAACATTTGTTTTCTTTGATTCTTAGGACATTCATTATTTCTTTAATATATAAATATTTGTTTCATTTTATATACTTTTTGACTTTATTTTTAATTTTATACATTTTTTTTAAATTTCATTATTAAATATTAACAATTTTCATAAGTTTGTTATGTTTAAATAATTTCATATTTGCATATTTTACATTTAAATAGGAATTTTTCCATTTAAATAATTTAATAAATCAAGATACTAAAAATCAGCTATATTTACATAAATATTTCTTTACTCAATTTAATTTTTTATTTACAAAATTTAATAACAATATTAATATATATAAATATTTTAATATTCAGTTAAAAATAAGATACTAAAGACAAACATTTAATTATTTTTACAATTTAAAATAACTGTAAATATTATTACGTCCATTATAACTGCAGTACTAAACACAAAGATTTATTCATATATAGCATATATTATTTAATAAATATTATATAATTATTTGATAATTTAGTATTAGTCTAGTTTCAGACTAAGCTTTTTCGAATGTGATTTAAGACTCTCAATCGAAATCAAAGAAACTCTATCACACCTTCTTCGTCTTCAATCCGCTTTTACTCTCTCTCTCTTTCAACAGATTAAACATTTCCTTTTGCTTACAACATTACTTTCCGATACAGTAATTGTATACCTGAGAGTTACCCAGTTTAGGACTCAAGGTGTCTTGTTTTAGATTAACATATCTAGTGTAACTTGATTTTCATTGATATACAATGAATTTGATTGACTTAACCATACTCAAAATTTAAACTACATATATAATATATCTATACATATATACAAACATTCATCAATTGTTCTCATTCTTACCAGAGCAAATACTCTTGTTGTCCCATTTAAATATTAATCTACATTTTGATCCTCAGATCAAGTTCTTAGCTCATCTCAAAAATCAATTCCATTTTTTTTTGCCTCATTTACTTGGCATTCACTCTACATGTATTACGTTTCATTTCAATTTCCGGACAGTGAAAATTAATTGAAAATTGCAAAATATTTCCACACTGATTAAATAATTGACGCAAAATGTTTGCGCTGGCATTTCTCCCAGTTTTTGTTGTTGTTGTAGTTGGATTCTTTGTATTTTGCTTTTTTCTTGACCTTAGCTTTATGAACATAGAAAACAAGTAACTACGTACATTAGATGTGTGAACACGACTCATCCTCATGCGGAGGGAAGTGCGACCAGGCCGGGAATCGAGTTGTCGTTACCCTGTCTCGGACGGCGGTTCCAGCCCAAACCGGTCGTCGCATACCTCAATTTCTAACCACGACCTGTGCCAAAAGCTCAAAATACAAAATTCAACACAAAAAAAAAAAAACGAAGTAAAGAGAAACGCAGTGGGTCATCGGTTATGCTGCCACTGATGCTGCTGCTGCTGCTGCTGTTGCTGTTGCTGTTGCTGTTGCTTCTACTTCTTCTTCTTCTTGTTATTATTGTTGCTCTTAAGCATTTTCACTGTTGCAGTTGCCAAGTGTGTGAGCGAGGTCTTCTACATAGGCCTGACAAGCAGCACATCAATAAAAAGAAAGGGCTTGCCAAGATATTAACTATTATTGCCGAGCTAAATTTTTGAATATTTGCAATAAAGTAATACAGAAATATAGGAAAAACGAATTTAATATTAAAAAAAATTATAAATTTTATAGTCTAAAAGGAACTTTTCAATGCAAGCAAAAATAAAACAATCAAATTATAATATATAACACATAAGACATAAGTGCTGTCATCATCATATTTTATGGCTAACAGTAATATTAGGACTCATAAAAAGAAAATAATTAACTATTGTGAAAAAAAAGCAAAGAAAAAGGAAAGAAAAAGGCTATATAGATTGAGCTACAACAAAAATTTAAATTTAAACCATTATTCCCTGATTTGCTTTTAAAGGGTCCATTATGATTTACATTTAAATTCCAGCTCTTATTTATATTCATTTTAGTTCTTAGCCAACAAAAATACAAATAATAAACAGGCGCTTGAATCATAAACTCCTTATAAAACGCAAAGAATTGTAGCAATTATCAACAGTCCAATAGTCAAGCTTATACTAAACTTATTTATTTAATCAGTCTTGAACTAACATCGAAAATGAAATCAATTCTCCATTTCAGATGAACCAGCTGTGCAAAGTATGCGGCGAACCAGCGGCTGGTTTTCATTTTGGAGCATTCACATGCGAGGGCTGCAAGGTAAGTTTCGATAAGTCAAATAACGATATACACACATACATATATATCGACAATTGTGGGAATCAAATAATAATCACAACAACAACAACAAAATAATATCTTTTGCATGCTTACAAAATGTGCGAAAATGAGCTCAAATTTGAAGCTTTTACTTTTGCTGGCAAGAAATCTTATTGCTATAATTAAAATTCAATTCGGTAGATTAATTGATTTTTAATTGACTTTAAGTAGATGCGAGGACGTGCACAATGACTGAACCTTCAAATGCCATGGGAAAATATCTGCAAATTTGGAGCAGCAGCTGATGGGTTGACTATCTGTCTATCTAGAGAGAGATAGATAGATAGACAGAGAGAGAGAAAGAGAGAGTGAGAGAGTGAGAGAGGGAGAGGGGAGTAGCAGAGCTCAAGGCGAGCACAATTGTAAACTGCAGTCAATCAAATAAAAATTACATGCATATTAGATGACTCAGCAACGAATGGGCAATGGCAAGAGCCAAGCATCAAAGTTAACTTATTCGCTGAACATGGCGCTCAATGAACTTCAACATCGATGCGAACAACTTGGCCCAGCAGCTCTCGAATGAGTTGGCTAAAATAGAACAACAACAACAACAACAATAACAAACGAACAACTAAACAAAACAAAAGCACTCACATACATTAAATAGTGCATGAAACTCTTTCGCTTAATCACCATGAATGAGACTGTGGCTGGGGCAGCGCTAAGGGCTAAGGGACTGGGGGCAGTGGAAGGGACAGGGGCACATACTGGTTCGAGCACAAGCAGTTGGCAGTTTATTAACGCACATTTTGTAATTGAGGCGCTGAGTTGATCGAAATTATGCCACTTGCTGAATGCTAATCACAGGTGCAAAGGGTATCAAAAATAATTGATTTTGAATGCCAGATTCAGCGAGAATAAAGCCAAACAAAAGGTAGATTTCTCTCGGGTACAAACTGAAGACTTTAAAGCACAATTTAAGCACAAATAAATTGGAATATATTTGTATATAATAATAATGTTTAGTAAAAAATAACTGAAAAAAAAATGACTGATGTATATTTTAAACATAGATAAAGTGGATAAATCAACAAATTCTACTTTTTTGCTCAAAGTGTCCAAGTGGAATTTGAATGAAAGCATTTATTAATCAAATATTAAATTAATTAATTAATTTGTAACTCAATCAATATTTTTGTTGTTCTTGAATGAATTTTTATGAATTGAATTTAAATATGAATTTTATTTAAAATTATTTTCTTGAATTATGTTATTTAGGTTTTGATTATCTCGTAAAGTAAAAGACTTAAACGCGATTTCATAGAAATTCAAGTCCAATCTTTTCTTTGATTTATACAGACTTATTGAACTTAATATCCTTAAACGGTTTTTACAGTTGAATATACTTAGGACACAGTAAGATGCTCCGTCAAATGAAGATCTGATATATAATATATGGTTAAAATTTAATATATAATAAATTAAATAATATAATAAATTTAAATTAAGCCAGCGAAACATTTAAAACCTGATATATTTAGTGTAAATTAAATTAACATTTAATGTTTAAAATTGAGCGTAAATATATGAGAGAAGCTGCTTCAACATGTTATACAGAATAACCAATATATGTATGACAAATAAAATTACTTAACAAATTAAAGGAATTATTCATTTAATAGTTTGTCTAAAGACTATTATATAAAAACTAAAATTACTTAAGAAGTTGATTCTATATTTGGTTGAATAATTATATATACATACATGTTTCTTAGATCAAGAAAGCAATACATGAAATTTAATGCCAACGAAGCTGCATTAATTCTCTCAACTATTTATAAATTTTAATTATGAATTTCAAACTCAAACTTAAATAAAATTTTTGAACTCTCTTCCAAACTATTTATATACAAAGCTCATATGCACAAACTCTTCAATTGATTTCGTAAATTGTTTGCATCGTTGCAGTCGTTTTTTGGCCGCACCTATAACAACATTGCAGCGATCGCCGGGTGCAAGCACAACGGGGATTGTGTCATCAACAAGAAGAATCGCACGGCTTGCAAGGCCTGCCGGCTGCGCAAGTGCCTGCTGGTGGGCATGTCGAAGAGCGGTTCCCGTTATGGCCGTCGCTCCAATTGGTTCAAGATACACTGCCTGCTGCAGGAGCAGCAGGGCAGCGGCGCGGCCATGGGCAATGCCAGCGTGAGCAATGCGAATCTGGACCAGTTGGCGCGACTGCAGCAGGCGAGCAATCAGGCGCGCCAAACGTACCAGGACAAAACAAATCCCTGCATCAAGTCGGCTACGGCAGCCACCTCGCCCAGCATCGCCCTGCAGACGGCAGCGGCATCATCGGCAGCTACTGCCTCGACGCCAGCGCCCAGTTTGCCTGGATTTCTGCAAGCAGCCAAGTATCTGAACGAGCAACAGCAGCAGCAGCAGCAGCATCGCCAGCTGAAGCTCGAGTCCCGCCTCAGCAATACGCCCAGCGATTCTGGCGCCTCCTCGGCCGGAGATCCCACGGACGACGGCACCAGCGTGCTCAGTGCCACGACGAATAGCGTAAGGAAGGCGATGCGCCAGAGCAGCTCCGCTTATGCGGGCAGCTCCGAGGCGGACATTGCGGAGCAGCAACAGCGACGTCACAAGGAGCTGCTAGAAATCTTTCGCAGCCACTCGGAGCCGCTGTATAGCTCTTTTACGCCATTCACTCTGCCGCCAGCTCTAATGGGCAGCAGTATGCCGCCGTTGCCCATCTTCAAGGAGCAATTCAAGTCAGAGCTGCTCTTTCCCTTCCCAGCGAGCAGTCCGGCGGAGGAGGAGGAGCCCATGGATCTATCGCTGCGATCGCGAACGGATGCTGTAAGTCCGACGGCAAACATCTCCCATAGCCCGCTCAGTGAATCAGCCAACCTGCCATCCGCCTCACCCTCCTCCTTTGTGCGCAAGCCCACGCCCCTCGATCTGACCCTGGTCCGCTCGCAGACGCTCACAGGCTAGAGCTACGAAAGGACGCTCTTGGAGTTGTGATTGCCCAGTCCAGCTGGGCACCCACACTCTGTCATCCCACTTGGCTATTAGCAAACGATTCGATATTGGTGCCAGTGAAAGTATGTACAAATAAATTGTTTTTAGCTCAATTACAGCTTTTAAGCGATTCAGAATACTCTCGTATACACACACACACTCACACACACACTATGATAAGCACATACACCTACACATATACATATATATATAAATATTGATAATATTTAGCCAAATTATACAATTGACTGTCATTTATTTGTGTGTATTTTATTTAATTTATTTTTAGCTCGTGTATTATACATAAGTCATTTATAATTTGCATGTTGTTTTTCCCTTCTGTTTGTTTTCTTAATTTTAATTAATTTATTTCGTAGACATGTAAGCTAAGCGAACACAATGTAAAATCCAGCAAACGAATAAAAAACTCAATTATGAAGAAGCTTAAAAGAATCTCGCGAAAAAATATTTAAAAATCTTTCATTTCTGCCGAAAGTTTCAGCAGCAATGCCTTGGCCATGCCATGGAATGAATTTTCCTGGCCCGGCTTGGCTTGGACGAATTGACACATGAGCAGAGTTAACATGACCATCTACAGCAAATTGTTTAATATATTTGCGATTCAACTGTCACATGACCCGTGCTTATGTGTATATCCATCACAGTCCCTGGAAGACAGCCAGCTGAGAGCCGTACGCTCGCAGATACTTGTATAGCCGATGCCTTATTCATTACGTAAGTCGGCTGACATATTTCCAAATGTCAGCTATGTGGATATTGACTATATAAATGTAATTATGACAATGCTGCAGATAAATGACAACAAATGCAGCAACGGCAACGGCAACAGCACCAGCAACAAAAACAAACTGGAATAAGCTGAGTAAATAACAAATGTCGCTTAAATCATTGCAAATTCAATGAATATATTTATTTTGCTCTACAACACACTCAGGAATTACTTGCAATATTTATATTGTATATTTAATACAACATTTGTATATCTTCCAGTTGGTTAGCCAGCTGAAATCAAAAGACTTAGGCAACGAACTGAAAGTGAAATCTTCAAAAGCCAAAGTGGAGTTAAGTATGTATTTATACATGTTTCCCATTGGCTAAGCCCCAAGTGAAAACTCATACACATGCACATGTGTGTATATATCTAACAGACAAATTTGAGCATTCACACATTCAATTATTTGCTTGTTTTTGTTTTGTTTTTTTCTATTTTTCTTTTTCTTTTTCGTTGTCTATGTGAAAACACGCCCCCTGAGAGTAACGACAAAGTGAGATACCAAAAGCCGCACATAATCCACGACCACACGCTATAATTGAAGCAGGCAATTGAAACAACAACAACAATAAAAGCGACAACAACTGCAACAACAGTGCCTGCAAATATATTAATACATACGTACTTATAGTCCGTTCGGCAGCGTCTCACATGCATTTATGCATTAAAGTTAAACGAATGTGATTGGGTAAGTGAGTGCTTAAGTGTGTATGTGTATCTATGTGTGTGTGTGTATTTGTGTGTGTAATTGTGTCTGTACATCGAGGTATTAAAGATGCCTGGTGGAGATACTTTCGCATCGATTTTATTGATTTCATTGATAGAGATCAACAATTGTTATAGATGACAGACCCAAAGTACTTTAAAGCTAATACATATATTAACTTGTATTATTAAAAAAAAACTTGTAATAATAATACAATTAGATAATAATAAATAGAAAACGTGGAAAAACCCAAAAACCGATCGTTGTTGTCCGAGTGAGAACGATTCGACAGTTTCGTGCGAGCTGATATTATTAAAATATTATATTAGAAATAATAGAAATTATAATAGAAATAATAATAGTAAAAAGAAATAAATAATAATAGATTAATTAATTTAATTACAAATTTTTCCACTAAAGATTTTGCCAAAAAATTCTCATTCTTTGCTTATTTCTCAATGCACTGCTCAGATATTGACATTCTAAAATAGTAAAAAAACATACGATATTCATTAAATCGTCAGAGGCTCTGGATTGTAAATCAGGTAAATCAGAGTGGAGCTCTATGATCACTGCCCATTAATGCTGTTAATAAAAAAGTCTCATACACTTAACTCCGATATCAAGGAATCAGATAATAAAATCAAAACTTTGATTTTTGTTCGCTTAAAAGAATTTGCAGTTATGGACAAATCTAGCTTAGCCCCATATTCCGACATCTTTGCTTGCATTTGCCTGTGTCACTCACATGCTTCGTGTAACTTCTCGTAATCCACCTCAGTTTTCTTTGCCAAGTGGTTTTCGAGGCCAATTCCCTCTTACGCACACACTGGCATATACATCAAGGAACACATGTGTATGCGTGTATGTGTGTGTACTTGACTGCTTATATGACTCAGTGGATCGCGGTCTGTGCGCGTGCGGCGCAGACAAGCTGAGATGGATTGCCGTCAGAGGTCGGAATCCATGGGCCAGTTTCTAGTTTCAGAGATTCAAAAGGAGGAGGCTCGGCTCAGTTCGAGTCGAGGCGTGCTTAAAATTCAATTGAATATTGAATTATTGCATTGAATTTCATTGTTTGTAAATGCTGGGGCCAGCTTTTATTGTAAACTGATTTCTTTTTCAGTCATAGATTTATTTATTTATTTCGTTTTTATTGTACGCCCGCAGTTCAACAGTCGTTAATCGCAACAAAATATATTTGTATTGTATTACATAAGTAGATCCCCGTTTTGGGTGGTCTATTTCATGTAGATATTGGACTATTTGAAAAGACGTCTAAAGGATCATCATACAAAATCGTAGCACATAAAAGCTATCAAAATATGTCAGTATGTTGAAATATTTGTACAGATCCCTATTCAGCTGTATATGGTCTTTCGTATCTTTCGTTTCCCACCCGTGTTCGGCCAGTGTCGACAAAACGCCTTCCACATTGCGCCAGAGAAATCGCTTAAAGATCAACAACAAAACGTTGTAACAAGAGTTCAGAGTTGTCAATAAAAATTAATTGCAATTTTATTGCCGCAGTACGCAGCTCCTTGCATACAAAGTATATACAGAAGACTCAGTGAAGAGTAGCCAAAAGGTATTGTCGGTTCGCAATGAGCTTTGTTATTCAGAATCAAAAAATATGTATACACCGGAATGGTACTTTAGAGAAGATACCTGAATAAAAGAGTGCAAAAAAGCAAAAGAATAAAATTACCTACAAATATGTACTGCTAATACGAGCTTATTCTTTTTATAAATCGATAAAGAGTATACAAATGTTAGCATTGCAAAAACAGGCAGCACTACAGGAGAGGATGTGTGTAAGCTGCGAAGAGAATAAACAGTCGAATGACCTAATTTCATTCCAATATAAATACAGCGAAAACCAGAGCAATTTCGCTGATTCGATGAGTCAAACTATTATTGATGCATTCTGCCGACAGTTCGCACAAACGTGCAGCCCGTCAAGAGTGTGGATTGTCGAAACAACAGTGTATTTTTAGTCTGCTTCTTATAGAGATTTCAAATATATATTTTTGTTAGCGCCTGAAAGTCTGCAATATATATGGCATCACTAATAGACTACCGATATATTTTGCAAATATGCCTTCAGGAAACTATCGATAGTAAACATTATGCCATTGACAAGTGAATGGCAAATGCAAACATAATTTACGAGTTCATAAATAGCTATGTTTAACAATGTATCCGTTGAGTTCACAGAAACGATCTTGGACTTTTGCAAACGAAGCTCAGCTACATGCATTCCGGGTGGAGCAGAACTCCAAATACATCCAGGAACATCAGAGTGAAGCGCCATCGTCAGACAACCTCGAAAATTACTTTCTGACGCCGGCTGAGGAGAGCCTGTTGCTCAAGCAGTATGAAATTTATCTAGTTGAATTTTGTCGGCGTTTCGATCCGCCTATGCCGAAATGCGTAATTGGGACCGCATTTCATTATTTCAAGCGATTTTACTTAAACAATACGCCCATGGACTATCATCCCAAGGAAATATTGTGAGCCTAAAATATATAAAGCTTTTTCTTTATACTAAATGTTTTGCTTTTAGAGCCACATGTGTATTTGTTGCCTGTAAGGTGGAAGAATTTAACGTGTCAATCAATCAGTTTGTAAACAACATAAAAGGCGATCGCAACAAGGCCACCGACATTGTGCTCTCAAACGAGCTACTGTTGATTGGCCAACTTAATTACTACCTCACAATACACAATCCGTTCCGCCCGATTGAGGGCTTCCTCATAGACATCAAGGTTCGTGCCTTCGTGATTTTATATTAATTGTCTTTGCAACTCATAATTCTTGTATTCATTGGCAGACTCGCAGCAATATGCAAAATCCGGAGCGATTGCGCCCGCAAATAGACAGTTTTATCGATTCGACGTTCTTTACGGACGCATGTCTGTTGCATACTCCATCGCAGATTGGACTGGCGGCTGTGCTGCATGCGGCTAGCAAGGAGCAAGAGAACCTTGACAGCTATGTCACCGACCTACTCTTTGTGTCGGCCCGCGAGAAGCTGCCAGGACTGATCGACGCAGTGCGAAGTGGGTAACAAGTAAATGTAGAATTGGATATTTTGAAACTAAATCCATAATTTCAGAAATACGAATGTTGGTCAAAAACTATCAGCCGCCAGATCGAGAGAAAGTTAAGGCTATTGAAAAAAAATTGGACAAGTGTCGCAATCAAAACAATAATCCCGACAGCGAACTGTATGTTCCTATATGGCATCCGCATATATATTTGTATACTCATTATTTTTTATCACCTATAGATACAAGGAACGTCTACGTCGCTTGTATACAGATGAGGATGATCTGCCCGCCGAGGATGGCTCCTTTCATATAGCCGATGTCAGCTCAGATACCTCCGCCATGAATATCAGTCAATAAAGCTTGTTAATCAATGGATTATCTGTGAAATTACAATACTTTGAAGAAATAATTTAAATGAAAAACACATTCTACTTAATGTAAATATGGGCAACGCATAGAAAGGTCAAACTGTTTTTATTTCTGTCAGGTCGAACTCAATTTCGTATTTGCTTGGGTACCATTCCTTCAAGCTCAACTGAAATGGTCCCAAATTTTCCTTACTGAGAGAAGAGTATATTGACGCCTATTAAAACCATAACATCTAGTTATTACTTTAACCGATATATCGATTAAAAATACATCATGGTGTGTTTGTCGAATTCGGCAAATAGAATTCAGCGCTTTAGACAGTAAGTTTGTGTCTTTCATTTACATTTTTTCAATTTACTCTTTTAAACCTTCCGCAATAATTATAATTACTCGTGACTACAATCGATGGTTCATAGACGATACTCTTGCCCACTGATAGTTATCAGTCGTGGTGGCAAACTATTTCAAGCTTAGTTGGCAACGCCGCAACAGCTGATCAACTTTAAAAATAAGCTGAAATGGATGTTTTGTTTAAGTACCGGTATAGTTTTTTAGCTGGCGCATACGCTGCCGGCGGCAGTTTCTTTGGCAAGTTGCCCAGCTTCCTCAGTGCAATGAACCTGCTACAGGCGCATGTAGTAAACCCATTCGCCGGCTATACATATGTTGGCAAGTACTCTCAATGATCACTTGATAAATAATAATTAATATTTTACATTTGTTTAGAATTTGCATTGGTCCAATTGTTTCCGCTTGGCCTCATGTTATTTTGCAATGTGTGCAATTTGCGCTACTATTTGAAGGCCCTGCAAATGACCCAACAGACGCTGACAGCAACTGTTCTAACTGCTGCCTCCAATTACGTGTTGTCAGTACGTATAAATTAGCATCTGTATTGAAATGAATTATAAATTATACAAGTGCATGTTCTTTTAGTTTATTTTAGGGGCTTTAGTATATCGGGAACCGCTGACACCATTATCCGGCGCTGGCATTGCTCTCATATTAAGCGGACTCTGGTTTCTATGTGATACTACGCCGGAATCGAGCAGCCCGGCAGTTAAGCCAAAACCTCCAGTTAAACAAAAACAATTCTAGTCAATTTGAAAGACAACGATCTAGCTATAAGGCAGAATATTCTTTACTTAAATAAGTTTTTGTTTAATGTCACTATTTTGCATATAAGTATATAATTTGTTTCTTCACATAAGTCGGGCATAATGTATTTATCTCCATATACAGCACTATATTCACATATGTCGACATACGTGCTGAGTAAAAAAAAAACATAAATAATAAAACATTTCTAAATAAAATTGGTAATAAGAGCACAAACTATAAATATATTTGTTTATAGTAAATTACATAAGTTGCGTTTCTTTTCATGTGTTCATCATCCATTCGCAATATATTATATTAATTCATTAAATATAATTTGTATGTTTCAAAATTGTAATTTAATCGCTAAGACGTATAAATACTTTTATTTTCTGTTTATGTTTCCATCTACTTTCTCCTTTTCCCCCATGTTTTCTTCTGTTTGCCTTCATTTTACAGCTGTTTGCCCAGTGCCCATGCACTATTTTTATTCTTTCTTTTTTTTACTTTTGTGTCTTCATTCTACTGCTGGATTTTTATAAACCCTTTGCATTTAATCTTGTTTGTTTATTATTTTTTAATGTTTCCTGTATGATTGTGTCGTATGTGTTCTAAAAACTAGATTGTTGTGTTTGATTTTATTAATAATTAAATAAATCATTTTTATATAGAAACATTTAATTGTATTTATAAAAAAAAAAAAATGCGTAAACAGATTTTTTTCATTTTGTTTCTATTTTTTGTGTTTGTTTTTTCTTTTTTTTTTAAGATATTTTCACGTTGCTCAATAACGGTAAATTGAACGTCTACGTGGCAACGCTGTTTCTATATTTATATATGTGTATATGTATATACGTATATATTTATATATATACATATACATATATATTTAGATACATATACATATATATGTTTTGTGTGTGTGTGTGTGTGTGTGTGTGTACTGATGATTCGTAATGCTTGTATGAGTGTACTGATAATGCATACTGCTTATGTATGTGTGTGTATTTTTATGAGTGTATGAGAGGAGCTTTTTCTTAATACATGTGCCACGGCCAAACAGCTGCGCCGTTGCCTTTCCCCACGCCTTTCATGGCTGTCTAATTTTTGTTTTCCAAGCCCAGCGGCATGCGTTGCTGTTGTGATTGACGCTGATTGATGTAGCCTCCGCTACCGCTGCCCGGCCCTCCACCACCGCTCGTGTTGCGGCCACGATCGCCCATGGGTCGTCCAAAGGATCCATTGCCATTACGCTGATTGCCGCCACGCTGGCTGCGATAGGAACCGCCGCCCGAAGAATCATAACGTGACTCCTTATTATAAACGCCGCCACCACCGTTCTGATAGTAGTTGCCGCCGCCGCCATCACGACCGCTACCACCTCCACTCGACTCATTATTGCGGAAGTATACGCCGCTATTGCGTCCGTTCTGCTGGGCCGAGTTTCCATACTGTCTGGAGCGATAGTTGCCTCCGCCTCCATTGCGACCACGATCATCTCCACCTCCGCCATTGCGACGCTGCTGATAGTTGCCAGAGTTGCGACGTATCTGGCTGCCATTGTCTTGCTGCGAGGAGTTCCAATGATTGTTGCCGCTGTCGTTCTCATTGACATAGCCACCACGGCCGCTGCTGTTGTCGCGTGGTGTTGCCCACTCCTGCTTGTTGCTGTTGCTGCTATTGCTGCCATTCGAGGCGGCGCTGCTCATCGCATTCATTTCGCTGCTCCACTTGTTATTGCCGGACGTTGGAGTTGCCTGCTCGGTCAGAACCGATGATTGCGTCTTTAGCACATTGGTCAATGCGGCTGTGGCAGCTGCATTGGTATCATTCACCCCTCCACGTGCATGCCACTCATTGCCATCCACATCGTTGGCAGTTTGCTGCTGCAACGAATGCTGCTGCTGCTGTTGTTGCTGCTGCTGTTGTTCCTCGATCTGCTTCTGTGGCTGTGGCTTCAGTCCCAATTGCTGCTGGAGTTGCTGCTCATAGCTGACAACTGCGGCGTCATAAGGAAACACGGCAGTCACATCGCCTGGCTGCATGCCAATACCCTGAGGTGGCTGTGGAGCCTGCTGCTGCTGTTGCTGTGTTGCCAAGCGTGCCATGATAAGCATCGGGGGCTGCTGCTGCTGCTGTTGACGTTGCTGCTCGTGGATCAGTACAGGCGAGAAAAGTTGTTGTTGCTGCTGCTGCTGTTGTTGCTGTTGCTGTTGCTGCTGTGGTGGTGGCTGTGACGGCGGCTGCTGAGGCTGCTGCAAGGACGGGAAGGACTGATTGGTAAAGGTCAGGGTTGTAATGGTTTGGGGTTCATCTACATGATTCTGCTGCTGTTGCTGCTCAAAGACCAAGCCTTGCACCTGCAGCTGTTGCTGTGGCGGTGCCTGTTGCTGTTGCTGCTGTGGCGGTAGCACATCCGGAGCATCCAATTCGCTGTCCTGCAGAAAGTGGAAGCTGCCGGTGCCCAGTACCTCGGCCAGTGGACGCAGCTGCTGCATAAACTGTTGCTGCTGCTGTGGCGTGGGCGCCTGCAGAGCAGCAGCTGGCTGCGGCGGCTGCAACGGCGGCTGCTTGAAATAATTATGCTCAACAGCGCGCACTGTAGTGGGTCCGAAGTGCTGGGGCTGCTGCGGCTGTTGCTGCTGCGTAGGCACTGATGCCGCAGCGGTAACGCCCGCCTGGGGCGGCTGTGACTGCGGCACACCGTGCAAGGCCTGGAGATTCACGGGGCTACTGAGCAACTGATGAGGATGCTGTCCCGGTGGCGGTGGCACATGCGTTGATTGAGTCGCTGCTGATGCGTACATAATGTGCACCGGTGTCGTGTTGCCCGTTGGAGCAGCTGCAGCTGCAGCTGCTGAGGCAGCATTATAAACACCAGACTGCTGTTGCTGCTGCACCAGCAACTGCTGTTGCTGCTGCGGATCGACAACGGGCGCACGCTGATGCTGCGGCTCAAGCAATATATGACCACGTTCCGGTTGTTGCAGTTCCGGCAGTGAGTTTCCCGCCTCGGCAGTGGTCAACTTGTCCAGGCCCTCCTCCAGCGAATTATGGGCCGATGGCTCCGACATAGGCATATCATGGTCACCTGTCACATCATTGAGAAGTGTCTCGCCCTCTCCACTGACCGTGCCGCTGTCTGTACAGTTGCCCTGCCCACTCTGATCCGCCAATGGAATCAAATAGTAATTGTCCAAATAGCCGCAGTCCTGGATCTGTTGGAAGAGCGCACGCAGTTTCTCAAAGGTCGTCTCACCGTACGGCTTGGCTCGAGCATTGATGGCCATGGCAAAGAGTTCAGCTGCCTTCTGAGCGGTTGTCAGGAAACTGATGTCATCAGTAGTCTCCGGACGGCGCGTTTGCACATCCATACAGCTATATTACAGAGTAAAAATTAAGGCTAACATTAATAATTGTACTCATAGAATCTAACAGAAATATGCTTAAAAATTATGTATGAATAGTCGAGGAATTAAATAGCTCCTTTACTTTATATTTCTGATCAACAAAAACAAGTTATTAATAATTAATTTAAGACGGAATGAAAAAAGTGTATAAGTAAATACAAAAAAAAAAAAAAAAAAAAAAAAAAAAAAAATAGGAAGCTAATTCCTTATACTTTATATAGAATTTGCAATATTGAGAGAGGCATGTTTGAATGTCAAGCTAAAAAATCAGTCCTAAAAATTAAACTCACTAAAATAATCATATTAATAATTAAAATAACATTGTTCGAGAATATTTGCATATTCCGAACACATCTACATATATTCTGCCTTCCATAAGTATTTGACTTTAATTTTTTAACATTTCTTTCGCAATCACTTACAACTTCTCGAGCACTTCCAAATCTGTCATCTCCAGTTTACAAGCACCATTTTCTCCGGCCACGAAATCATTGCGCACCTGCTCATCGTTAAAGCAGCTGAGAACGTTTTGCATGACCAAGAGTTCGCGAATCTTGGCTATCTCCGCCAGAGTTTTAGCCTGGTTATCCTGCACACACACACACACAATATATATTCAATATTTAGTATACACATATTTTATTCTTGTATTTCGCGTTTTGCTTATTTTGATTAGTATTAAAAGACTCGACTTACCTTGCGAGTTTGCTTCTTCTGTTCCTTTTCGGCTTCCTTAAACATCTGATGCGTTTGCTTGGAGAAGTCTCGAGCGAATTCAAGAGTTGCGAGGACTGAATCATATTTGGCCACAGCTGCTGCTTGGTCGGCGCTCAGTTCCTTGCCGCCTGCTTGGATGGCGCGGTACGACTCCAATTTGGTCTGTGTGCGTGACAAGAATGTGGGAGTGAGTCATGGTTTGAGTAGCAACACATCTGTGTAGCTGCATTTTCTCAAAATTTTTATTTTATTTTTTTTAAACAAACAGACAATATGCAAAACGAAACCAAAAGTAAAGTGATTGCTCACATGCGGAACCAAATTTACCAAAGTTGCCAGATCGAGCGCCGGCGCTTCTGAATTGTTCTTTCATTACATTGTTTGCGCACAAATCCACTATTAAATACCTTATATTACTTCACTTAAATTCATATTATATTTTAGAGCAATTATTTTTAGAAAAAGACTTGTTCCCTATCAGCCTCAGACAAAATAACATTTTGTTTTAATTTATAGCGACACTTATTGGTCTGGCAACTCTGTGAGATAGCAAACATGGCGTCGCGAAAAATCTGCGAGCACAAGGGGGAAACAGCACGACAAAAAAAACCAAACGAAACAAAGCGGCCCACAAGCGAAAATAAAAAATGGTGGGCAATGCCTGCAGTTTTAGTCTTAATTTTTGTTTGTTTTTGTTTTTAGCAAATTGTGCACTTACCTTACGCTTCTCCAAATTGCGAATCTTGTGCTCAATGGCTACCAGAATTGGCTTCATGGGGTTGTACGGATCAGTAGCCGCGGTAACAGAGACAGCCGAAATTTTCAGCGCTTTGGCATTGACGTTAGTGTTGTTGTTGTTGGTTAAATCAGTTTGACTACTTCCGCTGGCAGGTGTTATTCCCGTTGCTGCAACAGCCTTGGCACAGTCAGCAAGATTGGTATTACTGCTGTGCTGTCCGTTGCTTGCGTTACCATTGTTGCAGCCGCCACCACCCACGCCGCCGACGACGCTGCTAGCACCGATGGAGCTGACCGAGGCGCGTTTATCCTTGCTATTGTTGTTGGTGTTGGTGAATGTGGTAGCAGCCGAAGGCATTGTTTGCCGTGTGTTCTTCTGGTTGCTTACTACTTTTACAATAAATTAGGAATGAAATTGAAACTGCTGCCTTGTCCTGCCGTTCTTTTTGTTCTTCGAAAAACTTGGGGATGGATAAAAAATGATAGATATGTATCGATACATCGATAGCTAATATGTCAGTCTGACTTTTGCATACTTTTATTTCCATTTTTCAATCGTTTTGGCAGTAATCGAATATTTGCAACTTTCTAAATAGGTCTATATGCAATTTGTCAAAAAATGTTTTATTATCGTTCAATTATACAAAACAAAGTTTTCAAGGTTTTAAAATGTGTTATAAATGTTAAATGTACATATATGTCCACATAAGTGGATCTTTTATCGATATGTTATTTGACATATTAAGTAGGTTACGATATTTCTACTTTGCTTAAATAAATGCGCCACAAAAGCTTAACTGCCTGGGGGAACCAAATAGCGAAACCAAGTTGAATTAAATAATAATTTTAGTACACAGGACTTACAACTCGAAAATTACGAAATGACTGCTAGATTTATACAGAACATTTTTAACACGTGTCCCGCTACTATCCGTTACTACTCGACTGCTGTCAAAAGAGTAACTCTTATGTCCGGTGATGGTATTGGTCCCGAAATAACAGCATCAGTGATACAGATATTCGATGCCGCCGAAGTGCCCATCGAATGGGACCCTGTTGAAGTGAATCCAGTCATTAAGGCCAATGGAAGATGCGAAATACCCCAGGAAGTTATCGATTCGGTCAATAAGACGAAGGTGGGCCTCAAAGGCCCGTTTGAGACGCCATTGTGCCATGGACATGAATCGATTAATTTGGCCATGCGTAAATATTTCAAATTGTTTGCAAATGTGCGTCCGTGCCGCAGCGTGCCGGGCTATAAGACACTGTACGACGACGTCAATGTGGTCACCATACGGGAAAATACGGAGGGCGAATATTCCGGCATCGAGCACGAGGTGGTGGGTGGCGTTGTGCAGAGCATCAAGCTGATCACCAAGAAGGCCTCCACCCGTATTGGAAAGTACGCCTTTGAATATGCCAAGAACAACGATCGCAAAAAGGTGACCGTGGTGCACAAGGCCAACATAATGCGGATGTCAGACGGCCTATTCTTGCGTTGCATACGCGACGTTGCCCATGAATATCCAGAGATTCAGTTCAATGAGTGTCTTTTGGACACAGTCTGCCTCAGAATGACAAATACTCCAAGCAATTTCGATGTGCTCGTCATGCCGAATTTATACGGAGATATTTTATCCGATATGTGCGCCGGTCTGATTGGTGGCCTTGGACTAACCCCATCCGGTAACATGGGCCTAAACGGTGCTCTGTTTGAAGCGATACATGGCACCGCTCCAAATATAGTTGGGAAAGATTTGGCCAATCCCACTGCCTTGCTGCTATCGGCGGTCATGATGTTGCGCCACTTGCAGCTGAAGAAACATGCAGATAAGATTGAGCGGGCTGTGCTCGACACAATTAAGGAGGGTCGATGGCTAACTAAAGATTTGGGTGGACAAGCGAAATGTTCTGAGTTCACGAATGAAATTTGCACGAAACTTTAATGTAATCCAAGTCAAAATAGCCCAACAATAACAATGCTTTAGCAATTAGCTAAATTGTCCGTATTTAAGGCAAGTTGTCCGTTGCGAAGATCGCATACAATTCCGTTTCATCTGCCTCTATCATATCATACTCGTAATATAATAAATTTTTTTCCTTGTTTTAACATAAATGCTTTGCTTAAAGTTAAGTACAATAATAGATTAGATTATAACATTTTGATTTCAGTAATCGCAAACACAAGTTTTTGAACCAGGAAAGGCTTTAAGCCTATTTCCAGTCGCTCAACAAGATGGGCGATATGTTTTGTTTTTCTATTTTGATTTTCAGTGTGATCTTAAACAAATGAAATAATAAACTAACACGGATAGGGACAAAGAAATTGAAAGAGAGAGAGGTGTTAAGAAAATGTGTGTACAGAATTATTGTTTAAACATAGGTACGAGAGTACAATTACAATAATACATTATGTCTTTAAGATTAATAAAGCGTAATTAAAAAGATTTCACTACAAAACCAAAGAAGGTCGCGTCATTACAATATACATACAAATTACAACAAATATATAGATATCTATATATATATATATATGCCTAGGCTCTCTTTTGTGTATAAATATTAAAAATATATGTATTTATATATGTAGTTGATCCTTCCTACATTAAGAATATAAGAGTTGCATAGATCTTCCAGCGTATTGTAAGATTTGACCACCTAGCGCTGAAATAAACTCCACAGCTTGTAGCTCGAGACCCGCTTGGCCAACTGGGCTGCCGTACTGCTGGGCGCCGTCGTCGCCTCGGCGGCTGCGGCATTGCGACGGTTGTTGATTAGTTTGGAGCGCATCTGCTCATCGATGAGCTCCTGCATGTCCATTTGCCATTGCTCAAGCTGCTGCGACAGCTCCACCTTCTGCTGAATGGACTCCAGTAGCTGGCTGTTGGCCTGCATCAGCTCAACGCGCGTCTTGGCCAGCTCCACCTCGGCCTTGGTGCGACGCTCGTTCGCCGCATCGCGCTCCTTTTGTGCCTTGGCCAACAGCTCATCGCGATCGGTGTTGTCCACAAGATCGCCACGTGCCTGATCGCGTTCCTCTTTCACATTCTGCAGCTCCACATCGGTTACCGTGACCTTGGCCTCCAATTGCTGGATCAGCTGATGGCTGCGCTTGATCTCATCCTCTTGCTCCAGAACTAGATTGCGTGTTTGGTCCAGCATCTTCTTAAAGTTGCCCGCGTCCAGATTGAGTAGCAATCGCGTCAGCTCATCCGACATGGCCGACAGCATGCCCTGCCGGAACTCAATGGCCATGTGATCGCTGTCATTGCGCTCTGTGCTAGACATTGTGTTGTCCATCGACTCCAGATCAAGCGATATATCAGAGTTGAGACCTGCATGGTTAACAGAATGAGCTAGGTTTCATTGACAAACATCTGATTTACATACCTGAGTCATCATCGTGGCCCACCTTCAGCGAGTCCACAAGCGATTTCAGCTGTATGTAAACAGAACGCGCTTCTATCCACATTTGACTGGGCTTGCCCGACTCCGAGAAGCTGGCCTCGTCCTCATCGCATTCCATTTCGAATTGTAGACTCTTTTTGCCCGGCGTACTCGAGTTGGCGTCCTACAGAAAAATCAAATCATTAAACTATCTATAATAACATATATACACTTATATTTGGAGCAATTGAAATGATCACTAGATATGAGATGTATATCGATATCTTACAAGAATTTCCCAAATTTAAATTTTGATTCGATAAAATTACACGAGCCGCTAGAGGGCGATACTGTTAACTGTTATTACGTGGGCGCGTGTTCAAATTATTGATTTAAATACTTTTAAAAATTAACAGATGTGTTATAAAGAAGTTTAACTGAATTAACTTAATGCTTAAATGTAATATGGAAACTTACCGTGCCCAAGCGCTCGCTAAGCACATTATTCTCACGCTGAGAGCGTTCCAATGCCTGTAAGGTGGTCTGTAAAGATGTAAAAGAGTTAATTATTGTCATTAATTATTTATGGATCGAAACTCTTAGCTTATCATAATAACGTAAATTAAGTGCAAAAGAAAGTCGCTCGCTCATAGATAAGTTGAGCACTTGAGAAACTGCGCAGTTTGTTCTTTGAAGCGACATAAATAATCACACAATTTGAAAATCACGATTTCTCTTTCGTTGAAATTTATAATAAAATAGACGTGATACCGACAAGATTGCGATTGCTTCTTGAGCTCACCTCTAATTTTGTTTCCTGCTCGCGGGCATGTCGCTCCAACATGTGAATACGGTCCGAGGCCTCCTCCAGCGATGAGGTCAAGCTCTCCTTCTCTTCCTGGGCATGCTGCAAACGACGCTCCAACTCCTGGCGTTTGCCTGTGGTGAGGTTTAATTCGGTTTTGATGGACTCCAGGCTGTTGACGTGCTCCTGTCAAGAAATGCGCTTAATCAAGTGGAATGGATGATGCTTAGCAATCTGTTAGTTACCTGTAGGCTGCTGTTCCTGTAGTGATATTGGTCCTTGAGCTCCTGTATCTGTGCGCTGAGCTTCATTTCGGTGGCGTGTGCTTCCTGTATCTGTTCGGTCAGGCGTGTATTCTGATGCTGTAGCTCATCGATGAGTATGGTCTTTTCCTTCTCCGCCTGCCTGATGGCCACATCCTGTGTCTGCAGCTTGTCCTTCAGCTCGTTGAGATCTGACTGCAGCTCGAGCACACGCTGATCGCTCTCATCCTCCGCTATGGCCAGCTTCTGGCGCAGCACATGCTTCTCCTGCTCAAGTTTCTGTAAGTGAAGTGAGCGAATGGAAAGTTAATTAAATGCAAAGATATCAGCTAATTGTTTGTTCTATGACTCGTCAGCAACGCCGCAACTAACCAACGAGACAATGAAAGTAAGTGAGCTAAACAATGTGCACGTACGGAGTATAAAAAATAAAAAATAAAACTAAAACACCAACAAGCAACAAAGGCAACCGCAAGGTTAACACAGCACGACAGGTAATTGCACAGGTAACATTTGCATTTTCAACTCTTTTTTGCAGCAATAGCAGCAGCAAAGAGTTACAAACCTTATCGGATGGCATCCCAAAACAAAACTTAATTATAATAATTGCCTCAACAAAGTTTTTTGAAATGGTTGAAATGGGAAAAGAGTATTCAGTAAAATATATGTATAAGATATTCGTCTCATCAAAAATATATGTATATCTACAGAAACCCTTTTATTTATATATTTTTTTAGTGCAAGCGCATTTTGCAATAGCCTTGGTACCACTGTGCGCAGGCAAATCTTCAGCTCGCTATCAACAATGGCGCCTTGGCTCTTGACACCATTGCCTGACAAGGTAGCCGCAAAATTCACATCATTCATTCAACGTTCAACATTCAAATGCAGTTGAATTTTCACTTCTTTGCGGCGCATCTTATCCATTGCTTGAGCAAATTCGCAAATTTGCAATTTCGACACTGTAGCCGTAGCTGAAGGCATCCGTGGCTTCAACAGGCAATCATTTACTTAAAGTTGCGCTTCGATAGATCTGCATAGTCGATAACAATCGCTCTCATCAGCTCTAGCAGCCGGCACATTTCTAAAGATGCATTAATCATCGATAATCCAAGGACCTTTTCTATGTGAGCTAAAAAGCTTTCGATTGCTCAATATTAAATTAAATTATTCATATATTAAATTTGCATTATTCGCAAGTAATAGTGAATTTGAGCTCTCCGCAATTGCTACGCGGCAAATAGAGGGCTCAGCGTTTTTGGATCAAGGTTTGTGGCGACATTGAAAAATTGCATGCAAAAGTTTAATCAATATATGAACCTTCAATTGGTATAGAATAAACGTAAACGAATATGCCAGCTAGCAAAATCGTTATGTATGTAAATAAAGTATGTATGTGTGTTTAGCGATCGCATTGAAGAAGAAGAGAGATGTTAAAGTTTTATCAGCCAACTTCATGCGGAAAATGCGCTGCAAACACGTAAATTAAAAGCCAGCAATAAATATGAGAAGTCAACGCGGTTTGCCTATCAGCAAAAACCAAAAATAATCTTCGCTGCTAATAAAATGGAGCGACAAAACAGTAAATGAAAAGCTTTAAATAAAATGACCGGTAATTTGCATAAAAAGCGACGATGCCGCCAAAAAAAAAAAGAAAACCACAAAAATTGCAGTAATTGTATTATTGTTACTGTTGTTGTTGTTGTTTCTGTTGGCTAAGAGGGCGACGCTCGGCTCGCGCCTAAGCAATGCAATTGCAGCAGAAATAAGAAAACTGCAGCCAGACAATGGAAAACTTTAATAACAAAATAAAAAACAACTGCAAAACAAGCGGCCAAACCACTGCACTGACAGTTGCCAGATAAATAAAACAATACAAAGTGAGAGAGAAGACGCAAAATAAAAAAAAAAATAAAAATTATTGTACATACTTTCTCTGTTTCTATTTCACGCTCAATGAAATGTGTTGATGATGGCTGCGACGAGGCACAGTGGAGTCGTACGCAAAAAAAAGGCGCGACACAGATAATGAAATTTATATTTATGTCTATTCACAATATTTTGCAATATATGTATCTATTTATAGAGATTACTTATTGACTAAAACATTCCCTCATATCACAAGATTTAAGCATTAAAACTAAATTTATTTTATATTCAGAAAATATTTACCAAAAATAGATAATTTAAATTTTCGAGAATAACTATTTGAATATCGAACCAACAACGAGCCCAAATTATATCCCACTGTGCGTTAACTGCAGGCAACAACAGCGGAAGTTGGCATCAGCTTAGCTCAGCTCAGCCACAGAAATGAGTTCACATACGGCAGGCATAGTCAAAGCAAAAGTTTAAAAGAAAAATCAAATAAAATACGCAATAAAGATGAGCTGCAAATCTCGTTCAGATGTTGCCGGCCATAGTTTTGTTTCGAGTTAATTTTATTACGTATTTTTGAATTTCTTATACACAGTCCGCCGTACTAATTGCATTGCATGATCACCAAACGGTAATTGTAATTTGTTTTGACGCCACACACACACACATACACAAACACTTACATACATAGATGTGAGTTATTTCTGCGTGTTGTATTCAAATGCGACGTAATGTGACCCACTTTCCTGTGGTGCGAAATGCTTATTTGTATTTGCGAAAAATTGTAAATATTTGTGCAGCACAATTTGCAGCGCCTGTGGGCAGGAAATGTTCAAATGCAATTGACACAAATGCACATGTGCCCCTTGGCTGAGTCATCCATGCAACAAGTGAGGGGCCACAACTATTTATGCAAATTAGAAATAGCGTTAAATCGCCCAAAGAAACGCTTGAGTAAACGTTGCGAATTAGGAGTGCGAGAGCAATCGATATTTGAAGCATCGATAACAATTAATTATAGCAAAAGGTTGCCAAACAAGTATCGATAAGCGACTCGAATGGTCAAATCCATTGCTAATCTTAATTTTTTTTATGCTTTAACTGAATCGTCATCTTATAATGTCATTAATGGGAATGACGCAGAATTTTGGTGACTCTTGAAAGCTGTCGCTACGGCTGCGGCAACTGCAGTCGATAATTACTGTAAATAATTAGCTAGCCAGCGGCACGCCAGTCACTTTGGAGCAGTGCCTCAAGAATCGTGCATAAAGTTTATAAAGTAATGCAAATTGAGGGTAGGGAGCTCTTGTACCTCGTCTAGCTGTTGTTAACAAACAAGTTTTGAATGTCAAATGCTGGCAATTACCTAAGCGGCCTATTAATAAACATTGAAAACTTTAAATTGCCACAGCGCGAGCCAGCAATGAGTCAAGAGCATGAGCTCAGCTTTTCGTTGCATGAGTCAATGGCCAGGTGAATTCATTCAGCGATTTGCTCTGGCCAATTAACACTACGCGTTTCAAATGCTTGATGCATTTTTTATGCGTATTTTATGCACATTAAGCTGGAGCAACCCTCGGCAAATGTGCTGCACTCGGCTGCACAGCGCACAACGTTGCGTATGCGCATTGTGGCCAAGCCAGGAGCAAAACTTTCTGTTTCTGTTTCTCTCTTAGCTGCAGCAGCGGCAGCTTTAGCTCCAGCTCTGGTCTTCACTTTTCAGTTTACTTTTCAGTTTTCAGTCTCGCCGCCTACTTTTCGCTCGCATTACAAATTAAAATACATTTGTTTTTAATTAGCAATAAAATGGCTCCCTCTCCACGCTGAAATTTCACACATAATAGCAAATTGCATTTTGCCTATTGCATTTTGCATTTTATTGCTATGGAAAATCATGCAAATTACACATAAGCAAGCGGTTAATAAGTTTTTGGCTCATTTAAATGGCCACTAATTGGCATCGGACTGATTAATGACAGCTTCGCTGATTATTATTGGACGGGAAGTCTTGTGAAAGATGCCATTTAAATTATGAAAATCTGTTGAAAGCACTGCGCCAATTATAATTTCCAAGTTTCTACAGAGCTGAGGAAGACTAAGCGCTAATTGAAATGCAATATACTTGTATGAATGCATTCTTTGGGAAAATTTCTAATTAATATTGAAAGGAAACTCAAGGCAACAACAAAACTCTCGAACCGGAAACGCGCTCAATTGACACATTAGCTGCTTTTGCAACCCAGTCTAATTCATTGACAATGCGCCAATGCGTCGGCAATGAACTCTCGGCACATGCATTTAATGGCTCAAAACTAAACGAGATTTCAACTTTTGGCACTCGTCATGAAAATAATAAACAATGCGACATGCTAATTTTTTGGCTGTTTTTTTTTTTTGTTGATTTTTAACAATTGCCAAAGTTTGCTTGCGCGCAAAGGTCACAAGTCCGCATTACCCCTGACCACTTGCCCAGCGGGCTAGGCGTGACCGCTGCTACAGTTGACTGCCCAGTGGCTGCTGCTGCAGGCCCTACACTAAGGCAATGCCAAAAGCAGCCGCCATAATAATAACCATCATAATAATAGTAAATGATACCAAGCTGATCTAGCCATTGTAGTCATTATCATTGTTGTTGTTGTTGTTGGCGTTGGCTATGGTCAGCGGATGACTGAAGGATGGCCTTGCAAGAGCAAAACAGTGTCAGCGACAATTCAATTTGGTCCCAATGTGCAAAATGCGTTACAACACGAAACAAAAAACAGAAACTCAACAAAAAATAAAAAAAAAAAAAATAAAAAAAAACAATAAGAAGAGTCATCAATATGTTTTGTCCAATTCGATTGGCATTCAAACGAAATGATGTGTTGTTTTCTTATGGTAAATAATATTAATAAAACATCAATACAAAATCCTTAGTCATATTTAATTTGTAGGTCTTATGTGTAGCATTGAAACGAAAACTAATGAGAATTGTTCAGTTTGAAACAGGCTTAAACTTTCCCTGATGTCAACTAAGAGTTGTTTAACTGGAGATGTTTGAGAGATATATTATGGGGCTGAGATGTCCGGTAAGAAAAGGAGGAAGGAGGAGGAGAGGAGAGGAAGACGGCATATATTGAAATTATTATATAGTAATAAGAATAACACGGGGTACATATAGAAAGTATAATATAGCAATATTTTTTCTATTTCTCCTACCGATTAAAGTTTCCATCTCTCTCTCTCGCTCTCTCTCTTATTTTCTGTCTCCCTCTCTTCTGTGTTTCACCGTTTCTTACTCTATGCCTCTGTACCTCTCTTTCCATAGCTCCTTTTTCATTTCTCTTTCACTCTCACAATATTCCTCTACCTTTTCTAGCTTTCTCTCAGACTCTCCTTGTGTGGCTGTCTTTATTTCTCTTACATACATCCTCACATCGCTCTCGCTCACACTCACTTCTTCTTCCTTTCACTAACTCAATCTTTCTCATTCTACACATATTAACCTTGTACACCTCACCCTCGATATGCGTTTGTCTCTCTTTTCTCTTCTCCCTTGAACCCAGCTTTAACTTCTATTACTATACCCCACTCAATACTTATTCTCCTTCGACTCAAACAATATAATTGCTTTATCTGCAAATCGCAGTTTCGAGTCTCTTCCAGATGCATTGCAGCACATTAACCCACATACTTATTTCACTCTCGGAACGCTTGCGAAAAGCGTATAAATACTTTACTCAATTTACTGGGCACAAAAGAAAAACTTGAAAAGTTGCACAAAAACTACAAAAATTTAACAATCACTGCACTTAATTTAACGTTTCATATTTATATTTTGGCATTGACAATTTTTTCCCTTATTTTTCCATTGTTGAAGAAATTATGAATGAGCTTAAAATAAATGAAATAAAAATTGAGCAAGTTAATTTTGTTGGACATGATGTTGAGTGCAATCAGAAAGAGAGGAAAAAAAGAGGGAGAGAGAGAGAGAGAGAGAGAGAGAGAGCGCAGCAATAGACACTTAATTAAAACTAGCTCAGAGGCTTTTTATATCTTTATTTTTTCCTTTTATAATTCGAATGGCGCAATTTGAAGGGGACGATAAAAGAGAAAAGAAATTCGCACCGGTAATTATGATTAATTGCGGAGTTTTGTCAAAAACCAACCTAAAGCCCCAAAGACAGACAGGCCATAGAGGGCCAACATTTATATCTCGCACTCATGAGTCATGCAGGTAATTTAAAAAGGCAATCAAAGAGTGCTAAAAATGAAAATATAAACAAGCTCACGTTTTTATCTTATCAGAATGGTAAAATGCAAGTACACGAACATATAAATCAGACCTCTTATCAGACCATCGACGGATTCTGATAAGAAATAGCGACAAGCCCGTTTCTGGCTAATTTCGTGCTTCGTGGCAAGTGCAACTGAAACAAAACACAATTTTAGTATAACCGATGGAAGTTCTAAATCAAGTTGACTCTAATTAAGTATTTCCCAAAGAAGATCCAAAAATTATTAGGCCATAAATATGACGAGTTACGGCAAAATGTGACGCCCACTGCGCACAGGCGCACAGGCGCACAGCTCTTATACGGAACGGCACAGCCGGAGTGGGCCAAGAGCTCCAGCACATTCCTAGACATCGTTCACATCGTGCGTGGGCCCAACTCTTTGAAGCAAAGTCAACAAAGCGCAAAATCCAACAAACTACAGATACGAAGACGACGACGAAGACGGCAACACTTGGCTGGCCGCTTCAGTGGCTCAGGTAGGCTGCAGAAGCACCTTTCGGGCAACTTCGACAATTAGTCACCGTTGCGGCTTCAGACACCGGGGGCCAAACAAGCTAACAAAGTAAAGCGCCCGAAACTACAGTTTAAGATGGAACCGAAATACCAAAGAGCACTCGAAACTATGAAATGGCTTTTTTACGCTAAGCCCCCTAGGCAACTTATTAAAAGTTGAACGTGAAGAAGTTTGGATAGGTGGCTTTGATGCGATATTAATATGTCAAACATTATTATTAATATAATGATAATAGGATTGGATGTATAAACATATATGTGGCATGAGTAATCTGGAGTTACAAATATTATTACTAAGATAGGAAGTGCTCAAGTAGCTGATACCCAATAATCCAAGTCTTACAAATTTTACATTTTATTTGTAAAAATATAGGTTTAGGAGACATGTCGATGACACAATTCGGAGAGGAATCTAGAGGCACGAGTAAAGTGTGATGTGACACAAACATCTTCAGATATATTTTTGCTTACAGCATTGATCAGAGTGGAATTTGGTTGACCTACTTCGGAGTAAATTGAACTGAATTCGGAATCAATTGCTTGCAGACGTACTACATATTTGAACACAATTCGGAGTAAATTGTATGAATATGTATTGCATATACGATTCGAAGTAAATTGTCATTCATATATCTATGATATGCTTTGATATATGCATTTCCGGTGAGATATGTTGAGGATATCATTCAGAAAATGCATGAACCCATGAATCTCTTTCTACTGTCTACTATCTACATTTTAACAAATGTATGTTCTGATCCAATTGAATACGTATGTCTAGTGGACCGAGAACAAGCCACAATAATATTTTTTGGAAGTATGAAATAAAAATATGTCGTTTATCTATCTCAAACCCAAATAATCCAGAGATTGAGTACAGTTAAGTTAGTGAGGGGCCTTAGCAATATATATATCTTTACTATAATTATTATTATTTTAGTAACTAGATTTAAACAAAGATATAATTAAAATTATTATTATAATTATATTCAAATTTTAATGCCAATACTTGGTCAACATAACAAAGAGCCAAGGGGTCAAAGACACTTTGATAAATATCTAAGAATAGCCCATTATGAAGTATGAATTATGAAATAAGCAAACGTATATGAAAATCTGCACTCACAAGGTCTTTTACCCGATGAAGACAGTCCAAAAAAAAAAAAATATATATATATATTTTTTTTTTAACTACATATGATTCTCACAAGTTTTCAGCAAGTGATTAAAAATTGCACAAGTCAGCAGACAAAATGTGGCTTTAATTGTTTGTGTTTTTGTTTGTGACTGCCAACTGGAGGCTCTTTCAGCCACAATTCTTTTGTGTTCCCCGAAAAAAGAAGAAGAAGAAAAACAAAAACAAAATAATAACTACAACACCTCTAATTTTAACAGCTTTTTAATTACGCTGCCCGCGCTAATGGAGCGCTCCCAAAGACATTGCAAAACACGATGAGAAATAAAAAATAAAAAAATTATCACTCAGTTATGGAATTAAAAAAAAAAAACAAAAAACAAAACAAAAGTAAATGAACTTTTTCTTGGCGTAAAATCAGCTGTTTAAATAATAATAAACATTGATTATACAATGCATAAGAGAATTAAAATAATGTTTATCAAATTTATGGATTTATAGAAGATTTTATATTTTAATACGAAAATTAATGTAGCACACAGATTTCAGATTAATCAAATTTTAGATAAGTAAAATAAAAGCTTTAGTTCATTTTACACAAATCTCAGATGACAAAATGTTATTTTATTAAATAAATGAATTGATAATTAACTTATTCTAAACATAACATTTTCTTTATAGATTCATTATGCAGTTTTTAAATTGAATTAAAGTATGTTTAAAAGTATTATAATTATTTATTTATGTATTTATTTTTTCATTTTTGAAGTTAATGTAATTAACAAAGATATTAAAAAAAATTAATATTCTATAATATTTATATAATTACTTTCTGCATTTATGTTTATATTAATTAAAGAATAGTTAATAGAGTTTTAAAATCCGACAACATATAAACTCAAATGTAAACAATTAAGTAAACCAAAATTATAAAAATAAACGAGTTGAAATTCATATAAAATATTTGAAATTTAAAAAATAACTTAAATCGCTCGCACTTCAATAATATTTATAAATACTTCAGACTTCCCTGTGGTTAGCAGTTGTATTTTTATTTTCGATATCATTAATCTTGAAGTGTGGCCAAGGGAAATACTGATTCGTGTACAGACCATTAAGCTGAGCCAACAGAGCGAGCATTTCAGGGCCAAGAAATGACTAAGACAAAGCAAATTGTATCTGTATATCTTGCTACTGTTGGATGAGCTCTGAACAAGTCGGAACAGCACATTCAACAAATTCCACATCAAAGCTGCCCAAACACTGCAAAGTTCCTTTTGTTCCAGCGAAGACAACAAATTTATGTGGTAATTATGTATGGGAAAAACATGTTTTATGCCTCTGGTCTATGATAAATCTGTAGTCTTTTAGTTTAGTTTGAGCGTTTATCATCAACTTGGGCAAAACTCTTAACGACTTCACTTCACTTGACTCGACTTGACTTGTCTTGACTGGCGTTTAGACCAACTGCCAAATGTGTGTGATTTATTTATGACGATAGCTGCAAATATTATGAGCTTAAGCAGTGGCTAGGGAAGCTCTTAAAGCTATGAAACTTCGGTGGTAGACAAGAAATATAAATAGGATAACTTTTGTCCGACTAGGACAATTTCCAGCAGCATAGCAGCTGTATTGTGACTCCTTAAGAAAGGATTAGTTTCAAGTAATGCTAAGTTTTTTCTGAAATAGATTATATAGATTTTGAGAGTAATATGTCATTTTAAATGTCAAATTTACATATTTATGAACACATTTTTCTCAGAATTTATTGGTAGGCTAGATAGATAGATAGGTAAATAATATTTTTTAAGCTCTTCCATTTTAGCTCTTAAAATGTGGAAAAAATTTTAAGGCAATGAAAATCGCTATTAGCGAATCATCGAAATAACAAATCTATGTATTATATAAAACTAAATTTGATGTTGATAACCAAATTTAAAGTCTCTGCAGACGGATAGATGAATGTACGAATAGGACTAGTTTGGATTGTCAGTTGAAACTGTTGAAGACAATATAACGGCTACTACTGTCTATAATATACATTAAAAAAAAAAATATTTTTAGATGTATACTAATAAATCTAGGATATCACTTATGTGTCTACTCCCAATGCAATTGTGTATACTAGTGAAAGTAATATATTCAATATATAGCTACATTTTATGTTACTATATAGAACATAATTCTGTTGAATTAAATTCTGTTGCAGATAACACGAGATTTGGTTTATTGTACTTCATCAATTGTATTGTTAAGACACTAAATTAGAATGCCATGGACACAACACTTAACATACAATAAGTCTATAAATGTGTTAACTGCGAAAAAATAAATATATTTTATGGAAGCTCAGTTAGACTATAGACTCCTAGACTCCTAGACTACAGATTATAAAATATAAGTTAATAAATGAAAGGCATTTCTTTGTTTGTAAATTGAATGATAATTAAAATATAATAAAAACGTAATATATTATATACACTTATTTCAATTGTAAAATATTTTTTTATTTGAGTAAAATCTGTATAACTAAAGACTGTAGCAGTTCCCACACTAGAGATGTAGATTTATTACAGTTAAACTTAGCTAAGAGAAAAACATCTATAATTTCTCAACGCTTTATAGCTATCGCTCACATACACATACATACGTATATGCAGTTAACCTGACTGGCTGACAAACTGTTATAATACGTTACCTAAAGATCTGTGGCAATCTGTCCATAACTGCAACAGGTAAGCGCACATTATCCAACAGCAGCAACGAGTGCCACCTTTTTAAGCGCTCGTAAATAATTGCAGAGTAGACGACGCTAAACAAAGTGACAAGCGACTTGGTTCTCAGGCAATGCTAAAGGTTTCCTGAAACATGAAAAGGGTACAATCCAAAGCCTGGAACCCCTTCCCCACTCAAATGCAGCATACAGTTATTTCGCAGTGGGTGAGACTTGTTAAAAAAATAATAGTAAAGCATTTACGCAAACTCCAAAACAATAGCAAAAGAGCGCTAATTAAGAGAGAGAGACACATAGATACAGAGTACGAAAGAGAGGGCAGATTTGATTTGTAGAGGCAAGTAAAGTAAAATTTAAGTACAGGCGGCTTTGTTGCATTACAGCTGAAAACAATGGAGAAGCAACAACTATTAAACCCAAAGAAGAAAGGAGGAAAAAAGAACGACTAGGCGTATACCCTTTATATATTTCTTTGTTTTATTTTAGAACTATGAAAGATTGTATTATAGCTTCTATATAACGTATTTTTAATTAATAAGAATTAATCTATTATAAAAATGTAAAATATATAAAAATTTTGTATATCTTTTATAACATTAAATATTAATTATAAATGGATATATTTTATAATAAATTTATAAATAAACATATATCCATTACAATTTGTATAGGTTAATTAATAAAAAAGCTAAAAAAAAAATAAAATTTATATATATACATAAATATAAATAAATACATCTTATTTATATATACACATATATATATTTTTTGTAGAGTTTATTTAGGTCAGATATACCCATTGCTGCATTTGGTTACAGGGTATAGAAACACTTTGCCAAATGCTTAAAACTCATGCCGTTTAGCCAAAAGCCGTTACATAATTTCGCAAGCAAAAGCCAACTTGCAATCTATATACCAGCTCTAAATATATATACAAACTCTATATATATAGGTATTATGGAGGTCTTTAAACTATTTCGAATGCAGCTGCAATTTCTATTTCTACTTCTCAACCCAGTCGCGCATGCGCAGCCAAGCAGCGAAGCGCCTCACGTCTGACTCACTCGAAATGGGTCAAATTCGCTGTAGCCAAACTAATTTGCTTTTCGATTTTGCAATGCTTTGAACCTGCCCACAGGCGCTATGTTTGGCATCTGTTAATTTGCGGCTGCTTTGCATATTTTCATCGGTTTGTTTGATTGGCCATCAAATTGCATTTTAATCGTTGTTAATGCGCTGTGACCTTGTAACCAGCAGCTTGTTGTTCAGATCTTGATGAACGGCGTCTAACAAGCGCTGACTGCAGCATTCGATGCTGATTGTAATTGCTCGACTCGATGTCAAATGAAATACTATAAATCTAACTGCAGTTTATTTCATTTACTATTCAGTTTAATTTTGAATGTTAATTGGAATTGCTTAAGCAATTTACTTCCTTTTTTCAATGTTAACTTCTTTTATTTGACTTGATTCTGTCTTTTTCGATTAGTCTCACTTAAAGATCGGCATGTCAGTGATTTATTGGAAAGATATAGGATAAGCGAGAGACACAGAAAGAGAGAGAGCAGGAGTAATACAGAAAGAGTGGAAGAGGGGGGAACCAGGCTGAAGAAACAGAGAGTGAGAGTGAGAGAGAGGAAGGGAAAGAGACACACAGTCAGAGAGAGAGAGGATTGAGAATACAGGGCGCCAAAAGAGTGCTTAAAATTCAGAAAGAGCAAGAAATATAAATAAAGCTAAGGAGAGAAAGTCATCAAAGGAGAGATAGCTAAGACAAAGGCAAAGGAAAAGTTCTTTTTTGCGTCTCTAAATAAGAGAAGCCTAGAGCTCAGAATTTGCCTAAAAATTATAATTATATAGTAGACTTGTACAATATATCACCCAAAACACATTAAAACTTTTCACAATATAGAAATACAGCACAAATGAAACACTACAAAACAATAACAAAATCACACACAAAAACTACACTACAGGGAAACACTTAAAAAAAAAAAAGTTCATAAAAGATAATAAAGTTAACATTATAAACTATTTACATGTTTATATAGGATGAAGCGTATATATGTAGATAATTCGGTACCGAAATACCAGAGTGGCAAGTGGTCATGGGATCAGAAAACGGATGGACTGCACTTCCAGCAATTTCACGACTTGGAGAATGCAAACGATCGCTATATCGATACGAATGGATATAGGTTTCTGCGAACGATCAACCAGGAGGAGGAACTGATCTTCCGCGAGGTGTTCGCCAGACCCGATACCACATTCGATGCCGACACTGTGGTGATTAACGACGTGCGCGATTTGGTATTGTTCATGATGCCGAAGGAGTTTCTCTCGCTGAAATTTCTCGAGTTCATGCATAAGCCAGCTGTCCATAGGTTGCTCCATGCTCTCATCATATACTTTGAGTATTTCCTGCGCCTGGTCGAGTTCCTGCTGATACGGCGCGACGAGCTGGCTGGCAACATGGCACAGGTGCAAAGTGAGCAGACCAACGAAATGAAGCGAATATTCTCAACAAACTTGAGAATGTATCGCATGCTGGTGGCTCGGAACTATAGCGCTATCGTTATGGGCGACGGCGAGCTGAAGAAGTTTTACCACACCAAGGAGGTTGTTAATATATCGTCGACGATCAAGGATCTCTACTTTTATGAATACTTTCTGGCGGTCAGCACGCAGATCGTTTGGATCACGATGCATAGACGGGCCTATTATGTGATCGAGATGGAAATGAATCGACTCTTTCGATCCGAGCATTTTCTAAGTAATTGCCCAAAGTATCTCAAATTCTCCCCAGTCGAACGATCTCTGCTCTATGGTTCCAACTGCAAAATCTATAACTATCGCGCTCAGATTTCGCCATTGATTCAGGAGCTGAGGAACGTACCCGACGAGGATATGCCGGTACTGTGGATAGGCGAGCGAAAGTATCGTGGCACCGATTTCCGGATTGCCCAGATTGAGCTGGAGTATATTGTGCCGGGGCCGCAGTTGCATACGATCGATGTGGCCCACGGCATACTGGGACATCCGAAGAAGCTATACGATACCATTCTAATGCTGGACTGGCCATCGGTGCGCTTTGCCAATTATTCGCAGCAGCACGATCCCTACTATATCATACGACAGCCTAGTCTAAGTTTGCCCAACTTCGACGAGCTGAAGCTGCGTAAAATGTCGCAGAGCTATGAAATGTATTACCGTCTATTTCGTATCTACGAGTTATGCAGCCATCAAACTATAGCAAACTGGATGCATCGCGAACAGATCATCATGCACTACAAGAAAGGCGGAGATCTATTTAATATATTTATGCGCTGCGAACAGCAACTAACTGGCAAGAAGAAGCGACCGGATGTGGCCAAGATAGTTGCCAACTATTTCCGTGTCATATCCAGATTACGCAAGGAGAAGACAAACAAGTTAAAGACAGAAAGTGCGAGGCTTTCGTATAAGAAGCAGGGACAAGAGTATTTCTTTAAATAGAAGCATTATATTAGTCTTATAGTTTTATAATCGCAAACATTAAAACTCGTAACATTACATTGCTCAAATCATTGTTATTACATTACGCTCTTCAAGGGGCTTCTCATAGGCCTGGAGCTATGTAAATATCAGAGTATAAAATGTAGTAAGAGCTGATGAGCCCTAACTTCGATAACTCTCGATGTTCTTCAATTGCATCTTATTCTTTCACTCTTATTCTCTCCCTGTCCTAGCTCAACTAAACTCATTTTAGCGAATATTTCAAGGCACTTGAAGAAAATCAATGCATTTGGCAAATTTGATACGATTATTTGTGTTATTTTTGCCATCGGAAGACTTTTTGGGGTCATATTTCACCCTGACTCAATGCCAGCTGAGAGCCCAATTCGCTGTCCCATAAACTTGTTCATCTATGCGCGATAACAGAATCGAGACAGTTTTGTAATTAACCAATGTCTATATATCTTATTGTTTAACCATACTAGTTCGAACTGAAAACCAAAGAGGGGTGCATAAATTAGTGATTTTTTTTTTGTGGACTCAAATTAAATTAAATACGCCAAAGTACTGGCAAATAGGCTTGAGCATTGAGCAAAGCGAATAACCTCCTCCTGCTTCTCCTGCTTTTCCTGCTACTCCTCCTCCCCCATCGTTTGGGCCACTTTGGCTGACACTCAAATTCGATATCAGATTTTGCGTGAGGCACAAGGCAAACGACAAAAGGCAAAAGTTTTGCCAATTTCTGACAGCTATTTACTACTGCTATGCTGTTGTCTTATACCCTGCATTTATGTGCATTGCTTGAATGGGTATAAGCAACGGCAATGTCTTCTCAATTACTTATACGAATTTCTTAGACGAATGAGCACAAGGCTTTCTTTACCTTAATAAGAAAAAGGTTTGCTTTCGTTTAATTACAGGGTATATGACAGTCGTGCATTGCATATTGTTTGACTTTTGGCATCGTATTTTGTGAAATCGTCTATTATTGTCATCATGCTAACGTTCGATTGGCATATGCGCATATGAATATTACAAATAGATATATATGTTAACTATTACATATATATTTATATATTTTATATGTATATATGTGAGTGAGTATATATATAAATTTATTTGCATTTGTGTTGGCTTTTGAATTTTGCCAATTGGGCTCGTTGTCTCTCTCTCTTAGTCACAATTCAAATATTTTTATTATTGCAATGAAAGCTGGCCAATTAGCAGCTCTCTACAAAAAAATACATACACACACACACACATACATATTTATATAATGTAAGGCATATAAAGATATTATTTATTAAATACAACTGAGTCAGCCACTCGACATATACATTAAAGAAAAAGGTTTGTGAGTGGGCTGACTGAAATGATAAGTGCTATGAGATATGATATGATATAATATATGATAAATATCATATACTATATAATGGTTCAACTCGTAAAATTTAATTTGCTAACGGCGGACCAACCAAATCCAAATGCACTCTATGAAACTAGTTGCGATCGAATGCCTCGAGTTGAAGTTTGCATGAAAACTGATTGTTATAAACAAAATTAATTTAATTGAGCATAATATTATTATTCAGAATTATTTAGTTGTATACGAACGCATCTAATACATAGTTTGATATTATTTTCTCATAGATCTTGAAATTTACATGAATCAAATGAATAAACAAAAGCAAATTTATTCGTCTGTTGATCTTCGCAACAGATGAATGAGCTTGAATTTGAATTTTAAATTATATACTTTTATAAATTGACTTTTACTAATTTCAATTTAATTTTGTATTCTAATTTGTATATATATTATATATCTATACATAGGCGCATACAATTTAATATCTTTTTTTTTTACATAAAATAAATACATGTAAATAATATAAATATCTATTTGTCAAGGCGACAAAAGCTGTTTTATCTTTTAGCTAGAACTCTTCTATTAGACTATTAAGTTCCTCTACAGAATAATAGAATTTTTTCTTTAGCTTTAGAGCTAGATGTTGAGCTGTTTCACAATTAGATCTATAAGTCTATAGAACGCTCATTGGAAAATATACTTAGATCAAATGCATTTAGATTTTGTTGTTTGTTGCTCTAGTTTGATACAAGGCTTAAGCTAACATAAATACCCATCTCAGCTGCTCATTTGTTATGCATATATCATATTATAATTTTATTTTGACAGATACATAAAGTTAAGATATCAGAGTCTCATTTAGATCTTTACTATTAGCAACGCTGTTGCTATTGTTCCCAAGTTTCGCTTTGACACCAAATTGTTTTGGAAAGTGAAAATGCTTTCACCTTCAACAATTCGTTATAAAAATTAAAAAAAAAAGATAGCAAAATTTGTGTTAGAGTAAGAGAGAACAATTAAATAAAATACACTCAGACACACACACACACACACACGCTTACATGGGAACAAAATAATTTTGGTATGTAACAACAAGCCACAAACAACAATGAGCTGAAGGTGCTCTCATTGTTGGGATAGACTTGGGACTTGAAGTCGACTGTTTACCTTCGTCGTCTGTGGAGTCAACTGGCTGCCAATGACAGGCAGACATTGCATGATGGATAATTATATACTACTAGCTATGAGAGCAGTTCATACTAATTTGCACATCAATAAACTTTGACAGAGACTTGGATGATTGGCAGACGGGGCAAACAATTTGTTACCGCTTGCTCCTCGCAGAGTTTGCTCTTGGAGGCCAGACCAAGGCAGGCTGAGTGAGGCCAACCCCGGCCAGTCCAACATTATGCAATTTGTATCTTTTTCTTGCATTTTCAAAATTAAATCAATATTAAATATGATTATAATTTAATTTGTAGCGGACATGCAGCAGCAGCAGCAAAAGCTTTGAATACTTTTTACTTCCTGCAAGACGTCAAGCATTATTAAATTACATGGAAATATGTTCATAGCTTATACGTAATTGCAGCTACAGTTAGCTGATCATGATTCGAACCTGAGGGTCCACTTTGCAGATCTGTAATTCGATAAGCCTGCAAATGAGTGCAGCCGCTGTGACAATTGCGGCTATCAAAGTTATTGAAGCTGTTGAGATCATAAAAAATGAACTGGAATTCGAGCAGCGTTTGAAGCGATATTAAAAGAGTTGAAAAATTGAACTTGAATCGAACTTTAATTTATTTAAATTTAATTACAAATTTCCTATGAATATTAAAATAAATAGCATAATAATAATAATTCAATAAAGATTGTGTATAAATATATATATATTTCTTTTTATCTTTCTTTATAAGTTTCTTTTGTGTTTCACTGTAAAAAACAATTGGAATTAGAGTTTGGTGTTTCATATTGTGTGTACATCTTGCATATAGTATGTACTTTCTGTACAATCAATCAAGCATAATCAATCGATGGGATTTCCTCCTTTGTGAGCAGATCAGCTCAACAGTCCAGGCATTTTTAGCTTCTCTCTTTTCACTTAGAGGTCACAGTCAGGAGAGCCAAAAAGCTTGATCGAAATGCTCATAAGCCTTGGATATTATAAAATTTAAATTCAAAGCTTATGCAAATTCGTGTAAGCTCTATTCAAGAACTAACAAAGCTACGTCTTGGCAAACACGACAGCAAGCAACAAAGAAACGTGTCTTCAATTTGAATTTGAATTCGGCAATGTAACAATTAGCAGTTTAAATTTTATCATATCTAGTATTATACTATTTTGCATTGTTATATAAATACATTTTATGGAAACTTGCATTTATACAAATTTAAATTGTTAAATTATTCAGCAATATTCAATAGTTAAAGGTTACTCAAAACATTTACTAAGCTCAGTTGTGAACAGAAAACGAAATCAAGAAATTCGATAGATCATTAATGAAATTCTTCATGTGAAAGTTAAATGAATACGTTTTTCAACACTGACAATCAGCTTCTTGAGCTCTTACACAACATTCTTGTTTACCGCATTTTAATAGTCATGAGATCTAAAAAGTTGTAGATAAAAATCGAAACCGTTTTGATGCGAACTAATTGCTATGATGGCGAGTTCAAGACCCTCTTAAAACAGTTTTTCCAACGGCAATCAGATGCAACATATTTTCTTGTAGCAATATTTGTGTGCTTTTTCGCGTCAAAGCTCATTAGTTGCGATTTGAAAAGCAAAAGGGCCCCCAGAAATAATGCGGAAAATCCGCATTAAAAACTCAAGTTTCCCCTGTGACACACAAAAACCGAATGCCCCGCCAAACAAGGAAAGTAATTTGCCATAGGTAAAAGAAACAGAGTCACCATGACATTTGCAGACCATTCGACCAGACCATAAACAAATAAAGAAATGCTATTACTGAGCAAGTGGCAACTGCTAAATGGGCTGACCATAGCGAGGCCCAACACACACACACACTGCAGTATATGAATATGCACACATAATATTCATAGCAACTATGTGGAGCGACCTTAATTTGCAGCGTACTACGAACCCAAAACTATTAACCAGGTTATGCTAGGTGGAAATTTAGACGGGGGAGAGAGAGAGAGGGAGGGAGGAGTGGTCATAAAACTGCGTGCCACGCAATTTCAAAGCAGCAAAACTGAGCCACAATCAGAGAAATGAGAGGGAAATGAGCTTTAGCTACGAGTATGAATCAGCAATCAAAGAATATACAACAAAATGTATAAATATATATAGTACATATACATATGTACGAGGCTGTATAAAAAACATTTTCAAAACTGGTTTTCATCAACTGGGACGTACCAGCTCGCACACTCACATGCAAATCAGATAATTTTGAAATTTTTGTTATTGTTTTTGTTTTTTGCAAATTTGTCGATAAATTGTCGGACAACGGACGACAAGCGACGACGATATATGTATGTTGATGACTTCACCCCAAAAAAAGAAGTTTGCTCGCGTACGTGAGCCGAACGTTTGATTATTCGTGAAACAACATTGAAAATAAAATCAAAATAAGCAAAGAAAAGAAACTATGAAGTCTAGAGAATGGCTTTCAATATTATCTAATCCAGGCTACGGCTCAATTCATAAAAAAAAAAAAACAGCAAATAACAGTTACATTTGGTATAGTAGCGAGTGTGTGTGCGTAGGTTGTTGCCTTTGTCCATACACTTCTTTTGTGTTCTTAGGCGTTGAAGATCGGCGTTCTTTATATGGTCAATCAAGTGAGTTTGTTGTGCGGTGGGCGGACGAAAGGCGGAAACACGAAATTAAAGCACATGAATTGTCGATTTTTTATGGCGATTTTGATGGGCAGCACTGTTTGGCGAAGTGTCAAGTGCAGCATGTTATCGATAGCTGGCTGGCTAGTAAACGTATCGATTATTTGCCATTTTTAATTAGTCACGCTTCCGTTCACATTATTTAAATTATAGCTTATTTTCGCATTGATATATTTCTGCATCTAAATGGCATCCTGTTGCAATCAATGTTTATTGAAGTGAATTAAATTATTAAGTTCTTAGCAAAGATCTTAAGAATAAATTGCAGCCGCTGTAAATTGGCATTCTATTCAGACGGGTCGGGCATAAAAGGTGGTTAATAAATAAAGAGAGGGAGAGAGAGAGAGAAATAAACGAGTTGCTAAAAAAAACAAACAATAAAAGAACGTGTTAGTTCACTTAACTTATTAAATCGGCGTGTCGAAACGGACTTTCGAAAAGGCCAGAGGTAAACAAGTTGTATAATGTATGAAATATATATATATGTATCTCTCTATATATTAAGCGTATCGTGTACGCCCACAAAAAAGTTGTTCCAAAAAAATTATAATAAGTGACAAAGCAATGGCATTAGAGTGGTACGGTTAAGAGTTGGAAATATTTCAGAGATTCAATCTCAATTCATTTCCTAACAAATAATAACAATTGGCAGTAAATCGTGATAAACGACAGACCCGAACTAAGCTACAACTTCAATTGATAGCCCAATCGCCAATTGTTCTCCAAGCGGGTTTTAGTTCAAAATAAAAAATAAAAAAAAAGAATGAGAAAAAATAAAAGCATGGTCAGCCAGTTGGGCGTAAGCGAAGAAAACAAAACTCGTTTCTCAGACAATGGCAAAAAGCAACGTTTTTTTCGGTCTGTGAACTAGATTTTAGTTTATTTTAGAGTAGGCATCGAAAACTACAAGCAACTGTGTGATATTTTACACATAAATCGACAACAATATTGATAGCTACGACTTTGTTAAAGAAAAGAATTTCAGTTTAAGCAATTTCGATGCGTGAGAACCTTAGAAAGTTTTACAGAATTTTCAACTATTCTTCTATGTGCATAAAGGAGAAGTCTGGAAAACGCTGTAAATATTTAGATTTTCACTAAATGCGCAGCAGCTGCGGGTCATTATATATGTATGCCCATTTACATAGTAGACTTGGTTGTATTACAAAAGCTGGTCAAAAAAACCAAATCAAAATAAATAATAAAATCAGCTAAAAATAAAAGCCAATGCTCATAAATTGGCACACACGCTTCAACAGACCGCAAAAAAAAGGCGCGCTTGATGACTCGCACCACGAACTAAGCCAACACCTACACAACCTACACAATAGACCAGCCAGCTAGCCAGCTAGCCAGTCCCAAGTCTAATTACGTCAGTCAGCCGTAGCTATACGAACTATTATATACTATATAAACACACTTGAATTATGCCTGGACATCAACTAAAATGGCCCACAGCTAACAACAAATGGCGAATGGCGAATGGCGAATGGCCAATGTGGCATTGTGCTTATGACGCATCAGCGGCCATCAGAGGCTCCAAAAATTAATTAGACATCCATTTTAGTAGATATGCTTTTCGCTTTGCATATGCGAAAAACTTTGCAAATTCGCTAAGCTCACTTTTCATTATCTGATTTATGCGGCATCCACATGCCATATGCCACGTGCCACACGCCACAAGTCCTGCGCCTTTTAGTTTACAAATTAATTGAAATATTTCGAATGACAAATTGAATTACTCAACGGCTCGCTTGACCTTTGCGTCTTGGCTAATTTCTAGCTAAAAGCTTGAATTGTTATTGTTTTTATGCTTTTCGGTTAATGAAAAGTGGAACATGGGAAAATATTTTTGTTTCGCTGGATGAGCGCAATAATTTTAATGAGCAATGCTCCACAGCAGTAGATGTTAAATGGTTCACTTGGCTGCGTTTTCTTATGGCTCTTTAATAGGCAAACGAACAGACAATCGATTATCGATAGGTCATCCATGGGAACATGGGAACTGAATTTTGAAAACTGAAATTAATTTTTCAAAATAAAATGAAAGACAAGGTTGATAGTCCATAACTAATGTTACAAAATATTCTCCTTGAGAAATGTATTTCGTGTTAGACAGCTAGAATTGTGGGTCAATTCCCTAGAGTGGCCTTCATTAATACTAGGCATGTATATACTACTTTCGAAATGAAGATGAAGTCATACGACAGTTTTAAAAAGTCCCAGCAACAAGAAATTACAACTCTTTGCATGACTAAGGCAACTCACTCGTACAACCTGTATACGCATCGACTTTAATTCAAGTTCAACGCTTTGTTCCGTCCTCTGTTTGGGTTACTGACACCAAAGGGCACTACACTTCCTAGAATATCCAAATAGTAACTACATACCCACACATTTCCTAGCAGCTACCATGGAGCGGGTGGTTCCATTGACATTAACGTTGCGTTTACATGACGAATGGCCAAAAGTCAATATAATTGATAAGAAAACAGAAAATGTCAGCAACAAAGAGCATTTCCATTAGCCTAACTATTTACTGGGGGAGTTTAGGGAGTGGGGGCTTTACATAGTTTCTGGTAAATACGCAGCAAGTAATATGCTAATGAACGACCACGAACTTGAGCCGAGCGCGTGTTATGCCTTGAACCAGAAGGTTAGAGCGTTATCTGGGCATTAGCTCTGGATATTAGCTATAGAACATTGTCTATTGCTCGTATGTAAACAGGTGTGCGAGCAGAGGCAACACCCACTGTGGTTCAAGGTCGTCGACGAAGCACACAGGCATGGATGGATAAAGATAAACAAATTGGCGTCTGTTTCTTTGTATTGTGTTTGGCTGCTGACGCTATCAGACTGATAAAAGAATAGAAGAGAGCTAAAGAAATGCTAAGGCTGCAACGGCTTAACTATGTACTCTAGCATGCAACTAATGCAAAGTAAGAGCATGAAAAATCGATAACATTACGTATGTAGATAACTAGTGTGCATATGTATATGCATATGTATGTGCATACACACACACATATACATATGTATAAGCATTGCATGTGTGTTTGTAGTTCAGTAGTTTACTGCGCACTTTTATCGTGGACTCTATGTGACATGTCAGGCAAACATTTCGTTGACCATTCACTTGGGATATATGTATGTATGTACTTGTGTGTATAAATATTTAATATATTGGCGTACGCCATTGCAGTTGACAAAATGTGTCCTGCTCCAATTGGCTGTTGAACAGGTGGAGTTCGCTTGTATATACAAATAAAGAAAAAGTCAATCAATATGCATTAAATTATGCATATACTATAGACTACATTAATGGCTGGGAATTAAGACAGCATGTGTTAGAGGAGGCTACAAAATCAATACAAATCAAAAGATGAATCAGCAAACATATGCGATCAGCGCCGCTGACAGCAAGCGGAACTAATCAAAGTAAACTTTTGAGGTTCGCAGTATCGATAACAGCCATGAAAGCTACAAATAATTGAAGGATACCAATCGATCGGCGTTGCCAACTGACTTGAATATCGGCAAATTGTTGATTGATTGACATCCTTGTTAAAATAATATTTTTGGAATTCTTCTTCTTCTTCTAAACTTACCTCAATTTTGCTTGAATATTCCTCAATTAGCTTCTCCTGCTGTTTGACCAGCTCCTCGTTCTTCTCTAGCAACGCTTTGCCCAGCTCGGCGGCTAATAGTATATCCGATTCCTTTTGCTGCAACTGAGCCCACACATCCGGCTCGTTGTCGTTGCGTCGTGCCTCCATGGCGCTGATGTAATGTTCTAAATCAATTGAAGCGTCAATTAGTGAGGAGTGCGAATGGTTATCGTACAGCGACGATGACGAATCGACTGCAGACTCTTTTGCTGTTGCCCCTGCTGCTGTGCCGGCCGTTGTGGGCTTGCTGAATTGACGTGCGCGTTTTGATTTGTTGCTGTTGTTGTTGTTTGATATGGATGAGGCAATACCGGCAGCAGTTATAGGATTTGCTAGCTTTGGTCTATGCATGATCGTTAACGGCAGGCGGTAAGTGGTGGTGGTTGGGTGGTATTACGAACAACAAACAAAACACACACAAACATAACACAAAAATGCGATATATTGAAATATATATATATATATATATATTATTGCTTGTTAGATTTGATGATGGCGATCGAGCGGGCAATCGAGCGAACGAGCGATTAGCGATTTATTTTGTTAGCGGCGTTTATTATTTTTTTTTTGTTTTTTTTTTTCGTATGATATTTTAGGTTAGGTTTTCAAATATAAGACAACGCGCTGAAGTCGCTTTTTTGTTGCTGTTGCTGTTGTTGTTGTTGATGCTGAAGTCGCTGATGATGCTGTAGTTGTGCCTCGGGAACAACAGGCCCAAGCCACATGATGTTTCCATAGATGTCCGCTGCCCAAGAGCAGCCCAGCATGCGTTTGTATGACGATTTAACTATTATTGTTGGTAAATATAGCAGGCAAGTTTAGTAAGTAAGTAACATTACTGTGAATTACAGCCAAATTGGCAGCAAGGCATATGGAAATATAATACAAGACCCGCTCACCTCCCCCACCCGCCCAAACTGCCCCAAAAGCGAGCACGTAAACTGAGCTAAGCTAACCGAAAAGGAGCGCCGATCACGTTGCACACTTACAAGCACGTTTTCGATTACACAGAGTAAGGGCTGTCGATGTGGAGGGGCGACCAAGTCGATAAATATACATATGTACATATGTATGTATGTGTGTTGGTGTGCACACACATGATGACATATAAATACTGAATATAGTGAACGTTTAGTTAAGCTGCATGCAATAGGGTTAATGCTCGGGGGCGTTTAAGGGTTAAGAATTTAGTTACTTTTCGAAAAGTTAAGGGAAAAAGTAAAACGAATTTTTACAAAATTACATATTATATAAACAAAGAATTGTCTTTAAAAGACCCTGTTACTATATATGTATGTATATCTGGAATTTGTTTGAAGCTTTATAAAGCTTTGCTTAAATATTATTTCTACAGATTTACGTGACAAAATGTGTTAAATACTCGGATGACTCGGATGTATTATATATATAAATGTATGGGCAGGTATATGTAGGTAGCTTTTTAGTTGGGGAAAATTTAGAGTGGTTTAAGTTTTTAGTATTTAAGTTAGGTTTTCAGCACAATATAATGTAAGCCGATATCGCATTTCTGGGTTAAATATAAGTATTTGTATTTTTCTATAATTGTTCTGCGTCAATAACTCAAGCGAAGCTTTTAACGCCTGAAAACGAGTTTCGTCGCGCCAAATTTGGATTGGGTATTATTAGTGTTAGCTTTAGCTTGAAATACGAATTTCTAATGCTTCATTTCGAATATGTGTATATAGTATATATTTGTATATAGAAAATTCATTTGGCAAGCACTTCACGCTTTGCTGCATTTGGTGGCAGCAGCTTTTGTTGTTGTTAAAGCCAATATAAAATGCGCTTAATGCGTTCGTTTTTTGGCCAACATTTAATTTGTTTTATTATTGGTTGGCAACACACACACACACGTAGATACTTATTGTTGTTGTGCGAGTGAAGCACTTCCGTTATATGTGCCACAGTCACATAGTTAAGTATATCAATATGTATATATATATATTATATATGTATAGGTATATAATCTCTGTCTGGTTCTCAGCTTTTATTGACAAAACAACAACAAGAGCAGAAGAAGAAAAAAATTAAACGCGCGCTTAGCATGCTTTTAGCTCTCGACTCGAGTTTTATCTATACAAAAAATAAACAGACACTGCTTTCCACTTTCGCAACAAGCCAACACTAACTAACTAACTAACTAACTATGAACGAATATTTAGGTAGATGGATATATCATAACAAACAGAAACCTCTCGGTCACGACGGCGACTGCGGCGATGACAACAACAAGCCAAAAAGAACTTCCGATTCCGATGCCGATGCCGATGGCTATGAGGCCGAGATACGCGACTTTTTTGGTAGTTCGCTTTTGGGTTTTTCTTTTGTTTTGGTCTGTGGTTCGTTCGGGTTTCCGCTATGGAATGCACGACGTCTGTTTGGCGCGAGGGTTCGGTATTAACTGAGACTGCCTGCAATACTACAGAAATTGGCAAAACAAATGAGTAACCAAGCCAACTTGGTAACTTGGCAACAACAATAACTCAACAAAGCAACGAAAACACAGAGAGAGACGAGAGCGAGGATAGAGAGCGCGCTTAAGAGAAACTCTTTAGAGTTGTCAAGCGATATTGAAGCAAGTCAATAAGATATGAATGACTAGGCTGCTAATATATGTGGGCTATATCTAGTAGATAAGATAATAGCTGGAATTAATACAGATAAGAAATTATTAATGAGCTAATACTTGGGTAATATTTATTTTTTGGCTATTGACATAAGATAACTGAAGTGGAATCTGATAATTAATTCATAAAATGAAGTAAGGTTTTATCAATTTTTGTTTGAAACGAAATATATCAAGTGAATATATTTACTTTGCAATATGCAAACAATAACATATATGAAATGAACTTTTAAATCTTCTTCGATTCGGTATATTTTAGTAATTTGCAATACCATTTTATTTAAAATATTATATAATAAATGTTGGATCTTAATATTGCGGCAGTACATGAAAATTTATTTTAACATAATAATATATGTATGTACATAGTAAATTAATGTTTGATGATTTGTAGCAGTACATAGACTTAGTGGTGTACTACAAAAATTCTTAAACCATATGAGACAATATATTTTATCTTTAGAAATAAAACGAGAAATAGAATGCAAAGAGAAGAAATATATTTTTTGTATTTTGCTTTTTTTTATTATTATATATCATCATTATTATATTTATTTACTTATTTATTATTATTATTTTTGCTTTGAAAATATAAATACAACAAAGTAAAACTCACAAGTTATTTAAAATATAAATAAATATATGTAGTTTTTAGGTACATCGACAATATACAAATGTATTGTAATTTTACTTATTTTATTAATCATTTATATCAATATTTAAAATTAACTTTTTTGTTAACTATTCTTATTAAATTATTTAAAATAATTCTTCATTTATATTGTCTGCCCAATTTATTTAGTAAATTTCACATTGCGAACAGCTTGACAATCCTATTTAGCAGCATTTCAATGCAAAGCTAACCTGTTTACAAATAACAACTAAACGCGCTCTCTTAAATGCCAGCTGTTATTATCGCTCTCTCTCTCTCTCTCTCTTTGCTGCGCTCTCTGTTAACCCTTTTGTCGCTGGCTTTCGAAAGCGTTCAAGTGAACTACATTGAAACTGTGTGTTGTGCATGCAACGAATAGAGCAAGAAGAAGGCAAGGAAGGGTGTGAGAGAGACAGGGAGAGAGGGAAAGAATGGGCTAGAGGTGGGGAGCTGCAGTACACAGCGAATATTTCAATGAAAATCAAATTTACATACGACGCCAAGTCAGAGCAGAATAACAGCAGCAACAACAGCAACAACAACAATAGCGCACACAAGAGCGGCAATAACAATGGAGCACAGACATAGACATTGGGTCTAGTGCGTGGCACCACAACCAACAAATCCCAAGACCCAAACAACATGCACAATAAGCGCTTCAAGTGGCAAAGAAAAAAACAACAACTGAAGATGCCTCAAGCCCAACTCTTGCGTCTGGGCCCATTGTTCAAGCAGAGAGACCCGGAGACCGGAGACCGGAGACCCAGACCCCTTGGTAACCCTTCAACAGGCAGAGAAGACAACTCTGACCATTAGGCATAGATCTTTGTGGCCATTCCGTCCATTGCGTGGCCTCTTGTTTATGTTTGGGGCGTCTGCTGATTGTTGATTGTTGATTGTTGATGGCTACTGTTTGGTCATTTACCAAATTGAGCATTTGACTGCTTGGCTCAGCTTAGCTTAGCTGGTTGCAATGGCTGTAATTAACCAGGCGTGACCAAGAACTCGCTTGAGGAGTGAAACTTCGTTGGCGCTTCCGCTGTCGATTTAAGGTTTTTTGTCTTGCAGTTCCTCAAACTCGAGTCGGGTCAGTCGCCTCCTTTGGAGCCAGTTGGCCAACATTTGTAGGGCATCGGCTTGGCAGCTTCGATCAATCTGCAACCACTGCAACGACGCGTAACGAGCCATGTTCTTGAGCTGCTTTTCAGATCTCTTGTGCACTCTCGATCTTGTTGCGGTCATTTAGAAGACCAATGCAATTCCTACTTCCCTCCCTCTCTCTCACTCTCTGCGTCTCGCTCCATCTCTTACTTTGGGTGGCACCCAAACTGGTTTCTGTTTGGACTTTTTACTCTGCAACATTTTGTAGATTTGTGTTTAATTATTTCTTAGGATACTCTGTAAAGAATAGATTAGATGGAATAAGCTGACTTGGCTGAGCGAGAGATATTGGGCAGCACAGGACAGAAGTTGTTTTTTAATTTAGAACATAAAGCGCTTATTTGATGTAGAGCTTATTTTTGGTGTTTGATATTGTTAGTCAAAAATTCCAAACTTATTCTTGATCTGTATGAATACCTAAGACCATAAAAACAATAAATCATATAGTTGTTATATAAATGTCCTGTTTAAAGATTGTATAATTATATTAAACACATCATATAGTCAGCTAGATAAAACAATTTCGTCTACATAGTCTATATAGCAGCAATCTCTTAAATATTTTGATCTTACAAGAATAACTCACCATGGTTGACGTTATTTCTATAAGTTGTACATAATTTACTTCAACATAATATATTAATTTTATAATATTATTATATTAGATTGAAGTTCTATGAAGAATTATTCTTGTCAGATTCAGATATTTAAGAGATTGCTGCTCTCTATAAAGAATCGTTCAAAAAGAGTTTTTTTTTTGTAATACCTTCTGCTTAGCAATAACACTTAAAGACTAAATGCTCTAAACTAAACATTTATTAATGTATTAGGTTAAATAATGAATTATAGTTAACATAGTTAATACAAACTTTAAATTTAATAATAAATATACCACTCTAATGTTGAATATTTAATTAAGACAGTCTCATGTTTAAGTACAACTCAAATTATTTCATTTGTTTAACATTATTTCAGTTAACAAAACGTTTTTAGTAACACTATTTATTTGAGTAAAATATGCAATACTAAAAAAAAAGACAAAAACAAAGGTATTATTTATAGGGTATACGCCAAGTATTTATTTAAAAAAGAAAAGGGGTTTCTTTATTGATGCCATTGTATTAATATTTAAGTAGGAATAAACTTATGCTCTAAATTTGTGCTATTATTAATATTAAAAGAATTTAAATAAATATATAAGTAATATAATTCTTAATTTATTCATATCAACATCAATCAACAATGATCAAACAATCGTCTGATATTTGCTATCAATATCTCTAATAATTTAATTTTAATTTTGATTCATTTTCAAGAGTATATGCCAAGTCTGGCTGCATCTCTTCGGACATGGCTAATAATACCATAATTATGATGTTTTTTTCGCACTTGCCATGGGCATGAGTCAACAGTCTGGGGCATTACAAGCTTTACTGTGCTTTGCTTTGCTTTATGCGCGAAGTTTTTGTTATGTATCGCGTTTTGTTTGGGTTTTCATATACATTTTCGCAATGCATTGCGATTTGCAGTGAGCCAATGACAAGAGAACATGGTTCGGTCAGTGTGTTGGCTATTGGATATGTGTGTCAAAGACAGTTAAGGATCTCCACCCAGCAGAGCGAATCGAGTGTGCGGCAACCAGATACAAATACAGATTAAAATAGAGATACATTTCAATTACAACATTTCGCTCGCGTATTCTAAGAACCTTGAAGTCCAATTCTTAACCCAGAAAGCGGGCAGCATATTTCGAAATGGCTTAAAGCCAAGCCAAAATACCGCTAAAAGGGTCAAAGCTGGGCGTGAGAATTAAAAATTCAGTCCAGCTGGCGAGCCCAGAGCGAGACCCAGACCCAGCCACAGCCGCAGTTCCAGTCACATAAGAGTCGCTCTATAAAAGTTCACCAAAGCGCAGACCCAAAACATATTCACATCGAAACGGAACGGATCGGAACGGAACGAGACGGAGTTGGGCCAACGACTTCCGCAAACGGCTTAATTGAAGAAGAAGAAATAGAAGAATTAAAGCAAATGCAATTGCAATTGAGGTCGACAATAAGATCAGGTCTGGAAGCGACACGGCTTTAGGCCAGGCTCAGACCAGCTAAAAGGGCAATAAACAGAGGAAGAAGAAGATGAAGCAGACGACGCCAGCTGTTCATACTTCACATAGCTTGCGCTTCAGCTCAGTTCAGGCAAGGGTAACGCGAGGGGCGGCTCTTCTACTTTTGTGACCATCATGGTTTATGGTCGGCTAGTGTAATAGTTTCTATGGCTATTGCAGCTGTTGTTGTTGTCGCCGTCATTATTATGTTTGTTTTTGTTGTTGTAGGCTTTGTGGCTGTTTGCCGTTTGCTGTAACCAAGCGGCATTGAGTTGCTGCTGTTATTGTTGTCATCAATGCCAGAAAGAGATAGCTGCACACAGAGAGCGCAGCTGGCAAAGAGAAAACTGTGCGCTCACCCGACCTGTTGATGGAACTTAAGAGCGTCAATTGAAATGTGGATGCTAAATGCTTTCGATCCACAGCTGGCTGCTGTGTGATATGAACCTTGTTTTAAATGTGGAAATTTAAAAATTAAAATTTCCATTATTATAGCAAAAAGATTATTTTTAAAATTAAATTATATATTTTTTTGTTAATACATTTATTAATTAAATAAACTGCATAAATTTATATATTCTATCTACTTTCAAGAAATAATCAAAATTAATAAATATTGATTATAGATTATAGATAGATAAGTATATCAAATATTTATAACTTCGATACCTTAAATTTTCGATGATCAATATTTTTGTAGTATTTCCTTTTATTATAATGAAACACATTTGAGATTTATTAAGCAACTTCTGGAAAATATACTCGTTTATTTGAATATAATATGCGTGTGTTTATATATAAATATATAGATATTTATATAAATTGTCATATGCAAACTATGTTTGATATCATTTCCCTTTATTTATTTTTTAGTTACAAAGTGACTGTTAGTTATGTTGTAGGTGTCTTTTATTCACATAGTTCTCGCTTCATAGATAATACATGTTTATAAAAATGTTCGCATGAGTTGATTTCATTACAGGCCGTTAGAGATACACAGAGTTACATAGTTAACATACATTATGATACAAACATAAATTAAATATCAATAAAATATATTTCATTTTGCTTCAGAGCCAACTAAATGGCTAATGCAGGTTCCACACAATTCGAACGCCGTTGGGAAAGCGCAGCCAAAATACAATTACAATAACCAGCAACAATGCAGCGGCCACCACGTAAGGCAGATACTGGGGAAGGATACACGGAATATTAGTGGGTGTTATTAGCTGGAGCTGGAGCTAGAGCTACTTCGGTGTAAGCGTGTGTATTATTACCAAAAGCAAATTGCAAGCAATGTGAAGGAAGTGCCACACATTGAGCTAGAGCAAGAGCATGAGCTCGCCATGCTGCAACTTCACGTTCCTTGGCAATTTGCAATCTTTAAAATGTTTGTGCAGTTATAAACCTAGCCTAGCTATTGCCCCGCCCCTCCCTGCTGCAACAATTAAATCTGCAGCACTCGCTTCACGTCGACGGTGGGGAAGGCGGCGAATTCTCCGGCTGACGCACGATGCGGCTTCCGATGCAGATACTCTGTCAGTATGTCAGAGGCGAGGCGGGAGGCTCGCGTGCAGATCTCCGCCTTCTGGGGCAGCGGCTGATTGCGACGCTGCAGTGCGACGGTGTTGATATTGTCTGCCGACATGCTGCCGCTGCCTTTGGCCTGCACCTGCAGCAGGGACAACACCCAGGCGTGCTTCATCTTAGTCAGCTGAGACTCGAGCGCATTAATGCGTTGATCCTGTGGCTGGGGCACGTAGATCGGCTCCAGCTGCTGCAGTTTGGCACGCATATCCTGCGCCTGCAAACGCATGCGCTCGTTGCGCTCATTGTTGAAGGCGCACTTGAGCAGCTGCAGCTCCTCGGCTACCAGCGGAGCGGTGCCTGCGGGCGCTGTGTAGCTGACGTTGGCACTGCTCGTGCCCGTGGCAGACAGATTGTGGATCGAGGAGTGCGAATCGGAGGTTATACTCTTGCCAGCGCTGGTGTTCAGTTTCAGCTTGTCGCGCAGGTCGCTCTTCTCACTCTCCAACGCGTCGATGTCGCTCTGCAGATGATCCATGGTCTCCTCGAACTCCTTCTCCTTCTGCAGCAGCTTCTTGTGAGTCTCTTCGTACTGCAGTTTCCACTTGTTCACTGCATGCTCGTACTCGTCTTGCAGCACGCTCAGCTTCTTCTCTGCGAGATCCTTGCGTATTTGCATTTCGCTCAGCTCGTTCAGCTTCATCTTGGCCGCCAGCTTGAGCTGCTTGATGTCCGCCTCGCGATTCTCGAGTGTGGCAGCCAGCACATTCTTCTGCTCCAGCTGCTTCTTGATCAACTGTGAGCGCTGGCTGATGGGCGTGCTGAGCGTCTGGGGGCGTGGAGCGGCGCCAGCTGCCGACATTATCTCATACTCCTTGTCCAGCAGATGCTGGGCAATATGCTGTAGATCCGTGTTGGCCTGGCCTAGCAGTGTCTTGAAGTTCTGCGTCGGCCCACGATCGTCCTGTTCGTAGATGCGTTCACAGGCCGCCGACAGCAGGGACCAGTACTTGTCCTGCAGCAGCGTGTGCTCCGCCGCATTGTCGCTCTCAATGTTGGATACAATGGCAGCCAGCGCCTGCTTGGTGGCCAAATGCATGGCCGACATGATGCGGCTTATATTCTGGGCCAGCGCACGCATGGCGTCCATCTTGTGGGGCGACAGGCCCAACTTGATCACATGCTGATCGTTGGGCAGACGTCGCTTGATCAGCTTCACCTGCTGCTTTATGCTCTCCATGTGCTCGTTGAGGAACTGTATGAGCAGCATCGAGTCGCTCGTGGCGCCCGCCTCCTGGATGATCACCTTGGCAATGGCGGTATCGTTCAGTATGGACTCACAGGCAGCGCCCAGCGAGGCCACACAATCGCGTATCATTTGGGTCTCATTTAGAAGCTGCTCGCCTGCCAGCAACACCGAGTTCATGGCATTGAAGAACGCCACGCATTTCTCAATGTTGTCCGTGGTGCTGTTCTCGTCCAGCTGATTCGATTTCAGCAGCTCAATGATGCCGTCGACGATCTTCTCCTGGGCCACCATCTCCGGCAATGAGCTGCCAGCGCGCAGCAGCGTATCGGGCTGACAGCTATTCAAGCCGTAGAGGATCTGGTGCAGCGCACATTGCAGATTATGGATGTAGTGCATAAGGCGGCACTTGAAGGCATATTGCTGCACCGCATGGCCCTGGGTGACGGCCTCGCGTGTCACCGCCTCCACGGCTGGGAATCGTTCGCGCGTCTGCGAGACGATAATGCCGCACTTAAATACAATGCGCGAGATTAGCAGAATGACCAATATGGAGTCGTGATCGCCGCCGCGATTCATAAACGACTCGGGCATGAAGGCGGTCAGCATCTGGACATGCTCGTTGGCCTGGCTCAACTCAATCTGGCGCAGCTGGACATCGATGGCGCGCGTGTAGGCCTTCGACTCGGCGAACATCTGCTTGTAGTCGATGGTCTCGGTGGCCAGCTTGAGGCTGGGATCTTGCAGCGACTTTTGGTCATTGTTGGAGCTGCGCTCGCGCAGTTCGATCAGCTGTTCGTTTAGCTTCTGGACGAGCTCACGGAACTTGGTGATGGTCTGGTCGCGATCGTAGATGGTCTCAATAGCGGCATCACGTTCGCGTAACACCTCTTTCTTGGCGGCATTGGCCAGGTCCAGTTCCTCGCGCAGATCCAGCTCCAGCTCGTGATTGCTCTCCACCAGCTGCTCGTGCACCTCCTCCAGTGCCTCAAGCTGTGCGATTTCCTCCTCCAGCAGCTTCACTTTGTCCTCCAGCTCCATTTTCTTCTCGGCCAGCTGCTCCACCATCTCCTCGGCGCCCAGTGCAGCATCGACTTGTTCCTTGAGAATTGCAATAATATTTGTTTCATATGTGAAATTAAATCTTTCGATTGGCAATGCGAGAAATGCTTAGCGAAATATGAAAAATGGCGGAAAACTCTTGGGGGAATGGAACGAATGAAATGAACATAAACTTGAACAATTGGAAATTACCTCCTGCAACCGTTTTATATATTTTATTTAATGTATGCCGGCAAAGAAATTAAATGAAAAATTTCACATTTTATTCAGAGTTTAGAGCGAAACACAGCAGATTCTTAGACAATTTAGTGTAGAAAAAATACAAATTGCGAAGAGCTCAACTACAGCAAAGCATTAAGCAAAACAAAGGCATGAAATTGTGCGTGTGTCATAAAAGGAGAGCGGCAGAGCTGAGTTAGGTGAAGCAAGCGTAAGCAAACAAGCTTCAAATTAAATTCAACTTAAGTCTTTGTCATGAGCGTGCATTAAATAGAGAGATAATACGTATACATATATTCAGGCCTGTTCCCATTTAAAGAACTGATAAAAATAAAACATTTTTGATTAAATTTAAATAATAAAAACTTAAAGAAAAGATTCTAGTCTCTATTTATTCTATATTCTCCTATTCTCCTATTTTAAATAATAAAATGTATGTAATTTATGGTAAATAATAATGAATTTCTATATGTGTTCAATTATTTCTATTTATTTAAAAATTGTTTTTTCGCCTCAATTTAAAACTAGATTAGGTTGCAACTAACAATAGCATAACTAGTTTAGTTATACATATATGCAAGTTTTTGATTAAAACACATAGACTACTCTACTCCATTCTGCTTCTGAACTCTTGGAAATCGAATCGATAGCACAAAACGGAAAAAGTTATATATATATTATGTAAAACAAACTCGAAAATGTTTAAGTCACTAGCTCATCTAGGCTCTGAGCCTAAATAATCTCGTCATGCCTCCTTCTGCCTCTTTTAAACAAAATCATTAGACCCTGAGTGTATGAATGTATAAACAAATATAGATGAAATATGAGTTACGTAAGTTTGGAATCAAATTTCGAGCTATGAAGAACAGGCCTGACAGCATCAATAGTTGAGCATAAATGCATTAAGCTCACCTGCAAGTCGGCGACTGTGGCCTCCAGTTCATCGATCTTCGAGCTGAGTTTTTCCTTTGTTCGCTCCAGTTCGGCGACCTCGGAGCGCTTCATTTCCAGCTCTTTGGTCAGCTTTTGAATGTCGTGCTTATCGTGCGCCGTTAGATCTCGCAGTCGTACCAGCGTATCCTTGAGACGTATGTTTTGCTGTTCGAGTTGCTTAAATTCGTAGGTGGACATGCCGCCATCGGCGGCAGTTATGTTCGTCTCAGCCTTGTTTTGCATTTCAGAACGCAACAGTTCTAGGTCCACTTGCAGCTCCTCAATGCGCTCTTTGCTCGACTCCAGCTCCAGTTGCAGCGTGTCGGCTTTCTCCTCGGCCATTTCCTTATCGAGCGTGATCATTTCGACATTGTCGGAGAGCTCTGCCATTTCCTGGGCATGTCGCTCCTTGGCCTCGATAGCATCCTTCGCCTCTTGCTTGGCGCGCTGCAGTTCCTTTTGTAGCGAGGCTTGGGCTGACATGATCTTGGTGCGAAACTCCTGCAGTTGCTCGAATTGAATTTTCATCTTATCGAATTCACGCAGACGTTCTTTGTCTTCGTTGCGACGCTGCTTGAGCGTTTCCAATTTCTCAGTGACATCGGCTAGTTGTGCCTGTAGCTCTGCGCTAATCTTTTGTGACTCCAACAGGGCGACTTTGTCCTCTGTTGAGTTTGGAGGCGTCGTAAACGAAGGGGAACGCATTGGCTGCGATGGCGTAAACTGTGGCTTCAGTATTTCCAGAAATCCTGTTTCCACAAACGAGGCGCGCTTGGATGCGGTTGCTGATGCTGTTGCACCGGCTTCGGTTCCTGTGCTGGTAGCATCCTTATCCTTGCTGCTCTGGGGCGCCAGAGACTTTCGTGTTGCTAGGCTGCTGTTAGAGCCCGTTCGCTCGTTCAACGATGTGGTTAGTTGTGTGCGTGAACCAAGCAATGATTGGCGACTAGATGAGAGTGACGTGCGTGATCCGCTCAGCCGTGCCTTTGTGGGTTGCAGCGTAGGCGTGGCACTGCCTGAACTACCGCTGCCGGGTGCCGTGTCTGGCGCTGGTGTTATCACTCGCAGCTGCGTGGGCCTCACGAACATGCCACAATTCTCATCACACTGGAAATACTGCTGTCCCTTAATGGAACCGCTATTCTTGCCTTTCGGTTCGTCCAGCACCACGCCCACCCACTTGCCGACGGCAAAGCTGGTCATGCCAACGTAGGCGATCGTGCCGAACAGCTCCTTGCCGGTCAGTTCGACCCGTGCGCCCACTTTTATGTTCTTCTCCGACATCTCGATGCACTGCCGTCACCTGGGCCAGTTTTGTACAAGTGTGCGTTATAAGACTGGCGTTAGATGACGTTATATGTTCGTGTTTGTATGTGGGTGTGTGTGTGTGTATGTTCGTAGACAAAAAATATACGCATTAGAATTACATTTGCATATATATAATTTGCAAATTAAATTGCAACACTCACCTAAATTATTTTATGCACCTGCTGCTGTCACGTCCAGCTTTTAAATATGGCTAACGCCAGGTAGCTGATTGGAAAGAGAAACCGAAAAATGTTGACATCATTAGTCATCATAAGAGCACAGCAAGCTGATGCGCAGCAATAATTGCCTGCTGTTCTCGAAGTAATGCGTGTGTATATTATACACACATGCAATACTTACAATTTAAAAAACAATTGCAAATGTTTTTGATATTTGCAAAGAAATTTGTGTAAAAAATTCTAAATTCGCAAACTTCCCGAGCTGAACAGCTGTGAGGTAGAGATGTGAGTTGTCAGGATTCGGAATAAATGCTCAGCGATGATTTCTTAAGAACATCGATATATCGTAAAGTAAATTTTCTAAACGATTGGAGATAGTTTTACTGATGTGGCAGCACTATCGTTATGTTTACGTTTATTTGCCAGCTGAGCGCGAATTAAAACGGCGGAGACTTGTGAAACAATCCGCATTGTATATGCTTTTAAATAATTATGGACGAGGAGGAACATTTACATCGGTTTGGCACACCTTTGGAGCCACTTGAGAAAGGTAAGTACTGTTAAAATCAAATGGAACTTATTATTTATATATATATATATATATCAGATGAGGCACCCGCAAAGAAGCCGCTAGCCATTGAGGATCAAATTGTCAAGGATGAAAATGGTAAACGCCGCTTTCATGGTGCCTTTACTGGGGGCTTCAGTGCTGGATTTTGGAATACCGTTGGCTCACTGGAAGGTTGGACACCACAAAATTTCAAGAGTTCACGCGGCGAAAAAGCAAGCAAAGTGCAGCAACGACCTGAAGACTTCATGGACAAGGAAGATTTAGGTGAATTTGGAATAGCTCCTCAGGGCATTCGCACACGAGATGAATTCGCCAAGGAGAGCGAGCAAGAGCAGCGAACGGGCCAGCGCAAACGCAAGCTTATGCAGCCACAGGTGACTGGACCCATTCCCGGTGTACCTGTCTTGGAACAACTATTACGTCCCGTACGTGATAAGGTTGCCGTGCGCATACTAAAAAGCATGGGCTGGAAGCCTGGTCAAGGTGTGGGACCACGGCAAACGCGTAAAGAAAAAAAACAGGCTACGGCACGTAACAAAAGAGAACAATACCTGCTGGAGCATTACGGGAATGAGGGACTTCCAAGCTCGAACAAGAAACAGCACAGTGAAGCTGAAGATGAGGACACTGAAGACGAAGACGAAGATGTGGACATTACTTTTGCGCCCGATGACTATGAGCCCATGTTTTATACCCCCAAAGACAATCGCTTTGGCATGAGCTACTCGGGCCTTAGCCGTGCACCAGTGCTCTCAAAGAGCAGCACTAGTGCAGCACCCATGCAGCACATTAACCTCTTTGGACAGCTGGAGACTGCAGCTAAACAGCAGCATTTAGCCATACGTGGCCAGGCCTTTGGCGTCGGAGCCTTCGAAGAAGAAGACGATGATATCTATGCAAGGGACGACATGACCCGCTATGACTTCTCACTGGCTGACAAACAGCCCAAACAAAAGAAGGCGCAGCATGTGCAACAGCGTCATGTGATTGATGGATTCAGCGAGGACAAGACCAGCAGCACCCACAATAAGCCGTTTGCAATCGATTTGCCTCGTGACTTTAAGCCCCGCAACTGGCTGCAGCGCCGCAGCCGGTTCACGCCCTTAGATGCGGAACGTGCGCGCAAAATAGCCGAAACGGACTATAAAAAGGCAGGCCTAGGTAGACATGATCTCAATCCGGAGCAACGTGCTCAGCTGCTTGGCGAGTCCGAAACCAAAAAGAATCCCTTTAAGACGGCAAGCAGTGTCAGCACCCCACAGCAACAGGAGCGTAGCAAATCATTGCTTGAACTGATTAACTCCAAGAGTAGTAATTTTACCAAGGGTGGACTTATTAACACAACCGGCGAGGAGGTGCCAGTGGCGGCGGAGGCGACGGTGGTGCAGGTCGAGCTTAGTAAAGAGCTGCAACAATCTAATGCTGCAGTGCAGGCACAGGCTGCCAACAAGACCAAGAGTTTAGGTAAATATCTATATTATATTATGGAAGCAAGCTCTATTCATTATTTATTAATTGCAGCATCTACTAAACCGGCCAGCGGATTCAAGCCCTTTCTTGCAGACGAAGCTAAACAGCAACGCTATGAGAAGTTTCTGGCAGCAAATCTGAAAGACGATAAGGAGATTACTGAGTTTCTGGCTGAACTGCAGCCAGTTACGCTTTCCTTGTGGGATCGTGAAATGGAAAAAAAGGAGTTTGTGCAGGCGGCCAAGATCTATCGACCACTGGCTGGTCTCATGCTCGATAGATTCGTTTCTGAGACAACTGTGCAGCCAGAGAAAGCAAAAGAAGAAATTCAGCCTGAAGAAAAGCCTAAAGTTGTTATGAAACGCACCAAGATTATGTGGAAGCCTAGCGCATTATTATGTAAGCGTTACAATATCGCTGAACCATTTGGCGGTGCTCTGCCAGATGTCGAAAAGGAGCTGAAAGGGAAATCCAAAATGACCATATTTGATTACTTGGAGACTTCGGTCAATACCAAAGCGAATTTCCAAACACCCACCATTATACCGAAGCACATCGAGACACCCAAGCAACAACAGCAGCAGCCGCTGCAGCAGCCGTCGACTTCCAAGCCAGTACCCACAGCTTCGACAGAGAAAATAGAAGTCAAAACGCCATCATTAGCAACACTTCAGCCTGCAAACACCGCAGCGGTTAGGCCTGTTTTTGTTCCGAAGACGCCACTTGAACACGCCGTAGATGCGGCACGTGATAAGCCGATTTCCGAAAAGACTGATCTCTTCAAGAGCATCTTCGATGACAGTGACGAGGAGCCAGATTCTATAACAGCTCCGGGGCAGCAGCAGCAGCAGACGGATGTCAAAATTAATGAAATGCAAGCTGCCCTCGGCTTGCCAAGCAGCACAATCCAATCTGCGGCGGCGGCTAATTTGTTGCGGAATAATTCACCTCCACGCGGCATATTTGCGGCGTTGTTCAAGCCAGCAGAGGACAAACCGCCAGTGCCAGAACCACCTAAGTTTACGCCCATTGCAGGCAACAAGTTGAAAATAGCATATAAATCGCGTGAGGAGCGGCTTAAAAACGATCATGAACTAGCCATGGCAGAGGTGAATCAATTGGACCTCTACGGGCCGAAGCTGCCCAGCCAGCTGAAGCCGACTGAAGTCCAGGCCGAGGCCAGCATCGATGCCAAGCTGCAACAGCTCTGGCAGAAGCATGCGCCAAAGAAACGCAAAGCGGAAAATTGGGTGGAGCGCACGATCAGCAGCACCGACGATAGCGATGAGGATAGCAGCGATTCCAGTAGTGACGACAGTGCTGTAAAGGCTAAGAAGTCAAAGGCCAAGAAGTCCAGCTCGAAGAAGTCCAAGAAATCAAAACAGAAGGCCAAGAAAAAGTCCAAGAAGAGCGAGAAATCAAAGCACAAGTCTAAGAAAAAGAAAAGCAAGCACTAAGCCTTGGATTATTTCTATATTATTATTTGGATATAAAAAGTAGTTCCTTTTTTTTTTCTTTTAATTATTCATATATTATTATTTGGATATAAAAAGTAGTTCCTTTTTTTTTTCTTTTAATTATTCAAAGTTGTTGTAGTACAGTTGAAATCCAATTCCATTAAAGTTGGGAGATTTTTTGGCCACGATCCTAATTTGATTGAACTTCACAAAAAATGCTTCCGGTTCACCTTGGCCACAGAAAGTATAATGCAATTTTTCGCTTAAGTCGGAAAGCACTTCGTAAACTTTGATATTATCCAGTTGGCAGTTAGATTCAGAGCCCATATCAAATGCTGAGAATAGAAAGTGTAATTAGTATTCGAAGATGTAATAGAGCATATAGTATATGCCTAAGAACTTACTTCTGAAACTGAATTGTAAAGTTTTGCCCCCTGGCACGGATATGCGCCAACTGCAGTCCGAAAAGTTTCGATTATCATAGTCCGGATTCGAGATTGAGCCTTCTAACAGATTGAGCTCACCGCCACAGCCCGGCGGAAACTTGCTATCGGTTGAGTAATATGTTAACTGCATAAATCTTACGCCCTTTCCTGATAAACGAACTGCATTTGCTTTGCTAGGAACGGATATGAAAGTACTATGTTGATCGTTTGTCAAATTATAGATGGAATGATTTGTCCGAAGATCTGTCATCTATAAAATGAATTTATCAATCAATAATAAAAAATGTAAAAAATAAATTAAGTGAATTACTTACGTTGAAGATAGAAGAGCTTGATCCATGTTCTAGTGTGATGAACATTATTTCGAATGTCAAGTAATACTTGTCTGGGACCCGTATGTAGTTCGTGCAATTGGCTAGTTCCGCTTCATTACTCGTATAATAATATACCATGCCGCTTAGGGCGTTATAAGTGCGATTGCAATCTATATTCATTAAAAAATAATACGATAATATGAATATGAATTATATGAATGAGTATATATGTATATATGAGATAAACATATTATGATATCTAATATTTTTTCATAAACTCTCATTGTTATATTGACCTACTTGCACTTTGATGAAGTGAGATATCAATCAGGTCCAATGCTCCTTGTCTGCTGCTATGAAATGTCAGCGTGAATTTGGTATTATTGGAAATTTGGACAACGGTATTATTAAATTGGCCACAATAGTACCGGTTATTTTCCTACAAATTTCAGTATTTCGAATATTATTATTTTGTATATTATTTTATAGTTACAAATGAACTCACATTTTCAATGGTCATGAGCAGGTAATCGATGCATTTGCCTGTGGACTGGGATATATCCTGAAGCTGAACCGATTTTAGATTCAGCTCGAAGGGAGCATTTACTTTAAACTCCCATAAGCAGTGGATGGTCCCTCCCACGCTGGTTTGGTTCATGTTACTCATGCGAATATTAACGACCTGCGAAAAGGCACAAGCTGGCAAACAGAGTGTCCAGGACTAAGGATCCATTACTCACCTCCTTCGCGTTCAAATTGTAGTTCAACTGGCCGCAGACCGTGGCCTCCATTTGCAGAACCAGTTCAAAGCTAATTCCATTCGGCTGAGCCACAGTTCCACTCAGCTTAATCAGCAAATCCGTGGACGAGCTGAAGAGCTTGGTGCCATTACCATTGACGGCAGAGAAGATGCCCATGCTGGTGCTATCCCTATCGAAGCCGTCGATCACCTCCAGTGTGTTGCAGTTCTCTCCAGAGCAACGATTCGCGTTCAGTTGCAACAGCTTGAGCCACACTGAGAGACGATAGCCGGGCACGGCACTGGCCCGGAAGAAACACTGCAAGTCCTCGGTGCCATTGGTGACATTCAGTTGGTAGTGACGCACCAGACTCATCCGTGTGTTGCCCTCGCCCAGCGCCAGGCGCTCATTGCAGTTGGGGGTGAAGTGAACGCTGGCCAAGAAGCTGCGTCCACTTGGCGATCCATAGCTATTCAATTTGTATACAATCGTTGCCTGGTTGCTGTCCACCATAATGCTGGGATTGGTTAGGTTGCCGCAGAAGCGGGCCAGGCGCTGCTCCTTGCTCCCCGCATTGCCCCGGTAGATGCTCACATGATTCTGTAGGCAGAGGTAGCTGCTGTCGATATCGAAGTACTTGAAGCGTATGAGGATCGCATGCTGTGGCGGCGCCATCACATGCCACTCACAACTCTGCTTCCCATTCGCATTGGCGGCTGGCGGACGCAGGGTAAAGGGCGCCCTGTGCTCGCCTCCACAGCCGAGCAGCTGGTATTGTAGCTCCGCGGAAATCCTTATCGCCGGCATCGGCTTATACGTAATGCGTATTCTTTTGTAACCAGTCACCTCGAAGGTGGGACACTGTCTGCCAAGCGACTGTTCCTCCTCGTGCTCTCCATCGTAGCGATAGGCTTGAAAATTAGTCAGGCGACATAAAGATGTGGGAGGCATTCCCGGTTTGCTATTCACGCTAACCAGCAGTTGGTGCTTGGTATCTGTGGTTATTTCTATGTTGCACTCATTGATCGCCATTCGACTAAGTCGGAGGAAACTCAGCGTTTGCAGCTCTGTGCTGGCCACCAGTTTCGAATCGCAGCTGGGCGAGACGATAAAGGTGAAGCCATCGGCTGTGATTTGATCGTCGGTGCGAAACACAACTCGCATACGGCCGGCTGGAATGAAGAGTGGTTCGGGCATCTGGCGACCGCAGTACTTGGCTATGGGCTGCCACATTCCTTCCTGGAATTCAAGCACCTCCAGGCTGTCGTGGCTGCAATTGGGCGCCATTTCGATGAAGAATCTGCCCTGAAACTCTAGCTGTAGCGACAGTTTACTCAGTGCTTGGAACTCCCAGCTGAGCTCCATATTATTCCTATAGGTCTGAGCATCAATTTTGATGGGCAGTGTTGGCTGTCGCTCAACGATTATTTTATTCCCCAAGCCCTCATATAACTCGGACTTACTAGCCTGCAGCCGAAACGGACTGCTGCCGGCAATATACCTGGATGCATGGTAGATCAGCCTGCTCTGTGGCGAGGTCAGCATTGTGGTGTTCAGTTTCGAGACATTGCCGCAGATTTTCTGACCGGATATCATTAGATATTCGCGTTCACAGCTATCGCTGAAGCTCAAGTTGCCGTTTAGTTGGTATCTATAAACTTTCTTGAGCGTCCACGAGCACTCCAGCTGGCCAAAGTGCTGACTCAGTTGGGGTAGCTCAATGGGTGTGCCCTCTGCCAGCTCCAACTGTCCACCGCATGGGTAACGTCGATATGTGGCCCGGAAGTACGAACCATTGCTGGTCACCTGTTTGATCAGCGTCAAGTGACCGGCTGTGGTGGCAAGCGAATAGGTAGCATTTTCATTGAAGAAGTTCATCTTCACGTTGTCGACATCATCCGTCAGCTGAATAGCTCGACCCTCACTGCGATACTGCTGCACTGTAAAGCTGGTCGTTACACCAGGATCACTGACAAAGTGAACCGTGCAGTAATAGCTGGTCAGATTCATCAGCTCCTCGTTGGTTATTGTGCCGCTTGCCCGGTTGCCAATATCGCCTGGACAGGGCGAGGCTTCGCTGGAGCTAAAGCGTGCGCGCAGTGTAGCTGACTGACTTGTGATCACCAAGCGAACTAGCATAAAATTGTCTGTGGATCGAATAATGCCATCCCCATTGTAGTTGTTAGGATTGAACGCTGTTATCTTGGACAATTGGATTGGATCGTTGTAAAAGCTAAACGGAATCCTAATCATCGATCTAAGGCATGGAATATACAATTTTGTTTTTTTCTCAATTTGTTAATCAAAAGAGAATAGCAAACCGTTTTACTTACGTTGAATTCAGGGACGAGAATTCAGCCAAATTGAGGAATTCGAGACGAACCCGTTGTCCTTTGGGCACCGTAATACGCCATGAACAAAACCGTAAGTAGGCCGGCTGCTGGGGTTTCTTCAGTTCCAGTTCACCACTCGCCGCAGTCACTTCTTGATGGCATGATCCCAACAGTGACTGATATTCCAGTTTGAAGCCCCGGTACTTGTTAACCAGCTGCTTCGTGACAAAGCGCAGTGCCACTTGATTGGTGGTAAAGGTAAATGGCAAGGGAGCGCTCATATTGCCAAATAGTGTCATAATAGTGCGACGGTCATCGTTAAGATCCAAAATTTCAATGCGATCGAGCGACTCAACGTCTGACGACGCAGCGACAGGCAAATGGAGATCAGTAAAGTTCAATCGAATGTGTGAATGCGCTGTAGTCAATATGCTGTACTCGCAGACCGCCGGCTTGGGATAGCCGCCCAGTGCAGGATAGTTATCCGACTTGATGATTCCGCTCCGTGCGGTGAACTGGCCACCGCAGCTGCTAATCGAAACGTTCAGCCGAAAGCCACCGTATGGCTCATTGAGCTGCGTCTGGTAGTGCACCAGTAGCAAATTGCCGGAGCTGTAGATGGTGCCCGTACGCCGGCAGGTGCGTACAAGTTGTCGTGCTAGAGTTGTGCTGCCATCGAAGAGCTCAACGAAGTCCTTGTCACAGTTGCGCTGGCTCAGGCCAAAGCGGTCAACGAAAGTGGCTGCGATGCTCTCGCCTGGCGGTGCAATAACCACCCAGGTACATTCGGAGTGCGGATGCGGATAGTAGGGATAGCCGGGAGAGCTAATGTTATAGCTCCTTGCCAAGTGGGTGAGTCGCACCTCTCCATCGCACTCACTGTACTCACGGTACGTTAGATTCCAACTACTTTCTGCAGGCTGCAGTCTGAACTTCGTCGTTGGATAAGCATATCGTATGTAGGCATGCGGTCCGCTAGTGCGGAAAGTGCGCACCGTATTGTAGCCTAACTGGTTGCAGAACTTGCCCGGCGCCAGCTGTGGTGCATATACATCTAGGCCATCGTAGATGATGCCATAGTGCGAGCAGCTGGTATTCCGTGCAGTTTGATTGTATTCAATGTTGATCTCAATCACTCGACCGCGGCGCACTTCAATGTGCCACTCGCAGCCAAACTCATTTGTGCTCAGAAGCCTTTGCGAATATGAGTTTAGGATGGTGCCTACGGAGCCCGTCATGTTGGAGCCGCACTCTGTTTTCACAATGGACCTGAAGCCGGTGCCATTGATGGTGGCGTCTGTGACGAACTGCAGCCTGAGATTCGGAGTGCCATGCACTCGGCTTATTCGACTTCCATTGTACGCGCTGCTATTGCAGATGCGCAGCTGTTCGGGCCAATCGATCATATTGCTCGAGGTTTGCACGCTTAGATAATCCATTTGGCAGTTGTTTGTGACCTCCAGCTTAGCTTCAAAGATATCCACATACGCGTGCTTCGTTGGGTCTTTTGTCATGAAGGTCCACTCACAGTTCAAGTTCGGCTTATAGCCCGGATAGCCGGGCGAATTGAGTCTAACCAAGGCATTATCCAAGGTATACACCTTATTGCACATTTCGCTCTTTAAAGTGACGTTCGACTTGACCTCCTCGCTGCGCAACACGCGCCACTGCACCCGAAAATGATCGAAATTCGTATTCACAGTCTTGAGATAGATCACATTGCTGCTCGACGTGAACTCCCAGGGAGAGAACTCGATGCTAACGGGCAGCGCAGTGTCGTCATAGCCATCAAACAGCTGTGGATTATATACACATGTTTAAACTAACTATGCTTCTATTTATGCCAGATTACACGCTTACCAAGAGCCCAGCGATGTATTCCTTAAAGCTCAAGATCACAACACGCTCTCGCTCAGCGAAGATGCGCCAGCTGTAGGGCTGATCGTCATTTTGTACGTCCAACTTTGATGGTGATTCGATGATTCCACTTGTGCCTTCAGTCGTCAATTCATTATCGTGCACTGGAAATAAATTGTGACCAAGTCTTATTACCGTACTTTGTTCAAAGCCTGTATTGCTGTCTGGTCATCCGTTCGACCAACTACCCCCAAAATTTGAGCAGTATCCCTTCAACTGGAATACTTTCGACCTCATATACAGATATACCGATAGAGTGTTATACTTACCATAGCTCCAGCGCAGCTTGAAGCCAGTGGCGCTGCTGCCCGTCTGACTGCGAAACTTGATCCACACCGTAGAGTTGACTAAAAGTGGTTCGGTTGGCAACTGATTGTCGCAGTAGAGGCCAAGCAAGGGACCCTGCAGACCGGCTCTCAGCTCCAGAAAGTCTGTATTACAGTGGTCTGATTTGACAATGTCCATTGACTCAAATCTCAGCTCCCTGGTATTGCCGTCGCGCGTTTCAAGCTGCCAGATGCACTCCACATTCGCCGGATAATTGTTCGGATAATTGGGCGAGCTAAGGGTGCCGCGCACAGAAGCTATGTTGCCGCCGCAGGAGCTCTCCATGCTAGAATAGTGAGCCACGAATGCTACGCCATGCGTCTGGATCAGCAGCCTATTGGTTGGCAGCAATAGCTCGGCCGGATGCTCCTCACAGAGTTCGTAATAGACTACCTCATCGATGGCATTCAGCACGCGCAGACCTGTTGTGCAATTGCCAGTCGGTTCCGTGCAACGTGAGCACTCCAGCTGCTGGATGGTGAGACTGACCTTGCTGCCCTCCGGGGCTTCTATGTTCCAGTAGCAGATCTCATCCAGACGCGAGCGCAGATAACCTTCGCTGCCTGTCCGCGTTCCGCCGCAAACCTGCTCAAAGCTCATCGAGAATTTAGCCCAATACCCGGCCAATACCCTCAGCCGCAGTCGCAAATGATTTTCCTCCACTTCTGTGTTAGGAATCGTGTCGCCACAGGCTCGCCTAATCAACCGTTCCTTCTTGTTGTCGTCGCTCAAGTGTGACAGCTCCAAGCTGGCAACTCGGCAATCGGACGACTCGGTCAAGTTGAACGAGTCAAACGTTAGTAGGAAGCCATAGGTGTCGGGTATCTAGAATATAAAGAGCAGCACAAGTTAGATGATGTAAGAGACTGATCGACTATCGTGGTCATTGCCTGGGATATTACAAGGGGTATTAGTAAGAGAACCTATAAATTGATGTAAAAAATGTCGTATCAAAACAAATCAGTCCATATGGTGGGATGAAATATTTTAGGGTATTCATATTCGCTTCCCTCGCTTTACTTTCTCATGAGCTGTGCTCAGTAATATTTTTTGTCTCTTTCTTCTTACTTGCAACTTACTTCTATTCTCCACACGCACTCCAAGTCTTTGTCGTAGATGTCGTTGCCTTGCTCATGGAAGCCGGGTGAGGTGATGATTCCATTAGACGCGCTCACGTATCCGCCGCAGGCAGCTTTAAACATGACGTAGCTGGCTTTCATATATTTGCGGGAGCGTTGGGGACTACTGTGGAAGCGCACTCGCAGCTCATTGGCTGGCGAGGTGAGCGTTTGTACAGTGGATTCCACGTGGCAGCTGCTGTAGAGAATATGGGATGAATTGTTGTCAAACAGCACAGAAAGCTGGTCCTCACTGCAGTCGCGCTGCGTCGTCTCAATGTGCACTTCCTTGAGGAGCAGATGAATTTGGTTGCCCTCGGGCACTGTGATCACCCACTCGCAGTCCACATCCACGCTGTAGGGTGCATTGGGCGTTTCGAAGGAGCCCGCCATTCCCTGCAGCACATCGCCACAGCCCAGACGCTTGTATTCAGCACGGAATCCCTGCGCTTCCATCGAGCTGTCGCTGCTGAACCTAACCAGGACGCGATTGCCCACGCTGGTGAAGTCCAAGTCTTTGGCGTTGCACAGACGACGCTCGCTGATCAGCTGCTCGTCGCGATAGTCACCCAGCAGCACATAGTCGAAATCACAGCTCTCCGTATCCGTTTCCTCTACGGTCAAGTGGGAGAAAGCCAATTGCATGCGATTGCTTCTCGAACCGCCACGTATGTCCCACTCACACTTCGAGTTGGCCGGATACTTATCCGGAAAATTGGGGGTTTCGATGGCACCTCGCATCTCTTCCAGCCGCACGCGACAGTTCGTTGAGTAGTCCAATACAAAGTCAATGCCTTCCGGCGACTCTTTCTCAACATCGTAACGCACCAGGACGTGATTGCTGCTGGAATTTAAGAGCAGCCGTTGGCCCTCATTGTTGCAGCTCAAGGATATTCGGTTACTGCGCGTGCTGGGTCCATCGAAAATAGCCAACTGTCCATTGCATAGATCTGGGTCACGGCTCTGGAGAGTCAACTGCACAGTGGAGCCCTGAGCCACACTGATCTGCCAGTCACAGGCCACTGCACCTCGATTCTCCTCAATGCTGTGTGGCGAGTGAATGGTGCCCGTTGGCGAGTTGAGCTTGCCGCCACAGCCAGTAGCCATCTGCTGCCAAGTGATGTGGAAGCCGGCCTCCTCTACGTCGTAGTCAGAGTGAAAGTGCACCCATAACACATTCCCGTAGGAGGGTATTCGCGGCGGAATCCGGCTGCCACAGAATACTCCAATTAGCGGTGACGTACGCTGATTGCCATTTCTATATGGATGTAGAAAGTGCGAGTTATAAGAAGCACAAATTGTTTTATATATCAAAATAGATAGAAATAGAAATTATTAAACAATTAATATTAACAATTCACAGTGTGTAATCACGATAATCGATAATCAACGCATTTTTTCAGTTTCAGGAGCCGATTGAGGAAGAGCAGTTTCAAGAACTGAATTTTCAACATAGTTTTCAATCATTTGGAGGGATATGGAAAGAGTTATCGGACATCTGGGAATTTCGTAATATTTGAACTATTTAAATTCGGGAGATTGAAAGTTTCGGTCTTCTTTTTTATGAATATTCGACTCAATCAATCTTCAATCTTAAATTCTCAACTTTCAATCCAAAATCTTAAATTTGTAATCTTGCATATTCAATCTTTAATTTTTTATTTCAATCCCTCTCCAATGTTAAAGCTTGTGTACTTAATCTACAATACCTAATCTCAAATTTCAATCAACAATCTTTAACATTCTACAATATTCTATTCCCTGGGCAATCAAGAGCAAATCTACGAGGTTTGTTCATAATCATTAATGAAATATATTATCTCTTATCATGAGAGGTAGAATATAGTGCTTAAGGTGAGGATTACCTTATCTCTAAATTGTCAGCTGTGCAGCTCTCCGACGTGGATTCCAAGGTAAAGTTGTGAACCATCAGCTCAATGCGATTGCCGAGTGGTGCCTTGATTAGCCAAGTACAATTTGAGTTTGAAGGATACTTTAGAGGCCAGTTCGGTGAATTGATGATTCCATAGCGCGCTGTAGATGTGATGTTACAATCTGCAAATGAAGTCGGTTGAAACGAGCATTTGTTGTGGATCAGGCGAGTTTAGAGTACCTTGGTTGGCCAGCTCATAGCTGATATGGATTAGGTAATGAATAGATAGTAGGGCTTTAGTAGTAGTAGTAATCACTGTAACCAGATTCGAGTCGAAGTGTTCATCGATTTCATAACTAGAAGATTGCGAGGGGTGGTAACTGTTTAAGAGTCTGCCCTCCGGACCTGTGCTGTTATCGTATATATGGATGTTCATATATTCGTTAGAATTGCTTCTCAGAGAAATCTTCAGATGCTTGTGACCCGGCTCCTCAATGATCCACTGGCAGGACTCACTCCCAAGATAAGTCATTTTCCTTGTCATTACTCCACCGCATTTTGCTGGAATAAAGGAATATTCCAAGCGCAAGCCTCGACCTCGTTGCGGGTTACTGGCACCGTGGAAGACCAAGCGAGCTTCGTTATTCTCAGAGACGAGAAAGAGGTTGGTCACATTTTTGGTCAAACGTTGTTTTGCACTCTCATTTCGGGATAGATAGACCTGTGGATCCATTACATTTACGAAAAAATTATACTCTTATGAAGTGCAGCACACTTACGTCCAGATAACTGAACTGATCCTCAGCTTCTGTTTCGCTAAGCGAAAGATCCGTGATGTTAACACGCAGAAGGTAACCTGCCTTTCCACGTATGTGGTAACTGCAGTCCAGTTGCTCCAAATAGTAATTTGGATAGTTGGGAGTAGTTATAACTCCACCTGCCACATCTGCATCAAAATAGACGCCACTGCAAACTGAGAAAGACAGACCAAAGGTCTTAGGTTGTGAAAATCGTTGAAGTTGTTTGGTTGATAGACCCACCTCTCTTGTAGCGCAGCTCAAAGCTTGTGGTGAAGTCAAGGCCCGCCAAGGCGTACTCATAGCGTAGTAGGATCACATTACTTTTAGACGTCACCGGCTGCAGCTCACTATCTTCCGGCTCTCCGCAATAGCGTTGCAGTAGCGGCTCCTCGTCTGTCCGTCCGTCAAAGATCTCCACTTTCTGAAGGGAGCAGTCGTGCAAGAGTTTAACCCGCAGGAAGTTAAGCTCAATTTGCGTTCCATTCGGTTGCTCGATCAGATACAAGCAGAGCCTAGCATTCATGTGGCCACTGACGATGCCGCTAGGCTCGCTGAAGACACCACCGCAGCCAGGATGACCCGGTACGACCTCATAGTGCAACTGGAATAAGCTGTCCGTGCGATTCGCATCAGTGTGGAATAAAATGTGCAATTGATTCGACGAGCTGTACAAGGGTGCCGGGAGCACTGACTGACAGGCCATATGGAGCAGTCGATCCGATTCCCAAACACCAAGGGAGTCCCCATTGCTGCAGTTGTATAACGGCTGTTTATTGTCCATATCGTTGCCCAATATAATTTCGTAGAAGCGCAAGATCAGCCGATTGCCATATGGTGCCCTCAGGAGCCAACGACAATTGAGATTTGGGCGCGCTTTACCTGGATAGCTGGGCGAGCGCAGGACTCCACTGTCTCCCAGAGCCAGACCTAAAATCGCGCCGCACGTAAACGGCTGTGAGTGCCAAGTGAGATTAAAGCCGCGCGCCTGTGTCTCATTGTCCGAGCGAAACCAGAAGAACAGCTGCTCCTGTGTGGTCACCACTCGGCCGTCGCCCAATGGCAGCTTCGTGCCACAGAAGCGTCCAATTTGCCTGGCGGTCAGCGAGCTGCCGTCGTGCAGCTGTAGAAAGTCGGCGCTGCAGTCAGCCGGCGTCTGCTGCAGATCGAACATGCCAAAGGTCACGTTCAGCACCATGCCGGGCCGCGTGCGTATAATGAAGGCGCAGCGCTCGTTGGGCTGATAGCCAGTGCCCACAGCACTGCTGCTGCTGGGCGGCAACTGCAGGCTGCCAGTTGGCTGGCGCAGCACGATGCCGCAGTAGCTGCGCACATGGGAGCAACTGCTGCCCGTGAAGCCGGCGGGGCAAATGCATTGATGCTTATTGTTCGGCAGCAGACGGCAGATGCCGTTGTTTTGGCAAGGATCCGGATGACAGGCATCGGCATTGGCGCACAGGGCGCCCGTGTAGCCTGGCTGGCAGATGCAGCTGGTGCCACGCCCATTCAGCACACATGTACCGTTGTTCAGGCAGCGATGATCATCGCAGGGCTTCCGGCTGGAGTCCTCAGTGCAACCATCCGCACCATAGCCGTGCCCGAAGAATCCGGCCGGGCAGCTGCATACGACAGTGCCCGAAATATACTCACACTCGGCACTTGGGTGGCAAATGGACTCGCCGTTGCACGAGTTGGATTTGGCCTCTTTGCAGACCCGTCCATCGCCCGTCCAGCCAGGAGGACAGCGGCCGCATCGGTAAGAGCCTTCCGTATTAATGCAGTTGACCAAAGGGCGTTGGCTGCAGCCCCCATTGTTGCCGTCCTCGCATTCGTTAAGATCTCGGCAATGCCTGCCATCACCTGGAATCAGGCAAAAGGAATATCTTCTTGCCCATATCATGCATCATCATGACGCCTCACCTGTGTAGCCCGGCGGACAGGCGCCGCAGCGAAAACTGCCCGGCAAATTGATGCACTCATCGTGACAGGGATTCACATCTGGCGCACATTCATTCACGTCACGTGTGCAGGGACTGGCGCTGGCCATGCTGACATTCATGTCCGCCCACGTCCAGCCCGGCTCACAGATGCACACATAGCCAGCCGCATTGTTTGCCGGCAAGCAGGTGCCATGGCTGCCGCACAGCTCCGCCGACTGATTGCTCAGGCAGGCGTGCTGGCGCAGACGGCAGTGAGCTCCAGAGAAACCATTGCGACAGACGCAGCTAGAAGATTACACACTCGTATTGATGCTGTTTGAATATCCTGCTTCACTTACCGATAGCTGCCCGGCGTATTGATGCACTGCGCGTCGTTCTGGCATACCGCCAAATCCGTGCCGGCAAACTTAAAGCACTCGTTCACATCGTCCTCGCACGTGGCACCCTGAGTAACATCAAAAGGAAATATGAATAATTTTCATCGATCTATGTAAATATACTTTTAATATTTTTGTACAGGAAATTGAACTATTAATTAGACATGAATATTTTCACTTATTCTGATTCCTTCATTCCTATTTAAAAAATAAATGAATAAAATAAATTAAATTGTAATTTCTCAGAGATTGTTAATTAGATAAACTTTTACATTTTTGTTATGCCCAAATATGAATATAATAATAAATTTCTTCTTTTTTACAGAATTTTATTAATGAAGAATTTATATTCATTCTGTTCATTCCTATTTTGTATTTTATACATTATTAAACCCTGTACCCAATAAAAAAGGAAATTTATAGTAAAATTGCTCATTCTCTTTGACTGCTTTTATATCTGTTTGAATCTGTCTCTATAAATCTCTATTCATCTCTGTCTCTATGTGTGTCTCTCTCTCTCTTTTTGTCTCTTTCGCTCTCACTCTGTCACTTTCCATTTATTTCTATTATATTTTTTCTGGCTCTATAAATCTCTCTATTTGTTCAAATCAATTTTCAACAGAGATTATCTCTACTATAAAATAACGCCCCGTTTTTTATATGGATATTCGATGAAGACGCCCATATGTCTAACTCTCGCTGTCTAGCTACTCACTTGCCAGCCGTCGGTGCAGCTACAGTAGAAGGCATTGTAGGCGTCGTAGCAGGTGCCGCCATTCTTGCAGGGACCCGATTGACAGTCATCCTTCAGTAGATTGGTCTCGAGCGTTGTCAGTATATTTGCAATTGTCTGGACACGCTGTATGTCACGGCGTAGTACACGCTGTGTAGGTCCGGTGCGACGTGTTCTATTCTGCGTGTTGGATAGCCATCTGCCCAAGCGCATCAGATCCCGCTGCACGTTGCGGAACTGTTCCTTGAGCGCGTCCAGGGACAGAGGCTCCCGCCGTGCCGCTGATGCCTGGGCACGCCGACGTCTCTGCAACAGCGCAACTATGTCCACGTCGTTCAGCAGCAGCGTGGCTGCCTCGCCCATGAGCCGGAAGGTTATATTCTGATCGGTGGCCGCCTCAAAGAGCAGGGTGCCATCGTCACTGCCATGGAGCAGCGCCTGGTCTCTCGGCCCGCCCGCCTTTATCCGTGGCAGAGAGGCGCAGAGACACAGAGACAGCAAAGACACAAACTGAATTTTATCAATAGGCATTATCACACATTTTTCACTCAAATCACAATTCAGCTCAGAGCAATTAATTTTATTTTTTGGCAATGCTTAGGCACAGAGTATAGCACAAGAACTGAAACCAACTGAACTGATTCCATATAATTTATATGCATTTTAGAGGGGGCGTATCCACTCAGTGTAGCCTGTATATTTTGAGTATAGGAATGGGATTACTTGTATTCCATCTCAGCATCAACTATAGACGCCGATACTCACTATTTATAACTGTAGATAAGAGGAACAGTTTTTCAAAATTGATAATTAATTCATGTATCAAAATTTATAATTAATTATTAATAAAACAAAACATAATTATTATTTTATAAAAATATTTTATAATAATATTCAAAACAGAATTGAATTTCATCTTCGCTTCATCTGCATAACGCATATAGTTTATATATGTATGCTCTCTTAACACTAATAATTCACTATGTATAGAGTATCTGCTAGTCGGCTAAACTACTATAACCATTTATATTTTTGTTTTTTATCTGCATACGAAACATAAAAATTTTAATAATATTCCTATGATTTGTCATATAATTTATATAATTTATTATTTATAATTCTTTTCAGCATAATAAAAAGCATTAAATTCATTAAATTCAACCTCTGCAATTTTGCTCTGAATTGCTAAATATTTGTCTATTCAATGAAAATATTATTAGAGGCGCGTTAATGCTGTTAAGCGAACGCCCTCGCCACGGGAGGCATGGCGCGCCGCATAGCAGAGATGTCTGCGCATATGTTTGTTGCTTAAGCCGTGGATGAAGTGTGCGGTTCTATGGTGTAATGGTTAGCACTCTGGACTTTGAATCCAGCGATCCGAGTTCAAATCTCGGTAGAACCTGCTTGAATGAGCAATTTCTTTTTATAATTTAAAAAAAAAAGTCTTTTAAAATGCTTTAAATTCTTCTGTAAAAATCAAATTTCTTTTGTTTCTTTTTGAATAGAAAATAAACAAAAAAATATATAGACATTTAGCGACTTGCGGTTTATTTAAATTATTTGAACATAACATTATTATTGTTATATATAAACTAAAATTATTTAAAAATATTTTTTTGTACTCTTGCAACTTTCAAAAGTATACAAATATTAATTTTAACTACATATGTATGCATTATTATTTATTTAGCATTTTTTGATTTGAGCTGTTGCTGTTGCTACAGTTGTGAACTTATCTATAATATTCTAATTTTAATTCGACTGATGCTGATTAATAATAATATTTTCAGCTCTGATTTATTTTGCCAAGTCTACATCGTAATATGTATGTATGTGTGTATGTATGTATTTGTAGTAACTTTAATAATATCAATTAATTAATTAGCTCAACTTCATGATCTATTGAATATGTATTTATTAAAGGTGACCCTTACATTATTTATACACATGTATTTACAAATATAATATTGATAGCTTCACTAATATAGTATATATAGACATGTATGTACATCGATTAGCTTATCTTCTTATTGAATTGCAACAAATCCAATCAAAATGTGAAGCTCAAATCAAATGCTCAGCTTTGATTAATATATACACAAGTGTATGTATATATGTATCTATGTGCATAGTTATATTTGAGCATGTAAATTTGATGCATTTGTATGTATTTCTTTATTTATGTATACATATATACTCGTATATATGTATGTTTATTTGACATGGCTTGATTGGTAATGACCTTGACAGTAATTGCAATGAAAGAGCTGAGAGTACAAAATTGAGCAAACACGTATGTAAATGCCAACGACCGCAACATGCCACATTGTGCACACTGGTTTTATATAGATTTTTATTTTTTTATTTATTAAATAATTTATTTGCTAAAGAAAAAAAACAAGCAGTGTTTGCTTAAAATTATTTATTTTAATAAACAAACAAAAAAATAACATTTAAATAAATCGTTTTTTTTTTTTTTAATTATTATGCTTTGATATTTTAAAATAACACTGAGAGAAAATAGTATGTATTAATAAAAAAAATTAAAATTAAACCGAAAGAAAATAGTATTAATAAAAAATTTAAAATTACCGTGGGAGAAAATAGTATTCATAAAAAATGAAAATTATACTGAGAGAAAAGAGTATTTTTTATATATATTTTATGCAACTTTTATAAATATATTTTCGGTTAATATAAACTATTTAGTAGAATTATTAATATATATTTATATGGTATATGGTTATTGATTAAAGACACATCGACTTTTATATTTTTTATTTCTTTCTGGTATTATGTTACATTTATTTATAAACCTTTTTATTTTTATTTATTTATTTATTTGTTTTTATTACAATATTATAAAATGTACACTTTATTGTTTGTTATTTTCTTGCATCTACTTTTCTCTCAGTGCACAAGGCGAGAAAAACATGAACTCTAACAGCCTGCACTGGCAGCTATGACAACGAAAATGAAAGCAAATTCAATTAGTTTAGTAACAAACATTTCTGTACATAGTTATGAGCGATATATATATATATATGTACATATACAGATGTACGTACATATATGTGCTGTCTATGTATTTATAAGTCGGCGAAACAACAACGCCTTCTTCTGCCAGTTGTTGTTATTGTCGCCATGATTTTAGGGGGCCTGGTGCTGCTTGAGGCCGTTGCTCGGCACATAGTTCAGTTCCATGCTAGCCGTTGAGCAAACGCGTGCCTGCTGCTAGCTGAAATCAACTATACGCATTGACATTGAGTAGACGCTGTGCGATGCCACTTTTTTCGAAAATATTGTCGCTGACCGGCTGCTGTATGTCTCGCAGGCAATTGCTATAATCGTTTCTCCTACATATATATACTCCCATATATTCATATATCTACTTTCCCATTATGCAATGCTGTTGTACTTATGCCGCTGCCAGCTGGAAGGCAGCCAATGCGTCAGTACAGCGCCGCAGCGCAGTCGCAGCTGCGCGAGCTGCTCGGGAAGCAGCTGAGTGGCATTAAGGAGGCCGGCACGTTCAAGGCGGAGCGCATCATCACCTCGTCGCAGAGCACACAGATTACGGTGCAGGGCAGCGATCAGAAGATACTCAACTTTTGCGCCAACAACTACCTGGGACTGGCGGTAAGTCAGTTGGGGTCGGGTCAGTTGGAACTGCCTCGCTTCAAATCCTCACTCAAATCTTTCAGAACAACCCAGAGATTGTGGAGTACAGTCAGCAGCTGCTGGGCAAGTATGGCGCCGGCTTGAGCTCGGTGCGCTTCATTTGTGGCACTCAGGACATTCACAAGCAGCTGGAGCAGAAGATTTCTCAGTTCCATGGTCGGGAGGATACCATATTGTACGCCTCCTGCTTCGATGCCAACGCGGGCATCTTTGAGGCGATCCTCACGCCAGAGGATGCCGTCTTCTCGGACGAGCTGAACCATGCGTCCATCATTGACGGCATTCGCCTGTGCCGGGCCAAGAAGCAACGCTATAAGCACCGCGATCTGGCTGATCTGGAGCAGCAACTGCGCTCGACCGATGCCAGACTCAAGCTTATCGCCACCGACGGAGTCTTTTCCATGGATGGCAATATAGCGCCGCTGGCACGCATAGTCGAGCTAGCCAAGAAATACAATGCCCTAGTCTTTGTGGACGAGTGCCATGCGACGGGCTTCTTTGGCGCCACCGGTCGCGGCACCGAGGAATATGACAATGTGATGGGCGAGGTGGACATTATCAACTCGACTCTGGGCAAGGCCCTGGGCGGTGCCTCCGGCGGCTATACCACTGGCCCGGCCGAACTCATCTCATTCCTGCGCCAAAAGTCCCGCCCGTATCTTTTCTCCAATACTCTACCACCGGCGGTGGTCGCCGTCGGTCTGAAGGTCATGGACATGCTGCTCAACTCCAGTGAGCTAAGCCAGCGTGTCCAGAGCAATACCCAACGCTTCCGCCAAGCGATGACCAAGGCCGGCTTCACCATTGCCGGCGAAAACCATCCCATTTGTCCAGTCATGCTGGGCGATGCACGTCTCGCGTCCAGCTTCGCCGATGAGATGCTCAGTAAGTCTAACCCTCTTCTCTCTTTTCCTTCTTGCACTGCTCTCTTCATTTCTGAATGCATATTCTTTCTCCTGCAGCGCGTGGCATCTATGTCATCGGCTTTAGCTACCCGGTGGTTCCGCAAGGCAAGGCTCGCATACGCGTTCAAATCTCTGCAGCCCACACAGAACCAGAAATCGATCGAGCTATTCAGGCATTCATCGAAGTCGGACGCTCCTTGAAGGTCATCAAATAATGATGTCATATAGAAGATACTTTTTTTCTTCCTTGTTGCATTTAGCATTATTGCAGAAAATCTGTTGGCATTTATCGAACTGCAGCGCAGTTTCAAATATATAGAAAATATAATTTGGCTAAATATAAATGTGTTTGTTCTCCCTATCAATATCGTATAGCACTAAAAATACTTTTATAATATCTATAGGAAAACACTTTTTTTCTTTTTCATAACATTTTACCATTCATTAATTCCTTTAACTCTCTCTCTTTCCCCATTAATTCCCTATAAATTCGTATGCTATTTCTACATCGCTTAGGCGATCGCTCTTCTATGCAATTCTTAAATTTGTTAAGCTGCAGTCATACACTTGGTTCATTTTTTATCTGGCTTTCAAATATATGTTCTTATCTATAGTATTTACTTTTTGCCATTTCTATTTCATTTTACTTTTAATCAATCAATCGCTGATGTATACGATTCCCAAAAATATCAAAATGCAGTTATGCAGCTTCAACTCTAATATAATTGCAATATCTTACAACGAAATAAAAAATATTCTTACATAAAATTCTTTTGAGTTGCTTTATTTGGTTTGTCTGATTAACTAAGCGGCCTTTACTATGTAAGTATAATAATCATAATCATAATCATATTCATAATAATAATAATAATTATAATAAACAATTAGAATTACACATTAAGCTTAAACTTAAATTGCACATTAAATGAATGACTGGGCACAGTGGGGCCAAATGCAAGCGCTGCCCGACTGATTACACAAAAATAGCAATAACAAATTAATAAATTCGCGAATTTCTAAATAATAAATTAAAATAAAAAAATAATAATAATAATAATAAAACCGAACACAATAGAAATATGCAAAATACTTTTACAAAGCGAGAGTTGTGCGAAGATTGGGCTAAATTATTTGCATAGAATGCGTAACTGGAACAAGGATTCGATTTATATACTGTGACTATGAGAGCTTTGGTTAGTTTATGCGTGTGTTGGTGACTCATGGGTTAGTTCTTCGTTTCACTACTTGTTGACGAGGCCACGCGCCTTGGGATAGGCTGAGGCCGGCTTCTTGGGCTGCACACGACCGGTGGGCGGCCGTCGATTGGAGTCGAGCGCAGAGCCCGGGCTGGGCAGGCCGCTGCGCGTGGACTTGACGAGCTTAGAGGTGGCTGTAGTACTTGTGGGCGAGACATCAGCTGTAGCGGTGCTGCTGCTGCTATTTGCGGCATTTCCGTTGATGATGTTCTCGAGGCGAGAGCGCAGCGAATTGGTCTGGGTGTCCACAATGTCGATGTCATCGCCGGTGTTCATCGCCTGAGCCAGCACCGCCTGCAGGGAAGCGGACACCTTGGGCGAGCGGTACTCTTGAGTGGTGCGGCAGGGCATGTCGAGCTCATAGCTGACTATGTTTTCACTCTTGAAGCGCACTGCGCTGGGATCATTCGATTTCGCCTTCTGCAGTGCATACTCGGAGATAGGGCGTCGGCGCTGTGGATGTGAGACGGGACGTTTGCTACAAAATTTACCATCGCTGGCATTCATGCTTATCGGCAACGGGGCGAACTTCCACTCCTCCTGCTCCTCGTCGTACTTAGCCTGCGTGTAGAGGCGCTGCTTCACCTCGATCGGCACAAAGTTGTCTATGATAAGCAGCTGGCGTTTCAGTTCCTTGACCAGCTCGTTCTGCGCCATCTCCAGCTCGCGCAGATCTTGATTGTGATCGTGCTTGCAGTCGTTCAGCTCCTGCTGCAGCGCCAGATATTTGGCGTAGCATTTGGAAAGTTTCCGTTTTTTCAGCTCGACCTCCTGCTCCAACGATACGTTACGCTCACGTATCTCCAACGTTGTTTCCTCCTGCAGTTCCAGCTGCTGCTGAATTTCGATTTCACGCTTCTTGCGCTCCGCTATCTCCACCAGCTTCTTCTCCAGCTCAATTTGACGTTCACTGTATGTGTCCAGCAGATTCTTTCCGCCACGGACAAGCTGACTTTCCAACTCAGCCAGTTTGGCAGCCAACTTCGCGTTCTCCACACGCTCGCGCTCCAATTGCTCACTGGACTTGGCCACCTCCGCTTCGTTCTCCTTGTCCGACTCTGGCTCCGAAGCGTCCAACTCACTCTCCCCTTCATCCTCAGCCGCTGGCATTTGCTCTTGCATTACGCTGTCGGTCAATTCGCGCTTCACTGGTTCCCGCTTCGGCTTTTTGACGCGCTTTTTAGCTGCTGCAGCCAGCTTCTCGGTGCGCTGTTGTTGTTGCGGTGCTATGAGGCGCTTGAGTCGCTCAATCTCCTCTTGGTATTCTTTAAGTTTGGCATCCTGAGGATCCTCGTTCTTAATTGGCTGGTTCTGTATGTTCTTCGCACGTTGCGCATATCGCAACGTCGTCAGTGTCTCATTGTAGTTATAGTTCGAGGGTCCGATGTTAGCAATCATGATGGTCTTGGAATTTCCGCCCAGTGAGTCCTGCAGCAGGCGCGTCAGTTTCGAATCGCGGTACGGTACATGGGGAGAGTTTTCCGCAAGCGCTGAGATCACATTGCCCAGCGATGAAAGCGCCAAATTTATTTTGCTGGCCTCCTTGAGACGTTCCGCCGATGCGCCCGTCTTTGACTGGCGCTCACTGCCCGCCAAGTCAATGAGATTCAGCTTGCCCACCTTGATCGTGTTCGTTTCCGTGTCGCACATCTCAATCTTGATCATGAATATGGCATGCGAACTGCAAGGATAATACATAGTTATTGTACATAAATTCTTCTACTCTATGGCAGACCTTACCGTGAGCTATGCTCGTTCATATTGGTGAAGCCGACAGTGCGGTTCTTGTTGCCCACCTTCATAACGTCAATCATGTCATCGACGCTCTTGCAATTGATGGCATGCAGATTGGGCACATAGACGCCGGAACCGCGCTCCCGCACTTCCAGGTGCTTGGAATTGGGCTTAAGTAGATCTCGCAGCTCCTCCATATAGATCTCCAAGTATGAGACATCCACCAGAAACTGAAAGTTCTCCGTGCGATTGATGTGCAGCCAGATCTGTTCAAAAGTGCGCGGAATAATGCCCATCAAGTCATCGTTGCCTCGCACGCCCTCCATTGTAAATGTCTTGCCGGTGCCTGTCTGTCCATAGGCGAATATGCAGCCGTTGAAGCCCTCCAGCACAGAGCTGACCAACGGAAAGACTACTTCATGATAGAGCGTGGTCTGCGAGGCCACCGCATCGTAGGCTGCATCGTAGGTGAACACCTTGCGCTGCTCTTTGTTGACATCCACGAGGTTCTGTAGCTCCACCACACCACGATTGGGATACACATTGACCACTTCCGGTGAGCCCTCAGTACGCTCACGATTGCTCATCGGCCGACATCGTACAACCACCTGGACGCACTCATTCGGCGTCTGGCTGCCCGCAGTGCCAGGGCGTTTGCTCTTTGCACTCATTCTACTTTGCTCTGCTCTGCTGGTGGCTGTTTTGAAGACGGTGACTAAAGCAGCCTTCGTACCCCGTTTTCACCCCTCGCACTTCGGTCAGCTGCTGTTTTGTATGGGGCAGTAGCTGTGACGACAAACAAATGTCAAATAAAATCAATAATTTGAGAAAGACGCGAACTTTGGATGAATTTCGTTTTCTTATAGTGCCTTCATTTATTCTTAAAAATTACGTCACTTCATTTGCCAAATTTTGTGCACAAGCTGGAACTAATGCTTTGCAATAATTACCTGTATTTTAAAAAGCCAAATTACTTCACCTTGAGTACGTTTTTTTTATTGTTCAGCTGCTACCGCTAGCAAAGCTATCGATATTACTTCGATGGTCAATAAGGTATTTTGTTATCGAAAAATACCAAATGTTTTCGAATTAAATTACCTAAATACCTAAAAGCGATAGATAATTTATCGAACTATCGACTATACCAGCGTAGTTAAAAAAAATAAATAGTTTAAATTTTAATACTTTATTACATTATATATTTTATTTAGAGGATTTTAACTTATGTGAAGATTTACCGTGATCTGTTGCGCCACGTTTTCGTTTATTTAACGGATTGCGCGGATCATACACATCATACCAATCATCTCCTTTAGTGGACGCGTCTTTGGCCAACACGGGAACATTGCTGTTGAAATTTAAAGTGTGCACTAGCCAATCATCCCCAGTGATTTCCTTTTCCACTTCACTATCGTCTACTTCCTTAGACTCCTTCTCGCCATCTTCAGAGCTTGATTTGTATTTCAGATTTTCCAATTTGGATTTGAACTTGGATAACAAACTCAAAGTAAATTCCTCTCTGAAAAATCAAATTTTTTAGTTCATAATAGCTGAAATTTAAGACCAGGAGTAAGTACCTTCCCTGTCCCTTAAGCGTAGTTTTTGCTTTAACAGCGTACTTCTGTTTTGTTTGTATAAAATCTTTGATATATTGATTTTCATTCGCTCCCTTAATATCTTCCTTCTTTGAATTCTTTTCGGACTCTTTGGATAATTGCTTATCCTTGATGACTTTATCCATTTGATATTGTCGTTTCAATGAAGCGATTTCTTCCCGGATTTTAGATCTAAAATACATTAAAGATATGAATAAAATAATATATACAACTCGAGCTATGCACCTACTTTTCCTTTGATATTTTTTGGTTTTGTTCCTCCTCCTGGGTCATGAGAACATCGTCATCCTCATCCTCAGATTCACTCTTGATATCTTTACGTTTTGGGGGCCTTGCAGAAGTGGGTTTCGAAGCTCTTGACAATTTACTTTTAACAATATCTGAGCTGATGGCAGTTTTCGACGATAGCTCTTCCTCGCAGTCATCTGATAAGCGTTCGTCGTTTTGTTCTGGCTCGGACTCTGGCTCTGCTTTTGGCACCTTAATTGCTTCCTTGCTGAGTTTTGGATCATCCGCAACATCATGCAAAGATTTGGCTTTGCCAGCATTTTGCTTGACAAAAATTGTTGTCTCCTGTTCATCTCCTTCAGCCTCCTCTCCGAATGAAAGCAATCCAAAGTTTCTTAAAGGGGATTTATTAAATTTTGGATTCAAAGCTGAAAATGTATTGACAATTTAAGACATACTTCACGCCCTGTTTTTCCCTCTTGGGTTTCTTCACTTTGACTGCTTTTTGTAAGGAGCGTGGCACGATATCGTTGAAAGGATTACTGAGCACCTCCGTGGAAATTATGCGATGCGCATACATTGGTCGTTCCTGGTGATCAACGATACCCTCCTCCAGTTTTAGCATATTGAATATCGTATCGCCCGTGACTTTGCCAAATAGCGTATTTTTGTTTTCCAGTTCTGGTGTCGGCGCAAAGGTGAAGAAGAACTGTGAGGCGTTGTCATCCTTGCCCGAGTTGGCCATGCCAACCAATCCGCGGCGGGAATAGCGCAATCGGGAATGAAATTCATCCTTAAACGGGTGGCCATAAATCGATTCGCCACCGGTGCCATCGCCATTGGGATCTCCTCCCTGCACAATGAAACCTTTAACCAGTCTATGGAACGTTGTGCCATTGTAGTAGCCCTCCAAGCAGAGTTGGACAAAGTTGCGACAGGCTTTTGGACACTCTCTGGCCCACAACTCAATGTCGATGTCACCAACTGTCGTTTTCAACAATACTTTACCAGATGTTGGGGGCTCCTGAATATAAATATTACTCATTTTTATATACAACGATTAAATAAACTGAGAAACCAGGAATTGTTTACTCCGGATTCAATGTTTAATAGTTAGTGATGCGAGTATTTGGGATAACTATCGTTTCTAATTTAATATCGATAGGCTGGAATTTGTAATAAAAATCAATAGAACACCTGTTACAGTTTGCTACTCCTAGTATAAGTGTATACACATCGTCGGAAATACATTGTTCCTATAAAATTCCAAAGCTCGTTACTAAGCAACGGTTGCTTTTTACATTTTCCAATCTGACTTTTTTTTTCGTTTTGAAAATTATAGGAGAAACTAAAAGTAGCTAAAATTTACAATGAATTTTAGCGACGATCCCTTGGCTGATTTACTGAGTGATAATAGCTTGGACAATGACAATTTCTTCGACGCGCCAGGCGGTAGCAGCGCAGCAAAAAAATTACCGAAATCAAGCAAACCCAAAGGGAAACTAGAAGATTTATTTGGAATAAAAGAGGAAAGTGAGCCAGATGCTCTAAACTCTTCAGCAACAAAGCAAGGCACTGCCAAATCAATAGCAACAAGCACACCACGCATTGTCAAACAGAAGCCATCGCTCTCTATGGATGATGCCGACGATGATGATTTGGGATTTGATCCTAAGCGTCCAAAGAGCGGTGGAGCGGCACGGAAGAGTCTATTTGACGATTTACTGGGAGCTGCAGAACCCAAGCGCAACTTTTTTGACGATATCCTCAATAGTAGCGACGCATCCAACAAGCGTCCATCAACTGCTAAGCCCTCCATGTCCCGCCAGTCCACAGACACCACGACAGAGAACTCCAACGTCCACTCACAGGCTCGTCCCAAAACAGCAGCAAGCGCTGGTCGGCGCAGCTCTGGAACTGTACAATCCTCAAATCTGAATGCCGATCCTCTGGGTCTGTTCGGCAAAGAGGCGAATACCAATGTCTCGGGCATGTCCACGCCCGTGTCCAAGAAACGCGGCACGGCTGACTGGCTGGGCTTGAGTGGAGAAATGGCAGAAACATCACCAGCTGCCGAAGAGGAACTGGAACGCGCGGCCTCTCCGCCCACACCCAAATCAACAAAAGAGGCCGCAGCAACTCCGAAAAATAACCCAGAGGTACTGCGCATTCCGGATTCGGACGAGCCAAAGCAGGAAGCAAAGCAGCCAAGCGTCGTGCCCTCTGTAGATAGTACAGCGCACACGATACTGATGCTAAACTCCTTAAACTTGGAGAGCAATCACAGCTATACGGCCCTGCAGCAGCAGGAGACGCAGCTGACGATTGCCGCCCAAATGAAAAGCCAGGAGCGCGCGCTGGTGGAGATGCAGCAGAAGCAGGAGACGCAGGATCGCAGATTTCAGGCGCTATTGCAGCAGCAGCTACAGCGCCAACTGCAAATGGAGGAGCACATCAAAGCCCAGCAGGAGCGCATTAATATGCACCTTCAGCTCATGATGAGCCAACCCATCGTGGCACAAGCTGCAGTCACCGAGACCCAGCCCACTGAGAGCGAAAAAATTGCAACTGTTGGTGTGGCAGCGAAAGATGAGAGCAAGGAGGCGCTGTTGGAACTGGAAACGGATGTCAAGCGTCATTTGCTGGAGAAGCAGCGACTGGAGGAGCTAGTAGCCAACATGCGAGTCAACTACGAGCAGGAGATTGAAATGATAGAGAAGTCCTACAAGTAATTTCAGTAAGTCCACTAAATTCCAAAAAGATCTCACAGGGTTTTTCTTTGATTAGAAAACAGCTCAAGGTATTGGAGCAGCACTTGGCCGCAGTGGAGGAGCGTATGAAGCTGGAGAACTCCGAGACGAAGGAGTATTACACAGAGAAGCTGGAGAAATTGAAGGGCGACTATGAACTACAAATCTCCAACTTGAAGCAGGATCACGAGGACGACTTTCGCGCGCTGCGCAGCTCGCATGATGCCGACATGGAGCGCATAAGGCAAGCCAAGATGCTAGAGCAGGCGACGGTGCGGGATCATGGCAGCTACTTGGAAACGTTGCGCATGGCATCCAGTGATCTGCAAGAGCTGCGTGAGGGCCTGAGTACCACGAAGGAGCGTGAGCAGCAACTGGAATTAAGAGAGCGTCGTCTGGCAGATGCGGAGCGTCGCTTGAAAATCGATGAGGAAAGCGCCGAGCAGGAGAAGCGACGCCTCATGGAGCTAGTGAGCACACTAGAACTGCAGCTGGAACGCCTTTCCAAAAACACTGCCGAAGAGAATTGGCAACTGCGTCAGCGCATGGCTAGCATAGACTCGGAGAAGAAGGCATTCGAGCGTGAGAAGCAGTTCCATCGTGAACAAATGGAGCGCGACGAGAAGCGAATCGAGGAGCTCAAAGTGCTATCACTAGCCGAAATAGATCGCATGAAGCTGGATGTGCAGGAGGAGAGGACGCGTATGCTAGTGGAGCAGCAGAAGCTCGAGATGCATCACAAGCTGCATGAACAGGATGATTTGGAAAAGGAACGACTGGAGCTGGAAGCACAGATGCAAGTAGCGCGAGATGCCATCAAGCGAGCAGATGAGCAGCGGGAGCGCTTTCACAAACAGCAGCGTGAGGTGGAGCAACGCAACCGCGTGCTCGTCGACAGGGAAAATGCACTACGCATAAAGCAGGATGATCTGGTACGGACCACGACCGCCTATCGCATGGCCATTAAGCGTTTGCACAATTCCGAGTGCAAATGTCGGGAGGACGAGCGACAACTACAAAAAAAGATAGAGCTGTTTAGCAACCGCACTCGCGAGCTAAGCTTGAAAGAGGCTGCAATCTCCCAGGACCGCATGCTGCTCACACAAGATCGCATTGCGCTGCAGAAAATAAAGCAAAAGATTGGGCAAAGCAAATGCGCGCTCTGTAAGATGGGCGTTGAGAAGGTCGAGTTCAATGAACGCATGGCTGCTCACGGCCATGGCCATGAAAAAGAAATAACCGCGATGTCTCCGCAGGAGTTGGACAATTCACCGATCATTTCTGCAGGCGATATTGTGGATCGCATACTGGATGAAAACATTGAAGCGTCTTATCGCAGAATGTATAATTTGTCGGAAAATGAAGATTTGGATTATTGGACAACTGTTGGTCTTGATGATGATTCAAAAAAGCTAGCTTTAGACAATGGGAATGTTTTGGACATTGAAGAATTAAAGTTACCCAATCTGGACATGCGATAGATATTAGTTGGAAAAAACCAATATTTGAATTTAAACATTGTCTGTCGATATTCTTGAATAACAATCGATACACATACTGCACTTAGCTTTCAGTGTGTACATTTGTTTGAAATATTTAATTTTATTCCTCTGCTTGTTGCATTCCGTTTTGCGCATTTTTTCGTGGCGTTTGTTATTATTCTTTCGTGTGACGAAGCAACCGTAGCATTTTAGTACCATTCAATTAAGTATATTCATTATGTTGTTTAACAGTTTTCGTTAATAATATGTTGAAATAATCAGTATTTCGCGTTCTACGCCTACGTGTATTAATGTATTCAGTTTGGTTTTTTGTGCAAGTTTAAATTTGTATGTGTTAGTGTTATATCTCTGTTTGTATGTATGTATTCTTGTGTATATGAGTGGAGGAAGCTCCAATGCCGCGGAAATAAGAAGAAATCCAAATGAAAACGCAAAAAATATATTGCATATTGCAAAATTGAAGTAACTGAAATCGACGACAACTTCTAGAAAGTACGAAAAACTCAAAATCAAACTACGTAAGTGAATGAAAAGCGAAACCAAATACGTGCATATAAATGTATACGTAAGTTGTGCATTTGCATATGTATGCGTACGTATGCGCTGCCAACAATACATGCATATACTTTGCTGTTTACAACATATGCGTACACACATATATACATAAATGTATGTAGTTATTAATTTCATAAAATAATGCTGATTAATGTAATGTCTTTCGTTATTTGCTTTGCATTTGTTCATTCGTATTTTTGTGCCTTTTCTTCATTCTGTTTGTGCCAACACATATGTATATAGATATGGGTGTATATGTGTGTGCGTACACACCTTTCCCAATACATATGCACATATACATATATACATTTGTACGTATGCAAATTTGAACTTGTCGAGCTGCTCCTCATCATACTCAGCACATCATTTGTTATTCACCAATATATTTATATATTTTATTGATTGGCTTTAACCTTTGCATCATTGCCTTGCTGCTTTGCCCCGCCTTCTATTATTGCTGCGCCGGTTTATGTTTTCTCTTATCTATTGTGTCCTCCTTCTGATAGCAATTTAATTTCGTTTTCGTATTGTGTGTATGCACCGGTATCTCATCTGTGTTTCTATCATGTGCGTCTGTGCGGACAGTGGACATCTACATATGTGTGTGAATGATGTGCGGGCATTCGTGGAACAGCTGTTCCCCTCTCAAGGCAATCGTGAGAAAGTGGCGCATTTGTTTGTTTTGATTCGCCGCGACACAGAATCGCAGCAACAAAACGAGCGCATTATCAAATATAATGAATATATTTGTACATATTTGTATTGTAAATATGTCTGTAGATATGTGAATGAATTTCTTATTAACAAAAAATACATTAATCTGAATAAATGCCTTATTAATATGGTTTCTTCATGAGTCTTACTTTATAGTTTCTCCCCAAAAACGATATATATTTTTTTTTTTTAAATTAGCACATGATAAATGCCTTTATATTATATTTCCTGTTAAATTTATTTACTATTCACAATACATTGTAATTATAAAGAGTGAAATAATTTAATTTAAAAAGTAAAAATTCAAATATTATTCAAAATACATTGCAAAATATGAATAAATATAAATATGAGTAAAGAATATAATTTTTCTCTGATGAATAGTACCCAAAAGTCTTATTGTTTGTAGTTTGCTTAAATCATCATTATTATATTTCACATTCAAATTAACTTGTAACTGCTTAATTTTTGGTTTCATATACACATTTATTAGAGTTTATATAAATAATTTTGTATAAAGAGCTACTGATACTCGTGAAAGTTTTTCCATTTATGTAAGTTTCATATTCAACTCAGGTTCTTTAAAATAATCGATTGAGGTTTTATAATAAACAGACACCAGTTATTGAATGTTAGGACTCCTTATGAATGAACGTAAACTATTATTAAAGATATTTGCTCAATTTTCGAAGTGGAACAATAAACATATAGTCTGTTTTATTCCTATTTTGTTTATGATCACAGCTGTTTAGTAAAGCTGTTATCAAAGTCAAACCATATTTGTGTTGAGGAATAAACGCAATATAAGAACCTAAGCCAAACGGTCTCAGTTTGTCGGGCACTTCTGTTAGTTCTAGGCAGTCAGGTAATGGAACATCATAAACAAATTTGGTAAAAATTAATTTATTAAATATTTTACAGTATTTGCTGTTGTTTTAAAACTCAATTGTTGTTTTTGGCAATATTTGGTTTATCTACAAAAGCCAATCAGATAGATTAAAGTTCTTATAGAAGCATTAAATTTTGTAGAAACATATTCTAAATCCAATAAAAACTTAAAAATAAATATACAGAAATAATTAAAGACTGCTGAAAACGTCTTCACGCTTTGGTAAAGTAAAAATTATACCCAAAAATTGTTTGACAATTTCATCAACTACAAGCAAAAGTACACTTGATTAAGAAGTATTTTTTATAAGCCGCATAGATAGTGATATATTGACTCATCGTGCAGATAAGAGGGGGACGTTCCTATAATACAAATACAATTTCAAAAATGTTAATCTACAAATTGTCGATTCCTTTCTGCCTCACTTATATTTCACCTGCATTAGCTGCATTTGAAACATGAAAGAAAAAGAAAAGAAAACTAAATAAAAAAATAAATAAAGAAAATATAATTGTGCTTTGTCTGTATAATATTGTTGGACTTTTACAGCACCTAATCACTTTTATCGTTGATTTTGTTATCGCTCGGGCGAATGTGGCAGAGATAAGCGTTGAAATATACTCACAAGGCATTGTTCAGATTGAAAACAACATTTTGGCTACAAACATTTAATTTATATTTCTATTCCAGCAGCAGCTGGTCGCGGCCGAGGACTCTGAGTGGATAATGTCGAATCAGGCGCAAATCGACTATGACAGGCAATTCCAGGAGGACCTGGCCAAGGCAACGGCGCTCAGTCTGGAGCAGCAGGCGCTCGACGAATACAGGCGAAACAAGAAATACGGCACTGGCTATCAAACAGTCAGCGTCGACTACTACACCCAACAGCAGCAGCAACAGCAACAGCAGCAGATACACCAGCGAAGTCACGGTGCAGTGCAGCGCCGACACTCAGAGGTGCATCAGGCGAGCCCTTCGTATAGCAGCAGTTCGGTTAGGTCGAACACGCCGCCAGCTCAGACCAACAATGGCAATGGGGACAACGATCTCATCTGCTTTGCCAGTCCAACGAGCAAGCAGCCGACGTCGGAGAGCAGCAGCACCTTCGAGCGGCTAATTGAGGATCTGCAGCGCCTGCAGACAAATAGCCCACAAACCGCATTGGTGCCGGTAGGTCCGGTGGCGGCTACAACGCCAATGCCCGTGCAGTATGCAGCACCACCGTACGGTGTGCCACCACCAGGTGCAGCAGGCGGAATTGGCATGCAGCTGGTGCCTTATCAGGCGCCACCGCAACAGCCACAGCAACGACCGCTGAACAACGAAGAGCTGCAGCGACTCTATAGCATGCCCAACCAATTGGCACTGCAGCCCGTCGCCCCGGTTCAGCCTGCGGGCTTTGTGTACTATCCAACCTTCTCCACACCAGTTGTGCCCGGCTCAGCGGCCTATTTGCCACCGCAGTATCCGTCGCAGGCCTATGGCTATGGCTTTGCACTCAGCAATGGCGGCAGCTCGCACGTGGACTTTTCACGTCCACACAGCACTCCAGCAACGGCAACGATACCACCTCCAATACCAGCATCCAGCCACTCTGTTCCACATTCCGGCGCTACGACGCCAGCCGCATTCAATGTGCGACGGGCCACGCCTCCCATCGGCAGCTGCCCTTCCGTTGGGCCCGCCCAGCCAACTCAGCGCAGCGGCAACGACTTGATCGATTTGAAGCAGGATGATTAGTATGCATCATTAAATTACTAAGTCTAACTAACACAATCGGTTTCTTTAATTGGCAATTCTCTTTTGCAGTACCCGCGTGAGCGTTCTGGAGGCCTTCGATCCGCTGCTGAATGAGAATTCTGGTAAGCACAGGTTGATGTTCTTAGCCAATTCACGTAACTCAAACCGTATTGAACAAGCGTCTTTCCAATGTAGGCGATTAGATTTTAAAAGAAGCTTCAGCCGTGGAATCCATTTCAATAGTTTCACTCAATTTGCGGGCTTCAATGAATTATTAGTAAAGGTCCACCAAAGAGCAATAATAACGGAATAGATTAGTTTTCCTAATTACTACCAGGCTGATTAGTTCTTATTCAGGAAATATTTAGCAGGCAAGGGGACAATAGAAATAGATATTAATATACGACTTCCAATATTTATATTTAAGCCGTGGACAATCGCAAATTATTTTTTACAGTAATTCAAATATTTATTTTCAATGCTTTGAAAGCTGATACAAGAAAGAGAGTTTATTTATAAAAATTGAATGTCTTGCCAATTGTCTGTCTGTCCTTCAATTTCAAACGTGGTATAATTTCGATTTGTTTTGTTTGTTGTATTATTGTTTCACGCTGTTGTTGTTGCTGTTGTTTAACAAACAACAAAAATATAGTTAAATCTGTTAAACTGAATGCTTTCTGTTTCTCTATCTTGCAGTGTCGCAAAAGTAATACATTTTAGTGCAAAACTTCTACTACTATCCATACTAAGTACTACATACTACTACCAAATAACTGCAAATATTTAACTATGTACTACCACAACAACAACACCACCCACCCAGAACAACAACAACAAGAACAACTAATAAAAGAAAAGTCAGGCGACACATACACAACAACACGTCATCAACTAAAAGGCAAAATGGGCTAAGGGTTTCATGGTGTGGATAAAACTAAATTCAAAATAAGAAATATGTATATATATATACATGTTATGTATATGTTAATAGAACCCACTTACAACACCAACTCACACAAACAAAAAAAACTTACACACCACATATAATATATTGATATATATATAAATAACATTTTTAAGTCGAAAAATTTGTGCCTTCCACGATTGCACTAGAGCCAAAAAAAAATATTAGATATTTGCTCACTGTATGCATATATTGAATAATACAAAAAGTGAGAGTTTTATGCCAATGACACTGATCAAACCGCTGGCCTCATATCACATTAAACATCACAAAAAATAATATACCCACATGTATATAGATTAGTAATTTTGCAAAATTTCGAAACGAATTTGACAATTTTGTCTGCGATGGTAAATCACATAAAATTGAATTGAACTTTCATGTTTTTTGATGAGTATTATAAAATAGAGAAAATTGTGATTTCCAGCTACATATTTACATATACATACACACAGATATATATATAAATATATAAACATATAATATTTTAATATACATATATACATACATATGTCAAATACAAGCTTGTATAACATTTGGAGACCAACAATAAAATATGATGTCTGAGAATAAAAATGCCAACATTTTGTTGTTTTATTAAACAATTCAACGCGGAGCGTTCGGAATTCGCAAATGTATTTAATTTTTTTGATTTTCGCTCATGACATGGGATCCCAACATCACGAAATATATATATATATATATATTTATATATGTATGTATGTGTGTATATGTAAATATATATAGACAGAACTATTTTAGTTAGAAGTCCCTTTCGCTCTAGATTTATGTAGACAACTTCTTAGGCATATTAAAGGGAAAGGTCAAAAAGAACGCCGTCTGAGATTTGTGTAAATATTTATATATATTTTTAGTTTATTTGTGTCGCGTAGGCGTCCACCGACAGCTGAGCCAATTGGCCTCTTGTTGAACGGAAAATTGGTTAGAATGGGAGGCTGATTTGTTAGCATAGTTTTGCGAAATGTTCTCTACAGTCTCTCAGTTGCGTTTGCGGCTGGCTGGGCTTTTGTTTATTTTATTTTTGGCTGCACGCTCGGACCGACGACTCGACTCGACTCGCCTCGGCTCGGTCGTGTGGTCATTTGCATAATAGTTAATCGCGCGATCGCATGTGTTTAATTAACTCGCTGATTGATGATGCACTCGTTACTTGCAGGCAATGACGGCGCCTCCGACTGTACTTCCTACTACGCGGACTACGATCCGTTTGACTTCCTCTATAGCGGCGACAATGGCACTCAGTACTCGGATCCCATGTACGAGGCGGTCAACAGGTGGGACAAGGGTGCCGTTAATAGTGGCAGCGTTAGCTCGATTGGCTGGCGACAGGATTACCTCACTCAGCCGCCTCGTTCCCACTCAGCGTCACCCACATTAAAAACAGCCGCTGTTGCATCGACGTCAGCGCAATCGGCTGGCGTTTCTAATTCGGGCTCAGTATCACCGCCGCCGCCGTTGCCGCCACGCAACCAACAGCTATATGAGACTGGCGCCACAACTTCGACAATTTCGCAAACTTCATCCACGCCGCATCAGCTGGCGCCGTTCACAGACAGCTACACCAACAGCATACCAGCCCACGTCGTCTTAGATCGCCGGAAAAATTGTACGCGCCTCTATCAGTTAATCAGTGAGCAGCGCTCCGATGATCCCGAGCTCCTGGAGTTCTATCATATGGTGCGCGAGCTGCGAGCAAGCTATAAGCATGAAGACAAAAAGACAAATGTGGGACACATCATTGCTGCCGAGTTCAACTACCATTACATGATGGACACCAGCATCAAGATCATTGTGCATCCGGCTGTGAACACACTACAGCCGCACGCACTGTCCAACTCGCTGGCTGGAGAACAAGTGAAGGGCTATGGCGCGCCAGTTACCTTCACCTGTGACAGTGAGTCTAATTAAATTGCACTCTGATCGCTCAAAATAATATACCAAATCTTTGCTTGCAGTTGACTCAGTTGTGGCTCAGGTGGTTGCACAGGCGTTGGCCTCCCTTGAGGGTCAGGTTCAAGGCACAGTCACGGACTATGTGGTCAAGGTGCGTATGGAATGAAGATGCCAAAATCGGTAGTAGGAAAGTAACTTGTTCCTCTTATTGCAGCCCATTGGCCTGCTGGAGTGGCTGGCGCCCACCTCGAGGCTGAGCCAGCTGGAGTGCGTGCATAATAGCTTTCAGTTGGAGAAGGATGTGCACTTGGGCTTGTGCTTGCGCAGCGCTGCCAATATGGAGGCTATTGCCCGAACTGAGCAGGATGACGAGAACGACGCCGATCTGCAGCCAGAGCAAGTGCTACCAAACGAAGTGGTGGCCATTGTCACCTACGACAACATGATGATACTCATTGAGACTCTCGAAACGGAAATCGATAAGCTTGAATCGGCGGCAGACGGTGCGCCCTCAGGCCGTAACATCGTCAGCTGCTCGGGCGTCGTGCAAGCCGTGAAAGCTATTTGTGCTTTGCTCGGCTCCATCGATACGCTGGAAATAGCGCGTTGTATTTCCGACTTGAAGCGCATATGCGAAGAGGCCCAGACCAAGTATGCACCCTTGGCGGGCTCCAACAATCCAGAGATTATTAGCGACTATGGCGAGTATGCACAAGTGACGCTGCGACCGCGATCCATGCTAGAGCAAATCAAATTGAAGTGCAATAGCTTGCGCGACGCTGTCCAGGAACTGATTGAACTGTACGCCAATGTGTTTCGCGTGGCTTTCTCGGTGAAGACGCCGGACTATGCCACAAGTGAGTAAATACTCGAATTTTTGTATTCATTTTGATACTGATCAAAACTCTCATTAGCGCCCATACCCGTCTCGTATGTGTCCAAGCCGATTGTGGTGAGCATCAATTGCCTGCACAGACCGCCACCGAACTGGAAGTACGACGATTACTCACTCTGCGTGCAGCTCGTCTATGGTACGCGGCTGCTGTCGAACCCGAATGTTTTGAGCTGTTCCAATGATATGAGCGGCGGCCTGTTTCCGCGCTTGAACTTCGGCGCTTGGCTCACCTTCGATCAGCATCCAATATGCACACTGCCACGGGAGGCGCGATTGACGTTTGTGCTCTATGGCAAACAGGCGGCTAGCGAGAATGAGCCAAATGCGGAGCCGAATGGCGAACGACGACAGGTGACCACGGAGCTGGGCTGGTGTTCCATTCAGCTGTTTGACTTTAAGCGTACGATGATCTGTGGTCCCTACTTGCTGTCTGTTTGGCCACCAACAACTGATAAAATGTTGGGACCAGCTCCAGCGCGTGGTTGTCATCCGCACCCTGACTTCTGTCCGGTGCTAAGCATTGAAGTGCCTCCCTATGGTGGTCGCATAGAGTTTCCCGAGCATCAGGAGGCGCCCAAGCCTGCACCACAGTAAGCACTACTTATGAAATATTTTATTTGTGGCCGTATTTAATTTAATTTAATTGTTACAGCTATGACTTTGCCTCGCTGGACGCTAATCTGCAGGAGGAGCTGCTGAATACAGCCGAGCTGGGCTATTCAGGCGCAACCGAACGCCGCGAGGTGTTCTGGGAGAAGCGTCTTTACTTGCAGAACTATCCAAATGCATTGCCCAAGGTTCTGCATGCGGCACATAGTTGGGATTATGCCAATCTGATTGACTTGCACTCCTTGCTGCACTCCTGGGCGCCTCTGTCGCCGCTGCAGGCATTGGAGCTGCTGCTGCCACGCTACCCTGATGCCAAAGTGCGCGAGAAAGCTGTCGAGTGGATCTCACATATGCCCAATGATCAACTGGTTGACTTTTTGCCACAACTGGTGCAATCGCTAAAGCACGATACGTACGAGGCGTCGGCCCTTTCACGTTTTCTGCTCTCAAAGTGTTTGGAGTCGCCGCGCATTGCCCATCATATGTACTGGCTGCTGGTGCACAGTCTGCCCGATGATCCGCTGAACTCGATTGGCGCGTCGCTGGTGGATCAGGAATACGATGAGTCGCAAATCACGCAGGCACGCTACTATCGCCGCAACAAAATGTTGCTGCGCGCTTTAATGGCCATCTGTGGTGAGAAGCTGTTGAAGCGTTTCATGTATCAGCATCGAATGTGCCAGGTTAGTGACAGCTACAAGGGCTCCATAAAAGAAATAGCTTATTGTTTCCTGCTTTTGATCCACAGAATTTGTCCAAGATTGCGGAGTCCGTTAAGGAGGCCAAAGAGTCGATGCGTCAAAAGAGTCTGGTCGCAGGCATGGATGAAGTTCATCAGGATTTGTTAGAGAAACCCACCTGCCTGCCGCTGGGTCCTGAGCTGGAGGTATCGGGTGTTAATGTCCGCAACTGCAGTTACTTCAACTCCAATACACTGCCACTAAAGATTACCTTTGTGGGACCAGATGCCGAGCCTCTGCCAGCTATTTTTAAGGTAAGCTCATCGAGCAGCTACAGCTACAAATACGTCTACGTCCTTTTTCGTTTTTGACAGTGTGGAGATGATTTGCAACAAGATATGCTGACGATCCAATTGATACGCATAATGAATAAAATGTGGCTGGCCGAACGCTTGGATCTCAAGATGGTCACATTTAATTGTGTGCCCACTGGATACAAGCGCGGCATGATCGAGCTTGTGTCCGAGGCTGAAACGCTGCGGAAAATCCAAGTGGAATGCGGTCTTACAGGCTCCTTCAAGGATCGACCCATTGCCGAATGGCTAGGCAAACAGAATCCAAGTCCGTTGGAATATCAAAGTGCAGTGCGTAATTTTACACTTTCCTGCGCTGGCTACAGCGTGGCGACCTACGTGCTGGGCATCTGTGATCGACACAACGATAACATAATGCTTAAGACCTCGGGGCACTTGTTCCACATCGATTTTGGCAAGTTTCTGGGCGACGCTCAAATGTTTGGTAATTTCAAAAGGTGGGTGACCTAAGTTCCCTTTCATTATCCCAATCTAACATCAACTTTGCTTTGCAGAGATCGCACGCCTTTTGTGCTCACCTCAGATATGGCGTATGTTATCAATGGCGGTGATAAGCCGTCTACGGACTTTCACTACTTCGTTGATCTCTGCTGTCGTGCCTTTAACATTGTCCGCAAGAACGCTGACCTGTTGCTGCATACGCTGGCGCACATGGCCACGGCGGGCATGCCGGGCGTGAATTCAAATGCAGTTACCTATGTGCGTCGCGCTCTGCTGCCCTCGCAATCGAATCCCGAGGCGGCGGCCACATTCGCTAAAATGATACAATCATCGCTAAAGAGTTGGTTCACTCAATTCAATTTCTTTTTGCACAACTTGGCGCAGATGCGCTTTAACAATGACGAAGGCTCTGGCGAGCTTCTATCCTTTGTGCCCCGCAAATACACGTAAGTTGCTAGAGCACTATGAAAACCATTAAAATGGAGCTCCAATTGATCTTAAACTACATTCACAGCATGCAGCAGGATGGTCGGCTGAAGATTGTTAAAGTAGTTCGCTTCCAGAAGCACTACAGCATGGAGAAGTATTACATGTACATTCTGCAAGTAACGCGCCACGGCCAACTGGACCCAACCCATCTGTTTCGCTCGTATCGCGAGTTCACCGAGTTTCATCAGAAGTTGTGCATGCACTTTCCACTGGTCAAACTCCACAGGTAAGTGAATCAGTGCAATCGTAGAGCCAGTGAAAATTTTCTTGTATAATCGTTAAAAGATATTTAGTCAAAAGGGGTAATACTTAAACAGGGTATATATTCATTTAAAGTACATGGTTTCTATTAATAATACATTTATTTAGACATAGTCAACATTATATGGCAACTTCTAACATATTTTACATATATAGAGATATATATATTAATATATAGAAGCGTATGTCTCTCTAAAGACTTATTTATATGTAAAATACTGTCTTCGCTAAGGAAATTAAGATCAGCATTTTGGTTTTACGAATCTAAGCCTCTGTAATTCGGTCACTCTGCGTGGTGTGATCTAATCCAGCGGCTGGCCGCAATGCCTCTGTCATGGAACGATGTTGACGAATGGCGCGCCCAAATAATTCATCATCGCTGTCCTCCTGCGAGATCTGAGAGCTGAATAGTTCGGGTATATCACGGTCAGTACTCAGTGATTCGGGCTCCTCAGGTAGCAGTGGGATCAAGCGTTGAGTGGCCCTCGGCGGCAACATTTCCCTTTCACTCTCTACTCTTTCACTCTGATCCCCAGCAGAATCGAACTCAATATCTGACTCATTTGAGCTGGGCACCTCGGCAGATTGATAGTATTGCAAGTTCTCCACATCGAAGCGCACTTTGAGAGCACGTGCCCGTGCCTCACGCTTAGCTGGCTGTGGTGGTGGTGGTGGAGCAGCAATTTCCTCCCCTTCGGCCTCACTCGAGCTGGAGCTAGGCAATTCATCGGGCTCGTAGCAGGTCAATGGCGCTGCATCACCTCGTACACTGAGCGTTGCCGGTTTGGAGACGCGCGGCGCTGGCTGAGGTGGCCGGCGTGCCGGCACTGGGGATGGCGCAATTTCCAGTTCCTCGCAAAGCTTATCGAAATCATGCACCTCTGTAGCAAGTGGACTGGAGTTTCCATTTACTTGCAGCTCTACTAACATATCCTCTATACTGTTCACATATTTTGCACTGCGTCCCTTGCCTTGGCCTACGGCATCTTCATAATTAGGCAGCTTTCGGTTTGCTCGCGACACCTCCAGCTGCATCACCGACTCGTAGTCTGGCAGTATAGGTGGAGCAGGCGGCCTCATGTCATATGGAGGTGGCTCTAAGGCATTAGCTGTTCGCTGTGTCCTTAGCTCATCTATAGGCGTCACTAGCTCCACTAGCTTCAATTCTCCAAATGAGTCCTCCTCTTGCACCAAATTTTCGAAATCGTGAGTCACCTCACATTGCTCAGTGCGAGGTAGCTCGAGTACCTCTGCATTTGCCACACTTTCCAAATTTTCAAAGTTCTCCCAGTCATCATCGATGGTCTTTCCAAAACCTGGTGGACTGCGTGGGACTCGCAGCTCAGTTTGCAGTGCAGTAAAGTCTGGCTGCATGTCCAGGATGTCTGCTTCATTCATTTCGTAGGATGAGCGAATACGCTCAAATTCAACATCATCCACATGGTGTGGCAGCTCCAGGTCGGCAAAAAAGTTGCGGGTGATAACTGGCTTCGTTTGATCAGTTGAATCTGGTGTACCAGCTATTATCTCCACAACGAATGCTGATTCTGTATGCTCCAACTCAAGGCGCTCACCATCTCGTATCGATTTAAGGTTTAGTTCTGGCTCTGCTTTTGGCTGTGGTTCCATCTTTGGCTCCGATTCAGGCTTTGGTTCCCATTCAGGCTTCGGTTCCGATTCAGGCTCCACTTCCAGTAAGGACTTCGCCTGGGCTACACCTGGCAACTGATGCACTTGAGCAGCCACAGAAATAGCTGCTCCGACTTGATCATCATCGGGCGTCAAGAGCTCGGGCACATCATCGACCTGCTCATATTTGATATAGCGTCCCCGCTCCTTTGTCGTTGGTTGCGATTTCTTACCTTCCTCGCTACCGGCCTTGACGCTAATCAACTTGTATTTCTCGGCGAAGTGATCGAAGTTGGGTATGTCCAGCTGAGAGGGCGGCTCAGTAGCTTGCACTGTGATGGGCGGTGCCGGTGGCTGTCGCGTAGGCGGCTTTGAATAGTAGTCATAGCTGGAGCTACGTACATCACGGTGTCTGCGTCGCGCTGCTTCGGGATGCGGACGATGCGTAACTGTTCCAGTCAATTCGGGTATGCTTGACTCCTCTCTGTATTCATACGGCGCCAGCTGCAAATTCGGTACACTCACTGCGAGGTATTTTTTACCTGTAAAACATTAAAGGAACAAATCAGATAATGAGTAAAATTGGACATAATTATTTTAATAGCGTGAATTTATTCACCCTGCCCACATTCACCCACCCAATTGCATTTTCTTTCTACAGGGTACTCTGTTGTGATATCTCTCTCGCTATCGTGTCATAAACATACATATGTACATATATATGAATGTACATATGTTTGTATGTTGCGTTATATGTGTATAAAATCCAAGCAATTTACTTCCAATTCCATTCACATTAAGTAATTCTGCACACACACACTACCACACGTATGTACATACATATGTACATGTCGTAAAAAAATATATGTATGTATTTGTATGTGCTTGGTAAGGCTTACCTGTTGAATTTGTTGGTTTGGCACTTTCGAATTCTTCGGTATTCCGCTGGCGAAACACTCCGTGTACAGCGTTATCGGTGCCGTTTACCTGCAAGTGCAATCAAAATATTCTTATGATTTATTAATGAGCAACTAACACTTGCAATCAAAAATTTGCTTCACTTTGATTTTCGTGTAACAATTAAAACAGCTGTGGGCTCAGCTGTGCACGCCTAATGCCTACACAAACAGCGATTTTGGTATGCGTCATAAACTTAACTGTAAAAGTGAACACACATGTACATGAGCGTAAAAGCTAAAGTAGTGTGCATTTATGTGAGTGCGAATGAGTACCGATGCAAATGCAAACTAGAGATGGGCTTTCGAAAAATTTGACTGAAATAGTATGTATCGATCCTGGCGGAGTAATTTAATGAATATTCCACTAGATTTACAAAAAAAACTGTCTAAAGTTCAATAGTTATCCTTAAAGATTTTTAAAATATTTATCGATACATAATAATATGTGAGGATCGCGGTCTAACGAATTTAGTAATTAAATGAAGCACCCCCTACCGATAGGTAACGCATGCCTTTCACGTTCTCATCTCTATTCTTATTGACAACACTCGCTCACGCACACTCCTATATATACAGGTATGTATATAAACAAAACGCGAATTCACTTGCTTTAGGCCTTATCATAGTGTGAGGGAGAGCGCACGAGAGCTGGTTGCCATTCAACATTTTATCAATTTACTTATTAGTCTTTATAAATGGCTTGCAGTGAACCAGGCATCGATTTAATTGACAGGTTTTTAAAATTGTATGAATTGTACATGTAACACACCTGTGATTCGTACGCTGCATAACGTGGCGCACTTTGCGGCTGCTGCTGAGCTGCGCGCGTTGACGATCGCCCATTGCTGCTATCAAATGTAAGGCGGCGCCTAAAACCCCAGATTTTGATGCCTAGCAGTGCCATAACGAGACTCATCAGAAGCATGATGGAGCTGACCAAAGGACCCAGTGTCGCCTGCTGGCCTGTGCGGTAGTCTTGATGAACGGTTGGACTTCATGGAAGGTAGCTACTTACCTTGGCCCACATTCGTTAGCTGAGCCATCGTTGCTGCTATTCGCTTTAGGCCAGCATATCGCAGTTGCACACCTGATTTTTATGAACTTTTTGCAGCACTGCTGCTTCGTCTTCAGTTCGGTTCTGTTCACCACGTTGGCGTTAATCGAACCCAATGTCGTAGCTCTCAGCGCGCTCGACTGTCAGCTCTCAGCTCTTAGCGCTCGGCTATCGTCGCTCCGGCAAGCAGCTCGACGTTCTCAGCTGTTGCCGTTCGCCCGCTAACTGATTGAGCGGCGTTGACGTCGCAGTTTTTTTTTATTTTTGCTAACTGCCAACGCTCACAACGTTATCGCAAAGATATCGTGGCGCTCCCACTGTTTGTCTCTTGCTGACGGTTGGACGGTTTAGTTTGGCTTGTTGGCTCATTTGTGGCTCGCTCTTCTTTCACCCACTGCTCTTTGATTCGGCACGCTTTGGCCGTGAATCGAAGGTATCTGAGGCAGCTGCTAATTTATCAGCCATTACAGTTTGTTACCTGTTACCAATCGTTTGCCATTCGCTCAACGCTTATTGATAAGCAATCGTCTAATTTTAATGGGTTCGTTGTCTGTCTTGCTCGATTGCTTTTCTTGCAGGCTCGCAAACTCACCTCTCCACAATGCGTAATCAGCATAGGCAAATAAAATCTAATAGACTATACTGGCATACCCTTACATTTTAAATATATGATTTCGATTATGTTTTCTTAAATTTCCATAGTTTTTAAATAAGAATTCATATCCGTTTCTCCACAGACAAGCTTCAATCTACATATATAAAATTTAGTCTTTGTCTAAACTCGTAGTACTAGCCTTAGTCACTGCCAAGTTATTCTCATTGATAAATCAGAGCATGACATATTTTAATAATTGATAGCATTTTAAAGATAACAAAAATTATGATTATTGATTTATTAACATGTTTTGTTGTAATATATTATATATGTATGTTATATGTAATATATATAAATATTTATATTATTATTATTATTATATTATTATTAATTGTTGGTTTACTTGCTTACAGCTTACCAACGGGTGTCCATGTGGGTCGATCCAATATCAAATCTGTGGCCGAGAAGCGCTTGCCTCTGATACAGCGTTTTTTAAAATCGCTTTTCGATGCACCCGAAGAAATCGCACACTCCGATTTGGTATACACATTCTTTCATCCGCTGTTGCGCGACCAGCAGGAGGCCAAATTGGAGATGCCCAAGATAAGAGGTAACAAGAGATGTCCATGTTCTGTTTATGACACGACTGACGAATATTTTTCATTGCAGAGGTCAAGCGGCAGCCTTCGCGGGATAATCATAATGAAATTGGCCAGATTCGTCTTTCGCTGCAATATCAACGCGGCGTGCTAACTGTGATGGTGTGTTAGGCAATCAAGTATAGTTTACGAACTTATTATTTATACATATATGTTGTTCTATTGTTGCAGATACACCACGCCAAAGGACTGCCCATGCTGCAGGGTGGCCAAGAGCCGAACACCTATGTCAAATGTTACCTGAAACCGGATCCAACTAAAGTGACCAAGCGCAAAACCAAAGTTGTGCGCAAAACTTGTGTGCCCAGCTTCATGGAGACGGTAAGTGGCATTGACTTTCATCACAACTGAAGATTTACTCACTCTATCTGTTTTCATCTGCAGTTGGAGTACCGACTGCCACTGGACACTGTGCAACAGCGCAGGCTGCAGGTTACTATCTGGTCACATGATACCTTACAGGAGAACGAGCTGCTTGGCGGCTTCGAGTTGGACCTCTCCAAGCATGATTTGCGTCAGGAGCTGTGCGATTGGCATCGCTTGGGATCGGTGCCTAGAAATTGAATGTTGTCTGCTAGCGTTCACTGAACGACAATCTGACCTAGTTTTAAACACGCACACCCTCATTCAACCACACTCACACATTTATACACTTATATGTTTGTGCCTGTCTCTTCAACGCAATAATACTTACATACTCAACGTGATTGTACATTCCATATATATACATGTATTTATATATGCATATATATATATAAATAACATACTTATACATATACTTACTTATGTCTAACTAGCTGGACTCTATCACTTGTATATAAATCAAAGGCATATATATATATATATATATATATATATATATATATATATATATATATATATATATATATATATATATGAAGCAACTGCACACATATACTCTATTTTAGCTATTGCACAAACTTTTACAGATCAGTTCAAATATTGTATATGTACATAAAATCAACCAAATATAAGTGATACGTGCTGATCAGTAGTAAATACTTATATAATTATTTATTTAGGTCAGTCCATTTGAATACTGTAGAGTGCACTGTTCTCTTTCTAGTGGTAGGGGACTCCTAATCGAAATTCTTGTCAAAATACCATATTAATGCCCAGAGTCAAATGGGCATGTCCCTATTTAATCAAGTGCGAAGCAGCATTAGCTTATTTTACAGTATTAAAGCCCTGGCGGTTGGCCTGGGTTTTCATAAATCAAGAAATCGGGTTGCATAAATCAATTACAACTAATTCCAGGCAAGGTTAAAGCAGCCAAATGTCAATTAATGCCCGTTTGTAGCCCCAATTTGTGTGCGGAAAATATTCTAAAGATTCTTAAATAGTTGCAATCCAAAGAATATAACATACTATATAAAATGAAGATTCATTGTGTATTCACTGGATCACTTCGAAAGCAGTTAAAAATAAAACTTAAAGTTTTTATTTTTATATACAATATGACATTTTGTCGGAACCAGAAAAACCACAACAACAACAACAACAAAACTACTAAATGATAGTAAGGAGAAAATAAGTAGAAACCATTTTTATAATATATTTTTCTAATCAAAAGGAGCAAAGATCTTTTAACTACTATATAATATGCTAATTACAAATAACATTAATCCTTTGATATGGTACGAACGTTAAAGTTAAGGTTAACTTTATGTAACATCTAACAAAAATCTGTATCAAAAGTAACAAACAAATCAGAAAGATTATATTTATGCTAACAACAATAAATTTAATTTATCAAGTGTCTTACAATTTAAATATGTTTGTTTTTATAGGGTTGGGATAGTTTAGTTGGGTGTTACATTTGGTAGTTGATGTCAACGAAACTATATGAAGTATCTAGGTTTGCTATATATATTTATTTTATATATATTATTGGTAAGTATTAAAAATAATGTGTTGATTCTATTGTTATTCTCTTTCAGTTATTAATTATAAAGGAGGTGTTGGAGGTATGTTTTTGTATACAAAGAGTTTCAGTTGGCAAAATGTTTCTCCACCTATTCAACGAATGTGCTCTCCTTCTAGCTTAGTTTTCCTTATAGATTATTTAGTAGACATTATTTAAAATAAATTTGAAAAATTGTAAAACCGGTGAACTGTCATTAATTTATCAAAAGCTGGGCGACAATTCAGTAATATTTTTATTTTTGAAATAAAAGCGGAAAATCACCAAGTGTATATATATATATATATATCTAATAGAGTAGTATAATGGCTGATGAAAATTATGATAAAGATGAGCTAATGACTCAAGTAAGGCAGCAAATCGCTTTGGCGAATGCCCAGGAGATGCTCTCCAAGATGACAGAGAAGTGTTTTAGGAAGTGTATCTCGAAGCCCGGCAAGTCTTTGGATGGGTCTGAACAACGATGCATTACGCAGTGTATGGATCGCTTTTTGGACACATGGAACCTCGTCTCGCGCACGTACGGCAATCGCCTGGAGCGCGAGCAGAATTCGCTGCAGAATGATACTCTTCTAAACTGAAAGTTCATTGATTATAAATTAAAATGTAATAAAGCAGACTTCGTAATATTCCAGTTTCGATTTAAATTTGCCATAGACTAGCCTCGAGCTAATATCTACCCAGTCGAGCTGGTGCTTATCACACATGCAAACAGATAAGCGGTTATTAGTGAATGAAAAAGTGCAACGGTATTACGTTTCCGCCCAGCCTTTGTAAGTCAGGTGAGGAGAGTGGTGGGCGGGGGAGAGGATCTTTGATGGACGTTTCATTTAGCTTGATATGTGCGAAATTCAACGATCGTTATCGTGTTTGGAATGGTCTCGTTAGCTAACGGATGAACATTAACCAAAGCGCACCTTACAGCGTAGTGTAGTTTCGAGACCACTCTAATCCATTGCATCGCTTCTTTCCATATGCAAATTTTCAGCAATTATTCACATTTGTTGTACACAAAGCAGGGAAAAGTACGTTTATTTTGAAAATCGAAAATATATTGCACTATAAGCAGAAGTTTTCAAATTATCGAGTATAATTACCAAATTTAAGGAACTTTTATTGCGCGCTGTAAAACTGAAAGCTGAGATTAAAATTCACAAAATGAATATTTATCAAGAGTTTAATCAGAATTCAAAATTTAAATGTTGTTAAAGTCAAAGTCCTCTGAAGACGTTGTAAATAGGCATTAATTGCATAATTTCTTTCTTCAAAATTTTTTAGTGTTATTAAATTTCTACTTTGTTTTTTAAATTCTATATTTATTAAATTTTCTTTTAATTATATTTTATTTAAATAAACTAATATATATACTAATATATTATCAGTGAATTATTGTTCTTAATCAAATTACTTATTGTTTTCATTAAGAGAAATTGTAAAAAAAAATTTAACAAAAATATATACATAATATGTATATACATAGATATATGTATGTATATACATATATATATTAATCTACATTGAAATCTCTCATTTACGTTTCTAAAATATTTATATGGTATTCTAAAAAGATATATGTATATAGTATATATGAATATATTGATTAATTTTATGCGAATATCTTAAAAACATTTTAAGGACCAACAAGTTCTCATTACACAAAAGGAAAAAGAATCAGACTTAAAGCTCATTTGTTTCAAGACCTTGAAGCGTTCGTCACTTCAGACATATTTTTAGTCCAGCCTAAAATGTGAATATTACTAGTATAAGTATTAGCAACTTCTTGGCTTAACTACTTAATACGTCTACCCATCAATTAAAGCACATAAAATACAAGTTACAAAAAAACACGATTTCACTGCCTTATCTTAAGCTAGTTAATTGTTTTGTAAGACATCATAACTAAACGATCGTATTAGGGTGAACTTGATTTTTGATAATGAGCTGTGAACAAAAGCGAACAAAACAATTTGCTATCAGGTGCCACTCTAGGCAGGGGGAGGTTGTTTAGCAAGTGCAGCTGACCTGTTGCCAAAAATTTGGTGCAAAATTAAAAAAAAAAAAAAAAAAAAAAAAAAAATAGAAATAGAAAAATCAAAAATAATAAAAAATGCAAAAGATAAAATGCGAACCTGTAGCCGAACTTATTGGCTCGAATACCAAGAGCAACAAAATCCAACAATGAATTCGCTTTGCTCAACGAGGTACATTCGAAGCCACACAAGTTACGATAAGAACCCGACCTAAAACACCTCCATATAGTGCACCTCTGTGCTTTCATTCAAAAGCTTTTCAGCCAGCCAACACTATAAATAGTCACAACACCAACAAGTGCGATGGGTTTGAGTAATCATGGCAAGAACACGATAACACACACACCTTATCTACAGCTACTAATCGGGACCGGGCAACTACTCTTCACGGATAGGGAGCGAGTGGAAGGAGGGGACTATTATTCGGAAAGTTACGGCAAGTACGAGACAATTACACTATCGTATTAGGTAAGCTCATTAATGATAAGCAACACTTGACAAGATTACCCAAACGTGAAACTTAAATTAGACAATAAAAGATGACAAATAGGCAGAAACTAGTACATAGGAAGATTATAAAAACATATATTTAGATTCTAAGATTAACTTGAAAAAATATATTTTGACTTGTATATATAAATCGAATACATACTCTTTTGATAGGGATGGAGACTATATAGAAATAGAAATATCAATTTATATTGTTTAGTGCAAAGGATTAAGAGTTTATGTTAATAGGAATTTGCTATTCAATTCAGATACAACTGGATTGTATCAATATCTATCTAAGTTTATAGTTTTGAAAATGCTTCAGATATTGGGAGATATGTATTTTGTATGGAGAGGAAGAGAAAAGAGAAAAGATTATAATAAATGGAAAAAAATCTTAGAGATTGAATTTGAAAAAGAGGAAACTGAAGGGAGAGAGACTGAAGGAGAGAGATGTATAAAGATAGTGAGAGAAAGAGAGAGAAAGAGAGAGAGAGAGAGAGAAAGAGAGAGAGAGAGAGAGAGAAAGAGAGAGACAGAGAGTTGAGATACGAGAAATGCAAAGAGAGAAAGAACTAAATGCAAATTGATAGATAGATAGATATCGAGAGAGAGAGAGAGATCACGAGTTAAAGAAAGAAAAGAGCGAAAGAAATGAACCATGAAATGAGATAGAAAGTTGATGAAGACGAAAAATAAATAAAGAGAGCGAAATTCGGAAAGGAAGAGAGAACAGAGAAAGGAGAAGTGGCGATGGAAAGGCGAGAATTCAAATAGCAAAAAAAAAAATTTGAGAACTACAAAATACATACATTTATTGGCTATATGAGGTGTGCATAGTTCAACATAGTTCCATTCATATGTTAAACCTTATCAAATCAGTGCTGAAAAGTGAGAGAGAGGATCTGATATGTGAAATAGAGATAAAGTATTTTATTTGCATATTTAATTTTGAATTAAAAATTAAAGCCGGATAAAGTGGTTATACATTGGCAAAGTAGAGGGATAGAGACCTACTCAGGTCACACAGAATTAGACATTGACTTTTTATAGATGGCCTATAAATTCAATAGAGCTCAGAATATTCGATGGTAAGTTAACATACATAACACTCATAAGAAACCAGGAAGAAACTATGGAGAGGACAAGAGACACTTTATGACATCATGTTGTTTGCCTTATCAACTTCTTGGAAACATGTGTCAGACAATGATTCCCCTCAGAATTCTGAAGATGTGCAAAACATACATTAGAATACATTAGGCAACGCTTATTCAATTTATTTAAAATAATTACGGTGTTAACAGAAAGTTGTTAACAATTCCTAAAAACCTGATACAGTTATCGAAATATGGAAAGCCTTTCAGCTAATTGTTGCACTGCGCATCTGCGAGTGGGCTATAAAAGGAAATGTGCAGCCATTGCACGTCGCATTTAACCGGATGAATATTAAAAATGCAATTGGGTAAGTCGCACATAAAACTCTCAAATAAATAAAAGGAAATTTATCAAAGGTCCTTCGTTTTAGTGAGTTTTCTGTGGATAGGTCTGCTGACGTTTCCGCAGGCATTCGCCTTAGATGCATGTGCAGGACACAAATTTGGATATAAAGCCGTTGATCCAGCCGATCCTCATGCATACTACTTATGCTTTGGCTTGCTGGGGAAAATAAAAAACAATTGCGCGGAGGGCTTTCGCTTCAATGTGCAATCACAAAACTGTGCTCAAATCAAGCAGCTGTCAAGCATTCAACTCAACAATGCAGGCAGTGGGGTTCGAAATGAGTTCAACATCAATCAAAACATAACCATGGACAGACCGATTATTTTTAACATCTTTGGTGGTCTGTGGAATAAGCCGCCAAAACCTCCTTTTTTCCCACCAACGCCACCGCCAGCTATAACCACCTCTAGCCCTAGCCCACCAGTAACTCCAGAAAGTTCCACAAAAAGTACAAGCTCCAGCTCTGGGCCCTCATCTACTGAGACCTCCACTTCTAGTTCTGTAGTCTCATCCACGGAGAGCTCAAGCTCTAGCTCTGAAGCCTCATCTACTGAGAACTCCAGTTCTAGCTCCGAAGCCTCATCCACTGAGAGCTCCAGTTCTAGCTCTGAGGCCCCATCTACTGAGAGCTCAAGCTCTAGTTCCGAAGCCTCATCTACTGCGAGCTCCAGTTCCAGTTCAGAGGCGTCATCCACGGAGAGCTCAAGTTCTAGCTCCGAAGCCTCATCTACTGAGAGCTCCAGTTCTAGTTCTGAAGCCTCATCCACGGAGAGCTCCAGTTCTAGTTCTGAAGCCTCATCCACGGAGAGCTCAAGCTCTAGCTCTGAAGCCTCATCCACTGAAAGCTCCAGTTCTAGTTCTGAGGCCTCATCCACGGAGAGCTCAAGCTCTAGCTCCGAAGCCTCATCTACTGAGAGCTCAAGTTCTAGCTCTGAGGCCTCATCCACGGAGAGCTCCAGTTCTAGCTCCGAAGCCTCATCTACTGACAGCTCAAGTTCTAGCTCCGAAGCCTCAACCACTGAAAGCTCCAGTTCTAGTTCTGAGGCCTCATCCACGGAGAGCTCAAGTTCTAGCTCCGAAGCCTCAACCACTGAAAGCTCCAGTTCTAGTTCTGAAGCCTCATCCACGGAGAGCTCAAGCTCTAGTTCTGAAGCCTCATCTACTGAGAGCTCAAGTTCTAGCTCTGAAGGCTCATCCACTGAAAGCTCCAGTTCTAGTTCTGAGGCCTCATCCACTGAAAGCTCCAGTTCTAGCTCTGAGGCCTCATCTACGGAGAGCTCAAGCTCTAGCTCCGAAGCTTCATCTACTGAAAGCTCCAGTTCTAGCTCCGAATCCTCAACCACTGAAAGCTCCAGTTCTAGCTCTGAAGCCTCATCCACGGAGAGCTCAAGCTCTAGCTCCGAAGCCTCATCTACTGAGAGCTCAAGTTCTAGCTCCGAAGCCTCATCTACTGAGAGCTCAAGTTCTAGTTCTGAAGCCTCATCCACGGAGAGCTCCAGTTCTAGTTCTGAAGCCTCATCCACGGAGAACTCAAGCTCTAGCTCTGAAGCCTCATCCACTGAAAGCTCCAGTTCTAGTTCTGAGGCCTCATCCACGGAGAGCTCAAGCTCTAGCTCCGAAGCCTCATCTACTGAGAGCTCAAGTTCTAGCTCCGAGGCCTCATCCACGGAGAGCTCCAGTTCTAGCTCCGAAGCCTCATCTATTGAGAGCTCCACAAGTACTGATAGTTCAGAGGTCTCGACTGAGGGCTCAACTTCAAGCGGTGAGAACTCAACTACTGACAGCTCAGATTCCACATCCAAGGAGTCGACTGAAATCTCCAGTCCCAGCTCCGAAGACCCATCCACTGACATTTCAGTTTCCAGTTCAGAGGCAGTATCTACTGACAGCTCAATCTCAAGTTCTAGTTCTACTGAAAGCTCTAATTCAGACGAGGCTAATCCAGCAGAAAGTACTACGGACAGCATAAATACCACTTCAGCTGATGACGCGACCTCCGAAGATTCATTATCTACCTCAGAAAATCCAACTGATGAAATCACTGAAGGAGAAGGCGCAGACTCATCAACTACAGAAGCCACATCTCTCGCGATGCCCATTAGAGCTGATGTTGGAAAGCTTGGTAAGAAATTGGAGAACATATTATTTATACCAACAGAGGCAGAAGCAGCCGATTCCGCTTCAGCATTGGACACAACCGCTTCCTGTGCTCTTCTCCCAAGTGGCGCTTATTTAAGAGATCCAACCTCTTGTGCCAAATTTTATGTCTGTGACAATGGACGCGCCATTCTTCGAAAGTGTCCAAGAAGTCTCTACTTTGATATCGAAAGCAAGGTGTGCAATTTACCTAATCTTGTAGATTGCTCACAGCAACAGGAATCAATATCCGTTCCGAAATTATTGACCTACAGTTTCGAAAATAATATTGGCAGTGTCATGAAGGGGACAACAAACAAAGATGGTGTGATAGAAGAAGATAGCTATTTATCTGACAAGGAATTATCGACATCTCTTGAAAGTTCAGCTATAAAGCTCACCACCGACGAAGTAGACGATGAGGCAGAAGAAGACTCAGAAACAACAGAATCCCCTACATTAATGCAAGAAGAGGAGGACATTTTCGACTATGATGTATCCGACACTGTCAACTTGGATGACACTAATTATTTTGACGAAGAATTAATTTGTAGCTCGCAGCCAAATGGTGTGTATCTGAGGCATCCCAACTCATGCAGTAAGTTCTACATATGTGCAAGTGGACGAGCTGTTCTACGAAGTTGCCCAGACAGCCTGTACTTCGATATAATGAAAAAAGTTTGCAATTTCCCTGGTGCTGTCGACTGCAAAATTAACGAAGGCCAAAGTATAAAATACAGAAATCCGACCCTCTTGACCGATAAACAAGTAGCATCTTCTAGAGTTAGACAAGCAATGCCTTTCCCTAAGCCCAACGCATATCTAGCAGATATACTTAAAAGAGCGAATTTACCTAAAGCCCCTAAGAAGAACTCAATTCAAGTACCGGTCAAAGAAATAGCAAAGATAGAGCAAACAAAGTCATCTGTGGCTGAGAATTTGAAGTACAACCAAGCAGGAATACCCTCAACGATATCAAAACTACTAAAGGAAAGTGCAACGTCGACAGGAACCGCGTGGCCCTCACAAAAGGCCGATCTATCAAAGGATCAAGGCAAAGTAGGTAAAGATCTGGCATTTAAGACAACAGATTCATCATCAACGAAAAAAATTTCCTCAAAGGATACATCCGAAGCGAAGCAGGAAGAAAGCAAACTGGCTATATCTCAGAGTCTCAAATCAAAGGAAACGCCACTACCATCACCGAAACCGAATCCTTCGAACAACAAAGACAAGAATCAGAAAGCAGTGTCATCAATGGATCAAAATAAACTAGATAAAGATCTGATATCTAAGACAGCCGAATCATCATCAACGAAAATATTCTCCTCAAAGAGCACATCAGAATTAAAACAAGAGCAAAGCAAACTGATTGTATCCGAAAGCTACAAATCGAAGGAAACGCCACTACCATCACCGAAAACGAATCCTTCCAACGATCAAGACAAAGCAAGTGTACTTCAGAATCAGTATGAAAATCCATCAAAGGATCAAGGCAAGCTATCCTCATCAACGAAAATAGGTACCATAAAAGACACATCACAAGCAAAGCAGGACCTAAGCAAACTGAATGTATCTGAGATATCCAAACCTAACGAAACGCCCCTACCATCACAGAAAACGAATCCTTCTAACGATCAAGGCAAACCGAGTGAACTTCAGAATCAGAATGCAAATCTATTAAGGGATCAAGGCAAACTAGATAAAGATCCGATATCTAAAGAGGTGGTATCATCTCCGAAAATAGTTACCACAAAAGAGACATCCGAAGCGAAGCAGGAGCAAAGCAAACTGGCTATGTCTCAGAGTCTCAAATCAAAGGAAACGCCACTACCATCACCGAAACCGAATCCTTCGAACAACAAAGACAAGAATCAGAAAGCAGTGTCATCAATGGATCAAAATAAACTAGATAAAAATCTGATATCTAAGACAGCCGAATCATCATCAACGAAAATATTCTCCTCAAAGAGCACATCAGAATTAAAACAAGAGCAAAGCAAACTGATTGTATCCGAAAGCTACAAATCGAAGGAAACGCCACTACCATCACCGAAAATGAAGCCTTCCACCGATCAAGACAAACTCAATGGAGCTAAGAATCTGAGTGCAATTCTAACAAGAGATCAAGGCAAGCTGGATAAAGATCTGATATCTAAGGAATCGGTATCATTATCAACGAAAACTGATGCACTAGAAGCAAATCAGGAACAAAGCAAACTGGCTATAACTGAGAGTCTCAAATCCCAAGCAAAACAGGAGCAAAGCAATCTGCCTGTAACTGAGAGTCTCAAATCCCAAGCAAAACAGGAGCAAAGCAAACTGGCTATATCTGAGAATCTCAAATCAAAGCAAACGCCACTACCATCACCGAAAACGAATCTTTCGAACAACAAAGACAAGAATCAGAAAGCAGTGTCGTCAATGGATCAAAATAAACTAGATAAAGATCTGATGTCTAAGACAGCCGAATCATTATCAACGAAAATCATTTCCTTAAAGAACACATCAGAAGCAAAACAGGAGCAAAACAAACTGCCAGTAACTGAGAGTCTCAAATCAAAGGAAACGCCTTTACCATCACCGAAAACGAATCCTTCCCACAATCAAGGCAAACCAAGTGTACTTCAGAATCAGAATGCAAATCTATTAAGGGATCAAGGTAAACTAGATAAAGATCTGATGTCTAAGACAGCCGAATCATTATCAACGAAAATCATTTCCTTAAAGAACACATCAACTGAGAGTCTCAAATCAAAGGAAACGCCTTTGCCATCACCGAAAACGAATCCTTCCCACAATCAAGGCAAAGCAAGTGTACTTCAGAATCAGAATGAAAATCCATTAAAGGATCAAGCCAAGCTATCCTCATCAACGAAAATAGGTACCATAAAGGACACATCACAAACAAAACAGGAGCAAAGCATACTGGCTGTAACTGATAGTCTCAATTTCCAAGCAATTCAGGAGCAAAACAAACTGGCTGTATCTGAGAGTCTCAAATCAAAGGAAACGCCCCTACAATCACCGAAAACGAGTCCTTCCAACGATCAAGGCAAACCGAGTGTACTTCAGAATCAGAATGCAAATCTATTAAGGGATCAAGGTAAACTAGATAAAGATCTGATATCTAAAGAGGTGGTATCATCATCTTCGAAAATAGTTACCACAAAAGAGACATCCCAAGCAAATCAGGAGGAAAGCAAACTGCCTGTGACTGAGAGTCTCAAATCCCAAGCAAAATCGGAGCAAAGCAAACTGCCTGTAACTGAGAGCCTCAAATCAAAGGAAACGCCACTACCATTACCGAAAACAAATCCTTCCCACGATCAAGGCAAACCAAGTGTACTTCAGAATCAGAAGGCAAATCCATCAAAGGATCAAGGCAAGCTATCATCATCAACTAAAATAGGTACCATAAAGGACACATCCCAAGCAAAACAGGAGCAAAGCATACTGGCTGTAACTGATAGTCTCAATTTCCAAGCAATTCAGGAGCAAAGCAAACTGGCTGTATCTGAGAGTCTCAAATCAAAGGACACGCTACTACCATCATCGAAATCGAATCCTTCCAACGACCAGGACAAGAATCAGAAAGCAGATCAAACGAAGGAACTAGGCAAACTAGATAAAGGTATGATATCTAAGGGATCAGTATCATCATCAACGAAAATAATTACCTCAAAGGATACATCCGAAGCGAAGCAGGAGGAAAGCAAACTGGCCGTATCTGAGAGTCTCAAATCAAAGGAAACGCCACTACCATCACCGAAACCGAATTCTTCCAACGATCAGGAAAAGAATCAGAAAGCAGATCAATTAAAGGGACAAGACAAAGTAGATAAAAGTATGATATCTAAGGGATCGGTATCATCATCAACGAAAACTGATACATCAGAAGCAAAGCAGGAGCAAAGCAAGTTATCTGTAACTGAGAGTCTCAAATCAAAGGAAACGCCACTACCATCACCGAAACCGAACTCTTCTAATGATCAGGAAAAGAATCAGAAAGCAGATCAATTAAAGGGACAAGACAAAGTAGATAAAAGTATGATATCTAAGGGATCGGTATCATCATCAACGAAAACTGATACATCAGAAGCAAAGCAGGAGCAAAGCAAGTTATCTGTAACTGAGAGCCTCAAATCAAAGGAAACGCCACTACCATTACCGAAAACAAATCCTTCGCACGATCAAGGCAAACCAAGTGTACTTCAGAATCAGAAGGCAAATCCATCAAAGGATCAAGGCAAGCTATCATCATCAACTAAAATAGGTACCATAAAGGACACATCCCAAGCAAAACAGGAGCAAAGCATACTGGCTGTAACTGAGAGTCTCAAATCTCAAGCAAAGCAGGAGCAAAGCAAACTAGCTATATCTGAGAGTCTCAAATCAAAGGAAACGCCCCTACCATCACCGAAAACGAGTCCTTCCAACGATCAGGACAAGAATCAGAAAGCAGATCAAACGAAGGAACTAGGCAAACTAGATAAAGGTATGATATCTAAGGGATCAGTATCATCATCAACGAAAATAGTTACCTCAAAGGATACATCCGAAGCGAAGCAGGAGGAAAGCAAACTGGCCGTATCTGAGAGTCTCAAATCAAAGGAAACGCCACTACCATCACCGAAACCGAATTCTTCCAACGATCAGGAAAAGAATCAGAAAGCAGATCAATTAAAGGGACAAGACAACGTAGATAAAAGTATGATATCTAAGGGATCGGTATCATCATCAACGATCATCGTTTCTTCAAAGGAGACATCAGAAGCAAAGCAGGAGCAAAGCAAGTTCTCTGTCTCTAAGGAAACGTCATTATCTTCAACTAAAACTGTAAAGCAAGACCAACCATATGTTGCTGAAAGTCCAAAGAAGGCAGACGCAATACTGTCAAATGGAAAATCGAGTCCAAATCCAGAGCAACGAAAACCATCCGTAGCTAAGAATATCAAATCTAAAGATCTCTTTAAGGAGCAAATCAAACCAAGTGAATCTGAGAACCTGAAGTCTAACAAAACGGCATTACCCTTAAGAAAAGCAAATCTCTCCAAAAAAGACTCTCCAAAACAAGAGGGAAATCTTTCGAAAGCTACTGTATTAGACTTAACAAAACCAAATCCCTCGAAGAAGCAAGGCGAACCATCTGCAGCTGATGCTCTGAAGTACATCGAACACCTTATGGCCTCCACAAAAACTGATCTATCAAAGAACACGACGGCTTTAAAGAAATTACAGATTGCATCCAGCGCAGCAAACATTGTGCCTTTGAAAGACGATGAGGAATCGGAATGTCATTCCTTGCCCAATGGCGCTTTTATAAGAGATCCAACACATTGCGCTAAATTTTACGTGTGCTCCAATGGGCGTGCTATACCACACAGCTGTCCGAATGTTCTCTACTTCGATATCAAAAAGAAGGTTTGCAATTTCCCTAGCCTGGTGGACTGTTCAAACAGTGGCAAGGAAAATAGCGCAGCTCCAAATAAACCTATGAGCCCGACTTCTAATTCCCTATCTGAGCCAGATGATTCACCAATTCCAGATTGTAGCTTATTCCCAAATGGCGAATATCTTAGGCATCCAAGATCATGTAGCAAATTCTATGTATGTGCCAATGGAAAAGCCCTTCCCCGACAGTGTCCAAACGGTCTATATATAGACACAGAGATTAGATATTGCAACTATCCCAATCGCGTGAACTGCACCATTGAGAACGCATTCGGTCAGAGTACTGCTATTGTTACAGATGCAGAGGTCAACTGTATCAATAAAATAGATGGTGCCACTATGCGGGACTCGGAGCTCCCTAATAAGTATTACGTCTGTAGAAAAGGAATTCCAGTTACCCATTTCTGTGACCCAGGAAACTGGTTTGACCTTAATCGAGGGGTCTGTGTCCAGAAGCCGGTGGTCAACTACGCTAATTAAGTTGCCCGGACTCTCTAATGAAATAACAGTATATATAACGAAAAAATGTATATTAAAGGTGTAGGGGTTTACTGTATGGATGAATAAGCTGCCTTCTAGTTATGTAAGCATATATATATTATATATTTGGCTAGGCTGTTGTACATATATATACATATATACATATATATATACTCAAATCGAAAGTGTATTCCCACTTTAGGTAATAAATCATATTCTAACATGATGAGATTTCAGCTCGCAACATTTATAAATTTATTTTACAGAGTCTTTTCGTTGTGGTAAACACTAATCGAATCAGTTACATCTTGATTAATTCAATTTTCTACCAAGAAACTTGCAGACTTTCTAGCAGACAACACGGCGTATGTTGCTTGGGACGAGTCCTTGAAGTGGGCGACAAATTACAGGACATGGAACAAACAAACTGCCAACTGAGAAGGTGGGGCGGAGGGGCGAAGCGGGAGCCAGCATGAAATCGATTTTGTTTCAGGGCAATTCACGTGACAAAACTCCAGCCAGACATTTTAAACGCACAACGACGATTCGAGTTACATATGCCAAGTGATAAGAAGTGCCGACACCTCATCAAGAGCCACCCCGGAACAAACCCTTGTCACAGTGACTGCCTTGTGCCCCATTACAATGACATTTTAAAGTACAACAAAGCGCCAACCTTACTTTTAGTATTCTTCAAATATGAATTTACAATAGTTAGTCGAAAATATTAGAATGCCTCTATGGCTGACCCCAATTGACATTGTTGGGTTAGGCCGCGTAGTCAGGGTTTATTTGCGAATTAGGCGCCAAAAACTTGGGTACAGTAAAATAGTATTATAAATGCCACACAAAAGAGAAAGAAAAAGAGTTAGAGAGAGTGAGAGGGAGAGCGAAAAAGAGAGAGAGAGAGAGTCGTAGCGGCTTATGGGGTGCGTCTAACTGGCGCTCTGAATGGTGGTTGGTTGGTTGGTCTGTTGGCGGCCTCAACGCCGGCTATTGTCAAAATGCAGCCAGAGGTCGCAGTTGGGTTTTGTATTCGCTTTCGCAATAAGTAACAATTTGATGCATAATTCGTGAACGTGCATTTGCCTGTGACTGTGACAGTGAAATGTTATCGAAATCAAATTCTATTGAAGAGTAAAAGAGTAAATGTTAATAATTTACCGTTTCTATGCGAAGCTAAGGACAATGTTAACACTGACGCGCTGCCATTTTCAGGCATCGGCTTTGCGGCTGTAGTGGCATCTCGTTCGCACAACATTCAATCGATAAGCTTAACAGTGGACTGCCAACCTAGGCAGAAATGTGTTATGTTAACTGAGCGATGGTCATTGGGGCTAGCGACGAGTAATCGCAGTCGCAGTCGCAGTCGCAGTGTTAGCGTTGAGACGTTCAGTCGGAAGTGTGCATAGCTCCATTAGAAGCGCCATGAAGTATGAGTTAAATATACTTGCTGTGTGTGTGTCCTGTGTCCTGTGAAATGTGAAACTCTAACTAGGATTGTGCATTAACAAATACGAACAGAAATCAAACACAGACACCAAAACAAAAACGAAAGCCCAGCGTAAGGAAAAGCCGTGCTATTGCCGTTATATTTAGTGTGAGTATTAAAAAAAAAGGTCTGCATTTGTTAACGGGCGTGAACTTGGGCGCCATCCACACGCAGGTAAAGTGATTGCCCACTCTTATTGTTGCTGAGCCAGAGCCAAGCGTTAGTAACAATAACAATAGCAACAAAAATAACAAAAACAACAGCAACAACGACAATAACAGCAACTAACATCAAAAAATTGCTGGCAGTGTAGTAAAAGTTAATCGAGAAAGTAGCGAGTAAAAGCACCATACAAACCCTCCTGCCAAACACACACAATACCCTGCAGCAGCAGAGGCAGCGGCATAGGCAGAGGCAGCGACAGCGACAGCGGCAGCAGCAGCAGCAAGTGCTTTGTCGCTGTAGAGGGTTGTTGTTGTTGCAGTTGTAGTTGTTGCCGTTTATCGTGTGCGCCTGTGCCAGGGGGTTGCTTGGTTTCAGTGCGGCACTTGCATGTGTATGTGTGTGTGTGTAAGTGTATGGGTGTGCGTGTGTGTGTAACGGTTAATCTCATTCATCAGAGAGTCGAGTTTTACACATTTTTACGCTTGCGAGTATACTACGCTGGCAACACGAGCATAGCCGATGATTCGCTCACTTCTGCCCCCACCACTCAGGACCGCCTTTAACAGTGCTCTCTCTGTGAGCGCGCTGTAACGGTGCTGCTCAACGGCACTGTTACTATTGCCAGCTCGCTTGCGCGCACTGGGCCAAAGGCGTAGTTAGTGGTCGATTTTAAAAGTCCTTCACGTAGCGACGTGTGCGTGTGTGTGCATGCGTGTGCTTACGTGTGTGCATGTGTGTGCGCTGTAAAAGTAGTGTCAAGCACTGCACATAGGTACATGCATAATTACATATATGCTAAGAGGAATACATACATACATCTGTACGCTCTGATGACTTGTATATGGAATTTTCGTAGCCAGGGTCATGGTGTATGTATAATGAAATATGATTCTGTTCCATACACACACACACACACACACGCACAAATTGTTTTCTGCGGCAGGTGCGAATATACCCAACTGGAATAGCAAAAGGCTACTTTTGGCCCATATACGCATATATCTATATATGTATGTGTGGATTCGCACATGCGTATCCACAGTCGTATTAATCATTAAGATGACCTCGACCCTTTCTAGTTTCACCTCGTCCTCGCCCTCCCTCCCTCTCGCACTCACCGTCCGGCCGGCCATAGATGCTTAATATGTCGTCTGTCAGCTTTTGTGCTGCGCTGGGCACAAATGAGGAAGCTGCCAACTGTTAACATAAAAATAAATAAATAAATGTGATTGCGATTGCGGTTTGTTGTTGCGGATTTGTTGACAGCTTCCCACCCACATAGCCCAGCGCCTGCCTACAGCCACGGCATTTGCTATTAATCTGTCCGCAACCAAATCGAATACATGCTTCTTCTTTTCTTTCTTTTTTTTTTTTTTTTTGCATATCTATATATAGTTTTGCGCTTCTCTTAGTGGCGTTTGTATCGGACTTTGGCATCTTGGGATTGCCTCAGTTGTCACACGTTCGAGCAGCTCTAAGCCATTTCCACATACCAAACTGAACCCCATTTTGTCATCGTGCACAATCCTATCTCCAGTTGTATCTGAAACTCATGATTTGGCACTTCTGGCGCTCAAGGAAATAAGCTTTATAAGTGGCTTCCGAGATTCTGTGTGCGAGGGGTGGTTGTTAATCAAATATTGACAGCGAATCAGCGTGTTGAACAACATATGCTAAGAGCAGCAAAAACACAAAACGAAAGAATGAAAATATCAGATAAATCTGGTTGACATCATTATACAAAAAGATCTGAGGCGCTTTCCAGGATGGAATCGAATATAGTTTTGAGAGATGTCTGGAATTTTTGTTTGATAACCCTTCATAATTTTGGGTATATAAGTTTTATTTCGTTGCGTGTGTTCTGTAGGTTGTGTGTCCCTTAACATAGAATAAACAAATCAGCTAGTTAATTAATTATGAAAATGTTACTGTTAAAATGTTACTGAATACTAAAGAGTGGGTCTGGGACCTGAGTAGAGCTTATTGCCCGGTGAGCACCTGCCAGGCGCGTATCTTGTTGTCCGAGTAGCCGGCAAAGAGTGTTTGGCCGTCTATGGACCAGGCCAGCGACAGGCATTGCGGTAGATCTCCCTTCGCTGTGGGCGTCACGTCCTCCAGCCAAAGATCGAATGCGGCCTTCTTTGATGCCAGATCCCAGACAATTATCGACGAGCCGCAGGCAACGCAAAGCCAATAGCGACAGGGCGAAAAAGACATGGCATTAACCACATCATGATGGTCCAGTGGATACAGATTGCGTCCGTCGCTCAAGTCCCAGAAGAGCACCTTAGCGTCCTTGCCGCCCGACGTGCACAGCGAGCCGTCCGGCGAGACGGCCACCGTCGATAGATAGCCGGTGTGACCATGGTGATTGTTGCGCAACTTGCAGTGGGTCAGGTCCCACACCTTGACCGTACGATCCCAGCCGCACGAGACGATTAGGGGATTTGAGTGCTTGGGCGAGAAACGCACGCACGATATCCAGTCGGTGTGACAATCGTCCGTAATGGTGTACTTGCAATCCGCCAGCGTGTTCCACAGCTTGATGGTGCGATCGCGTGACCCCGAAACTATTTGGCGATTGTCCGGCGAAAAGGCAACGGACAACACATCCTTGGAATGCCCTTCGAACCGATGCGTTGTGGCACTGGCAGTCAGATCCCACAGTCGAATGGTGCGATCCCACGAGCCGGACAATGCGAAATTCCCATCAGATGAGAGAACCACGTCGCTGATGAAATGCGAATGGCCATAATTCCGCTTCAGCGTATATCCGTAGTTGTTCTGGCTCTCGCGCGTCAAGCGCCAAACGATTATGGTTTTATCCCTCGAAGAGGAGACCAGCAGATCCGGATCATATGGGTGGGGTGCGACTTGAGTCACCCAACCACTGTGTCCGGATAGCACTCCAGCTAATTGTATAACCTCTGGCATATTTTCTTAAATTTTAAATTTTCTTATTTTTTTAGTTGTTCGTATTTATATTTTCGTTTGCTTTGCAATGATTGAGATTGAGCCAAAGCATGGATTGCTTGGTTCACATTTATATATACATATATATTTTTGAGCCTAAATTTTTGTAAATATATTTTTATTTTTAACATCTATTTTTAGCTTTCCATTTTTCCATTTCTCATCTCTTATGAATTTCATTAATTATTTCTAAAGGCATTTGAATATTTAGTCCTTTTTGATATTTGTTTTTCTCCTTTGAAGTCCTTCAAAATTTGTATTTGATTCATGTGCGGGTAGAACACTTAATTTAATTTTCGCAGGAATATTATTTGTCTCTTTTATTGAGACTGCAAAGTAAGTAAAGATTAAATCGACTTTCGGAGAATGCCTGGCTGAAAAATTCCTTAAATAAATATAACACAAATATGTTAATTAACTTATATAATATATATATAGATAATATATTAAATATAGATAATTTGCAGGACTTGAATGTTAATAGATCTTTGTTATCATTCCTCATTCCCAGCAGCCAAAATCTATTTTGAATAATCTCTTATAGATTCTTTATAGATATAATTTATAGCCTTAATTAATGTTTAGAATAGATTTCAAGTGGTCAGCCGGCTATTCAGGGGTATTCCTGTCACACATCAAAGACCGTTGACAGCCAAACGTGGCTTCTTCTTCTACGTCGTTGTCTTCTCCGCTCTGCTGTTAATGCTAATTAAGATTATTTATAGCTTCTAGACACTTGACACTCACTTTTCCACACTTCATGTCGTCAGCTCAATCCATGCTCAGTTCGTACACGGTATGTAAACAAAAATAGTTGGCTTTTTGCGGCCATCTATCAATATTTAAGAGCTTGACAATTGTTCTACATTATTTTGGATATTTCACGTAGAACACACCCGCTTCCGCCGTACGCCGTATACTCTGCTATTTAAGGGTGATGACGTAAAATGAAAAATGACGTGAAGCAGGGCAAGAGCTTTGCCAGACGTTGAAACCTGAACAGAAGCAAAAAAAAAAAAAAAAAGAAGCAAAATCGAGGGAAAAAGGCAAAGGAAGAAAAACAGTTAAAATTGCTTTAAAATGCATAAATGCCTGTGTGTTAGTGCCTGTGTGTGTGAGTGTGTAAATGAGTGTAAGAGTGTGTGCAAGGGTATGCGTGAATATTGAGCGGGCGCTGGCCAAAACAATGCGGCTTTTCGACGACTCGCCTGAAAAATTACTCATACGGCAATGAAACACGAAAGCGTGTGCATGTGTGTGTGTGCAAGTGTGTGTGTGTGTGTGTGTGTGGCCCCAGCAGCGCACTGTTGTTGCTGGCTTCGCTGCTGGCAGTCGCCATCCAGCAGACAAATGGACAGAGACACCGAGCACGAGTCCTTTTTGCATTTTGCCGGCGAGTTGTTTAGGGTGCATGCGGGTGTTGGTTAAAAGTGTTGCCAACACACATAAAAACACTTTGACGTTACATATAAAGTAATTTCTTTTGTTTACAGGAGACCAGCAGTTAATATACGTACGTACGTATGTATGTGTGTGTATGTGCGTGAGTTTTTATGTTGGATGTTTGCCCTCTCTCTCTCTCTCTCTCTCTCTCTCTCTCTCTCTCTCTCTCTCTCTCTATCTCTCTCTCTCTCTCTCTTTCTCTGTGTTTTTGTGGATTTAATGTACTGTTGTTAATGGAAATTTCGTGAATATTCAGCGTAATACGAGCTAAAGCCCTGATTATTATTTTTTATTTATAGTTCTCCTTTCTTTGGTTCCGCTCTTTGATAAATGTATATGACATGGGTTTTCAAGGTATTTTTTATAGCGTTTGCTAATGTTGCGAAGGGAGTGCTAATGCATTCAAAAGGGTAATATAACTTAACAACACTAATCTATCAACATTACTATTTTTATGAACAGATAGTAGTAGGGATTACTATTTTTATGCATTTTTACAAAAGTAGCAAGTGAATTTTACTTGCTCAAAATGAAAAAAAAAAAAAACTTATAAATTAGTTCAAGTTGATTTATTATGTTTTACATTCTAATGCTTAATTCCTAGTTCATTTCGTCTTGCTAGTTGCATATGTGCGAAGCCTTTCTCGGCAATTCTCATTAATTCAAGCGAGGCACGCAGGCTAACCGGCTTTTCAATTATGTTTTAATGGTTTTAAAACTTACAAATGTTTTCATGCATGTGAGCATAATATATATGGGCGCAACATAAATAATATCAACTAAGCACTGGCTGTCGTACATGCACATAGACCTCATATCTGACTGTATGTATATGAATATATATAGTTTGCATATATGGAGACCTAAATAACAAACAGGAATGTAACTCTAAAGCGATTGCCCGATGAAACCCCACAGGGCCATTAATTGTTTGCTACTCTACAATTTCTTCCTTTTTTTTTTTTGCTTTGTTCGTTTAGTCATTGTGTATTTCCATTTTGTGTGCCATGTTCTACGCACCTAACACACACACACACACACACATGTCAGTTGTTATTGTTGCTGTTGTTAGTTTTGTTTGTCTCGCCTGGCTAAAGCCGCTTTAGACGCGTTGTTGCTTTTGGGCCTTTGTTCCTTTTTTGGTTGATGTCGGCTGTCGGTGTTTTGTAATTTATGCGGCTTCCCCCAGCACTCCCAGTCTCAGTCCCAGTCCCAGTCCCAATTCCAGTCCCAATTCCACTCCCCAGTTCATCAGCCACATCAGATCTGAGTGATATAACAACAATTACATTTTACGCTCTTTTAGGCGGCAAGCGAGCCAATTGACAATTGCCGCAGCTCCAATTTACTGTTTGCTGAGAGACTAACTGAAACTCTGTTCGATGCTGGAGGTTATATACTTTTTACCTGGCTGCAACTGCAATGTACACTCATTAGTTTAGCACGAAATGGCCAAAAGAATTGTAAAAATTGACCATGCCAAGCCAATGGGTTGCCATGGCTGCAATTGCAACACCAACACCAGGAACAACAACAATAACAGCAACAACAACAGCAACAACAGCAACAACTATAGCAACAGCAACAACATAACAAAGCTCAATCTGATAGCTAATACGCATTGTAACTGCTGAGTGAAATTTGGCATTAGCTCTTACTTTGTTTCACTTAGCTTCAATCATTAACTCTCATTATCCCTAATGAAAATTGCTTTCAGTTTACTTTAATGCATTTGCCAGAGGCTAATAAACTGCGGCCAATACTAAATATTAGATGTAACGTATTCCAACTGAGATCCTATCAGCAGCAACAAAATTGTTTGTTTCTTTGTAGGTTTAATGAACTCAACTAAGCTTTGATTTAGTTGTTGATTAACAAAGACCTATAGCTGGTAATCAACTGATAAAATAATCGAAATTTTCAAACATCATCTAATATCAATAAATTAAGTGAATAATAAGTCTACGAGAACTAAGCATGCAGTGTGTGGGACAAACATGTGATTACTATTCTAAAGATCGCTCTTTGTGCCCATTCCATTCCATTCCAGTAAAGAGATAATAATAGGTAACTTAGAGAAAGGCTATACCACTAGCATTATTCAAGCATCAAAATAGAATTTACGACGATTTCCAACATACAAAATAATCAAGCATGGGAGCATAAGAGAAACACTCTTGACCTATGCTTCAGTTGCTCGCTATGAGAGACCGTGAGATAATTTATTTTAAGAGTTGGATAGACGTTTCCCTACAAGAAGAATATTATATGAAGAATATTATATGAAAATAAATAAAACAGGCGGCGCTCATAGATTTGATTTGCAATTTGTCTGTCTTGTTCGTAGGGCATTATTATATGCTATGCTTAGGAATGTCCTTGTGGGGATTAATTGTTAATACGCGTTACATTTCTCAATTTTATAATCTCAAGTCTGTTAAGAAAAGTTCATCAATGGGAAATACCATTTGTTTCGTTTTTTTTTTTAAATAAATTAAAATATAGCTTTTGAAGAGAGTTCAGAAGAGATCCTGCCATGATCTATGCTGCAGCTGAGCTGAGCTCTATGCCTTCATGCAGTCTATTTATTTCTTTGCATAATACGAATGTTATTCAACTGAATGACTTCTGCATGCTTACAGCATTTCCTTTCATACACATCATAATTTTCATAAGTAGGACACTTTTAATATTTTCAAGTGATGGTTGGAATGCTTTTCTTGGCTAAATAATAAGGCTGCCACAGACTGCCAAGTAGTTTAAAATAACAATAATTTGGTCAAGGCAACTGTGCCAAAATCCAATTGCCTAAGAAAACAGTGCTTGAAGCCAAATTTGGCAGCCAGCTTGGCGGATAAGTCGAAACGTGAGAGAGAAAGAGAGCGAGAGAGAGAGAGCGAGAGAGAGAGCGAATAAAAAAAAGAAAACTATAATCAAATTTAATTAAAGGCGAAATTGGAACGCTCGAAGGATAACAAACAGTGAGCGTGTATGTGACACATCTAAAGTCCGAGCAATGAATGGTCCAGCAATAGAGTACGAAAGAGATGGGATGCCAAGAAAGAGAAAGAGAGGGAGAGGAGAAAGAGGAAACTGTGCTGCAAGCAAATAAAGCACAACAAAATATGTGTGATAAATTTTTTTCCTACTGCTGCTACTGCCTCTGTTCCCGATTCTGTTCCCGTTTCTGTTGCTGCTGTTGCTGCTGTTGCTGCTTCTGGCTTCTCATTATTATTTTGCCTTTTATGTGGCATAAGAATGAAGTGAGTGGGCATGCGACAGGCTATGGGAGAGGGGGGCGACGGGGGTGCGAGGTGCACGCCCCCCGCAACCCAGCAACCCGGTCTGCTCGGGGCTGCCGTTGATTTCTAATGTGATAAACTTTTGATGGCACAAAGGCGCAGCTATGCCAGCCAGCTCTCCCGTAGCGCTTGGCCTGCACTAAGTTCCCCCACAGCACTCCTGCTCACGGCTTTGCTGAAGAAATTATTTTATGGCTGCAGCTGGACTGGACTGGGCTGGGGACGAGAGGGCGGCTCTTTAAAATCAACGCTAGTTTCTTATTACCCACTCATGCAGTTGAGACTTGTTATTACCTCAAACGCATAGGCGCTCGTCTATTGGCCAGCTTCGCAATAAACTATGTAGGCAGCGCTGCGTATACGTAATATCTCATTTGCTTTTAAATGCGCATACGAACCGTTGCCCCGGGCACGCCGAGCGCACTGGTATGGCCGCTGGCATTTGAATAATTTTATGCATCGATTTTTCGATTTGTATGATACTTATGAATCGCTACACTCAAGGAGGAAAAGATAGTGAGTGCAGAGAGGGGGGAGAGTGATTTGATGATATCTGTGAATGCTTATGAAACAGCATAAAAAGCTGCCAGTGAGAGATGACGAAAGAGAGATGGAGATTAGATATATATTCTTATGAATTGCTTAATATTTGTGATTATCCTTGATCCTTGCTGTGACAGCAAATAAATTTCGTATTTGACTGTGCAATTCTTGTGAAAAAATGTTGGCTTTGATTTCAATTTCATAGCTCAAAAGCCAGCGAACGGGACTCGCACAGAACACTGGAAAATGAAAAGAAATTTTATTCAATTCTAAATAGCGTAATATCTTTGTGAAATCTTGTGAAACAAAAGAAAGCTGTCAACGAAAATGAAAATGAAATGCAGAAAGCGAACAAATTAAATAATTGTGAATAATGAGCAGAATGGAAAAGTGAAGTATAAATGCAGAGAGATAAAATTTTAATTGAAATTTAATAAGTGAAGTAATGAAAATTAAATATGAATATAGCTCGCAAGTCACTGTAGACAATTTCTCGAGATCTGCATAAAAGCGCTTTCACTTAAACTTTAAGAAAAAACTCAGAGAGTAACCGATTGCATCGGGTCATTGTAGCTCGGCCTCGTTCTCGATCAGAGAGAAACATTTTGAGCTGAGTTTAATAAAGCAAAAAGTCTTTTATGTATTGGTATGTATGGGAGAGCTCTGATCGCTGAATGCGTACCTGAGTGTGCAAATGCGCATGTGTGAGCGTGAAGACTGCTTGCATAGACTCTTGAATTTATCTGCTCACTCACTGAGCTCCTTTGTGAGAGCAAAAGAGCATCACATGAATAGCTCAAAGCAATGCGCTCACCCGAGATCGAAAACGACAAGAACCGAAGGCACTTGCTCAGAGCGAGACCAAATAAGTATGACTTTGATTAGCGGTTGATTAGCGAATACAGCTTCGATAAATAACTATCACTATTTACTTTTACTTGTGAGCTATGAGTATGTTAGATATGTACATATGAATAAGTATAATATATATAATAAAATAAGTATATAAATAAATTTATGTGAAAAATATTTATATGCTAGGCTCTTGAAGTGTTACCTACTCAAAAGCTTTGATTTAGTATTTTTTAGAGTACAGCGTGATTAATTATAATTCAGAATCAATTTATGTTTATTTAATGCAATTATAGTAAATCTTTTGATTTTCAAGCGACTAAGAAACGACTCGCAAACAGCCCGAATGTGACTTGGCCACTCACGAATTATAGCTTTCTTAATCATCTCGAGGTTTATGTATTTCTGATGATCGAAATGAAGTTCAAAACGTTGTTTTATCAGCCATTTTAACTTAGTTCAGTCGTAGTTTGTGAAGTTTGATAAGCCGTCCAGAAATGCAATTTTAATTATAAATGAAAAAAATATATAATGTTAAGAAATTTAGAGCCTAAAGTTGTTTATCATGCAAAGATTTTCAATATTTAAAAAATTGTATTAATAGCAAATACAGATTAACAATATATAATTTAATTTGTTGACACCTTTATACATCAGGATATATACTGAGACCCTTTTATATATGTACATTGCTATTACCTACAATACATAAATCTACAAAATATTCTTTCCAAATTCAAACGAAATCTCTTCTTCAATTTCTATGATTATTTTTCCAATCACAGACCAGAGATTGAGAGCCTGAAAAAGCATTAAAATTCTCTGTGCACTCGCCAAGTTATTGAAACGACATTTTCGAATACAATTTCAGTGTTTCACTTTTGGAGATTGCAACTTCTAATTTTCACATTGTTTTTCTTTTTTTTTTTCGTTCGCTTTGCAGGCTTCGTGATAAATGCAGCAACTGACAATTAATACGGAAAGGGGCGAGAAATGTGCGAGCGAGCATTTGGCTGAGCACTGAAAGAGCGCACAGTGGGGGGAAACTCATAAATGAATGCTTTTAATTGCGAAACAATGACGTTTGCCCGCACAAATACGAGCAGAATAAAACGGAATAACGCTTGCCAGATCAGCAACGACAGCAATAGCAACAGCAACAGCAACAGCAAACACTTCGAACGGCTGCAGCAGCTGCAGTGAAATTTGTGAAAATCGCGAAAATTGAGACAACAGACGATGCTGCTGATGCCAACATCGTGTGGCCCCGGACCGCCAGCGGTCGCGCACGCCGTTGACCCAAGCTCACCAAACGGGCACACACGCAATCAGCTACGTAAGCTGGCAACGACCCAAAGCCCAACCAGCCCGATAACACCAATGGCAACGGCTACAGCAACAACAACAACAACAATGGTAACGGCAACGGCAACGGCTACAGCCACGGGCATTCCCAAATGGCTTCTAATGCTCCTACTGCTCTTTGCCATTGTGGCCCAAACGCCGCAGAGCCAAGTGGCCGCCGAGAAGAGCAAACACTGTGAGTATTTACCAACATTTCAATATATACATATGTATACTACATACAGATATAAATATATAGATGTAGATATGTACGTTTGTCTGTTTGTACACATTTTGGCCAACAGATCGAAGTTTCGCACAACTTTTACCCTTGTTCTGTGTCCACTTGAATTTCGAAAAACAATTTGTCCCTTTTCACAGCGCTCAACTTTTGTGACAAACACAGCAAATAATTTTGTTTAGCAAAAATAAAAGTTTTCTTTTATTTTATTTCTTTTTATTTATTATTTTTTTGTTCTATCTATATTGAGGAATGGGCGCCTCGTTCTGACACTTTAATAATTTGATTAATTTTTAATACGAAGCTGTATACCCAAAAAAAATTGAGTTGAAAAGTTGAGCCAGAGATGCTGTAAGAGGAGTGGGTGTATATGTATATATATTTATAAGTATTTTATATGTAAGCAGCATAATGAAAGGAAGTTTGAAAGAAGAAAGAGAAAACGTGTCAGCAGATATTCAATAACAGCTTCAACATTAAAGCTTAAAGTATGAATTGAATTATAGTAATAAATGTGTGTAGATATGCATGAAATTCAGCGATAGATAGTTGGATAGATAAATGAAGATGGATGATTGGAAAATATATATGGATAGCTGAAATGATGAAATGATGCATATGTAAACGATGCATATGTAAATGAAGATATATGATTGGAAAAGAAATATGGATAGCTGAAATGATGAAATTTAGCATATGTAAATTCATATATATCTACATACAAGTTGGCATAAATTCTGACATATCTAAATATTAAAATTATTAATACTTTTCGAACTCATTTATAGATTCAGGGGTTCATTCACAGATTCATAGACTCATAGACTCCACACATGCATAGGCTCTTACAGCCATAGATTAATTGATTCAAATATTTTAAAAATTCATAGACTAGTAGTTGAATATTCATGGATATATATACTTACAGATTTATTGATTCATAGATTCATTGTTTCAAAGATTAATAGATTGATACATTCATAGATTCATAGATTCATGGATTCATAGATTCATATATTCATAGATTAATAGGTTCATAGATTCATAGATTCCTAGATTCATAGATTCGTAGATTCATATATTTAAGAAATTCATAGATTCATAGTTGCATATTCACAGATTTACAGATTCATTGATACAAATATACATAAATTGATAGATTCATGGTTTCATAGATTCATAGATTGGTAGATTCATATATTTAAGAAATTCATAGATTCATACAGATTCATAGATTCATATATTCATAGATTCATATATTCATTGATTCATAGATTTACAAATGCATTGATTCATAGATGAAGAAGTATGCTAAGCTGAAGCGTCTCAACTTATATAAATACATAGATTCAATATATGAAATATAGATTGATAAATATTCAGAATATATAAATTATAGAACAAGAAAATTTTATTTCACTCTACAACGATGCAGATATAAATTCACAATCAATCACACTCTCAGAATTAAATTTAAAGATATAAAAAAACGAATTTCAACATATGAATATTTTCGTCTTTGAATGATAAACCACAATAGTTTCAGCTAATTATATACTCGCATATACATTTATTTATTTATTTCTTTTATAAATTGAAATGCTTCGTGTTGCTGCAAGCAATTTGAATGAATTTATCCCTGGGCAAACGATTGACTTGCTGCAAGGCGAAACGTGTTGACGGCAAGTCAAGCTAAAGCAAATATGAAACATTTTGTCATTTTGGCTCGCTTACTTTTTATTAGTAGCTGCTATGTTTTTTTTTTTGTTTTTTTTTTTTTTGTTGTTTTTGGTTTTGGTTTCGCTTCTGGGGCTGCTCATGTATCAAAATATTTGTACACAATTTGTATAAATTTTGTTGCTTCTCCTGTGGCAGAACAATAAAATTTCATCGAGGAAATGTAATAAAAGTGCATGAAAATGTTGTTAAAAAGCGAAAACAAACAAACCAAAAGAGAAAAGCAAAATGCTGCCACTATAAAGTAAACACAACAACAATGTGTGTGTGTGTGTGTGGTAATTCATTCACATTGTACATATTGTTTATGCGAAGAATAAACAACATATAAATGCGATTTTACGATGAGCAGGCAACTTGCATACTAAACAGCTTGTCACACACACACACACACACACACATGCATATGTGTGTACGTGTGATGGAATGTCTAAAGATATGTGCTATAGTCGCAACGTTGACAAAAGCCCGACACATTTTAATCAAAGCTGCAATAACACAAAATCTTCTGCATTTGAGTTCACATTGTTCGGCAATAAAACAAACGGAATGTGAACGACTTTATTATACCCTATAAAACAACAAGCAACAAAAAGTACAAAAGTTAAATCATAAAATATACAAATATCAAATGCTTGAAAAACAAATTCAAAATAATTAAATAATGAATAAGTCTGAATCTGAATGTAAATAGTTTAGTTAACTTGGTTTATATGGATACGAATGTTCAAGCTGAATATATATTAATATGTATATAAGTATTTAGAGTATTTGTTTAGAGTTCAATTAAGAATCACGAATTCGATTAAAAATGCTAAAATTGCCAAGATGAGAAAACGAAGATGAAAGATTTGTTATTTTAGCATTAATATTTTTCATTATTATTATTATTGCTGTATATTAATATCAATGTTGTATACTTTAGCTTAATACAGTATATGTATGTATATGAGTATATATTATTATGAGCTAATCTGAAATTTATTTACTTTTCAAGTTTGTACAAAAAAGTGCCAAAGCTAACTAAAGTTTGTTGCTCACAGTTCAGTTCAATTTAGAATTTATTTGATTTGTTGCATAATGAGTTGCTTGCACAGTCGTCAATCATTTTACTCACACACACACACACACACACACACACAGTTGCAATTTCTGTGAAATGAAATAAAGTTGCTGAAGCGTTGCGTGGCTTCGTCGATGACGACGAAAGTTGTTTGCCGCAAATTATTTCCGTATTTTAACATTAAATCATAATTAAAAATTTCAAGTAAAACAACTTACAGCTCACAGTCGTGCACGTCGACAGCGCAGCACGCTGCGGCAGCGGCAGCAGTAAAAGTTTTGCGCTGTAAAAAAGTTGTTGCCTACTTTTTTGGGCATATTTCCGGTTGCTGCTGCTGCTGATTACTGACTGCGCCGACAGCGCTGCTTGCTGCGCTGTGCGTTTCTAATTGCAGCACCCTTCCTTTTCGGGTGACAACTCGCTGTTGTTGTTGCCTTTCTTCCTTTTGCTCGTTTCCGGAGGCGACATTTAAACAACAACAGCAACAACAACAACGACCTAGCCATGCTTAGAGCTGCTGCGTCTGCTGTTTGCTGTGGCCACAAACACACACACACGCACACACACACGCTTTGCTCCCCCTTTGCTGGGCATCCGCAACAGACTTGCGGCTTACGTGGCGTATACTTAATTTTCCCATACTCATGCCCAGGCTCGGTCTCTCTTTTTTTTTTTTTTTTTTTGTGAACTGCACTTGGCCAAAGGGGCCGCCAGGGCAGCCGCTACTGCTACTGCTGCTGGCAGCGACGTCGCCAGCATTGAAGGTTTCCTCAACTCGTTCAACAAAATGTTGTACAAAACTTTCATAATTAATTTCATGTTAAGTGGCATTGCGAAACGTACGTAGGCAGTTCCTGCAACTCCAATTGCCTCCTGCCTATGCCCCTAACCCTACCCGTGCCCCTGCTCCTGCCCCACCTCTTACATTTGCACATCATTTTGCCACAGTCTTTGGCTTCATCTCGTTTTTTTTATACTTTGTTTTTTTTTAGGTGAGCCGTTGTCTTTAATTTGAATTGTCATTTCCTGTCTCAAACACTCGACGCCACTCACTGGCTGCCCTTGTAGCGGTCTGCCAGGCATCCGGCTGCCATGCCACGCCCCCTTCCCAACGCTGCCGCCGCCGCCGCCGCCGCCGCGTCTGCTGCTGGTGATGCGCACGTTCAACTTGATTAGCGTAACTTGTAATGACTCGCACGAGCTGCGACTCAGGGCAAACTTGTTGGCCAGGCCAGTCCCTGGTTCCCCATTGCCAGACATTCACTTACATGAGTAAATATGTTCACTCTACGTGTGTGTGTGTGTGTCAGTCTCTCGTATTTGCAAGTGGTTTTCATAATTACTTTGTGTGTTCACTTCAAATTATCTGAGGAGCACAAGTTGTGCCTGTGCTTGAGCTCTACGCGTATCTGAATGTTTGCTCTCCCTCCCTCTCTCCCTCCCTCTCTCTCTCCCACTCCCACTCTCTCTCTCTCCATTTCTGTTTCTCTTTCTGTATACAGCTCTGTTATGATTTGGGACTTATTCAATTTGTTAAATGTTTACCACATCATCGCATTATAATTAAGTTTTCAGCAGCGCGCAGTGTGCTAAATTAATGTGTGCAAATGCCTTACGCTCGCATTTGGAAACACTTTTATCGATTTCTCTTTGAGTGCCATTTGTAAACGATTATGTATCTACTGTTTAAGAACAATGATAAAGATAATGTTCAGAAAGGTTGTTCGAATGTTGAAATGATATTTATCATGTTCGTTATATATCTGAATATCCGTTCATGTCAGGTTTGCGTGGTAGTTTCCTCTTTGTCTACTATTCGTAAACGTAGCTCTATCAACTGCTAAAGTAATAAAGTTATATTCTTTCATTATCTATAATTGAAACATAATCTAGATGATTCTGTTCTCATCTCTGAAGTCTACATTCCAAGACACACTATCATCGATTCCTCCTTTCTCTGCTATTCGTAAACTTACCTCTATCACCTACCAAAGCAATAAAGATATATCCCTTCATTATCGGCCTACAATCTCATTCCTTCAAATAGAAATTGTAATTGTGTTCTCTTGTCTTAATTCCACATTCCAAGCGACACTATCATCGATTCCTCTTTGCGTGGTATTCGTAAATGTGGCTGGCCTGTTGAGGCAAATAAAAAACAACTTGTGCTGTTATCTTTATAGACAGCTCGTTATTTTCAATAAAAACTTAGATGGTAACTATATGCATTGCTCTGACAGTTTCTCATCTCAGCTGGAATGGCATCACAAGCAATCAGTATCTTAACGAAATAAAGTTCCGCCGTCGCCTTTCTCCCAGCGCACAAACAATTTGCTCGCTTTTGTGCAATAATACGAGCATTACACAATTTTTATAAAATGGGTCACGTTGCCTGGCAGCGCAGAGGGGCGAGGCTGGGGCGGTATGAGGCTTTCCTTTCCTCTCCTTTTTTGGCAGACTCCAATAGCCGCTGATGTCTGATGGCTGGCTGCCAATAAAATTGTGAGAAAAACAACTGTCGACGACCAAGAAATGGCATAAAACTTTTGCTTTTTGTTTGCCATAAATATGAATGGATGGATTTAGGTCTGGTCTCTGAGATGAGGGGTTGGCCTGGGCTGAGGGTGTGGATAAGAATCCAGTACCAGTTGCCACTGCGGCACATTACAGACTGAGCCCAAAAGAGGGGCAGCTGCTGTTGCTGCTCCTGCTGCTGCTCCTGCTGCTGCTCCTGCTGCTGCTCAGCTGCCCCCACACGTGCCAAGCTGCACTGCAGCAGGATGTTGGAGACTGGGTAGGTAGTTTAACATTATGACAGCTTTGCGGCAGCAATAAATTTTAATTTCATAAGAATCCATCCGCATACGAATAGAGATTTGCAACACGCCACAGCATTTGGTGTGCGAGCACAAACCTTTTTACATGCCACCGACCCTGATTTATACGCTCTAAGCGGATTTTCGTTTCAAAATTGACAGCCTTGAATAGAAAAAAATTATTTTCGATTGGCTTTGTTATGGTAATGTCCGATTTGAAAATGAAATTTTCATGTTATTTAAATTTTGAGAGAGAGAAAAAAAACTTGTAGAAATTTTGAATAACTTTAGCTTGATTTAGTGGAAATTTCATATTAAATGAAACGAGTTTTTAAATAAAATAAGTTTAATTTGTGCTTAACTGATTGACCTGGATAATTGATTGATTGATTGATTGAATATATAATAAAATCAATTTAAATAAAATTAAGGGCCTGTTAAACAAAAAAAAAACTATAACTTCCAAAGTTTTGGAGCCCAACTCGAACATTCCTATTATATATAAAATATATATGAAGCATATATAAAAGAAAGTTCATTTCAATCCTTCAACTGCTATGAAACTCGTAAATTACTCAACAAACAACTTGCATTCGGTAACGTCTATATTTTTTCAACAAATCATTTGAGCCGTGCAACGCCTTGTAGTATGTAGTACAAGTACTTAATAGATTGATCTGTATTAGTCATGTTGAAACTCACAAGGCTGGAAAATAGATTTGGTCGTTAATTCGCTTCACAGTTGAATGGAAAGATAAATGTTTATGTATGATAAATACGTGGCTGTAAAATCAAAGCGCGAATGAAATCAAGCAAAGCATAACAAATGTCATTTATGGCCAAACATTTCTGGCCACACACACACAATGCCAATGGGCCACAATCAAATAGAGAGAAAAGAGCAGTATCAGAAGCAGGAGCAGGAGCAGAAGCAGCAGGAGGAACAGGAGGAAGCTCTTCCTGCCTTTGCCAAATTGACGATTGATGCGTTTCGTTGCGAACTCTTGGCTATTGCCAATGGCTGTGCTACCAAAAATCCAAAAAGCCAAACAATAAATTGGTCAATTGTCTATGAATGCCATGTGAATGAGAATGTGAGTATGTATGTGCGTGCGTGGGTGACTGGGCATATCGGTTTGTGGGTTAGGATTATTTATCAATGTTTTCTGGTCAAGCGAGAGGCAGTAAACTGTTATTATATAAAATCGATATGCGAATTTTCCAATTGTTTTCCCTTCGCTGCTGTCGCACAAATTGTTTTCCCATTCGCATCGCATTTTAATTGTCTGGCTCTGTTTTGCGGAAAATTGAACAATTTGTTGTTGATCATTTTAAATCGCAATCTAAATTCAATTCGCAATTTTGCTGCTTACTCATTTCATGTGCACTAATTAGTTCCAATTGTTTTCAATACTCTTTTGTGTTCGGGGCATTGTCATTTTGTTGCCTCATTTGCAATGTAATCAAAATTTTGATAAAGTTTATATAAATAACTCGTTAGTATTTAACTAAGTTCATATAGATTTATTTTTTTGACAGTTTAATATGTATATATTGAATATATTTTCATTAGACTGCACAGAAATTTTCTATGCATATGAAAAATTTCTAGACAACTTTACTTATTTCAAAGATGCTTAATGAAATTTAAAAATTAAAATAAAGAGAACACATTACTAGCATTACTATTTAGGACAACATTATATCACAAATACAGATTATAGATAAATATTAAATAAAAATTAATTATGTATAGCTTTCACTAGCCATCCAAACAGCTCATTCAAACTCTGCTTTACTTACCTCAGCCTGTCTAAAGTCAATTGGAAAAATAACCAATTGCATAATACTCGCTCTTGACTTCTATAACACATTTAATTGTCCAGACTATATGGGGTGAACCATAGCAATTATAGAATTATCTGCTGAGCAGCTCACAGAATATTCAGCTTCAATACTTGATGCGACCAGCTGAAAACTGTAGTAGATAAATATTTTTAAGTTGAATAAAATTCACGAAATTAAAATTGAATTGGAGCTTCAAATGGGAACAGTGAATTTATAGTAGACTCCGCTTCTAACTCCATATAATATATTATATTTTAAGTAAGAAATCAATTGTTTTTGGATAGCGAATGAGTTTTATAGTGCTGCACTCGACTGTAATATGTTGCTTAACAAATAGTTTGATTTGTCTTTATTCGGCTTAGAGCTCAAAGCTAGCTCTAAAATGCACAGCAACAAAGCTCAGGCTCTAACATTACCTAATACTGCCTCGATATTACTCTTTGGTATCTTATCAGTTACTTTTTCTCTCTTAGTTGCAGTGACTTGCGCTTACTTTTAGCTTATGTTATAAGTTAGTGAAATTTCCGATTGAACTGCTAATAAAACTCTCTAGCCAATGGCTTCCACATTCCCAATCAGATAAATATACATTAAGCGGACTATATAATACCAATATATTACCTTAACTTTGTAAGCGAGTACAGCAAGTCCTACAGAGCCAATCATTTTACATTTACACACTTATAAACTCTCCAAGTCTAATTGCTCCAGCAGAGTATTCAATCTTCGGCAACTGCTGTTCGCTGCTCTCTCAATTAGCCATTAGCATTATTGTAGCAGCGCTCTTCAAATTAGAATTAGTTTATCTAACATACAGTTATATAGCTATGCAGCTGTCCAGATCATGTACTCGAAACAGCTTTAGCTATGGGCAGCTGGGCGTTAACTCTGAAAGTAAAAACCGGCTACAAAAGCACACGAAATGTGCAGAACATTTCCTTTATGCTTTTCACTTAGGCGCGTGAATCCCTTTTGTAATCAAATGCATAGAAAATTCTATTCAACAACAAAAATGTATATATGTACCTATATACGTATGTATATATATTTATATATGTATATAGTATATATGAAATAAAAATAAAAAAAAGCAAAAGCAAATCCCAAGCCTCTTTCGTGTTGCCGCTGATGGGCTTTGTGTTCGGCGGCTGTGTTGTGGGTGTATCCTGACAATCTTCATGTGTAACTGAGAGTCTGTGTGTGTGTGTGTGCTCCACTTAGGCCTAGCAAAGAAGTGAACCAGTAGCCGACTAGCACATCCCCTGTAAGACATGAATACTTGACAAGAAAGAGGCAAAACTATTTGAAGCTCTGAATCTACTTGAAAATATTTTTTTATATAAAATATAAATATATATTTTTATAAAGCTTTGCAGATATTATATCTTATCATTATCATGAGCTTACAGGGTATTAAAAGCAGCTGTTAAAATAATCGAAATTCGCGTGCTCGACGAAACAAAGCAGCAAAATTATCAACGTGCCGTTCCTTGCTCCCGCGCCTCCTGCTCGCTCTCAGAAACTATTAGAACCAGCGCCTAGACAACAGCGGCGAAATAAGTAAACAACAATAATGAAAACAACAAAGAAAACAATAGCGTAATAAACTAGCAGTAAAGAAAAACTTGAAAAACTTGCTCAACGAAAAACTAAAAGCGAACATTTTTGCTTTGTTTTCCCTTGAGTTAAGCATTTTAGCCGCACGCAAAAACAAACTCTATTTTTTCCCTTGCTTTTGCTTTTGCATTTTGAAATGAATAAAGGAAAGTTATGTGCAAAATATTTAAGAAAAAAGAAATAATAATAATAAAAAGATTGCCGAAAAGCCGGCACAAGTTTAATTAACAATTTGCTAAGGAAAAGTTCAGAAAGCAAGTAGATAATCCCTGATAAGCCTCGCGGGACACTTTTACAGAACAAAATAAAAAGTCGCTGGAAAAAAAAGTGAAGTAAGCAAAGCAGAGTTCGCTGAGTCTGAGATTAAGCGCACTAATTGAATATCAGCCTCGAGGGGCTTAACAAAAAATACATTAATATCATTTTTTTTAGAGAGATGAGAATTGAAATTGCAATATTTCGCATTCAAATATTAAAATACATTTAAATGGAAATTAATATATTTCTATATATACAAATTCTCATTCTAATGATATGTAACAATATAACTCACATTAACTTTAGCATATACATATATACATATGTACAATTGCTCGATGCGATGTCTAATTGAAATTCGAAATGAATTAAAATCAAATATCCCAACTGTTGAGAACTTTTCGCAGAGCTCAATTACTGTCGTCCGCTGCTCATTTGGCCAGCAGTTATTCAAATTCTGTACTTAATTTCAATGGCCTCGTCGACAGCTTCGAAAAAGTTTTGCTCTGTTTGGTTTGGGGCAAGAGTTTGGGCAGCTTCTAGTGTCAATCAGAGCCAAGCAGTTGGCAATGCAAGTATGCAAAATGGTCGGAATGCCAAACAGTCAGACAAATAGGCAAAAGGCAAAGAGAGAGAGAGAGAAAGAGAGAGGGAGAGAGAGAAATAAAAACAGTAAAGGATTCGCTAATTGCCCAAGTGACATTGGCAATGGCACTTCCGGGCATAGAAGTGCTTGGCAGAGCAAACGAAAGGAAGCAGCAAAGATAAAATACTATAGAGCAATCCGAAATTACATGAGTAAACAAATTCAGCTTATCAGAAAGAGAGAGAGAGAGAGAGAGAGGGAGAGGGAGGGAGGGAGGCACCTGTTTATGAATAGATCTCATTACGCGCTATTTACTCATTGAAATCATTTTCATATCCTGCCTTTGACACTCGCCTGATAAGGGGTAAAGTGTCAGACCGTAATTCCCGCAGCTGATGTCAGCTGGCAGTTCGAGGAAACTGTGAAAAACTTTGCGCACTTTTTCGAAAACTTGGGAACATTTTGACAGGCGACAATTTGCTTGATTATTTGCAATGGCACATCGAAATGGCAGACGAGGACGAACCAACCGAGCAGGATGACTCAACGGCCATTAGAGAAGTCCTTGGCAGTCCTATGCAGTTCTATTCATTAGTTTGGCACTTCGTCTTTGTTGCGCGCTCGAGTGGCCTTTGTTTGAGGTTGCCACATCTATGCAGTTTCCAGTTACTCGTTGGCACTTCTGCTACTCCTGCTGCTGCTTCTCCTGCTACTCCTTTGTCACTCTTACTGACAAAAGTTTAATGATGCATTTAAGCTGTACGTGGCTGCTCGATGGAGTTGAACAAATATTTATTTGCTGAACTTTAAGAGCTGATATGATCTAGATAAGTTGACGGCTCGCTTAGATTTTTTACTTCACGATGCAGAACGAGAGAGAGAGAGAGAGAGTGGGATTATCCCCAGAGCTCGAGTACTTAAATTGAGGCACTTGCCCCAGAGGCTCAATTAAATTGAAAATGGTGTGTACTCTGAGAGGTAGGCGTGTCGTCATCGACGCCGTCGTCATTGGCAAGCTGAGCCTACCTCAGAGAAAACGCCCACGCCTTGGGCTATTCACAGGCGCAAGCATTTACTTCAATTAGATATATACACACACCCACACCTAGACCCATACATACATATATATATATATCATGCTTGGCCACAGCAGCAGTTGGAGCAGGAGTCGCAACCACTGAACCACTCTCCAGGATGCGCTAATGGAGCGTGTGAGCTGGCCAGCAGCTGCTGTGGCAGCACTTGGTTGGTTTAGTCAACTGTATGTGATTTGGCATTCGCTTCAGATCAGAACGAGAACGAGAACGAGACCAAGCAGGAGACGGCGACAGGAAGGACAGCTGGGTCGACAGGACAATTGGGTCGGGCAGTTAGGTGTTGGTTGGCTGATGACATCTTCACATTGAGCTACGAACGCCTTGGGAGGTCTGCTAAATTCAATATTGGCGCACAGGAAATTCATTGTTTAACCTTTGTTACTTAAATTGCTCAAATTCCAGCCATTAGTTTGACAAACGAGCCAGCGAAATTATTTTGCTGTAGCTACTCTAAGGCCACATAGCTACAACATGCTCGCCGAAAAGCAAGCGGATTCCATTCTTAAACTTTCAACACGGTCCGTAGTGCAGAAGCTCTTCATGACCTCCACTCCGATTCCTGTCCATTCCACAGTCCTGCCTCTCGCCGCCTCCTGCTCACGCACTTAGCCGTTAGCTGTTAGTTGTTAGCCGGTATACCGGTAGCTGGCCTTAAACTCTTGCTGTGGTTCCCTTTTTCGGTCCATTGTTGTTGCTCCGGCTGTGGTCCTGTCCTGAACTGTCGACTGAACTGAACTGGACGGGTTTTTGGCTTTGCCTTTGGCTTTGCCATGAATTTTATGCCATTGCTGCAGATTTATTTGCGGTTTTGCATAATCACTGAAAATTAGTTTAAAATATTTACATTGCATTTGCATTTCAATGTCGGCGGTCAAGCAGATTTTCATTGCTCCAGCTGCCGAGCAAGCGAGCAGTGAAGCAACCGAGCTGAGAGGGAACTTGACCATTTTCGAGACTAAATGTTTGTTGTGCTAAGCCTTAAAGCCACTCGGCCATTGTTTCTGTCATGCTTTGGAAATTATCAAGCTAAAACAAAGAAGTTGACTGCAAAATTGAAGCAACAACAAATTTATTTGATAGACGTCAAGTCAAGATATAAACGGACTAGGTTTTCCGAAGGAAAAGTATACCTAAAGACTGTTTCAATATTAAGATTATTTCAGTTTCGGATTTCAATTGAAACATGAAACAAAATAAGTATGCAGCTCTCTCACTCCAAGTACTTAAAGAGAAAAGGCGCCGCGTACAGTCCATTTGACAGACCCGACGTAATCCGGGAATAGCTTTTAGTGCTGCAGCTTGAGGTTGCGCTCAGCTTAGACAAATACCAAACAGCTGGCTAGAAGCTGCTGAACAGAAACATTTTCAGACATTGCAAATGTAGAGCTACTCCGCTGTCCAGCTGTCCAACTATCCGCTGCCCATGTCCATGTCCATGTCAGCACAAGGACAAGCCGCAGGGTGGGGCAATGCTCGTTGGCAAGTGAAGACGTAAAAATACAAACCAAAGGAAGACGCTAAGCTAAGCTCCAATATTAAACGTAAGAACGTCGAGGCAAGGTAAACATAATTTTCCACTAGTCGAACTACCAACACAATGTTATCTTGGCTATGAGTGGAGAGAGAGAGAGTGTGTGAGAGAGAGAGAGAGAGAGAGGAAGGGCGTAAAGTTAGCTGTAAAGAAGAATAGGATGACTGCATCGAATTCAGCTGTCACTGAGTTTCTGGCTAGGAAATCAACGCCCAATGTCAATGTATTATATATGTGTGTGTGTGTGCGTGAGTGTGTGAGTGTGTGTCTGTGTTTGTGTGCAACAGCAGGCAAAATTCCCATTCAGCCAGCCACGAAATTGGGTTGGGCTGCAGCTTTTGTCATTTGAGTTTGAGCAAACGCATTAAATGCCAGCAAATACTTCCGGCTGTGCAGCGTTATCCTTGGCCGGATACATTAAGCCACCCAATAGCCCATCAGTGTGCGAGTGTGTGCGAGTGTGTGTGTGGACAATTCTCGCGGTTTTTTGCTGCGTTCGAGCATCCTTTGACTCGTTATTAGTCCTGCGGCGCCCTGCATTATGATGTGATGGTCTCTTTTTTGTGCCGCCTGACTGACGTTCGGATGACACAATTAGAGCTTGGCCCTGACTCGAGCTGCTTCAGCGTTGTTGTTTAGAGATATCGCAAGATGTTTTTATGTGCTCCTTTTGTATTGCTTCTCGCTTAACACATCTGTTCCTTTCTCTCTGAGATATTCTATAGAATGTAGTCAAACAGCCTATTAGTATAGATGTTTCTCTGTTCGCTTCTTTCTTTCTATTGGCTTGATAATTTAGTTATGTGTTTCTGACAGTTTTAATTTCTTTTCCATTGTCTCTCTTCTGAAATATTTACTTAGGATCTTCTTTAGAGTAGACATATCGTTTAGTTCTAGCTTAGCTCAGCGATACCAAAGTTCTCCTTCTCTTTTCTCTTTTAACTTCTTTCTTCTCTCTGACTCTATCAACTAAATTTTGTTGTAGACTAAAATTTCTTCTCTTTCAGCTTCTTTCTTCTCTTAGTTTTCGCCTTTACAAAATTTAAATAATTTTCAACTTTTCTCTCTTTGTTTCTATCTTTACTTGGACTGAATTGCACATCCGCTAAATATTTCTATTAACTTCATAGTAATTCAGTTATTTTACGACTGATTTCTACTCCCTTCCCTTTTAGTTACTTTCTTCATATACATGAAATATACGCTTCCCCTTCCACTTTTCTCTTCACTTAATAAAGTGAATTCGCTGCCATAGAATCGATTCATGTCCTCAAGTCTCACTCACAATTTTAATTACTCAATTTCAATTGAGGCATTCGCATATACAAAATCTGTGGCTTCAGTTCGCTCAGTCGCTCGTTCGCTAGCGAGCGACACTTTCGATTAATAACAACAGCATACAGCCTTGTAACGGACCAAAGCCTTGAAATTAATTATGCTAATTTAAGCCTTTTTGGCAGTTGCTTTCATGCTAACAAATGACATTCCGACTAACTAATCTGGCCATTAACCGAACCCAAAACCGAACCGAACCAAACCAAACCGAACGGAACTCAGCTGAGTCGAGCTGAGCTGAGAAACTTTCGACGTGAGCCATGCCTCGAGCTCATTTTCTGCCAACTGAGCACTTAATACACCAAAAGCAACAACAACAACAACAACAGCAACAGCAAATAAAAACCAAACAAGAAATGAAAATCTTACTCTGTGTATGTGTGTTTGTGGGTGGAGACGAAATTGGCCAACTAAGACCCTGAGCCATAATTTGGCCTTGGATTTGTAGCCCATTTGGGGGACTCAGCTGAGGCCGTTACCGAATGACCAACAACCGCAACAGCAGCAGCAGGCAGCTGGAACTGGATTTGTGCCTTCAGGAGTAGCCACGTGCCTCTCGGCACCAGCTCTTTAGAGCGCTTTGCGGTTATTCTTACTGCAGACATTATCCAGTTAATGGAGCTAGTTAGATACCTTTTTTTTTTTTGGGAAGTAAAACATTTCCATTTACACTTTGTTAATTGAGTTCTGATCATTGGTTTTGGCAGGTAAAGTATTCATGGAACTAGTTAAACTGGGAAATATTTTAGTTTTGGCTGACTTAATTGATATGTGATCCTGCAATATATATAATTATATTGTATTTTTATTAACCGAATCATCATTAGGTAATCATTGATAACATAATAAGCATTCTCTTTAGCGAGCAATCACTGTACTTCAATATGTTAGGCAATATTTTATACTTTTTTCTTTGATAGGCCACTAATGTAAGCCACGATATATATATCGCATATATATCAGACATATATAGCCCTATTTGGTAAATGTCATTCATGGTTAGAAAGCCTTCCGCCCTCGGCACAAAGTGCATAACCAAAGTTTGATGGGCAGCTGGGAAGCTAGGAAGCTCTGCTATCAGCTGGCAGGAGGCGCGCTGCAGCTGCAAATGAAATTGTTTTCTGCCGGAATTTATAGAAAATATATCTGACGCGCTGCTTATCCATAGCTCTTAGCCAGCTTCAGCTGTCACAGCGAGCGAGCTGTTGCCACTGCTGCTCCTGCTACTGCTGCTGCTACTACTCCTGCTACTACTCCTGCTGCTGCCGTTGTTCACTTCCCAACGGATTGCTGTCGTGTTTGTGCTACATGTGAAATCCCCAATGTCAGCGAAGCACAGCTGTGCAATATGAGTAATCCCGATATTATGTAGATACAGAGGCAGAGGCAGCGACAGAGCAGTTGGAGCTGTATCTGAAGCTGGAACAGAAGCTGGGACAGAACTCGAGTGCTCAGTCCTCAGTGCTCAGTGCTCACAGTGCGCCAGTGAAGCCTGCCTAGAAATGATTGAAGGATTTCGCTACTCGACTTGCAAATACATGAGGCTGTCTCTGTGTGTGTGAAGCACTTTGCTTTCATTCGTAATTGATATATTACAATTGTCCTTTACTCGACTGAACTCAACTCTCCAGGCAGTGCAGATCCTGTGTCAAATTGTGCAGAAATTCTATTTCTCACTGTCGCCCAGTATCTCGCACTAGGCACCCCCTTCAGCATCCTCAGCACCCTCATTTGCACTCCATTTGGTTAGACATATAGCAAATCTATATTTAACTTAATTTAATAGATCATGCATGCATGTACGCTTACATTATTTAGATTTCGGCACGAAAATAAAAAATAACAGAAAAAGAAAGTTCCGGGCGCATCATCAACTCGACCAAAAACTGAAACTGTAATCAATCTTAGGATTAGGTTAGGCCACTGGCTGGCAACAGGAAATATATATGTATATATACATACATATATATATATATATATATCTATGTATGTATATAAAAAGCCAACGAACCGCAACGAAAAGTTTCATTTCGTTAGGAAGCGGGCGAACGGTGAGCAAATCGTGAATTATTTGGCAAATGCCTTGCGGCAAATTTGTGCATCCGCCCACTAGAACCCGCCCCTCCCTCCTCACTCTTCTCTCTCCCCTTTATAGTCACCTGCTGCCACCGCTGCTGCTCACCTGGCGAAGATCAAAGCGAAATGTGTAACAAAATTGCCAATTACATATAAAACACGCAAAACTGTCTGTGCCCGGGCACCTGGACGGTGGCAGTGCTTTCCACCTGTGTGTATGTGTGTGTGTGAGGGAGAGCGAAAGGGATAGAGGGTGAGAGTTAGAACTGGTCTAAAACAAAAGGACCGCTATTGCCGGCAATTCAATTCAATTGTGAATTCAATTTTGAAGTTGGCAACGCGACGACGACCAGCAATGGCAACGCTAACATTTCAGCCAGTAAATGAAGCATTTACAAAAACGTGTGGCAACGCCGAGACAGCCAGCTGCGCTGTGTACCTCTCTCTCTTTCTCTCCGTCTCTTCCTTCTGCTCGCACTAATGCTCTCATGCGCGGCCGGTTTTTGTTTGCATGTACGACTGTGTGCGTGTGTGTAGACAAGTGTGTGTGAGTGCGAGTGTGTGGCAACGGCGTAAAACGAATTTGCACTAAATTCATTGACACCCACCCCGAAATTCGCCTCTCGTGTGGCTCAACCAGCAGGCTATGGCCTGCTGCTGCGTCGACGTCTTTTCAGCTGCTGCTTCGCCTTTCTGCTTTCGGCTTTCGCCGCGGTGCCTTATTGAAGCGAAATTGAATTAGTGCGACGGCGAAAGCGGAAGCGGTTGCTAAGCAGGAAATTGCCTGAAATCAGGCGCACGTAAGCCCCGTCACGCCCCGCCAACCACACACACACACACACACACACTGCATGTACGTAGGTGTGTGTGAATGTGTTTCATTAAAATCTGAAATGTAGCCAGTTGTTCGGTCTCTGCACGCTCTTGGCTTTTATGCGACAATTGTGTGCCGCTTCTGACTTCATTTGCATGCACCGCCAACGTCCAAAGTCCCATGTTCCATGTCCCATGTCCGACGTCCAAAAAGTCTACGGCCGTCGCTCGTGATAATGGCGTTCGTTTCAGCCTAATGGATTTCGCACTTAAGCGCTATAGTTTTGATTATTAACACTAATTGAAAGTCATTTAAATAATGCAATTTATATTCCCGTTGCCAGCCATAGCGATGCTCAGGATTTCAGAAAAAAAAAATAAATAAATAAAAAGAAAACGTTCGAATCAGAAAGAAAAGTTCAGTTTCTGGTAAACAAAACGTTGAGAGAGCGAGAAGAAGAGAAAGGAAACGATAAACATAGTTAGGGATAGAGAGGAGTTACTGAGAGAGAAACAATTAAAGGAATAAGTATCTTATTATCCGATTCTTTTTTATATAATTTTCATTTTTACTTTCTAAGCCAGACAAATCATAATCAAACGTTAAGAAAGTAGAATTGAGTAAAAGAGAGAGCGAAAGAATTTTTACTCTCCCGTGTTCGCACGCTTCTTAGTATTTTAACTGTAAATAAAAGCTTGTTCTTCGAATTCGGGAAGTAAAAATTAAAATTCTAGGAAATGAAAAGGATTAAATTTCATACTTAAATAAACAGGATAAATTAATCTATAAATTTCTTAAATTTTAAACAAATCTGTAAGCAAACATCATCAGCATTTCAGTTTGAGCGAATAAATATTTTTAAGAAAATTTTAATAATATTATTATTTTGACATCATTTATCTAATATTTTTAACTATACAATTAAATTTAATTATACTCAAATAAATTATGCTATAAATATTTATAATAGTACAAATTAAACTGCAATAAATAAATCATTTTAAAGATTTGTATATTATATAATAATTTAAATAAAATATTTATATATACATATAATATAATATAATATAATATAATATATAATATGTGAGTCTAGCTGAAATATTAAATTAAATTAGCTGCAACAAAAAAAGATTTTATTATATTATTTTATTTTATTTTAAGGTCGAGCAATCTAGATAAACATAATTTTCATATTAGCTTTGGGTCGCTTTGGGTCGCTGTGGGTAGTCGTTGCCTTATACTAAATTAAATGAACTTAGCACATACTCGTGTGGCATGCAGCATGTGGCATGTGGCATGTGGCATGTGCATGCGGCGCACTCATGGACGATTTGCAACCAATACCTGCTGGCAGCCGGCAAGTGAATGGAAACGTGTGCCAGAAATACGTGAAACGAAGCGTAAATGAATTTTTCACTCTCCCATTAAAATTTAAGTGCACATTTTCCGGCGCAACGCACGAGAGGCTGCCGGGCGGGTGGGCAGCGCCGGAGAGCTGTGTGGAAATCGCAACCATTAAGTTTAAGGAAGTTTAGAAGTTGGAACAGGACGTGGCATCCGCTGCTGCCCGCTCTCTCTCACAGCACTCACACAGCAACAAGAACTTGCCACAAAATTGTTAAATTGTTAACTTGTTAAATTGTTAAATTATTAAGCAAAGAGCAAAACTTTGCTCCATCATTTCCATCAGCTTCTCTAATCACGGGTCTCTCTCTCTCGCACTCTCTTTCTCTAGATTATATGCAATCGCTGTGCAAGAATCACTTTCTGCAGCAGCTCTATCGCAAAATTGATGGCGCTGTCCTCTGGTCACAGAATGAGCGCAACCTGGACTGCGTTATCACGTTCCAAACCCACTCGATTCTGCAGCGCTTCATGCTGCGCTTCGACATGCTCCAGTTGGACTGCAATGATCATCTGCTTGTCTACGATGGAGCACATGCTGTATCGACGCCAAAGGTGAGTAAATATAAATTATTGAACTCTTGTTTTGAGGAAGACAATAATATAAAAGAGGCATTTAATTTATTGCCAAATTTGCTAGTTGCATATTAATTTGATTAGGGCAAGTTAGGAGCCATTATTGCGGCTTCGACTACAGTAGTCAAAGGAAAAGCCAAAGCCAAAGCCAAAGGCAAAGCCAAAGGCAAAGGCAAAGCCAAAGCAATTTGTGTCGCAGCCTCATGATCCACATGCACAATCGGAACACGTTGATGCCTCTGACATTTTAAGTTCAATCCCTGCGGGGTTTCCGCAGTGCCACACACGCTCCCTCCCTCTCTCTCTCTCTCTCTCTCTCTGGCAAATGAAGGCATAATTTTAGCCTCTGCAACATTTGCAATGATGACAACGGGTAAGAATGTCGGTCGATCGCTGTGTCGCTTGGTGGGAGGCTGGGTTGGATTGTTGGCTCAGTTGCGACCGTCTGGTTGGGTGGTGCATGCACCACTGCGGTTGCAATGCGGCGCCAAATGGCAGCTGCCAACTGCCGGCTGATAGCGCTCTGATTTTATCAGCAACAATTTTCATTTTTCATACGCCCCGTTGGCCTGACGCTGCGCTGCGCACATTCATTATTTTTCCACTCTCGTGTGTGTGTGTGTGTGGGCGTGGCACGTGTATGCGAAATGTAAGCCAAGGCAAGCAAGCAGCTGCACACAAGCATAAACTAAATTCTTGAATCGCAGTGAAAACATTTGCCAAGAATGCGTCTTTGAGAGACTCGAGTAGAGCTCAAACTAGACTCCGGCCCGCGTTAATTTGACAATATTATATGCTAGGTGAAGTTAATAATATATTATATATGCATGCGTATACACGGCTCCTTTGCACCAAGCACCGAATATTATGGCTGCCGCATTCTTTCGTATCAAATATAAATATTCCTTCTTATGCATATACATATGTATGTGCGTGCGGCAAGCTGAATTGCCTCAGCATAATTGCTGTGTCGGCCGGAATGCTCCATAAAAAGTTAACGAGTCGAAAGTTTATGACAAAATCGATGGCACTTTAAGCTTCTAATTACGAAAAGTCAACTCCAGGCCGGACAGTTAAGGCAAAGTGCCAATCAATGTAACGGCCGCGCTACCTTCGTCCAGGTGGTTTCGTGGCTGCAAAATTCGTGCCACCAACTTCTGGTCGCACATTAATTTTAACTGTAAAGACCGAACAGTATGCTGAATATATAAATACATATTATATTTTATATATATTGCAATAGTAAAGTAGAGAGTATAAGAGTTTTATAGAAAGTATAAGAAGTTATATCCATTCTCTACGTTTTATGTGCTCAAATTTCTCTTATAGGTTCTTCAAATATATGTTATCGTCTAACTGTTTTAACATTTACATGCTCTGTTCGCATGATCAACCGAAAAATTCCGAATCTCTATCTCTCGCTCTGAGCTGGAGTCTTCGGTTCTATTCGTGTTGGTTCTCAGGGGAACGCTTTGCCTTGAACTATTCGTGTGATGCTCTTTAAACGAACTTCGTTTAGGCAGCGAAACGAATGACGCTCTCACAATGGGGCTCAGTAGTTGTGAGCGAGGAATCTATGCCAACGGTATTCACATTCACATACATGTGCATACTCAAGCACGATATTGATCTGCTTAGCGAGCGTAGCCCTCCCATTTATACGAATACATATACCAAAGGTTTTTTGCGTCATTATTCTCAACTCAAAATGTTTTGGTCCGATCGAGAACGGGATCGTTGAGTAGCCGACGCAGTCGATCGCTCTCTGAGTTTTTCATCAAAGTGTGAGTGAAAGACACTTATTTGAAGACATTGAGAAACGCTCAACATATATTTGAAAGGTTTCATTTTATAGCTATCTCTATTCCAATATGTCTGAGCATACAAATGATAGCGTCGGCTTTGCGTATGCATTAACTCTAACTATCAAACCTAAATTGTTTCTGCGGAAATACTACTCGACTGATGAGTCCGAGCTGTTACAAGATAAGAGTATATACATATATTTAGAGTAATCTAGGAACATCCGATTGTCTGATTGCGAAGGTCAGTTGATGATCGAAGAATTCAATCTGCTCAGCTCGAGCATGAAGCGTTTAAAGATATAAAAATATCATATCTATTTATTTATTATGGACATTTTCAACTAAACTCATTTTACTTCTCTGAATTATAAATTGAAAGACCTTCAAACAGATTTGAGTACGATATGAAAAAAATGGGAATATATAGTATGAAGTATATCTTTAGATCATTTACTGATAAAAAAAAAAAAAAAAAACATTACCGAACTTTGTGCATATTTTTATGAAATGGCTTTCAAGCTGAAAGCCGATTATTTTTCAACTTGCATCGAGAATTTTTGACATTTTGCTGCTGCTTTTTGTAGCTTGTTTTGCCTTGTTGTCGAGCCATACCTTAAGCGCCTTTGCCTAAATATTTGCCAAGTGGCTTGTTTTGCAACAGACTTACGAATGTTTTGTACCCAGTAGCCAGTCAATTTGCAGTGTGCTCTGCTCTCACGTGGCTCACCTTGTTGGCATTTACCTGGCACTGGTCTGAGCTGGGGACTCTCTTTAATGTGGCCTAAGGAGCTTTGCGCATCTTTGCCTTTTAGCCCACTTTGCACCTTTTAGCCCTTTTTGTATCACTGCACAATGTGGCGTATGAGCGATGCGAACAGATTTATGAACTTCCCCAGCGACTTGATTCCAGTCAAGTCAAGTCTCATTTGCATGCAGCTAGCCACAGCAAAGACGGCCAAAAGCTGAAAGCCAAAAAACCAATAACATTTGCGTCGAGTCAAGTGTTTTGGCATGTAAATACTTTTGGTCCAAAAGAAATTGTCACTGCTTTCCAAATACAAAATTAAAATTTTGCCACACTGTCTGCGGGCGTGTGTGTGTGTGTATGTGTGTGTGTGTGACGTCTTCAAAGCAGCGGGAATCGCGGGGCGCACAAAATGTAGCGGAAAGTTTGCGTTTTTGGGGCTGCAACAAAATTAAAATATGCCACAAAATGCCGCACGTCGAAGATGCCGAGCAACTGCAGCTGCAGCTGCAGTCACAGAGCCTAGGATCTGTGAACCAGGACGTTATGCCAAGAAAGGCAACCGCAGCAAAGACCTCAACGATGACGCACAGACAACCACACCCACTCACTGGATGTGTGGGTGTGTGTGTGTGTCTGTGGGGCATGTGGGGTAGGTGGGGTAGGTGGGTGCTATGTGGACTTTGATGAACCCTGCTGCAACTTTTAGGTTGCATGCAGCAACGCCAACAGCAGCATTACAAATTTACACAAAGCGAACGAGGCGCGGCGTGGCACGTGGCACGTGGCATAGAAGTCCCCGCCAGCGTCATCAGCAACAGCATCAGCATCAGCATCAGCATCATCGTCCTCCTTCACGCTGTGCACTTTGTGGCATCCACGGTGATGATGATACGAACGAGGGGAAAGTTTACAGCCAACAACAACCGACAGTGGCAAACTTTGCCACTTTTTCAAGCAAAAATTTATGAGCAAATGGACCCTAAGCTGTGCCAATTTTAAATTATCCAATAGTAATACTTTATGGTTCAAGAGAACTCAAGAGAGTTTTGCATAATCAGAAAGGAGATGAAACTTTCGAATTATTCATTTATAATTGAGTTTCTTCTTTGTTTAAGTTGGGTCTGCTTTTTGTTTGTAATGAACAAGATTTGCAAGCGGATGACTGAAATAACTTTCCTGACAGGTGGCACAAATAATTTAAAATACATTTAATACACTCATTTGCACTCTTAGCATTTCCTATAATCAACGCTCTAGATGCGAAGTTAAATGAGAGTAAGCGAGATATTAAGAGTGCTTCTGTTAATTAACAGAAGTAAGAGAAGGAAACTGGAAAGAAAGCTGTAAAGAGAAGCTTAGTGCAATAATTATTGTAGACGATGTATCGTGGACGAAGAGCGCTATAAATATAAGTGCGAGTGAGAGCTGTATGCTGATCGTATTTTTGCATGTGCAGCCCACGATTGGATGGTGTGTGAGTGTATATTAACAGTGCTCGTGTCTATAGTGGCGTATAGTGAGAGAAGACATGCATATGTGCATTGATGTTGAGCATCGCTTTCAGCCGATTGGCTGGCTGTTCAAGCAAAGCTTCAGTATATTAGAGCACGAGTGCATTTGCATATGCGCTAGTATGCGCTCGTACCTGTTCGTGTGAGTGGATCTAACGATGGAGTAGACAAGCCAGGCAAGCAGTACGTTAGAGCGCGAGAGCGTTTGCATATGCTTGTATTGGCTTGTACCTGCTCATGTGTGTGGATCTAGAGTGAGAGTAGACAAGGCAGGCCAGCAGTACGTTAGAGCGAGAGCACATTTGTATATACATATGTATGTATAATATTTGCTCGTGCCTGCTCGTGTGTGTGTGGGTGGATCTGGAATGGAAGTTCGTGAGCCAAGCAGACATACATGTATGATGAGTAAAAATTTAAGTTGTATTGGTGTGGAATATTCGTTCAAGCTGCGGGAGGACAGGCAAGCAGTATAAATATAGTTGAACGTTGAGGTTGCGATTCAGTGGAAGCAGCAAGACAAGCTGGTAAAGTTATAGAGGAGAATTATAGTGAGCGCTGGGGAGGGGAATATTGCTGGACATAAAATGTTTATTCAAAATAGTTAGCATTTAAAAGTGTTATCATAATAGTTAAGCCGAGAATCGAAGTTCGTTTTACAAACATAAGATACTCCCAAGCCAACAGTTGACATAGTCCTGCGGGCAGCCAGAAATTGAAAACTGCGCTGCATGCAAACGTATGCATGTATATATCTATGTATGTATGCATAAGCACAGTATGTGACCTAAATGTGCGTAACTAACCGCAAGCTTAGGGAACAGGCAACACAATGGCTGCGGGGATGGCGGAGGCTACCTGGCAACTGATGCCACCTCAAGGTGCTTAGTTGGATGAGGCTCTCTCCATGGCAATGATGAGACTTCACGCGACAGCATTGCCATTCCGTTCCCCTTTGTGGACGTAGCTAACAAGCCTTCAGCATTGCCCCATTTGCACAGTTCAACCAAAGCTTTGCGAGAATCCAACTATGTCCAATTGGGCGAAGCTAATTAACTAGTTGGTCCAGCTGGCGTATGATGATACGAGATTTCAACATTGATGGGAATAGTTTCTTTAATAAATTGTAGACAGAACTGAATCGCATCGACTTGAAGCTTTGTTTCCAACTATTGATTGATATTTCGTCTCTCCAACAGTCAAGCAGAAATTATTCATGTGAATTTCATTTGCAGATTGACATCTCCTGTCGGAACACAAAGAACACTGTGAACGCGATATTGACGCGCACGAACTTCGTAACGCTGAAGTACGTGACCGATGGCTGGGGAACGGATGCGAACGGTTTCAAGTTGGTGATAACATCGGTGAAGGATCCCAGTAAGTGGAGCGAGCGAGTCCCTTTGCCTACTGATTAGTTATTAACAATTTGTGACTTTGGCCAATTGGCAATTTGCAGAGCATACGTGCAAGGACTTCACGTGCGCCACACGCGAATTCTGCATTAATCCGGATCTGTTGTGCGATGGCGTCAACCACTGCGGCGACAACTCCGACGAGTCCGTGCAGAACCTCTGCCAGAGTAAGTATCCAGAGCTTGCTCTCCGGCTTTAATGATCAATTTGAGATTCATTTGAGAATTTCCCTTGCAGGTGAGACAACGAGCACGGTCTTTGGCATGGACATGACCTGGTTCGTGCTGATTGTGGTCGGAGTGCTGCTGGTCCTCAGCGCACTCATTGTGGCCATCGCGATCTGTGTGTGCCGGCGCCAAGACGAGAATGCCACCAACCAGAACACTGCCCTGCAACGTAAGTGAAGAAGTCTCTGTTTTGGCTAGTCTGCTCAATTAACTTTATATGTATTTCTTGACCGATTGCAGTGCATCACAATGCCGAGACGAATGGATCGTCGAAGCACTTGCATTACCATGGCGTAGGCATGGGCATGGGCATCGGCGGCACCCTCACGAGGGAGCACACCCAGCTGCCACCGGCGTCGGGAAACTGGCATCACCCTGCGGGACCATACGGGTACCACCGCATTCCACACAACTACTTGAAGATGGCCACCAAAGTCCGTCCCATTTGGTGCTTGGCAAATTCCGTCAATTAGGTCAAGATCTTTCGCAAAACTCAACCGGACTCAGCCAGACGAACATCGCCGTTGCTGGCAATCATCCGAATGCCAATGCCGCTGTCGGCGCCGCTCAAAAGGACGAGTGGTTCGTCTAGGACAAACCGAGGACTGGAGGAGGAGACGCGAAAACAAAAACCAATAAAACATAATTGACTTGAGCACAATAATCTGCACTTAATTAAGTGATTTCATGGATATTTGCAGAGCATTAAATGAAGTGCGTAATGGAAACCCGAATTCCAATTCCAAATCTTAATTAATTTGCATTCCTTTTCAATTGCAGGACTGTTTGACTATACTTAACAACAACAACAACAACAACAACAAGAAGAAGAACAACAACAACAATGTGGACATCACCGCGCAGGGTGTATATTTAAGAGATCTACTCGTACCCAGACAGAATCTCGAAAGCATTGGGCAAATTGTGCCTGCAAAGGGCGCAACTTTGTCGGATAACCAATGCAATTGTATATAGCTTATATATAAACATGGACATATATATATATATACACACAAAAATATATATATATGGAATTAATTTAAATTAATTTACAATTTAACACAAATAGCTAAAAATCCCGATACCGAAAATAAACCAAACCAAACCAAGCAAATGGCATCAACTAGAGATAACGAATATTTTAGAACATATGTTAGAGATAAACCGCAAAAACCGAATGTGTAGTCGGAGCAGAATGGAAGCCTTGGGCTTCACCAATGATTCGAATCCTTGGCAATTCCTTAATTACGGCTATGTAACATAATTGTTGGCATTTTTTCCAAAAATATTCCATTTGTTTCTCATTTTACTATAATTAGTTTTTTTTTTAATGATAATTCCAATCGAACCGTGAGTAAGCATCAGTAATGAATAAAAGAAAAAAAAAAAACAATCGATGGCATTTAAAAGAAAACTTTTTAATCAGCTTCCCCGTAGCTGTTGAACGTATTAAAGCTCAATATATGAAGAGGATTAGCTGGTCTAACTTGCAACTATATAAAATGAAGACGATATTGATTTTAATAGAGATGACGAATTCTACATATAAATAATATGGACACAACAACAACAACAACAACAACATGAACAAGGGATGTATATAAGTAGTAGACAATAGTAATACGAAAAGACAAAAAGAAAGAAAAACGAAAAAAAAGAAAGAAAAACTAAATAAATTCAGAAAATCATTTCTCATACTAGTTCATTGTCATTGTCTATAGCCTCGAGCATATATGTATTACGAACAAAATGAGATGGGAGATCGTATAAGATCGTATGAGTATATATATATGCACGCCATCATACATCCATACAGATTTCACAATCCATTCGATTAGAAGGAACCACAACCCAATGCTAAATGACAAATTTTTGAGACATTAAAGGACAATACGAAACACACAATTTTGCTCTTTTTGATGAAACATTTAACTACATTTTGAGATCGAATACTGGAAGCAAGAGTCCGCATACATTTTTCTACAATCAACCTAATGTAAAAACGAACACGAAAACAAATGACATTTTGCTACAAGTCGAACAAATACGATTATATTAACTAAAACATAATGAAAATGATAAAATAAATGCAAGAAAGAATTAAAGAAAATAATAAATTAAAGCAAAACTTACTAAATCAAATGCTTCAAGTTACGATTGTAGTACTTCCCGCCGTTAATATTTTTTAAAGTACATATTAAAGTTGAATAATAATAACAATAATACTAATAATAATAACAAATACAAATGTTTAAACAATTACTAAGAGCCAGCTGCTTACGATTCGTCTTTCAAAATACTTCCATAGAACAGTTGAATATTTATTTTCTTTACTTAACCGAGAGAGCAAAAAATAGAAAAGAAAATAAATAATAATTTTAATTGAAATAATTTTTTTTTTTTTTATATATTTAATAAAATAAAAGTACCTACATACACATGAAAGTAAAAGCAAAAATAAAACTAATAATAACCGAAATTGTCTAGGCGTTTGTAAAAAATATAAAAGCTAGCTGCAGAATAATGAATTATACAAACACATATGTTCCAGAAACCTAGAAGAACCTATAGCCATATATAATATATATAGTATATGTATGTCTTCTCTTCAATTTATATAAGAATTCGATTCCTTTCATTTTACATAATTCACATATTTGTTGCTTTGAATGATTCCAACGACTTTTCGAAAGCTTTGTAATCCCTTTCTAGTTTTCTATTTGAGAAATAATATAGGTATATTAAAAATAAAAATAAAAAGAAAATAAAATTAATTTCATAAGAATATTTATCGTGAATTATAGGGAGATGATATTATGATAACATGAATTTTTAACCAAAATTATTAATGAAAATTGTATTAGGCGTCAAATTTTAGAAAAGAAACCAAGAAATAATTCCCAAATATAACTTAAAGAGAAACAAATACTTAAAGTAACAACAAATTAATCTAAATTATTAAACAAATGACAACATTAATCGTAAAATTGTTTTATATGCAGAAACTAATTTATGCAATACAGGAATATAAATTACTATAAAGAAAAAAGAAAAAGAAAAAAACGAAATGAAAATTAACCAAATTATGCCGGAATGAGATATCTGTAACGATTGTGTCGTATATGAATGTAGCTAAAATATACAAAAAATAAAATACAATTTAATCCAATTAGCGAAAATTGTGCGAAACCTAATAATATCTTTCCCCGGGAGATCGTAACTGCTTGAAAAGAAAAGAGAATTATGATTGCAAAGGTGGATCAAAAATGATGGATAGTCACATAATAAGAATTAAAAAAACAGAAATCGAAAACAAAAAATAATAAAATAAATAAAAATGTTTGTGAACTTTTCCCATTTTTTTTTACAATTTGTAAATGTTTAAAATGCGTTAAATATATTTTCTAAACTCTCTTTCTCACACATTCATTCTATCTACTAATCAATCTGCCTCTCTCTCTCCCTTTCTCTATGTGTCTCTCTATTAAAAAGACTTTACCGCAAATAGTTAAATTTTACGTCTGTTTGCATGTATGTATGTATGTACTTAGTTATTAAAACTATAATAAAAAGCTCCCAATAAGTATTATATCATCTGGAATACAGAATGAAATTAAGAAACTCAATTATTCATTTGATGGAAATGTTCTCTAAGCCTTATGATTTACATTCATAGTATAAGAACTGTAATATTGATTGTACTCTCATTCATCAAATCATGTGCACTCGCATATCGTATATCGTATATCATCTTATATGGTATATCGTAAATCATATGTGGTATATCGCATGTGATAGATGGACTATCGTATATGGAATATTGAATGTCGTATATCGTACATCGTACATCGTACATCTTATATTGTGTACTGTATATGGTGTATCGAATATCGTACACCATATATGAATAATTGAATATCGTATATCGTACATCTTATATAGTGTATTGTATCGAATATTGTACACCGTATATTGAATATCGTATATTATATGGAAAACCGTATATTGTATACGGAATATCATACATTATATATCATATATCACATGTCGTACACGTCACATATATCGAACATAATATTTCGTATTTGGTGTATTGCATATGGTATATTGAATATCGTATACCTTATTTTATTATTAAAATTTGGTTGATTTGTGTTCAAGAGATGAGATAATCCGAACTAACTACGACCATTTCGACTAGGATCTAATCAACTGATCCGCAAGCGCAACTAAATAGGGTATAATACGATAAGACCATGCATATAAGAAAATTGTAGTGGAATATGTTAGACACAATTTAGATGTAGTCAGTCGTAGGCGTAGGAGTGTATGCATATGGGTTTTTATACCGAAAGATAGTACCATTTGAATGTACTTATTGTAAGTATGGTTTTTATATCACAAAACGCCGAAAATCGTAGTAGATTGTAGATTTACGCTATGCAGACATACATACACACATATATGCGTATCTACATGCGATCAGTCAGTCAGTCATGTGCATAAGAACTTAGTTGAAATCGAATATCGTATTTTGTACGCCCCACAGAAAAACGAATACTAAATGAAACTCAAATAATAGTATAACAAATAAAAATACGATCGCATTAAGAAGTAAAGTGCTTGGCTTTGTGTTAAATCGCTGTTGAATGTAAATGTACAATGGATATTGAAATATGATGGCATTGAATAACATTTCAAGAACAATAGAAATCCAAACGCAAAACAGAACTAAAGATAATGAAATAAACAATACAACAAATTTCAATTCCCTGTTTTATTTGAATCCGATCCCAGTTCTCGATAGGCAACCAGCGTCTGTCAATATAATAAATGCCAAAATGTCAACATGGTCTTCAGAATATGTAAGATATGCTTGTATACAGTATAATGTCATGTGAGAGGCTCTCCAAATATGAGTAGAAAACTGTGAAGAAGTGTATGCATATATGCTTCGTTTAGGGCTTGATTTCCTCAATGCTCTCCTCAAATTTAGGCAGAGTTTTGTGAGTCGTCTCTGGGGGATTATCATCTTTCTCATCTAGCTCGACTGTCTCCATCTTCTCCTGCTGTAGTCGCTTGCAACGTTTTTGGGCCAGGGCATTCAGCACCGAAACCACAAAGTAGACAGCAATGAAAAGGGCGAGCAGCTGAAAGAGATGCGCCACTAGACTGAATCCAGTGAACGAGGCTTCGTTCTCGCGGACATCGCTCATCTTGTGGTGCATGCGCTGCTTGGTGGAGGTCAGTAGGTTGTGGAGAGGTGTCTGGATTTTGGAGCCAATATAGGGTACTTGACCAAGTGCCTTGACTAGAACACCAATCAAGTCCTCGCTGAATGCCACAATCACTAGCAGCTGCTGTATGTTGGACTTAAACACCGCCTTGCCGATCAGCGTGGCCACAAAGAACTTCCAGAAGGGCACCAGGAAATGGCCACAGGCAACCCCGGCGAGATCGAAGAGTGGGTTCGGCACGCTGGCACACAGCAGAATGCCAAAGAAACCGATGCGCAGCACCACGCGCTCCACCAGAAGTTTGCTCTTGTCAAATAAATTGAGACGTTTCGACTGCTTCGGTTGACTCTCCTGCAGCAGAGACTTGCCGGACAGACGTGCTGCACGGGCCATGAAGTAAGGCGGCAGCTCACCCAGGGCTGTGCCCACACCCCAGAACATGGTCTCGATGCGCACCTTGGACAAGATCTCCCAGATGTTGGGCAACTTGCGTATGTACGGCTCCTTTGGGCAAATCTTCTGATCCGGATAAGGTGGCGCAGGAAAGTCCAGTGTGTGGCATTCGTAGGCGGCCAAAGTAACGCCAGCCAGATGCGGTCCCAGATACAGCAGAAAGGTGTGCAGCCCAGTGCCAAAGCCCACCGAAGACAATAGGCCCAAGCCCATCCAGTAAACGATAAAGCCGAGATTTTGTCGACAGACCTCCATATAGGATGCATGCGGTCCTGGCAACTTGTAAATAAGGATCAAGGCAAACAGGCTGCCCAAGAAACGTAGGTTCAAGAGGCGCGATCCAAGGCCAATCATTATGCCGAACAACTCTAAAATGCTGTATTTCAGGGTTTTCCATGGTCGTCGCCAAACCACCAAAGACTTGCGCTCCAAGCAATCCTCCTCACGAACTGCATCGTGTGTATTTGAGCTAGCTAAGGAAGGCTCAGCATTCGAAGACATCCTTCTTCTCATCTCACTAAAAGTAAGAAAACAAATGTAGTTTGTTAAAATTGTAATTTCTTTCTGAGGACTGGACGAGCATGTATTGAAGTATATGAGAAAATGCTTCAAAACCTTTTAATTACATTTTATTTCGTATGCTATCTTTGTCAAAATTTAAAATTAAAAGCAAAGCCAGCCCCAATAACAGAGAGCCGAGAACTTCTTATATTAAATTATACTGAAAAAACATTTATGACATCTAATTACATTTTAACATTTGATTTAGTTGTCAAAATGTAGAAATTGAAGTCAGACCTTGCATAAAATTCAAAGATTTGATTTTCAATTTCCATCGCTTTTATAACATAAGCTGTTGCTCTACATATGTATATGCAACTTTACAGCTTTCTGTTAGCATAACATAATTTCTACATAAATCTTATCAACAGTCAGTCTGTTAATAAACAGCTCAAACAAAATTGGCTGCCCCTCAGGATATGCAATGAAATAGTTTTCATTATTTTATTATTTATTTAAAATATTAAGTTATACATATCACATACATATATTGAAGACACCTGAAATTGAAATTAATAATTTCTTACACATAAACAAGGTCAATGCTGCTTTGACTTTTAATTGGAAGTTATCAAAAAACTCAATAGTTTATATCTCACATAAAATACATATAAATACAAATGCCAATTGAATCCTAAACTAATTATAATTTAATTATTTGTGGAATTATATCTATCATCAGCAAGTTCCTGCACCGAGAAATCCAATTGCTTTGCACTATCCAATGGATAATTTAAGGCTCTTGCCTGCCACAAAGTCATAGGGCCTGGAGGTTGAGGTTTTAAGCTAGTTATAGCAATCTCATCTGCACAAGAGTGTTTGTATGCGCTAATTTGCGTTATGAACTTATCAAATTCCTTGACATCGACATCATTGATAATATTCGACTGCAAGTTTCCTAGTAATCGCGCGCTGTGTAAATATATAATTGAATTAGGCATATGAGAGTGAATATACTGGCTATATAGTTATATGACCTACATATTCATAAAGTGGACTTCCTCAAGGCGCAGTGGATTCACCAACGAAAGCAAATGGCGCAGGGGGAATAGATTATTGCGTGAACTCTTCGTATCTCCGGATTCTGCACGTAACACAGCCAACCTGTTCACCAATAGCTCCAGAGAGGCATTAAATACGTGTAACCTCAGCAACCACGCATCTTTCGCGCTGGCATTAGCCTCCACAAGTCGCATGTGGGCAGCCAGGGCAACTGTGAAGCGTTTGTTGCTGCGTGCCGCATTGTTAATGTGCAACTGAACGACAGTCAGGTTGTAAGCGTATGTGACAATGTGTCTGTTTAGAAGCACTATTATAAGCTGCTCCAATTCTCGGGTTATATAATCAGGCGATATTTTAATCTGCAAAAAAAAATTAAATGTTAACTTTCGAACCACTTTGCTGGTTGGAATATCTATTCTCACAATTTTGTATTGTAATAAGAGTTTCCACACTCGATATCTTGGCAACACAGTTTGCTCATTTTCATGTAGCTGGCGGAAGAGCAAGTGCATCTCCTGAACGTAGCTTAAGGCTAGCGTATCACAGCGTCCGTTCAGTCCCACCGTTATGTCAGAGAGTCCCGCCGACAACGTATCATAGGTGAGTGCATTCAAAGGAAGATTATCCGCCAGTCCTAAGTGCAGCAAAACAATGGCACAAAACAGTGACTTCGTCTGTGGTAGATTCTTCGACATCTTGGGCAGCTTGCGAACACAGTCATCGCGTAGCATTTCAGCCAATTGCTTGGACCTTGCTATGTGCTCGTGCGCATCCTCCAGATCGTTGCTTTCACACTGTAGCTGTATGAGCATCAAAGCCAAGCACTCGTAGCCATAAAGAGCTGCAAGGAAATTCGTACAGAATATAACATAACTAAATATATATCAAAGTATCCATATTTAAACATACCCAAATGTTTATTTGGCACATTTTCGCGTAATATCTGGTCAGCTAGGGTTTCGTACATTTCGCAGACCTGATGGCCGCGCAGCTTATTCTCTTTTATCATAGCGTAAAGACGGCGTACGCATGTTCCATAGTTCTCTAGCAGTTCCGCCTGAGGGCTCTCCAGTTCGCGACCCATCATGTCCATGGTTATCTCTGCGTATCGGTCTTGCAAAGTTAGTGCTGCAGTTACAAGTATATGTTCATTTCCAGTGACTTCTATCGACCGACTCAATTTGGTAAATACGATTGCAAATTCAGCGTCGCTAAGCGTATCATCGTTCAGGAATATATTTAAGCAGTGTCTCTCCAATGCGCTCAGCTTTTAAAGAACAATTTTGGTTAGTAAACAACAATATTTTTATCAAAAGGAGTCTACTTACGATCGATTTGCGTTCTGCCATAGCATAAAAGTCTACGGCGCTATAGATGCCATAGATTACAGCACGGGTCTCCGTATTATTAGCAGAGTCTGTGATGAGCTTTGGCCAGTGATGCAGTAAGTTGTGCACCTGGTGTCTTGCAATCTCCATCTCGACATATTGCTCCATATGATACTCGAACAGTGCGCACGTGGCGTGTGCCGTAAAAAGGAGTAACTCGTGACGTACATTTTCGGATTTGAGCAGATTCATATAATACTTAAAGTGCTGCAGCGCCGGAAAGTAGTCCATCAGCTTCAGCAGATAGTTCTTTATGAGTGCCATGAACTGCTCATGGCTCAAAAACTTTCCTGCAATTCCCTGCGTTTTCACAAACGTTTCCAGTATGTGCACAAATATCTCCTGCTTGGAATACTGACGAGCAGCCATGGTTACATAAAGTTCGGCTGCCGATGCGCATACCGAAAGCGAAGCATTTGGTACTTCAAGCAGAACCAGCAAAACTTGCTCCAGAAAGCGGCGCGAGAACACATCTGTGCTGACCAAGTGGCTAAACATAAGAATCATTAGTGTGTGCATAGATAAAAGAAGATTAATTAATCAAACTACCGCTGCAATGTCTCCAAATAGCGAAGCGTTGCTAGCAATAGCGGATTGCAGTTTTTCACTGCGAGCATTTCAAATTGAACAGCAAGAAATTTATCTGCGATTAGCTCATTGGTAAGTAATCGCAAAATAAGATTGCCCGAAGCATTGCAGTACTTTCCCTCAGCAAAGTAATCAAGGATCGATTCCAAAAACTGGTAGGTCTGAATGAAGGTATCCTTGTTAGACATCTGCAATGGGGGAAATACAGTTGGTCAGTTTTACTTCGAAAAACATTCAAATAATTTCATTTAATATATCGAATTATAGAGCTTCACCTCACAATTGAATACCCAGTAGACAAAGTTGACAGCCGATTTTGTGGTCCCAAAGAAAAGCTGAAAGTGTTCCTTAAATATGTCCATCATAGATGGTAGTATGAGCTGGCAGGTCTGCTTGAAGCTGTAAGAGTATTCATATTGAGAACGATATATCTGAAAAATTTACATCAAACTTACAAAATTCCATAGCGTACGAGCACCGTAAGACATAGGCAATCCTCTTCAAGCAGTTCAAACTTTTGTCCATAGTCTGGCAGCAGCTTCACCAGCCCCTGTAGTATGCTGAAAGACATTCTAGCCAGAGGTTCACATAGATATCGTACAATGTCCTTCTGTTGCAATTTACTAGTTATGCTGCGAACCACCAAAGACCAAACTTGAACCATACGCAAATAACATAGCACAGGATTGGTTAGGTCATAGAATTCACCGCCCAGCTGAGAACTTGGTCTATCATGTAACAGGGAGCGTTCACAACTTGCCAACGATGTCGGCAGTTGGTCAAAGAATAGCTCCACATTCTTCAATACAAAGGGCACGGCATTAAAGATGTAATTCAGATTGTCCGCACTATAAGGATGTTCATAGGTTTGCTGGAATGCATCGGCGCTGACGTTGAACTGCAAACCCAACGCTCTGAAGCACTGGCCGACAAAGTTATGCGACACCTTGTTTAGCCAATTCTTTGGATCATCGGCCACAGCCTGCATGAAGGCGAACATGTACTCCGAAGTGACATACTGAAACACAGAAAACTCAATAATTTTATTAGCTTTGAAGTTTTAACTTACATCTACACTGGCGCCCGTCGATAAAGCAGTCAAGAAATCCATTTTTGCGAAAACTATTTTCGTTTTCTCAAATCAACATAAAAAGGCAAATAATCAAACGTGACTGCAACACAGCTAAATATCCGTTAGCTTGACTAATGGCGGCGAAGTGTCGATAAGCAATAAAAATCGAAGTATCGCGATAGTCGATAATGTGCTGGTAGATATCGCAAATGAGCCAGAAAAAAACACTATTTAACAGAAACTTTATCTTATACGTTTTGTTTTATTAACATTTTGTATAGAAACCATTTCATTTACATATGCCCATTTAATTTATTATGAAGGCCCACAAAATGAAATACGATGTGTGCTTTTACAATAAATCATTTATGAAGTCTCTTGGGATTATGACTATCAAAAGCTAATGTAACTTGATGCAATCGAAAAATATTCTGTAGTTGAAATTTATAATGGTTCGTCTCTTTCTGCAGATAGATACAAATATTTATGTATATATATATATCAATTAGTGTTGAAATAAATGAATTGTTTCTTATTATATTCTCAAATCGTTAAGTCAGTATATTCTTGGGCAATCTTATTTCCTCAATGACTTAGTCAACTATTTTATATGAAAAATTGGATCATTAGCTAAACAACCAATTATGAGATTTATTCCCATAAATAAGTCACTAATAGTAGATAATTTTCAAGTTTTTATACTTATATTTCATGTTATTTTAGTTTCTCATCAAATTGTTTTACACCAAATTCATTGAAATACTTTATTTATAATGAGATTTCCGTTAATCTGTTTATTATTTAACTTTTAGTGTACATATATCGTTGTTTGTTCTCGCGAATATGCTATATATATTATATTACTAAATGTACATATTTACAGCAAAGATTTGTATGAAGTGCAAGCTAAAGAATAAATGAAATGAGTGTTAAATACAATTTCAAACTAAACTTTGTAACCAACAGCCAAATCAAGAGCTAAAATTAACTCATTTTTGTCACATTTTCTTTCTTAAGCTAAGAATAATAAGTTCCTAAATGCGTTCAACCAAATGCAATTAAAATATTGATATTTATAAATTGAGTTAAGGAAAGGAAATGCAAGAAATCGAAAAGCATTTTAGGGACTAGAGGATGCATGTAGCATAAACAAATGCTTAATTCAAATGGCGAATACTTTAAATGCGCATCTTCGTATACAAAATAATGCCAATTTTCGTTACTTTTGTCCTACGTGAACTCATTGGTGAATGCGGAGGTCCTTGCCGGCTATTAGATAGTCGTGATGCAACAGGCACTTTAGTGACTACTCCCTGGATTGATTTCATTTCAATTATGTTTGCCTATTATAAAATAGATGTTTTTGGTTTCAATGCTAAATACATCTTGTACTTGATGTCTCTCGATTTTCGATAATCTTCGCTAATATTTCTTCAGCTGCTCGTACGTGATGAAGAAGATGATGTTCCACGGACCCATTCGCACCCAAGTGGGTATGAAGCCCTTGTATAATGCGAGTAGTCCTTCGTTACGAATCGTTTGCACAGCACAGTCCAGACTTCCATTGTAAAGTTTCGGTGGTGAAGCTGCTGCAGTGACTATGCCACCATTCAGCACTGTCACATGCCTCTGATTCATAAGGCGTGTCTGTGGAGAAAGCGAGGATATTTAGATCTTCTTTGGCAATGCATGGCTGTAAAACTTACCCGAATGACATCAATTGGCGTCGAGGCAACGGCACTGCCCAAGCTGGCAATAAAGCTCGAACTGTGAATGAAAAGTGACGCGTTGTTAGGCTTGAATCTGTTTAGCTAATTGAGTATTTCTCTTACATAAAATGATTGGCAACGTGATCACCAAACGCGCTCATTAGCTGCAGCTTGCAAAAGTCATAGACGGGCAGCTCGACAGATGCAATCACAACCGCCCGCTGCGCTGTTGGCCCCACACCTCTCCACAGTCCACGTACGCCCTCATATTTGTAGATCTCCCGAAAGCAGCCGAACAGACCCAGTGCATCGGTGCCCTTGCCGTGCACCTGCATGCGCACCTTAAGCACATCCGTGGGATTGGCTATGGCAGATGAGATAGCACCCGCTCCCGCTGCACAAATGATGTTGCTCCACACACGTTCACTGCCGTCGCTATGCGTCAGCAGGCCACGTTCATTAGCCAGCTTCTTCAGCGTGTAGTAGCTGCCGAATTTGATAGTGCCATATGTGGCTTGCCTCAGCACGGCGGGCCAAATGCTGCAAGACAATGAAATCAGTTAGCTTGGCTGATATTTCTGGCTATCAAAAAATTATATACAGACACGTATGTTTGTATGTATATAGTATATTTAGTATATAAAACAAAGTCTAAGGGGTTACGGCTACTGCTACTGCTATGCTTATCAAGCGCGCAGGGCCAAAGTTTCGTGTGATGAACACTTGATGGATTATAACACGAGACGTTTTATTTTTAATTCACTTTAAAGCGAGACATTCGTTATCACTACGTACACTCACACAAACAGTCACACATGCATATCATTAAGTGTACAATTTGCACGTTATTGGGTCACTTGAATGCATTTGGCAATTGTGAGTGCAGCGAATCTTACCCAGAATATAATGCGCGCAGTCCCTCCTCTCTTGATATTTTGACGAACGCATCGGTCATGCCCCGGTAACGCAACTGCGAAAAGCTCTGATCGATTTTCTGTCCTTGAATTTGAAGACGGGTCTTTGTGGTGTCAATGGGAAACGTGCCTGTATAAAAATAGACATGTGCGCGTCCGTGCACATGAGACGAATGTTTGTTTGTTTACACCAATATTTGTTGTCTCTGTTTGGAGCATACTTACCGAATTCGGCTGTTATGGATGCTAGACCGCCATAAACAAAGGGCCGCCAGTCCTTGACTTCAGCCATGGCCACAGACGTAATTGCACCTGTTGCAATTCTTTGGTGACGGCGCGTTAGATTTCCAAAAAAAAATAGAACATCACGCAACAAACATGCCGTATTCGCGGAAAATTACACAGTGGTCGGACAGCGTATCGATTAGTCATGCGATACTATCGATAACTTGATAGTATGAATTCCCTTATCGATACTTATCATTTTACACACTGCTACAAAATGTTTGAAATTCAAAGTTTGAATGGAACATGCAGCGGGAAATTTAAAAAAATAAGCAACGGCTTTTTTACATTGAATAGAGTAAAATGTTGATATTTTTTGAACAAATTAAAGATTAATACGACTTAATATATAAATACAATATAAATTAGTAAAAGCTCTCCCTCATTTACAATTTATTTAAAATATATATTATTAATATTAACATATTGTGTAATATAATTAAGATAATTCTAGGAGTTCTGTGAACCTATAAAATTGAATTTGGGTGAAAGACTAATCGCAGGCTTTTCGCTAGGGTTGCATGACCGCTCTTTCATAAAAAACAATACAATCGCAATCCATTTGCTCATAGATGCATTTGTGTGAGTGCAGATCTGGTAACTCGCCCGATAAGAAAACACAATCGATTTCCTTTTCTACTTTTATTCCGAGTGTCTTTTTTCGCCGAATAACCGTTTTTGAGGGAGTCTTTTGTTAACGCAGCATAATGAATTTTGAGGTTGCCATTGATAAAGTGATTGAAAAGCTTAGCTTTTCAGAGTCAGATTATCAGACCTGCATTAGCGATGTGAAGAATATAGTGAATGTACTGGATGCGGCATCAAAAAAGAAATCCACATATTTCGGCAACATTTTTGCCGAACTGGGAAGCACAGGTATGCGATGAGCGTATTGTATAACAGCAGCAATAGAAATTACATAAGTGAAATCTGTTGCAGTGACATTTATGAAAGGCAACGCCATCGATTTAGTGGCCGACTTCAATTACTTTTTGCCCTTCAAGATGCCACTGAAAATGAAGCCAATTTTTCTTTATGAAAATCGCAAAGACTTGCTGCGTCTCAAGAGCAAGGAGAAGCACGTCCTTGTGGAGAATGGCTTCGTCTCGTCCGAATGTTTTCATGTGCTGATCAGCAAGCACGTGAGGAACATAATCGACGAGATCAAGATAATTGAGTGCGCCGGTAGGATCTATCATTTGTCCTGGCACGTTCGCAAAATGGGCAATCTGGTCTTTGGGCACAACATCAAGGCAACCCAGGTGAATGAGGACGAGCCTGAGCCAATTGAGATCAGCTTTGATTTTGTGCCCGTCTTCAAGTTTCTGATGTACGAGACGCCGTTGCCCAACAATGTGGCCGACAATGTGGAGGGCGCTCGCTTCTGGATAATCTGCAGTGCCTTCATACAGGAAGAGATTTCAGTGTTCTCCAAGGTCACTCCGTACTGGCAGATGCTCAAGGCCGAGCAGAAAGACAAGGCCAGAAATGTGGTGCGCTTGGTTAAGGCCGTGTCCAGAAAACATCTCGAGCAGCATTTCCTGGAGGTTTGTCATGCCAAACACGAGATCTTTTGGCGTGCTCAGGAGCTAGGAACGGCCTATGACAACTGTACGCAAGTGACTTTGCTCTTGGACGTGAGTATATGTGTAATATATAATAATAGTAATGATTTATAATAATTTTTAATTGTTCTTGTCAGATATATGCTCGTATCGTTAACAATATTTTCATAAAGTTCAGCCCGATTTTGAGCTTGGCCAAGACCTTTACGTTCCTAAAGCCATTCGATGAAATCCTCAAGATCAATGATGACCTGAAGGCCCTGCAGTGGAATAGGGAAGTCAACCTTAATGAAGTTCTCGCAATTTTTGGCCTGCCCACCGAAATATGATTGCGAATTTCATGAATATTTTTATGCTGATAACTTAATTTCAGTTTCAGCTTTTTTTCTTCTTTTTTATTATGTATAAATAGATGGTTTAGATACCATAAACAAAGTAGAAATCAAAACAAACTGCGTCGTGCATTCAAATCCGACATGCAAATTTTGTCATATCACAGCAAATAAAATAAAAAAACAAAGCAAAAAACAAAATTGGGAATTCCTGATACGCGTCTGTGTAGATAGATCTGCACAAATCTGGGTTGTTCTCTGGCCTTAGCCTTGCGGCTTTGTCGAGCTTAGTTTAGTTGACAAATCTGACTAAAATTGTATTTGTATCTCTTTATGCAGAGATCGTTATTGGGGCTTATACTTATGTATGTATATATTTTGGGTTATCCACGTCATTCATTTTAAATTAAATCGCTAGCCGGATCGTGAAAGTCGACGGCGTCATCGTGGCGTCAGAAAGTCGCCGGTATTTTGGACTAGTTCGACTATGCTTATTGAAGAGAGAGAAGGCGCGCGGGACGAGCGGGATGATGTTTGGGTTAAACCCGAATCGAGATACACGACTCGAACGCAAAAAACAAAAAAGAATTGATCGAAATAATAATTGATTGGCTCAATATTGTGTGGTTAGTATATAATTTAATTTTGCATTAGTTTACAGTTAATTTAGCTTTTAATAATATCCCCAAGCGTCTGTCATCCAATTCGTCAGCCGCTAAGTGATTTTGCCAATGGAGCGTTAAGGTCCTAAAACACGACGCGTGGGACGCAACTCAGACAGAAGAATACAGACATTAGCCACTGTGTGCAAAATAAATTAACAAATTAGCTCGACCGTGTTAGGCATATTTGGTCAGGAGCAAAAGTGCTCCATTTCAGACTTACGTGTTTTAAGGCGCCGTTTATTAACTTATTTTTTAACTTGGCTCTTTTTTTCTTCGGCTTCGGATTCAGATTCCATTTCTGTGTCGGAACTAGAATACAAGTCGTCTTCGTTTGACAAGGATGATGTGATAGATCCCTGAGAGCTTTCAGCGTCTTTCAACACTTGCACAGACCCCGAAATACTTGCTTCAGATTTAACAGAAACTCCGATCGCCGATCCATGGACTGCCTCAGGTTCAATGGACACCAAACTTTCCGCAGCTTGCAGAAGCTCATTGATTCCCTCAGCTTCTACGGTACTAGCGGGTCGATTATCCATGGTTATATTCTTAGGACGCGACTGTGAATGCCTCCTTCCGTATTCGCGTAACGCGGGCAGTATGTCATCTGGATGGCTTTTCGCGAAATAATGACTATTGTACTCCTCAACCAGGCCGAGACGCGTCGCGACACCTAACAGCGCTTCAAGCTTGTTCTTGAAGGCTGACGGATTGGTAATGGACATGGTGGAGTAGCTGACCAGGTGATCCACTGAAACGGGTTCATTAATGTTCTTTAAGCATTGAACCAGCTGTTTAATGACCGTATTCAGGGGTTGTTTTGCCATTTTTGAAATAAACAAAAAATATATTTTTATTATTTTTTTTTTTTTTTTTTTTTTGAATACTATAAAATTAGTAGAAAAAAACAGACGTTACTGAACGTTCTTACAATGAAACTAAAATAAATATGCTTGGTTTGCGCTGTATTTGGAATCTCAAATTCGTTTTTAGGTCTTTGAGTTAAAATCAACGCATACTTAGAACATTATTATGTTGCTCGATAAGATTGCTCGATAACTATAACTAGCTCAAATAATAATTAAAATTGCATCAAATGATGATCGATTCCTATTAAAATTGCCATCAGCAAATTGTTCGATAACACAGAGTTCACTATACCAAATCCACTGCACTAGAACTAGTTCACATTCTAATGAAGCTTCTCGAAAATGAGAGCATTTCTTAGATTGTGTTGCTTACCAACTGGAAATGAATTTATGATATTACTATGTCAGAAAAAAATAATAATAAAACCAAAAAAAAAAAAAAATGTCAAATTCGCAGAATTTATCATGGCGACTGCGAGACGGAGCTCGCGTCAAAAATTCCTGCATAATTAGACACAAATCGCAGTCAATATGCTGCGCTCACATTTCGACCGGGAAATAGATTCAAAAATACGTCTATAGACCGGACCGGTCTGGACGGTAGCGACGTCGGCGACGTGTAATAAAAACTTCACGCAACGCTCCATCAAGCGATTAGCACATGGGCAGCAGAGGCTGGAGTCTACACCGAGGCGACCATAGAGACGGAGATCAAGCTGAAGCTGGAGATGGAGACTCAACTAGAGGTCGGCAACGGCGACTGATAAACAAAATCGCTTTTGATGGATTATTGTCAATTTCTTTGGCGCCAGACTTAGCTTAGCTTCTGCTCGCATGATTTTCGTATGCGGATTTCGTAGTTTGGGATTTTTTGCTAAGCAATGCGTTAAATATGCAAATTGGATTTAAATTTATTAATGAACTGTGCAGCGAAATGACTAAAGAAATTTCTTTCCCTATCACTCGGTTCCCATACAATTCTGGGAAATACCAACAATAACAAAACAAACAAAAAAATGCTGATCTCCATTTAACAACCCAAACGGGGAAAAAGAAATAAAACAAAACCCAAAACAAAGTAAAATTTTAATATCGTTAGTTAAAAGCTCTCAACTTATTTATTTCAATTTCGGAATAGGATGTGTCGCTGAGATAAACGTATCATATATATGTATGTACATACATATGTATTTAAAAAGACATTAAAATTTAACAGCTACATATCCATTGCCAGAGATCTGAGAAGAACGTTCTGGTCGGCAGTCAATACTCAACTGTGAATAAAAATTGAATTTTTTCTAATTTGCTAAACTATATAATTCTGAAGTCTAGTTGGGGTAGAACAAAATTGAAGCATCGTTCAAACTTATATTCCAAGCTCTAGTGAATCTATGGGATATATTCAGAAATCCAGACTAAACTGTATAGTCTTTTGTCAAGGTCACTAGACATCAGCCTTATGAGTAATAAATGTTTATACCATCATATAGACAGGCTAAGAGACTGAAGGGTCACTATTTCAGAAAACACATTGTATATTTCACATTGGATTATGTTGAATATGACTCAAAAGCTTTATAGCTAATCTTATCTCTATAAACAGTGAAGCCTCCCGAATGCATAATATAATTTAGCTCAGACAATATGAAATCGATACAGCTTATATACATACATACACATATATATGTATATATTTGATTTTAAATATTTTAACTTTAAAAATCTTTATGGATAACATTAAATTTTCTACAGATATACATATGTATATTTTGTATTTCAATTCAGAAATTGAATGCATCCCCAACTGGATGGAGGCTATTCTGTTTATAAATACTTTTCATCACTGCAGGACAAATTTATAAATATGTATGTATATATAGATTGTTTCTCATTGTACTCAGCGCACGTCCGATGAAATTAATCAGTAATTAATTGTTCACAAATCGTTTAGTAAACACGCTACGATGCCAAGGAAAGAGAAGAAGGTGGAGGAGGGGAGGAGGTAGAGGAGAGGCTGTGAAGAGAACCTAAAGACTTGCTACTGTATGCGGCGCAGACTGTGTTTTAATAAACAATTTGTTACTAATTATGCGTCACGTCAAAACAAAAAACCTAAACTTTATAAATATTTATCAATTTGTGTTTATTTAATTTTCGTATTTTTTATCGCTTTGTTGTTTTTGTTTTGTTTTGCTTTGTTTGTTTTTTGTTTTCTTTTAGTTACAATGCCAGATTGGCAGAGCGAGCACGTAGTCCAAAAATGAGCAATAACATTAATACGAATCAACAATAAATCAACTATAAAACGGCTGCTCCGAGTGGAATTTTTAGCATAGTAGTCGCTCGTCCACTCGCCTCTACGCCCCTCCTCCTCCACCTACCCCTCCTCCTCATACTCCTCTTCCTCCACCTAGAACTAAAGTGTAGCCGGTCATAATTAATAAATTCCAGCGTGCGCCGCCAAACTGAATTCGCCGGGCCAAGGCAATGTCAAAAAGCAACGGCAACAACAACAACAACAATAACAACAGCAACGGCGAAGGCGACAGCGACAGCGACGGCGAGAGCAAACACAACCAAACAAACACAAGCACAACAAATTGACGTCACACGGTCGTCGCTGCTGGAATCGCCTGTCGTAGTTGTTGTTTGTTGCAAGTGTGACATGCGTATCGGGGCTGGGAACGGGTTAAACGGGTATTCAGAGCCCCCAAAGACACAAACAAATGAGAAGCCCCAAGCAACAAAACCGAATGAAACATCAAAACGATGGCATCACAAACAGTTCTCTATCAGCCTAAGCATCCAATTAGATTCCATATATAAGCTCAGAATATATATCAGTCTGGTGCGTCCAATTGGTTTACAACAAATAGAAACTGCCTGGCATTTCAATTGGTTGACATTTCACAAATTTCGGTTATGTAAGTGTGGTGTGGTGTGGTGTGTAGTATACAGTTTAAGAATTTGCTTGCCTTTGCTTACCATATATTAAGAATGCCGGGCAATGCCGGACACAGATAATAGGTATTTAAACTCTGGTATGCAATAAAGAGAAGCAAAAAAAACAGAAGACGACAGGCGACTAGTTTCCATTAAGCGATACGCCCCCTGACGGCCAACGGCGTCAACTTGGCGTCAGTCGAATGGGATAATAAGCACTGGAAGAAGACGGTGGCTCTGCTGCAAGGCGGGTTCATCAAGCCCCTGTCAGGACCAATTAAAACACACGCTTATAAACACTTGTATGTATGCATGTGTGTTTGTGAGCATAATGCAGCTTCAGCAATTTCTACGTGTATGTGTGCACATTCGTATATGTATAACAATAATAAACATATCAAATGAAACTGCTGGTTGATTTAACAATAAGAAACTCATTTGCGAAACGATCAGATTACCATTAATGGAAAGCGGCATGATTGCGAGCATTCCAAAACGCCCCCAAGCAGGTAAATCCACCTACCACGTCCAGACGGATTTAGATAAAACCACCGCCGAACCGTTGCCATTTTGAGCGATCGAGCAATCAATTACAAACTGCAAATAATGCAAAACAATGGAGAGCGAAGCGTGGTTCACAGAAGCGTGGGCGAGCCATAGAAGAAAAATAAGAATGGCGGCCGCCGCGACTGTGCGAGAAAAAGCATTTCGCCGGCGAGGCGAATACTTTGTAACCTACACACACACACTCACACGCACGCACATGCATAGCTACATATGTATGTATGCAAACTGCAGAGATTTATGGTGCGCGTTAGGCTCGGAATAACCCAAGACGCAAAAATGTGAGGCAAAAAAGCTAAATAAAAAAAAATAAATAAAAATAAAACAGAAAACAGAAAAAAGCGAAGCAAGCAAACAACGCAATCAAAAAGAAAACATGTGCTTTGCGAGCCCCCTGCGCACCAGAGAGTGTGAGCGAGCGAGAGAGGGAGAGCGAAAAGCAGGTCTGCGAATTCGCTTAAATATGAGCGTCACTGGCCGCTGTAGCTTCAGTTGTTCACTGACAAGTGCCCAGTGCAAAGCTCAACGCGCATTGTGAATAAAGAAAGATCCAAGTGGAAAGAACACCAATTGCACAATCAATTGCAAAGCTATAGAAAACTATAAATTATTTATTGAATACCCTAAACTAAACACACACAAATATCAAACTCAATATGTACGCGGAAAAAGTTTGTGTCGCACTCGCGCTCATCGCCTGCCTCGCCTGCATTGCCGAAGCGGCTGTCTACACGGAGCCCGCGTTCCTTCATCCTGGTTAGTATTTCTCACTAAATCTCCAATTAGAATAGCACCAATACAGACAAACGCCTTAATTAGCTCAAGTATGTATGTGAGAGGTTAAATGCAAGTTAAACGAATTTGATTAAGAAATTTCGACGCGATAAAAAAATCTTAATTGCAATTTTTAAAATGCGAATTATACGTCATTGACAAGCGCATAATTAAGTTTTTAATTAAATTTGAATGTTTTTTTTTGTCATAAACGACCTTTGCCAACAGCAATAAAAAAAAAAGAGTGAATAAAGCTAAAAGCAGTTGGCTGTATAAATGATTGATTTATTGTTCAGGTTGAGCAAAATTTTAATTTGTTTTTATTACAGCGAGTAGCGCTTTTTTCTTTGTTATAATTGTAACTGTTTAGAGGTCGTGTTAAATGTTTTTATTGTTATTTATTGTTTGTTTATTATTTGTTGCTTACTTTTGTTTTGTTTCATATGTTTTTATTTATTTTTGTTTTGCTGCTGCTGGCTCTGACGTCAACATTTAAAAGCAGATAAGATACAAAAATAAAAATAACATAATAAACAACGCAAAACAGTCGCCAAATTGGCAACAACAATAACAGCAACAAATTTTGTTATTTCTTTTTTCATATTTCTTTCTTTTTTTTGCCTCTGCTACAAATTTTTCGTGTTCCTTTTTTGCTTTTTTTGCATCTGCCAAAAATTAGCATAAGAAATGTGCTGATTTTTAATTGCTTTTGCTGCTGCTGTTGTTGCTCTTTGTTTATTAACGTTAATTTGCATAGCTATGCGGTTTTGTGTTACAAAAACGTCGCCAAGTCTTAATATAAATATTTTATCTAGATTTTTTTGACTGCGGTCTCCTATTATTATTATTATTATTATTACTTTTTGCTTGGTTTTCGTGAAGGTCGTCCAACTGCTGACCGGGTTTTGGGGCGATATAAAAATAGTCGATGAGTTCACAGCAAATTTCTTTTAGACACGTAAATCCAGCCGTCGAGCAGACAGAACGGAAAAAGAAAAAAGTAATTCAAAATGAATCTGCAAAAAACTCTTCGAGATCGCGCGTCGCGACCTAAAATGGCAAATGGACGTGCTGGAGTATCATTAATCAAAGTTGTGTAGCTGTAGCCGACGGCCAATTGTTATAAATAATAAAAGCGAGGCTGCCAATTGTTTGTTGTTCGCAAGTGCCGCGCCAAGTGCTTAATGAGAGAGTCGCTCGTGACTGGCAAGTTCGTTGCTTAAGTCTTTTGATTGTGCTGTGCCCAAAATATAATTTGAAAGCCAATTCGCAGGCAACACTTATAAATATATATATTTAGCTCATAGATATTTATAGCCATGTACATATACATATATGTATATAGAGTTTTATATATGCAGCTAGCTACGACTTCCTTGTAATAAAGCACGACTTACACAAATGCACAACTTCCGCTTTCAACTCGTACTCATCTCTTCGTCTTCTTCTTCTTCTTTGTTTACTTGCAGCTCATCCCGGCAAATGCTACGATAGGCTAACCAGACGCTCAATGCTGCCCAACAAGGAGTACAAGCCGAAGGGCATCTGCGCCGTCATGACGTGCGACATTGAGGCGCGCCAGATCAATATCGAGACCTGTCCCTACATCGAGATGCCCGGCTGCGAGGAGCTGCCCAGCGACCTCAACTGGAGCTTCCCCAAATGCTGTCCGCAGTTCAAGTGCATCGACTTCAAGACCGGCAAGGAATTTGTTGTCTCCGTTTAACTGCAATAGCAGCAGCAACAACAACAACAGCCAGAGTGGAGCACAACTCCACAATTCTCAAAAGAAAAAACGGGAACAGTGCCACGAGCAAGTTGAGAAGGCGGGGAGGGACGGGGCGGGGCCTGTGCCTAAAACGTGATTTTACATAAAATGTATTCGTAGTTCTCTAGTTAGTCTGACTGTGTGTGTAAGTGTGAATGTGATTGACTATATGAGTGAGTGAGTGAGTGTGTGTGTGGGTTTAGCTCATAAGTCAGTTTGTTTGTTTGTTTGTGTCGCGTGAATGTTCCCATTAGGCAGGCATAATTTATTTATTATTCTAACTGTAAATACATCTATATACATGATATCTAAAGAGAAACAATTTGCATTCATTTTTCCCACTCAATCATGAAAAACAACATAATTTATAATTAAAATTAATGTTTTATTCTCCTGTTTTTGACTTCATCAAAAACTTTTGTATGCGATATTTGCAAATGTATAAATTGTTTAGTTAGTAAAACACATATATATTTATAAAGAAATATCAATTGAAAGAAATATGAATATTAAAAATATATATATTTATAAAGAAATATGAATATGAAAAGCATTTCAGTATTTAATTTGAAATCAGTCCACATCACGCTATGTGATCTCTGATCCCATCGCATTTCGTCATTTCCATATTTGAACATCTTCAAGAGGCTCCAACGTCCACTGGTCTTACGCGTCGTGCGTCGCTTTATTTGGACTTGGTCAACAACGGCGGCAGTCGAAACGGTTTTTTTTTTTTTTATCAATTAGCAGTGCCGACGCCGCCTCGACTTTGCCGGCTGATTCATCTTGGCCTTTTAATTTGGCAAACATCGCACATTCCACCATAAAAAATTTTAAAAAATTACTACAAAAGCGATCACAAAATACGAGCAAAAGTTGATTGGACCCCCTGGCAGTACCTGGTCTGCATACATCATTGGCACAGCTAAAAATACACATGACTTTTGGCAGGAAACATAATATATATATATTTATATAGATATATAGAGATGTGTTTCGGAAATGCTTTGTAAGCTATGCCAATAGACAGTTCCACAGACATACGTGCTGAAAAAAACAAACACTAATGTGAGTCAGAGTCTCAAATGACTAGCAAAAGTTGTCAACAGACAGCAGACAGCAGACATGCAGATAATGCGAATTTTATCGTCTATAAACTAGGTGAGGTTGACTTTCACAAATATATACAAATGCCAGGGTTTTAAAGCTGGCGCCTTATATACACGTTTGCCAACACTAAAATTGAAACGGTTACTGCGCTATCGCACAAGCGATAACACTACTTTCGATACATATACATGTAGCACTAACCATACAACCACTAACCATATGTATGTTGTATGGTTAGTGCATGTAGTAACGTTCAACACGGTCTAAAATGACTAGCAAATACAATCAACATACGGCATACTTGCAGATATGTATACTTATATTATTTATAAAATAGTTGATATTCTGACTTTCATAAATATATATGTTGCACTGCCAAGATTTCAAGCTTGGCGGTTTATATTTGCCACCCCTAAGATTGAAACGGTTATACACAGCAAATGGTGGTGGCTGGCGATAACACAACATTCGATTGACTGCACACATGTCATCGTTAACTTAGTTTGGGCGTTGTTTTCGTCGTAAAAGTGCAATTTTATGTTATTTATTTATTATTGTTCCAATTAACCGATTTCATTAAGTTTTTAATAAAGAATGCAAGCACACGCCACGCTCACCGTGTTGCTGTTAGCTGCAGCACTTATACATGAAGGTACGTTACATTAAATTGCCACCAAATAAAACAGCGATGATGAAGAAGAAGAACAAACAAGTCGTAAACATTTTCAAAGTGTGAATCCATAATAAGTAGAAACATGTCACTAATTGATGATGACTCGTCAACAGGTGCTGCCATTTGGTGTTACCGCTGCACCTCCGCAACGCCCGGCTGTGCCGACAATTTCAACTGGCGCGGTATTGGCTTCCTGGGCGAGCAGTGCCCCGAGAGCAACGATATCTGCGTCAAGGTGACGGAGCGTCGAGGAGCCAAGGAGACAATTACTAGGGATTGCCTAAGCGCTCTCAATTTCCGCACCGATATCCCAGCTGACAAGTACGAGGGCTGTCGCCCGGCCGCCAAGGATGTGCGCTTGGCCCACTACGTCAATCATACGATCAAGGAGCACGACGTGAAGCGCGACTTCTTCACGGACACGACTTTCTGCTTCTGCTTCCTCGACCATCGCTGCAACGGAGCCACCAGCCTGCAGACCTCAGCCATGACAGCTGCAGCCGCTGCTCTCCTGCTGCTGTTCGCCAGCCTCCATTACTGAGCACCAAATCCGAGTGCCTAAGTGCCTTAGCTTTAGAATAACGACAGTTCAATTCAAAACTAGAATCTCGTCCAGACACAACATTCCGTCCACTAACACACTCTTTGTACAATTTACAATTTACAATTTTTACGTAGTCTCTATTTACCGAACTACTTATGTAATACAATTTTTACAATATAAACATAAGCAAAAGTCTCAATTGGGCGCCAGCTTGGGTGCCCGGTAATCGTAGTGGGCCACCTCGGGATGTGCGACGAGGTGCTCCGCATAGGCGTCGGCCAGGCGCAGGCACTCGGCCACAGTCAGCTCGAAGGGTCGCTTCGTATCTCTCACATCGGCTCGCTGAATGAGCTTCTGAGTCGTCTCATCACGGCCTTCCGGAGGCAGCAGCGTGCTGTAGCCACGACGGCAATATTTCTGGCGCATGCTGAAGATGTGACGCATGACACGCTCCACGAGTGGAAAGGGCAACTCCGTCTTGGGTCGTTTCAGAGGAATCATCTTGACGACGCCAACGTCCACTTGGGGCTTGGGCACAAACGCCGTGCCCGGTATGATGAACTTGAACACCGGCTCGGTCCAGATCTGCGACATGATCGAGAGGCGACAGCGTTGCTCGCTGCCTTCCTTGGCGCAGATGCGCTCAGCCACCTCCTTCTGGAACGTAAGTGTCATGCAGGTGTCATTCCTTCTGAATGCGCCGCGTCTCACGGACAGATCCTCAAACCAGTTGATGAGCAGCCGTGTGGAGATGGCAAATGGCAGATTTCCTATCAGATGCAGGCGCTGCGTGGTGTCGGGCACATGATGCTCGATGTTGAAGCGCAGGATGTCCGCGTGATGGATGTCCACTTGCATGTTCAGCGGGCGGGCGCATTCACGCAGCAGCTGCAGAGTCTCGGTGAACCGGGCATCCTTTTCGACTAACAGTAGACGTTGTGGCTGGCGACGCAGAATGGAACGCGTTATGCCACCGGGTCCTGGACCCACTTCCAGGACAATATCATTGTGATCTATGCGGCCGGCGGACTTGACAATCTTGTCCGTCAGTCGCTCGTCCATGAGGAAGTTCTGGCTGAGCTGCTTCAGGGCCTGCAACTTGTACAGCTTCACCAGATCGCGGATGCTGGGTAACGGTGGCAGGCGCATGCCGCTGCTAAGTATGCGCGCCGAGGCTTGAGACATCTGTGGAGAGAACAGACAGATAATGAGTCCATGTGCCTTGAGGCTAGAGTTCCCAGTGTACTTACAGTGTTATTGGTTACGTAACGATTTTAGAAATTATGTAAAATTGAAATTGAAAAACAAGAGCTTACAAACTAACTAGGCGATAAGGAGGAGTAACTGGTGCGAGGATCGAATTTAGTTGGTGTTCACTTTCTTGGGCTCCTCGAAGTCGTCGAGGAACTTCTCCTGTTGCACCGAGAATATGGAGTAGCCGTAGATGGCCAGAACCGAGAAGCCAAGCGCTCCGGCTGTTAGCAGATTATTGCGTCGCACACGTTTTAGTTTCTGGACACGATCAAAATTCTGCTGCTCGATCAGTTTCATGAACTGCAGCTGGGCTCTGTCTAGCTTGGGTGCGGTTTCTCCGTACTTGATTTTTGGTCCTTGTTCCGATGCCGACATTATTGCTCAAATCGGGTTAGATTGTTTCTTAGTCTGTTCTAGATCGGAACTTTTCCTATTTAGATTACAATTTTCGGCAAAAATTATGAAACTCACATGAATTAGTGGTGTGCGAGCGCATGGATAAGTACTTATCGAATATACAATCAAATATAATCGACGCAGACGATAGCTCTTATCGATGTTGCCAACACAATGCTTAGCAACAATTGCACAATGTTAGCAACATAGTGCCGTCTGATTGGGGGCTCGAGTGCAACGTGAAAAGCTGTGTGAAACAGTTCGTGGAGTTTGTGGAGCTGTTCGCTAGCATTGTACTCTGTGTTCCGTCGATTGCTATTAATTTACAAGTCGCTTGAAAATTGGTAGCTGAATTACTGCCACTGCTAAACGATAGCAGCGTGGAAATTAAGCCCAAATCCGACACCAGCCAGCTTACAAAGTGCGTAAATAATAGTTTGTATGTAGAAAAAATTAAATATTGCGTTTTTCTATGAGCCATCACATTTAAATACATGAATATGTATGTATATATACTAAAACCATATGTATTGTGAATAATGTGTGTGAATAGCAAAAAATTACTCAATTGAGGAAATGGAAACAAATCCCAGCTCAAATGCCAACACAAAAATTTGGTTGCGTGCTTTAAGACTTAGCTGGAAAAAATGTATTACAAAAATAATATAACAAACGCAACAACAACAACAGCAACAAAAGCAAAACAAACGCGTAATTGCAGAAATCAGCTGTGTACCTACAGCTCCACGTTCGTACACACGCACACAATCAAATCCAACCAACGACACATGAGCGAAGGCAGCAAAACAAAACACGATTCGTGCTCCAATTGAGCGCCAAACAGTTATATTCTCTGCCCCTGCTCGTTCCCCTCATTCTATAAGTGAGACAACTAACAGCTGGTTGAGTGCTTACGCTCTCTCGCTCTCGTTCTGTCTGTTGCTCTCTTTTGCTGTTGCTGTTGTTGCGTATTCTTCAATTCTCGTATTCTTTAGCTCTGACAATTTGCCTTTATATGGTTCGTTTTTCTTTTGTTTTGATTCTGCAGTACAATCAACCTAGGCAGCACTTTGATGCGCTCTCTGTATGAGGCTAATCATAGGTTCTAGAATGTGCAATCTTACAGGCATATATAACAGGGCAGTTTAGCACAAAATTAGTCAGTTCATTCGTTCATTCATTTAGGCAATTCCCAATATGGTCAGCCGCGTGCGGCACTGATAAGTCGCTATTGACGGGATAAAGGGTATAGATAGGTCGACTCGATGGCCTAATTTCTGCACTAGTTCGGAAAATGCGCAACAAATTTTTGTTGCACTGCTGAATACAATTTTGAAATTTCACAATTTTCTTTTTACTCCTACAGCTAATAACAGAAAACGCGCTAACCGAACTCAATAAAACGCATATTAACATACATACATATTTAAACTGCGTTATTCAAACCGCCGTCCGCATAGAAATTGCAAAACAACAAAATAATATAATAAGCGAAAACTAAAAATATAAAAACTTAAGAGTAATTAAAATAAACGCATAATACGTAATAGACCGTAATAAGTGAAAAAAAAAAAACGAAACCCGAAAACAAAAAGCAACATACATGGCGTTCATTTCGAAAGATTTTCGTTCACCTGGTGAAGCTTGGGTCAAGACAGACGAGGGCTGGGAACGCAAGAAGGTGCTCGAGTGTGGCGGCAAACGCAAGCGGTAAGTTTTGTTTTGTTTATTTTGAATTGTATTCATCTGTGATGGACAATAAGCAGCTCTGATTAGCAATCAATTGATCGATGACAAAACTCTTTTATCACAATCGATTTGTATTGCGTATGCATGCACAATGCACACACAATCGACGCAGCACAAGACAATGAGCGGAATATGTTAACTTGAAAGTTTGAACTTGTTCACTCCATTTAGGTCACACGAACACAGCTTACTTAGGCTCGAACAGATGCACACATATACATGAATATATATACAAACAATATTTGACATCGGAAGAACGCAATTTTCGAAACTTAAATTATAGATAAGATAATATGGCAAAATTTTTGACAGATTAAAGGCCAAGGCGAGCGGAACTGATTTTGGTTTAGAAAATTAAAGCCAAGGCCTTTCGACGACCTACTAAAGTTCTTATCAGTTAATAGTTACTTTAGGTGATTTGTATAATTAGAACATACATATGTTAAATCTTAATTGCCTACAAACATATGTAGTATATACATATGTCTGTGTATTTACACAATAAACGACTATCGTGTTATGCAAACCAAACAATAATTGTATTTTTTGGCTTGTTCGAAACACAATACCCGTTACCTTCTCTTAAACTTATAACAACAACGAAATCAGCTTTAGTGTTGACTAGACAAAATATCATCAGAGTAAACAATACAAATATAAATAATGAACCGAAAAATGTCGAAACCATATTATTATGCCCATGAATTAATAAGACTAGCCACACAAAAAAAAAAAACTTAAAAACAAAAAAAAAAACTTAAAATCTGAACAAGGCAGAATAGACATACTTATGTATGTATATGCACATGTGGGTGTCCGTGCTTGCGCACTTGAAGAATATTATATACATAGATGCTTGAGAGATATACATACATACGCACATACACATCGATATCTCATATGGAGTGCAATCACCAAAGTGACTCACGGCAAATGAGTGTGAAAGTGCAAGCAGCACCGGCAGACAAAAAGGGAGAGCTGCTGGCTGGTGCTATTGGCGCTCTAGGCGCTCCCATTTGATTGATGGCAATTTGATTTACAATGAAATCGCAACATAAGCAAAAAGCAATTGCTGGCAAGGCTGTAAATAGAAATCTGGCAACGCTTAGTCAGTTAGTAAACAAACTCATAATAGATGCTATAAAAATGTTGATGGTGAATGATTAAGTATGAAAGCAGGGCTTCAAATATAATAAAGTACCTACACGAGGGGAGTTTAATCATTTGTAGATATTTCTACTTTAAAATATATATATTTGAAAGAGAATAAAGTATAATGTATTTCCATGAATGATGAATAGACAAATAAATATATATGTTAACTTTACATATAAATATACGAGGGCAGTATGCAACGTTTTTGAATTGAAACGAAAGGTTAAACTGCAAATAAAAATAAAATTTATTTTAAATAATGCATGTAGCATGTTAACTTTTCATGCCACGCTCGCCTATGTATAAAAGTGCTTTTGCCTCTGCAGCAGTTAGGCTCAAATCTCAGGAGCGGGACTCCACAAAAAAACAAAAAATAAAACGTGACGAAGCGAAACGTGGCTAGATGGAACGTACGCGTTCGACCCACTTGAAAACTACACAAAGTTTTACATAAAGCAGAACACCGTGAAATGCACATGCCCCGGGGAAACAGAATTCAGTTTAAAGTGATTATTTTGACATGTCATAAAGAATATTAAAAAAAAAAAAAAAAAAGAAAAGAACAAACTATTTTTGGCATTTGTCAGGCGCATTCCGCAGAAGACGCGTCGTTCTTATATGGTCGAAAATTGAAATATAAATATATGTATGCATATATACGTGTGTGTGTGTTTGTGTGTGTGTATGTGTGCTTGCGGAAGTAAAGCGCATAAATAAGTATTTATGATCAAATTTGAAAATAAATTTAAAATTAGCTGCTGGGAGTTAGAAGATACATAAATATACGAATATTTCGTGTAGCCACACAAGCAGATATGTGTATAAAAATACATGTATATATGGGAATATATGTATAAAAGTTTAGTCAAATTTACATTTAGATTCGAGTCTCATTTTTAAATTAGTTTTCTTTTGGATGTAGGACCTTTTTCGCTTTTATGCTGAAACTTAACTAGGCAAAACCTTGGAAACTTTAACTCAACACTCAAACACACACAGCACGCCCTTTGGGATGGCGTGTAACTCGGTCAAGTTTAGTCGAAAGTGCGGCCTGGTATTTGTGAGTAAATAAGAGAGAAAGAGAAAGAAGCAGAGGTTGTGTGTGTGCCAGCTCAAGGTTCCATGTCCATTTTATGAGCTCAAACTTCCACCTCGAATCGATTTTAAGTAGGGCGCCAACATGACATCTGAAGCAGGGCAAATTTATGATCCTTTGATTGGGTCAAATAGCTTTTGCTCAAGGGTTCTTCAAATAGAGCAGGTAAAGTGAAATTAACTTTAAGCTAAAAACTAAAAGTTAAAGTAAATAATAAAAGTTTACATGCAATAGGAAATGTCTTCGATATCTATGTAGAAAGTTTCATAACTGCCTCAACGAATATTTTATTATTTTTTCATTTCTCTATTTTTCCCATATACTTTTTGTTTTGCCAATTAAACATGCAATTGCCAAACTTTACATTGCCAGCACTTCGTAATGCACTCAATTATTAATTAAAAATTCCAAATGCCAAATTTCCAATTACATAAAGCCTCAAATTTAATTAGAGTAGTTGCACATGCGGACATGGATTAGGAATTAGACGTGGACGTGGACGTGAACATGGACTTGGATGCGGACGTGGCTGTCGATGTTGTTATAGATGTCGATGTCGATGTCGATGTCGATGTGGATGTGGATGTGGATGTGGATGTGGACCCACTTTCACTTGCACTGTCCATTGAACATTTGTTGGCCTTTTGAATTGATTCGTTGTTGCATTCATTTTTCCTTTTCTGCTTCTTATTTTTCTTGTGCACTTTCAAAAGCCAAAGAAAATGCGTTCAATTTCATTTGTACACTGCACAGCAAGGATTAAGTATTAAATTTATAATAGTCCAACTAATGTCAATGAGTTTTATAATACATATCATGAAATCATTTGAATCATTTGAACTATATTTGTATCAATATTATCAAAAGAATTTAAATTACAAAAGAAATTGTATATATAAATATTATTATTATTTATTATACGTATAGATTTTCATATGTGCTTACAATTTTATTATATTCTTGATTATTCATTAGAATTATATTATATAAAAATTATATTAAATAAATTATTCAATTAAATTCTTAATTATTCATATTAAATATTTATAGTATTTATATGAAATATGAATATTATTCATATTAAATATAAATATATCAAAGAAAATATAAGAATTGTATTTCAAATATGTTTTATTTAATAACACTAATATTTATTTATATACTGAAGAGAGAGAGAGAGAGAGAGAGAGAGAGAGAGAGAGAGAGAGAGTATACAATAACATATTGCCCATGCAGTAGTCTAGATTTCGAACTAATAGAAATTTGCTCGTATAGTAAAATAATTCTTATATAACAGCAGCATTTCATCTTATATACCGTATATAAAATTATTTTAAATATTTGTTTTTTTATTATTTAAAGTCTACAAGTTTTTTAAAGTTTCCAAAGCTTTAATATTATACATCGAAGCATAGATCTTGTCATATAATAGTTTGACTTAATGCAGTTATGCTCTATGCTGTTTAATGACTTTTATTTTTTCGCTATTTTGTTGTTTAGTGTAATATGCACATTTATCATTTTGCTATGGCGCCCACTTTTATTGTCTCTCTCCCTCTCTCTTGCTCTCTCGCTCGCTATTTACCACTAGCTTGGCATTAACTATTAACTCAGTTTGCAGTTGGAGCTTTTCTTCTATATAGACGGGCAACTTTTAGCTCCGACATCAGTTTATTTATAGCCTTTTTGGGAGCGACAGCGACATGTGATAGCTCCCAACTTCATCTAAAATTAGACTAGAACTCGACACGCCTTCACATCACATCACTTGGCTCGCGCTCTCTCTCTCCTATATATATATATATGTATATATTGCACGGTCTCTCTTTCTCTCACTCTCAATAATTAATGTCTAAAAAGGTCGCACACTTATAAATAGACAAGCAAATTGCAGTTGGGCCCTGATCTCAGCCGCATTCGTTGCATTTGTTTAATTTGCCTAAAACAAAGGTAAACGAACGCTTGATGGCGATGGCAATGGCTATGGCTATGGCGTCGTTGACTGATTTATATGAATCACGTGGTCGTCGGCCCCCAACTCTCTCTCTCACTCTCTCACTGTTGCACTGCATTATCATCAGCTCTGCATCCATGCTCTGCTAGCCGAAGCCAGCAGCGCAGCTGCCACAACTCCGATCCTACAGCTTTGGCCTGCTCGCTGAGCATCAACAATAACAATAATAATAACAATAACAATTTCTTCTGTTATTATTTTTTAATGGCGGCTGACTGTGCACTTTTGTTACCTGTGCAATGGCCATGAAAATGCTAAGTTTATTTCACAAAAAATTTGCTGCAAAAATTTAACCATAATCTTTATTTAAATCGTAGAGGAGTTTATGCTGTGCGCAGAGAGGGAGAGAGAGAGAGAGAGAGAGAGAGAGCGAGTGAGTATATGGGTTTTGTGAAGTGCGAATCTTGTGATCCGAACTTTTCTTCGTTAAAATCAGAGACAATATATTTGGCATATACTTATGGTCATATATATACACATATATATATACAGTCTTATAAAGTTCTACCTCCACTGAAAGTCTGGCATACGAACGTATTATTTTATTATGTTTTAAAATCTAATTGTGTTTGCTTAAAGTGCAATAACAAATATATGTATACAAATATGTGTATAACTGATAGATAACAATTTACAGTTTATATTGCTGCGCTTTTTGGGACTGATTTGATAATCGATTGTGTCGATGTGTTTAACTCTCTATTCTAAAATAGCCAAAAATGATATATATGAAACGATTGAACAATATTAATCCAATTATATTTTGAGGGCTATTCGAGTTAGAGATGTGGTAATACAATTAAAATTTTTAAATTATTTTTTATGTACATTAAATCAAATAAACTGTTGCTGTAAACTGTATTTCTTGCAATTGTAGTTCAGATTTGATTGTGTCTTTTCCACAAGTTGAAATTTCGAAAAAGTATAAAATAGCAAAACAGTCTAATGTAAATGACGCCCTTAAAGATTATATTACATATAAGCTATACTCTATTATGTAAGTATATTATGTAATATATATTTGTATACTCTGAGCCCATTGAAAATGAGAGCCGTCTCACTTGTTTAAAAGAGTTTTTATAATTCATATGAATTTTTTCGATAAACAAAAGTGTTTAAAATATATTTAGTTAATTCATACTATTTGATGTACTTTTATTTTGATAATTATGCTCTAAATTGTGCACAAATTGTACTTGAAACGCGAAATTGTAATTAGTTTGCCAATTATTGTGAGCAAATCGTTGACACAGACAGATGCAGAGACGGCCCTTCGCACATTCACCCAACCAGACACACACACACACACACACACACACACACACACATACACACGCGAGAGACTGACCCAGTTTGGTCCATAATTGAAAATGCATTCGCCCAAGGACATGTCATGTCCTCGTTGGCAGCGCTTGCCCAGCTAAGGGAATAGCCGCATTCTAAATATGGTCAAGGCGCATCGATCTGATTGAAATGAAGTCGGCCCAAGATTAGTTAGCTTATATATGTATATAAAGCTAATGCAAGCAGAGTGATGAATAAATTATTTTTGCTTTATTTAAAATAAGCAAAAATGTATTCTTTTCTAATATTATTATGAATTGGGACTTTTTATTATGAAATATTTTGAGAAATGTGTAATAATCAAGATTACTCCCAATTATATTTGCTTTGAACTGAAATTTCGGATAAAACAAAATTTAAATGCTTAAGATAATATAAATAATATATGTTATATAATTTAAAATGGAAAATCGAAGTCAAATAGAAATAATTAATTCATCAATAAGTTCTAATAAAAAGTTACAAAACTTCTGTTTGGATATTTACTCAAGATCTAAATATGATTTAGTTAAGTTTAACTTAATCTATTATTCAATAAGATTTTATATAAACTAAAAATATTATTTTAAAGTCTTCTCAATATAGTATTTACTACTAAAATTTCTGGCTTCTTTCAAAACTCTCTAAGAAATATTTCTAATAGTATGATTGATCTATGGGAAAGAGTTAAGCGATTTCCTTAGTGCCAAGCCTCACACATAACTGAGATTGTGCAAACTCTAATTGCTTGGTGTAACATTCGTGTAATTGACCAAAAACGAAAGACTTGACACTGGCGAAGCAGTTGTTTTATTTAATAAACGGGTTTTCAGCTGCCACATGCAACATGTAATATGCAACAGCTGACGCAGCAGCAGCAGCTTCCGCCTCTAAAGCACTTAACAAACGTTTAAAATAAACCAAATAACACGACAAAAAATCCAAAACTAAAAACCCACAAAATATTTGCCAACAACTGTTAAGGCCAAGAGACAGACAGATAGAGACAGAGAGAGAGAGAGAGAGAGAGATAGACAAAGAGAGAGAGAGACAGATAGCGATTGCAATCACTTCCGAATGTTGTCTTTGAACTGGCTCTAACTGCTTTTAAATGTTGTTTCCATTGCAGGCACAGCTCGGAGGGTAGCTGCGCGGAGGCAGCGACTGGCACCAGCAGCAAGAGAGAGGAGGAGCAGGAAGCGGGCGGCATGCCGCCGCATTATCACATCACGATACGCTGCACCCGCGAAATAGCCGGCTTCAATGGGTTGAGCGAGGCGGTGAAGCGTCTCGATTTCCGTCGCTCGGTGCGGGATCGGAAACGCTTCCACTACATCTGTGCGTTCCTGCTGCTGGTCTCCAACAAGGGCATTGCCAGTCTGCCGGGCAGCGCACAGCGCCAGCTGCTCCAAATGGTCGAGGAGGTGGCCTCACATGGTAAGTAGCTCTTGCCGTAGCTGGCCAGTTGTAGGTCACATCTGAGCCAAGTCCAAACTGGAATTGAAAACCGGTTTTTGCTTGCAGTCAATGACAGCCAACAGCATCCGAATGTGCTGCGCGGCTTGGCGCTGAAGCTGGAGCACATTGTCAACCAGGAGAACCAAAAGTGCTGGGGCAAGCCGCTGGGCAGCACCTATCTGTGGCAGGAGCATATGGCCAGGATAAAGCGCATTCAGCGCGTGGCCAGTCAGATCGAGATCCGTGAGCCCGATCCGCAGGCACGACCCAAGCTGTACGAGCTGCCGGAGGAGTGCGTGCGCGAGATCATCTTGTGCATTGCTGATCATCGGGACTTGGAGTCGGCCGCCGAGGCCTGGGAGACCATGGCCAAGCTGGTGTCGGAGCAGCGCATCTGGCGTGAGCTGACACGCTTCCACTTCAACCAGCGACAGATCAGCACCATACTCGACCTGGACAAGATCAAGCAGATGGGCGAGACCAAAGACTGGAAACAGATCTATCATCAGCTGCGACGCACCTATGGCGTCAACGATGACTACCAGTACGCCGAGGTGCTGGCACTCTGCCGCTCCTGCTGCTGTCTCTTCTGGCCCTCCGATGGCCATCCGTGCATCATCGACCAAAGTCCCGACTACAAGCAGCGCGTCGAGGAGGCAGGCGGCCAGCTAGCGCTTGCTCAGCCCGTGCCGCCGGCCCAGTTCTTGAAGTACTTTTCGTTGTAAGCGAGCAAGCATAGACAAAGGCGCAAGGCGAGAGAGAGTGGGAGAGGAGAGAGTAAAGATATATGTGCATATTTTTAAAGCCAGAGAGAGATACAGGGTGCTCCAGCCAATGCTAAAAAGCTGACGAAAGCCTGCGAAATATGAGAGATCATTTTATGTGTGTGTGTGTGAGTGTTGAAGTTTTTTAAATTCTGTGAGTGGCAAAGAGTGAGAAAGAGAGAATGAGTGGAAGAGGGTGAGGGGGAGGGGGAGAAAGCTAAGTGATAAAGTCTTAACACTACATAATTATATATTATTTACAATTGGAGTAGCTCAGTTCTATTTGGACTAGACTTTCGACTCTGCAACGCATGCGTACATGCTATAGGTATTGTTTACAGAGATAATTTTAACTAAACTATCCCAAAGTCTTTATTTCAATTTCCATGTTCGTTGGACTTTTCTTTTGAAATAGAGACAAAAAGAAAGAGAGAGGGAGAGAGATAGAGAGTAGGAGAGTGGGAGAGTGCGAGCATCACATATATATAGATATGTAGGTGGTTGTGATCCCGAGCAAACAGTCCCAAAATGTATTTCAGTAATGCAAATTGAACTGCCACAAAAGTGCGAGAACTATGTAGAGTAAATAATACTTTTCTGTCGGTCAACTACATTTTGAGAGTAAACTGCAGATGGAGAACAACAATTTGTTGGACTTGATGATTATTAGAAAGCACAGTTTTGTGTATATGACTTTTAAACGATCTTTTTAGCGTTTAAGTGTAGATTATTTTTTATTGTCAGCTGTTTTTTGGTGCTACATTCGCTGATAAGTTGATCAAGTTAACCAGTTATCCCAGTTATCCTAGCCCAAAAAGTGTTACGAAATCAAAACTCTATTTACGATATATTGAATCCCTTTTAAGAATTACAAAACAACAAAGACAAAAAAAAAAAAAAAACAAATTAAAAACAAAAACAAACGCAAATAGAAATCATGTGATGTTGCAGGAAGCAAAGCTAGAAACGAATACACCTACCTAAAAATAAAAGTAAAAATAAAAATAATAAAGAAAAATAAAATACAAACAGATATATATGAATGTATGTACTATATAAATCGGAATCAAACAAATATATAAATATATATATGTATATAAATGTATATGCATGGGTATGTACATTTATCGTGTATATCTCAGAATTCACGTCTAATTTAATCAAATGCCGCCAGTCAGGATATATATATATATATATATACATAAGTGTAAGATTGACATTATGTTAAGCAAGGTAAAAAGTACGAAAACATATTTTCCAACTCCAAAGTAAAGAACACTCTCAACTTAAATATTACGAGCGTGTTTCTTTTTTTAACTGTAGAAAATTCAAGATTAATGCTTAAAGGCTTTTTCTGGATCAGCTCAGTCTGCTCCCATCCAATCTATGTATAAAGTTAAGATCTGATTTATAGACCAGAGAACAAGCAAAGAAAACAAAATAAACTTATGTGCAGAATACTCAGCACAATATTCAGCTTTTAACTGCATGTCCTATGCGTGATCGTATTTGTACGAACATTTTTATGTTAAAAAAAAAAAAAGAAATAAAATAAATAAAATCTTAAATATTTATGAAGCCAAAAAATTGTTGTTTCACTTGCTAATTGTTGTTTCAGCCAACAATTAATATATCAAGCAAAAAGATTGACAATTTTTAATACATAAATATATAAATTCCACTCAAGCAATATTAAAATCGCACCCTGTATGGCTTTTGCTCTATATCTATCAACTCATTTTCGAAATTCTGTCGCTCTGTCAGCATCCGTGCAGCGCAATAAGCAACTTGAGCATATTCTATTTTTATGCACAGGGCCCTTAACTGAAGAGTAAATAGTTCATGCATATATGTACATCATATGTGTATGTGTAGGTGATTCACATGACAAGTCATTTACCGTTCCACCTCTTAGTCTTCAATTCATTTCTATATTCCTTTTACTCAATAGATGAACTCAATTTACAGTTGCACTTAGCGTGCAAGTGCAAAAAAAACTCAAAAACGACTCAAGAGCTGATCTGTTAGAATTGAGTGAGATGACGGCTATAAAACAACGAATTAGTCGCAGATTTGCTTTAGTCGTGTCGATGGTGTTATGTTGTGAAGTTGCTTTGTGGTGTGCGAATTATGATTCTTTTGTTTTGTAAATATTTTCAAATATTATTAAGGGCATTTTGCTATGGTTAGATGCTTATGATGATAGCTTAAATGATTGTTGATATAATGATGAGCTTAGCTATAATTATTATAATAACAATGATGATAAACGAGCATGTCAATAATGAGCAGTATAATGTGAATAATTATAATCATAATGATGATCGTGCTCATTATAATGATGATAGTCATGTTGTTGTTAATATGTTGAGCGTGTTGTAAATATTTGTATAATAATCATTAAATTAATTACTATTAATATTTAAAAAAAAAAATATTATAGTCTTTCACTTGCTCTTGCTCTTGTCCTTAACCTATCTATCGTAGTTACATATACTAATAAGATAAGGGTATTCCTGTCTTTGTATCAAAATCTGCCAGTTAACAAACATATACATGTATGTATATATACATCTATTTTTGTATTTGTTTATACTTTCTAGCCATCTATTTCAATTGTATTAGAATGAAATGAGCTAAAGCATTTTAATGCTTTCCCCATTAAACTAATGCAATTAAGTAGTACTAATATTTGACATTAAATTTTCAATGCAGATAAGAATATTATTTAATTAGTCGTCTGTTTATTTTACTTTCTAGTTCACTGGCCTTAATTTCGTTATCTTTATTTCGCACAGATAGCCAAGTATGAGTAAGCTCTATTAACCAAATACCCTACAAAGTATTTACAGTATATGCATATACGTATGTACATATATACATGCATGTACATATGTATATACAATAAGAGTTTCTCTCTTAGAGTTTAAATACATTATTTCATTGTATATATTTTTAGTTTTACATTCGTATGACAAATCTGATTGGACTAATCAGCAGGTAGAATACTTTTTAACTCAAGCCTTGAATTTAATTGAAAATAACAACAAAAGTTTGTCTTTTGTTCAACAGTTAAGTTTCATTGTGCAATGGGCCTGCCGAGTTTGGCTAGGCTAAGTAATGCTGTTATTGATTTCATATAACAATCTAGAAGGCATTAATTATAATACGTAAGTAAATCGTAATTGATAATTTCAAAACATTTCTTAACAAAAACAAAATATCAAGAACTCTGAAATTTTTGGAGCTGATAAGTGGGGGGAGAGAGATAGAGAGAGTGAAGATAAACGCAGCGAAAAACAAAGACGTCACAAATACAAAGCAAAGATGCTATTGTGTCGTTGTAACGCAAATATAAAGTTTCAGCAAAAGTCGAAATATTTAATCAAATACATACACAAATAAACACAATCATATCAACAGAATCGTATACTTACAGCTGATAATAATAAAAAGGTCAAAATGTTTAGTTTTTGTATTAAACATTTCTTTAATAGTAAAATGGTTTTGTTTTAAATATTTGTTTACTGACAAATGCAACTAAAACTAGAATCATAAATGAATGCTGTCATTGATATCAAATAGGATTTGATTGAACACAAAAGTCGAGCTAATATATACATATATATACACATGTATGTAGTACATACATATATAAATAGCCATATAACTTAGAAATGAAATTTGTACTAACTTAAATTAGTAGGTATATTACATTTGGGCTGGGTGAGCACATAAACTAAATCACCTAGTTACTTAGCAGTGAGAGAAATGTATATGAGGATGACGACGGATGTCATCTAGGATGAGTTGGTTTATCCCTTCTTGAAGTCGAGCAAGTCGGCCAATGCTGCCGCCTTGCCAGTGTCATCCTTCTCCAGTTCGGCGCGTGTGCAGCGGCCACAGCAGTCGGCCGAGGGTCGATTCTCGCACTCGCCGAGCGCTGGCGGCTTAAAGTTGGGCGTCCATGGGCCTAGGCTTCCACTGGCATAGAAGTCCATGGGATAGGCATTGGTGCGTGGCGAGGCATTGTCTGGCGTCCACTCGATGTCGCCCAGCACCACGGACAGCTCGTAGGGATTCAGCAATGGCTGCTCAAAGGCCGAGCCCCAATCGATTGACAAACGCGGACAGGCAATTTGTACGAAGGCATCGATGTCAGCGAACAGCGCCAGCTTCTGTGGAAAGATCTCAGACAGCAGTATGGTAGTCGTCGCAATTCCCCTGGCGTGCAGGCGTTTCTCCAGAAATCGATGCACGCGCGCACTCCCCTGCCGTCCCAGTGTGCCCAATATAATGCCAATGCGCTGCGCCTGCTTTGCCCGCTGCACAGCTGAGTGCCGCAGGCTCTGCATAGCCTTGTGATCATAGTGTTCCACTGTGAATTTCTTCTCATATGGATCGTACTTGTAGGCCTGCAAGGGAGTCGAGTTAATAAATTTTATGATTTGTTTATAACTCAATTGCTTACCTTGAGCAGAGGGTTTGCAATCATGGCGGATTCCAAGTGAAAACGTCCGTCGCCCAGGTAGATAATCATTTGTGTTGTCTCCGGCAGCTGAGGCGAGGTGCAGCCCAGTATTTCGCCTGGGCTCAGAGGCTTGGCCTGTGGCACCAGCACATCGTAGCCAGCTGCCTTCAGTTCTGTGGCCGCTGCTTGCAGCGTCGTGACAAACTGTATTGTGCTGACCAGGGCTATTTGGCCAACCTCTGGCTTGAAGTTCAACTTGACGGAGTCCAGGAAGTGCAATGGATCAATCTTGATGTCAACAAATATATACAGAACCTTTATGCCGCAGGTCTGATCCACAGGAATCAGGCAACTGTGGCCGTAGTGCACCAACAGATCCGCGCCCAAGGCTTGCGCCGTATAGTCATCCACGCAGCAGGCGCCATAGGTGACATCGCCCATGATAACGGTGTCGGCACTTGTGAATCTCTCCACAATGTCGCTGATTACCATGGCATACATCAGCAGTCCCTCTGGCAGCTGCAGCGCCACGCGCTTCGCCTTCGTCTCACGGATGCGCCAGATCGTCTTGTGCAGCTCAAAGTTGTAGTTGGAGGGCAGCCGGTCGATGGCCTGCTGCAGTTGGGGATCATTTAGCAGCTCCTGTGGTATGCGATTGATGCGTGCCTTGGGTTTGAACACCTTCTTTGGCCTTGCTCGTATGACGACAACATCGCTGCTGTTGTTGTTGCTATTGCTCTCGCTCAGGTGCTCGCCGGGTTGGACAATGTCCAACATGATGATTAATTGCTGTAGCTACAACTGTAATTCACAAGCGTAAACAAATATTTGATACTATAAACAAATGTGATATATACAAACAAATGTGACAACAAACTTGACCTTGTCTGTGGCCATTGATAAACAAATGTTATATGGATGCGTTTGAGTATATGTATGTTTATTTATTTGCATATTTACGAATATAAAGACCTAATGAGTGGTGTGAACAATTTTGGCCTACGTGACTGCTGACCAGTAATGCAATTTTCGTTTTTTCCCATCAGGTCTGGTTTCTTAGAAGGTAGAAGGATAGCAGGAAAATTTTGAAAATATCGGGTAGCGGGAAATTTATCTTTTCAGAAATGCGTTTTCTTTTCTTAAGCGTATTTTTATAGATTGATTAAATTGCCAATTTCATTATATATGTACATGACAGTTTTGTTTTTTTTTTTTTTTTTTTTTATTTTTTCTGTAATTAATTATGCTTAAAATATAAACAATTTGTTTATAATTTTCTTTTATCACGATTTAGCTGCTTTTGGAAATTTTCATGGACGATCTAGCATTTTATGCTCTAAAAAAATGCCAACACTTCTGCAGACATGCAAAAGGCATAGTATGTAAACAGTTATTTTTCTTTTTCGTTTATGTGAAGAAGTTGCAGCAATTAAACATTTGATGACTCAAGTATGGGGCCTCACCTTCACTTTGTTAATTAATTTTAGCTGCAACTCTAGAATGGCAAACGCGCCAAGGTTTTCTGTGCAATTTCCTAGACGTTCACTTTGTTTTTCTTCTCGTCTAGTTTTTTGTAGTTGCTTTTGTCTTGGTTGTTTGTGTTTATTTGTGCTGATTATTTAATAGAGACACACGTGCCCACACACACACTTGTAACTAAATAATCTCGACAGATTATTTGCAAACAGTTGTTGTCTCGCGGACAGTTCAAATTTAAATGCGTCTGTGCTCAGGGGTTGCAGTTGCACTACAGAATTGGTCAGTGAACTTTTGAAGCAGCTGTTGTTGCGCCATTGATAACTGTTTCTGAGTCACGTAGGCCACACAGCGAACAGCGTGCAACATGGACGTTGGGTTATGCTACCCGCGCACTTCAAACCATTTGTATACAATTAGGCACTTGTACCTGCACTTATTGCAATAATTACAAGCACACTGTTTCTTTAATGGAAATTATAAACTTCTCTCACGTTATTTATCAATTTTAAAGCAAATATTTAGCTTAACTCAATGTTCGTATCGATGACTGTAGTATAGTATATGTAGTTTAATCAGAATTGGTATGCAGCTCATACAGCATGTTGACCGACCACCACCAACTATCGGCTAACTGGCAGTGTTGAGCAACGCCGGTAGTTAATTTCAAAATTAAACAAGACGTTTGTTATATATGATTGTGCTTTAGTAACTAACATTTAACAATTAACAATTTTAGTTTTAAGCCTTAAGGGTTTCAGCTTCCGACACATCAGCCTCCTCCGCATCCTCTGCAATCATTTTAAATAAATATTAAAGATAAGATATAATGTCAAGACAGTTTAATTTCAGCGTTCACCTACGCTTCCCTCCAGGCATTCGTCGCAAACGTTCCTGTTCCACAGCCGCAAAATATTCGCTGGCTGCTTGCTCACAGGCGCTGGCAAATGGCTCCATGTTGATTTTGCCGTTTAGCATGGTTAGATCGGATTGCTCCTGCCCATGGTTGGCCTTAATCTTAAGCTTGCTCTCCCTGGACTTGGCCTCCAAGATCTTCTCACGTCGATTTTCGCGCTCAAACATCTATGAAAAATTAATTGAAATGAAAAATATTTGCTTTGACAACAAAGTAGCAGTACTTACCGCAGTCAGCAGTGGCTTGTCGTTCTTGGACGACATTATCATATTATCCGAAACCTCGATCAGAAAAGTGGCGCCCAATTTGCTGCCGCAGCTGACGAATTTGCCATTCTCGTTGGTGCGCACGCAGTAGAGCGGCTCATCGCAAACTTTTACCGTTAGCACCGGTTCGTTCTGTTGCTGCAGCAGATCCCATGTGTCCAGCACGCCATCCATGCGAGTGATAAAGAATTGGGAGACCCTAAAGCAAGAATGGTAAGAGTTTCATCACATTGAGATAAATGCATATTTATTCATACTTGGTGTAACTCCAGGCGCCGTCTGTCAGCATAGAGGAGCTGCTCTTGGTCCATATAATTGAGCTCTCACGGCAGTCCTCGGACCAGATGCGCGCACACCAATCGCCCACGGTGAGGAAGTTTTTCACAAAAGCTGGATTGCGCGTGATGGCATAAACTGGACCCAAATGGCACATCATCTAGGAAGAAGGTTAAGGATTAAGAGATTCTACAGATAGACTCCAAGAAACCTTACCCTGATTTGTATCTTCTCCGTGGGTGTCTTGCCCTTGCGGTTGCAGGAAAAAAGCATGCCCATCTCAGTGCCAGCCATGAATCTGGTTGGTATGGTTGTCTCATACTCCAGCACAGAGATGCCATAGGATCGTGATAAGTCCTGCTCATCGCCTTTAACCGGATCCATAAGTAGACGATCTAGTGGCTCACTGAGCTTGCGCGTATCCCACCACAGCACTTGACCATCGGAGCCGCCCGAGAAGAATTCCGTGCCGCTCTTCGAGTTATTCCAGAGCACCGAGTTGACCGGATCACGATGGCAAACCTCGCGCTCGCTAATCATTACAGGGAGCTTGCCGTGTCGCGTATCCCAGGCGGCCACTTGGCCGTTATACATGCCGCTGACCAAGCTGGTCGGATCCTTTTGATTGTACTCCAGACACACACATGGAACCTTCGGCTCCAGTGTTAGGAATGGTTCGTTCGGGTTTTCCACCTCCCAAATGTACGAGTTGCAGCGTTGTCCAGACTTATCCCCCTGGAACTTCATATCACAATGGCTTACGGCCATTTTGATGCCACCATCTGGGGACCAGGACAAATGCTTCACGGGCACCTTCACCGGATTGGGATCACGATAGACGTTCACTGTGCGCGATTTGCATGGTTCTGGCAGTGGAGCTGGCTCCATGTTCTCAAAGTAATTCTCATAGATGTTGACCGCATTGTTCTGAAATATGTAGTGCTCCATGGGCTTGGTTAGGTTCATCACTTGCGTTATATAATTCTCATCCTTTTCAATTTTTCGCTTGTAGCGCACCGTCTGCTCCGGATCATGCATATTGATGTCCTTCGGCCAGCCGCCCTCATTGTGTGTAATGCCCGTGCTCTTGTACGTCGCGCGCTCCGTGTTGGCCACGCTCAGCGACGTTTGGCCCGCATACTGTGTGGACCGATCCACAGGATTCTTCAATATGAAATTCTTGACAAGCTCGGGATTCGAGTTTTCGCTAAATATCACTTCATCCTTGTCCTCGAATTGCACGCGTGAACCAAATGTGCGTCGCTCCTTTTTGAATATATATTCCATGTTGTAGGAACTTAAGCTTACAATTCAATTTTCGTATCAGGACTAACTGTTATAGCATAACGAGGCGCAGCAATATCTCTTTGCTGTGCTCCTTGGTAACGCATTTATGTTTTATCAATATGCATGGTATTATTTTATTTATAATGAATTATCAATACGCTTTCTCTTTGGGCAAGATCTATATTAAATTAATTGAAAATCATTATTTGAGTTTATACTGTATTTAAATCATTTACATTTTTGCAAGAGAAAAACTTAAGACATAAATTCATATAATTTTGTAAAACTTGTTACATTTGCTATTAATTAAAAAGTTAAAAATGTAAATATAAAATGAACGAATGAAGTTGTATTAAAAATGTATTTACTTCGATAAGAAGTATTTGCACTTTTATGGTAACATGGAACTCATTTATATATATAATTTGTAGTATCAAGAAAATTATTTAAAAAATTATATTTGCAAATATATTCTACTTTCAATACGCATAGAACTGTTAAATAAATTTGATTTAGTTTTTGTTATTTATATTGATTATATTAATTTTTTTGTATTATTTACTATTTTTTGTAATTTTTATTATTTATAATTTATCTATGAATTTAGAGTTAGCGACTCTTTTGAGAAATCTTATTACTTTATGCTTTAATTAAAATAATTTCATGTGTATATACATGACATTTTATCTGTTATCTATTTATCTGTATATGTGTATATCGCTAAAACAAAATTTTATTTATAATCTATTAAATCTCCAGACTGAAATAAAAAACTTTAAATAGGGGGTGTAAATTACATTTTATTGCAGTAAATATCACGTATATTTAGAATATACTCAACATTAATTAACTAAATAAAATTGGCTAGTTTATACAATTTTCCTAATAAATTTGACTAAGTGGGGAATTGGGGGCTATTTACAATTGATTGATTTCTAGAATTTAACTAAATTAGATCATTTTGCCTAAGTTGCTGACACAGCAAGCAAATGCCTTGACGGAATTCCATGGGTACGGCTCGTCCAGTCCATTCCGGCTGCATGAGGGCTTCGTTTTCCATTGCCTACTACTCAGAGTTCCAGGTTGATGGTATCGATGGATCCTTCAGTTGATTTGGTACTCCTACTCCATGTCGCAACAGCTTCTATCGCCCACTGGCCAGAGTTCCTGGTCCGGTTCGACCACGATGTTGCTCGCCAGAGTGTTTCGCTTGCAGTGCAGGTCGATTGGAAGTCGCAGCGCACTTTTTATAGGCCTGCAGGTAGAGCCGAGGCAGGGTCAGTTCAATCTTTCAATATGTTCGTGGTCCTAATGACTTTGACCTTGTTGGAAATTTACCAGCCGAAATTTCCGCGATAAGAGCGGACAACCCACAAAATGCATTTGCCTGCTCGTTAAAGTTGAGTTACGATAGCGACGCTTACATGCGAAAGAGATTAGCTGAATTCTTTCTGGGAAACTGCAGATAAAATTCCTAAAAACTGACTATCTCTCTCAGGCGGATTGACTTGCCTGTTGCTTTCAAACAAATGGATTAGTTTACATAAAATATAAAGATAAGCTTGATGACTTGATTTATGTATAAACAATGTCAATATAAATGTGTATAAAAATATAATTATTAATTTCTTTCTTAGAGTCAAGTGTACTCAGTCGTTCTTATTTATTTTCCGCAATTTCCTGATTGTATCGATATTTGCTGTATATAGCATGACTGTCTTCTTAATTGGAGCTCTGTGTTTACTTTTTGTAATCTGAAATTATAATATATTATATGGGCAATTCTCTAGTGTCGAATATAACATTTCGTACACATTTAAAGTAAAAAAAAAAGTAATGCCAAAACTATTTTTTATTCTGACAAATAGTGGATCTTATAGCTCTTGATTAGCACCTAATTGGTGCTAAGGGTGATTTTGAGCAACTATTAATTTTCAAGATAATTACAAAAAACCAAGCAGGTCGAACGTGACAAAAGTGGAAGTTGATTTTGAAATGAACCATTCAATCGCAGATTTTAGCGAAACCTTAAGTGATAAATTATTATAATTAATTTTAAATTATCAGAAATTGACACATCTTAATAATGTTTTTTATTTGATTCCAAAATATTGAGTAGTTTATTTTATTTTTTAGTTTTAATCAGGGTCGAACGTGACGTGTCGAACGTGACATTTTTTCCACCATACTTTTTTATTTATTTTTTACTTTTTATGTAATTGAGCATAAATAAAAGAAATAGAAATGATTTGCAATATATTCTATTTATTAATTTTTTGAAAAACTTACCAAATTAAAAAAAAAAAAAAACAAATCAAAAATATATATATATATATTCAGAAAAACAAAAATACGTTTGTTCGGCATCGCAGTTTCTACTTTATTAACTGCTTTGGCCAAGCTTTGTTTACATTTGTAAGGATAGTTTGGATTCTGTCGTTCAAATTGGACTAAATTTTTTTTCTTTTAGTTTTTGTCGTCTATTTTGTTGTCGTACACGATCCAATTTTCGTCTCTTTTCGATCAGACTTTCATTTTCCTCATCCAGCCATCTCCTCTTTTGTCTAGCAGTCTGCATTCTTTCAATGTTTTTCAATTTATAGTTCTCCTCATTCTTTACTTTCTCTCTCCATCGTTTGCATTTTTCGCTGTTTGTTGTACTCATCTATAATCAATAAGTATATTTTTAATTTCAATATTCACAACCTAAGATGAAAATTCACTTTAGTTTATTTAAAATTTTTCTTTACCTTTTTAGGGTAAATTTAAATTTAATATATATATTGAACGGATTGATATATTCGTTTGATTTTTTTTTAATAAATTCGCAATTGAATTTTGCTGTTTGTTGCTCATATACATTTGATTTATAGATAACAAAACCTATATTTCGGTGTCGAACGTGACATCGAAATATACGGTGAAACAAACGAAAAAATTTACCGTTTAGGTTATTGCATCGTTCCTTTTACATTTTTCTCTTACTATTTAAAGGTAAACGAAGATAAAAAATTTTTTTATTGCATAGTGTGTCTCTATAAGAACATAAATAAAATCAAAATGTGGAATAGAAATGCTCAAAACAGAACTTCTGCACTTGTTCAGCTTTGGGTGTCAATATTTCGAGATGGGTTATGAATATATATAAAATTAGTTTATATTAGTTAAATTTAATATATTCGCTATAAAAAAATGTTATAAGACAATGCATTTATTGACTTTGAATTTTTCGGCTGTGGTTGACCTTTCTGGAGAATTGCCCATATATATTTTTATTATTTAAGTTATTTTTAGTTCAATACAAACCGTTTTAGTATTGGGTTGTTTAAGGTTCTCCAGGGATTCGTGTTTTAGTCTAGCGTTCCGAACTATTGCTCTTAGACTTTGAATTTCATCAAGCATTTTTTTGCGCTCATCTTTCAAGAAGAAAACCTGACGCTTAAGGCTGCTCCTGTAAATAAAAAGTATAAATTGAGTGAATTTATGTGTATAATTTCTTGTATTTTCGTATCGTACACTTCGCATTCTAAATGCCTCGCATAGTTGTCGCCTTCCGAATCAATGATCTCCACATGTTCCTCAGTATTTGTTTGAGGATTAAGCGGGTCAATTATTTCCAATTCAATGCGTCCGATGCGGGGCACTTCATCAGTTAGCTGAGCATCATCCGATTCGTTAATATACTCTATCATCTCATAGCTTTGGTACATATTGTTTACGTTTTCAGCTGCTTCCTCTTCTCTTTCTTCTGTGTTTGGGTTAAGCTGCTCAAGCTGTGAGGACTTTGAAGACTCTTCCTCTTGCTCTTTTTGCTTGTCGAAGCTTGCCTTTTTACAACTGTTGCGTTTACCTTTAGCATTATTTACTAACAGTTTAGTTTGTGGCCCATGTAGGCTAGGATAGGATCCAGGCTTTAGTTTTGTTGGATTCTTACGTGTGAAACCTGTAACCGAGTTATTCATATAGAAACCAACTATACACTAGTTATGTATCTAAACTTACCTAGCTCATATTGCATATTACGCTCAAAGTCGTCGGATGTAAAGTGTTCATTGCAGATGCAGGCTAATAAATGATTTATTATTTATTTATTCAGTCACTTAGTTATAAAACAGCTTGCCTGTTGTTGTGTTTGTTATGTCGCGCTCGCAAAATTCTGTCCATTTTTTCAGCTGTTGCTTGTCTTTTGGGAAGTGAAAGTAGCGCCATTTGTTTTTGTTGCCATTCCGATTGTTGTTCCCACAGTATCTTACAGCACAACGCATTATATTTGCTGATCAACAGTAGTAAATATGAATAGTGCGAAAAAATAAACAAATTGCACTCTAATCAGCTGATTGGATTACGGCTGCCTGGTGGAGCTTGTTATCGATAGCTCCAATATCGATAAGCGCGAGCCACTAACAGCATATGCAACACTATAATAAACAGCTATTTGACAATTGGCGTTTGATAAATTCTGAAGCTTCGTCGTCCATTTTACGATTCAACAATGTTGAAAAGCAGCAATTTAGATAGGTAATCTATGGGTAAAAGTTATTATATACGATTTGTACATTTGTGTTATCATGTAGTGTTATTGGTGAACTCGACGCTGATCACACGGCCACTGGCGCCGTCGCAGCCCCCGAGAAATCAGTTAACAGCAATAACAACAACAAAGAGGTGCAAGAAAAAGCAGACGAAATGGATTGCAGTGTGTCGGCCTTGCAAATGTCTTTTGGTGTACTGCAAATAACCGAGCCGCCATTAGCACGTGTTCGCGCTCAGCTGAAGGAATTGATGTAAGTGATGTTTGAATTTAAGATTTGAAACACATTCAAATGCATAATTTGCTTGCAGTGGCAAGCAAAACAAATTCTACATTGATGTGTCCAAGGAGAAATATAAGCTGGATTGCAGCGAAGTATCATTATTATACGAAATGGTAAGGAAAAACCTAAATTCTAAATAAGTGTTCAGTTAATTACTGAAGTACGTGCTTATCAACGTAATTGGTTTATATGAATTATAAACAATGTCTGGGCATATAACTCTTATCGCTAGAAACTAAATGATATTGTTAATCTAAATGTTTCATGTAAATGGCGCATGATATTTAATGAAATTCGTTTGCCTTTCCATCTCTACACACTCTACAGATGAACGCCGTGAATTTCTACAGAGATAAACTGATTAAAATCAAAAAGAATATGCAGGCCATATATCAACGTTCCAAAGGCTTGAAGGTGAGGCAACAATGTATAAAGAAAACCAAAGTAACGAGTCTTTATTGTATAGCATAAAACCATAAAAACAATAATTAACAGTGTTTACAAACTAGTAGACCACATGCACATAATCAATTGATAACTAAGTATATTAAATTATACATTTATGTTTCTATATATCGTATATAATTACAGAAACGAGCTGTGCACATCGAAGCTTGTAAGCAACGCGAACACCAACGTAAACTCGAAAAGGAACAGCACGAGGAGTCGCTCATCGGTAATCCGCCATAGACATAGCTAGCTAGCTAGCTAGCTAATTAGTTACTTATATTTTATATTTAGATATCTAAACGCGCAGTACTCAAAACAGAATGAGTACTGCCAAAGCTGACAGGACTCTAAGCTTAGAGCTAAATAAACATAACATCCACAATGAATGCGCATGTTCAATAACAATTTAAAAACGTCAGAATAGATACTCTATTATACTCTAATCTATATAATTTTAAAAATACTTTCAAGACAATTTGCGCATGCATGAAAAGCCAATTTTGACAAACTACATTGAAATATGTATAAAGTTTTTTTTTTCCACAATTTTTGGTGTTCTCAATATAGCTTTAAGGCATGCCATTTACGTTTAACACAATTTATATTTAAAAGCCACGTTTATGCGCTTGCGTATCGTGATAAGCCAACGAATGAAATTTAACCAATTTAACAAAGTAACGAGAAATCTTTATATCACAACTAGAAATACTATAAGACTTTTAAAAAAATAAAAATACATTTTGTTTTTGTAGCTCTTCAATTTCACGATCTGCTGCGCATAAACCTAGCCAAAGCATGCACTAATATAAAAAAAATATTTGGATGTGTGTGAAATTTGTTGCTAGCATTACTAATATTAGAGTACAATTAGATTTAATTATTATAATTACAATCGAGATTTAGCATTCAACATGCAATTTGATGAGGAAATTGTTTAGATTCAGCAGCAGGAAGAGTTTTTCTCTTGATTTGGTTTCTGATTTGATTTTGTTTGTCTTGGCTGATTGTGTGTCGTTTCACGCTGGCAAGCATTCGAATTCGGTAAATCGCCAGATCACAGAGAAGGCTGAGGACTAGCTGTTTAGCTAACACTTGTATACTCCTGTTCATTCAGCATGTGCATTGCATCTGTCGGTGCAAAATATTTGACAGTGCCTAAAAGTATTCGAAATATGAATTAGTCTCTGCAAGAATAAAAGTCAAAAGGTTTTATGTTTGATACTTTCAAATACCTGATTATCGATCGAATCTTAAATAATAATGCATTTACAAATATGATCGAATGCCTTAAATGTATTTAACGAAAAGTGCAAAACTTTGAATACCAATTTTATTTTTTGTCTTTTTATGAACTTTGTACAATTTACAAAAATTCAAAAAACTTATGTAAAACAAAAGAAATTTTGAAAAATGAGAAAAGCTGTGTGAGCAAAGTTCAAGAAATATATATTTGATATATTTGCATACACAATTCTATGTATTTTAAGATCTATAATTAACCAAAATTTGAAATTTCGTATGACTTTATATACATTAGAATGAATAAACGAATGAAGTGAACCAACATATAATAGCCCTTGTTTTATATAGTCAATACATTGTTTTTTTTTTTACATTTTAGATTTTTAATATCAAGTAATATCTAAATAGCTGCAAGTCTTCTAGTGATAGAAACTCATCTGGCATAGCTGATAATAACTTATTATGCTATCTAACGGCACAGTTTATAAATTCATTTGATTTCAACGGACTCACACAAAGAATTACTATCGGAAACGCTGATAAATTTAATTAAATTCTCTTTGGGATCGTAATCGATCTATGTTGTACTATGGGAAGTCTTTGACGAACTCTGATCTCAGCTCAAATCGACATCGCTAAACCCATCGAGGTTCTTAGTGCTAGTCGGGCAGTCGGGAGTTGCGGATGCAGTTGCAGATGCGGATGCAGTTGCGGACTGTGCTGTGGAGGACCTACCCTTACCATTTTCGGCTGGGCCGTTGCGTTGCAGATAGATTTGGACGCAGACATGGATGACGAACACTATGAAGGCGGCAATGCCAAAGATCTCGAAGGTCGTGCGAGCGCCAACGCCATCAAAGAGCTGGCCACCGATTTGACTGCCCATGGAGACGCCGATGCCCTCAAAGATCGCACCCACAAGACTCTGTAAAGCAGAAGCAAGAGTAGACCATTTGAAGAGCTTGATCTCTATATCGTTTCTCTCGGGGATTACCTGCATGGTGGCCTCTGTGCCTGGCGGCGCAACAATGCTGGCATACGAAGCCATTGTCGCATAGAAGAGGCCGAAGGTGACGCCATTGAGCAGCTCAATGGGCAGTATATACCAAGGATTCTGGAGCATCGAATACAAGATGAAACGCACACCGAATCCAAACAGCACCAGGCTCATGGCATTCACATGCCCAATGCGCTTCAGTATCCAGCCGGACATGAAGAAGAAGGGCAGCTCGCCGCCAAAGCACTGAATGCTCATCACAAGGCCCTCCAGTGTCTTAATGAAATTGCTGCCATGGTCAAAGGGCTGCGCCAGCTCCTCCAGATAGATAAATAGAAAGTTCCAGATCAACGCTGTGCCCAGGCCAATGGCCACGCACCAGAGGAAGAAGACGACGCAGCGCATCGACAGAAACATTTGACCCACATCCCTTAAAATATTCGCCGACATGTGCGTCTGGGTGTGCTATACGAACAGATATAGAGATCTTCATTAATGCAACTCTAGTTTCTCTTCATCTCGGGCAACTCACCTTGAGCTTGGTGGAGGCGAGCATATCAAAGCCAAGTATAATCAGCGTCATCCAGAAGACAATCGTATAGTTCTTGTCGATGCTGCCCTCCTTGGACATCGTGTCCACCAGCAGGCCGGCGAGCAGGGCGAAAATGCCCCAGCCCAGGGAGCCACACAGTCGTTGCCTGCCATAGAGATGATGTCGCTCGCCCAGTATGCCAAAGCAGATGGCATCGCCGATGCTCACCACGACGGCCATGCCCACCCAGCTGATGATCAGCATGCCAAAGAAGAACCAGAACTCGGGCAAAGCCACAGCGCTGCTCATATTGATCATGGAGCTGTCCGGCAGCAGTTCTTTGAAAAAGGTATCGTTGCAGTCCACCTGGCAGCTGGACTGGAACATCGGCTTATCCTTGGGGCAATAGAGCGTCACATTGCGGGAGTCTATCGTGCCCATATCGTGTGGAATTAAGAAGTTCAGGCACCTCAGATTATCCGTCGACTCCTCGATCAGGCCTTGCATATTTATGTATGTGGATAGCTTGAGCGTGCTCTTCGTTCGATTCGCCTGACAGTCGCTCAGCGGATTCGCATTCAGCCAGTGCTGGCAGACAATGTCCCACATGTCTGGCTCCATTTGGCAGACCATGTTGCAGTTGAGCGTGCGATTGCCATAGAAGGCCTCCAGCTGCGTTTCTGCGTCCTTTGGATAGTTGGCGCAGTATCGTATGTTGGACACCCCGGCATGGCAATGTAACTGTGGCCTCTCCGCAGCCGGCACAAACATCACCATAAAGAAGGCCACTGCGGTGAGCAGTTGTCCAGCCAGAAAGAGAAATCGATGGCGTTGATAGCTAGAAGATGAAGGAATTGAGAGTATTAAGGTAATCTATCAATTGAATCTTGATTTTACTCTGTCTCTCTCTTTAATGATATTTACTCAATTTAGTACATTTTGGGTCAGTTTATAAATCGCTTACTTATGAAGATAACGCATAGAGAGGTTATAATCAAAGTTTTTTATTTAACGATCCGTAAGAACAGATAGTCTTGAGCTCTCTCTCTCTCACTTTAGTTTCTTAATTTTACTTGATCCCATCCTCCTATTACTCACGTGTCTATCTAACATCACATCTTATGAGTAACTCATCCAATCGCATGAAAATTGCATAGAGAGGCGTTTCGTCTACTTAGCAATGAGCACTGTAACTGAGAGCGCACAAACAGATGCTCTTTGACACTCAGTTTCAAGCACTACCACCGATTACGATTTAATTTGCCTTATAAGTTAACCCAATTTCACCCTTGAAAATTGCATAGAGAGGCTTTTTTGGGGTATGATCTGTTTACCGTGCAGCACTTGAACATCTTCTCTAGCTCTCCCATTCTCAAATTTACGTTCTCGATCAGTCGTTAGTCTCATTCATGAGAATTGCACAGAAGGTCGCTTTTTAAATAAACCATAAAACTATCTAACCAAAGAGCGAATTTAATTGTCCTCGATCTCATTCACACTCTATCTCAATTACGCTCATTACCATTTCACTTGCTGTATCACGCCCCAACTCAATCTCTTCAGTGAGAACCACATAGAGAGGCTGAATTTCAGTGTGGTCCACTTACCGATCTGCTATGTAACCAAAGAGGGGCTTCGCCAGCAAACCAACAATGGGCAATATCATGTACATGGTGCCAACGACGACATCGGAATAGCCTAGCTGTTTGGCCAGCGGCGGCATAAAGGGTACAACGGGTGCGGTGCCTTCAAGAAAGAAAAGAAAAACATGAAACAAGTACAAAAATAAACAGAAAATACGTAAGTTAGCATAAATCTGTAAAAATAGAACTAAATACCTAACTAGCTTGCGCAACTAACAGATACCCTATGCTACACGCTATGAATGCAGCATGACCTATTACAGCTCTAGTTAGTTTACAGGGTATCTGGGCATACAGCTCAAAAACAATTAGCGACAATTGTCTAAATGTGGGTGTTTATAACTGATAAGAGAAGGCAACAAGAACAATTACAATGGGTATTATATATCATCACGTACTACTACAGATACAGATACAGATACATATACCTATACGTATGTATATATGCCCCAAATACAAACATACATATACATATATTATATTCATACTTGTTTGTTTTTCTAGTCGTCAAGCTAAACACTTTTAATTAATTTAAAAGCGAAGTTTCTTCTTTTTAATAGCTGATTGCAGCTTTGGGGCTTATCAAGGGCAAAGTACCGTTGGGATATAATGTCGGTTGACCCACCCTTTTCATCAGGTGTCTGGTTTTTCAGGGCTTATCAAATGAAACGAGACAACGCGACGTTAAGCCGAATACTTTCATTGTATGTAGTTTCGCGTCAGAATTGGACGTGTGTTTGGGCTGGACTGCGTGACGTGACACGAGCACGACGTGTTCGTGCTGCGAAAGTGTGAGGGGGCAAACGCATAAAAAGAGAGAGAAAGTAAATGGAAAATACAAAAATAACACCTTGAAAGCCTTTCAAATTTAGCAATAGAAGTAAATGGACAAGAATGATATAATAAATCAAGTACGTCATGGAAATCAGATAAAATGTTTAAATATATAATTTGAATTTTTAGTTTTGTGCAAACAAAATAAGCAAAGCAAAAAGCTTTCCAAAGTAATTCATAAAAATTGAAAATAAATATAAAGAAAAAATACATTATAAAAATATAATTCAATTAAATAATAAAAATAAAATTTAATAATACAAAAATTAAACTAAATACTATATTAATTTTGAAAAATATAATAATAATAATATTAATAAAAATATATATTTAAATTAAATGCAATAATAAATAGTAGTATAATTATTATACATAAACGAAAATACTTAATACAAATTACTTTGATAATTTAATGAAAAATATTTATATTTATATATATAAAAAAAAAGAAGTACAAAATATTAATAATGATCTTCAAGAAAGATTTTATATAAAAAAATATATATATAACTAATTATTAATTTCTTAACAAATTAAAATAAACAAGTTCACAAATAATACAAAATATTCATTTGTTAATTAAATAAAGTGATATAATCTTTTATAGCATTCAGGAATACTACAATTTTTTAATTGAATAAATTACAAAATTTCGCCAATTACTCAATTGAAAAACATATTTAAATGAATTTGTTTATAAATTAATATTAAATTCAATGATGAATTCTTTTTGAGTCATTTTGATATTCGAGCTAATGTATTATATTTAACAATTGTTCTCTCGACTGTGAGCAATTGTTCTTAAAGTAAAAAAAAAACGTCATATATAATTCTAGCCGTGGCTAAAAATAATACAGGTCTGTTTTCAATTGTCAACAGTAAAAAAGACAATTATAAATAATAATATATAAAGTAACATATGCACAAAAAGTGAAAAAAAGTTGATAAGCTTCAAAGCTAAAATTGATTAAATTAATTGTTTAAACAATTTGACAATCACATTAATTAAGCAAGCATTCCGCGTATCTAGTTGATTGGAATTCATATCAGATCTATCAACACTTTGCACCCTAACCAGATGATATGTAAAATTCTTATCAGTTATGTGATTTGGTCTTATCAGCAAGTCTAACATGTTAAATGTGCCAAGCATGATTTGGGAATGATAATAGTTAATGTAAAGTGAACTACTTTACCGGCATTAAAGAGAAAGTAATGTGCCTTCATAGGCAGTAAATCCTTATCAATGTTGGCCTTCATCTTTCTGTTGTCTTTTATTTTTTTATTAAATTCGACCGGCTATTAGCAATTCATCAATTCCAATTGGACTGATCGATGTTGATGGTTTGCCGAATTGCTGGCAAGCGCTTCGATTTGCACTGTCAGCGCTCTTTAATTAAATTGTTTGATATATTTAAGTAAAACGGCTTCGGCAAGTATAATTTATTGGCGAGAATTTAAGCGCTGTTTCGTTTGGATTGCATTTACGCATCAGTGTGTGTGTGTATGTGTGTGTGTGTGCAGCGTGATCACGTTTCTTGTATTCCGAATGAATTCGCAGGTGTTAACATTACACACTTGACTGTTGGCGTAAGCATATATTTCATGCTACTTTTGATCTCTAGAATTCACTGTAAGCACACGCAATTCAATCCGCGTTGTCTGAGAATCTTATTAGAATAATAACTAGCGGCGACGATGCACTGGCACACGGTGTGTTATATTCAATATACGGGTATATCTTGATTACTGTTTGCACTGGCCGCTTATCTTGGGCACACACACGTTCACATGCGTTCAATATACGCCCCCAACACCAACAGCGAACATGCTTCGGATGCGAATGTAAAAAAAACATAAACACAAAAATTCCGATAATAGCTGACTGGTAAAGTCAGCAGTGTTAACTAACATTGATTGGAATTTGCATGCGCAGCCAACTTCATGTTGCTCACAGAACAATGTTAGCGACAGCTGATTGTATGCCAAGGTTTCGTTGGCTAACATTTTTGGCGCGAATCTGGCTAAGAGTAATTCATATTATTTTGTGATTTGTTTCTGGACGTCGTGCGCCGACAATTTAATATGCTTAAGCTAACATTGAGACTATAAACCTAATGGCTAATAGGGAGCAGGATCAGTCGTATATATGGCTATAGTGCTGCTGATAGACGTGTATATAGTTCTCCTTCTCCTGGGGCGTCATCTGTGCGATGAGCTTGTCATCTAGTTGATCCAAAGGATGTGGACGTCCCGCCACCAGTACCGTGGGCACATCATCATCTTCCTCAGACTCTGAGTTGATATAGTTATCGAAATCGACGTTCGCTAAAAACGAGAAAAAGGAATCATAAGAATAGAACCAGAATGAATAGAAGAGAAAAGAGAATGAAAGCAGAAGATGGGACTTACGTATCTTGGTGTTGTCAATGTCATTCTCATCGTCGCTGGAATCACTTGAGTTGGCATTTGAGGAGCCTTTCCGCAGACCCTTCATATGCGCCTCCCGTTGCCCCGGCTGCTTCTCATGCTGCAGCAGCACCGACATAATGTCCTCGTTCTCCTTCTTATTGCGATGCCCAGATGTGCTCGACGACTGGGCGGCGTCAGCATGAGCGCTGCCATCGGCCGCATCTGCATCCGTTATCACAGTACTTTCCGTCATCCAGATGGGTCGCGACTTACGCTCAACAACGGCCTCGCCGCTGTCATCGCCTCCAATGGTGACGTCCACGCGTGTCTCTTCGACGGCAAAGCCTTGGTTGCGTGTCGCCTCGCCCGACCATTGTAAACTGTCTGGCCGCAGGGCGTTCGGTTTGGTAATACCGCGAATTGTGTCAATGTCTACGGGCTCCGGTTCGAGCACTTCCGGAGCCAGCTTAATGCCCTCCACCTCGCGGAGCAGATCGTACAGCGGTTGTAACTGCTCGTTAAAGTGTGCCAGCATCAGGCGTGAGTCCTTCTTTGGCATGGCGGCACTGTCCTCCTCCACGGAGGAGCCACAATATGTACACCGGAACTCACATGTGGCCATGTCAAAGAGCTGGTCCGCTTCGAGATCTGTGAAGGTTTTGGAGCACGAGGAGCATTTAAAACTGGCGCGACTGGTCGCATCTCGTTCTTCCGTCTCCATGCGCTTCCTCATCAAGTCCAACTTGTACTTCACCACGTTTACGAACGTCTTATAGTTGATGAAGTAATAGTTAACCTTCTGAGCCTTGCCATCCGGTCCAGTTTCCATTTTCAGACGTATCTGGATGAACTTGTCTGTGCGTAGAGTCGTGATGCGTGCTCGCAACTGTTTTTTCTCGAAGCGCAACAGTTCGCCAATGTCGTCTTCCTTCATGCAGGGATTCCGCACAAGCATGTCAATAATGAGCGCGTCCTCCTGCGAGTAAAAGCCGCGTACGACAAGGCGCGCCAACTGTTTCAGACTGCTGGGCACCTCTGTAACGTACCGTACTTCTGTTTTTGCTGGCGCTGCATTTGAAGTAGCCGCCGAAGTTGAAGACATTTTATTTCTAACAGCAGCAATAGCTGCTTTGCTGTCTTAGATCACTCTTCTTCTTCACAATTCTCATTTTCATTCCTTGGGCAGCGATTTAGTGCTGGAAAGTGAGAAATGTTAATGTTATGCTCACGAAAATACCAACGCCAATGTATCGTTATGTTTCGATATCTTATCGAACTATCGAGATGACCGCAATGCAACGAAAAGAGAAAGCGCTAATTTTAAAATTATTGTGTGCAATATACGAAATGATTTTAAAAGTAATTTCTACGTTGAGTGTAATTCAATGTAACAATAATGCAATTTCAACATTTGCAAATCGACTTAATTTATGTTTAGTTTTAAGAAAACGCAATAAAACTAGCTTAAGCTGGAAAATATATCAACTGTCTGCAACAGAATCAAAGCAAAAGTCATTTATTTGTGCGTCGGAGCGTCATTATAATGGATTACGGTGCAATGCACAGAAGCACACGGCAAAGTTTGCATAAAAAATAAAAGAGAGCAGACAGCAGAGCATTAAATATTAAGTAGAACGCCTGGCTAAACAAAGAAGTAGCACACGAACGACTTGTTGGATTATATGCGAGGATTTAAGCTTAGGGTTAGCTATATTTATGTATATACATAACGGCTGAATTTGATTGTTATTAAAGGTGAAACCCTTTTGAGTATCTAACTATAATATTTATGAAATAATAAAATGCCTAACCTTTTAAGAATCAATAAATATTAATAAATATTTATATAATTTTTTTTTAAATTAGTATAAACACATAATAGCTTATTATATTTGTAATATGTAATGTAAATAATGTTTGGCAAGCAAAATACTTGCTCTTACACAAACAGAGAAGGAGAGAGGGAGAGAGAAAGAGAGCCAATGTGGGGGTGTATTTGCACATGTTTACTTCAATAACTGCATTGCGCATCCTCTCTCGCAGTCCGCAACAATAACAAAGTCAATACGCAGTGGCGTTGTCTGTAAAAATGTTAAGTAAATGGTCGTTTCATTTGTTGTCATTGTCCCCCACTAGAGCCGATAACTACGCTCATGTCAAAAGCTCACATTCGTGCAGGAGTCGAGAGAGCGCTTTGAGCAATGCGCACATTCCTTATTATTATGTTGCTCTCGCTCTCGCTCTCTACTGCTTTACGCTCTCGTCACTGAGCTTTCACACTTTCTCACTTTCACAGGCAGCAGTCGCCTGCAGTTATGAGTCGTGCGCGCTTACGCTCGGTTGACCAATTTTCCGTTTAATTATTTTGTTCACGGCGCTCAACACAGTTACTCAAACAAACAAACAAACAAAAACGTGCAAATAGTTGTGTGATTGTTTTGCGGTTTCCCCAAACAATTTGCTTCCAAGCATTTTGTGATTTTCTGCAGTTTTCACTAAAAAACTCATTGCTCACGGTATAAGTTATTCTTTTACTTTTCGTCGGTCAAAAGCACGAAAGCAGCGAGGCACAAAAAAAAAAACTGAAAAAAAAAAAATAAAAAAAATAAAAACGAAGAAACCATTGAAAACAAAAACACGTCGCGACGCTTGTAAAAATTGATTTTTATTGCGCTAGACAAACTAAAGAATATATTCCAAAATAAAACAACATAATATATATTTTAATACATAAAATCTATTTTAAAAGGTGCGTAACAAATATGTAAAAAAAAATAAATTATTTTTGTCTTGTAGTTTGATGTTGTTGCCACATTTGAGCTGCACGTGATTTGTTTGCTTTCGCTTTGTCTGCTGCTGTTCACTCGGCTCCACGCAGCAACATTCGACGCCATCCACCTTCCCTCATAGGCCTCTTTGAGTTTGCGTTTGAGCTGCTCTTTGCAACCCCCGAACATGTTAGCCGGGCACTTAACGCCACCCACCGCCCCAAGGGGGTGGCTCGCCCGTCCGCTTCGAGCTCGTGATGTCATAGCAGCGACATCCACCCATAAAATAATAAAGGACTTTAGACATTGTGGCGCGACCCTTGGTTGGTTGGCTCAGTTTCCACATTAGGAGCGGCACCTGGTCCCAGCGTATGGATGACCATTTAAAGTCGAGTTTCTAATCCTGTCTATATACTCTGTCTATATACACAGCCTATGTGGCCAACACAGTCTAGAAATCGGGTCAAAGTTGCAATAGTTTGACCCACTTCCAGGCATTGACGCACAGCCACTGCCATGTGTTGCATGAATCACAGCCTATATTGATAGCAGCGGGGCATCCATCTCAAGCCCCCCAGCAATGGCCCATGCGCAGCTGTTTCTCGCCAAGAGGTTCCGTTAACAATGTCAAGTTTGCCTTCATTCAACACACACTCCAGCTTGCTATATAAACATATAAACATATTTGATTATAATTGATATTTTATATTTATTAATTGAGTTAAATATTCCTTACCCATTAAGATGGCTAAATGCCTACTACTTTTAGTTAATTATTTTATTGTGATAAAGGTAACGAAGTTTGAGCAAATTTTAAAGCATACTTTTATGATTCCTATGCCAAAGGATGCCTAAGGGAAGGGGAATTATTTCTTTATCTAGCTCTGTTGAACAAAAATCATTTTTATAATACCTTTTTAAAATATCTTTAAAAATATTTATAAAAATACCTTTTGTATTTTTATTTAGATTTCTTCTTAAAATACGTGTGTGTTTCGATAGTTTTTATCACATATCGATTGTTCTACATCGTTAACAAAGATTAATTATTTGATTTTTATTATTTATAAAAAGTTAAACTATTCTATTAAATGAAATGTTCTGCTACCCTTAGTAGCAACCCAATCTAGTCTTACATAAGGAACATTTATTAAATATTGAAACATACAATATTGACATTCATTTTTGTTTAAATATATATTTATTTTATTAAATATTATTATATCCACTACCCACAGATCCATTAAATACACCTTGATAAACATTACTTTACATAAACAGCAAATTTACCCTTTGCTTAGCAATTTAATGGATTGCCATTCAGTTCATGCCTGTCAAAACGAAAGATTTATTTTGTTTTCATCGCTTAGATCAAAGCGCAAGAGAAGCAAAAAAAAAAAAAATGAACGGCGAAAATCGATATATGGAGCTGGCGCAGCACGCATACAAATACTAGCAAAGGGATTGGCATAGGGAAGGGGGCGAAGCGAGCATGGGCTTAGATGTGGAGCAGGCCCTGACACACAACAGCGATTTAAAGTGTGCGGTAGTTACCGTTACTCGACGAAGTACCAGCGAAAGCAGCAAAATCCAATAAGCAGCGGGCACGAAGCACGCGAGACAACAAAAGCAACAACAACAATAATAGTAGCAACAACAGCAACTCAACTTGACTTGTTCCAACTCCAGAAATAGACACAGCCAAGCTGCGGAAAATGCTTACAAAGCGAAGGGCCGCAAAAAAAAAAAATTAAATAGGTACAGGTGACACACACACACACACACACAAAGAGAGAGACAGACCCACTCATACTTGTGCATCTGCAAACCCCAATAAGTTTAGAGCAGATGCTACTACTGCTGCCGTTGGGTGTTGACATTCACATTCATATTTAAGCTGACATTCACATTCGACTGGGTTGCTACTGCGCCGCACAGTATGCAACTTGTTTCGGGCTTGTGGCAGAAAGTTTTGCCTCATCTCAAATGCATGTCCCGTGGCGCCTAATAAGCACATGCCACATCCACAGTTGGCTCAGCAGCTGCTGCTGACCAAATAATATCGTTGCCAAAATGTCACATTCAACTCAAAATGTTGAGTCGTAATTGCAGTCGACTTTTGCTTGTGGGGCGCAGTTATCAAAACTTTTGTTGCTGGATGAATGCTAATAAGTGTGGGCTCAAAATCCACACAGCTTTTTGATATTCAGGAAATATTTATTTATACATTAATTGTTTTTACATAAAAATAGAAACTTCTAGTTCTAAAGTTCACATTACATAACTTTCGTCACAATTATGCAAAAGCTGAAACTTTATATTTGTTTAGCTGTTCCTGTATGACTTAAGCGATATGAAACCCAAAGAGCAAATTTATTTAGGAGGCACAGCTGTGTTGATTGAGAATTAATTTAAGAAAAAGATGTGCGGTAAGATATTAGAAGTTTTTGTTTTGCGGTGGAACAAAGGTTGGCCTTGCCAACCAAACTTTGTTCGATAGGTCATGAATGGGAGACGCGCATCAGACGGACTTGAGATGAAATAGTTTACTAGACAAAGGACAAAGGACATGCCTCGTCATTGAAAAGACCCACAACGACCAGGAAGTCACAAAGAACAATGCCACATCCCAAACTCCCGCCCTCCGACTCTGCCCTCCTGGGCTGTCAGCGTGAGGCGCCTTTGTTTTGTTCGACTCACGGGCAGAAGGACAGCGATAAGGCAAACGAAAAGATTTGAGCCGCTTGAGCCAAGTCAAGAGCGGCGAGAAACGATAAAGATGACGAGGAAGAGGACGTTGATGTGGATGTAGAAGAAGATGACGCTGCAGCGAGACGTTCACCATCAGCGGGCCGGCGCAGACGATAGAGAGAGAGAGGGAGTGAGGGATAGACAAGAGAGGAAGTGGAATACGAAAGCGAGACATAAAGAGGCCCCATATTTATAGCAATTAAATTGTCTTTCAAGCTCAGTTCCTTTGTTCTACCCTAATGAGCATTTTGTGCAAACGCCTGCCACAGCTCTTACCTTTTTCACATTTTTTTTTTAATAACCCCATTTGACTGAGATTGGAAGCAGGTTAAGTTCTTAAATTGCGGCACACGTCCAACATACACACACACACACATACGTATGTATATATACAGCGGCATGCACGACCGCAGCCACACATACATAAACGCTCTCATATGTACGTCGAAGCCTTTTGTACTGTTTTTTAGTCTTTGCATAATAAAAAATTTTAATTTAATATTCATGTTAAATGTTCGATTAAAATTAGTTGTAGGGCACAGAAAACAATCTAGATTTAATTATAATAATTGTTATTAATTGATTACGGAGAGTGAGAGAAATGTAGATATTGCAGGGATTACAAAACTAAGATGAATATATGTACGTAAAACTGTAGACGATATAAACTATAATTCTTAAATTTTTGTTGAATTTTTGTTTTTCCAATGCAATGCAATGCATTGTCGCCTTTCTCTGCGATTGTCTATGGGATTTCCCCAACTTTTTAATTCAATTCATTTGCAATACTTAAACTTTTCTATAATAGCCAATCTAGAATTCAGATACTTTATTCAGAAAACCCAAAGTTTTAACTATTCTCGAAATTGTTATTAATTAAATTTGTTTGCAGTTCATAGTGCAAAAAGTTTTCAGACATCGTCACATCGTTTGCTGGAAATGCTTGCAAATGTCCTTGCATTATTATTGTTGTTGTTGTTGTTATTTGCCAGTTGTTGAATGCTGATGTGGGCATCCGACTTGGCCATTTGGCTAATTGAATGGCTAGCCTTGGCTAAAATAATAAATGCAGCTGGGTGGCGATGTTCGCGCTGCAATTAATTACTGAAAATTCTGTAAATGAATTCAATTGGGAAAATATAAATATAAATAAAAGCGAAAATATTTGATTTAACTAATTCATTTACACAGCACTTCTGGAACTGTTAAATATCTGTAATATAACTTTTCACTTGAATCACACTGTGGCAGTTCAAGGAACCTGAGTCGCCCTCTTTAAAGCCATTGTGCAATTACCTTGGCATAGTTCTATATCAAATGCCGTTACTTTTTTTTTTTGCCATTCGCTTTATCGCTGAAGTTTTGCGCAGCCACAACAAATCGCGAGTGCCGATTGGGCGAAACGGCGAATAAGCGAATCGGCGAGTGGGCGACTAGGTGGATGGAAAATGATGAATAGGATGTAGCATGCGGCATGGCCGGTGGCGTGTAATGCCAGCAACAATAACAACAACAGCAGCAACAACAATAAAACACTTAATGAATGTGGAACATAAATTTGCGCTGATTTGCGTTTTTGCCTCGCGCCTGTGCTCTTCGTGCGCTAGGCCGTAAAAGAAACGCAGCTGTAACAAAGACCTAACGGTAAACTGCATAACAGCTCTTTTTTTCCTTATTTGCTTGCAGTTGATAAAGTGCGAGGGAGAGGGAGCGAGAGAGCACGTCGAAACAAGGTCAACGCTCAAACAGTCGAACATGTTGCAATTGCACGCTATGTAAAGGACAGACAGAGGGAGAGAAAGTGAGAGAGAGAGAGAGAGAGAGAGAGCTAGTAGAAACGTTCTGTATTCGTCTCTGAGTGCGTGCGTGCGAGCGAGGGAGACAAAGTGCATTTGTTTCAGCATACAATGTCATCGATCTCGGCTCAGGGCGTGGTCGAGAGAGCCTCCGCGGAATTATCGAAACGTATCAATGGACTGGGATTACGCTCAAAACACCATCATGGCAACAACAGCAACAGCAGCAGCAGCGGCAGCGGCGACAACGCCTCCTCAAATTCCTCCTCCAGTGCCACCTCGTCCAGCGGCAAAACCTCAGTAATGGAGCGCGTTACCAATGCGCTCTGCGGCGGCGGTAATTCGAATTCCAATTCCAATTCGAACTCCAACTCGAACTCCAATTCCAATTCCAACTCCAATACCAATACCAATAGCAACAGCTCAAACGCCGGTGTGCCCGGCACTGTGAATTCGCCGCAAACGCCAGATAAACCGTCACGGGGCAGCCAAAGCGCAGCCACGCTCATTTCCCTAACGAGTACGCAACAACAGGCACAGCAATTGGCCGCTGTTAATCCCAGTCTGCCTCACAATCCCGCGCATCTAATGCAACAACAACAACAACAACAACAACAGCAACAACAACAGCAGCAGCAACAGCAGCAGCTTCAGGCAATGGCGGGCTCCACGCTGATTAACTCAAATCATCACCTGGTCATGGCAGCTGGTGCACCTGCGCCGCCTAGCAACATACCGTTAGGTGCCCCGCCCACTCCAACAGTCAAATCGATTGCCAAGCAAATGAACATCCAGATTCCAGCGCCCGGTTCGCCCACCTTCAGCACAATGGGCATGGTCGCGGCCCAGAAGGTCAGTGGCGGTGGTACGCCCCTACAGATGCGCAAGCAGCTGCCCAATCCCCACTTGCATCATCCCTATGGAGTGGTGGCTGCACCCAATCAGCTAACGGGCACCGTTGCCCAACCGCTGTCCGCGCTTATCCTCCACAAGCACCCGCCACATATGCAGAGCATCGATGCGCTGATGCTGGACGATCGCTTTCTGAATCGCTTTTTCCAATACTTCTCGCCGTACGAGCGGCGCGTGCTCGCCCAGGTGTGCATCAAGTGGCGGGACATCCTGTACCGCAGTCCACGCTACTGGTCCGGCCTGCTGCCGACGCTGCAGTGTCGCGAACTCCGCCAGATGCCCGCCTGCGATCGGGGCAAGCTCTACACGTCGCTCATTCGACGTGGTTTCCATGCACTCGGACTGGTCGGCGCCTCCGACGAGGATGCTCTGGATGTGGTGCACTCCTTTCCGCTGGCCTCCAAGCACGTCCACTCGCTCAGCCTGCGCTGCTCCTCGATCAGCGATCGGGGACTCGAAACGCTTTTGGATCACTTGCAGGTGAGTTGAAGGGCATGAGAAGGCTGAAGATTCATATCTGATATTTATATATAAATTAGAGTTCTGAGCTTTGTTCAAGATATTAATAGTGAGCACTGACAACTAAATGTAGATTTCCTGATAAAAATAATTATTTGGAAATAATTTAAAATTAATATTAAGATTAACATATTTTTCATTTATTTTTTGAGCTGTTTTTTTTTATTTTACACGATTTAATAATGATGATTATTATTTAGATTTAAAAACAAAAGTAATTCAGGGCTTGAGAAAGAAAATTTAGTGGTTCATGAAAATAGTAAACTTGAAGAAAACAAAATTTTTTTAACTTAATTTATATGTACATATGTATATTAATCTTATACAAACGATCATATTATTATAAGGAATTTAAACGACATCATATTTCATTTAAGTTAATTTTATAAGTATTTCTTTTAATATATTTCATATCTATTTCATATTTCACATCTATGTAAGATATCCTACCTAAATTTTGTTTCATAAATCTTTTGTTTCATATATCTGAAGAGCTCTAATCATTTTATATTGAGAATATTTTTATGTTTCAATTACTAAGATTTTTTTTTAGTAAATTTGAGATTTATTTTCAATTGTTCAGTTTGCATAGTCTATAAGAAAAACAAATTGATTTCATTTTACAAATATTTTCCTAAGATATTTTTCAAGACAATTTGTACTTATAGAGCTTATATAGATATATTTGGTGTATTTATCATCGTCTGCTGTCATATATGTCAGTCAAATTCTGATGCTCAGCTTCATCATCATCATCAGCTTTAGCATCTTCCCATGACCGTGGGCAATTCGCCAGAGAAAGAGAAAGAGTGAGAGAGAGATAATTTAGAGTAAAATATATAGAGAGAGAGAGGTGGAAGATGAGACACAGAGACAGTGATAGACAGAGAGAGAGAAAAACAGAGAGAGAGAGTGAGTGAGAGAAAGAGAGAGTGAGAGAGAGAGAGAGAGAGAGAGAAAGAGATCACTCACATTGATGATGGTCAGTCACACGGCACACGGCCTAAACAAAAATAAATCTCGAAAAATTCCTGACCGGCAAAAGAAAAAATATAAATAAGAAGAAAACAAAATTTTTGCTCAATCTTATTCAAGTGAAACGTGTTGAACGCAAAACTGTGTCACAGACGATGCTGTAAGATAATTGAAAATTGTGTGATAATTTCTTCTATATGCTTTGCGCTTTTCCGATTACTCTTAACGAATTGATGCGATCAATTGAGAGCGAAAATCACATCAAAGCCAGCGTCATAAATTTTAGTTAATTTAGTACAAATAATATTGCACTTAAATGAACAAGCATAAATATATATAAACATCAAAACCTCTCTCTCTATATATATAGAATATATAATTATAATTGGCGCGTTTCGCTTGTTGAATCTTTTATGAGCTGCGTTAAATAAAATGAAATGAATTTTTTCGCAATATTTATGAGGTCGGAATTTTGAAAGCGCTCAACTAGGCAGGTGAAATTGTATTTATTTGGAATTCGAAATGTTTTATTTTGTTTTAATTTCGCATGCATTATTCTTGAGCGAGTAATTACTAAATTCCTCACAATTTCATTGCCTTGCTTCAAGGCTTTTCAAAGAAATTGTAAATAAACAAGTAAAATTGCTTTAAGCGGGAGTGATCGACTAATATATACTATGTACGCAAAGTTAGTGTTTAATGAACTTGGTATTCGATTAATGTCTATGTGTGTTATATGTATTATATATTGATTCTGTAATTAATCAAATTAAATATTTCTTCTATATTGAAGTTGTCCAAAAAGTATCAAAAATCCTGAATATTCGAAATCTTGAATACCACCTAAACTAAACAAACCTAGCTTTAATTAAGCTTTAGTTAGGCATAAAAATAATTCTTCGTTGAGTTATCTGAAAATATGATAACAACTCAGCAATTTAGGTATAAAATTTGAGGTCTTCAGTTATTTTAGTTACCGCCATATACAAATTCAAATAGATGAAAATTCTGAAATAGCTTGTTAGTTTTCTATGAAGAATATCTAATTGTCTTTAAGAACTTTCTTTTAAGAAATTGCCTTTTATGAAATTTCCCTTTTGAAAATTCCCTTTACAAATATCTCAGCTTATAGTTTATATAGCTATAATCTTCTTTCAGCAAACTCGTATTATTAGTTTTGAAGTTTTCTTTTAAAAAAGGAATTTTTTTTAAATATCCATTGGTTCTAGTCTGTGCTCATTCTTTCACAAATCTGATCTTGTAATTTTCACTAATTTTCGTTCATTCAACTTTTAGTAATAATTTTGTGAGTTTTCTTTTAAGGCTGTCCACCCTTAAGTAATTTCCCTTTGATATATTATCGTTGTTTTATTAGTTGTAGTTCAATTCTGAATTTGTGTTAATTTAACTAATTTTCTTTCAACAATATTAATCTTGCTTTCTATTCTTCTCAATATGTAATTACTTCTATTAATTTATTTATTTTAATCTCAAGTCGAATGACAAATCCAATTAGTTGCTCTAATTGCTTCCCTCAACTCAGCTCAGCTCCAGCTCCTGCTCCCCTTTATATGGCCCCAAATCTATTCACAGTTCTAAGCAAACCTTTGGCTTAATTCGCTTCGTGCTCAGCGGGTGGGCAATGTGTGGGAGTAGGCGTAGGCGTAACTGTGGGCGTGGCTGACGCACATGAGTAAAGTGGATAATGTGAGAGAACTGTGTGGGAGTAGGGGAGACTAGTTGATGTGATGCGCTAACTCAATGGCCGCACTCTATGCCAGCTGCTCATATTTGTGGCTCTGTCAATCACTCACTTGGGCAGGCAGTCATTCAGTCCGTCAGTCCGTCAGTCCGTCAGTCAGTCAATCAGACTGCGTGTCAATCTGCAATGTCGTAGTTAATTCAATGTGAATGCATGTCATGTTCATGGGCCTCGTTTGTTGCTGATTGCAAATTGTTGTCGCTGGAAATGTCAACAAGAATGGCACGCACAGCTGCCAAAGTGTGTGTGTGTGTGTGGCTTATGGTAGAACAATTTGAAATACCGCAAATTTACATAACTGTATATATACTATATAAATATATAGTGTTGTGTGTGTATGTGCAGCATATTTGACCTTGGGGAGTGAACGCATTGCGCCTAATGCATCTGCGACCCTACAAAACTTTGCCTCTGCATTAACAATTCCCAATCATTCATGACATGAAAATTGCGACGGAAATGCGACGGCATTTATATGCCTCTGCTGCTGCTACTTCTGCTGCTGCTGTTAGTGTTTCCACTGCTGCTGCTGCATACAGACTTAATGGGTCCTCAGTTGGCAATTGCCTTCGGCGCACATGCGGCGTATACGTTATTTCCGCACTGCCAACTGCTCAAGTTTGCGCCTGGCTGAACCCAGTTGACCTATAAACGATGACACGCGCTAGCTAGATACGACTCTAGAAATAGTTGTTGAGACTCTGCAAGTTGCAGCTAGAGTTGAATTAACTCAGTTATACCAAATATTTGTACTTGAGTATGTGTATCTATATACGTATGTGCAGTGAGTTGTACTACTTGCTGAGGAAAAAGAATTTTTGTGCGCACCTGAAATATTATAGGTAACATTATTGAACAAGTTATTAGAAAGTAAATAATTTTTAAACATTTTTTCATGTAGTGAAATAAAATATTTATTTTATAATATATATATTATTTTTAATTTATAGCTATGAGCATTTGAATAAATTGAAATATGAAATTAAAATAAAATAGAAATTAAATTAAGCATAGATAAATGAGTCTATGTAAATGTTTATTTATATTTTTTTTATACAACTTGCATTATAAATTTGTGATAACTATTTTATATGTTATTATATTTTCATATTAATTTAATTAAATATTTTTGTTAATTATTCAAAATTCCCAAATGTATGTACAAATAGTTGCTTATGTAATGGGAAGTTTATTTTCGTATACTGTTCAGCACTTTAATAATAAATTAATAATAAATAATATATTGAAGAATGCTTTTTCTGTCTTTGGTTATCATTTTTGCATTAATCATTATTCGTACGACTTAAAAAATCCCTATAAATAACAAAATTTTACCAACTTTTCGCTTAACATGCAGATTTCGTTACTTCAAAGGAGCTTTGCAAATCAGGCTCAGTTATATTCAAAAGAAAAAAAGTTAGATGTTAACTAAATATATACAAAGCAGATTTTTATGTTTGCGAGCATTACAAACTTTAATAAATTTAAGGCTTGAGTTTTTATGTTAAGAGAAATTATTTATTCATACCTCTGATGCAAGTCAAAATTTCCACAAGCTAATCCTTTTGGGTACATAAGCACAAACTAACTATTTAAATATTTTGTTTTTATGCGACTTTCAAAGTGCTAAAAGCTATTTATTATTTAGTTACTTTGGCTTAAGTTAAAAAAACATATGACTAAAACGAGATTTATTTAAGCTATGCACACAAAAAAAAAAAAAGAGTAAAAAATAAAAAAAAAACGACTTCTATCTCGGGAACATCTCATTGTGGTTTTGCGGCCCTTTGTTGGTTTATTGATTTTGCGGCTGACATGTAAAAAAGTTTACCCTGGAAACGTGTGTGTTGCCAACCAGCTGGGAAAACAGCAACAACAACAACAAACTAGAGAAAAAAGAAAAGTTTTTGCCATAAAAAGCCAAAGCTGCAGAGGCCCAAACCATTTTACCCATTAACAATGAAGTCATTTCCATTGGCAAAGGAAAGGGGCAGTGGGCAGGGCGAGGGAGGGGGCGTACGTAGTACGTCAATTAGCTGGAAACTAATTAAAGGCTATTTGCATATCAGCATAATAGCCATAAGATTTATCAGATAACCATTTATACGATCATGTTCTTAGGCAACCATTATTCATATGAATGAATGCATAATTAAAGAGGTAATTCTGACAGAGAGGGAGATAATCGCAGAAAGAATCAGGGAGAGAGAGAGAGAGAGAGAGAGAGAGAGTGATAGATAGAACTGGTCGTATAGTATATTATTTATTCATTCATATATGCTATTTATGTATGCAGACTAATTGAATTAATGCTAAGTGAAATGGGATACGATAAATGCTATTTTAGGTATATTTAGGTATTGCTATGCTAGCTCGAGGACTGAGTACTTTTAGCTTTGAAGCTAACTTATGAAGATGATTAAGCTGTAAAATCTATAGAGACTGGCATGGAATATACTCGAGTGTACACAGATAGATATATAGAATAATTAGAATTTCTAGAATGTATAGCGTCTTTTCGATCTAGGATCTTCAAAGAATCTTAGCACTTCAAAGAGTGAAACCATTCATGAGCATATTTTGAAATTAGCTTAGACAGTCAAACAGAGGAACAGCTGGATAGACAGACGCTAATCAAAGAATCAATAAATTCTCTTAACCTTTCTGAACGATTATCATAAATGTTATTTTAAGTGATTTCCCACGCTTACTCTCCTTCTGCTAGAAATGCCAAAGAACTGAACTTACTCAACAGCTATTTATAATAAGTTCAGTGCCATCAAATAATCATAATTAGAAGAAGCTAAATTTACTAAAATCCATTTCTCATGGCTGACATATATATAAAGATGATATATATAAAGATGACTGGAATACCTATTACCAAGAACAACAGCAGCAGCAACAATAATAGCTTTATTCATGTCGTCTAATTGTTGATGTAGTTAACGATAAAAGTTTGTGGGTTTCTCGTATTCATTGTTTTTCTTTCTATATGTCCTTAAACGTGTTTCTTTTGCTCTTGCTCTTGTTTTCCATTTGGCATTTCCCATTTTGCTCGATTTGCTCGCACTTCCTCTTAAGCTTTTGCGTCATGTTTTCGCTTTTGCCGAGCGACTTTATTGCTATTGTCCTGTGATTTGACATGTTGTTGCTTGTTGTTTATTGTTGGCTTCGCTGCTCTGCCACATTCCACGAGCAAAAGTTCTCGAGTGTTACCAACTCCAGAGCCATGACAACAATAACAATAACAAAATTGTGACTAGTCAGATCGAAGAGCCAGCGACATAATGTCTGGGCACGCAATGTGGGTCGAACCATTCATTGTGAAATGTTTTGCTCGCAATTGTTTTTCCCACCAAAGGTCAAAGTTGAAACAATTTTTAAGTATTGTCCGTAGCTCTCTGTACGAATGGTACTACTCATGGCATGTGTCATGCACAAGGTATTGAAAACATTATCTACTTATGAAAAGCAATCAGCTTTGTGATACTTAAGTCTAAGTTATTGTAATTGTCATCAATGAGAAGCTTCAATAAGAAATATTTGAAATTTATTAATGGAATATTTTTAGCTGTTTCCCAAGTGAAAACTCTAAAGATGAGTAAATTTAAATTTATATAATTTTTATTTAATGATATTATAATTATAAAATAGCAGAAATCAAGTTGTTTTTAACCCTTTTTGTCATCTTGCAAATCCTCCTCTCATTAGCAACCTGCTAAGATAAAACAGCTTCAAAAGTTGAGATGATTACAATATTCAAATTTCCATGAACTCTTCAAGGTTACCGTTACTAAATCCTCTTAATCAGTGTAATTGGCTCTTAGAAAGCAGCAGAGGTGTCTAATGGTTCATTTCCTTCAAGATCTATCATAATTTAATGAGAATATGTTCATTAAATTATGATAGATCTTGAAGCTCTTTCAGCTTTACTTATATTTTTGCACTTATTGATTTGTTGTTTTACATTTTATAAGATTCTTTTATTTAGAAAATATATCTATGTGGATAAAGTAATTTGATCAAATTTAGCTCCGAAACATCACCCAAACATCTACCCTTAACAACTTTTTATTTCACAACTTGTTTTTAATTAAAAAACTAAACCAAACTAAAAATAAATATAATTACTGAATAAAAAATGACAAAGGCAAACCACACACATATATACTATATCTAACTGTATATGATGACAATTGCAGAGTCTGTTTGAACTTGAGCTGGCTGGCTGCAATGAGGTCACCGAAGCGGGCCTCTGGGCCTGCCTGACGCCCCGAATTGTGTCCTTGTCGCTGGCGGACTGCATCAACATTGCGGATGAAGCAGTTGGAGCTGTGGCCCAGCTGCTGCCTTCCCTCTACGAATTCTCGCTTCAGGCAAGTTTTACCAACATATTGTGTGTGTGTGTGTGTGTGTGTGTGGAACATGGTCTCATATTTAATTAAATTACAGGCTTACCATGTCACTGATGCTGCCCTGGGCTACTTCTCGCCAAAGCAAAGTCACAGTTTGAGCATATTACGCTTACAGTCATGCTGGGAACTAACCAATCATGGCATTGTTAATATAGGTAAGTTCTGAGAGCTATATATCCATATATAATAGTATAGAAAATTTGTAGGCAAATTAACTATTTGAGCTAGTGTTAAACTCCGTAACTGAATTAATACTTGACGCTCTTCAAGGAGAGTTTTTAGCTTTTTAAGCTAAATGCTTATAATTCTCAACTTGTTTTAGAGGGAAACTCAGCTAATTGCCAATCAAGTGTATATATGATCTCATATACTCCTGAGCGAAACCTTTACGAGTAGGCATAACTCTTGCAAAGCTTTTCAAAGCAAACCCTTTTATGATTCCGAACTAGTATCAGAAATTAGAGCTTGCTGAAAATGTTATTACTAATATACATTAATTTTAAATTTCTTGAGTAATTATTTCAATTTGTATGCATAATTCAAATTAAAATTGGCTCAACATTAATCAGCATCCAGTGAGGCAAATGTTGTAAAATTTGTCGCATTGTCGCTTTGTTCGTTTGTCGCTTGTTACGCAACAAAAGTGTCTAAATGTCAGCTGTAAAGTTGTGGGAATTGCGGAAGCTACGGACAGGCGTATTGTGACTTTGCATAACTGCGCCGATTGTCGTCAAAGGGAATTGTGACGAGCATCCGCCAGGTATATGCCAATTGGCGCAGGTGGAATAGAAAAGGGCGAGACAATAAAAGGGGGGAAAAAAAGTCCAACTGAAATTTATCCGAGCACAGGGAATTTCTAAATTGTGTTGCACTCAGCTAATTGAAGTGGTTTTTAGCTAACCTTTTTTTTCTGCAAAATCATTCGAGTGCCGTCTATTCGAGTATATCCTTTTACGTCACAGACAGACAATCGGGTTTCACCCTTGTCAGCTTTCAACAAGATTTGGCAGCTGCAAAGCGTTTGGGGTCAACTTCATTTTGGCCATGAATTGATTGAAATATTTCGAGGAATTCTACTTAATTATTTTAAAAGTTATTTAAATGGCTCATGAACCCTTTCAAACCTTACTGCAGAGTATGCACTAGTCGGTCACACTTAAGTGCAGTCCTCTACCTTGTTAAGTCATGCAATCATCATTGCATAGGTTTCCTCTTGGCTTGCGTTCTTTCACCTGACTGCTTTCGTTTTATTGAGCCCTTTCGTTAGGCGCTCTCTCTCTCTCTCTCATTCTCACTGTTTCTCTCTGTCTCTTGAGTCCTGTTTCAGCGGCTCTGCAAGACATTTGTCTGCACTTTAGGACAGTTTGCACAGCTTCCACCTTACAATGTTGCAGTTTTATGACATATTATGGCTTGCAATGGAAGCAAAGTTAAGATGGGGTATTTAACACATTTTGGCATAAAGTAATATAAGTTCATATGTTTTTTAAACATATTTTTTAGTGTTTACAGGTCTTTGGTCTAACTAAATAACCTTGCATCTAAAGTAGTATGAGGAACATCATATATTTCGTTAAAACAGGGTAATTTTTATTCGCCTATCATACCTTTGAACAAAAAAATAATTTGTTATTCCATAAATATAAATTACAAAATTCCTAACATAGTCTGACTTTTTAACAGGGTATTGAATGTGTTGCTAAACAACCTACTTTTAAATGCATAACCATTTATTATAAATAACAGATTAGTTGCCCCAGGCTACAGTCTAGATAATCTTTTTTCTAGTTAAATGTCTCATCTGCATTGCAACTTCAGGGCTCATTTTTTATAAGAAAGAATATTTCCGTAGCAAATTATTAATTGGCTGCCCTAGGCATGACGCTAAAATGTGAACGTTTATCTTGTATTAATCTAATTTCGGGTTTCAGGGTATATACCAATCAAGAAAGACAAATTAAATAAATAAATACATTAGCTAGTAATTAATGTATGTTTACAAAATATGATTGAATTTCGAATTAAAATACTGCTTCAACTCGATTAATCAAAGGGATTATTTATTAATCCTGAAGAAGTATTCAAAGTTGTATTCAAAAAGATATATACATTAGCTAGTAGTTTACATTAATAGGGTATTTCCTCGTTGACTACAGCAGCATTCAATTTGCAAACTTATCCCATGGGAATGCGGTTATTACAAATTACAAAATGGCTGCCATACGCTACAGCACTTCACTCTTCTCTTTCTCACTACTCCCCTCCTTCACCCATCACATTCGCTCGCTTGTCGCAATCAACTCGAGTTGGAAGAAAAAACATGATTGACTGCGCTCTACATCTCTCTCTCTCACTCTCCCTCTACCTCTCAATCACTGTTCGGCTCCCGCTTACTCGTGCGGCGGGGTCCGTTGAAGTGCAGCAAATTAAGCAGTCAGTTGCTGCAGGCACTTCCCTACTCTCCTTCTTCATTCTCTTCCCACTCGCCTTCGCTTTTGCCATCGCCTTGCTCTGCCTTCCAGGCAACTAGCTCGCTCGCACTTGGGCTGCCAACTGAACAACACGCATCGTCGCCTCAACGATTCAACGCCTCTCCGGAGCCCAATTATAAGCCACACTTTTCACTCTCTCGCTGGCACTAGCGGTAAATGTTACAATTACAGCTACTGCGACAGCCGCAGCTAATGTTACAGTAGTTCGCTTCAGCTATGCATTACAGCTGGAGTCCAGCAACAACTGGAGTCTGAGCAGGCTGTCGTAGCTGTCGGAACTTGCTAATGACTGTAAAAGTTCAGCTTGGCAATTAAAACGATTTAAGATTAAATAGCGCAGTTAAATATTTATAGAGCTTATTATGCTCGCGAAGGCGAACGGGGCCCACAAACAGTCAGAGAGTTAAGAAAAATATATGTATGTATGTTTAAGGTATTAAACGGCGCGATTGAAAGAAAACTACTTTGTCAAGAGTATACCGAAATGATGTAAAATAGAAACTTAAGAAATAAATTAATGTCTCTTATGCAAAGCTAAAGAGCTTTGCATAGATTAAATGTTGATGATTGATATTACGATATTTAAAGTTATATGCATTCTATTCTACTATTCAAAGTTATTCATATACATATATACAATGTTTTATCTACCTTTCTGGCTATTTTCTAGACGTTTTTAACCGTTTTTAGCTGTTTTTCTGGTTTGCCTCATCAACTACCTTTCTACCTTCTTTCTAACCTTTCTATCCCACTTTCTAATCATATTTTTATCTCTTAATCATGATTCTATTCATTGGATGATGACCAGTCCTATTTATCCATCCTTTTGCCCACCAATATTTTATCTACCTTTCTGGCTATTTTCTAGCCATTTTTAGCTATTTTTAGCCGTTTTTAGCTCATTTCTGGTTTATCTCACCAACTACCTTTGTACTATCTTTCTAACCTTTCTATCCCACTTTCTAATCATATTTTTATCTCTTAATCACGATTCTGTTCATTGGATGATGACCAACCAGTCTTATTTATCCATCTATATGCACATTAATGTTCAATCTACCTTGCTGGCTATTTTCTAGCCGTTTTTAGCCGTTTTTAGCTGTTTTTCTGGCTTGCCTCATCAACTACCTTTCTACCTTCTTTCTAACCTTTCTATCCCACTTTCTAATCATATTTCTATCTCTTAATCATGATTCTGTTCATTGGATGATGACCAGTTCTATTTATCCACCCATTTGCCCACCAATGTTTTATCTACCTTTCTGGCTATTTTCTAGCCATTTTTAGCTGTTTTTCTGGTTTGCGTCATCAACTACCCGTCTACCTTCTTGCTAACCTTTCTATCCCACTTTCTAATCATATTTTTATCTCTTAATCACGATTCTGTTCATTGGTTGATAACCAGTCCTATTTATCCATCCTTTTGCCCACCAATGTTTTATCTACTTTTCTGGCTATTTTCTAGCCATTTTTAGCCGTTTTTAGCGCATTTCTGGTTTACCTCACCAATTACCTTCGTACGATCTTTCTAACCTTTCTATCCTACTTTCTAATCATATTTCACGTCATCATATTATTAACCACGATTCTGTTCATTGGTTGATAACCAGTCCCTTTAACCTATTCAGTTGCCTATTAATGTTCAATCTACCTTTCTGGCTATTTTCTAGCAGTTTTGAGCCGTTCTTAGCTTTTTTCTGGTTTGTCTCACCAACTACCTTTCTACCTTCTTTCTAACCTTGCTATCCTACTTTCTAATAATATTTCTATCTCTTAATCACGATTCTGTTCATTGGATGATGACCAGTCTTATTTATCCATCCATTTGCCCATTAATGTTCATTCTACCTTTCTGGCTATTTTCTAGCCGTTTTTAGCCGTTTTTAGCTGTTTTTCTGGCTTGCCTCATCAACTACCTTTCTACCTTCTTTCTAACCTTTCTATCCTACTTTCTAATCATATTTCTATATATTAACCACGATTCTGTTCATTGGTTGATAGCCAGTCCCTTTAACCTATTCATTTGCCTATTAATGTTCAATCTACCTTTCTGGCTATTTTCTAGCCGTTTTTAGCTTTTTTCTGGTTTGTCTCACCAACTACCCATCTACCTTCTTTCTAACCTTGCTATCCTACTTCCTAATAATATTTATATCTCTTAATCACGATTCTGTTCATTGGATGATGACCAGTCTTATTTATCCATCCATTTGCCCATTAATGTTAAATCTGCCTTTCTGGCTATTTTCTAGCCATTTTTAGCCGTTGTTATATCATTTTCTGGTTCAATGATTATTCGGAACATTATGATATGAAAAAAAAACGTGTTATGGGAACGTTTGCTTGACATTTTAACGAATCGTCTTCACACTTCAAATAAAATGAGCAAACTAAAATACCTAAATCCAATGAGAGAATAACGAAATTTCACACATGAAGCGACAAAAAGGCGACATGCATAATAGTCTGCGAGACCTGACAATAGTTTAACTACAAGAGGTTTCGAAACGAAATTATGAATTGTAAGAGGGAAGATCATCACCGAGTAGGCAGAAAAACTACGAATTAACGAGGAACCTAAATTTATGGGAGTTTTACGAATTACGAAGTTTTTTCAAGGGACCAGTATCTTACGAAATATTGAGGTTTTCGATTTAGCGGGCTACGAATTATCGAGACTCGTCTGTATATAGAAGTTTATCATAGGCTTCATCGCATTTTCATTTAGCTATCAATAATATTTGCATCAATTTACATCATATTAATAAGACTTTGTGTGAAAATCTTGTGTGATTTTTCTCTTCTCTATGCCCTCTGAGCTCTTTAAGATATACATATGCATAAAAATTGGTGTGTAAAAAAAGCAATTCTAGAATATTTAACTTTTATGTTCCATTTTATTAGTCATATCTCTAACTGGTTGTTAAACAAACCAATTTGAGTTTTTATGTCAGCTTTACGAGCTGAAAACGCTGTTCAAAGTGAGTTGTCCATGGGGACTACAAGTTATCGATTTTATATATGTACATACATATATATTTATATATAGACTCTATATACTCTGAAATAGAGCAACATTTCTTAGATTGTTTAATTAATAAATAACGAAATTGCTTATGAATTTTTTTGGTATTTCAATTGTAAATAAACAAAATATATAATTAAAATCTTTGAAATTTCAATGGAAATGTTGAATGAATTCAAAAGCACAAAATTAATAAACATAGACGAAACATCAGTAATCCAATTGCCTACTCTCTCTCTGTCTCTCTCTGTCTCGCTATGCTTGTCTATTTACATTATTTTGGCATATGCAAATATATCTAATTGGCATAAGTATTTAATGAGAACATTTCTCATGGACCATCAAATATTTGCCCAACATTCATTCAGACAGCCAACAAGCAGCAAAAGCAATAACCACAACAACAACTACAACAACAACGTCAATCATGTTAACTTTGCATATTACATAGATTTTAATTTGTATAAACATTTAAGCATTTTAATTTAAATGCTTTACATTTGACCACATTTACTGCAATATGGCAAAAATATTTAATTAATGGGCTCGTTGGGAACTTCCTACGTTCCTACTTTCAACCCTGATCCAAAAATAAATGCAAGTAAAAACGCTCTATTTGGAAATGTGCCCGACGTACAGATACCCGGTGCAAACTCTCTCCGCTCTCTGTCCATCTATCTATAAATAAGTTTTCCGGTTTTTAAAGCAAATGAGGGAAACTGATGCATATTTAGAGAATATAAATTTAGAAAGTATTCTAAATTAACGAATCGAAACATGATATAACAGAGCCTTGATTTGGTTTCACATCGATTTTAGGAAATTGCAAAGGACTAATGATATTTGAATACAAATTAAATCGATACTTATGACTTTTTAACTCTATTATATTTTTTGGAGATAGAAAATTTTCTCTATAACCCTAGGCAGTCAGAGAGAGTGAGACCAACGGGGCTATAAATAAATCGTCTGTTGATACTGCTTACATTATTCTGCACTGCTTACTGCTATCTCACTGTTACATAGATTCTAGAAAATTCAATATACCCTATATTTGAGGGCTTAAACCCAGTTTATAACAGCATTTTGAATTGCCAGGGGAACGAATTTTATTAAATTATGTATTGATTGATGTGTGTGAGAGTAAGTGAATTGCGATTTCATGTGATGTGTTTTAAAGTTAGAGTAGGTGATAAAGGGGGAAGAGTTAATAGAGACAGATAGGGAGGAGAAACAGGGAGATGTTGAGATAGTGTGAGTGGGAGACGAAGAGAGATATATAAAGAGAGAGAGAGAGAGATATACAGGGATATACAGATAGAGAGGGAGATGGAAATAAAGTAGAATGTTGGCCATAGAAGAATTTAAAGCTCACACAATATATAGAGATAACTAGTGTAAGCAAGTTACATAACATCACACAGAAGTAAGATAAGATAAATGTACAGAATAATTATAAATAATGTTAACAGGGCTAACAATTTGGTAACATGATAACAAGAAAAGACACAGTGAAAGAATTTCAGATTTTTAAGTTACACAGAGACTATAAATAAAGAATAAGACTTTAATTATAATACATAGAACCTACTAGGCCTCAGATCTAATCTCATTTTAAATTTAACATCCGCTTCGGCAACAACATTATTGCTACGCCATCGCCAGTCAAGAATTAGAATAAATATTTATCCAAGCTCTGCTGTTAAGTCTAATTAAATTTGTATAGGAAAAGTTGCGAAAGTTAAGAAACTTTCTTGTTAACTTGCAACTGCATGAGCTTTGCTTGAAATTTAAAGGGAAACCGTGTTGGGGCCGTCTCAAGGTAAATGTCAGAAGTTTCATAAACAATTTTCACAGCGAATGCGATGACTGAAAGTTTTGCTTTGCGCGCTTATCAACGTTGAACGGCAACAGCAACAGCAACAGCAACATGAAGAACGCATTTAACTAATTAAATTTTGCATCTGATTCAATTGAAGAAGTCGCTTAACAGAGCCAACTCGACGCCCACATACCAAGAGCCTTCTTAGCTCAGTGGCAGAGCGCTGGTCTTGTAAACCAGCGGTCGTGAGTTCAATTCTCACAGGAGGCAGAGTTGCTTTTTTTGCCTTTTCCTGATCTGAGCTGAGCACCTGCCTGCCAAGTGGATGGATGCCAATGGACTTTTTATTGCTGTGCCTAGGCCAAGGTTTTTTGTTTTTGTTTTTTTTTTCTCTTTTATGGGTAACACATCATTTGGCACGCGAGTGACGCTGGCAATGCCGGAAACGGAAGTCCATGTGATATGTGTGAAGCGTCCCTGAGGCTAATTGGCAGCAGCCATGACAGACTCGCTCTCCTATTGCCTCACTCACTCTCTCTCTCTCTCTCTCTCTCTCTACCACTCTCTCTGTCTGTGAGTTCGTTCAACTGGGCGTATGTGTGATTTATGTGCACGCAACCAAAGCGAAATTTTGCGAATTTACGAATTCAAGAATTGCTAAAGGCGGCGCACAAGTTAATCACACATTAATTGACAATGTCAACACAAATGCCAGATTTCATTAAGCAAACCAAGGCGAACAAGGCAATCCTCATTATCATCGTCATCGCCATCATCATCATCATCGCCATCATTATCATCATTGTCATTGGAAGAGGGGGAGCAGCTGCTAATAAAGTGGCTGCGGTTCGTTTCTCGTCTGAACAATTGCAATTGTCATTAATGTCAGCGCCAAAAGCAAATGTCCATCAATTTAACCGCAAGTGCTCGACGTCAGCGAGCGCTACGAAATTCTGTAATCCTCATCATTCTGGTTCCGCATAGCGTTTGATAGAGACACAGTGGCACCATTCGACAGACAATTATGGAATTGTATAAGAATCTAAAGCAAGGGAATTTTTATTGGAATTTTATTGAATATTTTATATATGAATATATTAAATAGAAAATTTTACTTTTTTTTAAGTCTAAATAAATAAAGTATTTAGAATAAAAATAAAAATAATAAAAAAATATTTTTTATAATTATATTTATAAATAAAAATAAATATTTTTTATATATATATAATGTTTTTATCTTAACAAATATATATATTTTTTAATTTTTTCTTTCCCAGGCCGTTTTTTTTTTTTTTTTTATAAACTTGCTAATGTTATTATTTATATAAATATTATTAAAAATATTAATAAAAATAATCTTTATAACAATAATCAATAAGTAGAATTTATACTTCCTACTCAAAATTTTCTGTTTTTTTCAAAATTACTATTAATTATTTATTTCTTTAGTATTTTAAATTATTTTTACGTCTTGAGTTTGTTAATTTCAACAAGCTTTTGATGATTTCCCACCACTGTGCCTCTGACACATAAATCAAATTGAGCAAATGCGGTTTTAATAAAAGGCACAGAAAATAGTATTTTTGTTTTTTAATCACTGAAGGTATATATAATAATGCATTGAGATTCTGTGTGCAAATAGAAAATCCTAAAAATATTGAGATGACTAAATTATGTGAAGTTTACGCTGAACAGAAAAGTAAAAGTCAGACCTCGAAATGAAATAATTAAAATAAAAGTAATAATTAAAACAATAATAATACAACATTTATAGTTAAATTGATAATATTAAAAGTAATGTACATTATTTTAATAATAATAATTTTAATGCTAAAGTTGGAGAGGGAAATAAAACTGCTCTCCACCTCTCTCTTTAGCTAACTCACATCTTGGAATCCCGCAAGGTGAATCCATCAATGTATTCCCAATTCTGCTGTGATATTTGGTTGACTTCATTAATATTTACTGCTATTTCATGATTTTTCTCCTTTCACCTTTTGTAATAGAAGAAAGTGAATAGAGTTTGTACTTTTTCCCAACTTTAATGGGAGATTTCTAGAACAACGAGGACCCGAGAGCATATATGACAAATACAAAGATGTTTCAGCATGCTTGCTCTTTAGTATATTCTAATATTGATTATAATAATTTATATAACAACAAAAATTATAATATGCACTGCACTTTGCAATCTAATAGAAAGTATGTTAAAACATCTGCGTCGGTGCACACTTTAAGTACATCCTTTGTTAATTCCCTTAATGAAGCTCTTAATTGGCAATCCACCTCTCTGATATATCTATTTTATTTCTTTTTAATTTGTGTTCATCTTGTTTCGCAGTGCCAAAATTGCAAATGCGAAATTCTTGAGCGCAGCTAGACAAAAATTCATCTTCGTCAGCATCTGCAGTAGCCAGAAATGATCTAATGATGTTATTGTTGGCAGAGTGTCTGACTACAAAAACTTACCTTTAGATCTGCCCAGCTAATCTAGTTGATCTGTCCACTCAGTGTGAGAGGTTATCTCTTGATGCTACAATGAGATAATATTCCACTATTCTCATTGAGTCAAACAAAAGCGTTCTTAGTGCATAGTTATTCTTAATGAGTAACAAGATAAAGATATACAAGATAAGATATAAATATATTTTATTTAATATATATATAGAATAATTTGTATAAATATATAATGGATTAGTAAAGAATGTGCTTCATATATACTTTTGAATTTGTATGGCATATTTTATATACTTCTGTATAGTTCCATTTGCATTTAGGTATATTTAGATATAATGTATGGAAATTTCAAATATACTTTCAAATATACTTTCAAACTCTTTACATTTTCTTTTAGATCAGGCAAATTTTCATTTTAAATGCTTGTCCTTTCGTTAGGGTATTTAGTAGTCGAGCATATTATGCATTGCATTCATTTAATTACATTTACATTTTCAAGGTAATTAAGGTTGTTGTCGTTGCCGTTGTTCATATTGTCGCTTTAATTTCTGTTGTTATAGTCATCATCATCTGTGATCGCTTTTCACTACATGTGCACTCAAGTATATATAAATATATATATATTTTTAAATTAACTTATTTTTAAGTATATAAAAAGCTCAACGAGCTCTCTACTTACGCGTGCTGTTGGCCACGCACGTTGCCAGCCAACAAGCAGCCGCCCGCTCTGCCCACTGCCACGCCCCTGCGCACGTCTTGGCCAAGTTGTCAATCAATTGTCGCTCGCTTACTTTGTTTTGCACACGGCATTGGCCATGAACTTAACTGAATATACCCGCCCGAAAAGTACAACAACTTTTGTATGCAATTTCTTTTTGTGCCATTCTAGAAGAACATTTTGTTGTATGTGTATGTGTGTAAAACTGCATAATACTCGCTCGAAGGACTTGAGAATATTTGAGCATTACATTTTATCTTTTTATATTATATGAGTGGTCTTTAGAGGGTCTTATAATAATAAATGGCTGCCTGATGCTCGCTCGCAGATATTCAAATATTGCAATTCTTTAACTCAATCTTGAGATATAAACAATATTATTTATTTATTTACTCAATACTTTGTCCCAGATGTGTATGCAATCTAATTTAAAATTGATAAATTCAACTTTTCTCCTTGTCCGCTTGGCATGAACGGTCATCAGCCATGTCCAATAAACTCTTGTCGCTTTATGAAAGAGATTAAGAATCTTTCGCCAGTTACCTAAGTGGTTCCATGAGGCAGTCGCTGTAATTTATAAGCTTTTAAGCAGCATCAATTTGTTTTTGTTTAGGGTCAGTAAACGGCAAGACGGCGAAAACAGAATTCCATCTAAACGATTTCAAGGCACATCCTGTGGGCGAGCTATTCACATTCCTTGTGCCATTCACAACCACACTCACATCCATATTCACATTCACATTCACATTCACATTCACATTCGCAACGTTATCCACATCCATCACTGTCAGACTGAGGACGTCTGTTCCAGCTAATGAACTTGGACAACAATGAAAACCCCATTGAACCGCCTGAAAGTGGTTCGCTCTCAATGTTCGTAAACCTTTTCGGCTGTCAAAGCAGCAACCAAGCAGAAGACATCAATTCAACTGAGTATTCCACACTAAATTAAACATGAATGAGAATTAACCTGTATATTTATTTATATACACATATTGAAAATAATTTCGATTTATAAATTATATATTAAACATTATTTAATTGTTATTGTATTTATTTATATTTCAATTAAATCATTTATTTTATTGAATATATTTAAACCGAATTAATATTAGCATAAAATATGTTCATAAATTATCAAAATAATTAATTAAATTTTTTAATTAACAATATAAAACATTGTATTTTCTTAAAAACTTAAATATATAAATATAATTGTTATTTTTATTTATTTATAATTTATATATTTATTTATTAATATTAAATAAAATATTTTTTTTTATATACAAATTATTTTCTTTGTTAACATGTTAGATATTTTAATTAATTTTATATTTAATATATTTAAACTTTATTAATTTTTAAATCAACTTTTCTTTGTTGTCTTTATATTTAGTGTAAAATTTTATACTTTGTATAGAAGAATAATTAATTTTTGATTTTTTCTATATATTTTTTTAAATTTAATTCATTTCATTTGTATTTAACTTTTTTTTTTAACATAAATTAAATGCACTTATTTTTAACATATCTAATAATGTTTTATTCCACATAAAATTGAATTTATAATTATGCATATCTTTTTAAATAGTATTTTATAAGCCTGAAAGACTTTTTAAATGAATGTAAATTGAAAATGTAATTAAGACATTCCTTAGACCACACACGTATACAGAAGCTCTTCTAGTTTATATTGAAAACTTTAATTACAGAATTGTCTCAAGCAAAAAGTGAAACGAAATACGAAATGGGGAAAATGGGGAAATGTTTGCCAAGTTTATATATGTAAATAAAACTTGTGCTCTAAGCTGACAGCCAACAAAAACTTGCTGCAAAGCAGAAAGTCATTCAAATACACACACACACACACACACACACTCATACACACCTATAGACATGTTTACAGACACATATATACATACAGAAGCAGCCTCGCCTTGAACTTAGTTCAAAGTTGAGCCTGCAAAGAAAAAAATAAAAAATACTTGTAAATGTAAATTCGTAATTGCAGGCTTATGTAATGGGATTTGGTAGTGAAAATGGCAGCTTAAGTTAATGGAGGAGCAGTCAGCTTAGGAGGAGGTGGGGTTGGGTGGCTCAAAGGACATGCCGGAATAAATCATAAAATTCAACTTGAGCTTCATTTCAAGCATGTCAACAGCTACTTGAACTGTGCTCAGCCTTTGATTCCAGCTGCACTCTAAATTAAATGCACTTTAATGACAGTCACACACACACACCAACACACACACACACTTTATAGCAGCAGGCACACTGACCCTTAAAAGTATGCAATACATTTTGTAGTCAAACGTCTGGCTGACTGGGTTCGACGATGATTGCGCCACAACGATTGGCATTATTAAAAAGCTCAGCGACAGTGGCAATTACGTCAGCAGTGACAGGCGCAGGACGAAAAGAACCAAACGACCAAAGGACAACAGAAGAACAAATACATGGACAGCGTCTACGCAACGTCAAACGCAGTCAAACGAACTGTCACGTTCTGCGCGGCCATTTTGTGGGCGGCCGCAGCAGCTGGACGGCACTTTGATATCAGCGAAAGTGACGTCTGCAATGCAATTGAGAGAGTGAAAGAGAGAGGTGGAGGATGAGAGAGGTTATGTTGAGTGTGTAGTATAATACTTAATATATATGCTAAGAAAACAAGCAGAAACACAAGCATGTATTAAAGCAGAGAAAGAACACATGTGTAGGCTATATAATATATGTATATATTGTATATATATGTATATATATAACTGTAAGCACACACAGTTAGAATTACTCCAGAGAATATTGTGACGTGCGCTGAGCAATCAAGAAAGTCAAAATGGGACCTTTTAATAAAACAACTGTGTGACTACTCCTCGACTATATATTATACAAGTATATGTCATATATGTATGTATATATACACTCATAATTTATCATTTATTCATAATATACGGGAATACGCTCATGTTGTATTTTATTCGTAGTCTCCATGTGGACTTCTCAAAGAGGCTTCAACAGCTCAGATTTTCAGGTTTGCCCCAGGAGTTTTGTAGTCCAACCAAGCCAATCTATTTTTGATAGACAATTTATTATAAATTGATTTATGAATCGATTCATAATAATACAAATATAATAAACATGTGACTAATACCAGCCCGTAATATTTTATGGCCTCAGACATTTATGTAAAATTGTTGAAGCTTTGTATTTTAGCTGTAAAGCCCTAAAATCAACTTTGAAATCACTGATCACCTTAAACATCAATTCCTATATATGTATATATAAATCTTATGCCAGCCTAAATAATTACTCTTTTATTACATTTTGCTATTTAAATAAAGGACATTCAAAGTTGTCTAAGATTGTCCATTGTTAATAAGATTATACTACATAGAGTTCAGATAAGTCTAGTAGTAAAACTAGCAACTACTCTCACTAACTCTTATCTATCAAATCAAATTTTCAACAACTCTGACATGTTCCACTAACTTACTTTAGTCCTACAAAGTCCACTTTATGCCTTCTTTGATAAATCCCAGCAGCATGTTTGGCTTAAGTTAAGCTCTTAACCCAAACGTAATTCCAAAGCCACAAATACATATTCATTTTGTTCGTATATGAAGAGTGCATTTTTAATAGCAACTAAGTAAAAATTTCAGGCACATAATGCCCGAGTGCTGCTTATTAAAGTTGTAGCTCGTGGGCAGGATGCCACAGGAGACTGGATAGTGGAGAGTGGTGAGTGGAGCGCTGTCATGGGGTTGAGCTTTGATGCGGCATCCGGCATTCTTATTAAAAATGCATTAAAACGCTTAGGTTCACAGTCTTTGCTCAACGTTTCCCACGAGCCGTGACTGCCTGCCCTGGACCTCCTGTCACTGTCTATCCGCTCTTCACGCTCTGTCAGCCTGTTTGTCCTGAGTGTCCTTTTGACGCATTTTCCACGCGCTTCACTTTCCAGGTCATGCACCAGTGTGTGGGTGTTTGAATGCATTCAACCAATTGGCAACTGCAGCTGCTGTTGCTGCTACTGCTGCTCCAGCTACTACTTTGTCTGTGGATTCATTGTCTGCTCATTCTCGCTCCAGTTTATGTTTTCATAGAGCTGTAAGCTGTTTACCCAGTTCTATATTTCTCTTTTATCCTCATTAGTTTCCTTCTCATGCAGAAGCAACTGAAAGGAAAACTTAAAAAACGCTTTTCACGGAAATTCTTTCTCTGGAACAAAAATTAAATATGACGAAATGTTGTTTGTAAGCTTCCATATAAATGCGCCGATTGCAAAGGGAAACAATGGAATTGGAACACGAGTATCAATGTAGAATTAACTGAATAGAATCTATAGAAGCTGAATATTTTGTAAAATATATTGAAGTATCTAAAATATAAGTATGATAATATATTTGAATATATACTATAAATATATATTACATATGTATCACTAATATTAATATTATTTCAGCTATATATTCATATACAAACTCAACTTTGAGCTAAACATAAGAAACAAACTTGTAGAAACACGCGAAGGCATTTCTTATACTATAGAATATAAATTATTCTGAGTATTCGTCAGCTGAATAAATATATTCGTGTAAATGCATGTCAAACAATCATGCTCTCAGTTTTAACTATATCATCTCTGATTCATATATCAATCATCTATCGTAATCTACATACATATGTATGTATTATATTAGTCATATTGTGAAATTAATATTAGAGTCCATTTTCTTTCCCAATTTATGATGTAATCAGGATGTACCCACTGTTGCAGTAGTATTAGTATGAATCAAAGAGCTTTTCTAAGATTATTATTATTATCTGAGTGAGTTTGCGTCTTAGCTATTCCTTTCGATTTCTACTTGTATTCTCTGAGAGCTGAAAGTTGTACTGGATTGCGGAAGTGAGAGTGAGAAGCCCACTCGAACTGAGTCGTTAGGATTGTAAATGAATGCAGAGAAGCGACTAGAAATATATATATATATATATATATATATTTTCATATGATGTATCCCGTCAGTTCGTTAACACTTAAGATTTTGCAATTTGGTGTAGGGCTTCTCTTAGAGTATACAAATATTATAAATAGTTTGCATTTGATATGCCAACGAATATTTGTGTTTGCCTAACTCAAATTGAATTGTATCTCAACCAATTGAATTGCCATAATTAAACCTACATTGCTGGGCTTGTTACTGGGACAGGCCCACAAATAGAGCCTAGTCTATGTGAGAGCCGTCAAAACAATATAATTTATTTTGATTGAAATTGCAAACTGCATTTCGAATTTTGTCAGTTTGCCAAAAGTGAAATTTCAACGATTTGCAATTCATTTGTCAATTGTTGAGCAATTTGCAATGACAAAAACAAAGCCAGCCCCGCCCCGCCCCGCTCCTCTATACAGCCCTCGCTCAATATTAAATTATTTGCCAAATTCGTCTCTCAGCTGCACAATTTTACACTTAATTAAAGAGAGGAAGGAAGAGTGAGAGAGTGAGTAGAACATAGAGTGGTTAAGAGAGATAGAGAGAGAGAGAGCATATTTTGGCATGCAAAACAGTTGCTAAATGAATTTTAGAGCAACTTCCTGCTCGCTAGCAGAGGTCATGACCCCTGCTAGACTGTGAGCGTTGCGTAAGCCTTATCGCACCTCCGCAAGTCATCAGCCTCTGCTTGATGAGCCTCACGTATTACCAGCAACATTATTTGACTTAGTTATAGCTCATTATGATGCCAAACGCCCACACAAGCGACTTCCATCCAGTTCAACTTCCTCTCTCCATCTCTCTCTCTCTCTCCCTCCCTCTTATGAAGCTAACAATATTTAATTATATATATTTACATAGTCTGAAAGATGAGATGAGTTATGGGTAGGAAATGAGTAAATAAGTCTAAGCAAACTTTAAGATAAATTATAAATAAATAAATTCTCATTGAATTTTTGATTATATTCATTCATTTATGTGAGATATGATTGTTATAGAGCAATGACTAATGTCCTTTCAGGAACTTCTCATCCTGACCCTTCTCAAGCAGTTGCCTCAGCAACTATGTCACTAAGACAACTCATCTCAGTTTCTCGAATTGCTGAGCCATACAAATATATTTATTATACATAATAATAATGCCTATATGTATTTCGGTATATCTGTATATTTGTATATTTATATGTCTGTATGTATGCATGTGTGCGTGCGTGTGTTACAAATAATATTTGGTACTTTTATTAAGCAGCTTTTTACATGCAAACTTGTGTCTCGTATAGAAAGACGACAAAATAGCAACAAAAATCAACAAACATATAAAAAAACAGCTGTTAGAGCTAGTCGACTGAAAGATACTCCTTTAACTATAAAATGCATAGAAATAAACATAGAAAATTTAGATCATATTTCGAATAGACTCGAGCTTAAAAAAGTTATAAAAATGTTTCGAATAGAATATAGCTTAAAACTCATCTAAATAATGTTTTTACTTAACTTTATCAATTAATATTATGGGAAATACTTTATATTGGAAATTTATCTACATCAATCAATCAATCATACTTTTTATATGTATATAAATTATATATATAAACAATATTAAGTCAATTTGCGCTAGCTTTTTCTTTACTCTTTTGTCTACCCAGTTACTAAGTTCAAGTTCATATAAACAGGGCATAAAAAACAGTTGTCAAAATGCGGAATTCTGTTGTTGACAAAAAAAGTAAATCGAGCCTCGTGCCGAACATTTAACATGAAATATATGAGTGCGGCTTGGATTATTCATATTTGGTAATTTGCTGAGGCAAATAACAGCGCATGGAAAACGGCAGACGGCAAACGGAAAACAAAGCGTAAGCAGGAAATAGTGTCCTTGACATTAGGGTAGTTTGATGGGAAAATACCCTGGAAATGGGTGTCCAGATTGATTAAAATAATGAATCGCATGAGCTGAAAGAGGTAGAAAGCAAGAGAGAATTAGAGATAGAAATAGAAGTAAGAGAAAGAGAGTGAGACAGAGAGAGAGAGAGAGAAAGAGAGAAGGAAATCGCATGGTAGTGTTTTATTTCTATTCTATTCTACCAAGGCTAGATCACAAAAGATATATGTATTTCACTCAGAAAGAATATCTGGTATTGCATTAGGAAGCGAAAATATATATTTAATATATATATTCATTATAAATATATATTGCTACTTGTAATATTTATTTAGTAAACTATTTTAAGATTTCAAGCAAAAATTCTCTAAATTCTTTAGATTAAAGTTTGTTCCATTATAATTTTAATTCTCATGAATATTTATTGACATTTAAAAATTGGATATGCCCATCAGATGTTGCTACAAATGTGTGCACTGAACAAATGTCAAAGATGCTCATTCAATCTATATATGTATGTACATATATATATATATTATATATAAATGTAATATCTATATATTTGATTCTAATAGCAGCAGCAGCAAACAGAGCAGCTCTTCTATGTCTCAGACAATTTGACATCTTCGACGCCTAAAAGTAGATAAGGGACAGAGGCTTAAATAAATGCAAATGTCATACGAAAAAGTCGCAAACACCCATAGACAAAAATCCAATTGGATACGAGTCGCGCTCACACACACACACACACATACATACTCAAATATTTCTAGTTGGCAAATGTATTTCGAGCTAAGGCGAGTTACAAATTGTTAGCTTATCAAACAACTTGTGCGCGTGTGTTGGTGAATGGGTGATTATGTGTGTGTGTGTGTGTGTGTGTGCAAAATGTGTGTGTGTGTGTGTGTGTGTGTGTGTGTGTGTGTGTGTGTGTGTGTGTGTGTGTGTGTGCAAAATGACACTATTTTCTAGGTATTTGTAATCTTTCAACATGCGCCAATATCCATTTACATATCAAGTAGCTCCATTGACTGCCGCCACATTTTCTAGAGCAACCAAAATAAAATAAATTCGGTTTAAGCTTTGAATTTAAATTGCAATTTTATGAAAAGTCAGATAAAGTGAAAATATAAAAAAGTAATTATCTAAAGAGCTAATTTTCGATTTTTTATATTTTTAATCTAAGCTTCCGATACAAACAACAATCAAGATACAAAATGGAGCATTTAGAAGCTCTGGTGTTTACTAAAAAATATGTATATATAAAAAAAAAGAGTTTTTTTTTTAATTTAACACTAGCTTGCATAAACCCAAAATGCTTTACTTTAAAATAATTACAAAAAAATATGAATAAATAAATAATTATAAATGAATACTCATAAATAAATATAATATAAACTTTTTTTTAATATGTATTTGTTTACTTTAATTAATCAACGTTAAGCAGAATTCTAAATTTAACATCTTTTGATTTTGTATGTTTAAAATAGAGTGAATATGTTGACTAGTGTAAGCTATAATGAATTGATTTAAAGAATTGACATTTGTCATTATGCATTTGCAAAACTGAACGGCGCCATAATCTATATACATATACATATGTATAATATGTATTCTATATATATAAATATCAGTATATATGTACATATATATTTATATATTTCTTGGAACAATTTTGTTCACATTTTATTACTATAGAAATAATAGTGAATATGAAATACTAAATATATATTTACGCTAAAATAAAATATATATAAATGTATATATTCCTTAATGACTCTAAGGTGCTCACTCAATGTCTCTCTCTCTCTCTCTGACTCTCCCTGTCTCTCTCTTTTAGTATTCGTTTTGTAGGGGTTTAGCTGATTAAGAGCAATCGTAATAAGAATATAAAGTATCTCACACTTTTCGCACTGAAGCACACAACTCACATTGAAACCCTCGCCCCTCGTCCCACGCTTTGGGAATTCACTTTTCTTTTTCGTTGCGTTTCGTTGCAATTTCAGAATTTGTGATCGCAAAAACGAGTATAAAACAGCGAATACGAGATGCCTCTAACTACCCGTTAGTGTCGGTCACAAACCGAAACTGCAACATAGGATACACTTGACACAAGATTCACTAAATATATACATATACATATATTCTATATTCTTTATTAGTTTAATTTCTCGTTTAAGCTGGCGCCGTTGCTTGTTGCTCGTTGCGTCTCTCTGTGCAGCTGATAATGAAATGAATTTCAGCTTGCGATTACAGCCGCGATAAATACGCGCAAATCTGAGAGAAATCTCGCATTTTAAGGCTTCTAATGCCAATGCATTGATTTAGTTTGTAATTCAATCGATGCTCGCTCTGCCTCTATCTCTTTTGCTCTCCCTCCCTCTATCTCTCTCTCTATCTCTGCTACTGTCTCGATCGCTATGGTCTGCTGACTCTGGCGCTTAATCGTCGTCATAAACTCAATCTAATGCAATTGCAACTGTATTTGTTGCTCTATCTCTATCTCTAGCTGTATCTGTATCTGTATCTGTATCTGTGCCTCTCGATTTCCATCTATCTCTGTCGCTTGGGGCATCTCCTCACATGCATGAGACGCACAGCATTCATCTGAGCTGCTCACATGTTTGCAGGCCTTTGTTATTGCCAATTTGTTCATAGTTTTCCTATACAGATTCGGTTTTTATTTTCTTACTTTTTGTTTGCGGTTTTCTTCACTTTGAAGTTTTGCCCGTTTTCAGGGCACTTAAGCCGCAAATGCATATGGATACAATTACAGTTAGCCTAGCCGTTTGTCTATTTATAAACATATTCGAACATATTCGAACTCCCATTGGCCGCCAGCTCAAGTTCTTATCGATTTTCTGTCTGTTAATAGGTATTTGCCACTCAGGAAATCCCAATGAGCTCAGAACACAAAACGGCTTAGCTTTTCAGCTAACAAAAGTAAATGCCGAAGGTTGCTTTGGTGATTCTTCCTTTCTATATTTATTCATAAATATTTGATTTAACCAAGACAGATTACTTTCTTTTATATATTTATTTTTTCATTATTTTCCATGATTTGTTCATATAGCTCCATATGCTGTTCTCCAATCAATCATTTTAACCAATTCGTATTTAACTTTATTTTCTTTTATATTTTTATATACATTCACACATTTACCTAGCTATCTCTCCATCTGTCTATATGTATACTTCTTTCTATACGTACATCGCTTTACCCTATCTCTCTATCCCACTATCCTTTACCTAAATCTATGTTTATTTGATGTATGTTTATCTGACTATATATGCATGTGCTTATCTGCCTATCTAGTTATCTATTTATCGTAAGTCTATTGTTTTATCTATCTATCTATCTATCTATCTATCTTTCTATCTATATTACTATAATATTAATATATATATATATATCTGTCAATCTATGAATCAATCCATCTGTGTATTGTTATTGAATCTATCTTTCTATTTTTCTATCCATCTATTTTTGTATCCGTCTACTTATCTGCCCATTTAACATTTAACTAGCCATCTATTATAATTCATCCATATTTTAAATATCTATATGTTATACCCATTTATCTATCTATCTATCTATTTATCTTTTAGTATATTAAAAATCTGTTTTATATCATCTATCTATCATCTATTTCTCATTATATGTATATAAGTATCTATCTATCAATCACACATCAAACATCTAACTATATATATGTATTATCTATTTGTCTCTTATGTCCCTCCATATTTTCCATGTGCATGTTTTACAGTTTGACTATTCATATAGTAATTCAAATCCATCTTTGTGCACAAGCACCTTGTGGTTTTTTTGGTCAGAAGCCAAACAAACGATGCATTTTCCATGTGGAGCGTTGAGTCGCGTTGAGTTGAATCCGTATCTGGTGGCTGGTAAAGTGGGGCATAGTTTATCATAGACTCGACTGCATGCCCCCAGTTGCCGTTATTTAGAAGTCGAGTGAAAAGCCGCTTAGCTACACATTTCCACTGCACTTTTGGACTTCATCTCCAAGTGCAGCAGACGCGATGGCAATTCTTACATGCCTGCACTCCTGTAAGGCAGCTATCTCGCCTTCTCCCTCTCTCTCTCTCTCCACCACACTCGCTCTCTCTCCCTCCTCTGTGTTTTATGCTTATCTTTGTTTATGCAGCCGCCGCACATGAAAACTGAGGCACGTGGCCAAAGCACCGCTCAGGTCGTCTCCCGCTTTATGCTCATTGGCAGAGTTGCCTTTGTGCGCTGCGCTGCGCTGCTCTTAAGCCGCTTAAGAACGGTAATTGTAGCCAGCTGCTGTAGACTCCGCTCACCTGCTGCTCTACTCCTTCTCGTTTTCCTTTTATCAGTTGGCCAGACAACCCTTTAGAACTCTCATTTGCTTACGACTTGGACGTGGAACTCGCAAAGTTGTAGGCTTAATCTGAAACTTGGGCAATTTGAGTGCAAATGCCGCGACCTTTAATGACCTGCCGTCAGTTACTTCATAAGCCTGGAATTAAATATATCTGAAGAAAACTAAAAAGAAAAACTTTAAAGATCTGTGGCTGGTCTTATGATTGCGAAAGTTTTGATTTCTTCAACTTTAGCTTTAGCTTTGTTAAACAAAACTTTTATGAGCAAATTTCAATTATTATAAAAATGTCGAAAACGAGTCTTAATTGGACATTGAGTATAAAAATAAACTTTACTGAGAAGAAATTTTTAATTATTTTTTATTAAAAATATAAAAAAAAATATTAAATTTCAAAAGAATAAAATTATGTATAATTAACAAATTCAATTTTGATTAAAAGATATTTGAGAGCTTCTTCTTCAGCTAAAATTATTTAACGAAATTCCATTTTCATTTTTAATGCTCATTTCCATTTAATTTGCCAACCCCATTTAAGTAGACTTCAGCTTGCAATTTTCGAAAATTTCGCAACACAATCTTCAGCTGTGCTCGAAAGCAAAATGAAATTCTAAACATAAAATGCCAACTAAAATAAAGACATTTACTTAGACGAGACAAACAGCTGCAAAGAAGAAAAACTGTTTGCAACTCAAATAGTAAACGAAGACACAAAACGTGGCACATGAAATGTGGCACAAAACTGTGGCTGACGCAACTAGAACAAAGTTGTCATTGTCAGCAGCCGCTGGCCAGGTCCATGAGGCGCATTCAAACAGTCGAGCTAACTTGTAGCTAGCAAATGTATCTGTGAGATACTTTTACATAATCGTAGATACTTCTGGAGCAGCAGCAGCAGTAGCAGCAGCAGCAGCAGCAGCAGCAAATTAATGTTGACCAAATTGAATCTATGCAAATGCTCTCACACATAGCCACAGAACTCAATTATTCCACAAATTCAATTAGCTGTCACTCGAAACACAAAGGGCGAAGCAAAGGCACTTTAGGTACACGTGTCAGCAGCAAAAGTTCATTTAATAAACCAAGTTTAGGGATTTTTAAACAATAAAGAAGAGCAATGTGCAAGGAAATTCTCTTTGAATATTGAACTTAATAGTAAAATGCTTTACAATCAAAAACTATTTAAATAAACCTTTTTAAAGCATGTGCATATTGATTTTATGAATATTAAAGGAGATTCTCATTTAAGATTATAATTGATATATTTTTCATATAATTCAATTGAGTCTCAATGTTCGATCTAAAGAAATTTAATGTATTTTAAAGTAATTTTAAATTTTGTTACAATTATTAATGTTACATATATATAAACAAAAAATATTTAAAAAACATCTAATTTTTATTAATTTAATTTTTCAAATATACTTAAACTAAAATTTATTGATTTAATTTTTTTTTCTTTATTAGTTTAATTTGTTAAGTTTATGTATTTATGAAGAAATTTTAAGTAAAGACTTTTAGATATATAATAACGTGCTGTTAAGATCTATGTGGCCCTGAATGTGTCCAGAAATCTCATTCTTGCAATCTAAATGATTAGAGTAACTCGAATGCCTGAGGGAATCTAAGTACAATTCGGGACTAGCACATTCAAAACCTAATTAATAGTTAATAAATTTAATCAAATTTCTTAGACTGAAGGCCATTTTGTGAACTGCAAATGGCTTAGATAACAGAATTAAAATTACGAATGGAGCAGTGAGAGGGGGGCGACGCAGAGCAATGTCGAAGCAAAATTTCTTATGCTGCAGCTTTGTGTAAGGGCAAACTAAAGCTATATAAATACTTGCGAAATATTTCAGTTGAAATGAAACTAATTTCCTTTTGAATTACATGCTAAATAAACTATGAGTCTAAGCCAAGAAAGCTGTGGCATCTGGCAAGGCCAGCAGGACATGCTGCAAGGGCAAATGGAGCAGCTGCAGCAGCTTAACTGGATGCAGGTTACTCCTGCTGCAGCTCCTGCTGCTGTGGCTTCTACTACTGCTACTTTTGCTGCATAAACTTTTGCGCCTTAGTTTCCACTTATAGTTAATGTAAAGTTTTTGTTATATCTTCTGCTTGCAGTGCACTCCTTGCCGCACCTGACCGTGCTCAGCCTGTCCGGCTGCAGCAAACTCACCGACGATGGCGTCGAGCTGATTGCCGAGAATCTGCAGAAGCTGCGCGCCCTGGACCTGTCCTGGTGTCCCCGCATCACGGACGCCTCGCTCGAGTATATCGCCTGTGATCTGAACCAGCTGGAGGAATTGACTTTGGACAGGTGAGTACCGACAGTAGTGCCAGCGCGCCACCCACCCCAAAGCCAACACAGGTGCGCACACTTTACCTGTGCTGCACTGCAGCCATTCGCAATTATTCATGAGTTAAATTCAATTTCCTCCTGCTCTTTGGCTGCTGCTCTTGCTGCAAGTTTATTAAATTTACAATTTCTAAAAGGGTTTTACTTAACGAAAGTAAAGCAATTTACCTGAAATATGAACTGTCATAAATAAAAATAATATTCCCTACACACATTTCAACATTCTTAAGCAGACTAGAGTGTATGCACAGATAGACATCAAATATCATATTATATTAAATATATATTCTTACATATATCTATCCACTCTGTACTAATAGTAGACATTATGGAGTATATTCCTTCCTTGCTTATAAAGCAAGATACTTTACTTACTTACTTACTTTAGCGACTTACTTTAGCGCATCTACTAGTCTGGCATACCCTACTCTATCACTCTCACTCATATTCCATATATGTATCTAATATGTCTCTCTCTCTATTCCAGATGCGTTCACATAACAGATATAGGTGTCGGCTATATCTCGACGATGCTATCGCTGACGGCCCTCTTTCTGCGCTGGTGCTCACAGGTGCGAGACTTTGGGCTGCAGCACCTGTGCTCGATGCGAAATTTACAGGTGCTGTCGCTAGCCGGCTGCCCGCTGCTGACATCCTCCGGGCTGTCCAGCCTCATCCAGTTGCGTCATCTGCAGGAACTGGAGCTCACCAATTGTCCGGGCGCCTCGCATGAATTGTTCGACTACTTGAAAGAGCATTTGCCGCGCTGTTTGATAATCGAATAATTGTCTCTGGATTACTTTATTATGTGAATGTGAACCTGAATGTGGAAGTCAACTGATTTTGATTTAGATTCAGTTTTAAGAGCTCAACTGCTCGAATTATATGATATTTTATTATTTAGTCGGCAAGTTCCTTTTGTGCTATAGAAACTTTTCGTAACTCTGTGAATTTTGTTTTCTATCTATGATTTCAACTGTGATTTCAACTGGATTTCGTCTATATGTATAGATGGGAGCTGTTCAAGGAGTTATACTGTAATTAACCATAAAAGACCCTTTATTTATAATTCTTTACAATTACACAGTACAATAGATGATGATCTAATATTATGAATAATAAATTATTTATATTATTGTAGTTTTAAAAGCAAGTTTTGAATTAATCTCACTGTAATTAACCATAAAAATGAACAAAGAGAAAAGAAAACAAAATTTATATAGATATTATATGCATACTTGTATGTGAGTGTAAATTAATTATAAAGAATGCGCCTAAAAGACAAACCAAACGCTAAATAAATTACGAAGCAAAATCAAAAATTATGCAATTTATTGTTCAAAGAAACTCAAAACCACTCTTCAAATACCGAAGCGAATAGTAGTATCTATCTATAGGCAACGTTTGCCAAACCGCTTTATACTTAGCTCATCCATGTAGCGCCCCACACACACACACACACACACACACATGCACATACATACAAGAAAAACACCCTTTTATCAATTGTACCATACAATAACTATGCTAGAGCCCCTCTAAGCATCAAACAACTATTTAACAAGAGTAAAATATTCCAGTTTTTAGAGTTAGAATATCTAGAAACAAAATGTGCACGCTAAGCAACTGACAAATGAAATATGAAAAATCAAAGCAAAAAGATAATCCAGCTACGTTCGAAGAGATCAACTAAATGAGAAAAAACATTAAATTGTATATTTTGAAGTCCCCGTGCCGCCCTTCCTAGACCTAAGTCGCTAACGACAGACAGTTAAAAACCTAAACTAAAATAAATTATTAAATATATATATATATAAGTGGATAAACTTATGAAAGAGCTGCGCTACCAAAAACAGTTTAAATGATATATGTGAGGATCATTGTTTTGAAAATATTTCAAACCAAACTTGAACAATATTTAAACATATGCAAATCTAAAGAACAAACAAATTTTAAAAAACAAATATATATATATATATACATAAAAAAAATAAACTAAAGCCTATTTGAATATTTTGCGTTTCATTTAACATAAAATCTTTTTATAATTATTTTCTAAGAATAAAGAAACTTTTTCCTTAGTTGTTAAGTATTTACAGATGTTATAGCTGAAGCTATACCACTCCTGTGTCATTCCTCGCACGCGCCCTCGCCTTCATCATCATTATCATATTCTGTAGTATCTTCGCCATCCTCAATGTCTTCTTCTTCATCCTTGCCTTGCTGATCCCACCAGGAGAGTACGCCCAGGCCAGACTCGTTGATAGCACCCTGAAAATATGAAATCAATTGAACAACAGCGCTCTGTTAAAATTTTAAATATACATTACGATAATTTTATAGGGCGTCTTCACTTCCTGGGCTGCTGCTGTCGCTGCGGCTGTCGCTGTTGAACTGGAGGCATTTTGTGATTGTTGAGTCTCTGCTTTCGGTGGGCCAATAGGCGAAGTTTCTTCAAATATTTCCCGTGACACACGGAACTTAATGGGCTCGCCAACATCCATGAAAAGATCATGTTTGCCTCCATTCTCTAAAGGATATTCCCACACCCAGGCCTGTTCCGCTTCATCGAAACGAGACGGATGCTGCAGTGCAGCATGAGGTATGAGAATGTCATCGAAGAAGCCCAGCGTCACGTTAACTCCCTCGCGGCTACAATTTCGTATTTTTCCAGTTATTACAGTGCCTACCATTGGACGAAAGACTATATAGCGGAACAGAACCTCCGTGTGTGAGGCGCCATCTCCTGGTAAAATGATTGAGTCCTTTAGTGAGACGATTTCCTTAAGTGCTATGCACAAGCCAACATTTAACAACACCTGCCAAATTATAGACACACGTTAATCAAAATTTCATTCACAAATCTTTGTAATTACTTTGTTTGCCAGCTTCCGGTCAATTTCATCGCGCACTGCATCCACGAGCTTTAAATTGAAATGGTCCGGTGCAATGCGTACATTGTCTTTAAGCTCTGCCAGTACAAACATGTTTAGCAACTGTTTATAAAATTTTTAGTCGTATTTTATTGGGTGTATTCAATTAAAATAGTTCAAACCGGCACAAATTATTATAGATTCATTGTTTATTAGCTTTATTATTAATAGCGTGGACTTCTCGTCGTTAACAGAACAGCTGTTTCATAACATTTTATACCGATATACGATAGTTTTGTCACCGTGCAATGTGATTGGCAAAGGAATCAGCTGTTCACGATATACACGTGCAATCTCAATACATTTCACAATTGTTATTAATACAGAAAGTTAGTGTGCAAAGATTTAGAAATATAAATACGGTTGCTATACAATAGTTTAATATTCGTAATAAGTATTAAATTCAACATCTACAAATCGATTTGGCTTTCACTCACATAATGACTGATGCACACAAATTTAGCGACCCAGAGGAGGATGAGGAAGACTTAAAAGCGGTAGGCTAAGATTAGTTTTGAAATGCTAATAAATATTTAATAATTAATATTCAATGTGTTAAAGTCTGAGTGGGTACAAGACTTTAAGTCTCTTACAGTGAAGGACGGCATATTCAAGAACATCAAACTGAACGAAAAAGATGCTAGCGATGAACTTAGCCAGAAAGTTTTAGAGAATCTTAACGAGGAAACGGATTCCGACTATGGCGATGAAGATGAAGACGATGCCTATGATGTTGGTGACGACTACGATGCGTACGAAGAGTCCTACAGTGGTTTCAACAAGCATAACGCTCAACCGCAGCTAACTACAACTGGTAGTAACAGCATTGGCAACGGCTCTGCAGGAACAAGGAGCGGCACGCAGCGCGTGAGCAGTTATCAACCCAATGAGAAACTACTGCGTCGCTACTCGGCACGCATAAATGTGGAGAAATACGATCCAAACGCCAATATGAGCGCACAGGCAGCCAATCGACTAGTGAGCTTCGATCGTCGTCAGGAGACGGAGCGAGTACGAGTGCGTGATAAGCATGATCGAGCTACGGCAGAGCAAGTTATGGATCCACGTACGAGAATGATACTCTTCAAGCTGCTTAATCGTGGTCTCATTCAAGAGATCAACGGCTGTATATCCACCGGCAAAGAGGCTAATGTCTACCATGCAGTGTCCAAGAATGGCGAAGATGAGTACGCCATCAAGATCTACAAGACGTCCATACTTGTGTTCAAGGATCGCGACAAGTATGTCTCAGGCGAGTTTCGTTTCCGCCACGGCTACTGCAAACACAATCCTCGCAAGATGGTGCGCACTTGGGCAGAGAAGGAAATGCGTAACTATCTGCGCATGCGCAATGCTGGTGTACCCGTTCCTGAGCCCATTCTGCTGCGCTCGCACGTGTTGGTCATGCGGTTCTGCGGTCGCAATGGCTGGCCGGCACCAAAGCTAAAAGATGTGGAGCTGAGCACTTCGAAGGCTCGTGAACTGTACCGTGACTGTGTGGTCATCATGTGGCGCATTTACAATCAATGTAGGCTGGTCCACGCTGATCTCTCGGAGTTCAATATACTGTTTCAAGACGGCCAACTGGTCATCATTGATGTGAGCCAAGCCGTCGAACATGATCATCCACACGCATTCGACTTTCTACGCAAAGACTGCACCAACATATCCGAATTCTTCCGGAAGAAGTCAGTGGCCACTATGACGGTGAAAGAGCTGTTCGACTTCATCACAGACCAGACCATAAACGAGCAGAATATGGAGGAATGCTTGGAACGTATTTCAGAGCGTATCAAGGATCGGGACTTTGATGCCATCACAGCTCAAGAAAAGATCGACGAGGCTGTTTGGCAAAACACATACATTCCCAAACGGCTCGATGAGGTAAGTTGCACAGAAACGAGACAACTTCTCACATAATAATCTATTGTAATACTCCTTTCCAGGTGCCTCATTTTGAGCGGGATGTGGCGAAAGCCAAACAGGGTGTCCAGCAAGACCTTGTATATGCGAAAATCACTGGTCTAAACTCTGCTTTAGATGTGCAGAAAAAGCCAGATATTTTAGATGCAGAGAATAAAAATGAGGAAAGTGAAGGAAGTCAGCACGCGAGTGACAACGACAGCAATGATTCCCAGGACGAAGATGATACATCGAAGTTTAAAAACTCGGCGCGGCCACGTGATGAATCCCCTGAAAGCAAAAAGGCACGGAAAAAAGCAGTTAAGGATGCCAAGGCCGAACAGCGAAAGGTCAAAGTAAAGAAGCATGTGAAGAAACGCAAAGAAAAGCTCGGAACCATGAAAAAATAATGCAACTAATAAACATTATATTTTAATTTTAACTCTAATATCTCCAATGTAAATTAAATTCCAAATTCTGTTTCGAAACGGAATTTCAAAATATTTATTTTGGAACATAAATTTTAGATATACAAAATTACAGAACTCTGTATATAAAGAAAGCTATTCAATAATATAACAAATTGTATTATTTCTTTTATATATATATATGCGTAAGGAAAGCATAATACCACAACCCAATATTGTATAGTATTGGATATATATCACAAGGCTATAAATGCTTTTCCATGCCTTAAATTCGAGAGTAAAGAAAAATATCATATAGAATCTGTTCATATGAAAATATGACCATGCCGGTTGAGCGCTTGCAGCGCAATGAATTCGTCGTATAATAATTTGACTGCCAGAGCCTATATTGACCAAACCGAACAAATACGAAGTTGAGTGATCGCTACGCTCTTAAGGTGCGTGGAAAAAGTTTGTTCTAGTTGCCCAGTCTATACAACAGTATGGTTTATTAATTTATTAATCGTTCCATTTCCATCAAGTAAACCGTATTTTATTCCACATGTTTCATGGATTACCGACAACACTAGCTAAATACTGTTAAACAGAGTTACCAATAATTTCACTTTATTGAATATTCAGTGTTGTATTTCATTTATTTTATGCTATCTGTCAACCTTACATTCTTTCAAAAGCTGTCATTGTCGAAGTTGAAACATTTTTCTGGATCATATCATATTACAAGTAAGAAGAGCAAAATTTTCACCTATCAAATATTAACTCGATTCCGAAACCACATTAATAATAATGTCTGTAACTTTCGACAAGACCATGAATAAAGTTGTAATGCAAATAAAGGTACCTCCGAAGGAGCATAAAGACTTTCTTTTCGATACGGGCTATATCGCTTCCTGGATAAATACGGCCCTCAAGGAGCGTCGATCAATGCTGGCTGGCAGCTTCAGTAACCTGCCAGCAACTGGTAAGGTTTGGGTCGCAGCCTCTATTCCCATTATTAGCCATTATTGCTCTTACAGCCACCTATATAACCGATACTTTGGTCGATTTGCCGGCTAACTTCAATTGTTACCTGGTGCTGGATCTGCAATTCCCGTTCTACACGGACATCAAAAACGATGACTACGTCTATCTGCACTCGGTGTTCAAGGAACAGGTTGTGGGGGATTCGTTAATATCCTCGGTCTATTTGCAAACCCATTTGCGCAATGATCTGAGTGGCCTGCTAAAATCGCGGCCAAAGATCACTTGTAAGGGACGCACAGGACGAACCTACCAATTGTGCTATCATACCACTAAATATCCGATCAGTTCCCATACCATCGTCGCCATCCAGCAGAAGGCGAAGAACAATACACGCATAGTTTTCGAGTTTCTCGTAGCTATCAAGTTGCCCATAGAAAAGTTTCCCCGACCGGCCTGTGTGCCCTTGCCCGACTCCATGAGCGACGCCGAGCTGAGCTATTGGTTAGCGCTGCCAGTGCCCCACTTTGATCCCAACTTCGATAGCAACAGCTATTTGGGTAGAAATCACGTCTGGCAGAAAACGACTCTAGAGCAACGTCAGCGGTGGTGTCTGGTGGTGCGAATGTTCTACATGTTGAGCTGCGGCAATGACACCCTTAACACCATCGGGATTCACCCCCTGAAGCACACATGCGTTAATCTCTGCGAGAAATTTGGCACTGAGAAAGCTGATCGGCCAATTGGTCTGAAGCTAATGGACGTAAGTATCTTACCGCCTAATTAATTCGAAAGTTATCTTTATAAGACCATTTGTTCTCAGATGATGATTACTCACGGCTCAAAAAAACTGAATGAATTGTCCAGTGCCAGCATGAGTGGGCATATCGTGAATCTGGATTTGCATCCGTCTCTTGCCTCTGACTGTTCCAAAACGGATGAAATGCTTAAGAAACTGAGGGTCAAGATGAATAGCAAGGAACCGTGTGATTTAGAGAACATACGATTGCTATTCGGGCTATCAACACCAAACAATAAGTAGAACCTATTATCCGAATTCATTTAAATGCAATCAGATATATTCTGGAAATTTCATATTTAAAAACAGAAAAGGAAAAGAGAAGCATTTAATTGTTAATTGTTTCAGTTTAATTAATTTGGGTTATCTTTAAAATTGATTTGAATAATTGTAATTGACAAAACTGTAATAAACCATATTAACCAAAACTTTATATACAACTGTTTTTTTTTTTATACCCTGAGCCCATTAAAAATGGGAAGTATGTAACAGGCAGAAGAAGGCGTGGCAGACCCCACAAAGTATAAATGTGTAAAAAATTTATATCAAATACTAGAGACATGCAGTTTGTACAAGTTTGGCATATACATATGTATGTACATATGTAGATATGAATGTCATGATCATAATCTGTAGATTTGATTACGATTGTCCGTCTAGAAACAGATGCAGGGCAGCAAAATCTACGCGGCACAGTAAAAGAGGCAGGGAGACAGCAAACCGCCAACAATGCTTACACACATACAGGCGTAGAAGCATAAATCAGCGTGTGTGTGTGTGCTCGTGTTTTTGCATGTATAATTTGTTACGCGTGAAGAATCGAAACAAAGCATTCTTGGAATATTATTCTTTCGAAGAAGGGCTCAGAGATTTCGTAATCGAGCAGTCTCGACTAGAGCTTTCTTACTTGTTCTTTAATAAATTCATTGTTCAAATTGCACAAGTTCATTTTCTAAGATCCGCAGAATCCGATGAGTTTGAATGCAAATATGGTCACCCCGTTTCATATGCAGCTCTGTTTTGTAACCAATTTCGACGTTGCTTTCGCAACGGAAATGCCATTTGGATTAGTTTTCCAATTGTCATAATTTTTTGTAACAAGTAGTCTCTGTAAAAGATTGTTAAAACTTGACTCAGGACGTAGGCGCAGGTAAAATTTAGCATTTGAAAGCAATTGTCAAATTTAGAAACTAGTGTGCGATATAAAATGTCTGATAATTTTACAGTTAATAACCAAGGAGGAACTGAATCCGATTCCGCTAGAACACCGCCACAGTTATCGCATATTGGACTGCATCGCGTGCAGAGGATGTCGAAAGCAAACGAATCGCAACGTCTGCTCCGATCACAGACGGCTGACAAGGATGACAGTGAACTGTTCATCAAGCTGCCGAAATTCAGTAAGCGACTGCGTGCCAAGGGCCCGGCTGAAGGCGTCCAAGAGACAGACGTCGATGCTCCTGCCAAGGAGGTTTTACCAGTCAACCAGAGGCTTTACAAATATCTGAAGCAGCCAAATTGCCAACGCTGGATTTGGTGCGAGTTCATCGAATCCTTCATCGATAAGGCGATACTGGCCAGTGCCTATGACATGAATAGCTACATCCATAGCTTCCTTCCCCAGCTAGATACGCGCCACTTGCCGCGTCGTTCCTGGCAGATGATACGCCGCAACATGGGCAAGGCGCGCCGCTTCTCCACAGCATTCATTGCCGGAGAGCGCATCGAACTGGAGCGCTGTCGGAAGATTGTACGCCAGCTGCAGCAGCGAAAGTTCAATGTAGAGCAGGACAGACAATCACTGGAGCTGATGCCCAAGTTTATACCAATGCCACTGCCAGTGGACTGCAAGGTGATCAGCCTGCTTAGTATGCCAAATTTGGTACTTTCCAAGGGGCGTGTCATCAGTTTCGAGCCCAAGGACAGCAGCTACCAGGTCAAGTTCAATGTCTCCGGACGGCACACCATGATCAACATGCCCGATTGTCAGCTCCACGTGCTGCAAGACTGCAATACCGTGTCATTGGCTAGCATCGTGCACGGCGTTGACGAGAAGCCACCCATCTCGGTACAATCCGCTGATGGCGACGACGTGAAGCCTCTGTTCGAATCTCTGCTGCAACTGCAAAAGCTGCTGGCCCTCAAGCGCAAGACCGTCCAGGACATGGCCAGCATGAACGAGGAAGTGGAGGCCAGTGGCTTGCCAGCGCCCACTCGCCGAGAAACGAAGCAAACGCCGCTCCGTGAGAAGCTCCAGCGTCGATATGCGGCCAATATGATAACGCTGCATCGCGTCAACGCTGAAATTCTGGAGCCGTTGCGCGTGGCCCACCAACATCTGGCCGAGTACGAGAAGGAGACAATGCAGAGCAAATGTGTGCCCCGCAACCAACTGTACGAGAAGTGCCGCACCTTGGCCGAAATGGACCTGAAGGCGGCGCCATATCAAAGCAACATTCAGATGGAGCCCACTCGTGAGCTTATCCTGCGACTGCAAACATTGCTTTACCTATGTGGAGAACTCGGCCATGGCAACAATGTCGAAGTGGACGCCGTCATGGATGACTTTGTCAGCAACATGCTGATGGGCTTACCGCCACAGCTGAGAACTGAATTCCGAAATATTGTTGATATGCTCCAACCACTACGTAAGCACATTCTCGCTGTGACCCAGGCAGAATCCGAACACACTCAACAAATGTATCCAGTGCAACAGCAGATACCAGATATTGCATCCAGTCTGCTGCCCAACGATGAGTCTGACATCGAAATGGGTTTGTAGATAGCATGCTAAGTTTGCTCAGATAGCATGTGAATGAAAGAGGCTTTTCATTTAAATATTATAGTACATGTTTATAGCAAATGTGTGCACAGAGAAATAATTGAATTTTAGTTGCCATAGACAACATCTTGCGATTGTTATTATTATTATCATAAAACAAATAAAATATTAATATAAAACATAAGTACAATTAAAATTTTGAGTTTCTGCTTCCCGCCAACAATAACTTATCGCAGTGTTGCCAACATAAATTTAACAGGGTGCACTTGATGCTACTTGAATAGTCGGGCGTTAAGATTTTATCGATAATATGAACCGTTCATAAGAACCAACTGCAATTTAAACATTTAATATGCATATCAATAGATAAACCTTAAGTCAAAGTATTTTTCAAGATATAAATGAATTCAATCTTCAAAGCAGATTTAGCTAAATATAATAATAACAATAAATATAATAATAATAATAATAAAATAAATAATAAATGAAGCCAAGGAATTATTAGAAACCTTTCATATAATACTCAACAACCGATTCCCAGTATTTGTTGCCAGCTAAAGTATGAAATAAAAGCCAGATTGTTAATGGTTTTTTCTTCAATATATAAAAATATAATTTCTCTTATAAATCTACATGTGACTATTACCAGAAATCTTTAAAAAATATATATAATCTTACGTACAAGGCATTCAAGTTCGCCGATATTTGTCAACATATATTACCTATATTAGATATAGTTGTGACAAATATTATCAGCTATTTACATCACTAAGACATATCTAAGCACCGACTTACATTAATGTTTACAAGGGGCAATCAACTGAGCACAAAATACATTTAACAGTTAGAACTATGTATGTACAACTAACTGTAAGTTAAGTTCCTATTACTAGTTAGGCACCTGCACTACATGTGAGTGTATAAAACCAAATCACAGCATAGACTTTTTCTATAACTACACATATATTATATACACATATAGCTGCTGCTCATGTGTAGCAGCGCTTGCGCAAGCTGATGTACACAATAACACGGAAGAAGATCATCAGCATAGCCAGCAGCCCGAACTGATGGAGTATCGACACTTTGTCCACATCCAAGAACTTCAACAGCACTCGCGGATCGCTGAAGTGGCAGTAGATCTCATCGCAGTCCAGTTCCTCACGCTGGAAACCAAATACGGCCAATATTAGGGCGACCACGCCCACACGCACATAGCTAAACTTCATCAAGATATTCATGGCGCCAGGAATTTGAGAAGCGAAATCAAATCCGTAGATAGCAAGACCCATGAGCGGTGCTATAATCATGGGACCAACCACGCTGCCATTCTGTGGGACAATATTAAATCATGAATATTTATGCTCTAGATAAATCCAATATATCTTCTATCTATATCTATATATCTATATATATCTACCGTTATGCTGAAGGTAGCGCCTATAGCCAGACCCATGCCCTCGGCCACGAGCGAGATCATCAGCCCGACGGCCACAAAAATGCAGAAGCGCCACAGCTGCTCCGGCAGCCCGGACATCCAATAAGTCATGGCCATGAAGGTGAGATTGAGGAGCACCTGCAGCGGCAGCCGCGAGATGCTTAACGCCATGTAGTAGGGCATAAGCGAATACCAACGATTGAAGGTTTCCTTTTTGACTATTTTAACTTCAGCGGGATCTGAAAAGGCGTTAAGGTTGCAATACGTAGCCAAAAACATCCCCTGGAGCACTTACAGCTCAATATGGGCACCATCACCTGAGTGTAGACAATCATGAGCACAGCGCCAATGCAGAACTTGAGATGGTCGAACATCCGTCCACCCTGATTGCCCAGCTGGAAGAAGATAAGGCCAAAGAACAGGCCACACAGCGTGTGATGGAGCAGCTGTATGGCCAACGCTAGCCGAGCACGCATGGTGCGCAGGAGCATGACGCGCATCAGCACCAGAAACTGCTGCAGCCCGGAGATGTCACGACGCTCTGTATGCAGATGCTGCGAGAAGACCTTCACCTGCTCCAACAAAGCCCCCGCAGCGCCCATTAGGGTGCCGTCCGTGGATGCAGCTGAGCCGGCGAAAAATGTGGGCAAGAATTGACGCTTCGGTTGCTCCACGAACAGCGTCGTGATGGCCTGCAGTGGCTCTAGGGGTAGGTCCGGCTGCTTGGTATGATAGGTGAGCTTGCCGTTCTCCGTCAGCTCACTGAGCAACGGAACCAGCTGTCCTTCCTCAGCATCAATTACCTCAATAACTGCAAATACAAGGGAAAGAAGGAATTAATCAATAGTAGGTTAAGGAAGTCGAAAACAATTAAGGAACCTACTGTAATCCGAGGGGCTGTAGTGCCTGGGGCAATCAATCTGTGCGAGGCGCAGAAAAGGTATCGTGGACTGCGGAGTACCCTGGAAAACGCACTGGCCCTTGGCCAGCACATAGATGCTGTCGAAGTAGTTGTAGATGGTGGCCGAGGGCTGATGGATGGTGCAGACAATGGTGCGGCCCTCCTGTGCCATTTCTTTCAGCAGCCGAATGCACTGGGCTGCCGTCACCTCATCTAGCCCGCTGGTCGGCTCGTCGAGAAAGAAGATGTTCGGATTATCAACCAGTTCGAGCGCAATGGACAGTCGCTTTCGTTCACCCCCGCTCAGCTTTTCGGCGGTGACATTACGACGATGATTGAGATTCAGATTCTTCAGTATTTGCGTTATCATCTCTTCTTTTTTGTGGCGCTGCTTCAGTTTCAGATCACATGAGAGATTCATTAGCTCCTCGACCGTGAGCAGTGTCTGGTGATGATCATCCTGAGTTATATAACAGGCATTATCTCGCCTCACTTTGATATTGCCTTTCACGCCAGTTGTTCTACAATCAAGTACAAATTCTCATTCAGACTCAGCTACTCAATGCCAATCTTAAAAATAGAAATTTTAACAGTACGGAAAAAATAGTTTGCTGACAAGCAAATAGCTAAGCTGGCCTTCAAAATGAATTTCAATAAACATACATAGATATGTATATAAAAATATTCTCCCTCCCAGACTTTATATTGAACTTCGCTTAGAGCTCAAATAGATGATGAGGCAATGACTAAGCACGTCCAAAAAGTATGTATGTGACACATGTATGAATAATTGTTAATTATATTTATTATTGATTTCTTCTTGTTTTGGTTTGAGCATTATTTATTTTATTAATTTACACAGTCTACCATAGTTCAGTTAGCAAAAATCCATACTTCAAATATTGCCGCAAAACGAGTTTTTTTTTGCACTTATTAATTAGAATATTTTTGCAATACTTTTGGTGAAAAGTTCGCTTTGATTGTTGATTAATTTTGTGAAAAATGTTTTTTGATTATGCACGAAATATTACTTTAACGACTAAGACTAAGCTGCTATCTACATCTATATCATCCTCTACTTATTTAACTACTCTCACTTACTAACTTGTACGTATACGCCTATTGGGGCGTCTTTGAAAAACTGCACTAAGGTCAGTTACTCTTTGGGGCATAGCAAATCAGTAAATTTTATTTTATTTTTGAATAAATTTAAGTGTTGTTGAACTGTGAACGAGTTTTATGCAGTCGATCATCGCGACACACATACATATATGTATATTTAACAGCAAAAAAATATAATTGCATATGTAAATAAAACGATTTTGTTAGATTAATATATGCTTTGTTATTGTTATTATTTATTAACAAATATATATAATTATTTAAATAATGAAATATATAATTCATTTAATATATAATTATATATATTTAATACTTTTTTGTATTTATAGTATTATATAAAAATATATATTTTTGAATCTTTATATATGATATTTATATAATTTTGTTCCTATGGGAACAAAGTATATCGCAGTTAGTTGCGCCTAACTGCAACGTTCTTACTTGTTTACTATATTTTTGTTGCAACAATTATTTTTAATTTGTTGGTAGTATTATTATTTAGAATAAAAGATATTTACATTTTTGTAATTTTTTGTTGTTATTATTATTTAGAATCATTTAAGAAAAATGAAAAACTAATTTAAATATATATATTTATATTTTTGTCCGATTATTTATTATTTAAGAAACTTCTCGCATTTCGTTTACATATGCAAAATTCTCAACTAGCAATACGGAAAATATTTGTTATTTAGCCCAACGACTATAGAGTGGAGAATTTTAATGGAATTGTTTTTGGCTTGTCTGCGGTCAAGAATTTGTATTTTAGACTACATATGTGACTATAGCATAAATAAGATACTAATCGATATGATGGGATGCTTGTTTGTCTTAGACGTCACATTTCCAGTATTCGATTCGTACAACCGGTTACAATATTGATGTCGTCATGTTCCAGAAGTTCATGGGACATTGAATTTCGAATTTCGTATTTCGTTTTTCGTATTTCGTATTTGGCATTTTGCATTTTGAATGCTGTTTGTTTGTTTTGTATATAATTTTTTATGAAGCTTACCTGAAACCCGAAATCGCATTCAACAAACTGCTTTTTCCGGCCCCCGAGGGGCCCATTATAGCCGATAGCTGTCCATTGCGGAAGCTGCCGCTGACGCCTTTCAAGATTTGCTGCTGCCCAGCGAAACGAACTGCAAACAACAAGTGAAACAAATGAAACAAATGGAGATTCAGATTTGGAATTCAATTAATTCAATAACTTATTGCTAATATAGGAATATATTACCACAAACTGAATCACACTCCTATGAATCACATTCAGAAGTATACCCTGTACATTTGAGACAAATCATTTATCTTTACGACAGCTCGTTACACTCTGTTGGGGCAATAAAAGTCGAGAAATAGCTGAATAGTTGATGCCGTTAAAGTTTTACAGCTCTCAAAGTAATTACCCGCTGACAGACGGGTGCGAAATGAAGAGTTAAAAGTCGAATCTCACAGATCACATCGAATCGAAACGTAACGAATTGCTCGCCAGTAACTAGCCAGCATGACTTGCTGAACTTACAATCAGCGGAATCCAAGCGCCCAAAACAAGTTTTTATTTTTGGAGCTAGGCACTGGCAGATGGCTAATTAATTCTGTTTGATTAGACAGTGTCAAGAATCGTTTATAATGACAAACGATCTGCCTTGGCTTGACGATATTTTTGTTTTCTAATTATATTTAAATAATGTGCAAATCTCTGACTGGATTGCAAATATATATGTGTATATTTATATTATTAATTATTATTTAACATATGTTTCCTAAAGGTTTCCAAGGTCTTCTCATGTTCTGATCTCACGTGCGTGGCCTGTGGGTATTTGTGCCAGTCAGTCTTCCATTGGTCTTATCAATTAGCCCTGAACATTCGCAACATCTGATGAATATATACATTGTATATATGTATATATACTTTAATCTATTAGCTTGCTTTTCTTATATATATACATAAATATTTTTTTTTGCTTTTTTGCAAAAGTATGCTAATAGGTTAAAATATTGACTGCCTTCCTTATCAATCGATTAAATATTATCAAACTATTAGCAATTATGAATAAAATGATCAGCAATTGAACTTGATCTAATACGGCTGAGATTAGACAGATTATTCTTTCTGCATGCCACATTTGATGTCTAGACACTGTTGTTCCACAGAGATAATGCTGAACGTCAACCTTGACCAGCAACGGATGAAATTCGCCACAAAATTATATAAATGCAATGCATAATATTAAGATTATGGAATACATTATATGATTTAATCTCATCTTCCAGCGAGCACTAGGTTATTACTAGGCAAGCGTGATGGAGATATTCAATTTATATTCAAGTATTATTGGGATTCTTATTAATAATTATATATATAGCATAAAAATAATATATTTAGAAAGCAAAGAGTAAGAGAACACAAATTGTGTTGCATTAATACTGAACTCTAATATCTTTGTTTACTAACTTATAAGGCAAGGAACTGTGGAATGGAACCGAACTCCCAAACGTTAAATAGATAGGTCGAATCCATAAAACGATTTAAAAATTCAATTATTTTAATTAAATTTCGCTTAGTACTGATAAATTATCCTGTTGTTATAGTCCTATTCTTTTTTAATTCAAGAAAGAATTAAAGAGTTAGAAGAATATTTGATTTATTGTTTCTATCAAAATCCACAACTCAAAAATGTCAATTGGAGACTCACAGCTAGATTTCTAGCTTGATTTCTTAAAAATCCGAAAGTTACCTCAATGACATATGCATATCAAAGTAAAGCTTGAGAACGTTAATTTGCAGAGCTCAAATATATATTCTATAATTATAAATTGATAAACACAGATTGTAGCTATAATTTTCATTACAAGCATAGAATCTTAGAAGCTAGCAATCGAACAATGTCTAGGAAGCAGTGCAAAAGTTGGCTTTCATTTAGATAATGATTATTTCTGTCTGGAGTTGGGACCTATTAACCCTTGCTTATAAATTGCTACTTTTGCTAATCATATAGTTCACTTCTGAGATTTAATTGATATCTCTTCTGGCTTCCACTCAGATCACATAACTATAACTTTTTAAAGCTTTAAACAACTGAACCTTGGACTTTTCATAGATTTGCATAGACCTCCCATCGAGCTGTGGCTGCCCATTTGGCATTCCTTGCGCAATCGCCGAAAATCGCAAATACATCAAAGAAGGTCAGCAGCAAAAGCAGCAAAGCACTGCTCGTAAACAAATCAGCGAGAGTTATAGAGCTATAGAGCTGTCGAGCTAGAGAGACGCAGTCTTAAAGCCGTCGAGTCGTCGTATAGCCCGACTCGTATAGACCAGTGGCCAAGTTTACATATCAATTAGCTTTTCGCAAATATATGTACATATACATATATGTATATCTGGTGTGTTGTTTTCAATTTGTTTGAGTTGTTGTTGGTTCAACAACAACAGCAACACGTTGACGCCAAGTTCTGAATTCGTGTGTTTGGGCTTTCGTCATTTCGTCATGCAGGCCGATATTTGCTTGTGGCCACGCCCACTCTCGCATTGACCAGGCGCCAGTGCGAAAAGTAGGTGAACTCCAGTGGACTGCCTACCTGTACAGTAAACTGCTCGAGTACAACTGAACAAACATCGAGGGAGTGAGTCACAAAGTGCGACGTGACCAAATTGTCAAATTCAACTGAAAACTTTAAATGCGTCCGGGTGGGCGGCTGGCTCGTTCCACGAGTCGTGAACGTGACAACAAGTGGGGCCAACTGTGATCGTATTACGAGAGATTCACTTAATGATAGACCCATCAAAAGATAAACGTGCGGAACCAGCCCAACCAGCCAGCCTAATCATATATACAAGTAGATCGTTCTACAAAAATCTATATACTATATTCCATAAAGATCGGTAATTGCTGCTAATATGTCTGGTAGAATCTTAGCTATTCTAAATTCTATAAGCCTAATTAAATAAACATGAAGAACAGATATATGCATCAGGTCAAGTCAGCTTATTTCAGTATTGCCTAATTAATGCAAGTCTGTTAAATGAAAATGTTTCATTATCAAATTATAAATGAGCGAAATGAAATACAAAGCAAAAACAAATATATTTCATATGAATGTCAATGCGCAGTAAGCAACAAATAATTTAATATCAATTTATCTGTCTTTGCTAATTTTTAGAAAATTTTTAAATTCATAATTCATAATATATGGGTAAATAAAACTTGCGCTACAAGTCAATCAATACAATTTATTGCGCTGCGGTTTCGGCTTGAAGATGTTTGACCGATTTCAGCTCGATTCATAAATGTTTGCAGCTTTCAGCTTGATGCGAGAGAAGAAGAGTATATTAGGTTTGTGAAATGTTCTTGTTGCTAACTATTCCAACGTTCGTCTATTGTTCCATCTGCAAGATCATAAAACGTAACGACACCATTGAACATAAAGAAGACAGGAAATTATCTTCTTAGAAGTGCTAAAAACAGGAAGGCTATATCTTTATAAAAATATTTAATAATTAAGGTGATATTTCAACTAAAACTAAACACGAAGAACCTGTATTCTTAACAGCTTTATATAATACATAATTTGAAAGCATTTTAGTTCTCATTTTTGAGTCAATAGAAACAACTTATTCTTTAGTTTTTCCATTTATTAAGACTTTAGTTTTTTTTTAAACATAGATTTAGTAAAATATTTAAATTGAGTTGATTTACTTTTAACTTGGTTAGAAGTTAAATGTAAATAATATAAATAAAATCATTCAATATTTGTTTAGCTTGTTAATTAATTGTTAAATAATAACAAAATTTTATTGGAATATGTTAAATTCAAATATAGATCTTTTGTATTTGGTTAAAAAAGGGATTTCAATTTAATTTTCACTCATTTGAATACAACAATTTATAGAAATATCGTATATATTAGAGGAAGGAATGCTAATTAGCTAAAGATTGCATTCACTTATATACCTCACTCATTAAGCAGTAATTTCAATTGATACTCTATAAATTCAAGCGTCAATTGCAAGTGTTTTGCATTGCATTAATGAAAGCTTCTCAATACAAGTTCATTCAATTGCCTCTTCACTTTACCTAAGTCGACGGCGCTGATATTCACATTTGCATGACAAATGTGCTTAAAACAAACATAAATATATCATTTTATTGATAGATAGTTAATGGATCTTTTAGCACACAATGTCAGCTGAATAAGTGCGCGGATCAAGTGTTGTAATAATTGTGAATAATTATAATTTCATTCAATCATTAACAGCTATTAAGTTTTTACAAATTGATCAAATATAACTAATTTGATGGCAGCATCTAACAAGGCATGAAGATCTTGTTAATACAATAGGAGAAATACATATTTTATCGTAATGAGCGCTCTTAGAGTGAAGAGAGTATATTGTTTATAAAATGAATTATTTTATATTCCCTTAATAAATTAAGAGCATATTCCTTTTAGTTTGGTTCTAACATTATAATAATATATATAATATTTTATATTCCATAAAGGGTTTAAGGTTTTTCGTTTACTTTTAATAGAAATAATAAATAAATAAATAATATATTATTTTTAGTTTATACCAAAATCTTTAGAGGCTAGCGAGGATAGGTAACTATTTACATATCAATCTCAGGACATTTGCTAGTCGGACATACTCTACTTAGATCAATTTTGCTTGCTCAAATCACAATTATATTGCCCATTAAATATCATATATATGTATATTGAAGTAGGGGCAAAGCAGAAAAAATGAAGCCATAAAGAGAATATGAGCAAAAACAAAAATACATAGAGATCGAAAGAGATTGAAAGTTATAGCATACTCTACTATTATGGCATAAATATTTCAATTTCTATTACAGAGCGCGCTTAGTACGAGGAAAAGCTGGGAAAAAGCGTCGACTACACAAATGGAAATTACCTCAGCGAGTTTTTAATGAAAGCGCAAAAAGGGGAAAATTATTCAATCATAGTTGATCAAACTTTTCTCGCTTTTATTTTCGTTATTCCACTATGTGCAACATAATCGTGTTGCGGCTACTCGTATTGTTGCTTATGTGCATGACCATCATGCGAACATCATAATGATGATGCTGTCGCTGATAATGATGAAGGCGCAGCTCGCGCTCAGCTCAGCTCAGCTCGCCGTTGTATAGTTAGCAACAAGTGAATTTTATGCGGCCTGCATGAGGAAGTAGCTTGTAATTGTGCATTTGTGGATACATACACACACACATACACACACACACACACACACATGTACTTATCGCCTATTGTGATATTCCACATGCGGCGACATCGCGCGCCTCTCATTGCACGTTGCGCATGGCGTATGAGCAATGTTGATTAGCTCCATGGACATTGCCCAAGAAAAAGCAGATTTTTGCGCAACTATTCAGAGAGTCGACAATATGAATATAAATAGCTGAAACAGTTAATCAGTTAGAAATACAACTTAGCAGCTTATAAATTACTCAATTAAGCTAAGCTAAGCTAGGCTAAGTTGGCGCATGTGTGGGACGATTATCATTTGGCGGCACTTTAATTGAATCAATCTTCTGCCTCGTCTGTAATTGAATATGCATACAGCTTGACAGCTTTCATTTGAATACAGTTGAAGAGCATTGATAGCTTAAACATATATAATTAACAGATTCGTAAGTCTTTTATGCAAATAGGCAGAGCTCACGCTTTATTTGCTGTACGAGCCGTGACGTCACGCGACGACAGCTCCAGCTGAGTCAGTTCCAATCGCAGCTAAATCAAATGCCAACCGAACAGAGCACGTCTCTGTGTATGTGAATAGCATGTACTTTGGCTTTGTGACACTGCAAATTTATATATATAGGCACACTGTGAACTTGGGCAGCTGGCAAGGGCTTTGCATTAAACAAGTCGAGCATTTCGCTTCGAATCAATTTTGTGTGTCAATGGCGAAATACTCCAAGTGCTCTGAGCTGACGAGACATTGGTCTGACGGAAACAAGTTTCGATCCGATGGGAATGAGAATGGGAAACTCAACCAATAGCCGAGCAGCGCTGGCCAAACTGCAATACATTTGACAAGTACTGAAAACACGAGAGCTGTCAACGGCGAAACAAGAAATAAAGCTAAGCTTGCACAATATATAACTAGAAAATACCCTATGAATATCGACTATTGTGTAGAAGCGTAGCATGTTTTAAAAGACCAAAGGTGCACGATATATAAAATACCCTGTAAAAGCTGAGTTTGTGTTTAAGGATGAGCAAATATTATATAGCATTATAAATTATTTGAGGAACCCACATTCAAATGTTAGATATACTTATCTCTATGATGACCCATCAAATCAGAAGCTGAGCTGTCAAAATGGCAATACATTTAAAATGCGAGTATATTCTTAATAATATAGTATTAAAAATTAAACATGCACGTAATAGAGCGCCATTAACTCATGCTCCATATTAAATATATATATCAATTCTATAGATACTGACTTCAATTATATCCATTAAAGCTAATAATCACAGCCGACATCTCACCAGAACTGAACAAATTGCAGCTCATTTGACAAGCACTAAAAAAATTATGATTGACAACTAAAAAAGAGACAAAAAGCTGCAATTTGTCATCACAAGTAGTGTGCGACTAGTAAATACTCTATATATCAAGTATAACGAGTCACGAGTCATAAATCAAACTTAATTTTTCAATAGTTCAAAGAACTCACATACCGAATTTGATAGCTATAAATCTGATATATGTCGAGTTCAATGAGTTCAACATATGCAAAATATCAAATCCAATGCAAGAGCTAAGCTGAGTTGAGCTGAGCTAAGCTAAGGTAAGCTGATCAAAGCGCTATTTGAATTTGATTAGCAGAGCATAATAGATAGACAACTGAGAAGCAAGCCTTTAAGCTTATATAACTACAAGTATACGACTTGCAGATACCCTATGTATATATGTTTGATAAGTTATTAAACGATTTGTAGTTAAATAAACTCTCAATTGAATGAGATCAATTTCAGCTAAGAGACTCTTAGACTTAGACTTGAAATTACATTCCGCTTGTGACACCCTATTTTAATGTGCACTAAATATAACATGTTCAGGCATTTTGTAATTGATGTTAGAGCCGCAATAACAATAGACGCTTTACAGCAACAAAATCATATTTCTTTATGTTTTTCTGTTTTATTTGCCCGCCAGTTTGGAATAATTATGGAACACTTAGCGCTTGGGCAGCCAGCAAGAAGTGTTGAAATAGCTCAAGAGACCGAGACAAAGACAACATTTAAATTACTGCGAAACTCGACAAACTTTAAGCTGAAATGTAATAGTTGAACAACAGCTGTAACTAATATATTAAAAAATATATTTTAAACCCAAGCCAAAACATATTGTTAACACCGGAATGGTCCTATTAAAAGGGCGGCCATAAAAACTGAATGAACGAACAGTTAGGTACACAAACTTCTACTTTATATTCATATTTTTAAAAATATAAGTACGATTGTGAAACTACTGAAAATTTATTGCCATGAAAAAAATGGCCAACTAATAATAGTGTTACATGCTGTTCACTTAAACAACTCTTAGGATGAGTTATGAAACTATTTTTTAACTACAACAAACAAAAAACCATAGAATTTATGTTTATATTTTACAATTTATGTATGTGTGCTACGTAACAGTTTTGTAACACAAAAGTAAAAACTTTGAAGACGCAATTACGAAATAGACTTCATTTAAAAATACATTTTGTAAGATTCCACAGCTGTAAAGTTTTGCCAAAAATGTTTGGCTGGTTCTGTTTAAGGTTCGAGCCAATTGTCTGTGCAAAGTCTAACTGGTTTTCCAAAGCCATGAACATTCTCTTTAGCTTGGGTAAGCTTGTTTCGGGCAGCCAATTGTCATCAAAATACTCAATTTGTTGTGCAAAATAATTAATTATAAATATTTGGTTTTAAAATTGAAAAATTAAATAAAAATTAATATATAAATTACATTTTCTTTTTGTTTTTAATATAAATTAATATATTTAATATAAATTTAATATATTTGTTACCATTTAAAAAAAAATTTTTTATTATTTTTGAAATTTAGTTTTACATGTGTAATCTTTATTTAAGGAAATTGCTATCAAATTAAAAATTAATTCAATAAGTATACAATTTTATATAATTTTTTACTTTAACTCAAAATATAAAATTTAATTTTTAATTTTGTAATTGCACTCATAGTTTTAATATATATATATTTTTTATTTTTATTTATTTATTCATTTATTTTATTTTATTTTTTTTTTTTTAAGAAAAAAAAGGATACTTAAAGATTTTTTTTATTCAAATTATTTTTCGACATATTTCTAATTATTAATTTTAATTTTAAAACTTTTTTTAATTTAACATTTTTAATTTTTCTAATGCAATTTATATATTTATAAAACCAATTCTTTCCTAATTATTCATTGTTTTATAATTTGTAGTATTATGTTTACATATGTAAATAAACTTGAGTTCATCTAAAAATATTTGCATACACAATAAATATCTATATATCTATGCTCATCATTTGATTAGACATACGGAAGAGCTAAGCCGCATGTTGTATAAACTTTGACCCTTGGTTTCAATAAAAAAGATATATATTTATTTGGAAACAAAGACAAATATCTCGTGAGCTTTTATATCAGTTCACAATAATGGTATAACAAGTTGAAATTCTATTAAATAGAGTTTCAGTTGATATTTTTAAAATATGAGCATATTATTATAATCTATAAATTTATAAAGTTTCTTTTTTAAATAGAATATAAACCCGTTTAACCAATGAAATTATGAGAAACTAATATGAATATATGTTCATTTACTACTATGAATACATAAGTATAAATAAGCTTTATGTGTGACCTAGATCTATGTTGTATACTCACAGAAATTTGAGCGCTGATCCACTGTGTAGAACACATCCTGGAACTCAACATCCTTGGACTGTTTGCTAAATATACTACGTGTTTGATCCATTGTGGAGTTTTGTGTCTGTTGTCTTTCGAATTGGAGTATTTCTTTATAGAGCCAATATGTTTTTGTTTTCAAAGATCGTTAGTTATTTTAGAAGCGTGTAATTGTTTTATGTTCGAGTGTGCCTGATATACTTCGTAGACCATATAGACAATGAGTAGTTGTTATCGTACGTGTCACGATTACAAATTGTTGCATTAACTTGATGCTAGATATGATATTTGTGTTGTTTTTATTTTTATTGTGACTTTTGATTTTGAATTTGGTCTATTGAGTATTTGGTTTCGCTTCTTCAAGTTGTTATTGTTTATGTTGTTGTCCCACGCGCATCGCTGGATTTTGTTTTGCTTTTGGAATTTTATTTAGCAAAAAATTACGGTTCACTTTGTTTGGGTTTGTGCGAGGCCCGCGGCTGATTACGCGCTGTAAATAAATAATATTAATCATAAATAGAAGAAGAAGAAATAACTTTGAATTTATTCTTATCTCTCGACTGCTTGCTATGCCGGCCTTCACAAGCCGTAATACTCAATTGCTGTTGTTATTGTTGTTGCTGATGCTGTTGTTGTTGTTGTTGCCATCAAATTGCATAAATTCGCAGTTGGCATTCCAAGAACCACACGCCTCATTAAACTATGTGAAAAGGAATTATGGCACAACGGTGCGAACCATGCATTTTTATTATCTACTTATCCATGCAATACCCAATAGTCATATCTATCTATCCATTTTCTCTATATATATAAGCACCTATATGTATATTCATAATTAACAACGCAGAAGCGGCATGTGTTTGGCAAGTCAATGACCCAATCTTCATTTCAAATGTATCTTTAAAATATATAAGTCATAAAAGTAATCATATCATATGTTACGCAAAAGAGGATATCTCAAATTCCAATCAGAAATAATACATATTCCATGGAATGGATGGAATATGTATGGTTTTACTTTCGAATAATACTTGATATGGAATTTGAAGTGTCTAGTTTTTATCAGTGTATATATAATATGTTTCCACTGGCTATTTATAGATAAATATATTATTATTCAACATATTTGTATGTCAAATGACAAATAAGGAATAATGATTAAGTACGGGTACGATGAACATATATGCATGCATACATAGTTATATGGGTCATAAATATATTCCTCATATGAATGATTATATGAATGCTTAAATAGAAATGTATATGTACTTATTCCGTATGTAAGCTCAACTATACCGAAATAAGTTAAATTATATATTTATGTGATTTGGATCAGTCTGAGCTCTTTCTATATATATACATAGATATCTATCTCTATCTCTATCTCTCTCTCTCAGTCTGTGTCTTTCATACACTCACTCTTTCTTCATCGCTATATCATACATCCATCTATTTCACTCACCCTTTATTCTCTCTCTTTCTCTCTCTTTCAGTTTTTCTTTCTCCCTCTCTCTCTTTCAGTTTCTTTCTTTCTCTCTCTTTCACTTTCTCTTTTTTCTCTCTTTCTCTCCCTCTCTCTCTATCAGTCGCTGTCTTTCTTACTCTCACTTTTTCTTCATCGCTATATCATTAATTCGTCTATTTGACTCACCCCTTTTTCGTCGCTCTCTCTTTCTATCTCTCTCTCGCTCTCTCTCTCTCTCTCTCTTTCTCTTTGTCTCTCTTTCTCTGTCTCCCTATCTCCCTCACTCTTAATCTCAAACTCTCCCTGACCCTTCACATTTATTTATAGCTATGTATATATTGATAAGAATTGCCGTAAATAAAATGACCTTAAATTAGTTGCATCTTTCAGCCAAGTTAGTTAAAAGTTAACTGTGTCATAAACCTGGGAATACATTTTGCCTGCCAATTAACATGAAGCAAAACAAAAAAATATATACATATATGGAATCAAAAAGAGGGCTAAACCGGTTTAACAATTCGCGATTCCTTATTTGGCAGTTAATTCCTCGCAATGTTGCTTTGTCACTCACTCAGGTCTGGAATCAGTTAATTTGTGTATTCATGTTCTTTGGAGCAGAGAGTGAAACGAGAAACCTGTTCAAATTGATAATGCATTTATTATCTGCACCAAATCAAACAGGTAAGAGCCCAAGCTAAACCAGACAGGCGAAGCCAATGCAGATCCTTTGCAGCTCTTCTTTATGGCTAGATCCATTCCATCGTGCGATCGTTAAGCGCTTAGCTGGAACTGAAAACTGTCGAGTCATATCGTGGCAGAAGAAGCGATCAGCTGCAGATGGAGCAGAGTGTGGAGAACTGATGAGTCGACGACTCTGACTGAGCTCTAACTGAAGTCAAGTGGAACTGAACAGATGGATCACGATTGTTCCGCTTTTGACATCCATCTCGTCGCAGTGCCGATAATTGTTAAGCGAAATATTTACGTCTGGCAAACAGAGGCTAATGTAAATTGCTGTGATGCTTTAATTGTATTATAACTTAGCAAATGCTTCCGACATCAACAATAATACGAAGCCAAATAAGAAGTAAACAAGCAATGACTATACAACGAGATTCTTATAAGAATTTGACGGTTGTCTTCTTGAAAATACTGATTTTTATCTAGAAACGTGTACAGAACTTTTAACGCCATTTTTACAATAGAGCAGAATAATTACGTTGTAACATTTGGAAATTAATTAGAACAGAGTGTAGTCACAGTTTAATATGAAATAAATAAATAACACAAACTAGAGTTTGCCTGCTTTAGTCTCTCTCCTAAGACCCGATTACCTAGCTTTTTTCAATAAAAGTCAGGAATTGGACGCTGAATCTTTAAAAACTCTGACATTCACTTTAGCAACTCCCTGATTTGAGCATATTTGCTTTGCTTAATGTACTTGGCGCCGTCTGATTCCTGTGCCAAGCGAAGCAAAACAAAGTGAGGCAAAGCCCAGCGAGACCTGAAGCTGGTCTCATGTTTTGATAAACACCAAAAGACTTGTCATTCCATGCAAAACTATAAATACTTTAAGCATTCTTTTTTGAAAATTTATAAAATGATTGTTGTGGAAAGTCGCTTCACGCGGAAGTAAATGCTGCAATCAAAATGTATGCCTATTTAGCATATTTAACACACACATCCGAGTCATGATCTATGCTAATTGCCAAAGTCTGTCTGCCTGATATTCCCCCATACAATGCTACGATACACGAAATCATTTGACTCATGTCGAGTTTTATTTTGTATTTCGCTTTAAGCGTCGCTTTACAGCTGGCCGAATGAAACAGAACAATACCTGTTTATCGCCTGCGAAAGTTCAATATTTTTAATTATATTCTGAGCAATTAAAACGCTCTCGAATTTCGGTTTATATAGTCGCTCACAAAGTGTATAGAGAGGAGTATATGAGTGTTGTGCAATTTGGAATATATTTTTTATTTACTTGTTAATTTAATTTATTTTAAAGTGCTTCAAATGCCTTAAATATACCTTCTATATTCTTTATTCAGAAATTCTAATTTCGATTGTTCAATTGCTAAGATCTAAAAGCTTGGCAAGCAATTCCAATGATTGATTGATTTAAAATACAAATTTAATTTTAATTTAATTTAATAATTCTTTTTATTTTCAAACTGAATAAATACATATCAAATTTTATATAATTTTAAAACTTCTCTTTGAAATTTACGCGAATATCAAGCAGTTGGTTGAGCCCGAGTGCCACAAGCTTTTACCTGATTTATAAAATATATAAATGTATATTTATATATACCGATGGATATATCCATCAATAGAAAGTTTAATTACTGTTAATAATGAATGCAAAATTTGAATTTTGATTTCGCTTTTAATTGCTTTTAAATATCCCTCTAACAGTTATTTATTTTGATATTCATTTATCTCAGAGAAAGATGAAAAATGGTTTTTTAAATATGCGCTGAAAGCTTTTCAATATTCATTTCGAATAATTAATTTTTTATTTATATATTAAAGGAACAAAGAAACATTTAAGGTAGGAAGCAAATATACATTGGGTCAATCGCAATTGCATTCATAAATAAATCAAAATATATTTTTATTAAAATGCACATAAATTTAACAATTTACGGGAATAGGAGATGAAATCAAGGTTTTATTGCATTTTGATTGACATGATTAAACAGATGTGGAAAACTATTAAATGACACTATTGAATGAAACATTGTGCGTTGCCGGCTAGAAGATACCCTACGGATGTGGGAATTTCATTTTATGTGATGATATTTTACTTCATTTAATTTTGTTTACAATTTATCAAAGCTCAAAGAATGAAGAAATCAAATCTTTGCTTATGTTCAATACATATGCGAGCAGCTAGTTAAATTTAGCTGCTGATCGTGATCAAGAATATATATGTACAAATATACTTTTTGGCCTTGGCACGCTACTTTCGAACATGTCACATAATTTTGGAAATGTAAGAAATGAAAGAGAAATGAAACCAAAGATGAGGAAAATCAAGAAAATCTTTTGGGAAATAAAAAAATTAAGTAATATAAGAAACAAATATAATTAATAAGAAATAAACATAAATTATTAAAAAGTGCTTAGTTTAAAATTAAGTAAAGATTTTTAAAAAGCAAATTCATTAGCAATTTTGAATGCACTTCAATGATGTACAAACAATTTTATTATTGCGCTAATCACGTTCCGATCTGCTCAATATTATGTATATATACAAATATTATATATATTTCTATATACAATATATATGCATACACATATAGAGATTCGATTACAGCACAACAAAGAAATCTGAGAGTGGAATTACGGATCACAATTCAATAATTGCCTCAAGACATCCGTTTGAGAATGGGCAAACGACGTTTTGGCATGGAGTCCGAAAGTCGAAGGCCGAATCCAGTGAATCCAAGAAAGACAGTCATAAATCACAGCGTTCACGTTTAATTAATTACTAACAAGTAAAGGCTAACGGATATTTTTCACATTTCCAAGAACATATAATAATATTTTCAAAAATTTATATACATATATATTCGCTTGATACATTAATTTTATTATTATTTTTTTTAACCGTTTTGACCGCACGAATTGTTATTTATTTATTGTAGAATAATTGTGTATGATTAATACTTTGTCGCTTATAGCTGATTACAGTCAGTGAGAGTTCAGGGCCATAACGTATCTTAGCACGTCGAGAAATTAAGAAAACAAAACGCAATACTCACGACTTGTATTGAAATTTAAGATCTTAAACAACACGGAAGTTGACCTAGGTTAAATGCTCTACTCGGGAGTGACGAGAGATTGATTGTGGCATGTTAGGAGATGTTGTTTCATCATTCTAAGCACTTTGTATTCTTACACTTACAAATACAGCACATTCACACATAAGCATCGCAGCGCACTTAATGCATTTGCTATGCTTGCGCCTCCTACAGTCCCCCCAGCAAGGGAAATTCAATTATTCTCTAATAGGGCTCTACATGTACGATCTGAATTAAATTTTTAACGCTTGAATATGTTCAACAAGTACATAGATGTCAAGTTATAAGTATAAACTCAGCTTTTCTCTCTTTAGTGTCACTAAACGATTAACGAGTTTTGATTCATTGAGCGAATTGTACAAAATAATAGAAAATAAAGGGATATATTAATCATAAAAGAAATTAAGATTATTCAGACGTGAAAGCTTAAATATATATATACATATACATATATATGTATATTCATATTAAGTATTTGATGATATCAAATCTTAAATATATATAAACCATTGCTTTCCGAATTTACGAAGTCGACGAGAACATACAGGCAGATGAGCAAGTCTAGATGACTTATAACGTTATTCTAGTAGCTGATATATGTATTATAGACAGTATTGAATTAATAATGTTTTCAAATATTAATGAAATATTGACTGTTTTTACTATTTAAATCTAAAATTCTCTACATTACTTTTTCAATCAATTCATGCAATATTTCTCGATTAGCACTATTAAGGTACAGCAATGAAACTATTTTTCGCTACTTTTCATTTTATAAAGTTGTGGTAATTATTTTCCATTTAATCAAAATTATAAATTGAATAGCTTATCATATATGTATACATGTAGAGTATACGTATATTATAGATAGCCATCATTGGGTGTAATCTTTATAGCGAATACAAGGGTTTGCCAATGCAATTCATCGATTCACAGCACTTTTAATAGCCACACATATCTTTAAGAGGGCGGCGCACCTCACGCATATCAACGGCGAGGAAGTGCGACTCAAGGGCGCAACAGGGCGTCGTATAAGAGATTTCGCACACGCACACATAGACACGCACACGCATGAAGAAGCAAAGGTATGCGTAAACACTAAAAGCAAGTATCTAAAAGATTGCAATAAAAATTAAAAGAAACCACAACGCACTTCTTGCACACACATATAGGTATATATATACATATGTATGTGTGTGTCTCTGTGTGTGCCTGTTCCTGTGTGTGTTTACATAGATGCATCTGTATGCATATACATATGCCTTTACACTCTGCAGATGGAATGTGGGCAATGACAACAGCGCAAATGCATTTAACACGTTACAAAGCTTCCTTTGTGACCCAAACAACAGCAACAGCAACAGCAGCAGTAGCTGCAACGGCAGCAGCAACAACAACAAAAACTAAGTACATAGTGCACAGTGTCCCAAGCGGTAAACCACAATTTGTAATAATCACAAAAAGTAACTTTCGCTTTCAGGCTTTGCTTTGGCTGCTTTTGTCCTATTTGGATTTTGGGTTAAATTGATTTGCCATTTGCTCAACACTCACAATTGCCATTAATTTTGTTTATCCGCTTGTATTGCTGGCTCTGCTGCGCTGCACTCGCGCTTCTTATTATCAAAATAAAGGCGGCGGCGACAACGGCGACGACAACGGCGCGAACTTTGGAAGCGACAAGAGCAAAAGCGGAGCGAATGCGTCCAAACTTGGCGGCAATACGGAAACAACTGAGCGAAGCGCAGCGAAGTCGTGAATGGTTCACGTTCGTGAACGTTATTTGGCTGTACGTGTACGCGTGTTGGTGTATGAGTCGTGTTTGCGTGTGCACATCTGTGTGCACTCATGTGTGTGTGTGCGTGCGTGTATTTTGAGTAAAGGGGCACAGCTCGTCGTTTGTTTACTTTGCTCAAAAGCAATTTATTTAAATTTGCCGGTTTGATGTTGCCATGCATCAAATTAAGGCTTATCAACAAATTGCTATGGCTTGCAATGAGTAGTTCAGCTTTTTCTATGTTTTCAGTGCTATTTTTTTTATTCAGCAGATTTGCGTGCAACAAGTATTGCGCCAAAGAAAAAAACAGTATTTAAATTCTTCGCCAATATTTCGATAGCAAGTTCGATATGTGCGCAGAAAGGGGCTTGAACATGCACAAGCCACACTGTTGTTATCGGTTATCGATTATTCATTTCGCTATTGTGAATTAGTACGAGAACGCGGAGCAGTTGGTGATTTATTCAAATTATATTGATTTCAGCAAATTTAACAAAGGGAGACTGACATGTAGTATCGTATGATGTCCAAGTGTTGCCCAATGTATTCCATTTCCAGTTTTTAAGGCCTTTTGCAAGCTAGTCGTCACAAAACTTTATTAGTTCAACTCGCTTTAGCGAATCTGCTTTACATACATCCCACCAAGTGGAGGCTTCCAATAGCTATATAATATGCCTAAAGTCTACATAATAAGTATGTACAAAATAATATCTAAAATACATCAAAAATATTCTCAGACATCTGCTCGGGCGCGTTTCTTGACTAGGGACTGTGGAAGGGACTGCAACTACAATTCGCATAGCCTATGCATATAGCTACTATGATATCTGGCAGCATTGCGCCTTTCTTGCCATGCTCTGGCCCTCCCAATGCGTCTGCAAATATATAGATGAGAGATGGAATGAGTAAGGCGAAAAGCTCTATGGGATTAAAAGAGAAAGATAAAGATAAAGGAGAGAGTAGTGTTTGTAAATTGTAGCAGTATTCGATTGGGGCTAAATTAAAATCAAATATAAACAAACAAAAACATAAAAATAAAAGCATTATAAAAAATGATGTAAATTGATTTATTTAATAAATTCTACAAATTGAAAAGATAAAGCAGAGCACAAACTATTATAAAAAATTTAACTAAATTCGACTACAGATGATGTGTCTGTGATTCTTGCTGTATAAAATAGAAATAGAAATAGAAAAGAATAGTATAAGATAAGCATAATTGAATTCATGTTTCAAAAGAGTTAAATGTTAATCCTAAGAACTTAAATGTTAGAATTCTAGGATCTGTCAACATTTCTGAAAAAGAAGCTACTATTTAACTGTATCCAATTGAAATTATATTTTAATATATTTTTTCAATTATTTTGAATAATTTATTTAATAATTGTAATTCCAAATTATTTTGCTTTGTTTGTTTTAATGGTTTAAGTAGCTTTTTATTGGTTGCTTCAATTTTATTTTTTCTTCTCAAATTTAACTGAATTTAAGAAACAATTTGAATTGTTTTTTTTTTTTTTTTAAGTAGAGTATTTTGAAATACTCCTTTGCTGATATATCTCGCTCTATTGTTAAGTTGCACAAGGTGTTACTACGAAGCATATTGTTCATTGATTGTGTTTCTCTAAAGTTTCTCGATTTGTCTAAAAAATAAGAACGAAAATCAACTCAAGCCAGATCAGATTGTGTGTGTTTCCATGTTTTGGAGACTTTCTTACTGCGATTTGTTTTGTGTTCGAATGTAATAAGTTTGGCCCAATTTTGTTTTTAGTTTTCGTTTTAGTTATTGTTATTGTTGTATTTGCATTTTGCTTTGCTGGAATGCAGTAGACGAGCGAGGGAGAGACGCGCTAAGAGTGCTTAAAGTGCTTAATGGAAATTTTATTTTACCCATTTACTGATTATGTCCTGCAAGAGAGAAGAGCAGACAGAGTGTAAGGAAATTCTTTAACGATAAGATTGTCAATTCATCAATAAATTCAATTATGCGTTCAGCTCACTCACCTTCACGTCGTTCATCTCCTCGTCAGAAGACGAGTGCGACAGTCCGCTGTAGGTCTTGAATGTGACATTCTTCATAAAGGACTTCAGCAGACTCGCGCTCAGCTGACCAAATTTGTATGGTACCACGGGATCGTAGTCGCCATGTGCCTGGAATATGGGTATGTCGTCGCTGCTCACTTTGGCATCGGGAAACTGCTTGTGCAGTGGCAGCCAACACGACAGAGCCACCACGCCAGCTAGGGGCTGTTCGAAGGTCAGTGCCGAGTAGAGAGCCAAGGCGCCGCCTTGTGAGAAGCCCCCAAGCACAATGCGATTGGCTGGTATGCCAGCGCTAACTTCCTTCTGGATCATGCCATGGATATCATCCCGTGCAGCCCGAATTCCCGGCTCATCCTCTGGCCCTCCTATATCTAGAGTCTTCAGATCAAACCACGACGGCATACGGAAGCCGGCATTCAGCGACACAGGTTGTGTCGGCGCCGTTGGACAGATGACCTTCATAAAGGGTGGACGCAATGCAGCCAAAGCGCTGCTCCAGCCATGTCTACAGTCAAACAAATTAATAAATAAAGGCCAAGGCAATGATACACCATACATACCCAGTATCGCCCAATCCGTGCATGAATATGAGCTACATATGTATACACATTGGTGTACAGGTGACTGGAAATTAGTAAACAAATAGAAAACTTGCTTTGTCGCACTTACCGTTGCCGTCTGCTTGACCGTGGCCTCCACAATTACCGGGGCTGCCATGTCGAACGTTTAGCCTCTTTCGATTTTCGTAATTTTCTATATGTAGTTGTACCAGGTACGCTAGAATTACAGTAATAACAACGTATACTTATAAGTTTCTATACGTATAAAATTTCAAATGCGTTTTAGTTATGTCATTTCAACATAAAAAAAAAAAACAAAGCAAATTAGTAATATTGATTTTGCAATTGCAAGGGGATTCCACAGAGCCGGTGGAATATTGCAAATCAAATCGATTAAAATTATAATATTTCATTTCGATCTGAAATAATTTATACTCTAACTGCCATTTACCAAAATTTGCTATTATTCTATTCAATTTGTATTATTTACTAAAGCACACAGAAAACTGTTTTCAGCTGAGCTATTGGAAATATATACAGACTAATACGTGTGCATTGGCCTTTGCATTAGTGTGCGTACATGCGGTCTGACTACTGAAATTTGTATATATCGATATAATAAAACTCTGGCAGCCCTGAATATGCATTCACATATCGATATACACTTTACTATCGTTTCTCTCTTTCAATATTCCATTACAATTTAATTAACGGGTAAAGAGACCATTTTTCTTTATACAAATATTTTTTAAAAATCTCCTTTTATTGAAGTTTCATAAGTCTATGTTAAAATTAATGACGGGAACGGATTTTGTTTGGAAACAACCAATTTGTTGTGTGCATGCGATATATAGCCTTTAATTTTGCCTTCGTATATGAGATTAGCAATGATGCAATGAGTCTCATCCATGGACACATCAGTTACGCCCACAAACTGTAGTGACGACAGGAAATCACCCATATCCAATTGATGTGTTTGCCTGATGGCGAACACTTTCTTAAATAGATTACGATACACAATGAACTTCAGCTTCTCGACGAGCAGGTAAATTCCACTGCGAATCAGCACCAGCTCATGCTCATGGACAATCTCGTCGAATTTCTTTACGTTGCCGGCTTTCAGAGCTAGCGCCAAATCGTGGAACAGCAAGAGATCATAACGTTCCAACAGGGATTTTCGAGGCAGGTATCCAAGCAACATTTTCACCGGGACCAGATATATGAGAATCAGTCGTTTGTTGCTTGTGAATCGATCTGGACAGTGGGTGAATGCATACGATAGATCCTCCACGGCCATCCGATAATTCGAATCAAACATCGCACGCCGTCCCACGAAATATTTGTATGTGATTTGCTCCGGCAGAGGAAAGCTGTCCTTGAACGTGCAGTTATCGATGGCGCGGATAAGCGGCTTGCACAAATGCAATTTATTTATCCGGAAGTAAATCTTGAACAGCTGATTCACCAGATTCATCATGCCCAGCCGTTTGGTCTCCTCCTCAGAGGCGCGCCCATCAGCTGCGCATACGCGAAAACAAGCCATCATACAGTCAGCGGCTTTCTCCAGTATGTGGCCCGGTGTAAAGCCTCTACAATGCTTCTCGCATGCCTGGGCCAGGTAGCGCAGATCGAGGCACACGCGGTACATGAGAGGAAGACACCAGTTCTCGTCCTTCAGCTGCTGCAATAGCTTCACTACAGCCGAGCAGCTGGCAGCCTGGTAGTTGTAAGCATCCATGTAGTTGGGAGGTTCTTGGGCCAGATAATAGAGGACCTTCAGATGAGAGCCCACCACTTCGTCCAATGGTGGCTTTAGCATTCGCTCCACCAACTTCTCAGGTTGGGCTATGTACAAGTTGTGATTCTGAACGTGAACGTCGCGCAGCGATAGAAATGTACCCAAATTGTCGCCATCATAATCCTCAGCAGCACGCAACACACCGGAGAGATAATTATTTACAGAGCCAAACATATCTCGAAGATATATAACAACAGGTAAGCCACGAGACTTTTTAAATGTGTTTTGTTGATATTTTTCTGCAGATGGCCGGCAAGCGTAACAGAGATGTAAGAAATCCATATTTCTAGATATCGATATATCGCAACTATCGGTTAAAGCCAGTGTGTACACACGACATATATATTGACATTCACTTAAAAATAACCGCATTTTAAAAGAAAAACATGCGTTTATTAGCAGACCAACACACTTCAGCATTCTACCAAATTCTGAAGGTCATTATAGTAAAAGCAGCGTTGGGTGCCAAAACATTTGTAAATTTGTACACTACATGTACATTTGCTTATTTGTATTTTTATAAACTGTCACTTTTATTCCATTGTAGCAAAATTAAAAGGGCTTTCTCCTTGCGTTTACTTTCTGTAAATGATACACAAACACACATCAAAATAATAATTCAATATCTTTAGTTCTTCAAATAGAAATGTCCACTCCGAATTTTCTTTTGAGCAATGGCAAAAATATGCCAATGGTCGGCTTGGGCACATGGCGTGTAAGTATTACTATCCATTGTAATTATTGAATAATCCACAATATAACGGCAGAGTACACGGCGATGCAGCGCAGCCTGTGCACTTTTCAATGTCAATGTGAGAGCGAGCTTTTAAGAACTTTGAAAGCACAACTCAATATTGTGGTAAATGTTATGCTAATGTGTGTATATCTATTGTGTATACATATGAGTGAGGGAAACGGATTAATACACCGACAAATGTACACATTTGAGAGAGCAATCGACAGTATGAAAAAAAAAAAAATACAAAAACAAAGGAGAACTGTCATCTGCCTCGCATTAACAGTTGATTATTATTAATAGCTGTCTCTTGCTCTTTAAGAATCTTTTACAGAGCAAGAGAGAGGGAGAGTGAAAACTTGGCTAGCCAATTTCGTATTGTATTCAAAGTTTTCGTTTTTGCTTTGATTCTTTGCAGAGCCCTCCTGAGGTTATCACACAAGCGGTGAAGGATGCCATTGATATTGGCTATCGCCACTTTGACTGCGCCCACATCTATGGAAATGAGGCACAAATTGGCGCAGCAATTGCCGAAAAGCTCAAAGAGGGGGTCATAACACGGTAGAGATAAATAATTAGAAATTAAACTATGTGTGATTATAATTATTATCATTATCCTACACAGTGAGCAATTATTCATAACAAGTAAACTTTGGAATACCCACCACAGGCCAGATTTAGTGCGTAATGCTTGTGAAACAAGCATACGTAATCTTGGCGTTAACTATTTGGATCTATATCTGATGCATTGGCCAATGGCATATAAATCCGGGGATGTTCTTTACCCCACTTGCCCGGACACGGGCAAGGCAGTATTTGAAAATATCGACTACGTGGACACATGGAAGGCCATGGAGAGCCTAGTCGATTGCGGTCTATGCCATGCCATCGGAGTCTCCAATTTTAATGAGCATCAGATCAATCGACTATTGAGCGTGGCCAAATTGAAGCCAGTAGTGCTGCAGATCGAATGTCATCCATATTTGCGTCAAAAGTCTCTGATCACACTCTGCTATGACAATGCTATTGCTGTGACTGCCTACAGCTCGTTGGGATCGGCACATACACCCTACGAGAAGCCGGGCGCCTACCCTTTGCTGAAGCATCCTGTGATCCTGGAGATTGCGGACAAGTACGAACGTACACCAGCACAGGTGCTGCTGCGCTATCAGACACAATCGGGCATTATTGTTATACCACGTTCCATTAGCAAGCATCATATGTACGAGAACTTCAAGAAGATATGGGACTTTGGTTTGGACAACGATGATTTACAAGCTATTGACGATCTCGACTGCAATGGTCGCTTCATGACCATGAAGGCTGCATATGGACATCCTCATCATCCTTTCGAAATGGATGCCGCAAAGCAAATGTAGAGCCACAAACATAAATGTATCATTTATATACAACAAATCATAAGTGTATCTGGCGTCTTACGTCAGGTTGACCTACTCGGCCATAGGCATCACTAAATTAGTCTTTTCAGTTCTTAGTTGAGCAATGACGATCTTTTAATAAATATATTTCAATTAGAATATATATAAGCTCTTTTGGATTTCGAAAAATGCTACTTTTTGTCTTAATATATATTTTCATATTGCTCTTTTTTATATAATTTAGGAAAATTTTAACTTAGTAATCCTTAATTTGGCATTAATCATTCAGTGAAATAGGAATACAAGAGAAATCTGTCATCATTTGAATTTGATTTGTGGTATAATGCACAACTGTTTGAGATATTTCGTTCGATTAAATCAAGCTAAAATTAAGATCAAAAGCTATAAAAATCTAGAATTTATCATGTGGTAACGTTAATTAAGTTAAATACAATAAATCATTTCAAAGAGTTTTCAATTCAGGTGCCAAGATGTTGCAAGAGATGTGCCTAAGGCAGTTCTCGCGGATGGAAATCAAACACATATTCCTGGAATTGGGATCTATGTTGATAATGTGTGTATGCTAATTGCGCCACTTAGTTATTCTACCTAACAAACTTAACACCAGAGACATCTGCAAAGCTCGCAAATTTAAATTTAAATTTTGAGTCGATGACTATCGATATTTTCTATCGATCGCATACACAGCAGCGATGCATATTTTAATGCAGACATCGAGCTTTTCGTAAGCTTATCAAGCTTTCGCTTGGTCACTGGCCAATGAACATATATAAAAGCGGCAAACAGCTGTGTGGCGGTGCTCAGTGTTATTTTAACCATTTATATTTAAAGTAACAAGTATATATATTAATTAATATATTTATTCAATCCTTTATAAAACCAATTAAGCAACAACAAGAACCCATCGCAATGGCTAACACAGTACCGACCGTTAAGCTAAACAGTGGCCATAGTATTCCCATACTTGGTCTTGGAACCTGGAATGTAAGTGAAGTACAGTTATAATACGTAAATTCTCTTAAGTATGCATAAATATGCAAAAACAACAATTTCTATCAAGCTGCCCACGACTTCCTCCATTTTTTTTTAGAATTTTATTTTTTGCGCGTTGGCTAATTTAGAAACAGAAGGCAGAGAACTTGAAGTTGATAATTAGCCGGGAGCGGCATCTGCCGGCTGCAATATATGCATGTGTATGTATGTGTGTGTGTGTGTGTGTGGATGTGTGCACGAATTACAAATGCGATAAGAGTCGATAATGAGACCTCCAGCAAAGCTCTATTACTGACATATGTATATGCCAACTGACTTATTTACACACTCTTACACCAAGGTGACCTCTTGCCTGATTAAATAACAAATGGAAAGTTTTCGAATATGCGATGTCATACCTTGATAAATTATGTTGTACAATTGAAGTGCTCGTATATATCAGCAGACGCCGCAGGAAACAAGAACTGATAAATGTGCTTATCTAGGCGACTTGTTAAGTCTCTCTTCTACAGTCTTAACATCAATTTTATACATTTTTGAATGTTCTAAAATGCCAGTTTAATAACTGATTGTACTTTTGACTTTCAATTAATTTTATATATAGTTTTTAATACTGTAAAATTGAAATATTTGCTGATAAGGCACGGGCAACTTAAATTTCGTTCTGCCATAAATTGTAAACTAATGTTTAAGATTAAACATTAATTAGCAAATCACCCTTAACCTTGAGCTCATTGATCATACTCAATTGTGAAATTTCTAATTTACTTTTAGAGTCCCCCTGGTCAAGTGGCTGAGGCTGTTAAGACTGCCATTGATGTTGGATATAGACATATTGATTGCGCCTTTGTCTATCAAAATGAACCCGAAGTCGGTGCTGGTATAGAGGCCAAGATCAAGGAAGGTGTGGTCAAGCGGTATGTCACACTATCCATATGTAATGCGAGCTATATTCACTATCTATCCCAATTATATCCTACAGCGAGGATCTGTTTATTACAAGCAAGTTGTGGAACACCTTTCATCGTCCAGATGTGGTCAAAGCTGCTTGTCAGAATACTTTGAATTTGTTGAAGCTGAAATATTTGGATCTATATTTGATCCACTGGCCTATGGGCTATAAGGAGGGCTCTGAACTGTTCCCAGTAGATGCAAATGGCAAAACTTTGTTCTCGCCGGACGATTATGTCGACACCTGGAAGGCTATGGAGCAACTTGTTGAGGAAGGTCTTGTCAAATCAATTGGCGTTTCCAATTTCAATAAACGTCAAATCGAACGTGTTTTGGCCATTGCCAAAATTCCTCCAGCTACAAATCAGATCGAATGCCATCCCTATTTGACGCAGAAGAAACTTTCTGAATTCTGCAAAAAGAATAATATTACCATCACAGCGTACAGCCCACTGGGCAGTCCAAATCGCCCTTGGGCCAAGGAAGGTGATCCCGTTATTCTAGAGGAGCAAAAGGTACGAATACATACAGTAAAAAATGAGCAAGCTCTAAAATCCTCTTCTAGATCAAGCAAATTGCTGCTGCCAAAAACAAGACACCCGGACAGATTTTGATACGCTATCAGATTCAGCGGAATAACATTGTTATACCCAAGTCGGTGACTAAGGAGCGCATTGAGTCGAATTTCAAAGTCTTCGATTTCACTCTAACACCCGAGGAGATCGAAATAATTGAAAGTTTCGAACGCAATGGACGGCTGGTGCCGCTGCTTAAGTAAGTTTTTCACATATGCCATAACAAAGGCTAACACAACTTAAAGATATTAGAGAGTTTAGACGTGCTGAGATCGAATCTGAAAATAGAATAGCCTTACTACTTCCTATTTATAAATCACGTGTACAAATATCTTAACTAGAGTTATATATATTTAATATTTTAAGGTATTGTAATTTTCCAAAATTAAATTTAGAGCAATTATATTTTGAGATCCATATTTTGTACGTCATTGCTAAATTTCTGGACTATGGACCTTATAATTAGCTACTTTCCTATTATCTTTTTGACTTTCATATTTCTAAGTATAATATTTTAGTTTATTTATTTATTTAAAATGCTTTTTGATTTAATTTTAATATTTGTCATTTCTTTGATTTGCTCATTTAGGGATGCTGGCGATCATGAGCATTATCCGTTTAGCGATGAATATTAAATCAAATCGCAAAGAGTTCTTTCCACCTTTATGAATGAGAGACATATATAAAATATGAATAATCACATAATCAAATAGTTAAGCAAATATTTCTGGTAAAAACTAACAACTGGGCAATTCGAGTGACACATACGTATGTTCAAACCCCTTTTTACTGCCTATTTGTTGTTTACTTTCTCGTTTTTCTTTTCTTTTAATATGTTGTTTACCTGCCAGATGATAAACCTCTTTTGTTGAACTCCAATTTGTATATTAAGTTATTTAATGCTATTGATTACACATAAACAAATCAAACATGTATTTAATGTTTGTATAGACAGCTTCCTTTACTAACAGCTTGCCTAGTTTGCCCTTAGTTTGTTTGGCAGTGTTAATATTGTGTTACTTTTCGTATATATCATATTTTGCCTGCTAATAAAGAACTTTGTAATTATTTTCATAGCCAACACGGTCATCCACACCATCCATTTGAGAAGGATGAATTTTAAATCGCATTGAGCTGCGGACTCCAACTTCGACAGCTTCAAATCCTATATATATATATGTATACATAAATATAAAATGAATAAATATGAATATGGCATAATTATGAGAACTTTTAATCTGTTGTTGGCAAATCAAATAAACAAGGCTTTGTCTTGGGAACACGCTCTTCATACTCCTTTTATTTGGCAATTGCAGCACATTTGACGTCTTGGCTAAATACATATTTAATTTACGTACATCGTACACCTAATAAGTCTGAAAGTCTGTTAATCTATTTAATATAAGCTGAAAGCAAAAATTTTGCACAGGTGTTTAATTCTTTTCTATCTAAAGTCTAAGCTTATGTATGAAGAAGTTATTTTTTGACATCGACAGTCGAACAATGGAAGTGCCAAATGTTTTGGGACAATGCCTATTTGATTAACTGCACAAACCAAATAGTTAATTTATAGAAAAGACAACAAATTTGAATCTCCTGCCAAGGTATAAAAGCAGCTCAATTGCTACAGTAGATAACAGATGAAGTTGGGACGAAGTTATTAATAGACAATGCGTATATTTTGTATTGCCCTTTTGGGCGCCTACGTGGCACTCGCATACGGTGCTCATATCCATTTGGAGACTGCAGTGAGCACCGAGGCAGTGAAGCCACAGACTCCAACAGCTAACGGTCCGTGTTGTGAAAGTGTTCGTCAAACTCTTTTAGAGATTCGGAAGGATATTCGGTTGTGGCTCTTGGATAGGCTATTCGGTAAATTGATTGTGGAACACGATAAACGTGCAAACTGTTCAAAAAATCGGATAACTTCGACGGAGGATCAGTCTGTACAACAGAATACAATTCAATTTGATTCGATACTTAAAGATATAAGAAGAACTATTCCGCATAATCATCGAAAAGCGCAACGGAGTGATGCGATTTCGACCATCTCAATCGATCCCGTCGTTAAGGTTGTTTCCGGAGACTCTACTACCGGAAATACTCAGTCTGCATCCTCAACGATAACGACAACGACCATTTCCAAGAAGACAGCAGATCCCGTAGTGAAAAAGATTTCCGGAAACAGCCAGTCTGGATCGTCAACGACAACGACAACGACCACTTCGAAGAAAACGGCTGATCCCGCCGTGAAGTGATTCTGGAAAACAGGCCAGTCTGGCTCCTATTTCGACAAACAACCACCCACGAACAACTACCAATAAGAAAAACTGGGTCAACAGTTGAAACCCGCCTGAAAGTATTTCTGGCAACAGCCAGTCTGGATCGTCAACGGAACAAACGAACCACTTCGAAGAAAAAAAACGGCTGGAGCCCGCCGTGAAAGTGATTTCTGGCAGCAGCCAGTCTGGATCGTCAACGACAACGACAACGACCATTTCGAAGAAAACGACTGAGCCCGCCGTGAAAGTGATTTCTGGCAGCAGCCAGTCTGGATCCTCTTCGACAACAACCACCACGACAACTACCACTAAGAAAACAGGCTCAACAGTTGAGCCCGCCGTGAAAGTGAATCCTGGCAACAGCCAGTCTGGATCGTCAACGACAACGACCACTTCGAAGAAAACGGCTGAGCCCGCCGTGAAAGTGATTTCTGGCAGCACCCAGTCTGGATCGTCAACGACAACGACAACGACCATTTCGAAGAAAACGGCTGAGCCCGCCGTGAAAGTGATTTCTGGCAACAGCCAGTCTGGATCGTCAACGACAACGACAACAACCATTTCGAAGAAAACGGCTGAGCCCGCCGTGAAAGTGAATCCTGGCAACAGCCAGTCTGGATCGTCAACGACAACGACAACGACCACTTCGAAGAAAACGGCTGAGCCCGCCGTGAAAGTGATTTCCGGAAACAGCCAGTCTGGATCTTCTTCGACAACAACCACCACGACAACTACCACTAAGAAAACTGGCTCAACAGTTGAGCCCGCCGTGAATGTGATTTCCGGAAACAGCCAGTCTGGATCTTCTTCGACAACAACCACCACGACAACTACCACTAAGAAAACTGGCTCAACAGTTGAGCCCGCCGTGAAAGTGAATCCTGGCAACAGCCAGTCTGGATCGTCAACGACAACGACAACGACCACTTCGAAGAAAACGGCTGAGCCCGCCGTGAAAGTGATTTCCGGAAACAGCCAGTCTGGATCTTCTTCGACAACAACCACCACGACAACTACCACTAAGAAAACTGGCTCAACAGTTGAGCCCGCCGTGAAGGTGATTTCCGGAAACAGCCAGTCTGGATCCTCTTCGACAACAACCACCACGACAACTACCACTAAGAAAACAGGCTCAACAGTTGAGCCCGCCGTGAAAGTGATTTCTGGCAACAGCCAGTCTGGATCGTCAGCGACAACCACCACTTCGAAGAAAACGTCTGAGCCCGCCGTGAAAGTGATTTCTGGCAGCAGCCAGTCTGGATCGTTAACGACAACGACAACGACCACTTCGAAGAAAGCGGCTGAGCCCGCCGTGAAAGTGATTTCCGGAAACAGCCAGTCTGGATCTTCTTCGACAACAACCACCACGACAACTACCACTAAGAAAACTGGCTCAACAGTTGAGCCCGCCGTGAAAGTGAATCCTGGCAACAGCCAGTCTGGATCGTCAACGACAACGACAACGACCACTTCGAAGAAAACGGCTGAGCCCGCCGTGAAAGTGATTTCCGGAAACAGCCAGTCTGGATCTTCTTCGACAACAACCACCACGACAACTACCACTAAGAAAACTGGCTCAACAGTTGAGCCCGCCGTGAAAGTGATTTCTGGCAACAGCCAGGCTGGATCGTCAACGACAACGACCACTTCGAAGAAAACGGCTGAACCCGTCGTGAAAGTGATTTCTGGCAACAGCCAGTCTGGATCCTCTTCGACAACAACCACCACGACAACTACCACTAAGAAAACAGGCTCAACAGATGAGCCCGCCGTGAAAGTGAATCCTGGCAACAGCCAGTCTGGATCGTCAACGACAACGACAACGACCACTTCGAAGAAAGCGGCTGAGCCCGCCGTGAAAGTGATTTCCGGAAACAGCCAGTCTGGATCCTCTTCGACAACAACCACCACGACAACTACCACTAAGAAAACTGGCTCAACAGTTGAGCCCGCCGTGAAAGTGAATCCTGGCAACAGCCAGTCTGGATCGTCAACGACAACGACAACGACCACTTCGAAGAAAACGTCTGAGCCCGCCGTGAAAGTGATTTCTGGAAACAGCCAGTCTGGATCCTCTTCGACAACAACCACCACGACAACTACCACTAAGAAAACAGGCTCAACAGTTGAGCCCGCCGTGAAAGTGATTTCTGGCAGCAGCCAGGCTGGATCGTCAACGACAACGACCACTTCGAAGAAAACGGCTGATCCCGCCGTGAAAGTGATTTCTGGAAACAGCCAGTCTGGATCCTCTTCGACAACAACCACCACGACAACTACCACTAAGAAAACTGGCTCAACAGTTGAGCCCGCCGTGAAAGTGAATCCTGGCAACAGCCAGTCTGGATCGTCAACGACAACGACAACGACCACTTCGAAGAAAACGTCTGAACCCGCCGTGAAAGTGATTTCTGGCAGCAGCCATTCTGGATCGTCAACGACAACGACAACGACCACTTCGAAGAAAGCGGCTGAGCCCGCCGTGAAAGTGATATCTGGCAGCAGCCAGTCTGGATCGTCAACGACAACGACAACGACCACTTCGAAGAAAACGTCTGAGCCCGCCGTGAAAGTGATTTCCGGAAACAGCCAGTCTGGATCCTCTTCGACAACAACCACCACGACAACTACCACTAAGAAAACTGGCTCAACAGTTGAGCCCGCCGTGAAAGTGAATCCTGGCAACAGCCAGTCTGGATCGTCAACGACAACGACAACGACCACTTCGAAGAAAACGTCTGAACCCGCCGTGAAAGTGATTTCTGGCAGCAGCCATTCTGGATCGTCAACGACAACGACAACGACCACTTCGAAGAAAACGGCTGAGCCCGCCGTGAAAGTGATTTCTGGCAGCAGCCAGTCTGGATCGTCAACGACAACGACAACGACCACTTCGAAGAAAACGTCTGAGCCCGCCGTGAAAGTGATTTCCGGAAACAGCCAGTCTGGATCCTCTTCGACAACAACCACCACGACAACTACCACTAAGAAAACTGGCTCAACAGTTGAGCCCGCCGTGAAAGTGAATCCTGGCAACAGCCAGTCTGGATCGTCAACGACAACGACAACGACCACTTCGAAGAAAACGGCTGATCCCGCCGTGAAATTGATTTCTGGCAGCAGCCAGTCTGGATCGTCAACGACAACGACAACGACCACTTCGAAGAAAACGTCTGAGCCCGCCGTGAAAGTGATTTCCGGAAACAGCCAGTCTGGATCCTCTTCGACAACAACCACCACGACAACTACCACTAAGAAAACTGGCTCAACAGTTGAGCCCGCCGTGAAAGTGATTCCTGGCAACAGCCAGTCTGGATCGTCAACGACAACGACCGTTTCGAAGAAAACGTCTGAGCCCGCCGTGAAAGTGATTTCTGGCAGCAGCCAGTCTGGATCGTCAACGACAACGACAACGACCACTTCGAAGAAAACGTCTGAGCCCGCCGTGAAAGTGATTTCTGGCAACAGCCATTCTGGATCGTCAACGACAACGACAACGACCACTTCGAAGAAAGCGGCTGAGCCCGCCGTGAAAGTGATATCTGGCAGCAGCCAGTCTGGATCGTCAACGACAACGACAACGACCACTTCGAAGAAAACGTCTGAGCCCGCCGTGAAAGTGATTTCCGGAAACAGCCAGTCTGGATCCTCTTCGACAACAACCACCACGACAACTACCACTAAGAAAACTGGCTCAACAGTTGAGCCCGCCGTGAAAGTGATTTCTGGCAAGAGCCAGTCTGGATCGTTAATGTCAACGACAACGACCACTTCGAAGAAAACGTCTGAGCCCGCCGTGAAAGTGATTTCTGGCAGCAGCCATTCTGGATCGTCAACGACAACGACAACGACCACTTCGAAGAACGCGGCTGAGCCCGCCGTGAAATTGATTTCCGGAAACAGCCAGTCTGGATCGTCAACGACAACGACCACTTCGAAGAAAACGTCTGAGCCCGCCGTGAAAGTGATTTCTGGCAACAGCCAGTCTGGATCCTCTTCGACAACAACCACCACGACAACTACCACTAAGAAAACAGGCTCAACAGTTGAGCCCGCCGTGAAAGTGATTTCTGGCAACAGCCAGTCTGGATCCTCTTCGACAACAACCACCACGACAACTACCACTAAGAAAACTGGCTCAACAGTTAAGCCCGCCGTGAAAGTGAATCCTGGCAACAGCCAGTCTGGATCGTCAACGACAACGACAACGACCACTTCGAAGAAAACGGCTGAGCCCGCCGTGAAAGTGATTTCTGGCAGCAGCCAGTCTGGATCGTCAACGACAACGACAACGACCACTTCGAAGAAAACGTCTGAGCCCGCCGTGAAAGTGATTTCCGGAAACAGCCAGTCTGGATCCTCTTCGACGACAACCACCACGACAACTACCACTAAGAAAACTGGCTCAACAGTTGAGCCCGCCGTGAAAATGATTTCTGGCATCAGCCAGTCTGGATCGTCAACGACAACGACCACTTCGAAGAAAACGGCTGAGCCCGCCGTGAAAGTGATTCCTGGCGACAGCCAGTCTGGATCATCAACCATAACGACAATGACCATTTCGCAGAAAACGGCTGATCCCGTTATGAAAGTGATTTCCGGAAACAGCCAGTCTGGATCTTCTTCAACAACAACTACGTCGACCACTGTGCAGAGAAGCTCATCAGTTGATCCCGTCGTGAGAGTGATTTTGGGAAAGACTTCCTCCAGCAACAATCAATCCGGGTCCTCAACAACAACTACGAGTACATCTAAGAACACGAGCTCATCGGTGCAGGCTAATGACGAAAATAGTCAATCTGGAGATAACAATAAAGCAAGCGGTTCCATTCGGAGTGAAACTGAAATTTTAGAGTCTAGTTCAACAAATACCCAAAACGATGGCATCTCCGAAATCGACTTAAGCTCAAATTTGCCAGGTGTCATTGGAACAGTTATTAAAAGGGGACAAGAAATCACTGAATCGGAAAGAGCACATATTAAAGCTGGAAAATTCGCGGTGAATAAGAAAATGACTCACGGATATATAAATGGAGGTACCGGACGTTATGGCGTTGGACACTATCCCTACTGGTGGGGTACGCAGGGGCGATGGATGGGGGCTAGACCAGCATGGGATTATTATGGAAGTGGATGGGGTGCCAACGTTTGGAATGGTCAATATGTTCATTAACAGTTTTTTGTCCAATTTGAAATCAAAATGTTGACAGCTCTGTACTTTTATACATTTATCAAATATATACGCAAATCTATATCAATTTATGCTCATTTTAATTGAAGAATATTTAGTACAAATTATTGATATGTTTTTTGAATGAGTTCTTTATGTTTTGTTCGCTATTTTGCCATTATTTTAAATTTGATTATAAAATGAAGCTACATATATTATCAGCTTGAGCCAAGCAAATTCAAATAATTTGCAAATTCAAGCTAGACTATATTAGCTCAGCTGTTGTTTGGATTTTTTATTATGCTAATTATTATTAGACAACAAATATAAGGAAACACATTTGTTTAAATATTTGTTTATAAATATAATGGATGCAATGCAATTTGAAGTTTAAATTTATTTTTAAAAACGATTTCGCGATCTGCAGTTTGTGTTCAATTATTAATATATAAATTTGGTATTAATTTTTCATCTAGGATAAAATAAAATTTACTAACAGAGAACAATAAAGATTTAAACAAAAAATATGTATTGCTTATTATTGCTATTGTCACCAAAACAACGCTGTAAAAATAGCTAAAAAGAGGCCAGAATAAAGCTAGTGTGGCAACACTGGCGGTTAAAATGATTTTCATCAGATGTTCACCGTATGTCGCGACAAGCTGACTTATAGAAAATGCCTAAAAAACACCAAAAGAGCAAGAAGAAGCATAACATACGCATCTGATGAATTTGTAGTTGGTGTAAATACAAAATCGAACAGACTATCATGGCTTTTACGTTTCTGACAACAAAAACACAAAACAAAATAAAAAAATAAAAAACAATTCGAGCAAGGAGTTATAATAAACTATGAAATTGGTGTTTTTATATAGAGTGCAGTGTACGTAATTATACAACTGGGCGAAGCGACGTATATTAATAATCGTTTCTGCAACAGTGCAAGAGACAAAGACGATTGCGAGCAAACACTACACATACGCACACACATATACACACATTCAAATGAAAATCACAAAATTTTCACCATTTACTCTGGCTATGGATATGATTTCATAGTTGTGCGTCTAAATAAATTACTAAATCAATTTTTTTTGAGAGTAGCAGCCACAACAATAACAGCAACAGTAACAATATAAATAATATAAACAAAAATAGAGAGTGAATTGAACAAGTGCGTGCGTCGAAGCAAAGGAATCCTTTACGGACAAAGAACTTGCAGCGAGAGTGCCACCCCATACGTACATAGATATATTAATATACATATATATATATATATATTATATATATATATATATATATATTAATATATATAAGCATATATGTATGTTTATATATACATAGGCGGAGAAGAAAATCTAATTCTGAGCTGGCCAAACAGCTAAGCCAAATTTGCCATTCACACATGTGTTAAGCTTTCACATTCGAAGATTGAGTTTGGAGCTGCTCGTTAAAGTATTGCGTGGTAGTTCACAGACGACAGCCGCAGCCGCAGTCGCAGCTAAAGCCAAAGCATGACCATCAAGCCAGTCAGTGCGCCGAGTGGCAAGCGCGTCGTCGATGCAGATGCCACAGAGGCTCACGTCTCTGGGCAAGTAGTTGTCGAACAATCGGTTGTCAATCAATCGCATCGCAATGTTGTCATCGATGGCCATGGCCAGGTGAGTGTGTGTTTTGTTGTTGTTAACTGTAATATTAGCCCATTTTATTTAACATTTGAATTTCTTAATGCCCGCAGAGTCCACAACGACGCGGCGAAGTCTACGACGAGCTGACACGCACACATCGCTGCAGTCCACACAAAAGGTAAGTTTTAAATGGGTTCAGGTAGTCAATTCTAGATATTTTACGTATTTTATATACATTTCATGGCGAGTTGTATTACGTTATATGGATTTATCTGTTATTTTCTATTGATATGAACTATTAAATTATTATATTTATACAGATTGTTTATTTCTTGTATTAAGTTTGAATTTTATAAACAAAAATCTGATGTAAAAAATAGATTATTTTACGATATATCTTATTATAGATGTATTATTGGATATATTTGTTATATATTATAATATAGATATAATATTGTATATGTATGAAAATTAAAATTATTTTTATTGTATACAATATATCTAAAATAGCTGGTATGAAACAAAAAAGCGTAAGACATTATTTCTTAAATTATGAATTCATAGGATTACTGTTTAATTTTATTTATTTGTGTTATTAATATTTATTTAATAGATTATAATGACTGACCTATTATTATTTTTGTATTTGTTTCTTTTTTATTATCATTATTTTTTCACTCTATAATGTTACAATATATTGTCAATAGCATATTAAGTTAACAAAAAATGGATAGTAAATGTAAAGACAGAAAAAACTTCGTTAAAATCTTGCATATATTTAATGAAGATTATATTGAATGAACTGAATATATCATGTAAATCATCTTATTCATTTGTCTGCTATAGTATTTCATATTTAATAAGATTTATTATTTAACTTATCTAATCTCTTTCAATATCTTTCAATATATTTCAGTTCCCGCTCGAAGCGTCGCGAACACCATGAAGGCCATGGACATCATCACAAACGAGATCGTTTGGAGCGCGAGAAACTGAATCTAAATCATCCCACTGTAGTCGGTAGTGGTGTTGCAGGCGTCAGCAGCAAATGCAGCAGCCCGCATTCAGTGGTCGGTGCTGCCGTGGCTGCCGGAGCGGTCAACAGCAGCAGTCCCGCAGCTGTGGGTCGTAAATCGCCAGAGCATCTTGGCTTGGGCTGTGCCAATGTGCCGAATACACAAACTCAAATAACGCCAGCCACTGCTGCAGCCAATATGCTGAAGGCTGTCGAAGAGACATTCTCAGGTTACAATAGCGGCGACGAGCACCTGCAGCCGAAGGAGCGCACCATTTCGGCCGAAGAGTGGAAGCGGCGTGACGAAGAGTTTGCCAAATGCATGGAGAAACGCGGCTACGAACTGAAGCCCGTTGAGGAAGACGGCGCCTGCCTATTTCGCTCAATATCTCTGCAGATTTACGGCGACGAGGGCATGCACGATGTCATACGGCAGCACACAATGGACTACATAGTAAAAAATATATTTCTTCTATTATTTATATATTTCAATTAATATTTCGTCTCTGTTTTTCTTGTAGCATGAGAATCGTGAATATTTTGGCCAGTTTGTCACCGAAGACATCAATGGGTATATTCAACGCAAGCGCGCCCGCGATGCACACGGCAATCACATCGAGATTCAGGCCATATCAGAGATATACAGTCGCACCGTCGAAGTCTTCTGTTATCAGTCGAGTGAGTAGTTTACAAAAATCACGTGATTTCCTTTAAATTATCAACAATAATTTTTCAAATGAATTTTCCATTAATTGCGCAATCACTTGCGTCCAACTAAATCGTTTTATTTGTTTGAGGGAACGAATTTCAATGTAAACTAGATAGGTTGTTATCGTTAGATAAGTGGACACAATCATTGAGACATATGGTTTCAATTGAAGGCTAGTTTAAAGATGTTCTAAATAATAGTGTCTATAGTATCTTTAATTTAGAATAATAAGTATAAAAATATCAACCTAAAATGTTAAAAATTTAAATTGCGTCTTTAACAAAAAGAATAAAAAAAATTTTGAATATTGATTTATAAATTGTATATAATAAGTGTTCATAAAAATTTGAAGTCATAAATGTCATTTATTAATAATAATATTAAATATAATATTGAAAAGGCTCTATATAGGAATAAGTTATTGAAAACAGCATTTGTATAGAACAAATATTTGGTTTAAGAATATCTATTTCATTCTTCAATTATGTTAAAATCATGTTTTCAACTAATTGACTTTTAACATCACTTATCCAATTGCTCTTTAAGATATAATTTCTAATACAATTTATATTTTTGAAAAATTGCAGCGCCCATAAACATTTTCAACTCAGAGCAATCACAGGCTGGATATCCGCCGCTGCGTTTGTCCTATCAACGAGGCTCTCACTATAATGCCATACTAGATCCGTATAATGCCACCGTGGGTGTCGGCTTGGGCTTGGCTGGTTACAAGCCCGAGTTTCAGACCAAGGAGGCAGTACGCCTAAGCGAGCAGCTGGAAATTGAACAGGTGAGAGCCAAAAGCAGCTATATAATTAAATTGAAATATTATAGATCTATATATTTTGCCTCCGTAGACAATGTTTGAGGACAAGCTGAAGACAACAGACTGGGAAGCCACCAACGAGGCCATCGAGGAGCAAATCGCTCGCGAGTCCTATTTGCAATGGTGCCGTGATAATATGCAGCGTTCGCGCAGCAACAATACATCCGCCGGTTCGGCAACATCTTCAACAGTGACTTCGGCTGAGGCACTGACTGATTCAGACGCGTCGCCCTCCAAGTACTCGAGTGATGGCGGCGGCAGCGGCGTAGGCGGTGGCAGCAGTAACAATAGCAGCAACACAGCAGCTCCAATTAACAGCTCCGGCATTGGCGATGGCCCAGCCACGGTTTATACACTCTCGCCCAAGACACTTAGTCAATATGCACACAAACTGCCGCCCGAGGTAAATGAACTGGGTGGCTATGAAAGCGATGCAACAGATATGAGCAGCACCAGCTCCGTAGGTCACTGTGGCGGCAATGCCTCACCAAACACAGCACCAGGGCAGCGCTCCAATAAACTGTCCAAGACACAGCGTCGCAGTAACAACCTGCGCAGCAGTAAGAAACGCCGCCACGAAGTGCGCGAGCCTGGCAATAGGTAAGTCTCAACTACCACCTCAATCTTCCCTCAACCTCTCTCTCATTGATAAATTCTTGCAGCCTGGAAACACATGTACATGAAACACCGCAACGCAAGAGCCCGAAACGTGATGCTCCTCCAACAGTTGCTCGGGAACGCACGCCGGAAGCGGAACAGCAGCCATGCACCTCCAAGCAGTCGTCGCAGTCGCCGCCCAAACGCGTGGAGGCCAAATCGCCGCCCAAGCAGAGCTACTCGAGTTTCTATCAGGAACTGCTAGAGGCTTCATATGCCAACGACGGTCCGTGCAGCAATTGTTAATCATGATTTATAGCAGTTGCTTACTTTCGATCATCTTTACAGGTGTCAATGAAAACGAGATGCTGCAGCGAGCCATCCAAATGTCGACGCGTGATTATATGGATGATCAAAAGCGAAAATATTTGTGTGGCCCATAGGTGTGAGCCTGGCTAGGAGGAAATGTTCCCCGTCGCTCTTTTGTACAGTGATTAGATTTCTCTTTACGCAACGAAAATGAAACACAACAATTCAACCAAAAATAATCACCCACACACACACACACACACACACACACACTCGCATACAACAAAAGAAACAAAGTGACATTTTGTAAGACTCGACTTGTATTAAAAATTGATGAGTGAGGAACTAACCCAAGGACTTGACTGTCCTGGACGCTCTGCAGCTATTGGCGCCTACACATACACACCCACACATTTAAACGCACACACATGCATATGTCTCTTATATACATACATATATATATATATATTAACGTGTTTTTTAAATAAGAATTTGTTCTCGCAGATTTGAATTAGTTCAAGCAACATATTTTTTTTTTATAAAGGCTTGACTGAACGAATCTGCCAATCTCTGCGATGTAGTAATTATTACCCGTAAAACCCCCTTGGCGCTGAGTCGCCCGCCCCACCCCACTCCCGGCCACCCGCTGAAACGCCAACTTCCTTAATCGCCTAAATATTTAATGAACCTAACGTATATTTTGTAATATCTTAGTTTAAGCTGAACGCAGGCAAAGATCGATCATATAAAGTATATATATATACGCATAGAAAGAACAGCACGTAAATATTATGAAACATATACATACACAACAATTCGCATACAGCTACATGAATAATTAATTATAATTACATCATAATTATACTGATTACTTGATTGAATATAATAAATGGTGCATAATAAATATAGTTTACCGAAATGAATTAATTACAAGTAAGAAAACAAATGTTGACAATTTATTAAATGATGATCTAGATTAAAACGAATCACTCGATATAGTTTTTGATCCATATTTAATGACAAATAATCAAAATATATAAAATACTTAAGGTCTGATTACAATTTACTTAATTAGTTAATACAAAAGCTGTATTACTAAGTTGGACCTATACATTACATATATATAAATTAATAAGAATGCTCCAAAAAGTCTATTCGAATTTTATTTCTTCACCGCTAGAACATCAGCCAGCCGAGGCAGCAGAGGCCGAAAAATAGAAGCAGCGCCTGCTCGTCGTTTAAATTGAGAGCAGATGCTATAGACTCAATCGGAAAGCTGCCATAGCCGAGAGATGTTTGAAAGCCCATTAGAAAGCCGAAATAGAGGGATCCACTCGGAGCACTCGGCTCCAGGCGCAGTGGCAGGGGTCGCGGCGGCATCATATCGTTGCATTCCTGCACCGCACTGTTGCGACCATAGAGCGGAATAACTTTCGTAATATCGAGCTTGGTTAGACAAACTGGACAGCATCGGCGCAGGTTACAAGGCGTCAGCATCCACAGGTGCAGACAGGGCCAACAGAAGAGATGTCCACATACACAGATCACCGCATTCTTGGCCGTGCCCAAGCAGATGTTGCAATCGAAACGAGAGGAATTGTCGATTGTGATTGTTTCCTTTTCGGTTTCCATGAAATTTACCCTTAATTTTGTTAAAATGTTTATAAAAATTCCGAGAACGTAACAAGAATTTGTTGTTATACGTTTAAATATAGCTTCCTTCTGATATCCGCTTTTGATGTCACTTATTGGGTATACGAACGCCATAAATTGTTCTAGTTTTTCCAGTTTTCTTATGCCTGACAATTTTCACAGAGGCATTTTGAGATTTTTGAAATCAATGAAATTAATTCATGTAAGATTTGCAAATATATAATTTTATAAATAAATGCGAAATGAAAAACCCGTGTGTATTTACATTTGTTTTAATCGGTGTTATCAAAAATCGTATTACATTCACATAGATCTAGTTCGTTCTTAGATCTAAATTGCGCTTTGTTTCATTATTAGGAGTACATAGTAAATAGTTTGCTGCATACGCATGCAACATATTTATATAAATATATATATATATATATATACATATATATGTATATATATATATATATATATATATATATATATATATATATATATATATATATATATATATATATATATATATATATATATATATATATTTATGTACATATTTTCACTTTATACAAAAATACATTTCACTAAAATACGCGATCTGCATACAAAATTATAATATCTTTGCACATTTGTCTTAAGTTACGAGCCGATAGAATTTAACAATCGGCGCAACTGGGACCCAAACTTGAAGTGAAATGCATACAAAATTAAGCTATGAATTAAACAAACTAGCATAAAGATACCCTGTAATTTGAACAAAAACTAGGAACTCAACTGTGATCAAGACATACATTTGTAAATTGGAAACATATGAATGGATGGCATTGTATATCGTTAGGGAACATAATCTTCAGCATATTTAACAGAACTTTTTGTATAATATTATATCTAACTATATAATTAAAGTTCCATAGGAACAAGTTGTCTGTAGTACATTAGATTAAATATATAAATCAAGATTTCGATTTAACCTTTAGTATTGGATCAATTGCAGTCTTTATTTAAATATCAAATATTTAGAATCCGGGAATAAAATGTTTACTTATTCATAGAAACATAAAATATAATATTAATAATAATAATCAATAATATAACAAATTTTATACAAATATGAACATTCATATTTTTAACTTACGATCGATTTACTGTAGCTGTTCTACATAGTTCATATATTATATAGCTCAAATCAAACTTAATCAATCAAGTTCAAGGTCCCAGTTTTATAGCACTATATAGTAGATTAGGACTAGCTTTGTGTGTTTCACTTTGTTTTGACTAGGAATAATTGTACAGTGTTGTCTCAGAGAGACGACTTTTCAATTTTAGCTATTGCATTTGCTGAATACCGTAAACGATATTCGTATATCCGATTTGTGTGAGTCAATTAAATTGCGTGGACCGAGAGAGTTTTGTTTCGTTGAGCTTGAATTTTGTGCGTGCGGCAACAGTTGCTGCTAATGCCGCACGCTGCATCAAATGTATTGTTTTTGAATTTTGATTTAACTGACTTTACAAAAATCATTTGGCTAATTTAACATTTGCTGCTGTTGCTGCTGCTGCTGCTGGGCGGTTGTCTGTTGCTGCTGGCTGACGACTATGTGATGTTGCTGTTGCTGCTGCTGCTGCTGTTGTTGCTGCTGCTGTTGTTGCTGCTGCTGTTGTTGCTGCTGCTGTTGTTGCTGCTGTTGTTGCTGCTGCTGCTGCTGTTGTTGTTGCTGTTGCAGCTGCAACTGTTGCTGATTGGCATGCTGCACGGCTGCCGTTGTCGCCGCTGTTACCACCGGCTGCAACATGCTGGTGCCGTTCTCTCGGCGCACATGACTATTCAGCTCAGCCTTGACACGCCTGGCTATGTGAGAACGGGTGTGCTTGCGCAGATGATCCTTGCGGTAGAAGCCTTTGCCACACTCCTGGCACTGATGCCGCTTCTCACCCGAATGGATGACAAAGTGCAGGCTCAGCTGCTCCTTGCGCTTGAAAGCCTTCAGGCAGACGGTGCAGATGTACGGCCGATCGGGATTATGCGATTGCTTGTGGCGTGTCAAGTGATCCTTGCGCTTGAGCGAAGCTTGACAGATATCGCACACATAGCGTCGCTCCAGATTGTGCCCCACCAGGTGCACCTCGAGCAGCTCCGGCTCTGGATACGCCACATGGCATTCTGGGCACATGTACAGCGGGCTACCATCCAAGGCTGTGCCCATTCTGATTTCGCCGGGACGCAGCTTGGGCTTGCGCTCTTTAGAGCGCTTTTTGCGCTTCTTCTTCTTGGTGCCACTGACAGCTGTCGTCGAGCTGCTTGCTACCACACTCTGTGTCTGCAACTGCAGCGTTCCCTGCTGTTGCTGCTGTTGTTGTTGTTGTTGTTGTTGTTGCTGCTGCGGCAGCTGCTGTTGTTGCTGCTGTTGCTGATGCAGCGGCTGCTGCTCCTGCTGAGGTATGCTTATGGTTGTCGTGGTGCCAATGGTATTGATGCCAATGGCCGCGCCTGGTCCCGTCTGCACCTGCAGCACCTGTTTGCATGAAATATTACACATAGTCTATAGCGTATATAACAATCAATAGATACCACATTCTGTTGATTCTCTTTTTTTATTGTCTCGGCGGAGTACTTGAGAAAGTGGTGCAGCGAGAGTGGCAACGTATTGGCTGGAAGATGCGAGAGGTAATCCGCGACGGTGGTGCCGGGCGTGATCGTTTGCCATGAGGTATTCTGTAGCACTGCAAAGGCAAAAGAAGAAGCCATTAATGGTGTTGGCTTGGAGTTTACATATTCTCGCTTACCTTGTTGCTGCAATATGGCATTGCATAGATCCTGTGTCAGCTCTTGTGGCGCCACCACTTGTTGCTGCTGCAGCTGCTGCTGTCCAGAGCTGCTCGCCTGCATAGCATCCACAGCGCTCGTCGTGGAACTTGCTGCATATACGGTTGCATATTGAGGCTGCTGTTGCTGTTGCTGTTGCTGCTGTTGCTGCTGTTGCTGCTGTGTGGCAGTGGCCACCAAATGCCCATTGTATTTGTCTCCTTGCAGTGCCTCCTCCTGCCCGCTGCGGAATTTGTTGCCAGCGGCTGCAGCGGAGCTGCTGCTTGGCTGACTAAAGTGCGCCATGGACACGCCTGCTGCCACCTGCTGCTGTTGTTGCTGCTGCTGCTGCTGCTGGTGTTGTTGCTGATAGCGATTGCCGCTGCCGCCCGGATCCTGCTGCTGCTGCTGTTGTGTATTGGCCGCAGTGACATCGGCATCGGCAACGGCCACAGCGGCAGTTACGGTCGACACCAGAGGCGACGATGTCGTCGTCGTAAACTGTGGCAAGCCCGGAAAGGTGTTGCCAAAAGGTGTGAAATTCATTGTGCGTTCGTTTCGTGGCTCGCTGGAGGATTCTGGCGGATCGGAAGCTTAATTTTACGTCGGATTGTTAGCAACTGCAAGTAAATTATTGAAATAAATTAATATTATTTAATAATTATAATAAAATATATGATAAAATAATTATATATTTTATTATTACATACGTATTATCATGTTCTGAATATTCTATGTTAGTACACTAATATGCACTAATAATATTTATGCATGTACATATATGTATATGTAAAAGGAAATATCCCGAACAGTCGTCAGACTTCATATCATTCAGCAATATTAAAACATGAAATAGAATTTAAGGTTAGGCCGGTTCTAGGTTTCTGAATAGAAAGTGAAATCGCAGCCGCTGTTATTATTTTGACTGCTCAAACGCGTACCCACAAACAAACGTACACACACACACATGCACATATAGACTACATACATATACATCTAGTATGCCGGCAGCGTGAGAAACAACAAAAAAGAGCGGCAAACCTGCGCGCAATACGAGCAAAAGCACGAACACAAACTACAAAAGCCTGCACAGTGGGCCGCAGTCTGTTGAGTATAAGCAATTAGGATTTGTGATGTCGTCAACTAATAAAAAAATTAATTGTATGATGTATATAATATATGTATGTAACAAATTTCTTTAATAACTAAAATAAATATATTAATAAAAATCCCACAAGTTAAATAAAGATATTTAATAATTATTAAACTATACGCAATAAAATGGAATTCATAAGTGAATTTTGTAATAAATAATTTTTAATTAAACAATGAGTCAACAATATGTATATTTTCATGTATGTTCCCAGCACTTCAAACCACTGTGCAGCTGTTCGCATTCAGTACGTCGCGACGCGTCGGCACATTGTGTTTAGGTTAGGGTTGTCCCATAAGCGTACATGTGCCTGTATGTACGTCTGTGTGCGTGTGTGATTTTATAACAATATTTTGCATAAATTGCACAAAAATCAGCAAAGTCAAGAGTTTTATAATTTATACTAAACCAAAATACAAAAAAAGAACAATTAGACGAAAAGGGTGAACTAGCGCATAGCGTAAAGGACAAGATTTGGCCATATCGATTTTCACTAAGTACGCAAATTAGTGTCGCGTTTAATTGAGAGAGCAACGCAAACACAGAAAAACAACTACACACACACACTACACACAAGTGTATTTAAATATCAGCTCACTTTGGGGCAGCTGTCGGGGGACAATATACATCGGAGACATCTTTCTTAAATGTTGTAAAACGGACTTTCACTCAAGACGCGTGTCGTAGTTTTGTTTTATTTATATATTTTTTGTTTTTCTTTTTTTTCGGCGAGCGCGTGACACAATAAAACTCAAAGGCAGGAAGCAGGCAGCAATAAGGCGCCCGTCGCGTCGCTCACAAAGAAAAGCCGATGCTGACGTTGGCGCTGACGCTGACGTTGGCGACGTCGTCGCAGCCGATCGGCTGGACAGCACAATGTGAAAGTGCACCCGATTTGTATTGTTGCTTACGTTTTTTCGTTGCGTTGTTGCTACGTGTTTGCAGTTCTCTCAAACACTCACACACACACAAACACACGCTTGAAAACACTTAACGAGACGAGCAGACGTGAAATCCCGCGCGGCGGCATATATAAAAATATAAAAAAAAAAGAAAAAAAAAAACTGTTTGCATTGTTGCCCTGGCTAGGCCGGGCTGAAAGGAGTGTAGGTAGACGCCCAACTACCGTCGTTTAGCGCTGTCGCCGCTGCTACTACGACTGCTGCAGTATGATGGCGCCTCCACGTCATGCAACCCATACGAGAAACACCAGCTTCGAGGCACTACGTATACGTCTGTGTCGGCTGCCGCATTTACGACAGGGCCACCTAACGGCGTGTGGCACAAGTTTGCTACTGACCGACCCGCTGCCATCTCGCTTGTACACTCCAACTTCTCCTGTGTGCTGCTCGTGTGCATTTGTGTGTGTGCTTGCGTGTGTTTGTATTAAACACGAGACAAAAGTACGAGCTTCGTGCCGGCATTGCTATACAAGTGTGTGAGTCTGTTTTTGTGCATGCTAGGAGCATGAGAGAATAGGCCAGACAGCGAGTGGGAGAGAGTTAGCGAGAGCTAGTTGCTCTCTTAAAGTTGTTGTGAAAATTAACGCTTGATTTTTGTTTTAGTAAATAGAAACTAATTAACTAATATTAAAAATGTAATGTACGTATTATTTTGGTAAGTAATTACTTTATTTTCAAATTTTAAATTGATATAAATTATGAATAATAAAAAAAATAAATAAATATATATATAAACAATAAAAATAGTAATTAATAAACAAAAAAATCATTGGTTTGAATTTTTTTGTATAAAAATATTAAAGCAATTTTTAAAAATTAAAAAAATACAACAAATGTTTGAATAAAACATTTTGACAGGATTTTTAATAAAATAACTGGAAACATCTCATCATCTATCTCACTTTGATGTTTTTAAAGATCTTTTATACACTTACGTACTCTAAGAAGCAATATTTTCTATATTTCTGCACTTATTAAATATCCAGCTAAAATCTAACAGAGAATCGCTTGCTAGAATTAGTCATGCTCATTAGCTATACTAAGCGTTAAATATACTAAGTGAACTATAGTAATTTCGTATATTACAAAGTGGTTCTCAGTCACGTCATGTCTGCTTGGCTTGTAGTTCTGTTTGTCTGTCTTTTTAGCTTTTTCTATTCTGTGCTCAGCTTTCTGCCAAATGGTGAATAGTCGGGGAACTACTTATCATCTGGTTTAAGCCATATTTATGGCTCAACTTGTTTACAGATCCCTATGATGTTGTAGGCGTGCAATGTGGCATCAATGAGGAAGTCGGCTGTACGATGGTCACGTGTCCGTTAGGTTATGACTGTCCGGCAGAAGACTACTGTTTCAATCCCACGTGTGTCTGTCGCTTCGGCTATCGCAAAGTCAATGGAAAATGTGTTGTGAAACATCGATTTCGCAATCTCAAGGCGTACTCTGATTAACATATTCATGCACTCAAATTACAACCTTCATTTCATTCTGTAAATAAAGATATATTAATATATACCTATAATAGAGCTAATATAATGTGTATACAAATACTACGTTATGGAAATTTTAAAATATTTTTAGACCAAATAGTAAGTATTTTATCTAGAGATATACATGTATGTATATGTATTTTGAAATCTATCAATTTAGATATTTTCGCTCAATATCCGTTGTGCTGTACGTCAGCATGTGTAAACGATATCTTTTACAGCTTTGCCAACTGTAACGTAAAATTGTCCAGTTCAATAACTAAACAACTCGATCGACCCTAAATCAGATATTCACGCCTTGGGCACTCCGTGACGAAGCAATGTAGAAACTGTAGAAACTAAAAAATTGGTAAAAAGTCTGTGTGATATATTCAAATTTATGGATTATTAAATTTTGTTTATAAAAAGTATAAAATTAAAAAAAATAACATAATATAATTAATATATATAAAAAACTAGAAAACCCGGCGAACTCCGCTTCGCCACCAGATGGATTCGTTTTTTGTAACATTCCGTTTGTGGATTAAAAGATGAAGATCATTTTTTTTTTCGATATTTGAAAAAGAAAAACTGTATTTCATTTCACAACAGTAATGAATTCATTTTGATTACAAAAATGAAATTTAGTTGAACTTCTCTGAAAGTGAATCCAAAATCAAAGCGTGTCCGCAAATTATCCCTTTCATTGAAGTGCTCGTTGGTAAACCACATTTTTTGTTTTTTGATCTGACGTTAACACAAACAAAGAGGATGGTTTCCCAACTCGTGAACACGCAACGTATAGCTGCCCATGTGAAAAACAATGATTTTCTAAATTGATCCCGCAAACATTAAGCGATTGGCCTTGCGACTTGTTAATTGTCATTGCGAATCCAAGGCGAACCGGAAATTGCAAACGTTTGAATTCAAACGGAAGATCAGTCGGAATCATTGGAATTCGAGGAATACATACATTTTCACCTGCGTATTTTCCGTTAATAATGGTTGCCTCAATCAAATTCGGCATAAGTCTTTTCACCGCAAGCCGAATACCGTTGCAAAGTCGCGGTGGATTCAAATTACGCAATATCATAATAAGTGAACCAACTTTGAGTTGCAAGTTATGTGGTGGAAATCCTGGTAACTCCAGAGAGTTCAAAAGCTCCGTTGGATAATTTACTACATCATCGGGATTTGTTATGGAATCAACGGATTTATATGTCACCAAATAGCCATCGATTTTTGATTGAATGATGAAATTCAATGCGTGTACATCATTATTCTTTGCGGCGAGAATTGCTCGTTGACTTAACCAAGCATAATTCTGATAATTCTCACTAATGTTTGGGAAAACATTTTCAATAAGAGCTAATTGAGAGTCTACAAATCGGCAAAAGTCGTTGGTAAGAGTAATTAATCCAGTTGTCGCATCAACTGTGACTTTTCCATTTCCAACAGCTAACAATTGCTTGGAAAATAGTGCAGCACTTTGATCATTTTGAAGTTGAACTCTCATATTAGTGGTTAGCGATAATATTTTTACGTTATTCCACAAAAGTGATGCCTTCAGGCAAGCATTCAATTCATCTGCAGGCGTTCCACGGGGTATAACTGGCAACGTCTGCCTGAAATCGCCTGCCAACAAAATCATCAAATTGCCAAAGATGTTATTATTTCGCCGAAGATCCTTCAGTGTGAAGTTAAGTGCTTCAAGTGATTTCTTATGTGACATTGTGCACTCATCCCAAACAATGAGCTTATATTGCTTCAACAATTTTCCCATTGCACTGGATCGGGAAATATTACATGTTGGAGTATCAATTGTGTTTAAATTGAGTGACAACTTAAGTGCAGAATGTGCAGTACGACCGCCATCTAGAAGAGTCGCCACAATTCCAGATGATGCTAACGCCAAAGCTATGTCACATCTTGAGCGAATAGTGGCCAAAATCAATGAAATGATAAATGTTTCCCTGTTCCTCCAGGTGCGTCCAGGAAGAATAGATCACCAGTATTATTGTCCATCGCTTGCATTAATGTTTCGTATACATGTTTTTGCTGTTCATTCAGCAACGGCACATTTTTTTGAACGAATTCCTGCAATGTATCAACATTGTATTGCAGCTCTCGATTTAATTCTTTGTTAAATGTATCGTGCATCGATCGATTTGGCGCAATCATTCCTACTTCAATCAGTAGCTTATTTCCAATAGTCAAGCATTGATCCTCAATCAGAATCAATCCTTCATTGTAGATTTCATCGGTTATTTGCATGTTGGGATTGTTCGTTCGAATGCGCAAGTGATGCAAGATATCTTCACATATGTCGTCTTTGTATTTGTTCCATAACTGGATTGGTTGTGAAGGGAAACATGTGGTGATGATAATTGCGAACAGCGTTCGTATTTGGTACGCGTTTGGGGAAACAACTGAATCCGCAAGTGTTAAATCCCAATGAGAATCGTTCTCCAGCAAACCCAATAGCTGACATGCTTCTCGATATGTTTGGCATTGGTGGCCATTCACAGTTTTCAAATGCGCAAATGATTTTGGTCCACGTACATTTACCAACAGCAGTCGCAAATAAAAACATTCATCATTTCTAGGATGAACAGTATACATGCGACCTAGCGCATCGTGGAAAATACCTGTGGCCAATTTGGAACTACGGTTTCTTGTTTGCGACGTTGGAATTGCTTTCTTGATTAATACTTGGGCATTTCAACGTACATAAGCGTCGCAGCGAATGGATCTGCTTCACACATTGCAAAGAAGCTAGTCAATGTTGTCGATGGTGGTCTCTCAGCTCGTTGTGCCGCATTACCCTCAGTAAAGTAAACTCTTTGTCCATTTTCCAAATCCACTGCTAAATGTACAACTGTGGGATATCTTTCATGAATTTGAAATGAGAATAATCGCCACAGAGCTTCATTAGTACTGACGTATCTGCCTATTTGGAAGTTACTGATTTCGTCATTGGCATTTTCCGACGCAATACTAAACATAGCCATGTCGCTGCCTTTTGTAACGTACTTGCACAAATATTTAACTGACTTGGCCGGATGACAACTCTCAACATTCACATGTGCTTCGAAAATTCGTGATAGCAGCGGGCAATATGGTACAATGAAATCATTTCCGATCTCAATCTCTTGATTTTTAACTTTAACTTTGATAGTTCGACCTTTATCTTCTTTTGAACGTCGACGATAAACTGGATATCCATCGTTCCCTGTGACTGTTTCAGCAACTAACGGTCGCGGATATCGTTTTGTGCACTTTCCATCAGCCATGCAAGGCGATAATGGATTTAATGCACCGCACGGTCCATGGACCATCTGAGTCGTCACAATGTCGTGTAGATGGGGATCAGTGACTGGATCGGGAATTTCTGCTGATATTATGTCATCCACTTCATTTGAATGTAAATTGTTCTGCAACGAAATTAGGATGTGCGCATGCGGTAGTCCACGCTTCTGCCATTCCACCGAGTACATATGACAACGTGTGTCACCAAAAACTCTATACTTGCTAAGAACATCCATCTGGCGATTATGCCATGGCGATCTGGCGGTTTTTGGCCCGGGTCCAACTCACGTTCAATTTCCCTCCACTTCGGATTGCATGTGAACGTAATCAATAAATCCGGAGTTCCATAATTTTTCACGTACGTCATAGCGTCTTGAGCGTATTCGTGCATGTGGCGTGGGCTTCCACTGTAAGATGATGGGAGAATCGTCAGGCGTACAATATCCTGAACATTACCATCTGAATGAATTGCATCACGCAAGTGTATATAGTCCTCAGTTCGTAGCTTTGCCTGATTGAATCGAATGAACGCCAAACGAACTGTTAGGAAACGAATAACTTTAATCTCAAATACCCAATTTCACAGTACCGATTTTACGTAAGCGTGAACTAGTGAACTAAGCGTTTGAAAAAACATAATGAAATGAAATTAACTGAACAGAGTGTTATGAGCTGAATTTGTAACGTCAGGAAGGGAAGTCCAACTTATTTTTATGTTTTTCTTATCCTCTAACCTCATGGATACCGTGAACTTTCCAACAAATGCAAAACCGTGGAAATCGGTTAGTGCGTTTGGAGTTAAGAATCATCAGGACAGAAAACCCGACTTATTTTTATATAAGAGATTTGTTTAAAATTATAATTAAAAATCACTCGTATAATAAATAAAAGATCGAAATGGACAAGGAATTATTTGTAATAAATTAAATTAGAAACATTTCGAAACTCAATTCATCTTTATATATGCATTCTAAGTATATTTAGCTAGCTACTTAAGCTATCCAGCTATAATCTAATAAAGTATCGCACGACAGAATTAATCATGCCAATTAGTTATAGCAAGCGTTGATTATGATTATTTAGTTCTCCGTCGCACTCCACCATGTCAGGTTGGTTTCTAGCTCTGTTTGTTACTCTATTCGGATATTTTCGCCTTGTGATCAGCGCTCCACACAAAGGTGAATATTCGGAAAACTATCGAGCTGAACTTTGCTAAATGGCTTAACTTGTTCACAGTTTCCTATCGTACGTATCCTATTTGTGGTATCTATGAGGAAGTCGAATGCAGGGCGGCCAAAGGAAGTGTGTGCTTAAAAGCACTTTGCGTCTGTAAAGGGCAATATCGTAGAATCGAGGAACATTGTGTCCAAAGAAATTTAGATAGCAACAAGATCACATCGACTTCCATGTGTCTTTAGTTATATTAATATATACATACCTATAATAGAGCTAATATGTAATGTATTGTATACAAATACTACGTTATCTATAAATATATGTATATATATTTTGAAATCTATAAATTTAGATATTTTCGTTCAATATCCGTTTTGCTGTACGTCAGCATGTATAAACGATATCTTTTACAGCTTTGCAAACTGTCCAGTACACTAACTAAACAACTCCTTAGATCGACCTTAAATCAGATATTCACGCCTTGGGCACTCCGTGACGAAGCAATGTAGAAACTGTAGAAACTAAAAATTTGGTAAAAAGTCTGTGTGATATATTCAAATTTATGGATTGTTAAAATTTGTTTATAAAAAGTATAATAATTTAAAAAATAACAATTTAATTAATATATAAAAAATTGGCTTAAAAATTATAATTAAAAATCGCTCGTATAATAAATAAAAGATCGAAATGGACAAGGAATTATTTGTAATTAATTAAATTAGAAACATTTCGAAACTCGATTCATCTTTATATATGTATTCCAAGTATATTTAGTTAGCTATTTAAGTTATCCAGCTATAATCTAATAAAGTATGGCACGACAGAATTAATCATGCCAATTAGTTATAGCAAGCGTTGATTATGATTATTTAGTTCTCCGTCGCACTCCACCATGTCAGGTTGGTTTCTAGCTCTGTTCGTTACTCTATTCGGATATTTTCCCCTTGTGCTCAGCGCTCCACACGAAGGTGAATATTCGGAATACTATCAAGCTGAACTGTTCTAAATGGCTCAACTTGTTCACAGTTTCCAATAGTACGCATACTAGTTGTGGTATCTATGAGCAAGTCGCCTGCAAGGTGGCCAGAGGAAGATTGTGCTTAAAAGCACTTTGCGTCTGTATAGGGGAATATCGTATAAGCGGGGAAGATTGTGACAAATGAAATTTCGATAGCAACAAGATCACATCGACTTCCTCCATATGTCTTTAGTTAACATTTCTATACAAATCCGTTGTTGATTAATGTAATACTTTGATAATGCAAATGTAGATTGCAGACAAAATATACTGTCTATAATGATGAAGAGTGGAGATCTTAAAAATGGGCCGATGTTTCGATTTGTCACTTTTAACTAAATTCCAGTCTTGAGATACGGAAATTGCTTATCGAATCTATCTAAATATATATATTATATTATATCTATATATTTTCTGCAATTTTCAGAACTTGTAAATATTCAATTTCATAATAAATATATAGAATTTCTTCAGGAGTGACGTTGTCAACTGAGTACTATTAATTGCCAAATTGTTAGGTATATTGTCTAATTAATAATAGTTGTTTTTTTTTATGAAATTGATCACAAATCAGATATGCACGCTTACGGAACGTAATCAGAAATGCTGCGTCAAATTGTGAACCGTTTAGACATAGAAATTATATGGTTCATTTATTAATTTTTTGTGGAATGTAAAAGAGTATTGTACGCTCAGTTCCAGTCCAGTATAACAGTTTAATCTGTGCTTTAATTATTGACTCTAAGATTGATTCTGATTCTGTTGGCTCAATTTTAACTTATCCAAATCTACTCCACTCGTTTGGCTAACATTTTAAATTTACTGTCACAGTAATGTTCTCAGTTTTTAAAGTTTCAACATTACTTTAAATAAATCTAAAAAAAAAAAAAAAATAAATAAAATAAAATAAAATAAATAAATAAACAGAAATGTGAGTTTTAAATAATTAAAAAATCTTAAAAAAAAAAAAATACAAACCCAATATACTCTTTTTCCCTTTGGGAACAGAGAATAACAATAAATATTTAGCCAAAAATTAAGGAAATTCTTATGCAATGGAGAACATTCTGCATTGTGTCAAAAAGGGAAACTGAGGACTCTGTGGCAGACTGAAATAGAAACTCAAAATAAAGTGCACAGGATATTTCGAAGATTAAGAACAAAATTGTAGAAATATACAGAATAAGATTATAATATAGTTTAGAACAATAATAATACAATAATTAATGCTCTACTACACTTAAAGAAATATGCCAAGATATAGATAATAACTAATACGATTTAAGCATAAGCATGCTAAGCAGTTCAAGATATGCCGAGCTATAGAAATATCTATATGTATGTATATATAAATATGTATATATTCTTGTGAATATATGTTTTATTTGGAAACTGTTTTAGCTTAAATAATAACTTTATTGATATTAACTATAATAAAACAGTTGATTTAAGCTTCATTGAAGTTAGTCCATTTAATTATATTCATGATTACCTTTTCTCCTTTTGGAACTTTCTTGAAGACCAATAGTTAGACAAAATAAATACGAATCTAATAAAATGTATACCCAATAGGATTTATATCTAAATGGATATGCATAGACATCATGTCATATCTTTGGATAAAAATAGAAAATAAATAAAAAACAAAAAATTAAAATAAATATGAAATACCTTAACACTCGCTTTAATATGAAACACTTAAGAACTGGGTCATTTAGTGCCTTGACATAAAGCAACGTGCACCGTTAATCAAGCAGCAAAAATGCCTGCAACATGCCTAGCTGCCACTTTGTGTGTGTGTGTGTGTGAGGGTAGCTGGGCACAGCGCAGAATTTGCATGCGGCCAGGCACAGACAAAGTCAAGCAGGAGAAGATGGCATCGCCTCGCCTCGCCTCGCATCGCATCGCATCGATGGCAACAACAAAGATGCTGCTGACACTGAAATAACCGCATGCAAGGCCAATCGACGAAACCAGGCCACGCACACGAATCAACGACAAACTCAGTGCCCACAAAGCACAAAGCGAGGAGTCGCTGCACCCAGTCAGCCGCACTCGGTCTGCAGCATGCAAAGCAGACAGAGGTAAATGCACTTGCCACATGGCGAAGGTGGGTCGCATGGGCATGGTCATGGCACACAGTTGGGGTATGGTTGCAGTCGGCATTCAGTAAGAACCCAAGAGCGCACGACTTTGACTCATGCGGAGAGCCATTGCCAGCAGGAGGCGGCAGAGCTGGAGCAGGAGTGGAGAAATTGTAGTGCAACTCTCGCGTATGCATGTGTGTGTGGTAGAGAGGTGGAAGTGCAGTACTATATGTATGTTTGTGTTTGTGTGGGGTGCATTGCGTCATCATCGTCAACATCGTCGTCGTTATCGTTGTCGTTGTCGTGAACCAGTGAACAAGTCGCGCCCGCGCCGCGGGCTGGTCAACATGGCTCTACAACTGGGATGCGATGCGATGCGAATGTGTTACAAGTGGATGGCGCTTGCAGGCAAAACTGGTGTCAAGTGGTGCGTGGGTGTTGGCGTGGGCATGGGCGTGAAGGAGGCGTGTTGGCTGCAATTGCTGCTGCTCCTGCTGCTGCTCCTGCTGCTGCTGCTGCTGCCGGCATTTGGCAAGACGAGGCTGAGTGCAAGTCGCGCGCGCCCATTGCGTTGTTTATCCCGGCCACTCAATGTGTGCGTGTGTGTGTGTGGGCTCCGTGTGCTCTGCTGTGCTCCGTGTGTTGTGCTCTGCTCGGCTCTGTTCTGTGTGCGAAAGTGAAACCAGGCGCAGGCTGAAACCGAAAAGCCAATGGTCGTTGCCGTTGCCGTGGCCGTGGCCGTGGCCATGACCCGTCTGTGAAATGCACTCCAGCACACACACTCAGACACACACACACACACCACACACACACAATCGCATGCGAAGGTTTGTTAGCAACCGGAAACGCGGTCACAACTGCCAAAGGGGGCGTATGCGTAATGTGTAAATATGCACACGCATTACAAAAGCAATCATAAATATCTGTGCTATGATTATTTCATTAATAATTTCAATCAAATTTTTCGACATTTTCTCTAGAAATTAAGATGTTATTTTGTATAAATATTTAATTTTACTTTATTTATGTATATTAATGCAAACATATAAACAACTTTAAGAAATGAGTATATGTACATATATATATTTCTAAATTATTGATAATTGGATGTATGTATGTTTTGATATCATATAATATCGAGTTATGCGACAAGGAATAGGTATTACGTATATGTTGAAGTTTTTTTTAATAAAATATTTGTCATATTTCCAAATTTTTTTTTATGCCTTGTTAATCTTTTGAATAAAAAATGGTTAATAATTTATTAATATTAGTTTTCAAAGCACATAGATTTGTTTTTCAATTATATTTTATATTATTGGGGTTGGAAACATAAACTTTTTCTATATATATTTTCTTATTTACCTTTTTGAATAAAAACATATATAATATTTCAAACGCCTTTTCTTAACTCATGAAATTTCACTATTATACTCATTCACATTCTTATTTCTTAAGTTTCTATAAAAAAAAAAAATATTATAAATTTATAATATCCGAAAAATAAAACTTTAGCTCATACAAAAATATCTAAAATTTAGTTGTCATCGTACAATCAAAAATCCAATTGATTACAAGTTGAACAAAATAGAAAGAATTTATTTAATAATTATGTTTATTACTTATAATTGCATACTTATTTTTAATATTTCCAAATATATTATTCCATTCTCTTATTATTTCGTTAATAATTCATTTTAGTGTATTAAATTACTTAAGCAATGCACAAGAAATATTCAATAGGCATAAGAAAGCAAAAATATAGACTTCTTTAAATATATAACATTTGTAATTTACAATTAAAATTAATTTCGATTTCAAGATTAAAATGAAACTTCCGCAATTAACAATTCATTAAAAACATTACGTCAAAATATATCATTACTTACTCAACTGAATTGGAATATTTCCAATTGGAGTTAGTTTAGCATGATTACGAGACACTTTAATGCATATCGCACTGCAAACTGTTTTTTGATTGCCCGCCGAAATTGAAAATGAGCCGCGTAAAAGTAAAAACGCGTCGTTTGGCGCAGCGAGAGCGAGAGAGTTAGAAATATAGAGAGAAGGAGAGAGACGCGCAACAGACAAAATGTTCCGACAAAGGCCGCAAAGTGACGTAGTGTCGCTGTTGACGTTATAACGTAAACTGATTTAAAGTGCGTCCGTTAATGGCGAGCAATGCAAAAACGAACCGGCAGGCCGGCCTGTCTGCCGCCTGAATGGGCCGATGACCGGCAGCCTAAATTGTGTAGAGATTGGTGACGATGACGACGACGACGATGATGATGTTGATGAGGCTGGAGGTGGATATGGAGAAGAGAAAGAGAGGAGAAGTGCAATAGGCGCAGCGGGCGTTTGCCTAAATGTGTTTTGCCAAGAGGCAAAGGCTAACTCTTTAAAATGCCATTGCCAGCATGCACCCACACATTGAGAGAGAAAGAGAGAGGCATGCACACACACACACACATATCGCCCGTTGACAGTCACGCACTATGCTGGAAAGTGCGACTCCTCGCTTTCGCTTTTGTGTTTGTTGTCTCGTTTACTTAGTGCTCGGCTCATTTCGTTTCGGCTCTCAACACGACGCTCTCTCGCTCGCCGTGTCGCCATCTCGCTCTATTACACAGACTCTCTCGTCGCTATGTTAGTCTGTTTTGTGAGCCGGCAATGCAACAGTTTTTTCACAATAGATTTTTATTAGCTATTTGTTGATGTGTGTGTGGGTGTGTATCCAAATCTAGCAAACTTATTAAAGTGACTGCAGCTCAGCGTGTATGTATGTGTGTGTATGTATGTTTGTATTTTATGTATGTACATTGAGTGTATTAAAACATGGCGCCAACACTTACTAAGTGTATAGAGTCAGGGGAGTAGGGGTCGCAGACAAGGTTTGACTGTGGTTATGTACATGCATTATGTATATAGGCACTTATACATATGTATATACGTGTATATACTTCCGTTTACATACAGCTAACCACATGCATAGTTGCATGTAATTAAATTCAAAAATTGATTTATTTTTGGCTTACCGCAAAGAACTTCTTTAATTGGTTTAAGAAATCCATTTTACAAATATAGACAAATATTTTTCAAACTATCCATAATAAATACTAAATGTCAATTCTTGGGCCGAAAAGGGCAGAACTCATAGAAGACGAAGTCCACAAAGGGGTTATTGTTATCTCGTATGACTTAATGAATTAACGGAAAAAAGCAAAAAAAAAAAAAAAATTTTTTTTGACAACTTTATGTAGCATACTTTACAGGGACGATAGTTTTTACAATGCATTGTTGCATTTATCAAGTCCTCACATTAAAGCTGCGACCAGGAGATGTGGGCAACGCATGCAACAGCTGCGGTGGCTGATCAACAGAAGAAGCACCATGTCACTAAGAGTGAAGAGAGCAGTCTACGTCCACTGTGTGGCTCCGATTTGGCTCTATGGTGTGCAGATTTGGGGTATAGCTGCAAAAAGCAACTATAAGCGCATACAGGTACTTCAAAACCGAGCTATGCGGCAAATTACGAACTGCCCCTGGTATGTACGCGGCTCTACCCTGCACCGTGATCTAAATCTACACACAGTAGAAGAACAGATCGCAAGACACACGAGCAGATATAGTGACAGACTGGTCAGGCACCGTAGCAGATTAGCGAGACAACTGCTCCCTATGAGACCACTAAGGCGACTAAAACGCTTGGGATTTGCCAAAAATATTAATTAATAAACATTAGTATAATTAAGTTAAAAATTATTTAAATAGTTATAAGTCCTTCTGTATACAACAAAAGGTTAGGTTATTATTTTAGTATATAAATGTGCTGTTAAGATACTACAATTGTAATGTATGGGTTCAACACTTAAATAAATAAAAATAAAAATAAAATAAAAAAAAAAAAAAAAAAAAAAAAAAATCAAGTGAAGAAGCGGTACAGTCAGATTTAGTAGTTTAATAACACATTTATGTACATAAAATTAGGACCAAACCTCACTCAATTTGTGAGGATTGAAAAAAGAAAAATAATAATAATAATATTTAGTGTGTAGCCATTGTTTTGGCAAACCCTTGCCGTTTAAGACGTCTTAGGGGTCTGGCAGGAGTTAGATCTCTTGCTAGTAGGCTTCGATGTCGTAGCAATCTTTCTGAGTATCTGCTTGTATGTCTATTAATCTGTTCTTCGACAGTGGGCAGCTTGAGCTCTTTATGCAGTGTTGAGCCGCGTATGTACCAGGGAGAGTTTGCTATCTGCCGTACCACTCTATTCTTCACCCTTTTATAATTTGATTTTGCAGCAATCCCCCAGATTTGCACTCCACAGAGCCATATCGGTAGGATACACTGCACATAGACAGCTCTTTTGCATCTCTTTAATAAAAATATAAAAATGCAATAAACTACATAATAATATTTAAAAAAAATCATGTTTTTATAATTTGCTTCCTGCTTGTTGTTTCCTTTAGCTGCAGCTTTATGTGGTTTATAATATTTTTGCTTGTCTGATAGAATGTTTAGATTATACCTAGCTCGTATCTAAAAGCCTTACAATTACGATCAAATCTATTTAATTTTTGCCTTTTAACAATATTTTGTATATAGTATTATATTAAATTTTATTTTAATTATATTTTACTTATTGATTTCGAAATTTAAATAGTATTTTTTTTTTTTCTATATATCCTCTTTTATTTTATAGATGTAAGTAAAGTTAAACATAAAATATTCTAAATTAATTATAAATCCCAATTCATTAGGTTAAAGAAAAAACTTATTAATTCAATATATTGCTAAAATTTGCTTCAATTCTGAAATAAACATTTCCCAATTCGTATTCTTAAAGCGTATTGGCTAAGAGTTCCTCTTTTGCTTTTTTTTTTTATTTTTGTGGCCAATTGGGGCTAGCAAGTGCAACACGACGAGTGCAACACAAAAATGGAGCAGTCAAAAGTTGGTGCTGGTGCAAATTCTATACAAGGCAAAAGCCAAATGCAAATGCAGCAACCAAAAGCCAATGTCAGTGGCAATGCCAGAGCCAAAGCCACAGTCCAAGCACGAGACCAAAAAGCCGGCACAAGGTCGAAGCGAAACGAGTTGCCGAAAATGCCAAACTAAAAAAAAAAAAAAAATAATAATAATAAAAGAGAAACACCCCCACTTCAAAAATGGGCAACGAAAACTAACCGAAAAACTAAAAGTGACTCGCAACGAGGACTGCAGAAGGGGCGCTGTACGTACGTACGTACAGGGGTTTCTCTAGAGAGGGGTAGAGAGAGGGGCGAGTGCAGTCAACGAGGCGACGCCAAAAATTCATTCATAAAATTCTAAAACGCGCTAAAATCTAAAATTCTAAACAAACGATGGAGGCCAACCGAATAGCCAAATGTGTGTGCGAGAGTGTGTGAGTGTATGTGTGTGTGTGTGTGTGTGAGTGTGTGTGGGTGTGAGTGTGTACCTCTCTCTATATGTGGGTATGCGCGTTAAAATCACCCAGTTTCTGGTTTGCAATAGAAAACTAGAAACTAGTTGAAATATGGAAAAACAGTTAAATAGACTGAATATGTGCTAAACTATATATGCTCGTTCAGTGTGTTGAAAAGAGAGTATATTAGTTTGCATAGAATATAGATATATCTGATATATCTGTCTCTGTCTTATTCGTGGAACTTGCATTGATTTAATGTGTATTTAATTAAAATTTTATTTGTTTTCTAATTCATTTTGTATGCCTTAGATTAGATTCCATTAGTTTTGGCTTGAAATAAACAAATAATCTCTATGTGAGAAAGCGAGTTAGCTTGTTTAACGCCGATTCTATTGTTGAGAGAAGGTTAAGAATGGAATCAGCCGTAAAGAAGCTAAATATAGTTTTCAAGCTGTGGCAGACAGATTTTTACCTTAACAATTTTTACCTTTAAAAGTTAAGTCTAACCAAAAATCAAGCCTGACAAATCTGTGAAACAATCTAACTCCTTCAGTCTCAGAGCTAGATATAGCTTTTTTACGGCTGATTCCAATGCTAAGGGTTGTTTTACTATCAGAAAGAAAATCAATAAAAATCGGAATCTAAATCTGTATTTCTGGAAAAGAGATTGTTTCTTTGATAGAGATGATACGAAATAGATTGTATTCTTCAGCTAGATATATATTTTTATGCTAACCTCAGCCTAACAATGGAGTCAGCAGTAAAAAAGTAAACATCCTCTTAGAATTAGCCGTTAAAAAGCTATATCTAGCTCTGAAACTGGAGGAATTAGATTGTTTCACCGATTTGTCAGGCTTGGTTTTTTGGTTAGAGTTAACTTTTTTAGGTAAAAATTGTGAGCCTCCTCTTGACATAAAAAAGCTACATCTAGCTCTGCAAATGTTGAACAGACATTGATACTTTGACTTGCCACGCTAGAGGTACTAATGCATTAGCAGAAGCTAACTAAAGCTCTGAAACTGTAGGAGATAGATAGTTTTTTGACTTTGCACGGTAGATTTTTTAGCTAGATTTGGCTTTAATATGAGTTTCAGCATGGAAGCAGCATCAGCAAAGCTAATTTGGACTCAGAAACTGTAGGAAAGAGATTATTTCTTTGATTTGAGACGTTTCCAATGGAAAGCGAAGATTCGTTGCAAGTTGTAAGATATGAGAATATTTCATATATATAAATTTCACAAGCAATAACTGAACAAGTATATTGTAGTTGAGACATTCTAAACTTGTTGATTTTTGTTGCTATGCAGCAATGCAGCTGCAACGCTGTGCAAGACACTTGCGATGTTTTGTGCACAACTGTACATAGCCTACTACAAAAAAAAAAGAGGATTTTATGATTATTTTTAGCTGCGCAAAACAAAAACTAAAAATGTATTTTTTTATATACATGTATAACAAAATGCAGGCATAATAGCTATAGATATATATGAAATATATAATAAATAATATATATATATACACCTTTTTATATAATATTTATATATAGAAAAAATATTTATATATTCCATAAAATAGATATATAAATGCAGATTTATGCATGTGTGTTTGTTTGCTGTAGAAATTTTGTGTGTTTGGCACCCTAAAACTCTCTTTTCGAGCAACAGACAGACAAAGAGAGAGTGAGAGAGAGAGAGCGGAAGTAAAAGAGATAGCGATAGACAGAGAGAAAGAGCGCACAAACACACAGAAAATGCAGCAAAATGCGTTTTTCTGCATGCAACTGCATGCAGGTGTGTGCATGTGTGTGCATGCAACACCTAACTACAGCAGCATATTGAAACAAAACTCTACACACATGGACACACACACACACACTCGCACACACACACACACACACAAACAAAATGCAATCAAATGGCAAAAATTTTGCCAGACTGAAATGCAACTAAAAACAAAATGTTGACTTTGCTTGCCTGCTGCCTGCTGCATGCTGCATGCTGCATGCAACCCCTACAATAAAAAGGCTCCATGTACATGTATGTGTGTGTGAGTGTGAGTGTGTGAGTGTGTGTGTGGGGCCAGTGGCAGCTGGAGTTGATGCACTGGGCCCCAGACAGTTGTTGCTGTGTGTTCATATAAAACAGCAAAAACATGAAAACATTTTAGTTGCATTTTCTATATATCCACACACACACACACACACATACATATATCCATGCGTGTGCATGTGTGTGTGTGCATGAATAATCCATGTAGTATATAGAAATTGCATCCCTTAGCTGCAGCACTGAATAAAATGTGCATAAAATAAATTTCATTTCATTTAAAATAAATAAAATTTCTCAAACCCAGCGAAACTAAAAATGTTTGCATCATGCTTTAAGGACATTTTTGGAGTAGAGGCGTGTGGGTGTGGCTGCAGTCTGTCTGAGTCGGCTATCAATGGTCATTAGCTCAAAACATTTTGCATTTTAATTGATTGCACAGCAGCTGCTGTTGCTTTGTTGCCTCTCTGTGTCTTGGTCAAATTGCAGGTAATTTATTTAGTCGCAAAATCTCATCAATTCTCGCATCTGACAGATACGAAAAGTATCTAAGCTCCTTTATCTATTAGATAGATACTCTTTGTGTCTAAGGCTTAAAGTTTTTCAATATTTGCATCTATCAGATGCGAAACTTTTGCTTAAGCTTGTATTAGATACTCAAGGCATGACGTATCTGTTGAATACTTTTAGTATCTTAGATTTATTATATATTAGTTAATTTTCCAAGAGTTAAAGTATTTAAATATTCATAAAAAGTAAATCGTGATTAAGATTACAATGTAGCAATATCAAGACTGTCAATATTCGTATCTATCGTAGATACAATAGATACTAGAGTAAAGATAATCAAAGTATCTCAACTCTATATAACAAAAGATACTTAAAGTAACTCTGTTTTAGCATCTGCTATGCAGAACATTTATCTAAATTAACAAATTCAATTTACATCTTATAGATACTAAATGTATCTTAGTTCAAATGTCAGAGACTGAACCTATATAAAAGCTCTTGCCTCATTGACCTCAGAGCTATGTAAAGTATTTTGAGTTTCGCATGAAATTTATGCTATAAATATCTCAATTCTGCTATCTTTTAGATTACAAAGCTATCTCTATTAAAAGTGTATAATAGTCTATGTTATTTATTAACAGTTAGTTTTAATATTTATATGAATATCTAACAAAGATCAAAACCCTATTCATTTCAATTAATTAAATCGTTCCAATTTAATCCCTAAGAAAAATTTCCAATACAGAAGTTGAGCTCTAAGAAGTTAAGACATTTTTATTAAAGTAAAATTAAGTAAACCTTCACTTAAATGCTTTGGCTATTTTTATTAATAAAACTCAACCAAATGAAATGAAATGATTGTATATAAGTATAACTATATTCATATTATATTTATTTAAAAATGATTCTGCTTTCGATTTTTCTACATCTTCAATTTCATCTTTTTATATTGAACATATTTTATGTAACGTTAACTATGCATCAGTAAACCAAGTATTTTTTTTTTTTTAAGTATTAAATCAGAAAAACATTTGCAATAATTTAATAATAATCAAAAAATAAAACTTCTGCTGCTAATAAATTATTCAGTGCCCCTGAACGTATGCAACACAATTTTAGCATAGAGGCCGAAAGTTGTGCGCAAATAAGTATGCTACACTTTTTACACAAGCTCTAGCTCAAAGGCGCAGCTTAGAGATAACTTGTAAATGAATATATAATTAAATTAACTGCTTGAGCAAATTTGTAGCAAATTTTATACAATTTCAAACACTTTAAGCAAACTTTTTGCTCATTTGATTTAATTATGTGCTCACATTCAAGCACCTTGAGCTTCTCAGCAGCAGCAACAACAAAATGCTAAGTGCATTAATAAGTTTTGTGGCAGCAACAAATCGTTTGCAACACAATGAGCAGACGCAGCATGTGGCATAATCAGAATGCCGCACAGAGGCTATAATCAGACACGGAAGACACAGTTAAGCAGGCAGAGTATGGGAGTTGTCGTGGGAGTGACACTGGGAGGCAGGGCAAAGAGACACGGTTACGGCTACGGCTACGGACACGGACACGGACACCATTAACCAAAAATGTTGGCTGAAGGGTACGAAACGTCCTCGACCTAGTTCAATGTCAATGTCATTGTGCCACATTATCGCCGTTTGGCATCGTCGTTGGCAACGGCGACGGCGACGTCGTCGTCCTTTGGCAGGCTTGGCCTTGGCTGGGAGTAAAACGAGCGCACGAGTCGAGGCCACGGCCACGGCCACGAACATTGCCCAAAGTGGCACACGGCATACGGCATACGGCATACGGCATACGGCACACGGGCCCAGGACCCCAAAACCAAATCCAGACCAGTGGCTGGCCCCATCCACCGGGCGCCTCTCGAAATGAGGCTCAGCCATGGCGGAGGATGTTGCAGCGTTGGTGTTGCACATGCCAGGCGTTTGGTGGCGACAATATCCTTGCACTTGTGCGGGTCCTGTCGCGAGGCTGGGGCACCACACACCAACACCAGCACACACAGACAGAGGCTGGCAGCCAATCCACCAACAGCAGCCGCAGCAGCAACAAAACTCGACTCGTTGCCTCCTTTTGGGCCCTGTTGTTGTTTTGCCAGCCGGGTGCAAGGACCCAGCTAACCCCAACTCCAGTTGGTATTCGCGTTGCACTCCGTGCTGCAGCCAGGGCATCCAGACACCCACGCCTAACATCGTCATCGCCATCGCCATCGTCGTTAGCAGCAGAACTGAAATGGGGACCACAGTCAACGCCTAAATGGCCCCACTCATGCCTCACTCCAGCTGCCATGCAGCATCCATTCATCCAGCCAGCCCAACTTCTATTCTGTATCTGCTATCTCTTTCTAGCTGTCTCGCTCACGCACGAAGTTCGCCTCCCCCAGGAGACAGGAAACATCAGCACCCGACAAAGTCTCCATTAAGCCCACAGACAAAGGGTTTGGGTTCCGTTACGTTACGTATGGTCTCTACACAAAATGGCTCTCTCTTACACACACACACACACACACACACACTCTCTCTCTCTCTCTCTCTCTCTCTCTCTGCCTGCGTGTGTGTGTGTGTTTATTTGTATAGCTCAGTTTTGCTATTTAAAGTCATAGCACGTCCAGGAGCGCCAATGCGTACATATATTTACATTAAGGTGTCTCACTAATTGAATGCAATTTAGAGATTTAATTAAATTTATTAAATATATTTATATACATACATAAGTATTGTAGTGCTGTATACCATAAATGATTAAAAGTAAACATAAAATAAAAAGGAAAAGGAAAATTATTTCACATGCCTTTTTACAAAAATTAAAAAGAATTTGTAATAACAAAAAAATCAAAAAAATGTTTAAATAACTAATACTATAAATGATTAAAAATGAAACATAAAATAAAAATTGATATTACTTTATACAAATACATATGTATGTACATATATACATACATTTGTACATAAACTAAGAAGTTTAATTAATTAACACTGCAGAAATTTAAATGAAGTCGATTTATTAAATATCTAATTCCACAAATAGGTTTATTTATGATTAAAAAAATATATAAAGAAGTTTAAAATACCGAAATAAAAGTATTTAAAAATAAATTACCTAATTAAATGTTATATCCATACATATACAAATATGTATGTACATACATGAAACTTTTCAACAAGATTATTCTGCTACTTTAGCTAACCATATTTTCAGCTAAAAATATATTACTTGCGGCTTGCTAAACGTTTGACGCGCGCGCCACCTTCAAATCCGCTATGCCAAAAAAAAAGCCGTCATAAAGTAACAGTTGTTTACATTTGTTTTTATTTTTATTGACCATTGCAGCTAACGTCAGACTGGACGAGAGAGCAACTGAGAGCAACCGGGAGGCAGAGAGAGAGACAGAGAGAGAGACAGAGAGCAGCAGTCGAGCAGAAATAGGTTAAGAATCCAAGTGGGCAACAGGCGCAGTCAAAACACAAAAAGCAAACGGGTCGCATACCAGCGTCGGCTGCGCAGTCAGCACATGCGAGCAGCTAACCACAGCGGCTGCGCAGACACCTTGGCCGCTGAAGTCAGTGCGCGTCGAGATCTTAAGCAGGCAAGTCGGCAAACCGCGGAGCGAAAGGCCAAATGAGAGGAGGAGAGCAAAAAGCAGAATAAAGACAACTTAAAATATGCGTGTGTCTCATCACCGCCGCCGACTCACGTACACAGCAGAAATATATTTTTAGTAATCTCTTCTCTTTTTGCTGCTGTGCGCGTGTACGCGTGTGTGTGTGTGTTTTGAACTTTCTTCGACGAGGCTGCTGGGCGCTTGTGCATAATATTTGTGAACAGTGAGAAAGAAGCAAAACAACAACAAGAATAACAAGTGGCATAGTGCAAAAACAAGTTTCTTGGCAAACGTGGCAACAAAAAAAACAAACACACAAATTAGGAAGTCTGCGCATTATTTAATTCATATTCAAATACGTCAAGCATTTCAAAAGTGAAAGTGTGTAGAAATTGGTTAATTAAAAAATAAAACTAAAAAAAAACTTAAACAAAAGCAAATAAAATTCTCACGCTGCAACAATTGTTGCAGTTTACACTATGTCTACCACCAACGTGCAGCGACGCAAATCAACGCGCTCCAAGTCAAAGCCACAGCAACAACAGCAGGCAGCTAATGTTGCGGAAAACATTATCGAAAATCAAAATGCCAGCAACGAACAAAACGAAAGACTTCACTTTCGCAGCCGTTCAGCAACCTCAGTCCCGCCACAGACAACTGCAGCGCCGCTCCACTGCAATTCACCTTCACCATTGTGCTGTAATGGTATGCTGCCCACCACCGCTGTCTCTGCCATGCTCAACTGTTGCTGCGACGTCAACTGCCATTTGAATTCACCACTGCGCGGCAGCGTTGAGAGCAAACGACTTGCAACTTCCGAGTCGCGCCAATCAACAATAACATCATCGCCGTCACCTACCTCTCCGTCCAAATCGCGTTCTCGTTCCCGTTCCCATTCCTATTCCCATTCATATTCCCGTTCCAGTTCTCGTTCGTCTTCGTGCGACTCATTCAATACTGTAAATCCGTACAAGCAGAGGGCACACAGCACAGAGAGCACGCGCAGCGTTGAGAGCGCACCATTTACCGTTAGACTGCGCATCGATATCATCGGCTGGATTCTGTTTGTGCTTGCATTCGTGACACGTTTCTACAAGCTCGCAACGCCAGCGCACGTTGTGTAAGTAATAAATATGAAGAAATTTATTTAAAATTTTAAAAATTAATAGTAATTATTAATAATTGAATAAACAAATTCACAGTTTCGATGAGCTGCACTTTGGCAAATACATTTCGCTGTATATGCGCAACATCTTCTTCTTCGATCAGCATCCGCCACTGGGCAAGCAGCTGATAGCTGGCCTAGTCAGCTTCGCTGGCTACGATGGCAACTACACGTTCAACCACATCGGCTCCGCCTATGGACCAAATGTACCCATCTTCTGGCTACGCTTTCTCCCCGCTCTCTGCGGAAGTCTGCTCGCGCCGGCAGTGTATCATCTGCTGCTGGAAGCTCGGCTGAATCGCTGGTCGTCAGCGCTCGGCGGCCTACTCGTCGTGCTGGACAATGCGCTGCTCACGCAGTCGCGTTTCATTCTCATGGAATCGATGCTGCTGCTGAGCTGCACTTTGGGCATTGCCTGCCTGCTGCGCTTCCAGCGCTGCTCACTGGGCAGCCTCAAGTGGCTGAGCAGCGGCGCAGCAGCTGCGCTGTTTCTCGCCTGCGCTGGCTGCATCAAATACGCTGGCTTTTTCGCTATGATATTGGCGGGTTATATGCTGTGTCGCCATCTCTGGAAGCTGCTCTACGATGCGACTCTGACAAGTGAGTTAAGGGAAATTGATTGAAGAGAAGCATATGAAATGAGGGAAGAGAAAGTTCTGATAATTCATACTCTACACAAAAAAGATGTTGGAAGTTATTTAATGGGATTGATGATATATGGAAACTTGTTGGAATGAGATAAAGAAAAGAGAATTGCAAATAAGCTAAGCTGAATATGGATAAGAAGAGGTGTAGGAAATGAGGAAAACAGTTCAGATAACATTAAAAGATATAATTAAGATTGTTTTTCTTAGCAAATATAGAGATCTGAATGGATCGAAATGAATTCACAATGAAATGTTGGCAATAAGATAAAAAGTCTATAACAGTACTATACAATAACAAAGGAAGAATATATTTTACAAAACTATATATCATTAACATAAATCATATATAACAGAGTTATATAATAACATTATACTTTCTACAGGCTTAGATACGTCTTTTCATTAGAGATTAACAATAGCATTTACTATGCAAATCGAAAGACAGATTTTTAGCATAGAAAGATTTGTAGATTAGAAGTAAGAAAACCTTAACTGAATTGTTTGACATATTTATATTGGGACATCTGTTTGAGATAAGAAAGAGAGTTTATTGCCAGCGGGATATATTAAAATGATAAGTGACAAAAACAAAGAAACAGATAGAAAACGAGCTGAAGAAAAAAGAGATAAGAAGAGATAGTTCGTAAGACAGAGATGAAGGGAGAGGTAGACAGAGAGAAACAGGGAGAGTGAAATCAAGAAGTAAAGTCTCAATTGATTACTTTGTTAAAGTTCATAAAAATTATATGATTTATATGTTAAATATTACAAACTCGTTAACCTCAAATACAACTCTCTCTCTCTTCTCACTCTCTTTCTCTTTTGCAACATGTATGTAAGCATCTGAGAATGAGAAATAAAGAGAGAGGTAAAGAAAGAGAGAGTTATATTGAGGCTAACAGGTTTTTTTTTTTAATTTAACTCAATTCCATAATATTGAGGAAGAGGAATCTGAGTAGGAGAGACAGAGAGAGAGAGAGAGAGAAAGAATTATATTACAGTCAGACTTGTTTACTTTCGCATTCCATTGACAGCTGCTTAGCCAATCAAAATTGAAGATCTTCTCTTAACCCTTATCTCTATATTATTATTATATTATCTAGATAAGCAATTGTGGATGCACGCCTTTAGCCGACTGTTGCTATTCGTGGGCATACCTTTGGCCGTTTACCTGGGCGTGTTCTACATCCACCTGAGAACACTGTATCGAGCCGGGCCACACGACACGATCATGACGAGCGCCTTTCAGGCATCTCTGGATGGCGGACTAGCCTCGATCACGCGGGGTCAGCCATTGGCTGTGGTGCACGGATCGCAGATTACGCTGAGGCACACTCATGGACGCACCTGCTGGCTGCACTCGCACGCCGCCGTGTATCCTGTCAGGTATAAGGATAATCGCGGCTCGTCTCATCAGCAGCAGGTGACATGCTACTCCTTCAAGGACGTGAACAACTGGTGGATTGTCAAGCGACCGGAGCGCGATGATCTTGTGGTGGGCGAGCAACCGGATGCCATCAAACATGGCGATGTCATACAGCTGGTCCATGGCATCACGAGCCGTGCTCTCAACTCCCACGACGTGGCTGCTCCAATGACGCCCCAGTGCCAGGAGGTCAGCTGCTACATCGACTACGAGATCAAAATGGAGGCCGAGCTGCTGTGGCGCGTGGAGATCCTCAACAGACAGTCCGAGGGCGACCACTGGCATGCGATCAAGTCCGAAATACGGCTCATACACGTGAGCACGGGCGCAGCGCTGCGCTTCAGCGGACGTCAGCTGCCCAGCTGGGGCTACAATCAGCACGAGGTGGTGGCCGATCGCGAGAAGCTGCATCAGGACACCATCTGGAATGTGGAGGAGCATCGTTACACAAAGAGTAAGCCCAGGAGAAGAGAGAGATATTCAATAGATGCTAATTCTTGATCATGTTTCCCTTTACAGCTGAAGATCAGCGTGAGCGGGAGCGTCAACTGATCTCTGCCGAAATGATTCCCACACATCGCACTCAGCTCTCGTTCTGGTCCAAGCTACTGGAGCTGCAGACCAAGATGCTGTGGCACGCCAAGCAGCTGCAGAGCCACATGTACAGCTCGCAGCCGCACGAGTGGCCGCTGCTGGACAAGGGCATCGCCTACTGGCTGGACAACAGCTCCAGTGCCCAGATCTATTTGCTGGGCAACGTGCTCATCTGGTATGTGGCCAGCGCTGGCCTCGTCACCTATGCCACGCTGCTCATCTTCTATGCCTTGCGCCGTCGTCGCCTCTACTTCGATATCTCCGCCAGCGAGTGGCGACGCTTCCTTCGCGCCGGCGATACTTTCTTTGTGGGCTATCTGGTGCACTACTTGCCGTACTTCTTCATGGATCGCACGCTCTTCCTGCACAACTATTTGCCGGCATTCGTCTTTAAGCTGCTGCTGCTCTGCTTTGTGCTGGATCATGTGGACTATTTGCTGCGTCGCCATTGCAGCGGAAAATTCATTCACTTGGTGCGCCTCTATCATCTAGTGCTGATCGTTTGGCTGGTCGCAGCCGTCGTGACCTTTGTCAAGTTCTTGCCATTGAGCTACGGCTCGCGAAAGATGTCGGCCGAGGAAATAATTGACCTGCGCTGGAAGGATACCTGGGACTTTATACTGCAGAAGAACTATGCGCTGCACTAAGTTCACAAAGTCTCCTCTGCATCTTTCTGCCTCTACTCACTTCGACTCGACTCGACTCCACTGTACCATGTACAATAAACCAGAATAATTGAATTGGAGAAGCTACTTGAAATAGTTATGCTGAAGCCTAGCCGAATATAAGCTATTAATCTCCTGTCCCTAACTCAGCTAATGCAGCTAATAAGTAAATTATTTATTTTTTTAATTCAATCAATATATTTATTGAAATTAGTTTGTAAATATTTATATTATCTATATCAGCTTCTATGTAAATGTTGATTAAAGCTCTCTATTTGAGTCAAGAACAGACGTATTTGTAACTTACGCCCCTCTATGCAATTCTCATATTTACTTAGGCAAGTCTTGCTTTGTTAATTTGTAAATAAGGCCTTCCTATTCAATTCCCATAAATATGCAAAACTCTAGCAAATTCTGTATATTCTACTGCAGACTCCTGCTAAGAAGCGTGAATGCCTTTCTATGCGATTCTCACAGTTTCTTAGGCTTATCAAAGCTCTGTCAATTTAAAGGATATCTCACAAACATCAGATGTTGCTGAGCAACCTTCTAGCATAGCATTAACAATCAACATTTCGACATTTCAAGGCAGTTGAACCCTAAGCCAAACCCTAGTGAAACTTACATTGAAGACTTTATATATTTATTAGCGAACTAGAGTAGAGATGGCCAATACAGGACGTTTCAGGGATCGCAATCCGGATTTGCGTGCAGCTGGATTGGCCTCGGTTCTGGAGCCGGACAATTCGACGAGCACCTGCTTGACCATCTCGCACATCGAGGAGCTGGCGGAGCACCTGATACGGCAGGACTGCAAGCGCAAGCAACTGAAGAATGCGGGCCTGTTGTACGCCGAGGCGCCGTGTCTGCCCAATGTCAGTGTGCCGGAACTGATGGCCATCGAGAAGTCCAAGTCACGTTTCATGATATTCAAGGAGAAGATGTCGGAGGACATGTACCTGAAGCAGGCCAAACTCGGCGAGGTGATGCCGACGGGCTCCAAGCCCGATTATATTAACAATCTGAGCACCACCTTCGGCTGTGAGACCTTATCGGATGGAGCCGCCTACGACATAATTTTCCCCCGAAAACCGGCGGAGCAAGTGAATCGTGAATATGGCAAATTTCACGATAAATATGTGCTCAGTCACAATCATTATTTTCCCTCGGAGCAAATCAATCGCAGGTGCAAGCGCAGAACCAGGAGGAACTCAATCCTCTTTCTATATCTTCTCTATCTTTTCTCTCTTCGCTTTGCAGATACAAGACGCCCTTTGACAGGCGACTCACCTATGGCGCTCCCTACAACGTGGACATTACGGGCAAAATGGTGAAGCGTTGCATGCAGCAGTGTGCCGGGAACGTGATCATCATTAGCAAGGAGCAAATGGATTTTATAGATCGCACGTATCCGCGTCTGGGCAAAAAGTTTAAGAAGTAAGTCATAATCTTAGCTTATCTCTTACTCCTCTCTCTCTCTCTCTCTTGCTCTTTCTAACTCTTCGTCTCTCGCAGATATCCCTATGCGGTGCCACAACATATGACCTTTGGCAGGCCCTCTCCCATTGATCTCTGTGATGGCAAGATGCTCATCGAGGACATATCGCCCTGCCAGAGCAACAAGCATCTGATCGAAGCTTTGGGTCATCTCAATATGTGGCGCCACAAGCTGCAGCTGCGCGCCGACTTCCAAATGTTCGATCTGATCTCGGTGCTGGAGCACAGTGATAAGGAGCAGACTCGTCATTTGCCGCTGAAGAAAATCTTCGAGGTGATGCACAAGATGCATCTGTACATAGATATCTACAAGATGCGCACCAGCCTCTCGCACTTCAAGCTGATCCTCGACGAGAATTGTCCCAACGAGCGCGTGAACTATGACACGTTCTGTCAGCTGCTCAACATACAGCATCCGCTGCCCACAATGGGCAATATATCAACGTCGCCGGCGAATGTCTACAACAAGGATACCACCTATCGGCTGCTCTGCGCCGATCTCGGCAAGACGCCGGTGGAGGCGGCGCCTCTGCTCAAAAAGAGCCCCAAGAAGATTGATGATGATAATACACGTGTCAAGGATTTGATCACGCCGGATATAGCTACGCTGTATGGCCTGCTGCCCAGCGATTTTGAGGAGTTGCGACCCAGGGACCATTTGGAGGAAGTTTTCAAGGACATCGTTAGCGATGCAGACTTTGAGACGATTTGGCAGCAGCTCATGAACACGCACAAAGAACAGAATGGACTGGTCTCTGTAATACAGTTTCGTGATGTCATGGACAATATCGAGCCCGCCAGCCAGACAGCCAATGCATAGGAGATGAACAAATTGTAAATTCTCACAAATTTAAAGTAGCGCGCACATGATATAATTCAAATTTGAATTCAAATAGAGCTAGCACTTTTTCTACTGCTTTGTCGATAATTAAAAAATTGTAACGATATAAATAGCTGCAATGGTAGCGATACTTTAATAATTGTACGATGAATTTATTTGTTTATCTATCGATACATTATGTTTATTACATGATTTAAAAACTGGTTGCATCAGCTATGTAACTGCGTAGATACCACCTTTATTTAGCTTCCAGCTTTTCTACATTAATAGCGAATTTAACTTACTGTGCAATATATTAAATTTAACGTATTCTTAATTTGATATTAATTGCAATTGAAAATTCGGCACTGCTTGGTCGACTTATCGGCAATTATTCACGAGTGCAGCATTTAAAATATGCATATATCGATAATATTTTACTGATACAACGCACACTATATCGATTCTCTGCTATTGTTAATTACATTTTTAATCGATTAATCTGAAAAGATTTTAAAAATGTATTACAATTAATATGAAACCCCGGAAATCTGGCGTATCCATTCCAAATGATGGGTCACACGGGTAAAACCAGCTGGCGCTGAGGAGAGACAACTTCTAGCATCGCTGAACGAGGTAATGCCTATCAGTTTGGGCTCATCGTACGTAACCAGCGGACCGCCCGAGTCGCCGTCACAAATGGATCTGCCCTCGGACGTGTCCACACACAATACGCTCTTCGGGAGCTTGCCATAGCTGCGAGAGCACTCCGCATTGCTGATCACAATCAAGTCGATGCACTGCAGCCAGTCGGGCATATGGCTGGCATCGTAGGTGCTGCCCCAGCCACAGGTGATGACCGCAGCGTTCTCGAAGCTCTCCTTCTGCTGCTTGAGACCGGGCAGTGCCACCTTGTTGACCAGCGACCAGAAGTCCACATTTGGCGTACGTATGAGCGCAATATCGTTGCCAATGCTGTCCGGCCAATCGGGATGCTGCACCACAGCTTCAACGCCCACCTCCAAGTGGAAGAGCGCCTGCGTGCGCTTCGTGGCGCCATAATAGATGTTCACCTTATCAACGTGATCCGTGCAATGGGCAGCAGTTAGCACCCAGCTATGATCTATAATCGAGCCACCGCACCACCTGCCCAGCTGACCCTCCAGGAGCAGCAGACCCACGATGTAAGGCGCCTGTCCGACAGCAGCCGGATAGCCATTGGTTATAATCGAGTCCGCAGTAGCCGTCAAGGGACCAGCCTGAACTTGCACTGCAACTGAGATGATGCCCAAGAGCGGAATTGTTAGCCAAGCGAACTGCATTGCTATTGGAGTAATATACTACTGAAGAGAGAGAGTTAAATGCGCTGCTATTTATAGAGCTTAATGAATTCTAAATTACTCGAGTTGGACTCGATTAAGCTAAAGTTTAGGAATATGTATTATCTGAGCTCCTAATGGCTTTAGACATTAAGATGTTGAGTTGTCCATATTGTAAGTTTCTTCACTCTCTATCTTCCCCTCTCCCTCTCTCTTTCTCTCTTTACTCATTTCCCTAACATATGCAATCAAGCAACTTTAACAAATAGTTCTGTTCCTTAAAACTATTTACATTTTTATTTACAATAATCTGATGAATTTACTTGGCATTGTCAAGAAAATCTTTGGCCTCGTTTATTTTCGCCGCCAAATAGGGCGAGCCGCCGCGATCTGGATGATTGAGCAACATGATTTTTTTATGCGCATCCTTAACCTGCAATCGATCGTTAATTAGTGGACATTCAACATGTGTTCCGTTGGCTCACCTTTAGCTTGGAGGCGCTGGGACTGACGCCCAGTATGAGAGCCGCTTCGCGTTTATTCATTTTGGGATCGAAGCCACCTTTGTAGTATTTGGCATTGGCCATGCTCTCCGCATCGAATTTGGGCAGATTCTTGAGCGCCTCATTGAATTTACTAGTCATCTGCGGCATGCGCCGCAGCAGGTGTTTGCCAGCGAAGCCGACAGCGGCCACGCCGAGGCCAGCCAGGATGATGGAGCTCGTCTTGTATTGGTGGATGGCGCGCGGGTCAGGTTTTATTTGGTGAATTGGCATTGCGTTCAAATATGAAACGAGGTTCAAAAAATTTTTACATGTATTTAAGTAGGTTTATTTACAATTTTACACAAATATCTAGTCTAAATTTTGTACCATTTTATGTAATCGATGTTTTGGTCGAAATCAGCTGTGACACGAAATGTGACGACTGCTTGTTCACGTTGTTTCAATGATATCGCCTATCGGCAAATATCGATTGCTGTAACAGCAAACTACCTTTTTTGAAGGGAATATCGATTTGGTCACTATCGCCACAGAATTGACATCATTTTTAAGCTGCCCATCTCTAAAATAGTTTGTTTTGATTTTTTGAATCAATTAATTTTTGGGCTCTTCAAGTTGCTAAAGCGCGCAAGCAATATATTTATACTACAAAAGCGTACTCTTTGAGGTATGGCCCTCAAATATCTATCTAATATTGAGCTTCCCAACAGCTCAAGCAACTTTCATATATACCAGGCTATGTTGGTGAAACTTATTGATGCAAATCTAATTCCAATTGGAATGTAAATGGGCTATGAAATCAAATTAGAAATCAAATTCAATATAAAACCAAACAAATGCAAAGCTAAACACTATTAAATATAAGTAGATAACAAAAGAGAAGATATAGCATGACAATCAAGTGATATGGCAAGAAATCAAGATTTGATTTGAATAGATGAAAATCTTTTCTACCATATTTCCAGCCTGCGACTAGATATTACCTTAGCTGACAGTTGAGATGCCAAATAGTTACCATAATATAATTCACATAATACTTTAAGGGAATCCAACCAATTTTTTCAGTTATTCTACAAGTATATAAAAATACGCCTTTATCTTACGAAAATGTGAATTATAAACGACAGCTAAATCTTACTTCCAGTACAAACCATTACGTTGCTTTAATGAAAATAATTATATTATTAAAAATTTACTTAAATGACATAATTTTTACCTATTTCGATTAGCTTCAAGCTCTACGATTTCTTCATATCGAAATTCTGCTACTGTTAACTCAAGTTCCTCTTTTCGCTCAGTATCTGTGACAAATTTAATACACCTAATTTGCATAGCTTGGCGGCTTCCATTGTAACAATTAAATTTTAATAAAAATCAAAATAAATAACAGCTGTTTTGGCAGCTGGGCGAATTACAAAATGCAAACTCCAACAGCTGATTTTTTTATAACCAGGGCTGCCATAAATACTCAACAGTTGTGTTGGCGCTGCTCAGCTGTGGCAAACAAACAAGTTTTTTAAATCCAAACAAACGCAGTTAAGCGAGGCAAGATCCATAAAATCATATAATTTCTGCAGATTAACACAAGTATTGACTGCTATTATAGTTTTTACGCTCTTTGAAAGCTGAACAAGGTCTATGCTGAATTTAATCGATATTTGCCCACACTATCGATTCGCTTGGCTTATCGATTGGCCCTGCTATCGCTCGAAACGTATCGGGCTCACACAAAACAAGTGAAGAAGAAGCGTGAAAATTTGATGTGCAAAGTTTTAAAAACGAAATTTTTCTATATTATTGATTAACAGAACGAAAAAAAAGTGTCAATTGGTTTGCTAGGTGATAAAATTTGTGTGCCTGTGTCGTTGATGTGTTGTTGTTGGTGGTGCTGTTGCTGTTAGCCAAAGTAGAACAAGAACCACAAAAATATATTGTATTTGGCGAAAGGCATCATCAGCAGTCAGCATCGAGCAGCCGTCAAACTGGAGCGTATTCCGGAGTATTTGCGCGACACGGTCGACTGGTTGATGGGGTAAGTGCGTAACGTAATCAGCTGCAACTGCAGCTGCATAAATGCTCAAATGCGCAAACATTCAAATGCAATGGGATGTGATATTCTTTTTTTTTTTATAAATAGTATGGCAGCCTGCCCTAAAGAAACGATAACAGCGACGACGACGACGACGGCGAAGTCGACATCGCGACGTAACGTCGTCTCCGTCGCTTTGTCGCCTCGTCTTGGTGGTGTGTCTTTTGTGTCCTCTGCGTTTTGCTTCGTCGCCGTTTGGCATTTCGCCAATTGGCCTCGTTTCGCATCTCTTTTTCGCCGTCAAAAGCAAACACTTCGTTGTTGTTGTTGTTGTTTTGTCTGGCCTAGCCGCCATCGCAGGAGTTTCATTTGCTGGAATTGTTTTTGTTTTTCTACTGCGTGTTGTTGTTATCGCTTTGCCCTGCAAAATCAATAAAATCCATTTTTTGTTTTTGTTATTGTGTTTTCATTTTTTTTATCGATTTCTCAAATGTAACGCAAGTCAAGTCGCAAGTGTTTTGATTTTTATGTACTCGCACGCAAGCCAATACACAGACAAGCATAAACACAAACACAATTACACATGCACACACACACGTTCGTTCAGACACTCACACACACACACAGCCGCAGGCAAACATGCTCACTCTGGTCACTCACTCACACACACGCACACGCACGCACACACAGATATTTATTTATGCACTTTGCTTCCTCGTGTCCATTCATCAAGGCCAAACTGCATTTTCGATATCGTTTATTTGTCTTTATCCTCGTTCGTTCGCTCACTTTTTGACCCCTTTGACACCCCTCCCACTCTGCTCGCTTCCATTGTAACTGCGCCTATGGCGAGCTACTGCTGCTGCTGTTGTTGTGGCTCTTCTTCTTTTCTTTTTTTTTGTTTAATTTTCTACGCATTTTTGTTATTGTATCGCGATAAGCGAAGCCGGTTTAATGAACTTGCCAATTTACCCACAATCTGTAATCAAAATGTAAAAGCAAACAAAACACACATAGCAACAACAATAACAAACAGTTTCATAGATCATCTAAATAAACGCACACAAAGACTCAAACACACACACACATAAGTAAATACAAAAGCAATAGAATTTGTAGAGAAGAAATGTGCATATGTACATACATATATACATATGTATATATGTATGTATGTACATACATAAATATTTACTTGTTTGCATGCATTTGAATATATGAACTATTCAATGCTCTAAAAATACAGTAGTCACTGGAATTATGAAAATTAATAAATATGCAGATAAAATTAAACTGGAACTCTGAAACAAATTTAGAAATTATATATGTACATATATATACATTTATATCTGAAGTTTTCGCGCTTAAAATCTAAATAATAATAGTTGTAAATAATCTAAAAACAAAATAAAATAAACGAAATCATATTAATAATTATTAAATTTGAGGAAAAAATTAAACTATAAATTAGAAGAAGAATATACATAAGTAATAGACCGAAACTCAGAAACATTTATTGAATCTACTATTTCAATTTTCAAGAAAATTTTAATGTGTTTTCTAAAGATCTTTGTAGGTTGTCCCATAAGAAAGATTATAAATAATAATAAAAACTAAAGAAATGCTAAATTAATTTTGAAGTTATATATAAATCTCTATTTTTATTTAAATATATAAAATTTAAATAAAAAAATATAAAAATTACAACAACAAATATATATATATATATATATATATAATATATATATATATATATATATAGATATATAGTATATATACACAATAATAAATAAATAATAAAAATAAATTTAAAAAAAAAATATATATATATATATATCAGATTGTATCTTCAAAATTTGCAATAATTTTAATTTTTTTATATTATCAATAAACAACATTTTTAACTTAAATTAATTATATTCAAACTTTTATTTGAAATTATAGAAATAAATTTCTACATCTAAATTATAATTTAATGTTAGAAAAACAATTTTTTTTTAATTTGCTAAATGATTTTGGTATTCAAGTGTTCTTATTCCTACTGACTACTGTAGCACGTATATGCATATATACGACATATGCATAGGTAAATATAGATTCTAGTTATACCCTGAACCCATTCCGAAATTAATTATTCCGAAAGTTTCAAGAAGTTGGGCCATCTAGCAGTGGAGCTATAAGCGTCCAAAGTAAAACCCAAGCCACGGCAGAGTGGGCACTCATACGTTCGTAAAGAAGAAGAGTATTAGCTTTTTTGCAGGGTTCAGGGTATCTCGTAGTCGAGGCGTCTCGACTAGAGCCTTTTTACTTGTTTATATATATACAAATTTCTATATTTAAATGCGTTGGTAAACAATCAATAAATTAAAAGAAAACATTTTTTTAATAACAACATTTTAATATATATTTTAACAAAAATTTTTAATTAGTATAATAAATCAAAAGATATGCGTTGTGCAGTTATAAAATTGTTGAACTTTTAAAGATATGTGCGAAAGTGTTGTACAATCGATAAATATCGATTATGGTTTTGGTGTGCAATAATTAATTTTGCTTGATTTACTTGAACTCTCTAAATTCAAGTTAAGAATGCAAAATTCAGATGGTAATTCTTATAGATAATATTTCAAGAATTATGATGAGTCAAGATAATAATATATCATCAGATAATAATATATCATCAGATATCATCAAATTTTACTGTATTTGACTTTAAATTTCGACAAGTTTTAGAGCTTAAATAATTTAATCTTGATTTAAATATCATTTAGCTTAAGAAAATAAAAGTTAGTTCTGTTGCTTCTTTAAATATATGATTAATTGGCTTTAAATTATGATCTATACAATTTTTCAGAGTAAATTCTATAAGCAAATGATAGTTAAGGGAAATAAAGTAGTTATATAACTTGATATAATAGAGATATATGATATATCTCTTGAGTGTTTGTTAAAACTTTTAACTTAAGCTCTTCTACTTCAGGAAACTTTTCAGCTAGAAGATTTATCTGTGATACAAACATTGAGTCAAGTTCTTGATGAATGCAATTTAAACTCTGATAACACCAATTATACACATACATAAGACATATTTCTTGAGTAAATTTCTGTAATATGTCCAATCGTATGAGTGCTTTCAAGAGCTTGGGGTAACTGTGTGGAATTCAATTAGCCGAGATTATATATGCCAGATGCACATGCATAATACATATATACTATATATAATATATGACTAGGCATCTACAATACACATATGGGAACAACCCTCAACTGTGCGAAAGGGATGGGCATAGCGGGGGGTGGCAGTTGTGGCGACCTTGAGGCGCACTTAGCACAACTCTAATTGAATTAGACGAGAGCCAAGCAAGAGCACAATGTAATAGTGAGTGAGAGAGAGAGAGAGAGAGGGAGAGGGTGAGGATAGCGAAAGTGAGAAGGATAGGAGATAGACATATTCACGTTGCAAGTTGCGAAATGACAACTCTTCACGTCCGGAATTGATTGACAGGGCTGACAAATCAGTTGGCAAAATCAATTCGTAACGGGTCGTTCGATGGGGCGGCGGGGTCGGAGGGTCGGAGGTACGGCAAGTCGTACGGTTTAGTCGATTCTTCTTAGCAGACCCAAAAGCCTCAGCTCAGTTGCTTCTGGGGCACCGGACGCGGCTGTTGTTTGGGTCCGTTCCATTCCATTCCATTCCGTTTTCGTTGCTATTGCGCCATGAATTGGGCCATCTCGAATCTGACGGGCGGCAATCGTGTGAGCCGTGCGATACTCGTCCGTTACTCCTCCGTGCCGCTGGCCGATGATGGCGGCTCCTCGATGGCAGCAACAACGCCAGCAGCTGGTACGCCGCGCGCCTCGAACAGCGCAACGCATTCCTCGTTGTCCTCCACATTCGCCGCCACATTCCTGCGACAGCCAAGCAGCAATAGCAACAGCCACAGCAGCAGCAACAATAACAGCAACAACAACAGCAATAATAATAGCAGCAACAACAACAACAACCAAAGCAGCAGCAAGGGCCAATCGAATGGAGCTGCAAGTGGAGCTGGCAGCAATGCAGCCAATGCTCAGCTGTCGCTGCCACTCGATGTGGAGGAGACGGTCACCTGTTTCTGTCGGTAAGGCAACAGAATGGGCGGGGAATAGTGGAGGCTGTAGCAGTGGCAGAGGCAGTGGCAGAGGCAGAGGCAGAGGCAGTGGCAGAGGCAGAGGCAGAGCAGCTGCTTGTAAAGCTTCTCAATTTGTGAAAGTTAATTGGGCTTTTAGCAAATATTTCTGCTTTTTTCTTTAATAGCCATTTTGTTAATTTACTTAACACTTGCATAACGATGCACTTCATGAGCAACTGTTTCTATAGTCATATGTACATATGTGTTATGCAGACTGATTTAAAAGGAAGATATGTACAGACATACATATCTAATATAAAATTGAAAGAGGTCTATTCAAAGTTACATATATCCAATATGAATATATTTCTTATATATATGCATTCTTTATACACTGCATTCAATTCAATTACTCTTCTATGCAATTCTCATTTATGTATTAATTAATTACGATTAAAATTTCATATAAATATTAGCTTATTTTCAAAAAGATTATTATACATTGCTCATCTATGTAATGCTCATTTGTATCTTAGCTAAATAAAAGATTAATTTTGTATAAATATTAACTTAATCGTAAATAGAATAACTATTTCAATAAGAAATTATACATAAACTCGACTATTTTATATATTAATACCATATTTGCCTCTCTCAATGAGACTCATATACTTGGGCTACATTTGTTTATAGATATGCCAATAGTTCAAAGATAAGCTGCTTCAGATATACTTAAATTCTATATATTTCCAATTGGACAATTCCAGCATGCTGCACATATTCCCTTGCCTACTCATTTCTATTTGCTACAATTTTATATTTAATGTATGCAAAACAAGTCAATATACTCATAATTCACTCACACTTTCAAGGGTATGTTCAATGCGAGCATACGCCAATATCTCATCTCAGTTCCATTAATTTTATTCATTTCGTTCTAGCATCAAGCGTTCTAGCGTTCAAGTCAATTGGATAGCATAAACAAAAAACAAACTGCATAGCTGAATAGCTGTGCGTTGGAGTGAGATGGCTATTGTTATTGCGCACCCTTCGCTTTGCCCGATTCGTTTGCAGAAACAGCTGATTATGATTTCGGCTGTGGTCCCATTAGCCTTGCTGGTTGTAGATGTAGTATTTGTTTTTTTTTTTTTCTTGTTTATTTTATTGCTCGCTTCTTGGGAATTGCTAAATTTGTGTGTCCTGCGTTTCTGCTGCGCATTTAACGCAATTTCCCATATCCATGTTCGCCCCCCAAATAACGTTTGTTTTATAGGGTTTCCATTCGCAGACGTACGCAGCCGAAAAGAAACCCCGCAGCGCACATAAGCTTATAGCTAACTGTCTAGCTAGGGTATACATTCATAGGTGGCCGAGGGGAGCTAGGGCGAAGGGTAGTCAATGCTGGTTCACACCTACGACGCATTTTAGCACTGCTCGTATTATCGCGCCCCCTTTTGGACACACACATAAATCACACAGCGCCTGGCCACAAATGTCTGTGCATGTGTGTGTGTGTGTGTGAGTCCATATGCATATTTATATATGTACATATGTACGTGTGTGTGTGTCTATGTTTGAGGCGCCTCATAAAAGTCATAGTTTGCTCTTTTATTCATTTCGTTTTCATTCTCTTTTTTTTTTTTTGCGCACTTTCAAATTTGATGGCTACATCTGACGTCATTTGTAGTGCGCATGACCCACAGCAGTTGCCGTTGCTGTTGTTGTTGTTGTCGCTTGTGTGGTGGCGTGACCGACTAAACGAAACTCCCGTCGCTGCCACACCGCAAGCTAAGAAAAACACATGAGAGATTAGTAGTAAAAAGCATCAAATAAGCAAGCCGCAAAAACAAAACACAACTCACACCCATACACAGACATAATTAAAGATCGCAAAAGAGTGAGAGCGAGAGAGAGGCATGAGTGCTGTATGTTTTTGCTGCTGCCTATGTCTGTTGCGGTTGTTGTTATTGTCAGCAGGAAGTGAACGTTTTGCCTCCACTCTCTCCCTCTCTCTCTCTCTTTCTCTTCTCTCACACCGTATGTTATTTTATTTAGGCTGTATTTATTTATTTATTAATGATATTTACATATTGTTGTCGATAAACAAGACAAATGGAAATGCTATATACAAATAATTTTTAGGTCAAATTAAACTTCAATGTTTATAATAAACAAAAATATCACTTCGAATCGACAGCTGATCTAAATCTACAATTTTATTTGGTTTACTGTTAAAACAGTTGGTTGTTTATGTCAGCCTGTGGGAGGGAAAGGGATGTGGAAATACGTATGTATATATGTGTGTGTGCCTAAGATAGATCGTGTGCCGTTTGATTGCTGGCCGTCTGCACTCGACTGCAACGAGGCTGCAACAGTCGCTGCAATAAATAATGAGTGCAAAGCAATTCGAATAATGGCGAATTGCTTGCTGCTGTTGCGGCGGCGTCGCGGTCGACGTCGTTGGTTGCTTGATGAAACCGCTAGAAAGCAGCCAAGCAGCGCCGTTGCAGTACATGAATACATATGTATGTGTGTGTTTGTGAGAGTATACGCCTGTATGTGCGTGTGTGCAAAGAGTAGCCCAAAAAAGAAGAAATAAATAAATATTTGAAGTGCAAATGGAACGTACAGACGAGTTCCGCCACGGACTGCATCCCTTCTCCCCTCCCCCCCCCCCTCCTCACACCCAACCCCGAAAACACCCCGCATACTCCCCCCCTCCCCCCACCCCCCCCCCCCCCCCCCCCCCCCCCCCCCCCGCCCCCTCCACCCTCCCCCCCGTAGAACCCCCCCCCCCCCCTTCCCCCCCACTCCCCCTCCCCTCCGCCCCCCCCTCTCACCCCCCCCCTCCCCCCCCCCCCCCCCCCCTCCCCCCCCCCCCCCCCCCCCCCAACCCAACCCCTCTCCCCCCCCCACCCCCGCCAACCCATCCTTCCCCCACCGCCCACTTCCTCCCTCACCCTCCCCCCCCTCACCCCCCCCCCCCCCCCGCCCACCGCCCCCCCATCCCCACCCCCCCCCCCTCCCCCTCCCCCCCCCCCCCCCACCTCCCCCCCCCCCACCTCCCCCACCCGAACTCCACCCCCCAACCACGACCCCCCCCCGCCCCCCCCCCTCCTCTCCCCTACCCATCCCCCCCTCCCACCCCCCCCCCCCCTCCAACCCCACTCCACCTAGCCCCCCCCCCGCTACACCCCTCCCCCCCCCCACCCCCCCCCCCCTCCCCCCGTTCCTTGGCTCCCCCCCCTCCCTCATTCCCACCCCGCCACACCCCCCCCCCCCCCCCCCCCCCCCCCCTCACAATCCGCCCCCCACCCCCCCTCACTCCCCCCCTCCCCCCCTCCTCCCCCCTCCCCCCCCCCCCCCCCCCCCTCTGCCCCCCCCTCCCCACCCTCCCCTCACCCCCCCCCATCCCCACCCCCACTGACCTCCCCAGTCCCCCAAAAGAAATCCAATCCCCCCCACGCCCTCCCCCCCCCCTTACCCCCACCTTCCCTCCTTCTTCTCCCGCACAGCAGTTGCGATGCGGGCGGTCACAGGTGTTTACTGACCAGGAGCACAAGAAACGAACCAACAAACGAAAGACAAAGCAAAGAGAACGCATCGAATTGCTGCCCTGTGCATAGGCTTGATACTGCGATCGCGTTCTCTCTTTCGCACACTTAACTGCCGACAGCAGCTGGGCTGATGTGCTTCTTCTTGTTATTGCTGTTGCTGTAATTGTATTTGTGTTGAATGACGGCGCGTCTTTCTTTTCCTTTTTTTGATTTTGGCATTTGATTCCGTGGAAGTCGTGAACCAAATGCAGTTCCTGTGTTATTTTATTTGTTCTTTGTCTTTGGGTCTCTTTCTTATCAATGACACACACAAAGCGTGTGATAATTACACATAAAGAGGAGTAGGGGGTGCTAATGGCATTACAAAGGCATTCACGTAAGAGGTTATGCGGGTCTCAAACTTTGGGAAGTCCTTGGTACCTGAGAAATCACATAATTAAGGTGTCTGCATATTAAATTTTCAAATAAAATTTACTGAATACTAATTTCTATTTTTTTCTTTCTCTTGCAGGTAAGTTTCTCCAATATGGAACTTTGTTAAAAGAATTATTCTTTTAAAATGGGTAAATATGAGTAAATTGTTAATTTTCTTGGGTAAATTATTCTTTTAAAAAGGGTAAATATGAGTGAAAATTTATTGTATTTCATGAAAAATATAATTTCTCGCAATATAAATGTAATTGAAAATAAGCTACTACGCTTTTTCAAAAATAGTAAATTCTACTACTTTTACATTTACCTGCGCTGCAGTGTCACAGTCTGGCAACGCTGTCCGCCATCAGCTGCTCGCTAAAATTACAATACTTGTTTCTATGTGTGTGCACGCCGCTCAGCTGATGCGTCCCAACGAGAGAGTAACAACCAAGAGAGAGCGTGAGTGAGTGAGAGAGAGTCAAACAAGTGGTTGTGTGCTGTATGTATATGTATACACAAAAAATATGTTCTGGTCTTGCTTGACTGCCACATTTGTATGCAAAGCACACAACGAAACATTTACTGCTCGCTCTCACTTGCTCTCTGAGAAAACCAGTTAATAATATATATGGATATATGTATGTATGCTCTATGCATGTGCAAGTGTATGTGTATGCGTGCAGCGACTGCGACGCTTTCGAGCCAGCAGTATTAAAAGAAACTAACTGCAACAACAACAACAACAGCAAATACAACGATACACCATCATTTGCCATCGTCATCTTTGGCTGTATGCTCTGCTTTCGTTCGGCAGCTTCTGTGTGTTTTGCATGCGTATGTGTGTATGTGTGTGTATGATTGCATGTGTATTTGCTAGTCAGTCAGTCAGTCAGGCCAGGCAGCTGTCATAGTCTTGCTGCCTGCCTCAGTATAGAAATTTCCTTTGGCACGTTTGGTCGCACGGTTTTCGATGTCTGCGTCGTCGTTGTCGTCGGGTCGCCGTCTAAAACTCCGAGACTTTACGTTTTCGACTTTGTTTGGAGGCGCGCAGCAGATTAGCAAATTTTAATAACAAAACAAGCAAAAAAATACATTTATGTGTAATGAAAATGCAAAACATATAACAGTAAATAGTGAACACAAAAAAATTGTGAATCCTGATACGAAAATAAAATATACACAAAATTAAGTCAAAGTAAGCAAGGAGTTCAATTCACTCTGCCAGTGTATTCGTATTCGTATGCGTGTATGTGTGTGTGTAAGTGTAAACTGTGTCATTCACAGCTAACTGCATTCGAGTTTTCAATACATATACGGCAAAAATAAAGTATGAAAAAAAATCAAACTTTTTAGCTACCTCTTCAGCAGTAGCCGCATTACAACTTTTATTATTGGAGTTGTTGTTGTTGTTGTGTTTGTTACTGCCACGGTTTGTTGCTTCACTGATTACGCGCAATGCAGCAGGCAGGCAGCAAAACCGGCGAAGCTTGACTGTTGCCAATGCAACGCTTAGAATTGGCACAGCAACAACAACAAACAAACAAACAACAACAACAACAACAATAACGGTTACGGCGCATCGAGCTTTTGCTTTGGCTAGTAACTGTAACCAGTAAGCAGCAAACTAACAGCGGCAGCAGCAACAGCAGCAGCGTCGCCAGTGAAAGCATCTGCAAGCGCCAGTTATTGTTGTTGTTGGTGTTAGCGTTTTGTCGCTTGTTTGGTTTTATTTTTTATTTTATTTCTTTTTAACCACTTCCTTTGCCGCAGTGCTCTCTGCTCTATGTCACTTCCTTACCGGACGCATTTCCTGTCATCCCCTGCACATTCGTGCCGTCAGGTGGCAACCCTCAACCCTCGCTGCAGAGGCAGAGAAAAAAAGCACCGCCTGCCACTCTTTCACAATGCAGTCCTTTCACAGTTATTTCAAGTAGCGGCAAGTTTCGTGCCAATGCGTCACCACCTACCTAACATCGCACAGTGTGGCAAAAATCGATTCTGTTTTATGCTCAGCACTTGAAATTCGGCAAAGGAAAAAAAAACTGGAAGCGTGATGAAATGCGCTTTGTGGTTTTATGACAATGGGGGAATTTTTTTTTATAGGCCTAAAGAAATGAAAGAGAACTTACATATGTATGCGTATATAAATGAATAAAAGTTAGGTAATATATTCTATATATGTATATGTAAATATTTATTTATATATTGCATTGAGAATATTCTAGTATTTTGCTGAAGTTAGTTATTGTTTTACATGAGACTTTTATATGCAAATATATTGATTAGTTTTCAAATTTTTTATATATTTAACGTATTTTTCTTTTTTATAAAATTTCTCACATTATGTTTGACTCATATCAAAATTTAAAATTATATGTTGTTTAAAAGTTGTTCTTTAGTTTTTTAATTTTGTATATATTTTCCATTTTATTTATTTTTTTTTTTTTTTAATTTTTGAAATTATATTCTTTTCATTTATTTTAGTAATTTTTTCAAGTGTATTAATAGTTGTCTGACTTAGTTAACATTTCAAGCTTATCAAAACGTGTGAAATTCTAAGTTAAAGTACTATAATTTCCCTATTAGGAAATTATTAGGGACTTTCCCGCCGATCGATCGTTAGGCAATTGTAAAACATCTTATTACCTGTGGTGCATTCAACGCTCACGTCACCAAGCAACATCAAATGCAACAACAACAACAACAACAACAACATCAGCAGCAGCAATGCAGGTTGAGCTGATATTGAGAAACTAGTTTTTATTTCTATTTTATAGTAATAATTCTACTACGATTCAAGATGAACAGAGAAAGAGCAAGAGAGTGTGTGCGTGTTTGTGTGTGTGTGTGTGTATCTGTGTATCTTGGAGCAGGGGCATTGATTGTGCGACTTGCTTGTTTCAGTTTCCATTAGCTCTGTTGCCATTTCGTTTCGCCATGCTGTTGCTGTCTCCTTTTTCGTCTTTGGCTAAATGCTCGTTTGACCTTTAACGGTGCTTTGCCTGGTCGCGACTTAAATACACACGAACACACACAGCTATAGAAAATCGTCAACAATTAAGCTCATTCAAAATGCGAGCATGGAAATTTCAGCGGTACACTCGACGACACGATATTAGAATCACTTCATAAATTTTGATTTAATTGTTGCGTTTGCGGCGGGCGGCGGGTGTGAAAGCGCAGGCGACACTCAAAATAAAGAAGAAGCAGAAGAAAACAACAAGAGTAAATAAGAAATAAGAAAAAAAAACAGCAAATTGACTTTAATGCGAGTTGAAGGTTAAGCGCGTTGAACACGACGCGGAAATTGAACGAACGAACGAACGAACGGCTTGTCAGACAGTGTTTGGAAAGAGGGGGAAGAGGGGAAATGGCCATTCGAATTGATTTCGTGGTTCGTTTGACAAGCTGTGAAAAAAGAGACGTAGAAAAGGGAAACGGCAAACAATGAAGACATTATTGCAAATAATTGTATGTAAATAAATGCATAAGGTGATAATGCAGACAGACCCAACATGAAGTTGGCTGCGGTTAGATATGGCAAATATAACAAAAGCAAAAAGAAAATAGCAAAAACAATAATAATAACAACAACAACAAATACAAATAACTGATATATCTGCAAGAGTCGGGAAGTGGGCTGGCTCCCAGCGTAGTTATAATAACCTCAAGCTCAGACGTAATTTATTGATTTCCGATATGCGAGCAAAAAAGAAATGTGTTTTATAGTGAGAGCTCGATATAGTGGACCAGAATAAATTTATGGCAGAGTAAACTACATTTCGTATTCAAAAGGTATCAATTGCTATGAAACATTAATTTGAACCCTCCGTTAAACAGTCATTAATAATTTAGCAGTTGTTCATTTTAGCTCGTTTGCACTGTAGTTTCTTTCGTTTATTTGCCTACAGACATTTCACTCTGCCGGGCGGCAATAAGTAAATGGGCAATTTTTGCTGTGCGTTTTTTTTCTGTATACATACATTCATATGTACGTATGTATGTATGTATATTTGTTGTATCTTTTTGTATTTTATGCTTTTATAAATAACCTTAAATGATTTTTCTGCGCCACAAGCAAGCGACGAAAAGTGTCAATGTCAGCTCAGCTCAGCTCAGCTGTCGCTGGTTACCCAACAAAACAACAACTGCTAAACAACAAGAGCAACAACTAGAAGAAGAGGCGAAAAAATCGAAGAGCTGTGCTAAATTTATTATTCAGCTGTCGCCATTGGCTCGTCGCTTAATAGAGAAGGGGGCCTGGTTTTTGGTTTTGGCATTTGTATTAGTGTTGCTATCATCTCATTCTTTTCTTTTTTGCTCTTGCTCATTTCATGTCCTCTTTGGGCAGATCAACTCTGGCCGGTCAGTAAGTAGTGCATATGCCTGCGAGAGGCGAGGCTGCGTGTAAGCTGGTCAGTCCGTTATCCCGTTCTCTCTTCATAATTCTAACGGTAACACGTGTCGTTAATTGCTTCATGCATGCGCTGCAAGCGTAACAAGCAAAAGAAAGAAAGAGAGCGAGAGAGCAGAGCGTAACATTTGACTGCATATGTTTTGCAAAGTTCTTAATGAATTTTGTGCGCTGCACTTGTAGTACCCTGTAATGAAAAATAAATGTGTTGAATAATCCAATGTGTAATAGAAAGAAATTAAAATTCTTTATTATGTAACTAAAAGTCATAAATGAAAATATATATTGTATATATAATTTATATATCAGTTTATATGTAGAACTGCAGCAATTTCGTTTACAGGGTATTTTCAACCAGTCACACTCTGCCTATATAGCTGAGAGAATTTCTGTGGCTAAAAATGTCAAAATCCGTCCTCCCCAACACAATAATAATCGAAAAAGATGAAAAAAAAAATTCATGTTGCAATCGTGCTGGCTACGTCGCCGGCGCCGTCGTCTGCCCACTTGAGCTGTTGCACGTATTCGTAACAAATAACAAAAACAAAACGAACACTCGAAATATTGCGGTTGCTAGCGTCTATCACAAGAGACTTTTGCCTAGTTTTGAACATAGACAAAAAATAAATAAAAATAATACTAAAACAAACTCCCACAACTCTGAAACGAGAACGTCGCACACGCACAGTGGTCCAATGCTGTTATGCAATGAATGGAAATTGCCAGGCTTTCACAGAGCAGCGACAATGCTAAAACATTGCCGGCACGAAGTGTGTTGATTGGTTTTGAGAAACGTTAAAATTTTATAGTTCAGCTGCTTTAACTGCATTCGCAATGGCATTAGCAAAGCCTCATAAATAATAATTGTTTATTCAAAAATAAGGTTTATATTTATTGCTTTGAATAAAGATTTCTTAGTTGTTGTAAGTATAAATGCAATAAAAAAATAATAATAATAAAAGCCAATCTGCTTTACTTTTTCTTTCTTGAATAAAAAGCAAAAGCAAATAAAAACAGTTTTAGTTTGTTTAGGGAAACACTTACAAGAAATCTTAGGAAATGCTTTCATCTATCTATAAATCCAATCTAAAAGCAAACTTTTTCCGCTGCTAAATGGCTCGAATGAACTCTTAAGATCTCAATGGTTCACTCTTCCCAGGCCAGTATCCAGTTTCCAGTTCAGTTTCCACTGGACTGTGGCTTATTTTAGCTGTAGTTTAGCCTTTTTCCGTTGTTGCTTAGCTTCTTTTGTTTTGCGGCTGTTGTAATAGTAGTTGTTGTTGCCTGGCAGCTGTTGCAAGCTCTATTATTATGCGGCATCTTCTGCCGTTTGGGTGCGGGGGTGGTGGGGGCCAGCCTCTAGGTAACTGAATAGTGAAAATTGAGCTGTTTTTTTTTTCTTCTTCTCCTTTTGCTTCTTCTTTTACTGTTGTTTTCAACGTTTCTGTAGCTAATTTTCGGCTACTTTTGCAATCGACTCCCACAGAGTCGCGACCGGCTAATCCCTCCTCTCTCTCTCTTTCTCGCTCGTTTATCTCGCCTCGCTTGTTTTTCCAACATCTCTTCCATTCGTCAAATTGAGTTAGCGAAAATTACTATAATTTTGTGGGAAATTTTATGGGTCAAATTTTGTGCTGTGCTGTGTTGACAATGCGGCAGCGAAAACTAGCTAAGAAAATATAGCCAGACGCTGACCGCAGCTGTTTTATTTCATGTTTTTTTTCCTCTCTGTGTCTATTTTATTTTTGTTAATATTTTTTCCACTAATTTGCTTAATTAGCGCTCGACTCACATTTTTCATTGTTTAGCCCTTATTTGGGTCTATGTATTTAGTTTTTTTTTTCGTTTTTATTGCTTTGTCTTGTCTGCTCTTCTATTATTATTTTGTTTCTTGCCTATTTTTATTACATTTGACATTTTTGCATTTCTCTCACGTTTGGGTCGCTGTACAAATTTATAGCCAGAGCCTGAGAGTGAATGAAGTGAAGTAAAATGTAAAGTGAAGTGAATTGACTTCGCTTTGCTTTGCTTTGCTTCGCTTTGGATTGGTTCGGAATGAAACCGCAGCTAGACAGATAATGTGGAAGCGGCAGAGGAGTGAACGAGAGCGAGTGGGAGAGGGAGAGCGAGAGGGAGGCTCGACTTGATTGCTGTAAACGTGATGTGCGGCGTTTTGTGTAATTCGCCGTGAGAACTTTTGCGCTCCCTGCGATCGCTCAAGTTTCATTTCATTTCATTTCGTTTCATTGCGTTGCGTTGCATTACATGTGTTGCTGTTCCCCACTCACCATACACCTTCCCTTGCGCGGCACGTAGCTACAAAATGTCGAGTGTGCAGATCGATTACGATGCGATTGCCGTTGCCTTTGCCTTGCCGTTGTCTGTCTTTGTTTCTCTTATGCATATCAGATATGTGTTGGATAAACGTGGCACACTAATCACTCGGCCTTCAGAGTGTGAAAATTGAGGCAATCGCTGCTTGCGCGAGAGCCTTGACGTGCCTCAATTGAAATCGATGAAATGATCGAGAGGGAATTGGGCTTATCGATAATAAGAGTAGCATGACTAGACAGACTAGTTGCGCATTTATTGAGAAAGAAAGGCCTGAAAATAAAACTTTGATGAAATTTTAGCTGCAGCAGCGTCGCTAATCGATAACACTTTGCTACGTTTAATTTTAGTACAAAATCGTTAATGATCAATATGACAATCCTTTAACAAAGATTAATGTTTATTTTTATAGATTTGAAATAAAATATAAGCAATAATGATTTCATTGCATTTGATGCATAAATCATGTGATAATTGCTTAATACATATACTTATCGATAACAATGTAAACAAAGATTAGTTCAACATACATTTTATTAAATATCAGAAATTATTTAATTGGATTTGATGCATAAATTAAGCTTTGATTGATTAACCTATATATTTGTCGATAACAAAATATATTGACTATACGTTGAAGATTTATAAATATGTCATAATCAATTGGCGATCAATACTTGATACCAATTGTTATAAATAAACGATTGTACACGAGTAACTATATAAGTGTGTGTAGTGATATATGTGTAATCGTTTATCGATAAAAACTGTAATTCAATGAACTTCAGGCTACTTAAATTCTATTTGCCTAACACAAATCAAATCTTACTCAATTTTTGTGCAGTTGCCTGTACAACATATCGATAACTTTTCCGATAATAGGCACTGCTATACATCAGTCTTTTATTGAATGTTGATAAATAAATACTTTTTTTTTCCAAAGTGCAGTAAGAGTTATATTTATATAGACTTTATATGGTATATGCCAGTTCCTAGAAATCGATAACCTTCATACATTCTCTTATATATCATTGAGAATGTTGTCTGCTTGAAATGCATTCGATGCGCTACAGCTGCAGAGTTTTCTGTTGCACAGATGCCAAAACGCGTGACCCCAAAGCCAGTTGAGCAGTTGGGGCTAACATATAAGACTTTCAGCTACATCATGATGCCGCTAATGATGTTGCTGCAGATGATGATGATGATGATGATGATTGTGGAAAGAACCGCAAGAGCTAATTGCTTATTCACAACGCATAACCTTGCCTTTTCATATGATGTCTACGCTTCGGTGTGCTGTAGTAAACCCTAGCCTAGGTAACTGCTACATAGAAGAAGATGAAGTAGAAGTAGCAGAAGAAGAAGAAGGAGAAGCAGTTGTAGAAGAAAACTTTCATCTTGGCTTAATTGAAAATGCAGCGTAATGCCGCAGCAGAAAACGACAGCTGCTGTGGATAAGCGGGGAAAACAGACAGCAAGAAAAACAAGCGACAAGAAAATAAATAAGAAAATAAAGGTAAATAGAGAGAGAGAGAGAGAGAGAGGGAGGCGAGAGAAAGGAAAAACACATTAAAATAATATAATTATTACTCTAGACTCTAAGACTCTTCTCATACATCTAAGCTGCGATTTATTTGTGAAGCTCCGCCAGTCGCACTCGTAGATTTCCGCATGCTTTTTCAACCGTGAATAAGCACGAACTTTCATTTTAAAATTCTAGAAGCGCACGCCCCAAAACACCAGACGATCGCCCAACCACAGCCACGCCCCTTCTGCTTTTTATTTTTTCTCCATTCTGTTCAAGTGTCAATTTGTCGAGTTGGGCATTAAAAATGAGACCAGCGAAGCAGCTCTTTAACTGTTCTTCCTCCCTCTCTCTCTCTCTCCCTAGAGAAGACATCATCATTAGCTCTCATATGAGAGCATTCATTCACTTCAATTCGATTCGAATTGTCGCCACTGTCTGCTGCCTGCTGTCTGCTGCTTCATGGCTAACAAATTTTCTGTGGAAACTTTCATGGCTTATAGCTTTTTAGCTTAATTCTAATGCCTTGTCGCGTCGGTGCGGCGACCTGCAACGTGCCTCGAAATGGCAATGGAAATGGAAATTGCGACAAATGAACAAGTTGAGAATTGCAAATTCTAATTGAAATTTATAGAAAGTTACCTTGGGCTGCTCTTTTGATGAAATTGACAAAAAAAAAAAAGAAGTTTATTGAGACATTTAGAAATATTGAAATATAGAAGAATATATATTTTATATAGTTTGATCAAAATCTGTGAAATATGTGACATATTTTAAATGGAAAAAATCTTTAACAATAATGCATAAAATTGTATTTATAACAAATGTAAAATATTTTATATTATTTCAAAATATTATGTTAAATCTTCAACATTTAACATAATTTAAAATATTTTACATTTCATACAACATCAGTTCTATTATGTGATGCATGATCTATTAATGCAGCTCTTCGATTACTTGTTCTGCCAAGATATTCGCATGCAACTAAACATTTCTCAATTGAAATCCGTGAGAAGTTTTCTCTTGAATTTATGGCATTTTTGCTTTCATGAGTTTCTCTAATAGAATGTAAATGCATTCTGCGACAATCACAAATAATAATAACATCCTCTAGCAGTTAGATAAAGTAATTTCTTTGTCTATATAACACTTTCTATACAGCATGTGCCAATTCTAAGTAGAACTAGTTGAGCTGAAGGAATTAAACTCTATTTAATGAAATATGAAAAGAAATTCAGTTAAGAAATAATAATATAACACTGTCTAATAATTTGCACGTATTTCTGGCCAATCAAGTGTATAACAGTCCATGCATCAGTTGCAAGAAACCACTGTATAACACTTTCAATTTGATAAAGTTGTTTGTTTTTCTTTGTGACTGTATAACACTTATTCTTATTTCTTAGTCTTCCTTACTCTATTTGCTTAATTAATTAGTTCAAGGATAAACGTTTTATGCATTTGCAAATTCTAAAATATATAACATTAAAGTAATACATCTTATAATTTAGTCAAATTTATTTTTCTCTCGCTCTAACTCTTTCGCTCTCAATCTCTGAAGTGTACTACTAAAGTAAGCTTAAGCTTGTGAATATGTAAATCATTATATAACAGTTTTCCATTTTATCTAATATGATGTTAAGCCTAGCAATCACTGTATATAATAGTTTTCACATATATTTTTCTCAATTTGATAAAGTTGTTTTGTTTTAGTTTCTTTCAACATGACTGTATAACACTTATTCTATTTCTTACTCTGTTTGCTTAGTAATAGTTAAACACACATATTTTTCCCCCTTTCACTCCATCAATTTCTTAAGCCTGCCGTATAACAGTTTTTTCATATTATGTATAACACTTTTCTCTTATATAATTTGGTTCTTTTTCTCTTGAGAAACTTTTCTTAAAAAATCTTTGGTAATATAACACTTTGATATTTGCTCATTTGGGTATAACACTTTTAAAACTCACTTTTGCGCTCTTTAGCTGTTCCGAGTTCTCTTAGCTGCTCAGCAATACATAACTGTTATATCAGAAACATTTATATACTCTGCATATATATTATTTTCTACTATTCTACTCTTGCTAGTACTAACTGTAAAACACTTTTGTTCCATTCAATTTCATTTCAATCTAAGTCAAACCGTTTCTAGATTTCGGCTTTGTTTTTATTTACGTCGCTTTGTCGCTCTTGTGAAAGTTTTCGTGCGAGTGTCAAATCGTTTACCCATTCGTAAAAACTTTTTTCACGCCTTTTTCTTTTACTTTTCCGTGTGCACACGGAAAAGGAGAGAGTGGGAGAGATAGAGATAGAGGTAGTTAAATTGTCTTCGCACTTGTTGCCTTGCGTGTTACCAGATGACTCTCTGCCCCCAGCCCCAGCCCCAGTCCCAGTTGTTGTTGGGATTTTGATTGAATCAATTTGGCACTTTAGTAGGGGTAGGCACGTTCCCCATTCACGACTGAGAATTGTGGAGATAAACGCGTTCTCATTCAGCGATAAAACATTGCGAATATTTCGTATTATCATCAGCGTGTTCTCTATATAGATTTATGGCTCGTTCAATCTTTGAGTCACGCTCAGTCCACTATATATATCATAATGATATATCACTAGACACTACCCCTCCACAATGCCAAGGATTTACAGCTTACACAGCAATTATAACCTTTGTTTATTTTTTCCCCCGCCTCCCTGAATCAGCTTGAATGAGTCATCTATAAGATGAAAGCTGGGATTTTACTGCGTTTAAGTATATGATACATATGGGGCATTCCCTTGATTAGCCTAACGTTAAATGTTATACAGCAAATAGTTATCGAGACAGCTTCAGCTACACAATGAGAAATCTATTGGAATATCTGATTTGTCAAGATTTTAATTGAATGTAAACATTATATATTTTTATCAATATGAATAACATTTTAAATAATTCTCATTTGTTATATGCTGGAAATGTTTTCTATATGCTTCACTGAAGTTTTTATATATTATAAAATATATTATAATATAAATGAATAAAAAAAATATATATATAACTAATGATGATACATCGAACTATGTACAATATCATGATAAAAAGTTTTCTTATAATAGAATTCCATTTAAAGATTTTATTATATTTGTTTTAACAAAAGAAAAAGAATGGAAATAAAAATAATAAAAAAAAAAATTAAATAAAAATAAATTAATATTAGTAATATTATATTTATAAATAATATGATTATTATTAATATTATTATTAATATAATTATAAATATAATTAATATATATATGTTTTTTAACGTCATTTCAATTCCTGTTGCTTATGTTTCGAATATGTTGTCACATCTTTTTCCAACATGTCAGTTCCTTATATCATATATCTTTGTCATATCTTTGTCACTTTATGTTATATATATATAATATATATACATACATGCTCATATCGAAAAAGTCTTCTCTCTCCATATTTAACTGTAAATGGGTGAAGGTTAACCGCTTGCTGAAGCCTTTCTGTAGCCTGTTCGATGATTCGTTGATTTGTTTGTTGGCGCCTTTCCTTATACACTTGGGCAATTCCGTTAACTCGCCTTGCACTGGGGGGCCCCCCCTTTGGCTACGCCACTGCAGCTCTGCAAGTTTTTCTCGCTGGGCTTCTTTAATGATGATTTCATTGTTGTTGTTGTTGATTATTGTTTTTGTTGTTAATTTTTTGGGTCAGCTTTTCGTTTCGCTGGTTTCTTTAGCTGTGTAGCTGAGGCCTCAATTGGGGCTGTGGCTCGTACGGTGGCTGGGTCTGGTACCAGGGGGGGTCTGGGGTCTCTGACGCATTGCGTAAGCAGCGGATGACACCAGCTTTTACTTTCCTTAGCTGAAATAAATGTGGAGAAATAAAAAACAACATCCCAAATAGATTAAAAGAAATACAATTTGAAGATGATGCGAATTTGAATTAATTACGAGGAAGTTAAAAAAAAAAAAACAAACCTCATAGGCTTTGCCTTTATTTAACTTACAATTAAAAATTATAAACTTGCGTTTTTTTTCCATGCGCATTTGCATAAATTATTTTGCAAGAAAAAAACGTTGTTTAAGTAAATAATGAAAACAACAAAAACAAAAAGAGATTAGAAAGAAGTCGAGACAAATAATTCATAATTCGCTCCTCCATAGGAAATCTAATTAACATGCATACGAATCTATATGTATATGTTAATGCCAATGCATATGTATATGTATATGTATATGTATTTAAACACATTCACACACACACACACGCACGCATACAACGGTGAAGCAAAGAAAACACCTCACGCGATCGCAAAAAAATCTAAAATAACTCATATATATTATAACTATATATATGTTTATGGATATTATTGTGTATATTCATAAATTATTTGTGTATATGTCAAGACTCATAAACGAAATATGTACAACAAATATATATGCATAAATACATACATACATACATACAAAGCATAGAGCCAATGTGTCCAGTTGTTGCACAGTGGTAACAGATTATGAAAATGGAATGAAATATATATGGAAACATATTTAATGCCAATAAAACAAAATGAAAATGAAATTTATATTTTAAAAATAATTTTGATAATAATAAAATATGTAAATAAACAAGAAATTAGAAATATTTAAAAAAAAAAAATAAATAAATAAAAATAAAATAACAAATGTTTAAGACGCAAAATATAACATTTAAAAAAAAATTTTAATAAACAAGAAATTAGAAATATTAAAATAAAATAAAAAAATAAAATAAAATAAAAAAAATATAAAAAAAAAACAAATAAAATAAAAAATGTATAAAACACAATATATAAAATTAAAATATATATATATAAAAATATAAAAAAAATAATAATAATAAATAAAATAAAAATAAATGAAATAAAATAAATAATAAAAAAAAAAATAAAATAACAAATGTATAAAACGCAATAAATAAAATTAAAAAAACAAAGTTTTTGCAAAATGCAGCAAAATATAAAAATAAAAATTAAATATTAAAAAAAAAAAAAAAAAAAAAAAACCAAATAAAATAACAAATGTATAGAACGCAATATATAAAAAATGTAAATAAACAAGAAATTAGAAATATAAAAAATTGAAAAAATAAAATAAAAAATAATAATAAAAATAAAAATAAATGAAATAAAATAAATAATAAAAAAAAATAAATAAAATAACAAATGTATAAAACGCAATAAATAAAATTAAAAAACAAGTTTTTGCAAAATGCAGCAAAATATAAAAATAATAATTAAATATTTTTAAAACAAAAATAAATAAAAAATATTAAATTTTAATAAATAAAACAAAATAAAATATATTGTAATAAATTTTTATATCTTAATAATTCAAAAAACTACAAAATATATGTATTATAAAATATAATATAAAATAGCTGTATTTGTGATAAATTTCAAAAAAAAAAAATGTAATAAAAATATAAAATTTTAAAAATTACTGATTATTTCTTTGCCAATTAAAAATTAGGAATTTTAAAAAAAATTGATATCAACAAAATAAACACAAAGAATGTAAACAAAATAAAATTGGTTAATAATAAAACTTATAATATACAATTTTATATATAATATTATATAATTTTATATGTATAATATTATTAATATTATATTATATGTATAAAAATAATATAAATGCAAATTTGAATGGTATTCACACCTTATCGATCTAATATGCTTGCCATTTTCTACCACACTCGTACCACTGTGCAATGGGCGTGCTTTCCTTTAATTTGCAAAATAGGCAAAAACCGCGTCGACTAAAACGCGATAGAAGTTAGTCTTAAGCTAATTTTAGCAAAGAAGAAAAGCAAAAGCCGCAAATAAATTTAAAGCAGAAAGTGAAGGCGACGTCAAAATCGAGAAACTAAATTTTGTTTATTTTATTTTCTTGCTTATTTTGATTTTTGTTCATATTTGATTATTTTCTAGAAGAAAGTTTAGCTCGAGAAATAAAGAAATGTGCAAAGTGAAAGAAATGAACCGAGTTGAACAAAATATATATAAAACTGTGTAAAATATGCTAAAGTCAAGCAAGCAGCAACAGCAATAAAATTAAACTAAAACTAAAAGCAAAAGCAAAGGCAAAAGCAAAAACAAACACAAAAGCAAAAGCAAAAAGCAAAAGTGAGTGTGAATAATGTTGAGAGCGCCCACACAACACATTGTGGAACTGGGTTTCGGTACAGCGGCTGCCACAAGCGAAAAGAAACAGCAAAAGCCACAAAAGCAACAACAGAAGCAGCAGCAGCAGCAGCAGCAACAGCAGCGCAAAAGTTTACTGCAAAAGCTTAGGCAGCAGCAGCAAAAGCTACACAAGCCATTGGCAGTAGAAGCAGCAGCGACAGCGACAGCGACGTCAGCGGAAGCGGCAGAAGCAAATCAGAAGAGAGCTGCGCGGGCAGCAGCTGATTATTATTTTAAGCAGCAGCAGCAACAGCAGCAGCAGCAGAGCGAAAAGTGTTTATTGTTGCTGGCAACGACAATTACAGTTGAGCAGCAGCAGAAGCAGAAGAAGAAGAAGGAGCATACAAGTTACAGTTTTGCAGCTGCGTTGCGACGAAATAAGAAGCCAAAAACAATAACAACAAACCTATCAGCGACAGCGACTGCAGCAGCGACAGCGACAGCGACAGCCACTGACGACGACAGCAGCAGCAATCAAAGCTGTAGCAGCATTAATAGTAATAACAAAAACAACAACAGTTTGTCTAATAGTTGCATTAACAACCATAACAACAACACCACTGATTATAAAAACAGTAAAAACTGCAACAGCGGCAGCGGCAGCAACAGCAACAACAACTACATCAGTAATTACAATTTCAAAACAAGTGAACAACAAGCGTGGAAAACATCAACAACAACAACAACAACAACAATTGTAGCAGCGGCAGCAGCCGCACAACAACAGCTGCTCATTAACAGCAGCAATCGACGCAAAAGCAGCAACAATAACATAAACAACAACAACAGTAGTAGCAACAGCAACAACATGTCACCCACATCGCAGGCGCCTACACGAACATCGCTGTTCGATTCCTGTCATCGCAAGATCCGTCTAATTGGCGGCGGTCCAGTTGCCTTCTTGGGCGGCTTAGTGGCGTAAGTTGTTGCTCTTAAGTTTTAATTATGGCTAAACTAAATGAACCACTTTTCTTCAATTGCATTTGCACATTTTTCTCTCTCTTACACCATCAAAAGCAAAAGCGTGGGATTATTTGCTGTGATAATATATTCCGATTGGACTGAATGACACTGTTACGTACATATCTACATATCTGAAGCTCTGTTAGTTTTATGCTAACTTCAATTCTCGCTTTCTCTCTCTCTTTGTCGTATGAAAATCCCAAGCGTGCCTGTAATTATTTATTCCAATAGGAATTATTGACAATCTTATTGGTCTAAGCATACGAGAATCAACAGCTTTTATACGTACTTAGATCCACAGAGCTAGATTGCCTTCTATAATATTCTGTTCTATTTGCTCTCTGGGTTCGCTTTGCCTAAATAGCTGTTAGTGTTCCAGTCAGAAGACCGACAGCTAATTAGAATTTAAGTACAAGCTGCGAGTAACGTGACCAGAGGTCAAACTAAACAGAAAAGCCACCTTTTTCGGCTTAGATAAATAACATTTGTGTCTTATTTACGTAGTTTTTGTTTTGTTTTATGGCTTTTAATTACAATCATTTCTCAGGCGGCTTTTGTTTAAGCAAACCAGCTAAAAGCTCTTTGTAGTAGTTCAAATTCAAGGCAAACTCAATTAAAATGACTAAGAAAAACAAAAACTACGTTAAAAGTTTATGTTAAAGTTACCTCAGCTGCTAAATAGGCCTGAAAAACGTATATTTTGAAGGTCAAAGATGAAGCGTGCGCTAACAGCGCTGTTAATGTGCTGCAGTTAACAGTGTGCACGCAGCAAGCACACTCTTCTGCTGTTGCTAACAGTGCTTGGAGCTGTTAACTGTTTATTTATTCTGCTGCATTTTGCGGTTTATATAAGAGCTTCCTGGTTTCCCAAAATAAGCATTAGCAATCAAATTTCAAAAGTTGGTTAACTTTATTTTTATATACATTTATCGTTTTTTTTTTTTTTTTGTTGAGAATGCAAAGTTAAATGAACTCGGTGCGTGGTTGAAGGCGAGAGCCGCAGATGAGGGCAAACCAAATGACAACAGCGACGCCAACACCAATGCCAGCAGAGCGCTGACTCTGTCAACACAAAGTGCGCTGAACTGATAATTAGTTAGAAATGTAAATATTGACAGAAGTGAGCGTGCATAAAAAAATGAGTAGAGGAGAGAAATACGTAACACAAACACGAACGCAAGGAAGAGGAACAAGCAAAAGGAGGCGCGTTGTCAACTGCTGCTGCTGCTGCTGGTAAGCCTCTCGCCCTCTGCGCCACTCTCCTTCTCCCTTGCTCTCTCAGAGAGCTAACTTTGACAAAGGAATTAAGCAAAATGCTGTCTCTGCGCGTCGCTCTGGCCTTAATGCATGCAGCTAACTCGCTCACGCACATTGATTGACTGCTTGTATGTATGCATATGTGTGTGAGTGTGCGAAGACAATGGCTATGAATATGCGTGCGAGTGCGAGTGTGAGTAGTCAGAGAACAAGGCAAAGATGAAGCGCAACCACGTAACAAGTCAATTGTTGTTATAGAAGAGACAGAGAGGCAAGCGCGTAGCGTAGACGATGATAAACCTGTCAAAGCGCAAAGTGTCAATGGAAGGCATACAAAATAAAATTTGCATAATAATGTCTATATACATTAGCTCTCTCTCTCTCTCTCTGTCTCTCTTTCAATCTCTACTTCATTCGAAGTTCGATACAAGAAGTCTCCAAAATTTGAATAAAAAATGATGTAAACAAAACAAAACGAAACTATATGCGAGGGGGGTGCGGAAAGAAAAGAAATACATGTAAAAATATGACTGCATGAATAAGAAATTCACATAAATGACGAATATTGTGTCTTAAGAGTCATTCAAACAGCTCATTGTGTGCATTTTGTTGCTAACTGTACTTTGTGGGCAGCAGGCAGTTGGGGGGGGGCTAATTGAAAGCTGTCAAGCGCTCAGCAGCGACAAAGTTTTAGGTTTTTTTCTGGTGGCTTTTTAGCATTGAGATTTTCAAACAATTCGCAAATTGAAAGTCCAAACGGATTTCTTTAAAAATATATTTTTAAATGGTGTTACGCACACACACCAATACACGCATACAAATATATGAATATATATGTATATATACGTATGTATGTATATTGAAGGTCGCTGACCTAACTTTGGTATTGATAACTGCTGTTAATTTGGAAACTGTTAAGCAGCAGTTGCAGAGCTGTAAGCTGAAGAGCGTCTGTTATAATCGAATAAGAATTCAGTTGGAATATGCAAATGTTAAAACTTTAGTCTAACACTGAATTACATTTTCTAATAGGAATATATACGATTCATGTTTAATGAATTGCTGAATGCTAAATTACATTTTCTGTTAGGTACGACGATTGTCTAATAGGAATTCTCTTCGATTACATGACATTGGGTAATTTTTATACGAATAAGAATTCACTAGGAAAATACTTAAGTATACAATACAATATACAAAGTTTATTTGAATAGTATATCTAAATATGTGCTCTTCGTATCCAATAAGATTGTCTGTTGCATCAATGTTAAATATTCAAAGATCTAATCCTCTCTGCATTCAATTTAAATTGAATATCCAATAAGAATTTCCATTCGCACAACATTTCTTAAACAGCTTTTAGCAACTTTGTAAGCTTTTAATGTGTTGGCTGAAAGTTGTCCTCGACATTTTCATGCAGTTTCATCAATTTCTCTCTCTCTGTCTCTGAAAATTGCTTTTAATGCTTGATTATATAAGTTACGACTCGGCCCCATTTGCCTTGGTAATCCTTCAAGCTGCTCTGCCATTAAACTGGACATGTTTTATGTGTTTGCACTTGCACTTTTCGCTGCTGCTTCTCCTTCTCCTTTTGCTTTTGCTGTTGTTTATTCACGTCTCTTGTAATTTATCTACTCTCTGGACTACTTTCTTTACGGCTCTGACTAAGTTTATGAGGTCCACATTTGAGTCATTTTGTTGTTGTTCGGTTTTGTCATACATTTTAATATCTCAAATGTTTAATTTCCTGCTCCAATTTATAGCACTCCATATAAACTGCATTTTTATTGCGTCACAGTTCTTGACCCGCTGATGAGCTGTCGACCGAATCGAGTCGAGAGTATCTTGAGGTGACATTTGTTAATAATATTTATTAAATAGCTAAAAAAAATGTTTGGGAATAAATATTTTTACATCTTATGCTTAAAAATTCCAAATTTCATGAGTTTTTTCCTCATATGCGAGATATTTTATAAGTTATTTTCTTTCATATACAAAATCATGTAACATTGTCGCTTGCTAATGTTAAATGCATGTAGATGTGGCAACTGTTATATATATAGATATGACAGCTGATATAAATGTATATATATAACATTGAAAGCTCGTCTTGCACTAATCAGCTGGTTATTGACCTCGAGAACAGCTGCTCTGAACCTGAACCTGAACCTGAACCAGTAGCAGAACCTGAACTTGATCTGAACTGAATCTGAACTTGAGCTTCTCATATTCAGCTAAGAAGAATCTTCAGCTTCTGTATGCTCAGAGGGCAACACCTGTTGCGCCAATTCATCGCACAGGCAACGTTCATTGACATTCTGTGGGCCACTTAATGACTTCCCAAGATGGACAATTGGACAACAGCTGTTGCCAAAGACAAAGACAAAAAAAGTTTCAGAAATTAGTCGACTCAGCAGGCGTATCAAAAGTTTTTCCACCACAACAGTCTTCCTCTTCATCATTCTGCTGCTGCTTCTTGCTGATCTCTTCTGCAACAACTGTCAGCTTAAGATGCGAGCAGATCAACGAGGTAGAACGCTTTATACCGGATGCCCCCGAACAGCAGCAGCAGCAACAACAGCAGGAACTACAGATTGCAGAAAAAATGCCCCAGCATTAGATCGCAGTTGTTAATAGCTGCGAGGTGTGTTTAAAGAGTATGAAATAGCCAATAAAAATAGCGAATTAACTCATATGACTGGAGTGTTAGAAAAGGGAATGGCTCCAGCCCATCTGTCTATGAACAAAATTAAATAAAATGAACAAAAATTAAATTAATTAATAATAAGAAAATATATTCAGATAAAGTCAAAATTGATTAATAGATATATTGATATATAGATATATTATACAATAAAGAAAGAAAAAAAAAATTGTACATATATTAAATATTTACATATATAACAAAAAGTAAAAATTAATAAATAAAGAACAAAATGTTATAAAAATTAAATGATAAAAACTAATTATGTTAATAAAGTAATAGTTAAATAAAATAATATTAAAGACTACAAAATAATAATTTTAAATATAAGAAATAATTCATTATTTTATATGAAAAAATATAAATAGCACACACATAAAATAAAAACATAAAAATAAATAAAACATTTAATTAAAATGAATAATAAATAACATAAAGTACAACAAAATAAAAGCAAAAAAAAAAAAATAATAATAATAAAAAAAAAATTATGTATTCAAATCAAATTTAATAAATTATAAATATATTATATTATATTATAAAATAATAATATATATAATATTATATTATAAATAATAAAAAATAAAACAATTTGATCATAAAAACCTTTTAAAAATGTCGCCAAATAATTAATAATGAATAAAAATGTGCATTTAAGCTGTTTTAATTGATTTATAAAATTTAGTTTTGCTTTGCATGATTTCATTATGAGTAGATCTCTATATAATATATATATAAATATATGACAAGTTACCTGAAGGCCTCTGTCGCTCTGGCTTAAAAGAAATTGTTATTTAGAATGAATTCTTAGTAACAATAAATAAATAAATAATGTCAAGTATATAAAATGTCATATATTATGAAGTTTATATAATCCTTTTAATTTCTTTACTTTGTGAAATTATACATGATTATTTATAACAAACTAATGCTTGAATTACATATTTTATAATAATATTATTATAACAATTTTTTAATATTGCTAATTTTATTAATAACAATTTCAATTTTTTAAAATTTCTTTTATTGAATTTGCATATAAACAATATTTCAGTTTTATAATAAATTTAAAGTTTTAATATAATTTTAGATTTTCATTTAAAATTTCGCACTTCTAAACTACAAGTTTCTCACTGTGTATGCGTTGCTCTGGTCAAATGTCGTTTGTCTTTTCTATTCTATTGTGGCAATTATGCATAAGCAATTGACATAAAACCAACTGGATAAATCCCCCCCCTCCACCTGCTCGCCCCCGGCTCCTCCCCCCCTTAAAATGACCCATTCTGAGTGAGGCCAAAAAGCGTTTATTTTGCTCTTGTTGCTGAGTGTAATTATTTGTCCATTAGCTCTGCTGGCTGTGGCATCTGTTACAAAATTTGGAACACAACTCCGGCGGGGGCTGGCCCCAATGGCCAATGGCCAATGGCCAATGGCAGAGCGCCAGAGGTCAACGGAAATTTCTGTTTCCAAGAATCGAGCGTTGGCTTTGTAAGAAGATGCCAAAAACTATGACAATGGAGTCTAATTTGAACTTGTGCTTAATGAATGAGTTCCCAACCAGACTATGAAATTGCACAGCAATAACAGTAAACTGTTAAGAGCTGAGTAGCAAATACAGTTAGTTTAATGTTATACATTTGTTCTTAGTCTACAATTCATAAAATCCTTTTGTAATGCAATAAAATGAATATATAAGAGTTGTTAAGGGAAATACTTATTAGAACTTTGCTAGTGTGTGTGTGTGTGTTCTTATGCCACTGTTAACTATCAGACAAATGTTAAGTAGACATGCAGGTAAATAGTTAAAAATGTCAAGTCATATACTACTTAACATTGCTATGTTATTAACATAGATACTGCAATGTAAACATAATCTTATTTACAAGTAAAATGTAATGCTTAACAGTACGCTGTTATTAGCCTACACATCCGTTAACTGCGCTGTAGGTAAATTGCAAGTGAAACTCATTAATGTAAAAGCAAAAAAAAAAAAAAAAGAGCATGAAAAAAAGTTCATTAACAACAAGCCCATAATTTGTTTTAGTTTATATAAATTGCAGTAGCTGACCTAAACATACACACACACGCACACTAACATATTTTCACTATTTCATTTTCAATTTCGCCCACATGCAAAAGCAATGCAAGAAAGAAAGAAGAAGCAGCACTCATAAAACTTCACCTTGAGGCTGGAATGGCGCTTGCCTAAACCATCAGCAAGTTCCGGCTGTGGCTCATTTACCTGCTACGCTGTTGCTTGTTGTTTTCGCTCTCCCTACCGGCTGATCCCCCCCACACACTCTCTCACTCTCTTTGGTTTTTGTGTTCAGTGCGCTTCACGCCTTTTTTAATCCATTTAACCACATGTTATCGCCCCATCAACAACATCATCTGCTGTCTATCTACGCCGTCTCTCATCTTTTTTCTTTCGTTTTTTTTTTTCTAAATACTTTCCATTACTATTATTATTATAATTTTTGTTGATTTTTACCTTCATCAGCAACGACATTAACGTCGCTCTCAGCATGACTCACACAACTCATTACAGCTACACACGCACACACATATACGCAAACAGAAGAAGCCCGCTGTCAACGCTCTCCCTCCCACTGCGTGATGCGTTGGCTTTGGCTCTCTTTTAGTTTGACGCTCTCGCAACGGGTGATTCTTGTTTATTTTTTTTTCTGCCCCGCTCGCGCTCTCTCTCTCTCTCTCTCTCTCTGTCTTTACTTGCTTTAATATGCTAACTGAGTGCCGCGGTCAAAACGGTACTTTGCAATTTATGGCTGGTTGTGTCTCTCACCAATAACAGTGGGCCAAACTGCAAAAAGAGAGAAAAAAACGAAAAGAAACAGCAACAACAACATTAACAAAACGTATAGGAAATTGCGCACTTTTGGCAGCAGCTGATTCATATCGCAGCTTTTGGCCATTTACCATTTACCATTTACCATTTACCATTGAAACGCCATCCGCATCCGTAACGACAGTGGCTCAACATCGTAAAAAAAAAAAACAACTTGATTAAAATGTCTGTTCTCTGCAGGCATACATGCATGTATGTATATATGTATGTGTTTGTGTGTGCTTGTGTCTTTGCGCTTGATTAGCGCGTAATTCCGTATTGTTAATTGTGACACACTTATGTGTAGAATAGTCCCATTACTCTCCCTCTCCTCTCTCTTTCTCTTGCGCGCCTGTGGCGTAAATGGAGCGTGGCTTTGCTAGATTAACGTATTGTCATGCGTTGTTGTTGCTTGGACTCGGCATTTATTATATTAATATATTTTGTTTGTTTTTTATTTGCCTATTAAGCATCATCGAAAAACAAAAAAAAAACATGCGAAATCAATAAAAACGCGTGTGGTCAACATCCCAATTTAACCAATTTAACTAATTCTTTCAGCACACTGTGCCACACTCCACAATACAAACATACATACATACATCCATGTAGATATGTATGCATCGATAACAATTGCTTGAAAGCTCACAATGGCGAAGCTTTTCATTGATTAGATCAGCAATCATTTGCGAAAAGTGTAGACAAACAATAAACGAAAGAAATTCGCTTCCTTGCCAACCAAATCAATTTAGTTCACATTCAAGATAATTCAATGCATGTTCGATATGAATTTATCGATTAATGATTGTAAACGCTTGATTGATCTGATCGCAGCGCAGTCTAAGAAACCCGTTTAACGGTGATTCCCAAAATGTGCCGTTACGCCGTTCGGTTAGCTGGTTTACCCACTTTGTGAGCTGAGAATTTCGTCTAGTTCACATAAATATTTTGATTTTGTTTTTGTTTTTGCTTTTGCTTCGGTTTTATTTCGCATCTTAAATGGGCTACTAATTATTCTAAATGAAAAATTCGGGTGACTAACATCTTTTGTAGACTCTAAATAAATCAGTTACGTATCATTTAGCGGGTTCGTTCTGATTCTCGTTTCATTTCCTTAATTCATTAATTTATGACTGAAACATTTTTGACACCTTCATTCAAGGGGCAGAAATTCAATTGAGCAAAGGGGATCGGGTAGGGGAGGGGCGGCGGAGTAGGAGGGGCTATTCGTGCTGTAGCAAATTGAAAATGTTCAAGCAAAATGAATATTAATTGTTTTAAATAATTTTGAACTTGGCAAAAGGCATAGGTACGCTGTCCACAGACACCAGCAAACCAATACACACACAGAATTGGACCACACAGACACTCACACACACGCATGCATACATATGTACATCTATGCGCGCGTGCTATACAAAAAAGTTTTGCCTACCTCTGCTCTTGTATTTTCTTTTTGTTTTAGTTTTCGCTGACAGCGCTGTCGCTGTCGCTGCTGTTGCCGTTGCCGTCAGCGCAGCTGTTTTTATTGTCGCGCACGCTTACAGACAGAACGTAAGTTGTGACTCTTCTTCTTGCGCTGCGCTCAACTGTCTGTCGCAGTCATCATCGACAGCGGCGGTATAGAAGAAGACAGCAGCAACAGCAGCAGCAGCCGGCGCATATTTTTGGGGCATTTGTGTGCGTCATTCAGCTGCAGACGACAGCAGCAGACGATTGCAGGCAGCGGTCGCGCGCAGAGCGCAGAGCACAGAGTTTTGCATAACGTATGTAATTTATGTGTGCTGTCGTGGTTAACATTTGCGCAATCCAATTGGAAAGCACACTACCGTTACAAATTTCATTCAAAGTGCAATGAGCGTCAAATGTCTGAGTGCGCGCCCACAGCTGATTCGATTGACACACACGAGCACAAATATGAACACACACACACACACGAACACGAATACAGGCGCATACGCACGCTCTCTCTCACTCTCCCGCTCTCAGTTCTAACACACACACACACACATGCACAGAAAACAAAGCGAGCTGCGCTATGGCTAAGGTGCGCGGTCGCGTCAGCCAGTCTTCTGATTCTGCTGCTGCCGACAGTGAAGCGCGCGCGCACGCAAAACAACAAAACAGAGTAGAAAACAAGCACAATATAAAAAAAAAAAGAAAAATAAAGCAGCAGAAGACGAGAAGAAATGTAAAAAAAAAACATAATCAAATAGATTGTACATAATTGACGCAACGATCGCTTCCTCTTCCTACTCCATTTAACGGTGCGCGCAAACACAAATTCTGTGTGCGTATGTCTGTGTGTGTGTGTGTTTGAATGTGCGAAAAAAAAAGAAAACAAATCAAATTAAATGAAAGCCAATTGAAAGCTTTGCTCCGAACTTTGAATTTGCAGCTGGACGCTGCACACGCTGCTCAAGCGGCCAACCCACTGGATCAAACCAAAACACATAGTAAACAACAACAACGGCAACGAAATAAATACAAATAAATAAAATCAAACCCCCAAACAAGTTGACCAAGTGACATCAAACATCAAGCGTGAAGTGGACTTGAAAAACGCGTTCGGCGATCGACCGCTGCTCGCCCAGTCACCCGCTCACACAACCGGACCCAAGCGCCAGCCCACTCCTCTCCATCGTTCGTAACCTTCAAAAAGCAAAAAAAAAAAAAAAAACTTGTCGCATTTGACATACGTTATATTTACGTTTTTGCTCTTTCGGTCGTGCTCTCTGCTCCCTGTCCCTGCCCCTGACCAATCGACCAATTGACGCCAATGCGTCTGTACATGGGATTTTGCTCTCTTTTCACTCTTGCAATTACAGTTATGTTAGCTCACAGCTGTGCGTAAGCGCGTGTGCCTGTTAATATATATATATATATATGTATGTGTGTGTGTATTTTAGCATTTGTATGCAGCGCCTCACGTGATCACACTTGTAAAAATTAATCGTTCATCGCAAATATAACGATGACTCACGAAATGGCTTAAAGGAAAATGGAAATGAGATTTGAAGTTAAAATAAATAATAATATTGAATATTGAAAATATAAATGAAAATCAATTGAAATTATACAACTATCTGTGCATTATTTGATTCCATTTATAGCACATTTATTATTGCAATCGATGCTCTCAATCTAAAGATTACTTCAAGCGTATTCCGCACTTAATTTCTAATCATTGCGACTGCAATGAGCGCTTCATTGTTGACTCATGAATTGACATTAATTAAGAGTGCAATCGTTCGATTTACACAATGATAATTTATACGCATATGCGAAAATCACATCAACCCCTCCACCTCCCCTCTCCTTGTCCACATCTACTTCTCAATTAAGATTGACTTTATTTAATTAATCGAGTCAATTTTGTTGCATTGACTGTGACTGCAAATTCGAATATTCAAAGCGAGTCCACTCAATAGAATTGAGAAAGTCAGTGTCAACAGTGACGTCACTGAATCTATTTTATATAGATAAAATAAATATAAATAGTATTATTATAAAACCAGTTTGATCTTACATAGAAAGATGTAGAACAATTAAAGGTATTTAGTAGTTAGTATCAAGCGTTTTAAGGGTTTGCTATATCGTGCTTCTGTTCACTCTTTATCATGTGTAATACGATATTGTGAATAAATTGGCATTCATATACATATATGAAGATATATATATATATATCAATGGGTCTTTTATGTTGTGCCATTATTCTGTCACGTTTTCATGACGATGACTCAATTGCTTTTTTTTTTTTTTTTTGCTTTTTTATCGGGGTCGTTGTTTCTCTTGCCTACGACGCTAACTTCAACCAATTCGAACTCAAAGTCGTGTGCCCACTTTATGTTGATATTACATCATCATCGTCATCGTCAACTTCATCATTTCGATTATTTTTGTAAAATTTATCAGAAGAGTAAAAGTCTTACGAGGCTTCAAAGGGCTTCGCTTTATTGGTATACTATTAGAAGACATGACAAGTTGAAATTGAATCGAGGATCTAAGGAAATGTTAGTAAAATGAACTACTTAACTTTTTTAGTGAACCATACTCTCGACAGAGTTCACTTTTTATAGAGTTAGTTTAGTAATACCGTCAATGGAACTTGTTTTGCAATAAAAGTTCAATTATTTTGGAAATTTTTATGTTTTGTTTGTTTGTTTATATGAAGATTTAGTTCGCTGGAGCTGTTCAGTTAGTTCACTTTCGTCTTTTGAACTCATTCTAATTACTCTCACATGTAATAATATATCTAAAGATTTTCATATCTTAGTTCATATGAACAATGCGGTCTATTGAGCTGTTCAGCTAGTAGTTCCGACAATGTCATATATATATATATATATATGTATATAGATATATTAAAGTGTTTGCCATGTTAGTTCATTTGAACAATACGTTCTATTGAGCTATTCAATTAGTAAGTTCTATTGAGGTACTTAATAATTGAATATCTGTTTGTAAATCAAGATCAACTGCACTGCGTCAAGTATAGCTAATGAACTGCTGAACTAGTTCAATCAGCTTATCCTTGAGTCACTTTAATTCTAAACTGAAAGAAAGAGGAAAATATTTAATTTATGTACATGAAATGGTGAAATTTAAAGAAATGATTCACAAATAAAGTTTTGCCAGAATTACCTGCTCTTAATTTGTTGTTATATTGGCAGGCATTAGGCGGCGTTGCATGGCTAAGATTTGTTGTGAGTAATTTGTTTGGCTAACAAAAGGATTTCAGCTTATTTCTTTGTTGTTACAAATGATCTATTATTATATTATCTAATTATATATTCTATTGTATTCATATATTGACCAAGTACTCATATTTCTACATAGGCTTTGTTGTTGTTTCAGCCCCATTAGGAATTACTCAATTTTGTAGAACTCTGCTTTGTCTCTAGTTTTCTTCTTCTTATTTGTAATGAGTTTCCTCTTCTGCTTCTTCTTCCGCTAGTGTATTGTGTGTAACCTGGCTGTATCTTATCGGACAATGAGTTTCTTATACTGTTTACTACTTTACTTACTTTGCCCCCATCTTCCACTGTGGGGCTGTTACAGTTGATTTTGTGAAGCTTTTTTTATGGCCATTAACTTATCAGACGTGCCAGCTATTACTACAATATCACCTATCTATTGTTGTTGTTGTTGTTGTTGTTGTTGTTGCCATTTCAACACTTTGTGGGCAACTTTTCGACGACGCGTCGCAATTGCTTTCAACATTAACAACAACATCAACAAACACAGCCATATACTCACCTGTTGTTGATATCAGTTAGCAGAGAAGGAACCTCGTTGTCTCTTGCTGTTTGCTTTGTTGCTAGGCTTTGGCTATAGTCATGATTGTCTCTCATATTTGGTAATATCTTATTTACCCCAACTTTTATTTCAATTCCTACATCGTAATTCCATTTCAATTTCGCTGTAATCTATAAACAATTTTATCATCAGCGAATCAGAAAAAAACCTAAAGAAAAAGATAATAATAATAATAATAAACAGGAAAAAAACATTCAAACCCCAATTCTGTCTGGTATTCCCGAAACACAACAATCGACTCTCGCATCAAAATTGCCGAGCATAAATAGACGATTTTGTTAAATCACACATGAGAAATAGAAATAATCAAGCGCAACTAAATGATTTGCTCATCGTTATCATTTCATGTATAAATTGCCATCTGTTTAGCCTATATACAGAATGTAATCACAGCAGAAAATACAATACAGTACATAGAAATATGCATTATTTCATTTAGTAGATACCTGGGTTAGTATTTGAGTTATTATAGAGTTAGTAGATCTATTATTTCTCTTTCTTTATACATTGTCGTCAAAATATAATATAAATAATATTAATATGCACGACTTACTTTTGCTTTTAATCTAACGTCACCTCGGTATCTTTGATCCCATAAGACCCGTAAAAAATATGCTTAGATTAAATTTATATTTTTGACTAAATTTGATTAAATAATATCGTGACTCACATAGAATTTCCATTGATATTATTAATAATTTGTGAGTGAGAGGGAAGTTTATATGTATATATATATATTATGTTAGATCTATAGATTATATTATCCAACTATGTTACAAATATTTTATGTTTCTAGAGCTATTTAACATTATTTTTTGTTCTTTTTTCATTTTAATTTCTGTTTTTGGCATTTCATTCAGTTTACCAAAGATCTGGCAACATAAATTAACATTAATATAAATCATAAATCGTAGCATTGAGAATGTTTTTTTGCTTAAGCAAATAAAGTACAAAATTGTCTAAATAAATCTTTTTATATTCACAAATCTTTTATGTTCTCGACTAAGATAAACATTTGCATTTCTATATCTTTCGTAGGCCAACAAAAATTGCAGCTCCCTTAGAAATTGGTTCATTATTAAATTTCTCATTTATTTTCCATTTTTGAACATTTCATTTTGATCTATTGAAAAGAAACGAATCAGAATTTGTTCTTAAATATATAGTCAAATATCAAATTAATATTTTCCGAGAATTTCTTTAAATTCTTTGAATAATATTTAAAGTGTATGAAATTGATATACATATATATATTTTATAGACTTCCAAGATATCTCATAATATATAGATATATATATATTTGTTCCATCAACTTTATAACAAATTCGAGCTCTATCAAAATATATCGACTCGTGTTTTCCCTAATTGTTTTTCTGTTTTATCGTTTGTGGCAACAGTCGAAAGCTTTTTAAATTGATGGATCAATCGTATATGGAAATACTTTGCACTAAATGGAGCACATATGTATAAATAAATATATACAATATATAGGGCAGGGGAAACAATTGCACTTATCTAATGTATTAGGAGAGGGAGGGAGCAATAGGTGGGGTATAAATATATAGGCGCAACATATGGTCTCAGGGTCATGTCGAATACCCCATTACGAATTCCATTTTTTGTTCTTTTTGGGAGAGAGAAAGAGAGAGAGAGACAAAAGCTAATGAAGGTAGCAGCATTATTGTGGAGGTGTGTGAGCAAATGCATATGGTAACCAAAAAAGAAAACAAGGAAAATGGGCAAATACAAAGAGGGAAAAGCCTTTGGCCCGCCTAATAAATATTCAATTCAGTTAGGTGCCAATGCAGCTCTGCAGGTCGCAGTTCTCAGTTCTCAGTTCTCAGTTCGCAGTTCGCGCCCCGAAGGCAATTTCTAATCGCTGCAAAGTGAACCCTAAAATCGGACTACTACGCTTTATCATGCTTCAAGTTATTCGGATATTATGAGTTCAAAATTTGTTTTATTTATCGCTGCTAGTTCGGCGTTTCGTGCGAGGCTTTTGGTATTTCGCTTTCAGTCTCTGGCCGATTGCGACATCGCAATGCGACATAAAGGTTCAACGTGCCAATTTATTTGCGGTCTGCTCTGTTCAAACGATTCGAGGTCTCTCCTTATTATTCTACTTCTTCTACTATATAAAATCGTATAATCAATTGCTCTGTGTGTGCTTGTGAAAGTTCCTATTCCATAATAAATTCGTGTTTATATTTGACAATCGATATGATAAGCGAACAATCGATAGATTAGCGCGAATCGTATTTTATAAATCCTATCCAATCGGGAGGTGAATTTGATTTATATAACAATACTTCAATATTTCTTCAAATGGTTTATCTAATCTTCTCGATTTTTAATATCTAGAGATAATTCAAATTTCATCATATTCACAAATAGTTCGTCAGTTTTCCCACATTGAATAGGTCAAGAAACTACGGAAGACAATAAAAGTGTTTGATAAGTGTTTGGATTTGAAATATGACTTTAAAATGACATTATATCTTGAGCGGAATTTTGTCATTCTGACTATTCATATTTAGCTAAACGTCTATAATAAGAAAGAAAAAAAATTTTAATATATATGTGAACACAAAAAAAAAACATTAATAAAAAAATAATAAAATAATAAATCATTCCAACTAAAATAGAAGAATCAATTAAAATAGACAAATAAATTAAAATAAGTAGATAAACTAAAATAAATTGATAAACTAAAAATAAAAAATTAATTTAAATAAAAAATAAATTCATTATAAAATTTAAAATAAATAAATACAATAAAATAAATAAAATAAATAAAATAAAATAATAATTAAAATAAAAATAAAATAAAAATAAATAAAATAAAAAAATAAAATTAATAAAAATAAAGAAATAAAATAAAGAAACTATAAATAAAATAACATAAAAGAAATAAATAAAAACTCCCTATAGAAAATATAAATTAGTTATTTAAAATATATATGAAATAATAAAAAATAATAAAAATCAAGAAATAGAAATTAAACAAAGTAATTACAAACGAAAATTAATGTAAATTAAGATGTTAAATAAATATGATATTATATAAATATGAAAAAATATAAAAATAATAAGTAAATAGATAAATAGCTTCAATCAAAAAAGTAAGATAAAATAATATAATTTGATAATATGTAATATATATATATATTTTTTAAATTTTACTTGAGGTAATTTATTAATTTTTATGTCAATGGCATTATACATAAACAAATAAATAATTAATAAAATCAACTAAAAACAAGAATAAGTTATTTGTATTAAAATATAAAAGTTAATATAAATCAAATGCAATTTCGGACTCGATAAATATCGATGAAATTCTCCTTTAGCATAACTTGATAAGTGTACAAGATACAGACCTTGAAGTCGTTATTTAGGCAATAGAAAGTGTTATTGCTCCAATTTCTGAAATTGTAATTTCTGGAAATGTTGTTTGCCTAATGTTGTTTGCCCCCCACCTTAGAGAGCAGGTAATGCGAACAAAAGGTGCACTTAAATTAAGAGACGACCTTTGTAACTCCTCTGACACGCAATTTGTCAGCTGCAAATTGAAATTGAAATTGAAAAATGGAAATTGAAATGTGGTCGAGGGTCGCTTTTGAGATTGAGGAGCGAGGGCAGCTTCAAACAGCTTTCGGTGGGGTAGCAGAGCTCGTTTTCCAATCATGTTATCAGAGTGCGACCTTGTCCATGAATATTTAATTTTTTCCATTTTTACTTTACTCGCGTTTATTTTTTTTGCCTTTGCCCTTTTGTTTTTTTGCTTCTTTGCTTTTTTGCTTTTGTTGTTGAAAATTGACAATGAGGTCGAATTGTATAGCAAAGTTTTTCATTATCGCCTAAGTCAGACAATGGAAAGGCCACTGAACTGACGCCTCGATTGTGTTCACCTGTTTACCCAAGCAAATAATCATAATATGTATAACCCAACTACACGTTTATATACTATATAAGCATAACTCTATATAGCTGTAGCTGTATATGTATGTTTATGGAAACCCTCGCTTATCTCCATGAATTGGTCAATACGCTTCGTTGCCTTGTTCTCTATGCGGCTTTATCTCTATGCATATACATGTATATGCCCAGAGATCGGGAGTTTAGCAATTATTTAAATAGAGCAAATGGAACAAGTTTTGTTGCTATTGTTGTTGTTGTTGTTGTTGATTTTGGGGTCTTCTTACAAACTGCGTTCTATGTCAGTTTGTTGGGGCTTAGAAAGCGTTACGAGTTCGTTTTTGGGGCTTTTGTCTTATCTGAAAGAAACCTTTTTGTAAGCTACTTGAGCACAATTATGATATATTATATCATTACATAGACTATGTTGATTAGGAAATAAGAAAGCAAACACGCGAGCTCTAAAGTCTTTTCGTTAAGTTCATTTTGAAATTCATAATTGTGTTGACTAAATTAAGTTCTCTATTGTAATGCTCTTGTATTCCTTTAAGAGATGTGTAAATAGAGAAAGATAGATAGATTTTAAAAAAATGATTTAGAATACTTAAGAATAACTGAATTGAGGTTTCAATATTTGCTAATCCATAATTGTTCATGTTAGTGTTTTATTCAGTACTCATCTGGAAAAGGATTGAGAGATCGATAATTATATATTAGTCATGTTTCATTGCAATACTTTATTTATTTTGTGAGAATGTTATACGTTTGACATATGATCTTTTCTTATACTTTAGGTATATTCTTGGTATATTTTAGTTTTTGTATGCTTTCTTTGGCCTTTACGTATTACTCTCTGGACTGGACTTGCCCCTCTCTGTCTCTCTCTCTCTCTCTCTCTCAATATATTTCCTGTTCTATTTCCTCTCTCTCCTCAATATATTTCCGTGGCGATTTGCGCTCTCACTCATCTCTCTCTCTCTTATCTCATCTCCATCTCTATCTCTCTCTATCTCTAGCTCTCTCTCTCTCTCGTTCCGTTCCGCTGCTCATCGTTCTTTCTTATTCCCCTCTCATCTCTCCTCTCTCTCTCTCGTCTCTCATCTCTCTCTCTCTCTCTCTCTTTCTATATCTATCTCTCTTTTTTTGGTTTTTTCTTCGCGTTGTCCCCTTATAGTTACTTCCTAGGATTTCTTCAAACCTCTCCTTTCTCGATTCGCTTCTCTCTACTCACTTATCTCTTTAGAATTTCGTAGTTCCTGTCTAAAGCGAAACACATTTAATATTATCTCAAGTGTGAAAAATAATATTTATTAAGACTTTGGCCGTCTAGGCCCGACTAAAGTAATCTTCAAGGTGCTGAAGAGTATCGTATCGCTTAAGCCGAAAGAACAAAAACAACAAATTGTAGCCTTAATGCCAGCAAAGCTTGCGCAAGTTCTTTTCGCGATTCAAAGAGAGACAGAGAGAGCGAGAGAGGGAGCGATGCTATCAAGAACTTGATTATATATATTTATACATATTATATATTTTGTATATATATTCATTATATTTAGTATATAAACATGTGCATAATAACCCCAGTCAGGGACAGACGGGGTTTCTCATTGCCCGATTGTCGGTTGAAGTTTTGTGTTCTTTATTGGTTTGGCTTGTTATTGCCTACCATTCCGAGGGCTACCGTTGAGCGATAAGACACGTGAGTGTGCGTGTGTATGAGTGTGTGAGTGTACGTCCATGTAGAGGAGTAGGTTGTGCGGTCTTTCAGTTGTTATAAGCAAACATTTTGAACGCATTTGCAGAGCTGGCCGGAAAGACAAATCACAAATTAAAAAGCAAAAAACAAAAACAAAAAAAAAAAGACCCAAGCAATGTGAATAATACCAAAAAATGAAAGTAACGCCAAACAATAAGGTGCCAACAATAACAACAACAACAGCAACAACATTAATAAAAGAAACAAAAACAACACCAACAACAGCATTAACAACCGCCTCGATAGCAACCAAATTAGACTACGAATCAGAACCCATTATAGATATAGCGAAAACTGAAAAATCAAGTGCCACAACAAACAGCTCAGCGCCCGCATCGTTTGTCCTTAAATGTTTGTTGCGTACCGCGCGCTTTATGTGGCAGGTGACAACGATACCCTCGAAAATTGGTGATACCATAGGCACACTGTACCGCTATGCCCAGGACTCGGTCGATACATTTCTATGCGTAGCTGGGTGAGAAATGCGCTAGGACTATAAATTTCATTAAGCATATATATAATTGAGCTATATTTAGGTATATTTCTGTTTGAATTGCTGATGTACTAACAATACCCTATCTTTTTTTTTATTCTGTCTCATTGCAGTAAGGCGCGTCGCAAAGAGCGCGATGGCGATCAAAACTCAACAGACACCAAATTGTATTTGGAGGAGAGCGTCCTTGAACGCAAACTACCTGAAGCTGATCTCAAAGCCCTTGTCGATCTTCCAGCTGGCTTGGACTACAATGAATGGCTAGCCTCACACAGTAAGTTGAGCAAATTAGCATAAATGAGATTCAAGATATCTTGTACATATGAGAAATGCTTTATGGATTTGTGGAGAACTTAGATATTCTAAATTTCCAATCTACTATGTATATTCAAGGGTTTTTTTCACTAGTAGATATCTTTGATCAGTGAAGCTATTCAATTTCTTGTTTCGACAACAATAGCACGACTTTAAAGATATTGTTATGATCTGATTAGCACCCTATGTGTTTAGTGAATGAGTAGAGAGGTATATTAGATTTATATTTATATTTATATCTTATATTTATATTTATATTTATATTTATATTTATATTATATTTATATTTATATTATATTTATATTTATATTTATATGTATATTTTATATTATATTTATATTTATATTTATATTTATATTTATATTTATTATCCCTCCTCCGACTACTGGGTATCTCCCAGTCATCTAGCTCTAGTTATATCTATAGCTACCTTCTCGCTCACCTGTGCGTATGTCTATATATTTTCGTTCACGTGATATTCGTGTTATGATTTATTCGAATTATTTCTCCATTCATCTATGAATTGTTATTATTTTTGTTGTATTTTTGCTACTGTGTGATTAGAAATGTTCGTAAATTTGATAGACAAGTCGCTTGGTATTTGAACCTCGTGACTTCTAGCCACACGCAGATCAATTTGTGGACTCTCATTTGCGACTGATTCAACTAGCTGGGCTTAGAACGTGCCGATTCGCTGTTAACAATGCGAAACAGCTTCCCAAACAGCTGCAAATGGAGGCATATAGTTAGAGATATCTCCTAAAACTTGAATGAATGAATGTATCTGAACATATTATACCTGAGGCATATTATACCAGGCAATTACTTTAGAGATTATTTCAGTAGTTGACTATTTTAGAGCTGCAGTAGACCAGGTGTAAAATGAGTTTCCTGAGATATGTAGAATCTATGTATTTCATGTTTATTCATTTAACTGTCTGTATTGAACGATATTGCATAGTATAGAAGCTAAGCACTTGAAGTTTAATATATATTTAGAATTTCATACCTAACGTAGCGCTAGGTTAGTCATCTGAAATCAGAATATCGATAAATATCGACATTTTTGCTTAGTTTGGTAAAATAATTAATGAAAACTAATATACTCGCTTTTCCTATCGTCAAGGAGTATTCCAGTTTATTATTCTCTTATAATTACCCTAAAGTAAGTCTCAATTAAGACGCTTGCTTGTTTTCTACTCTGATGAACTCCAGATTAGCTTAGTGATATAAAATAAACACTTAAATGCTTTATAGTAATTCCGCCTTCAGTTGAGAACAATTATAGAGGTCTATAAACCTGGTTATATATATTTTCATTTTAAGTGTCTACAACAATTATATTTCGAGAGTTACGAAATGAAGACCTACCTTAAGCTAGAGCACTGAAACGAGGTCTAGATTAAAACGTGTCTAGTAGAAAGATTGTTAATGCATTAGAATGAGATTTAGCTCTGAGCTCAACAAAATTATTCACTTATATTAGTATTATTTATTTGCATTTGTTTTGGGACTATTATAAGTTTTAGGTTCTTACCCACCTTATTAAAAGAAAATTCAATTATGTCAAAGAGGAAAAGAGCTCTTAAGAAAAGTTATATCTTAGCAGCTAACAGCCAATTATATTACATTATTTATTTGATATTAAAGTTCAATTTTAAGTTTCTTAAGCATCTCTGGTTACAATCGAATCAATATGCTGACCAAATTCCAATTAAGCCTTGGGCTGACGTCCTTCCGCTGGGCTCCAGTTAATCACTCTGTGGGTGGTCCTAAATCTTAATTGGCAATACTAGCTTACATCATTCACATGATAATCCCTACCTCATCATCATATCATCATCATCATTATCATTGTCGTCATCTTATGTATACGTGGTTCGTTCTCGCAGCAATTTGTCAGATATTACATCATCTCGTGTTAATCTCATCTCGAAAATAATGATAGGTACGCAAATAGAAATTAACGCACTAAAATTTGCCTTTTGCAGCCTTACGAATAATTGGCACTGTTTCAGCAGAATGTAATTTAGCAGAGCCCCTTTGGCAATCGTCTCGCCAACGTGTTTGATTATAAATTTTCTCAATAATCAACTGCAAAATGCCATCAGCTGCTGTTGTGGGGGCGGGGGCGGGGTCGAGAGGTCGCATGGTAAACAAAAGGGGCAAAAGTTGACTTCATACAGCTAAATAGATACATGCATACAGAGTTACATACTTAGATATGTATATTGATATAGAGTATATATACTTATGCCTAGCCCCTATCCATTAAAAATGATTTCATTGGCCAAGCTATTTGAATTTTCCTACCCTGGCTTCCCCTACCTGCTCCCTCTGTGTGCATCTCTTTGTCTCGTGCATAATGCAATTGGGACTGACGTAAGACAAGAAAATTATCGAAGCGATTCCCTTTTGTTCTTCCATCCGACGCCCAGTTGTGCCAATATTGAGTTAACATTGACCCATTTCACGATACGAGCGTGCCTCTAAAGATAAAACTTTGACGAGCTGTCGTTGCCGCTGTCGCTGCTGTCGCTGCTGTTGTCACTCTGTCGCCGACCCCCAGCTGGGTGTTTCAATGTCAAGTTTATTCAAACACAACTGTCACTCACATATAAGAAGAAGAAGAGGAAGAAATCCAATTGGAAAGTGACAGGGAGTGGGAAAAACAATGAGAAAGTGAAAGAGGGAAGGGTAGAAAGGAGAAAGCTCTTAATTAATTCATTATGCATTTCAATTGGTTTACGGTTAAAGAACCAAGAATATAGAGCAGATATTATATATAAATATAGAAATATACATATATCTAATTTATAATTTATGGGATCGGATATACATATAAAGAAAAGAAATTTTTAACAAGAATTTAGTTGGGATTACAAATATATATTTAGCTGTGTTGTTTCAACTTTGATTTTATAAATACTTAAGTAAATTATATTATAGTAAAATATATATATTAAAAATTGATATAAATCAAAAAGTGTTTTTCTATAAAAAATATAGATTATATATTTCTATTCATTGCTGTATAAATAGATCAATAATTAATCAATTATTTTAATATTAAATTAAATCAATTTTAAGATACATTTTTCTTCAGCTATGCATATTTCTCTTCTCTTATATAAAAATGATTCAAATGATTTTAACTAATGTAACCCCAAAGTTGAAACAAGTTGTATTATAATAATTATAAATACCCTTACTTATTGAATAAATTACATCCTGACTTACCTTACCATACCTAACAAATATATAGTATCTTACATATATATTTCTTTATGAATACTCCTACTTCTTCCTTGCTACTCCAATCTTTAATTTCCATTCATAGTTTTTCTTGAATATACCCCCTACATGAATAGCCTTACATCTATTTTACATATACAACTCTAGGTCTATGAATAACCTTACTCATCGCATATATCATGTCTATCTTACAGCTCTGGCTCTCTTCGAGCATGTGAACTTGGTTTATGGAACTATTAGTGAATTTTGTACACAATCCGGCTGCGCCGACATGACCGGACCGGGCAACAGGTGAGTCTTGCATAGGATATAAGAGTCTGGAATGAGTTCTAATTGCGTTCCCATTTACTTTGCAGAACGTACTTATGGTTCGATGAGAAGGGCAAGAAGACGCGGGTCGCAGCGCCGCAGTATATCGACTATGTGATGACCTTTACACAGAAAACGGTCAGCGACGAGTTGATCTTTCCAACCAAATACGCGAACGAGTTTCCGGGCTCGTTCGAGTCGATCGCCCGAAAGATTTTACGCTTGCAATTTCATGTGATAGCGCATCTGTATGCGGCGCATTTCAGAGAAATCGCGCTGCTCGGTTTGCACACCCATTTAAATTTGACGTTCATGCACCTCACAGCGCTGCATCGCCGCTTCAATCTGATTGATGAGAAGGAGACGGACGTGCTGCGCGACCTGGAGGTGGCGCTTCGATTGACCGACGACAATAGCGTCTGTGGTCAGGATTCGCAAACCGATTCCGGCTCAGCATCCGCATCTGCATCCGCCTCCGCCTCTGTCTCGGCATCTGCCTCCAATTGTGAGCAGCAGCAGCAGCAGCATCAGCAGCAGCAGCCGCACAACAACAGCAGCAGCAACAGCAACAATAGCAACATTAGCAATTCCTCTGCCGAGGCGCTGCATGTCAATTCACAAAGCAGCTGCGGCACATCGCTCATTGATGGCGATGCCGCAGCCCCGCCCATTTGCACGCAACCGGAGGCGGGTGCTGGCGGTAAGCCGCCCGGTAGCGGCGGCTTGCTGGGCGGCATTCTGGGTGATTTAACCAGCGGCGAATTTGGTGATACAACGCGCTACTGCACCTCGGCAGTTCCTCCTCATGCGACAGCATTAGCAGCAGCAGCAGCAGCGGCAGGCCCCGATGCCAGCGGCCACACATTGCCGGCGAATGGGGCAACGAATGGTGCGGCTGGCGGTGCATTACATTTAAATTTTAGCAACAATAACAGCAACAACCACAATTTGAATCACTTGAACCACCATCATCATCACCTCACTCATCACCATCATCACCACCATCATCCGCACACTCATCTGCACCACCTGCATCAGCATCATGCTACGGCAGCGGCAGCGGCAGCGGCGGGAGCTGGGGCGACGTCGACTGCGCAGCATAGCGGGCTCATACAGTGCAATGCAGCGGGTGCTGTGACAGCGACGGTGGCACCGGCATCGGCGTCAGCAGCAGCAGGCGGTGGCGGCAGCGGCAACAGCAACACATAGTGTGACAGCAGCAGCAGCAGCAACAACAACAACAACAACAACAACAACAAAACAAACAAACCAACAAAAAAAAACATTAGAAATACTAGAATTACGCAAAAATGTTATTTAATGTTATTACTTCTATGATCCTAAAGTTGAAAATATTGTAAAAATAAAACAAACAAAAAATACAAAAAAAAAAAAAAAAAAAAAAAAAAACGAGCAATTGTAAAACACAATTATCGATAAGCGTCGATAGTCGACAGTTGCTTAGAGTTCCATACAGCACACACACACACATACAAAAAAAAACACACGTACAATATAGCAGTTACTGTGCATAGATAAATGTAAAGAGAGCGCCAGAGAGTAATTCACTGGTAGAGTTCCCTACAGAAGACACACACACACACAAACATGTGTGCAATCAAGCAGTTGCTGGGAGCGTGAGAGAGTTATTTACTGCTTAGACTTCGATACAGCCTATACACACACACACAGACACGCACACACGTACAATTTAGCAGTTGCTGTGCATAGGAATAGAAAGAGAGAAGATAGTGAGGAGCGCAAGAGATCTCTCTTGCTGCTACACAAATAACAGTTAAAAAGGCATAGCCTAAAAAGCAAATACAGGCACTTAAAAAAAACTATAGTAATTAAAGAAAATTATAAGCAAAAAAAATAAATGTAAAAAAAAAAAAACAATGCAAAGAGAACACAAAAAAAAAACTCACACTTGCAAATTAAAGGAAGCACGGTTACACTGTTTAGCTTTAACGTAACAGCTGGAAAGAAAGTCCTTCCGCACTTTATACACTACTTTTTCTGGCGAGTATTCATTTCTAACAGTTATACCTCAATTAAACTACTATTTAAATGTGCGTAATCGTAAAATATTTAAGCAATATGTTTTAGTTTCTTCTAATTCTCGAACTTCAGCTAAAATAGAAATTTAGTGATTTTTTACAAACTGCTCTTTAAGTAGGAACACATTATTGTTATAAACAACCAAGAAAGCTTTACTTTAGCACATGTTATATACATACATATGTATATATATATATCATGTATAGCTCCTTATCTCAACAGTCTTATATTATTTTTCCAGTTTCACAATTTCGCTTCGCAAATTCATCAAACGGCTAAGCTATCAAAGCACTTTAAACTTGTAGCGTATTTCTATATAGTATAACTATTTCTAAACCAAATCGGAATACACTCACACACACGCACACACACACACTCACTCTTAACTGTGGAAGTCTCTTATAAACGATACCAATGGAAATTGTATGCACCGAAATGTTTCACGATTCTTTTAAAGAATATTCGCACCCGTTTATATTAGGTATAGCTAAAAACAAAATATGAAGCTAAAAGAGAAGAAGATGAGAAAATATATAAGTGTTGGAAAACGTGCTGAGAATTTGATTGACTTTAATTACCAAATGCAATGAAGCTAATTTACTTTAAAAACTTAACGAAACTATAAATAATATAAATATATAGAGTTATATATATATACAAGATAATGTTCAGTGTTTACTAGGCTGTTTGCATCTGTGTAGGTGTATGTGTAGACGTATTTGTGTGTGTCTGTGTGTGTGTGTCTGTGTGTGTGTGTGTGATATGATTTATGTGCATTAGTTGGGGCATCTTCTCCCTAGTTAGTAGTCGGATAACCCCCCACTTCGTCCCCCCAGAGAGACAGCTCACTGAACAGTCCAGGCTTTAGCTAAACCAAAAATTAAAATCCTATCCAATTACATTTTAGAACCGTTGAAAACCAAAAACAAAACAAAAACAAACTTTAAACTATTTATGAAAAAAGAAAAATCCATTCAAAGAAAATGCTATGGGAAATGATAGAAAATGCAAGATATAGCGAGAGTTTCCACCTGGGAAATTGAAAAACAAAAATACATTTTATGATAAAAAGACAAAAAACACAAAAACAAGAGAAATAAAAATGAAAATAACAATAAAAATAAAAACAAATATAAAATGCAAAATGATAATAAAATAAACTGTTATGTTCAATTAAAAAAATTGTGTGTTCTTATTGGAAAGTTCTTACAGGAAAATCGGTTGAAAATCCTATTTATTTTTATCATTAAATAATTGGGTTCAGGTAATAATTATGGCATTACCCGATTCGTATTGCACGATTATTCAGACTCTCTGAGAAGGTATATACGAGAATATATCAACTGCAATTTCATTGTCCTCCATGAGACGGACCAAGAATAAGACGAACATTACACGAATATTGTATTATTTAAGCTCGTGAACGAGTATATAAACTTTTCAGCTAAAAAGTATGTGATACTATATATATCTTCTTTGAATAATAATGGAAAACTGCGCGTACTGGAACTTGGCAATGATATATGAATGCAGGGAGATCGTGCCGAATCACCAGTTTGGCTTTCGGAGACAGCACGGTTGTACCCCACATCCTCGGCGCCTTAGAACAGAAGAAATACTGCTCTGCCCCGTTTGGCATCTAGGATTGCTGCAGAAAGCAAGGGCAGCCCTCCCGTCTTCTATTTTAATACTACTGTCATCATATATCACCGATAGAAGTTTCCAAGTGGATAAGGGACAGTCCATTTCTTCGGCCCCATTAAATCTGGAGTCCCTCAAGGCAGTGAGTGTACTGGGGCCTACATTGTACACATTATACACAGCTGAAATGCCTCTTCCACTGGATGGTGCAGTTCTAATAGCACTGCAGAATATAAACGCAGTAACTTAATAATTAAATAATATTATTAAATTAGATAAATTGTAAATACTGGCTTCTAGCCCCATATATAGGTTAAGGATTAGCTTTATGTGCGCTTTAGAGTCACAGACAATAAGCTGCAATAATAAAATAATAAAATATTTAAAAAAAAAAAGATATATGACTATATACTCTTGTACATAATATATTTTGGTGTTGATAATTAAATCGAAAAGTTTCACTTTGAACAACTTTTTGATTGATCTGTATTAAGTAGACAAATTTATTATTCTCGTATTCTAAGTACTTAAATATTTTTGTTATATTTATATCTTAACGTATTAAAGATTTTTTTCTATATGTATTTTGTATTAAATTTGTTAATTTATGATTTGTGTCTATATTTATTTCGATTTAAATTTGTTTATTTATTTATTTAGTTTATTTTTTTTTTTTTTGTTATTATTATTTTCTATATTATTTTCATTTGTATTTATCTTTGTATAAAAATTTAAATACTATTTCTTTAATTTAAATTTAAATTTTTAAAAATTTGAATGAAAAGAATGATATACATATACTATAAACAATTTATATCAAATTGTTTACTCTATTTTCCTTTCATTTTATTTTATTTATTTTCACATTAGCATAAGAAATAATTTAATTCGCCGCTTTTCTAGTAATTTACGTTTTCCTAGCAATTCAGTAAATTGTGAGCTAGTCTTTTATCTTGCAAATTTGAGAGCAAATCGCAATGTTTATTATTAATATCAATAAAAGAATACTGCATGCACACGCATACATTCACGCATATCAGTATATGCATACGTATGCATAGGTGTGCGTAAACGATCATCCAATTCTGCTTCCAGATCTAATTCCAGTCATAAATACGAAGTGAGATGTGTCACGGCGAATTGCAAATACTCTTGTAAATAGGATAATCGACATAACAAATCAAAGTAATTACTTCGTAAGCAAATTACTAATTCGTTTTTAATACGCTTCTTATGGTAAATCAGTAATCCACTAATTCAGCAATTCATTTTAGTCGAAATTTAAGTACTCGACTAGATTAAGCAAGGAATTTACATCTAAATAAATACTTGCATTTGTAGTGTATACTAATTCGACACGCTTCACACTCATCTCTCTCGCTCTCTTGCTTTCTCTCTGTCTCTCATTTTCGGCACGCTCTCACTTGCATAATGGGCGATTTGTTCGTTTTCGTTTCGCTCTCAATTCAGTTGGACGCTGTCTTCGAAGCTAAGCGGTATTTAGACGAATTCGAATTAGAGTCCGGAACATTCCGATTGGAAAGCATTGATAAGCGCAATGGAACGCTTGAGACGGGCATTTGTAGTGCTGTTTGTTTGTTTTTTGACTGGCAGCTGGGCACAGGCGCCGGGTCGTCGCACCAAATATGAACCCAATTGGGCTAGCTTGGACCAGCGACCGCTGCCCAGGTGGTACGATGAGGCAAAGGTGGGCATATTCCTGCACTACGGCGTCTACTCTGTGCCGAGCTTTGGCTCCGAGTGGTTCTGGACAAACTGGATAAGTGAGTGTGGCGTAAACATAACTAAATACGCACTTATATGTATTCTGATTAATCTTGCCTTTAGGTCTACGCAATGCGGACTATATAAGCTTCATGCAGCGCAATTATAAGCCCGACTTTACCTATCAGCAATTCGCGGATCAATTCACAGCGGAGCTCTTCAATGCCACGCAGTGGGCGTTGCTCTTCAAAGATAGTGGTGCCAAGTGAGTTCCATTAATCTCTGATCTAATCAGTTATAGTAATATATATCTGCACTTCTGCTTAGATATGTTGTGCTCACCAGCAAACATCACGATGGCTACACGCTGTGGCCCTCCAAGTACAGCTTCGGCTGGAACTCTGTCGATGTGGGACCCAAACGGGATATTATCAGTAAGTCAAATCGAAAATTTAGTGATATATTCTATAATTTTATATATTTAGTGCAAAAATTTATTAGTTTTATTTGTTCATTATCATTATTTGTTTACATTTTGCATTTCATTTCGTTTTTTCTCATTTAAAAACAATTCACGAATTAAAACTAATTATTATAATGAGCAAAGGAATGAAACATTTAAAAAAAAAATTATATATTTTTTTAAAATATTTTTTAAAGATAATTTGTAATTCTTTTTATAGAAAGAAATTTTTGTCTCTTACACTATTTTACATATATATATTTCTTTATATATAAAAAAATGATTCACAATTTTCTTTATTTTACATTTGGATTATTTTTTCAAGAACTTAAAATATTAAAATATTTTTGAGACTTTAAATAGAAACTTTAAATATTCAAAAATTATTTGAAAACTTTAGACAATTTAAATTAAACTTTAAAATTAGTTTTTAAAAATTAATGAATTAAAAAACAAAATACATAAAATATAGCTGAAGGCTTAAAAGTTTTAAATGTCAATATAATAATAATAATTTAATTACAAATATTTATTTTATTTTTAATTTTGCTTGATTCAAATTAAATTTCATTTAATATTTGAAAATGAGAATAATTTAAGACTAATTAATTATATATAAAAAATTTATTAATTTTTGCCATTTTGATTTATTTAGAAATATTATTGATCTAAGAGTATTTAAATATTTTTTTTAAATATTTATTTGCATTGCATTTTGAATTTTTAATAATTTGAATTCTAACATTTTCAATTTTTAATGCATTATTTAACAGTAAAATATTTTTGAATATTAATTAAAATATTTAATATATGAAATATTAATTTTTTTTATATTTTATTTAAAATACAATAAATATTAAAATATTCCGATTAAATCTTATAAATTCCATAGAGGAGCTGGCGTCCGCTGTGCGCAGCGTTTCGGATCTGAAGTTTGGGCTTTACTACTCGCTGTTCGAGTGGTTCAATCGGATGTGGATCGACGACAAGTTGCATCTGCTACTGCAGCAGCACTACGTGGACTACAAGGTGCGCCCGGAGCAGAAGGAGCTGGTGGAGGAGTATTTGCCGGAGATCATTTGGTCCGATGGGGACTGGGAGGCGCCGGCCAAGTACTGGAAATCGGAGGAGTTCATCGCGTGGCTCTACAACGACAGTCCAGTCAGGGAGACAATTGTGACGAATGATCGCTGGGGCTTTGGCACCGCCTGCCAGCATGGCGACTTCTATAACTGCGCCGATCGCTTCAATCCGGGTGTGCTGCAGCGGCACAAGTGGGAGAATGCCTTCACGCTGGATCGCAGCAGCTGGGGTCAGCGCTTCGATGTGACGCTGGCGGACTTTATGAGCTCCAAGGATCTTATCAAGGGTAGGATTAGCTGGAATTCTCAAGGAACTTTGAATTAATGAAATCTTGTTTATAGAAATTGTCACAACGGTCAGCTGCAATGGCAATGTCTTGATCAATGTGGGGCCCACAAAATACGGCACAATCTTGCCCATCTTCGAGGAGCGCCTGCGCGACATGGGCCGCTGGCTGCGCATCAATGGCGAGGGCATCTATGGCAGCTCTCCGTGGATCTATCAGAATGATACGCTGACGCCTCACGTGTGGTACACCCAGGGCAAGCAGTCAAATACCACTAATGCCGTCATCTATGCCTTTGTGCTTGAATATCCGTACGATACAAACGAACTCGAGATCTATCCAATTGGCAAGGACATTAATATCTTCCGCAATGTCCTGCTCACTGGGCTGGACTTTGGCATGGAGAGCGAAGTCTTCAATGCACAAACCACGCAAATATCAATGCTGGGCATGGGGAATACAAAAATTAACGTAAATATTCTCTATAAAAATGCCTCATCCATAATTCCAATTAGATTTTATCTATTCACAGTGGACAGCAGCTCACAATAAATTGCGCATTGTGTTTCCACCCAAGCATCATATCGATAAGCGTGGATTGGAATATGCATGGACTTTTAAAATAACCATAGCTTAAGTTAATAATTATATAGCAATTTATTTTGCTTTTAAAAATAAACAAAAGTCCGTTATAGTATTTGAACTTAAATATTAATGGCGCCACAGTATTTTCTACATTTTTGGTATATTTTTATCGAGTGTAGTCGGTCACACTGTTTCAACGTCAGAGTCGATATATCGCTCGTTCGGCCATCTCTAGTCTGATTGGCACAACAAACGCGAAAAGTTGCAATTCCTGGCGCTGGTTTTTCCTAGCACATCGCATTAAGTAAATGTCTACAATTTAATACATAATCAGTGTGAAAGTGTTTCATTAGCTTAACTACCTCAAGTGTATAAAGACAAATGCTATAATAGCAGTAAGAAAAATGAATGCTGAACAAGTGTAGGGGCAGCAAAAATACCCATACAAAAAAATGCTGAGAGCGTGCGCATACCAAAGGGAGCGAATTAAAGCGTGAGAGAGAGAGAGAGAGAGAGAGAGTGCGTCCACGGGTGTGAACGGTTGCTCTTATCATTTAAGCGGCAATTGTTTTTGTTGACGCCGTCTGTCTGCCAATTGTCCAGCTGCAGCTGTTGTTTAACAGAATATTTCTATTTGTTTGCAATTTTAAACCGTATTTTATGCTCATATTTCTCTATAAAAATAGACCGCAATATGGCATGCGAAGGCCACCTGTCGTCTTCGGATGCACTGCCCGCGCTGAAATACGTTGAGCTCATTCATGCGTGAATTTTCAAGCATTGCTTGCTTGTATATAACAAGATACAGCTAATTAACATTGATTTGACGTCTCGCTAGTTGTCTGCAATTATTATTGGATTAATTAGCTTATTCATAACAATTAGTGGCGTCATCAATTGTTTGCTCTTTTTGTGTGTACAGAGGGTGAGGAGCAAGAGCGAAAGCAAACAACAAATTGTATGCGCGCCGTTATGTTTAGGGCGTTGCCACCTAGTGCTTACAGGTACAATACTTATTTGTGAGTTGTTAAATTAATAAAATCTAATGTGAGCAAGCAATTTTTAATTATTATTATTATTTAAAGCAACTTTTAACTAAAATTGTTATGTTGTATATATTGTTTTCACTTGTGCAAAGTATACGTTGTTATCCAAGTGCTCCTTTCACTAGTTCCGTGAACTATATGACAACTCGGCAACTCTGCACTGCTCTCTCCAACGACGGCAGCAGCGGTGTAGTGAGCGCGCGCAGCAGCTGTTTTGTCGTGCTCTCTTCCTCGTTTGAATTTTCTCTCACAACCCGTTGCCATACGTCACTTTTGGCCAAAACATTTTTGAGACTGCTGCCGACTCTTTCAGTCTTAACTGTGTCTGTACGGACGTGAGTAAGCGTTTGGATTGCGTATGGCTCGCAGCGTACGGCAGCGCGTGTTAAACATTCTAATAAGAAGCAGCGAGAACAAAGTTAAAAATTTGTAATGAAAGAGTTCATTATCAGCCGTGAATACGAAAAGTGAAGAACAGCCAATGCAAGTGCAAGTACAAGTGCAAGCGCAAGTGCAGTGAACCAGTCTCAGCGGACGGCGCCCTTGAATGTAAATGTTTGTGTGTATGTGGTGTCTGTGCGTTTTTCTGGCTATGTGTGTGTGTGTCGGCTGCTGTTTCCAAAAATGTTCAATGTAAAAATATAAAAATATAAAAATACACAAACACGCACGGCGAAAATTCGATTAACAACAAAAGCAACCTTGAAAAGGCAAAACACCGAGAGACCTGGCTATTTTTATGTGTCGCAGTGTATTCCATGCATGCGCTTGTCCAATCAGAATTACCAAAAGGCAGCAACGGAGACTGAGAGCGCGGCCAGAACAATTGAATATGTCGTCGCATGGTCATTAACACTACTTGTCTGTGTGTGCGTATGTGTGTATGCTTATGTGTGTGTGTGAGTGTATTGCTCTGTCTGCTTTGTGCGTGCGTTCTTGATTTCTTTATGTAATTTTTAACATTTCTTTTATTCGACGTAGGCGTGCAGGAATTTGCGTACACAGCAACGCCAGCGCAATAGCAGCGAAAAGCGTAGTAACAAAATAGTAGTAGATTTCGCTGTGGCAGAATGAGTAGCATGATTTGCAAACATGCCGTGCTCGTTTATTAATTAACTAATTAAAAAGTGAAAGAAGAGAGAGAGAGAGAGAGGCAAGGAAGTAATAAATAGGTGTTGTAGTCCGAGCCCACAAAATAGACCAACCAAATTCGTATTAATATGACATCATACGCAAACGACACAACGTCAACGGCAGCAGCCACAACAACAACAGTTGAAGGAGCAGCAACAAATGCAGGAGAAGTAACGCCAGCACCAGTAGCAGCTACAAATCCGGCGGCTGCAGTCGGCGCAGCTGCTAAACAAGTGTCCAGCAACAACAGCAATGAAAACGGTGAATACGACGAGGACGACAACAACAGCTTGGACGGTCGTGAGAAAGCCGACACGACACCCGAGAACCTCAAGAAGATTGCCGAGATCATAAACGACAAAGAGGCAACGGCAGCAGCAGCTGCGGCTGCGACGTCAAACTCGCTGTCGCCGCGACTGCAGCATCAGCAGCCGTTGAATGCGTCGAGCTTCGTAGGACTTGGTGCTGCCATCGATGAGTCAAACACAAAGTTCTGCCTTGGCAAGCCGCCGCCATCGCCGGCCGAAAAAGGTAAGCGAATCGAAATAGAGTTGCAGTCGGCGTCGCAGTCGGCGTCACTGTCGTTGTTGACAAAAGGCAATCAGAAAGCAGCAACAACCCGAGTGTCATTATTCATGAACTTTTTGTTGTTGTTGTTGCCGTTGTTGTTTTCTGCTTGTTGCTTGTCTCTTTCATTTTTTTCTCGTTGCTTTTAATTTGAATTTTTAATGAAGCTATTTGGCGAGTTTTGGCCACGGCTTTAGCGCAAATATTTATTGCACTAGTCATGGCAAACAACACACACACACACACGCGATACTCAACACACACACATACGTATTCGCATACACAAAGCATATAACACACCCATGAAAGAACATAATGGAAAAAGAGCATTGCACAGTGGGAAAAGATTTGTGATTTGTGATTGTCTTGTTGTTGATATTCATAGTTGTTGATTACAAAAAATTGGGTTTAAATTAGTAAAAAATAATTCAAATATATTTCTACTCGTTCAGTTAATTTAAAGAAAAATCTTCAAATGATGACGGAATATTTGTGTTTAACATATTGAGCAAATTTTTAAAAATTTTAGATTTCTTATATATAAATACATACAATATATAAACTGAATCTGAGCATCTAATCAAGCGTGCGTAGACTTTTATCAATTTGAGCACAAGGCCGCAAACAGAGCAATTTTCTTGAATTATCTCTCTGTAATTTTTTGGCATTTGGCCAAAAAGTTTTTAATTGAATATACTTAGCCCTTCGATCAAACCAAAAATATAATGTGTAATTAAATAATTGAAATCTGTTTTTGAAAGCCAGAGAAATTCCAGCGATTGTAACTTTAGTATTTTGATTAAACTAAAACCATTTGCTGTTGAGTTCTATGGAATGTATGCGTTGCAACAAACCCAACTGAAAGTCGGGTGATGGATGACATAATCTATATAGTATGTAATCCATTCAGCTGGTCATAGCCTTTGTTTTTTTTTTTTTTTTGAATGCCAGCGAATAGAGACAGAGATACAAATCTGTTGTCCAAGTCGCTCGTCGAAGCATTTTGACGCTTTGAAAAATCAGGTCATAATTTTTATTTATTTTTATTTTTTTTATCAGTTTTTGTCATACACTTAGAAAGGGTATTATGCTTTATATGAAGGCGTAAGTCATTGTGCATTAAATTTTATATAAAGCCAACTATAGCTATTGAAATTACAAACTATAGTCATCAAATATTAGTCTAACTAAACCAAATCTTTTACCTTTTTTTTTACCTTATTCAATTGCCAAATATGTGATAAGATTTGAAAGATCACCTTTCGTTAGTTGTATTGTAAATCTCTAAGAGTATCTGCCGTTTGGCAACGCTCTTTTCATATTTTGTTTGCTTTTGTTTGTGTTTTGTTTCTGTGACAGTCAGATCTTATGAAATCCAACAGTCGCAGTCATTATCTCCGATTTTCATGCCGTACACGCAATTCACTCGCTAAAAGTGAGGCGAGTGAGTCAGCTTGAACGATTGCGATATAGTCTGTATATAGACTGTATTTTGCACAACAATATCCATGCCATATGCGTAAATATTAATAACAGATTTGTGTTTAATTAAATCTATCTGCTATCGATAAGTTAACGTATATCAACAGTTTAGCCCAGTTATCGCTTGTTAAAAGCCAATTTTCTGCCACTTGACCTCGCCGCAAAGCCACTGTGACGAACAGCAATAAAAGATAACTTCAATTGCAGCAACTATTATCTACAACAAATCGAGTGCACCAGATGGCAGTAGATTGTACTAACATGAAAAATATTCCCTACGAATTTGATAGACTTGATAGAAGATCTCTTTAGCTTATTCTTAAGCTAGAAAAAATATTGAAGAAAATTGTAAATAATTGTATGTATAATAAATGAATATAAATCGAAAATTGTTTGCTTTTAGTTTCATATACAATTTTGTTAACATTATCTATAATTTGCCAAAGTATTTTTGCATAGAAAATCAGAAATCTTTTGAAATAATAGTTCTAATAGTCTAAATAAATTAGAACAGAAAATCTAATACGTGTTTCATACAGCTAAGCAAACTTTGAAAAGCATTTAAAACATTTAAATTTCCACAATTTATTCTGGAGCAAATATAATTTTTTAAATATTTAAATAAATATGAAGAAGTTTCTATGTTTCTAGGAGAGAATATATTCTTTAAGAAAAGATAAACTGAATTCTCGGAAATGATATGAATTAATTATATGTTCATGCTAGACAAACAATAAAATAACTTTTCAAACATAATATCTTGAATATTTGAGATTTGATACCTCCTAATACCTAAAAACAAACCACACATATTATCAAACTTTCGCTACATTCAAAAGAATTTTTAAAATAAAACTAAAAATGTTTTAAATGTCACGAAATTTGTAAACAGAAAACTATAAAGAGCAATAAAATTGAAGCGCTATTTCATCAGCTATTTCAACACTTTAATATTTGTATAATTTAATTATATTACAAATCAAAATCTAAAAAAAAAGTTTTTTATTTATGATCATGTAATTTGTCCACTCACTCAATTTATTATGTCTTCTATTGAACAGATATTTGCTGCACATATTGATTTCTATTTTAGCTTTCTGAGTTTTCGTCTATGGCAAATTGAGCAAGCCCAACTCATGGCTATATCAGTTACAGGGTATTTGGCAAATTTGTAAATAATTGCAGTGATTGTTTGGCCTGGTGCATTACGTGATTTTGTTGCAAACTAGAACAGAAACTTTTGCGCACTTGTTGCCACACGCACCACGATCGACAGTGTGCACACTGTGCTACCAGACTGTTTGCAATTGTTTCTGTTGGAGCAGAGTTAACGGTAATTACATTGACCACGCAGCATGGCCAAAAATATGGCCAAGTTGTTGTTGTTGTTTGCTGTCGAGTGGCACTTGCGGCTTTTGTTACAGCGTTATAAATATATATCTAATTTTTTTTTTTCTAAATTATTTTTATTGCCTTGTGCGCTTTTACTTTTTGCAATAAATAAACAACAAAATGTTGTTACTGCTGTTAAAGCCATTTAGGGCCATTTGTTGCTGTTGAAACTTTTGGAAAGTCGAGCGCAGGAAATCGAAGGGCCGCCTGCTGTTACCATTTGAAATACGTTCTCTATTGAATTTGGCTACTTGGCTTGGATGAGAAAACAAACAGCAAATCGTTGGCAATGTTTTATAATTGCTTTCATTATTGCACGGCAATTGGCTTCCAATTGCGTATGACGTCATGTGCCGTTTAAACAATTTCGTTGCCTTTTCTTCTGTTTGGCTTAAATGCTCTTTTATGGCAGATCTTTATAAATGATCTTTTCTCGTTTCAAATCTTGCGGTTAAGCATACATTTAAATATGATTACACATATTTGTATATGCTTAAATACTTTTATATCTATTTTTATGTGCTTTTTTTAACACGACGACAGCAGAGAAAGCCGCCCCATTCGATCATCAATTGTCATTCGATTGAGGTCATCGCCTCGTCCATTCGCCATTCGATAATTGACTTGATCAGCTTTGTGCACACTCGACTGGTTGTCTCCAAGCCAAAGAATATCTTCACAGCATGTTAGGGCTCAAATGAACATATTTGGAATTGAGATTCTTAAGACTGGCCAAAACTGGTTAAATCATTTATAACGACCGGCCAATGCAGCAGTTAAAAAGTAAAGACCAGATATCTCTATCACCCCCGAGTCATTAGCCGGGAACACGACTTATGCTAATTATAAGACTGCTTAGAGATATGACTTCAATTTCTAAATATTAGCTTAGCTTTCTTATCGCTGGTAGCTACAAATTGTTGCTAAATAAGCAATATATAAATATTGATACAAAAGGGGTTTTATACAAACAGGCGAGCAGCTTGCTATTATACGAGTATATATGTGTATATATATCAGCAAGCATTGCATTGCCATGAGCAGCATTTTTATTGATATTATTATAAGTATTAATGCCTTGATTAACTTGAAAAAGAAAAGTAAAATGCTTGGTTGAGCATACGAATTTATCGTAGGGCTCTATTCCTGAGAAAACAAATTGAAAAACTATATAGAACTTCAGTATAGGAAATCAAGTTTATAATTAAATTTTAACAACAATTTATTTCAAAGTAATTAACTAAAAATATAATTAGATAACTTGGATCTATGATGAAGACTGAAAAGAAAAATGAATTAATATGGTATATATATTTATGTATGTATTTATTTTTTTAGTTTTTTATTTAATATTAAAAATTAAGCAATGTTTTATTTTATTTATTAAAGCAAACTTGAGTCAATCATAAATTATAAAACATTTATTTATTATTTTTTATTATTATTATGAAATATTATAAATATGTTTTTCTAAAGAGCAATATCAAATACATTTGTTATTGTTTATAAATTATATATATATATATATATAGTACTATATATATATTTTAAAATATGACATCACGCAAAATTCCAATTTAAAAAAAAAATACATCCGCTCGTTTATTTATTATTTCTTTTTATTTTTCTAATTTCGTTATGATTTCAATGAATTCATCTTTAAGCCATTTCCCTTATTAGGCTTTGAGCTATAATTAAATTAATATATATATTTAGAAAAAAAAAAAACCTGTTAAAAGTCCAAAGTCATTGCCGCCTTTTGGTCTTCTGTTTCCTTTGCCATGTTCCAGTTTTCGTAACACAATATTAATAGAATAATTAAACTGAAAAAATAAATTGATTTTGCGTCCAAAATTAGTTGAGTGAAATCGTTTGTTAGTTTGGTCATCTTCAAGAAGTTCCACAGCGGAACGGAAGACACGTGCTCCGTTGAACTTCGATGGTCAGCGCGAAGCTAGGCGAAGCGTAACAAAATGGCTGGAATCCCTTCTCACCCAACCACACCTGCAATTGACCGTATTCAGCGAACTCTAACCTTCATTCGGTGCAGTGCAGTGCCGCCTCTTGGCCTTATAAGTAGTTGGCCAGTCAGGCATAGATCACGAGCAGGCACGTAGAGTGCTCGTAGATCCCTAAATGGTGCTTGAGTACCAAGCTGCCCGCCCCATTTCCATTGCTCCCCCCCTCTCTTATTGTTTTTGCTTTTTTATCTTCTGCTTTGCCGCGGAAATGTATAGAAATTTGCTAGCGGAAGCAGTGAAGGCATATTGCCACGTTGCAGCGGGGCGTTGCTTGCAAAAAATGTGGGCATGGTCAGTCAAAGCAATAATTTGTTAGTAATGACTAATGCCATCATCATCGTATCATGATAGCAGTCAAATGCAATAGCTATATAAGTCATCAGGCCCTTGACGGAAGACGTTTTTTTTTGTTTAATAAGTATATACTAATATGTTTTTAATGATTATTTAAACTTTTTATTATTATAATTGTGTGTTATTAGTAAATTAATAATTTAAAATGCATATAATTTTACAATGCTTATAAATTATATCATATATGTAATCTTATTATACAAATATTATATACTAACATATTTCTAAATAGAAAATATTTGGAAATGAATATTAAGATTTAAAAAAAGTAAAATTTTATCTGGCTTAGGTATTATATTTTCTGGTATCTTTAAGAACATTATATGTATATAGAATATCTTTGATAAATGAAAAAATACTTTAGCTTATAATTTAATAATTATAAATAATGATTAATATAATTATAATAATGATAATATAATAATAATAATAATATAATAATAATTATTATAATAATAATAATAATTAATATTATATTGTAAAAAATTTACACTATCTTTGACTTTCATAAATTTTAATTTAATTTAATTTTAATTATTTTATTTACATACATATATTTAATATGTGCATATTTTTATCATTTATACATTATTTTATTTATATAAGAAACTATTTTTATTAAAAATAAAATAATAAAAAAATTACTCAAATTAAATAAATAAAAAAAAGTAATAAATAATAATAATTATTATATAATTATTATTACTTTTTTTTATTTATTTAATTTGAGTAATATTTTATTAATTTTAATTTTTAATAAAAATAGTTTCTTTTAATTTGTTGACATATTTAAAATTTTTGTTGAAATATTTTATTAATATATGTTCACATATTAAAAAGTAAGCTTTACATTAGATTTATATGATAATAATAATAATTTAGTCACGCGCATAATGAGTGTATTTAATATAGGAAAATCGCTTGCAAAACTTTTTTTATTTAATAGTAACAAAACGACATTAATATATAATAGTCGTAATGGGTCGTAATTTCTTTCAAGTGCCATAACTGTCTTGGTAATATGCATGCTCCACTCTACGCTTTCTCTGAACTCCACTCTCAAGCGCCCAATTGCCCGTTTGCTGCCTGAGCCGGCCCTGGCTCTGCTGCTCACTCCGTTTGCCACTTGAGTTGTTGCGCACTGAGAGCGTTGGTTCTCTCTGTAGCTAGATTCGTTTTCACCGTCCAACTGGACTCGATAGCAACTGTAAATAAATGCTAATTTAATTGCACATCTTTGTTCCATTGCAGCGGCTGTGCTGGGCAGAGCGAATCAGCGACAGAGTAACAGCAGCTTCAGCAGCAACAAAGAAAGCGACACAGCTGAGGTGGATGAGCAGTCGACGGCATCGAATTCGACAGCGACAAAGCAGTCGCTGGCCTTCACCATTGATCATTTTGACGCCTCGGAGAACGACTCGGCGGCTCAGGCAGCGCGCTACAAGAATATGATGGAACGCTTTCAGAGTCGGCACAGGCGAGGCGCCTCCATGTCGAAGCTGGAGGGCGAGGGCAGCTCGGCCAATAGCGGCAACGGTCGGCACTCGCAGCGCAGCAGCCTGGATGCCAGCAGCGTGGCCGATGATGCTTCCGTGGCAGCCACGCCCACCACCGAAGCAGCACCAGCGGTTAAGATGCGCGTGCGTGAGCGTAGCGCGTCGCGAGTGAGAGATGCCTCCAAGCGACACAGCTGGTCGCCGCGCAGCTCGGCCACAACGGAACCGCCCGCCCGTGCTCCTAGCCAGAAGCCAAAAGCAGGCTCAGCCTGCACCGCCCAAGGGCACCTCCAATATGCTGGCCAATCGCACCGCTCAGTTCACGCCGCGCTCCACTGCGATGCAGCTGGCGCTGAAGCAGGTGGAACTGTTGTGTCCGCATCCCCCATTGAATGACCTGAAGAGCACCGAGGAGGATGCTGTCAGTGAGGCGGGCACCTATACGCTCGATGGCGACAACTACACTGAGGAGCAAAAGGATCTCATGAACATCGATCGCAATGCAGCAGCGGCCGCAGCTGCTGCTGCTGCATCGGCCAAACTGCGACCTAAGCAGCTGGCCGTGAAGCCCAACAGAGCCAGCAATGTGCTCGAGGTCAACTACTACCATGAGACGCCGCAGCAGGAGCAGAAGGGCAACAGCACCAATGCCAATGCCACGGGCGCCTATCTGGAGCAACTCAAGTCTCGAGCGCTCCATCCACAGGCACCGCCCACGCCTCCCTCGCCCCGTTCGCCGGCCGCTGACGTGGGCTGCTTTACCAGCGTCACGACCAGCGGCGTGCTGGCCAAGCAGCGGGCGCTGGATACGCATCCTAAGCTGACACGCCACACGCACAGTCTGTCCACCTCGCAGATCGACAGCTCCGAGTACGTGAGCAACGAGGCCAAGCTGCGCCATGCCCAGGCCCAGGCCATAGCAGGCAGCGCCACGGATCGCCAGAAGGCCGAGTATCGACTGAATGTGTTCACCAGCAGCAACAGCCAACAGCAGCAACAGCAGCTGCATCAGTTGCCTGAGACGCCGACCACGCCCACAGAGGCAGCGCTGCTGCAGTCGGCGCCCACAAAGCAGGATTGGATACAGGAATGGGCACGCAATGCGCGTGCTCGCAGCCTCGCCCAGGATGTGAGCAGCAGCTCGGCCAGTCGACGCAAGCAGCAGGCGCAGGCACAGGCCCAAGCACAGGTGAGCAGAGTGCAGAGTTTATAAATAGAGCCATAAATGAAGAGTAAATCATATTTATTTCTCTCTGCCAGCAGCTTATGACACGCAGCTACAATTGCTCGGACACTGGCGCGGATTCCTTGACAGATGATAGCCTCAGCTTGTATAATCAGCAGCAGCGTCAGTATGCAGCAGCTGCCAAGCTTAATCGCAGCCTGGCTGAGCGCTATCGACTGCTGGGTGACTGTGACTACGCGAGCGATCCGGCGCTGTGCAGCCAGGGACAGATGCCGGGCGAGCCGTACAAGCCGCCAAAGAGTCCCAGCAAGATACCCTCGCCGCTGCACACGCTGGGACGTGCGCGCAGTGCCAGCCGCTCGCGGCCAGCCATAGAGCAGCTGCCGTCGCAGACGAACTCGCGTCGCAGCTCGGTCAAGTCGCCGGCGAATCAGTGCAGTCCCCAGCACAGTCTGGAAACGGCTTCGGGCTATCGTCGCTCTCCGCTGCATCGCGCCCTGATGACGAGCAGCATCAATGAGGCGCAGCTGCAGCTGCTGACCAGCGGCGAGTATCTGCTGAAGCAGCTGCATCGGCGCAAGAACTCGCTGGACGATGTGGAGCACGTGGAGTTGCCCACGTTGTCTGCTGGCTCCATCTCGCCGCTGCGCCGTTCCAGCTCCTTCCAGCGACCGTTGCAGAACCTGCGCCAAGCACGGCCCAACTTTCAGAATCTGTATACTCCCCCAGCGGCACGCCACCTGCATCAGCAGCAGCAGCAGCAGCACCAGCACCAGCAGCAACAGTTGCAGCTGCAGCTGAAGAAGTCCGCCAGCAGCAACAACTTTGATCAGTCGTACAGCGACTACGACAACGAGCTGCAGTACTACATCAATGATGAGGACGAGCTGGGTACCACGGGCCCCTACTACTCCAGCGGCGAAGAGGAGGAGGAGTTGCAGTTGCAGTTGGAGCAGCAGCAACAGCAGCAACAACAACAGCAGCAGCAGCGGTCGCGCCAGGCACAGCAAACGCACAATGCTTCCGATTCGGCCGTGCCGTTGACTAATACGCGCCTCAATAAGGCGCTGCTCATGCGCATCGAGCGCAGCAAACAGCGCGTGGCGGGCAGTGGAGCAGCAAGTGCAACTGGCCAGGGACTCACGCCATCCAAGCCCAGCTCGGCGCCTGCGGGCAAGCTGAATGCGGCTGCCCAGGCAGCAGCAGCTGGGCTGGTGGCCTGTCCCAATACGCCCGAGTTGCCACGGCGCGGCATCAAGAGCGCACAGCCGCGCGCTGCCTCTGGCTGCGGACCCAAGTTGCGGCAGTCCATGCCACGTGAGACGAGCCTCAGTCGCTTGGCTCAGCAGGTGCCCAGCAGCTTGGCCAATGCCAAGAAGCAGCTGCTCCAGACGGCCAACGCGACCAGCAATATGCGCGTGCAGCCCAAGTATATGGACATATCCAAGTACAAGTCGGCGCAGTCGAATAACTTTTTGCGTAAGAACGATGCCAAGAGCACCCTCAAGCCAGCCGAACAAATGAAGCGCAGTCCCAGCGCCTCCTCCATGGGTCTGAGTCGTGGCGAGGGCACGCGTGCCAGCAATCGCAGCGTGCGCTCCAACACCTCTGTGATGAACAGCAGTACCACATCTCTGGGTGGCGGCAGCGGCATGCGCGCCTCATCCGGTGTGCGACGTGATGCCTCAGGTAAGTACCATGAAATATGCCAAATATCCACAGACACACATAAACCACGCTCAACCATCCTTTCCGCAGTGAACAAGCAAAAGGAGGCCGAGATGGTCATGTGGAAGCGCCGCTCCACCTACGATCCCATGAAGGCCGCTGCCGAGGATCGACGTCGCAAAGAGGAGGCGCGGCGTGCCCAGACACAGGCCCAGGCACAGCAACAATACAATAATATGGCTGAAGATGTGCCTTTCGAAAGGTAAATGCCAATCATCTGTGTGTGAGGAAGGTGCATCGTGTTGAGTTTACGATTTAGGATATGCAATTTTTAGATCTCGTTCGGGTGTTTGATAAATCACGATTAGTGAACCCTTTCAAAAAATCAAGAAGACCCTAGTCTATTTTAGTCTATATTTTAGAGCCCCAAAAGGAGAATTATGAGTTATTGTACAAGAGGAAAGTTAGAATAAAATCCTTAGTATGAGAAAAAAGTTAGGATATGATCCTTTTACGATCGTATAAGAGAAAAGTTCGGATGGAAACCTTTAACGATCGTATACAAGAACATTTAAAATGGAAAATATATTTCAAAAATTAATAGAAATAATAATTTACTCAAATTCAACTAATATTTAAAATAATACTCTGATATGATCAACAAAATATTTAACTAATTTAAATCTCTCTTAAATTATTAATTTGTGCATATAAAGGGTATTGTGATAATATAATAATAACTAAATTAGGAAAATTAGTTAAAGATATTTTTTTAAACTTTTAATTCTTGCCCATTTAGTTAACCATTAAATAATTCAATTTCTTAAATGTAATTTAACTGGGATTATTGAGGCATACAATTATTAATTTTGATTGATTGGCAAATTGAATGTATCAAAATAGAAGGAAATGAAATTCCTTTACTAATTAACTATTGACTAAACAGTTCTTGGTATACTTTAATTTGTTAGAGAATATTAACTCTCATATAGTCAAAAGCGCACCTGTTATACATAATATAATTATTTGAATTAGTATTCCTTTTATTACCAAGTTAAAATTTGATATAGTTCCAAAACTATACGAGTTACAATTAGTTATTATCGTAGAAGCCTACAATTCGATCTTCAATCTCCTTAAATTTGTTCATATAATCAAAGATCTTACTAAAAACATTATAGCTAAAAGCTATTTAAAGACATGAGCTGAGCTTTAAAATATACCTTATTTAAAATATTATATAAAACAACTCTGAACTTTAAAGTCAATATAGATCATATTTATTCTCTTAATATTATCATTTCTATAAATATATTCTACAATACATTTACCGAATTGACAGATCGAAACTATATGATATTTGCGAATATGATTAGAAAGGTATCAATATTCTTATTTAGAAAACAATTTACTATCGCTGCATTAGGAAATAGACAGTTGTACTCCACTCTTAAATGAATACTCGAAATATTCTCAGATCGCTGTAGCTTGAGACTTCATTTAGCTTTTAGATGAGGACTAAGTAGAACCTTATTATTAGATCGTACACTATAATTTCTATATATAATTTTTAAGCGTAATTATCTTGTTTTTTTCCATTTATTCAATTATTATTATTAGCTTAAGGTTGTGGGTTATATCGCGGCTTGAGGTAAAGGTGCGTCTAACGACCAATTAAAACCCAATCGTAACTCACCTCCAATAAACACGCTTACGATTTAATCTCTCGTAGTGCTCCCGATGGTGTTAATAGGCACAGCATTGCATAATATATACATATATATAATACTCTCCAAATATCTAAATAGTCTCTCAAAATTGTAGGACATTTAGTTGAAAACAATGTATAATCCCTATTTATGTTATAATTTTGCTAATTATTTTCTTTTTCTTTTAATTTCTGTACACCAACCAACCACACACAAAAAACTACGCAAACCGCCTTTTTGCTATCTCTGTAGACCATCACGCTCACACTATCGCCGTGGACTGTTATGACCAACGGATGGTGTGCTAGTGACCGATCTGTAACCAAGATAAACCAACACCACAACATTCGACTACTATCTTTCCACACACACACACACACACTGAACAAACACACACGTCTCTTCCTTACACACTACATTTAACATGGTGCAAGCAGAGCCGACCACAGCGAATTCCTACGTAATTAATCTTGATTGTGTTACTAGAGCCCAGTTCTCTAGTATCAATTCGAAACCAAGCAACGAATATATGAATACGGATTATAACTCGTTTGTACATTTACGAATCATTCAAATCCAACGACAGCGACAGCGACAACGAATTGCTGCACAGTTTCAACGAGTTTGCCAATGTAATAGAGAGAAGTTGCCACAATGCCATTCGCTACTCGCCAATCGCCACTCGCCACTTGCCACTCTGCCTACTCGTTACTCGTTGCCCGTTACTCGTTACTCGTTGCTAGTTGCTCGTTACTGTTTGTTATCTGTTTGCATTGAACTTCATTTTTAAACGTTGCTATATAAATATAGATATATAGATATTTGTTATAAATTCCTGCTCGCAAACGATTTGTGGAATTGTAAAATTTGTAGGACAATCCGAAATTTGTCTTGTGTCATCTGGACACATCCAATAACCAAAACCAATCTAATGTATCTAGTATATCATGTTCATCGTTAACATCACAATGGAACCCAGTCAACTAACTAACTCCATATCAAACCTAACAACAGTTCGTTAGCTGTACAAATGTTTGCCTTGTCTTGAAAACTAATTCGTGTTCTCATTACCTTTAATAATCTATGATATCTCAATACTAATACAACATTCCCACACACACATATATACAATAATATAAGACAACTATTAAAAAGCTTAGTTAGTCGCTAGTTTAGCACTTGTTTTGTATTCGCCACACTCATTGAATACATTTAACTGATCTGATCTACTCTGTTATACCAATAACTAATCGTAATCTCATTTTGTCTACTCCTGCTTATACGCATGGCTCTCGCAGTGTCCTTCGCCCGGCCAACAATCTGACCATTACGGGCAGCATAAACTACAGCCCAAGAAATTCAATGGAAAACGATGCCTGGACGCTTGGTGAATCCTCAGAATTTGGCGAGTATCCCGAGGACTACGAAGATGACGATGTGGATGAGGAGGAGCCAGAGCAGGGACGGGATGATTATGTGGCTGGCCAGGAGTCCGATGAGGTATTCGAGGCGGAAACGGCGGAGGCTACTGCTTAGGCCAGACAGACAGCAGCAACAGCATCAAGTTAAACCAGCAACAGTGATATATATATATTAAAGCGATCTATATATATAAACATAAAACTATATATTGTATAACGGCGAGCGCAATGCGATTTAGTTATTAATCTTTTCCTATACCACATCTAACATGATATTTGATTTATATAAACTGAAGTAAGGCAACTGAATGTCTTGAATAAACTGAGTGAATACTTTGCACGATGAATATTATTTACGATGCTGTCCACAAAACGCCATAACTGAAATAGAACTTGAAAAGAAAACATATTTTAAGAGCAGCTGTTAAGAGTTTTTAATGAAATATATATGATATATATTAGTTTACAAACTTCAACAGACTTATCGTTGATCTTCAGTTATATACAAATAATAAACTATGTTCAACAACTATAAGATACTCAAGTCCGAGCTGAACGTACACTGCGAACGAGTGCTAGAAATGATATATTATAATTATAAGGAATTGATTCAACATAAAACTGTGCTAAAAACTGAATACGTTCCGGACTAACGCGATTTCTGCGCCACAGCCAGCTGAATAACTTATAAAAATAATCGAATTGTTTGTAGATTTTCTATGCATACACAACAAATTTGAATAAACTCTGAAAAAGCCTATACAAATATGAATATATATAAGTATATATAGTTTTATATGCGTAGAATTTAGTCATGTGGTATTTGCTTTTAGCTTGTTTAAGTACATACGTTTTTTAAAGTTTATTCAGCAAATGCTGCCTGAAGGCGGAACCAACTGAATTTGATTGAAATGCATAGATGATTAGATATAACTATATAAAGATATATATAAATAATACGTAATGGTGTCGGTGTCCATGGTTTTAATTATTTTTAAAAAGTATATTTATATATGCAATATATATTTGAAAATTCAAATTAATTTGAATTGTGAAAATTTTGTAAAATTCAAACAATTTATTGTGCAATTTGTTTACTGTTGTTTTATTTCTAGAGGCAAAATAAAATTTATGATTTAATGTACAAAAAGTACCCGTTTCTATGTTATTCGAGCTAATATGCCATTATAAATTGAGGGTTGTTCTTATTAGCATTTAATGTGGGATTCTTATTGGTATCCAAAAAATTGTAGCATACTTTTAAGCTGGGTTTAGATATCTTAAATTTATTACACAAACAGCTAAGAGTACGGCTTTGCATAAGTTTTTATTCAAATTGACGTTATAATCGAGAAATGTTCTGCTGAAAAATAAGTTTGCTTTACATAAGTCAAGCGGAATAATACAAAATTCATTCTTTGATATTTCCAATTGGAGCAGCTGCTGAGTTGGCTGCTTGCAACGGAAATGCCAATTAGAGATTTTATGTAATGCGTAGCAGCAGCAGCAGCAGCAAGAAAACACTAAACTAAACAAAATGAACAGCAAGAATTTATGTATATTTGTGATGAGTGTATGTGTGTGTAGGACAGTGTAAGGGAATGCGCAATTTTATGGACTGAGGATTGAGAGTGGATGAGCAGAGGGTGGCAAGGCAGCAGAGGCAAAGCATTGTAAAATGAAGCTAAACTAATTAAATTAAATAAAATAGAATTGTAAACAAAAGAGCCACAGCAACAACAACAACAACCACTGAGACGAAAGAAAACAAATGAAAGAGCCATAAATATTTATCAAAAGAAATAACAAAACAAGCTGAGAGCTGAGAAAAAAAATTCCAGAAATGAACGAATAATAATGAAATCGTATTTTTGCTGCTGTTGTTGTTATGCAATTCGTCTGATAAATGTATTAATTAAATTTTATGCAGCAAGAGCAGCTAAACACAAGCAAAGTTAAGCAAAACAATGCAGATTATGAATAATATTTAATATACATCCGACTCGGTCAAAACAGGCGAGAATTGAGAACTTTTGGCTTTCAGCTCTTTTTGGCTATGAATAAACAATCAAGTTCCTTGAAATCTTTGCTTTCTGATAAGCGTTTTTGGGAAGTCGTTTATTTATCATGAATAAAGCATAACCTATTTGACGCTAATCGCTTTTCATTTCAAATTGTGGTAATTTCCTATTTTATTTGTCTTACGAAACGTTGCTCAAACAGCAGCAAGAAATACCTTTGTGTATATTTGAAATGAAACAAATGTTAAGTAATTAACATTTTGTACTCTTCAACTTTGCTGAATATATTTCCGATTTGTTACTTCTATTAATTAGCTTTACTATAAGTTGTATATCTTTCAGTAGTCAAGGTCAACATTTTTTTTCAGCTTGATTTTAGCTCCCGAACTGTGAAGCGTATTATAACTGTCTCTCTCTTATATTTATTTAAATCATATTAATATTCATATATATCGCTGCTACATATCAGATAAATCAAATAGAGCAGCGAATATCCTAGCTTATTGTTATTTAAATTTCCATCGAATCTGAATTCTGTTGTATACAAATGTAAAGTTATAAAATTTTTGCTTGAATATTTGAATGCCAAATGGAATTGGCATAGCTTTCGGTCTCTGTCGATTCTTAGCTTTTATAGAATTAATTAAATTCACAGTTCAAGAGCATTGTTTTTCGGAATCAAGACAATTTTTCCAGAAATATTGGGTGTCAGCTTTCACAGTTCAAGAATCTCCACACTTAATGAATAATGTTAATGATATGAGCCTAAATCTTAGCTAAGATAGAAATGGCTTGAATCACTTAATCTTGGTATATTATTAGTTAAAAAATCTACAGTATTGCTTAGCAGTAATCGAACTGTTAGTTTTATCAAGAAATTTGACTGATTTTGTCATAGGTATAGACTAGATTTAGACCTGTATCAAATAATATGTAAATGTATTACATATAAAAGGAATTTTTGCCAGCTTTGAAATGCGTCTTTCAAGCGAGAGCAAAACTGATTTATTAAAAAATTAACTGATTAGATAAGCTAATTATATTTATAAATTTTATTTTATAAGTTAGAGAGAGCAGGAATAATAAATAAAACGTAGATAAATATATAATGGCAATTCTGACGCCACGAAACATTCGCCTGAGTAGTGCAAAATTGAAAATAACTTGAGATTGACAGACAGAAGAGAATAGACATCAAATTAAGACACCACTTGAGAAACAAGTATCAAAAGATATCAAAAATGTTTTAAAGGAATTTTTGAAATTTTTAATTTCTATATTATAAAAAAAAGTGTGCATTTTGCGAATATATTTATAAAATATTTTAATTTGATAAATATGCATTTCATTTTTGAATAACTTCAATATTTACGTAAGAGTACCTGCCACGCCTTAACTTAATTATTTTTCTTGTTATACACTAAAGGAATTATGAATTATAAAAATAATTCTTAGTTTCTCTCTAGCTCATTTCTTGGGCAGAGTTAAGCGCTGCTATTGAAATGTTAATGATTTCTCTTTTCTCGTGACTCTGAGTGTTTAGTCTGCACACTTGGGAATCGAATGGAATGGAATTATTTACGAGTATTTAGAATTCGGATGGACTTACTGTTGGCCCATAAACAAATAATGCTTAATGTGCTTCGATGCGAATTATTATTTACGAAATGCGATGGAACGAATTGAATAGTCTCGGAATTTATGGACCACATTGCTGCATTTGGTACTTGAGGCCACTTAAATCGATTTGATATATGGTATTATATGGCATTTCGATGCTATCCAAGGGTATCCATTCATCCATCCATCTATCGATTGCGTCAGCTCGCAATGGCCAAGAGCCAACGGGCAACGGGCAACGGCCAAAAGCAAAACAAAACATTTGTCAATTCTTTTCATGAGTGCACAGAACAATATGTTCCTAATTGTTAAACATATAAATATAAAGATAAATATATGGATATGTATATATATTCGGATACTGTAGAAATTCCGACACAAGTCGCCATCAATCTTAGGCATTTCGCTCTGCTATTCATCTGGATAGAGGCGCTTGAAGTTATAGTATAGACTGGGATTGTGCACATTGTAGATGGGATGCTGCATCACGATATGCCTGAAGTGCCAGTGCTCCACGAGCAGCACGACAATGGAGAGCAGGTATCCAATGCCGAGGGCCACAAAGGAGCTCCAGAACTTATGCAGATTCATTAGCGCCTCCTGCGGTGCTCGCTCCTCGGCGGGCAGACGGATGAGGGCGTCGCGCAGCCACTTAGAGATGAGACCTGGATTGAGAATGAGAGAGAGAATTAGAGTATATGTGATAGAGAGAGAGAGAGAGAGAGAGAGAGAGAGAGAGAGAGAGAGAGAGAGAGAGAAGGATTTAGAGAAGGATTTAGAGGAACACAAATATTATGAAAGAAAGAAATAGAAACGGTGAGAACTATAGGCAGAAAAAGAGTGTTAGATTATAAGATTATATAAAGAGAGAGATAAATATCTAGAGAGTAAGAGTGAGAAAGATAGATAGAGAGAGAGAGAGAGAGAAAAATAAATATAAAGATAGTAATAGTGATAGAGGGCAAGACAGAGGTGGCGGAGTGAGAGAGAAACAGTGATAGACAGAAATATAGAGAGAGATAGAAATATAAGGACTGTGATATTGAGAGAGAATGAGAGATATATACATTGACATAAAGAGGAAGGATAAGATATAAATACTGAGTGAGAGGCAAATTTTGTGAGAGAAAAATGATATAGAGATATACCAAGAGATAAAGATTGCGTGGATAGAAACAGTGATAGAGAGGGAAAGACAGAATTTGAAAAGGAGAGAGATAGAGTCATGAAAGTGAGAATGAAAACAAAAGTATTAGTATTGAAAAGAATATATGTATATTGATGGATGAGCTTATATCTCAGCATTGCTGAATATCTTTGAGCGTGATAGATAATGTAGATTGAAAGATGATGGATAGTTTCATAGCACCCACCTCCCTCGCCCAGATGCTGTATTACGTCATTCACATGCGGCTTCAGCGCCGAGTTCTTCTCGAGAGCCAGCACAACGGGCATATGGATAACACAATCCCTCATGATGTGCAAGGCGCCTGTTGCCACGCCCCTCGCAGCATCCGACATGCGCAGATATCTCAAGTAGAACTCATTGTCGTAATAGGCGCATTGACCACGTGCAATGCGATTGGTCTGACGAGGGAAGAGTATTAAGACTCTATACATAAATGTGCATAATAGAAATCCCAATTAGGACCCACCAAGTCATCCAGCTGCAATACTATTTCCATGCGTGAGCCCACCTCGCGAGCTGCATCGTCGCTGGACTCGAGGAAAAACTGTTTATTCTCCACAGCTCCAGTTGTGGGCGGAATGCGAGCGTGATTCAGATCCTTGAGCGTGTCTATGGTGATGCTGAGGTAGAAGGAGATTATAGACAAAAGAGAAATGGAAAGAGGTGACACGCTCACCTGGCTGCTGGGTTGGCCAAGATGGCTGTGAAGCTCGCGCGATAGGTGGCCACCAGGAGGATGCAGTAGATCCAGTACCAGCCCGTGAGCACGCGCAGGGGCCAGTTGCGGGGCACGCGCGGCAGGGCCACATAGAGCAGCATGCTGTAGGTGAGCAGGATGCAGTTGGAGTAGTCATCGAAGATGTCGCGACGTGGGGCACCAATGAGCCGAAGAGCTCTGCCTCGACGGCCACCCAGCGTAATGCGAAAGCTCAGGCGCTGCCAGGAGCGAGGATCGCGCTTGCTGCTTCGCCTGCGGCGCAGGCAGCGGAAGAAGGACACCTGGCCGCTGGAAGTGAGCAGCGCATTGAAGTAGCTAATCAGGTAGAAGATGCTGCCCACGACCACCAGAGAGAGCAGCACACCTGCCCACATGCCGCCGCTGAAGGGCAGTATGAAGGTCTGCCAGGACTTGTCGGCCGACGACTCAGGTGTGAGGAATGTCAGGCACTCCACGCTGTGTGGCACACTCAGCTCCACATGTTGCACGTAGCTCTCGAACAAGTGCAGATCCCCAATGCCGAAGCGAGCATGGTGACGCACCTGCTTGTAACTGTTCAGTGGATTATTTGCTAATTGAGGAATTATTAAGTGCATATTACCAGCTCTCCAATTAGACCTCTCTCCAAGTGGGTCTCATTCGAGTGCAAGGACTGCTCCCATTCGCCGCCCGCTTCACTCTCGTTTACGGCATAATAAAGCGGCTCAAAGTTGAGCGCCTTGGCCAGGGCGTTCATGATGCCAACCTCAACGCCTTCATAGCTATTTGTGGATCGATTCCAGTGCACCATCGGCACGTGCTCAGCTACGGCCACCGAGAGCTCAGCACCTGAAAGAAGAATTTTTAAATAAAAAATAAAAAATAAATAACAATAAAAATTAGAAATAAACTTAGCAATAGAAATAGATAAGTAATAAATTAAATTATCGTATTTTATGTATGTAATAATATTCACAATATGTAATATTAAAATTTTAAAAGAAATAATAATATACTATAATATAATATACAATAAAAATTATTAATAAGTAATAATAATAATCAAATTCATCATTTGATTAAATTGCTGCATCCTAAATTAATTATTTATAAATAAATATTTACTTATATGTTTCAACTATATTGAAAATTGTTTAATCTACTCATTTTACAGATATTCTTCAGTTCAATCAATAATAATTTAAATATACTATAATCAACGGAAGAAATACTATGCGGGATCTAGCTACCCCAATCCAATTGAAAAATTAGAATTCGTTGTATAATAATCTTTCATAAATGTATATTAAAGAAATTTATTGAAAAATAACCCAAATAATATATTTCTTTATGAAGAAGCTCATCGCAATGCTTTCGTCTTCATCGATTTAAGTAAAAATTTCTTTATATATTTTAAATAAAAATATATTTTAATTATTAATATTATTTTTTAATATAAATATTTTGTTTTTATTCGAAAAAAATTATATTATAAATAAATTAAATATTAATATTATATCATATAAAGTAAAATTTAATTTTTGTATATATCTTATTAAACTTATTTTATTCAAATAAAAGTTTTCGTTGAAGGTTTATAATATGTAAACTTACAAAAAAATCTTTATATTAAGCTATATACTACTAGCAAAAATAATATATCTGCATCTAAGTATTGCTCAACAATTTTTCAGATACTTATTATGTCTACTAAATGTCGCTCGCTCACCTTGTAAATTCCTTGTTTTATCCTTGAAGACGATAGCGGAATCGATGCGTTTGCCCGCCTGCCAGCTGGCCAGCTGCTTGACAACGACAACGCCATTCAAGATGCCGGGAAAGGCGATTGTTGAGATGCTGTAGCTGCCGTTGTACGAAAAGATGTCTTAGCTCCAACTCTGTCAATCTCTGGTGTCAGCTCACCTGTTGTCCTGTTGCCTGCGCAGGAAGACGGCATTCACGCACACGCTCCACACGTGCAGCATGTCCTCGGCGAAGAGTCGGACGTCGTGTAGCAGGATGAACTTGCTCTGCATGTCCAGGGCGCGCCTCTCGTAGAGGAACTTCATCAGTTGCTTCACCTGCCAGCCGTTGAGCAGGGTCAGCACGACCAGGTCGCAGTCGCTGGCCTTGATGGACTGCAGCAGCAGCTTCAAGCGGCGGGAAGGTCCGCTCAAGCTCTCGCTCGCATTCACGCGCAGTATATAGAAGGGTCGGGGACTCCTGCCCACTGCCTCGAAGTAGCTCCGGTCGTAGAGGGCCAGATGCAGCTCGTCCGTGATGACGGCAAAGCAGCGCTGCACCTGCGCCCGCCACAGCATCCGTTCCAGCAGCTGCTTCAGCTCATCCTGGTAGCTGTCCACTGTGGACGCACTCGGACTCGCCAGCTCGCTCCAATTGGCAGCCATGGCCAGGGCCAGGCACGTGGAGAGCAGTGCCAAATGCATGCTTGCAGCTCAGCACATTTGGGCATTCTGAAAACTCCTTTCGCCCCTTTGCGGGGCTAGCCCGTGTTGCATGCCACATTTGGTATGCAGATCTAATTAAGCTCGCCTGAACCCCAGCTGTCACTCAGTCCAGCTGACTGCGCAGTCGGTCAGCCGGCCAGGCAAGGCAGTTGACCTGCTTTAGTAACATTTTAACTTAATTCCACGTGATCTAATTAAGGACTAAATGCTAAGCTAGGGTAATTGATTTTCGGAATTTTAATTCAATTCTCTACGAATTTAAGCGAACTTTCAGGACATTTAAGGCAGGCAAAGTGCCATAGAAATTGTGAATGCTAAAGATGGGAAGATAAATGAATTGAGAAAGTTTATCTATTAGATTTTTTTTGAAAAGTTTTTCTATCAGATGTTATTTATAATGGCATAAATGTATTTTCCTATTTATTTATTTATAAATTTATAATTTATTTTATTATTTTTTAAATTTCTCATTCATCTTCGTGAATTTTGTTTGAATTGTTAAATTTAAATTCAATAAAATTTGTGTAAGGAATTCTTCTAGAACCTTTAGCTCTTAGAGGTCCACGGATCGCATTCTCTCGTCTCTCTCACTTTCACTGTCATTCTTCCTGTCTATATTTTCTTGTCTCTTTCTTTTTCTCTCTTCTCTCTCCCTATATCACTGTCTTCCTACCTATCTTTCCCTTATCCCTAACTTTCTATCTAGTTTTTTGTTGTCGCACTATCATTATATTTATCTCTCTCTCTCTCTGTCTCTCTCTATCTCTCTCTTTTTCTCCTTCTCTCTCTCTCTCTTTGTCGCTCTCTTTCTTTCTCTGTCTCTATCTCTCTCTCTCTCTCTTTGTCTCCATCTCTCTCTCTCTCGGTTTATCTAGCTTTATCTCTTTATGTGTTCATCTTTCCGTTTTCATTATTTTCTCTTACTTTCGTTCTCTTTATTCTTTCTGCTATTTTTCTCTTTCTATAACTCTCTCTCTCTCTCTCTCTCTCTCTCTTTCTGTTTTTTCTAAAGTAAAGAACAAAAAAAAAGGCATGTAGTGAAGAAGTCAGTTATAATTATAGTAATTGCAGTTACTTAGATTATCTATGATAGGCCTGGAAGATCATTTTCTAATTCATCTAATTTCCTATTGTATCCGGACTCTTCGTCAAAACTGCAAATTATTTACATACATGTACTTTCATTATTTTTTTTTTTTCGACTACCTTTCTCGGCGCTTTCATTCAATTATTATTAAAAGAATATCGAATTGTGGATGAATATGCATTATAATAATATAAAAATTTAATATTTATTCTAAACTTTTGGCTTAGCCTGAAGCCTTAGACTTCGACAGCTATCGGAGTAGTCATTTCCCGACTTTATCTGCCCACAGCATTATCGAAAAATATCAAATCAGATCTCACCCACTTCAATATATATTAGTAATTAGCTTCTAACTGATATGAATATGAGATCAACAAGAAAATAAATCGTCTCACATATAATTACGTAAGCCCCTTACAATTTGCAATTTCTACTTCATACTTAGCAAGAGTAAACGAAAAGCAGCGCAAATATTTAAAAATAAATAATTAAATTAAATAATTAACTCGCTCATTTTCCAGACATGCAGACGAAATTAGCCAAAGGCAAATTAGCCAAAGCCAAAGCCAAAGCAAATGCCTTGCCTTAGTCATGATAACATGGCAATTATGACTAATACTTTTTGTGAGCTAAGCTCAGCGTATTGAAATGCAATCAAGTCTGCGACGCGTGTCTCTGTCTGCTTAAACGCGAAGACGAGACACTAATGCGAATCGAGACCAAAGGCTAATTTGTTTGTCCGTCTTCATTAGTCGAGGGCTCGGATAATCGTCTAGGCAATCGCTAAATGTTAAATGCTGATCAAACAAAGAAAGAAAGAGAGAGAGAGAGAGAGAGAGGGAGATAGACCGACCCTCGATGCAGACGTTAATGATAATGTAGATGACATGTCACCAGGAATCAGTCAAACAAACCCGATTAAGCCCGACCCAGAGAGCCGACCAGAACCCACAGCCAAATGCACATTAATGTCAGCTTAAGTCCAGAGACTCGGCCCAAAGAGCAAACATGCGAAAAGCACAGCAGACACAAAAGAGAGACAGAGAGAGAGAGAGAGAGAGAGAGAGTGCGGATGTATAGAATACCTGGGTGTAAACCAGGTGAGCCGAGCCGAGCATGAGGTGTCTGCGGCTGGGACTTCTGCTCTTTATTATCGTGTAATTAACTTTTTCCGAATCTCCGGATTTCGAATTGTTTGCACATAATTGCAATTTAATTATTTTCTTTCTTTTCTGCTGTTCCTCTAGCTGTTGTTGTTGTTGGTTTTTATGGATTTATGTTGGCGATGGCCATTAGCCATTAGCCATTAGCCATTGGCCATTAGCTGCAGGTAGCAGTCGAGCAGGTAGCACGAGCAACGATTTTAGCTACAACTCTAACGAGCAACGAGAGAGAGAGCGAGAGAGAGAGAGAGAGTGGGATATATAGAGATAAAGCGAGATTCTGTATGTCGTAATATTCCCGGGTTTTGTTTAGTTTTGACACATTTTCCTTGCAGATTTGCGACCTTATTTATGGGTTTTCTTTGAGGTTTCCCTTACACATGTTGGATGCGTGGGCTGCTTCATTAGCCACGCTTCTGTTTAGAGTAGTCCACAATGATACCAAAATATTTCACATGCGAATTTATTGGTCAAAAGTGTGAAATTGCATAGGCCATGGGAAAATGCATTTTCCTGCCACAGTTTTCCCAGCTCAAGTTTATGATTTTGCGAGCAGCTGCTTATGCTACTTCTGCTTCTTCTGCTTCTTCTCCAGTGTCTGCTTTTGGTGCCTAATTAAGCTCCCCTGTCATGGCATTTAGTTGTAGCGATTTACATTAGCGGAAGCGACTAAGCTAGAGCTGAGGTCATTCCCATTTCAGCTGTATTCCCACGCTTATATCAATCGATTCTGTCATACGATTTCATTTCGTACTCTCTGAGAGGCGAACGGGTTTCTATATTCGATTTTCGACTCGACAAATCTATTCATTAAATATGCGACGCATAATTCTCAAATTTGTAATTCAAAGAAACCAAAGAAGAAGAAGAAGAAGTAGAAGAAACACATTTAAGATCTCGCCTCGTGTCCCGGCGAAGTCTCGCTGAAATCTATTTATTTGAGCTCATTTAAGTTATCTTAAATTATGTTAGCTTCTGGAAGTCACAATAGAAAATAATATAATAAATTTATTGACATATTCGTTAATATTATTATAATTAATTAGTGAAGAACTCGTCGAGGCAATTTGTGACTGAGTACAAAAGCAAATGTCAGCGAAGAGTGAATATTAAATAAAATTTTAATTTTATTATGATTATTTTTTATTCTTTTATTATTTTTTATTTATATTGGCATTGACATTTAAATTTCATTATGATTATTTTTTTTTTTTATTATTTTTTTTATATATATTATAAAATAAACATTTTTATTATTATAATGTTTACATAATTAAATTCTTATTAACATATAATGGAATACATATTCGTGTAGACAATTATAATTTGATTGTAGCATATATTCCTACGCCCATTGTGGGCGTGGCTAGCTGAACAAAACTATATCTCGTGTCTAGTCTTATCGCTAAATTTGTTCAATTATTCATTCGAATTACTCTACTTCACTCTTGGAGCTTGACATTAAATCGTTTGACAAGTGGAGGCATGTCGTAGACAAATCAAATAATATTGATTTTTGCCAGGAACGAGCATTGGAATATACTTTTTCTTTGGCAATATTAATTTAATATAATATTTTATTATTATTATTAATTTTAAAAAATATTTTTAGCAATAATAAAATATATATTGTACTAATATAATTAATTAAATACATGATATTGGCAACATTATTATTAAAATTGTTCATTATTATATTTTAATTGATTTAGAATTAGACTTAATACAAATAATTTTCAAGCTACATTTATATATTAATATATATTAATTTAAAATTATAATTATTATAATTTTTTTTTTTGAACAACATTTACATTATATGTATTATATTTTGGTTGCCTTTTACATGTTAAATTTAGTATTCTGCAGATTTCTATAATATATTATATATAGATATCATATGTAGCGTTTTTAGATATATCAATATTTCATAAATGTATTACAGTTTAATGATTATATATTTTCATATACCTCACATATATATTACATATATAGTTTTCTTTCTTAAGATTTCGCGATGTATTATAGTTTTATGATTATATCTTTTCATATAGCTTACATATACATATATGTATATTAATAGTTTTTTTAAGATCTCTCGACTCAAGCCGTTTCGAAAATTTAAAGACTTTTGAGACGCATTTAAATGACTGGAAGCCATGTTTAATACTAATATTAGGTTTACTCTTCAGCTATATCTATATACATAAACAATATGCATACATACATATATGTATATATCTGAATCTTTAGCATAATACATCGAGGCGTTTCAATCAATCAACTGTCGAATAGAACAAAATTCATTAACCTAATGAGGCATTATTAAATTATTCACGTTTGGAAATGTGCCACAAGTCGAATGGGCACACATTGTCCATATCAATGACTAATCTATGAATATATATATATATATATTATATATAACTTCATGTGTATGTGTGAGTACGCATTCACACACACACGCACACACACGCACTCTGTGTAGAAACTTTTGTGTGTGCATTTTGGTTCATTGAATAAAAACTTAATCAGCATTCAATTAAATGCACAGAGCTTAACCAGAGCTAGAAAGAGACAAGTACACTGAGTGAGAGAGAGAGAGAGAGGGAGAGGGTGCGGAAGAGTGAGAGTGAATAAAGTTAAGCCAGCAAAATGAAACGCGTGTTCGCTGATTATGTAAATCAATTGAGCAGCGAGATAAAAAACAATTTGTGCTGATAAATCGTTCTTTAGTATTAAGTAAGTATATACTATATATATGTTAAATATATACTATATTTATTTTTTATTTTATATATACGTGTATATTTTTTGTACTGATTTTTGTTCTTTTTTATTTGAATTGTTCCCGTGCTGACGTTCGATGTCTACTTTATGTTTCACGTCAATTTAAGTGATTGCATCATATCCTGTATGCCAATGAGGGGTATATCAGTTGTGCACTCTTTTCGCATACTTTATTTGCGCAATTTAGATTGCGTATGATAGGAATACATATCTAGAATATACTTTATTTCTAATTTATTTTATAGTTCTTCTTAGCACTTGAATTGAATTTATGAAGTTGCTGGCTATATGATACTCTGTGAGCCTATGAAAGGGCAGCTCATATCTACGTATGTTCCCTCTTAGGTCTTACAAATTTTCACTTCTTCATTTTACCGTCACATGCAGAGCTTGAATTATGTTGGGTATACCAACTGAGTGATACTCTGTAATTTTTTATGAAGTATGATACTTTTAATTTGTTTTTACTTTACCTTTTCACGATGTTTATCTATATTATTTTAATCTATTTTTTTTACTCTCCTCCATTCGTTTTTATACCCTGAGTCCATTGAAAATGGGAAATCAGGGTATAATGGTTTTGTTAAAAGTATGTAACAGGCAGAAGGAGGCGTGGCAGACCCTATAAAGTATATATATTCTTGATCAGGGTGACGAGAAAAAGTTGATATAGCCATGTCCGTCTGTCCGTCCGTCCGTCCCGTCTGTCCGTCTGTCCGTATGTTTGAACGCGTCGATTTCCGAAGATACAAAAGCTAGAGAGTTAATTCTTTTTGTGTTAGGTCCGTATATTGCACGCGCAGTACGAGTTTGTTTCAGAAATTCGATAACTTGTATATTTGCAAGGTTATCGATAACTGAAATTATCGGGAACCAGTTATAAAATTCTAGCTAATTCATCTTTAGAGTTAGAGTCTCCAAGTCTTCTGCATATATATAGATACTAATTTAATACAATTTCGGTTTTTGTCAGATTTTGGATTCCGGTCCCCATTTCGCCCCACCACCCCAAATGTGAAAAAAAAATGCATTTCAAATACTAGAGACATGCTGTTTGGTTATGCATGTAGATATGAATATCATAATCATAATCTGAAGAAATCAATACGATTGTCCATCTAGAAACAGAATTATTAATCATCAAAGTTTTCTCATCAAAACCCATGTGGCGCAGCAACAAAGGCAGCGAGACAGCAAGCCGCCTGCATTGCTCACACATATACATACATGCTTACAAGCGTGTGTGTGTTCGTGTTTTTGCATGTATAGTTTCTTACGCATAGAGAATCGAAACTAAGCATTCTTGGAATATGATTCGTTCGAAGAAGTGCTCAGGGGATTTCGTAGTCGAGCAGTCTCGACTACAGCTTTCTTACTTGTTTCCTATCCTTTAATATGAAAGACGAGTGTCTGAATCATTTCAATCATTTCATTTCATCATTTAAGTCTGCCATTTGTAAGCTTGGCTTATATTGCTAATTATGTAAGGAATGCTTTGTTGAGCATGCTGATTGAGTCATACCCTGTAGTAATTAACACTCTTAAAACAAATTTCAATTATTTTTACTCATATGCATATACATATGGGTAATATCTGACTTGTATGATATAAACTTTACTTGACACATCAGTGTATATAAATTTATGAGGGATGCATAACTTTTTTTTGTAATATCCCGAAATTCCATTAAAATCCCATCGCTTTCCAACATGAACAACATTTCCTTTATTAGAACGCATATGCTCACTCCTCTGTTGGCCTATGATGAAATATATCTCATATCTTTCTACATTCAATCGCCTATATTTCCGTTCTTGCATTTACTTGTGAAACTTTCTTGAGTTTAACTTGATACTGAATTATTTAATAGCCCAAAAGTTTGCTTGTTATGAGAGACTTAATTCCATAGTTATATCATGAGAATGCTAAGAACATTTATAAATATATAAAAAGAAGTCAAATTATTTTCTATAAAAACTCAACTCAATCAATCCATTTCACAATCTGTGAAATCATTAAAATGAAATTTGAATTTCAAAAGTTCTTTAAATTCAAGAAGAGAAGAGAATCAGCGAAAGAGAGAGAGAGAGAGAGAAAGAGACCTGGCATGATTAGCTCAAGACAAATATCAACAATTTCATATAATATATGTACATATATTATTGTTATTATTATTTTTTTTTAATTTGTGACTAATTTGCGTAATAAACATGCGAATTTTATTGCTCAAGTAGAACTCCATTGTTTCTTTGTGGTGATAAGGGTATTGCTGCAATGAGTGCAGTGACTAACAGCTCGTGCCCTACATATCGCAGAGGAGCAAGCACACCTGCTGTCTCCGCTGACTTAGTCATGTGAAAGGAATGCAATTAGTTCAACTAAAACTTGACTAATTGCCAACTTGACTAATTTGACTGGAACTTAACTAAATACCATAGTACAGCAAGCCTAATGCAGACGCTCTGCAATGAGGATGATGTTATAAGCAGTAATGCTTATAAATTAAAAAATGAGAAACTTTAATTAAAAGTTAAATGAATTTTTCCCCATTATTAATTTGTTCTTGTATATAATAAATTGTATATAATAAATTGCTGAAGTTAGAAAACATATTATTAAAAAAAATTAAATATACAAAAGATCTTATTAAAAAATAAAATATTAAATATTAAAAAATAAAATATTAAATATTAAAAAAATTATATATACAAAAGAACTTATTAAAAAAATAAAAAAATAAATATTTAAATAAAAATAAAATGTAAATGAATACATAAAATCTTTTTAATAATAAATAATAAATTTCATCAATAATAATTTAAATAATAAATTTAATAATAAAAAAAAATATATATATATAGATATATATATATATATAATATTAAAATATGTTAGATTGCATTTAAAAAGTTAATTTTTACAATTGAATAAATTTATAAAAATTTAAAAAATTAATAATAAATAAAATGAAATTAAACCCAAATTTGAATTCAAATTAATTTTATTTTATAATTACTTTTTAAATTAAATAATTATTTTTGTATTAAATTATTTTATTTTTTACTTTTATTCATTTGTTTTTTTTTTAATTTAAAATTTTTAATTTATTTTAAATGTGTCTTTTAAAGAAGTTAATCATAATTACATATAAATACAAGTTACACATAAAATAATTAACTTAAAATAAAATAATATGAATATTCAATATAAATATAAATATGGTAAACAATTAAATGTATAGTAAACATTTTTTTTTAATAAATAGGATTTAAAATATTAAAATAGAAAAAAGTACAACTAATTGTTATTTAGTTCTATTATTTTTTTAAACACTTTTATTTTACTTTAATTTTTTTTTTTTTCATTTATTTGTTTAACTTATTTATTTTTAATTTTTTTAAATAGCATTTTTAATGCTACATAGAAAATTATAATTAAAACTTATTATAATTATCTTTTATTTCATTTAACTTTAAAAATAAACAATAACGGTAATAAAAATTATTAATAAGAAAAATATATTCAAAATAAATTTTTAAAAATTTTAATTAATCACAAACAAAAATATGTAATGTATAGAACGAAATAAAATGATTAGAAATTTATTAACATGTATTTCAATAATTTCGCTTAAATGAAACGATTTTCATTTTCAAGTTGATTATACACATAGAAATTACGTACATATATTTCCTGTATCGTATAAGTAGTGGAGGCTCTGATAGCTCTCTCCCTCTCTCTTTCTTCGCACTCTCTCTGACTCTTTTGCTTTATAACCCTCTACACGTATTCAATTTAATGAAATCCACGCAATAATTGTGAAATTCGTATATGGAAAAAGAACTCTCTGAGCAATTCGAAATTCGAATGCAAACTGTTGCTAGGGGTCACTTACTTATATGATGCAATTTGTGAGTTATAAATGAAAAAAAAAAGAGATATATGTATATACACATATAGAACATACATAGCAGGGCTTCCAGAGAGTCTGAAGCCGCATAGCGAATAACCTTGAGCGAGTGAGTCGCCTGCTCGGAATAATAGAGGGCCCGTCTCATAGCCTATGACACACATCTGATATCAGTTCGTTGTTGACTTTGTCATATTCCATTTGCCAAGTGATCTAATCAGAGTCAACCAAAAATAATAAAAAAAAAACTCTTTGTTGCGGGCCTCGAGCAGACGCCGTGTCTACGAGCGCTACGACATGTTCTACGTTTATTTTCGCAAAGCTCGGCCAGGGGCGTGCAGGCGTGGGGGGCGTGGTGGAGGAACACGCCATTCGGTGGGCGTAGCTGAAGTGCAGTTCGTTTAGCGATAAACACGCGACCTTGCGAACGTTACCCGCTCCATCTGCCAGCGTTACACCTATACTAACTATACAGTATAGATATATATATGTATATATATTTACAGTTGTACACTTATACTGCCTTCTCCAAGTATATGTGACGCATATTTGCCCTAGCAGCGTTGAATATTGATTTAATATTCCTTAGCTTTACTGTTGATAAGTTTATATAAATATATACACTATATGTATATAGACATATGTACCAGGCAGCTGTAAAGCCAAAGAGATATAGTCAGACCTGTCAGACGATTTGTCGTCCCCATGCTTTGTTGGAACTAGATAAGGCGAAAGCGAAACGCAGTTTCTTCAACTTCATTCACGCTGACTTTCTTGGCTTTTCACAAATATTGATTGAGTAGATTCTAAAACTGAAACTTATCTGATCCATGTTGGGATAAAAAAAAAAAACTTATCTGGAGACAAATGAATCATGACTGCTGGAGAGTTGGAAATTAAGTAAATATATTATTAAGGCATTGGTTTAAGCTAAGATTTAACAAATATAAGAATTTCGATTAATATTTAATCAAATTTATTCATTAAAATTTTATAATATAAATATATATATTTATACAAATTTATTATCAATTTTGTTAATTTAATTTAAATATTATTTTTACCTAAAAAAATGTATATATTTTTACAAATTTATTATAAAATTTTAATTTGATTTAAATATTATTTTTAACTAATTTTTATTTTTTTTTTGCTTAAGTTTTATTATTAATATTAATATTATTATTATTATTAAAATTATTAGTATACTTATATATTTTTTTATTTTAATTTATTTATTTTTTTATATTTACATTAGTTTATTTATTTTTACTTAACATTAAATTGTTTTTAATTTGAAATAAAAAATTTAACAAAAAGAATTTATATAATTAATGTTAGTCAACTTTAACTCTTTAAATTAGTATAGAAAATTATATTTTATTTTAAATTGTTTTTTTTTTTATATATATTTATATATTTTCAGTTAGCATGAAACTATTATTATTAATTTTTTTATTTTTTTATTTTTTTTTTTTTTATAATTGTGAACTAATAAGAAATGCTGTAAATAAAAAGTCTCTCAAAAAACTCTTGCATTTTTTTTTATTTATAAAATGTTTTTTAGACATTATATCGGACCTGTTATAGATACCCTTTCAATCAACGCAATAAAACCAATCTTAGTTCTCTAAATTTCTTTCTTTTTAAACCTATCTAAAATGATCTTCAACTATAAACTTGTTTAATGTGTGGTTTGCTTCTGAACCCATATTCAGTCCGTTCGAATTAATTCAAGTTACCCTAAAACCCAAGAATCTCGTAACATTTGGATGTCCGTAAAGGATTTGTAGAGTCGATCTGTTCGGCGCGTAAGCCGGTTGAGCATTAGGGAAATTACTTTTTATAACTTTATGAGCGAGTCACAACACTTACCTTTTGGGAACTGCTGGAAAAACCCAACGCTCGACTCATTGTGGAAAATTTGCGGCTCATTTCGAACTGTCACTGTGTGTGTGTGTGTGTGTGTGGATCAGGTAGCCAGGAAGGGGCATCAGGTAGATCTATGTAATAGATGCGCACTGATACGTACTTGATGCCAAAATCCACTTAAAGAGCCCAGACGAGGGAATATCTATTTAGATGCGGACATAGAGAGAGAGAGAGAGAGAGAGGGGAAAATGGAAATGCAAATCGGCTGGAGGGGGATGGAAAACAATTTTCAGCTGATGTAATGGAAAATCAACTTAGAAGCGAACCCTTTTCTTTTTTTTTTTTGACTGTGAAATCCGGCTTAGGGATACGAACTTTGCATAAATTATGCTCGCAGTCAGGTCAAAGGTCAGAATCAATGCTAGTTACAGTTATTAGCCCTTAATTGATTCAGTTTGAACTATTTCTAGTTGATATTGCATGCGGGTCGAGTCGAAGTCAATCTCAAATGGAATTCGAATTTCGAATTTCGAATTCGAAATCGAATTCGAATCATTTGTTGCTGCAGCGTCTGACCTTCGTTTCGCTTAACGCACACGTAATTTCAATTTTAGGGGTGATTAGCGCTCGCCTAGAGTAAAATAAAACAAAATAGTATAGGGGAAGGGGAGGAGAGGAGAGGAGAGGATAGATAGAGGTAGGGATAGCCACAAGCATGGGCGGGACGAGGGGGCTGGCAAAGTTGCGCCTGGGAGTCGAGTGTTAAATTGATAAATTGCCTTTATTGGAAAGGAAGTTGTGCCCTGTCCGTCTCTCTCGCTGTCCCTCTGTCCGTCTTTCCCCCTCCTCTTCTGTCTCACTGTTTGTGTGAAGCAACTGCCATTGGGGTGACACTATTTTTACGAGCATCAAGTTGCTCTGGGCAGCATTTGCCATAAAACTCTGAGCTGGGAATCTATTCAGTTCTCAACTCTAAAAAAAAAAAAAAAAACGAAATAGAAACAAACAAAGATATTCGTATCGCGTTTCAGCTAAGAAAATATCGAAATAAAACTTTGCAACTGTAGAATCTATTCTCATATAGATAGATAAATAAACTCGGTTCTTGTGGATAGGTATAGATATATTTACTAAGTAGGCATTATTATAATATATATTTTTTATCATATTATTATATTACATATATCTAGAGTTTTTAGAGTTTAGAGTTTTTCCAGCGTATCTCTGGATGGTAGATTTTAGAGATTGAGATCTTGAGATATAGATAGATCTGCAATAGTATATATATTTTTGTATTATATATATATGAATTTGGATTCAATTAAGTTGCTATGAAGTTTAATGTATAATATATTAATCTGTTCAATTGTTATATTATAAGAAATTGTGCCTTTTACTATTTTCGTTGCTTTATATCTTAAATGTAAGAACTACAACTCACATACATTAAGGAAAGACAATTCTATTTATAGAATCTGTATACATACAGTTTTCTATAGTATACTTTGTCCTTTCTATTTATAGAACCAATATAAATAAAGTTTTCTTCATAATCTATATAAGATATATATTTATATGTTTTTAATTTATATATTTATAATTTGCTTTACTTCATCTTGCTCATAGTTCTTATGGATAGTTTGTATATAGCACATCTGTTACTATATAATTTCATATTTATATTTGATATTCATTTTCTACACTAAATTCCTAAATATGAAACTGTAGAAACAGCTCTTCGATAGATATTTCTTTTCATTTTCGCTCTGCTATGGATCCATCTATAAACATATTATATACAAATACAAAATACCAGCTCTTAAGTGTTTAATTTCCTTTCTCGATATAGATCAGAGCTCACTACCGGGTATTATAGAATAGAACCAATAGAACTTGTGTACACTGGATAATATTTATTATTCTAAATGTAACTTTTGCATACATTTCCCCTACTATTATTGCCGACAATTTCGGGAACTTTTGAAATACTTAGAACAAAGAGTTTTCGTGACATTTCTGATTTATATTTGATTGCTTATCTATTGATTATCTAATCTATATGCCATAAATATTAGTGTAGATATTGTGTCATAAAGTATCTTTAGTTGAATCAGCATAAAAAGACATTTAATGCGCATAATGTTGCCTCCCTCTCCCACACACTCACACTCACACTCCCTCTCTCTCTCCTACTCTTTCTTTTAGAACAGAGTTACTTTTGCTTTGTCACCTGTTTTTTTTTTTTTTCTTTTCTATCTGCTTCAGCTAAACATTCGCATTCTCATTTGGGATCATTTTCAATGGAAGCAATTCACAGCTGTCGCAACAAACTTTTTGAAGAGCTGTCCTCACCCCCCTCACTCATACACACACACACAAACACAGCTACATGTATGTACATACATACGTGTGTGTATGGCATTGCCTTGATCCTAGAGACGCTCCCGCCGCGTAGGCACAGATAAGCAATGCCCAGTGCTCACGTATGTCCAGTAATTTCATCATTGCTACGTTTTCTCCAATTTCATAAACCCAAAAAAAAAATTAGCAAAAGAAAAAAACTCGTTGCCAAGCAGAAAATGAACTATTGATGGAAAAAAGCTGACGGCAAATGCAACACAAGCAAAAGAAACAGAGAAATGACTTTGTATCAGTGAGATATACACACACACACACACAAGCAGACGTGCAGTCACTGGATCTCCCTCTGTATGTGTGTGTGTGTGTGCAAAATAAAACAGATGATTGCCCATAAGCAAAACGAAGAAAAAGAAACAGCAGCAGCAGCAGCAGCAGCAGTAGCTGCAACAACAACAGCAATAAGACGAGCTCAAAAGCTTTGCAATGGCTTCGACTGCAGCGGCGACTGCGACCGGCCGGGGTCTAGCTCGGTCGCGGCTTCGGTCGGCTTCGCCTTCGGCTCTCTGGCTCTCTGGCTCTTGCTCTGCCAGCGAAGACATAAAAAATAAATAAATAAATAAGCGAGCTAAAAAGAAAACAAGCAAACATCAACAACAGCAGCAGCTTATATATACATACATATATATATGCTTGCATATATGTGTGCCTGCGTATGTACATACATATGTGGAAAAACAGATGAGCGCGACGTTGCCGCTGCTGAACTCGTTTGCAGGCGGCTCAACTCGCACTGTGAGTGAAAATCGGCAACAGCGTGCAGGCAATAGGAAAACAGCAACAACAGCCGCAATAGCAGCAGAGGCAGCGGCAGCAGCACCAACAAAACCTTAGGCAAATTACATACAAACTTGCAGACACACACACACACATACATACATACATGCAAGCGTGTATGTATAACCAAATATATATTACTTGCATGTGTGTATGTATGTGTGATTTGGGGGGCGCGTTGACTGCGAGAAACGAGTTGGAAAATCAAGATACTGACTGCCGATGAGAAGTGTTTGGAGCAGCAGCAGCAGCACCAGCACCGACGTCGGCAGAGCTGCAGCGCCCATAAAAACGTTCAACGGCTACGGCTGACTCTGTATACAGCAGCATTGTATATGTATGGAATATATATTGCACATATTTATGTGCAGCAACATCTATGTATGTGTGCGTGTGTGTGAGTGGGAACATGCGGGAACCTGCTGTGCGCCAGAAAACAGATGATGAGCGAAACAGCTGCAAAGTCAAATGTCGCTCTTCGTGCGGCTGTCGCTAAGAGCAAATGCTCAAGAGTTGAGTCGCATCAGCTGTGCGCTGTGTGCGAACTCAGCTCGTTCGTTTCACTCAAATGCCAGCCGTCAGCTGTGAGTGAATCGTGAATTGCACATAAAGAGAAAATTTAAGAGCGACACAGAGTTGCTAGTTACTCTTGAGTCATGTACTACCAATGTTTGAGTGAGAGAGCTTTAACTCAAACCAAATACATATGTTCAACTCAACTCAACTCAATTTGATTTCGTAGCTCACATAGAACTCACACACATACTGTTACACAAATGCATATTTATTTATGCTAATGGCGACCGGCCCCCAGTGGCACGCCCCTCGCCCCCCGCAGCGTGGTCAGCGCAACAAACAACAAAATTCAAAACGACAAAAAAGAATAAAATAAAACTTTTACCCAAAGTTGTGCAAAAGAAGTTTGGCGAGCGCTTCGCTTATTGAGCATAAATCAATTATGTATCCCAAAGATACTTTTGGCTCGACTCGCAAAGTAATATAATTCATTTAATTTTCTTTTTTTTTATTCTATTCTATAAACAATCTAAAATTTTCAAATTGATTTCACATTACAAAAACTTCTCACCCCTCTCTCTCTCTCTCACTCACTAACGATCTCTTCACGCTCACTCTTTGCTCTGCTCACGCTCTGCGCTGAGCACTTTACAAACTGTTGGCCGCTAGATGGCGCCACTTGTATCGTTTTCGCTTGCTAAATACAAATTTCTTCACATTTATCAGAATTTCCACTGCTCTTGTGTGAGTTATCTCTGTGAGTGTGTGTGTGGGGCAATTCATTTATCAAATTATGAATCAATTGGCGTCAATTATGATTTCGATATTATCCAATTGCAAATATTTTGCAATCGACTTTATCAGAAATGAAAATTTCTTGTTTGTTTTATTTCTGGAACAATTTCAGATACTTAAACATCTATACAATAAATATGCCATAAAATGGTCAGGTTTTCATTGTAGATTTCCGTGAAAGTCGATTTAGTCTGCCGAGAGATCTCTTAGCATAGTGGATTTTCCGGGAATTTATTTAGCTTCTAAAAAAACAGCTGAAAATTTAATTCTTGCTAAATTTCATGTGATTTTCTTTGCTTTGCACGTATTTTCACGGCTTTTCCAAATTAGCATTTTCTGTCTGCTGTTGCCAGCCAGTGTGAAAAATTGGAAAATTCAAATATGTTTGGATAATGTATCTAATAGATAAATAATAGAGATAATAGATATGTATCTAATAGATAGATAATAGATAATAGTGATATATGTTTAATATATCTATAAGTTTTACAGTAACTGACTAGCATTGGATACATTATCTAAATAAGTCAAAGTATGTGATATATCTCAGATACAATGTATCTAGCGTGTAATAGATACATTATCTAAGATGTATAAAGTATTTATATGGTACATTATAAAGTATCTATCAGATGCGACTAGCTTAGATACATCATATGTTTGTACACATGTGTTTAGCATGTAAAAGATACAGAATCTTTTGCATTTACATTTGTATCTGGAGCTGTGTTCATATGAAAAGTAACTTTGAATTGTCAGCTAATAAATAAAAAAGAATAAAATAGGCGAACATTCGCTTCTTTATCTGCTTAACATATCTACACAAAAGCTAATGTATCTGACAGCGGCATTAGATACACTCGCACTTCACAGAATTTCATTTGGAAAGGAAATTTCTAGATGCCGGACAGGCAAACACACACAAAGAGAGAGGGAGGGAGAGAGAGGGAGAGAGACAGTCGATGAAACAGGTTCAAGATACATTTCAATCTTTCAATCTGTCGTTTTCAATCTGCACAGCAGAAGAAGAAGAAGCAGCACGAGCAGGAGGTGTAGCAGCAGCAGGAGAGAGTGGCGAGATGGAGTGAGTGGGGCAGAGAACATTTCATAATCGTCGAGATGCATTCAATTGAAATGAAAGAAGGACACACAGCACAACAAATCCCTGATATGAATATCTAAATAATTCCAGCCAACCCAAACACAAGAGACAGTGAGAGAGAGAGAGAGAGGGAGCAGAAGAAGAAGACGAAACGAATCGAGACTGAAAAAAAAAGAAAATAAAATAAAAACTTCTTTCAAATGCTGATGAAATTCGTAGCAGATACAAAATCTATATGCATAAATGTAGAAAAAGATTTCTACGGGAAATCTTAGATAGCCAAAGAACTAACTGTAAATCGAACTATCTATGAGGAATGGAAATGGGAAAATGGGAATAGATGAGAGATATTAGAAAAAGAGATATTCAAGATGCAATCTCAGCTAATGTTCAGCTATATCTCTATATAATAATAAATGTAAAAAGTTATAAGCTAAATAATAATTCAAGAAATTGTATCGAACTAACTGTAAATCTAACTATGGGTAACCCTAGGCAATGCTAAATTGTAGCTGAGAAAAGTTGAATGGAAAAGGAAAATGGAAAACTATGCACATATGCGAGGCACTAGAGATCTAATGTGAGCTACTTTTATGTAGCAAAGTTGAAGCAAATGAATTATAGAGATAGAATTGGAGAAATATTAACTGAAAGAGCAAATGGAAAGTGGAAATTGAGATACTTTTCTTTAATATAATATAATGTATAGATACATTGTAAAACTATCTGAGATTTGATCAAATATGAGATACTTTTCTTATACATTATATAGAGATACATTGGATTGGATAGGAGATATTGCAAATGTAAAATATATTTTATTTTTATTATATTTTTTAATATTTCCTAGATATATTTCTTTGTATACTCCGTATCTATGCTCTGAGTATATATTCCTAGATGTTGCCGTTAGTTTGTGCTTGCTTTTGTATCTTTGGCAAATCTCTGGGGTAATTGTTGTGAAATTAGGCAGCCTGGCAACAGCTCTCGACTTGCCACTTGCCACTTGCCACTTGCTACATGCCACTTGGAGCTAGCAACTGGCAACTTGCAACTGGCAACTGGCAACGGGCAACTTGCAACTTGATATGCCATTAGCCACACATTGTGAGCGTTGGCCACTGGGCTTCGATTTTTTTGAAGTTGTTGCAAACTGCAGTGGAAAATTTCAATTTTGACATGCTGCGTACTTCGGGGGCAACAGCAACAGCAACAACTGCAACAACTGCAACAGCGGCAGCAGCGCAGCGACTGCGACTGTGGGCAGAGCATTAATGTGGAACGAAACGGCCGCTCAACGGGCGGGTGTGAAGTGGCTACCAAAATATATACACACATATACATATATACATATATGCATGTGTGTGTGTGTGAGAACATTTCCATCATCCTTTTTTGGCCTGACTGCTGCCTGCCTTCTGCCTGCTTGCCTGCCAGCCTGCCTAGCTAGAGCTGCCTGGCCGGCTGGGTGGCTGGCTGGACGCCTGTCGTTTGCGCTGCCTGCGCCGGCAGCAGAGAAACATGCTCAACCGGCACAAAAGTCACGTATGCAAACACACACACACGCGCACGCACTGAGCGCGAGCGAGAGATACATACGTATATGTGCACACTATTTTCTCAGTGTATTGGTGTGCACGCACAGCGTCGTCGACAGCAGAGCGGCAGTTAAAGGAGAAACAGAAACAGCGACAATGCCGGGCCGGTTGTAGGTGCGCATGAGCGAGTCGGGTCGTTGAGTGAAACAGCTGATGAGTGAGCACTGAGCACACAGCGTTGAAGTAAAAGCGAGCGAGAGAGAGAGAGGCAGAGAGTGGGAGACAGCAATGAACAGCAGCAGCGACGACGACGACAGCGCACTGTAACAAGCAGGCAACTTACATCAGCCGTTTTGTGCTCTCCTCTCCTGCTCTCCTCTGCTGGGCTTCTTTCTACCTGCACTCGCGTTTGCGTTCGCACTCGCACACCAACAACTACAATTACAGCACCCACATACACACACTAACACGAGCTCGGATTCGCACTCGGACTAGCGCACACATACAGGCAGAGGCCACATATTGAGTATATACGTGTATGTAGCGGTCTCTTTGCGGAGAGCACAACCGCTAATTGCTCAGCAAACACATATAGTGCATTGTTGTTGCTGTCGCTGCCTCTGCCTCTGCCTCTGCTGCTGTGAGCGCTCCACTCAAACGAGTCGACAGCAAAGCAACCAACCACCACCAGAGCAATTGAGCGAGCGCGCCCGGCCTATAAATAGTCGCTGCCGCAGTTCAGCTCTTTATAGTAGCTTCGAAACACTGCTGAGATAAACACATAGAAAAGTAAGAAACGGCAAAGCAGCAATAAAAGAAAGCGCAACCAGCTAACAGCTAAATTTTAATAAAAAGCGTGTATTTCAAAATTTTCTACTGTTGGACAATTCAAATATATTGTTTCACGAAGAATTCTATGCATAAAACAAAAAACATTCAACACACACATCTAAAATGTACTTGTAGTACTTGTAACTGTAAAAAGAAAAAACAAAACAAATTTTCAATAATTTTATGAAAATTATTAAATTTAATAATTGCCATTAAACAAATGCAACGGACCAACGCCATTTAAGTGATATACTACAAACAAACAACCAACAACAACAAAGTGCTGTGATTTCCAACAACAACAACCAACAAATTTCAAGCAATCAAGCAGCATAAATTTTTAATAAAAAAAAAAACAACCAGCAAATTGTGATAAATAATAATAAATAATTAACTAAACAACAAGAATAGAGAACTCTATTAATTATTCAAGAACAACGTTTCAAGTGATACAAAGTTAAGAAGCGAACCGAAAGGAATCGAACGGTAAAACTCAACAAAGAAACGAAAACTCAAATTCTAATGAAAATGGAAGTTCTCGCTGTGCAGTCAAACTACGGCGGAGTTCTCGGCTCCAACAAAGTTAGAGGTAAGCTTAAGAAGAAAAGAAATTAGAAATTAGAAATTAGAAAATAAAAAAGAAAGCAAAGTGAAAAAATCTTAGATTCTAGACTGTTCCAGAAGCTTCCAGCAGCTCAAGTCAAAGAGAAGTTTTTAGTTTACAATTTTTGAAAATAATGAAGAAAATCAATTTTTAAGAAATCCAAAAGACTTCCAATTTCATATAAAAATCTCTTGACAATTTTCATGATTTTTCCCAGTTTTTAAATTTTTAATTTTTTCAAAACTGATTTTCAATTATCTTGACTTTTTATTACAACAAACATTTCTTTTGTAAAACTTGAATGCGAAATAAAAAATTGCATTAAAAATCAATTTACACATGCAAAATAAATAAATCAGCAACAACAACAACAACAGCGCGACATCTGCTACACAGTCACGTACGCAACAACAACAGAAGAAGAAGAAAAGAAAAAAATTAAAATCAAGAGAAAAAAAAATATTGTGTAAAAACTGTTTTTTTTTTTTATTTCGTTTCTGTGTTGCTTGTTGCTCGCACTCGTTGCTTGCCCTCTCGCGCTCTTCCTCTCTGTCGCACGCTCAGTGCCCTCTGCCTGTGCTGCTTTTATCTCGTTTGCTGCTTGTTGCCAAGCGGCGTTCGCTGCGCTCACCAGAGTGTGCGTGTGTGTGCGTGTGCGTGTGTGAATGAACATTGAAAAGCTGCAGCTAAAAGCTCCAGCCAAAGCAACTTAACGCCGTTTAATCGTTCACTAAGTCGACGACGTCGTTGCTTTTGCTTTTGCTTTTGCTTTTGTTGTTTTTGGCTGTTGCTCTTTGCGCGTATGCATTTTGTTTTATTGGTTTTCTTGTACTTATCAAAGTTTTTGTTTTGTTTCTTTGCGCTACTTTTAGATTGGACCAGCACATTGACACCGCCTACGTCCGCCGCGTCGGCTAAGAAGGTCGCCGCCGTCGCCAGCAATAGCAGCAGCAGCAACAGCAGCAGCAGCAACGGCAGCAGCAGCCGCAGCCAGAACACACACAGTATTAAGCACAAACAGCAGGCAAGCAGCAGCAGGAGCAGCAGCAGCAGCATCGGCAGCAGCAGCAGCAGCAGCAGCAGCAACGGCAGCAGCGTTAGCAAGAAAACCAAGTCGAACAGCAGCAGCACATCATACAGCACAGCCTACAATCCCTACAGCATGTATGAGGACGAGCTGCCGGCCTGCTGCGATATTGACATGGCTGCCATTGATGAGCTTTCGAACGGTCTGCTGGACAAGCTGCGCGAGGCGAAGGCGTGCCATTTGACATGCACCGAGGTGTCGCTACCCTGTGATCTCACGCCCAACATTGCGGCGGACATAATTCGCGTTTCCGAGAAGGAGCCGTGCGGCATTCGCGGCTGCACCATCTACATCGAGTTCGAGGATGAGCCACAGAACTCCAGGCGCATTGCTTCACTGAAGGTGGATCCCGAAACGGTCTCCACGTTCGAGGTGTATCTGACCCTGCGACAGGATCATCGCGGCTGGGCGGCACTGCTGCCACAGTTCATGAAGAGTCTGGCACGCACCATCACCATCAGTCCAGAGTATACCATCACCAAGCATAAGCTCTACTCTGCCGATGGCCTGGGCGCTCGACGCAGCTACAGCTTTGGCTCAAGCTCGCGCTCGAGCTCAACCTCTAGCCATAGCCAGGCGATTGCAACGCCAACAATATAAGTTGAGCGCAAGCGAGAGAGACAGAGATCAAGAGCGAGAGAGATTGAGAGACGAAGACGGAGACGCAGTTATATTTATATATATATATATATATACACATACATATATATATGTATAGATATATATATGTATAGATAGATAGATATATATATATATATGTATGTATATTGAAGCGAGCCCAGCGAGTGCGACAAGGAAGCGCGCCCAACACCGCCCAACACCCCCTGTGATGTCGAGAGCAGTAGTTAGTTGCGAGCGCAACGCGACGACGAAGCAAGTATTCGAAGCCACCCCACCTACACACATACACACACATACACACACGAAACGCATACACATTAGTATACGAAACACTCACTCACACTCACACACACACACACTCATACTAATAGCAAGGAGTTGTTGCTCTTGAGCCTGCGTCGCTCGCTCAATCGGCAGCTCTCTTTGCATTCAATTTTGTAATTGTGACTCTCACCACCATTTTACTTAGATGCGTAGTAGATGCTATAAAAAGCAGCAACAAAAAAAAGATAAACAAAAACAAAAAAAATACAAATAATTAGTGTTTTAAGTTGTTTCTCCTTTTTCAAAAACAAAAGAAAACGAAGTAAAAAAAAAAACAAAAAACATAAATTTATAAAAGAAAACATGAAATTCAAAGACGACGCGATCCGCAAGCCACACAGCAGCGTGCGCAACTGTGCGAACAGCCCTCGCTGCTGCATGACCACTGCGAGGGTCGCTCGTCGACAACTCATGAATATGTGATACTGTTTAAGATGCTAAGAGTTTTTTGCAAGCGCTCGCAAGTTCGGCCAGGCAAAAAACAAACCCACACACACACACACACACACACACACAATTACACAATACATACAAACACACATACACAAAAAGAAACAAAAAAGCATAAAATTAAATGTGAACAGATTTTTGAATTGTATGCTATTGTAGTAATAAACACAACAAAACAACAAACAAAACTTGATCTTGATAAATTTAAAATTTAAAATATGTTTAATGCAAGTAAGAGCAGCATAAAAGAAACGCTGTAAAAACAACTCCTCTGCCTACACACACACTCACACACACTCCTAGAAGAAGAGTGAGAGAGAGATGGAGATGTTGTGGTTGGAGCAGAGGAGCAATACGATCCAATTTTAGTTAGACGCAGCTTGCTGCAATAAAATTTTTAAAATTATTTATTAATCTTAATTAAAACCAACAAATTTTAGGATTTTAACAAATTTTTATATACATATACATATGTATATACATATATACATATATATATTATTAAATGTATAGCGCGTACAACAAACAAAACAAAAAAATCATTAAAATTACAAATAAAATAAAAATTTTAATTTAACAAAATAATAATAATAATTGCTTAAATGTTAAGGCAAAAAGAATATCTCAGTAAATGTGAAAGCGTAAAAAATTTGTAAAATTTTTTTTTGTCTGTGTAAAACTCCAATTGCGATAAAAAACGAATAAAAAATAATTAAAAGTAAAAAAAAAAAATTAAATGTAGCAGCGAAAAATTAAAAATAATAAAAGATTACCAATTAAAATGCAATGCGATATAATTTATAAAAATTACAATTTAACGTAACAAAGAAAACTTAATGTTCTCACACACACACACACACACACACACCAACACACCTACACACAAAAGTATCTATACCAGCTTAAAGTATCTTTATCTTTCAAATCGAAAACTATTTATTAAAAAAAAACAACACAAAAAAAAAACGATAAAAAAAATCAACACGAAAATTCATGTATTAATTTTTTATTACAACAACAAAACATATTGTATTTAATGTTAAGTTTTTTTATTGCGTAATTTAAAAACAAAAATTAATTGTGAGAAATTTGTAACCAAAATGTAAAAAAAAAACTTTTGTGAAAAAAAAAAAACAAAGCAAATGCATATGCAAATGCAAACAAAACAAAAGAAAAGCAAAAACAAAGGCAAAAAAAAAATATTAAAAACAAAAATAAAAGCATATAATTTTTCCTGCTCTAGCGGAAAATAATTGTGAAAAAAAATTAAAACAAAACGGCTTTCTATTTTATCATGGCTCGAATGGAGGGCGGGCGATGGGGGAGTGGCGCTTGTAGCGGGTGCGCTCTGCAGCTTTCTTTTGCAGTGAACTGAAGTGCGAAGTGCGGCAACGTTGCAGCGACTGCAACTGGGCAGCGCAGCAATCGCAGCTTTGCGATCTGTGGCAGCTCCAATCGTCGAGGCAACCAGTTTTAGCTTTTGCTAGCCCCAGTTTTCTGCTCGCTGCCAAGGCTAAGGCGGGCTGCGCGGCAAGCGTGCGGCGAAGTTGCGCTGTGAACTTGACTGAAGTGCGGCAACAGCGCACGATCATGCGACACTTGTCAAATTAGCTTGGCCAAACAGAAGCAAAGAAAGGCGAAGCTTCAGGCTAAATATAGCTCAAACTGTATTCGAATTCTAATTTGTAAGCAATTAGTATTAGAGTTTAGCATAGAGAGAGAGTCTTTGACTAAGGAGATATATAGAATTAAGAGTTCTTGTTCTTGATAGACGAAAAGATTTCTTTCTAATGTCTTGAAAAGGCTATTTCTTTTCCATTCCAAGCACCCTAGTGAATCCTGTAAATTGAATTCCAACTATAATATTGTGAATATGATTATTATTATATTATATGATTATATTATATGATTATATTATATGATTTTATTATATGATTATGATTATAATAACGAATGTAATGTATGCAAAAATAAAAATGTTTTTTAAATAATTTGAATTTGAATTTTTTATTTTTTACAAAATTTAGTTTTTGGCTTGCTGTCAACTAGAATTTTGATATGAAAATGCGATGATTACTGATGATAATTGTTATTATCATAATAACAATTATTTGCTAATACTAATGATCAATTCATGATCAATAATCTAAAGTAATGCACTAATGAAAATAAATAAGGCTATGCTAATAATAAAATATTTTTGCTAATGACAATGATTATGACATTAGTAATGATAGTAATTATGGTAATGAGAATGTTTTACAACAATAATGAGGATATTCAATAAACTACAAAGAGAGATTTTTCCATATGTAATTATAGTAAATAGGTTAATAGAAATGTTTATGCTAATTACAAAAATGTTCCTATAAGTAATGATAATATATATGCCAATGAGAATTAATATGTCAATAATGATGACAAAAAGAATGGTATTAAACATGACTATGACATGATCTTAGATGTGATCATGATAATGCTTTAAACAATACTGATGATAATAAATAAACTAATAATAATGATTTTTCCATAATAACTAGGCTAATGACATTGATAATGACAATAATATTAACAAAAAGTTAAAGTAATAGACCAATGAGAATGCTTATGCTAATAAGCAAACTTTTCCCATTAGTAATATTAATGACAATGAATATGACAATAATAATGATAATAAATATGCTTATGACAATGATTATGACATAAGTTCTGATAGTAAATACGCTAATGACCATGATAATGACTAATTGAAAATGATGATGATAATAATATTTATAATAAATACGCTAATGTCAATGATTAGGGCAATAATAATGCTCAATGACAATGATTAGGGCAATAGATGTTGAAAATGAATTCACTATCATTAATAATGCATAGCTCAATAATAATAACTACGTTAATACTAATGAGAATGAATAATGGTTATTATGACAGTCCAAAACTTAATTTCCAGATTGATTTCAGTTGACATAGTCTAAACCTCTAGTCAAATCAACGTTTGACTTGAGCCTATTAATACCCATGACAAATACTGGAGTCATATCATTCACTGGCTGATTCAATTGATATACAATACTATAATAATATATTTATCTGCTGCTCTATATGGAGATAAGTTGACTGTCAAAACATTTCGATTAGTCATTGGCCTTTCTCTGGCTGTTGACTCTCGGTTTGGGTTCCGCTAAAGTTCTAATCTGCACTGACAAAATCTTGAGTTCGTTCCAATTAAAATCTTAAAATAAGTAATTCGAATTAAAATTCTCACGTCATAAAAATACAAAATTAAATCATTTAATGCCGCGTCACCATTTGGATATGTTTTCATTTTAATTTAATTTTTTTGGGTTTTGTTGATTTCGTTTGTGAAATTATTTGTTTTTTGAACTTTGCGATTGGCGCCTCAGAACGGAACGCGGTGAAAGGGGGCGGCGGACCAGGCAGATGGACTTCAATATGCTGACGCGTCTGACGCTGATAATTTCCTTGATTCTGTAATTTATAGTTGTTTTTATAAATATTTTTCAAAATTTCTCTCTCTTACTATATATATGATATATATGTATAAGTCTTTTGATTGCGTGCGATATTGTTTTTTTAGTTTAGTCTATCGGAACACGTTTCCGTTATGTGACACACGCGTTCCATTGGTAAACAAGAAATAGTGCTCTGGACGGGCGTGCACGACTTGCAAATATCCAGTATTTAATATTCTAGATAGACGAACTTTAAGAGACTTTAAATATTTAAATATTTAAAAGTCTTAAGCTAACAAATTTTGACGAAATCGGAAACATTTTCAAAGTATAGCAAGGAAGGAAGGAATAGGAATATATTATTAATGTTTAGTATACAGAGGATCCTTGGTTACGTCCTTTACGTTCCTTACGTTCGTCAACTGAGTGTCCACTGTATATTACTAGATTTGAAACCATATTGAAGTTGTCTTTCAATTACAATTTATATATAGCTTAAATTCTTGAACTAAGAAGCAACAGGCGGACTCAAATTTTCTACAGTTTATATATTATATTTCATCAGCAACAATAATCTGTAAACCCGCTTAAATATTTTCAATAAATTCCAAGTCGGAGTCAACTCCTTTACTGTTTAGTTATATATATGTATATATATGTAACTAATTTTAAGAAATATCTGTTCCAGGGTATTTAAAAAGTGTATTAGAAGAATGTTTTGTCGTTACTAATGTAGTCAAAGTCCTTTACCTATAAAATGGTATATAATACCAAATGGGTTTATATAAGCCGCATACCCCACTTAAACATTTTATAAATTCCAGGGTATTCCAAAAAAAATACAAGTATATTAAAAGATTGTTTTGGTGATTATTATCAGATAAGTATCAAATCCTTCACCTACTAAATTATACATACCTAATGACGACAGCAACGAAAATCCCTATTGTCTTTACCAGGCTATAGTAGACTCTAGCACAACTATTCTAATATGTATATACTTTATGGAGCCAATAGCTTTCAAGAAGTTCCAGGGTATACAAAATATATATATATATATATATATATATATATTAGAAGAGTGTTTTGTTGCTTTATCAGGTTATAGTCATTATTATTTATTTTCTGTTTTAGCATAGTTTCTATGGGCCCTGGCCATATTTTTGACTGGCAGCTGTATAAAGTTCTATATGTACTCGTCTGTCGAGGCAGCAGAAAACATCTGGGTGGTATTTCCCCATCGATTCGCGTGAAAAGCGAAGACAATATTTGCAATATTATTCAGGCCCGAAGTTTGCCGCCTATTGTTCCAATTGTTCCCTCGAAGAGGGAAACAGAACAGAACAAATAGTATATGTACTATATAAATATATATATATGTATATGTATATGTAGATATGTATGTGTGTACTATTATTAAATGGGTGTGTCACTTATGTCAACAGTTTGCTTCGACTGCATATTTCAAATACGGAATTTCTGTTATTGAACGAAACGGCGAAACAATTCGCAAATATTTTCTCAAGTCTCTGTCGAGCGGGTTTATTTTTGAATAGATCGCAATAACCGGGAGACATGTGCCGGTCGTCCAAAACTATTTCGACTGCCATATTCATGTGTTTGCCTTCCAACACTTGTCTGACTACTCGACTATATACATACGATTCTAGACATGGAAATTTTCCAGGTTTCTGCCATTTGGGCACGTGGCGTTACGAAAGACTTTTTTCTCTTTTCTTTTTGCAGCTTAAGATATCTACAGTTATTGGTAGAGCATATCGCTTAATCCTTAAACATCTTGTGTAAATTTGTATAAATATTATTTCACCCGCTCTGGCTTTAAGAACTCCAGAGCTCTATCTCTAGGTACACAGAGGTACCTGAATGGATAGGGTAGAGCAGTCAGTGCCTTATCAATACGAGAAATGTGTGAATCTATGAGCATTTATTATCAGCTCTTTGAAAGCAAACAACTTTTATTGTAGCAAACACTCTGGGCTTGTACATAGGCACTTGTTTTTCCTGATATGAGCACAGTGAAGACTGCTTATAGGGTCATAAAGCCAATCAAGTTAAGTATATGTTGGGACTGCTTGAAGTACTTATGGATTCATAGGTTTATGGTAAAAGTATATTTTTAGAAGTATCTTATTTATTGAAAAGTATATTTCAGTATCCATCTAAAAGTATTTACAGCGAAGACGGCTTATTAAGTATTTAAATACTGTATTTATATGTTTATTGTAAAATAAGTAAATAATGTGTTAAGAATTGATTGAAATACTTAGGATATAAGATTGTATAAAAAACTATTTTTTATTTTTTTTAAGTATCTTAAGATGCATGCATGCTGTACAGTGAAGACTGCTTATAGGGAATTAGTATAATTAAATTAAATATATTGTAAATAAAGAAGAATATAAATTGGCAATACTTTCAATATGCTTTATTAAGAAGAATTTTATACTGAATCCGTAACATATTTTTTTTTGTATTCTGAAATCCTTCCCTAAAGCCATCTTAAGAATATACTGAAAGGAGAAAATTCAGTAAATTTTGAAGGCAATTCTTAGAATATTTATATTATTAGTATAAAAAATACGATAATGTTTAATTTAATGTTGCTTTAATGCGATATTTATACAGTAAATAAACTTTTATTATTGTAAATTTGATAAATACTTTTGCAAAGAATTTCAAAATATAAAATACTACATATATTTATAAATATAAATTGATAAATAACATTTCATTACTTAAATATAATTATATGATCTACGAAATCACATATAAACTATTGCAAATAATTCATAATGATATTGTCTATGTACAATGTATCTCATTATACTACTATCCATACTACTTGTGTATCTTATCATAGCAATATATATACTATATATATGCTATATTATCAATATTGATCTTAATACATTAAAGTATACCTCTCGCTCATATTAAAATAATTTCTATTTTTAATTCTTTGTAGATATAGATAGTTATTCAGTTTCCTGATAATTTTATTCGGCCTTTGCAGCAATTGTATCTTTCTATGCTTCGTTTATCTATTTAAGATATTATTATTTATCTCTAGCATCTATATTTGAGCATTCTCTATAATCTCTTCCAAATAAAAGACATCTATATGTTTCTTTTAATTTTTAATTATTCACCTCGCCATTGCTTTATCCTTTTCTTCCGCAAGTGAAAATCTTGATCTGTAGCCAGGCTAGACATCAATTTGTCTAGGCACAATCACAGCAATTATTATGCGCACTTTGTCAGTTTCCTTGACCTTCAAGAGACCTTTTTATTTTCTGCTGTGCCTTTGTCTACGGGGGCCAACCACAAGAGATCGTACAATATATTATTCGATATGGACACAAGCCAGTCCCTAAACCTTTTTTGTATGCTCTTCGTCTTCTTCTTCTTCTTCATCTTTTCATTGTGCCTAAGACGTTAAGTAGTAAAATTTTCAAATGAGACAACGATCCTTGAGTTAGGTCCCCATAAACGCACTGACAAGTCATGCACATTCAATATCACATGTATATATATGTATGTATATGTATTTGTGTATGTATGTATATTTATATCTGTTTGGCTCAGTTCCGTCTGGCTCTGTTTTGTCAACTTGAGGTGTATTTCTGTTGTCTCTGACTCAATTGGTGGTATCGCTTAGATTTGCTTGTTTCGAAATACTGATAAGCGAGTTTCTACAGCTGAGTGCAATTGTTCGTCCACATACACTGCGCGAAATGAGTAGTGGTAATGCAATGAATGTGACTTTTATTAAGAGTAAAAATGTATATATCATACATCATATATGTGATTATGATATATATGAGATTTATGCATATATAATTGTATATTATCCATTTATGATATATGATAACTAACTAACATTTTGTCGAATAAATTTCTAGTGCTGAAACATAAAAAAAATTAGATGGATAAATTATATAATTGAAATAGATTTTCTATAAATCGAAAATAAAAGAAAAATAAATAAAATATGTTCTTTAAATTTTTGAAAATGAATTGTTTATTGATTTATGTATTATTTATCTAAGTTCATTCAAATTTTGATTTCTTTTTTCGCTCAGTGTAATAATCAACTAATATTTGATTATTATTATTGGTTATTTGAATTTTGGCACTCGAATAGCCAATTCATTTCTCTCAGTGTAGAGTCAAATTTGGGTGCATGAGTGTATGTATTGGTGTATGTATGTGTGTGTGTGTGCGCGCTGTATTTGCTGTTGTAGTTGTTGCCAACGCTGTGCTTGCTTAGCGTTGTGGCTATGAAAACAATGTTGACTGTTGCGAGGCAGGAAAGCGGAAATGCGAACTGGGCGAAGAGAGCAGCAACAACAACAACAACAGCAACAACAGCAGCAACAGCAACAAAAGTCAACAGTAATTGTAGCGTTTCAAGGTTTTCACAATGTGAATGATATGTGGACATATTAGTGTGTGTGTGTGTGTGTGTGTGTATGTACCTGGCCTAGCAACAATGCGACGACAACTTTTCACTGCAATAACAAAAGAAGGCAACAACAACAACAACAACAACAGCGGCAACAGCACTAATGAACAGCGAAGGTTTCATGAGTCGCAGCAGCAGCAGCAGCACCAACAACAACAACAACAATGGAGTACTTAAAACAACAACAGCAATAAAAGAAAATGACTGCAAAGCAATTGTGAGTCATTTGCCAGCTCTTCTCTGCTCCAGGTCGCCCTCTCCCTCTCCCTCTCGCTCTCTCCCGCTCACCCACAACAAAATGCTCGCACTCGCTCGCTCTGGCTGCAGGTCGCTGCGCTGCTTTGAATGAACAGCAACAACAACAACAACAACAACAACAACAACAACAACAAGAACAACAACAATAGACACATGTGCAAAATTTTGAGCATAGAAACAAAAGATAAAGCAAGAAAACAAGTGTAGCACAAAAGAAATAGAAGAAGACGGTAAAAACAGTTACAATGACGTCGACAGCGGCAGCAGCAGAGGCATAGGCAATGGCTACAGCAAAGACCAAAGGAGCAGCAGCAGCAGCAGCAGCAGCAGCGGCGCAGCGTAAATACCGACTTGATAATACAGCAACAACAACAACATTTACACACACACACACATACACACACGCACAGTGTAATCCCCTTGGCGGCCAGTTGGTAAATTGGAAAATGTATCTTAGAGATATGAAATGTAACGGCTGCTGCGGTCGGCAATTATTGTACAAGTGAACCGCAATAAAAATGTAAATTTTTGGTTGTTTTAAATGGCTGCTTATCTCTGTAACGCCCCAGTGCCGCATACCCATCTCGCTCGCACTCGCTGCCACAGCCGGGACCCAGCTGCAGCGTGCGATAAGTGGAGCAGAGTGAGAGAGAGAGAGCGAGAGATGTGTGGGAGGACAAATTAAATAAAAGCGGCACATTTTCTAAAGTATCTCCAAGATGCAATTTACATGCACATAAAAAGAAAAAAAAGAAGAGGAAAAAAATAGATATACAGTGGCTCACAGCTTATTTCGTGCAGCAGTATAGTAACAAATTTAAATGAGCTCTTATTTATTAGTCATCCATTATATATTAAAGCACTTCACTATTTTTCTATTCGAAGAAATAACATTTAAAACTAACTAATAAATAAGACTTCATTTAAAAATTTTGGATATCCTTAACTGGTTTAGCGGGAATACGTCTTTAAAGTTTTACTATACCGCTGCACGAAATTAGGTGTGAGCCACTGTATATATTTGGTCACACTTGAGCACTTGATGCAATATTCTCTCATAACTTAAGCAATTTGTGCTCGAAATGATTTGCATTCAACAGTTTCTTGATCTGGCAAGTGGATGGGGTGCAAGCATGATATAAACATATATCATATACGTGTGATTATGATATGACTAGCTATTGTATTGAATAGTAATAAAGTAGTATAACAGTGTGTAGTAGCAGAGCATAATATAGTAGTATAAAACTGTAATAGTATAACACAAAATAGTTGAGTAGTATAACAATAATACTCGATAGCTACTATGCTACAACTATACTAATAATAGTAATATAACTAGTACTATGGTATGCTATACCACGATACTATTTTAAGCTATTTTATTACAGTTTTATACTATGTATGGTAGATTTGCTAGCGTTTTTTGGGTTTTGATCTGGAAATGGCAGAGTTCCTTTATGATAATATGATAGAAGTAGCACATCTTGACTACATATCATATAGAAAGTATATAAATGATCAAATATTTGTATATTTTTTACTTAATTATTTATTTCTCTATTTCCATAGGCATTCTTATTACTTACTTATTTTAACTACTATTTGTATAATACTTTAAATATATTATAGTATAACAAAAGAGTACAAAATTTTAAGTATAACGATATAGTAAAACTAGTTTCTATTAATGCAAAAAATAATATGTTTCAGTATAACATATTCTACAACAAAACAGAATTGTGTCACATATGGGTTATGGCAGTCTATCATAAAGTATACCTGAAGTAAATATCTGAGGTATCGCATAATTTTGCCACATTTCAAGCTATCTATATGTGTATATGTATATAAACTTGAAGGCCGTTAGACAACTAAACTAAAATATTTAGTTAAAGCTATCTAGGCCATTAAATTAACTTATGTTATGTGTCAACAGCAATCCAATATATGTCTTTCAATCATGCACGGACCTGCTCTATATCTCTAGACATGTCTTCAATGATCGATTATGGCTTCCGCATACAAGAAACAACAAGATTTGATAGCAGAAAAACAATATTGAGTATATATGTATAATTAAGTCTAAAGTATACATTTATATATATTTTATATATATTTCTTCAACTTGTTTGCACTGGCATTTGATTTGTTTTCGTTATTTTTTCTGGTTTGGCTGTTTATAAATTTTTATCGAGTACCAGGGGAACAATTAATCAATAGAGTTCGCAATCGAATGTCAAATTAAAAGAAAACATTTATGAAAACATGTGTAAATATGTTTTGTAGTGCGCTCCAGGGAAATGAGAATGCGGAGTGCGAATATCCATATATATATGAACGGGTATATACATACATATGTCCGTAAAACTCCCCATGGAAATCGTACATTTTTCTTCACATCAAGCGAAAGGAAATGTCAATGAACGCATTAACTACGATAACTAACTGTTGTTTAAGAGAAGTTTTAAATTCATAAATTACTGTACGTAACAATCAACAAATGCAGTTTTATAGATGGAGAGATAGAGATGTGGAGAGTTGAAGATGGAAATAGAAAAGTAGCAGATTTCCTGGCATTACTTAAATATAGAATAAGTATAGATGCGATTTGTAATTCTCAATTCAATTCAAAGCAATTGTTGATAGTTGGATGATTTCTTATTGTATATTATTTGCCTATTAACTGGTCTATATAGTGATAATTTCAGGTTCAGGTTGCCTATGCAAACATTCAGTCTTCTATATTCCTTGCCTCACCAGATTACCCCTAGAACTAAACAATTTTCTACAATTATTAAACCATATGTTAATATATATTAAATATTATATATTATATTTTAATTATTATTCCTGCCATATTTTTACACACTTGTTGAAATAATCTTTTGAGTAAACTGTTAATTGAATAATTAATTAAGCCGCTAATACAGATGGAATACTTATTAGAGCTTGACGAAGTTTATATTTGAACGTGTATCCCAACTATATAGGAACTCTAATATTCTAATCTTGTATACATAATCAGCTATCGTATATATAACTTTTACTTATATATAAGTAATCTTATATATATATGTCATCAATATGTCATCAAAGTTTAATTGCTTCATTTGAGATATTTAATTTTATTTACCAAAAAAAGTAATCTACTTAGTCATTATTTAAATGGACCACTCCCTTGCCTATATTGTATACTCTCAGGTGATTGACCTGATCGTATATCTGATCATTTCGATCAGCTAAAGAATACAAATATTGAATGCTCACATTAGTCATTGTCTAGCTGGTCTTCCACTTATGGCTTTGACCCCAGTCATGCCCGGCCGTGTTTCTAGAGAGCCAGTAAACCACTAATCCAGTGAACCACTGAACCACTGAACCAAGGAGCCGAAGCGCAGGGCGGTGGAGGTGGTGGTGGAGGCCAAGAAACCGCAGCGAAGACTTCGCAATGTGAAATTCGCTCAGGTATTCAGTTTTAAGTTTTCAACATTTGTTTCTTGTTTCATGCTTCCGTGTTCCATGCGAGTTGCTTGGAGCCGCCGTCATCAACGCGCTGCATTAGTCATCTGCGTGATTATCATTATCGGTGCCGACGGCAACTTCATGATCAACTTTTATTGCGGTTGCATTTTTAATTTTTGTGTAATTTTCATTTCAGCCGTGTTAAGTGTTAAAGTTGTTATTGCTGTCATGTTGTTGTTGATGTTGTTGCTGCAGCTGCTGTGTTGCTGTTGTTGTTCGTGTTGTTGTTAGTCTTCAACCTGTTGTCGTTTATTGTGTACTTGACAGCCATCGAAAGGGCAAGCAAACACATTTCGCAAAGCTCATTAAGTTTGCTGTTTTTTTTTTGTTGGCATACCCTGTAATCTGTTAAGAAAGTTGGTATACCTGGCGGGAAAGAGAGTTAATGAGCAGCATATAAGATACAGTAGACATGCAGAGAGGCATTCGAATTGAATTCGTGTTACAGTTTTGCTTCTCAGTGTATAATACTAGAGTACAGTTCAACAGTATCACAGTCTGTTGATACAATTTACAGGGTAACTGCTTAACATCAACTATTGAATCAATGACAATTTTAACCCAGCCAATATACTCTTTAAAAACTGAAAGCTATTAAATTACCATTACTTTTAAATGGATATATACAGGGTAACTGTTAGTTGTCTACTCTTGAATAACTCACATTTCTCTTATACAAGATTCAGTTAGTTATATGATATGCGATATATCAGCGCTTGTTATCAAGGTTAGCTCAAATAAGCTGTAAGTACAGGGTAACTCTTAGTCGTTCATTCCAGAATACTCCTTATATTTATTAGATTTTTAGAATATAGTAGAAACTGTTGCTCGTATGATTTGAACTACTTTTACCATAACATTAATTTTACAGGGTAACGAATAGTCGTTACTTTAACTCTTTTTCGCTATTAACTTTTGGCTATATATGTATATGAATATGAATATTATATAAAAATATACTTAAATATAAAAAAATATATTTAAATATGAATATAGATGCGTGGCATAGGGTGACTTCTAGTCTATTCTATTTATTTAGCTGAAGTCTGTAAGAGATCTTTGCTCTGATATTTGATAATAACGAATTTGACAGCTTTGCTCAACAATTACTTAAGATCTAGAGTGCTAGGTTAACTAATATTTTCAATATATTATATTAATATTTTCTTTACAGGGTAACTGCTAGTCGTCTACTACGTGCTGGCGCACCCTTTTTTTTTAGCACTTGTTTCGGTTCATTTCTGGTGTTTATCGCAGCTCCGCTACCCGTAATGCCTAGACGGGCTATCCAACGGAGCTGTGCTAAATTTCGTAATCGAAAGTTGTTTTGATGGCTCAGTGCTTAGTCAAAGGTATTAAGTAATACTTAGAGCTATACACACACAAAGATATATATACATACATATATGTATGTATGTATGTATGTAGATATTTGTGCACTCTTGATGTAAATTAAGCCCACTTGAACTGGAATTGAATTTGCTGTTGCTGTTGAACCCGGGCCAAATAAACATTTGCCCAAGTTGCGTTGCATTAGTCATAGGGTAAACATTTGGACAAAAAACGGAATGGAACGGAACGGAACGAAATGAAATGGCAGGGAGTACACAACAGATCTCATGTGCATATTTGCTGAGCTATCTATAGCTTTAGAAGGTTGGTATAGCCTAGAAAAGAATGTTTTTGTCTTAGTCAGGTAGCACAGCAAATAGCTTTTATATAGGGCTTTATATAGCTTTTATAGAAGGTAAACGAATATATGTATATAGACATATATGGCAAATAAGGTCTACATACAAGAATTATGGAATATTTATAAACTAAATAAAGAGACAGAGCTCTAAAAAGTAAGTTTTGGGACGACAAGATAGAGATACAAATTCAAAGTATTTGTTAAATGAAAATACTTTATATCTCTTTATAATATATGAACTAGAAGTTTAAGGAAAGTTTCACTAATACGATAATTGAATGACTGTCTAACTGATAATCTTGCATACTTAGTATTATTATGATTATTTTTGTAATATCAAATGAATGTATAACTTTCAGGTTTCATTACACCAATATCTCTATTCATAGCTATATATTTATTTATATCTGTATTAAATGAATGTTTCTGTATATATTTCTTATATTATATATTGTATTATTATATACAAAATCTTAACTAAAAGACATTTTATAATGAATATATAAATGTATGACAGATTAACAAGAAGGGGCTGATTTCTATGCTGATTCTTCTATTCTAATTCTTCTTCTATGCTGATTCTTAATCCAATCCAATCTGCGTCACAGCTGGGATCAGTTTATATAGATAACCTATAATAGATACTTGATCAACAGCCAAGATCTCAATAATATGTTGAACATCTTCCAGTTGACTATTTTTAGTAATTAGTTACCTCATATCAGACGTTGTCGAACAAGTTACAATCGATTCAGATAATGCTGCGGCAATTGTAATTAGCAAACAACAAGTTTTTTGAGTTATCAGCAGACGGGGCTATATGTACCTTATATACCTTATATGGCCATCGATAGCACCTGACAATGGGCAACTAACGATTCTAGTTAGCAGCAGTCCCCAGCCCAGTCACATGCTCACCAAATGCACTGGCAGAAAATGGTGCATTGTCTGGGCCAGCAAATTGTATTCATAAATATTTGTATAGCTGGAAAGTCTAGCCCAGTCTGTAGGGTTTGTCGGGTTTGCGGTGTCTGTCTGTAGGGTTTCAGACAGCGCTGAGCACGTGATTTCTGTGATTCAGTGAGCTGCTTTGGATATTTTTAGCATGCTGTTGGTGCATGCTGTTGGTGCATGTTCCTCGATTCGCAACTTTGGAACCCCATATAGCATTACAGAGACCCATTTCAACTCACACACACACACACACACATATACTTATATACATATGTATATTTATATATCACTCAAGTCGACGGCGAGAGTCCAACTCAAGGTCGAGCAACGTTTACGTTTTGACCAACTCATACAGCTGATAAGAAATTTTTATTTATTTTCGGGAATAGCTCTGGAAAAACATTGGCCTTATCTGTTTGTTATTCTTCACAGTTTGTTATTTGTTTTCGATTCGCTTTGGGCCAGCTCCCATATCAGCTAACGTACATAGCCGTCGATCTTTCGACAGAAGTCTAACCATATCTCTAATGGCGCGTACCCAGCAGACATTTAGTCTTGCTGATTGCATAACTCGACAAGGCCACGACGGGTATATTGACTAGCGGGAATTCGAAACAGGGGAATATATTATAACATAATTAATGATAACAGAGAGCCAAAGGCATTTACTAAGAATGTTGACTAGTGAAAGCGAAACTCAAACTAAATCCAAATAATGATTTTAGAGAATTACAAATGGGAGTTTGAAGGCTATAGCTATAGTTATAAGCGTGATAGACCTTTTGAAGTCAACTTGATGTTACAGTACTATAAAAAAATTAAGAATTAAGTCCTACATTTATGTAAAATGATAATGAATTCATATCAATAGTCTCTAATGAAGATTTTGTAGTTATAGTTATGGATCATCGGTATTATCAAAAATCTTCAGTAAAGTATATGATAGCTCATGTCAAAATGACACTATGTTAAACTCGAATTATCTATTTGATAGATATTCAAAATTTCAAACGACTTTCGCAAATTAACAAATACAATTAGTGGAAACCATGAGAGAAAGGTAAAGATTTAAATTATTATTATAATTGCAATCGATTACCAAGTTCACGTTTCATGTTTTGCACAACTACCTTGAACTATGCCATGACTGATATGATAATATATATTGTATATAAAAATATATTATAGGCTGAAGACCTCGCAAATGTGATATTAAAATATGCTACTTGAGAAACTTCAAATATTGCCTTGAACTATTAAATGACTGATAAAAATATGGTTAAGAAGTAAAGCTGTTCTAAAGACAATTTGGGCTACTACAAAATCATATTATTATATACAACTTTATATATTTTATATGCACATAAAAAAAAAGTAGTTCTAGGATATTATCATAATATAATACATTATAAATAGTTGCTTAATAAACTTGAGCTGCATTCTCAAGCCACTTGTCCCAGTTAAGTATCTTGTTATCGTAAAAATAGAGACATTTATATTTATGTTGTGCTATTATTCAGTTATATATGTATATATGTGCTAAGCATATTTATGTCTCGCTATAAACAAAGTTTTATGTTTGTTTATATATATATTTTTTTAAATGCTTTTGGCCAACCTCGAATTGTCTAATGCAATCATGAACTGCGCAAAGTCTCGCGCTAGTCTGTTGCGAATCTTATGCGCTGTTTGACCCTGGTGCCAACTCTGAAGCCCGCCCATCCCTCGCTGCTCCTCCTCCTCCTCCACTCACCACTTGCTGCAAGGGGCACGTGGGTGGGTCCCAGAGCTTAGCCCATAAAACACGCAGTCAAACGTGGCAGGCTGAACAAAAAGTTCTCTCCGATTACAGCCTGTCGGGCCGAATCGCCACAAATGTCAACTTCTTAACCTCCACTTGCTGTGTGTGTTTGTGTTGTTGTTGTTGTTGTTGTCATAAATCTCTTATATAAGCATTTTGCATAGACAAACACCGACGTCATATAAAAACTTGCAGTCGCTGCTCACATAACGCATTCATATGGACGTCGACTTCGCAGTCGCAGTCGCTGTCGCTGTCGCCGTCGCAGCTGACGTCGCCAGCTAATTTTTATGATTGCTGCTGCTTTTGCTACTTTTTTTTTTTGCAGCATTTTGCATTACATGAAAATGACCTACAAATAAATTGAGCATTCGACTTGCTGAGTGCGTTGCTCAACACAATGCAGAGCAGACTTTTAATACTCTACACAAATCGAAGAGAGGGTGTATTGAAGTGGTCAGTGCACAGTTGACAGGTAATGCGACGAATTTAAATATTTAATTAGAGTTGACAGCATATTATGCTCTATGAAAGATGAAATGCATAACTCGAATACCCTGCATGTAGCATAGCGTTAAATGGGTATATTGAACTGTCTGTTATTCAGATATATTTATATATTTAGACATACGAAAAGAAATATTTCATATTGATTTGTATATGCATTATTCGTAAAAAGCAAAATAAGTTAGCTAGTATATTTTTATTAAATATATTTTATACAAATATATTTTTTTTTATTTACAAAAAGTTTCTATCAATATAGAAATAAGAAGAGAAAAATAAATACAAATTAAGATATTTTACTTTAAAAATTTTTATATTATTTTTTTCAAATAGAAGTTATTAGAAAATATTTGCAGCTTTCACTTATTTTAATTGAAATCATCATGAAAACATTAAGAATATTAATTTAACTCGATTATTAAATTCAAATTATATTCAATTCAAATCATAAGTCGATATATATCGACTAATTTAGACTGAAATATTGGGAAAATTAATTAAATTAGATTACAAAATGTTTATATTATGATTATTATAAACGCTTTCGTTCCTCTATAATTTCATTGTGTAGAGTAGCTGCTAGTCGTATAAAGCTGCACTTACCAAGTTCTTTGATGACAGCGATTGATAAGGATTCGAAGGAAAAAGGCTTTAGGTTTTGTTCAACCACTTTTTGCCTAAGCACAGGGTATACGCCAGTCGAATATGCTCGAATTCGTCATATATTCCATTATTGAATTACATTTGAAATAAATATTCAAATATAAAGCTTTAATAAGTGACTTGAATTAAAACATCAACAACATCTCTCTCTCTCTCTCTCTCTTTCTTTCTCGCTCTCGCACACACATTCACACCCAGACTCTCTTGCTCTATCTCCATCTCTCTCACACTTGATGCAACCCTTTAGCAAACAATTTGCATTAATAATTTAATTGAAGAACTTGTTAGATTCAATATTTAAACGCCGCTGCAGCTCAGACAATATGACAAATAATACAAATGCAGATGAATATAAATAAATGCAAATTAAATTACAACGTTCACAGTGGGGCCAGAGGGGGTCAGCTGTGCAGTTGCTGCAATTGATATGGGCAGCCGGTTCTAAAATAGAAACACACACACACACACACAAATGGACAGACACATGTGTCTTTCCAGCCAGACGGATTTACATAAGATGTACACATACATACATAGGCAAAGCCTGTAGTGCGCTTACTTATCAGGCAGACTGTGAGGCCAGTTGTATGGCCAGAGGCAAAGCGGTTCGCAGATAAAGTTTCGTGTCTAAAGACTCTTGACGGGAAATGGCTGAAAAGCCGAGACACTTGACTCAAATCTCTAACTATGTCATAGTAATAATAATAATATTAATCTGATTATTTTGCGATTACATGTTCTAGTATACTGGCATGAACATACACGAGTATTACTCTATAGGGAATCTAAGGCTTATAATCTAGAATTAGAACTATCAAAATTCTTTAATTATGAATTAAGTTAGTGAGCAAATTTAAATATATATTTGTTTATTTGGATAAATATTTATTAATATATCAATATTGTATATATCTTTATAACATTTAACATATTCATTTATGTTATATTAAAAAGGAATTTTTTCATATTTACAACTTCTAAAAATTAATATTATTATTTAAATTAATTTTTTTACAAAATAAATAAAAGTAGAACAAGAATTTTAAAGCCATTTGGGAAAAGCTTAGATTAAAAATTATTTCAGAAAAAAAAAAACGTTTGCGCTTCATTACGAGCTTAAATAATATTTCCATTACATTCAATTCCCTTAATTTAAATTTATTATATATAATTCTATATTTTTTTTTACATTTTTTATATTTACAACAAATATTTAGTAACATGTAAAATATATTATATTTGATCTATCTAATATATTTGATCCATCTTAATTTTTATTCACTTTATTCAAATCAGAAAACATATGAAAACTAAGCTCAATTATGAAAGACATATCTATGAATTCTACAGCATATTTTTTCTCTTCATCTTGAATCTTTAAGTAAATTTAATATTTCTCACTCAACTTTATCTTAACAAGACATTCATCTGCCATCCAAACTGTCATTCCTATTCAATAACCATTTATATATTTGTATATTTTATTGTAAGTTTAAGCGGAAAGGTAGCTTCATAAGGTAATTCGCACCGTTTCGCATTGAATGCAAAATATGTTTCCTTAACTAATTGGCTGAAAGGCCATTTGGGCCCGGCTGTAACGGCTATAGGCCAGCCAGATGCTAAGATCTCATTAATGGCTGAATAGTTTTTACAATTGCGACGGCTAGACATAATAGATCGATTCGAGTACATATAACACCCGACAGTCACAACAAGTCTGCCCCCGACGAGACGTGACGAAACGCGCGCATTTTAATGCCACTCGGCGATAAGACTAGGAAGCCTATAACGCAGATTCTAGAGAGCGTCCAAGCCCCACCTCGAAGCCCTCAACTCTGACCAAGGGGTATAATAGTTCCTATTCCGAGTAGCAGATGTCTGGCTGACTTCTCTCTCTCTCTCTCTCTCTCTCTCTCTCTCTTTCTCTCTCTCTCACTCTCGCGCTCTCGTTCGCTCCGTCAGCTACTCAATGGCTTTCAGCCATGCATTCAACTATGACTGAGTGTTCGAGTACTTGGGCGTCTCACTGTGTCCATGTGCTGAAAAATCGAATAAATATTTGCAAACTGAGAACACGATTTTACTATTTGTTTACAGACGTAATCAATATTGGAATTCAAATATGTATAAAAAAAATATATATATACAAAAATAAACACATAACAAAGCGACTGTTTCTGACGCTCAACGAATATGCAAATACACTAACTGCCAGATTTTTGGATAAAGTCGATAAAGAAACTTTATGCTAATCTTTCTTTTATATATTAAATATTGTATTTTATATAATAATTTTCATGTTATACAAAATACCAAATATGATATATAAATACTAGAAAAATACTAAAAACACCGTATATCGTATAATTTATAAATAAAAAAACCAAAAAAAAATTGCTAATGTAAATCTATATATAATAATTTAAACAATCTTGCAAAGAAACGTTTCCAATTGTACAAAACTTGACTTATGAATCCATAATACAAACACATTCACATTGACAATTCAGTATTTAAAAAATACTAAATAGAATACATAAATAGAACATACCCAGTCAAGATTTTACTATACTTTACATTTTACTTATCCCTTACACCAAGATTAGAAAGATTTAATCGAAAGATTAGCAATGAAATACATCATGACAGTTTGGTATCGGACAAATAAACTATATAGTATACATTATTATTATTATATAGTCGTATTACTAATTAATTTGAATCAACAGAGCGAGCAACTATAGCAAGTTTCATAGCGCTCGATTTAAGATTAGCCAAGTTCATATAGTCCAGCTAACTTTTACAGATTGATTTTTATGTACATATCTATAATATAAACAAGTTTTGCTCTCATAAAATTAAGATACCTCTTGCAATAGTTTTGATGTGAAAAGTCAAAGATATCTGTATCTATAGACCAACCCAATGCTATCTCTGTCTCCTTTACATAGTCAATGTATCCCTTACCATCCTATAGATAGTGTATCAATGTATTCAGCAGACACCATAACTAAAGCTGAATATTTATGACTTGACGTCGTGCAAGTTGTTTCAATGTGGTTATTGCGATTCGATTCTAACGACTATCTCAGACGTTATTATTTTATGATTGAAGCCTATGCAAAAATGTGCATTACATCGACTTGGAGACTTCATAAATAGCTCAGAGACTCGTATGATAGAGATATTATATGTATAGATATAGTCAATGCAGTGGGCAGTGCTATTTTTATATACAGAAATTAGCGCCGTCTCATGGAGAGAAGTCGAGCCATATCTGCTCTACATAAATAAATAAATTTAATTGTGCTTCGCTCCGTCAAGTCATGCACGTAATTTCATCGATAAGTCCGAGCAAAACTGTAAACTGAAATAAATGCAATATCATTGTATTCGTTTGATTGAGACACGACTTTTGTGCGCTCCCAAATTGCCCTCGTCTGCTCCAAATGTGCATATCATGAGCCGATTAGATGGTAAACAAAATGATAATGCTACAAACATATTTATGTACATATATATATTCATATAGGTGGTATATTTTTATGTATTCATATAAAAAAAAAACATTATATTTATAATATAATAAATAAACGAAACGTGCTCCTAGAAGCTTTCTTATCATTTGACATATATATTTGCCTATATCATGAAAATGTATCTTCAAATCATCTATAAATATAAATTTTAAAATAAATATAATAAATTAGAAACATGTATTTATTTTAAGCATGTTATTGATGTGATAAGTCTAACAGATCTGCATCTATAGACCAAGCCAATATAATCTCAGTTTCCTTTTCATATCCCTAATAAAAATTACTAAAATATATTAATTATAATATATGAATATATTTATAAAATATATGAATATATTTGTATATTTATATTATATAAAATTTGCTTGTTTATGCATAAAAAAACTTACAAGTAAATCAAATCTATATATGTATATTAAACAACCTTACGTTATTTTCGTGTATATATATGATATACATCTCGTATAAAAGCTGTAATAAAGATCAAATGTGAGTTTTTATCTATATATATATTACAGCTGTATATTTATGATATTTGCCAGGCCTCAAAATAACTAGCAAAATATAAATTGAGCAACTGTAATTAGTTTTCAACAAGGAAATGCTTTCACTACTTAATTAACATTTACTTAACAGCCAGTTCACAGACCCAGCTCACCATTGTCAGAGCGTGTTATAAACTTGAGTATCATTTATGACTAATTCAAGTATATATATACTATATTAGTTGATTTTTAGATTCAAGATATTGTTCAGTTATGCATTTAGTTAATTTCGCTTTATTACGCATACGCTCCATTGGCTGGCCGAAAACAGTTCCATAGATAGCTCAATTATTGATGGAAAACATAAATGAAATTGAATCTTAAAGCACAGCAAAGCGTCAAGCTAAGTTCAAATGGTTATTAAACTGAAATACAAGAGACGAGACTTTGCAGTTTTATTTAACTTAACTTTTTATTTATTTATTTATTTGATGTAGTTTTCGGGTCTCGCCTTTTGCATATTTTAATATTTTTTTTATTATTGCGCGACGATGGCAACGCCGCCGCCACGGCCACACCTTCAAAGCAGCCAAACAGACATTGAGAGCCAGGCAGTAGTAGTGGCAGCTAGAGCTAGACGACATTTTGTCGCTGCTCCAGGTGTGTTGTTTATATCCGTAGCAGGCCAGGCGAGCGGGTGAGGGGCGAGGGGCGAGGGGCATAGGTCTGCTACGGGTTGCTCAGGTAATATTCTGTATTTGCATAGCAATTTTGGTTGTATGTCGTTTTATGTCTGTTTACTTTTGAGTTTTATGTCCATATGCGAAAACAAGAGCGCCAAAATAAATAAAATCATAAAAAAAAACAGGTTCGAATGAAGCGCTGCAAATGGCGTGACTTGTAGATATCCTAGAAAATTTACAAATTATTATTAATATATTAAATAATATATTAAATATTATTAAAACTATGTTAAAAGTGAACTTTAATAGCCAAAAATATATAAATATAGTGAACTATATTTCTAAGCAGATTAAAAAGCTAAAAGTTAGCTTATAAATAGCTAAAATTTAACACAAGTTTAATATATAATATAAGTATATAACATAGACTTTTATGAAGTGTTTTTAAAGTTCAGCAAACAATTATGAGAGCTCTTAAGTCTTTGAGGATTTTATCTTATGTTAAATACATATATTTATCAAAGAAATGTTAACTGGCTGTTAAATGTTAACATGAGGTATTTATGCTGCATATATATAAGAAAAATTGAGCTGATATCTATATTTCAACTGAAGCATTATCTTTATAGAAATATATTGCATAAAGAATATAATTTTTAATATAGTTTAGAATTTAACATTTAAACAAAGCTCATTGTAGATTTTCAATAAATAAATCTGAACGTAGCTGGTGGTTGACTCTCAATCTACTAACAAATTATTTAGTTGATAGTGCCTCATGAGAGCTTTATACATTCACAGGAGCAACTCGAGAATAAAAAAAAGTTTTATAGATTAACATAAGCCGCTTATCCGCAACATCTGTTAACACTTAATGGAGTCAGCTTTAGCTAATCGAATAAGAGTCTATGCTATCTTTCAATCTCTCCTAAGATACTTAACTTAACTCGGTAAAGTTCCACTTCCAGCATACCCATAGGGTATTCATAGGGTATGCACTACACGTAGACTTGGTGGCCCGTTTATTCGCATTCGTTTCTATTGTCAGCCTTATGAAACTTGACCTAGACGACAATGGCGGCTTTATCAGTGCCGCACGCGTGCCGCCGGCTGCTGGGGTGTGAAATGTCGACGGCTGGGGTGTTAAAGGGGCTCCAAAATAGGCAACGACTGACGTTGACTGACATAGAGAAACTAGCCAAGCCCCAAGCAAAGCGTAGCCCTCTACCGTCTACCCCCTTTCTGCAGTTTGGTTTTTATTTATAGAAAGAATCAAAAATTCAACGCGAAATCAATATTTGACATGGCGTTTACTTTAACTGCCCTCCGACTCCACAGCGCCCTGCGCCTCTTATTATTTATTGCGTTGAAAAGTTTCATTATCAAAAATTTTGTACACATTTTTTTTTCTTTCTTTCTGTTTTTCTTTTTCTCTTTTTTTTTTTATACAATTTACATAAGGCAACGTCTGTTGTTGCAACTTTGTTGCGGCTGTTGAGGGGCATTGCAGGGGCAGCAATGGCAGCGAGAAGGGAGCAGTCGGCAGGCAGCTGGGGAGTTGCTGTTGCTGTTTTGCTGTTGCTGCTGGTGAAATGTAACCAAAAATAGCAACAGCAGCAACAATGACAGTGTAAAAGTTTTTTGGTTGATAGCAGCCAAGTGGAAGACAGTGGAACTGACTCACAAATGCCGCACGAAAAGCAATGCCTCTGCGTGCTGCTTAGAAAGTTGCCTCGAGATGCTTTCTGATTTATCAGCTGTTCGCAAAACTTGTCAATTGGCCAAGGAATTGGTGCAGCCCACAGCACACATTTGCCAGATAATAAGTTTCAAAAGAAACATGTTGCAAAATAAGCAACATGTTTGACTAAGCCTAAAATGGCTTTTATGACATATTACGCATACGCAGCGTACAACTTGTAAGACAAACATTCAATTTGCATTGGAGTAAACATCATTATTAAGACTCAAACAAATATTCGAAATAAAAAAAAGAATACAAGTCGAATAAATAAGTCAAAATAAAAGCTGAAGAGTTGATTGAACAAAATTACGCATACGCAGAGTAAGCCAAGTATATGAATATATAAATTTGTTATGAAATAGGTAAAGAAATGTATAGAGATATTTGGAATGTATAAGATATTTGTATAGAGATATTAAAATTGTTAAAAAAAAAACTATAAAAGTTAGTAAAAAAGAAAACATTTATTGTATATTATGCATACGCTGAGTAAGCCCAAACTAAATGATAAATAATTATACGTTTTAAAAAGCAAAAAACTAAGCATGGAAATGGAAAATAACATAAAATATTTAACTCCTTAAACCAATAATAATTAATAAAAAATTATACAAAAAATAAATATTATACGCAGGGTCAGGCAAAAGAAAGAAGAAAGAGAAAGAGAATGAAAAAAAATTATAAACTTACTTGAAATCTTTTTAAATGATAAATATATTAAATTCAATAAATTAAATTAAACAAATAATAATAATACTAATTAATATTATAATAATATTAATCATATAATAACTGCTATTACAAATTGATCCCAACTAAATAGACAAATCATTTTAGAATGAATTGAATGTAATAAATAAAATAAACAAGCACTGTAATATAATTGTAAAAATACATACTAGAAACGTATATGAAATATATAAACGTATTATCTATATTATAAATGTTTTCAAAAAGTAAAGCAAAATAAATTCATATATTACATTTGTAATAAATCCTGCTTGAAAAAAGTGATAAGAAAAACTGCAAATATTTATTGAAAACATTTAAAGCAATATTTATTGTTGATTAATTATGACTACGCATACGCAGCGTAAAACCAACAAAAATGAAATGCATTTACTTATGATTTTGCATAACAACAATAAGCAGTGCCAGTGCACAAAAGTATTTTTGGTCAAAACAAATAATGTAAATCAATCGAACATGCAAAGCTGATTAATTATGTTGATTACGCAGAAAATACAAAAAACAATTTATTGCATTGTATAAAAGGAAAATATAAAACAAAATAATAATAGAAATATTATGAGAAACAATGAAAAAAAAATGTTTAAATATTAAATTATACATGTTTCAGCTAATTATAATAATAAAAGTCAAAATAAATGTTTAGCTATTTTGCAGCATATGCACACTTTTTTGTGTAAGATATATTTGTTTTTATACCCTGAACCCATTGAAAATGGGAAATCAGGGTATAATGGTTTTGTTAAAAGTATGTAACAGGCAGAAGGAGGCGTGGCAGACCCCATAAAGTATATATATTCTTGATCAGGGTGACGAGAAAAGTTGATATAGCCATGTCCGTCTGTCTGTCCGTCCGTCCGTCCGTCTGTCCGTCTGTCCGTCTGTCCGTCTGTCCGTATGTTTGAACGCGTCGATTTCCGAAGATACAAAAGCTAGAGAGTTCATTCTTTTTGTGTTAGGTCCGTATATTGCACGCGCAGTACGAGTTTGTTTCAGAAATTCGATAACTTGTATATTTGCTTAGCTATCGATAACTGAAATTATCGGGGACCAGTTATAAAATTCTAGCTAATTCATCTTTAGAGTTAGAGTCTCCAAGTCTTCTGCATATATATAGATACTAATTTAATACAATTTCGGTTTTTGTCAGATTTTGGATTCCGGTTCCCTATTCGCCCCACCACCCCCAAATGTGTAAAAAATGCATTTCAAATACTAGAGACATGCAGTTTGGTTTAGCATATAGATATGAATATCATAATCTTAATCTGAACATATCAATATGATTGTCCATCTAGAAACAGAATTATTAATCATCAAAGTTTTCTCATCAAAACCCACGTGGCGCAGCAAGCAAGGCAGCGACACAGCATGACGCATAGCAGGCGCACATACATATGTACATACATACATACATACATACATACATACATATGTACATATGTAAATATGTAAATATGTATGTATATGTGTGCAAGCGTAGATCAGCGTGTGGCTGCAATCGTACATACATATGTACATACATATGTATGTACATATTTGTGCATGTAAAGCTGATTGTAAAAGAGTTATGATTTCTAAAAAAAAACCTAAAATGTCAAATAGAATATGTAGATCATGCTGAAACTCTCATTACATTCCATTATATATTTTAAAAATTTTTAAACAATTAAAATAACAATGGAAATGCAAGCAACGTTGAGCAATGCAAATCAATTTTCGTATGCGTGTGCACATATACACACAAAAAATCTTGGGCCGTTTTCTATGTTGCTATGCGTGTATATTCTAAGAATCACAATTGTTTTTGAATTGCGTTAGAATTGTCTTTGAATTGTATTTGTATTTTCAGCCACTGCTTTAGTGTTTCTTTCGTATATGGCGAATTTGATTCGTTTTCGCTACTCTGACGTTCGAGTGAGTCGTGGTGTAGGTGGCTAGGTAGATGCACCGAATGTTAGGCTGTCGCAGGTTCTAGCCTCGCCTAAGCCCTTCATAATTTGTTACTTTTAATTTTTTTTTTTTAATATTTATTTCTTTTTTATTATTATTTATTCTTTTGTATTTGATACCTTTGAAAGTCAGTTGGTAGTTTAACTAATTGTGAATAAGTGGGTTTTTTTTTAATTTCAAATATTTAATAGCATCATTTCTGAAAGTGTTTTTGTTTCAATTATATTTTATTCCGTTAAGTCAACAGAAAATAATGAACAAAAAAAAAAGTCTGCCCAAATAACAAAAGCACGTGACATTTGCGGTTTTCCTATACATATGTATGCACACATGTACATTCAAAACTAGTCTAGCATGGTCTAAAAATTTTAACTTGATAGATGGCGCTTTAGCAGTGAACTTATTTACTATGGCTATTACAGCTTCGAGTGGCATTGATATATTTCTTTTACAATTATAAAGTGTCTGTGTTAATTAAGGTAATGCCTGTTAATCGAGGAACGTCTATTTGTTGGGTCTATTTTTAATGATATTTAATAATATAACATTTTTCGAATTTCAACTAATATAAGCGCCATCTATTATTATTTTTTTGGCAATGCAATGTATATATACATACATGTACATATGTACATTTTGAACGTTACACGCATACATTCTTATGTATACTTTCTGATTTATCCATATGGGTAATTCTCCAGAAAAGTCAACTTTTTGTCACGTTCGACACGCTATTTTTAATTTTAGTACTAATCAAGAGCAATATATTTAACTATTTGTCAAAATAAAGAAGTTTTTTGCCATTTTCAGAACTAAAATTGATGCATTTTCAAGATAATTACAAAAAACCAAACCACAGTACAGATTATTATTTTATTTTATTAAAATTGGGTTCAGGGTATTATCTAGTCGAGCACTCTCGACTAGAGTTTTCTTACTTGTTAATTATTATTTAGTATCGAGTATAATTTGAGGCAATTAACTCAACATTAAAGAGGCAGAGCTTAATCATAAAAAAGAAAAAACTACAACTAAATGCTTTGCTATAGCTTCTACCCGGAACCTTGTTTAAATGCTTTTTTCTTACAATTTGAATTAATTTATAATGTCTGACAGATTTTGTTTTTAGCCTTGGCAATTGTGTGCGCTTTGCCCCACTGTGCGACTAAACAGTGCAGTGGCAGCGGCAAATGCCATGAAAACATTTTAAAATTCAAATCAACGCGATTTTTGTTGTTTCCTTATATTATTTTGCACAGTTTTCAGAGCTGGCGTAGTTTTGTTTTTTGTGTTTCTGTTTTCTGTTTTGTTTTAATTTTTTTGTTTCTGTCTTTTCGCTTTATTTGTATTTTTAGTTGCTTCTCTTTATTTTTATTTTTATTTTTATTTTTATTTTTTTTTAATTTCTGGTCACGTATTTGTTTTGTTTCGTTTCATTTTTGGAAACAATATTGTGCCACGACAATAACACCAGCCGAGTCGGGGACATGTCCGGGTTAAAGAGCGGGAATCGAAGCGACTGAGGCGACAGATGGAGTTGGAGCTGCACTGGAGTTGGAACTGGAACTAAAACTGAAACAGAAACAGAAACTGTAGCTGAATTTGTGGATGGTCTGCGGTTAGCAGTCGCAGTTGGATTCGGCTCTGGGCTGCTGTAATGTGAGCCAATTACTGGGTGGCGGGTTTGTTTCTGGAACGGCTTGTCGTTTGGCCAAGTGCTCAAAGGCTTAGTTGGGCTAAGAGTTGCAATTCCAAGCACTCAAATACCCTAGCTTATGACTAATTAAATACGGTCCATATATTTATTGTCTTTATATAATGTTTATATCAACTTGTTTTTCCTGCGTTCTATATCTAAAAGTAAATTTATTTATAAAGCCTTCAGGAAATATCATAAAAGTAAACTTGTTGATTAGTTGATAAATGAGTATGCGACTTTTGTAATACTATGCTATATCAAAGGTAATAAAAATCAAGTTTCAATCAAATCGCATCAAAGCCAACCGAGTTCACTGAGTTAGTAAATGGAATAATGACAAGATGGATGTAATTTGATTATGAGTGAAAAATCAGTTCACTTGATCAGTTGATAGCTATCAATACATATACAAATAGGTAAGTAATACAGAGATATTCAGAATATAAGAAAGAGTGAAAAAAAAGGTGTAAGGGTAGATAAAAGATGAACGGAAAGACCTTATAAGAGGCGAAAGTCTGAGAATGCTACTAGGTGTACTCTGATTAGATATACATATATAACTTGCCTATGCAATTTTCACTAATCATATACATTGAATGATAGATTTTCCTATATTACATCATACCCCACACTCGCTTAGCACTGGGTATGCACAGCTAAAAATTTATTTTCGCGCAGCCAAAGCACAAATATTTGTCGGTCCTTACATTTGATATCCCTGCAGCATCTGCCGCCCGGGCATCATATAAATCGTCCTTCTATTATGGCATTCACATTTGCAAAATGCGAATACGTGATCTTTGCATTATAATTACTCTTCAGCATTTGCAGCACTCTCCAGTTCCAGCTATCCAGCTCTCTCCATTTGGCAAGTTCCTTCAAGACTTTTCGCTTTTGCTTCTTTTGTGCTCTTCTTTCGATTGCTGTTTTTTGTTTTTGTTTTCTTCATATTTTCGGGGCATATAATTCTTAATGGCCCTGGCACATTTCTCTGCCATTTCGTGCATTTAATGATTTTGAATTTTTTTCTCTTTACTTCTCCCATTTTTTTTGTCGGTTTTATTTTCTGGGCAATTTGATTTGAATGCTGTGCTATCTGGTGCTATTGTTCGGCTTCTCAGCCATTATTAGTCCCATGATTTTAATGGGCCTTTAATTATTTCTTATAATTTTAAAGCTATTATGCCAGCCATGAGACAGCTGACAAAACGAGAAAATTAATAAAAATATGAATAGTTATGAATGCAAAAAAATAACAAAGCAAACACAATTAATAAAAAATAAATAAAAAATAAAAAAATACTTCATAACTTGTCTTTCAAGCTGGGGATTATTTTGTATTTTTTACAAGTTGAACTTCATATGACTTTTATAGAGAGTGAATAAAAGCTTTATATGTGCACAAAATATATGATTTCAGACAGTTTTCTATGGGTTTATGAGTAGTCCTATAAAGTTTAATAATAGATAATTTGGGCAGATATATAACTTAATTAGAGATGATTATCAACAACTTGGAGATATTACTATTCATAGCCTGAAAGCATTTGAAATTTGTTATTTTAAGTCTGTATTTCTGAACACGTGTGCGTAAAAGTTGTAGGCGTAGCCCATCTCATATTTGAACGTATCTACTTTAGTATATACTTTAGTATTAATTGCTGTGAAGTAGATGTTGTTCGTCTGTCTGTCAAACTGCTTCTGATGTTGTCTCGTCAATCTTAGCAATTAGTTGGATCTTTAAATATATATTATTTTATTTTGTATGTAGGAGAAATTATCTAATATCTAGTTCCATTATTATATATGTTTATAATATTTTTATTTATATTTATAATATTTTTATATTTATAATATTTTTTATATGTTTGTATTTGTTTTTACGGCACTCAAGCTCGAAGTATTAATTACTAAATATTCTTATTGAATAATATACCGCAAATTCTGTTCTCTATTACAAATTCAAAAGATTCTCCAAGTCGAGCAAGAGCAGCCCTATAAGATTGATTTACTTTCTATATAATATTTATATTGATAGCTAACGTCAAGCGACTCATTCGAACAAAAAATCAACTTAGATAAATAATTTTTTTTTAATAATTTAACAACAAATATATTATATATTTTATATTAAATATTTGTTTTTAAATATATTTTTTTTAAATATTTAAACAAATTTAAATAAAAATTTAAATAATTTTTCTTTAATAATTCAAAAATAAATTTATTATATATTTTATATTAAATATTTTGTATTAAATATATAAATTCAATATCACATTATTTAATTTATATATTATGCAAAAATTAATTTTCATATAAAGTAATAAAATTTCTTGATTATATCAAAATAAAACATTGATAATATCAAACTCAAATTAATAATAACAATTAGTTAATTTAAGTACAGTAAATGTTTTGATTAAAACCCAAAATTTAACACGAAATTGATCAAATATATGAAAATAAATAATGATCGATTTATAATTATTTTTAAATTAATAAAAATTGCTTTTAAAATATTAAATTATTATTTTTATAATAAATTTGTATATAATAAAGAATACATATATATTTTTTTTCTTTAAATACTTTAGGCACAATGAATTTTCGATTTTGATTTTCCATTAAAAAATAAAAACTAATAAAATAAATGAAAATAAATAATAAACTACTAATTAATAATTATTTTGAAATTAATTGAAAACATAAATTTCTGTCAAAATATTTATTTTAATAAAACATTTGCTTATAAAAATAATTAATAAATATATTCTGAAATAAAGCAAAAAATAAAAGAAATAAAGCATGAAAAAAAAAGATTAATTAATAAAAATTTAATTTTAATAAGAGTTAGTTTAATATGATTATATTATTTAGTTATACACTTAATAGCTACAATTTCTTTTCAATTTTAATAAAAATTAAACACAATAAGTTTTTCGCCTTAAAGTGCCCTTGTTGACCTTAAGCCATAAAATAATTGATCAATAGTTGAGGCAGTTTGTAATATGGCAGCTTTGGCTACATTTAGAGATCCTGCATTTAACTCAAGTTGCAAAAACTTTAAGGCCAACTGTGCGCGCTGTTAACTTGGCCAACTTGGCTTTGCCCGCCCTCGCATTACCTTTAGCTGCCGCTTGCTGTCCCATTAGAGCAACAAATTAGCTGCAACAGCAGCCCGCCCTCTTCCTCCTTAGCTTTTGCTATTGCTATTGCTATTGCTGTTGCTGTTGTGGCAACATCCGCTGGGGCAGGTGGCAGGAGGCAGCTTTGTAATTTACGAGCCAGCAATCGCAGACGACTATCGTAATAGCTGGTAACAGCATTTGTGCATTTTGTTCTGCCATAAATCATATTGGTAATGCAAGTTCTGCAACAACAGTCGACTCGAGTTGATAGTCGTCCAGTTCCCCGCTCTCGCCATGTCTTTCTAGTCTGTATACCTACTCTCTCCCTCCCTGTGCCATTTCCGATTCCTAGTCTTAACTCGTTTGCCCTTTTCAGCCAGCACTTGGACAACATTGTTGAGCTTGCGTCTGCGACGCAATTTCTTGACTCAGTTTTCTCGGCGCCTCGCTCTTCCCTTCCCTTCGCTGTTCAACGCTTTTGGCTAATTGATTTACAACACTTTTCCAACCTTTCCCAATATCAAATGTGAAGCTATATGGTATATATATATATATATGTATAGTTGTATATATTGTATATCTGTCTTTTTTGTTTTATCAAACTCTCTGTAGCAGTGTGGGGTACTTGCTCAACGCTTGATTGTGTGACAATCGCTCCAGAGTTGAGGCCCATGTAGCGCTTATCAACACTGTACATAACACTATATATATATGCACATATATACACATGCATGTGTGTGCGTATATATGGAGTGGGTTGGCTCCCTGGGGCCACATCGGCTGTTTGCAAAAATAATTTATGGCAAACTGTTGATTGTTGACATGGGGGACCCAGAGCTCAAGTTAAAGCCTCAACAAATATACACACATATTTATATGTATATATATGTGTGTGTGTTTGTGCGTGTAGAATTTATCATTAGTTTTTTTTTTATTTATATATATTTGATGTTGCTTTCAGCTTCGCGAAGCGAAACCAAAACGAAACGCGACGAGCAAAACAAAAGCCCCCCAAAAACACAAACGACAGCTGGGGCTTCGCTTCGCCTGCCTGTGCTCTGTTGTGATGGTTGCTTTTCAAAACACATTGCGTCATTTACTGTACTCGGGGACCCCTCTGTAGTCCCCACTCTGCTCACCGTAGGCCTCGCCAGACGATCGCAGCAATATCGAAGCACGTTGCTCTGACGCTCGCTTCCTAGAAAAGCGACACAAATTCTACGAATTAGAAATCTATGTACTCGATACTTGCACATGCGGGTACTGCATCTGTTATATCGATACTATATACGGCATATATGTATACTCGATATTACTGTGTGTGCATATATCTACTATAGCGATACAATATACAAATCGAAATGTTTGCAATTTCGAATGCAACTATAGCTATAGCTGTGCATTGACTTTGCCTGCTCTTGAAGGCATTTTCTGTTAGCTATAGAGTGATTGCAAGACTAGTAGTTACCCTGTAATCATATATAATGTGTGTTCTTCTATTCAAAGATACTTTATTTTATATATATATATATATTATTTACTTCACTTAATGTAGTTTTTAATTCTTTATCAATTTAATTTTTATCATATTTTACTGCAAAAAGTAAGCATTTGACTAACAGTTACCCTGTAACATATTTTATATGAGCTCCTATATATTCTATTTATGTATATATGACTTTAATATCAGCATTTGAATATATATACATACATATATGGACTTTTTAAGCTGGTTAGCTGCACAACTTTTATTTACCCTGTAGTCTCATATATTATTATAAACATATTTATTTTTATTAAGACTATATTACTTAATTCCTTATATTCAATTCATACGTGCACGACAGGTAGTTACCCTGTACTGCTAGAAATCTATCTTATCTTATTCTGCATATAACTTATTCTCTACTATATTCTGTAGATTCTATACTATATAAATCTCATTTTGTTAATTCCTTACATTATTATTATAAGTCAGCATATGCTTTTCAAGTCTCTGATCTCAAAGTTAATAGCAAAAGTGAACGACCTACAGTTACCCTGTATTCATACATATATATAATATTGCTGTTAGTCTCTCAATTAGTCTCTTTAATCTCCATTCACTGAACTTCAACAACAGCTCTCCCATAGTAGTTTACGCTAGATATATAATCTCATTTTCTGAACCCAATGAGCGTCAATGCAGCTCTCTGGAAAATGGCATTGCACAGATTCTGCATTATCTCATTCAAGAATATAAGTCTAACTTTATATTCTATAGTTTTTTATGCTCCCTCTTTTCACACTCGATTGCTCCCTGTTGAAAGTCTTTATTGCGAAGCCTTGAACCAAATACATAAATGCTTCTTATCGCTTAACAATTATTTTTACCTCTTATCAATAACTAGACAATTAATCACAGCCTTTGATAGGGAGCGCAATATACCCTATAATTGAGAGGTGCATGGGGTATGCAATGCAGAATAATTGCTATATATTTATTTTCATATATGATATCATTTTCCATGTATTACACAATATTGAATAGATTTATGCCTAAGCATATATACAATGCTATATTTTGATCTGTTTACTTATTATTCGCTTTGTTTATCTGTAACCTTTGTTTTTGCAATTAATAATTTGGATTGTTTTTCAGACGATTCTGCCTAGTTCTTCGTTACACTCGAGAGCATTTCTGATTTATGATCAAAACAAGCAACAATATTCGATGTCATTCACGCCTCGAGCCAAACAAACGAACTCCATTGTGTGGCCTGCCCCAAGCCTCAAGCCTCAAGCCCCATGCCCCACAGTCCAGAGCCAGAACACAAATTAGGCTTTGGTAGAGAGCTCGTTCATGAGTGCTACATATAATCGTATTACAAATGCGCAGTAAATAGAACTTCATTCGATACGTAAAGCTCGTGCAGTAATAAAGAAATGAACTAGTTCAAACCAGTTCGTGTGAGAACTATAGAAATGTTTTTAATATTATTGTTAAATATAGAAGATGGTATCGGTGAGATTACTAAAGTGTTTAAAAGAATCATAAAGAACTAGTTGAGAAATACAATGGAAATATATGCTTAATATAGTAAAGTAAAGTAGAATAAAAAATAAGTTAGTTAAAAATATATATTTTTATTATTATTCATTATTAGCTTACACCTACATCTAATAAATTCAAATTCATTTGAACTAAGTATTTCAGAATAGTTGGAAAAAAAAACTCAAACTAGTTCGAGTTTCTGAATTTTGAATTTTTTGGCGAAGCCATCTTCCTTGGCTTCCATAATTATTAAAGTATAAATTCCATGAATACCAATATTGATATTTTGTAAATTATATACTAAAAGTTATCAAAACAATCAAAATTAGAAACTAGTTCCAATTCAACTTACATATTTTAAACTATTATTGAAAGATTCAACACTCAGATTGAATTTATTTTAAAAAATTAAAATACATTCGAAATTCTAGACAGATAAAATCAATTAATGCAAGCGGAATTCAGATAATTCTTGTAGGATATGTAAGTCAACTTTTAAGAATAATTTTAATAAAATTAACTTCCATTAATAGGTTTCACTTAATAAACAAATCATTAGCGAGAACTAGTCTAAAATCAACATCAATTCTATTCGCTTTCGTAATGAAGAAAATATCGCACATTCGATATCATTCAACTATATTCCATGAACTACGTTGCTTATCTACATTATATATAACAATAAATGTACATATATCTACATACATATATTTATATTGTAACAGACTATATGCCATGTAATTATACTTACCATATTTATGAAAGCCCAACCCAATGCCTTATAGAGAAACACTCTGATATCATTTTCAAAATGAAATAATTCAACAGTTTTTATTAGTTAACTTTTCTCAATTCAAAATAGGTTTCAGTAACAAAAATGTAATATATACTTAACTAAATAAATATATATATATTTCTCTATATATATTTATTCATATTCATTTTTTCTTTTTATGTACAGAGCACTTTAAGTTTGGAAACATGTGTAAATATATATACATATAGTATACATATATATATATATATTTTTTTTTTATAGCATGTGTTTCACAAAACATTTTAATTAAGTTTACAGTTTTTTGTTGCTGATTCAACATGGGCACTTAAAGTATATACAAATCAAACATGTGTATATATATTTATATATATAGATATATCGATTCATTAATGCATAAGATAACAACTCTTAATTGACTACAAAATAAAGGCACCTGAGTTCAAAGTGTTATTGCCAAATGTAAATAAGGTAAACAAATAAAAAATTAAATTAAAAATAATAAAAAATTCAAATACATTCACATACATTTGAATATGTTCAGAAAAATAAGGTAAATTGTAAATTGTAAATTGTAAATTATTGAATTCATTTTAATTAATGGTATGTTGGCTCTCTATATGTACTATGTATCTATGCAAATACAAAGCAAGTGACTGATTTGATTGACTAAACGCTGATATGCATGTCTATATAGTAGTATATGTATGTATGTATGTATGTGTATGTACATCTATATATGTATTTATGTGTTTCATATAAAAGTACTTAAATGGTCTTTGTCCCTGAATGAAATGCGCCTGGCTTCATTATTTTTATCAAAAAAATAAAAACCCGCCCCTAAACTACGCTTAGAATTTGTTGGCTCTTGTTGCTCTTATTTGCTGACTAGTGCGATTTCTCTTTCTCTCTCTTACTCTTACTCTCTCTTTCTTTCCTCCTTAACTACAAGTTGCCGGACTTTTGACTGCTCCCACTGCCAGTCACAACTACTCTCACTCTCTCGCTCCCTCTTCCACTCTAGCTATTGCATTTTATAGAGCTGCGGCGGCTCCTTGGAAGCCGGCATACCCTGATCATATTTGCCCAGCTCCGCTTCGTATAGCAAATTGTTGATCAGATGCTTGACGACTATCTTCGACTTGGACGTCTTTAGTTTTCTTATGGTGATCGCGACGTACTCACCAAACACCCCGTATTCATCCACATGGCTGTTGCCGGCCAGGCTGCTGTTGCTGTTCATTTTGAGGGGCGTGGCAGTTAGGCTGGATATGCCGCTGCTGGCTGTTGTGGCCAGCTCTAAGGAGTTGCTGTTGTTGTTGTTGTGGTTATTATTAGTATTATTGTTAGTGTTGTTGTTGTTGTTGTTGTTGTTGCTGTTGTTGGCCAGAGTTGGCGAGCAGGAGAGATCACGACCACGATCACGTTTTTGTGCCATGTTATTGGAATGTTGCTGTTGTTGTTGTTGCTGTTGTTGTTGTTGTTGTTGCTGCGGTTGTGTATGCCCATTGCCATTGTGGCTGCTATGGCTGAGATTGTGGCTAAAGTGTTGCTGCAGCGTATGAAATGCGATCTGATTGTGTGGATGATGATGATGTTGTTGTTGTTGTTGTTGTTGCTGCTGCTGCTGATGTTGTTGATGTTGATGTTGATGTTGCTGTAGCACTGTCGTCTGTCCCGTCGACTTGATGGGCGTCAGAGTTAGTGCCCCAACCACGCCCCCAACAATGCCAACGCCCACGCTAGCGCTGACATCACAGCCATCGAGCTCATCCATTTGGGCTTTACGCTTGCGCGGATTATATGTCAGATCCGTGGGTTTATAGTAGCTCGCGGAGAGAGAGAGCGGCGTGCTCGTCTGCCTATCGAGCATGCCCAGCTCTGGTTCGTGCTCGATCTGCATGAGATGGAGAAAGAAAAGAGAAGAAGACGAAGAAGGTGAAGAGAGGGCATGAAATTGAACTGTGGTTAGTGAGCTCACAAAATGTGAGGTTCAAGGGAGTGGGGAGAATATGAAATTATTTTAAATTATTCTAAAGGGTATATTGACTCGTTAGGGAGATTAGATAGAAGAGATACTGCACATTAAAATTACTTGTACATGTTCTATAGGGTATATTGACTTATAAGAGATATTAGGGAACCGATAAAATTCATTTCTAATATTATATAGGATATATTGACTCATAAGGCAGAATAGAGAAGATAACACCCATACTTTAAGATTAGTTTAACATATCTTATAGCGATATTTCGGGAGAGAAATATCTATACCTTGGATTAGCCATTTTTCATATTCTATAGGCTTTTTGGATTCATTATGAAGATTATAGAATGTTTTTCAAATATTATATTGACTCATTTGTGAGATTAAAGGTGCTTGAACTCTACTCATTCAAATAATGTTTAAATGTTTTATACGAAATATTGACTCATTTTCATACCCCTATGAGATATATTTAATTCAATATATATTTACTTAAAAATATAAATGCATATTATTTTATTTCATACGTATATCTAAATGAATTACGTATACGCACCATAAATTTTTTTTTTAATTTTTCAATTTCAGCATTCGCATATAAATTGATTTCTACCTTAACAAAGTCATAGAAATCGGGATTGCTATTAATAATTACAATATATCCCATCATGTTCTACAGACGATTATGAATTACAGCAACTACTGTTCATAGAGACAATACTATAAATACTATATGAAATACTATAAATACTATCACTGGTATAATTGTTATAAGAATAAAACTTTCTTATCACTATATATAAAATAACACATTGAATCACCTTATACAAGTTATTGTTGCTATGAAGATTAAATTTTCTTTGTACAAGGAAGTCGAATACGATATCAACAAAATCAAAACTCTATATACTCTACATCTATACAGGGTATCCGCATGCCCATTCTTTGAGTCAATTGAAATGCAATTAAAGATCAAAAGCTCAAGCACTCATACTTACAATTTCTGTCTTCACATCTTCGGCGCTGATATTGCAATAGCTCTCGCCATCCACATCAGAAGAGGAACGTGTCTGCGAAAGAGAGAGAGAGAGAGCAATCGAAAACAAATCGTTAAGAATTGGCAGCAAATATGAAAAGACGAATAACTAACTACAACATTAATAATGACAGTGTAAAGAATTTGTCAGACAAATAATAATCATAATAACAGCAGCAACAACACCGGCTAAATGATAATAGACAAAGGCGAAGCAACAAAAAGCATAAAGCAAATAGAAAAACAAATTAGAATAGTAATAAAAAATAAATAAATAAATGTGAGCAGCAGTCAAACACACGCACGCACACACACATATGCGCTCACACAGACAGCCTTTGCATACAGATGGCAGCGCGAGAGCTAGCGGCGATTAAATTAGTTGAGTTTGTGGGGCCGGGCTGGCGACGCGGCGAATTCAACATTGAAGTGGACCAACGAGTGGCCAGACAAGCAGACGAATAGCCAGATGAAGCAAACGTATGAAAAACAAAAAGCAAAATACAAAAACAAACGCAAAACGCAGCGCAGTAACTTGCTATATTGAAGCTAATGCTGCTGCTGCTGGTTGTTGTTGATGCTGCTTAGGCGAGTCCATTGCCAGCGCAGCGGTTGTGGGTGGGCGGGGTGGTCGCAGCTGTTGAGGGGCAGAGTCGACGTAAAACGTGTAGCTGCCGATTTCTACGGCTGATGCAACACACATGTGGCTATGGCTATGGCTAACGTAGCAGCAGCAGCAGCAGCGAAAATCAAAGCCAGTTGACACACACAGACAGGACGCGCACACACACGCACAATTGCACAACATTCGTTGCTTATCAAGCGCAAGCGACGCAATAGCAACGCCAGCGCCACAGTGACAAACAATGCTAAATTATTGCAATGAACTCTGACAAGATAAATTGATAATGCATAATCAATAATATCGTTAACATTGCAAATGCATTTAATTTTCAACAGCGCTTGACGACGCAGTGTTGCCACCTGATTAATATTTTTGAAGTGTGCCATTACGAGCTATGCCACAAGTGCAAGGCAAAAAACAAAAATTAATAGTGAGTTAAAGGAGTGCAAAGAAACTATGTAATCACAAGTACGGACATTTCGTGTCTTACTAAAATGCTCGAGCCACTGTGCGCCACAGTTTTAGCTGTTGCTGACGAACCGCTAGACACAGAGCCAGCAGCGACGGCGCGTGTACTGCGCTGCTGCTGCTGCTGCCTCAAAACAAGTCAAACCACTCACACATACTAACAAAAGCTCACACGCTCACGCACACACACACACACACACCACTCGTACACTTTTACACTCATTCTCGCTCGTATGAAAAGCAAAAGCTTCGCCGGAACGGAACGTCAACTGCAAACAACAAGAACAATTCACTTAGATATGCACGCAATGAATACCCTATATTATGAAAATGTTAATTAATTGTTGACGAACAGAGTTATACATCAATTATGAATAATTATTACAATGAATATGTATGTAGTGCACATAAACATATACGCATATGTGCAACTATGCATATGTGTTTGTTAGACAAACATGTGGTGAATGATATAACGCATATACCTCTACAACAGTGTAGGGTGTACAATGTAAGAAATGAGAAATAATATGCACAACAAAGTAAAATCAATAAGGAATAAGCAATAGGCAGTAGGAATAGGCAATAGGAGCTTACCACAGCAGCTGAGGCGGCTGCAGCGGCTGCTGCTGATGATGCTGTGGCGTCGCTGCCGCTGCTATTGCCCGCACAGCCATTGGAATTGCCATCGGAGGCTGCTGCATCGTCGTCCATGTTGTGTTCCCGTTCTCTGACGTTCGCTGCGGCTGCAGCCGCAGCCACCACAGCGACGGCAGCAGCGACGCGAGCAGCGAAGTCTTCGTGCTGCTCAACCTGTTGCTTGCCAACAGCAGCAGCAGCTGTCAGCTGTTCCAAATCTAGGCTATGCATCAGCGTCAGTTTATCAGCTGTTTCCGAGTCCAGCAGCGCAGTCGCTTCGGCCGGCTCTGCGTCACCATCAACAACGGCATCCATGGCAGAGGCGTCGACGTCCCGTTCCCCATCTAAAATGAAGCGAATTGCCTCATATGCAAACCACATGGGCTGATAGTGAACGCCTCGGCTGCGTCCATTGATCACCTTGCCGTGCTCGCGATGGAAGGAGGAGCGCAGCGATTTGATTTTCGAGCGAATTGAGCGAATCTCTGTGCCATATTTCTGGCTGAGCAGCTTGAGCGCCTCGTATTTGGTCTGCTTGATGTGGTAGCCTTTGGTGTTTGGGTCCCAGAGCACGCGCTGCCGTCGATAATCCTCGATAAAACCCAATATCGTCGCGCGCGACCATTCAATGCGATCTGCTGGCGAGGCCTGCGTCGACGCCGACGGCGACGGCGGCAGCGCTGTGCCGTCAGCAGCAATCAATGTGATAGCATTGGAGTTGGCGTCAAGTTTGTATTGCGCTGCGCTAGCGCCACTGCTGGACATCGTGCAGAGAAAGTTAACGGTTAAAGGAGGCAGTGGTGATGCTGCTTGACGTTGTTGTTGTTGTTGTTGCTGCTGCTACTGTGGTTGTTGTTGTTGTTGTTCTGGTGCAGTGGGTGGTTTGTTGGATGGTGCTGGTTCGGTTGGGTTGGATGGATGCGCGCGCGCGCAAGCGGCTGCCGGAGAGAGACAGTGTGAGTGTGAGTGTGTGTGAGAGAGAGAGAGAGGAAGGTAGCAAAGAAGGTAAACGCAACGCAACGCAAAACGCAACGCGACGTAAAAAAATAAGCGTCCACAACACGTTGCTTTTGACTTTCGACTGAGGCGGCGGCGGCCGCGGCTAGCGGTTGTGTGGCAGAGGAAGCGTAGCAGCAGCAGCAGCAGCAGCAGAAGCAGTAACGGCAGCGGCAAGTGTGGCGGCGGCGGCGGCGACCAAACGGCAGCTCAGCTGCACTTTGTGCGAGAGAGCGCGCGAGTATGCGAAGCACAGTGGTACGCGACCTAATTGCAATTATCCAAAATGCAAATGACTTGAAAATGTGAAGTTCAAATTAGATATTTTAAAAATTAACCAATAGCAAATAAAACTTGCTCAGTTAATCAATACAATATTAGGAAATATATTAAATTCTTTAAAAAGATTTTTTTTGAATTGAATAATTTAAGGAGTTAAATAATAGAAAATATAACTTGATCAAGCAATCAAATAATATGGTGATATAAATATAAATTATTTTAAAATAATTTTTCTAGTTTAAAAAATTGTATGTCATATTTAATATATAGATATATAAAATTAAATCATCAATATATGTTTGTGTATCGTTTACCACGTGGAATTAGCTTTTGCTCGCATACGCTATCGACGCTCGGCACCACTGTACGTTGTTGTTTCGTCCAAAATCAACGCAAAGGTGTGCGCGACTCTGTATTTGCTGTTTGTATTGGTGTGTGCACACACGTACACGGACTAGCATGTGCGCTAGTGTGTGCGTGTGTGTATACGTGTGCCTGCTGCTCTGCGTGTGAGTGTGTCTGTGACTGTGTGTGTGTGAGTGCTGGTTGCAGCGGCACGCGGGGGCTTTTTTTCGCTCACTCAACGACTCGACTCGACGTAGCTGCTGCTGCTGCTGCTGCTGCTATAGCTGTTGTTGTTGCCGCTGCTCTGCCCGGAGACCTGTTGGTTGCTCGCTTGATAATGCGACGCTTTGTTGTTATTGTTATTGCTATTCTTGTTGTTGCTGTTGCTGCTGCTGCTGCTGACTGTTTTGGGTTTTCTATTTGTTGCTGCTATCAGCTGTTTTATTGCATGTTGTTGTTGCGGCAATACATACGTGCGACGTGACGTTGCTGCTGCTGCTGCTGCTGCTGGTGTTGCCACTCGACGTTGACGTTACGATCCCCCGACACGTTCGTTGTTGTTTTCGCCGCTTCGTCGTTCGTCGTCGGTCGTTCGCTGTTGAAATCACGATTTGTACTAATTTCACATATTTAAACTGTGTGTGGCATGCGCGCTGCTCCAAACGGGCCAGTTGCTGCTGTTGTTGTTGTTGTTATTATTGTTGTTGCTGCTGTTATTGCTGCCGCTGCTGCTGTTGGCCGTAAGTTCGTCACTTGGTTTTGTGCTCGCCCCACGCCCCACGCCCCCGCCCCCGATCACAGCAACAAACACCTTCCATACTCGTTGCTGCTGTGGTTTTAGCACTTTTAGCACTGATCATTACCGCTATATCATGAGCTTTACACAAAGCTTAGAACGCGGCGAAGGCGAATCTGTCTGGCATTCTTTCTATGCGTCTGCAAACTTCGCCGTACATTGTGTCACAGCCCCTTGAAGTTCGAATCAAATTTGTTATCAATTTTCGTTTCCCAAAACTTTTGTATTCTCTCCTATTTAGTTTCCAATCTCCCGAATATCTGCAAATCACACTTGTTATCTATGTGCGATAGTGTATATAAATTTCGGTGCCTTTGTCGTAATTTTCATTTCTCGTTTCTGTTCAGTTTCGCCCGTGCGGCGATCGCTGCTGCTGCTGCTGCCAGCTGCCTGCTGCTGTTGTCGCTACCGTCAACGGCAACACGTTGCACAGTGGGCCCCGCTTCTGCGCATGTGATGAAGGCTGCCAAAAAAAAGAAAATAGCTGAATAGCAAACTGTAGCAAAGTGGCGGCCATGACGCTGGATAGGCTAGTGGCGTGTGCTCGTTAAAATGTTGGCTACAACATTGTATATTTATATACATACATATATACGTAAATATGTGTGCCTACATATTATATATGAAACAAATATTAAATTTTTTATGTATGGGGTTGGGCTAATTCAAAAATTGAATGCAAATAATGAGAGATTCTGAAAAGTACTTGCTCCACTGTGCAACGGGCAGCTACAGCTGTAAATTTTGTTGCCGTCGTTGAGAAGTTGTTATCGTTGCCGCCGCCACCGCCGCCACCGCCGCCGCAGTTGGACGAAGCAGAATAACAAAAACAAAATTCGCAAAAAGCTTCACAACGCGGTAACAAATTTTTGCGAGTCAGCAGAATGAACAAGAAGCAAAAAATAAAAAAATAAGAAAAGAATCTGAAAAAATAAAGGAATTGCATTTCACGGCAAATTTGGTTGTTTTTGTTAATCAAGGGGCTGGCTGGGCTGACTGCCTGGCTGGTCGTTAGCTTAGTCGTCGATTGTCAGGGGCGAGGGAGCTGGTAAAGTCGACAGCGCCGCCGACGCCATCGCTCACGTAGGCAGCTTTGTTTTTGCATTTTGAGTTGACAACTTTGTAGCCCGCCCGCTCCGATCGATGAGCGACATTTAATCGCGCTCTCCCTCTCTGCCTAACATGCTGTGTTTGGCTCTTTCTCTTTCTGCCCTTTGCATGCAAGTCCTCACACGTGCAGGTTTTAATTTCGCCGAATTTTGTCGTCGTAAGGCAAATTCAAGCACGCAGACAAACACAAAGCCATGCATTAACAGAGTTAGAGCTTGTGCATTTCGCAATGCATTTCTGCGCTCTCTCCCAGTTTCGCTCTCTCTCCCTCTCTCGCCGTCTCTCACTCTTTCTCTCTCCGACAGCTCATGTCACCTCTAATACTCACAGCATTTTAACATTGCGGAAGCTTTCGTGACTGCTTCTGCTTCTTACTTTAACTGCTCATTATCAAGCGGCGCTGTTGCTGTCGCCGTCTCTGCCTCTGCCAGTACCTCAGTCACTGCTATCGTCGACTGTGGCAGCGACATGTTTGCCGCACCTACGATAACGGCATTAACTTGACAACTTGGCTTAACAAACCTGATCCCCTTCCTGTGCCCTATTGAAATACCGCATAGCATCAACATGAACAGTCGCTCGTTCAGTGAAAGCAACCAAAATGCTGCGACTGCAACGCGGAGTGCGCCAGCAAAAATTAAATCTGAAATTGGCTTTGACTGCGCGTCAGTTGCTACCGCTACCGCTACTGTTACCTTCGCTGTCATCGCTGCCAGCGCTTGCGTCGCTGTCAACGTAAGCGACGCAACGCAACGCAACGCGACGCTTCGCGTCGTGGCGCAAAGCTTTGCATTCAATTTTCGTTTCAAGTTGACAAATTGACGTTCAAAGTTGTTTGCGCAGCATTTCAGTTACAGTTTCAGTTTAGCTGCTTGCCTTTTCCGCTTCCCTCATTCCCCTCGATTCTTCTACCCGTTGCCATTACCGTTGCAATCGTTACACACACTCACACACACACATACATATAGTTGCCTTTGCCAGTTCTGGTTCCTTATTATTTTTATGATTTTTTCACAATCTTTTTACGTCCTTTGGCTGCCTTAAAATGCAAGTATTTTAGTGTGTGGGTTGTGTGTGTGCGTGCGTGTAAGTGTACAACGAATACAATGAGCGACAAATGTTTATGGAAGAGTTCGACCAAATTTAAATATTCTAATGGTATATTAAGGCCAAAATAATTATTATTTTAGAAGTATAATATATAAATTATTTTTTATATTTATTACTTAAAAAATATATATTTTAATATAAATTAATAGAAGTACATACACTGCTGTGAGGCACTGTACATAATAGAATGAGTTGCTGTGGTTCCTGTTGTTGTTGTTGCTTTTGCTTTTGCTGTTGCTGTTATTGCTTGTTGTCATTGCCAACTAAATTGCATTGAGCTGTCACATTAGAGAAGCAACTCGATATGCCAGTCGCTTGCATCTTTCTCTCCAACTCGCTCTCCTCGCCCACCTTGCTTTTGCTCTCTTCTTGCCCGCCGCACTCGCTGCTGTACTCACAGCTGAACAGTTTTTATCAATCAACTTTGGAGGTGTTGTTGTCGCCGCTATTGTCGTGGTCGCTCTCCTTCTTATTCTTCAGCGTGTTGTTGTTTTTGCTATTTGTTGTTGCGTGCACTTTAGTTGAAATTGCTGTTGACGTTGACTGTGCAATACATATTTTTATTTTTATTCAATTTCAACGTCACTTGAACGTCGCTAACGACGTCGTCGTAGTCGTTGTTGCTGCTGCTGTCGATGGCGCTGTCATCATCATCATCATCACCATCATCATCATCAAGAACATTGGTTCGCCTGCTGTCTGCCTGCTGCTGTTGGCTCTGTGTTTGTTTTTGTTTATTTCAATTATGCAGCGTCTATCGCCTATCGTTTATCGTTTATCGCGCCCAGCCAATTCAATTGGATAAGCCACGACGCAGCTGTTTAAAGTGCACTTCCTTATGGCCCGTATGCCCCTCCGTGCCAACTGGAGTGGGCAACAATTCTCCAATTGGAATTGCAATTGCAATTCGCACAGCCGCTTGAGTGAACGTTTATTTATTTACTTATTTAGTTTGTGCAACTGATGCGTATCTCTGCTGCCGTTGCATTTCGCACTACTCTGATACTGCCCTGCTTCGCTCTGCTCCGCTCTAACGGGAAATCGCACTCGACGGAGTGCGCTCAAAGGAAGTGCATTCGAATGGCTGCACATCTGATAAACATGATACCCATAGACAGCTAACAGCTAACAGCTCTGCCTCCGCCACTGCCATGCCTCTGGCTCTGCCATTTTCTCTGCCCCTACGTCCGATACCGATATCGATATCCATCGCAACCACTTGAGCTTTTCTCTAATTAGCTTTTTGCGCTGATTTCGCGTTCTGAAGGTTGCCCTCTCAATGCAAAAGCATTCACGATTTGCCATATCCGCTTCAATTGCATTTGTCGCCAAATAACCTGAAGCTGGCAAATTTGACATGCAGATGCAATCAGCTATAAATGCTCATGTTTATTTTTAGATATTTGCAAAAATAACAGATTTTGGTATAGTATTAACTAGTATAGTATATTAAGATAAGATGAAGAATAACAGGTAGTTAACTTGAATTACGAGCAACTATTAATCCACATGTTAATTCGAATAAATTTCAAGGTAAAATTTATAATGGTATTAAATTGAATATATGAATTAGTATATATATTAAAAAAATTGTTTATATTTTAGTTAAGATAAAATAAAAAAATATTGTAAATTAAATAAGATTGTTAATTATTATTATCCTCTTGTTAATTATAATTAGAGTTTAAGTCCGAGCTTAAGTTCATATAAAATTATTTTGGAAATATTTTAGATTTGTGTTATTTTATAGACATATTTTTATGGTTATTTTCACCAAGAAGACTTAATCATTATAGAAAGAGCTTTCAGCTAGTTTACCATGCAGATATAACGAAGTTTACTATCTATATTTTATGTACCTCAGTAAATTTCTCTGTTGAAAAGCTTAATTTACAAAATATTTATTGTGGAGTTTCGAAGTTACCAAGCTAGAAGCTTTTACATGAATCAAAGAATATTTATTTAAGTTTTTCTCTAATAGTAATTATACAATAAAGATACTTGTTTGGGGCTCCCATGCCTATCTGCAGAATAATAAAAGGCCGTTCGGAGAAGTCATAAATCCAAGCTTATCCAAAATTCATGTCGGCTTTATTTAATCTATACCTAATTGAGATTCAAGTTTTAAGTCTGTACTTAAATCTCTTTTTAATGTGGAGCAAAACCTCAAGCCCATTAATTTGGAAGTTATTTGAAACCTTTTGCTCGTCGAATTTAACAGCATTTGATATACTTGGATTAACAGCATTGGGAAGCATGGGTGGGTGAGGGTGAGTAGGGCTAAAACACGCCCGATTAAGACATTTTGCGGTCATCTTCATGTGAGGAGGCATTTGCTGCCTGCATATAATTATGTTCAAAGGCTTTTCGGGTGGCTCATTCATCACGCAGGCAACCAAAAAGTATCTCAAAGATTGTTAGCACTTGGGCTCGACAGGCAGTGTGGACGTGGACGTGGAGTTGGGCGTGGGCATGGGCGTGGACAAGACAAGAGTTATTTATGTTGTATGGCCAGCTACAACTATTAAAAGTAACTACTTAGCAAACACTGAAGCCGACCAACCGTACCCACCGAGCCACCGACCGACCGAGCCATCGAGCCACCGATTCACCGAGCCAACGAGCCAAGGAGCCATGGAGCTACCCAATCCGAAAGTTTTTTCGGCAAAGTGCCATTTAGTTAAACATTTTGACACATGATAAATGAGTTGTATAAGCCCACAAACCCACCATTAGGTTAGACATATGTTGAGTCCTTGTTGGCCCCCCGCTGAACGCTCCGTCTAGTACGCTCTGCGTGGCTTGGTCAAAGATCTGCTATTGCTGGCAATTAAAGTGGCATGAATGACGCTTCGGTAACCCATAAATAGTATCTAAGAAGAAAGCACTAACATGTAAATTTCGGCAAGAATCGAGCAGAGCAGAGCAGAGCAGGGCAGGGCAGAGCAGGTCCTTCCGAAGGACTTCCGCACAGCAGCCAAGCGTAGAGAACTCATTAAATAGAAAGCATTTAATGCGCATCTAGATACAGCTGTATATAGTTATATATAACAGCAGGCCGGTAATAGAATGTCATAAGCAGCTGCCAGAGGGTGCGAAATTGAACGAATGAATGAAGGAATGAATGAATGAATGAAGGATGGATGGATGGATGGCTGTTTGCTTGCTCTAAGTGTGATATCACAAGTCAAAGTTTGAAGCAACCAAAAAAGAAAATGAATCGTCGTAAAAGTCAGCGCCAACGTCCTCGTCGCCGTTGTCCTCATCGTCGCCTATCGACAGGAAGGTCATTTAAGTTTTAATGATAGAGTTGTGTGTGTGTGTGTGTGTGTGTGTGTGTTTGTGTAGCGTGGAAAAGGAAGGAAGGACGCGCCACGGGTAATGAAAAAGTTGCGCCCCAGAATTTGCGGTTCGTTATTCTACTTCATCTACTCAGGGGTAGTTGGACTATAACCAGTTTGAGCTAGAGCTGGAGTTGGAGTTGGAGTTGGAGCTGGAACTGGCATTGGAGCTGAAGTCAGAGATACATTCGTAGATTGCTTGAAGAACAAAGGCAAATAAATGGAGTGAGTGCTATACATAGTGAATCGCTGATGTATTAATTGAAATCTAGACTACGAATTATACTCCTTCAGCTTCAGATTGAATAGCAAATGTAGCAGTTAAAGAGAGCAAGCAGGATAGCAAAAACTTTGCTGTTAAGCGAAACTGAGTTCCAAGGGTTTTACTGTAACCATTAAATGGGGCATCGTAAATTTTGGAAAGTGTATGCAACGAGTGGAAGAGAGTACGGATTAGATGATATATTTGTATATGGAAAACCAAATGTTCTAAACACATTGTTGTAGAATTTACTTATGATAGCGGGTTCTATGAAGAAGTTGTTGTGTAAGTGGGTTATACTTCTATTACTGGCAGATCTATACGAATTAGAGAAGAGTAGAAGATTCATTCTGGATTGCTAGATAAAGAAAAGGAACAGCAGATTATTTATATTTAACATCTACTGATATTCGCTTAGATCTTTCATGTAGAGGGAAAGGTTCTTGTCATAGAAGTAACGTTCTTTCATAGCTATACAGACGTGTCCAGCTGATCTAAGTTCAATTGCTTTTAGATATTATATTTAAAGTCATTTCGGCAATTATACGAAACATTTTCGATTGAAGCAATTCTTTCTACTAATTCTTATAGTATTATATTCTACAGAATAGACCAGGAAAAGTGTATTCAAACTTCTCTATAAGAACTTTCGTCAACTTTCGTCCAGCTGTAAATAGAAAGCTTTCATCAAAAGGATGTGACTGCTATACAACTTTTACTTCCTTGCTAAAGTTGAACTGAAGATATGAAAACTTGATAGGAATTAGATATTATGTACATATATATTACTTTAGTTAGAAGAAGTGAATTCCAATTGTATTACCTACTTTCCTACTTTGCTTGCCGTTCTCCATATCCTTAGCATATTTGCAATCTCGTCCATTTCTTTTTTCCAATTGATTGCACATTGATAGAACTTAGCTGGCCATTAAGCTGGATACATTTCCTGTTAATTGAATGCGTTTCAAGTGCCAAACTCGCGTCCCTCTGCCTCCGCACTTATCGAAAACAATTGCTGTCAAAGGGCGTGTGCTATTTGCATCTCTAAAACGGTGGCAATTGACGCCGGTTTGGACCGAGGCGGCGCGTCGCTCTCGGCTATCATCATCCATATCGGTTCGCAGTCGACACAGAAATTATTTAGCATGGATATATATTTGACGCTAACCCTCAGCGCCTGGCATTATGTACAGTGGCTCCTGCTGCGTTTTATGCCTTTCGCATTTTGCGCATTGTGGCCCCGGACCCTCCTGGCTGGAAGCAGGGGGTAGCCCATTGTAAGCAGGGGTAGTCAGGTCTCTGCGCACAACACTTTTGCGTAATAAGTGTATTTACTTTGTGCGAGAGTGTTTCACGGTGTGTTTGTGTGTGAATGGAATGGAAATGGCTTTCGTAATAATGGATTTCATTAAGGCCATGCAGGACAATGAAGGACCCTTTCGCTCAGAGGCTGTGAACGTTTCTCTCTCTCTCTCTCTGTCTGTGTGTGTGAGTGTGGACGCCAATTCAAACTACGCCATGCGTAACAAATAAATTCATTAAGCGCAGCCAATGCCTCGTCCAAAACATTATCATCAACGTAACTCTGGCGGGGCGCGGTGGGGGTAGGTAGAGCTGGCGAAGGCCGTACCGGGAGGTGGTAGAGGTCGGGGCAGCCGGCTGACTAAATGATAATAGCAAAAGCCGCTTGGCTTGGCACGCGTAATTAAGTTGCATGTTCGAATGTGGCCAAGTCCAAAAATTCTGTACGAGTTCCGTTCTGGCTGTTCTGACTGTTCTGGCTGTTCTGGCACTACCGGCTCCGGCCTCCCGCCTAACCGGATGTTATTCAAATGATATTTATGCCCAGTTTTGCGCACGCTCAATGTTTACGATTATGGGCCGCTGGGATCGGTCCGTGACCGGGATTAACGCAAAATTGTCAAGTATGCATCTTAGTAGCACCAGCTTCGACTTTTGCTGCTTGCCGCTGTTCCGGTGCGACGTTTAATTAAAATGAATATGTTCGGGGGACGAGCGTGAAGCAAAAGTTACGAGCGCTTCATAAATTTCAAATTAATCAATGGGCTTACGACTGTTGTCCTTGCCGCTGTTAAAATTGCATTTGTCTTGTTAACCAGCGCACAAGAAAAGGACTCGGCCCGGCTTACCGACGAATTGAAAGTAATGCTCGTGTCCCAGGCACAAGTATTAGTTACATAAATTCCACAAGCTTTCATCTAACCTGACGTTTGATCTGCGGCATGGCCGAGAACTGCGAATTGCGAGTGTCAGATGGGGGATGGGGGATGGGAGCTGGGAGTTGGGAGCCAGGAGCTTGCAGCTCGGAGCTGGAAGCTGGGAATGGAGCAGGTGCTGGCAACAGCTTCGGGCTGGGCTCTGGGAGTGAGAAGAGCGAGTGGCAAATTATCGCGCCATTTACGAAAGTCTTGCCAACAGTTAATTGCTCAACTTAAGACCCTGGTTAACTTGGGCTTTTGGTTAACAGTCGAGTGGAGTTTATGGACTAAAACACTCATTTTAATTTTGTTTATATCCTAATCTGCATCTGTATCTGTATCTGTATCTGTATCTGTATCTGTATCTGTATCTGTATCTGTATCTGTATCTGTATCTGTATCTGTATCTGTATCTATATCTGTATCTGTATCTGTATCTGTATCTGTATCTGTATCTGTATCTGTATCTGTATCTGTATCTGTATCTGTATCTGTATGTGTATCTGTATCTGTATATTTAAGCTGTATGTGTTCCTCTTTATATCTCTATCTACATATCTATGTTCATAAATTTATGTTTTATATGCTGGCTTAGGTAAATATGAGATTTCTTTACTGCCAAACTAATTGCGGCCTATTCAGTTGTCCAAATTAATTGGTCGTTTTGGAGGATCCATTAGGGCGCCAAATTGGAATTTATTGCGTAGATTTGTAAGTCGCCAGCGCCCAAAACACGTGTGCGTCGGCCTGAAAACAAAGCAACAAAAAAATAATATAAAGTTTAATAAAAAAAAAGAAAAAAAAAACCAACAACAAGATTTGGCAGGCGGACAAGAGCAACAACAATGGCGTAATGGGCTAATTAGCCGTATCGGAGGAAGGGCAAAGGGAACTCGACCCAGGCATCCGCTGTGCCTCAACAATAAGTCAGCAAAGTGTTACAAATATCGCACTTAAGGGCCCCAAAAATAACTCGACCGACAAATTCAAAAGACGAACCGCTAATTAATCAAGGGAAATATAGAAAGAAACAACAACAACAACAGAAACAAAACAAAGGCAATGCAAATATATGTTCATATTTCATATGCGTATCCGTGAGATACGTAACAGTCAGTTAGCCAGTTAGCTAGCAGCTACTTCGGTACTCAACCACTGGCCAAGAGTCAACTTACGAATGCAAATGCTACCCCAACTACTATTCGAAACTCTAAGTTCAGAACGTGCGTGCCTTCAGAGGCAACAGCACCCGCAGAGAGAACCAACAATTAAATTTATGTAACTTCGCCTCGTAGCAGCACTAAGTAATGTCAATGTTTCCAGCTGCCATAATCATAACTTACGACAAAGGTCACACATACTCATAGCCATAGTCACAGCCATAGACCAAGCCAAAGACCAAGCCATAGGCCAAGCCATAGTCATAGACCAAATCAGCTGGCCACAAGCTACTGCACAGTGGAACAAGGATATATAAGCTTGTATTTTATAGAATATATGGTATATTCTAAAAAAATATGTTTGAAATAAAGTGTAAAGTTTTTACTATTAAAGTTTTAAAAACATTTTAAAAATATATAAATTATAAATATATATATTATTATATATATTATTATATATATATATATTATATATATATAAATTATTATTATAAAATAAATATAAACATGTATCAACATTGTACTTATGAGCTTGAATATATACATATATGTATATATTTAATAAAATTCATAGATTTATTGATGAAGTTTTATAGAATATATTTATGCGAATACAAATTGTGGGAAACTATAGTATATTCAGTATAGTCGACGGCATGTCTGATATATTTAAAACAATTAATATGTATTTAATAGGTTTAATTTAATTTTCATTAATCAAATAAGTAGTTTAGTCAGATAAGTAGTCTTTTTGATGTAATGTTATTAGTTTCTTTATTATTTGTATATCTTTTAATATTTCTTCAAAATAATTAAGTGAGTTTTGATTTATCATATTTTATTCACATCATTATTTGTTCCTAAGATTTAATATAAATAAAAGTACTTATTAATAATTATTAAAAACAATTAATCCATTTTTATTAAATTTTGATATAAGGAAACTTCAAAAATATTCCTTTTTATTTCATTATTAAACTCAAATTATATAAAACCTTTTATTTTTGTGTAAGTGAAAAAATAAATAAATGAAAAATTCATTTAATTAAATTAAATTAAATAAAAATGAATGAATAATTACATATATATAAACAAATATATAAATATAAAATAAATATATATAATTTATATTACAATAATATATTTATAATATATATATATATATAAATAAATATATTAAATATATATACACAAAGTTTAATTTATAATAATTAAATAAAAATATGGAAATATATTAAATTCAATAAATAATAATTAAATAAAAATAAACAAATATTGGACAATCTAGTCATTTTTTGAAATAGTAAAAATTTTCTGCATTATATATTTCACATTTTAAGTAATTTATAAAATGAAAAACTAAATATATTTCATTTAAATTAAATAAGATTATTATTGACAATAAAAATGTATTATCTGAAATTGTCCATACTTTTAAATAAAATTAAAATGTTTTAGTAAACAAATGACATACAAATAATATAAACTTTTATTTATATGCTTGCTCCACTGTGCCAGCATGAGGAGGCACCCTGCCTAGGAAGTAGGAAAAAAAATATATAATAATAATACACATGCGTGATTATTTTGCGCCTCGAAAGCGCGGAAAAATGTTAATTAAATGATATTCCCAGCTAGACGCTATCAAATAGTCCAAAACAAAATGTGGAAGTGGCAAAGCCTCAAAATGTAACCAGAGTTGGGTATTTGGTGGTTGGCCGTTGGCCGTTGGCTGGCGGTTTAGTGGTTGCTGTTGGCCAGTGTCCGGTGGCTGGCCGGAAAAGTGGCTCGAATTATGCATTCCCAAAGGTATTTTTTGGCGGGCCACGCATATATTAGCGCTCAGATAGCGATCGGTGGCCCGGGTCACATGATTTTGCATATCGGGCAACAAAAACAATGAAAGAGAGTCGAAAACATGTCAGGTAGGGGGCCGAGGTGACTGACGACTGACGACTGACAGCGCTGCGAATAGGCAAGACTCACGCATAGTGCCAGGTAAATAGCCTCAGCAACAGCAACAGCAGCAGCAGCAGGTGATGGAGCTGCCAAAAAAAAAAAAAAAAAAACGAAACGAAAAAAATGTGGGCGGGGCAGTTAGTTTTCCCGCTGGCTTTTCCCGCGACCGCTTCACACGTCAACGCACCAAAGCCGAAAATTAGTTAACATATTTCGTTGTTGTTTTTTTGTTTTCGTTTCTTTTTCTACTCTTGTTTCCATAAATATTTGCATTTGCCCTACAGCTGCGCTCGAGTCCATGGCCGCTGGCCAAAAGTAACGGTCAACGGTGCTTGAGCAGGTAAAAAATGTGTGTGTTTTTCTTTTATCAAGAACTAAATTCATTAGGAGCTCAGGAAGTATTACGAAATCTAAATACATTTGGTAGACTGATTGATTGATTGATTGATTGATTGTTCAGTTTGATTGTTTAGCCAGGATTTTCTCAGTTCTCACTTAATGATCTTCCTGACATTTTCCATAGACTGAGCATCTCGCTCCCTCTCTATATAGACATTTATCTTAATTGATGTGTGCGATGTCGGGACAGCTCTTGCAGTTTCTGTATAGCCAGGAAGTGTCTTCATTAGGCAACTGCTTAATGAAAACAAATTATTAATTATGCCCAGAGCTGCCACAGCAAATAGCTAATATATCTTCCTTAAAATTGACTTTATAATCGTTGAAGTTGGATGTAAATAATAAGCGAGAAGTACTTAATTGAAATTTCAAATGCGATATTGAGATATATAGTTATTATAGAGCTCAACTTGTAGACGAACATTTGAAATGAGAAATTTTTGAATCTTTTAAGATGTCAATAATTGTGAGTGGTGATAATAAGTGTAGATATTAATATATTTAATATATATAATTATATATTTATTATACGTAAAGAAAAAACTCCTTATCTTTATCTGTATCTAAAATAACATATAAAATATATAATAAAAAAAATTAAAATAATATAACTACATGAAAATAGCAAATTAAATTCCTAACTGAAAGTTAAAAATGCTTAAAAATAGTGTGGGAAAAATTGTTAATATTGATAAGTGTAAGATAAATGATTTTTTAATGGAGAAATTAATTTTCTATTATACAAAGATATGCATAAAAATAAATTAAAATATTTAATAAAGTACTATAATTATATATGAGATAATAACCTCATATATATTTGATAATTATAATATATTATATATTAAAACAATATTTTTTATATATTAAATAAATTATAATAAATATATAAAATATTTTAAATTTATTTTCATATTATTATGATTAATATTTAATTTTTATAAATAATATATAATTATGATGATAGGTCGTACTAAAAAAAAAAGTATTTCATTTTGGTTATATATTAACAAAATATTTAAAAGTTAATATATTTGTATATGTTAAAACAGGAAAAGTATAAAACATTTATTTTCATGTAATATAATATATAATATTTAAATTTATAAATATATAATTATAGTTTTAGTTGACTTCCGTAATCTCAATATCTTTAAATAAATAAATAAATAAATAAATAAATAAATAAATAAAAAAAAAAAATAAATAAATAAATAAATAAATAAATATATAAATAAATACATAAATACATGACGTATTTTATTTTTTTAAGCATTTTATTTTAATGAATAGAATACTTAAAAAATTGAACTAATTTAATAATACTGAATTTTTTTAAATTGAATAATTAAATAATATTAATATTTTGTATTAAAGTGTTAAATATGCAATACATATAAATATAATCACAATTATTAATATGTATTAATTTATATTCCTATAATATATAATATCAGTTTTTCCAGATACAATGACATCATAATTAGAGTACTTGAGCTCTGCCGTATAGCTAAAAAAAAAACTCTACTTTACTTAATCCACACAGAAATATTGATTTATATTTATCAAGTTATTATTATCAAGTATGTGCCTCAATTTGTATTTGTTTTGTATTTGTAGTTCTCTGATTTCATATATTTAGTTCAATCTGGGCAAAGTTTTAATGCCCCAATGCTGTGGTGATTGTAGGGTATTTGAGCGAACCAGCTAATTTGCCAAACTTATTTCTTTTTTCCTTCTTTCTTTCTTTCGGTAACAATCAAGTTTTTCCGACTCTTCTCTCTCCCTGTGTCCCCCTCCCCTCTCTCTTTTACTCTCTTTACTCCACACTAATATCATATTTTGTGGGCGTGTTTGGCCCGTCTAATAATCCACATTCGTTACAAACATTTCAACTTTTCCGGCCAAGTTGTTGACTGACTGAGGGGGAGTTGGTTGGCTGCTATTATTATTATTGTTGTTGTTGTTGTTGTTGTTACTTTTTTGGCTGTGGCATTTTCAATTGTTGCTAATGAGTGCCACAAATTAATTAGGTTACTTCGTTGAGCTGACGTCAAGTTTTGCTGTGTGTGTGCGCTAGAGGGTTGGGGCTCTTGTTGGGGCTGATGTTAAGTAGTGATAGTTGCTGCAAATTAGCATACATTTCTTTCTATTTCTTTGCCTCCCTCTCTCTCTCTCTCTCTTTCTCTCTTGCTCTCAACAACACACAATTCTCACGGAAAATTGAGCAATTTTCCAACGTTTTTGCGCTGCGTTGAGTGCGTGAGGTGGAAAATGTGCGCGATTGCGCCCAAATTATTAATAACAAAAATCTCTTATCTAGCAATGGTAAATATTTGCATAGTTGCCACGCCCACAGCATAATATTCCAACTATTATTTCCACTGCTCGCCGATCTTATCAGTTGCCTATTCATTCTACTACTGTGAATGACAAGCATAAATAATGCAAGAGATTTCTACGGCAGATATAGAGAGACAGAGAGAGAAACCGGAAGAGAGTGAGTGAGAGAGAGAGGGAGAGAGTGACGAAATTAATTTCATTAAATGTAGAGCAAAAGGGGTTTAGTGAGCTTATTGTACATTGGTTAACCAAGTGATTCAGCAAAAGATTCAGACTTTAACAAAATACAATTAAAAATTGGTTTGGAATTGAAAAATAAGTGACTTTAAAAGAACTTAGATAGAATAGGATAATAGATTGAAAATTACGATAAAAGCAACTATAGGTTATTTTATATAGAAAATTAATATTTTCATTAATTTTTTCCTTTTAATTTAATTAATTTTTACCAATATTTTGCTGACTTAAATATATATATTTTTATATAAATTTCTTTTTAAATTGAAGACGTTATTTTTAAGGTTCAATAATATTTTATTACGATATTTATTAAACTTTTTATATTTTTAATATATAAATAAATATTCTTGTATATAAATATTTTAAATTATAAATATTATATAATATAATTTTTTATTCTACATATCAATTCTTATTGTAAATATTTTGATTAGGTTTCTTTATTATTTTTTATATCCTGAGCCCATTGAAAATGGGAAATCAGGGTATAATGGTTTTGTTAAATTTATATAACAGGCAGAAAGAGGCGTGGCAGAGCCCATAAAGTATATATATTCTTGATCAGGATGACGAGAAAAGTTGATATAGCCATGTCCGTCTGTCCGTCTGTCTGTCTGTCGTCGATTTCCGAAGATATAAGAGCTAGGGAGTTCATTCTTTTTGTGTACGAGTACGATTTTGTTTCAGAAATTCGATAACTCGTATATTTCCAAAGTTATCGATAAAACACTTTATCGGGAAACAGTTATAAAATTAAATCTAACTTATCTTTAGAATTAGAGTCTCCAAGTCTTCATATATTAAGTGAAAATAAAGTCTAAAGTGTACTTCAATTTAACTTTGATATTGATGGAAGCTCAAATGCTTTGCAGAGGCCATTAGAAAACATAAAGCAGGATTTCTTTTAAATTCTTATCGGCAGCCCAAGTCAGGCGCAGCATCAAAGATAAGAGGAGAAAAAACAAATTTGGGAAAGGGAAACTCGAAAGAAAAAGCAGAAAAGGTGAAAGTTAAAAATCGTTCGTGACTTTTGGCAAGAGCTGGTGAGAGTTTATAAGAACATATCGTGCATTTATTATTTTTGGGCAAATAGTGGGGATTATTAGGGCTTAAGCAGACAGGCACACACATACGCACACACAAGCACACCCTCACACACACACACACGTGCGTGCACAATTACATTTTTATAAAGGATACACCTAAGCTGCTTATGAGCGCACAGAATGGTTGGCAAATGGAAACATTCAAATACATATATATATGAATGATATATGTATGTATATGCGACTGTATATACTTGAATATATATATGTATCTGGGCAATCTGGATATGGCTAGGTGGCAGCAGCAGCTACTGCGGTTAGCTCTCGCAGCATACGAGCTAGCTTGTTGCGAGCATCTATTATGAAGCGAAAAGTAACGCTAATGAGTAAATCAAGAGCACATGTTGTATGATGAGATTCTTCGAAGCCTTCGAAGCCTTCGAATCCTTGGATGCCATGGAGCCACATACGCATGGAGCCTTTGAAGCTGGGCCAGATGGCGTGTTGAAGCATAAATAAGCCGCCGACCTCGAGGTACCGCGCAGCCCGCGCTCGCTTGGCCCACCACGCTTGGCCCCGTTTTAATAGCTAAATTATGTAATCATGATGTGTGATACACACACACACACACACACACACACACACACACACACACACACACACACACTACACATTACACACACTTGAGCAGTAACTGTGGCCCCTTTCCATAGCTCGTGTTGTGGCATTTATGCAAATCCTGCTGTCGCTTCTTGTGAGAAACTTTTTGCTTGGCAGCAGCGGCAGCAGTGGCAGCGCAGCGCCGTGCCACGCCCCCTGCGCCCTCTTTTTAATTTGAAATTTTTCATAATGAGCAGAGGGAGGCGCTGGCGGTGGCGTGGGCGTGGCAGCCAACTGGGATACGCTTTGACGTTGCCATAGTGTGAAGATTAAATTCTACTAATTAGAGACGTCGAGTGGAATGTTCGCGCTTTTGTAAGCTAGTGTGTGTGTGTATAGTGTGTGTGTGCTGAAGCAGGCAAGCATTGAGTGGCAGCAGCAACTGCTCCGAGTGTGACTGCCTCATTGGGCAAAGGCAAACAAAATGGCGCTGAACTCGTAGCGGCAGTCAAAGACCCCGCACAATAAACCACTAATCCCCACTAGAACCACCCAGCCACCTAACCACTCAGAACCGCTGGCTCTATGCTTTAGCGCTTTTATTGATATGCCAAGCGTAAAAAGTTCAAATCCCCAAAACAAACAGCGCCAACAACTACTCCCGCAACTCGACTCGATGCAACTCCAAAAACCCAACTCGAATCAGAATTGTGCAAAATTTCAAATGGAAATTTCTCTCTCTCTCTTATTTTTTTTGTTGCTCTTTCAGCTCTGAGAGGTGGAAATTTTTACGCTGGAAATTCTAGCGGAGCAAAGCCGATTTCAGTTAGTTTTTCTAGCTTGTTTTATTTAATTATTTTTTGTATTTTTTTGATAATACTTCAGCAGCTTATGCCAATTATTTGTTGTTTATATTTCGAAATTAGTTTCTGGCGAGTGCAAAGTTTTTGCTTTAATTATTTATCATCATGTTTTCATAATACTTTTTATGAACCAAACTTTATATATTTTTGCTTTATTTTTATAGTGTTTGAATTCCTCAATTAAAAATTATATTAAAATTCTCAGCTTAATCCGATTTTATGTGAGCGAGAGATTTCATTTTGTTTCCCTTAGATTTTATGGGATATTTATGAGTTTTTTCCTAACATTTTTTATGCATCTTGATTTCCATTGATTGCAGCTTAAATATGAATAAAATGCAGTTCTCTAGAGAGCTGAGCCTAGTTTGATATGAATTCAAGAGTATATATATCATTGGTAATAATATATATATTGGTAATAATCAGATTATTCCTGTAGGTCGAACATAAAAGAGAGCCATGAAAACTTATTTCATGGCATATGAGATGAAATGTTGAGATCTGAAAGCAAAAAGCTCTTGAGTTTTTTGAGTTTTTTACTGTGGAGGAATCTTTTAGATATGATCTTAACATGGATGCACGGTTTCTATTGAAGAGATAAGAACTCTTTAATTAAATCTCTACAAAAATTGAGCTTACATTTCTTGTTTATGATTCATATAACCTCACATTATGCTATTGACCAATGGACTGTCTTGATTTGCTACTCTTGCCAAGCTGCAAGGGAACAGAAGTGAGAAAAGTCGGCATTTTCATTCTGTGTATTTACTTATAGGCATTTACTTATTCTGTAAAGTGGAAGAGAAGTAAAGTGGAAGAGAAGACGTAAGAATAGGGATACTACTTAGTATTTAATAGATATGTAGAGAATGATGATGATAATGCGCCAATTAGCAATAATCTTTCTCTTTTTTTTTTTTAATTTTTATATAATATCAAGATTCAATAGAACTATTAATAATAATATAATATAATCATAATAATTTAAAGCCTAAATTCACGTTGAACTATTCGAATAAATAGGTTTGTGTAGCTAACTATTAAACTAAGGAACATAGAGTTTCGTCTATACGAATATGCGATTGGATCAGTAGAATTTCTGAGCAAACGATAAATATTTCCAATTAGCCACATCTTTCGATACGTATCCAAAAGATCTCTGTGCTTTATCAGAAGATTTTACACAAATTCATATTCCAATTCAACAGCTATATTGGATGAAAGCGTCAGGCAGTTCTCAGCTAACATATATACATTCCTTTCCTTTCTTTTCACTACTTGAACAAATTTACTCGTTTTATTTACATATATAAAAATATAAAAAAAATATAAATAATAATATGAATGTTTAGCATATTTCGAACATAAATAGTCTGTCATTACGATGAATCAATCATGCCAAGATTTGCGTTAACATTCAGCACGTGTCTAACGGAATATATGTGACATTCATATATATATTCTATATGCATATATATGCCTATATGTATGAATTATATCGTCGTCGTTTATTATGCTCAGCATACATCATTCGTGCATAAACAGCTCAGGCAATTAGCTTTTAGAAAATCAAATTTACAGCTAATAAAATATATATTTAGCTATTTTTGAATTTCATAGCCTTGGATTTGTTACATTTATCAAAAAGTTCTTTGAACATGTGAAAAATTCGAGGAAAACTAAAAGAAAAACACACACAGGGGCAAAGTTTGTAACACCTTTTGATATGTGTGTTGGACAGTGTAAAAAATGAGCATGTCAAGTGAAAAATTAATTTATTATTATTATTTTTTGTTTGTCGTTTTCGTTTTTGTTTCGTATTTTTTTGTTTTTAACAAATGAACTTTTGCGCGTGTCATAAATGTGAAAATAATTAAAAATGGATGCCATTTTAGTATGTGTGTGTGTGTGTGTTAGCTTTTGCTGCCACATGCCACACATGTTGACCATGACAGCTGCGGCAGAGATGGGGGCAGGGGCTGAAGCTGGAGCTGGTGTTGGGTATTAAAGGAGAAGGAGAACTCTAACAACTAGTTGGCAAACTTTTTTTTTTTTTTATACGAAAATGCTGCCCAACTTTGCTGTTTGGCCTAATTAAAAAAAAACTAACATAATACTAAGCGTCAGTCCAGCCCAGCCCAGCCCAGTTCATACCCTGTAAATTAGTAAAGCTTTTACAATTATGTTCAACAAAGCAGCTGGCGCATATGCTCTTCTCACTCAACAGTATAGGGTATTCAGAAGTCTAAAAAAATGTTAACTGATGTCCCCTTGCAATTTGACTTCAACTTAATTAACTAACGACTGTAAATGGATTGCGCGGAGCTGGGGGAGGCCTCGCTTACTAAATCAATTACGCAATAAAAGGACTGACAAATTGCCAGAGAGAAGGCAAAGGCGAAGGTGGAGGAGAAGGAGGAGGAGCCGGATGTAATATGGAGACGGGGTAAGCAGCAGCCGAATCAGAAGCCGAGGCAGAGGCAGCGCCTGGTTACACATGCAGCTAAGTGAGTCGTCATACCGAAAAAAGAAGAGAAATTAAATTAAATAAAAGCAGGAGTGAGGACGAAAAATGCGTTTTTCATTTTCAACAGCTGAGCTTGTGGTTACAGAGCGAGAGAGGAGGAGCAGGAGCAGGAGCAGGAGCAGCAGGAGCAGCAGCAGGGGCAGGTGACTCCTTGTCAGTCACTTGGGCGCACAGCTTCCTTGCTGCCTGACAGAGTGCCATTCACTTTGATGTTTTACTCCATCAGCTTCTTTCACTCCCTCTCTCCCTCTCTCTATCTCTTGCACACGCTCTCAAATTATATTTTAAGAGCCAACTCTTACCCCATCTATAGCCCACTCTCGCTGTCCCTCTCACACTCTCTAGGTGGCAACTGCATCATCTTGTTGGGTCATAAAAAGTAATGACAGCAAAATTTCACTCGCCTGGCTCACCCGCTCGATAATGACGAACGAGGAGTCGGCAATGGGAACGGATGAGCGAAAGGACAGGCTGACAAACGGACGGAGCGCAAAAAAGTAGCTGAAGTAGTCAAGAAGTAGATGCCGCTGTGCTGTAATGCACTGCGAGAAATTGTCATTCATATAAGTCTGCGAATATAAATGGATTTTTATAAAAGAAACTATTTTCAAATGAATAAAGATTGAGGGAAAGCGAATGGAAAGCGCTAGATTTTTAATAAGGGAAAAAATATATAGAGAATTATATAGGAAAATATAAAATATATTTTTTTAATTTATGACATCTATAAAAATATGACATCTATAATAAAATATTATTTCGAAATAAATACTAATATATAGTATTTCATAAATTATTGTATTTTAATTTTTATATAAAATTAAAGTATTATATTTAACAAATATTTATAAAGTTTCTTTAAAAATATTTAATTTTTTTTTGAAACCTTTTTCTTTTTATTTTGACAGTTATCAAACTGCTTAATAAATTGATGTATTTATTCAAAATTAATAAAAAAAGGCTCTTTAAATTAAGTAAGAAACGTGAAAAAATATAGAAAAAAACTATATATAAACTATATTTATTTAAACTATTTTATATTTAAACTATATCTAATATATCTATATTTCTTTAATGAAACTTTAAACTAATCTTTAAATTTATGTATTTATATTTTTTCAAGTTTTCGTAAAATTTGACGGATCTACAAATACTAAATAAATAATATCTTATCACATTCATTTTTATTTCATTTCATTCACTTTTGTTTTAGCCACTATTTCATCAAATTTTGTCAAGAAGCCTTCTTTTACTTAAACTTTTTTTGCCTACTGTATATCTAAATTCATCTCTAGAAAATACATGGAAATATTTGGTATTTAGAGTTTTTCTTTTTGAAAAATAAATGAATATAATTTGATGTTAGTTTATTCATTTCATTTTTCCTTTCTCTTTAAGAACTATCTAAAAAAATAACTGAAAATAAATTATTTTTATTAAAGACAACTTTGACAACTTTTCAGTGATCATTATAACTAAATATATTTGCTCATTATTTTCTTGCAGTGCAGTGCGTTCATCTTCCTCAAAGGTTGTGGCACCCTCAACAGTGCTTTGAGCTTACACCAACCGCCCCCGCACGCCCTGCGACTGCTGTTGCACAGTGCCACACTGTGTTTCCTGCCACAGCGGCGAGAGGAAACAATTATGAAAGCGGCTGGCAGCACATTCAACTCCCAGCTGCAGCTCACGCTTCTGCTCCAGCTCTGCAACTGCAACTCCAAGTTGAAGCTTCAATTTCCAATTGGAAGGCATCGCCTGCACATGCAACGCCTGCTGCCTCTGCTGCCTCTGCTGCCAGCTGCGAATCTCTATATAATGGACGTTGCAGCTACTTTTTGCCACGCCCACCTCGCCATCCTCCCACCTTTGCAGCTCGCAGCTTCCAACGTCTCGCGCAGCGCGTGTTGCTCATAAGATAAAGATAATAGAAAAGTTGAATTTATAGCAAAACACTTTTCAATCATGCAACCAAAACGTGTGCCCCAGCTCATGCCCCAAAAACTGTGGCGAATCGTCGTGAGGGGGGGCCAACTATAGTAGGAGGGAGCGAGACAGCTACAACGGGAGCCACGGAGCCCTGCCACTAAGGACGTGAACCCTTCGTCTTCTTCGTGTTGCAAGCAGCGCCAAATCATTTCCGCAACACTTGCTTATTCACTTTGTTGTTGCTGTTGTTGTTGTTCTTATTCATGTTGTTTTGTTTCTGAATAACGCCAAAGTTAATGGATGCTGCACTAGTTAAGCTAAGGGTATGCCAACTGCCAGATATCCTAGCTGAAAGAAATAATTTAATGGAAGACTAATTTATGCATGTGTTTCACTTGAAAAATCCAAATTTACTTCATTAAATACAGACTGTCAAATACCCTAAATAGCCTAGCAGTAATTTTCTGATCAATTTACTCTTGGCAAATACGACTTATATGTTGGCTTAACTGAAGATATATAACTATAGAAAATGTGAAAATATATTAGCAACAATATCTTCAGTTAGGCCAACATATTGTCGTATTTCTCAAGAGTAAATTTATATATATTTATTTGTTTGTATTTATTATAGATAGATCAACCAAACCAACTCAAAATACTCTGGAATTGTATAAAATGAATACTAAATAAATAATTGATATATTTGAAGTGAATAACAAAAATTCGATAAATTTAAAGAGAGAGGAGATTCGAATACCAGGTCAATCTGAGAATAGGTTAATAGTTAACTATTATAAAGTGTTATATTAACTATTGTTTCATTGAAAACCATTTACTTATATCGATCGATGTGTAAAGATTGATAATGATCGAGTATCGAGTATCGAGTATTAAATTAATATTATAGAGTATGAATACCATGGATTATCTATGAAACAAGCAACATCTTATCGTATCTCGAATCAAAAATAATTTAATATTCAATAAAAATATGAATTAATTATATTATATTATATATAATTAATTATAAAAACATTTTCTTAATAACATTATTAATTAATTATAATTAAATATTCGACAACAACATTAATATACGAATAGCATTTCTTGCCTTACAAATTTATTTACAGTTTGCAGCTTACTTGACTCTCACAAATTTAAAATGAATGTGTTATAGTCTGTTAAAACATATGATTTTTATT